>OV281088.1:5047500-10047500 GCA_923060345.2 Erebia aethiops | reverse complement strand
CTATGGGCTTATTCGACAAGTTGACAGCATGGATGGGCGGCGGAGTCACACAAGTCACGGTTTTAGTGCTGGGCTTGGACAACAGTGGCAAGAGTTCACTGCTGAACGCATTGCGACCGCCTGAGCAACGAGCAGCCATCACTGTACCCACGGTCGCTCACCAGCAGGACCATTTTCAGAGTGAGTTTATAATACTGTTTCAATGTGCTCTAATTATAATATTTATTATCCACTAAGTACATCTACGGTAGTATAATATTTACACTATTCAAGTCGAAACTGGTCGAAATATAATGAAAAACCTAAATCTAAAATTCCTTTTGAAGACGAAAATTCAGCGCCATTTTTAATTTCACAAAGTTTTCTCTTGGAGCACTGATTGCGGATGAACCTTTTTTTATCCACTACAAGCTAGCCCTTGACTGCGATCTCACCTGATGGTAAGTGATGATGCAATTTAAGATGGTAGCGGGCTAACCTGTTATAGGGGCATGGCAGTTATATTAAACCCATACCCTTTCGATTTCTACACGGCATCGTACCGGAACGCTAAATCGCTTGGCGGCACGTCTTTGCCGGTAGGGTGGTAACTAGCCACCTAGCCTAGTACCTAGCCACCAGGCCAGACCAGGGAAAAATCAGGAATTATAAATTCCCAAATTGACCCTGCCGGGGATCGAACCCAGGACCTCCGCACGTTAAGGCAACAGCGCTACACACTGCGCCGCAGAGGTCGTCAAAACCTTTACAAAGTGCCATGGTATAGGTAGGTACGCTGCACGGCAATCATACCTGATGGAAATCAGATGATTCCTAGAATGCGTGCGATAAGCTGATGTCTATTCACTCTAGCCTTGAAGATACTCTAATTTTACATGGTAGGAGTCACGGACCGGAATGCCGTTACAAATGTAACGTGATTATAGTATGGAGTTACGGGTGGCATTAGAAATCTATAAGTACTACTACTTTTCATTGTGGTTTACAGGCGGTGGGGTATCCTTCAGTGCTTGGGATGTGTCTGGTGCAGCGCGTATGCGAGCGTTATGGGAACGCCATTACCGGTACGCACACGCTGTCATCTTCGTCGTAGATGCTGCTGATCATCTGAGATTAGGTAAGTTAATCGTTAAAATATGACGCTAGGTGATGTGCACTCCTCGCACCGGAAAGCGTTGCATTGGATGACCCTTCACTAGGACGCTGTGAACGCACTAGCTGCGTTGGACGATCTCCAGTAGTTGGGAGCCGCTGGAAGCGAGGGGTATATAAGACTGTGGTCTGTGGAGATCCATGTAGGATACCTTGAACCATGGAGTAGCCGTCTATCGGTCAATGCTTGGTGGATTGGCACATAGGAATTGAATACTCTAGTATGATGCCGTACGAGAGAAAAACGACAGCACTTATTGGCCGTGAAAACGTAGCAAATATACAGACTGCCTGATACACTTTCGCATTTATAATATTAGATTAACAATACATTAAAATCTAAATTAAAAAAAAAATTAAACTAAACATTAAAAATATCATCTAAGCCGCTGCAATGAGGCAATGTGCCCAGAACGCTGGCTGCGTTACCCCGCTGATTAATATCTAATAATTGTATTTTAAAACTTTTTAAAAGAGTAATCGCCGAATTTCTTACTGGTTCTTCTTTCGAACCAGTGGTAGATCCACTTGACAATTTAACAGAACTTCTGAGAAGCGTTTGTAAAAGTTTATTTGAATAAAGATAATTTGGATTTTCATCTAAACCCAATAGTAAGATTGGAACTAGTATTTAGTCTTTCTAAAGTCTACTAATAGTTATTCCTAAATTTTATTTGTAGTGGTGGCCCGCGAAGAGCTGGAGCTGATGCTAGCACATCCCGACATGTTCGGCCGCCGGATTCCTCTTCTCGTGCTCGCTAACAAGAGCGACGCAAAACACGCCTTGACCGCCACCCAAGTTGCCTCTGGTAGGTATCTACCTACCACTACAACCCATTAACGTCCCGCTACTGAGCACACGCCTCCACTCTCATACAAAATTAGAGCTTAGACCCACCACGCTACTCGAATGCGCGTTGGCGGACTTTAACCACTAATATTATTATGTTAGTGATAATAACCGGGACCGCGCGGGTAACTCACCGCCAACTTCAACCTCCGGCTGCCACTGAGAATTTTTTAAATGAAATACCTAACAATTTTAATGCCCGACCGGGCATCGAACCCAGGACCTCGTGATCTGCAGTCGACCATGTATCTACCTAAACAATTTTTTTTAAAATCTGGCCACTTTTTTCACAACTTTTTCATCGTCAACATTATCATGACATGTCATGATGATTATAATTAAAGGTTGTCTGGAGGAAATCACTTTTAGTGATAAGACCGCCTTTGCGCACTTGTTATTTCTTATTGCTTGTTAACTTTTTTGTTTCTTTTTAATGTTTTGTGTGGCCTTTATGGCCATGGCATTTATCTATTTATCTATCTATCTAACATGATTTCGCCGGCATTAACTGAGCACAAGTCACCTCTCAGAATGAGAAGGGTCAGGCCATAGTCCGTCGCGCTGACCAAGTACGGATTAACAGACTGCACAGACCCTTAAGAATATTATGGAGAACTCTCAGGCATGCAGGTTGCCTCATGATGTGTTCCTTCACCGTTATATCAAGTGATATTTCTTAAAACGCACTTAACTCCGAAAAGTTAGGGGTATCCGCGCACCTCGACTTGGACACTGTCTTAACGACTAGAGTTGACTATCATCGCATAGATCTGCATTTTGCGCAGACATCGGCGTTAATGTGTGACCCTTTAACCCCTCTTTTTTGTCGATCTTGGAATTTCTGGATATGGAAACACTTCACTTCCAGTTTGATTGTAGCCAAGCGCAAGCAAGCAAGTCTATAAATCCATACTTATGTTATAAATACGAAAGTTTGTCTGTCTGTCCCATCTTTTCAACCGATTTGTATGAAATTCGGTATAGAGATAGGTTGCATCCTATTGGACATACCCATAAAGCTTAGACTAGGCGGCTACTTTTTATCCCGGAAATTTAGTTCCCGGAGTTCCCGCGGGAATCACCTTAATCCACGTGGACGAAGTCGCGGGCATCATTAGTCAAAAAATAATCTGAAAGTGTTTCTGCTTCCAGCGCTGGGCCTGGAGCGTATAGCGGATAAGCCGTGGCATATCTGTGCATGCAGCGCTCTCACCGGCTCAGGGCTGCCCGACGGGATAGCGTGGCTGGCGCGACAACTGCGGGAGCAACGGCCTAATAAATAAACCTGCGGATTTTTTTTTCAAGAAATCAACGTGATGCGAACACAATGTTATTTAAGCAATAAATAGGATGGAAACCAATAATTGTTCATTTATCTACTAATAAAATAATTTTGTCTACGCATTCATCATATCTTGTAATTAAAATTCTTGTATCTCATTTAATGTATTCGATAGTGACTATCCAACAATGTATCCAACATTGTTGGATAATCGCTAGCAAATGGGATACAATATTCTAGTCGCTATCGAATGAGACGCTTTCGGCTTTAAAGTGACTATCGAAAGAGACATTCTCGGCACGATAGGCAGTCGATAGTCGCTATTGGATGAGAAATACTCTCGATTCAATAGATTCGCTATCGAATTATAATCATTTTATTTGACATACTTATACTCTCGGCTCAATAGCTATCGAGACATCGCCATGAGACACCCAAGAGTCTAGCGGTTAGCACGTTCGATTGCTGATCCCGGTCGGAGGTCCCGGGTTCGAACTTCGAATTACTCGGGCCATTAAGGCGAGTCACCTCCAAGATTTTAGGAGGTGAGGTGTGGGGTGCCGCCCGCGCGTCTCGCGGTACATTTCTCGTAGAGACTGGCGGGGAAGCGGGCAGCGCGGTATATTCTGAAACCGCTTGGCAACGTTCAAATTCTGGGATTAATTTGAATTAAATGGATATAGGACTTCAGTTTGAAATAAATTTTAGCAGGTTCTCATTAATACTTCAAGAGGAATTTATCCATATAAAAATGATGAGCAAAGTCGAAAATTTTATTAATAAAAAATTCGTTTTAAACTTTTAATTTAGCCTGTTTCAAGATTTTTTTTGATCGAGTAAAGTACATCCTATCGTGTAACAAATTAGCACATTCTTTAGACAATATCTTAAGGAGTATCGGATATTTTTTGTAAGACCGTTATTTAATAGTAAATACCGAAAAAATTTGATCTAGCAAACCAGTTTTCACCGCTGAGCTGAGGTGACTCGCCTTAAAATTATATTTTCTGACTAGAAACTCCACCCTGACCCGGTGTTAGGTAGTTGGCGGTGTGTAGCATGCAAAGTACGTAAAGCCGTCGGTCCTGCGCCTGATCTCTCTCTCCGAGTTTTGGTTTGGCACTAGGATCGACCACTTTGGATCACTTTGGTAGGATTTGACGACCTCCGTGGCGCAGTGTGTAGCGCTGTTGCCTTAACGTGGTCTGGCCTGGTGGGAGGCTTCGGCCGTGGCTAGTTACCACCCTACCGGCAAAGACGTGCCGCCAAGCGATTTAGCGTTCCGGTACGATGCCGTGTAGAAACCGAAGGGGTATGGCTTTAATATAACTGCCATGCCCCTAACAGGTTAGCCCGCTACCATCTTAGACTGCATCATCACTTACCATCAGGTGAGATCGCAGTCAAGGGCTAGCTTGTAGCGGATAAAATAAAAAAAAAGGATTATAGATTAGGACAATACATGGTTAGTATACTTTAAATTACATATTTAAAGTCCTATGTTGGTTTTATTCCCTATCTTCTATGGGCATAAAATGGATGAAGAAAATATAATAGACAGACATGATCCTACCGCTCCAATCTGTGTAGACGAGAGATGAAAACAAAATATTATTTATTTATGAAAGGAAAATGCTTCGGAAAAGTACGTGAAGTATGCGACGGGAAGGTTGTATGTTATGGCGTCGGCAGGGTGTACGGCTGTACGGCGTCAGACGGCAGTGAGGCGCCGATATCAGGCTCGGTGGGTTCTTTCGCGAGTGCCGTGAGTTTCAAACCCCGATATTGAATCAGGCAAACGACCCCGTGCTCTCGAAGTCTTTTACGTGATAATGCTTCAAGGACTTTTTCGTGAGTATATAATACCACATTATACTAACCGAATTTGTTCGCGTGGATTTATGATTTTTTGCTTAAGGGAATTTTCTCGTTTTTTTGTACAAAAGTAACGTATGTTTTAATATCCATGGGATGAAAACTATTTCTGTACCAAATTTCGTCAAAATCGGTTGAACTGATGAGACGTGTAAGCGTAGCAGACAGACATACAGACAGTCGGACAGACAGTCGGACAGACAGTCGGACAAACAGTCGGACAGACAGTCGGACAGACAGTCGGACAGACAGATACACTTTTCCTAGCGTGACTTCGTCCACGTGAATTTGGGTTTTTGAAATCCCGTAGGAACTTTTTGATTGGTAATTGGAAAACTATCCAATTACCAGCTAAGCAATATCCATTCCTAGTGTGCGAACTATCTCTTTGCCAAGATCGGTTCAGTTGTTGACACATGGAAACGTAACAAAATAATATTATAAATTACCTGCTTAGTTTATGATATATTGATGCCCGCGACTTCGCCCGCGTTGATTGAAGTTTTTTGGTTTCCGCGGGAACTTTTAAATGTTCCGGAATATAAAGTATGCCTATGTCCTTTCCCAGGATGGAACCCACCTCTATACCAAATTTCATCAAAATCGGTTGAAAAGATAAAGCGATCAGATAAAAAATCGGATTAAAGCGTAACAGATGGAACCCACCTCTATATCAAATTTCATCAGTGTGCGCTAGCTCTTACGCGAAGGTTTTATCCGCCAAACAATTTGTTTTGTCCCTGTAGTGTGTTTTCGCGCTAAAAGCAATTAATTTTGGAATTGAGTTTCAAAAACACTTCAAGTATTCCGCCCACAGAATCACAGGCGTAATTGATAAGGCGTAAGGAATTTTTTCATATCACGGTACATTACATCAAAATAGTTTGAACAAATAAGCCAGGCAGACAGACATGGACAAACATACTTTCGCAGTTATAATATACTAGTTGATGCCCGCGACTTCGTCCGCGTGGATTAAGGTCTAAATAGATTGTATTAAGTACTAGCGGGCCCGGCAGACGTTGTCCTGCCGGGCCCGCTAGAATCCGAAGACAGCGTCCCCTACCGGGTCCAATTATAACCATCCTGGTACCCACACAAACACACCCAGAAATACCATCAAAATCCGCCTAGCCGTTCTCGAGTTTTAGCGAGGCAAACTTTTTTTTTAAAGATTTATAAGTATAAGATTAGAGGACTTATAAAGTTGAACACAAACATATAAACCACTTTAATATGAAAAAGTAAAAAGTTATGACCACATTTTCAAAAAACATTTGTTTTTTGGTTCTCCTGTAAAGTAGCCGTTTGTCCCTTACGCCAATTTAGATTACGGTCGACGATATATTATATTATATTATATGTGTCATGGAATAGATATGAAATGGGTTGTTGCAACGAATTCTCTTACTATAGGCCTCCTAAGTGCTTTTTAAAATTTAGTACCAGGACAGTTAGAACAGTAAGCCTAGATATCCATCAGAACCGTACTGATTGCTTGCGGCTCCGACAGATTAATGCGATTCCGATCCAGCCGGCCGTAAATTGGACTTAACTGAGCTTGCAAGTAATACCAATGCAGAATAATAAACAGCCTTATGCTTACAACGCAACAAGCGCCTTAGTAACCGTTAGTGCTATTAACTTATTAAGATTATCAAAATATCATCTTATCATACAAAAAAAAGTCCTCACCCACTGAATGACACCCAGCCCAAACCTATGGGCCTAGAAAGGAAAAATTTTGCACAGGTATTGTTAAAATGTTTAATTTTTTAAATGGTTTCCCTTTTCAGTGGCGATGGAATAAGGCGGATAAATTCCCACGTGAGGGACGCCGCGGATGGTCGCTAGTAAACTGAATCGCATTATCGTCTCAATTGATGGCGTTATACAATTATTAGGACCATAAAACTTGCGAGAAACAAAGCTAACTAACAAGTCAAATTATAGTTCTAATTTTGCAAACGAAAATTCTCTTGCGGCCGGGTCTAATGGGACGTTTTGCGAACGGGACGTTCGCTAATCGGCGAAACCCACTAGGGAACAGATAGGACAGAACGAATATCGCAATTTATCATTAATTATTTTAATTAGTAACATGACGTAACAAAACAGCTATATTATTAATATTGTCGTATAGGTTAAGGGTTGGTCTGACCTTATACTGTGTATAATCATAAATTAAATTGCGTGTGCTTATAGCTGGCTTTGAAATGTTAATATTATAGTACATATTTGAACGCTATCGCTAAAACGTGTTTTCATGAAACCATCTAAATGCGAAAGTGTTTGTTTGTAGGTTTGTTAGTTTGTCAAATTATGCCATAACAGAGCAGCAGATCGATGTGATTTTGCATGGGTATAGTTGAGGACCTAGAGAATGGCATAGGCTATTTATCCTAGAAAAATAGAGAGTTCACACCGATGTTTTTAAGACGTACTTAAATCCACTAACGCGCGGGCGTCACCTAGTTCTAAATAGTATTAAATTGTATCCCTTCGGTTGTTGAGTTTAAATTTTGTTATTATTTATACAGTTACCTTAATTATGTTATTTTTTTAATTTGTAAAAAAATTTGTTCGTGAATAACAAATTTGTATTTTGTATCACTTTTATATTAGGTATAAAACTATACGATAAAACATATATAGCTAGAATTGCAAATAATTTATTTTTATATAAATTCTTAAGCGTAGGTTAAATCGTTTACGGCGCGCTAATGGACAAAAAATAATTAATAATTTAGAAATTGAATTATTTTCCTTGTTATGTTACGTTAACAAGTAATAAAATTAAAAATTAAAAAAAACCCACGACTAACTGCAGAGCTTCATTGAAACAACAATTAGAACTTAGTAAAAATATATATAAAATAATATCTAAAACACAAAACTGTATCTTTGCCGGCTCAGTAGTTTTTTGAAAAAGCTTAGACTCCTGATTCTGTCATAAAGTTAAAATGATTTATATTATAACAAGTATAAAACTACAAACATAACCTTTAGGATCAATTATTGCACCACAGGTAGTTATGGTTGGTGTTAAATTTGACCACCTAAAAGCCACTTTGGTTTAACGAAGTCAAAGTCCTTCTACTTTTTACAGCAAATTGTAATAAAGCCTTTACCATGTTAGAATACTTGTTAGCTTTTAGGGCAAGTTTAACTATAAAACGATAACTTTCTGAGATGCAACTGATCTTTTATATCACAAACAAATAAAAAGTGAAATTATAAATGAAATGATTTATTGCATGTAGGACAACTTTTGCCGTTTATGCTAGGTATGTCAGGGCTCTCTACCACCAAAATGTGATAAAACTCTTACTCAATTCGAATAAACAGTTAAAATGTTCGTGAAAATACTTGTTGTTACGTGTAATAAACCTGTCACGATGCTCAAGAGGTATAATATAAGTACAAACATTAGACAACGTACCTAATAATTATGTTTGCAGATTGCTGAAGCAGCTATGTTTGAAACGAAAACTGCATTAAAATTGTACTTCCTGTTTTCTATGTTAATTTTGAACTTTAATTGTTACATAAAGTTTGCTTTAAAATTTTCTTTCGCAAAAGACAAAGTTACGAGGCAATTCGATTGTGTTGAGCACGAGATTATTTTTATGAAATTGAACCATTATCATTTATTTATTTAACCAAAAACATACAATCTACATCAGTAAAAAGTAATACAATACAGTTTTATATATCAATTCAAAGTTTTTCATTAATATAACACTTAATTAGTCTATACATAATTTAAAACAGAGCTTTTGTTACTGCTGCGCTAGGAAACCTCTATGACAGCAGTAATGACATCCTCCAGGATCTCACTGAGTGACTAAATAAGTGTGAGTGAGTGAGTGTGTGACGCGTGTGAGGGGGGAGAGGGGAAGTGTGTGTGTGTGTGTGTGTGTGTGTGTGTGTGTGTGTGTGTGTGTGTGTGTGTTGGTCAGTATTTGTGAGTTAAAATGTAGTGTTAGAGTGAAACTTGTGTTTATGGGTTGTATTAAGGTGAAAACCATCTGTTCTTGTAACTCACGTTCGTTAAAATTTAACACACGAAAGAATTTTAACATTTCAAAATCTATTAATGGTAAATCAAAGCTTTATTTGACTTAAGCTCGTTAGCACCAAGGGTAATGTGCTTGTCAAAATATTATGGCGTTGCAACACTGCCTAATCGTAACCTTTTTATCTAGCTATGCATTTAAAAGTCAGCAACGCATTGGCGGTTCCTCTGGTGCTGCAAATGTTCATGTAAATTTTTTATGGATAATAATGAGGCCACATTTAACTAACTTTGCTCTTTGTTAAAAAAAAACTAGACGTGGTTTACAGTTAGTTCACACGCAATAATAAAAGCGGTTCAACGACCTCGAATGTAAATTGCCAGCAAAAGTGTTGACAGAGATGAATGGACACCATCCATGAATCCTATTTAGATCACGAATTCGCCAGTACCATGTGTTACCATGAGTTTAAAGTCTATCAATAATGATAAATGGCATAGCAACTGCATACCATACGTCAATCGATCACTTAGATATTCGTTTATTGCTATAAGGTACCTATATCCTAATAATTTACACATAGGAACATTAAATGTGAGAACCTTATAAACACAGCACAGGTTAACAGAGCTTTTGCTGTACTGAAACTAAGAGTGGAATGAGAAGAGGAGGCCTTTGCCCAGCGGTGGGAGGATATATAACTCATCGTAAAAAAACCTTCTTAAATAACCCTAAATACATGCTATATAAATAAATAAATAAATAAACAAGGTATATCCTCGTAGCGTACCGTAATTTAATAGCTGATGCCCGCGTCTTTGTCCGCATGGAATAAGTTTTTTAATTCCCGCGAAAACTCCTTCATTTTCTGGGATAAAGAGTACTTAGTCTATGTGTATCTCTCCTTCACTATACCTATGCAAAAAATCTCGTCGATCCGTTGTTCTGTTATAACGTGATTGAGGAACAAACTTTTTCAAACAGGCTACGAAATGGCTACGAAACGTTACGAACGACCCACTCTCTGCTTGCGTAATGCAAAAAATCACATCGATCCGTTGCCCTTTTGCAGCGTGATTTAAGGACAAACCAACAAACAATCACTTTCCAACAATTTCCAAAAATTTCCATTATGAGATATGATCCGTGCTCTACCCATACACTGGTAGTTGATGATGATGATTAATTAATTATTATCAGCAAATAAATATTATGATTTATGATTTATAACCATCAATTTACTGATTATAGTCAAATTAAAAAAGTGTACAATACAATGTTACCCAGTTTGAAAAAATGATCTAGTATGGTCCTCAAATTATAATGCTTTTTTTAAATTGCGCGATAGACTTGCGCTTGACGACAATCATGCTTAGTGAAAAGCAATGATGAGGTCTAGGTTGGAATGCGTTTGCCTAGAAGATGCCTATTCACTCTTGCCTTGAAGGTACTTAAGTTAGAAGTGGCAGGAATTACGTGCGCTGGGAGGCGGTTTCTCGCTGTTCTATGGTAGAACGGAGAAGGAGGAACAAGGTTATGAAGTTCCAGAGCACACTCCCCATGGTATATCCGATAAAGAACCATAATTTAAAAAAATTTGGTTGTTTTAAACAATATTGTGTTCTATTAATTACTGATACAATATCACGACAAAAGTAACTAGAAGAAGCTGAATAAGGATGGCTGTGAACTATACGTGATTGCTCTTGGAAAGACGTATGGGCATACCTATTGTCTTTCACGCACCTATGGCTATATACGTGATAAGTGATGATGATGACACCAATTTGACTAGTCAATTGTACTCACTCCTATACTTATGCATCGAAATAATATATAATTTTTTGTAGGCTCTATCTCGAATCAAATCAATTCAATTTATTTAAAACATGTAGGACATACAGGTGTCTCTTATGTTACGTCATGTTTTGACTCTACTTCCGGTTCGAAAAGAAAATTCTGCTGAGAAGAGTCGGCAAGAAAATTCAAAATTCAGCAGTTGCTGTTTTTTTTAAACAAGATATTACAATACGTAGGTAAGTATATAAATTAAATACAATAATGTAAGTTATTATACTATCCTGTGGGAAGCTGGACCCAAAGTCGATTGCTTCCATACAACTTTGTCTTTAAGAAAAGTCTCGACTCTAAAAGTGCTCTTTTATCGATTACCGATTTCAATTTCGAAAACGTTTCCTATTGGAGTGCTCGCTATGAATGCAACACGAAATTGAGGTCTAAAATAACGCCCATGTGTTCTAACACAGATACAATCAATCGACTGATTGTGTGGATGAGAAAAAGGGAAAACAAAATAAATATTTTAATCTTAAAAATGGACTGCATCGCAGGATAATATTGTGAAACAAGGAACCCTCATAATTTCATAGTCCAACTAAAATAAATATACTTAATGAAGGTATATCGCTCATGTACTTATTAACATTATCTCATTTCAATGACACATTGCAACCCCATTCGGAGTAAACCGCTCTAAATTATGAATTACTGTTTTGATTGGGTAACAGTATTGAAAAATAAGGCTTATTACAACTCACATCGACTTCGACTCACATCGTCATTTTAATTAGCCGTCTAACTTAAAGCATTGAATGATAAGGACGCTGACTGGCTAAACTCTGAAAAACATAATAACTTAATAAAGCTGGCAAATATGGTACTTGCAAGTACCATATTTGCCAGCTTTATTAATATTAGCTTTATTATTTTGTATGGTACTTGAGATTGGCAATTCTTAAGGAAGAATATCATAATATACAACATCTGATTTGTTAAGAGCGGAAGAGCAATCTACGTAAATTATCTAATTACAAGAAATTTAAATTACCTAAAACTAATAATATACACGGGAAAAGAAAATTTATGTATATCTTGGCCAAAATCATGAACGACTTACCTTTGTCGCTTCAAAATATTAGTAACTTTAAAAAAAAACATTTTTATAAGGAAATGTAAGAAGCATTTCCTGGATAAGGGTGCCACTCTCTGTGACAATATTATCTAGAAAACGCTTTCTATATGTAAGTCGTTACCTTTTTTGTTTCTTTTTAAAATTTGAAATAACACAATATTTTAAGCTATATTAAGTACTAACCTAACTTAAACTAAACTTATTTTATTTTATATTTTCGTTAGTTCATTTAAAATGTTATTTAAACTCGTATTTTACTAATAAAACTGCAATGTGAACTCGCTATCCTCGCATAAACGTCAAAGTTTTAGAGGATGGCTAGTGTGTTTATAATCCTAATATAAGTTTATCTTGAACAATAAATTAAAAAAAAAAAAAAAAAAGTCAGTATTCTGTAGCATTAGAAAAATGTAAAACCCTGTTTTATGCGATTCAAAGTGGCTTTTCAAGATGCCTGGTCAAATTTGACGTTACCCATCGACGGATATAGTGAATCAAAAGTCATGGTTCTTCTACTTTTTACCAAAATTTGACTTTATCAGTCAAAGTTTTCGTTAACCATAATCATCTGTGGTATGAAGATTTTTTAATACCTATTGATTGGTATATCTACAAATATTGAACGTCTAAAACACACGTGAAAATGGATTTGCAAACACAATACCCTTTATGACAAGGACAAATAGGGTAGGCGGTCCGGACAGGTTTTATTCTGTCATCGTTTCATCCAATGCAACGAAAAAATGCGACCGGGACGTGTCCCGAAAAGGTTTTAGTAAATATAAAAAGAAACTTGTAGTTGCAAGGGTTGTTCAGCTTCTATAGCTATTCAGAAGTAAATACTATATACATACTTCATTACGTAGGTAAGTAGTAATGGTTATTGGTTAGTATTCGGTGACGTATGTAGGTACATACTACATAGATGCTAAATAGGTATTAATCATTACTAAAATTCTACATTATTAGAATAGAATTAAGAAAAGTATAATTTGGAACATTAAGAAACGACACGTCGATCGACTTTCAGCCTAAAGCGCATATACACTAGCCGCTGTATAAAGCAGAACGTTCATGTTATAGAGGAACGTCGTTTTGTCATGTCGTCTAATGACGCGGACCTTAGGCCCGCCAGACATATTTTTTAGTCCGTCGTGTGATAATTTCGATAATCTACAGGGAACTAAGTTTCCTTACCTAATCAGTGTCACAAGTATTTATATCTTATTAAACTAGTGGTTCGCCCCGAACTGAGACCTCGCGGCGCCATCTATTGACATAAATGTGAAGTTCTGTTAAAAATACTGAAGCTCATTAAAAATTAAATAATTCCGTTTCCTTACAATATTTATCAAATTTTGGTATTTGTTATTCAAGTACAGGATATAATTCAAATAATTGATCAAGTTTCAGGCTCAGCCTTTCAGAAAATTTAGAGTTCTGAGGTCAACTTTGGACGTTAGAAAATCTCCACTTTGAAAGCCCCCCATTTCGTAAATTTTGGGGGAAAAATTGAAATAAAAAACATTTTTGGACTCTATTCCTAATTATCTTTAAAATGATATACCGCAACCCTATGTAACTTTATAAAAAATATTTTACTTCGCACTCGCTTCTATGAGAGCCCCCCTGAAATAAAGATTTTTATAACTTTTTAAGCCATATTCAGCGGGAGGCCATTGGTTTACATATTATATTTAAAGCTGAAGTAATTACGTTCAGTAATTCAGAAGTTATAATGCTCTGACAGACGGACGGACGGACGGACAAGTGCCAATTCACTCAAGTAGACTCAGAGACATTTAAAAATTAGTCTTTCTATAGACTAATTTTTAAATGTAAAAGGAATTTAGCAAGCGAATCCACTTCCAGTGGAATATAATTCCTGTTAAATATTATTTTCAGACATTGTATTAATCAAATATTATTCAAGTATAGGAGAAGGAAATTTCATTACAGCCTTCAGTGCATTAATTAAAAACTTCGAGTTATAGTAATTTACCTAATTTCTTTAACTCGAAGTTATTATATGAAACCACAGAAGCCAATCTTGTGTAATAAACTTATACATAATATTTAATTATATAGTAATATTTAATTATATAATTATTATAGTTGAGAATGGCATATTTTAGATTTTTTATTCCACTACAAGTTAGCCCTTGACTGCGATCTCACCTGATGGTAAGTGAGTCTGTCTAAGATAGTAGCGGGCTAACCTGTTAGGGGTACGGCAGTTATATTAAACCCATACCGGCATCGTACTGGAATGCTAAATTGCTTGGCATACACGTCTTTGCCGGTAGGGTGATAACTAGCCACCGCAGAAGCCGCCCACCAGGCAGACAAGAGAAATTTAGAAATTATAAGATCCATAATTGACCTGCCGGGAATCGAACCCCGGACCTCCCACTATAAGACTACGGCGTTTGCCGCGGCGCCAGGGAGGTCGTGACAAATTCAACACAATCAGGTACTCACTACGTATATACGATATTGTTAAATGAATGTAGCCACCTGTTGAATTCTCGTCGTTTTTTTAAAAGCCTTTGTCTGCTTTACTTTCGTATGAAATAAAGGAGTGCTTGCTGACCCGTATTAAAATAAAACTTTTCGTTTAGAACTGACTCAGAATAACAGTTTGGATACAAGTTGTTTATCGAAGTTAAATAACAGGGTGTCGATTATTACAACGTAAGTAAGTTCTTATAATGAAAGGATAAAACGCGAAGCCCTGGGCTGAAAAATCGTGCGTGACAGAAAAACGTTAGCGTCTCTAGTAATCTCTCTATCCCTTTAGTGAGATAGATGACGAGAAAAAAGTACCTATTGTACTTCTTTTAGTTAGTGTTGAACATTTTGAACAGTTACAATGAGGCCTGAGCGGCGCGTAGTAAATATAATAATTCTATGGGCGCAGCGGTAAGAGATTCGTCGAGTCGAGTGCGTCTAGCAAGATATCGCAGGTTTAAGGTACAAAGTACAACAAGCAATTACCTACGAATTGAGAAGCTCTTTTTTAAAAAGTCTGTTTAAACAAAAAAATCGCCTCCATTTGGACCAATTAATTTTTAGAAACAGAGCTAGATCTTATATCAGACTTCAAACTGTATATTATACAATGTCACTAACCATTTGTGATCAGAATATGAAAAAAAAATACCTCATCTTTCACAGAATTTGTTGCGTTGTTTTTCTACGTTGTGATTTGTCCCTGTAGGTCACACGACGATAAAGAAATTCAGTAACTTGGCGATATTCCAATCCAAAGCAAAAATAGTTTTACGACACCATTTAATTAAATAGAGACAATATATTTCGCTTATTTCTTATAATCCTACTAATATTATAAACTAGATGATTCCCGCGACTTCGTCCGCGTGGATTAAGGCTTTCAATTCTCGCAGGAACTCCTTAATTTTCCAGGATAAGCCAATGTCCTTCTCCGGTTGCAACCTACCTTTGTACCAAATTTCGTCAAAATCGGTTGAAAAGATGGGTCGGGAAAGCGTAGACAGACAGCCAGACACACTATCGCATTTATAATACTAAAGAGTTCCCGCGGGAAATAAAACCCCAATCCACGCGGACAAAGTCGCGGACATGAGCTATAGTTAGTTATATTTGCTTGGATTCATTATTCGAAGCGTGTCTTCTTGTAGCTTTTAAATTCGTAGCTACGCGGGACATTTACATAAATAAATAAAACAGTAGCAGTCAATTGGGGTGTTGCTTATGCATTTATAATATTAGTATGGATTCTGATATTATAACGTAAAAATGTATTTCTGTCTCTTAGATTTGTAGATAACTGGCTCTATAGTCGTTATAAAAACATTTAGAAACGTTTTTTTAAATGCTTATCATCTGTTTGTTTGTTTCACAAGCAGATAAAGAAAGTATTTTTGAACCCTAAATAGAAGTGGACAAGGTCAGGGGAAAAGTATCTGATCAAGTGCCAGTAAAAAGAAAGTTTTTTGTGTGAGCTTGTGACACCTTTTTAAATATTTATGACATAGGTATAGAGCTCAAGTTAGATTTATATCTTGAAAAATAGGACAAAAATCCTTTTCATTTGCGTCCCAGCGAAAGTGAAAATTGCTTTCCTGCATTTGTAATGTGTGCCAATAAAAATGTTTTAGGATACCATTGTTTCCCGAAAACGAAATCATCCAAGCTGAATAGAAACTTCGCAATTCAGCTTGGTTATTGCGAAGTTATGCTTTAACAGGTTAGTGGTTAGGATTCCGGCACATAGAGTCCGCAATATGGTAGCGAAACGGAGGAGCTCAAAGACAGCCACCACAACGGTTATGAGATAAGAGAGAGGGGATTTTTGGATTTACTCCAGCGCGGCAGATTAATATAAAAGGGGATTCTTTGGACCCTGTAGAGTACTTTCACCATATATGAGCCCTGTATATTGGTGGGTCTATATACGATATACGATTTGAGCGAGACATAAAGGAGTTGGAGACTTACAAACTTAAAAACCTCCAACTCCTTTAGGTCTCGTTCAAATCGTCATATTATTTGAATGTACACTTTTCAGCATGTAATTAACTCACTCGAGTATTTTTTATGATTTTATTTATTTAATAATTTTGATCTGCTGTCCTAGACTGACCCACTAATATACAGGGCTCATATATGGTGAAGGTACTCTATAGGGTCCAGATAATCCCCCTTAATTAATCAGCGCGCTAGAGTAAATCCAAAAATCCCCTCTTGGGCTCCCCTACCATAAGAGATAATAATGTTATGATCAGTACTGTGATTTTTATTTCACCTATACCCCATCTGAGATTTTAGAGACACGACGAATCGTTTTTTTTTGCTGACACTCGTTGATACGAGAATTTCACTGTTAGCAACTTTTTAAATTTTACTAGATGATTAAACCTTTTAAAAAATTATTTTGGAGGGAAAGTTTTAGTAAAACAAATCATCCAATAATTATTATAGATTTTAGATGTCGGGTTTGGTTCGGTTTCGATTTAGAGGCCAACATAATATCAGGTTCAGTAATATTTTCCTGTAGTACTTCTAAGTTCTTAGAAATAAAAGGTCTAGAATGTACCATCTTGTATTTATGAGTGTCACGTAGTTTGATCAATTCGCACGTTGCTATTCTGAGGAAGGTCACCTTTCTTGAATATTAGCAGATGCCTACAAACTCTGTTAGTAGGTACCGCATCAATAATAATAAATTCAGTTCTAAAATTGATAGTCCTAGGTTCAAGTATCGCTGCGGGAGTAATTATATTTTTTTACTTATTTAATTGAAGAAGAAGAATAACTGTCATTGTAGTTTGGTTTAGAGATTGTGTAGACAACATAATTAGCACAATGTTTGTCTTTATAATAGCATTTGGTAGGTAGGTAGGGCTATGTTAAATTGGACTGAAAATGTATACGTCCGTCGGTAGAGAATGGCGCATTGATCCGAAGACGTGACTTTAGGAAAGGTATGACAAAGCTTCAATAAAGCTCCGGCTACACGCTTACCTGCACAAGCCAGTGCGTGCGTGTGGACGGCAATACGGCATTTCCAAAAGTGCGGCTTGAGTAATCGTAGACTTGCTGAAGATTGAACTTCGGTTTGCACGGTTTTATGAGGTTTGCAGTTTTAGTTTGCGTGTGCTTAGTTGTACCGTGTGGCTGTTCAGTGTTCCTTCTTTTGCTCCGTCTTGCCTATGCATTTTTACCTACAAGGCAAGACAGAGTGGTGCATGACCGTCATTCAGGAAGTATGGGACCCTTTCGCCTTCGGTTCTTCGAAATATATTATGTGCCCCACCTATTACTACTTTAGCTTTAGCTTGGAGACTTTTCTAGCTACGTCGGTTACTCTGGTTCTCCTACGGATCTTCTTATTTCTGATTATTTTCTAGGAAGAAATCCTCATGGATATCAACCAATTGGTGGCATGTCTGACTTCACCATTTAGAGTCTTACGGGCACCTTCCTACCGTCTCCGTCCGTATGACTTCTGCAGCAGAGGCTGAAAAATAGACTCATAAAGGTTAAAGAAATATAAATGTTACAGAAAGAAAGTGTAAAAGAATCGAAGCTGTAACCCTTTTGAAAGTATTTTTAAATCTGTGAACCCAAACACTTGTATTTTTGTAACAGAAATGAATCTGTACCAGAAATAAAAGTGTTTAACACTGTTTTAAAGTGTAACCGAAATAGCGACGTTTCCAAATTTACTGTTGACGCGTGTTCAAATTTGAACATAAGGTGAAAGCACCGATGGTTGCAATTATTGTTTTAAGAAAAACATGGCCGATGTTGTGTCAGTGTGTGTAAAGTCCAATGAAGTGAGAAGACCGCGTTATCACCGTGCATTTTGATGGGACATGTACATATTAGGGTTACAAATAAAAACACTTATTAACAGAAATAAACGGTTACAGATTGATTGGGTTACAGTATCGTTTCTTAAGTGTTTCTGTTTTATAACAGCTTCAAAAAATAGTGTAACACTTATTTCGGTTACTGTTTCAGTCTTTAGACTTCAGGAGGACTTCATTTTTGATATTAATTGGATACAATTTATTTACAAGCTCTCATGGGTGTAATGGAACGCGGGTGTCGCGCATAGATTAGCGCATTACACACGGCCCAGTGGCGCGGAATATTGTTCCCGGGCGTCATCGTTACTACATTATTTGGCTACATTTAACTTTGATATTTAAGCACCAATCGCAGGCGGTTAAGGTGGGCTGACTAGTGAAAACAACTAAGTAGTATTTTTCTTCGCCATTTAAGATAGATCAAAAACGAGAAAATCTAGATGCCGCCTCACGTAAGGTAACGGTTTTACATAAGCGAATATTTATAAAAAAAATCATCTAAAGTCAAAACACCTTGACTTGTGCAACCTAATCTTTTGTTTATTGATTTTGTTTTTTGTGTGCAATAAAGAGCTTATCTATTTATCTATCCATATATCTATCTATTTATTTAATTTTTGTTGACTAAAGCTGATCGCACCAATCTCGAACCAAGCTCGAACAAAATCAGGGGTGACAACGCTTTCTCGCGGTTTTCTTGCGGTTGTTTCATCAACACAGCGTTAGATACAAAGGTTGACTTGTGGTAACCATTGCAACCGCCAAAACCGCACGCTACGCAATGTATATTCCATACTCAAAATGCCAATCACGCCAGCAGATCGATGGTAGGACCCGCATGTGCCAAATAAATGAGAGGCGTGCTGCCATGTAGACCTGTAGTCATCCTGTATGCTTATTCTGAGTTTTTACATTTCAAATTCGATCACATCAGCGTTAAAGTAAAATGAACGCTCCAAACGCTGAATTTGTGACTTCAAAGCAAGAGCTTTTGGGTCCATTTTACTTTGACGCTAATGTGATCGAGCGCTTAATACGTCAATCGAATTTGCAATGTAAAAACTCAGAGTAAGCGTACTGTAGTCCGTTTATGGGTGAGTGAAAAATTGGATGATTGTTTCTGCTCAATTGCTCGTTAATCCACAACTTTTATTATCAAATTTTTACCACGCCATCAAAATGTTCGAATCAAATGGAACATAAAACTTTGCGTACCTTTTTTTTTTTTTTTTTAATCCACTACAAGCTAGCCCTTGACTGCGATCTCACCTGATGGTAAGTGATGATGCAGTCTAAGATGGTAGCGGGCTAACCTGTTAGGGGCATGGCAGTTATATTAGATAAACCCACACCCCTTCGGTTTCTACACGGCATCGTACCGGAACGCTAAATCGCTTGGCGGCACGTCTTTGTCGGTAGGGTGGTAACTAGCCACGGCCGAAGCCTCCCACCAGGTAAATATTATATCTGTACCTATATTATATCTGGCCTGCTAAAACCTTACTACCTACTGTAAAATTTCAGACAATTGCAGCATGAAAGAGACGAGGTCATTATAATCATTTTTTTCCCCTAATGCTCCGGTCATTGAAATTTTCGAGATAGAACTTCCTTAGAGAGATGATTGGTTGTGTATTGATGATAGTGACTCCGTCCGAGTGGATTTAGGTTTTTGACAAATTATGCCGTGGCCCGAGGGAACTTTTTGATTTCTCATGATAAAAAGTACCCTTTCGTGTCCTTTGTAGTCCTTTTATAGGATTCAACTTTTATCTGTACCAAATTTCGTTAAAATCGTAGAACAGAGGGGCTGTGAAAAAGTAGCAGATAGCACACTTTCGCATTTATAATATTAGTAGATATGGATAAGAATGTCTCTTCAAAAGCATTTTAATTTGAATTAAACTATGTGACTTTAAAACATGATCACAAGAGTTAATCTTGCCGTTAAGTTTCCGATTTCCCTTAGGGTTACGGTTGATGAAGTTTTAGAGATAGTTAGAGGTCTAAGTCTATATATAAGACATATTTGTTAATGCAGGACAAATTTGACACTAAAATAGATATCATCATACTAATATTATAAACTAGATGATGCCCTCGACTTCGTCCGCGTGGATTAAGTTTTTTTTGATTCCCGCGGGAACTCCTTAATTTTCCGGCATAAAAAGTAGGCTACGTCCTTCCCCGGGATACAAACTATCCCTGTACCAAATTTCATCAAAATCGGTTGAACAGATGGGCCGTGAAGGCGTAGCAGACAGACAGACACACTTTCGCATTTATAATATTAGTATGGATGCGAAAGTGTATTTGTTTGTTGGTTGGTCCTTCAATCAAGCCTCAACAAAGCAACGGATCGACGTGATTTTTTTGCATAGGTAGGTATAGTTGAGGACCTGAAGAGTGACATAGGATACTTTTTATCCCGGAAAAATAAGGAGTTCCCGTGGGAATTAAAATAAACTTATTCCACTTATAAATATATGACAACATCCTTGGTAATGATACATTATGACTATACATACCACCGGTTCGAAAACATTATTTTACTTAGCCGGCAAGAAACACAAAGAACGTCAGTCTTCTCAAAAAGAAAAATGTGAAAATATGTGGTCATACGACACATAAGTCATGAAACAAGTGATTACACTATCTTGTATGTAACAAATTGTAACACTATACATTATGAGCTCCATAATACTTTCCAAGCCGATTGCTTCCATGATACTAGGTATGTTTCTTTATTATTAAGTTAGTCAATTATAGTAAAATATCCTAAACAAACTGGCATTAGTCAAATTATGACATGAAAAACTCCAGGATTCACGTAGTGGTACTACATTGCTTAAATAACATAGCGGCTTATAGTTTTATCAAATTCATGCACTCAGACAGATTGAAATTAGGAATATTCTGGATTTAAATCATTTTTGGAATAAAATATAATATCATTTTAGCTAAGTTTTAAAACATAAAACTGTTTTCATGAACGGCGCGGCGACGCGGCGTCCGGACCTTACCACCTGTTGATTCAACCTGATGCGTTTATTACTTGTGTTCCATAAATTGTACAGATGTTTGTGGGTACTAGCTCATTATTATTTAATTTTTTTTGTACCACTAAACTGGCTACAATCAATGATTAAGCTTATGATTTAAAGGTGAAATAGAATTAAGATAGCTTGCATCCCGGGGACGGTAACTCTGTGACGATAATAAGCTACGTTGTATCTCATAAAATCCAAAATTTCTCAACTTTTTTAAATAGGTACTAGGATACTCAGACAAACTCATCTGGAAACATTTATAGTAGGTAAACAATAACTAAGCAGAACTTATATTGAAGATGTCCGGTTCAAAGAGTTCGAAGGAAATGAAAAAGGTAATATCTCGAATTTACAAACTTCGAGGACATCGATAGATTTCTTTGGAACACTATAACGTCAAAGTAAAATAGATCTAGAAATGTCTGTTTTAAGGCTCAAGTTCGTCCTCATATCTGTACCCAGCGCCCCAAGCGGAAACTTAGCCAAATAAAAATGATAGTGATTTCAAAAATACTTCAAATAAAGGGTTTATATTTTATTCTGACGTTATGTTTCGGTCTTCGAGCATGTTTCAGAATTCGATAACCATGTCATTGAGTTTCTTCACAAAATCATGCAATTAGGTTACGTGCGTAACGTCGCGTAATTTCCTCCTCTTCATTCGCATGAGAAAATCTTTGCTGCCTTTGCGAATAAACTGTTTATGTTGATTTGATTAAAAAAACCACTGAAAAACTTATGGTGACTTGTAAAGTTTTCATCAGACTAAAGTACTTATACGAGTCCACGTTGCTGCCACAATTTGGGAGGAACATTTGGCCTGTAAGTTTTGTCTGCGCATCAATCGATTTCACTTGGTAAGCAAAATTGAACTAAGGGTCTTCAAGGGTGATCGATTGAAGGTCCAAATTGGTGTTTTCGTTTCCTCTGTGTCTCTGAAAGAGCGGTCTCAGTTTCTTAGGACTAACATCTGATACTTAATAGTCGTCAAACTGAAGAGTCTAATACTTTTTAATCGAGTCGTAAGCCGAACGATTTGGAAGCCTACAGCATTATTATCACAAAAAATCCCTATAATAGTAAAATTATTGGACAGGCAGCAATCCATACTAATATTATTAATGCGAAAGTTTGGATGGATGGATGTTTGTTACTCAATCACTCCAGAACATCTGAATTTATTTTAATTTTTTCGTCTAGATCCGTACGCTTACTCTGAGTTTTTAAATTGCAAATATACGATTGATCGACGTGAGAGCTCACCACGCCAAGTGCAAGCGAAAGTTAAAGTAAAATGAACCTTAACTACATTGGTTTAGAGCTCATTTCATCATTTCGTGTATTTATTCACAGCCAGCGCTCCAAACGCTGCATTTGTGACTTTGAAGCAAGAACTTTTGGGTCCATTTTACTTTGACGTTCGCTTACACTTGGCGTGCTGAGTGAGCTCTCATGCCGAACAATCGTAGGTATATTTGCAATGTAAAAACTCAGAGCAAGCGTACGGATCTAGACGAAATTTGGCAGATAGATTATATTATAGTGATGAATAAGGCGCAAAAAGAGTGACCTACCAGAATATCTATCTACCTATTTACTGTCCTAGGTGCGGTCGCAAAAGTAAACAATTCACAACAAATACCCTGATTTCCCAAAAAGCCAGTACGAAAATTCCAATAGTAAAATGGCACCGTTGTTTCAGTAAACACAAAGGCCTTGTGGGTGGGTTGCTGCTACAGAATGTTCTATTTGGCTGTCCAATCAGTTTGAAACGAAAGTAAAGTAATAAACAGCAGAATAATGTGACGAGATTTTTTTATATAACACCTCCGTTTATCCGCAGCCGAGCAACGCTTCTAAGGGTTGGCTTGTAAGTTCTAGGTACGGGTTGTATGATCGTAGTTATCTCGAATTGGCTGAAATTCTCAGCAATCTTGCAATCCATACTAATATCATAAGTGCGAAAGTTTGGATGGATGGATGCATGGATGGATGGATGGATGGATGGATGTTTGTTACTCAATCACGCCAGAACCGCTGAACGGATCTGGCTGAAATTTGGCTCAGAGATGGATTATAGTCTGGAATAGCACAAAGGCTACTTTTTATCCCTGAAAATTAAAGAGTTCCCTCGGGAACAAAAATTCTTAAACCACGCAGACGAAGTCGCGGGCATCGGCTAGTAGTGCTATAAACTCGAAGCGATATGACGTGATACTCTGTCACAGTTGGTAAACCTACAGCAACAAGTCAATTATCGAAGGGATGCGAGAGACAACAAGTAGAGGGAGAAGGCACGAGAGGTGTTAAATTACGCTCTTCCCTTACTCTGTCTAATAAGTTAATAGGCTGGAGCTATGTTGGATATAAAACAACAAATTTTGATCGTCACCTCGAGAGACGTTTCTATGTCGTAATGAGTACTTAGGCCCACTTGCCCAACACTGCCTAAACTAATATTTGAAAAGTTTATTCCGGGGTTGACCTGAAAAGGACACGTATAGAAAATTTTACTCAAACATATTTAACGGCTATGTCCAAGTAGGCCTCACATTAGTAGATTAAATTATTATTCCTATGTACATTTTGATACACGATATTGTTTCTTGGTTTCCATTCCAATTTACTCATAAAGCTTTTATCGGGATTTCTGTGCCTCCCATGAGAAAATAAAATAATATTGGATGGTAAAATAACTTTTTTGTTCAAATACCTACTCTGTTTATACTAGTTACATCAGTTTCTTGGATAAATTTTCTGTTAGAAACGTTATTGAGTTACCAGATTTTCCTCGAAGCTTGAATTCAGAGTAATACGTTTTTCTTATTAATAAAAAAAATTTGGTAGTCGCATGGACTGCGGATAGAAATGAAAACTTGTAACTAAGAATTTTAGTAACAATTTGAAAATAATATAAAATTTTCAAACGCCAATTATATAAATACGAATATTTAAAATAATTTAAGAAAATTTACACTTCAAAATATTTTTTTGATGGACTCTTTACCGTAGTAGTAAGCGCTGTGGTCTTATAAGTGGGTGGGCTTCGATCCCTGGCAGGATCAATTTGGGAATTTACAATTTCTTATTTTCGCTGGTCTGGATCGGCCGCCGCTAGTTACCACACTACCGGTAAAGTCGTGCCGCCAACGATTTAGCATTCAGTCAGGGTCTTCTCGTTTGGCCCGTGAGGGCCAAGCGGGGGTACGGGCGTCGAGGCTGGGCCTCCTTACCCGGGCGGGGCGCGGGGCAACTCTGTGCCCCGGTAAATGTCTTTTAGCCGAGTCGAAACTCGGCTAGGGCCTGCCTTGTAGGCTACGGGCCCCTAGCATTTAGCATTCAGGCACGACGGCATATAGAAACCAATTAGGGTAAGTCTACTAGCATCGTAGACTGCAACATAACTGTAAATATCTAATGACATACAGTAAAATTCTTGAAAATACGTGTTGAACTGTTTATTTTCTTGAAGTTATCATAACATTTTAAAAACATTATCTCGTATACTACAATCAAAAATAGATATTCCATGGCTAGTATCAATTATTACAACCATAACTTACACTGGTTACAACGCAGTTTGACTTAGAGGAAAAAAACACGTGAAAACATTTCGCAGAAGGTCTCAGTAGTTACACTAAGACTATTAAAGAAGAGCTGTCGCTAAATAGAACTTACTTGGATCTCTAACAAACTTTTACTTCACGGAGACTGTTAGAAACATGTGGAAAACTATATCTTATTAACCAGACGAATAACTTCTTAATCAAGAACTTTACGCTTGTAGTTGTTAGGCGGGATTATATCAGTATGTAACTCAATAATACAAACAGCCTAAAAGTTCGTAGTATTAGTCTATTTTACTAAGTCACCTAAATATATATAAATCACGTGTCACGTTGCTTGTCCGCGATAGACTCCTAAACTACACCACATACAATTTAAATTTACACACAAGTTAAATTTGCACACCATGTGCAGTTTGATCCAACTTGAAAGATAGGATAGCTTACATCTTAATTTATAGCCACAATATTATTTTATGTCGGATTTGCAATGTAAGACGGAGAAAAAACGGTCGAACGAAAACGTTTCTTACGAAAAGCTCATTCCACGCGGACGAAGTCGCGGGAATCAGCTAGTATATATAACTTTCTTCACCCATAATCAACCACTAACCTGTTACCCTCGGTACATTGAACTAATCTTAGGAAAAAAAGTTCAATCACTTTAAACTTTTATCACTGAATATTATAAATGCGAACGTGTCTGTCTGTCATTGTGTCTGCCTGCTACCCTTTTGAGGTCCGTCTGTTTATCTGTTGCATCTGGTTGCATCCCTTTCATTCAAACAGTAGTGTTGAAGTGCCCACTAGCTTTTAAATAAAATCCGATTGTCCAACTGTCATTGAGCGATTTACGCGTACACGTCCATTCCCTTGTAAATTCTCGTCGTGCTAACATTATTATTGTCTAGTTGATGACAATTCTTTTGTAAATTTCTTAAGTGTTAAGCTGAGTGCTAAAATGGTGTTAATTGTGTTGAGATTACAATTTGTTTCGTTCATTTTAGTTTTGGTCTGAAAGTTTAATTTGTGTTAAAATTTAAATCCTGTTTGTTGTGTGGTTACTTTTTGGTTGGACTTTGTGCGATTTGTTTGAATTGTGTAATTAAAAAGTCTGGTTTGACTTAACTGCTTTTATTTTATCCACTTCTGGTTGCATAAAGTAGTATAATTGTGATCTATTTATAAGTAGGTATAGGATCTCTGGTTTAAAATTCTCCATTTTCATCTTGAAAATTTTCCTATCTCGTATTTAAGATTCTCTTTCACATTTTTACAATGATTGCGAAAGTCCTTCAAAGGTGCTTAGTGCTGAGAAGTGCGAAGTAGGGATACAAATAAAACTCTAAACAAACGGCGATATTAATTGGGTGTCCATCAAACTAGGGGGAGAAGGGGAAGGCGTAAGGCAATCTTTCGCTGAGGCGGCGAGGCGCAATCGACTTGAAGGCTGAACATCCATCGAGCCGAAGATATAAAATTATGCTTTACTTTTATCGTATTGGTTTATTTTTCTTTCATAGCAGAGCCTACACTACCATTGCTTAAAGCAGCATTATTTAAAAGTTTTTCTTTTATATGATGTTCCTTGACGTCCCGTATTATAATTATTCTGTAACAAGAGCGTCAACAATATTCAAATAACCCTGCTTCAAGCGTAGTAAGCTCCCAGTGCCGCAAAACAATATTTATTTATTATTTATTTATTATTAATATTAATCTTATAAAATTTACACGAAGTTGCGTTGCAAGCAGTGAAACAAAAACCACAGTCGGTTTTACTGTGCACCGTGTTAATATACGAGTAGGTTAGACATTTGACGACCTCCGTGGCGCAGTATGTAGCGCTTTTGCCTTACCGTGCGGAGGTCCTGGGTTCGATCCCCGGCAGGGTCAATTTGGGAATTTATAATTTCTGAATTTTCCCTGGTCTGGCCTGGTGGGAGGCTTCGGCCGTGGCTAGTTACCACCCTACCGGCAAAGACGTGCCGCCAAGCGATTTAGCGTTCCGGTACGATGCCGTGTAGAAACCGAAGGGGTATGGGTTTAATATAACTGCCATGCCCCTAACAGGTTAGCCCGCTACCATCTTAGACTGCATCATCACTTACCATCAGGTGAGATCGCAGTCAAGGGCTAGCTTGTTGTGGATAAAAAAAAAAAAAGACATAAAATAATAATTATAGCCAAATAAATAAACAACCAACTTAAAAATAAAGTGGGTAATCTACAAAAAGTTTAACTCAGCGCCTGCCGCTTACTAACATTGCATCGCTGCCAGCGAAACCGGTTTCAGGTTGCAGTTTGTGAGTGATATCTATTAACTATACAGGTTGCTCCAAAAAATGTTTTTTAAGTTTGTGTTTGAAATTTTTTTCGTTCATGTTTTCTTTTAGAATTTTAGGAAGGTTGTTCATTAGGGTTGGAACGATAACTTTGAGTGTTCTTTTACCGTAATTATTCACAAATTTAGGTATATGTAGTCTTGGGTTTTTAGGACTTCTTAGGTTTTTACTATAATTAACCTTTACTTGCAGTTTTGAGTTTAGGTAATTGTCGACTATAACTAACTAACTAACTAATAATTATAATGAAACGCGAAAGCGCTATTGTACCAGAGAATCAATACCTTGCTTATCAATATTTGGTACAGAGATAAGAGTTACGTTCTAGATTTTTTGTTTACCGGAGTAAACTTAAAGCATTTATTTATTTCATACTAGATGATAAAAAAACTGTATCCTCGCGGACGAAGGTGCGGGACCTTCGTCCGCGAGGATACAGTTTTTTTTATTTCTGCGTGAATTCCCTAATTTTCCGGGATATAATAAGTAGCAATGTCCTTCACTGTGATATAACCTATCTGTATCAAATTTCATCAAAATTGGTTGAACAGGGCTGATCATAGTATATGCATAGCATGGCATAGCTTTTTAAAGGAACGAAAACATAAGCTATAGCGTGCTATAGCGTTTGTTCTAGAGTTGATTAAAATCATTAGATTCTTGAAACCTTAGAGCACTTTGATCTCGATCGACGGATCAAGGGCTCTTGGCTCAGTGTTAAATTAATTGAGAAAAACTTCTTCGAACTTGTATTTTATTGCCTTACTTTTTATTACTTTCTTAGTACCTACTTTGTTTATTAGTTACTGTGTACAATTTTCATATTTCTTATATATAAAACAAAGTCGGGTTTGTTCAAACACTTATAGTAGTGTAGTACTCATTCAATATAGTAGTTTAAGTTTATTGGATAGGAATTAGAATAATAGTACGTAGTATTAATGATCCTTTGTAGTATCTAGACATAAAGTACTTCAATTTACTATTAAACTATAGTTTTTAAGTGTCGAACTGGCTTGAAGCTACGTTATTTTTTTCCGTGGTGTCACCTGAATAAGGGTTCCGGCTGAAAATCAGCGCTGTATGTGTTTGTGCTTGCACTAGACATGCAGCATTATGCTGAGCCTGGACCATTTTTCGGGTTGTGCCACACGTAATGCAGTTCATTCCTGCGCCTCTTTCCTGTAATATAGATAATATATTAATATTTTCTCTAGATCGTGAGGTGCAGTGGTGATCTACCTCTTTAGGTATCCTATTTATGTGTGGCACAATTGTGGAAATAAATGTTTTTTCTTTCTTTCTTTCTTATAAATAAATAAATAATCATTTATTTGCAAAGAATATTGTACAATAATATTTGATGGTAAGGAATATCAATGTGAGGCCAGAAAATTCAACTAAATTAATAGTGTGCAAACTTCAGGTAGGTATTTAGCGATTTTGGAAATAAATTAAATTATTAGTACAATGTTTAAGCAAAAAAATAAATTGTAGGTACCTACTCAAGCAATGTCAAACATGAATTAACAAAATACTAAAATAAAATAAAATACTTTACTGCAAAACTAATCCACCGATTCTGATAATTCTTTTTAGGGTTGCGTATCTAAAAGTTAGGTTTGCCACGCTTATGGTGCGGCTATGTCTATCTGGTCAAATTTAGCATATTCTAGCAACTATTACTACAGGCTTGAAATTTGGAATAGTTTTAAATAATGCTTACCCAACCTTATCGTAAATGAAATAATTTAAAAAAAAATTATTACTATTACAAAAGGAATTCAAAATTTTAAAGTAGGGTCACTATATAGGGCTATTATATTTAAAGATATATTAAAGAATTTCATTTGGACATTTTAAAACATTTTTTCTCTTTTTAAGTTTCTTACTTTTTGACTTATGGTGTAAAATGTTCGAATTTCTACAGTTACACCACACGAGTATATATCCGCAGTTACCCCATCCTTGCTCCGAAGATTGCAAAGTGAAAAATCTGCAATAATTTGAGTTGACAGAAGTTAATGTCAACTTTACCCGAAAAATATAAGTTTCTATCCAGGGTAGTTTTTGAGAAATCAGAAATAAGCCTTTACAAACAAATTTAGTTTTGTGGTCGGAAATAAAAGGGTTTTATTCAGATATTTTTGTAAACTTCACAGGAACAATAAAATAAAGCTAGGACAGATTTTTATAAATCAGCGGGGAACCCTAACATAGTACTGTAAAGTATTTTTGAAATCTTCATTAATTGTGTTTGTCCGCACCGTCTTCTTTATTTAGAGGTCACATCCTTCCAAACGCATCCCTCGGTGCGCAAGTCCAACTTGCACTTGGCCGGTTATTAATTACAAAGGTTATACTATCGGGTAGCTCACTTACTAACTAATCTGATGATTAGTTTGGAAATGGCGCGAGGAGCTCCTCAACGGCTACACTTAGATATTTGACAAGGTAAGATCACGCGTGCGAAGCCGGGATGGGTCTACTAGTAGTAAATATGCGAGCTCGTTGAGCCCGTAAAGCCAGCTGTGTGAATTTTTTGAGTAGTGTTAAGTACTTAAGCCTGTTGGTTATGCTATGAGTGATGGATGACGATGGAAATTTGCAACGTAACGCCCGCTTCTATCAATCATTTTTGCAAAGTGAAACTTTTACGTAGCCATGCGTATTTATTATAAGCATCAACGCAAACTTTCGTTATATTAATGAGTAAAATGTCTTCAAAGATTGCGGTGATGAGAGCATTAACCATCCCGTCTTCATTATTAACTAAGGTTAAATCACACGACCATGCCCACGAGATTAAGGGGAAAACAAACATAATAATTTAGGAAAGATATTTACTCGTGTTTCCTATGGCCTAGTCGGCTCGTCCAAACAATTCTTGTGAAATACGAGTAGGAACAAATTATTCAAGGCGAGTTTACGTTATATTAAGATTCCTTTATGTCATGACTCACGATGTATCTCATAAAACCACTTTTATAAAGCACTTTTCATAAGAAGATTCATAACATTTTTGGCAAGTGCTAAAAGGTTATTAAGTTAAAACGAGGAAAACCAACTAAGTTGTTTTCGTCTGATAAGACAAACAGCGGGAGTTTTCATCGCAAATCAAAATTCTTTTATGGAGGTCGTTAAAATTTATATCGTAGCGTGTAGCACTGATCGAACTCAATATTTTTCTTGTGGTGCGTGTTTTCGTTGGACCGTTAATTATTGATACAAATATTTCATTGATTGCTAATAATTATTACTGCTATTTGCTAAAATGATTTATGAGTAACACGCGCGATGGTCACGATGTTGTTATGTGCACATGTATGTCTAAATTAAATGTATATGAATGAAAAGTAGGTGAATGTTGAGGGAGCAAATTATAGGTTGTACTGTGGACCGTATACATTGCGAGGCCACCGAAATCGTGTGCAGCTTTGTGCGGCACCTGGCACAGTGTTGAACGCTGTTGTCTTAATGTGGGAGGTCCCGGGTTCGATTCCCGGCAGAGTCAGATTGGAAAATAATTTCTGAATTTTCTCTGGTTTGGCCTGGTGGGAAGCTTCAGCCGTGGCTAGTTACTACCCTACCGGCAAAGACGTACCGCGAAGCGATTAAGCATTACGGCACGGTGCCGTGTAGAAACCGACTAGAGGTTAGAGGTTCAGTTTCAGTTATATAGCCCATAGGCTATATGACTGAAATACCTACCCCGACTGAAAATCGGAATGGAGATAACTTATACCCTGAAAACACTATACCTACTAGTAACGCTACGCTAAGGCCACTCCATTTACTCCATTTCAAGGTACTCCATTTTATCCTGCAAAATTAAAAAGAAATCTAATGATAAATGATTTATTTTGTACCAGTCTGGTTATATTGCTGTAATATACCAACAGGTCACATTGTCAGTAAAATAAGCGGGAGATGTCGAACTGTGACTTTTAGCACTATAATAGTGTAGTTATTAATTCTCCATGGAGGAAACCATAGAAATGTTAATCCGTTTATGTCTGCTTATCACTAGCAAACCGTCCCGTAACACATGTAAGGGAGGGTACGTTTTGCTCTAATTACTTTTGTCGTCGTCGTCAACCGATGGATGTCCACTGCTGGACATATAGGTCTCCTGTAGGGTCCTCCATAAGCCACGGTCTTGCGCCGCCTGGATCCAGCAACTCCCTGCGACTCTCTTGATGTCGTCCGTCCACCGTGTGGGGGTGGGGGGTCTGCCGAGGACTGTCGAGTTTCTTGCTGGTTCTTCTCGGTAGGAACGGCATTCCGAACCAGTGGTAGATTCATTCGACTATTCATAAGCACTTGTAAAAAGTCTATTTGAATAAAAAATATTTGAATTTGAATTTGAAAATATTTGAATTTGAATTTGAATTTGCCGACGCTACTCATGTAGTGGATAAAAAAAACTCTGCACTAGATGATGCCCCCGATTTCGTCAGCATGGATCAAAAAGTTTTTCAACCAAAACAGCATTTGTTAAGCCGAGGCTGATTGTAGCCGAGCGTGGATAACATTTTGTCTAGGTTTCAACAGATTGCTGGCTGCTTTGAAGTTTGATCGATCGTCGATAGCAATAATGTCTCGGCCTCCCGACCGAATTTCGGCCGCGGCGGCCTATCTCCAGTGAGACAAGCCATATTATAGAGCACAAGTGTCTGCGCATACACAGGTGCACTCTCTGTTCCTTCACTCTCATAGCCCATTGGAACGGAAAATCCGACACGACCGGTGAGAGGTAAGGCGCAGAACCGACGGCTTAACGTGCTCTCCAAGGCACGGGGTTCCTGACTCTGGGCTATTACTGAGAATTTCTTGCCAGAGAAATCCAAAACTTGTTATGGCCCGACCCGGGGCTCGAATCCGGGACCTCGTCGACCGCATTCGAACATGCTAACCACTAGACCAACGAGGCAGTCAAATCGTCAATCATGTCTATAATGTCATCGATAGTAAATAAAATTCGATGAAAATTAAGTTAATAAATTTTTTAATTAGCTTTTCTTCAAATGTTTGTTCTACTTGTTAATGTTTGTTTTTGAGAATCGGTGGTTTCTAAAACCAACCTGAATGATAAAATTTTCAGCATTTCAGTTTAAGTACTTCGATAGATTGGCTTAATGAGATTTGCGAGTAGTAGAGTAGGAACTATGCAGGTCTGCGAAGTGTGACGTATAATTAGTGTATCAGTGTGGGAATTAGTAGTATTACTTAGTACCTACACAGTAGTAGAAACATAGTAAGTATAGTCTCTGCGGTAATCTAACGAGGCGAGGGATAAATATTTGGGATTGGATATTCCCAGTTGAGGTATTGTTTTGATTAATATTAGTTTTTTAATTTTTTTATTGAAAATAATACAATAGAACTGAATGCTAGCTAGACTAACCTAATTACTATATAAATCATGCCCGCGTGGAATGGTGGCAAGAATGCTGGCTGCATTTCCGCGCAGGACAGCCAGCCTGATCCTTTGCGCAAAAAATGAGCCAGCCAGTCACCAGATGAGGCAATTAACCGCGGTGAAATATCTCATAAAAAAATTTTGCCACTAAGACTCCAGGGTCTCCACGGCAAAGTTAAGTTTATGCAGTTTTTAATTCAAGCTTGACATAATGTCAAGCTGCATAAAATTAATTACATTTAGGTAAACTTAGAATATAGTCATATAAATTCGTAAGACATTATTTCGTTTCGATATCAACAAACTAGTTTTCGCATGTTCCAGCATTAATTTAACGGTTCTGTGCAATCCTGCGAACCCGCGAAATCCTGCAAATCCCAAGGGATCGCAGCCGCGCCATATTTACATATTTCCTGGCATTGAATACACATGAGATATTAGAGGATTTGCATATCTTATGTAAACATGGGAATCTATTGTCATTGCCTCCATTTAATATAGTTAAGCTCGGCATAAGGCGGAAAATGAACATTGGTCATTATGCAACAACAAATATATTTTATACTTCTACCATACCTTTACTACTGTTTTAATCATACTTTTGCGGGTCTAAAGTCAGTCTTCATGCCCTAGGGCCGTAATCTAGTCGATCGATCGCCCAACTAGTTGACCAACCCCATACTGTAAATATGCACAACAGAGTCTAGGCTCCAGGCTGGTCGACCAAACGATCGTACCATTTGACATAAAAGTTTTTAAACCAAGGAGTATGTGTACCTGCATAAACACTGGCAGCATGAAAAGAAAAATGACAAATGGACAAATGTGACTCTATCGAACGTGAACATTCACTTTTAATTTGTCTTTTCTTTTTATTATTTACTAGACCTATGTATCCTACTTACTATGATTTGCAATAAATATCTAACCGTTACAGTTTGTTTTACTGTTATGGTAGAAGTATAAAGTAGAGTATACACCACCGGGATAAAGCAGTTTTTTTCTTGGGCGCTTGAATCCCTCACTGCACTCAGGACTCAATCTTAATTCCCTCCCTTTGGTCGGGAATTAACTTATAACACCCTCGCTGCGCTCGGGATCAATGTAGCTCATTTCAGTTCAGTATTCAATGTAGCGCCCGTGACATAAAACAGTGCTTTATCCCCTTGGTGTATAAACTACTATTAATACATACCTAGATATTGCCTCCATAATTTATTATATACTAGTATAGAATCCCTGTATAGAACGCAAAACACGGTGCTATACCATCGCGTTTGTTATAAAATTACCTATAACATTTTGATATAATATAACTCAAGCGGTTCCGATCCGTGAAGTTACCATACACCACCATACCATTATATGGCAGATACCATAGTCCATAGGTATCTTCACGGATTTGAAATAGTGATCACGGATCGGATCTTCGTAATGAAATATTCTTTATTTTAACTTAACTTTAATTCATTAATCAGACCAGTGCAAAATACTAGTATCAATTTATACCTGTTTATACTTGCCTATGGAATTTGTCTATTAAACAAACCAGTGAAATGTCAATTTTTTTAAAAAATTGTTAATTGATCATATTCTGGACTGAAATTTTTTAGTCAACCCATTTGCAATATATTTATTGAAATATTTAATTTGATATAAAATACTTTTCATCCATTAACCAGCTCGGCGAAGGTCGTTCTACACAGGGATCTTAGGCTGTACGTATGTGGAAAAATGTAATGAAAACGACGAGCAATTAATTATTATAAAATTTCCATTCCTGAATTTGAATTTGAAAACTTGTTATCATTCGGGGCTGGATGCATCGCACGTCGAGTTTGTAGATATGTCGTATGTATGTATGATCATGCCAGCGCTAGTTATTGCTTGGGTAAGCCACTCCAAACATTCTGTAGATCATTATTAGCTACAACTAGCAACGTCTTGATAGCCCGAATTTGAACTAAAAGCTATTCAGCGTTGTGAAACCAGTACTTATCGTAGATATTAAGGCCCACTTGTAAAAGGACTCCTAAATTGATTTAGTTTAATATTTTAATGCTGTCCCTTTTTGGTATACAATATGCATTTGCCAAAAAAGGACAGCATTACAAAATTTAACTAAATCAGTTTAAATGTCCTTGTGCAAGCGGCCCGTAATCCATTCTAATGCTAATATTGAAAATGCGAAAGTGTTTCTGTCTGTCTGTCAATCTGTCTGTCTGCTACGCTTTTACGGCCCATCTGTTTAACCGATTTTGATGAAATTTGGTATAGGGATAGTTTGTATCCCGGGACAGGACACAGGCTACTTTTTATCCCGGAATTTAAGAGTTCCCGCGGGAACCAAAAAACCTTAATCCACGCGTACGAAGTCGCGGGCATCATCTAGTCCAGTGACGGGCCTTCCCACAAAACGTGAAATATGCTAGCATTGTATGTGTCGCCCGCCAACCCGCATTGGAGCAGCGTGGTGGGTCTAAGCTCTAATTCACTCTCTCCTATGAGAGTGGAGACCTGTGCCCAGCAGTGGCATGTTCGACTGCGGCCGACGAGGTCCCGGGTTGGAGTTCCGGGTCGGGCCATATTTAAGTATTGGGTTTTTCTGATTAGAAATTCTCAGTACTAGCCCGGAGTTAGGAAGTTGGCGGTGTGTCACCCCCGTGCCTCGGAGAGCACGTTAAGCCGTCGGTCCCGGTTACTATCACAAACATGATAATAGTCGTTAAAGCCCACCAACACGCATTGGAGCAGTGTGGTGGGTCTAAGATCTAATATTGAAGTGTGTATCATTTCTGTTATTGTGTTATAAAGTGTTTTTTTTTTCTTACTTACATCTAGTAACACAAATAATAGGAAGTGATAGAGCAATGTTTAATGAAATTCGATTATGTTAGTGATTCAATCTTGCTTTGTTTAGTATCAAATTTATAAGTGGTAAGAAACAAGGACGCCTGAAAGACATTCAGCAAATTAGCGGCAGCCGGCACGCAACTTAAAAGAGGCAGCTAAACATTTACGGAATGTCAATCATTGGGGGTTGCTAAATCCCCAAGGCGCCTTCCGGTCCAATTTACACCGAGCGAAGTCTCTTGCCAACTGGGGCGATATTAGATAAATGAATGCCATTTCATTTGCATGACACACTTCTTTGAAGACCCTTCCGGAAAAAATTCACTTTATTTTTCCATTATAGTGATATTATTGTTCTATTCTATGTATGTCTTTAATCATAACACTAGCGATCCGCCCCGGCTTCGCATGGGTAGCACTAGTAATCCTAATATACACCCCATATTGCCAGTGGGCAGTGGGCAGGTTACATTTTAATATTACATATCAACAAGGATAATATTTTTAATACATTATTTGCGTGAAATTGTTTTTGTGAAAGTGTTTCCTCCATTGTTTGAGTGAAAATGTGCATCTGTCTCTTTCCGTCTTGCTAAGCTTTCCTGGTCTGTCAGTTAAACCGATTTTGATGACATTGGTAATAGAGATAGGCTATTATGTCAGTAATTCCAAGAGTTCCCAAAGATATTCTAAAACCTAAATCCACGCGGAAGAAGTCGCAGGCATATCATTTAGTGTTATACTTATTTTACAGGCAGATCTCTAATCGCGTTTTTTTTTGCAAAATAGAAGCACGTTTATTAAGTGAATATTAACAAAGCTACCTTGGCTAATATTGGATATAATTTTATATCAAACAAGAATATAAACCGTATCCGGTCAGAATAATGCGACACCTCCATGGCAAACTTACGAATCTGCAGTTTTAGTGAAATCAATATTTCCGTGAAAAACCGTACCAAATGTAGCACCGTCGTAAAGTTACGTACTTCTGTCACTGAATTTGAATTATGTAACTATCAGTGACAGAAATACGTAACTTTACCGCGGTGTGCAGCACTATCATGTACATTTGGTTACGGTTACGGTTTTTCATCGAAATATTGATTTCACTAAAACTGCAGATTCGAAAGTTCGCCATGGAGGTGAATGAATGAATGAATGAAATACTCTTTATTGTACACTTAACAAAAATAATGAGAAGTAATAAACAAAAAAATACATAAGTCGGTACCTACTATTGGCGGCATTATCGCTTGTAAGCAATCTCTGCCAGGCAATCATTCACATAGGAATTATAACCAGCGATAGAGGGTTATGGGTGTACGTAAAAGTAATAAATAAAAATAAGATATCGAGTACTGTACTAATTATATAATATTATTATTATATATACACACAAATATAAATAAATACCATACAAATAATACATACACATAACAATACATATAATATACATACATAAAAATTCAATAGGTGCTGATATGATAAGATTAAAATTAAAATGTAATTCAAACAGACCGGCTCAATAGTAGAAAAAATTAACTGGTTATGGTCACACATACTACGAAAATGCTTTTTGCCCATAGTATGTACGAGCATGAGCCTCACGTGATTAATAGATGCGAGTGAAATCTCACTGCAACCGAAGCCCGATGCTAGCATTTTATTTATTGTCCGATGTGCGCTGCAAATATTTGCCACGAGAGGACCGGTGGCACTCCAATGAAATACGTGAGCACGTTTATAATTAATTTTTAAACCTCTTTTCTCGATCCCTGGGTATTAATGCTCTTTACAATACACTGATAAAATCAATAGCTGGTTTTTATCAGTATCCATCCACCACCCTTTCGGAGCCTTTGAGCTGGAGCCTTTTTTCGGGTTATGCCACACATTACTCCTGTTATCCCGGCGCTTCTGTCACCTGTCTGATGATGGAGGCGCCGGGGTAGCATACTTGAGGTAAGCAACTGTGTGGCAAAACTGGAAAATAAATGTTTTTCTTTCTTTCTTCTTTCTTTTCACCACCACCACTACTACAGCCTATTAACGTCCCACTGCTGGGCACAGGCCTCCACTCTCATAGGAGAGAGGGAATTAGAGCTAAGACCCACCACGCTGTTCCAATGCGGGTTGGCGAACCCGCATTGGAGGCACGGGGGTGAAACACCGCCAACTTCCAACTCCGGGCTGGCACTGAGAATTTCTGAATTGAAAAACCCAATTCCAATTTTTTTGCCCGACCGGGAATCGAACCCAGGATCTCGTGATCCGCAGTCGACTATGCTAACCGCTAGACCAACGAGGCAGTTATCCGTATCAGTTTATCAGTATATTGTAACTTTTTTGTGCAAAGGATCAGCCTAACTGTCCATAGTGGAAACGCAGCCAGTATCCACAGGGGCATGATTTTTATAGTAATCAGATTAGAGTTTTATTGTAACCTTTTAGATAAAAATTTAAAATGCGTAATGGGGACCTGGAAATGATTTCAAATTAACTCATTTCTATTGAAATTAATGAATGAATTTAGAAATTGTAATTATATTAATATTTATTGCAAATACTGATATAAACGTGACGTGAATTAACGTGAGTGAAAGTTTTACCGTCGCAAAACACAAAGGAACAGTTGTTCTGTCTTGTTTGACTAGTACTTTGCGGAAAAATGCTGACACCCTAAATCCAGGTACTAATTAACTGCTCTCAGAATTTAGGAATCTCCCAAGTTGAGGGAAAATGGTAATTTATAATTATTTCGTTCGCCGGTTATCATTAGAAATACCTAGCTCGGTGATTTTATAGAAGGTAATAATTTAGAGTTTCTAAAAGTTTGGCTTTGTAAAACTATCTACCTTTATACCTATAATACTTAGCTTATATTTAGCTTAAAGTGGTTCGAATAATGGACTTTTTCAATCAACATCAGCTTAGATACATAATAATATTATAAACGAAGAAATTTTTAATGTTATCTTCGCATGGAGGTCTACCATTTATTTTATTTTTATTTTTATCCACTACAAGCTAGCCCTTGACTGCGATCTCACCTGATGGTAAGTGATGATGCAGTCTAAGATGGTAGCGGGCTAACCTGTTATGGGCATGTCAGTTATATTAAACCCATACCCCTTCGGTTTCTACATGGCATCGTACCGGAACGTTATATCGCTTGGCGGCACGACTTTGTCGGTAGGGTGGTAACTAGCCACGGTCAAAAGACCAGGCCGGACCAGGGAAAATTCAGAAATTATAAATTCCCAAATAGACCCTCCTGGGGATCGAACCCAGGAGTCAGGACCTCCGCACGTTAAGGCAACAGCGCTACACACTGCGCCACGGAGGTCGGTCGAAACCATTCCCCTTTGCTTTCCTAACTAAGCTTCGCGAATAGCAATTTCAATCTGCCAACAGCGCAACAGGTTGGCTATAACCACAGCTTTAACCTATAACCCTTCAGATGTCAGTCAGCTCCCAATAGCGTAGATTTATTGAGGCATTTGATGTCTTCCTAAGTTATTCCTATTTGACTCATATCGAAATCGATCGCCAATCTACCATACGTATTGCAGCTGAGCTCAAATAAATTGAAGTTGTATAATGAACATGCAATTTTATGCTCTAATGTAGTACCTACTCTACCTTTTTTAAATACATAAAATTTATATTTTCCGCAATAGTAGTACTTAATTGCTTTATATATAGAACTCGTAGTGGATAAAAAAAATAAAAAAATATAGAACAAATTGACAATTTCACGACCAATTTGCTATTTGTACCGTGTATATCTGTTACAATTCCTGGATCTTATCACAAACGGAACAATAGGTGGACTGGACAATACTCAATTTATGATTTTACAGTTGGCAGGTTTCCAGTGATGCTTACCGTGATTGTATTGTATAATTTATTCATTAATTTCCCTCCGTTTAACACTTCGGAAACCACTTTCAGGGACCCTGTTCTGTAATTTGTTATTAACGGTGTTATTTGCTAACGAAATGGCTTCCCAATTAAGAGCCGTTCATACTGGCGTATCTTTGGCGTATAGGCGTTCGACGAACCTATGAGCAGCGAAAACTCAATTAATACAGTAGAAGGCGTAAATATAATATCGCTTTGCGTATTCTATCCATCTCTTGAGGATTCCTGTGTATTTTTCATCGAAAAATTACTTGTTACGAGAAAAAGTATTAGGTAAGTACTTAATTACCTAGATGTACCAAACCGAAAGGTGAGGCTGAGGGCTCTTAATATTCAGTCTCTGACGAAAGATGGACTCAAGTTGAAGGTTTGAAAGGAAACAAATTTCAAAGAGGTGTTGAGACTTGAGAGTAATTTTATTTGAAATTTTAAAGAAAAAGTTGGAGTGCCTTCTGATGTACACGATGATAGCCTGGTTAGCTTATACATTGAGGTGCTCGGAAATTCGGTCCCCGGACACGCACCTCCAGCTTTTCGAAGTTATTTGCGTTTATAGAAATTAAATATCAGTTGCTTCAAACGTTGAAGGGTTTTTCTTCACCTGCCTGCCCAAAAGTTCTTTAAAATGTCGCGTTTGGCCAGCGTGGTGGACTATGGCCAAACTCTTCTCATTCCGAGAGGAGACTCGTGTTCAGTAGTGAGCCAGCAATGGTTTGATAAGAGAGGCCATACTTACAATTATCTTAAAACTAGCTGATGCCCGCGACTACGTCCGCGTGGTTTTTTGATTCCCTCGGGAACTCCTTAATTTTCCGGGATAAAAAGTAGCCTATGTCACTCTCCAGGTCCTCAACTACCCCCATGCCAAAAATCACGTCGATCCGTTGATCCGTTGCGACGTGATTGAAGGACAAACCAACAAACCAACAAACAAACTGACTTTCGCATTTATAATATTAGTATGAATTAGTATGATAGTATCTTTGTTATTTTGAAAATTGTTTGTGCCATGGCAATTATTTGAATGTTTTGTATATCATTTACCCATCTAAGTGCCTATCCATACTAATATTAAAAATGAGAAAGTGTGTCTGTCTGTATGTCTGTCTATCTGTCTGTTCAACCGATTTTGATGAAATTTGGTACAGCGATAGGTTAGGGATAGGGAAGGACATAGACTTTTTATTCCGGAACATTCAAGTTCCCGTGGGAATCGAAAAAACTTAATCCACGCGGACGAAGTTGTACAATATTTCCACTGATAGCGAAGTTAATAAAAACGTAAATCCTCGGAGACCAATTTCACGCTAATATGCAAACACTGCTCGTTTATTTCTGAAACTCATTTTCTAGGCACGGGTCTCAGATATTTCTACAGGAATTCCTTTTAGGAATAGTAATTTTAGGAATTCAACATTTTTAGAATTCACATTTATAAGACGTCGACCGAGACAATAGACATTATAGGTAAATAACTAGATCATGCGCGTGACATTGTCTTGTGGAATTAAATTAAAAATGTCGGGGGGACTCTATGATCCGGGATAAAAGTAGTCTATATCTATCATTCTCCGGTGCTCAACTATATACGACTACGAAAATATCACGTCGATGCATACATCTGTTGTGGCTTGATTGAAGGACAAAGAAAAAACGAACCTTTCGCATAAAAATCAATTTCCAAATGTATGTAAGCGCATTAGAACGGCTGAACCGATCGTTATGAAATTTTTTGTGTGTTTGAGTGGGTGCCGGAATGGTTTATTGGACAATCTAGGCTATTGGGGTTCTAGCCCCACTAGTTTGTAATATAAATGGAACGGATATATGTAATTAATTTTATTCTAGAGCTGAATAACGTAAAGTTTTCACCTATAGGTCGCAGACGATCACTTGAATTGGGTTAGCGTTACAGCTTCAGTCATTATCCATACTAATATTATAAATTCGAATGTGTGTCTGTCTGTCTGTCTGTCGATCTGTATCCTACGCTGTCCCGGCCCATCTTTTCAACCGATTTTGCTGAAACTTGGTACAGAGGTAGGTTATATCCTGGGGAAAGACATATGCTTTTTATTTATGAATAAATTATCCTTAATTTATTCATAAATAAAAATTCATTCCCGAGGGAATCAAAGAAACCTTAACCTTAATCCACGCGGTCAAAGTCGTGGGCATCATCTAGTATTTTATAAGGATTTCCGTTAATCATCGTTGAAAATAAGTTCACCTGTCTTATAGCCTTTCCAGGATGCAGGATTTTTCAATTTCATTTTCAGCATTTTTGAAAGCTTTTTCATTCTCATTTCACCTAGGTAAAATATTCTCGAAATTCTAAGTTTAAAACTGAGTTGCATTGCACTTTGTACGGAAGTAATAAGTTTAAAGTTTCAGTGGAGTTTTCACTAGATATCATGTAGAACGCGAACGTCATAAGTGAGCTTATGTTCACATGAAAGATTCATATAAATAGATGATGGCTATGTTCCTTTACCGTCACATTTTTTTCTGTACGAAGAACATGAATAACCACTAATGCGTGCAAAGTTTTGTAGAAAATATTCATACTAAATGTGAGCAAAGTAACAGGCAAAGTGCGGTTGATATCCCATAAACATTTCACTTTATTAACTCTTTTACCTACTTCGCAATATGACTTTTTCAGAAAGCACTGTACAGCACTTACGTTGGTAAAGATCACGCGAGATCTTATCGCACTCACTTTGTATCATTAGGATTGTCACAGCGGTAATTCATGATCCTTACATTCATACTTACTAATATTATAAATGCTAAAGTGTGTATGTCTGTCGGTCTGCTCCGCTTTAACGGCACATCTTTTCAACAGATTTTGGTGAAATTTGGTATTGAGGTAGGTTTCATCTCAGGGAAGGACATAGGCCATAGGGTTAATTCGGAAAATTAGGTTTTCTCCCGGGAATTAACAAAAATTTAATCCACGCGGCATCATCTAGTAATATTGTAAATGCAAAAGTGTGCCTGTCAATCCAATACCTCTTCACGGCTCATACCTGTTTTGATAAAATTTGCAAGGGAGACAGTGACAAGATGCTAGGAGAACGCAATGCTCTTCGCGAGTAAAGAACAAATGCCACTTGACGTCTGTGCGAAAATCCTCACGTAGTGGGAGAGTGAGAGCAGGAATTAGAACCAGGATGAGAGAGTTGATCAAGGATTTAAAGATCCAAATTTGCATAACAAGATCCATGGAGAGGTGGCTGATTCATACACTGAGCGGTCACGGGGTTTTTACATAATATACCTCTTCGCAATCACCAACTAAAAACTTTTACACGCAAAATTGGAAAGTTTCAAGTGTGCGGACCTAAGAACAGAGGCACAGGCAAACTTCAAAACGTAATAAATGCTGTAGAGTGTAAAAGCATGGCAACGTTATGGCTAAAAGATTAAGGCAATAAAAGCTTTGGAATTTAGGCTTAATAAAGAGGCAAAGTAAAAGATAGAGTAAAAACTACATCAGGGCAAAGTAATGCTTGCTCCGTACTGACCTGGAAGACGCGAATATTTTTAGTCCGTGCAAGTCCGACACGCCCACAGAAGATTTTTTTAACTGGAAAAATGAGGTTAGGCAACCCTAGTCGCACAGTAGTGCTTTGCGTAAGTGCTTTGGTTTTCTTTGATACCATATTTATGCTAAACTGTTCTTCCGTTCGGTATGGAATAACTCACCTAGAAACTTTTGAAGTGAAACGATAGAATCATGATAGAATCAGTCGAGCTGTTCAGCGCAGAAATTCATTAGATGTATTCTTGGAAGCATTCCACGGGGGCATTCAAAACAAGAAATGGGTTATTAGTTATGTTTTACAGTTTGATAATATTATAATTATTATTAATCGGCAAATCCTGATCTTGCGTAGATAATTAGTTTTTTATAGTAAAGTATTAAGTAATCTTTGTTTTACTCACGCTTTTTCTGAACGTTTTTTACCCAAGCTGAAGTGTTTGCCATGGAAACTTTTTAAATGCAACAAAATTCAAATTTGTAACAAAGTAATTAGGAAAAAAAAAATTGCACGATTGCAGGTACAGAGTAGGTATTACTTACAGTAATTTCTATAATTTACAAGCTACCAAACGCATGCAACATACTTATGTATGCAAAAACATGAATCATAATCTTACTATCTTACTATATATAATATTATAAATGCGAAAGTTTGGATGTATGGATGTCGGTATGGATGTATAGATGTATGGATGGATGTTTGTTACTCAATCACGCCCCAACAGCTGAATGGATCTGGATAAAATTTGGCACAGAGATAGATTATAGTCTGGAATAACACATAGGCTACTTTTTATCCCGGAAAATTAAAGAGTTCCCGCGGGAACCACAAAAACTCGATCCACGCGTACGAAGTCGCGGGCATCAGCTAGTGTTAATATAAAACCGAAGGGGTATGGGTTTAATATAACTGCCATGCCCCTAACAGGTTAGCCCGCTACCATCTTAGACTGCATCATCACTTACCATCAGGTGAGATCGCAGTCAAGAGCTAGCTAATAGTGGATAAAAAATAATAATTATATAGGTATACATTTAATATATTATCCATTGCGTTTTTATACTATACTTATGTATATATTGAAGCTTGAGCTTAAATTTCACAATATTACCCAATTGAATGTAGGCACCAAAGAGCTGTACAGTAGCTTTTTAAAAGTTTTCTTTATACAAGTTTATAATATTAATATTATGCTTACTGTAAGTAGGTAAGGTTTCTCATCTCATACAACTATAGTAATAATATGATGCCCTCGAGTTCGACCGTGAGGATTTTGGTTTTTAAAATCCCGGACGAACTCTTTGATTTTATGACTCTTCAGGTCTTCAACTATTGCCATGCCAAAAAACCATGGGTATCAATCCATTGCTGCGTCGTGTTCAAAGGACAAACAAAAATCAAACACACTTTTGCAATTTTATAATTTTATGGATAAAAAAGCCTTCGGGGGTGATACATGATGGAAATTATTCAAATAACATAAAATTACGTAACTTTTCAATGCGCCTGATTTCCTTCAAATATATGACAAATCCATAAACCCAGTAAAGAAGAAAGTACAGTTATAGCTTTAACTAAAATACATAACTTGTCCACCATCCGAATTCCCCAGTGTAGTCGACAATGCCGTAGGCGAATCGTCGCGCGTCGCTAAGGGAAGGCATAGGTACCTATATTTAAAGTGTATAACCAAATACCATATTTTTGCAACACAAATGTGTTTCCTAAACATAACATCGGGAAAGAAAGCTATTTTTATTATAAAACCGTCCTTGTGTATAAATCTCGATTTTCAAACCAAGCGGAATAGTGTAACAAAGTCGTCGGGTGGCCATCTAACACACTCCTGCCATTCAAGTCGAGAAAGCTCGCTATTACAGTATTTTGATCCATATTTTTATTTCAGTAAAGTCTAGTAAGCTTCAAGTGTAACTTTCAGTAGCTTGTCGAAGTAAACAAGATCATAAACTGGTCTGAAAACGTGCGTCGTCGGCCCCGCGGCGTCGCCATAAGACACAATATAGTATACGCACACAATACACGATAGCTTTTTAGGGTTCCGTAGTCAACAAGGAACTATTAATTAGTATTTTTTTTCATTAATATGACTATATATAGATATATATATATATTCACCAAAATTACAATCTAGCCTTAAATTAGTAATTTGACTTTAACCTAAAATATTAATTACATAATTATTATTGGCGATTTTATCTCTATGCTAATATAACAGCGATAAACGATGCATAGGTAATAGAACATGAATAATAAATGTATTATTCATTTTTTATTTTAATAAACCCATGCAATTGTAATTATATTAAATTAGTTTTGCTTCAACTATATTTTTTTATCAAGAAATAACAAACAATAGAATTCCTTGAACAAACCTTCTCGTTCTATTTCTTTGACAACTGTTCATTAATTATAGCTGGAATAGTGCTATTTGAATACAGATATCATCTATGCATTAATTGCTATAAATGTGCCTGCAACAATTAAGATAACAAGGCGACCATAAATAACAAATTATGCAGATCGCCTAGATTGCCATAGCATTATATTATTATGGTAGGTTTCAATTTCAAGATACTTACTAAAATTCTACATCAATGTGTAAGAGACGGATTGTCTCTTACACATTGATGTAGAATTTTAGTATGTAGGTATTTAAGTATGTATTTATGAGACACTTTTAATATATTTGTACTCTCATTTTAACTTGCAAGTTGCACGAGTAAATGGTTAAACGTGTAGAGGTTCCACGAGAGATTTAATGTAATTAGATAAAAGTTGGCTAAACTTAAAGATAATATTCATTTGATCCGGTATAATTATAAATAAAGCCTTTTTCAGGAGCATAATTTTAATGGACTTCTTAAACTTGTGTAAAGGCAAGTTTAAGATAGGTTGTGGAATTTTGTTATAAAATAGAATGCTCATTCCCACGAACGACCTTCGGACCTTCTTGAGGCGGAGCGATGTAGTCACGAGCTTATGGCGGCCTCTAGTTTGCCTATCATGCAGATCGCATATTTTTTTGTAATTATGAATGTGCTGTTTTACGAAGATTAAATTACTATAAATACTTATAATATTTATAAAACAGCAATTTAAGGACAGAACGAAACGATAGATAAGAGATTTAAAATAATCAGCTCTTTTCAGACGAGTGTGGAGAATATATTTTGTATAGTCCTTCTGGCTCGGTAACGCAATTAACCACCGAAAAGTTAATTATGTACAATTATACAGCTCTCGTTAAGCTTTAGAATATAAATTATTCTGAAATGAGACTTGTATAATTAAGATATTTGCGTTTAAGATTAGGTAGATAGGTAAAAGTGTAACTAAGCAAAAAACTAAATCGGTGAAAACAGGTTGAACAAAGTGAGGTAACTATAATATATTATGTATAATTATAATATTCCATTCCATATCCCTTCACTGCGATCTCACCTGGTGGTAAGTGACGATGCAGTCTATGACGGTAGCGGACTAACCCGTCAGGGGTATGGCAGTAATTTATGTTACACCTAGGTATACCCTAGGGTCCCTAAGCCTATACCATCGCGTAGATAGTAGTATGTAATTTTTTTGGTTACCCACCCTTTGAAGATAGCATTAAAACTCTATAAAACCTATATATTTAAAAGAAAAATATTCATATCGAAAGAGACTGAAAAGAATGGTCCCTATATTTACAGTGTAGTTCAGTTCGAGTAATATTTAATATCTATTATAATGTAAACAGAAATAAAAGATCGCTGCATAAAAAACATATTGAAATGTTTTTTATGCAGAGAATCAAATAAAGAAAATTGATATGTCTCTCTGTCACTTCGAAATAAGTAGAACTTTTTGTCTAATATTATTTGCATTCTTTGTACGTTACCAACACCCAAACATCCGTTTCTCCGTTTTGCCGTCCGGAGCTGTTGAGCTAGTCTTCAAAACGATTTTGAACTAATTTTTTCGGTCGAGAACTTTGCAAGGAATTCATTGGTTGCTTTGAAAAAATTCCTAGTCCTCTTTACTAAGGCTTATTCTATGGACATATAGAATAAGCGGGAAAACAGAATATTTTTCTAGACGAAGTCGCAGTCTGAATCCGCTCGTCGTCAATATATTCCCTGCTGAGATATTGATGTAGGTATGAGTACAGCAATATATTGTGGATCATTCTTTATCGAGTAAGTTCTTTGTGTGCAAAAAATGCTAGAGAATGAATCGGTTTGGTACTAAAGAGCGATTGTGTGGGCTCTTTGAACATAAAAATTCCAATAGCCTTGACGATCTTATTTATCGTGTCGATCGGATTTTTTTGTATCAGCAGTACGATGATAACTACAACCATCATACTATAATATTCTAAATGTGAAAGTGTGTTTGTTTGTTGGTTTATTAGTTTGTCCTTCAATCACGCCGTAACGGAACAACTGATCGACGTGATTTTTGCCATGGGTATAGTTGAGGACCTGGAGAGTGACATAAGCTACTTTTTACCTCGGAAAATTAAGTTAAATTAAATTAAATTAAAAAAACTTAAACCACGCGGACGAAGTCGCGGGCATCAGTTAGTAAGTTTTATTTTAGTTGTATTTTATTATACTTGTAGTTTGCGCACCAACCCGTTTTATTCTCTTTTCCTGTCTCCAAAGGTTGTCTGGAAGAGATCGCCTTAGGCGATAAGACCGCCTTTGCATACTGTTTAGTCCTAGTTCGTAGTTTTAATGTCTTTTTTATTTTTCCGTAATTTTGTGTGCAATAAAGATTTAATAATAATAATAAGTTTTACTGTAATACTGCAGTCTTAGGAAATTCCCTTTTTTCTACCTGTCATCCGACGGAGTCTAGTCTGTCTCGTCTGTAGTAGGTACGTCTGTACGCTTACTTTTTTTTTTTTTTTTTTTTTTATCCACTACAAGCTAGCCCTTGACTGCGATCACACCTGATGGTAAGTGATGATGCAGTCTAAGATGGTAGCGGGCTAACCTGTTAGGGGCATGGCAGTTATATTAAACCCACACCCCTTCGGTTTCTACACGGCATCGTACCGGAACGCTAAATCGCTTGGCGGCACGTCTTTGCCGGTAGGGTGGTAACTAGCCACGGCCGAAGCCTCCCACCAGGCCAGACCAGGGAAAATTCAGAAATTATAAATTCCTAAATTGACCCTGCCGGGGATCGAACCCGGCACTCTGAGTTTTTACATTGCAAATACGATTGATCGACGTGAGAGCTCACCACGCCAAGTGTATGCGAACGTTAAAGTAAAATGAACCTTAACAGCATTAGTTTAGAGCTCATTTCATCATTTCGTGTATTTATTCACAGCCAGCGCTCCAAACGCTGAATTTGTGACTTTAAAGCAAGGGCTTTTGGGTCCATTTTACTTTGACGTTCGCTTACACTTCCTACATACCCGAGAATAATTCATTCAGCGCACTTGGCCAGCGTGGTGGATTATGGCTAAACCCTTCTAATTCTGAGACTCGTGCTCAGTATTGAGCAATAAGTTGAAATGATGACCGGACGGAGACCTTTTTTTTGTGAAATGTGCTTGCGCTTGACGACAAGCATGCTTTCGACGTCGGGACAAAGCAACGCTGCGGGGTAGTAGGGAAAAGACGAGAGATCTTTAAGCTGGCAGAATTTTCAGTAAAAAATTCAGTCGTGAAGGTGTAGGAAGGTGTAGTAGGTAGGTAAGCCTATGGACTATGGTTTCCAATTATATTTATATGGGCATCCATCAACTAAGGATAATAAATTACTTACATTACGCTCATATTACACTGTGGGAAAACTATCTCAAAGTATTTTACGTAGCATAATAAATCATTAATTAACTCTGTCGAAAATTCTTGACATAAGATATCAGTTTTCCCAAGTATTTGGTAACGTGATATTTTTCAGTAGGACCCTTCAAAAATTATCAGATGATATTTCAAAGCTAAGTTTCAAGCGTATATGTACATAACGATGTCTAACTTTAATTTTCTAAGGATGATTAATTGCGAAAGTGTGTCTATGCTACGTTTTCACTCGTTTGATCGAAAATTGATAGAGATAGGTTGCACATATGCTACTTTTTATCCCGGAAAAGTACAGAGGTTTTATAAATCCAAGCAGAAAAAGTCGCAGGCAGTAATAAAGCTTGGAAATTAATCTTAGAAGAAGATCGAAAAGTTTTCGGAAATCTAATGAACGTATTTAAACACGCAAACATATAGATTGCTTTTTCCATGATCTTCTCAGTTGCGGCAAAATAATTAGGAAACTTTTTTAAAGCTCCATAAAAATTCAAATTCTTGAGGCTATCCTGCTATTATCTGGTAAAACCGATCTTAAATCTCTCGGGGCGTATTTTGATCTTCCCATTGTTAGCTTCTGGCACAGGGCTGAAATATCCGCGTCAAAATCTTCCTACTTAGCGCTAGAGGTACTATTTATAACTATCATAAAGAAAGTAATAATGGAAAAATTCTCGGGATCATGAATATTAATGGTTATACCTACCGATTGGGTACTTATTAATTTACCTTGATATTTTTAACAGACTTCCAAAAAAGGAGGAGGTTCTCAATTCAGCGCGTATTTTTTTATGTCGGTGCATATCTCGGATCTCCGTGGTTTCTGCACCGATTTGTTTTTTTTTTCTATTAGTCTTTTGAGGAAGCTCTCGAGGTGGTCCCATAGAAATTCTGACTCCAAATTCTCAACCCTGACACTAAAAAGTTAAAAATAAAAATTCTTTCCAAAAAACCGACTTCCAACGCCACTGCCAGTAATAAATAATTTTTAGCGTTGGAAGTCGGTTTTTTGGAAAGAATTTTTATTAATTCTTGTATCCATACATATTTATACATATGTTTCTATTAAATATTATGTATACGAAAGTAGGTAACTCTGTTTGTTACTTATTCTAGCGTAGGTAGGTACGCTGTCGTGTGGAATACCCTTCCGGCGTCTGTGTTTCCTGCCACGTATTTAAACTTAAAGTGTCTTCAAGGCAAGAATAGATAGGCATCTTCTAGGCAATTGCTTGCCACTAAACGCAATTGCTTTCTTTTCGACGCCACTCCGTGGCGCAGTGTTGGAGGTCCCGGGTTCGATCCCCGGCAGGGTCAATTTGCCAAATTTATAATTTCAGAATTTTCCCTGGTCTGGCCTGGTGGGAGTCTTCGGCCGTGGCTAATTACCACCCTACCGGCAAAGACGTGCCGCCAAGCGATTTAGCGTTCCGGTACGATGCCGCGTAGAAACCGAATAGGGATATGGGTTTAATATAACTAGCCATGCCCCTAACAGGTTAGCCCGCTACCATCTTAGACTGCATCGTTACTTACCATCTGGTGAGATCGCAGAAAAAAACATAATATTGTTCTCAAGCAAGTTGTTTTCAGCAAGTTTATGTTTCAATTAATAAAAACACGCGGTTGATGACATGGGGCAATTTTTAGTCATCCAGCTTTTTTTAAATGAAGTTTAAATAGCTCAAAAGCGAACTTAGTTAGAGGGAAAAGGAAAAATTTATTCATGAGATGGAAAAATGCTGGCTCCATTTTCGCACTGAACAGCCAAGATGATCCTTTGCGCGAGAAATGAGCCAGCTGTTATATCAACAGATGAGGCAACACGGTGAAATATATAAAAAGGTTTTTTTCACTAAAACTACATGGCTCCAGGGTCTCCATGGCAAATGGAACATGGTTTATGTATATCTTAACTAGCCAATGTCCACGAATTCGTCTGCGTGGTTTGAGGTTTTTTGGTTCCCGCGGGAACTCTTTAATTTTCCGGGATAAAAAGACTATAATCCATCTCTGTACAGACTATAATCTATCTCTGTGCCAAATTGCAGCCAGATCTGTTCAGCCGTTGGTGCGTGTTTGAGTAACAAACATCCATACATCCATTCAAACTTTCACATTTATAATATTAGTAAGTTGAAAATGTAATTTTGTGGTGAACCCTAAAACATAGTGCATAACTACGACATACGGGAAAGTGAGTCGCTGTTATTACCGTAAATTCTGCCATTGTCATGCCACGGGCTACCCTCATGTTGTAAATCAGAATCTGAAAATGATGGCGCCATTTAAACGGTATACCTATATACCAATTTGCGATAAATATTGAGGTTGGAGCGGAAAAGGATCAGTGATCTTGGGATTAATGTATAGGAAACGTGTTTTGCAAAATTATAATGCCCTTTTTCCGTGAGGGACATCTGTCAGGGATGGTTGGACCTGAATCGATTTAATACCCCTATAAGATCCATGCAGTTAAAGCGAATAATACCATTTCAATAATAGGTAAGACCTTTCCAAGGCGATCATTATATGGATATGTCCTACAGTAGGTACCTACGTAGCTACTCGTAAAGCCCAGCAGTAGAGTATATTACTCTGTGTCAACTATCTACAGAATATTTTAAAACTTTACGGCTTTTCCTACGAAATACCTACTTACAATCTAAATACTTTCAAACACTAACTAGCCGACTTACCTACTTTTATAAAATTTAAAGATGAACGAACTCATAAAATTTAACTGGAACCAACTTCGTCGTCCGAAACTAACGACTCTCGTAAATTATATAAAAGTTTTCGCCAGATAACTATATTTTAATAAGGTTTAGTTAAAATATCTGAAATTTCGTATCTCTGGCTTTAACACAAAATGAGATAAGTACTTTAGAATAGTATAATGGTAACCTGCTGACCCACTCAGTTTGGATGTGGTTACAAAGAGGACTTACCCGTACAATCTCCACTTTCTAGACTTAGTGTTTTATTTTATCCACTATAAGTTAGCCATTGACTGCGATCTCACCTGATGGTAAGTGAAGATGCAGTCAAAGATAGTAGCGAGCTAATCTGTTAGAGGTATGGGATTTATATTAAGCCCATATACCCCTAAACTTCCACCAGGCCAGACCAGAGAAAATTTAAAAAATATAAATTCCCTTATTGACCCTGTCGGGGATCGAAGCCGGAATTCCCCCCACGTTAAGACAAAGCTGTATTCTACACTGAGGGATGTCGTCGAACTCAACTCGGGTCAACTTTCATTCAAAGTCAAACTTTTATTTTTGTATTCAAATAAACTTATTAAAGTGCTTTTGAATCGTCAATCGAATCTACCACCAGTTCGGAATTCCAACACAATACAGATTACTTCAAAATTCAGACAAAAATGTCTGATACAGATTACTAGAGAGCATAATAATATTATGTAAATAAGGCTTTGAGCCAAAACTATAGCATCTACCTGCTGTAATCTTAAGCTAACATCGCATTTAGGGGATAAGTGATGCAATGGGGTGGGAAGGCGGGAGAGAGGAATTCTGCTCAATTCGCAGGTTACCTCGCATTCCGAAGATCATGCTCTCATTATCGCTTATCGAGGGAACCGTTCTGAATTTTTTCTAAATTTCCGACCTGAATACCTATTTAAATGGGTATTTGACGACTATTTAAATAAGTTTTTTTTAGTGATTATTAAATAAAGGATCTCAAAAAACAAGTCGTAATATTATCACGACCCCTGTTGTTATCGAAATAAATTTTAAACTATTGATTGAAGTAAAAAAGTGCGTCAAATATTTAATGACGCCATTCTTCAGTATTTCACAAAACATCCCGCGTTTTGACGTTTGAAAAAAAAGTTACTGATTTGACTTGTTGTCAAATACCCAGTTGAGGTTGCCCGAGCTAGTAGCTCTATGTGGATGCAACTCGGCGTATTGCTATGCTTTTTTAAGTTTTTATACGTAGCAAACAAATAGACGGACATATACTTTCGCATTAATATTAATTTCGTCAAATCGCTTGAACAGATGGATCGTGAAAACGTAGCAAACACACACACACTTTTGCATATTTTATAATATTAAGTAGTAATGAATTAAGCTATCGTCAATTATGTATGTGTCTGAATAGAGACCTATATTTTAAAAGCTGATCGCTCATGTTTCACACTTAACATTATTGGGTGGGCTAAATATTTTCACCTCTTTTGCTCGGCATGAAAAATAATTAAGGATTGTTTATTTCCTTTGTTTCAGCTGGAGGCGAAAAAATACGAAGATGTACTTTTCAGAAGAGAATAATTCAAATAATCTTTTGGATATAAGTAAAGTCAGGAGCTTTAATAAATTATTATAGTTCTGTTAGTGTAAATTTACAAAAGAAACATTAAAAAAAAAACTTTCAAAATCACGATAGGACTTTCAATGCCACAGGTATTACCTGCCCCTATCGTGTAGATAAAATTAACTATCGAGTTTAAAATGAAATAATAAGCTTCCGAAATCTTTGAGATTTCATTATTTAGTAGGAATTTATTTAGTAGCTCAATTTATGTGCAGTACACTCTGCAACTTAGTTTGCAGCGAAATGTTGAAGTTACAAAATACATTTGCGAAGTCGTAAAGAAAAGTTATACCCTAACTTTCGTGTGTACAGTTACGAAGACACGAGTTGTTAACTCAATTTATTAGATACAATTTACAAAAAAAAAAAGTTAATTGTGTTTTTTATACGATGAGTGAGCTTGGAGTGTTATGATAACTCTAAATCCATATGAAAAAGGAAATAAATACCTATCATTTGTATAGTTAGAATTTTCTATAAGGAATGAACTTCCTGAAAAAGATGACGTGATTTAAAATAATCGATCTAAAACTTTGGTATACTTTACAAACTAGTGACTCGTGATTCATTACTAGTATAATAAGTTAGTGGAAAAAGAACCAGGTCACTTCCAATATGCAAACCAACGTGCAGATCGACACAAAGGGCTTACGGCATTCACCGGAGCACGGGAAGTCGAAAGGCAACTACAAACCTACAGCTGAGGTAAGAAGAAATATTTTATAGCTTTTTGTTCGTGTTTTAATCGCCGCCTTAATATCACATCAAATCGAAAAGACGCCAGGTTCTAATATTTACTCATCCTCTTCACTAGCTGTAAGGGATGTAATTGGACTAGTTTCCATATCCATATAAAATTATAAGATAACTTGTTATTATTGCCAGAGACTTTTGACGACCTCCGTGGCGCAGTGTGTAGCGCTGTTGCCTTAACGTGCGGAGGTCCTGGGTTCGATCCCCGGCAGGGTCAATTTGGGAATTTATAATTTCTGAATTTTCCCTGGTCTGGCCTGGTGGGAGGCTTCGGCCGTGGCTAGTTACCACCCTACCTGCAAAGACGTGCCGCCAAGCGATTTAGCGTTCCGGTACGATGCCGTGTAGTAACCGAAGGTACGGTTTAATATAACTGCCATGCCCCTAACAGGTTAGCCCGCTACCATCTTAGACTGCATCGTCACTTACCATCAGGTGAGATCGTAGTCAAGGGCTAGCTTGTACTAGATAAAAAAAAAAAGACTTCGTCCGCGTGGATTAAGAATTTTGACTACCGCGGGAGTTCTTTAACTTTCTGGAATTAAATTACTTATGTGTTCATTCTGGTTAAAATATTTTCCAAATTACAGCCAAATCACTTTAGTCATAGTGACGTGAAGGAGTAACAAACATACAAACATCCAAACTTTCAAGTTTAAATATAACATTAGTAAGATCGAGTTCAAAATTGTATACAGAAGTTTTGTGACCGATATGAATATAACATTAGTAAGATCGAGTTCAAAATTGTATACAGAAGGTTTGTGACCGATAAGAACACAGATCACGGAAACAAGGGAGATATGCCTATGAATCAAATTGTTTTGAAACCTGCTGTCTCCAGTTTATCCCTACCTATCCCTACTACCTGCTACCAATACAAGCAACTAAATAAATACAATAGACAGGAAGTCTCACTCACACACACACATACCGATAGATCAGTGCATGAGGCACGAACAAATATACACTTTATTATTTACCAAACAGGGTTCAATTTCAATCACCGTGCATCTTACTCACACAAACGTAAAACGTTGTCGATGTGCTGTGCAAAATTCAAATATGATACAATTAGTGGTTGACTAAAATGGATCTATCGATGCTAAATTTCTTAATATTTGGGTTTTTGACAATGACTACCAAAAATAAGATGTAAAAAATCATCTCATATTAAATTATTTTTAACCGACTTTCCGAAAAAAGGACGAGGTGAAGGAAGAGTGACATTAAATATATCAATAAATGAGTAATGAGTATCTACGTAAATTGACATTATATTAATTCACCTAGTATATTTTTTATACGTTTCGTCAGCTAAGTAAGTCGAGTACCTACTTACATTAAAAAAAATAGTAATAATTATGACTAAAAATATAGTTATAATGAATTTTACTCACGATAGTTTAAACGTTAAAATAGCAATTATTGTTTATTAAGTTATAATTAAGGTACTATTAATTATTTAAAACTATCTAAACAATAACTAAATATTTAATTATTAAACGATCATCGTTTGGTCGTTAAAATATCGACAACTGCATTGTACTCGTACCTGCATCGTCACATCTCTAGTTCACGGCACGCCGACAGCGGCCGAACTACGAAATTTGATCTATCGTGCTAGTGAAAGAATCGGTAAAGAACACTTAACCATTGCGTCGTAAGACTGGCCGATTCATTGATAGATTTCTACTAAGCAAGCAATGGTTTTTGTTCATAATGAGATATAGACTTGTCACTTTATTACATTATGATACCACTAAATAATGTTTTATTGATTTTAATGGAAAATTACAACAATTTATTTGTACTTACGTGTGAAATGAGATGCCATCTTTCATGTAATTCACTTTGCAGCTTGAATTTTTACAAACAACCACTGAACAACGCGGCATTTTGTTAAAAACCGAGAGAAGTGAACCAATCTTTGAATGACATGCGACTAAAGACAAAAACGGCCATCAGGCCTATTTTGTGCCTGATGAGTTCGCAAGCAACACGCCCCCTTAGCACATCTCCCTTGTTTCCGTGATCTGTGGATAAGAAGTACTAAGCAACTTTTAATACATACCTAGAGATCTCTCTACTTAAAGGAGAAATAATGGTCTACGAAAAAAATAAATATTTCATGGGACAATTTTCACATTGAGTTGAATGTCCGTTTCCGAGGGTTAAAACATATTTCATTGTTATCAAACAATGGTTTTGCGGCTTAGCCGTTCTAAGTGTGTCTCAAAAAAAGTTTCACAGCTTTTAAAAGTATGTTACATGTCCTTAAAAAGGTTTCAATGTCGTTATATTCCTGCAGTATTATTTTTCAAACGATAAAATCCCTATAAAAAGTTATTCCCCACAAAACCTCTACTAAAACTTTATTTCCTAAGTAATGAAATCCTTAGTTACGACGAACGTGTCCGGTAGGAAGAAGCTGATGTTTTATAAGTAAAAGTACCCATTACAGGTTAATAAAAAAGTTATGGGAAACTTTATTTATTCATTTTGAGAATACTAATGTAAGGTAGCTTCTATCGTGACATACGGACAGGAGAAGAAATTTTATTGAAAAATCACTTTGAAGATACGAGTTAATTGGTAGTCTTATTGATTCTCGTTTTGTTTTACTCACTTAAAGAAAACCGAAAATTTCATTTTAAATCGATAAGTAAGTACCTACAATTTAATAATGAAAGAAAAGTAAGAAAATATTAAAAATGGTAACGGTTCAAACTAATTCAAAGGTTAGAATTGATAAAACTTTGAATAAATTAAATAATCATTAAACCATCTATCTCGCAGATTGCATTATTGCCTACTAGGTACCTACTTAATATACCTACTGACATTTCAAAATTTCAGCATACTTCTAGGTACAGCAAAATTTAATTTTCCCCAACATTTTGGGGCTTCAGGAAGTATTCATTATTCATATAATCTTTAATCAGAGAAACCTGAAATTCTGTATAGGCAGAACGGAAAAGAACTATCAATTAATAAATATATCTTTATATCTAAATATGTTATATTTTTTCTTTGCGCATAATATTATTTAAGAAATAATTGCGTTTTCCCAATTTTTCCGTTTTCATATTAGCGCCACCTCTACAGTTGACCTGGAACTGACTCTCTCAGTTGTTTTGCAAAAGAGTCCACAAATAAACACAGAGATGGCGTAGTCTTTACTTGGCGGAACAAACTTTGTTAAGAACCCGAAGAGTTACAATTTGAATTTGGTTCGAAAGATTTCTGAAAGGGCTTGACCGAGTTCATGCGTACTGGAAATAGATATCGTTGTCAATCACAGACCATCTTAGATATCAAAAAAGTTAATTGGCAATTAATTTTTTTGATATCTAAGATGGTCTGTGATTGCCAATTATTTTATTGTTCGTTGGTTTTGGTTGTTTGAAATTTTGATTATGAAGACGGCATTTATTTTGTATAATATTTATAATTTTTGTTAAATTTAAATTTTACATAAAGTATCATATGTATCATAAACAGATTAATAAAGATATAAAATAAAATAAAGTTTTTCTGTTCACAGGTAATCTCAAACTTGATAAGCCAATAAGTGCATTTTATTTTTAACAAGGTCATTATACTAATTACTCTAGTAAGCATATTCAAAATTATTGCTCATGCGAGCTCATCAAACTAGCAATTAAGTTTGTTGCTACCTTTTATTCTTAAAAGGTAGAATAAAGCTAATAATAACTTAGTCTTCTATTCTATCAAAGTCTCTTTTCTCGACTCTGCTAAGGAATCACAATATTAATTTGCTGAAATTGTTAATTCGACTAAATAAAAACATACTCGCGCTTACTACTAGGCACTTCAGAATGATATTATATTTACGGACTTTAGTAACTGAAGCCAGCTCGCTCTACACATGACCTTGTTAAGGAGGACGTCTCAGTTCACATAGCCTGGGGTTCGATGGCTAGCGATATTAGTAAGCGAGCAAAGTACTAATATAGCATGAACACTGCACAGATAGTTTTTAATAGCTATTTATGCAACTGTATCGTAATGAGGGTCATTTTAATTCGAGTGCTGTTTTTTGATACGAGGCTTGCCGAGTATCAAAATAGGATAGTACTAGAATTAAAATGACTAATTACGTACAGTTGCATACAAGATTTTATCTACGACAAGGACGTCTTTATAATTTTTTACTTTGTAAATTAATAAAAAAGTCAAATCAATTGACTGGTTGGGAAAGTGCCAGAACCCAGAGCCGCTAAGCTATAGGTATCCTATTTATGAAGATAACCATATCGATACAGCTACGACTCATAACGATACAGCTCCCATACAACGAACTGTATCGTTATGAGAAGCAAACACGAAAGAGGGTTCAATTCGATATAGTTGTCAAATTCGAAATTGGAACTTTTCGATGCTGGAGTAGATAAAGTATCTTACAGCCCTGTTAGGCGTCCATAAACAATTATGGAGTGCATAGGCATTAGGCAGAGTTTTTGAGTTTAGGAATGAATTCCGAGTCATTAAGGGGCAAACATACTAAACTACTCTAAGAGGCGAGTCGAGCCCAGGGGTGCCAGGTCTTAATTTTTTAATTTCGTAGACTTAACTTTATAGAGTTTTTCGTTTCTTATAAGTATGATATTATAATACGTGTGAGTTCCTGCTGATAAGAGGTATTTGAAAAATGGACGAAGCCTAATTTCTCGTTTGATAATAGATATAGGATAACGGGACTCTTGAAATTTTTTCGTCAAGGTGAGGATCTCTTATGTGTGAAGATCGTCACGATAAATTTTACAAGTGGTTCGAGATGGTTCGACTTAGTTAACAAATTCCAGTTAGGTAATTGCAGATCTATCTACGAGTAGTTACTCTACATTGCAGATTTAAGTAATCTTATATAGGTAATAGATATTATATGACAAATTCAAAATTCAAATGAATTTTATTCAAATAAACTTTTAAAAGTGCTTTTGAATCGTCGAGTGAGTCTACCACTGGTTCGGAATGCCATTTCTTCATTCATCCATACTAATATTATAAATGTGAAAGTATGTCTGTCTGCCTGTCTGTGTATATCGGTCTGTGTCTATCTGTCTGTCTGTTTGTCTATCTTTGTCTGCTACGCTTTCCCGGTTTTTTCAACCGATTTTGATGAAATTTGGCACAGAGGTAATAGCTTGTATCCCGGGGAAGGACATAGGCTACTTTTTATCCCGGAAAATTAAAGAGTTCCTGTGGGAATCAAAAATCTTTATCCACGCGTACGAAGTCGCAGGCACCATCTAGTCATACTTAATATTATAAATGTGAAAGTGTGTTTGTTTGTTGGTTTGTCATTCAATCACGCCTCCACGGAGCAACAGATCGACGTGATTTTTGGCATAGGTATAGTTGAGGACCCGGAGAGTGACATGCTACTTTTTATCCCGGAAAATTAAGGAGTTCCCGCGGGAATCAAAAAACCTTTAACCACGCGGATGAAGTCGCGGGCATCAGCTAGTTATAATATAAATATATCTAAAATAGATTCTCGTAGGTAAGATATCGCTTGATACTTTGAACTGGGGTTTACTAAATCTCTATATTATAGCCGTCCATTGTCAAGGGGTCTATAATATTCAGGCACATCTCTGACACCAATTAAAATTAATGGAAATGTCACGCATTGTCATCAAGTTTTCGGGTTTCGTCTGATTAATTAAAAGCTTTTGCTAATTTAATCATATTGTTTCGGTCGTTAAAGTAATTGCTAACAAGTCTTCACTGTTGTTGAGGGTCGCAGCTATAAGTACCAATATGACGGCTCAACCCGCCTGGGGGTGACGTATCGCGCGCTTGTGATACACAAATAATAAATTCTGGGAAATATGAAATCCCCTGCGGGCCGATATTATGCGCAGTAACAGAAAAATATTGTATCGTTAAGACTAAAAAGGACAAAATCCTTTGAGTTAGTGTATAGTGACTATAGTGATAGTGTAGTGAAGTGCTGCCTAAAGGAACACATAAACAAAGTGTCTATTTGCAACAAGAAAGACTAAGATACGTCATTGGACAATTTCTTAGTACATAAGTTAATTATAAGCTTAGGCTAAAGAATAATTACTTATTAGTCAAATAGTTTGGCTAGATTGTAATTATATTGAAGCACCCTTCATTGGTACTCAATAATAAAAAAAAAACGACGCACATATCTAGTTATATATAAAAGACCTGCATTTGCAATTTCCGTCTCCCTCACAGTTTGATATCGTTGACATGTTGCGCATAATCTTGCCACTTGCAAGACCAAAATTGCTTCCCACTTGTCACGCTTTTATCTCCGAATGTGAGAATGCGACAACACATCACTGAATTGATAATATTATCTTGATCAATTGACCCATAAGAATTACTTGGCTGTAGTGCCGGTAAGACTGGTTCTGTTTTATGGAACGATTGCGTCGGTCTATATGTTTCACGTTAGGGAAAATTAACTTTAACGCTTCTTTACAAGGTTCTACTCGCGTAGCATACTCGTAGCTCGTAGCAAACGCTTACAGTACTGTTCAAAAACTTTGTTATTCGACGTTTGGAAAGTAAAACTTGAAATGACGATTTTTGTCATTGGTATATTTTTTTTGTAATATTTTGCTAACTAATTCAAAGTTTTTCTTGAATATATTATGAATAAGTCAGATAATTTAGTATTTTGAAACGTTGCTACGATCAAAAACAGTCAAGCAAAAATGCTTTTAGTGCGAGATATTTATACATTTTAAAAGTAAGCACACTTTCTATTACCTGGTAAAGTTGAGCTTTTACATGAACAATGAACTGAGAGACATCTTTTTATTAATGAAATATTTGTTTTACAGCTGCAGTCTCATCTTTGTCAGCGGATGCTCCTTGTAGATAAGTATAGTTCGCACGCGAGTGAATGCAAAGTAAATGTATGGTGACACATACCCTTACTCTGCATTCAACTCGCGCACGAGCTGTATATGAACATGCTATTGTATCATGATATGGTATTGTATGATGCTATTAGGATGACAGTTAGCATTCTATCCTTTTTTCTCGTGTGATATAACGAGGAAAAGAGTTATATTTATTTTTATTATCCTAATAGCATCTGGAGCCTACAGAAACATTTGTAATAGATAATATTACAAAATATTACAAATAATGTAATAGATTTGTAATATTTTGACAGAGTACAATGTTATTCAATATAGGACACACTGAATATAGTGATGAACATGTGATAATGATGATGTCTAAGATCAAAAACTTAGGCTTACTAACTAACTATGCTAACAAAAACAAAGGCTTACTGATAAACCAAAACTTTTCGTACTGCCTAAGCTTATTTATTGCCTGTTGTGTGGTATAATGTACCTAAGCCTGGGGCAAGTAAGGGCGGGCGCAGGTGTCGACATATTGTGGTAATGAGAAAGTACACTTTAGCTTAGAGATGAACACTAAAATTTATATAGCATATTCACTTCTACAGTAAGCAACACAATCTATTATCCTATTTAAGTCCTCGTTAATGTTAGGTACATTGTTTGAAAAGTCTCTCATGTGCTTACATGAGAGAATTTTGAAACAATAGGCAGCAATGGTGAAAAAGCTTTTAATTATTATCGTCTGCAAATTACTATAAACTAAAATAATGTGGATATTTTTGATTATTATTTTGTCTCAAAACAGAGGTCTTTGCGGTCATTAATTGAAATTCTATCGACTACTCTTTATAATAAAATTAGTGTGAGGTCAGATGAGCGTAAATTTTTGAGTTGTAATTTTTCTGCTGCATTCTTTTTCATGTTATAAAAATACGCTAGTCATCGTGTGGCTGTTTAAAACTTTTATACGAAACAGAACAGCAAAAATTACGCGACTCACAACTCATATACATTTATACCATATTTATACCCTAATATATTACCCTAGCATATTTATACCCTATAATAATTGACGTTAAATAAATATACCACATAATATGACAAGTTGATCACTTTCGCTCTCGACTGTACGCGTCGGATCGCACGTCAGTTGGCGGGCGGCGGGAAGGCATCCGCACGCTCTCTTTGCCCGCGACCGCGACGTCATAGTGTTTCCGTATTTTGATAGGATTTATTTTAGATGATTGTTAGGTCTATACAACCCCGTAGATGTAGTGTTAATGTTTGGTATTGTGGATTGATTTTGTAACCGCGTTATATTTTTGTAAGTAAAGAATTCAAGAAGAATATCTCTGCTGTAAGAGAATTTAATATTATTACGTTTGTATACAAGTATTGTTGAGTAAACAAATTTTCAATTAAAGGTTACGGTTACGGTTAGGATAGAAAAACACTGGAATTTTTATTTTTTTTTGGTGTAAAAAAACAACAACAGATTTATATCCGAATATTATAAAGTTTATTATTTAATTAACTTCCGTAGCTTTAAACTTTCTTGCAATTATTCGTCTTAAACTTATTTCAATTGAAAATCCATTCTCTCTTTGGAATTTCCATTGTCCTCTAAAGTTTCTCATTTTGAAATTTAAACACAAGTTAGTAGGTAATATCACTTCCCAGTCGATAAAATTTTCAAGGTCTTCATGGTCAGAGAAAATGAGGGATTTGATTTGAAGTGGCAAGCTATTTATAATGTTAATCTGTGAGTTTTGGACCTTTATGCAAGATATGATACAAATGTAGCTTGTTCGTACATATCAACCCAATAAAAATCAACTTTTACATAGGTACTCAGATTTTCTTTTGCCAACGGATATTGGAAATGAGAAAAGTTTTCCTAAAGTGTCTAAGGGAAATTACCACCACACATACTTTTAATTACAAACTTGTCAAAGTAAATGAAGAAGAATGAAGTTACTCACTTGATAGTTATCCGCAATCCCTCTATCAAGGACTTTTGCTACAGAATATGTAATAGAACCTGCACATGACGATTTCTTCTCGTGCAGTCGACCCCCATTTTATGTACAGCCTTTTATGTAGGTACGTATAGGAACCTGGGGGTTCAACCCAGTCGATCGAGTTTCTGCAAACAGTCATAGTAAATAAACTAGTTGGTACGGGATTGTATTTGCAACCCGTTTAGTAGCATTGAATGCGCTCAAAACAAGGCTTGAGCTGTAAAAATTATACATTTTATTACTATTAATTATAAATTTTAATACTATTAAATACACATAATATTATGTACAAATACTTGATATGCCATTGACATTGTCCGCATTTGATTGGGGTCTCAAGCTCGGGTCCTTATATGGCTTTTTTAAATTCAAGGTTACAGTTAAATCAGCGTCTGTATCATTTCACTAATTTTACTGATAAGGCTGCCAAAACAAACACGTTCATAGACATTTTTGAAGTGAAACTTCTAGAATCGTTGTGATTTTAAAATTCAATGAAACGAAAACATGAAACGAAAAAGCGACACCAAAAATAGACAAACATTAAAAGCCTTGTTTGGCAGTGTCTGGTTCACGGAAATCGGCGAACCAGTATTCGGCAGCTGCTAGCGGCCAAATTGAGAGTTTATTTCGACTATGAAATGCAAAAAGCTTGAATTCGACACGCAGCGCTTGAAACGTCTCGGTGGCGAGCGATTCAAGCATTTATGAATTCCACTGTTAAAGGAGCCTGCGAGAGTATGACATAGAATACAAGTTAAATTATATATCTCACTATCCTGTTTCTGAAGTTTCACTTCTGCCGTTTACAGTGGAATTCATAAACGCTTGAAACGCTCGCCACCGAGACGTTTCAGGCGCTATGTGTCGAATTCAAGCTTTTTGCATTTCATAGTCGTGAGATACTCTCAAATTGGTCGCCAACAGCGGTCAAATACTGGTTCGCCGATTTCCGCGCGCCAGACACTATCAAACAAGGCTTTTGCTATGACATGAGCTTGACATAGCATTATTTTTGTATTTTGTGGGCTATTTGTGCGTAATAAATCTTGATTTTTGATAAAAAATTGAAGAAAAATGTGATTTTAGTCATACACAACATGTATTTCTAAGTTTGTACTTGTGGTAAAACCAATAAATCCACCAATAATCCAAAGTGTAGTATAAAGCGAATGATGGCTATACTTTGATGATGAAATCGCTAATTACAGGCTGTGCATATAAAACTACGACGATTTATGCTGTCCTGAAACATACTGGTATTTCTGGAAGTTACCCTTTCCGTTCTGAGAAGAGGCACGTGCTCAATATTTTGAACTATTGCCAGAAGAAAGAAGTGCCGCACGAGGGTGGATTCTTGAAAGACACCACAATCGGCTAGCCTACATAAAGACGCAAGGCTAGTAGACGCACAGGCTAATTGATGGTATACTACAGAACTGGATAAAAAAGAAACAAGCCAATTTGATTCATGTTGATGAATAAAACATATACGAGCGCAAAATAAAGGAACTACTTACAGTTAATGTATGTACTACACAGACACCTATTGACGATTCCAGAACATACGCTGTTCTACTATCCTCAGTTTGAGCAAAGATCTTGTATCTCTGGTTTGAAGAAGTTAGAATAAAGGTCGTGGATTAATTCATTTGGTTGGAGGGCCTCATATGATATAACTCTTATGTGCATTACCTAAAGCGAAAAGGAAGTGACTAGTAATACAATAATCATTATAGCAGTCGATATTATGAATAATCTCCTTTTCAGCCTGTTATATCTATTTAAATGTTAAAATAATATTAAAGGGATTATAATACACTATTTTGTGGTTTTCATTCAATTATTTATTTGAATCAGGCAACAATATTTAAACATAATTATAACGCATAAAATAACACAATACAATAGAATTCTTAAAATACTATAAAAACAATTCTAAAAATAAGTATATAGTCATAAAAAACAGAAGAAAATTCCTTCTCGTTTTCCTGTAACGACGGTATACTATGCCCTCAGGCCAAAAGCCTGCACTGATGAACACATCTTTGCACCATGCCGGAACAGTTAGAACGTAAGAGCTGAAGTACATAGTTCTACTGGACTTCAGTTTAGTAAGCTGCACTTTTGTTAGATCTGCGAACAAACATATCTTCGCGATAATACATATTTTTGCAGAGGTGGTCCAGGATGTACTGTTAGCCTTGGCCGTCTCGGACTTTATGCGGGATATACAAATCATGATGTTAGGCATCACCGCTTTCAGGTATCATTCGTCAGCGTTTTACCACGTAAATTTCGAATTAGTGTCGGTTGTTACTTTCTCTTCTTCACTAAAATTGGAAACTATTGGGAATTCAAAACCCCGTCAATGTTTGTTTGTAAACAAACATTGACATTCACTTGAGTGACTCAGTGCTTCAAAGTGACATCCATAGAGAATTTCTACAGATAACATGTAAATCAATAGACAATATTCTGTACATCTCCATTTCTTCTCCATTCAGCTAGGCGATTGTCTAGTGAACGTTTATGAATTGCAACAAAGGTAGATTCGACATTCAATCGCTTCGCGAATCGTGAACGGCATTTTTGCGGAGACTGGTTACCCAACGATTATGAATTCCACTGTAAGAAAAAAAAGTATGTGCGCACACACACACACACACTTTTTTTCTTTAAAATATAAATATACTATAAATATAGATGTAGATCATGAAGGTAACTACAGGTATATGCAGGGAGCAACTGAATAGATACGACATTGCAATATCAGTTACTATCTAGGAAGGTTGCACTTCTGAAACTAGGACAGAAATATAGACGTGGAGTTTTATAAAAGTTGCGATTCAACGTGCGCGTCTTTTGTTATACGTGCTCCTCTTTTTAAATTAATCGTAAAACACTTTTTCTGTGTTACTGTATGAAATGTAAAGTTATACAATTCTGTTCTATATTTTATGTCACTATCGTTGATGTAGAATTTTAGTTTCGATGGTCTCTATGAATACGAAACAATATAAACATAGTGTTAAGTAACCAAACTTTGCCATTTAACCTAATTATAATTATTTTATGGAGTTTTAAGAAAAACTTGTGTCATTCACTTTGCTATATATCTCCTTTTTTTAATTAACTGGTTTAACGGCTCTGGAATTGCTTTATATCGTTTTTTGGTGGACAAGTACCTAGGTATAACCAAGGAATTATCATTCATTTTTACTCTAAGTAAGTATAACTACATATCTAGAAGGTTAACTTTCTTTAGTACAACAGACTTTAAGAGTAAATACCTAATTCATTGTTCGAAAACTTGATTTTTCTGTGCAGGACAAAGCTCGTTCAAGTATAATATAGATTTTATCCTACAATAATATTTAAATACGTTGTGTATTCTACCACCTCTCATAAGCATTCATCAATTAATGTCAAAAGAACATTCGCTTATTAAAATTTAAGTAGCTGCACCATATTTATACTTATAGACTGATATTATAAATGCGAAAGTTTGGATGGATGGATGTTTATTCAATCACGCCAGAATGGCTGACCAGATCTGGATGAAATTTGGCACAGAGATAGATTATAGTCTGGAATAACACATAGGCTACATTTTATCCCGGTAAATTAAAGAGTTCCTGCGGGAACCTAAATACCTCAAATTGATGTTTGTTACTCGATCACGCCAGAACGGCTGAACGGATCTGGATGAAATTTGGCACAGAGATGGATTATATAGTCTGGAATAACACACAGGCTACTTTATTATCCAGGAAAATTAAGTTCCCGAGAACCAAAACACCTAAATCCACGGACGAAGTTGCGGGCATCGCTCGCATTAAATAGCTATATAATACATCAAATAGAACATCATAATTAGAAGTTCGCAACCCAAGGCACGTGACCGAGATATTAACCAGTGTTGCAATATCCCATATTGTTTTATTCAGTAGTAGTGCTTACACGTCTAAGCCCGAGGAGTTATAGTTGTCTTAATTAACTGTTTGTTATGCTAAAATGTCTCCCCGCTGATGAATGTTTTGATTTCATTAAAGTAAACATTTCATTGAACTCAATTCTTTTGTATTGACATTACTTTCACAATTTAATTATTAACTTACTAGCTTTCTTTTGCCAGGTTTTGGTTTAGGTTTCTAGAACTTCCGTGGAAACCATTTTATTTTCCAGGATTAAATGTAGCATAACACTCTTTAATCACAATATTTCACTTGAACGATACCCAAGAAAAAAAACCAAGACAATCAGTTCCGTGCGGCGTGATTGATGGACAAACCAACAAATTAAAACATTTCCGCAATTATACTGAACATTATATCCGCGACTTCGTCCGCGTGGATTGAGGTTTTTCGGTTCTCGCGGGTACTCTTTAATTTTCCGGGATAAAAAGTAGCCTATGTGTTATTCCAGATATATAATCTATCATTGTGGAAAATTTCATCCAGGTCCGTTCAGCCGTTGGGGCGTGATTGAGTTACAAACATCCATACATCCATCCAAACTTTCGCATTTATAATATTAGTAAGAATTAAGATTAGATAAGATTCAAATTTTCAAATTCTGTTGCTTAATAAATATTATGAAAAATAATAGAATTGTTATTGATGAATAGTGTTGTTTCGAATATAGCGATCCAATGCGATAGAACAGTCATTATACCAAAGGACTTTTTCATCCCACCATCTCGGAAAGAGTATTTTTACTCTTCGATATCTGAATGCAAAAGCCGTTATTATCCTCTTGAGGATAAATTGTAAATAATAATAGTAAATTGAATTTAGAACATCGTGTGTACGTTAGTAAATCTCACTCGTCTATGAAGTTTGTGAATTCAAAACATCATTACAACCTATTTACTTCTACCTCTATGGTGCCGAATTTCCATGCAACCGTTTTTAATTTGTTAAAAACTCACACTCGTAACCTTTTTGGCGTACTTTTTTAATTTGCTTTGCGCGCACCATTTTCTTTCACGTCATATTATCTTGTGATTTTTTTTGCATTTAGTCATTTCCTCGCTGAGGTGGGATGAAAAGTTACGTGTTGCACTCTAGTGAAAAGATTTTTTACCTCGTGCTCTTTTGATTCCCTCGCTAACGCTCCGGATTCTAATTTTTGAATCACTCGCTGCGCTCGTGATTCAATTTTAGAATCCTTCGCTTGCTCGGTCATCAAAATTGAGCACGCAGTTAAAAAACAACTTTTCACTCTTGTATAACAAATAACTATTACTTCAGACTCGAACTTCAAAGAAACTTCATTTCATAAGAACTTAAAAATATTTCAGTTTGTTTTGATTTTTTTTCGTTATTTATGATTCGTTTATCTAAATCTTCAAAGCTCAGGCTAACGTAAGTAGACAGTATTTACATTGAGCTAATGTACCTACTTAGAATCTCGACACTTATAAAAAAGTTTTTGAATTCTTTGCGATCATACCTGTTATTTACCTATACATATAAATACAGTACTATTTACTCTTTTATGTTGTCATTTACAAGAACTTACAAGCACATACATAAACATAACACATACACACCCACACACACATATCACGCACACACATACACATACAGATTTAGTTATGTAATTTCCTATATTATTATTATTATTTTTAATTTGTAATTGTTGTAGTTTTAGGTAATTATGTAGCCAGGGGAGACGAATTGGGCAACTGTAAAGTCTTCCCTGGCATGTTTTTTATAATAATAAAGAAATACATACACACTTCTCACCAGTATGGTTCCTATTGCTTAAGTTAAATAATAACGTAGAATAATATCTTTTTTTTTTGTGAATAATATAGATTATAGTTTTTTTAGTTAATGCATAAATATCTAGTTGAATAAACATGTGCTTGTGCACACATTTGATTAACGAGGGAGAGGGCTGGTTATCCTTAACACAGGTCTAAAAAAATATTGCTAGGATAGCCAGTACTTGATCTTGCAACATTTTATGTAATTATTTTGATAAAGCACAATTATTGTTAACTTCAAATAGCTCCAAGATCTATTATCTTGTAACACCAAATGATTGAAAATAAACGATTTATTTATTTATTATTTATACCTACAAACAGACATGCGCGACTGCATTCGCGTGGATTTTCCTTGGGAAATGTTTTATTTTTATTATTTACATAAGTAAAAGGTTAATTAACCCCTTAAAAAGGTTTTTAAAGCGTATACACTTCTGCTCCAATTGACTGGCTTCACTTATTTAGGTTTGACTAAGTCGTTGGGTTTAACGAATTTGCCAAAAATAAATAAAATTAACCTCTAGGTACTTTATTATTCTTTTATTATACCTACTTTTATTAAACATCTTTTAAGTTTAAGATATCAATAGCTCTTATTATTGTTGAATATGAATGTTATTGTAAATAATAATTTTTCTAATAAATAATATTTTTCTGTTTGTTTTTTTCCAAACCAATGAATTTCACAAAATCATTGTCACAATACCAAACTAGCAGTGTATTCATATTCAGGTAAAACTTAACTTCAGTTACGGACCAAACATGAATATTCATTCCATACAATTGTTAAAGAAAATAAAATGAATTGAAAATCACAGTAAAGACTGAAAAGGGAACAACGAGAAGATTGAAGTATCGAGATATGAACGTTGAAGAAAAAGTGTTCGTTAAAAATATTTCTTTCAAGAAGGTTGGAAGTGAATAATAATCCCAGTTATCCAAATAAAATAGTAATTTAGACATTTATCAGAAATATCACGTAGAGATTTATTAGAAGAACTTTTTGTGGAACTAAGAATAATTTTAAGTAACTAGAAAGACTAAGTAAATGGAGCATATCTATGAACTAATTTAGTCAATTCATTTTAATTTACAAAAAAAAATAGTATCATTTGAAATCTTAGAGACTCTCAACAAGAAAAATAAAATAATCATCTTGACGTCTTTGTTATACTTTTGGTTTGGGAAACTTTCAAGTTATAATATTTCGTACTAATAAAATAAAAATCAGAAGAAAAAAATGGTAAAAACTATGAATTGACTATTCTGTAATGTTTGTTAACGTCGTAGCCTAGAAGAAGTATTGTGAGTAGAATCAAATAGTGTTAAAAAAATATATATCTAAAAAATATGAAAATACGTAAGGGCATGGCGACCTGATGCATTTGATGCTTAGACGATTCAAATTGGTGGTCCACTGGTATTGACAAACTTATTGCTAACTTTGAGAGTATAGTAATAAGGTTCAAAATGAATGTTCCGGTGAGAGGCGGTCCAGCGCCAACGGTGGCGGTTGTACCAGTTCCTGAGAGTGAGATGGATGCCCTGCTGCTCGGCAGGACTGCGGTGAGGACCTTTGATCAGTGCGTGCGAAATGTATGTATTGTCTCTTTAACTCTTTACGCTACTTTTGACCTTACTTTGAGAGCTTTTTATAATATCATAGTGATAAAAGTGATTTAGAAAAAAATAGAAGCGGTGTGACAAAAACAACATTCTAGTAGATAGTAAAATAGACGGCATGCACTAAGGTGGCCGTGGCGTGCTACCAATATGCGCCTACTTATACTAAAGTTAAAATGCACTCTGTAAGCTTTCGGTCCTATCTGCATTGAGCATAGAATGCAGAAAAAAATATAGCAAACTCGTAGTTGCTTAGTTTTTTTTCTCTACGCGTTTTAGATCTCACACGTTCAGTCCAAACTTAATAATTAAATGTGAAAGTGTGTCTGTCTGTATATCCTTTTCTTTCGTGGTCTATCCGTCACGTTCTACAATTTTTTACAAAATTTAGTAGGTAAGCACATAGCTTTTATATACTGAAGTCGGTCAGACTGAAAATCAAAGCTGATTCACGTGTGACGAAGTCGTGGACATCAAACTCACAAACAATAAAACTCACTTTTCAATAGTATACTGTGTGCCTAGGGGTGAAACAAGATGATTTCAGACGAGCGTGAAATTGCCTCCCTGAGCGAAGCGAGAGGGCAGAAAACGATGATTTTCTACCCACTGAATGACGTATTCGTCGGAAATTGACTAGTTTCGTATGGCTCAACCGGCTTTGAAACTCGCACTTTCAATGCAGGTTAAGTATATGAAAAATTAGTTTCCCTATTGCATTTCCTAAATATAATCCAAAACCGCTTCAAAGTACTGTCAGACAGTAGCATAACTTTTATTTCCTTTTCATTTTAAACCGTTTCTTTCTCTTGCTTTGTTTATACTTTGTTGTTGTTATTGCTTTATTTCAGAGAGCGCTTTCCATGTTTTAAAATGAATGAATGCAAGTTTTGGTAGGATTACAGGCTTAGCTACGTTTACTGATTTCGTTCTTTGCATTGTGCCTTTCAGATGCTAATTAGGTAGTTCAATGTTTTACGTAACTTGTAAATAGCATTGAATGCCTATCTGTTTAACATATTTTTTTGTTTATTTTCATGACGTGGATTTCTAATAAAAATATATTAGCTATCGAGCTTTCCTTTTCTTAAGAATTGCGAAAGTATCCTCTTGTTTGTTTATTTTAAAAATTCTGAGAAGCGCTGTTTTGTAAATTGGAAGAAATAATGTATTTTTATCTAAGCAAAAGTAAATATAATTAAGCCAATAAAAACAATATGAAAAGCGCCGCTATCGAAGAGAGTACAAGCGGTTCTATAATATTTGTTTTGAGAAAGTTTGAGATCTGCAAAAGAGTTAAACATAAGGTACTTCCATAAGTATACAAGTATAGGTTAAAGTATAGATTCTCGAAAGTATCATTTTATAATGTGCTTAGAAGGAAAAACACTGCAGTGCTTTCTAGATCGTATAGGTTATTTATCTCACTTGAAACGAAGCGGTTAAAGTTATCTGAAACAATAGTTTTCTATCTAATCTCTTGCAATTTAAGAAATTGTAAGAAAATAGAAAGATTACAAGGTAAACATAAGCTCGCTTTCAACCTTTGCCTTTAACTAGATGTAATTAAATCCATACTTAATATTATAAATGCGAAAGTGTGTCTGTCTGTCTGCTACGCTTTCACGGCTCATCCGTTCAACCGATTTTGATGAAATTTGGTACAGGGGTAGGTTGAATCTGGGGGAAGTACATAGGCAGGAAAAATTAAGGAGTTCCCGCGGGAATCAAAAAGTCCTAATCCACGCGGACGAAGTCGCGAGAATCATCTAGTAAATTATAAATCATAAATTGACTGTGCATAATTGTTAATCCATTCCAGTGATCCCATTTGAATATTTAACAATTAAATTCAACATTCCGTAAATCTTTGCCCCTCTTTTACAAAGATTCTACTCAAAGTCGTTGAGTTAGAATGGTTATTATTCAAATGAGCATCGAACTTCGTTTGTATGGGGCGCTCTTGGTTGCACTCGAGGAAAACTTCTCCAGCCTTACAACCTTTGTGTATAAAAAATATCTATACGGTTAAACCAAAAAAATAAAACGTAGGGTGTCGTGGGACACCAGATAGGTACGAAGTTTTTTTAAATAACTTTTTTTATTTAAATATAAACCTTAACACTAAGACTTTAAAGTTTAATTTCGAATGTAGTATATTTGTATTTAAGACTTTTTGTCTTTGTTACAACGCGAGTATGTTTTTGCTTTAAAATCTTACGCATTTTCGTTACGGACGTTTTGTGCCGGCTAGGGTACCCCTCCGCATCGTCCCATAAGGAACTTTCGTTCCAATATATAGCGTATCAATATCACACAAAACAATAACTTCACTTAGACTAAAAATGTAAACAGTAGGTACCTACCTCGTTTTTTACTACACAACGAACTATTCCGGCCTCGCAGGATTAAAGTGGAATGTTGGCTTACCTTTACTAATTGACTTAAATATTTGACTGTTTTTTAAGCATAAGCCTATTTACCAGCTTAATAGTTGCATTAAAATCCGTATATATAAGTTAGAGGTGAATATTTACCTAACCGACCACAGATTGCTTTGTAAATAGGTTTATTTTTATTTCTATTTTATATCCTACGATATGAAGCCCGCGACTTCATCTGGGTGGATTCATGTTTTTAATTTCCGCGGGAACTCTTCAATTTTCCGGGATAAAAAGTAACCTATATCCGGATATATAGGCTACTTTTTATGTTACTACTATATAGTCCGGGATGTAAACTATCTCTGTACCAAATTTCATGCAAATCGGTTGAGTAGTTGGGCCGTGATAGAAATAGCTCTCTATAACGATAGTCTATGTCAGTGACTATTTCGCTAGATAAGCAAAGCTGTCCCAAGTCGTTAAGTATCAGGGCGGGTGCCCAACCTTTGGCGGTCTGTACCTAAATAATAAAGGTATCCTTTATATTTTGATCGCACCTTTTGCTGACATGGTTGTTAGATCGGCCTGTTTTTATGCCCGCCCGCGAATAAGTTTTTTAGGATTCCCGCGGAACACCACAATTTTCCTGGATAAAAGTAGCCTATGTCACTCTCCAGATCCTCAACTATACCCATGCCAAAAATCACGTTGCTCCGTTGCGGCGTGATTGAAGGACAAACCAACAAACAAACTTTTGCATTTATAATATTAGTATGAAGTATGATGATAATAAGCCTTAGTGCTGAAAATTGGAAATACTTGTATTTGTAGCATCTAGTGTTCTAGACAGTAGGTATATACCTACTAACATATCTCATAGTTTATTTTGAGTTTTGACACATGAATGGGTCATCCCGATTGAAGTCAGTCAAATTAAATAACTTCATAGAGCACGATATTAATTTTTTGTAAAATCTGTTCTATACTTTGGATTCAATAATGTCTGCAGACCCTACATATTATGCATTATAGGAGAGTACATGTGGACTTCACATTATCTAGGATAACGTAGTTGGCTCCAAAGCGAACATAAGTTGCAGTTTGCAAGCTTAATCGAAACTGGAAAGTAGTTTAAGCAAGCAACGTTTAAGTTAATACGTGTTTAATCTGTATTTTGTGTCAAATTGTGCTTCTAGTGCATTAGTTATTCTGTGCATATGCTAATTTTAGAGTTAATTACCAACTCACTGACTAATAGACATGCATCAGCGCTGTAATAGAGCTCTGTGTGAGCAGGAATTTGATTAACATCGCTTCCTTGGACTGTGTGGATTGGGTAACATTGTATAATTTTACTATGTTGATTCTAGACGTTGTTTGTGAAGGATGTTTTAGATCATAACCGGTTTGGGTTGACTAAAATCTCAACGGACACTAGTAAACTCAGTTCTAGTTTATCCCTGGATTAGAAAATGATAAGATCATAAATATACTATGTTTTAATGTTTATTTATTCAAATTATGTACACTGCACACTTTTTGAAAGTCAATAAAGTATAATAGGTGATAAGATAATTAAGTATAGTATCATAGAACTAAAGTAAAGGGTATTTTGAATCCTCGTAGGATTCAAAATACCCTCTGGTCTCAGAAGAGCACACAACAATCCCAGCTGGGTGGTTTTTATTATCACCAACTTTACACACACACAACAACATCATATATTTTTATTCTATCAGAAGCTCGTCCTTGACTGCGATCTCAACGAAGCGATGATGAAGTTTAAGATGGTAGTGTGCTAACTTAGACAGTTAAACCGTCCCCTAATCAGTTTCTGCACGATATTGCACCAGAACGCTTGGCCGTCTTTGCCGGTAAGGTGGTAACTAGTGAAGAAAATTTAGAAATTTTAAATACCCGAATTTCTCCTGCTGGGGATTAAATACCACATATAACGCTGTTCCTTTAGGGAAGTCATCAATACTAGCATACTAGTACAAGAATCCGATTTATACTTCGACTTTCAGACGGCCTAAAAGTAAGCCACAGCTTAAACATAGCTAAATGTTAAGTGTTTAGAATGATAACACAAAAAATAAAAACCACGAAATATTTCAAAGCTATTAGCTTTAAAATAGCACTTCATTAGCATTCTAAGGAAACTTCCGTCAATTTGGTTGACTATAGATAAAAACTAGAAAGAATTTTTATTTTTTACTTTTTAGTGTCAGGGTTGAGGATTTGGAGTCAGAATTTTATATGGGACCACTTTTCTCGAGAGCTTCCTCTAACGACTGAAAAAGACATTTTTCAAATTGGCTTAAAAACCACGGAAATATGCGGTAACACATTTTTAGTAAAGATATTTTAATATATAAAAATATATTTATATATTAAAATATCTTTATGTACTTATTTTATCAAAACCATCCATTTGGCATCGTAAATTCCAATATAGGGTTATTGTGCAGACGAATAATTTATACACTAGGTAATAGGTATGTAAACCAAACTCATGTGTTTAATACGCGTGAGCCAATGATGCTTTGGCACAAACCAAGACAGTTCGCTCGCGTCAATACACTCCGGTTTGTTATTGTTTCTTTACACAAATCCACTGTCTGTCCGTATTGAACGATCTATTGCAATATCCATATTCTTAAATTATGACTGCGAAAGTCTGTCAATCTGTCTGTTTAACCAATTTTAATGTAATTTGGTACATAAATAGATTGCTTTTAACATAACTTGGTACTTATATAGATTACATCCCGAGGAACGAGAAATGCGATTTCTCCTTGAAAATTAAAGAGTTCCCATGGGACCACAAAAACCTAAATCCACGCTTACCTACGAAGTCACAGGCAAAATCTATAAAGCCAAGCCAAGCTAATATTACAGCGACGAATAGACATCTAAGTAATAGAAGTTACGGAGTTATTAGACTACGAACTCTCCGATGGCCAAAGAGAATTAAATCTTTGACTGTTCCAGTGGTAATTATATCAAATTTTTGTTAATGTTTTACGTGTAAGCCAGGTCATGGGTTTATCAATGGTATAACGAAGTTTCAAAATAGATTCAGGTTGATTTAACTAACCGTCTATTTCTATACCAACAATTACACTTTTAGGTGGATAATAATTTTCTTTTGATGTTTGATAATATGGGTAGGTACAACTGTGTGTTCTTTAGAATTAAACATGAATTTACCATTGCCAACGAAATTTACTTCAAGCCTTTCAGGCATGTTAATGAACTCTCGTTAGATTGAAGTAGTTTTATTTAAACGACGGGAAAAACACTTAAAAGATGAAAGATAAAGTATAAACATTTATCAGTAGAAGAGTCAAAGACGTAAAAATGGAAGGTCTAAAAATATTGTAAGATAATTTTCATAAGGCACGCGATATAAATTCAAACTCAGCTGTAAAAAAAGTTTAGCATAGCGTTTGCGAGTTAAAAAAGCGTGGCGCTGCGCTTTGAATTAGATAAAAATTCTTTCCAAAAAACCGACTTCCAACGCCACTGTAAAGTAATAAATAATTTTGATTTCTACCCACTATGTTAAAGTCGGGCGAGCCTGATGCGTCAACTTTGCTTATCCTCGTTATACCCGCCCGACTTCAACATAGTGGGTAGAAATCAAAATTATTTTTTTTTACTTTACAGTGGCGTTGGATGTCGCTATTTTAAGAAAAATTTATATATTTTTAACTTTTTATTGTCAGGGTTGAGGATTGGGAGTCAGAACAGAAAGCTTCCTCTGACGACCAACCTAAGTATCCACAGTACCGGTCCTAACCCGATATGCGTAAAAATTTATAACAAAATTCCAGACTACATCAAACCCTTGGAGAGTAATACAGCGTTCGTCAATTCTTTAAAAAATACTAAATGATTCTGATGATGATGATGATAATGATGATGATGATGATGATGAGACTTCTCAGGCTGCATTTGCGGTAGGCAGAGGGGCGGCGGATTCACGCTCGCACCATATGTATTGTGTGAGATGTTTGCGTTTGCGAGCGGAAAACTCGACGGAATGGCAAACGTGTCATTAGCGGATCGCTGCGTATTTTTTTACGCTTCCACTCACGTCATTTCAGTCAGTTTCAACCCGATCAGACAGACGAGGACTGCCGATAGAAGTGAAAACGTTTTTCATTTTTGAAATTAATTATTTTTATTTTTATTAAAATTATTAAAATATAAACCTTAACATTAAGGCATTAAAGTTTAATTTCGAATGGAGTATATTTTTAGTTCGCGAGCATGTCGGTTACGGTCACGCGAATCTACATTTTTGCCCTCTACCAAAAAGTGCTCAACGCGCCTAAAGAAGTTTTACACTTCAATGAAAATTACCAAAAAGTGCTCAAGGCGCCTAAAGAAGTTTTCACTTCAAAAAATTGAAACATTGCTTTTAGATTAGGTATGTATGAGTAGATTGCATATCAATTCCTTTCTTTCTCAACGATACGTCGAAAGTTATGTAACCTACAAATGACGCCACATACCTACTTAATTTTGCTGTACTGCTTAAAAATATAATCTCATAGCTAAGGAACATTTGAAGATAACTGAAATCGTAATGTGGACACATTGAATTCAGGCAATCTGCATTCATGATACTATCTAATAGAGCTTATCGCAGCTTCACTGGTCTATAAATTTATACATTTGGCACACATAGTAGAGCGAGTGTGCCGGAGGGTCAAAGCGATAAGGCTAACGGATAAACCATGTTCCGGTTCATAGCAGAGCCATGTCTATTTGTGCAACAGTTTAAGATTTAACCTATAGTATGGATGAGAATCCAGAGAGTGACATAGGCTTCTTTTTAGCCCGTAAAATCAAAAAGTTGAAATTTGTAAAAACTCACAAAGTTGTTTATGCCCGCGACTTTGACGCGTGGATTAATGTTTTTTGATTCCCGCGGGAAATATTTAATTTTCCTGGAAAAAAGCCTGTGTCCTTCTCTGGGATACAACCTATCCCTGTACCAAATTTCATCAAAATCGGTTGAACAGATGGACTGTGAAAGCGTAGCAGACAGACAGACAGATAGACACACTTTCGCATTTATAATATATGGATACAGGATATGTTTTGGAGAAATCAAAAATCACGGCGATCTGTTTTGATATTTTATGGCGTGATTGAAGGAAAAACCAACAAACAAATACTTTGGCGTTTATAATGTTGATCGGATCCTACTCACAAGTGATCTGACTGTCCCACATTAGGTACGTCCTTTAATAGAACGCCATCGTTAAAGTGCTCGAGATTACAAATAGATATAAATTGATAAATAATCATCTGTAAGTATTCCCAATGTTTGAAGTTATTAGTTGGAATAGTTCCAGACAACGCCATCGGCTCTGTTAGATTGATAAGGATCTAGAATAGAAACACGTGTTGTTTGAGACTATGTTTGACTGAGCGTAGACGTAAATGTTTAGTATTTACGTAGAGTTCCAATATCAACATGCAGCTACATACATACTCGTACATACAGAGAGATACATAGAGGTCGTTGACTGTACACTGGGGACTTATATTCCAAAACCTGTTTATCTCATCGACTAAAATGTTCCGAACCTGATCTAATGCTAAACCAGGTTGTAATTCTACCATTAGTTCGTAAAACAGTCGCCATTGTGTTGATGTCTTCTAAGGAATTTCCTTGTTCGCCCCCTGAATAACCTCATTTCGAAGTTTCATGGACCCATAAAACCAAGGATTGAATCGAATCAATCACAAAATTCCACAGCGGTATAAACCACACAGAGTAGCTATACAACCGAGTGTTACTCAACCATACTTGTTTTTTTCTTTTAACATAATATTTATTACGAGTACGTCGAAGGCGCCTTTCAACCTTTATTGATCGATGACTTTAATGCTCGCACCAAAATACATATCTGTAAAATAAACAGAAGCGTCCTGACTCACTCAGTCACTCACAGACTAACTCTTCAATGCTCAGGCCAAAAATCATTGGAGATATAAATTTTACTCAGTGATTCTCTCAAATTGTTATAGATTTTTAACCAACTTCCAAAAAAGGAGGAGGTTCTCAATTCGGCGCGTATTAATTATTTTATTTTTTATAATGAATGTTACCGCATATCTCCGTGGTTTCTAAGCCGATTTGAAAAAAAAACTCCCACTTTGCCCCCTGCCGGTGGTATTCTATGGGAGAATTTTACAGAGCAACCGTTGAAAGGTTCTTGTAGACCTGTAACCTGAGACCAGCAGCAGATTACCGTCTAAAGTGCGTTTAAATGGCAGGACGACCAACTACATCCATACATGTGTCTGTCTGACGAAAACGGACAAAGTCGCGGGCATCGTTTAGTTAGGTATTAGACTAGCGAAAAGTGAGTCAATCCATATAGATCGAAAGTCGATACCGCACCTTGTGACCTGTTAGTGTAATTGATGGATGACTATCTGTTACTTTAGAGTGACAAACTATCGTATTACCGATATGTGTATTTTGCAGAAATATTTTTATACACAGTACCTACAATACAACTCAAGCGATGCAACTCAAGCGCTGCCCATTGTACATTGATATTAGGTACTATCACAGAATAGGTGATAGTACGTTGTTAGAAATTTTAACTCAAGTAAAAATTGGAAGTCATAGAAGTCCGATAGAAGTGAAAACGAATATTAAATTTTTTTTTTAAATAATTTAATTATAATAATAAAAATATTTAAAATATAAACCTTAAAACTAAGGCATTAAAGTTTAATTACAGTGTACTATATTTATACTTAAGACCTTTTGTCTTAAGAAATACGATGTCGGTCACGCTAGACCGACACCGTTCCACATTTTTAACCCCTACCGAAAAGTGCTCAACGCGCCCAAAGAAGTTTTCACTTCAAACAAGTAAACAACAACTGTACAAAATTTCAAGTCAACCGGATGAACCAATTGAACGCATGGATAACGAATGAAGGAACACACGAACATTATACTTAAAACAGATATGATACTATGATAGGTATAACTATTAAATACTTACTGGAATGTTTCTAGGAAAAACCTACCCCTAAATATTAATTTAACGAATCTAATATCTATATTATATAAATGGGAAAGTTTGGATGGATGGATGTTTGTTACTCAGCACGCCAGAACGGTTGAACAGATCTGCATGAAACTTGGCACAGACATACTTTTTATCCCGGAAAATCAAAGAGTTCCCGCGGGCACCAAAAAACCTAAATCCACGCGGACAAAGTCGCGGGCACCAGCTAGTCCCGCCGTCTCTTTTTGATTTATTTTGTCACAGTTACACAAAGAACTACTTCCAAATACAATTATTCTGAGTGAACTCATAACAGCCTGGCTATAAACCACATAATAGTCCAGGCAGCCTGGCTCATCGCCCGCGTAAAAAACTAATTAGAATTAGGTATCGGTTTTTCTCATACAGTGAGATAAAAGAGCTGTAATATTATTGCTATTTTTAACCGATGTCCAAAAAAGGAGATTCCCAATTCCCAATTTGGCGTGTATATATATATATTTTTTTTCTTCATATTGTTGTTATTATTATTTTAATGACTTCTCTATGTATTAGAAGACCCTTCGACGTTAGAGCCGAAACTCGAAAGGTTCTCGAGTCTAGACCGTGCCATGACGAGAGAACTGTAGTGTCTTTATGTAAGTGTACAGTTCATCCCTGCGCCTCTTCGTTGTTGTTTAGATTCTAGATCTTGTTTAGATCGTTGAGGTGCAGGGGTGATCAACCTTTTTAGGTATGCGTGTTTTGTGTGGCACAATTTGGAAGTAAATGTTTTTTCTTTCTTTTCCGAAATCATTGTGTATTTATCGTGTTTTCACCGTCGTGTTGCCGGTACCATAATATCCAATAGCGCAGTTTTTATGATGCTTATATGATAAACATTGATTTTCATCCTTCATCCAGGTGCTGTTATAGCTTACCATAAACATATGAATAGGTATTTAGTTGCATCATAACTAGTGGTTCGCCCCGAACTGAGACCTCGCGGCGCCATCTATTGACATAAATGTGAAGTTCTGTTAAAAATACTGAAGCTCATTAAAAATTAAATAATTCCGTTTCCTTACAATATTTATCTAAGTTTAGTATTTGTTGTTCAAGTACAGGATATAATTGAAATAATTGATCAAGTTTCAGGCTCATCCTTTCAGAAAATTTAGAGTTCTGAGGTCATCTTTGGACGTTAGAAAATCACCACTTTGAAAGCCCCCCATTTCGTCAATTTTGGGGGAAAAATTAAAAAAAAAATATTTTTGGACTCTATTCCTAATTATCTTTAAAATGATATACCGCAACCCTATGTAACTTTATAAAAAATATTTTACTTCGCATTCGCTTCTATGAGAGCCCCCCTGAAATAAAGATTTTTATTATTTTTTAAGCCATATTCGGCGGGAGGCCATTGGTTTACATATTATATCTAAAGCTGAAGTAATTGCGTTCAGTAATTCAGAAGTTATAATGCTCTGACAGACGGACGGACGGACGGACGGACAAGTGCCAATTCACCCAAGTAGACTCAGAGACCTTCGCTTCGCTCGGTCAATAATACAAAGTATATTATGAATGTGAAAGTGTGTTTGTTGGTTTGTCCTACAATGAGGCTGCAGCAGAGCAACAGACAGACACATAGACCGATAAACAGAATATACACTTTCGCATTTATAATATAAAGTACGGATAGTGTGGATGATGCCCGTGACATCGATCACATTGATTAAGATTTTTCTTATTCAAGCAAAGTCAAGATCAAAGCGAGAGTTCCAGTGAGATGCTGCGTAAAAACCAAGAAGGTTTTTATAATAACTGCCATACCTATTTCAGGTTACCCTGTTTCAAGCTCTTAGACCTCATTAGGTAAGATATGAATAAAATAAACTTTTATAATTTAAGATTTCTTACCACTTAATAATAAAAATAAAACCTTAAAAGCTATTTGAGTATGCCTTTGATAAAAAGGTGATAAAAAAACTAAGACCGTCGATGAAAATCTTATAACCGTTGTGCTCAAACAGCTGCGCCGCGGCCGCGGCGGAATGAAGGAATCTAACGCTGAATGGACTCAATTATCTGTTCCAATCATTCGTTTATTGAATGAACGATTAATGCTAGGGTTGTCTACTGTTCATTATAACGAATCCAGTATCAATTGGATGGTAGGTAACTTAATCTGCTTGCACAAGACGCAGGACAAATATTCGCGTGAATTTATCGGAAATCCGCTAGATATCCGGAAAGATGGGTGGGTTGATGAATGTTTGTTACTCAATTACGGCAGAATGGCTGGACGGATCTGGATGAAATTTGGCACAGAGATGGATTAAAGTCTGGAATATTACATACTTAGGCTACTTTTTATCCCGGAAAATTTAAGAGTTCCCGTGGGAACCAAAAAAACCTTAATCCACGCGGACGAAGCGGAAGTCGCGCATCAGATAGTTTGTTCTTAAGATAAGATTCATAGTTTGCACAGTAAATACTAGAAATTAAAGAATCAAAATACGTACATTCCAACGCAACGAATACACTACGCTAAGATGAAAAAAGCTGCACTTCTATCTATTTTTACTAAATTCCGTTTCTGTTTTAGCGGACTTTGAACTTTGAATGTATTTTGTTGTATTTTGTTATGATAATATTCATGTGTTGGGGTTTTCTTATTCAATTTACTTTTGGAGGTGTCATAAAAGGGGTCGGTGTTCTAAAAATGTGTTATACAACACCTGAATATTTTAAAGAAAATTGTCTGGCTCCTAAATGTGAAGAGCTTTATTGTTTAGTGTTTAAGAATTAAACAACACCATTGATAATTTTTCACGGATGCTGTATACAATTCTGCGCTTTGTTACATTAATATTTCGTAGTTGCGGGTACAACCCTGAATTTCCCATTCATCCAATCAAGATATGACTACGATTAAGATCGTTTATTCCTTTTGTGATGAAAGAATGATTCTGAATCTAAATTTTATCTTATTTCTTTTTTTAGGTATCTACACATATACCAGTTACCGCCTTTACCTTTACCCGCACGTCTTCTTAAAAGGGCTCCAAAGCAAATTTACATATTTTTTCCTACAATGAAGTTTGTCTTACGTTGAATACAAATTCATCTGTAGTTTGAATTCACACGTGCCTGCCTATTTACAAAAACTTCTGACTTTCTGTCTTCGAATATGTTGAGTATATACCTATACCTAGGTTCAATGATCATAATCGATGAATTATAATTATTATTGGAGGCATAGAATCTACCATGGTTACCTATTACTTTTTGTTTATAGCAAAGGTATTAAATTCCACGAAGCTAAATAAAAACTTAAGTCTCAATTTCGAGCTAAGAGAGTACCTTTTCTTTAACATAACAATACACAGTATATATTTTTAAAGTCTTTGTGTGGGAATTCACAAGAGCGAATTTCTAATGAAAGCCGCCTTACAATTGTAAAAAAATACAATTCAGCAAGTTCTTCATAATTTGAAACGTAACAAAATTAGGCATTGCGTAACCAAATTGGGACATAAAAATAAACACATTGTATTATTCAACACGTGGAATAAAGTCGAAGTCAAAAGTTGTATTCGAATTTAGTACACGTTTTGAACGTCAATAAAATTAAATGTGAGATTTAATAGTGTTTTCACCTCTCATGCTCTAAAAATATGTCATTATAGCTTAGCGTATGCGGACTAAAGTTAGCATTTAGGGTCTAGCGATTAAAGTATTTTTTTTTTAATTTTTGCCGTACTGTCCTCATATCGGTAAGCGAGACATCCTCATTCGGTTATCCCAAATTTTTAGTCTATGGTTACTATCAACAACCAAAAAAATTATGTCACTTAGTTGAATGTCAATGTTACCCATCGTATCCTACCATTATCCTACCTTTGATACCTTATACATACCTTTATACATATAAGGTATCCTACAGATGGTACTACTACTACTATGGTACTACTTTTTTTTTAAAATTCCTTCTTGATAACGATACGGATGTTTAGCTTATGCATCTCGTATGGAATGGCTCATTTTAGCCCCTTGATGAACAATCTACTATTACGGTATCTTAATAAATTGTATGTTTATCGAGGCAAATCGATTCTAATATTATTCAATTACCCATTCTGTGTCAAAATTTCAGATCCTCCTCGTTTATCATCTACTACTAAACAATTTAATAAAAAACTAATTTTGTCCCAAGCACCAAAAAAATTCGTAAACAATATAAAATAGATTTAAATATAAGATAGAATTGTTTGTAATTATGTATAATGTTCTTTGTATAGGTATGTCCATTTTTTATGCAATAAAGAATTTTATAATAATAATAGATCTCGTAAATTTTTGACTAATTTTAAACTCATCAATTACCTGGGTACTTATACTTTTCATACACTTTTAAGTTATAATAATTATATTTAACTAGTGGACACGACAGACTTTGTCCTGACTCCTGCCCTGAACGTAGAACCCGATTGCAGCGCCTCCTACCGGGTCCAATTATGAATATAAACCATAACGTGGTCCTCACAAAGACTCACAAAAAATTCCATCGAAAGCAGTCTAGGCGTTCTGAAGTGATGCGCTTACATACATTCGGCAATTAATATTTATTTATATGTATGGATTTGTATAAGTCTGGCGTTACATGTTAAAGAATAGAACACTCGTCAATCTTATTCAGGGGTTAAGTTTGTTTTATCATGGAAATGGTTCAACCATTTCCATGATAAAACGGTCTTCGATAGAAATAAATCTTCCTAAATCAGACGCTATCAAGATAAGGAACGCCCTAATTTTATTCCAACGCAGTTGTGACCATCAGACCAATTGCATTATGTGAATAAGTTTGATTGAATTGAACATTGAGTGAATCAATCAAAAGTTATTTTTGAAACCTAAGTTTTATAGTAAAATCTCAGATTTCAGATTAAAAGACTTCATCAGTTGAAATCGTGGTAGAAATAGGTTAATAATATAATACCTACTCAGTTTATGTAATAGGCACTTTTTTAACGGAGTAGTAGATTGTTCAACAAGGGACTAAAACGAGCCATTTCATACGAGATGCTATTGAATCGAGTAGAATAGCTTTTAGTCACTCTTCTTTTCACTTCAATGGCGAGATAATAAAATATAATAACGATTTTAATTATTTATTTGCCTTTCTGTTACATTTCCACACTAGAAGTAATATCTTTATTTTCACTTGATGACATTAAAAAATAAAGAGTTACATCGAGAGCGGCATCGTACCGGAATGCTACATTGTTTGGTAGCACGTCTTTTTCGGTGGAGTGGTAGCCACGGCCAAGCCTCCCACAAGACCAGTAAATTCTGAAATTCCAAATTCGAAAACTAGCCCTGTCGAGGATCGAACCCGAAACCCATCACACTATGTGAATAAGACTACTCAACACTGCGCTAGGAAAGTCGTCAAAAGTACCTACGTATAGAATTAAGGTATAGGTACATAGATATTGTTGCTATTTAACTACGAGTAGGAAAGCTCCTTATCACTAACTTAATCACAAGAGCTTGAACTTCCTAATCGAGTTATGAGTTAGTTATTCTCGCGTAACAATCAGTTAGTAGCAAAGCAAGTTACAACAACAACTATAGAGTAACCTCAAGACAGTGTTTGAGCTTTTACGTTTGGCGAAAATTTGTACACGTAGTTTAATTTTCTCGTGCCTAGTTATTTGCAACTTGTGATATCCATGCAAAATCAAGATTTGAAACAATTGTACAATATTATATTCCTTGCTGCTTGATCTTGTGTGAAGTAGGCAGATCAAACACCGTCAAAAACTTATAATAACCATCGATATATATGTAGGCACTAGATGGGCCCTTTCATAGAAAAACGCCGGGTGTCCGAGTTGCGGAACACGTTCCGCATCTGTCTTTGTTCCCGTCGTAGCGCTGTCACGATCGCTCGTCGTGCGGATAATTTGTTATTATTAAGTTAACATCTAAAGTTTAATTAGTTTGGCACTGTATAATTTTAATTTTAAAGTAAGTGTTTCAATTCACAATTATACATTTCCAAAAAAACCTCATTTAATCTTCCTATTTAATATTTTTATCCATTACGCAATCATTTAATTTCCGCGGCAAACTGTATATATATTTTTTTTTACTTACTGGCCTTACGGCTATGACCTATATTATCTATGACCGAGTCATACGTTTTCAAGTTTTTATTCAAGATGTTGCAAGCAAGTTCCCGCTTTTCAGACTAGATGGCGTTGATGGCGTTGCTAAAAATACGCCCACATTCTTTGTTTGACAGGGCCCGTCTATGTAAATTGAGGTCGTTGATAATAACTAATTCTCCTTATAATAATGTTTTCATATAACCTGCATTGAAAATGCGAGTTTTAATGCCAGTTGAGCCACCCGAAACTATATATGTAGTCGATTTCAGATGAATACGTCATTCGCCCGCTGAATGACGTAGCAGCCCTCCTTTCAATCCTGTCAGAGTATCTTTTGTTTTTTTCAAACTTTTATACAATTTGACATTTTAATCATCAACTAAACTAACAGATATCCATAGATTTATTTTTGGGTTCGCGCGCTTCAGAACCCAATAATAAATCTATGCAGATATCATACTTGTAAACAACAATTTAGCAACTAAAATAAATAAGAAATACAATTTTAATAAAACTCGCACTTTTAATGCAGATTATATGAAAAATATAGTGTGTGTGAAACACGATTTCAGAGTTCAACTTTCAAGTGATGCCAGCCCTCGCTTCGCTCAGGCAACTTCACCCTCATCTGAAATCGTCTTATTTCACCCCTAAGCACACATTATACTATTTCCCGTTGTATTTTTGACAGATTAACGCCTTCTCGGGTGAATAGTCTATGGTTCAATTATTTTATGAGATTTTTATTATTTTTTCCGAGGGTATTTTAAAATAAAGTTAGAGAAAACGAGACGCAAATGTGTGTACACTCGGGAGGGGGATTGATTCGGTCGAGATGGTCGATAGCGGACATGTTGGTTAAATTTGTTAATTGGTAAAGATTTGGAAAAATAAAATAAAGTGTGATAGTCGATAGAGTTAGATTCCAGTAATTATACATAAATAAATAATTAATCAGTATTTGACGTTTTATTGGAGAAGGCGTTCACACTAGTTTTCATGCTTCATCATTCAGCAGGCCTATATACCATTCCTTATTTATGACGTCACTTGTACGTCACAGTACTTGCTGTGATGTCACGTGTATTCATTTTATAGCTTCTGCGATGACTATGAATAGCCGTGGCTTATCGAAACCCTTTAAAGGAACAAAAAATATCGATATCAGGTGGTTAAATTTATGGGCAGTTTCGTCGTAGATAAAAGCTAGATCATAAATCCTGTTAGTACTTACATACCTACTTATATTATAATACATACCTACTAATCATACTTATTACTTACTAATAACATTATTAATGCGAAATTGTGTTTGTTTGCTGGTTTGTCCTTCAATCACGTCGCAACGGAGCAAGGGTTCGACGTGATTTTTTGCATGTGTATAGCTGAGGACCTGCAGAGTGACATAGGCTACTTTTTATCCCGGAAAATTAAGTAGTTCCCGTGGGAATTAAAAAAACTTATTCCACGCGAACGAAGTCGCGGGCTTCAGCTAGTATTATAATTAAGTGTTTGTATGTGTGTGTCTAAGCTCTAATTCCCTCTCTCCTATGAGAGTGCAGGCCTGTGCCCAGCAGTGGGACGTTAATGGGCTGTAGTGGTGGTGGTGGTGGATGTGTTTCCTTACAAACAGGGCTGTCTCCATTATGTAGATGGACATTAGGGTCAGGATTAGTTGTCAGGTTTGTTTGTTTGTTTGTCTTTCTTTCTGCATGGGTGAAGTTGAGGATCTGAAGAGTGGCATAGATTACTTTTTGTACTGGAAAATTAAAGTGTTCCCCCGAGATTTTTTAAACTTGATGAAGACTTACGTCGGAAATTGGGCGTTTAGAATTTGAACCGAGTTTAGCTTTAACTGCGTTCAGTTGACGTTGGTGAAATGCAAACTGTAATCCCAAACTCAGTTCAACGCGTAAACTGAGTTTAGCTTGAACTGATCGAGTTCAGTTGCAACGGTGAAATCGCCCCCTAGTCGCAGGCCTCATCTAGTTTTATCTAAAAGAACTTTAATAGTCTTATCGTTACTACTCGGGGACATAAAAGTACAGTCAAGTTCTCATTCATTGAAATTTATCTCGGAACGAGGTCTCGATGTCTACGATATCATTTGTTACCCGCTGCGACCACGCCTTGTTTTACTACCATTGTGATGATTTCAGAGAGATCGTCATAATATTTTTTAGCTGGATGGTCCTAAAGTAGATTTGTTTTAATGGACCTCTTTCTTATAGCTTGAAATGAAAAAAAAAACTATTAGATATTTGAGCTGAATTCGGGCTCGCTTTATATATATTGTTATCTACGAGTATGTTTTATCTTTGTCATTTTTGTGATAATAAGTTGAATTAAATTAAATTTCTAAAAAAAAATAATTACAAAAAAGATGTTGACTTTGTCTGTGACCACTAATGTTTTTAAGAAATCCCGCGGGAGCTTTTTATTTTTCCGACATGAAAAGTAGCATATTATGTCCGTCACTAGGATGAAACCTTTTAATTGATAGTTTTTTTTCATTCCTCTACAAGTAAGTCCTTGACTGGGATCTCAGCTTGGTAAGTGATGATTCAGTCTAAGATGGTAGCAGGCAAACCTGGAAGTGTGGCAGTTATATTAAACCCATACTCCAGTCCATAGTCGGTTTATATTCATGGCACAGTTGCTATAGTGAATTACAATTATCTCTGATTGGTTTACATCTCTTTCTCTCTTGGCCAAAATCCATTTGGCTAAACCATGAATTCAGTCAATATTTATTGTCAAAATAAATATTTACAGTAACAATAATTGAAACTGTAAATATTTATTGATGACAATAAAAACTTCAAATAAGATTTATAAGTGAAATGTAAGGAATAAAAGTTTTCGCTACAGTATCAGTAAATTCGGATTGCAGAGCGCGAAATAAGCACACAGTCTGAATTAAATCCGAGGATCCCTTATCTTAAAGACGCCTGCTTTCGGAAGATTTATTTTTATTTTAGGCCGCCTTATCGTAAGGACGGCTTAGCATCCTAAAGGGAGACTGAACGATTTTTAGGGTTCTGTAGTCAACAAGAATCGCCATGTCCGTCCGTGGCTTAGCTCAGAGACTTTTAGGATTAGAAAGCTGTAATTTGGAATGGATATACATAATAATCACGCCGATAAAATGTTGAAAAAAAATTTTTTAGATCACCTCCCCTACACATAAAGTGGGGATAAATCTTTTTTCTGGTCTATCCCATGGTGTGGGGTGTCGTTGAATAGGTCGTTCAAAAATATTGCGGGTGTGGGAAAACCATTTCTTTGATTCCGGGATTCTTTTGCGGAATATTAAGCTTTAAAGTGCTATTTTTTATTAAAGTTCAAGTGTCTGCTAAACGACTGTTTTAGGATGATATGTGAAAAAACTCGTAGCAGTTGCTGGTCCTGCTGTGGCAGTAGTATAAACGAGTATAACGAATTTAAAAGGAAATTTATCACAGCTAAGTATAGGCTTTAGGAATAATAGTCGACTAACGAATAAAATGTTCGCATATTGTGACGGTCATCTACAAGGAATCTATACGGAACCCATCGAAATAGAAGTATAGGTACTAAAATTCTACATCAATGACGGAACACTATAATGCGCGTGGCCCGACACGCACTTGGCCGGTTTTTTATCTCATGCAGAAAACGTTAGGCATTTGCTCGCGTTGAATCTCGTTATTATAAAATACCGATAGTAATTGAGTAAGTTTTCAGAAAGAATAATGGCTGAAAAAATATAAAAATGGGCTTCCGAGCTAAAAACTTTTTACGTGTTTCAATCTTCGATCATTTATTAGGTGGTCGAAGGTTTCAGTCATTTAACTTACTAGGACGCCGTCGCGCTTTATAAAATTGATGTTAGGTAAAAATTATACCCACCTTAAGAATAACATTTTTATTACTAGCTAATGCCCGCGACTCCGTCCGCCTGGATTGAGGTTTTTTGGTTCCCGCGGGAACTCTTTAATTTTCTGGGATAAAAAGTAGCATATGTGTTATTCCAGACTCTAATCTATCTCTCCCGTTCTTGCATGATTGAGTAACAAACATCCATCCATCCGTACATCTATCCATACATCCGCATCTATCCATACAATCCAAACTTACGCATTTATTCTATACTAGCTGACCCGGCGAACTTCGTACCGCCTTAGTATGCAAAATTAAATGTATATTTTTCAATATTTCTGAGAGATTTTCTTAATATTTTTTTCCGTAAGAACCTTCTCCTAATAATAACAAATACAACAAAAAAAGAATTTGTGAAATCGGTCCAGCCATTCACGCGTGATGCCGTGACCAAGGAAAACGGGTTTCATTTTTATATATATAGATAGAAGTATATAGATATTATTAGCAACGTTCCTTAACCAAATATTTCTTAGACAGCCTGTAGCCGACGCTGCAAGCACTTCCAGGACGCAAACATCCGGCGTCAGGGGATTTCCGGCTGCTCGATTTACGTGGAAATGAGCTATTATAAGTTTCTCGCCTGTGTTCCTATCGTCATCGTAGTAGGCACGGAAATAATAGTATGGTTTTACAAGATTTATAACACAAGATATTTTCATGAATCAATGTGATAGAGCTTTATTGAGCTTAGCTAATGGACCTAACGAAGATAAGATATGATGGGATTCAGAAGTACTTCGGTCATGGTGACAACGACATATGATGAATAAAACATTTGAAAAGTGGCAAATGTAGCCTATACCGAGCTCCATACTTATTCAACATCATCAACATTAATATTGATCATCTATATATATAAAAATGAAACCCGTTTTCCTTGGTCACGGCATCACGCGTGAATGGCTGGACCGATTTCACTAATTCTTTTTTTGTTGTACTTGTTATTATTAGGAGAAGGTTCTTACGGAAAAAAATATTAAGAAAATCTCTCAGAAATATTGAAAAATATACATTTAATTTTGCATACTAAGGCGGTACGAAGTTCGCCGGGTCAGCTAGTACAAAATAAAGATTAACTATGAATCAGCTATGTAGATCCCTACTAATTGAGTAATATCCATAAAACACATTTTCACATTTATAAATATGAAAATGTGTCACTCCGTCTGCTACGCATTCACGGCCATCTGTTCAACCGATTGTCTGATGAAAGTTACTGGGATATGTACCTAATATCCCGGGGAAGGATATAAGCTACTTTTTATCCCGGAAAATTAAAAAGTTCCCGAGGGGATCCAAAATTAAGATTTTAATGCGGACGAAGTCGCGAGCATCATCTAGTACACTACAAATCCAAATCTATATACAGGAAAAATATGGTGTGTAAAAGAACAGCTTATACACGTAAAAGCAGTTCTTTAACTTTTTAATGACCTTAGTATCATTGACTTGCATGTTGCAGCTCGAAAATAAACATCGTATCATTAAAAATTTCCTCCTCATTCATTATACCTACTTCCTCGAGTATTATTCATTACCGCACGAAGTTTATTTGAATTTATTTGATTTATTTCAGGTAAGTGTCGCAGGTGCCGGTAAGCTTCACAAATGCTTTGGAGTTGTTTACTCGTGTACTTTTTATGCTAACGTGAACATTAGACATTTTCCTTTAGCACAGTAGGTAAGTACCTATATAATTATATTCATAAGTACCTACCTATCTATAAACTGTGCCTTTACGGTTTACTTTCGCGGCCCTTCGGTTCAACCGGTATTGGCGAAATATGGAAGGAGAAAGGAACGGAGATAGTTTACTGTGAGAAAACTATTATTCAACACATAGTTAAGGCTGTTAGGCCCCCACGCAACTCACTAAATAATACACCATTATTATAACTAATTCACTTTAATTTCCTTTTAGCAAAAGAACTACATATTTCACAGTGAGCTTAGATCCGCCATAATTCCAAGAAGAAGGCAACCTAGAGTCATACCATAGACTAAGACTAAGTAGAACATAACACAGAGTTTACATATTCTAACATTCTCCCTCGATTTTTAGTAATTTGAGTAGCTAAATTATTGAAAATCGTTACAATTTAAACATACAATAATACAAAAATAAATATTATAAACTTATTATAAGATCGGATATAATCATGAACATAATATTGAAAATATTTAGCTTGTTAATAAATCATAAACAAATTACAGAATTACTTTAAACAATATAGTTTTGTTACAATTTTTATTTTTATTAATTAATATTGAGTAATGAACACAAGCGAACAAAAGTTTCTTTAGTTAAACTTTTAGTAAATATATATATAAAAATGAAACCCGTTTTCCTTGGTCACGGCATCACGCGTGAATGGCTGGACCGATTTCACTAATTCTTTTTTTGTTGTACTTGTTATTATTAGGAGAAGGTTCTTACGGAAAAAAATATTAAGAAAATCTCTCAGAAATATTGAAAAATATACATTTAATTTTGCATACTAAGGCGGTACGAAGTTCGCCGGGTCAGCTAGTACAAAATAAAGATTAACTATGAATCAGCTATGTAGATCCCTACTAATTGAGTAATATCCATAAAACACATTTTCACATTTATAAATATGAAAATGTGTCACTCCGTCTGCTACGCATTCACGGCCATCTGTTCAACCGATTGTCTGATGAAAGTTACTGGGATATGTACCTAATATCCCGGGGAAGGATATAAGCTACTTTTTATCCCGGAAAATTAAAAAGTTCCCGAGGGGATCCAAAATTAAGATTTTAATGCGGACGAAGTCGCGAGCATCATCTAGTACACTACAAATCCAAATCTATATACAGGAAAAATATGGTGTGTAAAAGAACAGCTTATACACGTAAAAGCAGTTCTTTAACTTTTTAATGACCTTAGTATCATTGACTTGCATGTTGCAGCTCGAAAATAAACATCGTATCATTAAAAATTTCCTCCTCATTCATTATACCTACTTCCTCGAGTATTATTCATTACCGCACGAAGTTTATTTGAATTTATTTGATTTATTTCAGGTAAGTGTCGCAGGTGCCGGTAAGCTTCACAAATGCTTTGGAGTTGTTTACTCGTGTACTTTTTATGCTAACGTGAACATTAGACATTTTCCTTTAGCACAGTAGGTAAGTACCTATATAATTATATTCATAAGTACCTACCTATCTATAAACTGTGCCTTTACGGTTTACTTTCGCGGCCCTTCGGTTCAACCGGTATTGGCGAAATATGGAAGGAGAAAGGAACGGAGATAGTTTACTGTGAGAAAACTATTATTCAACACATAGTTAAGGCTGTTAGGCCCCCACGCAACTCACTAAATAATACACCATTATTATAACTAATTCACTTTAATTTCCTTTTAGCAAAAGAACTACATATTTCACAGTGAGCTTAGATCCGCCATAATTCCAAGAAGAAGGCAACCTAGAGTCATACCATAGACTAAGACTAAGTAGAACATAACACAGAGTTTACATATTCTAACATTCTCCCTCGATTTTTAGTAATTTGAGTAGCTAAATTATTGAAAATCGTTACAATTTAAACATACAATAATACAAAAATAAATATTATAAACTTATTATAAGATCGGATATAATCATGAACATAATATTGAAAATATTTAGCTTGTTAATAAATCATAAACAAATTACAGAATTACTTTAAACAATATAGTTTTGTTACAATTTTTATTTTTATTAATTAATATTGAGTAATGAACACAAGCGAACAAAAGTTTCTTTAGTTAAACTTTTAGTAAACAAGTCTGCTCGATTTTCATGGGAAGACACATATTTTATGCTAAATTCTCCCTTGTTGAACAGATCTTTCACAAAATGCATTTTAATATCAATATGTTTTGCTCGTTTGCTATTTTCGTAAGACTTAGAGAGTTCAATAGCGCCAACATTGTCTATATATAATATATTTTTCACTTCATTGTTTTTGTCACTACTAAAGTTTGAATAAAGTCCTTTCACGTTAATTAATTCACAAACACTCACTGCTGCGGCAATGTATTCCGCTTCCGCTGTTGAGAGTGCCACACAGTTTTGTTTTCTGGACAGCCATGATATTATATTGCCATTGTATAGGGTGATGGATCCACTCACACTTTTTCGGTCTTCTTTATTCCCCGCCCAGTCGGCATCTGAATATGTTTCTATGAGATTTTCATTATTGTTATTTTTGCTATATGTTAATCCATATGATTTAGTATTTTTTAAGTATCGTAGAATTCTCTTTGCTTGTACCCATAATCCTTTTGTTGGCTTTTCCAAATATTGCGACAGAAAAGACACTGAGTAAGATATGTCTGGTCTTGATGTAGTAGCTATAAACATAAGTCCTCCAATTATTTGTCTGTATGGTATGTCATATGTAATTTCTTCATCTTTATTTACTTGATATCCCTTTGCCATTGGTGTAGTGACTGGATTACAATCTTCCATTCCGAATTTTTTGAGCATTTTATCTATTTGCCTTGTTTGAGTAATTTTTAATATGTCATTTGTTCTTGATATTTCCATGCCTAAAAATAATTCAATTTCTCCCATATCTTTAGCCTTGAACTCTTTTTGTAGATCTATTATAATTTCTTCCATTTTATTTTTATCACCAGTTATTAATATGTCGTCTACATAAAGTACTAGCCAGATGTTTTTCATAATATTTTTATATAAGCAAAAATCATTTCTCGATCGCTCAAACCCTTTCTCTTCTAGGTAGTCATTCAGCCTTTTGTTCCAGCATTTCCCGCTCTCTCTCAGTCCATACAATCCTCTATTTAACTTTAATACATTTCCGTCAACAAGTTTTACACCGTCAGGTGGCTTGAGATATATCTCTGATTCTAAAGTTCCATTCAAGTATGCTGTTGGTATGTCTAGCTGTCTTACTGTCCATGAATTTTGTACTGCTTGGGCTAGAGTAAATCTCACCGTTGATATTCTTGCTACTGGGGTATAATCGTTGTTTCCAATCTCATCATTTTTCTTTACCTGAAATCCCTTCGCTACTAATCTTGCCTTCTTTATACCATTTTCTTTTGTTTTGAATATCCATTTTGCTTCTATCGCTTGTTTGCCCTTGGGTAATTTAGTTTCAGTCCAAGAATTCATATTTTTCAATGCATCTAGTTCTGCATTTATTGATGATGACCAACCTTTATCTACAGCCTCATTATATGTCACTGGATCATCTTCGCTGACCAAACAATATGCCTGAAAATTAAGATGGTAATCATTAAGATGTTCAGGGAGATTAATTTGTCTACCACTTCTCGTAGTTGTCATTGGTGTTAGTGTATCTATTTCCTTTCTCTCGGGTATTGTTTCTTGTTGATTGTTATTCTGTTCTTCATTTTCTTCTTCATTTCTAATTATCTTATAATTTTTATCATTTTCTTTATCCTTTGTATTCACCTCTTCTTCATGATATCTAATATCACATTCATCAAATGTAACGTCTCTTGATACTATTATTTCATCAGTGACCGGATTCCACAGTTTCCATCCATTTCTTGCATATCCAACCATTCTTGTTGCTATGGCTCTATTCTCTAGTTTATTCGGTCTTGGTAAAATTATCGCCCATGCTTTACATCCAAATATCTTTATTTTATCCAGCATCATATCTCTTTCAAACCTTCTTGCAGGTATATCATCAAATATTGCTTTAGATGGTGATCGGTTAATTAGGAATGTTGCTGTCAAAACTGCTTGGCCCCATAAATGTTTGGGCAAATTGGATTCACTCATGATTGTTCTCGCTTTGTCTAATATGGTGCGATTCATCCTTTCTGATTTGCCGTTCATTTGTGGGCTATACGGCAAACTATATTCTATTTGTATTCCTTTATCTTTACAATAATTTCTTAGATAGTCCGAAGTGTACTCACCACCATTGTCACATCGTATTCTTTTCAATCTTATTCCTTTTTCGGTTTTTAGCATTTTTATGTAATCAATTAAATTTTGCGCAGCTTCAGATTTATTTTTCAGTAAATGTGTTACAGTAAAGTGTGAATAATCATCTATGATAGTTTGATAATATCTTTCGCCTTCATTAGTGGTGTTTTTCATTGGTCCAGCTATATCTGAGTGTATCAAGTCACCTATCGCTTGTGACTGGGGTCTTGCTATAGTGTAAAAAGGCTTCCTTGTACTTTTATTTAGCATGCACTCGTTGCACTTTCTAGTGCTATACTGTAAGTCCAGTAATTGCAATCCCCTTCTGTTTAAATGTCCCAGTCTTTTGTGCCATATATCATCTTTGTCGATTGCTTGATTACATTGGTCATCCTGTTTTATTCCCATCCTCATAGTAAATAATCTTCCTTCTTTGTATACATAATATGTATTATTATTTTTATCATTAGTATATATTATCATTTGATCATTATTAATTAATAAAGTCATGCCTCTTTCGATTAATTTACTAACCGATATTAAGTTATGTGAAAGCCCTGGTACAATAATTCCTTCTACGGTAATTATACTGTTCTTATAATTTCCTCGCAGTTTACCCCTCTTATTTGCTTCTAGGAAATGTCCGTTAGCTACTCTGATTTTCATTGTGTTTTCTAATGGTTCTACCTCATACATAAATTCCTCGTATTTCTCTTGGATAAAATGATGGGATGCGCCTGAGTCGATGATAAACAGAACACTATCTTTGTCTGCGAGTTCACTTTCTGAGGTTAATGCCACAAATGTATTATTTTTCTCTTCTGATAGGTTGTTCGACTCTGATAAATTATTTAAGTCCTGCATATTGTGTGCCTTTCCCCGGCTATTATTCCTTGGGTTAAAACCTCTACTGTTATTATTAAAACCTCTTCCATATTGATAGTTGTTATAACCTCTTCCAAATTGATAATTGTTATGGCCTCTTCCGTATTGAGAATTATTACGATCTCCTTGGTTTATATTATGATTGTAACCTCGTCCTGTGTAGTAAGTATTATTGCCCCTTCTTTCATTAGTAAAATTATTATTAAGGTTGTAGCCACGTCCAGATTGGTATCGGCCTCCTCTTGTATTATTATGATTACCACCACGTTGATTTGCAGAATTACTTTTGCATTGGAACGATTTGTGTCCCTTTGAATTACACCGATAACAGACAATGTCTGAGTTTGTTACATACATATTATTATCAGAAGTTTCATTATTATAATTTTCTTTTAGTTTCATTTCAATATCCAGTAATCTACTCTTTACAAACTCAAACTTTAGTTCTTTGTGTACAGTTTCCAATGTGTTAATTATGTTGTCATATTCCTTTGGTAATGTTATATATAGGTACTCACACTTGTCAATGTCCTCAATTTTATTTCCGTTATTTTCTAGCTCATTAATTATATTTTCAAATTTTATTAGGTGATCTTGAAGTTTATTACAAAAATTATGCTTCATATTGATTAATTTCCTTTTTAATTGAACCTTATTGTAGGTACTTTTCCGTTCAAAAGCTGAACTTAGCAGGTTTATCATTTCCAGTGCACATGATGCGGGTTTCACAATTTCCAAGTATTTGTCACTCAAGCAATTTATAATTAATGACCTACCTCGTGCGTCATCTTTTTTGAATGTTTCTTTCTTAATATTTTCCTCTTTGGTGGATTCTAACACATAATCTATACCTTTTTCTTCGAACAACAGACTTATTCTGAATTTCCAGTTGCTAAATGAACTCTTTTCGTTGAGTTGTGGATAAAGTACGTGGTCACTGCTGGTAGCCATTTTGTTCATATATTTTTCGCATTACAGAGGTCCGTGGATGTGAGAAAACTATTATTCAACACATAGTTAAGGCTGTTAGGCCCCCACGCAACTCACTAAATAATACACCATTATTATAACTAATTCACTTTAATTTCCTTTTAGCAAAAGAACTACATATTTCACAGTGAGCTTAGATCCGCCATAATTCCAAGAAGAAGGCAACCTAGAGTCATACCATAGACTAAGACTAAGTAGAACATAACACAGAGTTTACATATTCTAACATTTACATCCCGGGGAAATTCATTGACTACTTTAATACAGGAAAATCAATGAGTCCCCTCGGGAATTTCAAAAACTTACCTCTACACGTACGAATCAATGAGCGCTTGCTAAATCTAGACCGAATTACATGTAATAAATACCACAGAATAGGTAAAAGTACGGTAATACTAAAGTTCTGTCAACCATGATTAAAAGAACGTGGCGTTACGTGGCGGAACGACGTGTCGTAATCATCCCGAGCAGTGTAAATCATGTCTTAATTTCTTCTTTTCTCCGTTTTTGTGTGTGCTACAGAACGATTTATAGCGTCATAGGTACGTGATATGCGTACCTAAATTTGCCCATGAAGGTTGCGGTACACAGTAAGTATACTAAGGCAATTTTGGGTATGTATCCATATTAATATTATAAATGCGAAAGTGTGTCTGTCTGTCAGCTACGATGTCACGGCCCTTCCATTCAACCAATTCCATTCAAAAATTGATGAAATTTGGCACAGGGATAGTTTCTATCCCGGGTAAGGATTTAGGCTACTTTTTATCTCGGATAATTAACGAGTTCCTGCGGGAATCAAAAAAACTTAATCCATGGGGACGAAGTCGCGGGCATCATCTAGTTTTTTAATAATTTTACTTAATAAAAGAGATGATTGGAATGTTTCTGATTTACAGATGACATTGGATTTGCCAGTCTAGACCCGACCCGTTACAGAGCCTTAGTCCTGAATTTAATTAGTTTTAGGGTGGTTTCTGCGGTAATCGCGTTAAGTCTTCATAATACTCTCTTGAATAATTATGACACTTATTTTTAATTTGCAACTCCGAAACAAAACGAAATATGACCGAATTTAAATTTCGCGCTTCCACTCAAATTATTCATTCCCGCGACGTAAATATGAATTTATTTCATTTTTGCAGATCAGCGTCGCAGGTGTCGTGTCCTCGATGAACTTTAATGATACTTTTTGTCTAGTACCTATAATTAATTAGAACATTTAACGTTACAAAGTGGAAGTGAGATAATAAAGCCATTTATTTGTTAACTTTTGAAGTGTGGTTGAGTGGCCACTTGGAGCTTTTGCTTTTGCCTGATGCCTCTATTTTGCTTATCCTTGTTATACCCGCCCGACTTCAACATAGTGGGTAGAAATCAAAATATTTTTTTTACTTTACAGTCGCGTTGGAAGTCGGTTTTTAGGAAAGAATTTTTACCCTCGACGAAACGGAGACGGTATATGTGTTTGCCCTAAGAGGTTGTGTGTTTGTTTGTTTGTTTGTTTGTTTGTTTGTTTGTTTGTGCACTTTTTTGTTACCGTTTTCTTGGAAAACTACTGGACCGATTTATATGCGGTTTTTGCATTAGATATGTATAGCTTGTGAGAAGGTTCTTAGATATATTTTAGGACCATAGACAAACAAGCTGAGCTGTAGTCTATGATTTTAATTTTTCAATATGTTACCATTTTTCTCAAAAAGTACTGGGCCGATTGAGATGCGGTTTTTTGCATTAGATATGGATAGCTTGTGAGAAGGTTCTTATATATATTTTAGGACCATAGACAACCAAGCTGAGCTGTAGTCTATGATTTTAATTTTTTCAATATGTTACCATTTTTCTCAAAAAGTACTGGGCCGATTGAAATGCGGATTTTTGCATTAAATATGGATAGCTTGTGAGAAGGTTCTTAGATATATTTTAGGACCATAGACAACCAAGCTGAGCTGTAGTCTATGATTTTAATTTTTCTATATGTTACCATTTTTCTCAAAAAATACTGGGCCGATTGAGATGCGGTTTTTTGCATTAGATATGGATAGCTTGTGAGAAGGTTCTTAGATATATTTTAGGACCATAGACAACCAAGCTGAGCTGTAGTCTATGATTTTAATTTTTCAATATGTTACCATTTTTCTCAAAAGTATTGGGCCGATTGAGATGCGGTTTTTTGCATTAGATATGGATAGCTTGTGAGAAGGTTCTTAGATATATTTTAGGACCATAGACAACCAAGCTGAGCTAGTGATTTGGTAAGTGGTCATAGGAACGCCTTAAGTTCTCATCGTAAACCCATCGTGCTTAGACTCTTTTGGTTTGTCTTGACTATCATTTTGTACCTAGATGCTGCCAAGGGTCTCATGATGGAGCCAGGAGGTGGTCATAGGAACTCCTTAAGTTCTTATCGTAAACCCGTCGTGTTTGGACTCTTTTGATTTGTCTTGACTAGCACTTTGTACCTAGATGCTGCCCAGGGTCTCATGATGGAGCCAGGAGGTGGTCATGGGAACTCCTTAAGTTCTCATCGTAAACCCGTTGTATTTGGACTCTTTTGATTTGTCTTGACGAGCGCTTTGTACAGAGATGCTGGCCAGGGTCTCATGATGGAGCCAGGAGGTGGTCATGGGAACTCCTTAAGTTCTCATCGTAACCCGTCGTATTTGGATTCTTTTGATTTGTCTTGACTAGCACTTTGTACCTAGATACTGCTTAGGGTCTTATGATGGAGCCAGGAGGTAGTCATGGGAACTCCTTAAGTGATCACATTTTCTTAAACAATTTTTATCAGAATATTAAAATTTAACACTATTTGACACTCTCATTCGGCTCATTACTAAGCCCAAGTTTTATCTCGGAATGAGAAGGGTTTGGCCATAGTCCACCACGCTGGTCAAAAGAACTACTGAGCCGGCACATATGCAGTTTTGTGTTTCAGATATTATTTTATATAATTACTTTTGCTAAGTTCTAATTGTTGTTTCAATGGAGCTCTGCAGTTCGTCGTGGGTTTTTTAAAATTTTTAATTTTATTACTTGTTATTTTTAACTTTTTAGTGTCAGGGTTGAGGATTTGGAGTCAGAATTTCTTATGGGACCACCTCGAAAGCTTCCTCTAACGACTGATAGAAAAAAAATTCAAATCGGTTCACAAACCACGGAGATATGCACCGAAATACATTTTTTTTTTAAATACGCGCCGAATTGAGAACCTCCTCCTCCTTTTTTGGAAGTCGGTTAAAAATGTTTGCTTCAGTGTAAGGATCGCAATCACCTCTGATTGGCCAACACTCTTTCGCTATTTACCAAAATCCGTCGCTGCAGCATTTAATTCCAACCAATAACAACAATTACCTATGGTTGTAAAAGTGATAAAGTGGATGCAGCTTTACACAGCTAATGAAATAAAAAAGTAATTAAAAAAACAAAAAACCCGACTGCTTAGTACCAAAAAGTATAAAACAAGTTGTGAATTTCAATATTATCAATTTACATAGTATAATACTTTTAATGAAATAATGAACAAAATAATATAGCAATTCAGTATTCTCTTAGCTCTCGTTATACAATAATATTTTTCCCTCATAAATAATTTTGTAATTATTACAAATTATTAAGGCGCAGTCGCACGTTATTGTTGCTAATGGACGTGCGACTGCGCCTTGATAATTTGTAATAATTACAAAATTATTTATGAGGGAAAAATATTATTGTAAAACGTGTGCTATTTTGTTTTTTCTCAAATTCGGCTTCCACAGTGACACTCTAATGATATATTCGGCATAAACTGGTGCAAGAATCATCAAAATCGGTCCACGCATTTAGGCTGTAGCTGTCCTGCAAGGAACATACAAACATATATAGACTGATGAACACATAAACCTATTCCGCAGTCGGGTAAAAACTAGAAGGTTCATTCGCTATAATCCGCCACAGAAGGCAAATCTATGTGGTACAGTTATCGATATATATGTAGGTACTAGATTGGCCCTTTCATAGAAAAAAGCTGGGCGTCCGACTTGTGGTGCATGCACCTCACCTGTATAAGCCTGTCCTTGTCCCCGCCATAACGCTGTCCCGCTTTTCAGACTAGATGGCGTTAGTAAAATAGGTCCACATTCTTTGTTTGACAGGGCCCGTCTATGTAAATTGAGGTCGTTGGGTACAGTGCGTAACTTGAACTTGCAGCCTGTGATATTCACCACACCACATAAACCCTCCAAAAGTAAATAAATATTATCTAAATAATAAGTGCACGGCATAGTATAAGTTGAGCGCGAACTCGCCAACAAACCACATGTGTAGTTTGGCGACAAACAAAATTTTGTATTTGTTTGTGCATTTCATTAAAAAAAATACACCTGAAGATGCTCCGGTATCGGAGTGAAACGTAAGTTGAGGGTATTTTCACTGTACCTTAAACATATAGCACACACACACTATACACTGCCTTCTGTAGCGGATTATAGCGAATTTTAAACTTCTAGTTTTTTCATTGTCATGGACTTCCGCAAAGTAACGCCTACTTCTATCCAATACAGCTACAGTTCTTATTGTTGTTAGACTTCAAACAGTGCTTCGGTACTTTGTAGTTTGTACATTTAAATTTGGGCGGTAAGCGAATAAAATGCATAAATTTCGAAGCGCAATGTATCAGCAAATATGAAATTGAGGTCGATCGCTCATAGCACTCAAATATTTATTTTAAAAATTTAATTGAACTCCAATGTAGGTATATCGGGATGTAATTTATCGCGACGTGAACGTAATGCGACCTACATGGGTAAGCTGTATGCATATAGGTCATGAACAGGTTGTGCTAAAACTCCGGTTATTTGGTCCGGTAATTTCATATTTTTTCGGCTATATATTAGTCCCGTTCATGCCTGATAATAATTAATAAATGAGGATAGAAGCGTAGAGGACAGTAACAAAAAGGGCAACTAGCATTGTAATTCGCCAAGTCGCGTCTGAAGTTGACCGCAAGACGCGTTACAATAGCGTATTTTCGCGCGTAATATGTACGCTGACTTCGACGGTTTGTGTGAGAGCTGCGCAAACTTACACTCGCACCTCAGCTCAGAGATGACTATTTGATTGGCGCTAACTATACTGAGCCCACACAACGATACAACCAACCATTGGTTTACTACTCGGTGATACTGAGACACTAACTTGGTTAGCAGAACAACTTTTCCGGTAGAGTCGAATTTTTGACGCTCTCCCTGCCACAGTGGTGAGCGCTATCTTCTTACAAGTGGGAGGTTCCGGGTTCCATCCCCGGTAGAGTAAATTTTTGAATTTATATTTTTTTTTTGGTCAAGTCTGTTAGGAGACTTCAACTATGACTAGTTACCACCCTAAATCCCTAATCGCTTGGCGGTACTTCTGTATCAGCAAGCCATTAAGCGTGCCGGTACAATTATTACCTAATAAGGTCATGGTCTTATCCTGGTTTCTACACAGCAGTGAACCGGATTACTTTATAGTTTGATGATACATGTTTGTCGGTAGCGTTTTAGGGTTTTCTAAATATCTCGTGGGAACCTTTTGATTTTCAGACGTATTTTTACTGGTGTCCGGTATGCAAAATAAATCTTTACCAAATTTCAATAAAATTGGATAAATAGACGGGCTGTAGAAAGGTTTTTTTTTTTTATCCACTACAAGCTAGCCCTTGACTACGATCTCACCTGATGGTAAGTGATGATGCAGTCTAAGATGGTAGCGGGCTAACCTGTTAGGGGCATGGCAGTTATATTAAACCCATACCCCTTCGGTTTCTACACGGCATCGTACCGGAACGCTAAATCGCTTGGCGGCACGTCTTTGCCAGCAGGGTGCTAACTAGTCACGGCCGAAGCCTCCCACCAGGCCACACTAGGGAAAATTCAGAAATTATAAATTCCCAAATTGACCCTGCCGGGGATCGAACCCAGGACCTCCGCACGTTAAGGCAACAGCGCTACACACTGCGCCATGGAGGTCGTCAAAGGTTACCGACAGACAGAAACACTTTGCATTTATGTTCAGGTAACTAAGTAGTTACCAACACCATACGACTACCAACTTGCCAGTTATCTTTTTAAATGGAGCTTCTTAAGAAACAAATAAAATAATGCAATTTAGATACCAGTATTTACTAAACTGACTTAGTCTGAAGTTCTGAACATCATCATCGTAAGCTCAACAAAGATAAGCTCAAGAAGTGACGCATAAACCATAAATCATATACTTTTAGTATAAAATCAAACTAAGATAAGCGAGCGAGTGATGGCCAACGTCTTTCACTTTAAAGCGTTAAACACTCAGGACCGGACAAGAAAGGTCCTCGCGAAACATACGCATCGAAGGAAAATTATGTTTTGTCCGGTTCGCCTTAAACATTCTTATTCTATTGCTTTCTTTATTGCCGAGTTTCTTGCTGGTTCTTCTCGGTAGGAACGGCATTTCGAACCAAACGATCCGTAGTGTGTTTCCACCCTTAGCGGCGATTATCTAGAATCCTTTCTCGTAATAAGGAGAAAATTCACTAAACAATGGAGATTAAATATTAAGATGAACAGAATCCTTGCGCTTATCTCTTTGTTGAAGGTATTTTGGTAGTGACTTGATTAAATTCTTTGTGTCAGGAACGGAATTTTTAATTTTAGAAATCTTCTCGTTTTGATAAATGCCTAGGAGACTCGATATAAGCTTAGCACAAATAGAGAGAAGCCAGTTACCTCGATCTTTTCTTTTATAACATATTCGAATGCATAGATAACTTAAGCAACTGCATGGTTAGTCCCATTTCTCACTAGCGGTTTACTTCTAAACGCACCTTCGCTCGCGTGGGAATTTCGAGGTATTCTTCGTACTTATTCCTTGTCTTCATTATAAGGGGAGCCTGTAAAGGTAGAAATTTCAGCTTTCTAGATACAAGGATTTGTACCAACTGTGCGTTGATGAGTGCGCCAATATGTAAGTATAGACTTTTCTCTTTGAAAATGTAGAGATAACATTTTCTTGACCTTACTTAAATATAAATCGACTTGTCCTGACTCAGTCGGTAGACTTACTGTATGAGTTATGACTGATCCTGAGAGACTGACGTACAGCCTACTCTGATGGGGCTACGAACCTTTTTTTGCTAGGCCGTGACTTTATTCATAATTTTTATTTATTCATATTCATTCATTTAGAAATATACTTACCTCGTAAACAATGACGTTCTACATAAATATTTTCACCATAAAAGAAGACATATAATAACAAAATCTTTTTACAATTCATTAGGTCTGTGTGTACACGTGTGACGTGTTGAGAATTGACGAAGAGACGATAGATGGGGACGACCCGTGATTTTATACTGTATTTTTTAACAGAAATACAATTCCTTGAAGGTGTAGAATTTTCATAAGGAAGCCTGTAAAGTGTAAACATCAATCGGATTAATAAATGAAAGGATGTAAGCAATCATTTGAATAAAGCTCTACCTACGACGATTTTTTATGGTACCTATATTTTTGATTACGTTCGCTTGTTTACGATAGTTCTTTTTTTTACTTTTAATTTTCCAGAACCAGGATGTTATTGGCAGAGTTCTTTTTGCATTATCAGAGCCCATGTTATTATGAATTTTAACACGATGTAAGTCCAGCGCTTTTTAGTTAGTACCTACTACTCTTTTAAAAATACAACCCATAACTTATTTCCTGAAGAAATTATATATTATCATTAAAAACTTCATAATTATTATTATCTTTTCCTGATTGGGATTTCTTTGCGGTTTCCATCGAAATTGCATGCGTTATATCCGCGACAGTGGAATTTATTCCTTGTCTACATTATAAAGGATATAGGTACCCCTGTGCAACATTTTAGCTTTCTAGGTCCAAGGGTTTGGGCAGGGCGTTGATGAGTCAGACAGTGAGGCAGCAATCGTGCATTGTCGAGTGAACATCTCTTGAGGTGCTCCGGTGTCGGAGTGAAACGTAATAGTACGAGTAATTTGGAAAATTTGTGCGGTGTGGTGTTGTGGAGGTGCGAATTGCGGTGAATATCGCAAGCAAAACGTGAAAGCTACACGTTGTATCACAGAGATTTGTCTGCTTTCGCGGACTGTAGCGTGATTAGTAAGTCAGCACTTTTCTTTTTGATGTCATGTGAAATGCTAAGAGAATGCCAAAGAGGGTATTGTTTATCAAAATTAGTCCTATAGGGGCGATGCTACAGTTGCAGTAGGTATTATACACTCTTAAACCCATTAGCCCTTCTTTGTGTCGCCTTAGTCGGATAAAAACAGAATAAATATTATGCTTTTATGAAACGCTCAAAAAGCGTCTGCGAAATTCTCACATGGCATCGTGGAATAACTTACACATATTTTATGAATTTACCTGGATTTTGGGTATGTCGGCGGGCGATCTATATTATAGTAAGCTGTTTTTAACCTCTGACAAAAAAAGAGGGGTGTTATAAATTTAAATTGTATATCTGTCTATTATCTATGTATCTGTCTGTGACATGATGATGATAAACCCATTTTGATTTTTTTTGTCTAGAGGTAACTTGATCGAGGATTTTCTTAGCTATGATTCAACAAAATCTGTTCAGCCATTTGAAGATCATCAGTTATTTTCTGATTGAGGAAAGGGATGTGAGCAAGTTCCACATGTTTCTTGTGACTTCAATGTGTTGGGGTTTTTGAAGTGAAACTTTTTTATAATCGTTGTGATTTGAAAATTCGATGAAACTGATGTTGTCGCCACGGTACAAGTGGCGCCACCGGAAAGCGAAAGCTGCTGTGTGGATCATTTCCATTTTTCCCGTAAGGGCCAAGCGGGGGTACGGGCCTCGAGGCTCCTTACCCGGGCGAGGCGCGGGGCAACATTGTGCCCCGGTGAATTTCTTGAAGCCGAGTAAATCCAGTTAGGGCCTGCCTTGTAGGCTACGGGCCCCTAGGTCGGCTGTCATATCCGGTGTTGGTTACGCACTGCGGGTGACGTCATTACCTCCGCGTGCAGGACCCGTGTCTCATCCAGGTGTTTAGGCGCTGCAGGCAATGGGGTCGCTCTCGTCCGCCGAGATGGTGTCAAAGCCGATGGACTCCGCGTCGCGGGCGATAAGGTCGCCGCTGCGCGCGGAGCCGATGTCTAACCCGGTGTGTGTCGTGTCATCGTCGTCGCTACGAGACGATCGCGTGATGGCGACGAGTAGGAGCTCACGAGGTAGTGGTCAAAGCGAAAGCGATCCTTTTTTGTAATTTTCTGTTAGATTGTTAGAGTAGTAGAAAGTCTGATTTGTTAATTGCTTTTTATGTTTTATTTTAATCCGCCTCTGTTTGATATTAAAACGAAAAAGCGTCACCAAAAAGAGACAGGTACTTATTCATAATAGGATTTAGCCTGCGAGAGAATGAGATAGAATACAAGTTATATTTATCTCACTATCTCGTAAGCTACTTTTGTGAAGTTTCACTTCTGTCGACTGTGAATTGCACACACACTTTTTTTAATAATTTATATTTTTATATTATTATCATCTAAAAGTATTATCCCATATAACATTCCTTTATGCAAAAAACCAGCTAGCTAAAACTCAGGTACGAACAATAAACATAAAATGAAAAGGTGCATTTTAGGACTAGGTACTCTTGTACACTCTACCATGAATAGAGAAAAATATGTATTTTCCTCTATGTAGATTGTATTAAAAATATAATAATTTAGAGTAATACAGTAAATAACGAGCAAAAAATTAAAATGCATTTCTGACAGTCACTGTCAAAATAACGTGCTTTTCTTTTGAAAACGTCAAATACATGAATCCGCCATAGTTACCCACCCATGTTTAGTGTTCCATTAGAAAGATTAAATAATTTTACCACTGAAATTATGACGAATTCGTAGATTTGACCAATAAAACTGGTCTAGTATTTTATTTTCCTTCATTTCTCTGCTCGTACAAGACTTGGCCATACAAATCTGAACCGTCTTCTTTATTTATTTGTTTTGAATTCAAATCATATGAGGAATGTGCCAAGAATGCCATACTTCATTCAGATTCATGTCTGTTCTGAATAAAAAAAACTTCATAAATACGTAATGGACGAAGCGAGCGGAAAACTGCTGGGCGTGTAAAAACTACCGGCTATTTTTCTGTTAGAATTGCTATTTTTTCGATATTAAATATGCAACTAGATTGTGTATGATATTTGTTTTGTGTTGAAGATTGGGTTTAATAAAATTTGAAATTAGGTATTTAAACAATATATATAATATTGTTTAAATATCTGATAATAATAAAAAACTACAGTTTGAAATTTTATTAGATGATGTCGGTGACGTCGTCTTTAAAGTTTTATTATTTTATATTTTCCGCCGGAACACTCATTTTTCGGAATAAAAAATAACTGTGCATCTCTTCAGCCGATTTTGACGAAATTTTCTACATAAATAGGTTGCAAACTTGTTTGGATAAGGACATGGGTGAATTTTTATGCCCGAAAATCAAAGGGCATCTTCTAGCATGGTATACTATATAATCCTGCTAGTTGTATCTGTTTGCAGCGCTTTTTATGGGTTAAAGTCGCTGATGCAAAGGCATAAAATAAAAATAAAAGGCTTTACGAGCCATTTCAAATTATCTGGAAGCACAGTAAAACCTAATGGCTTCGGGCAACACTAAACTAAACGTAATTAAGTTGTTACACTGTACGTGGGTACCTAATTTCATATGTCGATATCCAAATACGAAACCTGCCTAACAACTGCCTACCTAACAAATCTACAAATACTACGTATTTACCTACCTAGGTTTAGCAGTCTAGTCCAAAGTTTACTCGTATACTAACGAACTATAAAGTTAAAAAGAGTTAAAAAGCAAATTTACAAAGTTAGCAGTTAGGACTGTACATTTTTTGAAAGTAAAAAAAATATATTTAACAACTTAATACTAGTAGAGTTAAGCTTGTTAGTGTTAAATAAAAGTTCTCAAGTTATCTTAAGTGAAATAAATCATTTCATTTCATGTCAATATTGATGTGATGGTTATACAGAGAGCTAAATTCGGCTAATTTTTTTAGTAGTGGACAGTTCGCTTTAATCAGTACGTTCTCATAGAGAATGATACTTAGTTTCTACTATTATACTGGTTTTGGTATTTTCATGACCGCGTAGTAACCTCAGTGTAGGACGACCTCCAGGTCGCTGCTTGTCCGATGACTTAAAAAAGGTAAAAAAGGTGACCTAAAGGTAAGCGAATGGACGTAAGGAAGGCGGAGGACCGTGTTTGGTGGCGCGCTCTCGAAAAGGCGTGTCCAGCCGTGGGTGCATACAGGCTGATGGATGTATGATGGATGGTATTGTTAGGCTTTACATAATATGCAGATGAAAAGCAACACTTATCTAACGAGTGGAATACTCCTAATGTGGTGCAGTTATGTTGTTCAGAGTTAACACTGGCTTAGCAAAGTATAAAGAGTCTCTTCAGTGGTGTAACGTAGGACATTGCTCCAGCTTAGGGATGTCGCTTTAATAGGTTAAATCTAAGGCCCGATATTTTTAAGGCAGTGCATTTTTTAAGTAACACACGTCATGCTTTGACTAGGACATCACGTCTTCAATTCGTAATACGTATAACAGCGCAGCGTAAATTTGAGCCGCGAAGCGTTTTACTGTCCTAATTGAAAAAAAAAAACTCGATAATCGAGCTAGATTGCAATAGGAACGTAGAGCAAGTTTTTATGTAATGAAAGAAGTTTAGTTCGCTATGTTGGCGAATATACAATTGACGAATTTCATAATGACAAAGTTGTATGGAAGCAACCGACTTTGGGTCCAGCTCCCCACAGGATAGTATAATAACTTACACTATTGTATTTTATTTAACTTACTTGCTTTAAACGTATTGTAAAACATTGTTTAAAAAAAAAAGAGCAACTGCTGAGTTTCTTGCCGGCTCTTCTTGGCAGAATTTTCTTTCCGAACCGGTGGTAGAGTTAAAACATGACGTAGCATAAGAGACACCGGTATGTCCTACATGTTTGAAATAAATTGAATATAATCCGCCACGTTATGTATATGGTAAAGTGTCCACCATCCACACCACACAAATTTAGCAAATTATTCTCAACGCACGTTTTTATTTAGTTTTTATGTTGCGTGTATCGTGGTATTATGTATCAGTCTTGAGTAGGTATACCCCGTAAACTTATTTTTGTCGAACATGACTTTGAGCATTTTCAAGAGTCTCAACTCAAACTCCAAAACTTTGGCGACCTCCGTGGCGCAGTGTGTTATAGCGCTGTTGTCTTAACGTGCGGAGGTCCCGGGTTCGAACCCCGGCAGGGTCAATTTGGGAATTTATAATTTCTGAATTTTCCCTGGTCTGGCCTGGTGCCGTTGAAGTAGACACCCTACATGTGTTCCTAGCGATTCCATGAATTATTTCGAATTTTAAATACATAGCGCAACACTCGTAAAACTTCGCCTGAGACTTTAAAACCGAGGGTCAAATTTTTTATTGAAAATACAAGAGCTTTAGAAATTATAAAAGTTAGCTTAGGAAATTTTTTTTTTTTGAAGCAATAAACCATAGAATTTCACACTAACTAAGCTCAATAAAGCTTTGTAAGTTATTACGGTTGAGACAAAGAGGTCCAAATTCTGACAAGCCGCTTGAAAAGGGCGAGGTACGTAATTGACGGGGTTTTTTTGCGGCATTTCTTTCGTGGACAAGCGTCAAGAAAAAAAAACTTTAAGATACCAGATGTGGCACAAAATTGGCGCGAAACATGCTAAAGCGGGAACGTGACGATGCGTTCGACTATTGGCTAACACATTGACGCGTCATTGTTCTACAAATCACGGTTGAGCATTTGATTGTGGCGGAAATTTGTGTTTTGCAGTGGGAGAAAGGAGCCAATGGAGGGAGAGAGAAGGGAGATCTTTTGGCTCGAGGCGTGCGGAAGGACATTCTGATCTTGTATCTCCGAGTGGGCGGTCAACTAGCCAATAGTCTAGAAGTAGTTTTGACATAGCGTTAATCTTAGCTTTGTGTAATATAAATAATATAAAATTGTTTAAACTTCAAGGTATAAGGCTAGGTAAAGTGGTTTAGTGAAAGACGCCGAGTTGCTGTTATTATTGGTAATGTACTCAATTTGTTTTCTTAAGGTGTTATAAACGAGGCTCACAGTAAATTCTAGTAATTTAAATCATTTAATAAAGTACTTATTTATTAGAAGTGAAGTCAAAATGGATCCGGACACTAGTTTGGATATCATGTATGAAATGACGGGGAAAAATAGAGGAAGTACATGGTCAACCATTGACATTATTACATTAATAATGAAAATTATGGGTATTGCATTTCTACTTATAATGTTGTATAAAAGAACCAAAGTAGGAGCCAGATTATATAAAATAATCACATGTTGTTGCATCCAAAATACCTCCGGATCAGATATAGAATCGGAACCGATAAACTGAATTAATCAAATTAAAAGTATATAGCCGTGAGCCTTGTCGACACATTGTAAATATAATTTAATGTCTAAATTTATGTGTGTGTCTTAACGTTTTTTTTTTATTGAACTGATGATTCATAAATGTGTACGTGTGTGTATATAGTAAAGTATAAGGTGTATTTTAGGTTAAATGGTCGTAAGGGTTTTTATCTTGGATTTCTCTTTTCCCTTACAAATTAGTATGGCCTAGGAACGAGAAATTCCACCGAAGTAAACGATTGCACAAACACTCGAATTCGGTGTAAATAATTTAAACCTGTGTCTCTTTTCTTATTATCACTCAGTGTCGAGTAATACAAATTAAAGTAAAAATTTTGGGAAAATAAAAGTAAATTATACTCATAACCACTCCTTTTATTATACAGTTAAGTTTACCTTACAGATTTATTATTGGAAGTTTATTTTGGTCTAAACTTTAATTATGGTTTATATCATAATATATTACATTAATGACTTGTGTTAAAGATTATGGATAACACTCCAATAATGAATTTCATCCCACATGTCCAAGTTACAGTCACGATTCTAAATACTATAGAAATTAACTAGGTAGATTTTATAGGTTATCGCAATTAATTTAGGTCTACAGGATAATTTCATAGTTCGAGCCTATGAACAGATTTTGTTGTAAACAAAAATCCATTCACTACTTTTTATACAATAGAACAGATAACGGCTCCTCAGAAAGTTTTCAAAGGAGATAAGACGACCTAATGCAGTCTAAGAGGTTCCGACCTACACAAATTTGGCATAAGGGTTAAAATAGGTCTAAATTATATACATAAGACATTTGCGAGCAATAGGAGCAATAGGTTTTATTTATATAGGTTTATAGCATCCGAACGAGAAGGCGGTCTACAGCGACGAGAGCGAGAGTGAATGCGAAACGAACGGGGCATACGCAAAACAAAAGAGTCAGGCTACAACTATTGTTTCGAAAGCAGGGACGTACTCGCAGAGTGTGGAGCACTTTTGGTTGATTGGGGAACCAAATCAATCTTGATAACATGTTTGACAGTGATTGACAATATAGTCAAAGTAATCGGCTACATGGCTGCGTGGTGACAAGTTGGCAGCAATGGTTCAGCACACTATACACACACTCCTCTCGCAGATCGACCTCCGACCATGAATTGGCCAATTCATAAACTAATTATATGAAATGATAAATAAATAAAAGTCCATGGACCAGGGGCGAGCTATTAAGCTCAATCAAAAGAATAGTACCAGCCTTTCGAGGTGTTCGGGAACAAAAAGTACCAGCCTTAAGTGTTCGGGAAATGTAGTACCAGCTTTTAGGTGTTCGGGAAATTCGCTTCTCAGCGCTTATAGGAGGTTGACTGCTGCCCCAAATAACAATGATTAATGGCCTCGTGCAGGCGTAGGAACCATTCCCCGTGCTCGGTTACCATTGGTCAGCTAAGATGCCTTTTAAAGGAAATACATGTAACAGCAACCACTCAATCCGGCCCTGATTTGCAAACTCGAGACATATACTTGTTACTAAACTGTAATTTAAACATCTCTAAGATAGACTTCGCGCTAAGGTATCAATAAAGAATACTATGATTCAGGCGGATTGATTAGGTCTGCCTTACAATGTTCACCCAGCGTACTGTGCTAAGTACCAGTTTTACTGGTAAATCATAACCAACAAATACGACGACCGGATACCTAAAGTGCTACTAACTCTGCAGTGCTATTTTCCGTTTCTAAGTTTATAGGATTTTTTTTTCTCTTTTTCACATATACAAGCCACGATATTTAACTAGCCAAGACGATCACGTCGGTACCATCACAGAATTTTGGTGCCGTGACCAGGATCTATGTCCTGTGTCACAGATCTGTGACCATGTAGGTCACAGAATTTTGTTGCCGAGCGACCAGGGGTCTATGTACGTATTCGAAATAACGGTATGACTAGATCTATATTAGAAAAAAATATATAAACACAACGTAGGAATCGTGACTGAAAAAGGGAGAAAAAAAAAATTTTTTTATATATACATAAAATAAATAAAGAAAGGGTTAAGACACACTGTGCATGTTATTGTATAAGAGATGTGTTTTTCTTTATAGGAATAGCCGAGATGAGCAGTATATCTTATAAATGTAAAATTTACAGGGATCGTCGGGAGATTGATCGCAGTGACCGAGATACTAATCTTGCCTTATATCTTAGATTTATTTTCTTGAATTTAAGAATTCATAAAATCAGTATATACTCCTAAGTTCAAACATCTGGTGTCAGTATTGCATTGGTTTTACATTATTACAATAACAAACTGTCTGACGAGTTCACGAAAGTCGCGCAAGTAAAACGAGTGATTTAGCATTTAACGGGAATTTAGCGAAAAATAGCAAATAGAGAGGTTTAAGTCGAACTAGAGACGATGCCAGCAGGTAGAAAGGGCCGTAGTGCGAAGCAGGTAGCGGAGAACGGACCGGAGGCGAGCGTTGTAGGTACGAGCGAGCAAACAGTGACCGTAGGGAAAGCGACATTAGAGTTGATTTTACAAAAAATCAGTGATTTCGAGAAGAAATTACAAAATTTGGGTTCGAGTCCCAGTACGATATTGAATGAAAGGGCAAGTGTCACGTCACACGATACGGTTAGCGTGGTACGAGGTGAAGGTGATGAAAGCGAAAGGCAGGGATCTAGTGTAGAGTCTACGAGTTCTAGTGTAGCGTCTTCCGAGACTCGGAACATTTATGTGGTACAACCATCGGTTAGCAAACCAAATTTTGATGGAAAACCCTTCACCAACCCTATTGCATTTTTAAAACGATTAAAGAAGTATATAAGGGCTGTAAATGGAACGGATCGCGAGATTGATATAGCGCTAGGATGTATATCGGGACACGCGCGTAAGGTTATGGAGTTGTACTCAAAGGATTGGGTTACGTTCGCAGATTTCGAGGCTGACTTTAGGCGAAACTACTGGACCGAACAGATTCAGGAATCTGTGAGATATAGGTTGATAAATGCAATTTATACGAGCGATTCAGGAATGACTATGTCTGAGCACTTTGCCGAACAAGCCGAATCAATGCAGTCTTTGACTATTGCGTTTAGCGAGCGAGATTTAGTAAATTCTATTATGCGACACTATGCGATAGATATACAGCGATTATGGTTTACTAGAACTGAGGAAGTTAGCATCATGAATGGAGCGAAATTCCTAAGGAGCCTAGAACAAAACATTGTCGAGAAACAAAAGGGAGTCGCGGGAGGTATTGTAGGTAGTGGATTCAGGGGACGGAGGTACAATGAGTCGCGGGTGGCGCGTCCCATTGTTGCAACAATTTCAACTAACAATTGGGCTAGTAGAGGTAATTCGACAAGGGGACGAGGTTATCGTCGAGGTAGATTAGGTTATGGAGCAAATTTTAATAGACCTACATTATCCGAAACTGAAAGAGTCAGACCAGCTATTACTTTTGTAAAGGAGGGCGAAAGCTCTAATTCATCGAAACATGTGGGGGAGGGAAATTCAAAAAACTAAATTTCCCCACACAAGTAAGGTCCGATAGCTTAGTGTTGTGTAGAACGGGGAATAAAGATATATCGGGACATGAAAGAATAGGCTTGGCTTATAAGATCCTAACGAACAATGGATGGAAACCGGGACAAGCTTTAGGGGCCGGCGGAAATGGAATTAAGCGAACGTTGAAAGGCGGAATGAACAACGGTGGTTATAATTTCCAGTCAGAAATTGATAGCATAGGGATCTTATTGGAAAATCAGTTTAGTAACATATTAGAATGCGACGAGATAGATAACGCATGTAAGGGTTGTTTGAAGCGAGGTTTAGACGTGTGTACAATGTTTCACGAACTCGATGAGACGGTCGATGTAGACATTGACTATTCTTTGCCTAAATTACCAGAAGTATGTGTGAGATTGTACGGTAGAAACATGAGTGCGCTTATCGATACGGGAAGTCAGATTAGCGGAATAACTAGGGAGTTGTATGACTCGATCGTAAAGGAAAACATAATTTTACCTGAGATCGCGATCCCAGCAATTCAGATACAGGGAGCATTTGGTTCACGGAGTGAGAGTACGAATTGGTTAGTACTGATAGAGTTTCAGTTAGGTAGTACTTTAGTTGAAGCACCTGTATTGGTTATGCGACGGTTACCCAGGTCATTAATACTAGGGTATGATTGGTTAGAGCGAGTAAAAGGAGTAGTTAACTGCGGTAGCGAGCGAACCTTGACGATCGAACACCTAGGTGTTAGATCTTGCGTAAGATTAAATTCGGAATGTAAGATAGAAAGGCTTGGGGGAGTGGCAAACGCCACCACAATTAATTTAATATTAAACCAAAATATTAGTTCGATAGAACTTGGCTTATCGAGAATAGGAACGGACGGTGAAGTTCAAACAGACTATCACTTAGATGATTCGTGTTTAAGTAGTGAACAAAAGAAACTGTTACTGCCTGTGTTAGACAAGCATCGTGAGGTATTTACGGACAAATTAGGGTTAACTAGCAGATACGAGCATATTATTGAGTTGGTAGACGAAACTCCTTTTGTAAAGCACAGCTATCCGGTACCTTTGGCGTATAGGGAACAGGTAAAGAAGGAATTGGAGGAATTAGAGAGGTTGGGTGTGATAAGACAGGAGGCAACTCCTTACTGTAGTCCACTCACATTTACGAAAAAGCGGGATGGGTCAATAAGACTCTTATTAGACGCGCGCGAACTTAATAAGAAAATGATAGGTGATGCAGGTTCACCACCACTCACATCTGAGATTTTACAATCTTTTCATGGAGTGAATTATATCAGCTTGATTGATTTGAATAATGCTTATCTCCAAATACCTTTGCATCGGGATTCTAGGAAATATACAGGGTTCTCTTTTATGGGGAGAACTTATATCTATTGTGTGCTGCCTCAGGGATTAAAAACGTCTGTGGCAGGATTTTCAAGGGCAATGGATATTATACTAAAAGAAGTGCGTGAGTTTTGCGTGAATTATCTAGATGACATTGTCATATTCACTACAGGGGACATAGAACTACATTTAGCACATTTAGACCAGGTACTAGACAGATTAGAGACCGCAGGATTGACAGGTAGGCTAGGAAAGTGTCGATTTTTATGCCTAGAGGTGAAGTTGTTAGGGCACATAGTGAATACAAACGGGGTACGGATGGATCCAGAACGAGTAGAGGCCATATTGGATTTTCCCATACCTCGAACAATAAAACAATTACGGGGATTTTTGGGATTAATAAATTATTTCAGAAGATTTATTTCGAAATATAGCGAAGAGGTTAGACCGCTCTACGACCTATTAAAACAAAATAACAAATGGTCATGGACGGAAGAAATAAACGATTGTTTCGAGAAAGTCAAGAAATTATTCTTAGACACAATACTTCTCGTACATCCAAATCCGAAAGAGATTTATTATCTGCAAACTGATAGCAGTAATCTTGGAGTTTCGGGATATGTTTATCAATTGAACGAAGTAGGGGAAGAGTGTATAATAGGATTTTGTAGTAAGTCATTGTCGGAGGCAGAGCGTAAATGGACGGTTACAGAACAGGAACTGTGGGCAATCATCTTTAGTTTGTCGAAGTTTGAAACTTATTTGAGAGGAGCACGGTTAGTGATTAGGACAGATCATAAGAGTTTGACATTCTTACAAACATGTAAATTACTGAGCGCACGAATGATACGTTGGGTGCATTACATGGGTCAATTCGACTATACAGTAGAACATGTGAAGGGTAAATCAAATACAGTTGCGGATGTATTATCCCGGCACATAAAAGGGACCACCGATGTATTGACAAATAAGGCGACGGGGCCTGAGATGAATTTATTCAAAACGACGTTGGGACGAGTGGTACAGGCGAGATGGGGAGAGATAAGTAGTTATCAAGGGCGTGATAAGGTTGTTAGCGAAATAATTAGGCGTATGGAAATAACAGGTACACCAGAATCAAGGTATTATGCGACAAAGGAAGGGATTCTATATAGGACGGATAAAATTGGAGATAGATTAAGACTATATGTCCCCGAGGACTTACAAAGAGATTTAATTATTAGCATACATGAAGAGGTAGGACATTTCGGACGTTACAAGGTATATGCTTTGATGAAGGATCGTTACTATTTCCCAAATATGTCTCGTAAAATAGGTCGAATTGTAAGAGCTTGCGAATTATGTCAGAAGTCAAAACATGCGTTAGAAACACATACGGGACCGATTAAAACGGTAATAGCAAAAGAAATAGGAGAACGAGTCTTCTGTGACATATATGGACCTTTGCCAGCGGGACGGTTTGGGTACAAATATGTATTCGTGATACAGGACACCTATAGTAAGCTAATTAGGTTATATCCATTACGACAGGCGAGCGGAAAAGCTACGTTAACATGTGTGAAAAAGTTCCATAAACAGGTTGAAGTTAGGACATTATGCTCGGACAGAGGCGCGAATTTTACTTCAAAGGTCTTCGAGGCAGGCATTCACCAGTTAGGTATTGTACTAACACACACGTCTGTTAGGAACCCACGACCAAATTCAACGGAGAGGGTAAATAAGGAACTAGGTAGGTTATTCAGAACGTACTGTGACAAGTCACATCAATCTTGGGTAGATTTGTTACCGGACATAGAAGATTGTTATAATCAGGTTATACACACTACAACTGGTTATTCACCTAACGAAATAGTTTGGGGAAAGCGGACCCTACTATCGACCGATTTTGATAAAGGTAAAACAAACGGGACCGGTTTACAACGGGAGTCGTTAGAGCAGATTAGGGAGCAAGCAAGGTTGAACATAATAAAGGCGGCAGAGAATAGGGAGTTTCATTATAACAAAAATCACAAGATAATACAGTTTGAAATAGGCGACTTAGTGAAATTGAAGACTTTTGCAAAGTCGGATGCCGACAAAAAGTTAACAAAGAAATTCATGCGACTTTATGAGGGGCCTTACATAATAGGAGCAGTGCCGTACAATAATGTATACACCTTAATTGATGTTCAAACTGATAAGGTTAGAGGAAATTACAATGCCATTCATCTGTTTCGGTATTACGGAAACACATAAGGGAATAGGTTTCTACTAGGGATTAGTGTTAACAAAAGGAAATGAGTGAAGTTACCGGTCTCATTAAGAACAATAGAGAGGCCAGGCTAAGCGAACAAAGAGGGATGCGAATTAAATAGGCTATCGCGATGTTCAGAATATAATAGATGAGCGGGAAGGATTTAGAACTAGCGGAAAAGTATAGAGGAGAAATAGATTTCCAAACGACTAGTATAGAAACTAAGGCATAGGAATACTAGGTGTATTAAAAATCTATTTGGGGGAGTGTGAAGTAGACACCCTACATGTGTTCCTAGCGATTCCATGAATTATTTCGAATTTTAAATACATAGCGCAACACTCGTAAAACTTCGCCTGAGACTTTAAAACCGAGGGTCAAATTTTTTATTGAAAATACAAGAGCTTTAGAAATTATAAAAGTTAGCTTAGGAAATTTTTTTTTTTTGAAGCAATAAACCATAGAATTTCACACTAACTAAGCTCAATAAAGCTTTGTAAGTTATTACGGTTGAGACAAAGAGGTCCAAATTCTGACAAGCCGCTTGAAAAGGGCGAGGTACGTAATTGACGGGGTTTTTTTGCGGCATTTCTTTCGTGGACAAGCGTCAAGAAAAAAAAACTTTAAGATACCAGATGTGGCACAAAATTGGCGCGAAACATGCTAAAGCGGGAACGTGACGATGCGTTCGACTATTGGCTAACAGATTGACGCGTCATTGTTCTACAAATCACGGTTGAGCATTTGATTGTGGCGGAAATTTGTGTTTTGCAGTGGGAGAAAGGAGCCAATGGAGGGAGAGAGAAGGGAGATCTTTTGGCTCGAGGCGTGCGGAAGGACATTCTGATCTTGTATCTCCGAGTGGGCGGTCAACTAGCCAATAGTCTAGAAGTAGTTTTGACATAGCGTTAATCTTAGCTTTGTGTAATATAAATAATATAAAATTGTTTAAACTTCAAGGTATAAGGCTAGGTAAAGTGGTTTAGTGAAAGACGCCGAGTTGCTGTTATTATTGGTAATGTACTCAATTTGTTTTCTTAAGGTGTTATAAACGAGGCTCACAGTAAATTCTAGTAATTTAAATCATTTAATAAAGTACTTATTTATTAGAAGTGAAGTCAAAATGGATCCGGACACTAGTTTGGATATCATGTATGAAATGACGGGGAAAAATAGAGGAAGTACATGGTCAACCATTGACATTATTACATTAATAATGAAAATTATGGGTATTGCATTTCTACTTATAATGTTGTATAAAAGAACCAAAGTAGGAGCCAGATTATATAAAATAATCACATGTTGTTGCATCCAAAATACCTCCGGATCAGATATAGAATCGGAACCGATAAACTGAATTAATCAAATTAAAAGTATATAGCCGTGAGCCTTGTCGACACATTGTAAATATAATTTAATGTCTAAATTTATGTGTGTGTCTTAACGTTTTTTTTTTATTGAACTGATGATTCATAAATGTGTACGTGTGTGTATATAGTAAAGTATAAGGTGTATTTTAGGTTAAATGGTCGTAAGGGTTTTTATCTTGGATTTCTCTTTTCCCTTACAAATTAGTATGGCCTAGGAACGAGAAATTCCACCGAAGTAAACGATTGCACAAACACTCGAATTCGGTGTAAATAATTTAAACCTGTGTCTCTTTTCTTATTATCACTCAGTGTCGAGTAATACAAATTAAAGTAAAAATTTTGGGAAAATAAAAGTAAATTATACTCATAACCACTCCTTTTATTATACAGTTAAGTTTACCTTACAGATTTATTATTGGAAGTTTATTTTGGTCTAAACTTTAATTATGGTTTATATCATAATATATTACATTAATGACTTGTGTTAAAGATTATGGATAACACTCCAATAATGAATTTCATCCCACATGTCCAAGTTACAGTCACGATTCTAAATACTATAGAAATTAACTAGGTAGATTTTATAGGTTATCGCAATTAATTTAGGTCTACAGGATAATTTCATAGTTCGAGCCTATGAACAGATTTTGTTGTAAACAAAAATCCATTCACTACTTTTTATACAATAGAACAGATAACGGCTCCTCAGAAAGTTTTCAAAGGAGATAAGACGACCTAATGCAGTCTAAGAGGTTCCGACCTACACAAATTTGGCATAAGGGTTAAAATAGGTCTAAATTATATACATAAGACATTTGCGAGCAATAGGAGCAATAGGTTTTATTTATATAGGTTTATAGCATCCGAACGAGAAGGCGGTCTACAGCGACGAGAGCGAGAGTGAATGCGAAACGAACGGGGCATACGCAAAACAAAAGAGTCAGGCTACAACTATTGTTTCGAAAGCAGGGACGTACTCGCAGAGTGTGGAGCACTTTTGGTTGATTGGGGAACCAAATCAATCTTGATAACATGTTTGACAGTGATTGACAATATAGTCAAAGTAATCGGCTACATGGCTGCGTGGTGACAAGTTGGCAGCAATGGTTCAGCACACTATACACACACTCCTCTCGCAGATCGACCTCCGACCATGAATTGGCCAATTCATAAACTAATTATATGAAATGATAAATAAATAAAAGTCCATGGACCAGGGGCGAGCTATTAAGCTCAATCAAAAGAATAGTACCAGCCTTTCGAGGTGTTCGGGAACAAAAAGTACCAGCCTTAAGTGTTCGGGAAATGTAGTACCAGCTTTTAGGTGTTCGGGAAATTCGCTTCTCAGCGCTTATAGGAGGTTGACTGCTGCCCCAAATAACAATGATTAATGGCCTCGTGCAGGCGTAGGAACCATTCCCCGTGCTCGGTTACCATTGGTCAGCTAAGATGCCTTTTAAAGGAAATACATGTAACAGCAACCACTCAATCCGGCCCTGATTTGCAAACTCGAGACATATACTTGTTACTAAACTGTAATTTAAACATCTCTAAGATAGACTTCGCGCTAAGGTATCAATAAAGAATACTATGATTCAGGCGGATTGATTAGGTCTGCCTTACAATGTTCACCCAGCGTACTGTGCTAAGTACCAGTTTTACTGGTAAATCATAACCAACAAATACGACGACCGGATACCTAAAGTGCTACTAACTCTGCAGTGCTATTTTCCGTTTCTAAGTTTATAGGATTTTTTTTTCTCTTTTTCACATATACAAGCCACGATATTTAACTAGCCAAGACGATCACGTCGGTACCATCACACCGTGATGGTGGTACGATGCCGTGTAGAAACCGAATAGAGATGTAAAGAGAATGGTTTAATATAACTGCCATGCCCCTAACAGGTTAGCCCGCTACCATCTTAGACTACATTATCACTTACCATCAGGTGAGATCGCAGTCAAGGGCTAACTTGTAGTGTGTAAAAAAAAAACTTTTCGGTTAGGTCGATTTCACAGGTGTCGTTTCATAATGAAACAATCGTTCTCGATAGAATGAGATTAAAAGATAATATTCAATGAAATTGGTGGCGTGCGGCTCATCCTATTATAAAAATACCTACGGTTGAATTCTGGTAAACATACCGTGAGTGAGCCCCAGAATATTAATAACAAAAATGTTACGTTTTCAGAATTCGCATTTCAAAACTTTTATTAATCTGCATAAAAAGTAAGAGTTGAAACATGATTGCGTGAAACTGGACAAATGACTACACAAGTAAAACAAATTGGACATATTTTTAATTTTGCGATTCAGCGATGTACAGTTGAAACGTTGTGATAAATTCTGCATACTACATGTAACAATTTGACTGTGTGGTTTTTTTGAGTTAGATCCAGTTTTTCTTAACTTAGAGCAAATTGACTTCCTTAGGAAGACTTAATTATGGAAAAATGTCATTTTTTCTAGACAAGCTTCGAACTACGAATTCTATATGAATTATGGAGAAAAACTCACCCAAATATTATTTCCTGGTTGTATTATGAACAGATTACACTTGGAAAGCGACTTTGTCGGACCGATTGTGTGGGGAAGAGCGTAGATTTGGTGCTTCTTTGAAAATTGAAACTTATTGCTGAGGATTATAGTCTAACTTGCTTTAACGGACTGTAAAGAAGATTTTATCCGTAAATGTACAGGAAGCGATTTAGGGCCGATTGTAGAACGCGCGTCAGGGGATGCATTGGTCTGAGCATTACGTAGCATTATCTTACATTTGTCTTTTTAATGTGTTTACACGTTTTCTAGAACTTCCTTTACACAACGTGAATTACCTAACCACAAACACTTGGTGGATACATTTTATTGCCGTATTTTTTTCATGTATTGTTGGGCCACGATTCTAAGAAATTGGCTTAGATAGTTTATGAAAAGTCAAGGAAAAAGAACGTTAGAAGAACAGTGAGTGAATATCGGCTAATTCTTCCTAAGAAATAAAGGGCCACTAGCTATCATAATAATTTAAATTGGGTAAATGACAACAAGTCAAATCAGCAACTTTTTTTCAAACGTCAAAACGCGCGCTTAGTATGGGATGTTGTATGAAATACTGAACTGTGACGTCATCAAAATTCGACACACTTTTTTACTTCATTCCATAGTTTAATAAGGTTTTCAACTGGTTTTCAAACATAAAACTACAGGAGACTTTTACGACTTTTGGGAGATCCTCTACTTATAAGTCATTCAAAAATAATTAATTTGAATTGTTGTCAAATAGCCCGCCAACCCGCAATGGAGCAGCGTGGTGGGTCTAAGCTCTAATTCCCTCACTCCAACGAGAGTGGAGGCCTGTGCCCAGCAGTGGGACGTTAATAGGCTGTAGTGGTGGTGGTGGTGGTGGTTGTCAAATACCCAATTGCAGTCGTAATTATTAACATCGCAATAAAGTATAACATATAGGTACATTGTATAACTATAAAAATACCTATGCCTAGTAATAAGTATCACTTATATATTTTGTAATAAAAAATGAACAGATTGCGTTCTAAGAACGGTAAAGAGCCAATCTAGAAGCCCTCGAGGAAACAACGTCATTTTTATTTCATTAAAATGGATAAAGAAAGCTTGCGCGTCTCTTCTTTACCCAGAGAGTTTGAGAAGGCTCACTTAATTTGAGTTGTGACACGTATAAATAGAAATATAAGTAGGTAGGTATTTTTGAAGTGAAAACTTCTTTAGCCGCGTTGAGTAGGTACTTTTTGGTAGGGGGTAAACTTGTGGATTCGCGTCACCGACATGCTCCGCGTCACCGACATGCTCGCGTTGTTACGAAGACAAAAGGTCTTAAATATAAATTTAGTACATTCGTAATTAAACTTTAATGCATTAGTTTTTAGGGTTTTATTTTAATATTTTTTTTTTATTTAAAAAAAAATATATTAAAATATTCGTTTTCACTTCTATCGACATTCCCTATGACTGCCAATTTTGTTACTAAGAGCCTATGTACACGGCGTATTTTATACGTGTAGCCAACGCGCGTGTCACGAACGCGTTTTCAATTCATAGACGTGTGTAAAGGCTGCGTCTGACGCACCGCGCAAGTATAGCCTGTGGTACGCGTTTGTATCGCGTCGTGTGCGCGTATTAAATACGCCATGTGCATAGGCTCTAAGATAGGCCGAGTTTCTTGTGGTAGATTCTTTCGACTATTCATAAGAACTTGTAAAAAGTCTATTTCAGTAAAAGACTTTTGAATTTGAATTTGATAAAATAGTACAATACAAATTACTACTTAAAACAAATTTTCTATTTACCTTACATTCCAAATTACATACAACTTAAACATTTCTTGAATGCCAAACTTCGCAGATAACAAAGTGAATAAATTGTAACTGGACAGAGATTTATTGAATTAACCGTCGGGGAAAGTTTAATTTGGAGATTTACAGGGATTTTTATAGGTTTTCAAATTTTCTTGTAGTAATTCAGTAAGTAACATTGTAATGCGCCTTTTTAGGGTTCCGTACCCAAAGTGTACCAAAGGGTACCCTTACGCTCCATTACGCCTCCACCGTGCGTCCGTCCGTCCGTCCGTCTAACAGCGAGCTGTATCTTATGAACCGTATAAATAACTGACTGTTAAAATTTTCAGTGTGTGTTCTTTTGCCGCTATAAAAACCAGTACTATAAAATTTACATTAAAACATTAAATGGGGCCCCCCCCATACAAGGAACGTGTTTGTTCGGCGTTTTTTTCTACTGTATATGGTAGTAGACATGGTAATAGGTAGAACACATGAAATTTCAAAGAGTCAGAAGTACTAAGTAACTGATCTAAAAACAAAAAATGAAAATAAAATAATGTAATAAATTAAAGGGGGTATAAACTTGTATCCAATAAACTGGTTTTAAAAAAGAAAGAAATCTTGTATACATATAAAATGGTAAGGAACACTTCGTGTGCGGAACGGAACACACAATTACTTAAGAGCAATTAAACTTTGATTGTTGGTCTGTTAAGGTTTTTATTGCTTGAGTGCTAAACGTTAAAGATAGCAAAGTGAATAAATTACAACTGGAGAGAGATTTATCGAACTAATCGTCGGGCACCGCACACGGTCGGGGCAGCTTTTATTTGGAGCTGATTTACGGGTTTTGTTAACCGTTTTTAATTTATCTTGTAGTAACGTAGAATTTACGAGTACGTTGTATCACTTGACTTTTTCTTTTGCCTACATTGATGTAGAATTTTAGTAGTACTGTATTTTTTCTTTATCGACTACAAGTTAGCCCTTGACTGCGATCTCACCTGATGGTAAGTGATGATGCAGTCTAAGATGGTAGCGGGCTAACCTGTTAGGGGCATGGCAGTTATACTAAACCCATAACCCCTATTCGGTTTCTACACGGCATCGTACCGGAACACTAAATCGCTTAGCGGCACGTCTGTGCCGGTAGGGTGGTAACTAGCCTCGGCCGAAGCCTCCCACCAGGCCAAGTAAAATTCAGAAATTATAAATTCCCAAATTGACCCTGCCGGGGATCGAACCCAGGACCTCCGCACGTTAAGACAACAACGCTACACACTGCGCCACGGAGGTCGTCAAAACTCATTCTATTTGAATGTTTGCATATTTGGTTATTTTATGTCATACGTAAAGACATACTTAATAGATTATGTTAAATATGTTGAATAATAATTAAATACTTCTATAAATAATAGGCACCTACTATCTTTGCCCCCCGAATTCGGCTTTTTAAACATCCAGTTTGAATTTATGAATATTTACTAGACTCACGACTCACACTCACGACTTCGTCCGCCTGGAATTGCTTGATTTTCCAGGATAAAAAGTAGCCTAAGTGCCGTTTTAAGTGGCATGGCTCCACGTCTTCATCTATACCTACCAAACCATTTAAAAAATCACGGCGATCAGTTGCTGTGGCGCGATTGAAGGACATATACAAAATATATAGTTTCGCATTTACAATTTTAGTACGAATGAACGCGATGAATGAAATAATATAAATAGACGGCAAGTAACACGTTACATGTAAACAGACAAACGATAAAATAATCATAGTATAGACTCTTGTCTATACTATGATTATTTTATCGTAGCCAGCCTTGTTACGTATACTCGTAGCTTTGACTTCCTAGTGAATAGGGCAAAAATATAAACTTTTACAACCTAGTAGGTACTCATCGTACCTCTACGTGCCTCTACGCCATAAAAGCGAATAGTTTTAGCTGTAGCGGTTTGGCCATGAGCGATCGTTGATGTATACCGGAAATGTACGTTTATTTCATCATCCTCTCTCATTTTTACATTCTCATTGATATACTATTAAATTTTTATGTAACTAGTAGATGGTGCCTACGACTTCGCGTGGATTCCGTATTTAAATCCAATGAGAACACTTTTCCGGGTTAAAAGTAGTGTTTTCGGGACACATTTTGATGACTTCGACATAATATTATGTATTTTAAAAATCGATTAGTACGACTACGAATCGACTCAACCCCTTAAACCCGAACTAAACCAAACGAATAGAAAAATTCAGCAACACAACTTTACTTAACAATTGGGTATTTGACAAAGAGTCAAAACAGCAACTTTTTTTAAACGTCAAAACGCGCGCCTACCCCATAGTAGGCGTGTTGAAGGCATGTCGCGTCTGAAATAATGAACTTTTTTTTATCCACTACAAGCTCGACCTTGACTGCGATCTCACCTGATGGAAAGTGATGATGCAGTCTAAGATGGTAGCGGGCTAACCTGTTAGGGGCATGGCAGTTATATTAAACCCACACCCCTTCGATTTCTACAGGGCATCGTACCGGAACGCTAAATCGCTTGGCGGTACGTCTTTGCCGGTAGGGTGGTAACTAGCCACGGCTGAAGCCTCCCACCAGAAATGTGATGTAATCAAAATTCGAAGCAGTGCTATACTTCAATCGATAATTTAAAATGGTTTACGGAGATAAAAATAACAGGAGACGTGAATAGTACCTACGACTCTTGGGAGATCCCCTAATTAATAATCAATATAAAAGAATTTATTTGAATAGTTCAAATCAATGAGAATCATGAATTGGGTACATAGAGTTAGAACTCTATGATTGGGTATTTGACCTCATGATTTGAAAGACCACAGCATGACGTTATAGTTATTAATAAGTGTATCGAGAATTCGGTACATAATAAGTCGATCCCCATCTCTTGCGAATTTCAGGGTTGGATCAATTTCGAACAACTTGGTACACTTTAAAATTAATGGCGGTTGAGTTGAGAGGATGTCGCTCGCACTAATACGGAAATTTAAATCAGTTATTTAACCAAACTTGTAAACAAATTATGAACAGCTCATTTATTAAAGGTTATGAGGGTAAAGTTAGAAGTTAATATTATTCCCTTTGGGAGATACATGTGGAAAGTTAGGACGATAATTTTATATCCTCTCTGCTAAAATGTAAGTCTTAAATTTATGTGTTCTTGTTGGTTATCTAACGCTTTATTGTGGCAATAAAAGAAATATTCATGGACCTAGCCGTGTTGTTTTTGTAGGAATGTGATAAGTATATTAGAAGTGCTAGCTTGTGAGATGGTTTGTTTTCAGTTTGATATCTACATCCACTATCTCTGAGAACATCACCTTAAAAAATTAATAGGAAAATATCCTAAATTAAAATTCCTTCAAAACGAGAACTTCAAACTGAGGCTATTTGGATACAGCCTACAGGGATCTCTACGGGGTCGAAAATTCTAAATATTTACAATAATAAATTTTTCTTCGTACCTGTATGAGCAAGAAAAGTGTAGTTGGAACTTTTAACTACAAAAATAAAGAATTCTGCTCACTATTTCATTCATTTAAATGTTTTGAATTGAAAAGGTCTTGGTCTACTTTCAGGAATCGCGAGTATCTTTTCGCCTGTGTAACCGACAAGAGTATACCTCAAGCTGTTAAATGTTATATTTTTTTTTTCAGAAAATTTTATCTATAAGGAGAAGTTTACCTACTTGATGTGCTTGCGGCCATAACATCAAATACTTACATAATTATAACACGGGTAAAAACTGGACAGGATACATCGGACCCTAAACCGGATGGATCGGATGGATGAATAAGTCCAGACGGGATCGAAACTATTTCCGACCAAATACATGAGTGTTTTCGCCAAGTTATAAGAAGTATGTAATGAATATAAATGAAAATGATGGTTACGGTAAAACCGTTTGGTAGATGTTGATTAATGTGATAAACTAAAACTAGAAAAATAAAATAAAGAAAAACTCATGAAAAAGAAAGATCAAAGTATCAAATATTGAAGTTTGATATTTTACTTTATACAAATTTTCCATCGTAAACCTGTCATCATAAAACGGATAAAGCCCAAATTTTGATCCCTGAGCAAGATTGCTCGTTCCACATGAGCGCGGTCAAAGTGACTGCTTGAGAAATACACTCTTGTCGGCGTAATTTGCTGGAAGGTGTATGGCCTAATATAGAAGAAAACGTTTCTTAATCATCTTGGCTTTTTTTAATAACTTTAGCATAAATAAAAATATAATTTAACGTTTTCAATAGAAAAATTACCTTAATCATAATATTTACAAGAATAAATAAATAGTATAACAGATTCTTACGACTTCTTTTAAGCCGGCCATACATAGACAGCTGCGAGTTGCGACTGCATAGTGAACTTCGGTCTTTTAAGTACAAACATACATGACCGCTAGAGCAGTTGCGACTGCTTCTGGCGGTTGGCAGCAGTTATCAATGGTAGCTTCAGGCTGTTGACTATGACTGCAAGAGCAGTCCGTGTATGGCCGGCCTTAGATTCTTATGAGTGACAGTTGTTTTATTTCTATTTATATTTATACTTACACATTAACAAAAATAAAAACCATCACACAGATGGAAGTGATTAAGTACTTATAAATTAACACAGCTTTTAATTATTATTATATATTTCTTTTAATTATTTGGCAGGTGGGAGGCTTCGGCCGTGGCTAGTTACCACCCTACCGACAAAGACGTGCCGCCAAGCGATTTAGCGTTCCGGTACGATGCCGTGTAGAAACCGAAGGGGTGTGGGTTTAATATAACTGCCATGCCCCTAACAGGTTAGCCCGCTACCATCTTAGACTGCATCATCACTTACCATCAGGTGAGATCGCAGTCAAGGGCTAGCTTGTAGTTGATTAAAAAAAAAAGCATGGACTAAAGATAAAAGCAACAACTGTTAAGTTGAGTTAAAAGATTTAAAAAAATACTAAGTTTAAGATAATAATATAGGTATTTAACATAAATTATCGTAATTTTAGGAAAAACATACCTAAAATTAAACGCTTAACGCATTGCGTTGGTCAAGTGTGCTTCAGAATACCTATAAGGTAGGGTTCCGTAGTCATTATTTCGTATTAGCTGATGCCCGCGACTTCGTCCGCGTGGTTTAAGTTTTTTTGATTCCTGCGGGAACTCATTTATTTTCCGGGATAAAAAGTAGCCTATGTCACTCTCCAGGTCCTCAACTATACCCATACCAAAAATCACGCCGATCCGTTTCTCCGTTGCGGCGTGATTGAAGGACAAACCAACATACCAACACACCAATAAACCAACAAACCAACAAACCAACACACTTTCGCATTTATAATATTAAGTATGAGTATGAAGTATGATACGGTCATTTCTTTTTCTTTAACCACAAAACCAATAAAACCAACCACCATAAAATTTAATGTTTGACAAGATTTAAAAATGCCTTTGTGGAGAGGTTTTATACTAAATATTATTATTTACGAAATTCGTAAATAATAATATTTACGTAAATTTACGTTATTAGTTTTATATTATATTTTATTTATTAATTTTCATAAATGTAAGAGCAATTTTAAAAGTAGAAAGTTTGTAACTTGTGCCGCAAGTCACCAGTTCCAATTTGAAGCGGTTATCCGCCTCTAAATTAGGTCTGCAAATGACACATTAGGGACTGTTCTGTCGGTTCCGTGCATGTCCACTTCCAAGGATATTGCTAGTTTGTTACCACAAAAATTACCTATGAAAAACAAAAAAAAATTGGCAATTGAAGTGGCCATATAAATCTATATCATTAGAAATCTTTTAGAACTTGGAGATATTCCGAGATAAAAAATGGCCATGACCCGTCCCTGGGATGCAATCTGCCTCTGTGCTAAGTCTGATTGCCTCCTGTTGGGAGGTAGTAGGGACACACGAGAATTTTAAGTGCGGAACCCTGAAGAGAAAGAAGGTGAAGACGAATACCAAATTACGTGTCAAAATCAGCCCTGAAAAGATAACAGGCAGACACTATTGCATTTGTTATGTACTAGTAAAGCTAAGGATATAATTTAGATAGTTTATTTCGACCTCTACGAAAGCCTCGAGAAAATAGGCTACGATCTGAAGCAGTCATACTCGTAAGTATGAACGTAAATACGTCGTGGGGGATTTGCGCGGTATTTGTTCAGTCGTCAGTGGGAGTAGTAGGTAATGATAAAATTGATATAACAAAAATTGGAATTTCTTTAGTATGTCTTATCCTACATACGTAATATAATTTTATTTAAAGGGATAGATTTACTTCAAACACAGGCAAATTGATTAAGAGGTTTAGTTAACGATTCTCTATATGTGCGGAAATCAATTCCAGAGTCAATTTCTTTTGAATAAAACCCCCCGCAGTGCTTCTTAAATCTGAATTATCAATGAAATCATTTTAAAAATATTAAATAATGTTAAAGGTAGTCTAGAATAAAAATTAAAATCTTTTTAGGGTTCCGTACCTCAAAAGTAAATAAACGGAACCCTTATAGGATCACTTTGTTGTCCGTCCCTCGGTATGTCAAGACACTTCTCAGGAATGCATGGAGGTATCAAGCTGAAATTCATATCAAATACTCAGGTCTACTGTCCCTTGGAGCTGTGAAAAAATCAAACTATTAAGCCAACGCAATCAATAGATACAGCCGTTTATGCTGCAAATTTTCGACACTCCCAAGGGAATCAAAACCTACAGGGTACTTCCCGTGAACTCGGAATCTTGAAATTTGGTACGAAGCAACGTCTAAACACACAGACACACACAGAAGCACAGATAAAGGAAAAATTGCGAAAAGCATAAATTAAACTTACTAATGTTATGGATTTCATTTAGCAATAAAAATACCATAACTTTTACTTATATACCTACAGGTTTGTACGGAACCCTCGGTGCGCGAGTCTGACTCGCACTTGCCCGGTTTTTTTTAGATCTACCTACGATTTTATCTGGGATTACGGACAGGAGCACGGAATTGCTTTTATTCCAAACGGAGTTTTTACGACAGCTTTTATTCCAAAATCCATGTGGGCAAAGCCCCACCTAGCAAGGTAATAAATAAGTGTGCTGGATTATTAAGTTCAGAGGCCATGAGTTTATCGTGTGAGTGATCATATTAGGGATAAATTGCTCGTGGTTGGCATTACGGGGCGAGGCCATCCTAATCGTGTTACCACGGCCACTGCTTATTACCGCGGAAATATTGGAATACCTACTCTACAGGTATTTTTGACGACCTCCGTGGCGCAGTGTGTAGCGCTGTTGCCTTAACGTGCGGAGATCTTGGGTTCGATCCCCGGCAGGGTCAATTTGGGAATTTATAATTTCTGTATTTTCCCTAGTCTGGTCTGGTGGGAGGCTTCGGCCGTTGCTAGTTACCACCCTACCGGCAAAGACGTGCCGCCAAGCGATTTAGCGTTCCGGTACGATGCCGTGTAGAACCCGAAGGGTTATAACTGCCATGCCCCTAACAGGTTAGCCCGCTACCATCTTAGACTGCATCATCACTTACCATCAGGTGAGATCGCAGTCAAGGGCTAGCTTGTAGTGGATAAAAAAAAAAGTTTATCCTGCTAGTCTATACTATCTATGATAATATTATAAATGAGAAAGTATGGATGGATGGATAGACGGATGTTTGTTACTCAATCACGCCAGAACGGCTGAACGGATCTGGATGTTTGGCACAGAGATAGGCATAACAGTCTGAAATAATACATAAGCGATTTTTTATCCCGGAAAATTGAAGAGTTCCCGCGGGAACCAAAAAATCTCAATCCACGCGGAGGAAGTCGCGGGCATCTCTCCAGGTCCTCAACTATAGTCATGCCAAAAATCACGTCGATCCGTTGCTCTGTTGCAGCGTGATTGAAGGACAAACTAACACACTTTCGCATTTTTAATTCGCAAGGATTAATAGAGACTTAAACCACGCGGACGAAGTCGCGTATAATCGCGATATAATCAAACAAATTTTGTCTGGTGGGAAGCATCGAAATTGGCTAGTTACCCTACCGGCAAAGACGTACCGCCAAGCGATTTAGCGTTCCGGTACGATGCTGTGTAGAAACCGAATAGGTGCATGGATTTAACATAACTGCCATGCTTCTAACAGGCTACCCCGCTACCATCTTAGACTGCACTATCACTTACCATCAGGTGAGATTGCAGACAATGGCTAACTAGGAGTGGATAAAAAAATACTTTATTTTAAGCAAACACAAAAACTTTAAATTGCAAAATTTTAAACGCAAAGCTTTCATTCAATACCGTTCATGAAACCACCAACAAAGCCGTGTTATGGAGAGCAGAAAATCTTACGTTGAAATCTCGGAACATGTATTTGTTGTGTGCTGCGGTGCATACTGCATATTATGTCAGATGAAAAAACCAAGAAAAGAAGAAGAGCTCAGCGTCTGAGAAGATAAACGAGTACCTCGAGCATCCGCCTCATACCCCATATTTTAATATATGAGGCAAAAAACTATAGGTATAGGTAACATATAAAATGACTGGGGAGAAAAATACTTTAAATACTTTGTTCCGTTTGCCGTGGAGACCCTGGGGCCATGGAGTCTTAGTGCCAAAAAATTTTTACGAGATATTTCACCGCGGTTAATTGCCTCATCTGGTGACAGAAGGGCTGGCTCATTTTTTGCGCAAAGGATCAGCCTGGCTGTCCAGCGCGGAAATGCAGCCAGCATTCTTGCCACCATTCCACGCGGGCATGATTTATATAGTAATTAGGTTAGGCTAGCTAGCATTATTTTAAAATTAAGTATTATTTTCAAATGACTTGTCTAAACTGACTGATTGACTGATCTTTATTCTTCCAGATGTTTCTGTACGGTTGGTACATTTATAGGTACCAACCGTACAGAAACTCGTTTTATTTGAGAAAACCTACCAATTATGTACCTATTGACGCCTGGAACTGAAATACGCTTCGGCTTTTTTAGATCCTATGTACTCGCCTTATTGTGAATCATTACACAAAAATTCTACATCAATGTTGTGAATATAGTAAAATAGTTGGTGAAGAAAAGCTTGATTTAAGTAATTTGATTCATAAACATCGATTTTGATTGAGTGATTTCAAAGTTTTCAAATTCCTACTAAGTAATAACTTACAATTATTAATTTTGATTGAGTGATAGTCACAGCTTAAGCTGTAAGCTTTGAAGTTAAAGTGTTAACTCTGATATTCCAGTTGCGTTCTTTAGTAATATCACAGAATAGCTGTTAATAGTACAGCTTATAATATGACCAAGGTACAAAATAGGGCGAAGCTTTGAAATACTGTGAAATTCAATTCGTGTAAGTGGATGTAGCAGATACTCGTAAGGTGAGGTGGTAAACAGTTCCGTGCCACCGTATTTGTGTTTACTGTTCAAATGTAATATACGAGACCAGCGCAATGTGAAAATAATTTTACGAGCAATTGGAGCTTTCGTCTCTTTATAATATTTTTATGACATCGGCTTTTATAGTTTTTTAAATATAAAATGTGATAAAAACACGAGCTGAGAACTGCAGTAGATAAACAAAAAATGCAATAAACAAAGCCGACTAAACTTTATGATGTGTTTACTTCGCATACCTAGTTAAATATGATTATGATTAGGTACATTTTGGAAAGTTAAAATTAACACGTGTCATTTTATAAGACAACAAGCAGATGCCCGCGACTTCGTCCGCGTGGAATAAGTTTTTTAAATTCCCACGGGAACTCCCTTTTTTCGTGTTAATGTATAGCTTATGAAACTCACAATTAATAATGTGGCTTTCTGTTGGTGCCAGAATTTTCAAAATCGGTTCAGTAGATCCAGAGATTACCCCCTACAACGTCACAAACTCACAAACTTTACCTTTTTATAATATTAGTATAGATATATTATATTATGCATAGTAACGTAAAGTATGTAGACGCTATTTCACTTGTCTCTAAATATTGTAATATTTTTTTCAAAGATTGTGTATAACTACGCAAACAAACTATAACGAGTCTACAGGGTTCAAATTACATGCTAGTAAGCTAGAAGGTAATGGAGCCCACTAATACCAACCAGAACCATTAATACCAACGTGTATGCTCTACAATCTACATGGTTCAAATTAGAAGCTGGTAATGCTAGTAAGCTGGGAGGTAATGGCTCCATTACCTCCCAGCTTACTAGCATTACCAGCTAATGTAGTAAATATTTAAGAAGTTTATGGATGAAGATGGATATAATTTTTATGAAGCCTTTTGCTGATATGAAAAAAATAATTTACACACATTACTTACTGAGTAGCTAAACAGTGGTTGAGTGAAAGATTACCGAATAGATAAGTACCTACCTAATTCTAGATAGTTTTGTGGCTTCCGCGATCAACAGCTATTTTGTAAGGCCTCTTTATTTTTATGTTCACTTATCTATACTTTAATATTATAAAGAGGTACAGTTTGTGAGTTTGAACGTTGTAGGGGGTAATCTGTGCATCATGTAGTGAATCGATTTGGAAAATTCTGGTACCAATAGAAAGCCACATTATTTGTGAGTGTTATAGGCTATAACACTATATTATAAAATTAACCCGAAAAATGAGTTCCTGTGGGAATTAAACGCCGACGAAGTCGCGGGCATCTGCTAGTTATCTACCTATATGTAAGTATGTAATTCAAATTAGAAAATTAATATGCGATAGGTAGAGTCTATGCGTCATTGGGATTCATTTCAGAAATTACCTATTTAACTAGCGCTTCAAATATTTTGGCTGCGGAGAATTTTCTGGCAAAAGCATACTAACATAACTTTACGCTCAGTAAAAGGAAGCTTGTGCCATGAATTTTTAGGTACAAACATTTATCACCGAGCGAGGCTGTGTTAAGTCTAGATGAAAATATTTATATTTCCTTCCAAAAGGTTTTCTTTCGCGTGGAAATTCTTGTGCATAAATAAATAATACGTAACATGTTGTTACTTATAACTTATTATTATATTAGATGATGCCGCCACTATTTTTCTAACACATAAGTACCTACTTAAAATTATAAGTATCTTATAGTAAAGTAGACGATTCTCGCGACTTCGACCGCGTGGACTAAGTTTTTTCGATTCCCGCGGGAACTCCTTAATTTTCCGGGATAAAAAGTAGCCTTTGTCCTTCCCCGGGATAAAATCTATACCTGTACTAAATTTCATCAAAATCGATTGAATAGGTGGGCCATGAAAGCGTAGCAGACAGACAAACACACTTCCGGATTTATAAAATTAGTATGGATATGGATATGGATGGATGAAACGATGGTCGTATGCCTGACGTTAAATAACGATGATCCCAAAAACTAATTTTATTTTTAAGGCTAGGATTATACCTGTTAGTTTTACTCATAATAAAAGTCTCACTTGAGTAACTTACGAAATGTAAACAGGCTTGTAAGTTAATCACGGACGCTACTTACGTAAAAACTAACAAGTATTTTTACTAACAATTAATTATTATTTTGTTACTAACAATTGTTCCTAAGAGCAGGTATGTGGTCTCATTGAATCAAAAGCTTTACTGGGCTAGGCGTTTCAGGGTGAATTCATCGTAATCCCATAATATATTATATCACCGCATTGACCGCATACGTACGCTTAATAGCGATGTAGTTAGCGTGGTTTACCATCGCGTCTACGGTCCACATAATATTATGTTTTGCGAGATTGCTAATCCTCCGTATCACAGTAAACAGATACAACCAGTATGGAAACTACCTAGAAACGTTCGAAACAGCTCACTCACACAAACGTGCGCATCGAACATGCGATGCCGCGGCACTCACTATCTACTGACGGCACTGGCGAAGAGCGCTTGGGGTCTCGTCGATGCGCACGTTTGTGTGAGTGAGCCTGTTTCGAACGTTTCTAGGTAGTTTCCATACTGGTTGCATTTGTTTACTGTGTCTACGGTCCGCATATGTTTTGCGAGATTGCTAGTCCTCCGTATGCCAGACTATTCCTAAATTATTTTGAAGTACATAATATTATAATAGCACATTTTAGATTAATTTAAATACAAAAGAATTACTAATTAACAGAAGTAATATAGTCACAACAACTATTTTTAATTTTGTTTGTTAAATTATGATCTACTAGATGATACCCACGACTTCGTCCTCGTGGATTGTGGTATTTTTATTCCCGCGGGAACTCTTTAATTAGCCTATCTCCTTCCCCGGGATACAAACTATCCCTGTATAAAATTTCGTCAAAATCAGTTGAACAGATGGGCCGTGAAAGCGTAGCAGACAGACAGACGCACTTTCGCATTAATAATATAATAGTACCTATAGTATGGAGTATGGACTACATGATGTCCGCGACTTCGTCCGAGTAAATTTAGGAGTTTTCAAAAATCCCGTGGGAACTGGGATAAGTAGACCGCGTCTGTCCCGAATGCACCAATAAGTACCAAAATTATACCATAAAAACTCTCTACCCAGTTTCATCAGAATCGGTTAGGTATAGTCTTCCAGGTGTACAATCAATAATTATACAGAATTTCGTACTATAGAGTCGTTATTAAATGATTGTCGTATATTAACCCCGTCATTTCAGGTCATTTCTGCCACGTACCCGCACATTGTGGAATTCTTCTGTGTTCCCTCGTGATTATAATATGGGGCTCTTCAAAGGGCGGATAAAGATATATCTCAAAAGCCAGCAACCTATTGGCGGTTCCTGTGGTGCTGCAAATGTTCATGGGCGGCGGTAATCACTTACCATCAGGTAATCTGCTCGTTTGCTCGTATATAAAAAAAATAACTATCGCACAAAACTTCTAAACGAATTCAATACTCATAATATTATAGTTATGTGCGATTTGGATGTCTGATCTTTGACCAAGCATACTTTATAGCCGTTATTACGCATAAAAGGGTCAGGAAAAACCGGCGAAAGAAAAGTACCTTAACTTTTATCTTTCCATATTTTATTGATAAAGGATGAGTTACCAGTGGTCTTGAATCGTATAGTTCTGATTTTGCTATAGGTACATATTCAGTACCTACCTACCTAAATTTTATTGTAGCATCGTTTTTTAATTTTTATACTAAAACCGTGATAGCTGTCAGCTTGGCTGGCCGAAATACGAAGACACTAACTTCGATTCTAATGGTTTCTTCAAAAATAATCTGAGAAAGTACTTTTCATGACATAGGTATACAGAGTTTTTTATAATGGATTTAATTAATTTATTTTAATGAAATCCATTATAAAAAACTAATTTAAATTAAAAAATAATTTAATTAATTTTAATTATATCATCCATATAAGAAACTATCTAGAAATGCATTCCTTTCTCATAAATATAAATTCAACAGCTATTCCATTTGACATACCTACCTACACGTTCACCAAACGAAATACCTAAATAGCACCTTTCTTTCACTAAGCCGAGGAGTCTTCTCGTAGTGAATTTTATTTATGTAGTTGAAGCACAGAATAGTTACTTTGTACACGCACTACAAGCACAGACTAGGTAATACGTACGTTGTACTACAAGTTACTTTGTGCAAATTATACGCTTTGTAGTCTCATGCACCATCTTCGTCTTCACTATTAACATAATTAGTTATTTTCAAAAAATCCTTGAAAGTCACTTTTAATATCGTGACTTCTTAAGCTTTTATAAAAACTAATTTCACGTAAGTACTTTATGTTCAAAGTTGCGGCGGGTGAAAGTTCAATTAGAATTTGCTCGAATATTATGAAGTAAGTAGGTAAGTATAAAAATTAAAACCAGACGCGAACGTTCGAGGCAAAAGTTGAGAGAATTTCGCTTTAAGATGATTATTTATTTTGTAAGTGCCAATCTAGTTACTGCTGCGCTACTCCTATTTGGTTCATTTAAACCTGACCTCAATTTTTATGATTTCAAAATATGGTAATTTTAGTTGCTTTGTATAAAAATAACAGAATCTCTTTTTTGAAACCTTTTGATGCAACCACATTTTGACGACTTCCGTGGCGCAGTGTTGAGCGCTGTTGTCTTAGCGTGCGGAGGTCCCGGGTTCGATCCCCGGCAGGGTCAGTTTGGGAATTTATAATTTCTGAATTTTCCCTGGTCTGGTCTGGCGTCGGCCGTGGCTAGTTACCACCCTACCGGCAAAGACGTGCCGCCAAGCGATTTAGCGTTCCGGTACGATGCCGTCTAGAAATCGAGTAGGGGTATGGGTTTAATTAACTGCCATGCCCCTAACAGGTTAGCCCGCTACCATCTTAGACTGCATCATCACTTACCATCAGTTGAGATCGCAGTCAAGGGCTAACTTGTAGTGTAAATAAAGTTTAATGCCACTAGATATCTGACAGACAGTCAATTAATTTAGCCAACTATTGGAGTCAGGGTATCTAAGCAAGGATAATATTTACAAATAGACAAGTAGAATTTAGCGCAAAAATACGTTCGAATGATGAAAGAAACTTCATAGTTTTAAACTGCACTTTTTTAGCTCGCTTAGTTAAGTTAGCTGAGCGATACGGAAATGTTTTGTCTTTTGCAGGCAGTGCAGTGTATACCTACCTGCAGTGTTCTAGTGGGTGAAAAGAATATATAAATCTAAAATATTAAGTACTCTGTAGCCTTATATAATATGCAGGCTTGTATGCCGCAGATTTAAGAAATGCGAAATTATGTATGTACCTACAGTATTTGTTTTTTATTTATCCTTAAACCACATCGGAGCGGATTGACGTGATTTTTACATGGATATATAATGAGTAGTTAACCTCTAGAGTGAGAGCTACTTCTTAACATGGAAAAATCAAAGATTTCTCTTGGCCTTTTCCGAAAAAGCTGTATCGATCATTGTTACAATTACGATTGTCTGTATCTATAGTATTCTGAATTTTTGTCAAAAGCGAGTGATAGCTATTCCGTGATAGCGATCGTTGCATTGTAGCAAACATTTTACCATAATATGCCTTCTGCAGCTTTCAGCTCAAAATGGTGCTAATTTGCTGAAATAATCATCATTTGTAGCTGTTCGCAGAGTCAGAAATTTCAAAATAAGTTTAAATATGTAGAGTTTAGAAAGCTAGCAAAATATAAAGCTCACTCGAAAGTTTAAAACTTTCAGTCGAAATTAGTTAGCAAAACTAGATTTGTTAGTTGTGCTGTTTCTATGCATTGAATTAATACATACGGGGAATAACATCAAAACTCAAACATTAGCAATAGGAAGGCTTATTATAACAATATTTTTTATATAACCTGCAGTGCGAGTTTCAATGCCTGTTGAGCCACCCGAAACTATTCAATTTCAGACGAATACGTCATTCAGCGGGCAGAAACCGATCGTTTTCTGCCCGCTAAATGACTTTGCCCTCTTTTCGATCCTGTCAGAGTATCTTTTAAATTTTTGAAGTGAAAACTTCTTTTGGCGCGTTGAGCACTTTTTGGTAGGGGGTAAAAATGTGGAATACGCGAGACCGACACCGTTCTTTTTAAGACAAAAGGTCTTAAGTATAATAATATAGTACATTCGTAATTAAACTTTAAGGCATTAGTTTTAAGGTTTAAATTAATAAGTGTTGTGTTACCGTGGCCGACACCTCGCGTTGTTACGAAGACAAAAGTCTCAAATATAAATTTAGTACATTAGTAATTAAACTTGAATGCATTAGTTTTAAGTTTTATATTTGTTTGAAATTTTTTTAAAAATTAGAAACAAAATTTAAACAAAAATTTAAATATTCATTTTCAAGTCCCTATGACTGCCAATTTTTTTTAATTTCAATCCTTTATAATTTGTCATTTTAACCATCAACTAAACCGACAGATAACATATTTCTGCAACTAAAATATATTATAAGAAATACAATTTTAATAAAACTCGCACTTTTAATGAGGATTATAAGAAAAATATAGTGTTGTGACCCGGGATGAAACACGATTTCAGACGAGGGTGAAGTTGCCATCCTGAGCGAAGCGAGGGCTGGCATCACCCGAAGCAGCAGTAGCTTGTTTGATCCCTAGGCACACAATATACTATTGTCTATCTAATGTTTATCCATACTTTACAATATTATAATAATATTATTTGGTACTGAGATAAGTAACAATGCGATGAAGAACAATTTTTATCCCGAAAAATTAAAGTCAAAACGTAAACAATCAAAACTTTAAAATCCACGCGGACGAAGTTGCGGGCACCATCTAGCAATATTAAAAATTTAAAGTCTGTAAAATAATAGGCACAATTTATCTATAAAATCTTTGCATTAAAAATACTAATAATATAAGTTTATTACCTATTAATTCATTAATGATCACTGGCACCATCCAGTGTCAATTTTACGGGCATTAATAAAAATATAATTATTATTAAGCCCATATTATTATAGTTGATTGCTATCTCGCTGGAAAATGTTACACGTTTACGACTTTTATGTAAGCGTCTGTACGGTATATTAAATAGGGTCATTTATACGCACGATACAATATCGAAACGACTATATAGCTGACTTAGAAATTGTCGATCCGGTTCAAAGACTACAAGTAGGTGAATAGTGGTGTGATATATCCACACACGTCGAACTCTTTAGGATATCGATGGAGCACGACTACACTAATTCAGCTCGAGATCGGCGGTTAGGGGCAATCCAGTGGCGTGCAGCTCATAGAGGCATAAAGCACTGCTTACCTAGTTGAAATACGTTAATGCTCATTTTTCATCCAAACAGCTTGTAAATAGATATTCTGACTAACTAATGCCTAGCTTCAAAACTTGTGCACGCCACTTGGGGGAAAGCTATACATTTTCTGTGGGTTTGTATGAAGATATTATATAGAGCTTATGAGTATAGACACAGCGGCATTGTCTCCATAAATATTCGGAATATATATTCATACAAAGTCATAGAGGAACCAGTATCGATTCGCTTGAGGTGCGACAGCGACAAGCGACTGTACCGCCGCCAATATAAAACTTAAAGGAGCCCTGACGGCAGCCGCAGCGTTAATATAGCGCGCTTCGCGGTCTTTTGTAGGTACAACTCGGCTGCATCCACGTTGGTAGAGTCGGTGAAAACATGCTTATCAAGACAACAATACTGGTCACAGAGAAATCGCCTAATATTGAAGTTCTCTTATTATTTCTAATAAACGAGGCTTCCCCGTGACTAGTTTAATCCGACTCCGGGCGGACAGAGTCGGTAAATCACGTTTGAAATTTTACAACACTACGCGACGCTCGGTTTATTTTGCAGCTCAGTTCGCTTGAATTTTTATGAGAATTAACGTTCACACTAGCTATAATCCATTTTATATAACCTTATAACTATAATATGACTTAACGATTTGAGAATTTTATTGACTTGTTTCGACTTGGCAGCTCGACTGGATTTTTTGAAAGTCCATACAACTTTTAAAGGTCTAGGTACATTATAAAGAAAACAAATACAAATTGAATGCAATGATATTCTATATGGTTATGAATATCAATAGTTGTACGTTGATTATGTCAGACTAGCTAATGCCCGCGACTTCGTACGCGTGGATCAAGGTTTTGAGGTTCCCGCGGGAACTCTTTAATTTTCCGGGATAAAAAGTAGCCTATGTGTTATTACAGACTATAATCTATCTCTGTGCCAAATTTCATCCAGATCTGTTCAGCCATCCATCCATACATCTTTCAAACTTTCGCATTTATAATATTAGTAAGATAAGTAAGATAACTGGCTATCCCTATATATCTGAACTATATAAATCTTACATGAATGTCGTAACATTCGATATCGTAATTAGTAGGTACCTACACCAAACTTTACATTTGAAATTTTATGTGCGTGTTCACTTGCGAATCCAAGAAAACATAATAATTATTAAAGAGTGTCTATGAAACTTCTCTAAACTTACCGAGAATACAGTTAACCATAATAGACATTCTGTTAAGACAATATAATCTCAACCCAAAACATCGTAAGGATTTTATTTGCACACATTAATATTCGAAAAGCAAAGTTAGTAATGAGCAGAACACAATTTAAGTTGTAACTTTGTTTATAGAGTGGTAATTGCTTCTTGAGTAGGTTACGAAAAAATAGTTTTACGCACGTTTTACGGTTGGAGTCTGAGATACCTATTTAGAAACAGCTTTTACAACAATTTTTCGCTTATTTACATTAGCTCATTGCTACTTTTTACACGTATTGAGCAGTTGTCTAAATATTTTGAAGGCAGGTATTTATAGAAATCATCTACGAACGATAATTCTTGAATCAAGTCTGATACAAGGTCGGATTGGAGTAGGCATTATTGAACTGCCTTAACTCAAGATAAATTCTAGGTTTTTTTTATCCACTACAAGCTAGCCCTTGACTGCGATCTCACCTGATGGTAAGTGATGATGCAGTCTAAGATGGTAGCGGGCTAACCTGTTAGGGGCATGGCAGTTATATTAAACCCATACCCCTTCGGTTTCTACACGGCAACGTACCGGAACGCTAAATCGCTTGGCGGCACGTCTTTGCCGGTAGGGTGGTTACTAGCCACGGCCGAAGCCTCCCACCACGCAAATATGCCGAATCCCTACTGGAGCAATGACGGATCATAATATTTCTTCCTATCTCTTATTCAAAAGGAAGGCTGATACTTTTAGTTTTGATATGACCACAACGCTATGTACATCTTATAAGTTTATCAGTATGTTTGTTGGTTTATCGGAGCCTGAATGATTACCAAACTCTCTACTCATCAGACTGATATTGATCAATAATATATCCTTGGCTTCTTGGCCTTGGCTTCGTCCAGGCGTTTTACGTTTCATAGGCTTTCATCATGCCAATATACCAATATGGGGAATAAGATCAACGGAATTAATTTGGGCATATTATTGTAAAATTTTGGAAAAGGCCTAAAGGCCAAAAAGAAGAGGCCTATAATATAAATCTAGGCAGCGTTTTAAAAATGCCGACGGTGTTTGTAAACTAAGTATCCGTTTACATCTATTTACTTGCGAGGAGTACATTCCGTTTTACTTAGTTTTACCACCACTACCACCACTACAGCTTATTAACGTCCCACTGCTGGGCACAGGCCTCCGCTCTCATAGGAGAGAGGGAATTAGAGCTTAGACCCCCCACGCTGCTCCAATGCGGGTTGGCGATAATAACCGGGACCGACGGCTTAACGTGCTCTCCGAGGCACGGGGGTGAAAAAAAAACACCGCCAACTTCCAACTCCGGGCTGGCACTGAGAAATTCTGATTTGAAAAACCCAATACCAATTTTTTTTGCCTGACCGGGAATCGAACCCAGGACCTCGTGATCCGTAGGCGACTATGCTAACCGCTAGACCAACGAGGCAGTTGTACCACTTCTTTTATTTTCTCTATTGTAATTTGTATGTAAGAACATAAAATATGTAGGTATGTACGATAACGATAAAGTTACGAGTTCCGTAAAACAATGTGCTGGCGGCCAGGGTTCTGAAATTTATCATCATAATGGACGCCAGCTTGCATCTGACGCAGATATTTCTTACTGAAGTCCTAAAACAAAAAGACGGACTGCGGACAGAACGGATTGAAAGAATTGTAGTTACTTTGAAATCGGTACCCATTGTTACTGACGGTATAGCTTTGCAAGACTATTAATAAAATATTGTAAGTATTTTATTATTATCGCAACATGAATATAGACTGACGATCATTATTATGAGTGTTAGTGTCTGGATGAGGAATAAGACCGTAAATACACAGTAAACAGATGCAACCCGTATGGAAACTACCTAGAAACATTCGAAACAGGCATGAAGAGATCCCAAGCGCTCGTCGCAGTGCCGTCAGTAGTGAGTGCCGCGTCATCGCATGTTCGATGCGCACGTTTGTGTTAGTGAGCTGTTTCGAACGTTTCTAGGTAGTTTCCATATTGGTTGTATCTGTTTACTGTTGTTAATATGTGATCGCGCTCTTCAGGGAAGGTATCTGCCAAAATGTGGATGTCCGTAGGTTATTAAGACGATGATGAAAATTATCATCAATCATCCATAGAATTGATGTTTTAACTAGTGCTTAGCTATGCTCACTCACACAAACGTGCGCATCGATGAGATCCCAAGCGCTCGTCGCAGTGCCGTCAGTAGTGAGTGCCGCTTCATCGCATGTTCGATGCGCACGTTTGTAAGAGTGAGCTGTTTCGAACGTTTCTAGGTAGTTTCCATTCTGGTTGTATCTGTTAACTGTGGTAATTATGTGATCGCGCTCTTCAGGGAAGGTATCTGCCAAAATGTGGATGTCCATAGGTTATTAAGACGATGATGAAAATTATCATCAATCATCGATAGAATTGATGTTTTAACTAGTGCTTAGCTATGCTCACATGCGTGATCCTCCTACGAATAATTAAATAAAATCATCCTTCGAGGCGTCGGCAGCTAGTTACCACCCTACCGGCAAAGACGTGCCCTCAAGCGATTTAGCGTTTACTAAAATTCTACATCAATGTTCCAGTACGATGCCGTGTAGAAACCGAATAGGAATATAGGTTTAGTATATCTGCCAAGCCCATAACAGGTTAGCCCGCTACCATCTTAGACTTACTTACCATCAGGTAAGATCCCAGTCAAGGGCTAACTAGTAGTGGATAAAAATACTTTATTTTAAGCAAACTGCGAGCTTCTTCGAGAACTTCTAGTTATCACCTACTCGTTAAACTATCGTCCGTAAACCGACTTTACAGACAACCGTATTTTTTTTTCTTTTATACATTTAACCACGAAAATCTACCATCAAAGCGTATGTTTTGCTGTTTAGCAATCAATGTTAAAACAAGCCGATGATAATGTGATGACCCCACAAAGACACTTGGTCATCATCTTTCTTTGTTTACATGATTTTGCTTATGATGGCATTCAATGCCCAAGCAAAAAAACTGTATTAAGTCTTTACCAACAAATGGGGAGTAGAGTATATACCATGCACCCCTGTACGTATGTACCCCTGTACCCCTGTACCCATGTACCCCTGTACCCATGTATCCCTGTACCCATGTACCCCTGTACCCATGTACCCCTGTACCCATGTACCCCTGAACCCATGTACCCCTGAACCCATGTACCTCTGTACCCATGTACCCCTGTACCCATGTACACCTGTACCCATGAACCCCTGTACCCATGAACCCCTGTACCCATGTACCCCTGTACCCATATACCCCTGTACAATAAGGTCTATTTAAATAACGAGCACTACGAGTTAAGTGTCGCGATCTATCTCTAAGTGTGCCGCTATATGTTTGTGCACCCATTAAGAACCTTCGTTGAGACGTGTTTGTGGGTTCTAAGGAATTTACTTCTGGTAATTTATGTTCCATAAATATAGGTACTCCGCCATAAAAATTTGGGAAATTTAAAATTAAATATCTTTTTCGTGTTTCGTATTTGTTTGTGTGCGTATTTCTTTTGGGCAAGTGAGCTCCATTTTAGGCTGCATCTTCACTTGCAAGCAGATCATAATGCAGAGCGCTCGCCTAAAAATCCATACTTAATATTATAAATGCGAAAGTGTGTTTGTCTGTCTGTCTGTCTCGCTTTTACGGCCTAACTCCTCAACCGATTGGTATGAAATTTGGTACAGAGATAGTTTGCATCCCGGGGAAGGACATCGGTATTTTTATCCCGGTAATTTTGAAGAGTTCCCGCGGGAATCAAAAAAAACATCAATCCATGTGGACGAAGTCGCGGGCATCATCTAATTAATAATAAAAGTGCACAACAACTAGCAACACAACAACTAGAACTTCAAGCTTTTTTTTTAAACGTATTGCAAACTAAAACAGGTTATTATGACCCTTCAAATAAGTTTATATTTAGGCTAAATTCAAAAATTTTATAGATCTCTAACTCTTTCTGTATTTATAAGTTCTCTATGTGAAGTATTTACTATCCTAGTCAAAGAAGATTTATTTATTAGTAACAGTGTCCTGGCTTTCTCCTAATCTGAGGGGGCTAGGGCTGTATGAGATATACAAGTCATATGTTAAGCGTAGGAAGTAAAATGATGATTTTGTTCCCATGAGGGTGGCATGTTCAGTGTTGAACAAACCCTAAAATAAATTTAGATTTTAAAAAAACCTGGCATTAGTGATGAGATGAATTATTTTATAGCAAGTGATTTATTTTTATTTCAAATCGATACTAAATCCATCCATATCAGAATCGTCCGCCATCTTCAACCTCTTCTTTTGCCTCACTGACGGCAGTGTAGTAGTAACTGTTGTAGGCGCTGTCGTCGCTTCTGTGGTGGTTGTCGTCGTCTCTTCTGGCAATACCGTTTCCGTTGGTAAAAAATTCAGCTTCTTTTTCTTCTTAATCTTCAGCTCTGGCATATAATTGTAAGGGCTCGCTGTTGTCGTGCGTTTCTTACCGCGGTAGTAGCCAGGCATCTGGATAATAAGTTAAGTATAATTTTAATAAAACTATATTAAACTAGTTGATACCCGCGACTACGTCCGCGTGGATTGAGGTTTTTTGGTTACCGCGGGAACTCCTTACTTTTCTAGGATAAAAAGTAGCCTGTATGTTATTCCAGACTATATTCTAGCTCTGTGCCAAATTTCATCCAGATCCGTTCACCCGTTCGGGCGTGATTGAGTAACAATCATCCATACATCCATCCAAACTTTCGCATTTATAATATTTATTATTTCATTAATAAACTTTAATCAATAAAGAGCGCTACAAAGCCAAAGTCTAAGGTCATTTGTGCAAAATATATCACTGTGCTCTTTTTAAACGTCAATAAATAAAATATCTCGACGATTCAAAAGTACTTGTAAAAGTTTATTTGAATAAAAACCATTTGAATTTGAATTTGAATTTGAATATAGTACCTGGACGCGATGGTGATAAATAAAAACAGTATCTTACAATCAAAAGCTACGAGGGTTCCAATCGAACCTGAGCGTAGGAACAGAAAAAGTGTCCACAGGCATCACAGTTGTTTATCATACAGATGTTCACATTTTTAAAATAGTACCTATAGGCAACCTACTGTTACCTATTCTGTGCTATAGGTTCTTCCTACCAGACTTCTACATGAACGTTCAACCTCGATGTGTGATGGTTAAATATTTATATACAGATAGCTAGTAGATAGATAGATACCAAAATAAAAATTGACGTCAGTACTGACCGTTTCGTTGACCGTTTCAATCCAATCAGCATATGCACCGACTAAAGTGAAAACCGTAGGAGCGTTAGGATACCCGCAAATAGCTGGCCCAAACGATATGATGCCCACTAGTTTTCCGGCTAACACTGCTGGACCACCAGCATCATGCTACAAAATATTAAAGATAAGCGTTATTTCAGCTGGAATTTATTTTGAATTATGATTATAACATATGTTGTATATGCAAGAAAACAGTTGGATTATAATAATTATTATTATGAAACAGGTTTTCTGTTCAATACAGTAATGTTTCTCACAAACACCATAGAAAAGTCCCCTTGCTATAATGTACACTCTAATAATATAGAAAGTGGTCAGAGGAAATTTCTGAGAATACTCGCTTTTTGCTGTGGGATCTCCAGGCAAATCCCATCATATGCTGGTCGCCTTGCAAAATTTAACACGACTCCGCTTCATATTCGCCGTAAACGGCAAGATTTGCTGACCCTCCATAAAATACTATATGCCAATATAGTCTCCCCCACTTTGCTATCTCAGATTAAATTAAATACCAGGCAAATATGCCGTGGATCAAAAACATTTAGGTACACTCAAAGTTTGTAGAAATAATACTTCATTTATTACAATCCTATCATAAAAATATGTAGATTGTGTAGTGAAATTGAAAATTTTGATGTTGATATTTTTTAACTCAAAACTAGAAACTAAGTAACAGTTGACTGGACTACGCTAGGGGTAATATGTGAGTTCAAGGATAGTAAAAGCTGCAAATAGTATTAAAATGACCAAAACGTCTCACATCGCATGCTCCTTCTCCAGTTGTAAACGTTCCGGCACAAAACATCGTAGAAGATATAAATTTACTGGAAGGAATCATCAACTTTAGTGTAAAATACAATTATATAAGACAAATTCAAGGCATTCAATTAAACCACTTACTCTCCATAGACCTCTTTGCAAAATACATTTGGGTAAACAGGCAGAAATTTCCTATTTAAGAACACTGGTTCATATGGTAACTTTTGAGACATCTAAAAGATTAAAAATACCAATTGTATAACATAATTAAAATAATTCTGTTAGTATTATTCTGTGAGAATTTATTATTACAAACTCTGTATAAATGCATGTTTTATCATTACCTTAATTAATTCATATTCTTAAATACATGATTTATTATTCACCTTCGTAACGCCCCATCCAAGGACCAGAACTTCAGAAGTAGGAGCAAGGCCATAGCTATTATGGGATATGTCGATAATTTTTGGGAGTCGGTGATAATTAAAATATAGATGACGACGAAGGCGCACCACTGCTATATTGTTACGAAGAGTACGTGGATTGTAGCTAGGATGAAAATATACCTAAAAGAAGAAACGCCATTAACATCAGATCAAAATAAAATCATATCATCATACTTCATACTTCATACTTCACACTAATATTATAAATGCGAAAGTGTGTTTGTTTGTTGGTTTGTCCTTCAATCACGCCGCAACGGAGCAACGGATCGACGTGATTTTTGGCATGGGTATAGTTGAGGATAGTGACATAGGCTACTTTTTATCCCGGAAAACTAAGGAGTTCCCGCGGGAATAACCAAAAACTTAAAACACGCGGACGAAGTCGCGGGCATCAGCTAGTATAATATTATAAATGCGAAAGTTTGGATGTATGGATGTATGGATGGATGTTTGTTACCCAATCACGCCTCAACGGCTGAACGGATCTGGATGAAATTTGGCACAGAGATAGATTATAGTACCTACCTACTTAATATTACTAGATAGATTATATTAGATAGATTATAGTACTAATTAGTACTTAATATTATAAATGCGAAAGTTTGGACGGATGGATGTCTGTTACTCAATCACGCTAGAACGTCTGAACGGATCTGTATTTAGCACAAAGATAGATTATAGTCTGGCATAACACATAGGCTAAATTAAAACATTCCAGCAGGAACCAAAAATCCTCATTCCACGCGGATGAAGTACTGGGCATCGACTAGTTAATATTAAAATTCTCTAAGGAATACCTCAAGCGCTTCAATCATCTCTCCCCCTATCCTGCTGTGATTACTTCCTACTCTTACACTTAGGACACTAGGGTTTTCACGAAAGAATCTGTTGTTATGCATCCTGTAAGAAAACACTTCGATATAATAGTATATTTCATGTCAATAAATAATTTTAGAGTTATAAATGTTTGAATCAGGCAAATCAAACATACAGTTGCAAACAAGCTGCCGAAGTAAGAACCAAATCATGCCAGTAAATAACTCCTCCACACCAAAATCTGCCCATTACATGAACTGACACCATAAAAGGATAATATCGAATCGTTGTCCTTTCCCCTTTGAATATTCTTCGTCCATCGTGACTATGAAATTCTTTAAGATCTTCAAGTTCTCCTTGAGGGTCTGAAAATTAACATTTTGGAAATCCGTATGCTTGGCAATATAATAAAAAACTATTTAAAAACTCTACACAAATATTATCACCAATGTAAGTAATTTTCGCTAAAAATTAAATGTATAAACAACTAGATGATGCCCGCGACTTCATCCGCGGGGATTTAGTTTTTTTAATTTTCCAGGATATATAAAGCCTATGTCCTTCCCCAGTATGAAATCTATCTCTATACCAAATTTTATCAAAATCGGTTCATTAGATTGTGAAAGCGTAGCAGACAGACAGACAGACAGACATACTTTCGCATTTATTTTAGTATGGATATGGATTACCCCAGTATTTATTATCTTCTTTCCTAAAATGGAATTTATGGTCATCTTTAGGAACTTGCGCAATCATTTTGTCCACAACGTTTTCGACCAAGTCGTCGTCAATTTCTTGATTATCAGTGATGCTTTTCATCATTTTTCTGGCAGATTTTGACAATCGGCTTCTTCTCCCTCTTTCTGATAAAATCCTCATAACGTCGTCCCTATTCATTCTTTCTTTTAACTTTAAATACAAGTTTTTAGGTTCGGTTTCTAATAGAAAACGAAAATGATCGGACTCATTCAAAGCATTGAAAAAATTTGTTTCATTTAAATCTGTTTTCATCATTTCATTTAGTAAAAATTCATTATACTTATCTTTGTCTATCACATAACCGTCTATTTTATCCAGTTTTTGTTTCAATTCTTGTATTCTGATACTTTCTTCGTCTGCCCTAAGGATATTCATTAATGATGAGGCTATATCATTTACCCCTACTTTATATTCATATTTAAGGTTTTCTGTTTCGTTTTGTCCATTTATCATAAATACTATATTGAAAAATATGAAACTGTTAATATTATATGATCGGAACATTGAGTATTTTTACCAAATGCTGCTATGTAATGCTGTTTCTACATTTTTATCGTCAGTAAATTTTATTGCTTCGTGCAATGTGAAGTACGTTCTCATAAATTTTATTTATAGAAATAAATTTTATTGAGTTTGGTATATATAGGTATATTTGTGACGACTGCTTTGGCTTTATAACTCACTAGCTGATGCCCGCGACTTCGTCCGCATGGTTCAAGTTTTTTTGATTCCCGCGGGATCTCCTTAATTTTCCGGGACAAAAAATAGCCTATGTCACTCTCCAGATCCTCAACGATACCCATGCCAAAAATCACGTAGATCCGTTGCTCCGTTGCGGCGTGATTGAAGGACAAACAAACAAACCAACAAAAAAACAAACTTTCGCATTTATAATATTAGTATGATATGATTTTGCACTTAATCCATATATAGAATCTTCACCGCCTCGTTTCATATTTTTGTATATTAATAATTAACGTATAGGTAGTTCTTAATTAACCTGACTGAAATTTACTTTCTCCTTTTTAAAATTTCTTTTACGGTGAGAGCTATGATAAAATTATACTGCAAAACTTGTCATGATAATATACGAAGAGTAACCGCAGGGCCAAAAGACTCAATATAATACTGTAATATATGCGCTGTAGCCGTGGCTGAAGCCTGTACCTGCCATTGATTGATGATAATGTCATAGGTTCATTCCGTGCCCATCGTAAGAGAGTAATTTTGATGTTTCCAAAGTAAACATAACAAAAAAACAAATGCCACACATGATATCCAAGATAATTTTGCATCTTCATACATAAACAAGAGGTCACCCGCGACTTCGTCCGCGTACAATTTCTGATTTCCTATGAGATTAAGAAATTTTCTCGCTGCAAAAAGTCTATCTATAGAGGCTTTATTAGCATATTATGCAGGTTTTTATTATTTAAAACTAATAACCTAAATGCTGATTTTCATCTCTATACTTCAAAATCATAGAACTTTTATGTAACTTCTAACCCCATTTCACCCTCTTTGGGGTGGGTGATTAGTCAGTCAATGAGTTGTATTTCACTTTTATAAAAGATATATAGATGATTAAAGATGACCGCGATATTTTGGTTTCGTACAAACCGCGTGCGAACTGTTTCATTTTCCCATGGGATTTTCCCGAATAAAAATCGGTGTTAAAAGTCAAGTCAAAGTGGGTAACGCTAACATCGATAGTAACGCTACATTCTTTAAGGTCAATAAATAGTTCACAGTTGGATTTAACAACTAATGGAGACATGATGCAGGTGATAATTATAATGACGATGTGCTTTAACTAACGCTACGAAATTACTATAAAATATAAATACTCTAAGTTAAAAACTCAGTATTAGGGACTCGAGGCAATCTATATTATATTATCATAAACGCCAAAGTTTAGATGAATGTATGTTTCTTACTCAATCACGTCAGAACGGCTGAACGGATCTGGATGAAATTTGGCACAGAGGTAGATTATATCTCGTATAGCTCATGTTTTATCTGTTTTCTCTAGGGTACTTTTTATCCCGGAAAATTAAAGAGTTCCCGCAGTAAAAAAAAAACCTCAATCCATGTGGACGAAGTCACGGGCATCAGCTAGTAAAAATATATAAATTAAAGATATCCGAAAATGAAAAGCTTTCTTGTACGTTATGATAAGTTCGCAGAAAAAAGGTAGACGTTATTACATCTAAATCTTTACCCTGAGGCTTACATCCTACGCAGGTGTTTTTATCAGTCACTAGAGACGGCCTGCGGCTTTGTTTCCGTAGGCATTTTGAAAATTTCTTCCGTATTATTTCTAAGAGTTCTGAATCACTCATTAACTAGACCCATACCGGTGGTCTCCCTCCTTTCCTTTTGAGGTATAATATTATGTAAACAAGGAATATGGTATATGAGAGTCAGGTAAACCACGACCTTCACCGATCTGTTAACCAGATGAAACATATATATTTTTTTTAATTTAATAATAGATAAATACGCCTAAAATAACTTACCTATCAAAATCCTGACCAGGCTATTTTTTAATTAATTAATTAAATATTTTTTTTCACCGTTCCGTTAACTAGCTGAATTTTATTTTAACCGACAGTAAATAATATAAAGAATAAGCCGAGGTAGCCTTGCCTACTCATTTCTTGACCACACTACCTGGCAAGCGGGTAACAATAAACCTGTCAAAAAAAGTTATAAAGCGAACCTCAAAAAGAAGGGAGGGAGACCAACGGTTTGGTTCTAGTTAATGGGTGATTCAGAACTTTTGTCTATAAATTTAGAAATAATATAACATTAATCATAACTGTAGTATGTCATACGTTTAAAGTACCTGAGTAGATTTAGGTCGTTTAGAGCGTCTTCCTATGGATTAGAATTCAAAAAGAAAAATCTTACGAGTGTGTTTCAGATTCAGAACATTTCAAGAAATGGTATTATAACAATACATTCGTAGTAATAGATAAAGCAACTCGTCTGTAGTTGGGACTATTCAGTAAAATAAAGCTCAGTAGATACTCGAGCTTTGAAGTAACTCAAATCAAACATCAAAAGAATTTTTCGAATCTATCTACAATCAACATTTTTTTGCTTAAAAAGATCTCCTAGGGTGCAATCAGCTTTAAGATCTCTAAGGTCATTCGGTTTTATCGTTTGGCTCGTTGAATCTCGAATTTAGTTAGCGAAAGTTTTTGCAGAACTTATTTGAAAAACTTCAACCCCAAGATGATACTATGTTGAGTAGATATCGAGTTAGAGCAAGCAACCGTAGCTTAAGTCAGCGCTTTTTGTAGAAAGTATTCAGTTTGCTGAGAATTTTAATGAGAAGCTGGCGAATAGAACCGGCTTAGTCTACTAGTATTCATAATTCGAACACCTTTTTTTTTATCGTGGCGTTTTGATCCAGTTGCGTCGATCCCCGTATTTTTTTTTAATCCGCTACAAGTTAGCCCTTGACTGCGATCGCACCTGATGGTGAGTGATGATGCAGTCTAAGATGGTAGCGGGATAAACTGTTAGGGGCATGGCAGTTATATTAAACCCATACTCCTATTCTGTTTCAACACATCGTACCGGAACGCTAAATCGCTTAGCGGCACGTCTTTGCCAGTAGGGCGGTAACTAGCCACGGCCGAAGCCTCCCACCAGGCAAATTCAGAAATTATAAATTCCCGAATTGACCCTACCGGGGATCGCACCCGGGGCCTCCGTTAAGGCGAGTCACCTCAGCTCAGCGGTGAAAACTGGTTTGCTAGATCAAATTTTTTCGGTATTTACTATTAAATAACGGTCTTACAAAAAATATCCGATACACTTAAAGATATTGTCTAAAGAATGTGCTAATTTGTTACACGATAGGATGTACTTTACTCGATCAAAAAAAATCTTGAAACAGGCTAAATTAAAAGTTTAAAACGAATTTTTTATTAATAAAATTTTCGACTTTGCTCATCATTTTTATATGGATAAATTCCTCTTGAAGTATTAATGAGAACCTGCTAAAATTTATTTCAAACTGAAGTCGTATATCTATTTAATTCAAATTAATCCCAGAACTTGAACGTTGCCAAGCGGTTTCAGAATATACCGCGCTGCCCGCTTCCCCGCCAGTCTCTACGAGAAATGTACCGCGAGACGCGCGGGCGGCACCCCACACCTCACCTCCTAAAATCTTGGAGGTGACTCGCCTTAAGACAACAGCGCTCAACACTGCGCCACGGAGGAAAACCGAGGCGTTGGAGGCAGAGGACGGTTTCAATCAAAACCGACTCTAAGTAGGACAAAAGTTGCTTTAAAAAGAGCGCTTTCAAACGAAATCAGATTATTCTAATATCAAAGATGTTTTCCTCTAGGTATACAGTAATTTTAGCTTTTTCGCCGTCCTGTAAAATTTAATTTCAAGGACTAATCCGGATTTGTTCCCCAGCTCCTCGTTTTATAGTAGCTTCAGATTATATTAAACGAGATGATGCCTGCATCTTCTTGACTTCTTTTTGATTTAGGTTTTTGAAACATACAGGGGGAACTCATTGATTTTCCGGGATTAAGACTAGCTTATGAATCCTGAAACGCAACCTATCTCTGTACTTGCTCAAAATTCGTTGAGCAAGTACAGTACATTGACGAGTCGGAAAAACATTGCAAATAGACAGACACACTTTCGCATTTATAATACTAGTATTAGTATGTTTGTAGTACTTCTACATAATATTATTATATGGCAACACATATTCCTGGCAATAATTTGCTCTTATGTCTGTTATAGTTCCTTAGTAAGAATATTTGTGATAATAATAAAAAACAAAACCCGGCTGAGTTTGTTGTGGGCTCTTCTCAGACCAGGGCGCGTTTGGAACCCTCGTAGCTTTAGTTTTAAGATACCGTTACCCATTATCACCATCATGCTTTTTCAGTAAGTAATTTTTAGACGAAAATAAGTGTACCTACAGTGTACCTATATTTAATAAATAAAAAATTAAAAAAAATGACTATGACTATATTATGGACTTGTGAATTGTGATTTTATTTCAGAAGCATACCTCAAATTATTCAAGTAATGAGAAGCGTTTCGTAATCATATTAATATTAGAAATGCGAAAGTGTGTTTGTTTGTTGGTTTATTGGTTTGTTGGTTTGTCCTTCAATCACTTCGCAACAGAGCTATAGATTGACGTGATCACGTCACGTCAATCACGTCAATCGGCTACGATACGACATAGGCTACTTTTTATCCCGGAAAATTAAGGAGTTCCCGTGGAAATTAAAAAAAACTTATTCCACGCAGACGAAGTCGCGGGCATCAGCTAGTCAAAAATAATGTTATTTTGTAAAAGGTACCTTACAGTTCTCGCGCGAGTTGAATTCAATTCAACTTGCGCGCGAACTATACTTTACCAATTGCTGTGTTTCTTGGCCTATGTTTCGGATACCAAACTTCTTGTGGCTTCCACAACTAAAACATCCTATAATTACACATAATATAACGAGGCTGAATACATATATTTAGGTGTAGTTAAATACACGTCATAATAATATCTGATGTGGGTATAATATGATATACCCTTGAGGTATAGTGGTTGAAAGCGCAAGGAATAAGGAAGGAATAAGGATCCTATTTTATAAGTTTGAAAATGCTGAGTAGGTGTCATTGAATTTTAAAATGATCCTTACAATGAAATCGAATGGCCTAATTATTATAAAAATGCGAATGTGTATGTTAGTATGCTTTTCAATTCCCGGGTAGAGTCGTACCTAGTGACACAAGTTGTCCTACGTGAAATAAATAAATCATTTATCATTTATCCTCACCTTGTTCTATATGTACTATATCTACTGCGGATCCAACCTGAATTAATCTATCCGAAGGAAGAGCTTTCACTCCTCATTTCCAATAATATGTACGGATATCGGGTGGAATTTTTACCCTTCATCTCTGTTCCCGGGCACGTACAACTCGGGTCCCTTCAATGGAATGAATTGGCATATCTTTTGTCAAACGAGTCAACTGGCCAGTCCCCACTGCATTATTAGTTTTCCACCCATACTAATATTACATAAATACTAGTTTCCTAAATGGTTACCCTGTTTAAGATTTGCCGCAGACCAGTGATTAATAATTAATAGAATGAATGAAATAGTATATTGTGTGCTTAGGGGTGAAACAAGACGATTCCAAACGAGGGTGAAGTTGCTTGCCTGAGCGAAATGAGGGCTGGCATCACCCGAAGTCTGAAATCGTGTTTCATCCCGCGTCACGCACTATATTTTTCATATAATCTGCATTAAAAGTGCGAGCTTATTAAAATTGTATTTCTTATTTATTTTAGTTGCTAGGTTGTTGTTTACAAATATGATATCTGTCAGTTTAGTTGATGGTTAAAATGACAATTATTAATTAAAGGTTTGAAATAAACAAAAGATACTCTGACAGGATTGAAAGGAGGGCTGCTACCTTATCATTCAGCGGGTAGAAAACCATCACTTTCTTCTCTAGGGCAGAAAGTGACGGTTTTCTACCCGCTGAATGACGTATTCGTCTGAAATTGACTTGTTTCGGGTGGCTTAACAGACATTGAAACTCGCACTTTCAATGCAGGTTTTATGAAAAAGTCTTTACTGTACATCAAGAAACTAAACTTGGGTACAATTGGCGGCCTTATCAATCATAAATTATAATTAACTGTTTTATAAATACTGTATGCTGGTCCTGCAACACTCCAAAATATTACCATCTACTATCTAGTACCATTAATAGTAATTTCAGTAAAATACTGGTTATCGATTCTCCAGTTCAAGCTCCGTTAGATATCCGCTCAAGCATTGTCCAAGTTTCGATGTTGTAAAGTTTCCATTTGCAAAGTTTTGCTGCATATTACCAACGTCTTCTGAAATCTGTAGCAATGAATTCCTTTGTCAGTTGATCAGTTTTAACATTGCAAACAATGATTACCAAAATGATTTAAGTAACTAACTAATCATTGTAAGAATTATTGGATTTAGTCCTTTTTAACCATATTTCCTCCTCGAAAAAGGACTCTCAATTCGGAAATTATTTTTTATTACAAGATAGGTTTTCTCTCGACGACAATCATGCTATAAGAAAAGCAATGATGTGGTCTTTTTATCTTGAAGATTTAAGTTCCAATATAGATATGTCGCATGAAATAACGGAAGGGTGTTCCACAGCTAAGCCGTTCGCATCAGAAACGTTGAACAAAAACATTTAGTGCGAGGAAGTAGATTATACGCCGACAAGGGTGCCCAACTGCCAACGTTCAAACCCTCAATGCCCGTGTAAAATTCGGGTCGAGTTGTTTTGTATCTCTTTTTCTATAGGAATGATTTCGTTTGTAGTTGGAGAACTTAGGTATTTAAATCCGACTACATTCTACTTTTGCTTCTAAGCTTCAAAGCTAGGTGTACTCAAATTTGGTTCCTTGTAAATTTTTGTTTGAAATAAACGATAACGAATATCTGCCCACTCTGAAATTATAATTATTATGGAAACTGTGATCCAATTTTCTTAGATATATCAAGTAAACTAATAGAGTAGGCAGTTAAGTAGGTACATGATTCGAATCACTTATTGTCTCTATGATTTCATAGTAAAGTACATGATTAGAATTACTTATTGACTCTATAATTTCAATAGATTTTACTATCAATTTTCTTTAAACAATTACTAGCATTTTTATCATTTCTCCAATAGCCTTGATACTTACAAGTAGAAAGGAGATTTATGAATTAGGAATATTATAATACTACTAGGCTAGGTTAGGTTATTTCATAAAATACTATAAATGAAACATTTCAGACTACATTAATAAAAAGTCAGACATTGACGTAGTAGATAATCTATAAACAGGATACCAATCCTACTTGGGAACATTACTTGGGAATACCCAAGTCTGAAAAGAAATGAAGTGGTAGGCAGGTACACACAACGTATTACGAACCTTATGAGGAATAAAGCTTTTCGTAAGATACACAGAGTAAACACATCTTCTAGGTAGAAAAAGCAAGAGTGTCAGCTGTAAGTACAAAATGTTCATTGTTTAAAGCCGTAGGAATAAAAACTAATAAGGGAGAGAATAAACAAAATGCGTCAGAGCGTGAATTTACAAGGGGAGGGCAATTAAAATGGGACTAACTTATTTTTGAGCTAAGTAGGTTTAAGTTTGAATTTGTGAAAATGGGTGTTAGGTAAGAGCTACAAAACGGTGTTCGGAACCCTGGGTGCGAGAGTTCATTCTCACATTTGCCTGGTATTTTTTTTAATATCACTTGCCTTGCGCCATCTACATTCAACAGACTAAAACATTTTGCAATTCAAGCAACAGCGCCATCTGACGTGGTACAGAAAATACCTTGTGTTCCATAAAAACCATGCCGCGTAGTAGTGTCGACTGTTTGAGCTAGATGGCAGAGAAGTGCTGAGAAATATTCAAGTTGTTATTTTATTGCGGTTTGCCGCGGTAGCGCTAAGCGAAAATGCAATAAATGGCTAGTATGCTGAAATATAATAATGGTTTTCATTCAAGCAATAAACGGTTTCAGGTAATACTTTTATGATATATCCCCAAGTACTATTATATACATATACCTAGAGTACTTGTAGGAACATTTAACTAAATGTTAACTAATATTATATAAACTAATTTACCTACCAATAATTAAAATTTATTCTGTCAGGCTGTTTGAAATGGATTAGCGGAATAAGGCAATGGCTTTATCAATTTATTGGCCGAATACTTAATTTATCTTTTAGGCCATGAAAATCTATCAAAATATTAGCAAATAAGTATACGTGTATGTAGGTACTAACCCGTATTTACAATTTGTAATTTGTCCCATAAAAAATAACTAGACCTGGCCAAATCTTTCTTTCTATCATTGAGATATTTTTATCCTTAAAATAAAGAAATTTCCACTTTTCCATGTAGGTACTAAGCTTACCTACTTACTTATTTAAATGAAAATAATACAATAGAACTTAAAGCTAGCTAGCCTAACCTAATTACTATAGGTATAAATCATTCCCGTGTGGAATGGTGGCAAGAATGATGGCTGCATTTCCACTCTGGACAACCAGGCTGATCCTTTGCGCAAAAAATGAGCCAGCCCTTCTGTCACCAGATGAAGCAATTAACCGCGGGGAAATATCAAATAAAAAAAAATTACAATATTATTAATTAAATTAGTGCCTGCCTAATGCCTTTCATTTAAATAGTTTCACTGTACTGAAAAAATATTTAACCATCGGCGGCTCTACATGTCTCTCATCCCCATCCCTTTCCAAGATGGCCTTTTTCTCATTTGTCAGTAATGCCAAGATGCAAAAGGAAATCGCTTTTATTACACAATGTGTCTGAAAATGTGGAGGGGCCACTGTCTATTAAACAAACATATCGACATAAAAACTTATCTTACTTCTTACTAATAATATTATTAATGCGAAAGATTGGATGGATGGATGTATGGATGGATGTTTGTTACTCAATCACGCCCCAACGGCTGAACGGATCTGAGTGAAATTTGGCACGGAGATAGATTGTAGTCTGGAATAGCACATATGTTACTTTTTATCCCGGAAAATTGAAGTGTTCCCGCGGGAACCAAAAAACCTCAATCCACGCGGACGAAGTTGCGGGCATTCGTTAGGATCGACATAATTCTACTGTTAGATCCGAATTCTGACACATCAAACACACTGTATTATGAAAATGGGCAACTTTTAACGTTACAACGCTTTCTCCGTGGCCACAAACTGGGTTTCATTAACTGAATAAATTTAATATTAACCATTTCGGTCAACGGTGATAGAAATTTCATTACCAAATCTATTTAAGTCTGAGAATTTAAATTAATTAACAGTGTAAGTTGTTAATTAAGTTTAACTGTTCGAAGAGATTCATCCCCACTTCTACGAGCCGCAGAGCAGTTCATTTGAGCAGAGATACGAGCTCTAAGGTGTGGAATACCCTCCCGGCGCACGTGTTTCCTGCCAGGCTTCAAGGCAAGAGTAATTGATAGGCATCTTCTAGGCAAGTGAGTTCCAACCTAGACCTCATCATTACTTTGCACTAAGCATGATTGTCATCAAGCGCAAACCTATATTTTTGCAATAAAAAAAATCTGTTTAATAGTCGCAGAGTTTGGCAAAGGGCAATTTTCTCTAAGTTTCAGCTTGAAATGATTTCCTGATCATTCTGCGTGTGTAGTTCTTAAATTCTAGATATTAGGTATTAATAGATAGATCTACTGTAATTTTTTGAAAAGGGTTCGATTTTCACCTACCTATGTTGAGATTTGAAGCGAAGATTCTTGCGAAAGGGCGAAAACACACTACGTAATTTTTTTTTTATCTGGAGCTGCACGGACTGGCATAACAGATAGTGTTTGCTATAAGGACGTCAATGTTACGTGCGAACATTTTTTTTTCTGACACTGACATACATTTTTCATCCATTGAAGGTTTGCTATGAAATAAAAATTAGGTTTTCATAGCAAACCGTAAAAGCAAAAACAGTGGCTGTCACTCTTTGATAGCCACTGAGTTACAGAATAAGGGGGCTGTTTAAGAAGTTCATAGATGCCTGCACGTCAAAAAGCATACTATGAACTCCATGAACAGTTCGAGTAATACGTTGTAATCTATCAAATGACTACGATTTGTCATTGTGTGTCAGTGAGTTTTCACCTTAAGGTCCTGTGTAGCGTAAAAGGGGGTTTTTAAAAGCAGTGTATCCATCAAACGGTGACATAATATATGCTTGTAAAAATAATGTGCTGTTTTCAAGACCTTTTAGCAGCCATTGACGCATCTCAAAATACAATTTAAAAAAATATCTCTGCATTGAAATTTATCTTAAACATACCTCTTAATTTACCTTTTAAAGCAATTTTTCTCCTTATTGAAACCAATAATTAGCTCTAGAAATATAAGATAACATTCATATTTCTAAATCAAACACTAAATTTAAGAAATCCATTAAAAGTATGCTCCTGAAAAAAGCTTATTATACTGTTGAAGATTATGTAAATGATAGAGGAGCATGGATTTGATCGCTCCAGCAATGCTGGGGACAGCGGTTACTTATGTACACATTGATATAGTAATTGTAAATGAATTATTTAAAAAGAGCAACCACCGAGTTTCTTGCTGGTTCTTCTCGGTAGGAATGTCATTCCGAACCAGTGGTAGATTCACTTGACGATTCAAAAGTACTTGTAAAAGTTTATTTGAATAAAAAATATTTGATTTGATTTTATTTGACACATTGTCGGATTCATTTGTATTGAAAAGTAAATATTATTCTTTTTACAAATTATCAGCGTGTTATGACAAATCTGATTCACACTATGTAAAGTGTCATATTTTAATCTCACATGGTGCTATATTAGCTATTTATGCAACTGTATCGTAATGAGGGTCATTTTAATTCGAGTGCTGTTTTTTGATACGAGGCTTGCCGAGTATCAAAATAGGATAGTACGAGAATTAAAATGACTAATTACGTACAGTTGCATACAAGATTTTATCTACGACAAGGACGTCTTTATAATTTTTTACTTTGTAAATTAATAAAAAAGTCAAATCAATACAAATTTCACAAGTTGCAAAAGTAATCCGTTTACCGCGTAATTTTTCTAATTTTTTTTTTAATATTGGCAGTAAGAGTGGCAGTACCAACCATAGAGTGGGTTGGGTACATAGAGTATAGAGTAGGTGGAGATGAAATATATAATAATAAATGTACATATTCAATGACGGGTGCCACCATCCGCCATGATGTAGGTATTGCTCCTCTACATACTAAGAACTCTGTGGTTGGGAAAGTGCCAGAACCCAGAGCCGCTAAGCTATAGGTATCCTATTTGTGAAGATAACCATATCGATACAGCTACGACTCATAACGATACAGCTCCCATACAACGAACTGTATCGTTATGAGAAGCAAACACGAAAGAGGGTTCAATTCGATATAGTTGTCAAATTCGAAATTGGAACTTTTCGATGCTGGAGTAGATAAAAAATATAACGAAATCGTGACTAATAATATCTTAAACCCAACTTAAGACATTCGAAGATACTCAGACTTACAAAGTGGCTGGCACTCAAGTACTATTGACCTATTCATCGTTAGGTTCTCAAGAATGTGTGAGTGCCGAGCAGCAAAAAACCAGTTTGATTAAAATACAGATGAGCGCGCAGCTTTTCACTTCAAAATGTCACTTACTTATCTGATAACTTTACTGAAACTTAAGCATTGATATCTCTAAGAGGGTAATATGAGCACTTCATGTAATAGGATCACTTAGGAAAATGGGATCACTCCAATCTGAATACAACAGGGATGATAGCCCTTTAGTACGAGCCTAGTAAATAGTTTAATTGCATGAAAGGTTCCAAAAGACTAAACTAATTGCAATGGAAGGTGCTAAAAGACACGTAAGGATTAAGGAATCTCTAGCTACAAAACACACTACGGAAAGACAGGGAAAATCGTCCGCACGAATCGTTAACGTTGTATGGGAAACACGTTGCGTCCTGTCGCGCAGGTCTGTGCAGCTCCATATAATAGCGCTTTATACATAAAGGATCATTGAGTGCGCACACTTTTTCAGCGTAAGTTAACTAGTGGTTCGCCCCGAACTGAGACCTCGCGGTATCCATAAGATAGTTTTAACTATCTTATGGATACCGCGATATTAAGATAGTTTTAGTTTAGATTATTATTATTGAGAACTATTTATCTATAGAATGAACTATAGAATGTCAAAGTCTTACCTACTCATACAAATTTGCCTGTACTTAATGATTTTTAAAATGAAGATACGTACGGTCTACACACAGAAACATACAATATACACTTAACTTTATTTTCTGCGAAGAGATAGAAAAGAGAATAAGATAACTGCCACACATAAAATATAAAATTTTCACAAAATCTTTACCATTTCCGCAGAAGTAAGAGAGAATTTAAGCATTATATCTGCTTCGTTACGCAAATAACACTCAGATTTTTAATTTCGTTTCTTACAATGATTTTCATTTCATTCCCGTTCTATACCGCTGTTCATTTACTCGCACAGTTATATTGTCTATTTTCACATATTCGATGCAGCCTGTATACATATATAGATGATGGTATTTACACAAGATCGTCCGAGGAACAAAATTGCACAGTTAAAGAAATATTACCACTTATTAATACCAGTTTAAAGTTATATAGGTATTTCGTACCTAAATTATCTAATCATTTCCACTTTGTATTATACCTACTTAAGGACTCATCCATACTAATATTATAAATGCAAAAGTGTGTCTGTCTGCTTGTCTACTACGCTTTTCTACAGATATCTGCCTAGGAGCATGCAGAAAGGAGTTTTACCACCTAAGCGGTTTTAGTAGCTCAATGGTCGGCTTTTATTATAAAAAAACTAATTAATTCACATTAACATCATCAATACCTAATGCTTTTGACCTTAAAATCACATACCCTAGAACCTAACTTTTGATAGGGTATCCACTACGCCAGAATTTTACCCACCCGTAGGCATTAATTTATACGATGACCTTACCAAACATTAGTGGTAATAGAAAAACCCAGTTCATTGTTTATGTAGCTATAACGTTTTTGGGTGTGATATTTAACCGGGGGCGGAAAGTCGGCCATTACGCCGTAACGACTTACCCATTTCCGACCGGAACGTAGGTATGAATGCAAACTGTTCCCGGAGTGGTTTTAGATAACAAGGAAATTGTTACGAACACGATTTTCGACTTGAATCGTTGTCATTAAACTGGTGTATTTGGATCAAGATGTATGTTTCTTAAAGATATTTGGGGTTTTCGGTTCCTTATATTTTTGTTATTTTCTTAATATTATAAGATTATATTAATATCAGATGTTAGTGATAATAACCGGGACCGACGAAAAAGGCCAAATTTGAACCTCCAAATTCGGTCACCCATCCAGTTACCGACTTGGGTCAACGTTGCTTAACAATCGCAATCGACTGATATGCGTTATTATAACTAATCCACTCGTCATTATTAATTTAAGATTATATTGGGGCTGATTCTGTTTAACACAATCTCTAAACTAAACAAAAATGGAAGCTTTAAATCTAGTTATGTCCCTTTCCGTAGGAAGTATTATGAAAGGGTTAGCAATATTTGTAATGCTCTAATTTTAGTTTAGTTTAGAGATTGTGCACTACAGAATCAGCCCCACTATCAACTTTTTTAATTTTTTTTTCAATTTAATCGAGATATGATCTACCTTACCATTAAACTTATGATGTACTAGACATTTTAAGTTTGATTTTCATGAAAAACTCTAAAATGCTTAGTGGATGCCTACGCTATAAATATTACCTGTATGCCAAATTTCAGCCTGATCCGTCCAGTGGGCTGTGAGTTGATAGATCAGTCAGTCAATCAATCAACTTTTCTTTTATATATTCATGTTTTTAACCGACTTCCAAAAAAGGAGGAGGTTCTCAATTCTCTAAAAAGTTAAAAATAAAAATTATTTCCAAAAAACCGCCTTCAACGCGTGGTAAAGTACTTAATAAATATTTTTTATTTCTACCCACTATGTTGAAGTCGGGCGGCTATTTAACATGGATAAGCAAAGTTGACTTGAAGCATCAGGCTCGCCCGACTTCAACATAGTGGGTAGAAATAAAAATTATTTATTATACTTTACAGTGGCGTTGGAAGTCGGGTTTTTGGGAAGCATTTTCATTTTTATATAAATTGACCGAACGAAAAACGAAACAAGGCAGAGCCAAAAATTTGTTAATATCTCCTGTTTCAGGTCAACTTATATACGATCAGGGATTGTTGACGATCATGTTGTACGATTTTAACCCATTTAAAACTGGAACAAACATGTTATGTAACTATTATATCATACGTCCTACATTAGTGTATTTTGTTTCCAGTATATAAAGTACTTTGTGAGTTAAATATTTTACCATTAAAGTATCCCTAAATGTGTGTACAGAGAACGATGTCAATTTTGAAAAAAATATCAAGTTTAAGTAGAAGATTTTTGGAGTACTTATCTGATTTATCTACCAAAATGGTGATACATCACATACATACATAATTTGTGATACACAATTGCTGGTCTGTCTATTTGTTCCACTCACATAAACTTACTGGAACATTTTAAATTAAAATTAAAAAAAAAATAACGATTTAACGAATATATATTATACCTACTTCACTTAAAAACCTGACATAGGTACCTACAGATTTATCACTATAAAATATAAAATGCGAATATTTGCGGAATTATGCGGAAAATAATATAGGTATGCCCATTGAAAACACTAGCTAAGTAAAATCCATATTTAATAATAATATATTATAAATGCGAAAGTGTGTGTGTCTGTCCGTCCGTCTATGTCTGTCTGTCTGTCTGCTACGCTTTCAAGCCCATATGTTCAACCGATTTTGATGAAATTTGGCTTGGGGAGAGTTTGTATCCCAGGGAACGACAACGACATATTATGCTATTTTTTATTCCGGAAAATTAAAGAGTTTCCGCGGGAATCAAAAAATCTTAATACACGCAGACGAAGTCGGCGGCATTATCTAGTACATAATATAATAATAATAATAAATATATAATATGTTATGTAACTATTATATCATACGTCCTACATTAGTGTATTTTGTTTCCAGTATATAAAGTACTTTGTGAGTTAAATATTTTACCATTAAAGTATCCCTAAATGTGTGTACAGAGAACGATGTCAATTTTGAAAAAAATATCAAGTTTAAGTAGAAGATTTTTGGAGTACTTATCTGATTTATCTACCAAAATGGTAGATAAATCATAATTTATAATATTAAACGTTTTATTATTTATATTACTTATAATATTATGTTACATTTCACTTTGCTAGTTTAGCTCTTGAAAGTACGGAGTACCTATGCGTAGAGTGTAACAATATCAAAGCGGATAATATTGCTGATGGCGATATCAAAGTTATATAAACGTTCATTAACGGTCTCTCGAGAACTTGTTAGAAAAATAAACGAATGTTGTTGCGATTCGCTAGCTCTCCACGGAGATTTTATATCAAATTACTTTTAAAGAGGCTACACTTCAGTCGAAAAATACGAAACAACTTGATTGTGATTGCAGGCTTCGGAATATCGCTAAAATGGATCGTGAATATACTTAGGTATATTGTCGTCAAGGGTCTCTTTTTCAATCTTTCCGAGTAGAATTTTCACTCATACATTAGTTAATGGTACCTAACATTAACTTTCATTGTTCCAAACAAACATACCGTAAGATGAGAATCTACTTTTATCTCCAGGATAAATACGTGACTAAAATAGGATTTTTAGAAATCCTAATGATTTGAGTTTGAGTCTGAATAATTGTGCGTAATAGGTAATCGAATAATAGATATTTTATTACCTGGCTTAGTTTGTTATGTCATTTAACTGGATTTCAAATTTGTATACAAGTAAATATTGCTAAAAATTAATAAGCAGTAAGTATTAATTAAAAACCGTAACCCGACTATGGGAATAATTTCAAAGGCACCCACCTTTTTGGAAGTAAAATCCGTCATATATACCTATTTTGTTTGTGTAAAATGTAGCCCATGTCACCCGGACCATAATAACGAATCCATTGACACCTCTTTCATCAAAATTGGCTGAGTACTTTAGGAAATATGCAACATACATAAATACAAATATAGACTAAAATCATAACTCGTCCTTGCCTTGCTGAAGTAGGGTAAAAATAGAATAGGTACAGATGTAGGCAAGTCCTATTTACTAATTTACTTTTACAACTTTTACAAAAATAAAAGAACTGCTGTACTTAACGCCAACTTTTAACTACCGTGAACACAATCTTCACGTTGTTGCTTAACTACAAACTAAGTTGCTGCTAGTTGCTGGGGGTGTATTACGTGAACACTTGAAATAATTTTCATTTCGACTTTATATCGAATACTTAGTCAATGATATTTACAAATGTTACTTTTAATTAAACAAAACTGTACACTGTAACTCGTTAGTCCAGTGGTTGGTATATTCGATTGCGGCAGACGAGGTCCCGGATTTGAGTCCCGGGTCAGGCCATAGATAATTGAGTATTGAGTAGAAATTCTTTGTGCTAGCCCGGAGTTTAGGAAGTTGGCAGTGTTTCACCCCCAGCCTTGGAGAGCACGTTAAGCTCTCGGTCCTGGTTATTATCACTAACATGATAATAGTCGTTAAAGCCCGCCAACCCCATTGGAGCAGCGTGGTGGGTCCAAGCTCTAACTCCCTCTCTCCTTTGAGAGTGGAGGCCTGTGCCCAGCAGTGGGACATTAATGGGCCATAGTGGTGGTGGTACATTGTAAATAACATATATTTTTTTGAGTAGCTGGATTTAGATATCTTAGTATAATGATTTTTCCTAAATTAGAGTATGTATTTTGCGAGTACAAAACGACAGATGATTTTATAACGACATAAACCTGCCGTATACTATCGTCAATTAAGTAAATACATAGAGCGGCTCAAGCAAGTTTAATTAATGGAAATATTTTAGGCAAGTGAACTCTGCCTTATTAAGCTCTAAAGTCAGCACATTTCTGCTCACAAATATGTATTTTTATTTTTCAACTAGCGAATGCCCGCGACTTCGTCTGCCTGGTTTGAGATTTTTGGTTCCTGCGAGAACTCTTTAATTTTCCGGGATAAAAAGTAATCTATGTACTATTCAAGACTATAATCTATCTCGGTGCCAAATTTCAGCCAGATCCGTTCAGCCGTTGGGGCGTGATTGAGTAACAAACATCCATACATCCATCCATACATACTGCCATTTTAACTTGCATATCCTTTGAGCTTCGTCGGTCACTTTTGTTCTTCTATACTAATATTATAAATTTGAAAGTTTTATAGATGGATGGATAAAATGAAGTTTGAAATCAAATAAAGTTTAATCTACGTTAGGTAGCACTTAATAACCCCCCTATTCCCAACAATGCACCAAGCAATTTGCACTTGAGTGAATTTAATATAAACCAAGTGACGCAACAATACTATATCCTGTACAAAGCATGACTGAATCAAGGATTGGTGTTCAATTATAACTTGAAATGAATCTTTGGAACAGGCGAATTTGAAATGAAATTGGATAGAAGCAGGCTTTACTTTGTGGAAGTCCATATAAATATATAATACAATAAAAAATATATAATACAATACAAGTTCTAATAATAAAATACGAAGATATAGTTGAAAATCTCGCGCTAGGTTGGCGCAATTCAGTGCGCCAACTGAGCTGTAGGTACATAGACAACATTCAAGCCCGCGCGCGCTATGTACCACCCGGACACGGGAGAGGTTATATATACATTGGTCAATTGTGGCGGATTATAGCTAATATAACTTCTAGTTCCTTCATACTTAATGTAAACTTAAGTTTGTAGGTGATTTGTACTTGAAAACTAAAATCCGCCCGTGACTTCGCTCCCGTAGGAATTTTATGTCTGAAATGAGTCAGTGAGTGTATGAGTGCATTTTTCTTTATTGGACGAGATGATGTTTGGGCGAGTTCTTCAAATTTACATCTTCCTAGCTGATGCCCGCGACTTCGTCCGCGTAGATTGAGGTTTTTTGGTTCCCGCGGGAACTCTTTAAATTTCCTAAATATAAAGTAGCCTATATGTTATTCCAGACTACCTATCTCTGTGCCAAATTTTATCCAGATCCGTTCAGCCGTTCTGGCGTGATTGAGTAACAAACATTCACCCATCTATCCAAACTTTCGAGGTTTTTAATACCCGTAGAAACAAGAACCCCTTACTTTTTCATGGCATAAAGTATGTCAACTATATCTTTGCATCAATCTGATTGACAGAAACGGATAGGCACACTTTTTTATTGTACTTTTTTTTAAAAAACCCCCTAAAATTCCTGTCACATATCAACAATGGAATCAATTATGACGCAAGATGTACCTTCAGGAATCCTAGGGGATATAGGATATTTTTGGATCTCTTTTTCCCATGATTCCCATTTCCCACGTAAATTTAACTGAAATCCACGCGGACGAAGTCACTTGTATCAACTACTCATACTAATATTATAAATGCGAAAGTCAGTTTGTTTGTTGGTTTGTTGGTTTGTCCTTCATTCACGCTGCAACGGAGCAACGGATCGACGTGATTTTTGGCATGGGTATAGTTGACGACCTGGAAAGTGACATAGGCTACTTTTTATCCCGGAAAATTGAGGAATTCCCGCGGGAATCCAAAAAAACTTATTCCACTCGGACGAAGTCGCGGGCATCAACTAGTAGGTTATATAACTAGCCGCTCTTCACCCCTGTAATAAATGTTCTCAGTGTAATTTATATTATTGCATTTCAGCTAAATCCTACCGTTTCATTAATAACGTACCTGCCTAGCTAGCTATTCACTTCTGCAGTGCTTTTCAACTGTAGCGGAAGTGCGGCGCCATTACGGGCTAATGACGTATTTCCGCTTAAGACATAGGCAAGGCTCGGACTATTTAAGGGAAGATTCTGAATGCATTCCAGAAATAAAAACTCCAGAAAGTTGATCTATTATGTAAAAGCGGCATCAATCATTACTGTAGTCTCTAATGCTGAATACATAGTACTCTTGCTGCGACAGTGGGTTTTGACTGTTATTAACTAATCAAAAATGATTACCATCGTTACCCTGTAGCAGTTATAAATACGTAATACGGTCCCAGTAATACGACATGTTTTAAAATTTAATCATGAAACTTTTATAATAACCAAAGATAAACTTATAATATAAGACAGCATACCCTTGGAAAATACATCTTGGAAGTAAGGGACATTGTCGTACGTGAACTAATTTTCAGAATAAACGTTTAGAGTCTGTACATTATATGAATAAAGTCTAGTTTTAACTTATTTTTAAAAGATAACCTTGAATAAATCCATATTTCAATTGTAACTAGACTAGATCTCTACAAAATGAATTTTTGCACAGCTATACCTATTACATTAAGTACCTATTTAAAGTACATTCAGGTCAAGGTCTATGATTTTCGCAATGTAAAGAGATATGGTAATAAGTTATTAATCAGATATCTTAGTAATAGCTAATGCCCGCGACTTCGTTCGTGTGGATTGGGGTCTTTTGGTTCCTGCGGGTACTCTTTCATTTTCCGGGTTAAAAAGTAGCTTTGTGTGTTATTCTGTGCTAAATTTCATCGAGATCCGTTCAGCTGTTCAGGCGTGATTGAGTAAAAACATCAATTCATCCATCCATCCATGCTTCCAAACTTTCGCATTTATATTAATTAGTATAGATATAAAAGGAAAAGGTGACTGACTTACTGACGGATCTATCAACGCACAGCTCAATCCACTGGACTGATCGGGCTGAAATTTGGCATACAGATAGCAATTATGACATGAGCATCCGCTATTTTTGAAAATTCAACTCCTAAGGGGGTAAAATACACAGTAAACCAACCAACCAGTATGGAAACTACCTAGAAACTACCTAGAAACGTTCGAAACAGCTCACTCACATAAACGTACGCATCGAACATGCGATGACGCGGCACTCACTACTGACGGCACTGCGACGAGCGCTTGGGGTCTCGTCGATGCGCATTCGAACATTTCTACGTAGTTTCCATACTGGTTGCATCTGTTTACTGTGTAAAATAGGTGTAAAAAGCAGCAAAGGAATATGACGCAGAGAGAAGTAGGTACGTTACGTAGCAAAATTAATGTGTTGACCTACAAAAAAGCTTTTGGAGGCATTTTTATTATATCTTAGCGAAAAAAATCAGACATATTATTTTTTTTGAAACACTGAAAAAGTTCCGAACCATCCAGTTCCACGTCGAAAAGACAATGCACACTTTCATTTGCATTCACCAAAGTATTTCAAACAAAAGAACATCATAAATGTAAAAACGAAGCCCACATAGGTGGTAAGATTTTAAAATTTTCACGTTAATTTTCCCTGTTCAAAATTTGGGTTAACTTTAAACATTTTAATTAAAACCAAATTAAATTGAATCATTAATTAGATTCCTGTCCTCAGATTATAATCTAATAGTGGTAGATTCACTTGACGATTCAAAAGTACTTGTAAAAGTTTATTTGAATAAAAAATATTTGATTTGATTTGATTTGAATGGTGAAACTTTTTTTTTTTTTATCCTCTACAAGCTATCCCCTTGACTGCGATCTCACCTGATGGTACGTGATGATGCAGGCTAAGATGGTAGCAGGCTAACCTGTTAGGGGCATGGCAGTTATATTAAACCCATACCCCTTCGGTTTCTACACGGCATCGTACCGGAACGCTAAATACGCTTAGCGGCACGTCTTTGCCGGTAGGGTGGTAACTAGCCACGGCCGAAGCCTCCCACCAGAAAATCTGAGTGTGAGCCCATGAAATATCAGGACTTTACCAAAGGGCAATAAACTTTTAAAATACAATAATATTGCAATTTAACTTAAATATGTTTATATAACTATAATATATGAATAACTTTCTAAATAATCTGTGGTTGCTAAAGGTATAGCTTCCCAGGTACTCGTATCATCTATTTTTTCTTTTGCCTAAAACTGTGAGGCTTTCAGAAAACTTTTTATTCTAAAGTTATAATATTAACTTAATATTAATATTGTCTTAATGGGTTTCTGAATAACAAACTGGAAGTGAATTAATTAACCCGAATATCGGCACAGAACAAAAGATATTTGCACAAACAATACTCTAATCTACTCTGTTTATTATCGCCCAAGGCGTTTCTTCCAACCTAACAAGAAAGCTTCTCGGTAAACGATTTGAATAATTTCTGGTTTATTTATTAAGTTGGCAGGTACCGTAATTGAAATATTCCACAATTAATCCTTTTTTAATCCTTTTTTTGTGAAAAATTGGGCGATGATAGCTTAGTGATTCAAGACATAGATCTCCTATTTTGGTGGTCAGCGGTTCGATCCCAGGGCGCGGCATTTCTAACTTTGCGGAGATTTAAATTCCTAAGAGCGAAAACACACTGTAGACAAAAAATAAAGGATTAAAAATCCGCGCGCTGACGTTAAATATGATTAAGATAAAACATTAGATCAAAAAGAAATATCAAATACTAGCTGACCCGGCGAACTTCGTACCGCCTTAGTATGCAAAATTAAATGTATATTTTTCAATATTTATGAGAGATTTTCTTAATATTTTTTTCCGTAAGAACCTTCCCCTAATAATAACAAATACAACAAAAAAAGAATTAGTGAAATCGGTCCAGCCATTCACGCGTGATGCCGTGACCAAGGAAAACGGGTTTCATTTTTATATATATAAAGAAATAAAGATAAGCACTCAATCAACTTCATGGTTATTCAGTTGTCTATGTATTAATAAAGTATTAATTTGTAAACGAAAATAAGATGTTCAGAACAAACGAGTAAGCGATACTTATTTATTGTGCTCTCGTATTTCATCTTGAATTACTTGCTATCATATTGTGGTGAATACAATGTTATGTTTGATTATATCAATAATACAATATTTGATTCTATTGGATTACTAAAAATATAAGCGTTAACACTATGTATAATCTCTCTTATATCCTTTGAATGTGTAGGTATGTAATCACGGTCAAGAAATAAGTAAGGAACCTAGAAATGTGCTTTTTACTTTCCGGTTTCAGATTGAGCTGAAATTTTGAATACATGTTTAGTTTGGATGGTAGTGCATGGTTAGGTTAAGTTAGCTAAGTGAAAATAATCTAAATCAAACATGGCGGACTCCCAAAGATGATGGACTAGCTATTTTTTATGCACCCCCGTTTAACGGTGTGCTGAGAAAAATACGAAAAGATTGACGTCACACTAAAATCAATGTGGCGAACGAAAAAAACTTTTTTAAAAACGTTTTTTTTTAAATTATCTTGTTAAATTCATAAAATTTACTCTCTGAAGCTCATCAAGAGTAAATCTTAGGCCGCGCCTCTACTATCATTAGAGTACCTACAGACTACAGAACATAGAGTCGACTAATTGTGTATGCCCAATAAATCCACAAGACGAAGGCTTTAATTACGGTAAAAGGGCAGAGATACTAAATGTATTAGGTTTCTTCTCGCTGTAATAAAATAGGTTGATCAATTTAATCCAACTCAAGAAGTTTACTTTGAGGACAATCAACCGAAATAAAATTAGAATTCAGAACGCAATTAACCGCTGTACACCAGCACAAAAATTTCAGTATGCCAACTTTAAACAGAAAAATTACATGGCATTTCTAAATCGTATGCATTATTGGTCAATTTTTTTACTTGTTTTTTTCAAAGCGCATTCTGAATATTAAAATTAGACCAAGGTCAAGATGTACAAGATTTTTATACCTGGATACGTGCAAAAACAAAAACATCATACTAATATTATAAAAGCGAAAGTGTGTTTGTTTGTTGGTTTATTGGTTTGTCCTTCAATCACGCTGCAACGGAGCAACGGATTGACGTGATTTTTGGCATGGGTATAGTGGAGGACCTGGAAAGTGACATAGGCTACTTTTTATCCCGGAAAATTAAGGAGTTTCCGCGGGAATCAAAAAAAATTAAACACGCGGACGAAGTCGCGGGCATCAGCTAGTATAATATATAATTATTCGCTTTCATCTAAAACAAAAACCGCCTTCCAAACTATACCTATAAGCACCAACTTAAACTAAAAAGTAAAAAACATTAACAACATTTTCTCAAAAAGCGCTAAATCAATTTCGATAAAATTGGTATGGGAACACCTTTGAAGTATGATCTACCGAACAAAAAAAAAATCATCAAAATTATAAATAAATTGTAAATCGTTTATTTGCTAGAAACATTGTACAATAGGATGACAAAGATTAAATTTGACCATATATGTTTCGCCATTGAATTGAATTGATTCATATTTAGCGGAATGATCGCGTAACATACATATAAAAAAAAACACACAGTCGAATTGAGAACTTCCTCTTTTTTTGAAACCTTAAAGACAACAAAAAACAGAACCAAACCAGAAGAATTAAAACAGAACCTTAAAGGTTTCATTATAATACCAAACTTTGAGGTAAGTAGGTGGACCAGCGGAAAAGAAACACCTAGAAGCATAGAAGACGATGACAATAATTTTAAATGTGTCAAGGACTACAAAAATTCTACATCAATGGTCAAGGAACATAAAATCATGGACACACAAAAAAGCGATCGTAAAGATCTTATCAGCCATAATTATTGACATATTTCTTCCTGGGCACTTTCTTAAATTACTCGGTAAGATATGTTTTATGGGTCGTTAAGCGTAATTCATGTCGAGCAACTAATTGCAATTGCAATAAAGAGTCTGCTTCTCCGCTATGTCTGGTGGATACAACTATAATGATCATATTTCTTTACTTATTCTGTTATTTTTAAGCTGTGGCCAGTTTAATTCAGATTAATCAACGCGCTAAATAGACTAAGAGAAGGGGTAAAAATACGTTTATCGAATCTGCCGGATAAAAAAGTAGGTATAGATTAGTTTTTTAAATTTCGAATAACGAATTTCGTAAGTAGAAATCGTACCCGCGACATCTAGCTTACGACGCGGCTATTTTCTAACCGAGCTACAGAGGGATCGTTTGAAGTGTTCAAAACTAATTAAAATAATTACGTACAGGTGCTCTATATCTCTCCATCTATACACAGGGAGAGAGACCGACTGCATTTTTGTCACGTAGGTACTATTTTTTCTGTACAAGTCCAGGCTTTTTGCCGTCGCAAAAATATAATCTATGTTCTAAAAAATCGAATATTTAAATGTTAATCTATATCTAGGAACATTGGCACTGGCTCTGGGACTACCGAGTAATTGAACGGGAGTCATACAATTAATCAACGCTGAGCAAACTGCGGCGCGCCACTATTTCGGATCGGCAGCTGGATTAGTCGCCAGATAAATCAAATTTTCGAGTTTCTGTTTGATAAACTAAGAATGATTGAGCAGGAGTGTATCCTAGCTGCAATCACAGCAGAAGTGTATCCTAGCTGCCCGTCCAGACGAGCACCGGGCGCTTACTTATGCTCATTTTGAAATTGAAAAGCGACATCGCCCGGCATTTAATAGAAAAAAAAAAAAAAAAATCTACATCCATGTCGCCCGGCGAAAAAAGCGCTCTTCCGAACAAGGGCGACCAGTCGTTGATAACTTTACTGTATCTAATAAAAACCAAATAAAAACTTGTCAGGTTTGTTGGGATTTTATACTCCAGCCCCAACCAACCAACAGATATTTTTAATGTTACAATAATACTTATAAGCTATAAGTTTTATAACAAACTACCTAATTAACAAAGCTCACGTGGAAGTGTATGAAACGGAACAGCCAGGCGGAGTAAATTAATTAATGTTTAACATTGTGTATTAGGCCCGCGTATGCAATCTCATGCTATTGATACGTAATGAAAATGCCACTAAAGCAAACATGGCGGCATAGGTGCTTCAACTACGATGGCTTTTAGCTCAGCGGGTGGCGGTATTAAAAGGTTTTTTGGATCATTTTTCACTGTGTCCCACTTTCTTTAATGGATGAATGCATATTCAAAATTGCAGCTTTCACCGTCTCACCTATTTTAGAGAGATTCTGATGCATTGTGAATGTGCTGAAGTTGCCGAAAGTTAGTAGGGATGGTTCGTGGTAGTGATGGAACTTGGAGAATGATCTCCAAGTTCTCAAGTATACCCAAAAAATTTATATACTCTGTTGCGGCGTGAAAGAAGGACAAACCAACGAGCCAACTATCCAACAAAGAAATACATATTCACATTTATCATTTTAATAGTAGATTAGTTTATATCGGTAGTAATTTAGGCAATACAGCATGGTATATTTAAAAGGCAATGACGACCCGTATGTTGGCCTAATCCTACTAATCCCGTAGCTTCTTCTACGCGCGATTAACGTGAAAAAGATTATTCGAAACGCTCTTTGTTCTCTGGATGTAACAACGTCCGTACCATATTCCAACTTTGTTACTATTTATCAGTCATACCTTTATTTTTCAGCTCCACATAAATAAAAACAAATAAAAATTCATGCCATTTTTGGTATGGAAATGGAAACGGGTTTTAAACCTTTCTGATATACACGCCGCTAAGGTGTGGAATACCCTTCCGGCAAACGTGTTTCGGGCCTCGTCTAACTTAAGTACCTTCAAGGCAAGAATAAATAGGCGTCTTCTAGGCACCCGCGTTTCAACCTAGACTTCATCATTGCTTTACACTAAGCATGATTGTCATCAAGCGCAAGCCTTTTTTTCCAATTTTAAAAAAAAGGAAATTCGAAAACATGCACAAAACAAATACAGTATAAGTAAAATATTCGGCTTTTTATGCCTGTTTCGGTAAATATGGATTTTAAATATTCTTAGATATAATATTCTGGAATACATCGCGCATTTTTGATCCTACTTTCCTTTTAGCGTAATCTGATCCATACTTTCTTACCAATAAAGTGCTATACAAACATTACGTAGATGTAAAGAAATGTCTTTCTTTTGCCGTGTTTCACGGTACATAACTTTTTATTCGTAGCACTGCTATACCTAAAACAATACATACACAAGGTCCCTATTGTGAGTTCAAAAACACCAACAGGTCATATGAAAAACACGTTTCGTTCTGTCAGGTGTAGCGGCCTTCGCAGTCCGCACATAATCCAATAGATGGCATTACTAGTAGCGCACGATGAACACGAAGAGCCTAACTCACGCTAACGAAGCGTTCTCTGAATTACGCCTATATACGACCTCCAACTATGAACGGTTGGACCAGTGGTCCCCCAGCACAACACCCGATCGGTGGATGATCATCCTTTGCTACGGTCGAGCCATATCACCTGCTCCCGTACATCAGGTAAAGCTGTGCAGCTCCATATAAAAGTACACACTTTATATCCACCAGAATATTTGTTCGTAGTGAGTTTTCGTCCTAAGGTGACTCTTATCTAGTTCACACTGAACTTGAACTGATCACATTAGCGTCAAAGTAAAATGAACCTTAACAGCAATGAATTAAAGTCACAAATTCAGTACAACTGATTTTAATATGGAATCGTATCGTATTCATAAACGTATATGAACGCATAAACGAAATTGAGCTATATCTCCATGCATCTAAGGTTCATTTTACTTTGACGCCAATGTGATCGAACGTTCAATACGATCAATCGTATTTGCAATGTAAAAACTCAGAGTAAGCGTACAGGAATTATGTGAAATCGTAGCAGTCGTAATTATTCGTAGCGACGTTAACGCGTAGCAGCTCTACGCAATATTTCACTGCGTTATTCAAAATGCTTTTGTCTGCTACGTGAAAATACGAGCCATTGCGGCATTTCGTAGCATGGTTTTAGCCTGATATTAGTTTATTTGTCGAGTTGTTACAAGTAACTCAGTAAGATCAGACTCATGCTAAGATCTATAGTGCGCACTTGGACTTTACTCAGGCTTTACTTGATGGACTTATGTGATTAAAATAAATCTGTCTCGTTTTAATCATGTCTCAAGTCTGAGCAAACTCAAAGTTCTCTCTATATAGAACTCTCACTCAGTGTTAAGGTCAAAATATTGTCTGTCGTAGGTACAATCTTTTTTTACTTAAACACATTTAATAACCTAGTGCCAGGGCAGTGGCGTGCACAGGGTTCGAAGCCAGGGTAAGCATTAATTATGTATGAGGGTGAAACAGCCAGTTTCCAACTCCAGGCTAGTGCTGAAAATTTCTTAAAACAAAAACCTAATATCGAACTTCCTTATCTAAGATTTTTGGTCCGACCCGGGAAAGAACCCAGCACCTCTCAACTGCAGTCGAACATGCTAACCATGCTAACAAACCATGCTCAACTACTAGGTACTTAATATATTTTATAATGTGAATTGTAATGCAAAAAAGTACACCAAGAACTCTCTCGTTTCACACCCAAAAAGGTAGGTAGGTACTTAAAATAATAATAATACTATGTAAGTAGATTGTTACGTTACCGATTGCAATACCGATTTCTGAACAATTCCAATAATTTTGTAATCACTAATCACTAAAAAAGTTGTCACATGCTGTTCTCACAATAATTCACGTGTTTTTTTACAAAGAAATGTCCTTGAACGTGTTAAAACAATTTTTTAACGGGACGAAATTCGCAATCAAAACAATAACAACACAATAAGTAATAACTAATATGGCGCGCGCGTTCGTCTGGTAGCCGGCGGAAGTCTCGCTAAATAACTCTTTTATTAAAATATTTAATTTCAATACTTTAATTACGCTATTATTTGCGTGAGAAAATATGTTTACCCCTTTTGGATGTTTAATCGGTGGCCGTATTATGTTTTTTTAATTTAGACTGCTTTTGAGTTAATACTTAATTAATAATTTAGAATCTTTATAATTTCTTAGAATACAAAATCAGTGGAAAGAAATACAGTAGAAAATTTTAATTTATTTAATAATTTCAACAATTCTTTTTGGTATCTAGGTAAATACAGTTACTTAATTTTCATTATTAAAATAAGTCTTGAGTTGATCACGCAGTTTCCGGAAGCTGAGCTTTTTATTGACGTAACGTCGTGCGTTATGACTAGGAGTGATGACTCACACATGTAAATGTATTTCGTGTTGTATTACTGAATGTGAAACACACATACCTAAAATTTTTGCCATTTTTAACTCCTGCTTGTTCCGTGGCGCCAGCGTCGCGTCGGTTCAATGTTATTATGAGCGTATTGACTTTGGATAGAATTCGTGACATTATCTTCGTGATAATTACAGAATTAATATAGATGCGGGTGGTTATTTACTATAGATGGCGTTTTTATGAATTTATATTACAGTTGTTTTTTTATTATTTTATTATGTAATTTACTTGAGTATAACTTTCATACAGTTGGGGTAAGCTGTGCTTATTTGCCTCTATGAACTGCACGCCACTGTGCCAGGGGACCTTAGCTCATACATTTTACAGTAGGTACCTGATTTAGTAAATTATAGATTTAAATATTCGTTAATTGAGATCTGTCTCACGAGATTCTCATTTATTACTTATCATAGAAGCGTGAGTAGGAACGAAATAAGTCAAAGCGTTGGATTTCCTTTGTTCTTTTATCTGAGAGATAAAATGGATGAAATGGGAATAAAATTCAAACGACGTTTACCCTTATCTGTACGTTACCCACCGCAATATTGGCGCCGAACAAAAAAACCCATCCATTCTGCAGGTAAATCTAAGATAAAACTAAATGAAACCAGTGATAAGAGTTATATGTTTTGGAATACAAACTAAGTTTATCCATACGATGCGCCAGTTAGCAATGTGCCAGCTCTGCGATTTTTTCTTCTGTAATAGTCCTTAACACAGTAACTTTAAAATACCCTGTAACCATGGCAAGACCGCAGATTGCCAGAAAAATTGAGGAGTTTTGTATAAGTACGTCATAATTAAATGGGCTGCATCCAAGGTTGCATTATAAATACGCGGTGAATTGACTGCATTCTAACTTAAAAATTTTGGCCTGAAAAGTATGCAATGGGAAGGAATAACGTTACGACAAAACAATTAAGGTATTAAAATTTTACGACGGATTACGGATAAGTTAATAGGAGCATAAATCACAATGTTGGAACATGGAAACTAGTTCACCTAACGCACTATATTTATACGCTATAATACAGCGAAGCAAAACGACACAGATATGTAAATGGATAAAATAAATCGGTAAGAACGACACGAAGCCGTAATAAATTAGAATATCATTAATATACAATGCTTATTTCAAAACGAACGTGAAAAGAGTAAAACGAAGAATATATCCTCGAATTTAATACGAGATTAAACCTCTGTAGATTGTTTGCTAGACGAGTTGCGAATTGGATATCCTTGCGGAATTTGGGTTGCCGGGCGAATTCTCAGTCGCTTTCGGGACGGCGTGAGGGGTGCTCGTTTCGCCCCCTCGTTTCTCAATCCATTTTTCAAAAATCTTACTTCATCTTAAACATATTTAGACTATCCTGTATGACTATCGTAGATTTTAATTTAGAAAATAAAAAAATCATCTTCATACTTTGAATCTACAGGTGGATCCACGTGCTCATTTGCTTGACAAGCGAAGACTTTATGATTCGTTAAAAGATTTGTACCATTAAAAAATAAACTCGAATGTGTGTTTGTTAGATAAACAGTTTAAATATCAGATGAATTAGTCAAAACATCTCAATAATTATTCTTAATTATAATATTTCTAAAATCTTGTAAATATTTTAACTCTATACCGTTTAAATCTTTGAAATGTATCGAATTTTAGAGTAGGTATAAGCAATTTCAAAAATTCAATATTAAATCATTATTAAATGTGGCCTAAGTGTTAAGTGTGCTGTGATATTGTAGTGTGGTTTAATAATTATATTTATTAATCGATGTGTTGTAATCGGTGGGTATTGATAACATTTATTTAAAAAAATACACAGTAAGGTTACTGTAGGATGGTTACAGTGGTATATACTTGTTCAATATTTTCAATCTAGTCAAATGTTATATTTAGGAAAAACAACTCCTTTTTAGCAATCAAAACCCGCAACAACAAACGTACAATTAAATAGAAAAAATGTTCAATACTGTGCAATCTAAATTATTGGAGTGTGTATAAATATACACACCAAATTTTGAACCTCACTATTGAAAGTTAGTTAAAAAAATATAAATATTTTAAGTAAAATAAAGTTATATAGTGTTCTCTGCTACGTGAAATTAAAACTTATTTCACTTTGAATTTTGTAGTAGAAATTCAGTATAAAAAGACACGAGTGCTACGCGGGGTTTGTAAAAGAGCTACTTACGTATTTTCAATATGTAACACGTACCTATTTGAAACTATAATTTAAAAAAAATTCAAAAAAAAAATAAAAACCGACTTCAAAAACCACAAACACTAAAAAGTAAAAAATAATTTAATTTATTATGTATACAAGAGATAATGTAGTTCTATAATAACATTTTTTGGAGTCGGTACCAATTAGCCGCATGAACCGTCTACCTACTCTTCATTATTGTTGACGTGACTCCACATTGGCACCGACTCCAAAAAATGTTATTATAGAACTACATTAACTCTTGTATACATAATAAATTAAATTATTTTTTACTTTTTAGTGTTTGTGGTTTTTGAAGTCGGTTTTTTTTTTTTTTTTTGAAAATTTTTTATTTCACAATTTTTAGTGGCCCCACTGTTTTAAAATACAGGGTGTAACCAGAACGCTAGTAAAAACTTAGCGTTATTAAGAATAACGTCGTTTAATCGTTACTCGTCGACTTGTCTAACTTAGACAAGTCAAGTACAAAGTCCTTTCATATGATACCCCACTTGGTATAGTTATCCTACTTTGAAATTTCAAACCCCTGATTTTCCCCACTTTTTTAATTAAACTAAAAATAATTTTAAATTTTTTTGATTTCCATGATATTGGGCCACTATTATATACAACTATTCCAAATTTCATGTCAATAGCTTTAATAGTTACTGAAATAATCGACTGTGACAGACGGACGAAGAAAGTCGCACCATAAGGGTTCCATTTTTACCATTTTGGTACGGAACCCTAAAAAAAAAGATATATTATGCTATGCATGGTTAAAACATACTGTTTACAAAACTATCACACTGATCGCGAGCAATTTACTCTTATCCATTGAGGAGTTCCGTTCTCCATCTCCGGAGATATTCATCAGATCTTCACCAAATTAAAATGGGACCACCTCTGAAGTAAGACCTACCAAACAAAAAAAGAATTATCAAAATCGGTTCATAATTGGCGGAGAAATCGCGTAACAAACATACAAAAAAAACATACGCGCCGAATTGAGAACCTCCTCCTTTTTTGGAAGTCGGTTAAAAACGGAGTAAATATTACAATAAACTTTTTCTTGTTATTTATTAATTACTAGATGACTAAGTTCTTTCAATTACCGCGGGAACTCCTTAATTTTCCGGGATAAAAAGTAGCACATGTCCTTCCCCGGGATACAAACTATCCATGTACCAAATTTCATCATAATCGGTTGTACAGGTGGGCCGTGAAAGCGTAGCAGACAGACACACTTTCGCATTTACAATATTATAAGAAAGGAAGTATGGATAACGGATCTGAAGAAGAGATACGTCAATCTAGGCATACTCCTAGACCCAAAGAGTGAAAAAGTGCAATATGTAGCAATGTGATCAAACTGGTGAAATGTACATAGGTATATAAAAATATTCTTAAAAACTAATCAGTAGAACATTTTACGTTCGAATGGATAACTGTCTAAGTAATAATTGGTATCTGGCGCTAGATCAAGACACTAAAGAGCCATTCACTATATTTGACATAAGGCTTCTTTGTGGGGTAAAATATGTGTCAAGAGCTCTCACGCTTACCTCACTGCACTGAGATGCGATGAAAATGTTCTAAGGTGCCTTTGTTTTGGATACATTTCTACATACGTTTTTAGAATGTTGATCCCCTTGCGCAGTGGTGAGAGCTGTGGTCTCACTAGTAGGAGGGTCCAAGTTAGATCCTGGGCAGGGTCTATTTGGGAATTTATAGTTCTTGAAGTTTATCTGGTCGGGTCCGTACTCTGTGGGAGGCTTGGGCTGTGGTTAGTTACTAACCTCCTAGTAAGGACGTGCCGCCAAGCGATTTAGTGTACCCCTACGATGCTATGTAGAAACCGATTAGGGGTATTAAATTTTAAAATTAATAATATATTAAATTAATTATTAATAATTAATTTTTAATTATTAGTATTAATAATTAATATAATAATTATTAAACTTTAATACAGCTGCCCTACCCCTAAGAGGTTAGCCCGCTACCCTTAGACTGCATAATCACTTAATACCAAGTAAGATCTCAGTTAAGGGCTAACTTGTAATAAAATAAAATTAACCACACCCTCTCAGTGTAAAAATTCGAGCGATTCAAGAAAAAGGTGTTAAAAATGAACTTTTATAGTGTAACATAAAACCCACGCGTTAAGTTAATTATTTTTGTTACATTCTAAAGAATGAGGAAAACGTGTAATATTTTATGGCGTACCTACAGTAAAACTCAGGTGCGAATCTAGTCAGGATCCCCAACCCAGCAGGTGTTTTAACTTTAGTTTTATGGTGTCGATCTATAAAACTGCACTTTAGATCACAAAGTTTATAGCATGCGATTCTAACGATATTAAAAAGTTAAGGTATTCTAATTTTTATTTTAAAAATAATACTTTTGCACGCAGCATCGCTCACGGTAAGTTAGATTTTTTTTAATACAAATACAGGGGTCTAGACTCCGAATATGATTTTGTCCCATTCGGTGCCGAGACCCTTGGTCCGTGGGGTCCTAGCGCTATAAGGATTTTTAAGGAAATAGCAAAAAGGTTAGTCGACATCACAGGAGACCGAAGAGCTGGCAGCTACCTCGGACAAATAATTAGTCTAGCTATTCAAATGGGGAACGCTGCCAGTATCTTCGGATCCTTGCCTAAAGGGACTCCTTTTAATAACATATTTTAGTTATTATATTATTAATGAAAATTTATATTAATATATTTCCTCTTTTAGCTGACGTCTACGTTATAAAAGTTTGATTCGATAATTATAAAAGTCTGTATGCCAGATTTCGTATTTTCAATGCAGGTTATATGAAAAGGGGTTTTCTTAACACAATAGTTATTTTGTCAAGATGTAACGCGGGGATCAGGCCTGGAAAAATCATACGGGACAAAAATAGTCAAACTAAGTCTCTCTCCCTCTAGAATAGATGGTGAGAGACATTGCTTTGCCTGTACGTGTTGAACATGTTGAACACTACCGTTTGTTTTGCTCAAATTTTTATCTAAATATAATGGTATATTTTTAATAAAAGTTTTAAATAAAATTTGTATTTATAATTAACGACATTAAATTTATATTTACGACACTTATTTAGATTATTTAGATAGGTAGATATGTATAAAATTCAGAAATATACACTAAGTACAATAATAAAATATTTATATTTCTAAATACGGCAAGAAGTCCTATAATAGAAAGTAATTTCACAATTTTGCTATTTGAACTTGTTCTAATCATGCACTATCTTGGCTTCGTTAATAAGATTAAGATATTACATTTAGTTTTACTCAGCCGAGGCTCGGGGATTAAGCTTATTCGATTTCGTGGCTAATGAAAAGTTTTAATGTACGACGACGAATTTAATTCTATCAAAGTACGTGGGGTGTATCATTTTCTAACTACTTTTTGATAAATAATTTTTAATCTACGGATATCGCAATTTCTATTATCATAATATTACTATGGCACTAGATGGCAGCTGCGACTTCGTCCGCGTAAATTAAGTTGTTTACATTCCCGCGGCCAACTGCTATTTGAGGAGATCTGAGTTTGAAATCCATCCTATCCATAACTTATATGATTATTCATAATCATTTGCTTTAACGGCAAAGAGAAAATTCATGAGCTAAAATGCATTCCAGAATTCTCCATGATATTCTGAAAGGTGTGTGAAATATAACATGCAGCACTTGACCACCTTGGCCGACTATGACTTTAATCCTTCTTGTTCTGAGAGGAGAGACCCGTGGTATTGAGCTGATATATTTTACGGGCACAAACCAAGTCTCTAACAAAATAAATCACGTATTTGGGCATCTAGTTTTCGGTTTATCGAAACCCTATAACCTAAAAATGTCATTTAGATCTACTAATGTAACAAATTGAACTCTACAATATACAATATTTCACGGGGTTAAGAAGGTATAACAGAGGATCCGCATCCGCGATCCACTTATAAAGTGTATAATCATATAAGTTAATCGACATGACTTCGTCCCAATGAGCTGTCTAACTTTCGACTCCCGACACTATTACCTACTAGCTGATGCCCGCGACTTCGTTCACGTGGTATCCCGATTCCCGCGGGATAAAAAGTAGCCTATGTCACTCTCCAGGTCCTCAACTATGGGTATAGTGATTTTGGTATGGGTATGCCAAAATCACGTCGATTCGTTACTCCGTTGCGTCGTGATTGAAGGACAAACCAACAAACAAACACACTTTTTCCTTTATAATATTTGTATGATTCTGTGCCTCGGGTCCTATTTTAATTTTATGAAGAAAACTTTTAAAGTAATTTTGTCGATGACATTTTCCTTAACCAGCTTATTGTCCCCTCTGTGTAGGTATTAATTATCTACCAGTATTTTTTTATTACATCGTTACAATTTTCATGAATGCTTAGTACTTTTATCAGTAAATTGAAGTTTTCAACTAAAATTATTTACGGTTTCCTTCCATGTATTTAAGTGTCAATTATTCATAACGATCATACCTACCATACACATCACATAAGATAGATGTAATAATTAACTCTTCCACGTGGCACGTACCTACGGTTTCAAACATTTCCTGAATGTAAATCAGGGGCAAGGATATTAGGCTTAATGTTGTCTCAGATAACCCCATATTGCTTGCCTAAGGTTATCCTAAAATTATAATATAATTGCAATTAAAGTAATAATAGCTATTTATGCAACTGTATCGTAATGAGGGTCATTTTAATTCGAGTGCTGTTTTTTGATACGAGGCTTGCCGAGTATCAAAATAGGATAGTACGAGAATTAAAATGACTAATTACGTACAGTTGCATACAAGATTTTATCTACGACAAGGACGTCTTTATAATTTTTTACTTTGTAAATTAATAAAAAAGTCAAATCAATTGACTCGTTGGGAAAGTGCCAGAACCCAGAGCCACTAAGCTATAGGTATCCTATTTATGAAGATAACCATATTGATACAGCTACGACTCATAACGATACAGCTCCCATACAACGAACTGTATCGTTATGAGAAGCAAACACGAAAGAGGGTTCAATTCGATATAGTTGTCAAATTCGAAATTGGAACTTTTCGATGCTGGAATAGATAAATAATTTTATCTAGGCAAGCCTCGTATCAAAAAACAGCACTCATTACGATACAGTTGCATAAATAGCTATTATCTACTCCAGCATCGAAAAGTTCCAATTTCGAATTTGACAACTATATCGAATTGAACCCTCTTTCGTGTTTGCTTCTCATAACGATACAGTTCGTTGTATGGGAGCTGTATCGTTATGAGTCGTAGCTGTATCGATATGGTTATCTTCATAAATAGGATACCTATAGCTTAGCGGCTCTGGGTTCTGGCACTTTCCCAACCAGTCAATTGATTTGACTTTTTTATTAATTTACAAAGTAAAAATTATAAAGACGTCCTTGTCGTAGATAAAATCTTGTATGCAACTGTATGTAATTAGTCATTTTAATTCTCGTACTATCCTATTTTGATACTCGGCAAGCCTCGTATCAAAAAACAGCACTCGAATTAAAATGACCCTCATTACGATACAGTTGCATAAATAGCTATTAAGTATATATCCCACATATTTGCCTTGAAAGCTATAAATTCTTCCCAGGCCAAATAAAAACGGTATGTCGTAAATCGGAAAACTTCAGTATCAAATACTGAAGTTTTCCGATTCATTTTATTAGTATTTTCATCTCTAACAATTTTAATTTTGTACTGGTTCCGCCAATAGATTAAAATTTGGATTTAATATTGCAAGTAGTTTTGAAATCTGATATTCTCTAAAGTTTTAATCCTAAATTAATGGTCACCAAAGGCATTCCCTTTGAAGACATCGCGGATTCAGTTGGAATAAATCCGCAATGTATTACGAAGCGTGAGGGTAGAACGATGCTGTGGTATTAACAACTTCTCAACTTCCATTGCTTCGTACTCGTGTTAAATTTTATCGTCCGACGCCTTCCATTACGTGTGGTCTAAGTGATAAGAAAATATTTTTTCGAACAGTGACTCTAAATAGTAATAACTACTAAACTCCTTAATTTTCCGGGAGAAAAATTAGCCTATGTGCTATTCCAGACTATAATCTTCCTCTGTGCCAAATTTTATCCAGATCCGTTCAGCCGTTGGGGCGTGATTGTGTAACAAACATCCATCGATCGATCCATCCATCCAAACTTTCGCTCTATATTAGTATAGAGTATAGATAGTATATAGTATAGTATAATAGATGACCCGTCGTCACGTTGATTTGCTAATAAATTTTATGAACGCGTAAAATTAATTACTGTCCTATTCTTATTACACTTGTTTAATTATGCCAAATTTAGTTTACCTATTTTATGTTAGTATTTGTATGCAGTATTTAAATATCTCCCTACTATTAATTTTCCTGTTTCAGGTTTGTATTTACGATTTTAGTATTATCACAGGCGATCTAAACGGTGATATATAAATAAATAAATAAATAAATCACTTTCTTTATTTAGGCAACAGAGGCCCATGGTTGTTAGAACAATACAATCTTAAAAACTATGTTAGTATTTAATTTTATTTTTAGTATAAATTTAACTTAAAACAAGATTCCGTTTAAGTCATCGAACGAGAACTTTAATAAAATGTTGCAGGATCGGTGACTCTAATTTATAATATTATATGTTATATACTTAAATCGTACGTATGTGTGTACGTAGAAGATTGTAGTTCACTATGCAGTCGCAGCTTGAAGCTGTCATTCCTGACTGCTTCAAGCTGTCCGTGTATGGGTGGCCTTACATTGCAGAAAGTTTGTAAAATGTTTCAAAAGTGGCCCAACCGTAGATAAGTTTTAACCAGAAACTTTGATCAAAGCATCTTTCAAACAAAATACTTTTGGGAGAGGCTTTGGTGTAGAAGAATGGGCAAGTTTCCAGTACACCGAACACGCTATCTCTTGTGACTTACTTATCGGTCCTTAATCGTCAAAGTTACCCCGATTGGCAAACGCAAGTATCCAACGAGAATCTCCATAAACCACACCTAAAATCACTTTCGCTTCTCTTTGGCTACAATTAAGCATAGGAAGAATTTCACTAAAAGCCATAAAATATTTTTGTAGGTATCTACCAGAAAATAATCAACCTTTTACTTTAATTTTTTGAAAAATATATGACTTAATATTAACCAAATAATTATTCGCTTTCATCTAAAGCAAAAACTGACTTCAAAACTATACCTATAACTACCAACTAAAACTAAAAAGAAAATACAATCTGGGTATATATTTTGTTCTTTGTTGATTTTCTCAAAAAGCGCTAAATCAATCTCGATAAAATGTATATGGGACCACCTTTGAAGTATAGTCCACCAAAGAAAAAAAGAATAATTGGCGGAATGATCGCGTAACATACATACAAAAAAAAATACAGTCGAATCGAGAACGCCTCCTTTTTTGAAGTCTGTTAAAAAATATCTTCTGCCATTATACTCGTACATATCACAGTTTAACGAAATTACATATTATCGTGGGTGGCTGAACGCAGGCAGTGACATGAGGGGCATTGCTTCTCTCAATAAACGCCACTATGTCCGGTCACAGAATACTAACTACCTAATAAACTGCCCGGTCTTTATCCTTCCTTATCCAACCACTATTTTATACTTTAGTAAAACTGAAGTAGTACTTTGCTCGCACGAAGCGTTTTTGCTCGATGTTTTTGATACGAACCGCTAGGGTGTGGAACACCCTCCCACCGCACGTGTTTCCTGCCACTTATAGCCTAAGTACTTTCAAGGCAAGAGTGAATAGGCATCTTCTAGGCAAGCGCGTTCCAACCTAGACCTCATCATTGCTTTGCACTAAGCATGATTGTCGTCAAGCGCAAGCCTATACGCAATAAACAAAAAAATCTTTGAATGTTTTGCGAGGACTTTGCTTTTTCTAATTTAAAAGCAACATTTCGTACAAATGATCGCGTGTTTTTGCTAACGACAGCATAGTATCATTAGCTGATACATGCCATATGAACATTTGAGCTCAGGTATTCTATAATATTGAATAGAATAAAATAAAGTTAGACATACTATGTATAGATTGTCGATTAGTAATATAGTTTTATTTCTTTATTTGTCAGTAATAATAGAGTTCATTTTGTTGCACTAGTGATTATTACTGATGAAGTCAAAATATGCTAGTTATCACTCTTCTGCTAAGATGCAAGGCGGAAGGCAAGAAACGCATTATAACGTCGCGCCTCTCGGTACCTTTTTCCTACCATCCTACCAATTAGACGTGCCAAAATAAAGACTGTTTGTGATCTTTGATTCATTCATCGTAAGTTATCGCATCGCTGTTTCGCCTATACATAATAGAAAAAGGGGAACTCGCATAGGACCATACAAGAGACTCCACACTGGTATACATATAAATAAATAAAGGTGTAGCCATCAACTAAAATAATTTACATTGTGTGGTGGTACGGAACCCTTTATGCGCGATTCTGACTCGCACTTGACCGGTTTTTTTGTATTCAAGCCAACGACTCGCAAAAGTTTGGAGTTTGTCAAAGTTGGCGGAACTGACAAGAAACTTAGAAAACAAAACAACTTTGAACGTCGAATAAGAGACTGTTAAATCACCCAGTGGATTTGACTACATAAGGGGGATATAAATACTTGAAATGGACTTGATGTAAAGTGCCTTATTTCCATATAAATCCTATCCTATTTTTTATTCACCTGTGTATAGTTGTGCTCCATTATTACCTACCAAATCTTTTGTCATTAGGCAGACTGGCTATCTGTTGCAGAAAACACAATTCATTCCTACACACTCTCTAAACTAAACTAAACTGACAACACTAAATCTAGTGCTGTGCCTCTCCAGGACCATTATGCGAGGGACAACAATGATAGTTCTGTATATAAAAAGACTAGCTGATGCCCACGACTTCGTCTGTGTGGAATAAGTTTTTTGATTCCCACGGGAAATCCTTAATTTTCCGGGATAAAAAGGGTTTCCAGGACCTCAACTAAACACATGCAAAAAATCACGTCGATCCGTTGCGACGTGATGGAAGGACGAACTAACAAACCAACAAACCCATAAACAAACACACTTTCGCATTTTTAATATAAGATTTATTAGATTCAATGACATCATATGTCATTGAGGGACAGCAATAAAATTAGACATGTCATTTTAGTTTAGTTTTGAGATTGTGGACAACAGAATTAGTCACACTGACGAGTTTGTAGCAGTTCTTATTTACCATAAGCTTTCTTGTACTCAAGTTGTAAGTTTATTCTTACAATCGGAACATTTAACGTTACACATAATATTGTCGAATTGAATTAATTTTTCTTTTCTTGTGAGCACTCTTAGCTTTTCACGAAACAAAAATACGATAGCGGAAGAAAGCACTTAATGTACATTTCTGTTAGTTCATTTTTTTTACAAAAACTTTACGAGATCTTGAATGACAATATTTTTGAATTGACTCTTTGGCTTTTCGTCCAAGCCCATATGCTGAAATAAAAAGCAAGTTTTTCATTGCCATTTCCGTTAAATTAAGAGGTATTTGGGACATATTTGAAAAAAAAGGAGATACATTATATCATGGAATGGAATAGAGATTTTGTTAACTATGCTCCAAGCAAGCAAGCTAATTCTAAAGTCTCATTTTAATTGGAAACTTCCGTAACATCACCCAGACGAATAGAACTTATACTCTCAAACTTAGGGTTGACAAAAACCTAATAATTACTTTTATATTTCATTTATACAATTAGTAGTTTCACAACTGAATCCTCAAACTGTAAGGCATAAATAATAATAATAATAATAATGTCCTCCCGACCGAATTTCGGCCTCGGCGGCCAATCTCCAGAAAGATTGGCCATCTGCGCGGGAGATATTATAGTGCACAAGTGTATGCGCAATCACAGGTGCACTCTCTGTTCCTTTACTCTCATAGCCCGATGGGACGGAAAATCCGACACGACCGGAGAGAGATCAGGCGCAGGACCGACGGCTTAACGTGCTCTCCGAGGCACGGGGGTGAAACACCGCCAGGCGCCAACTTTCTAACTCCGGGCTTGTACTGAGAATTTCTTGTCAGAAAACCCCAATAGGTACTTGTGACCCGACCCGGGACTCGAACCCGGGACCTCATCGGCCGCAGTCGAACATGCTAACCTAGTGGCCAACGAGGTGGGTATAAGGGCTCAACCCTACGTAGTCAATTTTCCACGCACCTGGTTTTGCTCACTTATAGGTATGGCTAGCTCGTGTCGCTATGACCTGTAGCCCTTCATTATTTTTCTACTCTGGAGCAAGAAACTTGAAATGGTATAATATGCAGCCATAGACTAGCTATAACCTAAGTTCTAAATTCACACCAATGATATTGATCAATTCCATGAAACATTACCATACGGACGAAGTTTCAGGTTTCAGTTTCATTAATCAAATAATCGTTTATACGTTTTAATCAGTTTTTCCATGACAATTCTTCTCTATAGCAAAATACATTATAGTCATAAGTCTATAGTAATTAATTATTGGTCTGAAGAATCTGCCAATTATTTACCCAATTTAAGATGAAATTTAAAAGGTTTGAATCGAATCGGAACGATTTTGATATATATATAAATACTTATAATATTGGAAAATAAGTAGTGTCAACCCTGTTCTGGTAGTTTTGGAGGAAATTTGTGCTGACTTTTGAGATTAAGTTGTTTTCACTGGAGTTCTTCCTTCAAAGGAAAGCTTTGTTAGCATGTGACATTGTACGCTCTGAGTCATAAACTCAGTAAGTATAATATACTCACACTTAATCCGCTCACCTTTTTACTTACATAAAAATGTAACCATATAATTTTCTGTAAGTTACCTTAAAGTTTCACCGTATAATGACTATTGTTTTCATCATAGTTACTCGTACATTGGAAGATGATATAATTTTTATTTGACTGCAATGACATTTATTTTGCGTTCTTATCTAAACGTTTTGATCATTGATATCATCACAGAAATTAGGGATCTGCTCATTAATCATGATTTAAAATTTTAATGACAACATTGACATCTTGTGAATGCATTAGTATTTGGCAGATTTACCTACATTGGCCGAACCACTGACCTAATTATGACGGCATTTTCACATTATTACAACATTTAGTAAGCTCAAGATAATAAATCAGACCAAGATAAAAATGTATAAATAATATTATCTGAGAAGCGCTCAGTTAAAAAAAATGTTTTATTTAATTAGGTATGCACATGAATTTATTACGCAAATTACGGTTTATGAAATCCTAAGTCCTCTTGTCCCTTGACATCAAGGAAGGGCCTTTGAGCGGTTAGTATAATTTACACATTTGGAAGTAAACGAAGGGTTTCCGCTTCCTGTGCGATTTAACAAAATAAAGAAAAGGTTAGGACAGGTTAATATTAAAGGGGACTTCATCAAAGAATTTTGTAAATTCATATAAATAAGTTAGTTACCATTCTTCAGTTGATGTTTCTATTATATTATTATATATTGCACAATTACTGGGAAGAGACTGACCCCCAAGATACGGGACATCCTAGTTTGGGGGTCTAGGGTAATTTAAGAAACTTTGTACCTACTATTTATTTTGGAACAAATAAAGATTTATTAATTATTTATTTATTATTTGTAGTATACCCCACGTATACGTATACACTATACACTGTATCCTGTAGTGAAGTTTTTAAAACAATTAAAGCAAAAAATATTGAACAAGTACATACAAAAACTGTGTTACTTAAAATAGTTTCATCTTGCTGTTAGGACTTTGTCATTAAAAAAAAGAAAGTTACTTAAAAAAATAATACAGATTTTGTGTAATAATTTAAGCTCCAATGAATTCACAAAATATCTTAGTCTTAACAGTATAAATTTGGAAGAAGTACAAGATACAAGAACTGTCGTAAATTTGAATTGAACAGTGCCTATCGTAGTAAAATCGTCCATTTAACTGTAGAGTTTATACACTAAAGTTATCAAAAACGAAGATTGAACTACCTAACTTCAACATGGACATAAAAAGAAGACCAAAGATTTTTCACACAAAAAAGTTTTACGAAAAACGTGCATCATATTGTTCTGAGTGAGTGAGTTCTTTCCCGAAAAAATGAACACCGTACAGAGTTCAGGTGGAGGACATGGATCTCTCAAGAAGGATCACAAACATGAGGTAATTAAGTAGGGCGAAGTGCAGTGCGTTTCCACCAGAGATGTGCTAGGTTGCAGCTACGGATGTGTGTCAAACTCACCAATAGGGGCGCTTGTTCCAACATCTATCTATCTAAGCTACGAAAATCAAGCGTATTGATGAGGAACTTTCCAGCCTACGTTTGCGTATATATAATAGGTGACGCTGAAATACTACCTAAGGATATAAGAGTGCAATGAGCTGATAAGTACTTTATTCTCATGCTCTATGCCTGAAAAAGGTTTTACGAAGAAAACTAACGCCAGTCACTCACTATTTCGTTTTACGATACGTTTGCGTGATTTCATTGAATTCATTTAATTTTTCTGCTTTGCATCGAATTTTGAATCCTATTACCACCTAGGTATATAAAGACCTACCTGAGAAACGTAGGCTGGAAAGTTCCTCACTCATTCGTAGCTTAGCAGCGTAGAACATTTCTGGTGGAAATGCACCCAAAGGACTATAATTTGATTAAAATTTTATTAGTTAAGACTAAGTTAGAGCAATAATTATATACTTACTGTAATCGAATGTAAACCAAAATGATTGCCAGATATATAAAATAAAAATTATGCTGATGAAAAAATAGATCCTGCATGAGTGTACCTTTTTTTTTTTTTTTTTTAATTCTTTATTGAACAATAATAGGTTATTACAAATTACACCTTCATGTCCTGAAACTCTCGTGAGTTTATCTGGACATTGCACATTCCTCATAAACAATTATATAAAAATTACTTATACAACTCAATAACGTTAAAACAACACACTATCATACCTAATACTCAAAACTTAACTATAATCCGTAAAATAAGTGGAAAGATAATAGCGTATTACAATTAACAATGTACAAAACCAGAGAGAATGTAATCACTACGTTTTAAACATTCAAGTAACATCGCACCGTGACTATAGATAACGTCAAACCGGTTTTGTGCATCGAGAAACGTCGTTGCACCTAGCATCAATACGACGGTTACGCGATGGTCAGCAATCAGCTAGTACAGTTCCTAGCGCTGCGCCGTAGACATCTTGTCCGGGATCGCACGAAAATATTATGGTCTATACAGCTTTTAGTGAAGCATCTTTCTTAGGCTCAATTCTTGTATACCTATTCATCGATCCCGCACTCAAGACCATACTGGTGCAGTGTATTTAAATATTTGTTACATAATTATGCCGTCGACGTACTTTAAAGTAAATGTTTACATCACCTAGCATAATCATATTGGATGCATGATATTTCTTAAAATAATGAATTCCAGTTCATCGATAAACAAGTGCTTGCTTTGACATGGCGGTCTATAAAGTGCACATAGATATAAGGTTTCGTTTGAATTTGTAATTATTTTTCCATGGAGGCATAATGAACAGTCGTTAGAGATATTATGTTTAATTTGTGTTTATCGAGGCAATATAGTATTATTCCGCCACCTTTCTTATTTTGACGTAGATTTGTGTGCATTTTATACCCGTTTATGTGAAACATAGCACTTAAGCTATCTGAAAGACTAACCTCTGTCAATACAATAATGTCTATTTGCTTACAACTAGAACTAGTACAACAACTGCAATTTCGAGAAGTTTTCATTTAAGGATCTTATATTTACGTGTAGGTATACAGTTAAGTTGTTATATTAGAAGTTGGGGATACGCTTCCAGTAATCAGAAATATCAACACAATCAGTAATTTTAATTATACTATGCATACTAAAAGTGATATATAATATTTATTATAAAAATAAAACTAAGAAAAAATATATTTGTGGGTACCGTTATTAATTAGCGTGCTGAATTTTTATTTTAATTATGTCTGATTCAGATCTTATATATAATAAGTCACTTTTATCGTGCTTACGCGTATATATTTTGCCATTTTTGCACCATATGTATTTATACGTATCCTTGAGTTCTTGTTTGGCCTTCCAAAGCAGGGTCTTAATGAATGGAGTTAACGCTTCTCTGAAATAGACCTTATTAGTTTTGATTTTGGGGTCTTTAATATTCGAGATGTCGGATATAAGAACTGAAGTACTTTTTGCTGCTGCAATCCATTTAATCTTAGAATCATCATTTTTCATGTCCACACTAATTACACTGTTTTTACCAGCGCGAACACGTTTTACCACTTCAACGTCGTGTGTGCTCAGACTTAGTTTTGATGCCGCTTTGCTAATAATTTCTTGCAAATTTTCATCTTCTGATTCTGGTATTCCTGCTATTTCTAGTTTCTTACTTAACTTACTCTGTTCCAAATCCATAATTCGCTGCTCCATTGCATTCACCTTGTTTTCTAGAAATTTATTCTTGTTTATTAGGTCATAGTTTTTGTTCTCTATTTCTTTTACTTTTTCTTTAAAAACTTCGATAAATTCCAGACATTCCTCCACCTTGTCGCTTAGAAACTGCATTGATCGGTTCGTTTCTTCTAACTCTTTTTTCAATAATTTTTCCATTTCTTTTGTAAGTTGAGCCATAAATTTTTTTGAGTCTAATGTTAGGTCTTTTCTTACCTCTTCTGCCTCCTCTTCTTCTTCATCGTCCGTAGGGACGATGAACGAGCTTTTCCGAAAGGATTGGGAACTGGTGCACGAGGCGCATGTCCACTCGATGTTCTCTGCCACCCGTACCGCCGCCAGCTGTTTATGGGTCAAGCCAGCACAATCCGGTTTAGCATGAACAAATAAACCACACTTATTACACTCTATACCAGGGGATTTTTTCGTAACGCTTTTTTTGCATTTTACGCAATTAATCATTTTAAGGTAGTTCGAAAATTAGGTCAGTATGAAATGTGTGTAACACTTTGAGTTGAGTTGCTCGTGTGACGGCCGAGCGAGGAATGAAATGAAACGAATGAACCTTGGATGAAAGATCTCCACAGAGAGAGCTTATATGTATTATTTTAGTCATAATCTATATATATATAAAAATGAAACCCGTCTTCCTTGGTCACGGCATCACGCGTGAATGGCTGGACCGATTTCACTAATTCTTTTTTTGTTGTATTTGTTATTATTAGGAGAAGGTTCTTACGGAAAAAAATATTAAGAAAATCTCTCAGAAATATTGAAAAATATGTAACATTTAATTTTGCATACTAAGGCGGTACGAAGTTCGCCGGGTCAGCTAGTTCAAGCATAAATGAGATGATCTCCAGTCGGATGATGACCGATGTCTAATTTACATATATAGACAATAATTTACATAGGTATAGATAATTATACATATTTTTAATAGTGACACTAATCTATAATAAATATAAAATAGAAAAAGGCAGTAAAACATTGTAATCTTTAATTAGTTTTTAACAAAAGTTTTTTAAACACAACTCAAATGAATACATAATAATTAAGAATAAATAAATAATAATGAATCAATTATTTAGAATGTGATCTTAGACTTTTTAACATGGTCCATCATGTTTAAATATTTCTTTAGCGCAGTTTAATCTGAAAATAATAAATAACATTAACTATTTTATAAACCCAAAATATTATTATGTTTTTCGAGTACATGCATGATTATCAATTACTAGCAGATGCCCGCGACTTCGTCCGCGTGAAATAAGTTTTTTGAATTCCCACGGGAACTCCCTAATTTTTCGGATTAATATATATGCCTATGACACTCACAAATAATGTGGCTTTCTATTGGTACCAGAATTTTCAAAATCAGTTCTGTAGATCCAGACATTCCCCCTACAACCTCACAAACTCTACCTTTTTATAATATTAGTATAGATTATTTACGAGATATTCTAACAAATAAAAAGAAAATACTATTATTAATTTTCCATTCAAAAATTCATATTGTTTGTATATGAGCCCTCATCTCCATTTTAGAATGGTTGAAGTCGATTTTTACTTTGGGATCTGCAGATTTTAGTTGTAGTCGAATGGCTAAAATAATTTACTAACAGTAAAAATTAAGTAAGTACACCTTCGGAGAAAATTTTAACTAATACCTCTTTATACTTAACGAATCAAAAACCGAATATTCTCAATTTTTGATTTCTTTGATTTCAATTCTCAAAAAAATTGAGAATTTCGGATGTGTGATCGTCTAAAAATAGCTTGAATCCCAAGCTATTTTTGTACAAAATATTGAATAAGTTAACTAAACGTGGGTCTGGGACGGCTCGTGGAAATGTAACTGACAGACTGATTAGGCATGAATAGGTATGATAACTTACTGGCAACGGTTGCCGTAGGTCTTTCCTGATGTAGAGCAAACAGGCTTATATTCGGCTGTACAGATGCAACCCTGAGCTTGGACCAGCCCTAAAGCCAGTGTTACCAGAGTGAAGATAACTAAAATAAAAAATAAAAAAATTGTACGAAACTTGTACACTGTGATTTTCCCACAAGTTTTGCTAAATTAATTGCAAAGAGTCGCAACTTTGAGATTAAGTCATAAAAAATACATTTAATACTACCTAATATTAAAAGTAAAAAATTAAAACTTATCTCTGAAATACCTTAACATCTAAACTTTAATCTAAAAATAAATTTAATTATGATAAACAGTTAATTTTAAATGAATTTATACTTCTACCATACCTTTACTACTGTTTTAATCATACTTTTGCGGGTCTAAAGTCAGTCTTGATGCCCTAGGGCCGTAATCTAGTCGATCCATCGCCCAACTAGTTGACCAACCCCATACTGTAAATATGCACAAAAGAGTCTAGGCTCCAGACTGGTCGACCATTGACAACGATCGTACCATTTGACATAAAAGTTTTTAAACCAAGGAGTATGTGTACCTGCATAAACACTGGCAGCATGAAAAGCAAAATGACAAAATATGGACAAATGTGACTCTATCGAACGTGAACATTCACTTTTAATTTGTCTTTTCTTTTTATTATTTACTAGACCTATGTATCCTACTTACTATGATTTGCAATAAATATCTAACCGTTACAGTTTGTTTTACTGTTATGGTAGAAGTATAAAGTATAGTATACACCACCGGGATGAAGCAGTTTTTTTCTTGGGCGCTTGAATCCCTCACTGCACTCAGGACTCAATCTTAATTCCCTCCCTTTGGTCGGGAATTAACTTATAACACCCTCGCTGCACTCGGGAGTTAAATTTGGAGTCCTTCGTTACGTTCAGGATTCAATGTAGCGCCCGTGACATAAAACAGTGCTTTATCCCCTTGGTGTATAAACTACTATTATATCAATTAAAACCCAAGCAGTGTATTTTGCATGAATGTAATAAAAATATTCTCACGGAAAAACAACTTCATGATGATTACCCCGATAGTGAACAAGTTTATTTAAGACAAATCGAATTATCACTGACAAAGCCTACGTGAGACGCTGGGTTTATATTATAGTCACCTGTCGTAGGTATTCTTTTTTGTTTGCTATTGTACAAAATGTTTTCCCAGCGACTCAACTTATCTGTTTATTAGTCGTACTCACAGACAAATGTACCCGAAAATATCAAGGTCTGCCAAGTGCCAACATCTGCTGATCGTCCTGGAGGACCAGAACCAAATGTACTCGTATTATCACTACATAGTATAAAATAGTCGCTTCCCGCTGTCTGTCCCTATGTATGCTTAGATCTTTAAAACTACGCAACGGATTTTGAAGCGGTTTTTTTAATAGAGTGATTCAAGAGGAAGGTTTATATGTATAATACATGCATAATATAGTAGAGAAAAACTGATAATTTTAGAAGTTTCTAATGTGATGTCGTAAATAAACACATTTTTTGCGCTTACATTGCAAACGCTGGCTGAACCCTACGAGATAGATCAAAATAATGTACCACAGTATTGTACATCTTAAAAAGGTCTACAAAAAAGTCCGCTATAGTATATGTCTATTTCTTAGGCATAACCCACACTAACCATTTTTATCCTATACTTTTTACGAGAAATAATGGCTTATTTACGAAGCGATTTTAAGCAATACAGCATTAATCCTTATCCAATTGAGTACCCTAAATACATTGTGCATTTAATATAGATCAATATGGCCCTTTACAGCATGTAATTTAAATGAACACATTCTGTGGTACCTATATTTAAACAGCATTGCACCCGTGCGAACTATTTTGATAAAACTAACAGGTTCAGCTATAGCTTTAATATGAGGAGGGATTTCAGGCAAGGTATTTTTCAAAAGCAATTTACATAATAATATTAATTGATGTCAACATTACTACCGATCTACAGATGCACTGATTAGTGTAAAGCAGTTAAAATAACGAAAGCCAAAATCTATATTTTCAAGGTTTGCTAAGGTACTCGTAGTAAGTAGCTTGGGATTTTTATTCGTCTCAGGGTATGAATAATAAGGATTCATTCTAATTATCGCAATAATATCCTCACAAAAAATTTAAAAAAAAAACATCGGCATATGCCTGGTGGGAGGCTTCGGCCGTGGCTAGTTACCACCCTACTGGCAAAAGACGTGCTGCCAAGCGATTTAGCATTCCGGTACGATGCCGTGTTGAAACCGAATAGGGGTATGGGTTTAATATTAACTGCCATGCCCCTAACAGGTTAGCCCGCTACCATCTTAGACTGCATCATCACTTACCATCAGGTGAGATTACAGTCAAGGGCTAACTTGTCTATATCTATATCTATATCTATATCTATATCTATATATTATATAAAAATGAAACCCGTTTTCCTTGGTCACGGCATCACGCGTGAATGGCTGGACCGATTTCACTAATTCTTTTTTTGTTGTATTTGTTATTATTAGGAGAAGGTTCTTACGGAAAAAAATATTAAGAAACTCTCTCAGAAATATTGAAAAATATACATTTAATTTTGCATACTAAGGCGGTACGAAGTTCGCCGGGTCAGCTAGTGAGGCAATGAAATATAATAAACTAGATATTGCCCACGCCTTCGTCCGCGTGGATTGAATTTTTAGTTTCCCGGGACAAAAATTAGCCTATGTGTTATTCCAGACTATAACCTATCTCTGTGCCAAATTTCATCCAGATCCGTTCAGCCATTCTGGCGTGATTGAGTAACAAACATCCATCCAAACTTTCGCATTTATAATATTACTAGCTAATGCCCGCGACTTCGTCCGCGTAGATTGAGGTTTTCCGGTTCCCGCGGGAGCTCTTTAATTTTCCGGGATAAAAAGTAGCCTATGTGCTATTCCAGACTATAATCTATCTCTGTGCCAAATTTCAGCCAGATCCGTTCAGCCGTTGGTGAACGGATCTGGCGTGATTGAGTAACAAACATCCATAGGTACATCCATACATCCATCCAAACTATCACATTTATAATATTAAGTAAGATAAGATAAGAAGTATAGAAGCGGAGGCGTGAATGATAATTATTACACCCACGCCAAACTACAGCTAAGAAAGCTTACTGCTAAGTACTCATGGGTCTCTAAGCTGAGCTGCGGGCAGACGGATGGGTATTGACTACAGAACCCTAAAAAGGTTATAACAACATATTTTCTAGCTTGATATAAAACAGAGAATTTGTTGACTAAATACTGCATCTACAAGCTATTTCTAAAGTCATATTTTAAGTGGAAACTTCCGCAACATAACCCGAGTTCTCATGCCTTCGAACTGATGGTTGAAAAAAAGTTAATAATAGTTTTTATTTGCTTATAAAAGTAGTTTTAGCCCTAGATAGAGTTGTCTTCCCACAGACATGGATTCGCTTCCTGGTACTTCGAAACGTTGGGAACGATGACAAGTAGAGATGAGTGATGAGTGAAGTGACATGATGATAATGATGATTTATATGCACTTTGACGAAATCGTCAAAACGATGATCAAATGATAAAAATGACTACTTCATAAAATGATCAATTCTACAATGTGTTATGTGGGCAATACTGTGTAAAATAAAAAAGGCAGTTAAAAATTGAAAATTTTATTTGAATCTTTAATTCATTTTTTACAAAAGTTTTTCAAACAGAATGATTTTATATAATAATAAAAATAATAATGAATAGTTTAAAAGATGTCAGATTGCTTAACATGGTCCATTACGCCCGAACTGTGCCTTAGCACAGTCTAAGCTGAAAATAATAAATATCATTACTATTTTACATTTAAACAAAATAATATTATGGCAAAGGAGTAGGCGTGCTTGCTTTACTTAATTGAAACATACAGTTTTTTTTAATTTTTTTTTAAAGGCTAGGATAGGCTTGTGCTTGACGACAATCATGCTTAGTGCAAAGCTATGATGAGGTCTAGGTTGGAACGCGCTTGCCTAGAAGATGCCTATTACTCTTGCCTTGAAGGTACCTAAGTTATACAGTACGTTAAAGTACGGTTGAAATCTAGTCTACTTTAGAACTTTGGATTTTAGTCATCTGCAGCCTAATCTTGCATTGTCTGACAGAAAACTTATAACAGAAACACACATAAATATCTAATAGCTTCATTTTAACAATAAAAATTGAATGAATGTAATTAATTAATGAATGATTATATTTTATTGTACACCAAAAATAAGAAATACATTTAATAAACTACCTAAACTATAAAATTAAGTTAACAATAATAAATGTCAGTACAACTGACGCGGACGGCCTTATCGCTTTGAAGCGATCTCTACAAGGCAACTATGCAACAGAGAATAGAAAGGATCACGGGTGCACGTTAGTAAAAGTAGTCTATTTACGAGGAAATAGAAAAATATTGTATTATTATAGTATGGATATTGACGATGACTTACTGGCACCGGTTACTGTATGTCTTTCCTGATGTGGAGCAAACAGGCGTATAGTCAGCAGTGCAGAAGCAACCCTGTGCTTGAGGCAGCCCAAAAGCTAGGGCTAGCAGAGTGAAGATAACTGAAATAAAAAAACAATAGCTTAAACCAAAATCTGTGGAATTTATTGAAGTCTATTCTAATAATTAACACTGCGGGAGAATCGCAGCGACTTACGACGTCACGAGTCTTTTCCAAAAAGCAAATTCAACTTATATATGTATCATACAATATTGTACATTGTGCATAGTTCCAGAGGAAATAAATATTCGACATAAATTAAACAAAACGAGGACTGTTTCCCGTTGTTGATTTTATTTGAATTTTTATATTATTTAAGAAGAATAAAAATTCTTCGTAAATTATATAAAATGTTGAAAAAAACAGGATATTTAATCAATTAATTTTTTAAAGAGTTCACGAAGAAACATATTTTGATTTGCCTTGACTTTACCTCTACGAAAATAAATATCACTTAGTTTAAAGGTGAAATAAAACATCGTAAGGAAACCTGCCTGACCGAGAGCTTTTCATAATGAAGTCCAATACAATCCGCACTTGGTCAGCGTGGTGGACTAAACCCCTCTTATCATGAAATTGGGGTTATCAACCCACTAGCTGATGCCCGCGACTCAGTCTGCGTGGATTAAGGTTTTTTGGTTCCCGCGGGAACTCCTGAATTTTCCGGGATAAAAAGTAGCGTATGTACGTGCTATTGCTGTTGGGGCGTGATTGAGTAACAAACATCCATCCATCCATACATTTGTCGTGTTTATAATATTAGTATAGACAAAAATATTCTCACGGTAAAATAACTTCATGCTGTTTGCCGAGATAATGAACAAGTTTATTCAAGAAGATGCAGATTAGCACTGACAACTCGATGCAAGATGCTGGGCTTATATTCAGCTGACGTAGGTATTACTTTTTGTTGTTTTCGTTTCCTTTTGTTGATTCCTATTTATACGTAACTAGATGATGCCCGCGACTTCGTCCGCGTAGATTAAGATTTTTTGATTTCCGCGGGATAAAAGTAACTCCTTCATTTTTCCGAGATAAAAAGTAGCCTGTATCCTTCTCTGGGATACAAACTATCCCTGTACCAAATTTCATCAAAATCAGTTGAACGGATGGGCCGTGAAAGCGTAGCAGTTGGACAGACACACTTTCGCATTTATAATATTAGTACGGATAAGTATGGATGCATTGCCAAGGTTTAATAATCCTTGACTTGGATCCTTGGATATTAATGTGTGTGGTGCGGGTTGTTACGTTCCCTCAAATATGGTCGAGCGAAGCAATGGCTGGATCATGCGTCATGCTCGTGAACGGGTGCCACCGGCGGGAATGGGGCTACTTTCTGTCTGCCCGTCTTTGACATGAATTGAATAAACAAATTTAAGAAATCCATTAAAAGTATGCTCCTGAAAAAAGCTTATTATACTGTTGAAGATTATGTAAATGATAGAGGAGCATGGATTTGATCGCTCCAGCAATGCTGGGGACAGCGGTTACTTATGTACACATTGATATAGTAATTGTAAATGAATTATTTAAAAAGAGCAACCACCGAGTTTCTTGCTGGTTCTTCTCGGTAGGAATGGCATTCCGAACCAGTGGTAGATTCACTTGACGATTCAAAAGTACTTGTAAAAGTTTATTTGAATAAAAAAAATATTTGATTTGATTTGATTTATTTGAATGCACCACGATTACTTTATATATATTTAGTTGTGAAGGAAAATAGCTTTGAGGATAATAATAATTGATATACAAACGGATCGTAGTAATTCCCCGCCGATCAACGGTACGCTTACTCTGAGTTTTTACATTGCAAATACGACGTGAGAACTCACCTCGCCAAGTGTAAGCGAACGGTCAAAGTAAAATGGACCCAAAAGCTCTTGCTTTAACGTCACAAATTCAGCGTTTAGAGCGTTGGCTGTGAATAAATACACGATATGATGAAATGAGCTCTAAAGCAATATGTAGTTAAGGTTCATTTTACTTTAACGTTCGCTTACACTTGGTGAGGTGGGCTACTGTCCGATGCTGTTGCGTCGCGTTTGTAGCATACGTGGACAAGGTCTTAGGAGCGTAAATTCTCCTATGATCGCGTGCAGGCAATTTATAGGAGGTCGGTTACAGTAAAAGTATCCTTTATCGGCTCAAAGGAATAATTGGTATAAGATTGCAGAGTAGCTGCTAGAAGTTTATGAAGAGTGTAAAATTTCACCATTCTCAATAAACACACCTAGATGAGTAGTTATCTCGACTTTTAATGTTGTCATTTTAGGGCTTCATAAATACATAGCCTTTGTCGTCCTTCCCGTCTCGGTTTAAGTTTGTGAAACACGCTTTTCTTGTAACAACAAAGTTAGTTGACTATTTATTATACCGTTTACTCAATATGAACTTAAAAACTGTACCTACTGAACCTGCGATGCCTCGACATCATCTTGTTTTGCACGTACGTAGACGAAAAGGGAAAAAGCTAAGTAGTAACCAGATATTTAAAAGAACACTTTAGTAAAACCATGTCTCTTAAATTTTCCTCTTATTAGTATTCAATGCGCAAAGATGCAGGATATAACTCGTTTTCTTGGTAACGAGTAAGAACCAGATTAGGTTTGCTCTTATACTACGTGTAACTATATTCCTTTTCGTGCCAGGAATAGTAATAGCAGTTTTTAAACGCGATAAGTATTATATTTAGCTTGCCTGGGTCAGTGGCATGGTTTGGTCAGGTTCTTTATTTACATACGCAATGCATACTCAAACGCAGTGGCGCACTTAGTGACATCTCCTTTATTTAGAAGATTATTGAAATGTTTTTTTTAAATTCTAATAAACTTTTGCAAGTGCTTTTGAATCCATAGATGAGTACCAATGGCTCGGAATGCCATTCCTACCGAGAAGAATCGACTAGAAATTCGGCGCTTGCTCTTTTTTATACGACTGCCTGAAAAATGGAGTAGGTATATTGTTTTCAGGGTTCATGTATGTATGTATGTGAGTTTGTTTATTCCACCATAACTTCTATACGCCTGAACCGATTTTAATAAATGAGGTATCGTTAGAATCCCTAGCTTATTCCGGGTGACATAGGCTGTAAAATTTAAAAAAAAATATGGGGTGACCATGGTCCCGCATTAAAGACTAAAGTCGAAAATAAGATTAACTATATAATCATCACCTAGAAAATGATGAGTAGATTCCAAAAATATGTAACACTATAGTTCAATATCCAGTGATTCACAAAAAAATATAATTTAATAAAAATGTGAATAAGATTCCAAAGGTAATTAATGACTTTGGTATCGTTACGTAGTAGCAGTGGTAGCCGTACTTCCATTCGAGGGGGATTTTTTATTACACTACTGCTAAACAAAGGAGTGTAATGTTTACGGGGTTCATGTATGTATCTGAGTTTCTTTATTCCATCATAAATTCCTAACTTCTAAATGCCTGAACAGATTTGGATGTATATGGGGTATCATTAGAATCCTTACGGTATTCCGAGAGATACTGGCTATCATTTTTTTTTTAAATTAAAAGGCCAGGGCAGTCGTATTTTTGAATTGTTTTATTGATGTTCACCTGTTAATATTATTTATTTATTTGAGTATCAATCAGTGAAGCTACTTTTTAAGCGCCCGGTACTGCATCGGATCAATCAATTCAATTGGATCGTCAATCAATCAATCAATCTGGATCGCGCTCCGCTATCAAATATCAATCAAGTACACGATCACACTCTACCGGATGTGTTCTTTTAACTTGGGGTATAAGTATTAAATAAATAAATAAATAAAAACTTTATTGCTTACATTATTGTTATGTGACTATTATGTACAGTAAATGCACTTATTCTATATCTGTTAAAGCCTAATAACTAGTGGTTCGCCCCGAACTGAGACTTCGCGGTATCCATAAGATAGTTTTAACTATATATTGTAATAGTTAACTTTTAACATTAGACGCTAAAGAGCTAAAGAATTATTGGAGATGGTTGAATTTTTGGGTAGGTACTTCTACTCAATTGTACTCCTACTCCTATGGGCATGACATCAGTACTATCATTAGACTATTTTTTTTATTCCACGTATGATGGTGCTAAAAAGGGTGCTAACGTCTATTATATTATTTTGTAAGCACAAACGAATAACTTCACAATGATGTCATCATTCACGCCATTGTGAAGTTCTGTTAAAAATACTGACGCTCATTAAAAATTAAATAATTTCGTTTCCTTATAATATTTATCTAATTTTAGTATTTGTTGTTCATGTACAGGATATAATTCAAATAATTGATCAAGTTTCAGGCTCAGCCTTTCAGAAAATTGAGTTCTGAGGTCAACTTTGGACGTTAGAAAATCTCCACTTTGAAAGCCCTCCATTTCGTTAATTTCAGGGGAAAAATTAAAAAAATATATTTTTGGACTCTATTCCTAATTATCTTTAAAATGATATACCACAACCTTATGCAACGCTATAAAAAATATTTTACTTCGCATTCGCTTCTATGAGAGCCCCCCTGAAATAAAGATTTTTATAACTTTGTAAGCCATATTCATCGCAAGGCCATCGGTTTACATATTATATTTAAATTTGAAGTAATTACGTTCAGTAAGTTATAAGGCTCTGACGGACGGACGGACGGACGGACAAGTACAAATTGACTCAAGTAGACTCAGAGACCTTCGCTTCGCTCGGTCAATAAGCAATGGGTAGCAAACTCAGCATTATCGAGCACTGATAACAATGTTCGGCGCTGGTTTTCAGTTTGCTCCATTAATAAATTAATCGCAAGGAGCGAGGCCTGGTGAATATGGTTGGTGTTCCATGAGTTGAAACCCTGCATTCTCAATGGCAGCGAGGATGTGTGCGCGGGAGCGTTATTTTGATGAAACAAAACACAACCGTCCTAATAAGAAAAAAATAATGAATGATTGTCAAATTACAATTTCAAATATCATATAACGGACACTTTTTGATTGCCCATATACACGATTAACCTGGATCGCAAGCATTGATCACGGAGCGCGGATAGCGATCCTGATTGACTGTGAACTGGAACTTTGGAAGCGCGTTCATATACACCGTCATCAGCTGTCATGACTACTTTATCTAAGCTGTGACTGAAAACAATCGTCCTGAAATATTTAATTATACAGAGAACATAAATTATCCAAAATTTATGTCCGGTTCATGCGGATGATGTCGCGAACATTTCTTTCAATGGAATATAGGAGCATTAAGAAAATTTTAATTTTGCTTTCAAAGACTTTTTGGTATACTTAGGTATGACTTTAATGGGATTTAGTTGATTTATCGCCCGCGGTATTATGCGAACCGCAGATAAAGGCAGGCCTTTGATATCTCGGCTTTTAGCTTATCTCGGGAGCTTACTGTCGCCCTGGCTTTAGATTAATGGGGTGTTGATGAATACCGTGCCTTAAATCCTATTTTCTGCATACGTCAAGTAAAAGCCCATAACTTTTACTTGACGTATGGAAATTTAAAATTTAAAAACAATTTAAAAATCGTCGGTTGACAAAACGTTTCAAACAGTAAAAAAGGCGTTTAAAACTGCTAACAGGAGCAGAAGAGCTGTTAAAAATACTAAAACTTAAATAAGTACAACATTTTACTTGCTACTAATTAGTCCTCCGCCATTAAGATCCAGAATTAACATTTATTTTCTTCGGACAGTCACGTAATCTTAAAAAATAGCACTTTCAACTGAAACATTAACTTTCGCTCTCAGACTAAGTAGAGTTATAAGGGTTCCGTACCTCATAAGGAAAAGAGGAAGTCCTATAGGATCACTTCGTTGTCAGGCTGTCTGTCTGTCTGTTTGTCTGTCAACACCCTTTTTCTCGCGAACGCGTAGAAGCATCAAGTTGTAATTAATATCAAATACTTAGGTCTACGGTCTGTTGGAGCTGTAAAAAATCAAGCTTCTAAATCAACGCAAAAAACGGCCTTTTATGCCGCATTTTATTTCGCATATTTTGACACTTGCCAACATAGACATAGAATCATAAAACGTTGACATCATAAGACGTTGACATAGCTAAAAAAATTCTACATCAATGCATAGAATCATAAAATTTAGCAAGAAGCAAGGTCTCATAGCACAAATATAGGAAAATATCCGAAAATCGTTAGGGTTCAGTACTTATAGGGTGTCGAATTGTTTGTCAGGCGCTGTTATGACATCTTGTTATATTCTAAAATAATTTATATTGTGTGGTGGTACAGAACCCTATGTGCGCGTGTCTGAATTTCACCGTATTTTTTTAAAAAAACCTCTTCCCGCAGGAATAAGACCCAACCGCTACATGCAAAATCTACTGTGTGCTATACTATATTTGAAAAACATTTTATGTGTTCAAATTTGAATATTACACACATGTGTGGACATAGCTGTTTTTTCATTGCAATTAAATACATAATGGTTTTGGCAAATCGAGATCCAGTGGGAAGTTTGAAATGAGTGTTTTGGCAATAGATGCTGCGTTTAGAATCGATTGAATTAAAAAAAACTACAAAGTACTGGATTTGGCAAGCGCACCAACGAAAATTGCACTTCCAACTATAAAACTTAACTTCTGATCTCAGACTAAGTAGTGTTTTCTTTATATAGGTATTATATTATAATAAAATAATAGTCGGAGGATTTTAAAATACGATGAGTTTTTATCTTTCCTTTAGGTACTATCTAGTTATATATTTTGATAACATGCATAGATTGTACTGCAGTATAATACACCACCGAAGCTAATTACTTATTCAATATTATAATAATGTAATTTGCATCCAAATTATACTGAAAAACAAGCAGCATTCAAATATTAAATTTACGTCTTGGTGCAATGCGGAAACTTTTTATCATATTTAAAATAGTCCTCTTTCAAATTAACTTTTCATTAATACAGAATTTAATATTTTTAGAAAAATGTCATAAGTTTCAATTAGGTCGAGATTTGAAACAGTGAAATAGGTAGTTATGTATCACCTGATTCGTCTTTTAATTCATCATACTTCTTGGTAAGTACCCATTTCGTGTAGTAATAAAATACAGCAATATAACAAAAAAGATTTTCAAAGTAAAGGATATTGAAGATTGACTTGGAAACATAACCACATAGAATAGCATAAAATCTAATATTTAACAGATATCACTCTTTAAAATAGCACTTTTTTTTATCCACTACAAGTTAGCCCTTGACTGCGATCTCACCTGATGGTAAGTGATAATGCAGTCTAAGATAGGGGCACTATCTATCAATATCTCTATAGCTAACCTGTTAGGGGCATGGCAGTTATAATAATTCCTAACCCCTAATCGGTTTCTACACAACATCGTCCCGAAGCGCTAAATAGCTTGGCGGCACGTCTTTGCCGGTAGGGTGGTAACTAGCCACGGCAGAAGCCTCCCAACAGGCCAGACCAGGGAAAATACAGAAATTATAAATTCCCAAATTGATCCTGCCGGGGATCGAACCCGGGACCTCCCACGTTAAGACAACAGCGCTCCACACTTGTACTATGACACTGCGCCAGGGAGGTCGTCAAACATAACTTCAATTGTAACAGTGGTGATCTTTCTTTTCGGTATGGCTGTAGGAAAATTTTATGATAAAATTCATAGCATTTACCTAATAATATGCTACCCTAAAATCTGTTAGGTATATCATCCAAAAAACAGTAGGTATATTGTAAAAGATTTAAGAACAAAAGGCATAACAAACGCGTCAAAAGACTTTGAAACTTATCTTGCAAATTAAGCTTTAATTCAGGGCTTAAGTGGACTCAAGGTTCGCTTAAGGTTGCTGCGAAGGACCCAAATTAAACGCTTTGGCGTCAGCATTCTCTTTGTAGTTTTATAATTTTATACAAGGAATGTTCCATAATGTTTCATGACATCTGATAAGAACTAAGAATTTGTTTTTGTTACGGTTTGTTGTTTGGAATAAAATAAAATGTTCAAATAAACTTAACCTCCCTGGCATTGTGTGGTCTTATATTATGTGGGATGTCTCGGGTTCGATCTCCGGCAGGGTCAATGCGGAAATTTTTAATTTCTGAATTTTCTCTGATCTGGCCTGGTTGAAGGCTTCGGTCGTGGCTAGTCACCACCCTACCGGCAAAGACGTATCGCCAAGCGATTAAGGGTATGGTATCATCATATCATACTTCATCATACTTCATACTTAATATTATAAATGCGAAAGTGTCTTTGTTTGTTGGTTTGTTGGTTTATTGGTTTGTTGGTTTGTTGGTTTGTCCTTCAATAACGCTGCAACGGAGCAATAGATCGACGTGATTTTTTGCATGGGTATAGTTGAGGACCTGGAGAGTGACATCGGCAACTTTTTATCCCGGAAAATTAAGGAGTTCCCGCGGGAATCAAAAAAACTTAAACCACGCGGACGAAGTCGCGGGCATCAGCTAGTTAATAATATTACTGCGCTACCAGCCTACCACCTTAGACTACATCATCACTTACCATCAGGTGACATTCTGATGTATTGTCAGGACACATTATAAAATACTAGCCGATGCCCGCGACTTCATCCGCGTGGTTCAGGTTTTTTTATTCCCGCGGGAACTCCTTAATTTTCCGGGATAAAAAGTAGTCTATGTCACTCTCCAGGTCCTCAACTATACCCATGCCAAAAATCACGTCGATCCGTTCCTCCGTTGCGGCGTGATTGAAGGACAAACCAACAAACCAACAAACCAACAAACCAATAAACCAACAAACCAACAAACAAACACACTTTCGCATTTATAATATTAAGTATGATCAGTTATCTGATGTCGTCCAGCAAAGGTGAAAAAATTCTCAAAAATTAAATTAAATTCATGTGTTTGAATTATATTTTTTAAACATTTATTATTTTTTTAAACACATAATTATTATTATTTTACACATTTGAATTGTTAAACCTGTACCTATATCAAGGACATCTCTACGAACACTGATTTTTTGCTGAAATATTATGATAAGAACTTTTCCATTGACATGTAAATTACTATTATGAATTATATTGGAATGAAAAATAAATAAATGAATGACATTGCTTGTTTATAAAAGCGCGATACTAAAAGTAACTATTATCCTATCGTCTTTCTCTTCATAATTCCATGCTATACTTAAACAACGCGAAATTTAAAAAAAAAAATACTCAGCAGTGTTCAACTGAACTAATATTGCATCACTTTATTTTGTTCACACAACGACAATTCACAAATCATAACAGTAAGACACAAAACAAAGTCTCTGACTTCATAGTTTACCTAGCTGTTTGCGTCGGAAAAAAATCAGCCATCTGTTTAAATATAAATCTTACGCACTTTCGGATACAAATCCAGCAGAAAAACAAATTCTGTTAATTTATTTAAACGTGATACGAATATATTACGTAATTAAACCTTCAGTGATAGAATGTTGTGAATGTTGTAGAAAAATAACCTGATTTTAAATTTTGACAAGACAAATGTTATGATTTTTAATTATTCCCCTTGACATTACTTATGACGGTAAACAAATTAAAGACATTGTAACTAAATTTTTAGGACTTCACATAGATAACAATGTAAATTGGAAGGCGCACCTTGAAGTTGTATGTAATAGATTGAGCAAAATATGCTCTTACGCTCTTTATATGCTCGCTAAGGTGGTCAGTTAGATACTCTTAGAACTGCATACCCTGGGGCAACGCAGCGGGTTATGATGCTGATTTTAAAGCACAGAAAAGATGTTACGAGCAATGTTCAATTTAAAGCAAACCGACAGTTGTAAGCCATATTTCAAACATTTTAAAATTTTAACATTTCCTTCGATGTAGGTATATTTTAGAGTCAATATTGTTTGCTCGAAGAAATCTGCACGTTTATGATAATTTAATAAGTAAAAGACATTTAAATAAACTCCGCATGCCAGTATCAAAGACTACACATTTTGGTTATAGTGCCTTTGTTATGACTTGCATTCTATATAACAAACTTCCAGAAAGTATTGTTAATATTAAAAACTTTTATAAATTTAAGCGTTCATTACAAGAATTTTTAGTGGACAAAGCATTTTACACCATACAAGAGTACGCAAATCGTTATAAAATATGATAAAATTATAATATTTAGAGACTAAGTACCTACTTTATAAATTTGCACGTCATTAATGACGAAACATTTTTGTTCTTTAATTATTTTGTCATCTTATTGTACAATGTTTCTAATTGATTGATTGTGACACGTGAGTCGTGGTGATATCCTAAATTTTGATGACGACGTTATGTCACACTTTTTTCTACACTGCTAACAAACCTACTGTGATTACCTAATTATGTTACTTAAAAAATATTTGTTATTATGACTTATTAATCCAATTCATTACTAAGTAGTAGGTTCATAAAAACTATACCTACTTACCGAAAGAAAAAAAACACAAGCGCGTGGAGTGAAATAGCATTGGACTATGAATTAGGACATAAGAATTCCTGACAATCTGATTCTGAAATCTTGTTTTATTTCAAGGAAAGATATCCAGTATCTATACTATGTATACTAATACCAATACTTTACATGCGAAAGTTTGGAAGGATGGATGTAAAGATGTTTGTTACTCAATCACGCCAGAACGGCTGAACGGATCTGGATGAAATTTGGCACAGATATAGATTATAGTCTGGAATAATACATAGACTACTTTTTATACCGGAAAATTAATGAGTTCCCGCGGGAACAACAAAACCTCAATCCACGCGGACGAAGTCGCGGGCATCAGCTAATAATTTAATAAAAATAGATTTCACGTTATATTATTTGTATGTATGCAGAGAACGCAAGATCGCGGCGAGTAGAGTGTAGACCACCTGAAGGATGGTACACAGCTATTTTCAACAGTCTATTGGAAAAGAAAAAAATTGGCAGTCATAGGGACTATGCCGATAGAAGTGAAAACGAATATCTAATTTTCTTTCTTTTAATTATTTAAATTAAAAAAAAAAATTAATACTTAAAATATAAAATAAACCTTCAAACAATATTTCAGACCTTTTGTCTTTGTAACAACGCGAGCATCGCGCGCATGCGCGATCGCACGCATGTCGGAGCGAGGTGTCGGTGACGCGAATACACAAGTTTACCCCCTACCAAAAAGTGCTCAACGCGGCCAAAGAAGTTTTCACTTCAAAAATAACGATGATTTTGTTACCATTTTCTTTTATTTTACCTAGTAATTACCCTCGACGAAACGGAGACGGTACCTATATGTGTTTGCCCTAAGAGGTTGTGTGTTTGTATGTTTGTTTGTTTGTTTGTGCACTTTTTTGTTACCGTTTTTCTGGAAAACTACTGGACCGATTAATATGCGGTTTTTTGCATTAGATATGTATAGCTTGTGAGAAGGTTCTTAGATATACTTTAGGACCATAGACAACCTAGCTGAGCTGTAGTCTATGATTTTAATTTTTCAATATGTTACCATTTTTCTCAAAAAGTACTGGGCCGATCGAGATGCGGTTTTTTGCATTGGATAATATGTATAGCTTGTGAGAAGGTTCTTCGATATATTTTAGGACCATAGACAACCAAGCTGAGCTGTAGTCTATGATTTTAATTTTTCAATATGTTACCATTTTTCTCAAAAAGTACTGGGCCGATTAAGATGCGGTTTTTTGCATTAGATGTGTATAGCTTGTGAGAAGGTACTTAGATATATTTTAGGACCACAGACAACCAAGCTGAGCTGTAGTCTATGATTTTAATTTTTCAATATGTTACCATTTTTCTCAAAAAGTACTGGGCCGATTGAGATGCGGTTTTTTGCATTGGATATGTATAGCTTGTGAGAAGGTTCTTAGATATATTTTAGGACCATAGACAACCAAGCTGAGCTGTAGTCTATGATTTTAATTTTTCAATATGTTACCATTTTTCTCAAAAAGTACTGGGCCGATTGAGATGAGGTTATTTGCATTAGATATGTATAGCTTGTGAGAAGGTTCCAGGTTTTAGGACCATAGACAATCAAGTTGAGCTGCAATCGTGATTTGGTAAGTGGTCATAGGAACTCCTTAAGTTCTCATCGTAAACCCGACGTGTTTAGACTCTATTGATTTGTCTTGACTAGCATTTTGTACCTAGATGCTGCCCAGGGTCTCATGATGGAGCCAGGAGGTGGTCATAGGCACTCCTTAATTTCTTATCGTAAACCCATCGCGTTTGGACTCTTTTGATTTGTCTTGACTAGCATTTTGTACCTAGATGGTGCCCATGGTCTCATGATGGAGCCAGGAGGTGGTCATAGGAACTCCTTAATTTCTTATCGTAAACCTGTCGTGTTTGGACTCTTTTGATTTGTCTTGACTAGCGCTCTGTACCTAGATGCTGCCCAGGGTCTCATGATAGAGCCAGGAGGTGGTCATGGGAACTCCTTAAGTTTTCATCGTTAACCCTCCGTATTTGGACTCTTGATTTGTCTTGACAAGCACTTTAAACCTAGGTGTTGCCCAGGGTCTCGTGATGGTGCCAGGAAGTGGTCACAGGAACTCCTTAAGTGATCACATTTTTTTAACAATTTTTAGCAGAATATTAAAATTTAACACTATTTGACACCTCTACTCATTACTAAGCACAAGTTTTATCTCGGAATGAGAAGGGTCTGGTCATAGTCCACCACGCTGGTCAAAAAAACGACTGAGCCGGCAAATATGCAGTTTTGTGTTTTAGATATTATTTTATATTTTGCTAAGTTCTAATTGTTGTTTCAATGGAGCTCTGCAATTCGTCGTGGGTTTTTTAAATTTTTTAATTTTATTACTTGTTTCTGGTAAGCCATGGCCACACTGTGCTACATCCATCTTGAGGATTTTTAACAAGATTAATGTTCTGCAGTTCTGGAAATCTCGTGTTGTATCCATTAGTTACAGAGAGAATTCGGATTTCTCTTATTACGACTATAGGTACCATTCCTCACTTAAATCTGACATTGAATCTTAGATAAAGATTTTCAACTTTCAGTCTCATTAATAATTTTTATTATATGACATAAGAAAATGTATTAATGAGACAAAAAATTTAAGAATTATTGTACATTTGTCAAATGTTTAGAAAATCTAAAGATTTATTCAAGATGATTTTTATCTAATAATATACACTCTAATATCCATTGATGCAGAATATGCAAATATGCAAGATATGCATTTGAAATGAAAAGGCTTGCCATATCAAGCAAAACATTATGGAACGTTCTTTGTCTAGGTATAGTTACTACTTGCTGTCTGTGTAGCTCTTCAGAACTTTACGCGATAAAGCGAGCGCCGAAGTTAGACCATGGATCGTTGATATTTCGTATTTGCGCATGTATGATGAGTGAAGAGTGATGACCATATTATACTGTTAAAAAAGAAATAGTAAAGAAAGTAGTTTAGTCCCTAACGATATTTCCATTTGAATGGTAAGAATGCTTGTACAAAAGTACATATACCCGAACCATCTACTACTCTAATATATTATACCACTTTAGTTGAAGATAAACGTGAATCCGTGTTGGGTACTTCACACGGACCATTTATAGGTGGATCTCTCTTCGAGTTGTACAGAATGTAACAATAGCCCAACTGACCCGTTAATTATGAACCTTTATACGTTTCGTAATTTATATCCTAGAGAGTAGAGATAGAAACAAAAGCCTTTTGATAAATAGACGTCCTTGAGGGAAAAAACTAGAAATGTAAAATTAAAATAAGTAATAAATCATTAAAAAAACATTTTTTAAAACAAGCTTTTATAGTCCACCATATTAAAATCAGTGTGACGTCATTTTATTTTTCGTATTCTTCTCTGCAAAATCTTATAATTGATATCCATATCCCATGATATACTTTAAAATTTGTAAATTGATAAATAAATTTTAAAAAAATTAAAGATTTTGCAGAGAAGAATACGAAAAATACCCATGTACTTAACAATTAACTAGTCCGCCATCTCTGGAAGTCCGTTGAATTTAGTATAACGTCACTTATCTTACCATGCTGTCATCAAAATCTACACGTGTATTTTTATTCTTTTTATCCACTACAAGTTAGCCCTTGACTGCGATCTCATCTGATGGTAAGTGATGAGATGAGTGTATGCAAAATATCAAGCTCAATCGCTTGGGAATAGCTGTTTTAAAATTAAGTTGCAAGATTTGACCTAAACAAAACCACAAACATTGCAAGTTATCTATAAGATTGTAATATTTAGATATTTATACATATAAAGAGAATTTAACAAGTTTGAGATTCTCCATAAAAATATTTTTATACTTCTACCATACCTTTACTACTGTTTTAATCATTCTTTTGCGGGTCTAAAGTCAGTCTTAGGGCCTAGGGCCGTAATCTAGTCGATCGATCGCCCAACTAGTTAACCAACCCCATACTGTTAATATGCACAACAGAGTCTAGGCTCCAGACTGGTCGACCAAACGATCGTACCATTTGACATAAAAGTTTTTAAACCAAGGAGTATGTGTACCTGCATAAACACTGGCAGCATGAAAAGCAAAAAGTTTGAATATCAAACGAACGTGAACATTCACTTTTAATTTGTCTTTTCTTTTTATTATTTACTAGACCTATGTATCCTACTTACTATGATTTGCAATAAATATCTAACCGTTACAGTTTGTTTTACTGTTATGGTAGAAGTATAAAGTAGAGTATACACCACCGGGATAAAGCAGTTTTTTTCTTAGGCGCTTGAATCCCTTACTGCACTCAGGACTCTCGGGAATTAACTTATAACACCCTCGCTGCGCTCGGAAGTTAAATTTGGAGTCCTTCGTTACGTTCAGGATTCAATGTAGCGCCCGTGACATAAAACAGTGCTTTATCCCCTTGGTGTATAATCTACTATTACGGCGTTTGACTAATTTTGTGAGTTGCCCGTGTTTTGGTTACGTCTCTACCGCAAGATTCAACCTATGAATATTCAACTCAACCCCTAGCATATGTTACGTGTAACCCTAGCCCTAATTTATATGTATATGCGACTTAAAAATATATCTCAACGCTTTTGCACCGTTTTTCCGATGAAAATGCGTCATCGAACAGTTATACATACAATGATGGATTTTCAACGAATGACACACTGCTAAATTTCATAGGTACAAGTTACAAATACATTAATAATGCTACATAAATATTTTTCTTGCGCTAAGCATTTACTAAATCCGCATATACTGACGGACCTTACAATCCTCGCAGTTTGGGCCATTAAAATCTTTTTATCAGCAGAATACCACACCCATATATGACCGTCCCAAATTTATTTCTGTTTCAGCTTTTGTAGGGCGATTTATTAGTCCTGAATGTACAATTTATTGTCAAGTTATAGCTGTTTGAAATTTGTATACGAGTAAAAAGGAATTGTTGCTGGAGAATAAAATTTTGTGCGTGATGTCACTTCATGGTGATATATATATATTTCATGAATTTAAAGCATTCAGTAAAAACATCATAAATTGACCAAAAAATACAAGTTTATCATGAAGTGACCCCATCACTGACTGGAACATTTGACCCAGGAGTAACTGGCGTGTACTTTTTGATGATAAGTTTTTTGAACTATTCAGATTTTTATACGTGTCTGTACTCTGTAGTAATCTGTCATAGGATGAACTATCAACTAACTAGGTACTTAATAACTTAGACTAATAACCAGTCTATTCATATATTTTCCCTAATGCTTGCTTTTAAACGATAACGTCTTCTTTTATAAATCTTGTATGAATATGCCACTTAGAGGCATGCCATAATATAATACTAAAAATTTATCGATCGGTATGTACTGCACTGCGTTCAAAGCAAAGATTTCTAACAAACGGAAGTCTTAAAAATACTTTTCAATGGAGCTATAATGCAAAGGCTAGGAATTTTTCCAAGTGTTTTGGTAAGGAATAATAGCTTTCAGCGGTACATGTTCCACGAGGATGCTTGTACTGTAGGGCAAAAACAGATCAGGGACAGGACAGGATAAAATGTTCGCGCCAAACGAAACGAAGGATACATTGTTTGGCATGTCTGACTAGTGCGCGCGCTGTATTAGGCCTGAATCACATGTATCAGCATAGATTCGCATTTTAATAAATCAGTGCTAAACACTTAGCTTTCTTGTTTGAAGATGCGTGCGCATCAATTCTAATTTCCGATGCGCACTCATCTCATAGAAAATAGGCATTTTCAATATACAAAATATGAATCAATGCTGATAGATGTTATTCCTGCTCTTTCATTATAGGTATGTAAAAATTTCATAGCCATCCTTGAAACAATCATAAGTAAGATAGACTGGAAGAAACTAGGAATCAACATAAAAGACTCTTACTTAAGTCACCTGAGATTCGCAGATGACATAGTGGTACTATCTGAGTCAAGTTCACAGTTACAACGCATGATCAAGTCGTTACAGGCAGCTAGTGCAGATGTAGGTCTGGAAATCAACCTCTCTAAGACTATGACGATGACAAATAGTTGTAAAACACCTATATACGTAAACGGAAGCGCACTAGAATATACAGAAAATTACATATACTTGGGAAAGACTATTAGTTTTGACCGTAAAAATAACTATACAGAAATAGAAAGAAGAGTGCAAAGAACGTGGAACAAATATTGGAGTCTTAAGGAAATTTTTAAAAGTAGCATGCCTATAAAAATAAAAACAAAAATCATGAACTCTAGCCTCTTACCGTGCCTGACATACGGATGCCAGACGTGGAAATTTACGGCCAAAGCAAAGCAAAAAATTACCACCTGCCAGCGGGGGCTTGAAAGAAGCATGCTAAAAATAAAGAAAATAGATAAAATACGCCATTCAAAAATAAGGTCCATAACAAAAGCAAAAGATGCCCTAACAGATGCTCAAAAGTTAAAGTGGAGATGGGCAGGGCACGTGGCCAGGCTCAAGGATCAAAGATGGACAGTAAAGGTGACTCTGTGGAGAGGCCCACAAGGCAAAAGAGGCAGAGGAAGACCGATAACTCGATGGGAGGACGAGATAAAAAAGGTAGCCTGCCCAAACTGGACCAGGACAGCAAAGGATAGGGACAAATGGACATCTTTGGAGGAGGCCTTCACTCTTGCATAAAAAGATTACTAACAAAAATTTAAATAATAATATTTAAAAATTAACCTTAAGATAATCTTGTAAAAATTGTAAATATGCAAGAAATAAAAGGCTTTTTTTTTATTTTTATTTATTATGTAAAAATGATTGCTACAGTATAACGACCGCAATCACCTATTGGTTAACACTCTTTCACTATTGTCCTCAAATACATTGTCACGGTAAGAATACGATAAATTCAGCCATTAACAGCAGTTGAGACTGTAACAATGATTGATGCAGGTTATGCATAATAAGGCTACTTCTTAAAATGAAAGACGCTGATGTTTCGCGTGAATATTTTGTCTTGTCTTGTCCCTAGTGTGTTTGCGCCCCTAGCAATATAATGTTTATACTTTTAGAGCTCGAGAGCTGGAGACGGGTTAGTAATAAGCTAACATTGCACTTGTTGTTTTATAAACTCACGCGGGAAACAACGGGAAGGGTAAAACAACAATGTTACTGTAGGTATTATATTTTATACCTACAAGGCAAACTCATTAGCTTGTATAATGCAAGTTGCACCCACGTAGGGTATATGCAAACAATACAACCATAATTCAAGCTCTCTGGCGCACTGTTGAGCGCTGTTGTCTTAACGTCCGGTGGCCCCGGGTTCGATGCCCTACAGGGTCAATTTGGGAATTTCTAATTTCTGAATTTTCCTTGGTCTGGCCTGGTGGCAGGCTTCGGCCGTGGCTAGTTACCACCCTACCGGCAAAGATGTGCCGCCAAGCGATTAAGCGTTCCGGTACGATATGCCGTAAAGAAATCAATCAGGGGATGGGTTTAATATAACTGCCTTAATCTTACAAGTTAGCCCGCTACCATCTCAGACTGCATTATCAACATCGACCATGATTAGCAATTACCACCAGGTGAGATCGAAGTTAATGGGTAACTTGTATAGTGATTTTAATTTTTTGTGCATTATTAAACTAGATGATTCCCGCGACTTCGTCTGCGTAGATTGAGATTTTTTTATTCCCGCCGGAACTCTTTAATTTTCCGGTTTAAAAAGTTGCCTATGTCTTTCCCTGGGATACATTCCACACCTGTACTAAATTTCATCAAAATAGGTTGAGCAAATGGGCTGTGAAAGCGTAGCAGACAGACAGACACACTTTATTGCATTTATAATATTAGTATGGATTCATCATTTTGAAGAAATCTCGGGTAAGGTTTCCCTTCACCGTAAAAGCAAGTGTTATATTATTTCTTTAATCCGGGGATCTAGCCCCCGAACATCCCAATATGAACTCGTAGAAAGGCGTCTAAAACATTACCGCTTAATACCTCGTAGCTAAGAACACTCTCGATCAAGTGCCTAACCTTTAAAACACAAAACCAAATCAAAATCGGTTCAACTATTTGTGACACACAGATGTGTACGTTAAACATATAACACCTCTCTTTTGTGTTGGGGGTTAAAAACTATCGATAGCATACCGAACCTTTGAAATGTATATTAGGTTACCGTAAAGTCAACACAGTGGCCGCAGGATTAAACGTCCGGGACAAAGGGATTGCTTAAATTATCTCGTGAAACTAGCTACTCAAGAACGTAGTCATATGAGGCACCCACAAATACCGAACAAAGTTCTCGCATCATACGGCTATGTTTTGAACGTGATGTGGTATAATCAGATTCAAATTATGTAGTGTACAGACTTTTTATACCTATAACACTAACATTTTTTTGTCCACTACAAGTTAGCCCTTGACTGCGATCTCACCTGATGGTAAGTGACGATGCAGTCTAAGATGGTAGCGGGCTAACCTGTTAGGGGCATGATAGTTATACCCCTATTCGGTTTCTACACGGCATCGTACCAAAACGCTAAATCGCTTGGCGGCACGTCTTTGCCGGTAGGGTGGCAACTAGCCACTGCCGAAGCCTCCCACCAGGCCAGACCAGGGAAAATTCAGGAATTATAAATTCCTAAATTGACCCTGCCAGGGATTGAACCCGGGACCTCCGCACGTTAAGACAACAGCGCTACACACTGTGCCACGGAGGTCGTCAAAAACAACAACATACTCAGTGTAACTCAGATACTTGCGATTTTCTGTAAAAAGTTAATACTTCTTAAATATTTCTGGTTGTTCTATATGTACTAGCTTATGTTTATAAAGTTTTTTTTAATTCCCACAGGAACTCCCTAATTTTGCGGGTTAATATGTAGCCTACAAGCCGCCCGCGACTTCGTCCGCGTGGATTGAGGTTTCTGGGTTCCTGCGGGAACCTTTTAATTTTCCGGGATAAAAAGTAGCTTAAGTGTTATTCCAGACTAAAATCTACCTCTGTGCCAAATTTCATTCAGATCCGTTCTGCCGTTGGGCGTGATTGAGTTACAAACATCCATCCATCCAAAGGGCCTCAATGTGCTGAAATGGCGACGAGCGAGATGTTTACTCGACAATGCACGATTGTAAAAGATTATAAGTTGTATTAATTTGTAATTAATTAGTTTAGATCTCCTAGTGTTAGGTCCACAGTTAAGCATACAAGGGATAATGAGCCAAATCGTTAAACAAAAAAAGTTATTGAAATAGTTTTAAGATTTTACTTTTTTATTAATGTGCACCTATTAATCTTGCTACCTTTAAACACGTTTTTGGAAAATAAACTATTTGTATTTGTAATTGTAATTAGATTAAGAGAGTACTTATTATAATTTATGATAAGCGATTGAAGTACTAATTTTACATTATTATTCCTAACCAATGATATTTGTATGTTTGTGTAAGAACTTCATACTCTAAACTCCGAACGTTGATGCAAACACCACTAGAATTATCTACTTAAGTTTGTTTTATTGATAAAACCGTTAGTTTCTCACCCTATCAGTAAAGTTCGTCCCTTATAAATGTTTCATACATTATTCATAAGGGCACACGTTTTATCTCGAACTTAAGTGATACAATATATCAATACTTGAACATTTCGACGGATTCTTTTGTATCAGCATTTTCTCGATTGTTCAAAGCGCTACTAATGTAACACGCGAAACTATCAGCTGAATCGCTAAAATATTGCTCTATCCGAACAAATGCACGAGTTAACAAGAATTTATGGTTCAATAATGCATAATGTATGCTCATAATTTTATAATATGAAATACGAACGTCGCGTCCATCTCGTAGCAAATACCTTGTTGACTGCGTTTACTATGTGCAGGCAGGCGCATCATTAGCATGAGAATTTTAGTTGTATGTGCCGAATCCATAGTAATATTATAAATGGGAAAGTGTGTCTGTTTTTGTCTGTCTGCCTGCTACGCTTTCACGGCCCATCTGTTCAACAAATTTTGATGAAATTTGGTATGGGGATAGTTTGTATAGAAGGACATAGCTTTAAGTTTTCGGGAATCAGAAATCTTAATCTACGCGGACGAAGTCGCGGGCTTCATCTAGTATCAAATAATTTACTCTATTTAACAACTACTGTAATTTTATTACAATAGAGAAACAAGTTTATATAGCGTAGAGAAAGCGACAATCCTGCACAGAGGGTTGTGCAGTGCCACCGGAACAAGAACAAAAAACATCGCCACCAGATAGTATATTTTTATTAAGAAAACTAAGTGGAGCGAAAGTACACAAGGAAAGAAGCTTGCGGCGGATATCCACGGGATGAAAAGTTTTGTAAAAATAAAATGCTTAATTACAAGACGACAACTGTACTCCAGACTGGCTTGCGGCCAACGCGACGATGCTCTGTACTTAATTACATTGCAAAGCGTTATAACGTCTAATTACTTTCTTGTAGTTTGCTGTAGGTAAAGACTCGATGAATTTTATTTGATAGCGCTTTTAAAAAATACGTGTATAACTTTTTCTACAAATTCTGCGCGCAAATACACTATGGTAAAAAATACAGTCGGAGCGCGCTTTGGAGCTGCACAGATCACCGCGACATGTAAGGACGTGATTAACATACACGCGGTCTTGTTAGTAGTATTTTCGTCCGCTTACAATAAATGGGAAATGTACAGTCGACATCAAAAGTCCATATAGAATGTGCAAACAAGATGGCTTGTTAGTTACAAAGTCACCCACAAACTTACATAAATAATATTCATCATGTAGGTTGATAGTGTTGTCACTTTATGGCAATAATCTTAGTAGAGTTGAATAATTGAAATTGAACCTAATGTTGTTAAATTAAGGTTGGACAGAATTATGTTTGTTGAGTGATTCAGATTGCTTCCACACAGTTTTAGCAGTTAAGCTATGTATGGACTTTTGACGTCGACTGTACATGACTTCATATTTTTACACTGAATGGGAAATGTACCTACATGACCTCTTGACATCATCTTTTCTTGACTGGGTCACTCAGTGGGGGAGGGAGAGAGGCTAAGCTCGGATTATCTCCATAAGAGATCAAAGCAGAAATGAGATTAGTAGAAGAGTAACCGTCGGAGTAGTCGCAAAGTTAAAAAGACATTGAGCGAGAGCGATTGTAAATCACTGAAGGATGTGGGATATGGGTATTTTGACAGCTAGTCAAATCAGCAACTTTTTTCGAACGCCAAAATGCGTTTGTTATAGGTTTTTCTAAATGAAATACTGAATTGCGATGTCATCAAAGTTTGACGCCCTTTTTATTTTAATCGATAGTTTTAAAAGCTTATTCAACATAAACTAACAGGGGACGATTACGTCTTTTGGGAGATCCTCTGTTTCACTAAAAAATAATTTATTTGACTACCCAATTTCAAAATGCTAGAATGACGACTAGAACGAGTAGAAGAGATGCTAGAACCCCCATTAGGTTCGAAGTCATAAAATATTTATAGTCAGAATATCAAACGAGTCGCAGTATAGGTAAGCCAATGGAAATCTTTTTTTATTCAGCAATGGTCGTTCAATGACGATTGCGAATTATTACTTCAAATCACAATCATCAAACTATTCAAACCCCTTACCAGTTAACTTGCCTTTTAACTAAATATAACTAAATATAGTAAAATAACTAAGTTATCATTAATTTCGGAAACTACTACTCAGATGTAGTTATATAAACTATCGTACGTGGTGGCGGTAACTATACGCAAAATAGCATCTCAGAGTTCTGTGCCCAAAGGAATTTAGTGTTACGATGCTACGCCAATGGAACACAATTAGTAATAATTGTGCGTCTATATGTGTACATTTGCCAATATTTGTTAGCACGGCCCAACGTAGAATTAATGACTCTCGGACGTGCAAGCTTTATTAAAGTTATGGGCGCTCGTCGATATACTCGTAGGTTTTGAATCGTAAAAACGAAGTTTTGTGATCGGACGAGCCAGGCTTGTGGCTCGTCAACGTTGAATGACATTTGGCGCGGCACTACGTAGTAAAGATCGACGAGCCGTGAGTCTTCATTTATTTTTAAACTAGATGATGCCCGCGACTTTGTCTGCGTGGATTGATGTTTTTTGATTCCCGCGAGAACTCTTCAATTTTCCGTGATAAAAAATAACCTATGTACTTCCCCGGGATATAACCTATCTATGTACCAAATTTCATCGAAATCGGTTGAGTAGTTGGGCCGTGAAGGCGTAGCAGATAGACAGACACTTTCGCATTCATAATATTAGTATGGATTTATTTTTTTCTTGGTAGATACTTAACTCTAACATTGACATGAGGTCATGTCATATAAATAACAAATACTTAAATTGAATAAACTAGAAGTTTAATTCGCTATAATGCGCCACAGTAACGCCTGTTTCTATTCAACAAATATTTAAAAAAAAAAACATTATAACTTAGCCCTTGACTGCGATCTCACCCGATGGTCGGGCTAACCTGTTAGGAGTATGGCAGTTATATTAAATACCCCTAATCGGTTTCTACACAGCATCGTGCTGCAACGCAAAGTCGCTTGCTGGCGCTCTTTGCCGATGGGTGGCAACCACTAAATAGATAAATATTCAGTGGTGGTAACTAGCCACGGCCGAAACCTCCCACACCTCCCATTCACGTCAAAGCTACACTCCCACTAGACAAATAAATAATTAAATTATTATGATCATTATTAATAACACATAATTAGGTAACTGAACTATCACAATTTTTTATTAAGTCCTCATTAATTTTGCGGTCACCTTTACCGGAAGTGTATGAGTTACTCATGCGTTAAGGATTTAAAATTGTTTTGAAAAACGTGTTAGTATATAAAACACATAAACAAAAGTAAAAATTTCCATCGTTTGCTTTTACACGAGTCCAAACGATAATTTCATAATACTCTGATGAGATAGAAGTCAATATTCATGCCAATTTCACCACACAAAAATATTGTATACTACCTGGTTTAAAAAAGCAACACCAAACGGCTATGGCTTGCTGTTGCATAGCATAATCCTGTTCAAATAACGTGCTCTATATTCAAATTATCTTGCTATTGGCATATCGGGGTAAAATGGATAAATGGAATGGAGCGAAAATACGAAATAGAACCGTAGTTTTGTATACGGTAGAATGCACTTAAAAAGCCTATTTATATTTATGAGGTATTTCCACAATGAGAATACAATTTAATTTAATCTCAACGCATTATTTAATATCCACATGCATATTGCATTATGAGAGTTCATAAAAATATGATAATTAAATTGAAAACAAAACCATAATTTTTAAACCGAAAAAATATTTATGAATTATTTTAAAAAAGCTTTACTACGGTTTTCACCATGCACAAACTTTAAAGCTAGCTCTCCAATTACCATACAAATCCTGCCCGCGTGGAATGATGGCAAGAATGCTGGTAGTATTTCCACGCTGCACAGCCAGGCTGATACTGTGTACAAAAAATGAGCCAGACCTTCTGTCACCAGAATTCTTCTGCTAATTTACTATACTTGGGACCGACGTTATAATTTTATGTGTTTATCTTCTGTACCAATATAATTATCAATAAGTGCGTCATAAACTGAACACAAAAACCTATTAGCAAACCAACTACGAATATCAATATTCGTACGTGATTCCCGCCCAATTGCCTTGAGACACGATGAACGGATCTGCGATTTCATGTGAAAATATCATTGACTTACCAATACCATCGATTGGTAAATCGATGGAAAATATGACTAACTAGATAACTAGCGGAAGAAAAATTACTCTATATAATATTCTTTTTACAAAAAAATACGCCGTTCAATTGAAACATGGCCATAGTGCCCAAGAAACTGTATAGTGTATCAATATAGATGATCAATTTTTTTTTAACTTCTTTAACGTAAATAGCTACTTGGAACATTAACAGTTTATCTCCCAACAAAGACGAGGTAGAAATACTACTTCAGCTGCATAAAATTGATATTTTTCTCATATCAGAAACCCACTTTGTTAGCAGCAGTCTGATAAAGATAAAGGGATATAACATCTATCACACAAATCACCCAGATGGAACTGCACATGGAGGAACTGCAGTCATAATAAAATCAACAATAAAGCATCACGAACTACCGCAATACAGCACTGAGCAAATCCAAGCAACTTCAGTATGTGTCTCAGATAGAAATGGCGATTTCAACATCTCAGCTGTTTACTGTCCACCCAAGCACAGAATATCTGAGGAGCTATTTTCAGAATTTTTTGATAGCCTTGGTACTCGCTTTGTTGTTGGTGGTGACTGGAATGCTAAACATCACCACTGGGGCTCCAGACTGATTACCACACGAGGAAGAGAGCTAAAAAAGAGTGTGGATAAGAACTATCTCACTACTATTGCAACACCGGAACCCACACATTGGCCTACAGACCCAAATAGACTGCCTGATGTATTAGACTTTTTTATCTCTAAAGGCCTATCTCGACTCTTTTTCACAATCAGTTCAACCTTAGATGGTTCCTCTAATCATATCCCAGTAATTCTTACCATGAGCGCCAGTATGATAACTAATATGAAGCAAGTACAACTCTATAATAAAAAAACGGACTGGGAAGCATTTCGTAGTATAGTCAATGATGAACTTCAACTACAAATAGCACTAAAATCTGAGGAAGACATTGACAATGCCACTACTAAGTTTATGACTACAGTGCAGTCAGCTTGCTGGAAGTGTACTCCTGAAATCTCCAACTCTTCACCAAGACACAATGCCGTTCCATCCGAAATTAAAATCCAAATCATGGAAAAAAGAAGACTACGAAGGGTATGGCACAATAGTAGACATCCAGAAGACAAAACAGCGCTTAACAAAGCAATTAAGGACCTTAAAGACATCGTTGCTATAACGAATTATACTTCAATGGAATCCTACTTGGAATCATTGACAGCCACAAGTGTTACTAATTATTCCCTTTATCGCGCTTGTAAAAACTTCAATCAGCCTACAAACCCCAAAACACCACTCAGACTGGAGGGCAATTCATGGGCAAGAAGCCAACAACAAAAAGCCGTTGCCTTTGGAGACCACTTGGCCCAAATATTCACACCAAACGAATCTGACCCTGATAGTGATGAAGCTGATATTGAAAAGGTCCTTGGTCAACCTTTTCAATTGGATCTGCCCATTGCGCCAACTAACCCAAGAGAGATTATTAATATAATAAATCGTATGGATGCCAAGAAAGCGCCTGGTTTTGATCTGATTGACAAAAAGGTACTATCGGAATTACCCAAAAAAGGTATTATGTTTCTCACTATACTGTTTAATGGAATCATTCGCGTTGGCTACTTCCCAGCACTGTGGAAAGTCTCACAAATAATCATGATAGGGAAGCCTGGTAAACCTGTTCACGAAATAACCTCATACAGACCAATCAGTTTATTACCAGTAACATCTAAAGTTTGTGAAAAGGTTGTGTTGCAAAGGCTAATGAAGGAACTACGTAAAAGATGTATCATTCCGGACCACCAATTTGGCTTCCGACAGGATCATGGTACAGTTGAACAGGTACATAGGGTATGCAGAACAATCAGAGATGCACTAGAACACAAAGAATACTGCTCCTCTGCATTCCTGGATGTGCAGCAGGCCTTTGATAAGGTCTGGCATACAGGGCTACTATTTAAAATTAAATCCCTTCTGCCTCATACGTTCTTCGGATTATTGAAGTCTTACCTGACCGATAGAATCTTTCAAGTCAAGGAAAGTGAACATACTTCAAAGTTTCACCCAATCAAAGCTGGGGTGCCGCAAGGCTCAGTGCTAGGTCCTGTGCTCTACACGATTTATACAAGTGACCTACCACAAATTGATAACGTCACTGTGGCTACCTTTGCGGATGATACTGCGGTTCTTGCTCGCAGTAGAAATCCTGATGAAGCTTCAGCAATCCTACAAAACGGTCTAAAGGAGATTGACAAATGGCTGTCAAGGTGGAGAATAAAAGCAAGTGCCACAAAATCAGTCCATGTAACGTTTACTCTGCGTCGAGGAAACTGTCCACCCGTCTCATTGCGCAACAATTCGCTTCCGCAAAGTGACAACGTTAGATACTTGGACATGTACTTGGATAGAAGGCTCACCTGGAAGAAGCACATCCAAACCAAAAGGGATGAGATCTACCTTAGATATAGAGGACTGTATTGGATGCTCGCAAGGAATTCCAGACTTTCTTTAGATAATAAGCTTCTAATATATAACTCCATTATAAAACCGATATGGACATACGGCATACAACTTTGGGGATCTGCATGTGACTCAAGCATCGAAATAATTCAAAGAACCCAAAACTACATACTTAAACAACTTTCAAACGCACCATGGTTCATAAGAATATCCGAAATCCATGAGCACCTTAAAATAAACACAGTGAAGGAAGAAATCAGGCACTACAGCTGCAACTACAAAACAAGGCTTGGCAACCATCCAAATCACCTGGCATGGCAATTAACAATGCCTCAAGCGATTCGTCGTTTAAAGAGAAGGCATATACTTGACAATGTATAGCTGACACTCATGGAGAGCTTCCCGCTGGGGAAGTCTTCCCTGCACGCCAATTTCTCCTTGAACCAATCTGCTCATAGTCTATCGACTGATCGCACGATAAAGCCCATACAAAAAAAAAAAAAAAAAACTTCTTTAACGTGTGTCCATGTAATCTCAGATTAATTAATGTCAGCTGTTGGCTTACCACTATGTACCGCGTGCTCACTTCTTTAAACATACAAACAAACATACATACATGCATATAACACGTCGAAATATGAGTAGACCTCGCCGGAAGGAATTCACTTCCAACAAAGTCCACATATGTTTATATACAACCAACTTCAAAAAGGAAGTTGTGTTCATAGGGGTTGAACACCACCTCCTTTTTGAAGTTCGTTAAAATGTTTCGTATCTGACGAAAACGGTGGCTCAGATTCCCAATCACCAGCGTGTTCTTTAAGAGGAATGTGTAACACCCAGATAAACTCATGAGAGTTTTATGGCGTGAAGCTGTAATTTCTAAAAACCTATTTTTGTTTAAATTCTTCTTCTTCTCATTCTTTCACTCTCGGCAGGGTGGTCGTGGTTATGAATTGACCTTCACAGCAGCTCTTGTGATCTGCTGTGAGTCACTCCAGCGACTTCTGTTGGCGGCATCACGGGAACACTCGGAGACAGATAAATTTGTGGCGGAACGGATTGAATCCGTCCATCTAGTGGGGGAACGACCACGTGGACGTGTGCCCTCAACTCGACCTCGTACAACAAGGTGTTCTATCGTACCAGTCTTCCTAGTGATATGCCTAAAGAACTTAAGGATTCGCAGTTCAAGCGCAGTACAAGCGACAAAAGTCTTTGAGTTATTTTAAGCTCTTTGAATATGGAGATTTGTTCCTAACTACTAACAGTGTTTGTCTAAATATAGAATTAAAAAAAAGCTCCAAGTGCCAGCTAAGCAATTGGCTCTGCTTTCATCCATATTATTTTGCATACGGAACGTGGTTTTCCACGTTCACTTTTGTGCACGAGAAGCTGTTGAAAGACAAACTAACATTAGCGCCGAGAACTAACAAAGGGGCTAACTTAGCCGTGCAAAAACAGAACGGGTATATGAGTGAGGCAATAGAGCAAAATAGGCCATCGAAGTTCAGAACTCGTAGGAGTTCGAAACAACAGCTTTATGCTTAACTAGTTCAAAATTGTACCTCACAAAAAGTCCAACGATTTGGGCGCATTTATAACTCGCATAGAACTTCTGTATAGTTAGCCTTTTTTGTGAATCATGTGCCACTAAGAATCAATTTGCGTCGAAAACACACTAACTAAAACAGGACTTCGACGCGGAAGTTTCGCGCTTTAGTTGTGTCCGGTCCGGTCCCTAGTGTGTATTCACTCTAATGCAAGGTGACTGTTTAAATGCTGGCTGAACTCTTGTTTTTCGACTCCCATTCATAATATGTTGCGAGAAACATTCACAACAGTAAAACAGAATAACAGTGACGGATGTAGATCCGTCCTAGCCTCCCAGGACATATCATTTCACTCGTGCTTAGCTAATCGACAAGTTCAAAATAGTTGGCATTTCGACTATTTTAGTCAAGTCTTCTTTTTGTTATTTTTTAAAACAGTTAGTTCAATTCAATTCTTCATTTTATTGGCTTGCGTTTGTATCAAATGGATACCTCGCCAACGCGTGGTATGGAGGAGACACGCTTTAGATGTGAAAGCTGGGTGGTAAACAGTTAGTTATAAGACTGTTAATAATTGAGTGACATTTGTTATTACTAATAATAATAATTTCATTAGATTCCTAGATCTCATCGAAAAGATTAGAAATGAACACACTGTGAGTCACAGTAATAAGATGTTTTACATAATGTACACATAAGTTTAAGTACCTCATATTAAGGCGCCTGTTCAGTTAATTTGGGTTTTATTTTAAAAAAATACTTTGCTCTTATCTTTAAAATTCAATCCCGGTATCAAATAAAGTAAAATAAAAACTGATAATGAGAGAGAACCCTTGCAAAGCAAAAATGCTGCCATCAAAAAACTTTGTATACCAAATACAAGCAGAATAGCTAGAGGCTTTTCTGAACATCCACTACTTACTAAAAATTCAACACCACTCATAATGTTCACTAAGATTTAGCTTCTTTTTTTGTATTTATGTTTCTGTGTTTCTTGTGTGTAATACAATTAGGTATAATAATAATAATAATGTTCGATTTCATGTATCTATAGGTACGAGTATCACTTTTAAAGATTCCGAGCAGCGGGCCTTTAATTTTTTTTTTGCCGATTTGCGTAGAATTAAAATAAGCGCCATCTGACATCTGTCATCACAGATAATCTATAAAAAAGAGGTAAAGTTTGTGACGTTGAAGGGGGTGGGGTAATCTCTGAATCTACTGAACCGAATTCGAAAATTATGGTACCATTTTTTTTGTGAGTGTCATATAGGCTATAATATATTATTTACCCGAAAAATTTGGGAGTTGCCGTGGGAATTTAAGAAACTTATTTCACGCGGACGAAGTCGCGGGCATCCAAGTACCTAATCCATATAATTACGCGTTGAATTGTAGTTAACTTTAAAGACATTTTCAACAGACTTGAACTTCTTTAATGTATTTATTTTTGTTCGGGTCTATAATATGTTAGCACTTAGCATGTCCTGAGTTTATTTCTCATTTTTTAAAAAAACAGGCTTTAACATTTCACAGGCTTTACTTATAATATCACGTTCGAAATAAGCATTTGTTACAAAAAGCTAAGTAGTTCAAGAAAAAGTTCAAGGATGTAACACTGAGCTAAAACGCGATATATTGCACGAAAGCTTAGTACATGGATATGCAGCGCATAATATATTACGTGGAGAATTTATGCATTGCTATTATAGTATTTGCGGTACTAATAGCGATTTGCGTCAAGTAAAATATGGAACGCAATATTATTTTCAATGTGTGGCATAGGAAACGTTTGGTTTACTTTTACCCTTAGAAGGGAAGAAAAGCTTTTTTCCAGCAGTGGAAGCAAAGTAGGCCAAACTAGGCGGGTAATGATTGGTTGAAACAACCTGAGAATGTTTTTTTTTACTTTTATAATTAATACTTAATGTGCATTAATCTAACTTATGCCTAAATTAGATTAATGCAATAATAAAAGCTTTTGATTCGTGGAATTGTGAAAGTGGCTATAATATTTTGTTACACGTTTACCAAAACTTTTCGTAATAATAACCAGTAGCCTTATAAAATCGCAAGACATATTGAAATAAGGAGGCCTATTCTCGTGTTCAGTTGAACGAAAACGATCTTTATTCCTACAACAATAAAGTTTGTATTTGTTATTTTTTAATAATAATAATGGATGTGTATTTTGTATATCCGATAAACAATAAGCAATAAGAGAACGCTCATCAAGCTCTAAATAGCCAATTTATATTTCTAGGGTTGAAATGTTGTTAAAGTGGAAAATTATATTATTGATTTATTTATTCGTTTAATAAATTGATCCATTTAGTTGAAATATTTGCCTGATATTAATCTTACTTAAGTTCAACCCAATATTGAATATAGCCTATATAATATAGTCAATCGTATATTATATAGGATTTGATTTTTGATAAAAAATGACGGATTTTTTTTGTTAGTTTTAGTTAAGATTTTATTATGAGTTGGTTTTGTATCTAATTAGTTAATTACAGTAGGTAAATATTTTGTCTACATACACATCTTAAGGAGGGGAAAAAAATTTGAAAAAAGGGAAGAGGAAAGGGAAAGGGAAAAGGGAAAAATTATTACCATCAATACAGTTATATAATTGGTACATAATATAAATCGTTACAAATGCTGATGTTCAAAGTAAAAAGTAAAGTGAAGTCATAGTAAGAGTAGAGGTAGGTACTTAAAAATTTTTTCTAGTTTTCACAGCTGCAAACATACGTTCGCTTACCGATCCTTCATAACTTAGTTTGGGAATAGAATTTGTAAAATTTTAGAGTGTTTTCTTATGCGCGAATGAATCAATACTCCAAATTAAAATCTTCGAAGATTTAATAGTCATTAAAATAGAGACGACCTGCCTGGCACAGTGGTGAGTGCTGTGGTCTTTGAGTCTCGGATTGGATCTCCAGCAGAATAAATTTTCTCTGATTCGGCCTTATGAAAGGCTAGCCATCGCTAGTTATTACTCTACTGGCAAAGATGCCAAGCGATTTAACGTTCCGGCACAGAATACATAGTAGTAGGTACTTACCTACCTGGTACCGGTACGATGCGTCATGCGGTGTATAAACGAATTAGATCCCAGGGATATGAGTTCAGGGTACCATCTAAGATTGCATCATCATTTACCACCAGGTGAGATCTCAGTCAAGAGCTAACTTTTAGTGGAATAGAGAAAAAATAGAATTTGCTAGGTCATTTACTTAGTAAGTGTTTACTTATTAAATTAAATCAATGGGTGTCGACGTGACGACTTAGCGATTCTAAAACCATTATAAGATATTTAAAAAAAATTAGTGCAAACTGAGTAAAACAAAAACTGTTAAGTATCAAGTTTTTAAGAGAATCCAGGTAAACTTTCTCCAAAAACTTCAGACTTAACAATACAAAACTTCATTAACTGCAGTTTGAAGATAGCATTAAATATTAAAGTGTATAATTAATAGCTTATAAATATTAGCAAAAGTGTTAAATATATGCGTAATATTTTACACTTTTGCTGTGGCCATGAGTCTCCTTTATAATTAAGTGTTAATGGTAAATAATCTATACTTATAATATTATAAATGCGAAAGTTTGGATGTATGGATGTTTGTTACTCAATCACGCCCCAACGGCTGAACGGATCTGGCTGATATTTGGCACAGAGATAGATTATAGTCTGGAATAGCACATAGGCTCCTTTTTATCCAGGAAAATTAAAGAGTTCCCGCGGGAACCGAAAAACCTCAATCCACGCGGACGAAGTCGCGGGCATTCGCTAGTACTTAAATATCTTTACATAAAATACGATGATTTTATTACTGTCGATACCTGCGTTTAGATCTGTCCCGGATATGAGAGCAGCAATATCCATGGATGTGGACGCTTGTTATGTAAATTCGGACCGATCGAATATTCAATATTTGCCATTATAAATATTTAAGGGACGCTGGGGCTTGTCAATTGTCATCTCCGGATAGTCTGGTACCAAGGAGTTCTGAAGTGATCAATTAACTGATCTAATGAAAGAAAGAAAGAAGAAAAGAAAGAAAGAAAAAACATTTATTTTCCAGTTTTGCCACACATTTGCTTACCTCAAAGGTATGCTACCCAATGTGCATGGGCATAATGCTGACCTATAATAATTACTAGAAGCTGTGCTAGAAGATAGCCGCGATTTCGTCTGCGTAGATAGATTAGTAAGGGTGTCCCTGATTTATCGAAATAAAAAGAACCTAGACTATGTCCTTTTGTGAGAATTTTGATGAAACCGTGCCAAGTTTTTCCAAAATTGTTTTACTTATGGGCCGTGAAAGCGTAGCAGACTCTTTAGCATTTAGATTAGATTAGTATGGATAGAGAACATGAAACGTTCAATCTTAGGTTTTGTTACTAGCAGTGTAAACAAGAATTAAAGAAATTACGTACAGGTATGGGTTATGTTTGGGCAATTTTTCCATTTTATTAAATAAAATTAGGGTAAAAATATGATATCTCGCTTCACCAAAGCCGGGGTTGCCCCGTCGCTCACGTCCGCAGAAATGTTACCCCCTGTTACCCTCTGCACGTGTCCCCTGGGTGGTGCTAAACCTTGCTGGCAAAATAAGCTTCATCAAAAAAAATTGACAAGATTTGTGTTATCAAAGGCTCTAGGTTGCAGAAAAAAATGTTTACACGGGTACCGATAAGCCACAGTAATGAACTTGGACCCTAATTCATTTCCAACCTAAGCCTTGTGGGGTAGGTATGAATAGGGCCGTAATGAAATTCATGTCATCGTCATACGGAGTTATCTACTATAACAGTATGTATAGTATGTGTGGAGAGACGTTCGACGAAATGAAGCCGTGATTAGACCGTGTTCTTAATCTCATAAATATAGAACCCTTATCATGAGGGGTGGTGCGTCTGAGACATTTTCGTAACATTTTGAGAGCACTTATGCCGTGGTGTGACAATTGTACCATTTAAAATATAGGTAGGTACAAGATTGCTCACATTTAGGTATCACTAAAGCCCATTAACGTCCATCTGGGCATGGGCCTCCACTTTCATAGGAGAGAGGGAATTAGAGCTTAGACACACCACGCTGGTCCAATGCGTGTTGGCGGGCTTTAACGACTATTATCATGTTAGTGATAATAACCGGGATCGACGGCTTAACGTGCTCTCCGAGGCACGGGGGTGAAACACCGCCAACTTCCTAACTCCGGGCTAGTACTGAAAATTTCTAGTCAGAAAAAAGCCAAATCATTTAGGTAGAATCAAATATATTTCTTAAGAACCCTTTTCTAAAAAAAAACAATAAAGTCTACTTATAAAGTTGCATGAAAGCACTCGGTTAGTTTTATTGGTACATTTTGCCTTCTGAAAAGAGTAACTTTTGATTTGAATGAAGTTTCGTGCAGACTGTCTTCACAGTAGAATCACATAGAAAGAAATAGAAACCGGCGGTAGAGTATAAAAAACAGTTATAAATTTTCTTACTTGAAACATAGTCTTCAGTAAAAGTTTGATATTATGTGACCCTGGACCTTGTAACTACGTAATAATATCTAATAGTGAAATATTTGCCGAAGTAAATACTATACTAAGTATTATAATATTCGAATTTTAGTTTACTGCTGTTTCCAAAATGTAAACATTTATTTCAAATACGTAGGAACGAAATCTCGAAATCCTCGGGCTCACAAAATACTTCAGCCAAATATCTAGAACATAATCTTGTAAACAGAAACCGAAAATATTTTGCCAGCGAAATATATTTGGTATTTAAATGCAGCTACATAATATATTTGGAAGAAAATATTGTTAAGGACAATACGTGATCCCATCCTCGAAAAATCTGATGAAAATGGTTTTGAGAAGTACATACAATCGAGGCTACTTTTCATGCCGGAGAAACAAAGATGCCCACGTTATTTATGAAAACTAAATCCACGCGGACGAAGTCGTGGACATCATTCAGTAGTATATAAAATATTAGGGCTGCGTACCTAAAAGGTAGGTTTTCATTTTATTTATTAATCGTTTGACTGTTACATAATTGAAGATCTTAAAATAGTAATAATTTTACATAGTAGGAACAGTCTAACTTACAGTCATACGATATATTAAGCTTAGATTTAACATAAAGTAATATTAAACATTTGATTCAGACAATTATTAATTGGTACAACAGCTTAAATTAAGGTTTGCAAACCGTATTGTGCGACTATGTCTGTCACACTAATCATAGACATGTCTCTTCTCCACTTAACTCAATGACTAAGGATGTACTATTCTTTATTCATTGACTTAACTGGTCAAAACATGTATTAGGACCGATTTAAAATATTAGAGATAATATTTTTTTTGATAAGAGAAGTCTTTTAGTGAAATTTATAAATTAAACCAGCGAATAATGGATAGGAAAAATTATTAGGTGTTCCTAATCTGCCTGCCTTTACCTAGGTAAAAACAAAAATATACAATTTTTAAATATCACTAGAATTTTTAGGTCGAAACGTAATCTATAGTGCCATATTTTTACTACCGGATCACAATAAAAAGACCTTTTATGTGTTTTACGTTTTGGGCAGAGCAATACACAAGAATTTATGTTGAAATTTTTATTCTGTAACAGTTTATATTCTTTTATTTCAGGTAAGTACCTAGCAACGCTCGTAACTACAGCAAAACGTAAGTATTGAAGATTCAACGAGAAGAAAAACATTTACGCTGCCAATGTTTTAAGAGAAAATTCGCGGGCCGTTACTTGAAACACTGTAGCAACAGTCTCTCTCTGAGTCGCGTTCCTCATTGATGAAGGTCGTGACCCCTTTCCATTAACCACATAATGGCAAGGGTGTTTGTTCATGGAAAAATAATGCGGTGGGTTCCCAGTTCCCACGTCCATCCGCATACGACTCTATACCACAGTGAACAGATACAACCAGTATGGCAACTACCTATAAACGTTCGAAACAGGCTCACTCACACAAACGTGCGCATCGACGAGACCCCAAGCGCTCGTCGTAGTGCCGTCAGTAGTGAGTGCCACGTCATCGCATGTTCGATGCGCACGTTTGTGTGAGTGACACAGAATTACTGGTACCAAGAGTACTAGTAGGTACTCTTAGGTTTCTAACGATTATTATCAGATGATAGAGATAATAAACTGGGGCTGACGTGGGGCTGGGGATGACGTGCAGGGGGTTGGGGATGAAAGAGATAAAAAACGTGCTCTACGAGGCAAGGAGGCCCACTAAAAGGCTAAATGCGGACTTTCAAATTCGGTCACCCATCCTGGTACCGACTTGAGTCAACGTTGCTTAACAATCGCAATTGACTGATATGCGTTTTCGCAACTAGTTCTCTACCTCTACTCGTTCCTCATACCAGTAGTTATGAATAAATCTCATGCAATAATAATCCTGATCCACTCACTGACTCCTCAACGCCCAGCCGAAACATTTGGACCCACTGGACTAAAAAAGCTAAAACTTTGCACAGAGAATGATAATGAGGCCGGACTTTTCTAAAGATCTTAGTCGGGAGCGAAGCCACGGGTGGCTAGTATCTTACTTAATATTATAAATGCACAAGTTTGGATGGATGGATGTATGGATGTTTGTTACTTAGTCTGAATCTAAACGGATCTGAATGAAATTTGGCACAGAGATAGATTATAGTCTGGATTAACACATAGGCTACTTTTTATGCCGGAAAATTAAAGAGTTCCCGCGGGAACCACAAAACCTCGATCCACGCGTACGAAGTCGCGGGCATCAGCTAGTCAGTACATACCAATTCGTTTCACTGTCAATGTGTCTGTACTGAGAAAAACAACTTATTCTCAAATTACCCAAGGGTATCAGAATACTTTGTAGATGATGACTGTTATTTATTGATATAGTAAACATGTAGCATCGCTTACTCTCCATTATGTCGTAAGAGCTTGACTCCGCGTTAACGTCAATCACTCACTTTATTCATTTTTATTATATACCTAGAGATTCAATGATGATGCGAGATTTTGGTGTATTTTCCTAATAATTACGTTCGGAAGAAGTGAATTATTGTCCAAAAGTGGATTGAATGATGATTGATTTAGAAATCCCTAGACAATACTGGTAAAAGCTTTGAGACAAATATAAAAGATTTTTACTCTTGAAATTGTTTTTTGAATATTAAAAACTTCTACATACCTGAGCCGAGGTAAATTAAGAGAATATAGTCTTTATTTCTTTTTGTCAAAATTCAGTTTTAAGATGTATTTGATTGAAAATAGCAACCACCGAGTTTCTTGCTAGCGCTTCTCGGTAGGAATGACATTCTGAATCATCGGTAGATTTTCTCGACGATCCAAAAGCACTTAAAAAAAATTAAGTTTGAAGTATTAACTGTAAAGGATTGAAAATAGTAGCACTGTGTACGTCTTAGTCTCAAATAACAATACATATTAGAACTGACATTAATCAAACAACACTAGTATTTTTTAACGCTAAAACTAGGACAATCTCTTCCTTCTGGCTTTAAGCCAGAACAATAGTGCAAAATTGAAAAATAATGTCATCAAGTTCTGCTATGGCTGCTGTTGAGTTACAAAGAGTGCACACGGCGTTTGTCGTTGCGTTGCGTCGTCGCAACGCACCGTGTGTACAAGTAAAACGACGCAGCGACAGCCGCCGCTTTGTCGACGCAACGCTGACGCAACGCGCCGTATGGACTCTCTGTTAAATATTTAAGAACGGCTCGGAAAACTCACGTGAGTCATACAATAGCGCTGAACAACTTACCCGGACCGCTTAGAAAGTGAACAATTTCCAGTTATGGGCCGCTATGAAGTCGCAACTTGTATCAGTTATACAGCTTCAAGATGCCCATGTATGGCCACTCTTATAAATATCAATGGTGACTCATCGATCCATGGACCTGTGTACCTACTTAGAGTATGGAGGTATAGCAACTAGCAATAGCCCTATCTATGCACATAAATGAACAAAATAAAGTGTAGGTATAGGGCCTGCGTAAATAAACCGTTGGCCATATGTTGCCGTCCCTAAGCAGCGGACTAGATTAATAAATTGTTATACATTGTATCGTTGCTTGGTTCATTGCGACATAAATGACTGGTGCGACCGACGTATGCGTTGAGCCTTATGAAAAACTAGCGAATGCCCGCGACTTCGTCTGCGTGGTTTGAGGTTTTTTGGTTCCCGCGGGAACTCTTTAATATTCTGGGATAAAAAGTAGCCTATGTACTATTCCAGACTATAATCTATCACTTTGCCAAATTTCAGCCAGATCCGTTCAGCCGTTGGGGCGTGATTGAGTAACAAACATCCATACATCCATACATCCATACATCCATCCAAACTTTCGCATTTATAATATTAGTAAGAAAATCTTGAACAGAAAAACAGCACCGTGCAATTGACAGTTAAAATCAACAATAATTCAGCACAAACCGGTCGAAGTTTAATAAAGGCATTGTTTACAAGATTTTCCTGAAGTCGAAAATAAAGTTGACCTACTTCTTCCGCTTGAGTCGTTAATTTGTGATTTTGTAATAACTCTCACTCTGGTTGGTGGTATACATTCGCCATTTCTGAGGCTCATGATACCTATCCTTTCCTAATCTGAATCCTTTGTGGAGTCGAGTGTACGCTTTTATAAAAAATAAAAGAAAAGAAACCTTCCCAAAGAGTTTCTAGATTTACCATTACATACATTTAAAGACTGCTAAGCAGCATTTGTTAAGTCGATGTTCACTATCGATGATTTTCTGAATGACAAAGTTACATGGAAGCAACCGGCCTCGCATCCAGTGACCCACAAGTCAGTGTTATACTTGATGTGTGTGTTGTATTGTTTACATATTGTAACCTATTTCTTTTTTAAGAAAAGAGCAACTGCTGAGTTTCTTGCCGGCTCTTCTCAGTAGAAACAGCTTTCCGAACCGGTGGTAGAGTCTTAACGTATCATAAGTAACACAAGTTGTCCTACATGAGATTAACAAATCATTTCACATCATTTATCAATTAATCACAATATAATAAGTAGGTTTTGGGCCAATGATTATTCGTGTCGTTAAGTTCTGTGTTAAAATGTATATTTTAACAAAGAACTAACAAGATTTTTAGATGCTTGGATATAATCCGGGTAGCAAGCAATGCATGTTTCACAGAATACCTATTTAATAGTAGGTACCGGTAACTTTATTATATTATCGAAGAACGCTCTGGTCGTAGTTTTATGAAATTCAGATGCAGTACGTGAGGTTTATCTCACCTGTATGCTTAGTCTAAGTTTTGATTCAATTGATCGTATAAGAATTCGATGACATTAGTGTCAAAGTAACGTTTTTACGTTACTTTAAGAGCATTGATTTAGAGCTCAATTTCGTGTATGCATCCATACACGTCTCTATGTATACGATACGTTTCAAAATTAAAATCGGTTGTACTGATTTCGTGACTTTAAATTAATGTCTTTAAGGTTCATAATACTTTGACGCTAATATCACAATCGATCGAATTAAAACTTAGAATAAGGGCACTGAGGACTTTATATTCACTCCACGACACGGTTTACAAAAAAGAAGGCAATCGATGTCCTTGGATTTATTCAGTTTGGAAAATTATTGTAACGTTTTTAATAGTCACTCTGGCGAATACTAAAACGTATTTTAGAGACTTTGGAATAAAACAGTATTTTTGTATGTCTCTAATTCTATGCAGCCACTTCTTATTTTTGGAAAAATCTAAACGGTTGGCTTTTTAGGGTGGTGATGTTTTCTGGGTGAAGGTATTGTGTCAAAAAGGGAATTGAATATTCCTGTATGAAGCCTGGCCTACATCCCGCCATTTTTTCCCGAAATAACTCAGAAAATCTACCTATTAATCAATAGCTGTCACCATACATTTGGACTCGCCTGCAGCCTAGATTAATGAGGGGCACATAATATTGTGCATTAATTCCAAATACACAACACACACACATTATTCATTATTATACACAACAGTATTGTTTCTTATACAATAAGAAAACAAGTAGAATTCTGTGCAAAACCCCAAATTCACTTGTGAGGTTGCGTTAAACAAACGCATTATTCAACAAAAGAGATTTACCGCTTTACGAGTTCTCCCATAAATTCGTCTCAACGCGCATTTGTCTCTTATCTCTAGCGGAATTTATTTAACTAATATATTATTCGCCTGTGAAAACTTTGTCACAATCCTGCCATATGATTCATTGAATTTACTAGGGGAATGTATGACACCACTAATAATACCATAAATGCGAACGTAATATGTTTGTTAATTGATTTGTCCTCCAATCACACTACAGCAGGGCAGCGGATTAAGTATGTCGATCCAAAAATGAGTGACATAGGCATACTTTTTGTTCCGGATAATTAGAGAGTTCCACCTGAGACCTAATCCATTTAGTGGAAGTCGCGGTCATCGCAAAACAAAATGACAATAAAACCGGTACTTTACAAAAAGCTAACGTCAATTACTACTAACTTAGTAATAATGTGGAATAAAGCATTGATGTAGAATTTTAGTAGTACTCATTCTATTTCAATGCTATTACCCATTTATTATAGCCCTGGAGCTAATGTTGCTTGGTAACGCAATTTACTATTTATCCTTGGCTTGCCTTATTTTATACTACTAAACACTAACTTGGCAGTAGATACTTCTACTCCGTAAATTATTCTGACATAATAATACCAGTGTAGTTACGTCATAATGAATGATATTATGCAAATGTATTGAACGAATATTCAGACCTAATTATAATAGATAAACTTCAGAGAGCAAGGTCTCAAATAGGTTATTGTTGATATATATTGTGGAGGACAAATAATGCCCTATTATTAAATATTTAACGACAAAATCTGTATGTAAAATATTATTTAAAAATTACTATTAGGTTTACGAGTATGAACAACTAGTTATAGAATACGAGAAACACGCGACTTCGTCCGCGTGGATTAAGTTCTTTGATTCCCAGGGGAACTCCTTAATTTTCCGGGATAAAAGTAACTTATGCTATATTGCTTATGCTATATATATATTGTTACGTTCCCTCAAATATGGTCGAGCGAAGCAATGGCTGGATCATGCGTCATGCTCGTGAACGGGTGCCACCGGCGGGAATGGGGCTACTTTCTGTCTGCACGTCTTTGACATGAATTGAATAAACAAATTGAAGAAATCCATTAAAAGTAATAATAATAATAATAATAAGCCTTTTTATTACTAATCTCATGATATTTACAATTGTATATAACTACTTTTTAGATGAAATAAGTGTTAGTTGTGTTAGTGTTTGTCTTATTCTAGTTAGTATTGTTATTTGTTGCAGTATTTGTTGGTTTAAAAGTATGCTCCTGAAAAAAGCTTATTATACTGTTGAAGATTATGTAAATGATAGAGGAGCATGGATTTGATCGCTCCAGCAATGCTGGGGACAGCGGTTACTTATGTACACATTGATATAATAATTGTAAATGAATTATTTAAAAAAAGCAACCACCGAGTTTCTTGCTGGTTCTTCTCGGTAGGAATGGCATTCCGAACCAGTGGTAGATTCACTTGACGATTCAAAAGTACTTGTAAAAGTTTATTTGAATAAAGAAGATTTGATTTGATTTGATTTGATTTGATATACCTCGGGATGTAACCTACCATTATACCAAATTTCATCAAAATCGGTTGAAAATGTGGGCCGTTATAGCGTAGCAGACAGACAAACAGACACTTTCGCATTTATAATATTAGAAATATGTATAAGACAGGTTGGTGCCTGGTAGTGTACCAGCCCCGTACCTCGGAGAGCACGTAAAGCCGTCGCGTCAGTCCTGCGCCTGAACCACGTGAATGATATCTAGCTAATATGCTGATAAAAATAGTTATTTAACCGCTAAAAGTACATAAAAACCTGACGATACTTTATCATAGTAATATTGATGAGCATTTTAGTTTGTAACAACAACAAACTTCAACAGGCTTCGCAGACTCTACCAAACGCAAACTTTCCTATGTAACTTTACGGATTGACATTGAAACTTTTTATCCGGGCGAGCGAGAGTAATGAGATCAGACCCAACACATCCCTTTAAATAAATCATGTAAGTTACCCGTATGTCAAAAGCTCTGCATAATCGAATCGAATTTTGGTCTGGTCTTTTATTTACATATAGGTTTATTTCATTGGACTCAAAGGCTGGACATAATTAAAGAACTTTATTGGTTAAAATACATTTTAAATTAAAAACAATAAAGTAACTGTTTTTGTGACTTGCGGGTTGCGACTTGCGACTGATGTAGTTTGTTTACCAAACCTATAAAAACACCCTTTTTCGAGCACTTTTATGGTTTATGGTTAGGTTTTAGATAATACGAGAAATATCTCAGTTTCAATCAACATATTAATCAATACTTACATTATATTCCAGACTATAATCTATCACTTTGCCAAATTTCAGCCAGATCCGTTCAGCCGTTGGGGCGTGATTGAGTAACAAACATCCATACATCCATACATCCATACATCCATACATCCATCCAAACTTTCGCATTTATAATATTAGTAAGAAAATCTTGAACAGAAAAATAGCACCGTGCAATTGACAGTTAAAATCAACAATAATTCAGCACAAACCGGTCGAAGTTTAATAAAGGCATTGTTTACAAGATTTTCCTGAAGTCGAAAATAAAGTTGACCTACTTCTTCCGCTTGAGTCGTTAATTTGTGATTTTGTAATAACTCTCACTCTGGTTGGTGGTATACATTCGCCATTTCTGAGGCTCATGATACCTATCCTTTCCTAATCTGAATCCTTTGTGGAGTCGAGTGTACGCTTTTATAAAAAATAAAAGAAAAGAAACCTTCCCAAAGAGTTTCTAGATTTACCATTACATACATTTAAAGACTGCTAAGCAGCATTTGTTAAGTCGATGTTCACTATCGATGATTTTCTGAATGACAAAGTTACATGGAAGCAACCGGCCTCGCATCCAGTGACCCACAAGTCAGTGTTATACTTGATGTGTGTGTTGTATTGTTTACATATTGTAACCTATTTCTTTTTTAAGAAAAGAGCAACTGCTGAGTTTCTTGCCGGCTCTTCTCAGTAGAAACAGCTTTCCGAACCGGTGGTAGAGTCTTAACGTATCATAAGTAACACAAGTTGTCCTACATGAGATTAACAAATCATTTCACATCATTTATCAATTAATCACAATATAATAAGTAGGTTTTGGGCCAATGATTATTCGTGTCGTTAAGTTCTGTGTTAAAATGTATATTTTAACAAAGAACTAACAAGATTTTTAGATGCTTGGATATAATCCGGGTAGCAAGCAATGCATGTTTCACAGAATACCTATTTAATAGTAGGTACCGGTAACTTTATTATATTATCGAAGAACGCTCTGGTCGTAGTTTTATGAAATTCAGATGCAGTACGTGAGGTTTATCTCACCTGTATGCTTAGTCTAAGTTTTGATTCAATTGATCGTATAAGAATTCGATGACATTAGTGTCAAAGTAACGTTTTTACGTTACTTTAAGAGCATTGATTTAGAGCTCAATTTCGTGTATGCATCCATACACGTCTCTATGTATACGATACGTTTCAAAATTAAAATCGGTTGTACTGATTTCGTGACTTTAAATTAATGTCTTTAAGGTTCATAATACTTTGACGCTAATATCACAATCGATCGAATTAAAACTTAGAATAAGGGCACTGAGGACTTTATATTCACTCCACGACACGGTTTACAAAAAAGAAGGCAATCGATGTCCTTGGATTTATTCAGTTTGGAAAATTATTGTAACGTTTTTAATAGTCACTCTGGCGAATACTAAAACGTATTTTAGAGACTTTGGAATAAAACAGTATTTTTGTATGTCTCTAATTCTATGCAGCCACTTCTTATTTTTGGAAAAATCTAAACGGTTGGCTTTTTAGGGTGGTGATGTTTTCTGGGTGAAGGTATTGTGTCAAAAAGGGAATTGAATATTCCTGTATGAAGCCTGGCCTACATCCCGCCATTTTTTCCCGAAATAACTCAGAAAATCTACCTATTAATCAATAGCTGTCACCATACATTTGGACTCGCCTGCAGCCTAGATTAATGAGGGGCACATAATATTGTGCATTAATTCCAAATACACAACACACACACATTATTCATTATTATACACAACAGTATTGTTTCTTATACAATAAGAAAACAAGTAGAATTCTGTGCAAAACCCCAAATTCACTTGTGAGGTTGCGTTAAACAAACGCATTATTCAACAAAAGAGATTTACCGCTTTACGAGTTCTCCCATAAATTCGTCTCAACGCGCATTTGTCTCTTATCTCTAGCGGAATTTATATAGCTAATATATTATTCGCCTGTGAAAACTTTGTCACAATCCTGCCATATGATTCATTGAATTTACTAGGGGAATGTATGACACCACTAATAATACCATAAATGCGAACGTAATATGTTTGTTAATTGATTTGTCCTCCAATCACACTACAGCAGGGCAGCGGATTAAGTATGTCGATCCAAAAATGAGTGACATAGGCATACTTTTTGTTCCGGATAATTAGAGAGTTCCACCTGAGACCTAATCCATTTAGTGGAAGTCGCGGTCATCGCAAAACAAAATGACAATAAAACCGGTACTTTACAAAAAGCTAACGTCAATTACTACTAACTTAGTAATAATGTGGAATAAAGCATTGATGTAGAATTTTAGTAGTACTCATTCTATTTCAATGCTATTACCCATTTATTATAGCCCTGGAGCTAATGTTGCTTGGTAACGCAATTTACTATTTATCCTTGGCTTGCCTTATTTTATACTACTAAACACTAACTTGGCAGTAGATACTTCTACTCCGTAAATTATTCTGACATAATAATACCAGTGTAGTTACGTCATAATGAATGATATTATGCAAATGTATTGAACGAATATTCAGACCTAATTATAATAGATAAACTTCAGAGAGCAAGGTCTCAAATAGGTTATTGTTGATATATATTGTGGAGGACAAATAATGCCCTATTATTAAATATTTAACGACAAAATCTGTATGTAAAATATTATTTAAAAATTACTATTAGGTTTACGAGTATGAACAACTAGTTATAGAATACGAGAAACACGCGACTTCGTCCGCGTGGATTAAGTTCTTTGATTCCCAGGGGAACTCCTTAATTTTCCGGGATAAAAGTAACTTATGCTATACCTCGGGATGTAACCTACCATTATACCAAATTTCATCAAAATCGGTTGAAAATGTGGGCCGTTATAGCGTAGCAGACAGACAAACAGACACTTTCGCATTTATAATATTAGAAATATGTATAAGACAGGTTGGTGCCTGGTAGTGTACCAGCCCCGTACCTCGGAGAGCACGTAAAGCCGTCGCGTCAGTCCTGCGCCTGAACCACGTGAATGATATCTAGCTAATATGCTGATAAAAATAGTTATTTAACCGCTAAAAGTACATAAAAACCTGACGATACTTTATCATAGTAATATTGATGAGCATTTTAGTTTGTAACAACAACAAACTTCAACAGGCTTCGCAGACTCTACCAAACGCAAACTTTCCTATGTAACTTTACGGATTGACATTGAAACTTTTTATCCGGGCGAGCGAGAGTAATGAGATCAGACCCAACACATCCCTTTAAATAAATCATGTAAGTTACCCGTATGTCAAAAGCTCTGCATAATCGAATCGAATTTTGGTCTGGTCTTTTATTTACATATAGGTTTATTTCATTGGACTCAAAGGCTGGACATAATTAAAGAACTTTATTGGTTAAAATACATTTTAAATTAAAAACAATAAAGTAACTGTTTTTGTGACTTGCGGGTTGCGACTTGCGACTGATGTAGTTTGTTTACCAAACCTATAAAAACACCCTTTTTCGAGCACTTTTATGGTTTATGGTTAGGTTTTAGATAATACGAGAAATATCTCAGTTTCAATCAACATATTAATCAATACTTACATTATATTCCACAATCACAAAGTTTTCTCCAGCATTTCCATGACACATATTTTTAAGTAAATTAAAATAAAACGTAGGTAGGTATAACAAGTAGGTATGAGTAACTTCAACCTCACTTTATGCAAAGTATATCGTGATATGAATATAAAACAGCTGCCATGTCTCTCTACCGTGCTCTTTACATTCAAAATTTTGTCTTGTTTAAGCTCGATTCAAAATGACATAGAGCAGTAGATGTGAGTGGTCACGTGAGTCACGTGACCTCTCACACACATGAGAACACAAGATGACTGCGTGGTGCGACCCCAAACGCATATCATAATCATGCGGTCTGTGCTTTGACGTCATATCCATGCGGCATGATGTGATGTCAAAGCAATGAATTACACTGTTAATGTCCAAGTCAATAGTTATTTATCCAAATTAGATACTGGGCACAACACTGTGCAATTTTTGAATAACTGAATAATATTATTAATAACTGATGCCCGCAACTTCGTCCGTCTGGATTGAGGTTTTTCGGTTCCGCGGGAACCCTCAAATTTTACGGGATAAAAAGTTGCCTATGTGTTATCCCAGACTATAATCTATCTCTGTGCCAAATTGCATCCAGATCCGTTCAGCTGTTCTGGCGTGATTGAGTAACAAACAACATCCATCCATCCATCCATCCATACATCCATGATTTCATCCGTCCATCCAAACTTTCGCATTTTATAATATTAGTATAGAATTTCCTATGCCATAACCTATAGCTGGTAAGTAAATGCACACGTGCAGGAAATTTAATGTCACTGAGAGCTACAACGGAATACAGTGGAACTGGATACCCGGCAAGTGAACATTTTGACACCTGTGGTCGGCCATGCATTTCATATCACATGCAAATACATATTTCCGCTTGCAAGTATTTTTGGTACACAGAGATGTTTCTTGACGTTATTTCTAACTTTTTCTATCCAAAGTTTCCAGTTTTACCAACTCGTAAAATTGCAAAGAACCTGAAAGTCATAAGAGACGTTGAAGATTTTTGAAGTGAAACCTCTTTAGAATCGTTGTGATTTGAAAATTCGATGTAACGAAAAAGCGACACCAAAAAAGAGACTAACATACTCTTAATAGGATAGGCCTGCGAGAGAATGAGATAGAATACAAGTTATCTAGTAGGCTACTTTTCTGTTTCACTTCTGCCGTGTGTGAATTGTAGTAGTAGTAGTGAAACAGTTTTAGTAGTATTTCAATGATAATGAAACACAAACAGTAACTATTACCACAGTTATATTAAAAAATTTCAACGTTGAGTTTCTTCTGTAAACATAAATGGAATTACACACACTTTATGAAATAATCAAATCTGTAGTGTGACTGCCTTGTTGGTCTAGCGGTTAGCATAAGTCGACTGCGGATCACGAGGTCCTGGGTTCGATTCCCGGTCGGGCATAAAAATTGTTAGGTATTGGGTTTTTCAATTCAGAAATTCTCAGTGCCAGCCTGGAGTTGGAAGTTGGCAGTGTTTCACCTCCGTGCCTTGGCGAGCACGTTAAGCCGTCGGTCCCGGTTATTATCACTAACATGATAATAGTCGTTAAAGCCCACCAACCCGCATTGGAGCAGCATGGTGGGTCTAAGCTCTAAATCCCTCTCTCCTATGAGAGTGAAGGCCTGTGCCCAGCAGTGGGACGTTAATAGGCTGTAGGTAGTGTACCGCTAGTTAAGTGCAAGGAAAAGCGTTAATAACAGTTGACTCGGTTCTAAACTATATACTTTGGCCAACAGCCAGAGGAAACTAGGATAAGGTTGTCCTAGTTTTCTCTTTTCTACGTTAATTTCTACCGTATCTTAGAAAGTGGTTTAAATTGAGTAGGTAAGTTCATCTTAGTTCAGGTCTTGAAAAGTATAAAGCATTTTAAAAGGTATTTAAAGTAGATTAAGAAAGGATTTTCAGGTAAGACACAAGCCGAGCTAAGCCGGGGGTGCATCAGTGTGACATGCGGAAGTGTGTCTCTTTGCCTGAAATTTGCTTGTAATAACATTTCCTTCCATATATTTGGTGCTAGTCCACGCCTCTTCAGTTCTAACACAGATTAACTGTGTTAATCATTAATTTAAAAAAAAATCGATACAAACGCATGCCCTTGACGCGCATGGACTGCGCGTCTGTATCGTATTTTACGCACATTTTAATGGGTGACCTATCATTTCATTACAAAAAAAAGACAAATTTTAATTTCACAACCATAGTTTGGCAAAATTATGGTCAAATATGCTCAAATATGGTCGAGCGAAGCAATGGCTGGATCATGCGTCATGCTCGTGAACGGGTGCCACCGGCGGGAATGGGGCTACTTTCTGTCTGCCCGTCTTTGACATGAATTGAATAAACAAATTTAAGAAATCCATTAAAAGTATGCTCCTGAAAAAAGCTTATTATACTGTTGAAGATTATGTAAATGATAGAGGAGCATGGATTTGATCGCTCCAACAATGCTGGGGACAGCGGTTACTTATGTACACATTGATATAGTAATTGTAAATGAATTATTTAAAAAGAGCAACCACCGAGTTTCTTGCTGGTTCTTCTCGGTAGGAATGGCATTCCGAACCAGTGGTAGATTCACTTGACGATTCAAAAGTACTTGTAAAAGTTTATTTGAATAAAAAAATATTTGATTTGATTTGATTTGATATGAATGAAAAATTCATTTATGTACAAATAACTGGTTCTATAAATTATTTTTTTCTCAAATTTTATTTTCACTTTCGAAAAAATTTGCGAATTGAATATTTGTCAAATGATCTTTTATAAAATGATATTTTTGCGAAATTATCATTTGTTAAATGTTTTTGTGAAACATTAGTGAACCATACAAACGCGTAAATACGTCGATACAGACGCGCTGTGGACGCGCGTTTGACCCATTTAGATATGATAGTTCATATCTAATATCATATAATCGAAGATTGTGTGTCATTAAAATGGTTCAATCTTCTTTAGTTCGTATCTAAATGAGTCAAACGCGCGTCCACAACGCGACACAATCTTCTTTAGTTCGTATCTATAAATGGGTCAAACGCGCGTCCACAGCGCGACACAATCTTCTTTAGTTCGTATCTAAATGGGTCAAACGCGCATCCACAGCGCAACACAATCTTCTTTAGTTCGTATCTAAATGGGTCAAACGCGCTTCCAAAGCGCGACACAATCTTCTCTAGTTCTTTTGCGTTAGACTCACGTTTGTATCGCGTCGTCTGCGCTTAAAAAATACGCCTTGCGCATAAAAGACACATTCTTAAAATTGCGTGAGCAAAAATTCCATTGATAATTTTGAATATTTTAATTGGAGCTAATCAAAACAGCTTTGTCTCTTGATAAATTTGTTAAAGCGGAAATGTTCAAACATAATAATATGTTCATTATTTATACGCTATCGGATACAATAAGGTTTCATTCCGTTTTAATTAAAACGAGGATGTTAAATTTTCGAGGATAATATGACACAAATTCTGATACTCCTGATAACTGAAATACATTATTTTCCAAGGGGTTTCATTTCTGGATAATAATAGCTAAATTATTGAATAATTAAAAATAGTAAAAAAAATTTTTTTTCTGTTATTACCGAAATTTTTACGAAAAGCTGCGATACTTACAAATCAAGGTAGCATAAAATGGTGGCAAGAATACTAGCTGCATTTACGCGCTAAACACCCTTATATTACTTTTAGTTCTAATAAGTAATTATTCAAATTCAAATGGTTTTATTCAAATAAACTTTTGCTTGAAGTACTTTTGATTCGTCGAGTGAATATATTCGTTCGGAATGCCATTTCTACAGAAAAGAGCCAATAAAAACTCGGAGGTTGCTCTTCAGAAAAATTAAATAAAAAAGTTTTCAGTTTCTCTATTTGTGCGACGCGCGAACTTTTATTTGTGCCAGATATAATATAAGTAAATAATTTATTTTTAAAAAACTGTTTATATGAAGAATTTTAACATCAACTGAGGTCATGAAGTACTAAAGCGTTTCTTAGTGTGACATGTTTCAAAGAAAATCAAAGACACGGTTCCAGCACGGACCCAGCACAGTGTCGGCACAGAAAATTTGCTTTTCCGGAGTCTAATAGAACGAACATTTAGTGTTCGAACGTTCAACTCTCAAGTAAAGTATCTCAGTACAATTTTATTGAAACCCGCATTGCGGTTCTCATCAATTACATCGTTCCAACCTCGCTTTGGGTTACAGCAGGTAACTGTTTGATTTATGTTAATTTTGTCTTTGGAGTATTAATAAATAATAAATTTGCTTCACTTGGTTTTAAATTACCAGCCATTAAACCATCAGTAAATCGATGTTACCACCATATATATTTCTCCAGTCACTAGTGGTTAACATTTCGAATACGTCTATGGACACTTTAAGACTCCTCCTGAAAACTAGCGCTGTAGCTTGCTGCGGCTTTGTGAAGAGTGGGGAGCCTTTATTGTAGTTTGTTTTATAGGCAATAGATTTACTTACTTCTGCAAGCAAATATTGTAAATTGTTTTCCGAGAATTCAGCAGGGCGACCGCGTATCTTTTGCATCAATCATTGAAACATCGCAATCACCTCTGATTGGTTGAATTTATGGTATTCTTGCTGCGTCAATGGATTTCGTCCAGTAGTGGAAGAGTGTTAACCAATCAGAAGTGATTGCGATGTATCAATGATTGATGCAAAAGATACGCGGTCGCCCTGCGGGTTTTTCTGAGAAGAAAGATAATCAATTAATAATTAGTAATTTGGCAAAATAAAAATTATGAATTATTTATGAATCGCTGTCAAAGTCGTACATAGGGAAGCAATACTAAACCAACCACAGAATTGACACGAATGAGCAATGAGAATTCGTTAGGTTTATCTAAACGAATGGAGGAACTAGAAATTTAATTCGCTATAATCTACGACTAATAATATAAACTGTATTTTATAATAATATTATTCTAGTTCCTTCATTATCATGTACTTCCGCAAAGTAACGCCTGCTTCTATCCAATAGCTGATCTAAATATCCCTAGAGCATGTGCAAGAATTCTCGCATGCAAACTCAAATGGAGATGGGCTGGACATGTGGCTCGGAGCAGCGACGGTCGGTGGAGCGAGCGTGTATTACACTGGTGGCCGCGCGACCAGACACGGCCGCGCGGGCGACCACGCGCCCGCTGGAAGGACGACATTATAGATGTCGCAGCTCGCAGGACCGACATGGACGAGGCTCGCCGCGGAGAGAGCAAAGTGGAGCATGATGGAGGAGGCCTACACCCAAAAAAGAGTACCCAAATAAATATAAACTACGTTTACCTATAAATACGACTAAATTGTGACTTATTATTATAATGGTATTGTTTTAGTTTCTTGACTTTGTGACATATAACTATGTAAAATTTTTGACTAAATTGAATATATTTGATATTGTGTAAATTTTATAATAAATAATAACATGTAAATTGTATAAATCTGTAATGTATTGTTTGGGAATAAATGGCTTATTTATTTATTATGTGCAAGAATTCTAGTTATTGGTTCTCATTCTTGCTTGTTGATATTCATATTCATTTCATATTCATATTCATTTTTATTTTGCATTCCAATATAATAGTAATTTACATGTCAATAGTTGATAACAATAACAATGATATTCTTTTGGTGTAAACGCTGAAAACGAGTTTTTGTTTACACTAAAAGATCAAGAAAGAATGCCCTTGTTTAGCTGTAGCTCTTTGTTCGTCGAGTTTAAACCCACCTTAAGAGACACCTCAATTGAGATGTTTTGAATAACATGAATTTCATTATCACCTGCCGCTATCACACGATATTATGTCAAACTACGAAATAATATTAAAACCCGACGGGTGAAATTTCCTCTGGGAGTTCACAGGAAATATCTTGCGGCACTCAAGAAAGTTAGCGTTTAAATCTAACTTTATTACAATCAGGTACCTCTGGGGATTGTCACACAAAATTATTTTTTGGAAGCAAGATTTATACGACGTTTTAATTTGACTTGCAAGAAAAAAGGATAAGATGACATGAGACGCGCTCCCGGTTTTCGTATTTTTAAAAGCTTTTTTTTTAATTATTCTGTAAGTCAACCCTTGACTGCAGTGTCATCTGGAGATATAAGTGAAGATATGTGGCAGTAAGCCCCAAGTCGGTTGCGACACGGCACATAACCGGAACGCTCAATCGCTTGGCAGTACGTCTTTGACAGGTTAAATTTTTCCACCAGACCAGAGACAATCTAGACATTATAAATTCCCAAATTGTCTCTGTCCGGGACCTCCCAGTTTTAAAACCACAGCGCTCATCAATGCGTCAAAGAGGGGATTTTTGTGACTACATCATCAGTCGTGACCTGTCAGCTCTCTATCATGATCAAAATTGTATAATCTACTATGTTTTAATCATAAGATAATGTCGTATCATGAGTTCTTTATGAAGATGACAGGTCGCGATCCAGTCACGAATTACAATGGCAAGACAATCGGATAAGACACCCCCTTTCATTCTGCTCTACTTTACTTTGGTCACGGTGCAACTCCTTGTTTTCATGTATGTATAGCAAAAATCAATACTTATAATTAAACTGTAAATGGATGTAATGGAATGTGGATGGATGTAGGTATGTAGAATTTTAGTACCTATATTTCGATGCTCCTGTACATATTTCATTTTAGGATATTTTCATTTTACGGATGCTTTCTTCTTTCTTTCTTCATTTTTCCGCGCTTGAACTTCTCGCTCATAGTCTGTAGTGCATGAATTGACTCAATTCCGTCAAATTTGAACAGATTTTGTGTGTGTTCATAAAGTTTAAGCATGTTTTATAAGTATCACACACTCTGCGTGTATACGTGTCTACAATGTGAGTTACTGTTGTGTTGTTGCGTAGGTATGTGTCAGAAATACCGTTGCAGATAAAATACCACAAATTCAGCCACTGGTAACGATTGCTATTGCAGGAATTTCCTTATTCAGAACTTTCGTGCTAAGGGGCAGTTGTGTTGTGGTAAAAGTCTATTTACAAACTTTTATTTAGCTTGCCGTTATATTTGTAGGTACATGAAGATGACAAGTCTTGACAAGTACAGCCCTACAATAGATGATTTCTCAAGATAGAGCTGGGAAGTGGTCATAGAATCTCGTCAAGTACTGCTAACGCTGTCGTGTTTTGGTTCTTTGGATTTGTCTTGACGAGTTCTAAGATGGTGATCAAGGCACAGAATGGAATGAAAAAAGGCTTTTTTTAACATTTAACTTATTTTAAATCAATTCTTGCAAACCTATTTCATTCTTGTCTATACTTCTATACTAATATTATAAATGTGAAAGTTTGGATGGATGTTTGTTACTCAATAACGCCAAAACTGCTGGACGGATCTGGATGAAATTTCTATAGTCTGGCACATAGGCTAATTTTATCCCAGAAAATTAAATTCCACGGGAAACGTAAAACCTCAAACCACGCAGTTGAAGTCGCGGGCATTAGCTAGTTCTTGTGTAAGCGTTATTCCAGAAGCAAGTATTTTAGTACTCTCATTGAAACTACCACGAGTAAATTATTACTACGTGTAGACGCCTCATGAGATAATTAATCTAATTAGTTAATTATTATCGCACTGAACTGAACTTATATTTTTCCCGTAGTAATTTCTAAACATATTTTTATATATATTTATGTCACAAAGCTTGCCGCTTGTACACCTAATGAGTTTCCTCTGCGTCTGCCTACGGGCGTTTTCTGATAAAACGTGTGTCTGTATTTCTTCACCAGTGAATTACATTTTTCCTCAACCGATATAATATTTATTTGAACTTTTATTAATTTTAAAATTAATAAAAGTCTTATTTTAAAAATCAATTTTTTTTAAAAACATTCTTGATACTATAACACCGCTAAAAGAGCATTGTTACTCATTATTCTCAGTAAAGGACATTATTTATTTATACTACACCCGCTCGGAAAATACCTTCATTCTTTTTTAAAAACGAGGTAGAAAGTACGTCATTGCTACAAACCAAATATGCGGGAGGGAAAGATGTATGAAATTTCATTTCTAACGTGCTAAGCGGGGAGAAAAACTATATGAAAATCCATTTCTAACGCGCTGTTTTTTTTTTAATTTTAAGTAAATTAGATATATGGACGTTGAGAATTTGAGTATGTCCTTATGGATATAATATTAGAAGCAGCTTCACCATATTTGACATACAAAAGTCAAATATGGTGGATGTCGATTGTCGATATCAATGTCGATTTTGATGGTCGATTGTCGATATCGATGTTGATTGTCGATATCGATGTCGTGGTCGGTTGTCAATATCGATGTCGATTGTCGCTATCGTTGTATCGATGTCGATTGTCGATGTCGATTGTCAATGTCGATTGTCGATGTCGATTGTCGATATCGATGTCGTTTGTTGATATCGATTTCGTTATCGATGTAGATTGTCAACATCGATGTCGATATCTTTGTTGATTGTCGCTATCGATGTCGATGTCGATATCGATAGTCGATACCAGTGTTGATGTCGATTGTCGATATGGTAGTCGATTGTCGGTATCGATGTCGATTGTCGATTGTCGTTGTCGTTGTCGATGTCGATTGTCGATATCGAAATCTATATTGAAATAATCCTCAAAATGTACCTAGTCTAGTTTTGATAGTGAAGCTTCGAATGAAGCGACTCATATAATTATGATAGAACTTCACTTTGTAAGTTCGTTTAATCACTAATTATTATCGCTTATTTTCCTCGCAGGTGTAGTATAAAGCACTATGTATCACTCGGTAGAAAGTACGATTCCTACCTCGCATGTATTGCGGCCCTCCGGCTACGCCTCGGGCCTCAAACTACACCCTCGATAGTAATCGGTCACTTTCTCCCCTCGGTGAACAATGTACTATTTTATGATTATGATCGTAGTATAATAGTACCTATTACTTACGGTACATAATGTTTATTATAAGCTCAACGTAGGACGCTACCACAGAATAAAAAATACCTACAGCTATTACTTACCTACTAACGTTAGTAGTTGATATTATTACGTGTTAACGCGAACGTTGCTAAAACCAACACCATTCTTAAATGGTTCGCGAAAATCGTTATCTAAGACTTTTTTTTAATAACGTGTTTTCTCAAATATTTTCATGCTTCCTAACATAGATTTAGTATTGGGCTCGCGCGCTAGACCAATGCTAAATCTATGCTTCCTAACTTAAAACATTATCTGTTGAATGTTATCTATTATGGTATGGCAAATGGCATGGTATATGGATATGGTAATATATCGCTATACGGATGCCATTTTATTACACTGCCCAAAAAAAGGAGTGTAATGTTTTCAGGGTTCATGTATGTGAGTAGTGATTTAGTAGGTAGTAATGCTAAGATTTGGATGTATGGGGTATCCGTATTATCCTTACATCCTCCCGAGCGACACTGGCTCAAAATATTTGGAAAATAATTCAACACAGCAAGTCGTGTTTTTCAACTTTTTAAATTATGTTCACTTGTTCTAGATTTTTTTCAACATTTTGAAAACTGCCTACCCAAAAAAGATTTCAAACAAAGACAATGTAAATATTACATTGATACTAGACAGCTAATTGATTAGATGGCTGATTTTATTATATATACCCATCTTTAGGCCGAAAATTCGAAAGTATCTTATTGCTACGAGGGTATCAGATGCTATGGATCTGCATTTATGAGTAAAAGAACAGAAAAGAATATGCAGTAATATGCAGGCGATTTTTTGACCTAGATAGATATTTTACTTGATGGTAGGTGTAGTGTCTTCATTTTCATACTAGACAGACCTCATTTCCCTAAGCGACTCTCGTGAATTGCAAACAGCTCGGATTTTTTAGCCTCACACCAAGCCTCCTACCTTGTAAATTTTCATTTCACTGCGTAAACGTGATAACATCACGTCTAGGTTTCCTTTCTCTCGTGAAAATAGTAGTTCCTAAAAATGTTATTTACGTTTACTAGCGGGTATAACAAGGTGCAAAGTTGACGCGTCAGGCTCGCCCGACTTCAACATAGTGTGTAGAAATCAAAATTATTTTTTACTTTACGGTGGCTTTGGAAGTCGGTTTTGTGGAAAGAATTTTTATGTTATTTGTGTGTGTGTCATAAAGTGTTTTTACTTTACTTACTCGATTTTAGACGTGCGGCGATTTTGGGGTTCCAGCGCACGTGTTTTCTGGAGATTCATGAATTCGTAAGATAACTGTTCACTTACGGCAATGGAATATCTTCCTTTCGCAGAAAACAGAAACTCAACACGCAAGTACATCATTACTAAAATTGATTTGCCAAGGCTTACAAATTCACACTGCCTTAGAACCTCAAGTAAGAGAACCTTTTCTTGTGGAATCCGCAAGAGCCGCTTAGGGAAATGGGAAATGACGCCTTTCTATTAAAGATTTGATCGCCTTCTTCACATATTTACATGTGGCTATGTAGTATGTAATTTCCTTCTTTTTGTTTCAGAAGACTTTTCTTTTATATACGCTAGCGCTTGGCTGCAAACAGACTTGCTTGCAAGTGGTGATGCAGCCTAAGGTGGAGCGCGCTTTTCTAGAAGATTCACTCTTGATTTGAAGTCTCAGCAAGCCATAAAGAAAATATGCTTTCAGTGCTAAAACCGAGAGAAAACTAAATAATAACTTTTTGTTTACGTAAATGGAACAACAGAGCACAGAGCAAATATATTGTGTGATAAAATGAAATTTTTATAATTTTTCTTTTAGGTCAATTACCAGTTCATTGCTGCTTATTCTAGTGAAAGGATCTGTAAATATAACTAAAGCTATTATGTATTTTGTGAATTACAAGGAAAAATAGAAGTAGAGCCAGAGTAGGTAGATCATAGGAAATTGGGTTTGAAATAAAATATACCAATGCATAAATATATCACAAAGAGCAAACGTGTATTTCTCGAAAAAGTTTTATTGCAGTTCGTACCCTGACATTTGGTCCAATTCAATGTAAAGAAAGTACCATAAAGAAAAGGAGTATGCAAATCGAACAGGACAATACCTCCCAGATACCTTATGTAAAATTCCGTGAAATGTATACAAAGTAGACTTTGGGACGTACGTCTTTTTCATATATTATCTTTGATGTGACGATGAAATAAAGATAAATGCCTACATACTGAAATATTTGGTAGACTTTTTGGAACGACGTTTTGTCCTATCGCCTAGTGTGCGCTCCATATAAAAGTAAAAATTTAACGCGGACTTTTTGGCCGCCAGACAATTCTTTTGTCCGTAGGTGTTTTCGTTCTTCGTTTAATGATCTTGCATAATGCATGTTACGTTAAGCATACTTTTTAATCATTAAAATGGTTGCTAAAATACTAGAAGCAAGTTACTACAACACTACTTGCTAACATTAAAAAAAAACAGCACTTAGCTTCAACGTTTCCACTCTCACAGGTGTAGCTTACATGCATTCCAAGCAAGAAGCAAATGGTATTGAACATTACAAAACTTCGAACTCGATTTAAGTTTTTCCATTACGTTCTATGTACAGTACATTAATATCTGAGAGGTTTGTCGTTGATTTGTGACAGGTTGAAATGGCTGGATCTAAATAATTATGTATATATTCTTTGGGAAAGTAACTTATTCCATTACAATAAAATTGCCTTTACGGCTCCTTACAAAATAGACGAATAAAATTATTATATTATCATATCACTACTGAGCTAGTAATAGAAAGGTTAACAATGTCATTTATATCTATGACAGATAGGGTTTCAAGGAGAAGGTGGATGACAGACATATTCATTTTTCACATTAGGTATTTTGAACTAAAAGCAACGATTTCTTTGTTGTATTACAAAAGGTACATCTTTTCATTTTTTAGGGTTCCGTACCAAAATGGTAAAATGGAACCCTTATGGTGCGACTTTCTCCGTCTGTCTGTCTGTCCGTCCGTCACACTCGATTATTTCAGTAAGCTATCGACATGAAATTTGGAATAGTTGTGTATATTAGTGGCCCAAAGACACTGGAATTAAAAAAAATTGGAAATTATTTTTGTTCTTATTTAAAAAGGAGGGAAAATCGGAGGGTTGAAATTTAAAAGTGTGATAACTGTACTGTGTGGGGTATCATATGAAAGGGTTTACTTTGTACATTCTAAAACAGAATTTTAATTATTTTTAGTCATGATAGTTTTTGATTTATCGGGGAAAAAGTCTAAAAAAATACCGTTCCCCCCCCCCCTTATCTCCGGAGTTTACCAATCGAAAAATCTGAAATTTGAACACACCTTGGAGGGGGTGAGAGGGAGAGGGAGAGAACCCATATCCCTAACATTATCCAGCCAGAGTTGGGTAGACCTAGGTGAGTAGGTATGGGTAAATTCCGAATTAAATTTATTTTACTTATTATTCGAACTTTACCCAAAACTAAGTAAACCCGTGTAAAACTAGGTTTACAACATCTTCTAGCCTTACCCGTAACATATTATATTACGAGTATAATATATTGAATTCATATCATAAAAAATCTCAATCTCATAAGAAACCAGAGATTGTACGCGGACGACGTTGCGGGCGACCTATAGTTAGTTTTATTTTTCAAATAACAATTTATATTTTAATATTTTGTAAAATTATGATTTTGAAGAATGAATTATTTTATGAAATAATAAATTAGTAAATGACAATTTTACATTCAGCACGTTTGCAAAGTAAAGTATTTGTGAATTGAGTATTTGTCAAATGATCTTTTAATAAATTATATGTTTGCGGAATACGACGTTTGTGAAATGATTAGTTTTTGAAATGTTTTTTGTGAAATTATCATTTGTTAAATGTTTTTTGCGAAACATTAGTGAACCCGTCTTTTTACTTTCAAAAAAAGGCTTCTATAAAGTCGTCGACTAGGAATGTTTTAAACATGTTAAAAGCCGTAATAGAACACTTGTGGAGTCGAGGATATTATACAATTGACGAATTTCTTAATGGCTAAGTTGTATGGAAGCAATCGACTTCGGGTCCAGCTCCCCACAGGAAAGTATAATAACTTACACTACTGTATTTAATTTATATACGTATTGTAATTGTTGCAGCATTTAAGAAAAGTATGAAGAAATCTCAATATTCTGGCTACAAATGTAGTGAAAGTGAAAATATATAGTGAGCAGCTATATTATATTCTTATGTTGTCATTCAGAATTTAACGAAAGGAGTAAAAAATATCGGTAACATTTTAATTTCATACATAAACCTATAACTACTATTTAATCACAAATAGTGCGGTTTTTATTCAAAAAAATTGACATATTATACATATACTTATTTATAATTATTTTTAAATAAAAAAAAACCGCCTTCACAAACTAAAAAGCAAAAAATAAATGGATATACCTATTTACATATTATTATTTCTACCCACTATGTAGAAGTCGGGCGAGCCTTGCGTCAACTTTGCTTATCCTTTTAACATATTGTGGTATAACAAGAGTCGGAATTCCTCAACTCTCCTCCGAGAGTTGAGGAATTCCGACGAATTGAGAACCTCCTCTTTTTTTTTGAAGTCGGTTAAAAATACGAAACGCACAAAAGACTATTTAATTTTATAAAAATAACAGCTATAGTAAGTCAACAGTATTGTCATATCCTTAATTAAATTAATTATAGTTGTCAATGGAGAAATATGATTGATCGCCTCAGTGAGAGTTAATTAATGAATATAAATTCATTAGCGATCAAATAATATGTAATGACACATAAATGAACTTTAAATCTTATTATCACATTATAATTTGTTTATTATCTTTATAGTTCTCTATTGGATACCGTTTTATGTTATTAAATACAATAACCAAATTATTATTAATTATCATATTTTAATTATTATCTATCTGTCAGCGGTCATATTGCAAAACCATTGTTCTATCAAATAAGTTTTTTAAATTCCCACGGGAACTCCCTAATTTTTCGGGTTAATATATAGCTAATGACACTCACAAATAATGTAGCTTTCTATTGGTACCAGAATTTTCAAAATCGGTTCAGTAGATCCAGAGATTACCCCCTACAACGTCATAAACTCACAAATTTTACCTCTTTATAATAGTAGTTTAGATCATTGATGTAGAATTTTTTAGTAATGGTTTAGATTATCAAATAGATAACTAAGTGTGATTGAATTCACGTAGCACTTCGTAGCAGCCACCTACGTCACTTCTACGTTTTCAATAAGTTTACCTTTAATTTATACGTTTGCCATATTGAAATAAATCGTATTAATTTAAGAAAAATGGGAATGTATGAAGATCTTGAATATTTGAAAAGTTCTAAAAAGAACGTCGAAGTTTAATATTAATTTAATTTATACAAAGTTTGTTTCCAAATAATTTAAGATTCAGATTTTGATTTTTTAATCAAAGATAAACTTAATTTTTTTAAGTATCTTGGAATAAAACTGGTAAATAAGAGGTAAAATCTTATAAATTATTATCACAAGTAACATATCCTACATGAAATAAATCATATTAAGTCATTTTACTCAACGGTTACTGGGTTAAATTTATTACTAAGTTTATTAAAAACTGGTTTTCAATAAACTTCTTTTTATTTTCTTATGGTAATATTAACAAAATGTTATTTTAATTCTTATTTATTTCATTAATTTAATTCTTTCAAATAGTTGACCAAACATTTTCTTACATTAATCCCACGTTGACAGCATTAAGTATACAAACAACTGTGACGGACAGACAAACCAATTCGTGAAGAAGCACTTATTCCTTTTTTTACCATTTTAGTACTAACTGTTACTGTTACTGTGCTGCCATCTGACGTGTCGAATCCGCACTTTGACACTGCCTCGGTACCGCAACGCCGCAAACTGACGCAGCCCCACACAGCGCCGCAAACTTCTCAAAACGCGTGGAAATTTCTGAAAACACAACATTAGTGTTACTAATGCCATCTACTGCTAAATAGCTTAATCATGTTCAGCCTTACGGTTCTTTCACGAGTCGCATGTCTGAAAATTTCAGAACCAGCCGTTCTTGTTAAAAAGCTATTGCTTCATTTCTTCAACAGATGGAGTCATGTGACTGGAAAATTAAATTAATTTATCATTTGTTTTTCAGACATTGTTGTTCCTTATATTAATATTATACCTAAGAACCATAAATTTTACAAAGTCATAGGGTTTAACAATCTTCCAAATTTTAAATAGCTGATGCCCGCGACTTCGTCCGCGTGGATTGAGGTTTTTTGATTCCCGCGGAAACTCTTTATTTTCCGGAGTAAAAAGGAGCCTATGTGTTATTCCAGACTATAATCTATCTCTGTGCCAAATTTAATCGAAATCCGTTCAACCGTTCTGGCATGATTGAGTAACAAACATCCATCCATCCATCCATACATACATCCAAACTTTCGCATTTATAATACGAGCACCTGAAATGCTATGCATTTCAACAATGCATTTCTGTTATGCATGGCGGGGCCTGTTTAAAATGCGCCAATTATTCTTAACTGAAGAATAAACATGATGTTTTGAAAGAAGTTGTTTAAAAATCCTGTCAAAATTTATTTATTTGTCAGTTGTTTGAAACAGGCCCTATTTATGTTAATGAAACTGTCCCGCAAGTACCTATCGACAACAACTCAACAACAGCGCATATAAATAACGAAACAACGATACAACAAAATATATGTGTATATATTATTGTATGTATGATATTGTATAACATAGGATTACGTCGCAAAATAAACCCAGAACTGAAAATTTGAATATGTTGTTTTGACGACCTCCGTGGCGCAGTGTGTAGCGCTGTTGCCTTAACGTGCGGAGGTCCTGGGTTCGATCCCCGGCAGGGTCGATTTGGGAATTTATAATTTCTGAATTTTCCCTGGTCTGGCCTGGTGGGAGGCTTCGGCCGTGGCTAGTTACCACCCTACCGGCAAAGACGTGCCGCCAAGCGATTTAGCGTTCCGGTACGATGCCGTGTAGTAACCGAAGGGGTATGGGTTTAATATAACTGCCATGCCCCTAACAGGTTAGCCCGCTACCATCTTAGACTGCATCATCACTTACCATCAGGTGAGATCGTAGTCAAGGGCTAGCTTGTAGTGGATAAAAAAAAAAAAAAAAAAAAAAAAAAAAAAAAAAAAAAAAAAAAAAAAAAAAAAAAAAATGTGCCTGCTCGTATGTATGGATAAAATTCTATTTGATAAATGTGGCTGACGCTATAAAAACTCGAGCAATTCGTTAAAACTGCAAAGTTAAATTGTCGACGTCAGTTGCAGTCGCAAACTAAACTAATTTGTCATTGTAAATTAGAGTTGCAAATTTTTCAAACGTCGAAATGTTATCTCGCTTTTACAGCTATTTTTCTTTCGGAATCTGACCTTTAACTTACACAAAACTTTCTTTATTTCCAAGTTTTGGAGTATATTATAAATGCAAAAGTGTGTCTGTTTGTCTATCTGTCTGTTTGCTACGCTTTCCCGGTCCATTTTTTCAACCGAATTTGATGAAATTTCGCTGTCATCTATCATCAAGCGCTTGACAATTCCATACAAATTGTATAGTTAACGTTGACGCTATGGAATGGGAATAAAATCTCCCACTAAGCACTCAGAGCGTGACTTAATGGACTTTTGTATTGACACTCTTAATTAATGGATTTCTCTCAAAGAAAAATACGCTCTATATTAATATCTTTCTTTTATTGAAAAAGCTAGGCGATATAACGAGTACAGAAAGATGTACTATTGTCAGTACTATACCGCTTATATGTATATATTAACAAATGTATATTATATTATATATTATACTACCTTAATATTAAGTATTATATATTTTAGTATCTTTATTACCTACTACCTAATATGTTTCTTCTTACACTAACTTTTCTCTTTATATTGTACGCACTGTGATTTCTACCCTGTCCCCACTACCAAAGGTTAACTGGAAGAGAATTCCTCTAGGTATTAAGTTCACCTTTGGGCATTGTAATCTATATATGTGCAATAAAGAATTTAAAACAAACAAACGTTTTTCTATCATTGACGCATGGCAGCAGTTTACTTACTCAACAAGATGTACAAACATCGAAAGTAAATTCAATCATGGGAACAGCTTTTAGAAGTCGTTAAACTAAAATTAGATCATAGTTTAGAGACTTTTTCAGTTGAATTAGTATCATTATCGATTTCACTCCCGACGACTGATATCACTTATCACTTACTAATATTTGGATTTTTTTGTTTGGATGGATGGATGTATGGATGGATGTTTGTTACTCATTCACGCCAGAACGGCTGAGCGGATCTGGATTAAATTTGGCACAGAGATAGATTATAGTATGTAATAACACATAGGCTACTTTTTATCCCGGAAAATAAAAGAGTTCCCGCGGGAACCAAAAAAACCTCAATCCACGCGGACGGAGTCGCGGGCACTAGCCACCTAGCTAGCCACTCACTTCAGCTAGTCACTTATAATAATTATAGAGGGATGTAATTTCTTGTTAGCGTGGTGAATACCAGCTTAATTAGTGACGTCGGTAATAATTAATTTTAATAGGTATATATGTGAAATGACAGTTATTGAAATAATTATGGATATGACTCCAAATTAATAAGGACACGCCATGCGCTCTGCCGGAGACAAGAAAATACAAGATATTCATTAGACTTCACATGGTGGTAACGATTACGATATGGTCAAAGATGGAAGCTGTTAGACGATCTTCCCGACGGAGTGGTGAGTGCATCTTGCCTTAAACGTGAGAGGTTTTTTTTTTAAATCTCATTTTAATTTTTGGGGTTTTTATTATATTTAACATGTTACAAAGCCTTGTGCCAATCCCTTCTGATCTACTGCATATCAGCGTGGGGAGGAGCAGCCGCCTCGCAAATGATTGAAGTTGAAAGATCTCAAAGGGCAATCATAAAAGTTATGTTAGGCAAGCCACGCAGATCCACAGAGGCACTATATCAAGATTCTAAATTACTCACAGTACGGCAGCTGTTTATAGACAGATGTGTTACCAGATTCCACTGGTCTCACAAAATCTTTTTTTTTTTTTTTTTTATCCACTACAAGCTAGCCCTTGACTGCGATCACACCTGATGGTAAGTGATGATGCAGTCTAAGATAGTAGCGGGCTAACCTGTTAGGGGCATGGCAGTTATATTAAACCCACACCCCTTCGGTTTCTACACGGCATCGTACCGGAACGCTAAATCGCTTGGCGGCACGTCTTTGCCGGTAGGGTGGTAACTTAGCCACGGCCGAAGCCTCCCACCAGGCCAGACCAGGGAAAATTCAGAAATTATAAATTCCCAAATTGACCCTGCCGGGAATCGAACCCAGGACCTCCGTACGTTAAGGCAACAGCGCTACACACTGCGCCACGGAGGTCGTCAAAAAATCTCACCACCAGACAATACTCCTCGACGTCGACCAGATATTATACACAGTCCCCGAACATACAGTGCATTTGCACAACGTCAATTTACCTACCTGGAACAATTTCTATATAAAAATATTAATAAAAAGCTCAAAATTGTACGTACTAATAGTCATGGACTTAGAAATAAACTTTTTTACATGTTGAGTAATCTTAATTACGAAGCCACTGAAAATCTAATGAAAAGTTTATACGCTTAGACACACACACACACACACACCATACACACACACACACACCATACACACACACTTAGGATTAGTTGTTTGCTATATTGTATATTCATATAATTAATGTTATTTACCTTTCTTCAGTTCCTGTTTCTATCATAATATTATATATTGCACAATTACTGGGAAGAGACTGACCCCCAAGATACGGGCTATCCTAGTTTGGGGGTCTAGGGTAATTTAAGAAACCTTTGTATTATTTATTTTGGAACAAATAAAGATTTTTATTATTATTATTATTTATGTCAACCCCATCGAAACATTATTTAAATACATTTAACATATAGAGAAAAAAAACACCTTAACATAACTAAAACAAAAATAAAAAAACTATCAATAACATAAGCCGATGTAACGTGAGAGGTTGCGGGCGCGATTTCCGGTAGGATTAATTTGGTAATCAAAAAATATATCTAAGTTGCCATTGGTGTGCTCTTTTCTTTGGCTTAGACCTTACTAGCAAAGACGTACCGCGGTCCGCGACGCATACCGGTAAGTTGCCATGTAGGAACGTATTAGGGCGAGCTAACCCTACTGTTAATTGTATTAGACCGCTACCATCTTACCATCTAGGTGAATTCACAATCAAGGGCTAACTAATAAATTGTAGTAGGCCTATTTGTGCGGTGTAAGAAGCGGTCTATTTGTGCCCGTAAGCAGTCTAAGCGCGGAACAGTTTGAAGTACGGTTTACTTGATACAACGTCTTAAAACCATAGACATAGGATTTTTTAGCATGCTTAAAACTAATTTGTAACGGATACATACACGAACACAAACGGCCATTCTATGGATGGTAATTACATTGATTATAATACAATACGACGGGTATCTGCCTTATATATTTCAATTTCAATTTTATTTATTTGTGAATACAGCTACAGACTGCCTCGTTGGTCTAGCTGTTAGCATAGTCGACTGCGGATCACGAGGTCCTGGGTTCGATTCCCGGTCGGGCAAAAAAATTGGTATTGGGTTTTTCAATTCAGAAATTCTCAGTGCCAGCCCGGAGTTGGAAGTTGGCGTTGTCTCACCCCCGTGCCTCGGAGAGCACGTTAAGCCGTCGGTCCCGGTTATTATCACTAACATGATAATAGTCGTTAAAGCTCGCCAACCCGTATTGGAGCAGCGTGGTGGGTCTAAGCTCTAATTCCCACTCTCCTTTGAGAGTGGAGGCCTGTGCCCAGCAGTGGGACGTTAATAGGCTGTAGTGATGATGATGATGACAGCTACAGTAAGATGTTAGTTTTACAGAATAGGAATCATGTATTCTTCCACAGTGTGGTGTACAAATCTATGATATTTTTTCAAAACACAATAAATGTTGAGTAAATTAGGATGCGAGGACGAAAACAAATCATCAGTAAGTCACACACACAACAGAAAGTATACAAAGCTTACAAAGTACTTACTTAGGAAAACACCCTGCAACGACCCATGACACAACGTTAATGGCGCCTTTACGTCCAAAAAATAATATACTTTAGAAACTTCGTAAGATTCCCTAAAAAAGTCGCCCATGATAGTAAATTCTATAACATGTTACAAAAGCTGTTAGCGGTATCGTCATAAACTGGCCGATGTCGAAATACCTCGCATGAAACGTTTTTCATACATGTTTCCGACACGAAACTAAGGTATGGAACGCCCTTCCGGCGTCGGTGTTCTGCCACGAAGGAGGTATTGAACCTTTAAAACACGACTGATCTTCAAGACAAACGAAATCTATACTAGACCTCATCGATGTTTTCCATTTGGTATGTATGTGGTCACGCATAATTCAGCAATATTCACATACCTATTACCTATATGTCTATAATTATTGAAGATGGTCGATGTTTACGTTTTTTTTTAATTCAAGTAACGTTTTTTTTAGTTCCACTACAAGTAAGCCCTTGACGGCGATCTCACCTGGTGGTAAGTGATGATGCCATCTAAGATGGCAACCTGTCAGGAGTGCGGCAGCTATGTTAAACCCATACCCCTAATCGGTTTTTACACGGCATCGTACCCGAACGCTAAATCACATGGCTGTAGGTACGTCTTTGCCGTTATGGTTGTAACAAGCCACAGCTGAAGCCTCCCACCAGACCAGACCAGAGAAAATTCTAAAATTATATATTCCTTAATGTTAAACCTGCCGGGAATCGAACCCGGGTCCTCCCTTATAAGGCCACAGCGCTCAACCATTGCGCCAGGGAGGTCTTCAAAAAACTTACGTATCCCACAAACTTAACTGACGTGGTGCCTGCGTCGCTAGTAGATATGATGAAAAATAAAATTAAAAAAACAACTTAACAGGCATAAAAATTAGTTATAATTTTGGCCACCGGGTGAGATAACTTACAATACAAGAAAACTTTACTGTCATTAAATTATGTCGAAAACTCTAGACCACATAAGACAAGCTACACATGACTGAATTTAGACGTGACGTGACCATGTTTCGACAGTCGCTTAGATGTTGATTGTGGTTAGGTAATCGATAAACGTCGTCACAATGTCGTGTAGGCTTCGTGTAGGACGTTAATAACGTGACAGAATAATATACTGAGCGAGATTTCGTGATACGTCTCCCAGACTCCCTCTTATTAATGTATCATGTATGACAAATCCTTCATCAGCTTACCTACCATACGCAGAGCGTTACTGCGAATCAATTGGTAAGTATACCAGTGAGTATTTTTTTCAAACTAGCGAATGCCCGCGACTTCGGCTGCGTGGTTTGAGGTTTTTTTGGTTCCCACGGGAACTCTTTAATTTTCCGGGATAAAAAGTAGCCTATGTGCTATTCCAGACTATATTCTATCTCTGTGCCAAATTTCAGCCAGATCCGTTCAGCCGTCGGGGCGTGATTGAGTTACAAACATCCATCCATACATCCAAACTTTCGCATTTATAATATTTATATTTGATTATTTGATTGATTTGATTTGATAAGATAAGATAAGATGATGCATTTTCTATAACTTTTAGACGAAAAAACACTAGTCAGGACAAAAATAATCCGCGCCATTCACTTTAATATGGAGCGCGCACACTAAGTAACCAGACAAAACGCTTTATACGGTGCAGTCCGTGGTGTATTTGCGCTCTTACTTTACACGTGCAATGTGCACGGCCATTAAATTAATAGATCATGCCTTTAGAACTTTGGTTCACATTCTCCCCTTGAAGTACTTAAGTACTTTTTTTTTTCTTCAACCATGTACATATACACATATTCATTCATTGCGACATTGCTAAAATTAGGTCTAAATCACTAAGTAAATCAAAGTGGCCTATTGAAATTCACGGGTCGTGAATAATTTGGTTGGCGCTGGCATCACGGCAGTCTTCCAACGAACGAAACGAGTAATGATTGTCTCATGGGATATGAGAACATTACAATTGAGGACGGATAGCAAAACAAAAATATTAAAATAAAATGTGTGATTCAGTAATATTATATACCTTAGTTATATTGAATAGGTAAATACATTATTTCAGAAAAATATACCGTCTGAGTCTTATCAACTTCAGATCAGATTTTTGAGACGCTTGAAGACTTCATAACAATTTGAGGACGGACAGCAAAACAGAAATATTAAAATAAAATGTGTGATTCAGTAATATCACTACTTCAGTTATATTGAATAGGTAAATACATTATTTCAGAAAAATATACCGTCTGAGTCTTATCAACTTCAGATCAGATTTTTGAGACGCTAGAAGACTTCATAACAATTTGAGGACGGACAGCAAAACAGAAATATTAAAATAAAATGTGTGATTCAGTAATATCACTACTTCAGTTATATTGAATAGGTAAATACATTATTTCAGAAAAATATACCGTCTGAGTCTTATCAACTTCAGATCAGATTTTTGAGACGCTTGAAGACTTCATAACAATTTAAGGACGGACAGCAAAACAGAAATATTAAAATAAAATGTGTGATTCAGTAATATCACTACTTCAGTTATATTGAATAGGTAAATACATTATTTCAGAAAAATATACCGTCTGAGTCTTATCAACTTCAGATCAGATTTTTAAGACGCTTGAAGACTTCATAACAATTTGAGGACGGACACCAAAACAGAATCATATCATATCATACTAATACCTATTATAAATGCGAAAGTGTGTTTGTTTGTTGGTATAAGGTTTGTTGGTTTGTTGGTTTGTCCTTCAATCACGCCGAAACGGAGCAACGGATCGGCGTGATTTTTGGTATGGGTATAGTTGAGGACCTGGAGTCACTCTCCAGGTCCTCAACTACCTATCTCCAGGTCCTCCGTTGCGGCGCGATTGAAGGACAAACCAACAAACCTTATACCAACAAACCAACAAACAAACACACCTTCGCATTTATAATATTAGTATGATATGATATGATTCTGTTTCGCTGTCCGTCCTCAAATTGTTATGAAGTCTTCAAGCGTCTCAAAAATCTGATCTGAAGTTGATAGTTTAGACTCAGATGAGATCTTCGGCATCCTTCCCAGTGCCCACATTTCAAATGCCCACGTTCACCCACGTTTCACAGCCGTACAAAAGAGCGGACCAGGCATACTCGTAACACTTGAGAACTGCATAATTGAAATAAAAACTTAAACTTTAAACTGGAGATTATATTATGTAAAAAGATTAACTGCGAAATATTATGCAATCAGGATTTTCTATTTATTGATACCATATATATACCTACCCGATATAAATATGTATATACCTAATATCACAGGTAGACCGTACCACCCAAAAATCACGTACCTGTGGTAATACCCCCGAGTCTTTCCCGGATTCAATTTAGGAGTGAGTGCTGTCAATTTTTGATGAAATTTGGTACAGGGGTAGGTTGTATCCCGGGGAAGGACATAGGACATTATTATCCCGGAAAGTTAGAGTTCCCGCGGGAATCAAAAAATCTTAATCCACGCGAACGAAGTCGCGGGCATCATCTAGGGCGCTAGTAGGAATATAATACATAGGAATCGTTGACAAAATAGAGTAGTAGGTAGGTAGACGCAGAAATCGTTAAAATAACTTTCAATGGCAGAGTTTTTTTTTTAATTATTGTGAACACTTAAACAACTAAAAAATATATATTTTTCATCATATTTATGTTGTGATAGTGATAACCATAATTGCAAACTTGAAAATGGTTGTCACTGCAGAAGTGAAAAGTATGGTTGAAGATACGGTGGACGTTGATGGCACGCGGACAAGACCCTGAAGTGTGGAACTTCCTCTATATGAGACCTGTAAGCTTACTCTGAGTTTTTACATTGCAAATACGATTGATCGACGTGAGAGCTCACCACGCAAAGTGTAAGCGAACGTTAAAGTAAAATGAACCTTAACTGCGTTGGTTTAGAGCTCATTTCATCACTGAATTTGTGACGGGTCCATTTTACTTTGATGTTCGCTTACACTTGGCGTGGTGAGCTCTCACGTCGATCAATCGTATTTGCTATGCAGAGAAAGCGTACTCTGCATTGCAGTAAAATTAACCGTAACTGCATTGGTGTAGAGCTCATTTCATCATTTTGTGTATTTATTCACAGTCAGCGCTCCAAACGCTGAATTTATGACTTTCAAGCAAGAGCTTTTGGATCCAATTTACTTTGACGCTAATGTGAGTGAACGCTCACTACGTCAATCGAATTTGCAAATTAAAAACTCAGAGTAAGCGTGGAGTAAGCGTACTGCATAGTAATAATTATATGTCTATCGATCGATACGGCCCCGCCGACTATCTTAAGAGGTAGTTAATTAGAAAATAATTAATTAATTAGGTATCAAATTGCAAGGATATTAATTCTAGTTACTAGTTTACGATCGACAGTGTAACATATTTCCTTATCTTTGGTCTGTAACCTTTAAAAGGCGTAAGTTAGCTTCTAAGTACCACTATAATTATGTTCAATATTTGTTAGATTTCTACAGAATGTTTGCTATAAAGATTATTAATGAATTGAAAATTTAAGCATTAAGTCTAAGAAAGTACCGGGGCGTCTGGACAAAATCTCTTCAAGAGATAAGTTGTCATTGTGCATGTCCTTTCACTGTTTATGTTTTAATTTTCTGGTACAAAATCCATACTAATATTAAAAATGCGAAAGTGTGTCTGTCTGTCTGTCTGCTACTTTTTATCTCGGATAATTAAGGAGTTCCCACGGGAATCTAATCAGCAGCTAGTAAAAAAATTACAATACTACGACTTACGAGAAATTTTGCAACGGGATACTTAACGGGACAAAGTCACAGGAAAAAGCTAATTAAATTTTAATATTATAATGTTACTAGCTTAGACATTATAATATTAAAATTTTACTAGTTTTTTTCTCTGATTTCGTCCCGATTTCGTCCCGTCCCGTTGCAAAATTTCTCGTAGTATTTTTATTCATGGGGTATACACTATACACCTATTTAAAAAATACTTGAAGAAATTTATATTAACGCTGCAAAACACACAATCTCAATTATGTGTATTGTGTACGTTGATATGCTCACCAGTTAGTTAGACTAGTTAGTTAGTTTGACTACCTAGAGGGAGGACGCGACTCTGACTTTATGTTTAAAAAATCCTGAGGGAACCATGATTTTCCGGGATAAAAACACCTATGTCCGTCCCCGGGGTGCAAGCTATCACTATTCTAAATTTCGTGAGAATCAACAGTCGTGAAAAGATAATAAGTAGACATATACACCGACCGATTGGCATAAATATTAGTCTTAGTAATGGATTTCGGCCATCTTTTAGTACAACAAAACCCTGTGCTGTGTTCAATTTTTCGTATTTCGGAATCATATTTTTTCGGACTAAAAATAAAAAGTGAATAAGGCAGTGATTACATCAAGCGAGAAAAGGGGCCCCTAAAATAACAACAAATATAGCAGTCACAGCGAGATGAAACTGGATGAGAAAAACCACACCACGGATCGTAAGATGAGTGGATAGTGATTGACTTAATATCAGTGTCGTATAATAGCCAGCGGATCTGTTTTAGCTTTTTGAGACTATCGAAGGCCGTGTAAATGCCACCACCACCACTACCACTACAGCCCATTACCGTCCCACTGCTGGGCGTAGGCCTCCACTCTCATAGGACAGACCCACTCATAGGACTCTCATAGAGCTTAGACCCACCACTCTGCTCCAATGCGGCGGGCTTTAACGACTAATAGCATGTTAGTGATAATAACCGGGACCGACGGCTTAACGTGCTCACCGAGGCACGGGGGTAAAACACCGCTAATTTCCTAACTCCGGGCTAGTACTGAGAATTACTAGTTAGAAAAACCCAATTATGGCCCGACCCGGGACTTGAACCCGAGACCTCGTCGGCCGCAGTCGTATATGCTAACCACTAGACCAACGAGGCAGTGTAAATGCGGTAACATTTAATTCGGCTTATATAGATTGGCGAAACTATTGGACTATATTAATAATATTGAAAGGGCCGGGGATATATTCCTTTCCTTTCAATATATTTCAATAGCGATAGATGATATTAAAGCGTGAATTGACTACCAATGAAAGGGAGGCTTTTTATTGGAGATAGAACAGGAAAATTGGCTAAATAATTTTTTATAGGAGGCAATTTACTTAACTGCTCTATTAAGATTTTGATATACTTGCTGATGCCCGCGACTTCGTCCGCGTGGAATAGGCTTTTTTGGATTCCCGCAGGAACTCCTCAACTTTCCGGGATAAAAAGTAGCTTATGTCACTCTCCAGGTCCTCAACTATACCCATGCCAAAAATCAGCATGATTGAAGGACAAACCAACAAACCAACAAACAAACTGACTTTCACATTCATAATATTAGTATTTAATTTTAGTATGACTTATTACTTACTAGACATGTATACAGTAAAGTCGTACACAGGTTGGTTAAATTAGTACCTACATAACTAAATTTTATCTTGTTTTATGAAATATTTGATGTTTTTTTTTTATCCACTACAAGCTAGCCCTTGACTGCGATCTCACCTGATAGTAAGTGATGATGCAGTCTAAGATGGTAGCGGGCTAACCTGTTAGGGGCATGGCAGTTATATTAAACCCATACCCCTTCGGTTTCTACACGGCATCGTACCGGAACGCTAAATCTAATAAATAAAAAATGCTTGGCGGCACGTCTTTGCCGGTTGGGTGGTAACCAGCCACGGCCGAAGCCTCCCACCAGGCCAGACCAGGGAAAATTCAGAAATTATAAATTCCCAAATTGACCCTGCCGGGGATCGAACCCAGGAGCTCCGCACGTTAAGGCAACAGCGCTACACTCTGCGCCACGGAGGTCGTCAGAAATGTCAATAATCTTTATAGCAAACTAGTAGAAATCTAACAAATATTGAAGACTAGCTGATGCCCGCGACTTCGTCCGCGTGGTTAAAAGTTTTTTTGATTCCCGCCTATGTCACTCCCCAGATCCTCAACTATATAGTCATACCAAAAATCACGTCGATCCGTTGCTCCGTTGCGGCGTGATGGAAGGACAAACCAACAAACCAACAAACAAACACACTTTTGCATTTATAATATTAGTATAATTTAATGTTAATATCATAGTTTACATACCTACTGTTGAAGATTATGTAAATGATAAAAGAGCATGGATTTGACTCGCTCCAACAATCCTAAGGACAGAGTTTATTTATGTATCTACAAATTGATTTAATTGTAAATATCTTTTTTAAAAGAGCAACCACCGAATTTCTTGCTAGTTCTTCTCGTAGGAATAATATTCCGAACCAGTGGTAGATTCACTCGACGATTTGAAAAAAATATGAGTTTGAGTTTGAGTTATGAGTTCTATCAAATAGGCATCAACAGCATACGCAATGAAATTATTGCAGTAGTTTGAAGTTTATATTTCGGGAACATCTGGCCCAACATTGAAATGGAGCTACGAGTACACACACCATTATTGCAATGGGCTTCATAATATAACTTACCCAAAACTGAAAACAAGGGTTGTACCACAGGTTGTACTGAGCAACGTACTCACAATCATCTTACTTCTTACTTCTTATATACTTAATATACTTATACTTATAATATTATAAATGCGAAAGTTTGGATGTTTGGATGTCGGTATGGATGTATGGATGGATGTTTGTTACTCAATCACGACCCAACGGCTGAACGGATTTGGATGAAATTTGGCACAGAGATAGATTATAGTCTGGAATAACACATAGGCTACTTTTTATCCCGGAAAATTAAAGGTTCCCGTGGGAACCACAAAACCTCGATCCACGCGTACGAAGTCGCGGGCATCAGCTAGTGTCATATAAATTAATTTAGACATTATAAATCAATAAATAAAGTATGTGTGTGCAATTCACACACGGCAGAAGTGAAACTTCAGAAAGGTAGCCTACGAGAGAATGAGATAAATATAACTTGTATTCTATCTCAGTCTCTCGCAGGCTAAATAATAGATATTATATATTGGTCTCTTTTTGGTGTCGCTTTTTCGTTTCGTTGAATTTTCAAATCACAACGATTCTAAAGAAGTTTCAATTTATGAAATAAAATGATTTATTTCACATAGGACAACTTCTGCCACTTATGAAATGTCATGACCCCCGGCTTGAAAAGAAAATTCCACTGCGAAGAACCGCAAAGAAACACAGCAGTTGCATTTTAATTTTGAAAATATAGAATTCTAATAGTTCATTTTCAAACCCACCAAGTTTCCACTCGCAAAGCAAAACAACACCGATTGGGTATTTGCCTAGTCAAATCAGCAACTTTTTTCAAACGTATTTTAAATCAAAATGCTTAGTATAGGTGCTTTTGTATGCAATACTTAATTGTGACGTCATCAAAGATCGACGCACATTTTTACTTTATTCTATAGTTTAAAATGGTTATTCAACATAAAACTAACTGGGGTCGTTGGGAGATCCTCTATTTAATAATCAAATAAATCAATTCATTTGACTAGTTTTTCTTCCCAAAGAGTTTCAAGATTTGCCATTACATAAATTTAAAGACTGTGTTAAACAGCATTTGTTAAGTCGAGGTTATTACACTATCGATGATTTTCTGAATGACAAAGTTGCATGGAAGCAACCGGGCTCGCATCCAGTGACCCACAAGTCAGTGTAATTAATACTTCTCGTAATGTATGTGTTGTATTCTTACTTATTGTAAACTTTTTCTTTTTTGAGAAAAGAGCAACTGCTGAGTTTCTTACCGGCTCTTCTCAGTAGAATCACTTTCCGAACTGGTGGTAGAGTATTGACGTATCATAAGTGTCACAAGTTGTACATTTTTTTATACACTACAAGCTAGCCCTTGACTACTTAATCATGAAATAAATAAATCATTTTATCATTTAACATTTATCATAGTAGTCAAATACCCTCTAGAATCAAAAGCAATCACTATAGACACTAAGTACATTTATATTGCTTCTAGTTGGAATAGAAACTAATTTCTGTAGACCAATCCCAAGTTAATCGAAGGCTCGAATAAGACGAAGCAGAATCCGACGCAATTGTTCCGATTAGCATATTCTGTCTTTTGCTGACGAGCTTGACAGCTGTTAATTAAACTGGCCGTTTTGATGACGTAGCATCAGCCATGTTAATGAATAAGGCACTTTATCCTAAGGGGTCATCCATAAAGTACGTCACTAATTTGGTGATTTTTTTACCCCTCCCCAGTCCTTGTCTCAGTTGGTCACATTTGTGAGATCCCCCCATCCCTAGTGGGTCACGGTCACGTCACATATATTGCAATTTTACATATTAAAATTATTAAACTAAAACAGCCCTTCCGAAATTATTTCAAACATACTTTCAAACAATTTTTTTCAAATCAAACATTTGAAAAAATACAATAAATAATTAATAATTTACAAACTTAAGCATCTTGAGTTCACGGACTTTGAACCCACTCCTTCAAATTATTAATAACCGGCATAGCAGGCACTTTGGAAATGTGACGTCACGAAACTTAGGGCCCCTCCTACCCCTTGTCACACAATGTCACACTTATTGGACCCCCCTCTCCCCCCCCCCCTTTAACGTGTGACGTACTTTATAGATGATCGTGTAGATCGAGTAGGTATATATAAGGTGACTGCGAGTTGCGACAGTTTGTGTGATCTCAGCTCAGAGACGACTATTTTTTACCTAGCCTACGATACGATTCGGTACGATATACCTAGTAAACGTGTCTGTACTTTGGCACCAAGCCACCTTAGCCGTACGTCACGGTTAGCTGGTGCCGCTGCAGAATCCGCTGCCGCGAGGAAGAGGGGCAAATATGCACCTCTCTTGGGCCAATATTTATTTGTCCCACTGGCGGTGGAGACGATGGGATGCTGGGGTGGAGATGCAAAAAAATTTATAAAAGAGATCGGCTGTCGTTTGAGGGAAAGGGGCTGTGACCCACGTTCTGGTTCCTACCTGGTTCAAAGGTTATCCATCGCCATTCAGCGCGGCAATGCTGCAAGTTTGATGGGTACCTTTGGCCCAGAGGCAACCAGGGGTGGTCTTTTTGATTAGGGTTTTATTTTTATTTTTGTTAGTAGGTATATAAGGATTTTAGATTAACGTTTAGTCTAAGTTTTTTTCGAAAATTAAAAACACGGTAAACGTACTGAATATAAAAAGATCCAAAGTTTCAGAAGAAACGAAGAAACTAAAAAGTTTAATCATTTCAATGCAACATTTATCTTATTTGAGTACGTTAAATGCTCGCTCCGTATATATTTTTTTTTAATCCACTACAAGCTAGCCCTTGACTGCGATCTCACCTGCGATGGTAAGTGATGATGCAGTCTAAGATGGTAGCGGGCTAACCTGTAAGGGGCAATTAATTAATTATTAGGCGTAATTTTAGTAAGTAAATCATGCAGGTAGATTTAGGTTTAACTATTATTATCATACTTACTAATATTATAAATCCGAAAGTGTGTTTGTTAGTTGATTTGTTGATTTGTCCTTCAATCACGCCACAACGGAGCAACGGATCAACGTGATTTTTGGCATAGGTATAGTTGAGGACCTGGAGAGAGAAATATTCTACTTTTTTTTAACAGAAAATTAAAGAGTTTCCGCGGGAATCAAAAGAAACTTAAACCACGCGGACGAATTCGCGGGCATCAGCTAGTACCTCAGAATAGGTAATAGTACAATAGTACTTCATATTTTAAGTTAATAAAGTCGCAATATCTTTTAAAAAGACTAACTTACCTTAGACCTTACTCTCATTATATTCTGATTTCTGCGATACGGTAAGTACAATTTCTGGTAAAACCTAAAACTGCCACGCTCAAGAAAAGAACATTGCAATTCCAACTAATAATACCAACAAACCTGAAAACAATTCGAATACGTTCCTTTTCGTAGATAGGAACATAATTCAGGATTTTCAACCACTATAGGGCGTCTCCCGGGGGTGTTGAAGCCGTCACTCGTCAGTCTGTCGCCGACCGCCGTCCGGGACGGATGCGTCCTGTTCACGGCGACAATTTATGGGATCTCGTATACACACCATATGGAAGCGTATAGTTTAGAAACAATGAAGTAATTTAAAACAAACGCTATGATTTATTTTAATAGATAATTGTGAAATAAGTGGCTTGTTTGAATATAGTGGATGATTTGGACAGTGTTAATAGAGCCTTTAAAATAAGAGAGGGGGAACGTTTTTGAGCCGTAGATCTATTGTTGTTTTGAATTCGATAACATTTAATATCTAAGCACTTTGTATTTGTTTCGATAAACAAGAGATAGCGCCTGTCTATTTAGAGTAATCCTTAAGTTTATAAATATTAAATAAGGATCTCTTAAGTAAAATAATGAGAAAGAAACAAACGAACGCCAGAATTTAATATGATTAATGAATTTTCCACTCACCCATTTAAAGTTGTTGTAAATGAAAACTGTAGACAAAATAAATATTATTCTTATTGTATTAAATATATTCGTTTGTGCAAAATATGACCGGATAAATTCGTTATCATCCAGATCGTTCGTTAGCATCGACGTAGTGAGTAACGTTTACAAAAATCTATAGTTACCGAAATTATCTACTACGGAAACAAGAAAATGTTTACTGAACACACATACCTAATCATAAACAATCTGTAAAAGCTAACTCACTTCAGTTTAAATGGATTTCTTAAATTTTCTAAACATTTTTCTTATAAACAGTTATGTTTCCAATTTTTAGACCTGAATAATCTCATTAACATCTGACGATGGTAAACGTTCGGTTTGTTTATGTTTAGAGTAGTCAATCAATGTGTTAAAATTAACGAATTTTTCACAATACTTAAATTAGAAACCCAAATTAGGAATACTCTAACTATTTCATCTATATAAATATCGTTTATCGATAAGTAACTATAGAAGTTTCTAATAATTCGCCAATGAGATGACTTGCTTTATTGAATTTCTATTAAATTTTGAAAGAATTCAATTTAATTCATTGTATTTTTTACGTTTCTCACATAGATAGAGGGCAATAGAAAATGCACTGTAAAATTATCCCTTAAAATAGGGAGATGCAACAATAATAATATTTCAATGTACATTTTAAATTATCAACAATATTACACATAAAGAACAATACCTCAATGAAGGACCCTGCAAAACTCCAATAAAAGAAAACAAAGAACGGACAAATATTCGAAATGGCTTCATCAAACGGCAAAGAGAGCACCAAAGTGACGACATCTGTAGATAGTTTAAAATTATCAAGCAAAAATACGTCGAAGCATGCATCGTCGGAATCCGTGCTGTCGAAGAAAGACAAAGAATGTTTGCAGTTGCAGGAGTGCAAAAAGAAACTATTAGCCATGGAGCCACAGATTATAATAAGGGATGATAATGTGGTGCTGCGGTCTACGCCGCAGAAGAAGGTTTCTATGCCACCCCACATCAACCCTGAGGTATGATCTTAATTATTATGGGCGAGCACGAAAAAGCTAACTAATTAAGGCATGATTTTTATTTTTTTAAACATCATACATCAATTCCAGTCGTGTTTTAATTTGCTGAATAATTTGAAAACACTTTTTCTTCTCGAAGAAATGTTTTTTTAAAATGGTATTTAAGTAAGTACTATGATAAGTTTTTCACTCATTTGATGCTTATTAGAATGCGTTGATAAAGTCAAAGCCAACTGATTATGGGTTTGATTTAATCAACTCAATAGATTGAGGTTGAGATATGAGCAGACGAGAATCGATTTTGCTGACTGAAATACATCGCAATAGGAAATTTCTGGATTAGAGATTTAAAGAACAATTTAGTTTAAACTGATTTAAAGAATTATATTGTAGTTTTAAAGTTAAAAGCAACAAAATCAAAGTTATTTTTACAAGTGTGTTTTTTTTTGTTCATTAGTACATTTTATTTGTAGTGGCCTAAAAGATAGTGATAATGTAAAATTTAAGGAAATGAAAATTTATCACTATGGCTACAAGGCTTTCAAGTTCACCCTAAATCGAAAAGAACCAACGAAAAGAAACCTCAACTCATCAGGGGGATAAATCAATATGTCGTGTTGAAAAATCGTGCGTGAACCTGGAATTTCAACAATGCATTACTCAGCTATGCAAATGAGATAAGCATAATTAGATTTAACTACAGAACAGAAGTGTTTTTTTTTTTTTAAATATATAGGCTAGCGCTTGGCTGCAATCAGACTTGCATGCAAGTGGTGATGCAGCCTAAGGTGGAGCGCGTTTGCCTAGAAGATGCCTGTTCAGTCTTGATTTGAAGGTACCTATATTAAAAGAGGAGGGGAAAACGGAAGCCGGAAGGGCATTCCATATCCTAGCGGTTCGGATTAGAAACGAGGAAGCAAATCGCTTCGTACGAGCCAGCGGAATTTCGACTGCGTAAGGGTGCAAACCTTGTCGATGCCTTGCGGTTCGATAATAAAAAGGTGACGGAGGAACCAGATCGAATAGTTCTTGAGCACACTCTCCGAAACATATCCTGTAGAATACCGACAGACAGGCAACTTTGCGCCGATGTTCTAAGCTTTGCAGCTTCGAACTGACCAGTGCTTTGTTGCCGATAATTCTCCTGGCGCGACGATCCACCGAATCCAATGCGTCAAGTTGGTACTTGGCAGAGCCATCCCTTAAATGGCTGCAGTACTCCATGCACGATCGAACTGGTGCTTGGTACAGGATAAGAAGCTGTTAATAAAATAAAAATAATTTATATGCAGATTAATAATAATAATTTATATGCAGATTCCCTGTTCTATAGGTAAGCATATTAGAGCATTTATTAATAATTTGTTACTATGTAGTTCTCCCTTGATTTATAACTGTTGATACTTTGTCAGTTTTATGAGTAGCTACGCTTTATCTATGTGTTATTAAAATACTTTCCTTTTTATGTACTTAAATATTAAATTTCCATCTCTAGATAGTAAATATGATTTTAAAACCTCTATAATGCATTGGTTCATGAAAAATTTCATCTGCAGTAGAATAAGGGAGAGCCTTTAATATATTTCTTATTATTCCGTATTAATACTTATTAAAAACTAGATGATGCTGTTTTTTTGATTCCCGGAGGAACCCCTTATATTTCCAGGATAAAAAGTAGCCTATGTCCTTACCCGGGATGTAACCTACCGCTATACCAAATTTCATCAAAATCGCTTGAATAGATGGGCCGTGAAAGCGTAGCATACAGACAACCAGACACACTTTCGCATTTATAATATTAGTATGGATGCAAAAGTATATCTATTTGTCCGTCAGTCTGTCTGTCTGCTACGTTTTCATCCATCGTCCGTCTGTTAAATTTGGTACAGATAAGTATAGTTTGCAAATTTCGGGATTTAAACAATCATTTCACGTCGATGTTGCGAGCATCATTTAGCAAAAAATAGATTAAACTACAAAGAAACTTTCAGAAAAAAGTCTTTTGAAAGTTTTTATAAACTCTCAATCCCATATTATTAACACTACAAGCCCCTTGAACAACGATCTCCCGTCTCTCAAACCTCATTAATCCTGGATTCTATTTAGTGAAGCTCATCATCCGATTTAATTTAATTAAACAGCCCGGGGAATTCACAAGAGATTTGTCGATAGAAAAATAAAGACCAAATAATCTCCTCGTATATCCTAGGGGCTTTGATTTGAGTATCTTTACTACGTTTATTTCTAATCCATAAAATAAAAATATAGATACTTAATAATAGGTATAGGTAACAAGTAAAACGTTAAAGATAGGTAGAACGTAAAGGCTGTAAACGTATTGCCTTCTGTTGCCTAAATTATCGTTTACTAGCTGACGCCCACGACTTCGTACGCGTGGATCGAGGTTTTGTGGTTCCCGCGGGAACTCTTTAATTTTCCGGGATAAAAAGTAGCCTACGTGTTATTCCAGGCTATAATCTATCTCTGTGCCAAATTTCATCCAGATCCGTTCAGCCGTTGGGGCGTGATTGAGTAACAAACATCCATCCATACATCCATACATCCATACCGACATCCATACATCCAAACTTTCGCATTTATAATATTAGTAAGAAGTAAGATAGCGGCTGAAGTAGCTGATATATATTATAGTCTTAGTTTTCCATCGAGAAAAAGAAATAAGAGTTGACACAGGTGTCCAAAGAGAAGCGTTTGGACAAAACATGGCTTCCAGAGGAAGCTAGTGCTTTTTTTGAGAGGCCAACCTAACTAACACATTTTTGGTTCAGTAGTCAACACCGCATAACTTACATTACTATCTTAGACTGCATTATCACTTTACATCACGTTGAACGCTGACTAAGGTCAATAGCTAACTTATTAGTAGCATGAAAAATACCTTAAATGATAAATGATTTATTTATTTCACGTAGGACAACTTGTCTCACTTACGCTACGTTAAGACTCTACCACCGGTTCGAAAAGATGGGTCTACTGAGAAGAGCCAGCAAGAAACTAAGCAGTTGCTCTTTTTAGGGTTCCGTACCAAAATGGTAATATGGAACCCTTATGGTGCGACTTTCTCCGTCTGTCTGTCTGTCCGTCCGTCACACTCGATTATTTCAGTAACTACCGAAGCTATCGACATGAAATTTGGAATAGTTGTGTATATTAGTGGCCCAAAGACACTGGAATTAAAAAAAAATGGAAATTATTTTTGTTCTTATTTAAAAAGGGGGGAAAATCGGAGGGTTGAAATTTAAAAGTGAGATAACAGTACTGTGTGGGGTATCATATGAAAGGGTTTACTTAGTACATTATAAAACAGATTTTTAATTATTTTTAGTCATGATAGTTTTTGATTTATCGGGGAAAAAGTCTAAAAAAATACCGTTCCCCCCCCCCCTTATCTCCGGAGTTTACCAATCGAAAAATCTGAAATAATTATGGTCAATAGCAATTTATGTATATTTTACAGGAAAACTATAGCCAATGCTCTAACTAGCATAGTTTTTTTGATATTAACAGTAAACCTCTACAAACAAAGTTAGTTTTGCGGTTCATTAACAAAGGTAATTATTACCGTTTTACATCTTTGGTCGTTACAGTTTTCAGTACGGAACCCTCGGTGCGCGAGTCCGACTCGCACTTGGCCGGTTTTTTTTTTCTTCTTTTTTCTTAGTAAAACATCGATCAAATATTCAGTAAAAAAATACGTAGGTAATTTTCTATACTAGGTATTACTTAGGTAAAGGCAAAGCAGCGTATAGGTATTTTCAATAGCTTACTAGCTACAAGAGTCGTTCATAGTCTATTACATTTTCCCTATTCACGGAACATTAGCAAAATGCGAATTTGATATCGCCAAGCAATTGACGTCATCGCATGTAAACATGTATATCCACCCTTCATCACCCTACGTGTCTGTTTGCCAAAGAAGCGGGATTTGTTTTTATTCTGTTATAAAGTTCTCATCATATATTTTCATACCTCAAGCTTGTTCACGCTAGCTCACTTTCGAAATGCGCAGCGTATGAAGTTCCTGAAAAGTGAAGGAATGAAATATTATTGTACACCATAATCATCGACCTTAAATGGTCGATGACCATAATACACGAGAACAACAACATAAAAATAATAAAAAAAAACGGTACAAATGGTGAGTTTATAGCTCACATACAAAAGGGTGTGTGTGTGTGGAAAGTGTTCACATACAAAAGGATGGCGCGTTTTATTTGGAAACGTCATGTTGAAGATTCTTGGGCAGAGTACAGTTTCTGCTTACACAATATCAGCCATTCAATATGACGTTTTTGTTAAGAATGAAATGAATGAGGCAATTTTTATTAGCAAAAATTATGAAGGCGCCTTCATAATTTTTAATAACAATCAACATGACGACATAATAATTGCTAATAATTTTTATAGTTTGTAAGTTTATAACGTCTTTGAGAGGTGATATCTAGTGAAAGGTCCGATGAAGAGCGTCAGTTTTTACATAGGTATGTACTGTTTACATAGGTACTGTGCATACTTTAATACTGTACAAGAATCAGCTTTTCTAATTATGGTTCATTTTTGGTAACCATATCACGTTTTTGATCGGCCATATCTAGTGAAAGGCCCATCAGCATGCGGGCAGAATTTCACTATGGTCATCAGTGGAGAATGTAGCACCCAGCTATTACTGAATCAGCTTTTCAAGCGATAGTTCCAAAAAGTGCAGCTATCTCTTAGTCTATTACATGGTAATAAGATTTTTCAATGAGTTTACGTTTTACATTAACTTTGAACTTATTCAGAGATGTCTCTGAATAAGTTATGTTGTAACTCGCAACGATTGAATGTCAACTTCAACATGTTTTCTGAGAGCTTATTGTAGAAGCGGACACTGTTTCTAACAAATGAATTGCTAATTTTACTAAGCCTAGAAGCAGGCATTACAAGTTTATTTTTATTTCTAGTATTGACATTATGACAGTCACTTTTCTTTTTGAATTTATTAATGTGTTTATCTACTCCAGCATCGAAAAGTTCAAATTTCGAATTTGACAACTATATCGAATTGAACCCTCTTTCGTGTTTGCTTCTCATAACGATACAGTTCGTTGTATGGGAGCTGTATCGTTATGAGTCGTAGCTGTATCGATATGGTTATCTTCATAAATAGGATACCTATAGCTTAGCGGCTCTGGGTTCTGGCACTTTCCCAACCAGTCAATTGATTTGACTTTTTTATTAATTTACAAAGTAAAAAATTATAAAGACGTCCTTGTCGTAGATAAAATCTTGTATGCAACTGTACGTAATTAGTCATTTTAATTCTCGTACTATCCTATTTTGATACTCGGCAAGCCTCGTATCAAAAAACAGCACTCGAATTAAAATGACCCTCATTACGATACAGTTGCATAAATAGCTATTATGCACGTATACTAAATTTTCAAATAACTTTAGCTATCTTTGGCTCTTTATATTATATCTTTAGCTCCTTAGTTTTAATACAATGCTGCTTGAGCTTAAAGCAGATCTGAAAGTTAAAACTTCGTCTTTGTGCTAGAGAGAAAGCGCTACTTATTGCTTGGTATCAGCACTTATAAAATCTCTAGGCTAACTAGCCTACGATTCCAAGAAAAAAGTCTTTCCATTTATATCCATCTCCATATTTTTTTTTAAGTACTACTGCTATTTTTTTTCCGTCGCTGGCCCACGGGTCCCCTTCTTAGCATGGAAACCCTCTCAGTGTGAGAAGGGTTAAGACCACAATCCACCACGCCAAGTATCGAATAGCAGACTTTACACACCTTTGATAAATTCATGGCGAAATCTCAGACATGCACATTTTATTTCAAAGGAAATGCTTAAACATAACTCTGAAAAGTTAGTTTTTCATTCCATTTATGTCCAATGGTAAATATTAATAGTTTGAACTTGTTATTTTGTTCAAGTAATTTTCGAACATTTGACGTTATTGTAAAAAATAAAACTCCTCTTGAAATATTTGATTAGACAGTTGAAGTCGAAATAATTATTTTAAGATCAGCAAGCTTTTGATCCAAAATTTAATTAGATAAGACCAAAGTTGTTTATTTTAATATTTTTTTGTAGTCATTCTGCTAGGTATGTGATAAAGTAATTACAAGTAAAAGAAGTCCTCAAGTAACACGAAGTACAAAATCCTCTTTAAGCGATCCATAATCGATAATTATAAAGAAAAAATGCCAAAACTTTCGGATGTTTTCCATTTTCCGGACCGCGTTATTTATTAGCAAACTTTGATGTCCTTTTATTGTTCTTTCTTTTGAATTATTCTTTTATAACGGTATCATAATAAAATTTGTTACGAAAAATTCTTTTAATAAGCCAACAATAAAATCTCTTAAAACTTTTATTTTATTTTATAGTAGATATTATGTTCATTTTACGGCACTCCACTAAGAGCGACAGCAATAATATACTAGGAACCGAGCAAGACAAAACGCCCCCGTTGGAGGAGAAACACGTTTTATCATGTCGTGCGACACGCTAGTCTGTTAAGCTCCCTATTGAAATTATTCGCGCGGACTTTTTTATATGACTGATTTTATATGAGTAGGTATATTGTTTTCAGGGTTCATGTATGTATGTAGGTATGTATGTATGTATGTATGTATGTTTGTATGTATGTATGTATGGGAGTTTGTAGTTTCCACCATAACTTCTATACGCCTGAACCGATTTTGATAAATGAGGTATCGTCAGAATCCCTAGCTTATTCCGGGTGACATAGGCTAGTAAAATTTAAAAAAAAATTGATGGGGTGACCATGGTCCCGCATTAAAGACTAAACTTGAAAAATAAAATTCGAAAATAAAATTAACTATATAATCATAAATCTAGAAAATGATGAGTAGTTTCCAAAAATTTATATAACACTATAAGTAGTTCAATATCCAGTGATTCACAAAAAAATATCATTTAATAAAAATGTGAATAAGATTCCAAAGGTACGGGCTACAGCAGAGCAGTCGTATTTTTTAATAATTTTAATTTCACTTGTCTATCTTGTACAATCCCTATTTAGCACTCTACTAATTAGGTATTATTCAGTTATCCGCAGACCGCTAAAATAATGAAAAATAATAAGGTACTGTTATCATGATTATCGTCTTAGTGAGAATAATATGAGCAGTTATTAAAGTCGAAAACAAAATCTAACATAGTGACACTAACAATGAAACTTGCAAAGTCACATGCAAGTTTCTAGTGAAAATACTTCGCTTATTTATTACTAGCGAATACCCGCGACTTCGTCTGCTTGGTTTGAGGTTTTTTGGTTCCCGCAGGAACTCTTTAATTTTCCGGGATAAAAAGTAGCCTATGTGCCATTCCAGACTAAAATATGTCTCTGTGCCAAATTTCAGCCAGATCCGTTCAGCCGTTGGGGCGTAATTGAGTAACAAACATCCATACATCCATCCATACATCCCTACATCCATCCAAACTTTCGCATTTATAATATTAGTAAGATATAGCGAACTGCGAATTTCATTTAACATAGTTTATTTATGTTTCATAAGTAGGCAATACAAAATATACTAACTAATATTTACTGATAATTAGTATGAGATGTCGCGTTGTAATTAGAGGCCCAACCCATTTATTGAACAAAATAGATATTAAGGACTACAATAAATCAGGATTGGGTCTAAATAAATTAATCCCAGTCTATCCCAACGTTCCCGGGGCCGATTGTTAACAATATGGTATTTTAGGAATACCTGGGCTCTTCACAAATTACCCATTATTATAAAACCTGTTACACAAAGACTTATTATTAAAAAAATACTTATTACGTAACCCTTTTTAATAATAAGCTTCTACTCAACCCTTCTTGTCGGGGGGTTTTATTACCCGTTTGAAAATAAAACTGGTATGTAAATTGCCCACATTCAGAATTAGTTTACAAAGGAAATTTCACCTGTATACGTACCCAGTGCACCCTAATTAGCAAATGAAGCTCTAGTAACACTTGCATTGTAGTTTCCCGTTACTCCACACAGCAATCTTGGTACACGTGTTGGGTGATAATTGGTTTATCACGTAAGATTTCACTTGATACAATGTGAAGATAATGCTGTTTAAACTCGCTCTATGTTCGCACGCTAACCCATGAATTCGCAAAATTCTCGCGAATATTGTGATTCACATTCTTCGCGGCTTTACGCCTCGTTGCTTCTAATGGGACTTAGGAGGGGTTTCTGAAAATTCCACCCCTGAAGGGTTTAAAACATTGCATGAAAGTCCGTCAGTTTTCAAGTTACCTTCATGTGTCTCTTTCGCTAATCTTGCGTCTTTATCGTCATTTACTATCTTGAAATCTAATTAAAAGGAAGGATCGTAATATAAGGGATAGATATATCCTACAAAAACATATTATTACTAACTGATGCCCGCGACTTCGTCCGCGCAGTTTAAGTTATTTTCATTCCCGCGGGAATTTACGGAATATATAATTATAATTTTACGGAATAAAAAGTTAACCTATGTAAGCCTATGTAATTCTCCAGTTCCTTAACTATACCCATGCCAAAAATCACGTCGATCCGTTGCTCCGTTGCGGCGTGATTGAAGGACAAACCAACAAACAAACATACTTTCGCATTTATCATATTAGTATGATTATTATTAAGAAAATGTTATAGCTAAAATATTATCGATAGTTAGAGGTTCAGGCATTTCCAAAAACGATTTATTATTTAATCGTATGGCGTTTGGTACAATATTGATAAGCGTTTTTATAAAAAGAACGCTTATTTCGTCTGCAAGTTCGTCGCTCGTTTAGCACCACCCAGGGGACACGTGCAGGGAGGTAGAAGGTAGCTCCTGCGGACGTGAGCGACGGGGCAAAAACGATAATCAATGGTGAAGATAGTGACTTCTGACACACTTCCCCTTGTCTATTTCTTATACACTTTGCCTAGTTCCCCTCATGAAACCAAATGGTACTTTTGCGTGTTAGTTCATATTTACCCACAAGGCTGTTGTTGCCTAGTTATTCCTAGAATTATTAAATACCTTTATGATAACGTATGATACATATTATTAGGTGTAATTTTATTAAGTTTCTTAAAATAATCTACCTAGTGTTGTGTTGCAGTCGGGTAAAAAAATATAAAATTATTGAAGGTTAGATTTTCAGGTAATTTTTTTTTCAATTAAAACAGCTGAATTATATTCAATTAAAGTTAAAGAGAAAATTTGTGTTTCCAAATTTAAAATAATTGGTTTTAATCGAAAAAATAATTTATGGTCTCTGATCCGGATATACCTCGACCTTCACCGATCTGATGTTTACCAGATGAAATCTACTTTTTATTTTTATTACCTACTATTATTTCAAATGAACTCTGTACACGTTCTCAGCAGCTAACGTTAAATTGTGATAATAATATTTTACAATATAGGATTAAAATAGTGTCTATAATAAAACCATTGTTTCCAACATGTAGTTATCTTTCGCTTTCAGTGGAATCTTTATTGAGATGGCTATCTATATGAAAATATAGAACCGCAAAGTTTTGGTCAACTAATAAACCGACAAAATATCTGGATCAAAATATCTGGGTAGGTATATATTTTGCTCGATTACGTAAGTGTTATGCGCGCCAGCTATTATTATGATTACCTATACCTTTATATTTTCCCTCGTTTCTCCCAAACTATAAGTAATGAGAATTTTGTCTAGTCGTGTCCGTATGCAGTAAAGGTGTTGCTTTTTTTTGGAGGGCGCTTCCTAAGAAGATACCTTTTTTTATCCACTACAAGCTAGCCCTTGACTACGATCTCACCTGATGGTAAGTGATGATGCAGTCTAAGATGGTATCGGGCTAACCTGTTAGTGGCACAGCAGTTATATTACACCCACATACAAATATGCCTATTCACTCTTGATAGGTAGGAACTTATTTTTATTACAATTTTGAAGTGAAAACTTCTTTTAGCCGCGTTGAGCACTTTTTGGTAGGGGATTAACTTGTGGATTCGCGTCACCGACATCCTCGCGTTATTACGAACACAAAACGTCATATATAATATAAATGTGCTACATTCGTAATTAAACTTTAATGTCTTAGTGTTAAAGTTTATATTTTATTTTCTTTTTCTTTTAAATACGAATATTACGAATATTTTAAATATTTATTTTAAATATTCGTAATTTTTTCACTTCTATCGGCAGTCCATAAGACTGCCAATTTTTGACTTCGTCCGCGTGGATTGAGGTTTTTTGGTTCCCGCGGGAACTCTTTAATTTTGCGGGATAAAAAGTAGCCTATGTGTTATTCCAGACTATAATCTACCTATCTCTGTGCCAAATTTCATCCAGATCCGTTCAGCCGTTCTGGCGTGAAAGGGTAACAAACATCCATACATCCATACATACATCCATACTCACAAACTTTCGCGTTTATAATATTAGTAAGATAACCCTTTTAATATCATAAACTATAACAGTCACTTGAACAAGTAAACCTCTTTAGCTCTGCCCACGCTAGTTTGCTAACTATTAAATCAATATCTATAAAATTAACGTTCACATTGAGTGCGCTAAATATAAATCTAGATCAGAATCACTTATATTACTAACTAAATGCCCGCGACTTCGATCTCGTGGATTTTGGTTTCCGCGAGAAAACTTTAAATTTCCGGGATATAATATGACCTATGTGATAATAAGCTATCTTCATTCCAAATTTCAGCTAAATCGGTTCAGTCGTTGTGGCGTGAAGGAGTGAAGGGCAAAACACACAGCGTCACCCGCCACGCGCCCGACCCGCGGCCGCGTTCTGTGTGATGTCGTTCATATACGTACAAGGAATTCAACCCGCCTGACACCCGACCCGGCCCGCACCCGACCCGCGCCCGCTCCCTGTGTGTTTCGCGCTTAACAAACATCCAACTTTGAAGTGTGTTTCCGGCCTTAAAATGATATTTTTTCATATAAATTGTAAGGTGATGCCCGCGACTTCGTCCGCATGAAATAAGAGTTTTCATTCCCGCGGGAAATCATGGTTACAGTTTCAATTGTTGTGGTTTATAGTGTTCTTGCTACGACACTGAATTATGTTAGCCAATCAGAGGTGCAATCATGTAAGGATTGCCGATGAATTCGTTAAAATTCGGCTTCCAAGTAAAATATACAATAAACGGAATGAATTAGAGCTCAATTTCGTAGGGTATCGTACATACCTAAACGTATGAGAATGGATACACGAAATTGAGCTCTAATTCAATGCTGTTATGGTATATTTTACTTTGAAGCCGAACTTTTACGATTTGATCGGCAATTCTTACATGATTGCACCTCTGAGGTAGTTGCGATCGTATCCACTGTATAAATCAATAAAAAGCTTATGGACACGTAATATTTATTACGAATAGACGACGCGATTCAAACGAGATCCCGCAAGCTATACGTGTAGAGTCTAGTCAGTCAGAAATAGTCAGTATTGACAAAACCCCTAAAAAGATAGAGAATAAAAAAAATCAAAACGCACAGACACCGCGCGTTCGTAAAACGTATAAAAACGCCGTGTACATAGTCTCTTACGTAATAAGGCCCCAGAGTTTCATTTACGGCCTTTAACTACTATAGACAACAAATCGAATTAGCTATTTATAATAACACTTGCATTGTTTTACGCTTTACGACGAATCGTAAAACATTACGACGAAAACCTCTTTATTGTTCTGTTGGTACGTCACAGAAACAATGTTGTACAGTTAGTAAAACTAATCAAATATTGCCGGTCTACGAACTTTGTAATCCTAACTTTAAGGTTATATTAACTTCAAATTCAAAATTTGCTAGGACACATTTATTTAATTAGTACCTACTATAGTACTAGCTGACCCACCCGGCTTCGCATGGGTGGTAGTGGCACCAGTAGGCAATACAGCCTTTACTTAGGTACAAATATATCTGCTTTTTACAAGACTGCCCAAAAAAGGATCTTGACGATTCAAAAGTACTTGTAAAAGTTTATTTGAATAAAAAATATTTGATTTGATTTGATTTGGAGCGAAATGATTTCAGGGTTTATGTATGGACTAGCTGATGCCCGCGACTACGTCCGCGTGGATTGATTTTTTTGGTTCCCGCGGAACTTTTTCATTTTCCGGGATAAAAAGTAGCCAGTGTGTTATTCCAGACTATAATCTACCTCTTTGCCAAATTTCATCCAGATCCGTTCAACTGTTGGGGCGTGATTGAGTAACAAATATCCATACATCTATACATCCATCCATACATCCAACCATCCAAACTTTCGCATTTATAATATTAGTAAGATTGTATCTATTTATGTTTATGAGTTTCTTTTTAGTCCCCCTTCACTTCTAAATTCCTGAACAGATGCTTAAGTATGAGGAATCCCTATATCGTCCTGAGACACTTTTAACAGAGAAGCCAATTTTTTTGTGTTTAATTAAATCTATTTATTTTATATTAATTAAATCTTGTTATTAGGCTAGCAAACTAATCGCAATTGCCTAATTTGTCTGGTGGGAGGCTGCGGCCGTGGCTAGTTACCACCCTACCGGCAAAGACGTGCCGCCAAGCGATTTAGCGTTCCGGTATGATGTCGTGTAGAAACCGAAGGGGTATGGGTTTAATATAACTGCCATGCCCCTTACAAGTTAGCCCGCTACCATCTTAGACTGCATCATCACTTACCATCAGGTCGCACTACTCATCTGATCGTCACGAAATTCACATGGGATGATGGGACCAACCTGTCAAAATCCGTTAACATTTAGCGGATTCTTGGAGTAAAAACAAGAAACGTATTAGATCGTCACTCATCGGGTGATTGAGGGAATAATTATAAATCGGAATCTAGATACCTACGCGGTAGCGTGTCAAGCCAAGTTCCAAGAAAAAGGAAATAGCGACGCAGCAACCGTGTATGATTATAATATTGTTTAAGTTTTTATATACCTACCTATAGGTTAAAAAAAAAAGTTCATATTGTATACAATAGATATAGATCTACTACTTTTATGAACCTTTTTTATGAACTTCGGGAACTTATCGGGACTATAAGACCCTGTCATCCCTCGATATCCTGCCACTGATAAATGTACCTACCACATAATATACAACCCATACAACATATTGAATACTATATAGGTACACGTACAATATGTTTATCAAAATACATTGATCTTAACAACACTTTTTAGAAGAGCAGTTTTTATCTATGTACATTTATGAGTCGTTAAATGCGTAGATACGAGACCAGCTTTAATAGCCGTACTCGTATAACACTTTATTGCACCTACTCATATTTTTAGCATCGAGATTCTTCTCAGAGGTAGTATCGCAAAAAATGACAATGTGGTTCGTGCTGTACAATTAAGGCGCTGTGAGCTCACGAGATGAAAAACAAGAGATGGTGGGTGAAATCGAGCAAGCGCATGTCGCAAAAAAGGCATGATATAATTTTTAAAAAAATTAATATTTACTTTTCAATCCAAATGAATCCGACAATGTGTTTGATTTAGAAATATGAATTTTATCTTATATTTCTAGATCTAATTATTGGTTTCAATAAGGAGAAAAATTGCTTTAAAAAGTAAATTAAAAGGTAGGTATGTTTAAAATAAATTTCAATGCAGAGTTTTTTTTTAATTGTGTTTTGAGATGCGTCAATGGCTGCTCAAAGGTCTTGAAAACAGCACATTATTTTTACAGGCATACATTATGTCACCGTTTGATGGATACACTGCTTTTAAAAACCTCCTTTTACTCTACACAGGGCCTTAAGGACTGAAACAGTAACCGAAATAAGTGTTGTAAACACTGTTTTTTGAAACCGTTATAGAATAGAAACTGTAACAATCAATCTGTAACCGTTTATTTCTGTTAATAAGTGTTTTTGTCTGTAATCCTTGCCCTAACAAATTGCACGGTGTGACAACGCGATCTCACTTCATTGGACTTTACACGCAACTTACAACATTGGCTATGTTATTCTTAAAACAATTGCAACTATCGGTGCTTTCACCTTAGGTTCAAATTTGAATACGCGTCAACAGTAAATTTGATAACGTCGCTATTCCTGTTACAATTTAAAACAGTGTTAAACACTCTCATTTCTGTTACAGATTCATTTCTGATACAGAAATATAAGTGTTTTGGGTTAACATATTTAAAAACACACTGAAAACGGTTACAGGTTTGATTCTGTCATCAATTCAACCCGTAACACTTAAAATTCTGTAACCTTTATGAATCTGTTTTTCAGTCCCTGTTTACAATACATTATACATAGAATAGCTACAGTGTTATTATGAGTGTAAGCCGGTAACATCATACGCATGAGTTGAGTTTTTAATAATCCTATAGTGATGTGAAGCCGTGGATAGTCACACACATGAGAGATGAGAACGCGAATAACACGACTGTGAAACAATTCAAAACGAGATAAAAGTGAAATTCACAAACTGTGAACTATATACGCGAGCCATAGAGCGTTGCAAAATAATTTCTGTAAAAAATTTGGATAAAGAAAATGTTTGATAGCAAAGAGTGTGATTATGGCTATATTATAGAATTAATATACTGTAGACCTGCGACTTGATTTTTTTTAATATCCGGTGATGATCCTCTTTGATTTTCTGAGATAAAAAGTAACCTATCACTTTACAAACTTCGGCAAAATCAGTTAAGCAGATTATGAAAAAAATTACAGACAGACAGACACATTAATAATATTAGTAGGTGTGAATATATTATAATATAATATGGTTAAAAGTGAATTTGACTAGGTATTATATAATCAACTTGAATCGAATTCACTAACTTAACTTTAAGTAGAAGTATAATAATTCGAACCAAACTAAAACTTCGCACTATAAAGTTGAAATGTTGGTAGCAATCAAGTATCAACTAACTTCTAAATGAAGCAGCTGTAGGAATTCAAATCCTGACTCAGCTCTAAATTTAACCTAGGTTTTTAGTTCCCCAATTAAAAGTTATTCGTATATTGCGAAAATCTAACGTTTCTAAGTTGTTACTTGTTAGTAACTCTTTGAAATGTTCTTGAAGAATATTCTTTTCTCGGATATTCTTTTTTTATTCAGATGCGTTTAGTTTTAGTTAAACGAAATGTTAACCGAAGGGGTATGGGTTTAATATAACTGCCATGCCCCTAACAGGTTAGCCCGCTACCATCTTAGACTGCATCATCACTTACCATCAGACGAAATCGCAGTCAAGGGCTAGCTTGTAGTGGATTTAAAAAAAATCGTTAAAATTTAACACACCTAAGAACTTCGACGTCTAATTTACTAGTTAACCTTGATGGTAAAAATGGATAAACGCTGCCTTTGGCTAACGCTCTTTAGCGCCATATTTAAAGGTTACAATATGTCCTTCAAAATGTGATAGCAACCCAGGGCATGATTCATTTCCGCCGTGCACAGCTTATTTTGTGATTGAATTTTATGGAATCACGCTAAAACTATACCTACCAGTGTCATACGAGTACGTCTCGTTGAATCTTTAATATACTAGCGGATGCCCGCGAGTTCGTCTGCGTTGTTTGAGGTTTTTTGGTTCCCGCGAGAACTCTAATATTCCGGGATAAAAAGCCTATAGACTATAATCTGTCTCAGTGCCAAATTTCAGACAGACCCGTTCATTTGTTATGGCGTGATTGAGTAACAAACATCCATCCATACATCCCTCCATCCAAACTTTCGCATTTATAACACTAGTGGTTCGCCCCGAACTAAGACCTCGCGGCGCCATCTATTGACATAAATGTGAAGTTCTGTTAAAAATACTGAAGCTCATTAAAAATTAAATAATTCCGTTTCCTTACAATATTTATCTAATTTTAGTATTTGTTGTTCAAGTACAGGATATAATTGAAATAATTGATCAAGTTTCAGACTCATCCTTTCAGAAAATTTAGAGTTCTGAGGTCATCTTTGGACGTTAGAAAATCACCACTTTGAAAGCCCCCCATTTCGTCAATTTTGGGGGAAAAATTAAAAAAAAAATATTTTTGGACTCTATTCCTAATTATCTTTAAAATGATATACCGCAACCCTATGTAACTTTATAAAAAATATTTTACTTCGCATTCGCTTCTATGAGAGCCCCCCTGAAATAAAGATTTTTATTATTTTTTAAGCCATATTCGGCGGGAGGCCATTGGTTTACATATTATATTTAAAGCTGAAGTAATTGCGTTCAGTAATTCAGAAGTTATAATGCTCTGACAGACGGACGGACGGACGGACGGACGGACGGACGGACGGACGGACAAGTGCCAATTCACCCAAGTAGACTCAGAGACCTTCGCTTCGCTCGGTCAATTAGTATAGATATAGATTTGCCAACAAAGGATATCTTTAGTAAGCAATACACGCAAGAAGGTACGCCATCTCAACTGGTTTCGTTCCCGCACACGTCGGAAAAATAGAGCAAGGAAATATGGCATTATAACTGAGCAAGAAATATTAGCAAGAGAGCAGGGCGTTTCGTTTGCGCCTCACGTTCTCTTCAGTTAACGTTAAAGACTCAATTACACTTTAGTGAAGCTTAGGTCACCGCGAACATAAATAACAATTTGTTTAGGCTTGTGGAGGGAAACAAATAACAAACTCATTTGAAAAAATATAGATACTTCAATTAGGGTCCATAGTAGTCGCAGGTAACTTCATGATTCTAACGTCCAAACTGAAAGACTTTTAAATTAAACATCTACTTTAGCCCAACCTTAGCTCTAAAGGTTGAATATTTATAAAAACCTTTCATACGTTTTATGATCACATCATAATAGCTATTTTATGCCTAATAAAGCGCCATAAATTCTGTCGTTTGAGCTTTTCCATATTATACATATTTTAGAGATAGAGAAGAAAACTAGATAGACGTACCTACTAACTACTAGCCCGCTAAATATCTTTACGGTATCTACCTAGTACCTACCTACCTATGATAATATATCTAATACCTAAATTCGTCGTAAAACATAACGGAACGGTTATGTGAATCCACGTTACGGATTTTGCTGAAATGCATTTTCAACGCTCCGATAAACTACACAGAATGCGAGTATTGTTGTTCCAGTATCTACCTACTCATATTGTGTCGAAGTTTGACTTCAAGTAGTATTCATATTGGATACAAACAAATATTTTTTTGTATGCCAATTTACATACAAATCCATTATGTATCTGATTCTAGTGTAATGCTGAAACAGATAGATCGATAAACAGACAGGCCAAAATTCCAGAAACTACTTATTGTTTCCAGAAATTTTGCTTTAAAAAAGCTTTCTCGAACTAAAATTTACAAAAATATTTAACATGAATCGTCCCGTTACGGTTACTACAAGATAAAAACGTAACGCGTCAACGGACAAAAACCCATACAATTGTTTCAAAGCTATTCCGTACAACTATGCCATGACGGAGGAGATAAGAAAATGCCTATACGCCACTAACCCATATCACATACACTGCTTAAATCCATTTTCTACATTCCGCTAAATTTCTGAGAGCACGAATATGTGTGAACAAAATTGCTTATGTTACCTTCTTGTTGTTAAGTGGCTATGTGCTACAGATTTTGTCTTCCTGAATATGTTGATCCGATTTAATTTTGTTTATGTTGGGTAACAGTTTTTTTTTTTCAAACATAATAATAATAAAACCTTTATTGAAAATAATACAATAGAACTTAATGCTAGCTAGCCTAACCTAATTACTATATAAATCATGCCCGCGTGGAATGGTGGCAAGAATGCTGGCTGCATTTCCGCGCTGGACAGCCAAGCTGATCCTTTGCGCAAAAAATGAGCCAGCCCTTCTGTCACCAGATGAGGCAATTAACTGCGGTGAAACAGTAACAGTTAACATATTATAGTATCACTTCAAACCTTTTATTTTTCTATTTTTGATGTACTACTTTACTTTAGAAACGTTATGATATGAAAATTCGATTAAACGAAAAAGCGAAACTAAAAAGAGACAAACATACTAATAATAGGATTTAGCCTGCGAGAGCATGAGACAAGTTATATTTATCTCATTACTAGCTGACCCGGCGAACTTCGTACCGCCTAAGTATGCAAAATTAAATGTATATTTTTCAATATTTCTGAGAGATTTTCCTAATATTTTTTCCGTAAGAACCTTCTCCTAATAATAACAAATACAACAAAAAATAATTAGTGAAATCGGTCCAGCCATTCACGCGTGATGCCGTGACCAAGGAAAACGGGTTTCATTTTTATATATATTTTTATATATATATATAAGATCTCGTCTACTGTTCTGAAGTTTCACTTATGCTGTGTGTGAATTGCACACATACACTTTTTTTATAAATTTTCTTTCAAAATTGAAGCTGATGATGCCCGAGACTTAGACCACATGAATTTATGTTTTAAGAATCTCGCAGGAACTCTTTGATTTGCCTTTGGATTTTCCTTTGAATTATATATATTATGCAAAAAATCACGTCAATCCGTTGTTCTGTTTAGGCATGATTGAATGACAAACAAACAAACACAATTGTAGTTATATCATTAGAGGGGATACTTCTTGAAATATTTGCTATCACAATGTTCTCTCAGCATTTTTTTTTTTAAAGTAATATAGAATTCCCACTAAAAAGCTGGTTACTTTGTTAATAAGATAAAAAAACGCTTGCAAAACAATTTGAAATTCAGAATTAGAATAGTATCAGTTCTCTGTTTACAAGCTAATATTAATCTTATTTCAATCGACTATACTCACTTTGAGCTTCGCAAAGGAATTTGGGGAACTATCTCAAAACAACTCACAGCGAAAATATCGCTGTTTCCTTTATTCAAATTTCGGCACGCCGCGTTCAATAAATATGAAACGAGCAAGTTCTGGATGCCTTTTATTCGCTGTTGCCTAGTTTTCAAATTTGGAACAATTTTTTTATTCCACTACAAGTTAGCCCTTGACTGCGATCTCACCTAATGGTAAGTGACGATGCAGTCTAAGATGGTAGCGGGCTAACCTGTTAGGGGTATGATAGTTATATCTATTAAACCCATGCCTTTAGTCGGTTTCTCCATGGCATCGCACCGGAACTCTGAATCGCTTGGCGGCACGTCTTTACCGGTAGGGTGGTAACTAGCCACGGCCGTAGAATCCCACCAGATCAGACCAGAGAAAAATCAGAAATCATAAAATCCCAAATTGACCCTGCCGGTAGTCGAACCCGGGGCCTTCCACGTTAAGACAGCATAGACAGGTAGACAGGCAGGAACAGCGCTCAACACTGCGTCAGGGAGGTCATCAAACTATATTTTACACTGCGAGAAAAACGTACAAAATATGTAAATTCTTGTATCCAATTTACAAGTACGAATCGGGTACATTCACATCACATGACACAGAATGGGTCCCAAAGGTAAACAAACGGAATGACAAACGCATAAACAGAGTGTAAAAAGTAGCTTATTTATTTATTCTGTATCGGCCCCGGTTCGATTCGTAGCTGTAAAACGGATATCAATGTATCGGGCCGCACCTGTACATTTATAGGTTCGTAAAACGGCCGACAAAGAAACTACTGAAATAAACTCCCAGTTTATGTATTGACTACCCGTAATCATGCAAAGCTGTGACGACCGAGCGTAACAAGCTGTTCGTTATAGTAGTTATTCACTTTTACATAAAACACGCACACTTGGCGACAGGACTCAGCGTCGATCCCCTCATATTCTATCGTTTCGCGCAACATTTTGACTTGTCCAGTCCGTAATGTCTATAAAATCTCATAAAAGTCTGCAAAATAAATCTTTAAAACAAATCAAGCAGGTAGATGTTTTTTTTTTATCTACTACAAGCTAGCCCTTGACTGCGATCCCACCTGATGGTAAGTGATGATGCAGTCTAAGATGGTAGCGGGCTAACCTGTTAGGGGCATGGCAGTTATATTAAACCTTCGGTTTCTACACGGCATCGTACCGGAACCCTAAATCGCTTGGCGGCACGTCTTTGCCGGTAGGGTGGTAACTAGCCACGGCCAAAGCCTCCCACCAGACCAGACCAGGGAAAATTCATAAATTATAAATTCCCAAATTGACCCTGCTGGGGATCGAACCCGGGACCTCCGCACGTTAAGGCAACAGCGCTACACACTGCGCCACGGAGGTCGTCAAAAGATGTATAAGTGTACTAGCTGATGCCAGCGACTTCGTCCGCGTGAATTAAGGTTTATTGGTTCCCGCGGAAACTATGTGTTATTCCAGACTATAATCTATATCTGTGCCAAATTTCATCCAGATCCGTTTAGCCGTTCGGGCGTGATTGAGTAACAAACATCCATCCATCCATTCAAACTTTCGCATTTATAATATTAAGTACAGAAGATGTATGTATTTTATATCAATTAACATGAAACTGGTAGCCATGATCAACGGCGATTGTAGTGACAGTCCACTATACCAAATTGTGTGATAGAACAAAGGAATGGTATGGAGGAAGATATTCCCTCGTAAATGTATTATGTAACGTTTACTGAAATATAGCGTCATCTATATGTTATTATACACGAGGATAGATATGAACAGCTTATTGTATAAATGGTTATTGATACATACAATTCCAATCATAACTCTGTCTTAGAATCTTATGCATTGATTTATGCTGAAACTAGGTCAGGTGATATGAAATTAATCCTACCATCCTACTAATATAATAAATGTGAAAGTTTAGATGTTTTTAAATTTGTATTGTATGTTTGTAAGTTTGGATGTTTGTCACTCCTTGACGCCTCAACAATTGAACCCATTAGGCTGAAATTTGGATGGAGATAGCTTATAACCTGACTTAACAAATAGGCATATTTGATCCCGGAAAATTAAGGCGTTCCCGCTGGAGCCAAATAACCTCAAGGCTTATTATTCAGGCATTTTTTAAGTAAGCCCACTCCAACCTACTACTAATTTCGTTCCCTGAATGCATTTGTAATGACTGTCGTAAATTGCATGACTATCTTGCATTTTATTGATTTTTCTTTTTTTTCAAGTGTATCTTTCAAAATTCAGTATCGTTATGATTTGAAAATTCGATGAAACGAAAAAGAGACAAACATATTCATAATAAGATTTAGCCTGCAAAAGAATGAAATAGAATACAAATTATATTTATCTCATTCTCTCGTATGCTACTTTCTGAAGTTTCACTTTTATCACTTTTCACACACACACTTTTTTACAGTCGTTCAAAGTTTTGTGATTGTACAACTAAGGTCAATGAGAATTGTGAAATGGTGATAATGAAAAAAACCCGGCTGAGTTTGTTACATAGGCTCTTCTCAGACCAGGGCGCGTTTGGAACCCTCGTAGCTTTGGTTTTAAGATACCGTTACTGATTATCACCATTATATTTTATAAATAACAGGATGTCAATAAGTGTAGTCTACAATATAGGTAGGTATACCTACCTATATTGTAGAAATATAATTTGAATTTGAATTGGACATCTAATTGCTTTAGAAACTCCAAGATGCCCGTAGTTTCGTTTAATTTAAGTTATTGAAATAATATTTACACTAGACTGAAAAAATCTTTGAAGAAAACTCAGTGATGAAATGAATTTATGTACCCTTTTAAACTTAGAATTTGATATATATTATATTTTCAAGGAGTGCACCTATAACTTTGAAGTCATTTTTTATTATATTCAGGCTAAAAGTCAGCTCATAGAACAGTTTACAAAATCAATAATGTGTGGTCTAGCCCGGGGGAAATCAGTGTCGGTTGGCGTACTGGGTCTGAGATAAACGCGATGCTGCATGCAGCTTTTAGCAATCTATTACAACTTGATACCTCAAAGCTAACTCAAAGTGGGGCAAACAGACAGACAATAAATTGGTCCAAATCAATACTAATATTATAAATGCGAAAGTGTGTCTGTCCGTCTGTCTGTCTGTCTGTTTGTCTGGTCTGTCTGTCTGTTTGTCTGTCTGTCTGTCAGTCTGTCTGTCTGTCTGTCTGTCTGTCTGCTATACGCTTTCACGGCTCATCCATTCAACGGATTTTGATGAAATTTGGTAGAGGGGCAGGTTGCATCCCGGGGAAGGACATATGCTACTTTTTATCCCGGAAAATTAAAGATGTCCCACAGGAATCAAAACATCCTTATCCACGAGGACGAAGTTGCGGGCATCAGCTAATAAAAAATAAATAATGTCCTCCCGATCGAATTTCGGCCACGGCGGCATTTCTAAAGAGAGATTAGCCATCTGCGCGGGAGATATTATAATGAACAAGTGTGTGTGCATACACAGGTGCACTCTTTGTTCCTTTACTCACATAGCCCGATGGGACGGAAAATGGAGACACGACTGGAGAAAGATCAGGCGCAGGACCGAAGGCTTTACGTGGCACCGGGGTGAAACACAGCCAATTTCCTAACTCCGGGCTAGTACTGAGAATTCCTTGTCAGAAAACCCCGGGACTCGAACCCGCGGCCTCGTCGGCCTCATTCGAACAGTTTAACCACTAGACCTACGAAGCAGTCATGGTAATGACATAAGGGTCCATTTAACGGCTATAGGTATGGAACCCTAAAAATAATGATTTAAAAAGTTTTCAAAACCCAACTGCTTACAATGACTGGCTTTAACACAATGGTTGTTAAATAGTCTAGGAAACAAAATCAATGTAAGTACAAAGTGTGGTAGGCAACTTTTTATTTACCCCTCTACAGCAATTTTGTATTTTACGGCCGCCGTTTTTGTTTTATAAAACAAAACCTAGCCTATAACCATCGTATAGTTTAAACTTAGAGTTTATACGAATCGATGAACACTTAATTGATTAAAATCCATCCAGCCGTTTGTATGATTCTGGTATGGAGAATGGCCCACATGCAAGATACGCATGAAAAATAGATTTTCTATCCCGTAATCGGGTTGAACTAGCTATCTACTAAGGATTATTAGTTTTTTTTACCCAGTACAAATTATCCCTTGTCTGCGATCTCACCTGATGGTAAGTGATGATGCAGTCTATTAGGATGGTAGCGGGATAGCCTGCTGGGCTAGGCTGCATGGCAGTTATATTAAACCCCTACCCTACCCTAATCGGCTTCTACACGGCACCGTACCGGAACGCTAAAACCCTTGGCGGCACGTCTTTGCCAGCAGGGTGGTAACACCACGGCCGAAGCCTCCCACCAGGCCAGACCAAGGAAAATTCAGAAAATTATAAATTCCCAAATTGACCCTGCCGGGGATCGAACCCGGGACCTCCGCACGCTAAGACAACAGTGCTCAACACTGCGCCAGAGAGGTCGTCAAATTAGATGCGTTGTCGGCACACATAATGCGATAACATAAACCCAGGGTCCAGAGTACAGAAGTTTCATTACGGAAAATAGAATTTTCCGGTTATATTCTAGTGCGGCATAAGGCTTGCGGTTAAATATTCCAGAAATTACTTGTGGGCGCATGCCAAAATAGTATATTTTGAGATATTTTGCCAAGTCGATTTATTTTATGTAGCTACTTAGCTATCGATCTATCTTTCTGACAACAACCTATTGATAACTTAGTCATCACCTGTCTGTCTGTCTGTTACGCTTTCCCGGCCCATCTTTTCAACCGATTTCGATGAATTTACAACAGAGATAAGTTGCATTCTGGGAAAGGACAAAAGCTACTTTTTATCCCAGAAAATATGAGTTCCCGCGGCAATCAAAAATAATCCACGCGGCACGAAGCCGCGGGCATCAGCTAGTTTTGTAATATAGAAGTCAGGGGCAAAACCTATATAAATAGTAACAATATCATCTAAGACAGAACATTCCATGCCCGAGATAATACGGCTTTATGATGTAACATTTTTCGTATTGTACGAGAGCTGACCCGGATAAAAGAAATAACGTAGCCTCATAATAAGGGAGCGCCCACAAATTAATCCAAATACTTGATCTGTCTTATATATACGTCACTAAGTGAATCTGAACTTATGTACAAGGCTTTTATTTTGTGCCTATAGCCTATACCTAATCTGGCATAACCTATTACCTAATCTGTGCTACTACCACTGAATACTAGGTACACACACAGTCACAGGTAGACTGCGAATAGATCGCCCCATTTTACTCTTTCTTATCTGAATCTACAAAGATTATCCAACAATTCAAACATTTTACAGCACTTGATAAGAACATAGTTGAATTTTCTACAAAATATACTATCCCTACTTTTATAAATATGCGAATGTGTTTTCGCGGCTGTGGTGCGCGGCGCATATCCTGTCTCGTTGGTCTAGTGGTTAGCATGTATGACTGCGGCTGACGAGTTCCGGGTTCGAGTCCCGGGTCGGGCCATAATTAAGTGTTGGGTTTTTCTGGCTAGAAATTCTCAGTACTAGCTCGGAGTTAGGAAGATGGCGGTGCTTCACCCCCGTGCCTCGGAGAGCACGCGGTCCCGGTTATTATCACTAACATGATAATAGTCGTTAAAGCCCGCCAACCCATATTGGAGCAGCGTGGTGGGTCTAAGCTCTAATTCCCTGTCTCCTTTACCCTACAAGAGACCTATGTCTAGCAGTGGACGTCCATCGGTTTACGACGACGAAGATACCTTGCAAACCGGAAGAGGATATAGAATACTTTTTTCCAGAGGTTTGAAAAACTAAAATCTACGCGGATAAAGTCGCGAAAATCAAATAAAATATTATAATGTAATGCTTTAGTTTTTAGTCATGAGTGGCAGATATGAGAAGCCAGTGAACAGGCATACAACGTAGCTAGATAAATAAAAGCAGATTTTCTGCTTAGCAGCCATACAAAGTTCTGGCTTTTATTTAATACGTTGCAAAAGATCTCAAATAGTTTTCCTTGTGGATCTTCCTATCTATACATAATTAATATAATCTATACATAATTATACTATATATAGCTCGATTACCACTCACTGATTCACTGACTCACTGACTCATTGACATAATTGTTCTCCTAGAAAGAGACAGAAAACGATACTATGATGTACGGGAGATGTGTTCGGGTGCGGGAGTCGAGTAGGGAAAAATTATGACATTTCGGAAAAACAAGATGGCGGCCGACGTGATTCTTGCAACTCTTTTGTTTTCCAACCGATTTTGTTAAAACTCGCAACGATTGAAGAAACTAGGAAACGATTTATAGAAAAAGTGGAAAAAATTGGAAAAACAAGATGGCGGCCGAGGTGTAGTGTTTTGAAATTTTTGATTTTTCGACCCCGAACCGCGGCGCCACAGATCCGAAACGGCGCGGTCGAGCGTAATATTCTTTTCTCTTTTCGCCTACAACTATCCTGTATTTTGACAGAACGGGAGTGGTTTTTAAAAATTCAAGATGGCGGCTGTCGCGGCGGCCGTTCGGTCTGAGGTACGAAAAAACGCAATTTTTAACTTCAAATTTCTCACAGTTGGCAACGTCGGAGCGTTTCGACTTCTAGGGGGCGATTGTGTGTACAGACTCGAACTATGGATTGGGGAAATAAAATTACCCCATTTCTCGGGAAATTTTCAAGATTTACCCCAAAAATAAAAAAATCTAAATACGTATTTTTTGCAAAATTCGAGTAGGAGCGACCACGTGTCCCACTTGTGCGAATGACATTTGGGTGTTTTCGTCGCCGAGGTCTGGCAACACTGGGATTTATCAAAGTAAAAGTGATTTTCGACATGGTCTTTTTTCAGGTGCTATCATTTCGGCTGGGTGCGACCGAGATGAAAAATTGAAACGTCATCAGGAGTGGTATATCCTGTAGTTCACTGGAAAATTATGAAACTGTGTAAAATGTTTCTTTGGAACGAGGTGGCGGCCATTTTGTATTCTTTTTGTGTTTTTGAAAATTTCAATCACGATTTTGAGGCAGTTGGCAACATTTGGGAAAGTTGACATGTATGGATCGATTATGTAGCTCGACCGGCAGTATCGAGATATCTAAACAGTGTTGCCACATTTGGGGTAGTTTTCGAGATTTTCCCCAAAAATGTCCTCCTGTAAAATTTTGTATGAAAAATTTTTTTTTCACTGATGGCTTCGTATAGAAGTGAGAAAATATAACTTGAAAAAAAATATGGAGACAGCTGATGATTGAGGATTTCGGAGACGGGTAAAGGGCACGGCCAAGGTATTGAAGATAGGTGGGGGGTCCTCGAACTAATGTCACTCGGAACCTCATCCAATAGACAAAGAGCAAAAAAAAAATTCAAAATGGCGGATTTAAGATGGCTGCCATACAAATATGTTTGGTGTCTATCTCAGAAAGTATAAAAGATGGAAGAGTGGTTTCTTGGCAAAAGATGATCAGGACCTGAAGGTCTACTTGATGAACAGGAAAAAATTCAAGATGGCGGAATTTATTTTTCCATAGAAAATATTATATGGCCAATATTGAAGAATACTACAAGACTTTTTGATACGGTTCCGTTTTACCCACGGGCTCCCTGCGATAACAAAACAGGAAACTGGTACTAAAATTGAAAAAAAATCGCCATTTTGAAATTCTTTGTTAATTGACCGATTTCGTTTAAAATCGATATTGAGGACTCTCTGGGGTTACAAAACAGGAAACTGAAACCAAAATTTTAAAAATTCAGCGCCATTTTGAAATTCTTTGTTAATGGACCGATTTCGTTCAAAATCGATATTTAGGGCTCCCTGGGATTTCAATACAGGAAACTGTTACTAAAGTGTTAAAAAATCAGCGCCATTTTGAAATTCTTTGTTAATTGACCGATTTCGTTCAAATTCGATAACTGAGGATCCCTAATATTATCCCAAAAACAACAACCCGTGAGCTGCTTTAGCAGCTCGCGCACAGGGCGAAACACTAGTTAATATATATATAGCTGCTCGTGCTGACTGACTCATTGATCACCTCTCCTGTAAAATTTTGTATGAACATTTTTTTTTTCACTCATCGTTTCGTATACAAGACAAAAAATCATTAAGAGGAAAAATACAGAGAGAGCTGATGATTGAGGATTTCGAAGACGGATGAAGAGCACCAGCCAGGGTATTGAAGATAGGTGGGGGGTGCTCGACCAAATGTCACTCGAAACGTCATCCAATTGACAGTTAGCTGAAAAAAATTTCAAAATGGCGGATTTAAGATGGCCGCCATACAAATTTCGTCGGTGTCTATCTCGGAGAGTATCAGAGATGGAAGAGTGGTTTCTTGGCAAAAGATGATCAGGACATGAGGGTCTACTTGATGAACAGGAAAAAAATTCAAGATGGCGGAATTTATTTTTCCATAGAAAATGTATGGCGAATGTTGACTGGGATTTGGAAATTATGCAAGACCTTTTCAAAGTTTGTATCTTCGTACTGTCATTCTGACAAATGATTCGGAAAGAAAATATGGAGATCGAGGGTTTGCAAGATGGGTGAAGAGCTACTAGCTAGCTAGAGAGCAGGGTATTAAAGATAGGTGGGGGCTGCTCAAACAAAAAAAGAAAATGAGCTGAAAAAAAAACTCTTAAATAGCGGATACAAGATGGTGGTTATACAAATTTCATAGGTATCTATCTGCAATATAGCAACTGACAAGTATTCATTAATTAATATAAGTAACTAGATGATTCCCGCGACTCCGTCCGCGTGGATTAAGATTGTTTGATTCCCACGGGAACTCTTTAATTTTCCGAGATAAAAAGTAGCCTATGTCCTTCCCCGGGATACAACCAAATTGTACCAAATTTCATCAAAATCGGTTGAGCAGATGGGCCGTGAAAGCGTAGCAGACAGACAGACAGACAAACGGATAGACAGACAGACACACTTTCGCATTTATAATATTAGTATGGATATGATTGAACTAGAATTTAGTATCTTCATCGAACACTCACTAGATGGCGTTAGAAGTCAAAGGCCATGAAATAGTTAAATTATAAAAAAGGTTCTACAGAATAGAATAATAAAATTACAAACGTCCACTAAAATGATATAAATTTATATACCTAAAATATGCCTACAATGCTAAGTGGGCTTGCACAATACAGCGACAATTTAAGATAATAATTTCAGAGAGTAAAAAGTGTCAGGGTGATTTCGTTTTTTTTTATTCCACTACAAGTTAGCCCTTGACTGTGATCTCACCTGATGGTAAGTGACGATGCAGTCTAAGATGGTAGCGGGCTAACCTGTCAGGGGTACGGCAGTTATATTAAATCCATACCCCTAATTGGTTTCTACACGGCATCGTACCGGAACGCTAAATCGCTTGGCGGTACGTCTTTACCGGTAGGGTGGTAAGTAGCCACGGCCGAAGCCTTCCACCAGGCCAGACCAGAGAAAATTCAGAAATTATAAATTTTCGAATTAACCCTGCCGGGATCGAACCCGGGACCTCCCACATAAGACAAAAATTTATTCAGAGGAAAAATACGGAGAGAGCTGATGATTGAGGATTTCAAAGACGGATGAAGAGCACAGCCAGGGTATTGAAGATAGGTGGGGGGTGCTCGAACAAATGTCACTCGAAACTTCATCCAATTGACAGTGAGCTGAAAAAATTATCAAAATGGCAGATTTAAGATGGCCGCCATACAAATTTCGACGGTGTCTATCTCGGAGAGTATAAAAAACGGAAGAATGGTTTCTTGGCAAAAGATGATCAGGACATGAAGGTCTACTTGATGAACAGGAAAAAAATTCGAGATGGCGGAACTTATTTTTCCATAGAAAATGTATGGCGAATATTGAAGAGGCTACAAGTGTAGAACTATGCAAGACTTTGATGCGGTTCCTTTTCAAAATTTGTTTTTAAAGAAGAACTCTCCATAATTTTTCGGAGAAAAAAATATATGGAGAACGATGATGATCGAGGTTTTGAAAGATGGGTGAGGAGCACGGCCAGGGTATTAAAGATAAGTGGGGGCTCCTCAAACCTAAAGTGTTTACTGTCTACGTGTTCTGAAATAAACAACACACTGCTATGCTAGCGAGCACAGTGGAAGCGCCAACGTGCCAAGCGTCCGACAGACGTAAAAAAAAATCTCATAAGAAAACATATAACAGAGACCCCCCTAAGAATCTAAAAGGGCCTTTAAATGTTAAGAAACTTTCCTGACATGCATAAGTTGAGTTGAGCAGGAGTGTAAGAGACCGTTGAAGTTAAAACACAAAAACTCCCTTAGTTGATTAATTAAAAAAAAAAAAAAAGGCAGTAAACACTTGGATAGAAGGAGAGCAAGTAAGTAGACAGTGAGCCACGCGGTCTACTACGCGGTCCGCTTCAGCGGGCCGCGCATCCACGCGCCATACTAGTATCTATATATAATTAATAACTTTTGAACCTATAGATTTAAAACTTTGTACAATAATTGTTGTTGGAACTCGCGGAAAAGTTTCTAACATAGTTCTTACCATTCACCAGCATTTCATTTCATTATAAAGAATAATTAATAGATACGTAGTGAAATAATGATTTACAATTATTATATTATTTAACAGAAGGTGGTTAGCCCAACTTTCAACGAAATCCATAATATTCGCAACGTAAAATTAAATATTTTAATGTTGAATAATAAATATGACCTTTTAATGGATTTCATAAATAATTTGTACTGAAACCATTGAAACCGAATACCTAAAGTTAATATTATTAACCGTTATTTTTAATACCGCTGGGCGCCGCATGATTGAAAATGAAAATAAAAATTTCAGACCATGTTTAAAAAGATACTTTATTTTAAAATTGCTTTTTTCACATAGGTTGATTTTCGGTCCAATCTGACCGCAGCGTAAAGTCGTAAATAACATAAATTCTGTAAATGAGGTAAACCCGATACGCTTAGCTCGTAAATAAACATAAAGTACGTCGCGACGCGACGCGACGAAGGATAAAGTAAGCAAAATATGGGCAGCGATCGATGCGCTTCAAGTAAAAATACCTATTTCACATTGTACTTGAATTGTTTACTATTAAGGGGATTTAAACCAAACGAGCGAATGCTCATTGTATCAAATTCTCCTTGTGGAAAAAGTGATTATTTCGTTGTTCTGTCTTCGTACTCGTACGTGGAGATTTTAAGGAACATTCTTATAATGCGCGCTCGGTTGATGTGAAGGGCCGGCAGCGTGCGAACAACTTTTTTATTTTTTTATCCACTACAAGTTGGCCATTCACTGCGATCTCACCTGATGGTAAGTGACGATGCCATAGACATAGGATTTTTTCGCTACGCTATGGACGATGCAGTCTAAGATGGTAGCGGACTAACCTGTTAGGGGCATGACCGTTATATTGAACCCATATCCATGCGGTTTCTACACGGCATTGTACCGGAACTCTAAATCGCTTGGTGGCACGTCTTTGCCGGTAGGGTGGTAACTAGCCACGGCCGAAGCCTCCCACCAAACCAGACCAGAGAAAATTCTGAAATTATAAATTCCCAAATTGTCCCTGCCGGGAATCGAACCCAGGACCTCCCGCGTTAAGACAACAGCGCTCAACACTGCGCTAGGGAGGTCGTCAACTGACTAGAGAGGTATTCTTTTAGTGTAAAATGTTTAATGCTGGAAATAAATTATTGTTTTACACTCAAATATCAAGAATATCACGAAAATAATGCTCTTGGTCTTGCTCTGTTCTATGTTCGTTTAGTCTAAACCCACCTTTATTCGAACTTAAAAAGCTAGTGAAAGCTTTTGTCTAGTGAAAGTTGTGAGACTGGCAATTGCACAGCGCTGTTCAAACCTCATGGCTCAACAAAAAAACTAAAATTCTAATACAATTAGTGATTCCCGACCGATATTTTTTTATTTGCCATTTTCCACTCTCAGTTCTATTATTATCATTCCATTCTTCAATATCTTTTTACAGAGTTGGATCAGCCTGATTCATGTTAGACCAACATTAAATAGGCCACATATGTGCTTAGTATGATCAAGAAAAAACGGCGCTTCAACTTGAGGCACGCCATTGCACGAGGCAAATTTTTCCGAGCCATAATTGACGCTGTTTTCGGAATCAGGGGCCTCTTTATTGTTGTCGGATGAACATTTTGCCTCAACTCGTAGCAACTTGTTATACCTATATGAGACTGCTAAAATCTATACTATAAGTTTACATTGAAACCATTTATCAATCTTCATATTATTTCTTCCTTGCCTTAATGATATTAAAATAAGAAGGTTCTAAAACTCGAGATAGGTTCTTAAAGTGACATTTGCCAGATTTATTGTTCGGAGCAGAAAATTATACTGGAGAATCGAGACCATCTTGCCTCATAAATTACTATCTCTACGTATCTTGTCCCGTAAAATGTTATCTCAAAAATACTAGAGGTCCAAATTGAACTTTTGAACTTACCTGTATTTTTTTTTTTCGTATTTATGAGCTTTTCCAGTCTTCTTGTGGTAGAAATGTGTCACTAGGAGTGTCCTTAAATCATGGAACAAATAAGTACTACGAAAGTCGTGACAAGACTTTTTTAATTTCTGAAATAGTTTGAAAGATTCTGTAGAAAGTGACTTAACTTACTGTAAGGTCAAGAAATATTTTTAGTAGTTAGTTTTACTTTGTTGTACTCCAGCAATGCTAAGGACAGCGTTTATTTATGTATCTACAAATTTATTTAATTGTAAATGGTTTTTTTATAAAGAGCTACCACCAAGTTTCTTGCTGGTTCTTCTCAGTAGGAATATCATTCCGACCCGGTGGTAAATTCACTCGACGATTCAAAAGGACTTGTAATAAGTTTATTTGAATAAAAAAATATAATAATAAAAATAATAAAAATACTAGATATTTAGTACTATGTGGGCCTATAATTATATCCTTGCCGCGTGTTTTATAATAATTAGGTAATTTAATAAATCTAGTGTAATCAATAGACGCTGATGTTTATAAAAAAATATTAGTTTGAGTTTTGGTGATACTCATTGTGCTCACGAATAAAAGTGATAGTAAAAAAATCTTCTGTCATGAGAGTTTCAGGATTCGTTTGGAACTCTTGCAAATCTAGTTGTAGTTATGTTGACATAAATAATTATCTCCATTAACGTACTTTCATGTAAAATTGAACTTTTGTCATTCAAAAAAATAATATGCAGTGTGTAAAATATAATATGCGATCAGAATATCTTATCTATACTAATATTAAAAATTCGAAAGTTTGGATTTATAGATGGATGTTTGTTATTCAATCACGCCAGAATGGCTGAACGGATTTGGATGAAATTTGGCACATAGCTAAATAATTATAGTCTGGAATAACACATAGGCTACCTTTTATCCCCCAAAACTAAAGAGTTCGCGCGGGAACCAAAAAACCTCAATCCACGCGGACAAAGTCGCGTTCATCAGCTAGTTAATTAAAAATCTGGGATCCTTAAGTACTTTAACAATTATTCTAGGCAAAAGATGATTTACGATGGAATTTACAGCAAATGAAAATACCAAATTCTCCCTTCAAGAATGTGCTTCACATCAGAGGTGCAATCATGTAAGGATCGCCGATCAAATCGTTATAGCTCGGTTTCAAAGTAAAATAAACCATAACAGCTTTGGATTAGAGCTCAATTTCGTGTATCCATTCTTATAAGTTTAGGTATGTACGATACCCGAAAACACACACACGATACACGAAGCCGAGCTATAACGATTTGATCGGCGATCCTTACATGATTGCACTTCTGATATACCTACCAACAGCTGCACTTTTGAAGCTATCTTCTGAACTTAGCCGGGTAATTTGGGATATTCACACATCTATTCGCGCTTTGCGCATTGATCGCATTTATTTAAAAATACTATATCTAACTTCTAATCTAGTATTTATTTATTGGATTTTAGGCCCATTTGCAGTAGGACTCTTAAATTGATTCAGTAAAATTTTTAATGCTGTTACTTTTTGGCTACCAAAATATGTTTTTGCTAAAAAGTGACAGCATTACAAAATTTAACTAAATCAGTATGAATGTTCCTAAGCAAGCGGTCCTATAGTAGTTGTATCTATGTGCATCATACCAATAAAAAATAATTGTAACTCTTTCATTGTTTCATGCGATATTGTTATATTGCACGAAACGATGAAAGAACAATAATTCTAAATTATTAAATAAATAATAATTAGTAATTATATCTTTGTTAAAAACAATAATTATTGGATTGTTGATACGAACGAGTTTGAAGACAACAAAGCTGGAGAAATGCACGGTCGCGGATAATTACCTACTCCACACTGTGTACATTAATTAGTGGAAGTAAAATTTAGTTTACATTGAACTTTGAAGGAGCGTCGCACGTAATATTATACCTACTTCAAGAAATTAGTTACAGTATAGTCGCTTGTAACTAACTCCAAGGGAGTTAGTATATAGGTAGGTACTATATTTATTTGACACGACCGGACGATCAGGCGGGGAACCGACGGCTTTACGTGCTCTCCGAGGCACGGGATGAAACACCGCCAACTTCCTAGCTCCTAGTCACCCCTAGTACCTACACAGAATTTTTAGTCTGAAAAACCCAATACTTATTTATGGCTCGACTCGGGACTCGAACCCAGGACCTCGTCGGCCGCAGTCGAACATGCTAACCACTAGACCAACGAGGAAGATTTTCCGTCCCATCGGGCTATGAGAGTAAAGGAACAGAGAGTGCACCTGTGTTGACGCACACACTTGTGCACTATAACATCTCCGGCGCAGATGGCTAATCTCTCTGGGGATTGGCCTCCGGACACACATTATTATTATTACTACTAGTGGGCCCGGCAGACGTTGTCCTGCCCTGAACCTTAAACCCGATTGCAGCGCCCCCTACCGGGTCCAATTATGCATATAAACCATCCCTGGACCCACTCAAACACGCACAAAAAATTCCATCTAAATCGGTCAAGCCTCGTCAAGTTCTCGAGTTTTAGCGAGACAAACGAACAGCAATTGATTTTTTAAAACCGACTTCCAAAAAAGGAGGAGGTTCTCAATTCGGCGCGTATTTTTTTTTGTATATATAGATAGATATTTATTATTCAAAATGAAAACATAACCAAGTGCTGCTAAGTGTAGCTAGTCTCTGGATAAGGCGAACTTACGGAAACAAAAGACAGTTTATTCCCCGCAATGAGAAACTGTGAGAACTGCAAACCACAAGCCGAAATACTGAAGTTTTCTCCTTACTAATACAGCTAGCTTGGCTTCTATTGTGTTATTATATAGTATTGTATTATTGTGTAGTACAAGGTAAGCCTCGCAGATTCGTCCGCGCTGATATAGAATTTCTACTGCAGATACAGACTATATAGTAGACCGTATATATAATAATCATTTTAGTAAGAGTACTTAAAAATTAAAATATTATCTTGCTATTTTGTTATGTCGACCTCCGTGTATAAGACGACCTCCGTGGCGCCGTGTGTAGCGCTGTTGCCTAAACGTGCGGAGATCCCGGGTTCGATCCCCGGCAGGGTCAATTTGGGAATTTGTAATTTCTGAATTTTCCCTGGTCTGGTCTGGTGGAAGGCTTGCTACAGGCAAAGACGTGCCGCCAAGCGATTTAGCGTTCCGTTACGATGCCGTGTAGAAACCGAAGGGATATGGGTTTAATATAACTGTCATGCCCCTAACAGACTAGTCCGCTACCATCTTAGACTGCATCATCACTTACCATCAGGTGAGATCGTAGTCAAGGGCTAGCTTGTAGTGGATAAAAAAAATGTTCTTGCGGGGTGTCCAACGATATCACAGGACCTATATCATTCGTATTTATTTCAAGCTGATAATCTTTGTATTCTATTGAATTGTCAGTTTGTCTGTCACTGACTTTGACAGCCCGTCTATTCCACCGATTTTGATGAGATTTGGTACATATAGGTTGAATCCCGGGGAAGGATATAGGCTTTTTATTGCACAAAGCTAAAAGTTCCCACGGGAATAAAAAAAAACCTTAACCCACGGGGTCATCATCTAGTACAGAATATGAATCCATACTAATATTATGAATGCGAAAGTGTGTCTGTCTGTCTGCTACGCTTTCCCGTTCCATCGTTTCAACCGCTTTTTTGAAATTTGGTATAGAGGTAGGTTATCTTGGAAAATTAAGGAGTTCCCGCGGGAATCAAATAACACGCTTATAAAGTCGCGGGCATCATTTAGTAGTTTAATATCTAAAATTATTTTTCGATCCCAATCTCATCAGCATCATTTGCGAAAAAATCAAATGGCTTTATATTGCCCTACGGGGAAAAGAAAATCCCTCAGCTAAACGAGTCTCTTAAATTAATCTAAATCCCACATCCCATTTAACAATTTATTCTAACGATTGCCTCGCTAAACTCGTTTTGTTTTATCGCGTACTTACTGTTGTTTCCTCTTTATAAGCAATATAAATCGTAGATATTATTACACTAGATGATTCCCGCGACTGCGTCCGCGTGGATTATTTTTTTGATACCCGCGGGAACGCCTTGATTTTCCAGGATAAAAATGCCTAGATAGCCTATGTCCTTCTCTGGGATACAACGCATCCCTGTTAAAAATTTCAATAAAAACGGTTGAACGGTTGGGCCCTCAAGGCGTAGCAGACAGACAAACACTTTCGCATTTATAATAAACTAGATGATTCCCGCGACTTCGTCGGCGTGGATTAAGATTTTTGATTCCCGCGGGAACTCTTTAATTTTCCGGGATAAAAAGTAGCCTATGTCCTTCCCCGGGAAACCATCTACCCCTGTACCAAATTTCATCAAAATCGGGTGAAGAGACAGTTTTTTTTTATTCCCGCGGGAACTCTTTAATTTTCCGGGATAAAAAGTAGCCTATGTCCTTCCCCGGGATACCATCTACCCCTGTACCAAATTTCATCAAAATCGGTTGAACAGGTGGGCCGTGAAAGCGTAGCAGACAGACAGACAGACAGACAGACAGACAGACAGACACACTTTCGCATTTATAATATTAGTATGGATTAAATAATATAATTTTTTTAATTTAATTTATTTAGTACCAAAAAGTTATAAAATAAGAAGAAAAACAGGTACATAGTGGACAAGGAAGCACATATCTCTATAAGAAATCTCTACCAGTGACCCTTGGCAGTGAGAAAGGTTGTGGAGGAAGAATAGTATAATATAGTATGGAATGTATTTAGAAAACTTAATTTATTGTGCTTGGATGTTTGTTATATACTACTAGTAGTACGACAGTAGAGACTAGTAGAGACGCCCGCAACTTCATTCGCATGAAATTCAAAAAACTTAAATCTTCATGGGCTTTTATAAGTAGAAGTTTAAGCTAAATTAATACTACTTATTAGGCTGGTAGTAGACAATAAAGTTGCCATTATATTATTATTGTAATGGAACTTTATGGTAAAAAAAATGGGTTAAATGAAAACGTCTATGTTATTCTGATGCACAAGCTATATCACAGCTGTAAAACATCATCACTAGTTTTGGCGTCAAAGAGCAACATGATACCAACGATTCCATCCATCCACACAAACTTTTCTTAATCAAATTAACTAGTGGTTCGCCCCGAACTGAGACCTCGCGGCGCCATCTATTGACATAAATGTGAAGTTCTGTTAAAAATACTGACGCTCATTAAAAATTAAATAATTTCGTTTCCTTACAATATTTATCTAATTTTAGTATTTGTTGTTCAAGTACGGGATATAATTGAAATAATTGATCAAGTTTCAGGCTCATCCTTTCAGAAAATTTAGAGTTCTGAGGTCATCTTTGGACGTTAGAAAATCACCACTTTGAAAGCCCCCCATTTCGTCAATTTTGGGGGAAAAAATTTAAAAAAAAATATTTTCCGACTCTATTCCTAATTATCTTTAAAATGATATACCGCAACCCTATGTAACTTTATAAAAAATATTTTACTTCGCATTCGCTTCTATGAGAGCCCCCCTGAAATAAAGATTTTTATTATTTTTAAGCCATATTCGGCGGGAGGCCATTGGTTTACATATTATATATGAAGCTGAAGTAATTGCGTTCAGTAATTCAGAAGTTATAATGCTCTGAAAGACGGACGGACGGACGGACGGACGGACGGACGGACAAGTGCCAATTCACCCAAGTAGACTCAGAGACCTTCGCTTCGCTCGGTCAATTATACATAACATTGTTTTTTTGTGAATCTATAAAATATTGAAAAATACCAATAGAATTTTTCACATACAAAATATATTATAACACCGTTCGAATTGGGTTTATTTTATGAAAGAGGGAAACTATATGAACATAGAAAGAAAATAAGTTTTGCCCGTTTCATGTCAAGTATGAAGGGCCCAAACCCTCGTTTAGCTGAAGGCTTAGTATCTTCCCTGCACATCCAGTAAAACAATTTATCTAACGATCCTTTTCCTGTGCCTTTTGTTTTATATTCTTCTTAACCTTAATTTGGCAGTCTTCACGCTTTACGTAAAAAAAACATTATATAGGCAAGGCTTCCGTTTTCCCATCCACTTTTAATTTAATTTCATACCTAATAAACTTCAAGTTAAGAGGTATAGGCATCGTCTAGGCCCCTAGGGCATATGCAAGCACGCTCCACTTCACGACTTGCAAGCAGATCTGAATCTTGCCAAGCGCTAACCTGTAAATAAAAAAAATTGGCAGTCATAGGGACTGCCGATAGAAGTGAAACAATTTTTTTTTTTAAGTAAAATAATTAAAATATAAACCTTAAAACTAAGGTTTTAAAGTTTAATTACGAATGTAGTATATTTATATTTAAGACCTTTTGTCTGCGTAACAACGCGAGCATGTCGGCGCGGAGCAATTCGGTGACGCGAATCCACAAGTTTACCCCCTACCAAAAAGTGCTCAACGCGGCTAAAGAAATTTTCACTTCAAGGCTTTCTAATCCTTGATATTCATTGTTGTTTTCAAAAAAGGAATGGTATATTTTGACAACAACAACGAACAATGTCGATTCAACATTTCTTTTCTTTCTTCTTTCGCCCTATTTCATCATATTTATTTATAAGCCACCAGGCTATTGTGGCGTAAACTTTGACTGAGAAAAAGGGAATAACAAAGAAAGCTCTGTTAGTGAAACTTTTATAGAACGACTTTCTGAGGTTTGACAAGCAAAACTTTATCGAAAAACTGTTTATATTATTATTTCATTTTCCGACCGAACCTAGGAATAGTTTTCCGTAGAACAATCGCTTTTATCCTAATAATATAAAAACACAAAAATTGTTTCTACCTATGTCCGTTACAGACTTTGAAACTATCCAACCAATGGGCCCCAAACAGGTTTCATTAGAAAGGCAAAGATAGTTTTCCACTACAGCCCATTAACGTCCCACTGCTGGGCACAGGCCTCCACTCTCAAAGGAGAGAGGGAATTAGAGCTTAGACCCACCACGTTCAATGTGGGTACCGTGACCGACGGCTTATCGTGCTCTCCGAGACACGGGGGTGAAACACCGCCAACTTAATAATGGCCCGACCCGGGACTCGAACCCGGGACCTCGTCGGCCGCAGTCGACATGCCAACCACAAGACCAACGAGACTGTATTAGACCACTTTAATTATTTTTAAATTTCCTTTTTTTAGCGTAGGGGCACATGCCGGTTTAACCGATAGTTAATTGAAAAAAACTTCAATTTTCGAATATACCAAAAAAACCTTTTAGTGGTAGTACTAAACAAACCGTAGTTCACTCAACTCTACGTACCTACATACGTAGAGTTGAGTGAACTACGGTTTGTTGTTTTTTCACCTAAAAATATCCTCTCTATTGGATCCATTTAAGCTTGAGTTCAATGATTCGGAAACTATATAAACAAAAAAGGCTTTATCCGCTATTTTTATCACCCAACTTGATGTTAATAATCAAATCTATACTAATATTATAAATGCGATGTACTAGCTGATGCCCGCGGCTTCGTCCGCGTGGATTTAGGTTTTTTGGTTCCCGCGGGAACTCCTTAATTTTCCGGGAAAAAAGTAGCCTATGTGCTATTCCAGACTATAATCTATGTGCCAGATTTCAACCAGATCCGTTCAGCCGTTGCGGCGAGATATTATTAGTATACGAGTAGATGGATGTATGGATGGATGTATAGATTATAGGCTGGAATAACACATACGCTACTTTTTATCCCGGAAAATTTAAGAGTTCTCGCGGGAACCGAAAAACCTCAATCCACGCGGACGAAGTCGCAGGCATTAGCTAGTGTAGGCATAAGGTAATTAGAGGACTACGAAAAGCGACACCTCGCCCGCCCCTGCCTAAGGTATATATTCAGCCCTACCGGCAAAGACGTGCCGCCAAGCGATTTAGTGTTCCGGTACGATGCCGTGTAGAAACCGAAGGGGTGTGGGTTTAATATAACTGCCATGCCCCTGACAGGTTAGCCCGCTACCATCTTAGACTGCATCATCACTTACCATCAGATGAGATCGCAGTCAAGGGCTAGCTTGTAGTGGATAAAAAAAAATATCTAAACATACCCACTTTTCTTTAACGTTAATAATATTCATTTTCCAAGAAGCATTGTTTCTTGTTTACAATTTTGTACTTAACTGAGGACTCACATCTCATTTACATCTGCCTGAGTGATGACACCTCTTAGCGGAGCCGCTTTGACTAAGAAAAGGTACTTCAAAATAAATGTAGGCTTCCTATTATATTCTACATAACGCCTTCACCTAACAAAAAAAAAACACTAGTTTAAATATCTCAATTTCTCAAAGTAACTCACTTAATTCATGCATTCAAAAATATGCATTCAAAAATATGCTGGAACTTTGAATCAAATATCGTCCCAATGTATAATATGTCACCGTAAGATTGTAAAATCCGTTAGATTATAATCTAACGGTTTCTATCCCGCGAGATTGTAAACTGTCGAAGGATTGTGAACCGTTCAATGTTCTGAGTATTAATTTATAAAATATTTATTGTATTTACGTTTTCTTGTCTCTTTCTTGTACAGTTCGCGCGCGAGTTGAATGCAGAGTAAAATGTGTCACCATACATTTACTCTGCATTCAACTCGCGCGCGAACTATAGGTTAGGTTAGGGTTTGACATGAATATAGGTTCTATTGGGTTAATATACCTAATAGATTACATTTTACCGAAAAATAATGCGTTAAATTGTAATCTATCGAGATAAAAAACGTTATATTACAATCTAACGGTTTTTACAATCTTACGGTGACATATATACCTATTCTGAAATCTGTTAATTAATAACGTTCCTCCGAACGTCCGAAAATATTTCATAGCGTTTTTAATGTTTTCTCAAAGGTTTTAACGACTTACGACGACGTCGAAAGGACAGGTGCCGATTTTGACAAAACCAAACTAATTAACCGACTTTTGCAAATCAGATTGGTTTTTTGGACACGTTTGTTTATCTTCATTATATATTTGTTCATACAAATATTATAAATGCGAAAGTGTGTCTGTCTGTCCGCTACGCTTTCACGGCCCATTTTTTCTTCTGATTTTGATAAAATTTGGTGCAGAAGTAGGTTGCATCCCGGAAAAGAAAATTGTCTACTTTTTATCCCAGAAAATTAAGTAGTTCCCGCGGGAACCAAAAAACCTTAATCCACGCAGTCGCAGGCATCATCTAGTCATACTAATATTATAAATGCGAAAGTGTTTGTTTGTTGGATTTTCCTTCAATCACGACTCAACGGAGCAACGGATCTACGTAATTTTTGTCACGGATATAGTTGAGGACCTGGAGAGTGACATAGGCTCATTTTTTATACCGGGAAATTAAGGAGTTCCCGCGGGAATCAAAGAAAACTTAAAACACGCGGATGAAGTAATTTATAATTTAACGGACTGTTTACGAGAGGCTACATAAATTCCACTCAGTTGGCGGCGATAAATTTTATGTTGCTGTTTTAGGCATGCTCGGAAAATTAGTTATGTGTTCACAATGTCAATCTGGTTAAAAACAACCATAGTGAAAACTTTAATGTTGAATCACTTTGTCTAAATCTCCCGTGGTTATCGCCAACTATTACCTATTCTGTGATATCGCGTGAATTTTGTTTTAGGAGCATTACCTCGATAATAACGTATATACGCTGCAGTGCTATTGGCAAAAACCCTCCATAAATTATTAATACAGAGTTCTATATTATAGCTCAGAATAAAATCCGATACATGAGAAAATAATCTTTCATATATTAGAAGCATTAATGAAATTGAAAGTAGAAGAAATAGAATAACACTGAGTGAGTAATAGTCATCATATACTTAATATAAAAAAAATTACCCGCGTCTTAAACTCTGCTTGTTTTGGATTGTTTTTTCTATAGGTGTCGGAGGGTGGTACTTTATGGCAATTATTTATAAACCTTGACCCTGTGCATTTCAGCTCGTGTTTCAACCCTTTGTATCACCTGCTCCTGTTATGTAGTGCGAGAAATATATTTATAGCTGTTAATTGTAAACCGTGTCTCAAGACCCGTTATTAGCCCCGCAAGGCGCGTTAAAACATCTGTTTGTATTGTGCGGGCTTAAGAAAATCGCTTTATACGCTTCCGAGCCTCATGTTTATCACCCTGAGGAGTCGTAAATGTATACGATTATCTTCACAGTTTTCATTCTGCAGCAAGAGTTCGAGAAAAGTTGTTCACATTTAAGAGATAAACAACAACCTTTATGGTTGTTGGTTGTCTTCGTTGTCATTGTTAAGGGTCATGACCCCTGAGTGGTGGTATACTCCCTCTCATCCTGCCAAAGTTCAGCATACGAGTCGATCCTGACAATGATTGTTGAAATCATACGAAGCTATGATTTCATTATTAATCACTGTCAGAATGTTTTTTTTTTATTCCGATACAATGGTGCTAAGCTCGTAAAGCGAGCTACTTTGGGAGGGGTATTATACGCTATCCCTTATAAGTTTCTAACCAGCATTGTAGCGAAATAGTTAATTTTATTAGCCACTGCCAAAGCCGGACAGAAATGTAGAAATTTTGGCCGCTGATTCAGCTGTTATTATATTATAGTTTTTTTTTTTTAAACATACAGTAACATAACATACAATAGGTAAGTAAAATATAGCATTACACTTAGACCATAACAGTTTTCAATGTTATGTAGCACATATTGTATAAAAAAATTACATACTAAAACATACTGATTAAAAAAGAGAAAAAATGATAAGCTAGTTGGTTTTTACTTAGGAAGAGACAGATGAAAATTCGGTTTTTAGGTATTCTGTAAAGTACTAAATTCTGTAGTATTTACAGAATACCTAATAACCGAAAGCACAGCGAACTCTCTGAGATACGTAGGCCAAGTTACTGTCAAATTCAGATCTCCTTTGTATTGGTCACTCATTCAAAGACTAACTTGGATCCACTTTGTCAATTATGGACTATCGGAACAATAGCTATTTTTGCTGACTCATTCATATTTATTTAAGAAAGAGCGTCATCCTTGCCTGGCATACTGTATACTCTGTTTCGTTAATATAACTGTTCACTATTCCTCAAGCGTCCTACGCTGAAGGACAACATCGTTAGACACCTGCATAATATTTCGGGAGAAAATCGTTACGTGACGCACTTGAGCGACGTGGGACGAAAGATCTTTCTCCAATTCGAAAGAGTTGGAGAGCTAAGGATGTTTCACCCATCTTTACTTCATCATCCGCCGTCAAGCCGTGTGGTATATTTGGACACCCCGTTAGAACGCAGCTACTTACGTTTAAAAAAAAAAAAAATGTAAAGTGAGAGCGATTGGAACCTGCGATATCTTGCTTACGAAATTCTTTGCCGAACGGTCGAACTTCTATCGACATAGCTTCTAAAATCTACTTAGATTTGTGCAAAACAAATTAAAATAATAATATACAGGTACTAAGCTGTCTCTCTCTCTATCTGTACTAAAGGGAGAGAGACAGAGTTTAACACTTTTTTGTCACGTTATATTTTCCAGTCCAAGTGCCTGCGTTCTATACTGCCAAAAATAACTACGAGTAGCTATGTTCTAAAAGAAATTAAATGTTTTCGGTTCAATCATTTTACGAGGTTAAAGTAGACATAACTGGTAGATGCAACACCAGTTTTAAATACTATCTACGTACCTTAGGTAGTAGGTACTCGTTTATTTGTTAACAAAAGGTTGCGGTTGAATAGACGGCTGGTATTTCCTTACATATTAAAGCCCCGTAGTAAAGCTTAAGGAAAGTGTACGATGGTAAGAAAAGAAACGCCTTGAGACCGGGTGTACACTTTCTCATACAACTCGGGAACTGTACAGATGGTAGTAAACAATTCATAAACCACACAAGAAAGTAGGGCGATACAATATAGCCTTATACATACTTTGCATTAGTGTACGGTAGACGGTGAGGCTTTCAAATTTCAACAAAGATGACCTCCATGGTGCATTGGTGAGCGCTGTGGTCTATTAAGTGAGAACTCAAATGGATTTGATTTCTAGCAAGAGCAAATTGGAAACTTATTATTTTTGTATTGTCTGACGAGATGTTTCAGCCGTTGCTAGTTACTTTCGCAAACACGTGTCGCCAAGTGATTTAGCATTCCGAGACAATTGTGCGTAGAATTTGAGAAGGGGTAAATTATCCTTTCGAGATTGCGTGTCTCATACCACATGAATACTTAATATTACCTATACCGATCAAAGTTTCAGTTCATCGTACTAACTGCCACACTCAGAGTTGCTAATCATTATTTAAGGAGCTCCTTATTTATAGATTTTGTATTGAAATCTATAGTGTGTTCCAATAATTTTCGTTTTAGAAGACTCCCACTACTATTGGTCAAGTGGCGGGTAAGATGACGTTAAAGAAGTTGAAAAAATGGGTCATCCCTATTCGAACAGACTTTATTTGTCTGTAGGTAATATTTATCTATTTATCTTGAGAAAGGATTGCCCCTTCTATTTCTCCAATGTTTTTGTCCTATATTTTTATGAGTAAGGAAAGTGTTATTGTGATTTTATCTCAAAAAACTTTTTCACGCTGCTTGTAGATCGGAAACAAGATACCGACAATGGAAATCAATTTGCGTAGGACCTAATTTGTGCAGTATGAGTTTATTCATTTAAAATAACCAGAAGTTATTGCAGCAGTTATTTTTACAAAAAAATGATCTCGTACATATAAAAAATATTAGAGAAATAACCTTGTCGAGGCTTATATAACATTTAATTAATGTAAATTCCTCTTGTAAGACCTATGTAAGGTTCTATCAATAGTGCAACAAGGTCTACAGATATACAATTTCTAGTTAAGTACTGAAAAGAAAAGTGTAGGCTTAACTAGAGACCGTCATATCATAACATTATTATTAAACTTTGTGAAAGAAAATTTTTACAAAGAAAAGAACAATATCTGAGCAGATTGCACACTTTCCCATTGAAACTCTGAAGAATAAATTATATTGAAAATATTTTATGATTAAATTATGTGCGTGAGTCTTATATACTTTCTTGGAGACATTTACCTAATGAAGCACGAAGGATATATTATTATAGCTATTTAAACAAACTAAATGCAGTTAAAAATTACTTAAAAACACGTTTTCGACTCCTCTTTAACAATAATTGTACCTAATAGAACTAATAAAAGCATGTTATTAAATTAAATATAAAGACACGGGTCTGTTAAAATGAAAGGTCTAAATTGAATAATTTGCTCAGGGTCTCTTCCCTTGCGCCACACGATCGAAGTCTACATACAATACCTGTGCCAAGTTGGCACAGGATTAAGCTAATTTTATTCGAAGTTCCAATCCGCTGAACCAGAAATATAATAAATGCTATATAAGTTTGTTTGTCGATTTTTCCAACCGATTTTGAAATTTCTGGAAAATTATGGAGCTCCCGCGGTACTTGAAAAAGAACTTTATAGAAGAAATAAGAACCCGGATGAAGTCGCCTACTACGGTTTCAATTTCACAACTGCACTACGAATTTGTACTTAGCTCAACAACTTATCTTAAGTTTAAAGTGAGTTAATTACTTCGAACATTCGTTGGGAAAGTTCTTGTAAAAGGTAAAGTTGTAAGGCACAAAAACAATAATGTATATATTTTATACTTATTATTGTATTGTGTATTAAATTTCCAATATCAGCGTTCCTGGTTATATTTGTAATAATTATATAAATATATTCTTCAATTTATTAGGCCTAGCACAGTTTTCGAAAGGCAGTGCGGTATTATAGTTAGTACAATATGTACAATTATTAAAGTAATTCCACAAAATATATCGTAAGATTTAGCAAATAAATAATAACAATTGATAAATAAGTAAGTAAATTAATAAGTTACCCAACTACCAATCTAGTAATTACTATCGTAAACACCTAATACCTACCAATATTTTTCTGCTATTAATATTATAGCCTAATGTAAACTAGGCTATAAATGTAGTAAAACATGTAGTAAAATGCTTATAACTGTAATGCAGGTATACGGTATACTTTTTACTAATCCCTGATGAAAATTTCTGGTATACTTTTCGACTTTAACGTTGCTGCTATTATCCTTTGATTTTCCAAGAGAGTCGTAAAAAATACCTACTTCATATAATATTCCAGGGCACATGTACTCGTATCCTTGCATGTATCACGCAACTTTCCTACATGTGGCATTATAAGATTAGCTTTTTTTTTTATCAAATTACGAACCTAAAGTTAGCTGCTGCTTAGTAAATCGAGATACACACTACACTACAAAGACCTCTGCTTATAATTTTTTCGTATAGAGATTTCTCGTTGAGTTGTGGCTACTAAAATATACTCAAGATCATGATATAAACACAAACTTGGTGTCCGTTTAGGCCAGGTAATAACCGCTATCTAGGATACGGAAAACTTTTGCAAACGTATTTATTCGAGATTTGAAATGTGTTAGTGAAAGTAGTCAACCCCAAAAGCCGAAGGAACGCAAAGAAAATATGCAAGCAGGAATCAGAAACGACTAAATACCTAGACATAAAATTGTAATTTTGAAATAATACTGCTTTGAGCTATGGTAGTCACGCTTCAAAGTACGTTTTTCAATATGGATTATTTTCTTTTACAGAAAGAGTACTTTCTTTAAACTTGTGTCTTTTTGTTAAAGTTGTGCATTTATAAAAACAGACAGGACAAGACCAAACGTCCGCATGTAACGTCCGCGTCGTATGGGAAACACGTTTCGTCCTGACGCGTTAGTCTGTGCAGCTCTATATGAAAGTGCGCGCCCAGAGCTTTTATCCGTAAGATATATATATATATATATATATATACATATATATATAACGATACTAAAAACTAACAATATTTGGTTAATTTGTATCCTACTTCTGTTGTAAAATTTGATTAGGCACTAGACACTACGTAACAAAACGAAGACGTTGAGAAATAAGAGGATTTGGTTTCAGATTTTATAAAAATAGGTGTTGCACCTTGTTTTATACAAACTGATAAGTACAGATTTACATTTTATGAAATCCCTTTCAAAGGATGTCGCGGCAAATGGCCGGATGGTGGAATAACGCTTTGATTACTAAATACACCTGCGAGCTTTTGTGCGCCTGGTATTTGTGATTAAAACTGGGTTTCAACTGTCAATAAAAAAGCTTTGAGCAGATATTTTTAATGAAAACATACTTCGAATTTAGTCAGAGCTTTTCAATTAACGCGGTATAGTGTTATAGTTTGCTCGTTAATTATGTTTTCATTACATCTTGTCTGGTGTACTGTAGGCTTGGACTCTACAAATACAGAAGTAATTGACAGAAATATATTTAGGAGCCGACTGTTGGGAGTCTGAAATGATACTCTGAATTTGGTAGCTTATTTCAACATTTACTGTACACCAGAATTCATACTAACTATACTTAAACCTAAACTTGTAGTTACCAGGCGAGAGAAGGGCCTTTAAGTGTATTATCACAGAATAGGGTATTTTCTCATTCCGTGATGTTCACTTCTATACGCAACACGATTTAGTCTTTGTAGGGGAAACTGAATGAATATTATTTAAGTTATTCGATAATGGTAACACTGAAAAACTTTAAGCCAGTAAAAAAATTAGTATTTTGGGGACACCTGTCCAAATTTTGTTTATTTTTCCATCATTCCAAAGACAGCTCATGACATCAATGTCAATAATGTCCAATAATGACACATGAGTCATGAGCTCATAACTCATGTGTCATTATTGAACCACCCATATTGTCTCCAAGTGGCCTTATGGTCCATGACGTATCTGCGTAGCACACAGAATTGTGGACGGAAATCTCAAAAAGTAGAAATGGTAATTTTTCATTAATATGCAAATCGCAAGCTTTAATAAAACGAAACAAATCGCTGCTGTCAACCGAACATGTGTTTCAAAATGGCTCATTATCCTCTGATGGCATAATTATCCAGAACGTAAATCTCTCCTGTAATGTCGTAGCTATTTGTACCAGCTGATATTGTTGTTTAAACGTGGAAAACTCACTTCTAATTTTTTACTTTTCTGCGTAATGAACATTTTGTATTGTCGGTACATCTTGCGTTTTGAACATTTTGCGATATTTCACTTTTTTGTATTTTGTACATTTTGTGTACTGAACATTTTGCGTGTAGACGGAAAAACGTCCTGGGATTAATTTTTAAACTGAACTCAACTTCAACAAAGATTCTGCTTTCAGAGGGTACACTGTACACTTATTGACGTCCGAAACTTATAAAACATGATGGTGATAATCATTTACGGTATCTTAAAACTAAAGCTACGAGGGTTCCAAATGCGCCCTCATCTGAGAAGAGCCCACAACAAACTCAGCCGGGATTTTTTTTATTATCACCAACTCACAAACATCTTATATCTATTAATGAACCTATAATTAACAATTTGATTAATAATTAGCCACTGGAATAATTCATTTCCATGCTTTTTTATTATTTAAATAATCCTTTATATAGTACCTATAGTAAAATGTATGAAAAATATATCCTGTAGAATACCAATCGACAGGCAACTTTGTGCCGATGTTTCGAGCTTGGAAGCTCATAATTGACCAGCCACATAATTGACCACACACACCAGGCCACACCGTCCCGTACACGACCGAACCTGAACTTGGTACCGCTTCACTTTGTTTGCTGGTCTGATGAAATTAATCTGCTTCTATCATTAATGTCAGTAATTTAATATAATGGTAGTTAATTAATGTATCAGTAATTTTTGACGACCTCCCTGGCGCAGTGGTGAGCGCTGTGGTCTCATCGTGGGAGGTAAGATTCCCGGCAGGGTCAATTTGTAAGTTTCTAATTTCTGAATGTTCTCTGGTCGGGTTTAGTGGGAGGCTTCGACCGTGGCTAATTACCACCCTACCGGCAAAGACGTACCGCCAAGCGATTGAGCATTCCGGTACGATGCCGTGTAGAAACCGATAGGGGCATGGGTTTAATATAACTGCCGTACCCCTAACAAGTTAGCTACCATCTTAGACTGCATCATTATTTACCATCAGGTGCAGAGATCGCAGTTAAGGGCTAACTTCTAGTGGAATAAAAAAAAGTTAAAATGTTTACTACTACTTATCTGCAGGAATCACAATGACAATTAGTCTGCTTCGCACAAGACACATCAACCTATGCGGCAAAATTGTGGTATTTCCGTAACCCAAAAAGAAACTTCGTATTACCCGGCATTCCATCATGGCTGCCAGCGGAAGTGACGTGTGATGGCCCACGATTAATGGCTCCGGGGTTTGCTCTGATAGCGAATCAAAGTTAGTTTTAAAGTCTGACGGAAAGTTTGTTCTTCGGTAATATGTTGCTGAAACGCGGTATTAGTTATTTAATACATTATGTTTTGCCCGCATTGAGAGCTTGAACACACTAAGAACAAAAAATGTTGTCTGACGGGCTAAAATTCCTCGTCATTTACTTTTTATATGGAACGCCTACACTAGGCGACACGACAACGTCGTTCCCCTCAGAACGCGGACGGTTTCACACGGGCACTTTTTCCTTTTCGGTCCCTAGTAAGTTTTTGGCATATCTGTATCTATATACAGGTACCATCTCATTATATGAGACGAAACAGTAATTAGTATTTGACAAACTTATTGGGTCTATTTGCAAAAACCTGAAACTGTCGACTATATAAAATAGGTCTAACATTTGTCATGATACTCGGAACACTAAGACAGAGATAATGACATCCGTTCATCGATATATATATATGTAGGTACTATATGGGCCCTTTCATAGAAAAAAATTGGCCATACAACCTTTAGAGCACGCTCCTAACCTGTATAGCCCTGTCCTTGTCCGCGCCATAGCGCTGTCCCGCTTTTCAGACTAGATGTCGTTAGTAAAATAGGTCCATTCTTTGTTTGACAGGGCCCGTCTATGTAAATGGAGGTCTTTGCATCCGTTTCATCAAAAATGGCCCAATGGGCACGACGCTTCTATAAAAATGTATGTAGGTACATATATTATTAGAAACGGAGCTATTGATCGAACGAAGGGCGGTTGGAAATAGGGTCGCCCTTGTTATCGTAAGGATCGGGAATCGTCTGCTAATTTCACCGCCTTAAACCTCTCGCTAAATGGGGCTATAATTTAGAACCGAAAAGTACCTTTCAATAGGTCCCCAGGGGTTTCATTGCTTTTTAACTGGTCTTTCAGGCACTTTCAGGCAATCAATGCCGTGACAGCCTAGTGGTTTAGACGACGACTATTTGGGTTGTCGGGGGTTCGACCCCCGGGCAAGCACCGCTAATTTTCGGAGTGATGTGTGTTGGAGACTACGCCTCGCAATTGGTTTGTACGCGCGGGGCCAATGTGCCTTTAAAAGTATTAGATTTTTTGACGGCCTCCGTGGCGCAGTGTGTAGCGCTGTTGCCTTAACGTGCGGAGGTCCTGGGTTCGATCCCCGGCAGGGTCAATTTGGGAATTTATAATTTCTAAACCCTGGTCTGGTCTGGTGGTAGGCTTCGGCCGTGGCTAGTTACCACCCTACCGGCAAAGCCGTGCCGCCAAGCAATTAAGCGTTGCGGTACGATGCCGTGTAGAAACCGAAGGGGTATGGGTTTAATACAACAGGTTAGCCCGCTACCATTTTAGACTGCATCATCACTTACCATCAGGTGAGATCGCAGTCAAAGGCTAGCTTGTAGTGGATTAAAAAAAAAAACACTTGCCTTAAACAGCGAAGGAAAACATCGTGAGGGAACCTGGACGCCCGAGAGTTCTTCAGAAAGGTATGTGAAGTCTGCTTATCCGCACTTTGACCAGATTTTCTTGAATCATAGATAAGAACACTCTCGAACCAACGATGCCACAGACAGAACAAAGATACCTACATTGTTATACCCTTCTGTTTGCCCCGGGGGTTAAAAGTTACATTGATCTTCTTCTTCTTCTTCTTCCTACTGGGCAGGTTTCCGCACTTAAACCCCAGTTGGGGGTCTGTTGTGCGTGTGTTGCCCCTCCCCGTCGGAGTCTTACATTGATTTGGCTTACAAAAAAATCTCCGCAATCAAACCAGAAATGTCATTTGTAAAACAATGTTTTCCGCCAGGGGATTTTCTAAGCGACCCATTATGGACTCCAAGGGCTGAATGGGCCTTTTATATCCACCGAATATTTGAAAATGGATTTCAAATATTCATGGTAAGGATTTCGTGAATACCGTCAAATACCTCTCTTCTTAATATTATGTTCATAACGTTTTGTGGAGAGACTTCGCGCTCTCCTCATTACGAAAGCCTGAAATGTCGTAGATAAATTAAAATGTGCGAATTTAAAAGTTCTAAAGCAGTGCTCTGAAAGTTTTCGCCGAGCATTAAAGCATTTTCATCAAAGCTTTATACGGTAGTCTTTTATTTGTGCGCGTAGTCTTTTTAACTGTAAAAAATAAACGTAAATTTACCTACAGGTCTTAGCATTACTAGATAAACGATAGCAGCACATATACATTATGGGCCAGAATTTTCGTAGACTGGGAGTTGATGGCAGGAAAACTTAAATCATTATGGTGCATGTCAGAAGTTAAGTGTAGTCTTGATTAAAAATCAATGTCTGATAATATATCATGGTGACTACGATTTAGAAATAGAGTTTTTCACGCGTAAATCATTGCTCTGGTCTGTAATTTTTACCACAAATAATGGTCCTTGACAATAAATCCAACAAACTCTTCTCGCCAGACTTCTTTGTTACATCCTATTAGATCTAAATACCAGCACTAGCAAAACATTTCAATTAATTTCAATTAATTCAATTAATTTAATTTCATTCAACATTCATATTGTTTTGTTTTTAGAAAAATCAGTGTCACTTGACCAAATTTTTTGCATAAGTTTTTTTATTCAAATAAACTTTTACGAGTGCCTTTGAATCACCAAGTGAATCTACTATTTACTTAATCTTGACCTTAATATTCAACTTTATTCATCTCGTTTACAAGACAACTAGTTGTAATCTACCGATCAAGCTTATCGACTAACTAATCATAATACCTAATATGTGTACCAAAATTGCCACCAACTCCTGGTCTACAGAGACAAATTTAACTTGAGAGGAAACTTAATTATCGTAATTTTAGGGTTCGTAATTTCGTATAATAAAGGTTCTACTTCACTCTAAGCCAATACAAATGTGAAGTGAAATTTGGGAAACGGAGCTATGAAATAAATTTAAGTTACGACCTTTAAAAGGTTCTGTACCTAATCGTATTTCAAAACGTTTTGTGAAACGGCTAGCTAGTCATTATGTATAACAGCAAATTCTGCAATCCGACTACAACATAAATACTACAAACCAAGGGATCAGGCCAGGGGCCAAGGGTTACGAATTGTATTTTCTGGATTGGAGTATTGAAATAAGTATGTATTTATGTATATCTTTATTTGTTTTTGGGTTTTCTTGGACACGTGAACCCCATTGATGTATTGCATAATATTGGCATGAAGTAATACAGGGAAATTTATATTTAAGGCGCGCTTAAGCCTCGTCATAGTGAAAACGTATCGATAAATTGATCAGGACGTTAATACATGGACGTTATTAAAAACATCGACCCTTAGTTAAAACTTATAACTAACAGGCCGTATAAATACTGCTGTTACATAATATAATGATTGGATGATATGAAAATGAAATATTCGGATATCACTATTGCTTTGTTGGACATAATATATACATGCGATAGAGAAACCCAAATTGAATACGAACAAGATGTTCCAACACATTCCCGTCTCCCGATATTATGCCTCAGAACTCCCGAACATTTCCAATACATCTTGTCATAAGCCATGTAACGAGTTTGAACAAGTGACGCGATGTGACAATATTGAAAACTTTACTCGACATTGGGGCTGATTCTGTATAACACAATCTCTATAAAACTAAAATGGCAGCTTTAAATCTAGTTCTGTCCCTTTCCGTAGGAAGTATTATGAAAGGATTAGCAATATTTGCAATGCTCTAATTTTAGTTTAGTTTAGAGAATGTGAACTACAGAATCAGCCCCATTATGTGTTAAAATAGTTACACATATTATAAATGCGAAAGTGTGTCTATCTGCTACTCTTTCACGGCCCATCTGTTCAACCGCTTTTGATGAAATTTGGTACAGGGATAGTTTGTATCCAGGGGAAGGACATATGCTACTTTTTATCAATCAAGCGGGAATCAAAAAAGCTTATCCACGTGGGCGAAGTCGCGGTCATCATATTCTAGTCTTTATAGAAATGGTAGTTTTTGAGTTTTTTTTTAATCCACTACAAGTTAGCCCTTGACTGCGATCACACCTGATGGTAAATGATGATGCAGTCTAAAATGGTAGCGGGCTAACCTGTTGGCACCAAACCAGCATGGCAGTTAATTAAACCCATTCGGTTTCTACACGGCATTGTGCCGGAACGCTAAATCGCTTGGCGACACGTCTTTGCCGGTAGGGTGGTAACTAGCCACGGCTGAAGCCTCCCACCAGGCCAGACCAGGGAAAATTCAGAAATTATAAATTCCCAAACTAACCCAGCCGGGGATCGAACCCAGAACCTCCGCGCACGTTAAGGCAACAGCGCTACACAGCGCCAAGGAGGTCGTCGAAAGTAGGCCAAGTATCTATACTCACCTTCTTCGTTAATTTTTAATCCGATTCCCCTCCTTTTTTAATTTAACCTGAGAAATAAGAAAAAATAAGTGTTTATAATTCATCATCACAGCACGAGTCTCCTCTCGGAATGAGTAGGTAGTGAGTCTAGCGTTGCCCAAGTATGGGTTTTGAGGTAATATTGTCAAGTCGTATTTGTTACTGTACTTGCCCATCATACCCCTTTTACATGAATAAAATCGATATGAAGGATTTTACATAAAAAAGTGGGGGTCGCCAAAATTTATTTTGCTATTGCATCGAGTCCAACGAAAGAGTCCTGAGTTCATAAATATGAATATAGAACACTATTTAAATGTACCAAGTAACAAAAAAACAATATTACTGTATTATTATTTCCGTAGTTGGGTTACAGGTTTTTAAACAATTTTATCTTGTTTCGAAAATATTATACCACTGCATATTCCAAAAATATCAAGCATATAATAAACAACCAAAAATTATTTCCAAAAAACCGACTTCAACAAGAAGTACAGGCTCGCCCGACTTCAACATAGTGTGTAGAAATCAAAATTATTTTTTACTTTACAGTGGCTTTGGAAGTCGGTTTTTTGGAAAGAATTGTTATTTTTAACTTTTTAGTGTACTCTTAATCCCCACGGCTTAAGAGTGCAGTAGCCTGCAGCATCAGAGTTGAGGAGTTGGGACTTGGGTTTAAGTATAAAGTCGTTGCTGGACACCTACAATATGAAATCACCATAAAAAATCCTAAATCGCAATTTTTAAGGAGTTCTGTACCCTGCAGCATCAGAACTCAGGAGTTGGGACTCAGAGTTAAATCCTACACGTGACTTGATACCTACTATATAAATTCACCATCAAAATTAATTTCCTAACTCCCTAATTTTCAGTCGTAAGTGTACCACTTACTGCATCAGGATTGAGGATTTGGATTCAGAATTTTTTATGGGACCACCTCGCGAGCTTACTCTAACCACTGAAAAAAAAATTCAAATCAGTTTAGAAACCACAGAGATATGCAGTAACATTCATTAAAAAAATTTAAAATAAAAAAAATGTACAAGCCGAATTGAGAACCTCCTCCTTTTTTGGAAGTCGGTTAAAAAATAGCAAATAAGAGTTGGTATTTATTATAGCAAGTTTTCAATTAAAATGGAAAACCCTGGTGTACATTTTCAATTTTTGAGAGGTTTGTCTTTCATAAAATTGATTTACCTACGAAGACCCTAACTTTCAAGCTAGCGATGAAATGGAAAATTCCAAAAACATACAAATGGAATTAGTTTTTGTTAATTAAAACAAAAGTTTATTTTCAAGTTATAAAATACAAGCAAGCTTTTTCATCTAAATAAGTATCTGTTCTGTCTGCCAAGAAATCTTAATTATTTCAAAAGCTCTAAGTAATTATTATTTCAGTTAAAATGTAGGCTTCTTTATTGATGGGAAAAATCAAACAATGGCAGACAGTGAAATTTCTAACATTATATCGTACTAGCTGACCCGGCGAACTTCGTACCGCCTTAGTATGCAAAATTAAATGTATATTTTTCAATATTTCTGAGAGATTTTCTTAATATTTTTTTCCGTAAGAACCTTCTCCTAATAATAAAAAATACAACAAAAAAAGAATTAGTGAAATCGGTCCAGCCATTCACGCGTGATGCCGTGACCAAGGAAAACGGGTTTCATTTTTATATATATAAGATTAATTATCAGATTTGTATTGCATCTCACCACATCTAAGTATACTACCACTTACTATAACCATATTTCAAAAAACTTGTTTGACAAAGACCTCAGAAGTCTCAGAAGCTGAGATATCATTAGGAGGAAAATTTTAAATTAAAGAATGAAGTTCTTTAACAAAGAACAAAATTTAAAAAAAACTATCCGCAAAGAATAACTTCGTAGCTGTCAATGATATTCGTTATTTATTCCTGAATAGATCAATATATGTATATTTATATTTGCTACAGAGAAGCGGAAGTTTCATAGATACATTTTCCATATCCCATCAATTTATCGCAGAAAAAAGACAAACATTTCTTTTAACTCCGAGATAATGAAGAAATAATAAGAATCCACCCGAGGGATATTATTATGTCTGGCCATTCAACTATGTACCCCTAGGGCTCCCAAGGACGTTCGTATAATAGTAATGGTATTTTGTTACGCAAACTTGGTATAATAATAATACTAATATTGTAAATGCGAAAGTGTGTTTGGTTGTTGGTTTGTTGGTTTATTGGTTTGTCCTTCAATCACGCCGCAACGGAGCAACGGATCAACGTGATTTTTGGCATGGGTATAGTTGAGGACCTGGAGAGTGACATAGGGTACTTTTAATCTCGAAAAATTAAGAAGTTCCCGCGGGAATCAAAAAAACTTAAACCACGCTGACGAAGTCGCGGGCATCAGCTCTAGGTGTTTAATAATTATATTAAAATATTTTATTTTAAAATTATTATGTTCATGAAAATAATTATATCCTGGTGATCCGACTTTAGCAATATTTTATTCAGGTATTCAAGTCACATCGATTTGTCGATTTGTTTAAAGTTCAATCAACTTTATCCTCTAGTAGTGCAGTCTGAACAAGAGAGTTGAATGAAAATTAAACGGCAATAGAAAACAAAGGTCTAGACGTATTCAAATCAATAAAACTTTTACTTGTAACAATGTGCTAAACCTGAAAAAATACATAGATATAGTATAGATATTTAATACTAGCTGATGCCCACGACTTCGTCAGCGTGGTTTAAGTTTTTTTTGATTCCCGCGGGAACTCCTTAATTTTCCGGGATAAAAAGTACCCTATGTCACTCTCCAGGTCCTCAACTATACACATGCCAAAAATCACGTCGATCCGTTGCTCCGTTGCGGCGTGATTGAAGGACAAACCAACAAACCAATAAACCAACAAACAAACACACTTTCGCATTTATAATATTAGTATGAAGTATGATTGAAAATTTTACTTTTCAATAGTTCTGGGAAATAAATGGCAAAACAATTTTTAAAACAATTATTCTTTAGCCTTTGTAAAAATTTTCGATAGAATTTCACGAAATGATAGAATAATATTTTTAATAAAAAAACTGCTGCGATCAAAGCTTTTGCTCAAATAAATTCATCTTAAAACGTAATAAAACCAACGTTTTAGGCCCTGTCGCTGGCAGCTGGCGCTACGCTCGCAAAAAGCGTAGGCACTTGCACCTAATATAATTGCTAAGCCAGTTATTTTACTTACCAAACGATTTATTATATGGGGCGAATGTGACATCACCCCTTGATGAATAGATTCAGCTTTCTCCCCAACGAGGGAGCAGCGGATTATGATGCATTATGGGCCATTATACAAAAATCAATTCTATAATGGCTCACTTGAGAATGAAGAAATAAACAATAATGTCTCCCTGCCTCGTTGGTCTAGCGGTTAGCATAGTCGACTGCGGATCACGAGCTCCTGGGTTCGATTCCCGGTCGGGTATAAAATTGCTAGGTATTGGGTTTGTCAATTAAGAAATTCCCCGTGCCAGCCCGGAGTTGGAAGTTGGCGGTGTTTCACCCCCGTGCCTCGGAGAGCACGTTAAGCCGTCGGTCCCAGTTTTTATCACTAACATGAGAATAGACGTTAAAGCCCGCCAACTCGAATTGGAGCAGCGTGGTGGGTCTAAGCTCTAATTCCCTCCCTCCTACGAGAGAGGAGGCCTGTGCTCAGCAGTGGGACGTTAATAGGCTGTAGAGTGTCCCTGCCACTATTCTAAAGTGCTTTTATGACTCTCTGTATCCACACCAAGAGCTGGCGGACCAAATGATTGGTCCATTCACCTTTGACTGGCAGCAGCGACACCAGTGCGATCAGTCTAGCCCTGCGATGGCCAACCAGTGGCGTTTTTATAGTACAAGCCAAAAAGCCGGGCTTGCGTTGCGAAATCCTATGATATACCTACTATCAATAATTATAAAATTATTATAAAATATTCAACTACTTTACACAAACAATGTTTAAAATTCGCGCGCAGTGATCTGTCAAAACTAAATAGAGGTCAGTGGCCCGCTAGCATGCCGCCGCGCGCAATGGGGCTTTCAATTCACTCTTCTCTCTTGCTGAGAAATGAGTAAATCAACTATAAATATTATAGGTAAATATAGTCACTTTGTATGGCAGCAATAAGCCCGGCTTCGTAGTGAACTTCGTGAGAATTGTGGCGTCAATAAGTGTGAAGTACGTATATGTGCCGCCTCGCGATTTGCGAAACAACTAGTTTTGTTTTTGGGTAAAATGTAAACAAACAAAAATTGGTGATTATGTTTACTAAGCATTTAGAAGTTTGTGATATTGATGTTTGATAAAAAATTAGTTCAGATGAAATAAAAGTTCTCGTATCGTATCTTACAGTCAACTCATTAACTATATATCGAAAATGTGTGCATTGGTGAAAGGATATTTCTTTTGAGGAGAATACCACGGAACGGAAAACAGTTTCAAGCCTGAAGGTAGGCTAGGTGACCTAGCCTACCTTCAGGCTACCATATTATTTCTAAAGTCCTAAATTTGCAAGTAATAGGTACCATATTATTTCTAAAGTCCTAAATTTGCAAGTAAAATGCATAAAAATTTAAATACAATTGAATAAGATCAGCGTACGAAACAAATTACTTATCTTGCTTTGATTGGTAATTATAGACTAGGTATTCTTTGATTATAGGTATAGGTAGTAGGTGTCTAATATTATGAATTCGACTGGCTGTTGTTTCGGTTTTCGTAAAATAACGTTCTTCATTTCACAAATTTATAGTTATGGAAGATGTGAATTAGATTTTAATATCCTATAAAATATACCTATAGCTGGCTTGACCTGGTTTTGGACCCTAGGCACGCCACTGTGGCCAACACGTCTGACCAGCGCGGTCATTATGGGCAAAACATTGCAATGCAAGTACACAAGCGACCGCGGCGTGTGGAAATCCTTGCAAGAGGCCTATGTCCAGCAGTGGACGTCTGTCGGTTGATGATGATGATGATGATGTCACTCCCAATCCATGTTCTTGGACACACTCAATTACGATTTTTGTTTTCTTTCTCGACAACATTAACTTTTTTTTTTGTTTTTACAGGAGCTGGCAGCTACCACACCAACTCAGAGGAACTGGCGTGGCATCCTTATCGCATTGCTGGTGATCGCAGCCGTATTAGGACTCATTGTATTCAGCATAGCATTGCTAACACCGGCTGGTGATGATGGAAGAGGTCGGGGGAAGAGACCAACCCTTGAAGATGTGCTAACGGATCACTACAAGCCCTTTAACGGGACCTGGCTAACAGGTAAGCTTTGAAACCTCATAATAAATTTGAGTATTCATAAAAATAATATTGTGATTTGTGGCTCATTCTGTTTCTAAAATGACACCTCCAAATATATTTTTATCCACTACAAGCTTTAACCCTTAACTGCGATCTCACCTGATGGTAAGTGAATAGTGATAATGCAGTCTAAGATGGTAGCGGGCTAACCTGTTAGGGGCATGGCAGTTATATCCATTAAGCCATATATTGCAATCCTCTTTGTAATATTTTGTTTAAGAGGAATGTGCAACATCCACATAAACTCTTGTGTGTTTCAGAACGTGCAGCCATAATAATAAGTTATTTCGTAAAAAAAATTTAAAAAAACTCCCTGATGAAAGGAACAGCAAAACATTTAGAACTGTCATTTTAGTTTAGAGATTGTGTACAACACAATTAACAGAATTAGCCACTATTTGTTTATGTGAGAACTTACTATATTACTATAAATCGACTGAACTGCGACTGCTTGATGTCTGGGTTTGGTCACTCAACTCAGGTCAATGTCTCGTGTTAAAATAGTGTCTGCATTAAAATTACAAGACGAACTCTTCATACCTTTCGTACTTCGTAGCAATATTATATGGGATCATCTAGCTTTCGACTGTTTTTATTGAGAAAGTAAATTTTACCAGTTAGGTTCTTTTAGCAAAATAAGCTATGCCAAAGAATCGATTTTACCCTGAACAAGCTTTAGTAGTTTTAAAGAAAACAAAACGATTTATCAAAAAATTTATGCGATGTTCCGCTATTAATTACTTTGTCATTTGAACCCAGTTTCGATCTAGTCATTTTGTTAAGGTTTAGTAGAATTAGCACGCCAACTGCTTGAGACTAAGCGAAGATATGTCTACTTACCTATAGAAGGGGAAAAAAAATGTGTGTGACAGCTCCGACGAACGACTGGTGTGTATTCTTTACGAACGATTATAAAATATTATAGATTAGTATAAATGAGAGTAAATGAACGCATTTTTTAATATACGGAAGGCATGCTTGATACATTTATTTATATTAATTATATAATTTATATTCATCAAAATACATTACAAAGCCATGGGAACATAAAGTTAATAACGTAACGGAGAAATTTGATTTTATTCCCCATAAATTTCCATACCCCGGGCTTATATGAAAATCGATTCTAAAGGAGGTAAATCCCAAAACTTCAGGAACTCTATAACAGAACTAACAACTAAGAATCAAGCGTTGGGCTCTATCACTTGGCAAAAAAAAATTAAACATGGTTGTGCATTTAGACAGCTAATAGGTTTGTGTGGATATAAAATTTTCTTCGTTGTAAGGGTTCCTTGACCCTGCCTGTTTAATATTGTTTCGAGTTTAATTAAATTATAATTTGATACGTCTGGATCCGTCAAGTTATGATTAACATTCGTTTTGGAACAAGCCAGCAGGGCACCTGCGTTCGCCAGAAAAATAGATTCAAAAACTTTTTAGCGTTAAATACGGACCGGACCAGACCCCGCCAAATAATTAAATTTCATAAACAAAATAAATAAGCCATTTATTCCCAAACAAGACATTACAGATTCATACAATTTGTATGAATCTGTAATTCTTGTGTAAATTTAATAATAAATAATAATATTATTATTATTTTCACACCACTCGCTCGTCAATGCCTTATTACAAGGCCTGTTATCTAAATGTAAAGTACGTCATTACATTCTTAACATCTTCATTACTTCATGGGTGTAATGTGATTTGAATTTCGAAAGATCCCGCATCCAAAGAAAACTCTGTTTATTCCTAGTAGTGCATTCTCTCTTCGATGTATGACGGCGCCCCTCTCACATTTTGCTATCTCGTATATAGTGATGGCGTCCCTCTCCCACGGGCCACGAACCCCAGAGTAAAGATTGTTGAAAATTCTCTCCAACACTTAATTCCAAAACGTTATTGTGCTGTTATTGAAATTGAATATACATTTAGTCTTTGAAAGAAAGGCTTTGGCCGAGGTAGATACTTATACTTTTCCACATAATTAATAGTTTGCCACCTCCACATTTACGGCTCTCCTGGTCGAAAGTTTGAAGCATGTTATAGAGATCCTTATGGTTTTCACTTATCAGAACTATATCATCGGCAAATCTCAGAAGATTCAGGTACTCTCCATTTATCTTTATTCCCAGATTTCCCATTTGAATTTCATGCTGCACATTATTTCCTCGTGGCATTGTTCCTAGTACATTTTTTTTAAATCCACTACAAGCTAGCCCTTGACTGCGATCTCACCTGATGGTAAGTGATGATGCAGTCTAAGATGGCAGCGGGCTAACCTGTTAGGGCATGGCAGTTATTTTAAACCCATACCCCTTCGGTTTCTACACGGCACCGGAACGCTAAATCGCTTGGCGGCACGTCTTTGCCGGTAGGGTGGTAACTAGCCACGGCCGAAGCCTCCCACCAGGCCAGACAAGGGAAAATTCAGAAATTATAAATTCCCAAATTGACCCTGCCGGGGATCGAACCCAGGACCTCCGCACGTTAAGGCAACAGCGTTACACACTGCGCCACGGAGGTCGTCAAAAATTTTGAGCAAAATTAAATTTATTACTTTGATTAGGTTAGCCTGCAGCTTTGCACATAGTCCTATTGCTTTTACTTAGTTACTCCACTACAGTCTACAAGAACTGTAGGCCTATTAGGCATGTTTGGGTATTATTGAAAAAAACCGGCCAAGTGCGAGCCTGACTCGCGCACCGAAGGTTCCGTACAAACCTGTAGGTATATAAGTAAAAGTTATGGTATTTTTATTGCTAAATGAAATCCATAACATTAACAAGTTTAAAATTATTAAAAATATTTTTATTATATGATATAACTAAAAATTTGTGCTTTTCGCAATTTTTCCTTTATTTGTACTATAAGTCTTTGCTTCGTACCAAATTTCAAGATTCTGAGTTTACGGGAAGTACCCTGTAGGTTTTGATTCCCTTGCGAGTGTCGAAAATTTGCATCATAAACGGCTGTATCTTTTGATTGCATTAGCTTAGAAGTTTGATTTTTTTTACAGCTCAAAGGGACAGTAGACCTGAGTATTTGATGTGAATTTCAGCTTGATACCCTATGCGTTCCTGAGAAAAAGGGTCTTAAGAGACAGACGGACGGACAACAAAGTGACCCTATAAGGGTTCCGTTTTTTTCCTTTTGAGGTACGGAACCCTAAAAATGGTAAAATAAACATGAAAGACATAATAATTTTTTAAGTTAAAGTTATACTATTCTGTGCTACAAGTTAGCCCTTGACTGCGATCTTACCTGTCGAAGACTTTCTTCGACTAAGAAGTAATTACTTGAGTCTACGCGCATGCAATGCTTCGTCGTCGTCGTTGTCGTTAAACTGAAGGATGTCCACTGCTGAACAAAGGTCTCTTGTCGGTAGGGACTGAAAAGCAGATTCATAAAGGTTACAAATTTACTGCTGACGCGTAAATTCAAATTTGAACCTAAGGTGAAAGCATCGATGGTTACAATTGTTTTAAGAAAAACATGGCCAATGTTGTGTCAGAGTGTGTAAAGTCCAATAAAATGAGAAGACTGCGTTGTCACACCGTGCAATTTGTTAGAGCAAGTACCTATTAGGGTTACAGATAAAAACACTTATTAACAGAAATATAGGGTTACAGATTGATTGGGTTACAGTATCGTTTCTGTTTCTGTTATAAGTGTTTTTGTTCTATAACCGTTTCAAAAAACGGTGTTAAGAACACCTATTTACCTTACTTGTAGGGACTTCCACGCGCCGTGGTCTTGCACCGCCTGAATCCAGCGGCTCCCTGTAATGATGTAGCTTGGATGTAGCGCATCAGCTGCTGGATTCAGCCAACGCTGCGTTTCCTACTCCAGGGTTGAAATTCCAGCTTCCACCTAGGGGCGCCAACATCTATCAGTTCCTGGCTCTGCAATGTTTATTTTATTAATATTAAATTCTTATACTCAGTTTTAATGCAAAACAGAGATGGTAGCTTCATTTTTGTCAACATCTGCGTATTATTCTTTTCTGAATTAAGCTTACTTATTGCGCCATAAATAAACTCAAGCTGTCATAATTTCCGAGCCGGGAAATTCCCCAAATAAATATATTTTGTATTCAACTTTTCCCTATAGTCAGCCCTGTTCGCCCTTCACAGCGAATGATACGTGAGAATGTGTGGTGTGTATTGATAAAATATAAGTATAATGGTCTTAGGTTTCTACACGTTTTCGCTATTTACGTAAAGGTTACATCTATTCATAAAATAATTCATGCTAAATTCTTGCAAGAAACATATTATGTTTTAAGTTTTTTTCACCTATTCGAAAATGTACATACATCTACGATCAGATTGAGCCTAAATCTACACGAACAAAATACCTTTTTTAAGTCGTTTAATAGTAGGTACGTAGTAGGTTGTTTGAAACCGGGTTTGCGGTTACTTGGTTGCTCATTAATTATATTTTATTACTGTAGTGTATGGGTATACTATAATCATAGAAGACTTGATATTATTGTTTACTAGCTGATGCCATGAACTTCGTCCGCGTGGTTTAAATTTTTTTTATTCCCGCGGGAATTCCTTAATTTTCCCGGATAAAAAGTAGCCTATGTCACTCTCCAGGTCCTCAACTATACCCATGCCAAACAACACGTCGATCCGTTGCTCCGTTGCGGCGTGATTGAAAGACAAACCAACAAATCAACAAATCAATAAACCAACAAACAAACACACTTTCGCATTTATAATATTAGTACAAGTATGATGAAACGATGTAGACGGTTCGTAACTATATTACTCAACATCAGGAACAAAACCTAATAGTTAACTGACCATTACTAAACATACATTACATGTATTATACATATAAACCTTAATCACTCTATTTAAAATAACCGCATCAAAATCCGTTGTGTAGTTTTAAAGATCTTTGCGACTTTGTTTTATACTATGTAGTGATTATAATAACACTGCGAACCTTTCCACCGATTCGAGGAAGGGAATCAATAAGGCTTCAAATAATTCACGTCACCAAACAAACTGAATAACGACGTGAAAATTTGCTAAGGAAAAATGTTGAACAAGGTTTTGCCATTACTCAGGTAGGTATATGTAAATAATATTATTATTTATAGGCTTATAAATGAAATTCCAACTATTTTTAGATTCATTGCCTCTTAGACTAAAAGAAAACCACTTTTCTTTGAACAATAAGTAAATAAGTGATCACTGAATTAAAGAGGTAGAGTATTTGATAAGTCCAACAAAAACGTTTCGGTGTTTAGTTTCGAACAGTTCCTGATAGTTTAGTTATAAAACCTGCCCACGTTCCAAACGGGCAATTGTTTGCTTTGAGAAGCCAAGTTCTATTTGATCACCTGATACAATTCAACAGTCCTACTCATGTACTCCTCGTAAAAAATGTTTGAGTTCCCAAAACAAGTTCCAAGGCTCCAACTTCGGAGCTAAGTAAAGAGAATCTAAAGTGGAAAACGAAAACAGTTTTCAGAACTTATCAGAACCTAACTTCAACGGGAATCCTCCAAGACTTAATTTTTCAAATAAGTTCAGAAACGAGTTTGACACACCAAAATCTTATTGCGTGTGTCATAAGATCCTACAGGAAAAACGTAACAAAGAAAAGGCCTGAAGACTATTGAACAATCCATGCTAATATTATTTTTAATGTGAAAGTGGCTTTAACGGCCCATCTTTTAAATTGATTTTGATGAAATGGAGGTATAGGTTACTTTTTATCCTGGAAAATGAAGGAGTTCCCCCGGGAATTAAAAAAACTTAATCCACGCGGATGAAGTCGTGGGCATCTATAGTTCTTCATTATTAGGATTCCTAGCAAAACGGTCTTTTTTAGAAAGACTTTAAGTCTTGTTTAATTATTAGATAAAAGAAGTACAAAACTTCTTTAATATCCGGGTATCTTGATTCGTCAAGCGGACCTTTTCGCTTTCAGTGAAATAATGAAGTAAAAGGCAAATACTTCTTTGAATTGCATACATTGCGAGTAAAAGGCGCCATGCTTTGACACAATCTTCTTTACAATACTCGAATAAAAAGCTTATTATGCCTGGTATTCTAAAGTCTTATATATCTCATTTTATGAAAGAATCTTCGCTTGGTTGCGCACGTAAAGCAGCTTTTAAACATCTATTGAATAAGCTGACATAAACTTTTATGGCGCAAATTTTAAGAGTTTCACGGTTCTAAAAACCATTGGATTTATAACCCTAGTGGCAGAATTGTTAACAGGATTGCGATACCCCTTCTAAGAAAGAATGACTTGAAAAAAAGGTAAGCTATAGTCAATAATAATTGACAATGGGGCTGATTTTGAATAATACTTTCTAATCTAAATTAAAATGGCAGCTTTAAATCTAGTTCTGTCCCTTTCCGTAGGGAGTATTATGAAAGGGTTAGCAATAATTGTAATGCTCTAATTTTAGCTTAGTTTAGAGATCGGATGCCTAAGTTAGAAAACTTTTACTAGGAAATGCAAAGTAAACAAGTATTATTTTTGACTAGTTTTTGAATCTAATATCTATGGCTTGCACAGTGCGCAAACAACTTAAATTGATTCGGCAATATTACCACAGAATAGGAATAGTACAGCTGTAATATTACTCAGATTAGTGACACAAAATAAGACATATAGTTCAGTAAACATATAAAAATATGTTGTGGGCGGTGGGGGGAAAAAGCTGAGATTCCGATTTTATTTACCAAACTGAAAGAAAAGTTCTGGAACCTTGGCATATTTTTTTTTTATCCACTACAAGCTAGCCCTTGACTGCGATCACTCCTGATGGTAAGTGATGATGCAGTCTAAGATGGTAGCGGGCTAACCTGTTAGGGGCATGGTAGTTGTATTAAACCCACACCCCTTCGGTTTCTACACGGCATCGTACCGGAACGCTAAATCGCTTGGCGGCACGTCTTTGCCGGTAGGGTGGTAACTAGCCACGGCCGAAACCTCCCACCAGGCCAGACCAGAGAAAATTCAGAAATTATAAATTCCTAAATTGACCCTGCCGGGGATTGAACCCGGGACCTCCGCACGTTAAGGCAACAGCGCTACACACTGCGCCACGGAGGTCGTCAAATGTTATGTGAACTAGACACCTAAATTAACTTGATTCTATGTCATATGTATGTATCCTTCTTCCCTTCGTGTATATATTTTATATTTTCAACCTTGTTTTCATAATAGAGGTTTTATATTTTTAAATCTTCTTTACGATACGAGCGCTCGTATGCTTGTGGGTTGCAAAATTGTGAAATCTAGGTCAGAATAATAAATAATCTTTTGGTAACTATACGTGAAATTGCTTCTCTATCCTTTTAGCTGACTAGTTCAAACACTCATACAAACTTAATAATTGGATTTTATATTATCAAACTCAACATCAACAAAATCTACAGAATATTATGCATTTGCAGGTAGGTTAGGCACAAGTACATACTTTTGTAGGCTGTGCAATTAAATTTACTTAGGAAAGGATATAAATAATAATTAGGTACTTACTTACTTAAATATATTAAGCCGTCGGTCTTGGTTATTATCACTAACATCTGATAATAATCGTTAGAAACCTGAGAGCTGAAATAGTACTCTTAGTAGAGTCGTATGCGGAAGGAAATCCCCTGCCTGCAATTAGGAATACGACGCAGAGAGGGGGGGGGGGGGGGCTTATATATCCACCACCTCTACAGCCCATTAACGTCCCACTGCTGGGCACAGGCCTCCACTCTCATAGGAGAGCGGGAATTGGAGCTTAGACCCACCACGCTGCTCCAATGCGGGTTGGCGGGCTTTAACGACTATTATCATGTTAGTGATAATAACCGGGACAAAGTGATACTGAGACAGCCTGCATGCATATACATAGCTGCCACTCCCAGTAGTGCCTCTCCCTGTAGATGAAAGAAGAAGGAAGCTTTCGCTGTAAACAAAGTAAAATAATACTCATATTAAATTAAGGGCCTTTATGGATCGTAAAAATATATTTTATCGTATTACTGGGGTGTGCTGGATTATGAAATTTACTTTTGGCTCCAGAGGCCCGTTCATCTTCATTAGGGTCTGATTTTTTACGAGGTTTTCGTTAAGTTCGGGCAATTTACAGTTGATGTTCATTTATATGTCTTACAGGTCATTGAAGAGTAGAAGGCATTATTGGTAACAGTTTTAATAGATTAGAAGTTTTCCTAAAACGATTTGAACATTTTCATTATCCTCTGAGAAGGAGTTGGCAAGTAATGTTGGCAAATATTCGTTAAGTTCGAGGAATTTATTTACGTGTTACAGGTTACTGTAGAGTAGTAAACATTATTGATAAAACAGTTCTGAAAGAATTGAATGAACTATTTTCCTCTTATCACAGATTAATCATGAGGAAAATGCTAGTAAAACTCACAGATTTAAGATCTGCTGTACGCAATATTTGCTTACATATGCAGTTTATTCCAACGTTACATTCCGATAGTTGGCAGTGGAGAGTCATTCTACAATCAAATAGACTAACTCTTTGGATTCCAGCCAAGGGCGGCGAGGCCTTTGGTATTATTATTTTTTGTGTAACAAATGTTGGATTTTACGAGCAACCTTCGATAGTTACAGGCGTGGTTGGTAACTTTTGGTACGACTATTCGTACTTAAATATACCTAAAGTGATTTGTTGATTCATGCCCCTCGTAGTTACGAGTATACCACTTCTTCTTCTTCTTCTTCGGGTGCCTCTCCGATCAACGAAGGTTGGCAGTCAGCTTTGTATACTCGTTTCGGTTCTTCGCAAGGCGAAATAGTTCTGCGGCACTTGCGATTCCGGTCCACTCCCGTATGTTGCGAAGCCAAGACTTTTTTCTGCGACCAACGCCTCTCTTTCCAGCAACTTTTCCCATCATGATGAGTTGTAGGAGTTCGTATCTCTCGTGCCTGAACACGTGCCCCAAATATGCGACTTTTCTCATCTTGACAGTCTGCAAAAGTTTGCGTGTTTGATTGACGCGTCGCAGAACTTCCTCATTCGTGACTTTATGAGTCCAGCTAATAGCCAGCATACGCCTATATGCCCACATCTCGAACGCTTCTATCCGTTTCCTGAGGTCTTCTTTAATCGTCCACGCCTCGCATCCGTATAGAAGTATGGGCCAGATGTAGCACTGTAGGAGTCGAATGCGCAAAGAGATCTTAAGTTTGCGATTGCAGAGAACTTTCTTCATCTTGGTAAAGGTACTACGAGATATTTCAATCCGAGTCTTAATTTCTTGATCGCTGTTCCATGTTTCATTCAGCCAAGTACCTAAATATTTGTATTTGCGTACTCTCTCCAGTTTTTGGCCTGCTACTGTGATGTTAACGTCGTCAATATTATTCTTAGATACAACCATGACCTTCGTCTTTGAAATGTTCATCCTAAGACCAGCTTTTTCACTGCACTCATTAACTCGGGTGACAATTCTTTGAATATCCTCACGAGACGATGCTATAAGGACTGTATCATCGGCATATTTATTTATTTTTTTATTTATTTTTTATCCACTACAAGCTAGCCCTTGACTACGATCTCACCTGATGGTAAGTGATTGAAGTGAAGTGATATCTAATATTATTAATATTTCGGCCATTTATTTTGACGCCACAGTCTAAGTCCTCGACTGCTTCTGCTATTATTGTCTCCGAGTACAGATTAAATAGCATAGGTGACAATATACAGCCCTGCCGAACTCCTCTCTTAATTTCGATGTCATCCGTCTCTTCATTATCCAGCCGAACAGAAGCTCGTTGGTTCCAATACAAGTTCTGGATGATACGTATATCCTTGCCATCTAAACCGATATTATGTAATATTGCAATTAGGCGGTCATGCAATACTCGATCAAAAGCCTTTTCGTAATCGATGAAACAAAGGAAAACATCTTGCTGCATGTCTTTGCATTTTTGCACCAGAACCTGTATAGCGAAAAGTGCCTCTCTTGTGCCCACACCAGATCTAAAGCCAAATTGATTATCGCCAAGTTGTTCGTCACATTTTACCCTTATGCGCTCGTGAATTATGTTATGAATTATGTAGTATACCACTACTTAATATGAGCTCGTTAGATCGTTAAATATACTTTCCTAAAGAGACTTAATCGGATATTTAGATCGAATTGGTTTTAGCTTATATGAAAGTAAAATCTTCTTAATTAACGGGAAGGAAGCTCATTTAATGTACGAGATGTCTCAATTTTTAATCTTCCTGAAGGTTTCGGTTAAATAATAAATTATTAAAATTACAAGTTAAAATTAACGTAACGATAAATCATTTGATCTTCAGGAGCTTTCTAAAATGTAAGTTTGTAAATTAAAGTAATTAGTGAGTGAGTAATTAGCAATTAGTGAATCTTATCATGAAGAAAATGTATTGCTTTTTTTAGGATTGGAATATACTCGTATTTGGATAACGGTTAGGATTTGGAAGCGTTTTTGTTATATTTTATTCCATTACAATTTACGAATTAGCCCTTAACAGCGATCTCACTAGGTGATCTATCAGGTCAGGTTTTTGCTATTTCTTTTTACTTTCTTTTGTGGTAGGTAATAATAAAGAGTTTAATAATAAATAATAATAGATAAAAGTTTTATTAAACTCAACATAACTGCGCAGTATTTGTATTATCTCTTATATTATTTGTAACAGTGTTTCATTCAGCTGGGATACTGCCATTTAGTATTCAGCTTATAGAGCCTCAAATACAAATCAAAATAACATTCAATACACTCAGGAATACATTGCGGTTAACAGACGCTTACAATTCCACTATGTGGTTTGAATGTGGTTTCCTCGCTATCGACGAATAAAATATAATGTTAGCAAAACTTTTATAGATAATTTTACCACGCAAACGCTCTTGAGACAGATAATGTTTCCCTGTCTGCTTAGCTTACTTATGTATAGGGCCTCACACATAAGCGCGACAGGACAAAGCTTCGACCTTCTCCTACGCAGACGTTTCCGTCAGACGTTTTGTGCTGTCCAATCCCCAGTTAGTTTTTGGTCTTAAGACTTACCTACTCACTTGACTAATGGGACTATAGTCCTGTTATTATCTCGCTGCAGACTCGGCCATAAATCATTCGAGTGTTTCTCTCTTTTCCACTCACGGGCCCTATGGCACGGCCCCTGTCTTATTGTACACAGACTGCCATAGGGCCCGTGAGTGGGAAAGTGAGAAACACTCGAATGATTTATGGCCGAGTCTGCAGCGAGATAATAACAGGACTATAATAAAGCATTTTGGGATGCAAATTCGCATTATTATGCATCAAGACTAGTATTCCGATTGTGCGATATATGCAAACAACCTATGCAATATGCATGATTTCAAGAGATTTAGAGTGGCAATGAAAATACGCGTGACGGCAAATCAGTAGGTATAATCAGCAGGCCGAGTGGGAGTATTTATTAAGTATAGTCTGTATACGAGCGTGACAACGTTATCTACCGTTTAAATAAATTGATCGATCGCTTGACAATTTTATACATATCATAGTTACGCGTCGCGATCGAATGGGAAGAAAATCTCCCACTAGGTACACAGATCAACCAATTAAATCAGCCCCATCTGTAGCCCTAAGAATTATGTAAAAGCCTTAATCATTGTAGAAATCTCACTGATGTGATTGGCTGAATTTTTGTTTCACGAAACTTTTTTAAGACCAATTCTGGTACTTAAATATTTTTGTAATTTGTCTCAGCTACACTGTTCTCAGTATAAAACTGCAAAGTCGTTACTTTGCTAGCTTAAAAAAATTAACCTTCTATAATTGTTTGTTTTCAGTTTTCATTTACTTTCAGCGAGAGTCCAGAGCATTGTTTTTTTCGTTTTAAGCAGCAGTAAATAATGGCTCTTAAGCCGATTACTTGCCAAGTTCCACCAGGAGGTAATAAGAATGTTTTTCACTAGAGGCGTGGAAAAAGGTAGGTAAATTTTCGCCAGAAAATGTAATAGCATTTTTTTCAACTAGATCAGTATCGTAGATAGTAAACACTAAGAACGATGTAATATTTTACTAGATGAGGATAGAGGATAGAGGATGTCAACGTTAGAGGTTTAATCTACCTACCTACTGAGTATTTCTAACTTCATAGTACTTATTTAATTGTAATTGAAATACAAACCGGCCGAGTGCGAGTCGGACTGGCACACAAAAGGTTCCGTACCATTTTACAAGATTCAAAACTATGTATCTACTTTTGAAATACAAGTTTACTGTCGGGGGACCCAGGGTAGTTTTATATCCATGTTTATTTATATGTACTGTAGTTGCTATATAATTACCAGAGTGAACGAGGTATTTACTCACGCTTTGAAAATTTCATGAGTCGTAAAAACCGTTTTTCTTATATTGGCTATGGAAATACACACAACAAATTCAAAGAGAAAATTTCAACTGCATAGCTATTGCGGTTCATCAGATGCAGCCCACTGACAGACGGACGGACGGACAGTGGTCCGACAGCAGACTCTTTGGGTTTGGGACCCTAAAAACAGTGAATAAATAGCTAATGAATATTAAGTAAAAAAGATAATTTACTTTTACTTATTGTTGTTAAACTGCAATAATTTTAAATTCATAGAAATAACTAATGGAAATTAAGTTAAAAAGAGAAGCCAATCTTTTTTAAACGATTGGACAGCATTTGCAAGGCATAAGACACTTGAAATCTAGGGCACAATCTAAATACCAAAAGGCCAACTGCAGTTTTAGAGGGAATATTTGAATGGACTTTCAAAGTTTCTCTATCTATTAATTCCTTGAACAGTTAATTATACAAGTCGTTTTACAAACGTAGCTTTATGAAAAACCAATAAACTGTAATTAAACTATGAATGCTCGATTTTGAACAGCTGTTTACATACTAGTTTAATAAACGTAGCATCGAAAAGTATTACATGGGTCTGCATATTCTGGCCGGAAAATCTGCCTCGATGTGTATAATTGGATAAAAACTTCGGGCGCTGTTTTAAATTTCTGTTCCAAATTACACGATATTTTCGCTTTCAGACTGATTCGTGTTTGTGGTATTGTTATTAAAATTGGTTCTGTTATGTATTTTGTACTGATTATTATCATACGATGTTTATCTATAGACTTATTATGTTTATGTTTAGAGGCTACATTAAAATATGAGGACCAAAATAAGACTAAGAATAAGACTAAATGGATTTGGCGCTAATCGAATTTCATCAACTTTTCATCAAACGTCAAACTATTTACTATGAACAGTACCTACTATGAAATACAAACCTACTTTTATGTCATCAACTTTCGACGCACGTTTAGAATCGATATTTAAAAATGGTTATCTAAATTAAAACTAATAGGTGACGTAAATAAATCTTTTGGAAGACCCTATATTAATTAATCATCTCTACATTTTACTACAATATTCTATAAATAATATTCTCTATTTATTACTAAAATATTTTACTTTTCAACTATTATCTAACAAAATTTTCAGAAAATTGTTGGAAGGGATTGTTCTATCTTGCGTTGGATGCAGGTATGCAAATATAATGTTCATTACTTTATACCGGGCCTAAGACTCATTAGTCATAACGATATTATTTTCACTCAGGCAAAGAAGAAAACAGCAAATCCAAATAAGTTGGGTTGAAAAAAACAGATGTTTCAGACCGCTTATTTATATTATGCTAATTTTAGCAAAGAGTGTCCCCATGAGGCCACTTCGAATTGGTAATTGTATTATTAAAAATGTTAAGTACAATTTTGATAAACTGAAACCTTGCCTATCTAAGTAATCAGATTTCTCTCTCCGCCACATAACGCCGAAATAGCTTTGTTTTATAACCAATCCCAGAGCAATATTCCAGATTCTAGAACCTTCCTAAATGTAATGGACAGGTCATTCCGACCTAGTTTGCTTGGAATGTTACCTCCTGGCAACGCGCCCAGTGCCCAAATATCGCCTTGCGAAACTTTTCAACTGTTTTGCAGATTCGCCAATTCGAATGATGGACGTATGGAAGGGCTTAGTTTTTCAGGTGTCGCTTCTGTTGAGTTGTGAACGTTTTCCTGTGGAATGTTTCATGTTTTGGAATTTTCAGGTATATTCTGTTATTATTAATAATTATTGAATTATTGATGAATACCATTTAAAATGTGTGTTTGTTCTTCAATAATCAACAGCCGATTTTTGTACGGGTAGGTGGAGACTGTCAAGGCTACTTTTTATTCCAGATTAATTAGAGACCTATTCATAGACATATTGGGATTTTATCTATATTCATTTAATAAATTAGGCCTTGAAGTAGTAAATAGTAGAAATGTGGCTGAACTAAACTTTCAAAATAATGTAGGTAAGATAAATTTTTAGATCCAGGTGAAATTGTAGTCCTTTTACCCTGCAATGGGTCCATTTCAATAAATAGAAATAAATAATGAGGCCAATTCTTTATAACACAATCTTTAAACTAAAATGACAGCTTTAAATCTAGTTCTGACCCTTTCCGCAGGGAGTATTATGAAAGGCAATATTATTAGCAATATGTCGATAGTTCACGGTTTTTGCAATTTTACGGTGACATATACAACAGAATCAGCCCCATTATCTGATATTGTAGATTGTTTCTCTTAAGTGAGGTTCTGTCTTAAGTACCTATGCTAATTCGGCACTTGGCCTTTCGAACCTATTATGTAAATGTGCGGTATTGCTTGAGTGCAACAGGTAATCATCGGGATTTCAGAATTCCCGTGAATTGATATCTGTGGTGTGTGTGAAGTGATATCTGGTGGGAGGCTTCGGCCGTGGCTAGTTACCACCCTACCGGCAAAGACGTGCCGCCCAGCGATTTAGCGTTCCGGTACGATGCCGTGTAGAAACCGAAGGGGTGTGGGTTTAATATAACTGCCATGCCCCTAACAGGTTAGCTCGCTACCATCTTAGGCTGCATCATCACTTACCATCGTCCATCAGGTGTGATCGCAGTCAAGGGCTAGCTTGTAGTGGAAAAAAAAAAAAAAAAAAAGAATTCACGTACTGTATGTATCGCCCTATACTAATATTATAATTTATAAATGCGAAAGTGTATTTATGTATTGGTTTGTTCTTCGATCGCTCCGGAACAGATTTTTTGCATGGGTAAGGGTATAGTGTAGGACCTGGTGCTTAGGCCTTAGCATGCGCACAACGAGATTATCTCGCGACGAGAGAGAGAAAGATGCTGTCGTTGCCGGCTAATTATTAATTAACATTAAATGCACAAAATGCGGTATATTACAAGAAAAAAATTGTTGACATGTAAATGTTCGTAGAAAAAAATACCACAGATAAGAAATATTACTTTTATCTCTACTTTTGACGTAACGAGACAAGTAACCATGTTAGCTTCGGTAGACAGAGAGAGATAACGGGTAGACATAATTTTACTCGTAGTGCGCATGCTAGCCATACTGGAGGGTAACGTAGACTACTTATTGTCTCGGAAAATTACGGGGGAATTAAAAAACCTATCCCGCGTGGACGAAGTCGCGGGAGTCAGCTAAGTAGTACAGTTATATTTTATTAGGACATATGTATACTTAATTATTGTCTACTTTAAACTAACTTAAGATTTCTCTATTATATTAATAGATATTTTTCACCTTTTAATTAATCAATCAATCATTATTTATTTATTCAAATTAGGTACACTGGAAACTTATTAACGTCCAATTACTTATAAAACATGATGGTGATAATCAGTTATGGTATCTTAAAACTTAAAGCTACGAGGGTTCGAAACGCGCCCTGGTCTGAGAAGACTGAAGAGCTATTATTACTCTCGTCTAATTACGTTTACTATTTTACAATTTTAAATTTGACAGCTAAAATAGGTCGGATCGATCGATCGTTTTTGAATAGCGGATACTGACAATTCACATCGTCAAACTGCCAACAGCACCCGAGGCTATACAATAAACGCTTTTATATGGGCTATTGGATATTTATTGTTATCAGTTAAAGACGTTACCTCCCAAGCATTATTTTAATGAAATACGGCTTGAAATACTTAATTAAATATTTAAAACAAATCTCCTTAATTCTCGAAAGTTTTTCCCTAATCCATTCAATCATTTGTGACAGGGGCGGCCTTGGCCATTGCGAGGCTCTGGGCGGTATTTGCGAGGCGCGAGATTCAAATACACATTAGAACGCAATGACTTTATCTACTTGGGCTGTAGCGCTGTTGGGCAAGAGCACGAGGCCCCTGCAAGAGTGAGGCCCCGGGTGGTTGCCCTGCTTGCCACCCTCTAAGGCCGCCACTTTGTCCTATTGAATAGGTACTTACCAACCTTGATACTTTAAGTATCATATTTTCTCCTCACTCCACCTATAAAGGCTATGGAATAAGCTTTTAAGTAATTAGACTTTTCGTTGAAACACAAATTGTTAAACAAGAATTTACCATTTAAGCTGAGACGAAATGTAAAGGAATCACTTTTAGATATCCATCACCGGATCCCGCGATATTTTCATGAACTACAGCAGGAAACTTTCACCATTGGATATTTGGAATGATGCCAAGATTTGTTTCAAACCGATACCTACTCTGTTGGAAACCTATCCAATTTATTTTATTTAATCGTATGGCGTTTGGTACATAATAAGCGTTTTTATAAAAAGAACGCTTATTTCGCCTGCAAGTTCGTCGCTCGTTTAGCACCACCCAGGGGACACGTGCAGGGAGGTAGAAGGAAGCTCCTGCGGACGTGAGCGACGGGGCATCCCCCAAATCCAAACCTATCCAATAGCATTCGCTCATTACTATTGTTCTTCCTGATGAAACTATTGTGCTCAATGAGCACAAAATAAAAATAAAAATACTTGTTTTATGAATGGATATAGAGATCCCCAGCAGACCCCTCTGTCTGGGCACTCTTGGCAAGTGCCCAGGGCCCCGCGATCGATTGGGCCCCCTAGTTCCTGCCATCACCCACCGGCACATAACCCATATTCGTTAACTAATAACTATACACAAAAAGTAACTGTTTTAATGACAGTTGAATAAATCTAGAATATTTATTATTATTTTGACAAGCAAGCTAAATCCACAATGTATAGCGCCGCACGTGTTGGTAAGTAAGTACCAGGGATGTTATGGAGCTCCGTAACCGAAACCGAAACTATCGGATATCCGAAATAAAAATCTATCCGTAACCGTAACCGAATCCGATACAAAAGTTTCGAATAATTTCGGATAGAGACGGAGGCTAAATAATACATGTTATGACAGATTTTTGTTTTTAGTAAAAACAAAAATATTATAAGTACTTACCTATATGACTGATTATAAATTATAATTAGTCATTTATTATATTTTACATTTGGTATTATAATTTATAATACCAAATAATAACCTAGACTAGATAAAACCTATAAATAAAACCAAATTATTACGTATGCTATCTGTGTTTATATTATACTTCAATCTTTAATAACCGTAACCGAAACTATCCGAAACTAACGGATAATCCGAAATAATTACATATCCGTAACCGTATCCGAAACCGATATAATTTTATTCCTATTAAAATTCTACATCAATGCCTATATCCGTATCCGTATCCAGATCCGAAATATGATATCCATAATATCCCTAGTAAGTACCTATATACCTATGTCATTAATTGAAAGGAACGTCAATCTCGCCCGTCGCTACGCATAACGAACTTGACGAACAATTTGTGCCCCGATTGGAAATACGCTGTAAAATAGAATATTATATCTACCTGCTTATGAACGTGTTTGCTCTTAGTATATCTAACTATAATCTATACTTATCTATATATATATATATATATATATTATATATATATATTAATCAATTGCTGTTCGTTTGTCTCGCTAAAACACGAGAACGGCTGGGCAGATTTAGCTGATTTTGGTTTTGAAATGTTTGTCGTAGTCGGAAGGTTTAAACGGTGAGAAATTAAGGAAAAAAATTGTAGATTACGACGCGCAGACGAAGTCGCGGGCATCAGCTAGTTACTTATAATATTATAAATGAGAAAGTTTGGATGGATGGATGGATGAATGTTTGTTACTCAATCACACCTAAACGGATCTGGATGAAATTTGGCGCAGATAAAAAGTAGCCTATGTGTTATGCCAGACTATAATAGTCTGGCATAACACATGGCTACTTTTTATCCCGGAAAATTAAAGAGTTCCGCGGGAACCAAAAAGCCTCAAACCACGCGGCCGAAGTCGCGGGCATCAGCTAGTATACCATATAAGAACGTAAGTTCCCTATGGCAGGATAATACGCGGGGCATTGAGCTGGAAAAAACGTTGTGTCAGAAAAGTGTTAGTCTCTGTCTTATAGTATAATATCTTATCCTTCTATTACGCCGCGACCGAGTTACCTATGGATCAACGTGATTTTTTGGAATGGATTTGAGTGCCTTCTGTGTCTGTACTACCTGTGTTATGTGTGTGTGTGTGTGTGTGTGTGTGTGTGTGTTCTGTGTTTGTGTGTGTGTACTGAGAGGGAATTCTAAACTCATATTTTAATGAACCTTTGAATTTAGTTTATTTTAGTCCGTTTATGAGTTTTTTCTACTTAAATAAGTATCATGCTAATTGATTAAGGTAGTTCTGTTGGTCTAACAATATTATAGATAATAACCACAAATACAAAACTCAAACTAACAAAGTTTCCATAGTTATAATAGGTCCCATGTTATGCGCCAGCGTGCTTGATATAGCAACACTAAAGCTTTCACAAAGTTTAGCGAAGTTTTAACGTGTCTCACTAATTAGTAAAGTGCAAATTAGTATCTGAGCATCTGCTCTGCATTTTGCAGTACATCTGTACTGCAAAATGCAGAGCAATTTTGCAATTTCAATTCTGCAATTTTGCAGTACATCTGTACTGCAAAATTGCAGTTTTATTTCAGTGCAGGCAGCGTGTAGCTCTGCAATGCAAAGGTCAGCATAAGCAATGCAGTGTGCAGCACGTGAAAATCGCAATTTTGCTGCTCAAATAATATATCTAGCTACTATCTATACTCTGTGTTTCTTGTCTCTTTCTTGTAGGTTAGGCCAATCCAGCCAAGGCGTTGGGAGGAACACCGTGGGGTTTTAGTCGGTAAGAGTCCGACATAACCTTTGCATTTCCCCAGATGCAAAGGTATCCATGAGGATTTCCCCACGAAAAAAAAAAAAAAAAAAAAGGGCTCGACATAAATAATTAATCAGCCAGTGCCCTTAGGTTAGGTTTTATCGAGTTAATATACTTAACAGATTACAATCTACCGAAAAATAATGCGTTAAATTGTAATCTGTCGACAGTTTACAATCTCGCTAGTTGGATTACAATCTAACGGTTTTTGCAATCTTACGGTGACATATAGACCCTTAAAAGAGCCAGTTTTTCAAACATATTGTTTATTCAAATCTTCCCCTCAATTTGCATCTGCATCTATCGTTTGAACTTGAGAGTTGTGCTGATGCGACACAGATTTCTTATCACCTAAAAATATTTAAGCAGACCAAAAAAACACCACCTAAAAAGCAACTTTGGATTGCAATAGGTCGTAATTGTTCTTCTACTTTTTACCCAAATTTGATTCAATTATAGATGTAAGAAAATTGAATTGAGCCACTCATTTTGCTAGCCTTTTCTGTGGGCAAGTTTAACTACTTATAACTATAACCAGTTTGTAGTGCAACCATGGTTCAACAGCTGTCTGACTGTTTTCCTTAGTTATTATTAAATAACTCAGGATAAATCAATGGCTAGAAAATCCTTTAGTCTTTACATCATTTTAATTAAGTATATTAATGATTACATTATCAAGATTGTGACTGAGTAAATTGATAAATCCTATATATTTTGAAGAGCTAGTTTTCAACCTGCCTTTATCCTCGTAAATTTTTTCATAGACACGAAAGGATTATAACTGTTTATTCCATTTACTTAAAAAACAAAAGTTGTAAATATTAATAATCAAAATAACAACTGAAACTGTAAAATACTTAGCTTGAAAATAGCCAAGTTGAGCGAGAACAATCATTCGACGTTATTCCACCAGGGGCTTGTTACCATCGCATAAAGTAGTAATATTTTAAAATGGTTGACGCTCTTGTTTCAGAAATCCTTAATTTAGTGACGTCAAGGACAAAGGTACGTCATATAAAAGTGCAATTTGAAAAGAATACTGCTTTAAGCAATTGATAGTTAGCCCGCTGTACCAGAAATGGACTAATCATAATTAACATAAACATTACGTTAGTCTAGATTATTAGAACTATATAGTTATGACGTATCCTATATTTAAATAGAAAATCTAGAATTATTTTACCGAAAAGGAAAAATCTACTAAATTTCAGAAGATTTTCTGACTCTGGTCTGCTGTGGACTTTCTCGCTCGGGTTCGCTGAATTTTAATAAGGGTCTGTTTTGTTATTCTGTTTCTTGGGATAAGTAGATGTTAGCTATATCTTGATTCTTACGTTTATAACAGTAGGGTTTCTTGAATCCGTTGTAGTGGATAAAAAAAAAATATCCGTTATGATCCCAAAAGGACCACATGATATTATAATATTGATAGTATTTATGTAAATCTACGTTTAGTGAAAGAAGTACAGCTTTAATTTGCTAAAATCCGCCGCAGTAAGTAAATCTTTGTGGTACAGTACCTATGTATCTTGCGATATTCACCACGCCACACATATCTTCCAAATTATCCTAAACATTTAACGTAGTAAGTATAACGTTGAACGTACACCGACACCGAGTCACTCGACACCAGAGCATCTTCAGGAATGTTGACTCGACAATGCTCGATTGTACTATTCTCGCGTAAAATTCGATTGAAATCTACTTTTAGAAAACAAAGACATATTATAAATGAGACATGAAATAATGCAATCCTCAGTGAGTCGAACAATTAGTTAAATATCTATTAAGTGACGTAATCTAATTTTTTTTCATAATAATACAAAAAGAAGAATGTTCTAATTATATCTGTAACTGCCTCGTTGGTCTAGCGGTTAGCATAGTCGACTGCGGATCACGAGGTCCTGGGTTCGATTCCCGGTCGGGCATAAAATTGTTAGGTATTGGGTTTTTCAATTGAGAAATTCTCAGTGCCAGCCCGGAGTTGGAAGTTGGCGGTGTTTCACCCCCGTGCCTCGGGAGCACGTTAAGTCGTCGGTCCCGGTTATTATCACTAACATGATAATAGTCGTTAAAGCCCGCCAACCAGCAATGGAGCAGCGTGGTGGGTCTAAGCTCTAATTCCCTCTCTCCTCCTATGAGAGTGGAGGCCTGTGCCCAGCAGTGGGACATTAATAGGCTGTAGTGGTGGTGCTGGATATCTGTAAATATTTCCGAGCCCATTTCTTTCCAATATTTTTAACTAAGTTTGTAGCTAAAATCACAAAGTACTAAGCGACTCTTTAAAAACAGTAAGTACCTACAACTTAATAGGTAAACATCAGGTAATACCCACATGGAACGTTTCCGCTTTGCTTTATCGTAATTCGAAGCAAGTAATAAATTAACATAATGAACTTCTTAAATGTTACAATAACGGTAGAATCAAGTAGGTACTTCAATAAGAAAATTCGCACCTTCTTACACAAAGTACCTACCGAGGTACTTTAAGTTAACCTTTACGGTTTAATAAAGATTAAAACTAACGCCATCTAGCGTAATAATAAGAAAATTGTGTAATACAAAACGATTCGCTTAATAGGATGTAATAGAATTGAATTCCACATAATCCCAGATACGGCAATCTTATAAAGTGCAATGGCGGTCTCATTAATGTAATGTGTTTTTGCAGACGGTCGGTAATTACCTAAGTATGGCTCTATGAAATAAAATTCTGTGGAAGAAATTGTAACTATCATAACACTAATATAAGACCACTATAATATGATGCCCGCGACTTCGTCCGTGTGGATTAGGTAAGGCCTTTTGATTCCCACTGAACTCTTAAATTTTCTGGGATAAAAAGAGGCATGTGTCCTTCCCCGGGATACAACCTATCCCTGTACCAACTTTCATCAAAATCGGTGGAACAGATGGACCGTGAAAGCGTAGCAGACAGACAGACACACTTTCGCATTTATAATATTAGTATGGAAGTATGGATGATACGAGTAGGTACTTTGGCACTTTGCAGCGGTTAGCGAGGAATTATGTCTAAATAAAAATGAATGAAGGGAAGTGAAATGAAACCAAAACACTTAGATGAAGAACTTCCAAACTTTAAACGCTGTTGAGAAGTTGATAGGTCCTATTATAATATCATATTCAGCGGTAAATCTTTTAATTTTTCAGATATTTCATTAAGCAAAGGGCTGTAATTCAGACACATGTTATTTTTAAATCGGAATTTTTTTGTGGTAAGGTGATTAATTTTTTCTCCTATTTACCAATCATTAACGTTTATTTTTCTCTTTCTATCTGGATTCATTCTAACTACACTTTAACCATCAAAACCATAACATTATTCAACGGTTTTATTCGAAAACGCGCTAGTGCTAACCGATAATTAGGTAGACACTAAATAACATTGTTAAAGCAACTGATATCTAGGCACTATACAAGCATTGTTAGAGCCTGATACAAGCATCATGAATCACCACACGAACGCACACGAACTTATAGTCATAGTCATAGTCATTTATTTATTAAATATAGGTACACTGTAGGTACACTTATTTTCGTCTAAAAATTACATAAGTAGGTACTTAAAAAGCATGATGGTGATAATGGGTAACGGTATCTTAAAACTAAAGCTACGAGGGTTCCAAACGCGCCCTGGTCTGAGAAGAGCCCACAACAAACTCAGCCGGGTTTTTTTTTATTTTTATTATCACCATCTCACAAATATTCTTACCAAGGAACTATCAGAGACATTAGAGCAAATTATTGCCAGGCTTCCTTGTCGTTTAAGTAGTCCTTAACATGATAATAAGATTTTTCAATGAGTTTACGTTTTACATTACCTTTGAACTTATTCAGAGACATCTTCAACATGTCTTCTGGGAGCTTATTATAGAAGCGGACACTGTTTCCAACAAATGAATTGCTAGTTTTACTAAGCCTAGAAACAGGCATTACAAGTTTATTTTTATGTCTAGTATTGACATTATGACAATCACTTTTCTTCTTGAATTTATCAATGTGCTTATGCACGTGTACTAAATTTTCAAATATATATTGGTTGTGCACTGTCATAATATTGATTTCTTTAAATTTATCTCTTAGTGACTGCCTTGGTCCCATATTATATATGGCTCGAACAGCCCTCTTCTGCAACACAAAAACAGAATTAATATCAGCAGCATTACCCCATAATAATATACCATATGACATAATGCTGTGAAAGTAACTAAAATAAACTAATCTCGCCGTTTCTATATTTGTTAACTGGCGAATCTTTTTAACCACGTATGCAGCAGAACTAAGCCTGTTCGATAAGTCATTAATGTGATAGCCCCATTGGAGTACATAGATAGCTATACGTGTCAGACCTCTGCAGGGCGACCGCGTATCTTTTGCATCAATCATTGACACATCGCAATCACCTCTGATTGGCTGAATTTATGGTATTCTTGCTGCGTCAATGGATTTCGTCCAATAGTGGAAGAGTGTTAACCAATCAGAGGTGATTGCGATGTATCAATGATTGATGCAAAAGATACGCGGTCGTCCTGCTGACGAACATCCTGATTAGATTGATCACATATTATTGTAGTTTAAGTACCTGGATGACCGAGCTTTGATCGATATTTTTTTTTTGGTAAATCGTGGAAATTATATTGAAATATTATTATTTTTTAAATAAAACATTATATTATATTATTTAAAAAAGGGAAACAAATAATCAGACTGGAGACATCTGGACGAACTGGGATCTTTTGGTTTCGGGACCGCCCGATTTTCCACACGAGCTATTATAACCTTGTAGATGGTGGCGAAATTAACCTTTGTATTCTAATGATATTTTAGAAGTTTTTCATGGCCTGAAAACACGGATAAAACGACATTTTCTAAAAATGAATCCTAGCTATATCAATTTATCGCCCCCGAAACCCTCGACATACTAAATTTCATGAAAAATCTATGGTTTACAGGTTTTGATGGACCGGCTTTCGCGTACCTATCCAGTTTCCATTTCGCTGAAGAGAAAGCAAATAGGGCAATATCACGTGCCATTACGTAATCCGGGTACGGATGTACACAGAATTTGAAATATCTTCATAAAGGATTTGCCACATGAAACGTGAGGATCGGCGACAGTGCTCGGGCTTCAATTTTCTGCGAACCTATTCAGTAAATTATTTTTCTAACATAAAAGGATAAACTGACTGACTAATATTACTACCCACGTAAGCAGAGCTCTAAAAATTGTTTTTTTTTGGTATGTTTTCTCTATACCCTAGCCTTCCTATTTTTTCATTGAAATGAAATGTTTTATTTCAAGTAGGACTTGTGCCACTTATGGTCCAAGATCCCAGAGCCGCCAGACCTTGCTTATTGTCTGGGAAAAAAAATTGTGAATATAGTAGCTTTGCTACGTAGATCTACTCTAGACTCTAGCACTCTGTTACGCATCCATTGTATCTAACTGCACAACGAAAGGGTTTCCCAGAATTCTGCTCGAGACTGAAGCAGTGGCGAGACAGCTCATAGAATGACAAATAATTTATTATCTGGTTCAATTTTTTTTTCTAAATTTGCAAAATTACCGCGCAATCAAGTCGCACTATGTCCGCTCTAATTAATCATGGCTGCTCGCTGCCGCTACATCGGTAATGTGCGGGCTTTGTGCTACTGCTGATTCATTGCACGTCCGTACCAACACTGATAAAGAGCAAGCATTAGTTCAATAATAGAAACGGTTAAAGCCCTAAAGTGACTAAGACGCCCGACCTCCTATACAGCGTCGCAGGTTAGATACCCGGGCATGCACCACCGACTTTTCAAAGTTACGTACGAACTAAGTCAACTAGTTGCGCCAACGCATATCAGTTGATTGTTAAGCAACCTTAACCCAAGTCGATAACTGGACGGGTGACCGAATTTGGTAGTCCGAATTCGGCCTTTTAGTTTCCTCCATGATTCAAAGAGCACGTTAAGCCGTCGTTCCCGGTTATTAACATTTGATGATAATCATTAGTAACCCAAGATTTGAAATAGTACTCTTAGTCGAGTCGCATGCGGAAGGACCTGGGAACCCACCGCATTATTTTCCCAAGAAAACCCCTACCATTATGTGATTAATGGGACACGACCCTCAGTAATGAGGAACACGATGCAGAGAGAAGTATGAATTGTATGTAATAAGTATGAATTGCTTCAAATGGTGAAAAGAAAATATCGTGAGAAAACCTGTGTGCCCGATATTTTTTATTAATAATGTTCTCGAAGGTATGAGAATCTGCCAATCAGCACTGGGCCAGCGTGGTGGACTATGACCAAACCCGAGAGGAGATTGGTGCTCAGTAATGAGTCAACAATGGGTTGAAATGATAATATGATGACATGAAATGATTTATTTATTTCATGTAGGATAACTTGTGTCACTTATGATACGTCAAGACTCTACCACCTTCTACTGAGAAGAGCCGGCAAGATACTCAGCAGTTGCTCTTTTCTTAAAAAAGAAAAAGGTTACAATAAGCAACAATACAACACATACATTACGTTACAAGTATTACACTGACTTGTGGGTCACTGGATGCGAGCCCGGTTTCTTCCATGCAACTTTGTCACTCAGAAAGTCATCAATAGAACTATAAGATAGTGATGATGATTCACTGAATACGATAAAATCACATCGTATTACTTTGTCTCCCGAATGTACCTACTCTAATTTAGTGCTGCACCTGCGATAACAGAAGGCTTCACGAAATCACTATGATTGATTATACCCATGTCAACCGTTACGAAAACGTATGACTTGCCTATATTATAATGATATTGTAATAAGACGAACAAGTTATAGGTAACAATAAGAATAAAGTAAACTTTCTTCTAATGAAACTCTTTATTAGTAATTTCAGGGAAATAAAGTATTTAATTTGAAAAAGTTCTAGGTTCCAAATTATGTTAGTATGTAGGTTAATTTTTTTTGTCATCCTAGTAATGTGAAATGATGAAATTGGTAGAATTAAACTAAAGATGGAACAAAAATGATAATACCTACAATCTACATGATGAAAAAGTCTCGCACTGACAGTAAAAACTAAAAAATAAATACCTACTTGGTCTTTCTAAGAAGACCACACAATGGACCAAGTTCAATATTAACCATCAAGGTAGACTAAAATGTTGTAGTTGGAAACACCTGACGGCCTCGGTAAAATAAATTTGCTTCATTGTGTCGGCTTAGAATTTTCATTTAGAAGCAGTATAAATGTAAAATTACCTTTTCTAACTGCCTTGCTGTTACGAGTCGCTACCAACTGACAATGCTTTTCTAATTGAAAAGTATTGCCCAATTTCCTATCTCACGTTTTGGTCCACATTCTTTCGTGAACCAATTAAAATGCCTTTTTTGATTTTCGCCAGCGTGCGAATTTTTCTTTCGCGAATTTACGCTACAAAGCTAACTAGATATTATATGCTTTTCTTACAAACTAAATCAATCTTAGTAATTCAATATATTTCAGTACATATACTTAAATGAAGGACGAAAAGTCTGAATTCAACCCACTAATGGAGAAGTTTCCTAATTTATTTTTATAATTAACAAGATGATGCCCGCGACTTCGTCCGCGTGGATTGATGATTTTTAATTCCCGCGGGAACTCTTCAATTTTCTCTGTACCGAATTTGATCAAAATCGGTTGAGTATTTGGGCCGTGAAAGCGTAGCAGACAGACATACAGACAAACACACTTTCGTATTTATAATATTCCTATGGATTATAAAAATTAAAGTGAAATATAACAAAAAATTAAAGGATCATTAAAACATCTCAACAAATGAAAGAATAAATTTCCGCTAAAAGCTGGCCTGCTCCCAGTTAAATATTATGTTCTTCCTTTCGGGAACATTTACATTACATCTTGGGTGCTAATGATTTCGAAGCCTTAGATTTATTTATATTAATTAATACGTGTTGTGAGAATACAAAATATTTCTTTCACAAACATTACGTAAAAAGTTAAGAATGTCCCATGAAAATGATTTCAGAGTACTTATCCCTGTAAAGACATGGAAGGTCGTAAGGGACCAAGGATGTTTTAATAAAGACATATAATTAGCCAAAGGTTCCAACAATGTTGTGTTTACTCAACAAATTGGGGTTCCCAAGTTGTATAAAGTTGGGACTATAAAAAGGGTCGAGATGGGACCGGATTATTCGTACATAAAATTAAATCTTCTTCAAGTTATGCTCTTATCTTTGTACTACGAGAAGAAACAACTTTTATGATTTGTCATGATCACATAGCATTTTGGACGATTGAGTTGGTGCTTAGATTGAAGGATTGCAATATCGTAGTGTCCATATAGTGACCCACGTCATATATTTTCAAATTCAAATTATTTATTTCTGGAACACGGTAGCACAAAGATGTTCTTAAAAACATTTTAGGTCCATGCCAGGTAAGCAGATCACAATATAGACAATTCAAGCCTCCATTATAGTCCATATTATTATATACTAGATGATGCCCGCGACTTCGTCCGCGTAGATTTAGTTTTTTCCACCGGGATACTAAGTACTCTATGTCCTTCCACGGGATACAACCTATCCCTGTACTAAATTTCATCAAAATCCGTTGAACAGGTGGGCCGTGAAAGCGTACCAGACAGACATACAGACAGACAGAAGCTCTTTCGCGTTTATAATATTAGTATGGATTCAGGGGATTAACGTCATCCTAAGGATGCTCACTGACTGTGAGCACAGAATAGCTATTATTAGTACATATCGGTTTGTGAGGCTCGCACCGCGGCACTAGAGTATTGTTGGCCCTCATTTTCAAATTCAAATTCAAATGTTTTTATTCAAATAGACTTTTTACAAGTGCTAATGAATAGTCGAATGAATCTACCACTGGTTCGGAATGTCGTTCCTACCGAGAAGAACCAGCAAGAAACTCGGTGGTTCATCTTTTGAAAAAAATAAAATATATTTACAATTGCATTAGTCTAAAAGATACCTACATAAGTAACAGCAGTCCTGAGCATTGCTGGAGCGAGTCAAATCCAGCGCTTTTATTATTTTAAATATAATCTTCGACAGTATAATAAGCTTTTTTCAGGAGCAATTTTTTAATGGCTTTCTTAAACTTGAACTAATCCGTATCCGTATGTCTCGATGCGCCACAAGTTGTTTGTGGCGCAATAATTTTATACCACCACAATCACTACCTACCATTAACGTCCCACTGCTGGGCACATGCCTCCACTCTCATAGGAGAGAGGGAATTAGAGCTTAGACCCACCACGCTGCTCCGCGTGTTGGCGGGCTTTGACGACTATTATCATGTTAGTGATAATAACCGGGACCGACGGCTTAACGTGCTCTCCGAGGCACGGGGGTGAAACACTTCCTAACTCCGGGCTAGTACTAGAATTTATTGTCAGAAAAACTCAATACTTACTTAATTATGGCCCGACTCATTATACTCAAATATGGACTCGAACCCGGGAGTCCCGGGACCTAGTTGGTCGTAGTCAAACATGCTAACCACTAGACCAACGAGGCAGTTTAATTTTACAGCTGATATGTTATAAGTTTGCAAATTGAGTAGAATAGAACTTATTCCCCTGGGAAACCAGAAATTTTGTCAAACGTATAAATTCCACGTGTGATTAGCGCAGGTAAGAATGAGAACACACTAGGGACTGGACAGTTACAAGCGCCGAAAAGTCCGCGTCGGAAAAAAAATGTTTTGTCTTGTCGCACTAGTGTGTGCGATTTGCGGCTTCTTACAAAAAATACGCGCTACTTTTGTCCCTGGTGCGTTTCGGTTCTTATTTCCACGGGAAACCAGATTTTATCCTCGCTTTTCACACCAACATTGCCGGTAACGTCTATTTGGTGTAGTATTTAAAGCTATTAACCTGTATTACTACTATGTATAGTACTATGAACAACTGTAAATCATAAAGTCAGACATAATAATTCGGGAACGGAGATTGCGGCTTTCGCCAAGCTATACGATACGAAGCCCGCAATCCCCTTATTTTCAGTAATTTCCCAAATCGGCTGTTACTAGGCGATTAGTCGGCAGGTTAAGCCAGCTGGCAGCTTGTGGCTATCAATTTTGTAGGGGCAATTCCCACCCCATTACGAATTGCCCGGGTCAGCGCAGGTTAGGGCAAAAACGAAGAATTTGCAGGATTAGGTACGTGACCCCTGAAACTTGTTGAAATTTCAAACTATTGATCGATCTCATCCTTAATTTATTTTTTATCAGATGATGCTGCGACTTCGTCAGCGTCAATTTTAGTTTTTTATAGGTTAAGTCGCACATTGCCGTCCCCGAAAAGCAACATATTATTATCACAGAATAGGTAATAGTTCAGGAATTATCCCGGTCAGTGGCGTGTACAGTATTCCAGAGCCCGGGTAAGCAGTACCTTCATGACTCTATGTCGTCCACACCACTGATCTCGGTGCCTTTCATCAAAATCGTATTAGTGTGAAAGTCTGGATTCCACTATTAGTTTACTTTCAGTCGGGGATGTTTTTAAGATCCGGCAAATGAGGTTTTTGCTAAGTACCTGAACCAAAGAAAAAGGTATTTTATTTGTATTGATTAACTATCCTATTTTTTCACTAAGTTTACTTGACTCTACTATATATAAATCACTCACATTCCTCAAATTGCTCCATATAATTTAGTTAGTTAAGTTGTATGAGTAGGTATGAAAACAGTCGTTATCATCGCGGACCCCTCTCGGCTCTATTAGGCGTAAGTTAAACCGTAAGGCGGTTATACAGCTATTAATTTTACCCGGACCGTTCTCCGGATATAAATTTTGGATACGAAGGGATTCGGTGCGGCTGGATATTTTACACCACAGTTGTTTTAGTCTAGTCTGTAAAAATGAACCTGAATTTCTGGAAAATGGTTGTAAAATACCAATAAAAAAATAAGTTCCATTATGCTTATTATCTGATCAAACGCTACCTGGTAATCTTTTCAGTGATATAGGAATGCTCACTTCTTTTTGATTTCAATAATAACTATACAGAGTTATTTAAAAAATACTAAAGGGTTACTTTTGTAGGCAAGTAATACTGAACTTTTGAAGGTTAAAAAAAAATTTAAACTTTTCGGCGACGCGTCTAGAAGCACAATTTTTTTGAATTACGATTGATAAATTTCTCGCTTGAACGAATAAACCACATTGGTCCAATAATAATAATAATTCAGTTATGTAACGTGACTAAAATTCTTTTAAAAAAATATATTTCGCTCTGAAAATTCAGCGAAAAGCTTGTTTTAGACGAGAGTGGGTACAATAAATATTGTAGGAATAGACGGAGTAGGTAAGAACCGTCGCAGTCCGCTCTTGGTCTTTCAGGACAAAAACACACTACGAACCGGGTAAGACAAAACGTCCACGTGAAGTCCAATCCAGTTTTATATCGTCTCAACCAATAGACGTCCCACGCAGCTGGACGAAGGTCTCCTGCGTGGATCTTTACAGAACACGATCTTATGTCTTGTTTCCAGCGGCTCCCAGCTACTCGCTTCACACTCGAGATCGACTGAGTAAGGGAGGTAAAAGACCTCTATCCTAGCACTCCAACTGTAACCTCACCTACTCGCGGTTATTATGTACTCTGAGGCTATTTTAAACTATCATGAATTAAATGGAGAGCTTAAATAAATATATCTTTAATTAAAACCGCTAAAATGAACTCGTAACAACAAAAGCTTTCTAACTCCTATTGTGGTTTCGTGTATATTGCACTAAAACTCTCACAATGCTGCTCCTGAAATCTCACAACGTATTTTACACGTGCGGTATAGTGTTCAATCGTAGGTACTTAGTACTAACATGGGTGAAATACTAAGAGAAATATAACTCACCTTGCGGAGGTATTGGACATGAATTTCAAATTAAGTAATAAAACAATGAGGAATATTTCTTTAAATTATAAAACAGCCATGTAAGGGCTATTTATATTGTACCTTTTCCCAATTTGACTAAGAGTAAGGTAAATTGTGTGTTTAGAGACGAGTAAGGAGAATTTATAATTAACTAAGTACAATTTTTATTATCACGTAAATTAGTTAATTATAATTTTTTCTTAGTTGGTACATATAGTATTACCACAGCATGTATATACAGCATACAGTGAGAATAAGTGTATTGCCTAGACGTCTCTATATAATAATAGACCGGCTATATGAAGTATCTCTCTAGGTTATGAGCTATGGACTATAGGTTTATTAAGGTTACAGAACATTAATAAACTCGCTGACCGATAGTTACCGTTCCTACTTTCAGGGAAAGCCAATACTTTTAGAGTTCCGTACCTCAAAAGGAAAAAACGGAACCCTTATAGGATCACTTTGTTGTCCGTCTGTCTGTCTGTCAAGATAAGAAGCATCTCAGGAACGCTTGGAGGTATGAAGCTGAAATTCATATCAAATACTTAGGTCTACTGTCCCTCGGAGCTGTCAAAAAATCAAACTTCTAAGACAACGCAATCAAAAGATACAGCCGTTTATGCTGCAAATTTTCGACACTCGCAAGGGAATCAAAATCTACAGGGTACTTTCTGTGAACTCAGAATCTTGAAATTTGGTACGAAGCAACATCTTATAGCACAGATAAGGGAAAAATTACGAAAAGCATACACGTTTAGTCACATGATGTAACCAAAAATTTACGCAAAAATAATTTTAAACTTACTAATTTTATGTATTTCATTTAGTAATAAAAATACCATATATTTTACTTATATACAGGTTTGTACGGAACCCTCGATGCGCGAGTCCGACGCGCACTTGGCTGGTTTTTTTTTATCAAGCACCGATCGTTGCAATTTCGTTAAATCTTAATTAAACGACTATCCGTCTTCTGCGTTGTTTCTTATGGGCACACGGTGCATAAGAATTAGCATCTTAATTAAGTACTAATCTTTTATCTTCTTTTCAAATTTGGTACATCACCAATCGAAGAACAGCAAGATCTTCAACGGTTTATTTTTATTAAAAAAAACCCAACAACACTTTATTTGAAGCACGCTAAAAAAATACACACACCAAATTAATACTAGTTCTCATTTTAATATCAACTCAAACACGCAACAGTTCAACGATTCAACCTCATTGCGCTGTTCTTGAAAATCGTGTGTACACTTCATCTCAATGTAAAAGCTGACTCGTGTAGCCGGTGATTGATTACGTGGACCCGACACCTGACAAATGTAGATACATACACAGCCTTCTCTCTTTCCTAAAAACTCTTCGCAACATTGAGAAAACAAAGACTTCCTTACTAAGACATTGTTTTTTCTTTCACACATATTTCACGAGCAAACGGAATTGCCTTTTTTACTTTTCTTTTAAATGTTTGCACTGAAACAAAACAGCATCTAAACATTATGGGACGTTTTTCGATTTCACCAAAAATGTTCAACGACATTTCATTGCGCCTTCTGTGAGCCATTTTATTTTAGGAGTGTTTTTGTGTCATTATTTGGCATGACTGCTCTTTTATCACAGCAATTCTGCATACTAAGAGCCTTTATGCCAAATCTACTTAGGTAATTCTGGCTCTTAAATAAAGCAAGAAAGAAATTATTTTCTTTCTTGCTTTATTTATTTGCGATCAAGGAATCATCAACATTCGCATAGCATATTTTGGATACGTCGAATCCACGCTTATATAGATATGGAGTAATGTTTCGGGGTAATTCAGTGAACAGGGAAAAGTTATTCAAGGCTCAAAAAAGGTACATTAGAGCAATTAAAAACTTATAATGGACAGGTAGCTGCGAACCACATGTTAAAGAATTTCAAATACTCACATACCCTTGTCTTTTTATATATTAGACAGCGGTGTCAGCGGTGGTACAGCTTCCTCTAATCACTGAAAAAAAATTATTACAAATCGGTTTAGAAACCACGGAGATATGCAGAAACATACATTTAAAAAAAATACGGGCCGAATTGAGAACCTCCTCGGTTAAAAACAAATAATATAAAACAAATTAAAATATAAACCTTAAAATAAAGGCATTAAAGTTTAATTAAGAATGTCGCATATTTATATTTCTAAGACATTTTGTCTTCGTTACAACGCGGTGATGGTGTCGGTGTCGGTGACGCGAATCCACAAGCTTACCCTTTACCCAAAAATTGTTCAACGCGGCTAAAAAGTTTTTACTTCAAAAATATTCTAATAATTAATACTAAATAATTTATGAAAGGGGCATGATACTTATAAATAAAATGATTTAATTGTTTCAGATGAGGAACTAGTGTTCAGAGACAGATGGGGAGGCCTGACGCTGTTCAATGTAAAGAACTTCACGACGAGACTGCTCATGAATAACTCCACCTTCGTAAGTACACTCAGTACATAATACCATACCTTACACAAGAACCGGCATAGCCATCAGGAGACACTAAGTTTACGTTTACTGACTTGCCACTACCAGGGGGGTTACTATCAACGCCTGAAGTCGTATTATTTTAATATTGTTGACGCCTATGATATCCTGTGATAGCCTATGCGTTATTCCAGACTATAATCTACCTCTTTGCCAAATTTCATACAGATCCGTTCAGCCATTCTGGCTTGATTGAGTAACAAACATCCATCCATCCAAACTTTAGCCTTTATAATATTAGTATAGACTTTTTGTTTTTCTCTGTCCTTAAGTATATTAGGAAAAATAAATTTAATTCGTTGAGATAACAGTAGTTGAAACTCTATTTTTTTCTTCCACAAAATAGTTACTTACATAAGTCTCAATATTAACCCACTTAAGTCGATCGTGAGGAAGATAAATGGAAAACCGAAAGAAGTCACATTAAAACATTGACAAATGTTGTCGATAAATTTCGAGATCTGGATAACTAACAATTTATTGTTTTTGTCTACTTATCCATTTGCCGAGATAAGTAATATTGAAGACCTGGTTCTAAAGACGAAAAAACTTTCGAGATATTGATCGAATGGATTGTTTTTTTTCACGGCGAAAGGGCAAGAAGATAAAGAAATACGTGCCTCAGTCGGCAGTGACGTAAACTCACTATTCTGCGGTGCCCCTGATTCTACTGAATTCATTTGAATACACACAGTACTGAAAATTGCGTTTCGTAAGCCTCTTGTCGCTCTTTTGGCTGAGGGCGAACAACTTTAAGGCGTATACACCATAGGAGCCGGACAAGACTAAAGGTACGAAGAGAACCATGCTTTTTTTCTGTTGCCTAGTGTGTAGACAACAGACTCTGCTTCTGCTTCCGCAACTACGGAAGTTCTGCTCGTTTTTTGACATCCGTTTCTGCTTCTGTTTCCGCAACTTTTATAACTGAACGATAACGGATTTAGGAGAGTAAGGCGCGCGTGCGGCGCACATTTCACATCTCCGTTTCTGTTTCCTTTATGACACCACTACTTAATGTGCGCGCTCCACACAAAATTGAATGACGAGGAAGTATTGTGGACGCGTAAGTTTCGTCCTATCCGGGCTCCGGCCCCTTGTGGTTTCTTTTTTCCTTTCAAGTATGCTGACCCAAAAATAATACCAGTAAAATAGAGGGTATTTTTCACAGAGCTAAACTGCAGACTCTATTTCTGTGATACTTTTGCGACATGCCTTAATTGATTGTCACTTCAAAAAGCGTTGTGAAATTCAGGGGAAAATCTTTGTTATTTTCATGCAATAAAGTGTCGACGTATTTTATTTAAAAAATCTTTTCTGCTTGCGCTTTGGTAGGCACTATATCATTATAAAACCTGAGATATTCCCGACAAATTCCCCAATAACAATGCATAATAGCATGCAACTCTACCTAATACGCTAATATATAATTTATTTTTAAAAAGTTCCTTAAGAATTGGGTTGTCTGAAGGAGATCACTTAAGTTTTCTCTATGTTATGTGTGGCAGTAAAGAATTTATCTATCTATCTAATATGTGTATTGTAAATATCATAATGGAATTTGATCAAAGTAACTTACCTTTATATAAACTTTGATATGATTTGATATGAGCCTTTGATAGCTAACACGCGACTATGTAGTTAAAGCACTTATTCCCGCGGGAACTCTTTGATTTCCTGGGATAAGCCGGGAATCGGGATGCAACCTGGCTACTTCAGTATAAACCAAATCTGTACTCTGCATGTCTAAATCAGTTAAACCAATCCGTGAAAACTTAATAGACATACAGATTACAATTAAACACATAGACTTTCGCAAAATATAATACTTACCTATTTTTTATTTCCTCCTATTACCTTAAGAGCATTTTTAAAACTAATTCAGTAATCCCAAGGTATAGAAACTGAAAATTCCCTAATCGATGTAGTGTGCAATATCTTCTGAGCGCGTGACACAATCGAATGGATTATCAAGACACATTGCTACGCTGTATACGGGCATTGTTAGCAGTGTCGTTAAAATAAAGCGTTTTAGGGTTCCGTAGTCAATAAGGAACCCTTATAGTTTCGCAATGGCCGTCCGCGGCTTAGCTCAGTGACAAAGTACTGGAAAGCTGTAACTTGACATGGGCATACATAATGATAAAATTAAAGTAGAATAGAACTTTAAAAAAAAATTTTTTTTGCGTATTCTCCCCTGTAGAGCTATGCTCGGAGTATCCCTGCGTGATCAAATCAGAAATGAGGAGATCCGTAGGCGAACCAGAGTAACCGACATAGCTCGAATAGTCGCCAAGCTCAAGTGGCAATGGGCGGGGCACATAGTTCGTAGAACCGATAGGCGTTGGGGTCCCAAAGTGCTTGAATGGCGGCCTCGCACCGGGAAGCGTAGCGTTGGACGACCCCCCACTAGGTGGACGGACGATCTCCAGCGTGCAGCTGGGAGCCGCTGGAAACAAGCGGCACAAGACCGTGCTCTGTGGCGATCCATGCAGGAGACCTTCGTCCAGCAGTGGACGTCTATAGGTTGAGACGACGACGACGACGACGATTCTCCCCTGTACATAAAGTGGGGTGTTTTTTTTTTCACGTCTATCCTATGGGATGTGGTGTTGTTGGATAGGTGGTTCAAAAATATTGCGAGTGTGGAAAACAATTTTTCGATTCAGGGATCCTTTGCGATACATAAAGCTTTAAAATTCTAATTTCTGTTAGAGTCCTCCGGCCAACTAAACGGTTGTTTTTGCATGTGTGAAAAAAATTCATGGAAGTAGTAGGTACATATAAAGAAGTTTAAAGGAAATCTTCACTTTAAGCAGTAGACCTTAAAAGTTTACGAGTAATAGTCGGCCAACGTGTAAGCCGTCCGCATAATATTGCGACGGGCAACCACGGAACCCTACTCTGCACGTGGCACGACACGCACTTGGCCGGTTTTATTTTACAGATAATGACTCTCTTAACAATGAGATAGATGTGAATTTCGCTCATCGAATCGGATTTTACGAGTATCTTTCTGAAAGCCTGGCATTATTGGATTTCTTGTTAAAGATGTTTTTTATTTTCCTTACTGTTTCATTTTAATTCGGAACAACGAGCATAGGTCTTGTGTTATAGGTAGGTGTTACATTTTCAGATAATTATATGACTGATCTAAGTATACTTTAAACAGAGACCTAATAAAAAGGAGCTATTTTATCGGTGATAAGTCATTCGGGCAATTTCTATAGGAACCTTGAGTACCGATACAGTATTCCGATAAATCCACATAATTATTAGGCGAAATAAAAGTCACACTCCGTGGCTTTAACCATGGAAAATAAATAAATCCCTATTAACGCCACAATCTACAACCTGTGCTACAGCGAAGGATTACCACATAAGTACACGAGTGGATTATTATTGTTCGGAATTTATCGTAAAGCCCCTGTAAAGCGTGGGGCCCCCGTAAAGCGTGATATTATAACTTGACATTAAAAATAAAAATTATTTCCAAAAAACCGACTTCCAACGCCACTGTAAAGTAATAAATAATTTTTATTTCTACCCACTATGTTGAAGTCGGGTGAGCCTGATGCGTCAACTTTGCTTATCCTTGTCATACAATTATGTATTGCTTTACAGTGGCGTTGGAAGTCGGTTTTTGGAAATTATTTTTATTTTTAACTTTTTAGTGTCAGGGTTGAGGATTTGGAGTCAGATTTTTTTAAGGGGCCACCTCGAGAGCTTTCTCTATAGTCTGATAGAAAAAAAAATCAAATCGGTTCAGAAACCACGGAGATATGTACCGACATACATTTTAAAAAAAAACGCCTCGAATTGAGAACCTCCTCCTTTTTTGGAAGTCTGTTAATAACAGGAATTTCAATGCTGTCACGATGGTCCAGTAAAGCTAATCGTCCGATATGCCAGAATTAATCACGGTTTGATCAAAAACATTGCCAGCGTGGGTATCAATGTCGGGACTCGGGAATAGCGATTTATGAGCGATTTTATTTTTAAAAGGAGTAAATACAATAGCTGACGTGAATATATCGGTACAATTTATTTGCACAGCGTTCTGCGAACTTTTTATTCAGGAAGCTTTACAAAGGGATAATTCTGAATAAGGAGCTTTACATACAATTGATTTTGGGCTTATAGACTTAATTCAGGTATATTTATTATTTGCTCCCAGCAAATGAAAATCTGTTATGTTAAACAGTAAGTAGGTCTCATATTACAATAAATAAATAAATAAATAAATAAATAAACTTTTATTTCACAAACTTACAAATGTGTCTTAGTAACTAAGGGCAAAACAAAATTGAGATGCAATGGCTTGTATAAATATACACACAGATTGATGCGCAGACTCTGCACTAAGATAAAACTTGTATTACAGAAGTCTGCATACCCTTCGGAGGAACAAATTTAGCCAAAGATTTACATATGTATATCTATTATAACATTTGTAATATTCTGTATGAACTGTGAGGATGTCTCTTTAAATACAATATGCTATACTAATATCTTAAAATCCCCGGTATCTTTCCAGGCATATTATTAAAGATTATGTGAAAGACCTATTTCGATTTGCAATTCAAATACAACATAAATGTTATCTAACTATCTAACCTATTAAATAGTTATTATGAACATTTTGATCTTGAATAAATCTGATCTGTTAGTACCTCATCAGAACTTTCCTATATATAATTGTGCAATCTATCAACAGGTTTCCTCTTTCAAAAATATTATTTGCCGATAAAAATATAATAGTCCGTATCAACTAAATCCTCGATATATCTAACCTCAACTAAATCGAGTTCCACGATAAACCCAATAGTTGCTCCGACAATCCGATTTGTATCGAATTCGTATCAACTTATTCTATCATCCGAACTCATAAAGTAACATCCATCCAAGTACCTAGCATTTTTGTCCGGCGTTCTTTTATTGACTTTTGTATAGACTAAATGTATTAGACTTAATATATTTTTATTCTAAAAGTTTATATGAGAAAATCACAATTTAAGAAGATTTAAAACTCATATTAGAAAGGATTTTCATTATCATATTAGATACCAATATTTCTTTTTCATAGCTATAATATTTCTTTTTCTAGATAGCTCGTATTTCAGAAATCAAGTCAGCTTTGCTTCTTTTTAAAAAATACAATAATTTACAATTCAGCATACTGATTATACGTATGTACTCGTATAGTGCTATGCCTATGCATAACAAACGTGCCAAATGTTTGTTCAGACTAGCTCTTGACTGCGATATCACCTGATCGTAAGTGATGATGCAGTCTAAGATGGTAGCGGGCTAACCTGTTAGGGGCGTGGCAGTTATATTAAGCCCATACCCCTTCGGTTTCTACACGGCATCGTACCGGAACCCTAAATCGCTTGGCGGTACGTCTTTGCCGGTAGGGTGATAACTAGCCACGGCCGAAGCCTCCCACCAGACCAGACCAGGGAAAATTCAGAAATTATAAATTCCCAAATTGACCCTGCCGGGGATCGAACCCGGGACCTCCGCACGTTAAGGCAACATCGCTACACACTGCGCCTGTGACTGCGCCACGGAGGTCGTCAAATGTTGGAGGTATGTTGACAATACACATTTACCACGCATCTGCCTACATGTTGGCGAAATAGTTAGGTACCACTTTGGTACTGAATAATGGTTGATATTCTTGGTAACTTATTTAATTTTCCCTTAGAAATTAGAAAAATACGTAGATGTTACAAAAAGATGCCCGCCAACCCGCATTGAAGCAGCGTGGTGGGTCTAAGCCCTAATTCCCTCTCTCCTGTGAGAGTGGAGGCCTGTGCCCAGCAGTGGGACGTTAATAGGCTGTAGTTGATAGAAAGATGCTAAAATTCTACAGCGAAATAAGGGAAAATAAAGAAATTATGAAATACAAAATGAAAATGCAATGAAGCATATCTACCAAAACATATAAGATGCCTAATATAATATTTACTCAATTATATGATAGATCAAGTTGCAATATTAACACAATAATGCTAGATATTTAGGTAACCTAATAGAATTATTTTCCATTATACCTACTGATCGTTATAGAAAAACATCTTTGATGCAAAAGAAATGTTACAGTGGTTACTACCCATTTACTTCCGCTAAAAGATAGCGTAATTAAAGAAGTAACTACCCAATTAAAAAATGTATAATGTTCTTCCACAGAGAGAACTAAATGCGGTGGACTTCAAAGTGTCAGCAGATCTGAAATTCGTTCTCCTCATATCAGACGTACGGGCTGGGTGGAGGCATGCGCGGCTTGCGCGGTATCACGTCTATGATGTAATTACTAGGTAAAAAAGGCACATTTTTTTTAGGCAAAAATTACTAGGAAAAAGATTCCCTGAATCTAAATTAAGATTCCCAGTTCGAAGGCAGAAGAGAAGACAACTCTTTTTCAAGACAATCTTTTTTAGGTCTTGACTCCTGTTTAAAATGAGCCTTAATAGTTCGCTAGGTATCATAATAATTTATAAAATCAAACTATCCCTTATGAACTCTTGAATAATTTTTGAAGGATCGAGAAAACGCATTTCGATTTTCTATTCTCCATTTATGACACTGAGTACTTAGATTAAGTACCTTTGTTGAATTTTTAAAAACATAATTTATAGATAATACTAAAAGGAGAAAGTTACTAGAAAGGTTTTTCTAGTACCTTTCTTCTCGTAAGTGAATCGAATGCACGAGAAACACAAATAAGATAGAGGCTTAGAAACTCTTTATCGTGGCGCTACACCCACATATAATCTAAATCAGGCATTCGACGAATTGGATAGATACCTTCTTATGTGAGCTTACGGATAGGATTATAACCTACCGATGTTTAGATGCTTTGGTGTACTGTGTACGTATAGGTACTTTCTGGCGAATCCGTGAGACCATGGCATGTGGAAGTCCCTACAAGCATTACAAGAGACCTTTGTAGACAGTAGACGTATATCGGTTGACGACGATGAAGTCAACTATATTCTTATTCAGGTATGCTTTTCTACATATCTCGCTCGTCCAGCCAGATCTTTCGCGTTCAATTTCTATGGACTCCGCGCTCACGACGTCTAAAGTCGTCATTACTTTTTGTTGTTATTGGCAGGAATAAAATCTCGATATCACCAGTAGAAGAAGATAGATCAGCACCGCTGTTACAGTATGCGGAGTGGGCGCCGACCGGCTCTGGCCTCGTCTTCGTCTACGATAATGATATTTACTACAAACCTAGGGTTCTGAAGACACTCGTCTGCAGGATCACGAGCAATGGTAAGCTTTTCACTTGGGTTAATATTTTTTGGGATTATTTTACGAAACCAACCACAATTTGCTTTGTGCTCAAGAGCATGACACTTTGACCTACCTATCTACCATATACCAATTATTCCTATTTCACTTGGGCGCACCACTCAACATCTTGGTAGGGTTTCTAAAAATGTACTAAAACAGATGTTCTAAAATCCCTTTAGCAATTCAATAAACAATTGATTGAGCTAGAGTGCTCAAAAAGATATCAGGTATCGGGTTTTTAAATTAGTACAAAGGTTGACAGATTTTCTTAGGAACTTGTACTTCAAGGAGCTCAAGAGAGTTGGGGCACAGTGTTACTTATTCGTCGGATTTGACTTATAATCGAACGCGAACATATGAAATCGCAAATCGTCTCGAAAATTTTTGATAGCCGAAGTTTATGCTTCACACAAATAATTTTCTTCATGCAAACATAAACATTTGCACGTTCCGCCGAATTCGGAGCACATATTCGTAGATATTTAAAAATTTATCGGCCGTGCACCGATTTATCAAAGTTATGTTTGCATTCTGCCCTCGTGCGCTCTCACAAAGGCCAATCTTGCGTTAAATCAGAACGGGGTATATACTTCGCTCACGTATGCTTTTAAAATTCTCGTGAATAGGAACTTTTGTAGTTTTCACATTTACGGCTTACATCAAATTCTATTTATCGGGCCTCAGACGTCATTTGCCAAATTGCTTGCGAAAACTTATTGAACCCTCGATAGGTACGTGACCAAACTTTTGATAGATTTTAAATTATATCTTTCGGTATTAGCTATTGTGCTGGCTAGCCGATATTTTCCAGCGCTTTCCCATTTACATCAACACGGAATATTATAATAAGTAGGTAACCTTATTCCCTAACTAGGACAAGTTCTTGGTCTCGTCCACTCATCTAGAATTAACTAAATTGATAAGGTGATGTTGTAAGATAATAACAAAAAAAATGGGAGTCATAGGGACTGCCGATAGAACTAGAAGTGAAAACGACTATATAATTTTTTTTCTTTATTTAAATTTTATTTTAAATAGATAAACCTTAACAATAAGGCATTAAAGTTTAATTTCGAATGTAGTACATTTATATTTAAGACATTTTGGCTTCGTAACAACGCCAGCATGTCGCTGTTCGCGAGCATGTCGGTCACGGGAATCCATAAGTTTACCCCGTACCAAAAAGTGCTAAACGCGGCTAAAGAAGTTTTCACTTCAAAAATTACTTAAGAAACTTATTGTAGGTATATAAACATGAAATCGATTTGTCCTACAGGAGTCCCAGGAGTAGTCTTCAACGGTGTGCCAGACTTTCTGTATGAGACGGAGGTTCTTAGACTGGACCGAGCTTTATGGTTCAGTCCAGACGGACAGACACTCATGTACGTGACGTATAACGACACCCAAGTCCAGCAGCACAAGTATCCATGGTATGGATTGGATCAGCAGGAACCGCCCGCATACCCCACAATACGGACGTTGCGGTACCCAAAGGTAAATTTTATGAATTACCTACTAGTTGTTGCCCGCGACTTCATCCGCGTGGATTAAGTTTTTTATTTGCCGGGTTTTTTTAATAAAACTGAATTTTCCGTGATAAAAACTAACATAATCGTCCTTCCCCGAGATACGACCTATCCTTATACCAAATTTCATCAAAATCAAAAAATTTGAACGGCTCATCCGTTCAACTTTTGAAGAAGATCTTTTCAACCGATTTGGTACAGGGTTAGTTTGTATCCCGGGGAAGGGCATATTTTATCCTGGAAAATGAAGGAGTTCGGGAGGCGGGAATCAAATATACTTAATCCACGCGGACGAAGGTTTTAATGAGGTGTTAAAATTTTTCAACAGCTTCAGATAAAAAGTCATCTCCAGAGGTTTTTCAGAAATGTACAACAAAATGATACAGTTAAAAGCAAATTCACTAGGTAAAGCAAAATTATTATGGTTTCAGGTAAACACAAACAACCCAGTGGCGACTTTGTACGTCGTCAGCATCAAGACTCCAAAATTTCTCTTCCCTCATGCGATTCAGTTCAATTCACCAATAGACAACAGTAAGTACCCACTTGTAGAACATTAAACCTGTTTTGTGTACCTTTTCAATAAAATAAATTAAAATAAAATCAACTAAATAATTAATATACCTACCTGTTTTTGAACCGTTCAATAAACAATTGCATTTAAAATCATTCGAAATTAATTATTCATCCAATCATTAACATATTCCGCTGCATGAATAGGCATATAATTATCTACCCAAATTGAAAACTAATAACGCTTGCTTGTTGAATAATCACAACGTAATAGCATAAAACATGAAAAACAAAGTACAATGAGAATACTCGCATAAATATTTAAGACATGATTTCCTTCTAGCAATTTAAGATGACCTCAGTGGATGTACATCCAGTAAAGTCATTCCAATTTCTAGGTTGGTATATTCGATGGAGTACCTGGATATCAGAACGTCAAATTGCTATTCTACTCCTCAACCGTCCTCAGAATGTCTCCATTATAAGCATCTGCAACGCTGTACAGTACAACTGCCAAGACGTTAGTTCCATTTTTCTTACCTACTTACATACATTTTAAAAGAAAAGCTTTTAGTCTTTCACAAAAACAATGTCAGGATGTCAGGTATATTGCTGTTTTATTTTGATACTTGGAAATTCAACGGCTTCGCCTTCACCATTACGTATTCGCCTTTTTTGCCTGGAAATTAAAACTTGATCTATAAAATATTTTCATAAAAATACAGATCAAATACAGATTCGGTAATGGAGCAGCCAATAGAGATCTATCTCTATTGGCTGCTTACCGGAGAATGTTGAAGATGATGAACTCACAATAACTAAGTGCATTTAGTGACGTGTTTTGAAATTATCAAAAACTTTACTCGGTTTTATTAACTCACTAAAAAGTAACCATCAAATCACAGAGCTCATACTGCGGCAGTTTGTTCTTTTGCCAGTATTCAAACATATTATCTTGTCAATTTTCAGATTTATCGAGATGAATCCGATGGGTCACGGTGGTCAGGACTAGGTTCAGATCCAGTAGAAGAAGACTGTGGTTGGTGCGGTGGAGGCGCTTTAGTAGGGGGGCGAAGTGGAGTTTTCACCACGGCACCCATCACAGATCAGGGTGGAATATGGAGACATGCCGTCCACTTGACCCAGGACACCAGAACGACGATTACGCAAGGCAATTTTGAGATCACACAATTAGTTGGATGGGATGAAAGAAGACGACTTTTGTAAGTTTTCTTAGTGTTTTAAAAAGGATTCAAAAATGCACATTTTAAAGTTTAGAACATTTCTGAAAACATGTTACACTTTTTTTAAAGAACTACATCTTTTAGATACATAATCGGAACTGCACCAGAAAAGGCAGGGGAACGACACGTTTACAGAGTACTGATACCAGTAGATGGTTGGCCACCACCACCATCATGCCTGACATGTCCTGGATCCATCCCAGATACCACCATAGAGCCCAGTACAGATGAACCAGTAAGTAAACAAGTACTTAAATTACCAGCAATCCCCCCTAATTTTATAGCAATATTCACTAGCAGAATCAGAAATCAGCAGCTTTAACGACTAGGCTTGTTCTATTTGCCTTATATCACATACTTCTGTGTTATGTTTTACAGAATGTTTTATGCGGCTGAGCTGCTAATATCTGGTCTTATTTTTTGTCTATATTAAGTCCCAGATTAAGCATAAGAGACACAAATTGTGCTACATCAAATAAATTTTGTGTTTTGAATTTAATACAGACTTATAAAATCTTCTAGTTTCTATCTAATTAATACTTTTTTTTCCAGGAATATGACAACTCTTCATCTTCCCTCCCAGCATGGCCGACGTCGACAGTTCTGCCTCACGTCGCTGACGAGAATGATACGCTTCCCACAGTCTGTCTCTACAACAGGGTCATATTTAGCAAGAACTTCTCTTATTTTGTACAGGTACTGTTTTAACTTTTAACTAATTTATTCAATTAGAAACTCCTATTGTTGTTATTATTTATTATCCCCAAAAATGTCTAAAAAATCTAAGAAGTTCTTTAAGCAACGTAACGTGATTTATTTATTTTTTATCCACTAACTACAAGTTATCCCTTGACTTGACGAGTTTTTTTTATCCACTACAAGTTAGCCCTTGATTGCGATCTTACCTGATGGTAAGTGATGATGCAGTCTAACATGGTAGCGGGCTAACCTGTTAGTTCTTTGCGATTTGCGTCTTTAAAGTAGGCACTAGGCACATGTTACAAAGTCATGTATCCCACCAATAAGTTTGATGAGGTACGACCTTTTTTTCTCAGGAATGCTTAGGTCCCGGTCCTCCAGCGACATTCCTATGTACGGCAGGCGGGGTGCGGCGAGCAGTACTGTGGGATGGGCAGCCGCTGCGACAAACATTCGCAGCACTCGCCTCACCACAATCCAAAGTGTTCAGAGTTGAGGTACCTATACGTTGAAAGCTATTCGAATTAGCCATTGGCAGTCTGCCTCCCCCTCCCCCTGTCATTTATCTTGTCCACTCAATAAATTAAATTGATTTGCCTTGATATCACCCGGTTAAAATATGGGAATCGGACACGAGGGAAGAAATGAGATATTATCATGACCTTCATCACAAAACGGTGCCACTCATGCTTGTCCTGCACCGCTTCATGGCAATTGGGTCTTTGAAGGCTATTCTGAATTTCCATGCTTTCTCTACAATTACTCTACATTTCCAGTTCAGTTATTTCAGATTTTTCAATATAATATGACGCTTAATTATGAACGTTCTGTGCTCCAGGTTCAAGCGCACCGAGAGGCGCGGGTGCGGTTGTTGCTACCGCCAGGCCTGCGAGAGACTGACGACTTACCACTGCCATTAGTATTACACGTGTGAGTTGTTTGAATATTATATTATTTTGTGTGACAGGTGGTCTGCTATCTGTGAGGACACGCCCGGGAAAGGAGGCTCGACCGCGAGGCCCGTACCCCAACAGACTTCGGCCTGTCGAGAAGACACCACAACAAATAGTCGATGACCAATTGGGATTTTATTTGGGCCGGAGCGTAACAGACCGCCACGGCACATTATGCATCTAAATATAAATGAGGCTGTAAATAAAAATATGATTGTGTCTTTAGATCAGCAGAACCGGGCGGGCAGTTGGTGACTGAGCGGTGGCGACCTGACTGGGGCTGGTATTTGGCAACCACAAGAAATTTTATCGTCGCTGAAATCGACGCCAGAGGCTCTGGTGGACAGGTCAGTTCCGACTTTCAGAACTGCTTAAGTGGAGTCGCATATCAAGAGAGCTGTTAGTCATCTCAAAATAATTAAATAAGCAGTGATAAGCATGGTTGAAAGAAAATACTTTCTTTGTTTTCAGGGTGAAGAATTGAGAACTGAAATTTATCAGCGATTACTGTCGACAGATGTAGAAGACCAGATAGCAGTTCTATCGTAAGTTTTTAAAACATCGCCCTTGCACACCTCGAGATGTAAATTTTTGCGTCTTGTTAGTTAGGGAACAGAGAGTGTCTGTGGTAATTTCAACCTTGGCTTTGTGTATTATAATTTATTATATCTCCAGCGTACTATTCTAGCTTGCTATTCTTCGTTGAGAATTGACCTTGGCTGCCGTTGCTGATATTGCTAATAATTCTGTTTTACGCTATCTCTAAACTAAACTAAAATTATACCTCTGAATAATTATACCTACCTATAATTAATTCCTTTTATAAAACTTGCTGCGGAGAAGGATAGCACAATATTTAGATCGGCTATTTTGAGAGATTGGTGTACAACAAGGTTATATTGATCATTGCTGCATTGTGTTGATCTTTCATAATTAAATAAATATGGCAGATATCTTCGTGACAATCTCAAGATGGTGGACGGATCACGAGTGGGCGCGTGGGGCCATGGCTACGGCGCGGGCGCGGCGCTGGCCCTAGCCGCGGGCGACGCGCGCAACCTCACGCGCTGCCTTGCGCTCTTAGCACCGCTTGCTGATTTGCGGCATCACAGTGAGTAGCGCTCAATCCTTTTCAAAGCTAATAGACAGACCCATATATTATCCGCGCATAAGCTCCGAGGAATCGGGGTCTAAAGAAGCGACGGCTGTACGCCAACTCCGATCGTCCCTCCATATCCAGCTCGCTCCCAGCACTAGTTTCGAGCTTGACGCGTGTAATTTTGCGATAGCAATATTGTTTTGTACTTTATACAACTCTAGGTCATTACTTTTACATTCCATAGGATTCCTTGGAGCTCGTGAGCGGACTATACCTATGAGACGAAAAATAGTAGATAGGGCGCGTTTTCGTGGATTGAACTTCATATAGCAACTCATATCAGTTTTAACGACGATGACTACTCGTTTTCAGATTCGTACTGGACAGAGCGGTACGTGGGGTGGGGCGGCGGAGCGGGCGCGGGGCTGGCCGTGTGGCGGCGCGCGGGCAACCTGCCGCCGCGCCGCCTGCTGCTCGCGCACGCCACCGCTGACCTGCGCGCGCCGCCGCCGCACGCGCTCGCGCTCGCAAGGGCGCTCATACGCGCGCAGGCCTTGTACATGCACCAGGTAAGCCACGATACAAACTGCATCGGCTAAGTGTAATCAGCCGATTTTATTTAATAAATTCAATATATCTTTCCCAACCCACGGTTGTATCGAAACCAAAACTCGTTTAGATACCACCACCACCACTACAGCCTATTAACGTCCCACTGCTGGGCACAGGCCTCCACTCTCATAGAAGAGAAGGATTTAGAGCTTAGACCCACCACGCTGCTCCAATGCGCGTTGGCGGGCTTTAACTACTATTATCATGTTAGTGATAATAACCGGGACCGACGGTTTAACGTGCTCTCCGAGGCACGGGGGTAAAACACCGCCAACTTCCAACTCCGGGCAGGCACTGAGAATTTCTTAATTGAAAAACCCAATACCTAAAAATTTTTATGCCCGGCCGGGAATCGAACCCAGGACCTCGTGATCCGCAGTCGACTATGCTAACCGCTAGACCAACGAGGCAGTCAACGTTTAGATACAACCGTGATGAATAGACTGATTCCCAGTAGACAATAGGATACCACGTAATTATGATTAAAAATATTAACCCCTTTCCTTTCAGGTGTATCCAGACGAAGGCCACGAATTCGAGCGCTCCAATCTCCACGTGCACAAAACTATGGAGCAGTTCTTCGACGAATGCTTCGGCCCCGTTGAGCTCGCGGACTGGGACGCGGGGGGAATGGGCGGGCTGTTCCCCTTCAGAGACTAGTGGCCGGCCGACGGGTAGACACCAAGGATAATATTATGGTCGTCCGTAACCGTAGCCGAAAATATCGGATATCCGTAGTAAACATCTATCCTACCTAATTCCGAAACCGTAACCGAATCTGACACAAAAGTTTCAAATTATTTCGGATTGGGGAGGAGTCTAAAAGAGACACGTTACATATTATGACGTGAATGATAATAAGATTAACCATTTAATGTTTTCCTTTTAGAATACCTAAAAAATTTAATGAACTACCTATCTGAAACTCACTCATAATCCGAAATACATAATTTCATATCCGTAACCGTATCTGAAACAGGTATAATATTTCATTGTAATATTCATGTGTATATCCGTATCCATAGATTTCATATCCGTAACATCTCTAGTAGACACCCAGGGAATAGGCATGATGACTGATTTTGAAAAATGGTCAGATTATGTTCAGAAGTATCTACTATTTCGAAAAAATTTCTTATTTCAGCAGAAAAATAAGGTTTGGTAGATAATATTGGCATTTGATTTTAAAATTCACGCCAAAACGCTCCCCGGTGTCATGGCGTCGTTTGTGACGTCACTATTATTTTTACCACTGTGCAGTGTGCAGTAAGCAACACAGATATACAAACCAGAAGTTTGTATGTCTGTGGTAAGCAATAGTGTGATTGTCAAAGCTCGAAAACAAACCATTGTGACGTCATTCGCTTCTTGGTGTTTTAACCAATATGCTGTATTTTATAATTTTATTTTATCAAAATAAATAGCAATCTCACTCGAAATAGAAAAATAAATACGTTTTTTATAATCCATGAATCCTATTTCATTAGATAAATTCATAATTTAATTGATTCTTGGTTACTGTCATCATGCCTATTGATTAGGATTTACTGCCATCTGTACAGTGATGAACTAAACTAACTTTGCCACTAATCGCCTAGCTGCGACTTGTGATGCGTCTGTGTCAAATAAAAGTAGGTATATTATTTACCTGAAGGTTGAAATCAGCAGCAGCTATTATGAGTCTTTCAACCGTTGTAAAATATTAATCGTCACTAAAGTAGGCATCGCGGTTTTTAACCAAAATTGGTAACTTTTAATTTTATTTTCTAAACGTTTGTGCAACTTTAGAGGTTTTAATAAAAGTTGGATGCATTTAACACTAATTAATAAAATAACATTCCTTAAATCAAATAATATATTCTTTTAATAATATTAAGCAACGCAAATATCATGGAATGGAAATGGAAATATGTAGTATATAATTATGGTTTGGTTTCATTTACATAAACAGTAAGTATGTATAAAAAGTGCTAACATCGATGTACCTACTTACAAACTGCCAAAATTATAGTCGACGACAAAGCGATGGAAAAATAAACTTTTAAAATTTATTTATTTTCTTTTTTTAAACCGTACTGGATTAAATAACCAAAATGGAAATGTACTTAGGTATCGTTTCGCACCAAGTACCTAACATTTAATCCAAAAATATATATATATATATATATATTCTATAGAATGATTATAAAATAGTAGAATATTCATGTGAAAGGTCATATTGGTGCATTTTAAAAAGAGTTCTATCGAAGAATTCTATATTTAGGTTATCATGAATACATATTTACTAGGTAGACGGATTTAGAAAGATGATGATATAAAAATAACTTTTTAAAAACCTCAATGTATTATTAGAAATAAGTATATTTGGAATATAGCATGTGAACAATTTTCGAATCGATAGACAATAAAAAAGTTCATTTTATTTTGCTAATTTTGTTTCAATCTTAAAGGCACCTTTAATATGATTTCAATTTTATCCAATTTCATTCAATATACAGATGAAATTTTCATTATTAGATAGATGCAAAATCTTAATTAAAAGAGGTACTTACCTACTTATAGGTACTTTAGAACTTAATTAGATACTATTTCTTCTTAAATCGCTTAGTTACTCGATGTTAAGGAAATCTAATCAAGCTCTATAATATGTTCTTTAAGTTTATAAACTAGTTAAATTGTTCACATCCTATTTACGGAGTCATGACTCCGGTAAAATTTTCTTATGATTATCGTATAAGGAAAATAAAAGATCTATATTTTAGTGTAATGTATCAACAACCACCTAAACACTTTTACCTACTTATATTTCTATGTCGCTTTCAATGTCATCGTAAAAAAGATTTAGCTTTAATAATAATTATATATGTATTTAGAAATGTTGTCTCAAAACCAAGTGTTAAATATTAATAAATCAGAAGAATATTTCTATATTATATACAGCCATTCATTTCGTACCTAATCCTTAAAAAAAACTACCACTGAATGATTCTAGGATAATTATGACGATACTTCTAAGAATATGCATAAAAACGACCGTTTAATTTGTCAGTAGAGGAAGGCCTGAACATAATATATTATGTAGCCATAAGCCTATTTAATTTACGTTTTATTTTTTGGTTATATTTTTGATTACTTATATGACTATATGAGAATGTTTATAACGCGGTAGGTATGTAAATCATAAAACATAATCTAAATATATATAAATCACGTGTCACGTTGTTTGTCCGCGATGGACTCCTAAACTACTTAACCGATTTTAAATTAAATTTGCACACCGTGTGCAGTTTGATCCAACTTGAAAGATAGGATAGCCTACATCTTAATTTTTAGCCGCAATATTATTTTATGTCGGATTTGCAATGTAAGACGGAGAAAAAACGGTCGAACGAAAACGTTTCTTACGAATAGCTCATTCCACGCGGACGAAGTCGCGGGAATCAGCTAGTATTATATATATGTGACGTAAACAGAAATTGACCAGTTTTATATTTTTCGTCTTGTGACTGCGTCGCGAGCGTAACCTGCCTTACCCGTTGTTCTAGGTGAGCGACAGAAGCGACGCGACGCGACGCGAACGCGATGCGACACCATAGAAAATGATGTTACGTCTCCATTGTCGCGTAGATACGTCTGTCATTTTCACATCGCGTCGCGTCGCGTGGCGTCACCTCTGTTGTGTCGCTCACCTAAGAGTTAGGAGTTAGGACAACGGGTTACCCGCTGTCCGGTGACCTTTGACCTCCGGCGGCGGTTGATACGGGTGAGGCACCGTTACAAAAACAATAGTCAACGTTAAAAAAATATTTCAAAGACAGGCGACAGCAAACAGAAATTAAATTAATCCCCAAATTATATTTACTTAAGAATTTTATTTACTTGTTATAATTGACTCGTTAAAACTTTTGTGATAACTTTTAACTCTATTCCACAAAGTCTAGTCATCATTATTTATAAGAAATAATCATCCTATCTCACTTTTATGAATTATAAAATAATCAGATAGGCTATTTACCTAACTATATAGCCCGTGTCACGAAAGAAGTCCCCTACTGGCGGCGCTAGTAGTCGCATGTTTATGCAGTTATTGTATCATGTACTATGTAATATGCATTAGTTCCACAAATCGCCGCGAGTCTTCTTTCGTGACACGGACTATACCTGCTCTTGAAACAACTTCTTGTTATGTTAATTTTTTAAATGAGTAGGTAATAAAAGTTCCCTGCCAACTTTTTTTAAAAAAAGGGTGTGTAAATGTGAAAACAACAATAAACTTATTTTTAAAAGATAATCAGTAGGTACACGTCTTCATTACCTACTACCTACCTATATTTTAGCGAAACCAGAAAGAATGATTACTTGAATTGTATAAAATGGTTAACTTGTATTTTGATGTTGAATTTCTGTTTTTACATTTGCACAAAATATCTAAAATTCTTAAATGCATGAACCATAACATAATGTAGATAATTTGTGCGTTATTATAATATTTGTGATTTATTATATAAATAAAATATTGGTGACTCATTGGCATAATACCTATTAAAGGCAGTGATATTATAATAAACAGAATGACTTTTTATGGCGTCTCGAAAAATTTATATTATATTAGGTAAGTGGAATAATTTAATAATGATATTATTTATTTAATATCTTTGGTTTTACTTTGGTCCATCATATCCATAAAACTACATAAACGCACGACATACTATATAAAGCGCCACGATTGAATGTTCACAACAGCTGGCTGACAGCTCGCGCGTGCGAACTCTGAAAGCCGCGTGCCTACGGTGGACTAGAGGTGGTTAATATAACACGTAGCGTAATATCATAACGCGATATTGACATTGTTCCATAATGCGTATAACCTGAGTGAGGAGCCGCCATGACGTTACGGCGTTATGAATATCACGCGATCGCGCGCGGCGCCTCGTCGTAACTCGTAGCAGCGTCGCCTGACGGTAGCGCGCTGCCGCTGGCCGATGCAATTAGCCCCGCCGCTCCTCGCGTAACGCGCTGTTGTGAGTGAACATCATATTTGCGTGTTACGAAATTTAGCCTGCTCCAAGACATATTGCGCCTGCCGGCCGCCCACACGTTTTCTAATAACAATCGCGTTATAATATAACGTATTTAATAACGCGTTAGAAATTTATAGTTTATAGTTGTAACGTGTTATGGGTTTATAGCAGTTTTGAACAACTCTAGTAGGCACAGAATAGGTAATGTACGTGAGTTAGTTAAGGTACAGTCCGCGCATGAGCTCCTAGGAATCGGGTTCTGAAGAAACAACGGCTGTACGCCACCCCCGATCGTCGCTCCAAATCCAGCTCGCTCCCAGCACTAGTTTCGAGCTTGACGCGTGTAATTTTGCGATAGCAGTATTGTTTTGTTCTTTAAACAACTCTAGGTCATTACTTTAACATTCCATAGGATTCCTCGGAGATCGCGTGCAGACTATACGTGCAGGTTGACAATTGATTTGTTGAGATAGATAAGATTTAAAAAAATATCTATGCCATGGGCCCCCGCTATCCGGGTACCGGATTAATCGCCCCCAATTTTGTCTAGACGACAAAAAATGACACCCGGTAGATATAAAAACCATAGATTTATTAAATATTTACTACCGTATAATTGTCATTTGATGTACGTAGAACCATATCAATATCGTAGAAAACAAATTTCATTGCAATTTAAATTTTCTAAAATATAAGAATTTACGGTCTACGGTATTTCATACAATAGGCATCGCTAAAATCGTTCAAATAACATAATTTGAGTTCCACTAATTAACTCACTTTAACACACACACATAACACGGATTTTCAACGAATGCTCGTTCCAATCAAAAAACATTTTTTCTTATCGTTAAAATGGCCGATTTTATTCCTGTATAGTTTCGAATTCATGCGCGCCAAGAATAAAGTAGGGACAGGATTATACTAATCTTCTTTCTACTGAAAAAGTCATTAAGCTGAAATTATAGGTAAAATAAACTTGTAATATGATGAATATGTATAAAGCGATAGTTACTTAAGTATGTATTTTTAAATGCTCAGTGGATAATTTGTTGTTTATTTATGTTGAAATGTGTTATAAAAAATTGTTTCCACCGGCTAGTTTTATTTATAGTTTACCAGCACCAACCCTATAAACTTTTTTTTAAATGTCGCTAATATCGCTAGCGCTTGGCTGCGATCAGACTTGCTTGCAAGTGGTGATGCAGCCTCAGGTGGAGCGCGCTTGCCTAGGAGATGCCTATTTTGATTTGAAGGTACCTATCACAGTTTATACAGTATATCACAGTGTGCAGTTATAAATGGTGTTAGTTACACCCCGACTTTGTTTTATAGGTATAATAGATTTATCGTGTACCTCAGACAGTACACTGATGTGTAGGTTTTAATTTCAACAAGCGTTTGGTTGACGAAATCTATGACCGTATCATACGTTTTCAAGCTGGCACACTAGATGGCGCATATAATAAATTGCAAGTCTCCTGTAAATAATATGTCACCGTAAGATTGCAAAAACCGTTAGATTGTAATCTAACTAGCGAAATTGTACACTGTCGACAGATTACATTATTTTTCGGTAGATTCTAATCTGTTGGGTATAACCTAAGCAAGCAAGCACTACCTAATTATTTATGTCGAACCCTAACCTAACTTACAAGAAAGAGACAATAACGTAAATACAATGAATATTTCAAAAATTGTCACTCGGAACATTTTACGGTTCACAATCTGTCAACAGTTTACAATTTCGCTAGTTAGATTACAACCTAACGGTTTTTGCAATCTTACGGTAACATAAACATAATCAAAGTTGCAAGTTTTTTTTTTTCGACACTCCGCTTTTTGGACTTCGACATTCTTTGTTTGACAGGTCCCGTCTATGTAAATTGAGGTCGTTGACTTGTATAGACTGGTAACAAAAAAATGAAAATTGGCAGTCATAGAATAGGGTCTGCCGATAGAAGTAAAAACGAATATTTAAATACTTGCGAATGCCCGCGACTTCGTCTGCGTGGTTTGAGGTTTTTTGGTTCCCGCGGGAACTCTTTAATTTTCCGGTGTAAAAAGTAGCCTATGTGCTATTCCAGACTATAATCTATCTCTGTGCCAAATTTCAGCCAGATCCGTTCAGCCGTTGGGGCGTGATTGAGTAACAAACATCCATACATCCATCCAAACTTTTGCATTAGTAAGATATTTTTTTTCTAATAAAAAATAATAATAATATTTCAAATATAAACCTTAAAACTAATGCATTAAAGTTTAATTACGAATGCACTATATTATTATAAGGTGTCGGTCTCACGTATCTTTTTACCCCCTACCAAAAAGTGCTCAACGCGCCTAAAGAAGTTTTCACTTCAAGGACCAAGCGAATATTTTAGTGGTTCCAGTTATGAAGTATGTTGCCCGTGGCTATTACCTTATCTGTACCCCCTTACTTGAAATACATAGGTAGTATACAATTAGGAACCAGTGAGTAAAATTATGGTCTTAACGAAATGAAATGAAAGAAACATGTAGGTAACCGGAATCACGTTTTATTTATCTTACAGATTTTCACTTAAATAATATTGCCTATTCTACCGCTAGCAATCCCCTCAATAGCCAAGCACCAAAGGGATCTGAAAAGATGAGAATACTTATTTTTTATAAAATGTTCTTGGTTTAGGAAACATGTTATTTCTAATAACTTTATTAATTTCATCTATCCAATTAAATGAAACCATCTATGTACGTTTCTTGTAATTTATTACAAAAAAACCCCAATGTGGGGCTATAACATGGATTGCTCCCAGTGGCGTGCACAGGGTTCGAAGCCAGGGTAAGCATTAATTATGTATGAGGGTGAAACAGCCAGTTTCCAACTCCAGGCTAGTGCTGAAAATTTCTTAAAACAAAAACCTAATATCGAACTTCCTTATCTAAGATTTTTGGTCCGACCCGGGAAAGAACCCAGCACCTCTCAACTGCAGTCGAACATGCTAACCATGCTAACAAACCATGCTCAACTACTAGGTACTTAATATATTTTATAATGTGAATTGTAATGCAAAAAAGTACCTACACCAAGAACTCTCTCGTTTCACACCCGAAAAGGTAGGTAGGTACTTAAAATAATAATAATACTATGTAAGTAGATTGTTACGTTACCGATTGCAATACCGATTTCTGAACAATTCCAATAATTTTGTAATCACTTATCACTAAAAAAGTTGTCACATGCTGTTCTCACAATAATTCACGTGTTTTTTTACAAAGAAATGTCCTTGAACGTGTTAAAACAATTTTTTTAAAATATTTAATTTCAATACTTTAATTACGCTATTATTTGCGTGAAAAAATATGTTTACCCCTTTTGGATGTTTAATCGGTGGCCGTATTATGTTTTTTTTAATTTAGACTGCTTTTGATTTAATACTTAATTAATAATTTAGAATCTTTATAATTTCTTAGAATAAAAAATCAGTGGAAAGAAATACAGTAGAAAATTTTAATTTATTTAATAATTTCAACAATTCTTTTTGGTATCTAGGTAAATACAGTTACTTAATTTTCATTATTAAAATAAGTCTTGAGTTGATCACGCAGTTTCCGGAAGCTGAGCTTTTTATTGACGTAACGTCGTGCGTTATGACTAGGAGTGATGACTCACACATGTAAATGTATTTCGTGTTGTATTACTGAATGTGAAACACACATACCTAAAATTTTTGCCATTTTTAACTCCTGCTTGTTCCGTGGCGCCAGCGTCGCGTCGGTTCAATGTTACTATGAGCGTATTGACTTTGGATAGAATTCGTGACAGCGCCATCTTCGTGATAATTACAGAATTAATATAGATGCGGGTGGTTATTTACTATAGATGGCGTTTTTATGAATTTATATTACAGTTGTTTTTTTATTATTTTATTATGTAATTTACTTGAGTATAACTTTCATTCAGTTGGGGTAAGCTGTGCTTATTTGCCTCTATGAACTGCACGCCACTGATTGCTCCCAAAAAAGCAATATCAATCATAGTTACAATATCAATGAGTATGTATGTATGATTGGCTGAATTTATGGTAGGAAATCTTGCTGCAAAAATGGATTTCGCCCAATATTCAAAAAGTATAACCCAATTAGAAGTGGTTGTGATTGTATTAATTTACAGCACAACCTGACAGCATAAAATACTGTTGACTTAGTGTAGCGCAATGTGGTGCAAAATATACCTTATATAATATTTTCTATATACAATAATATAAGATTCAGGGATCACTTACAGTTTACTTCCAACGGTTGTTCTCGTAGTCCCATTTCGAGGAGAGTCCATCCACAGGGTTGACTTTGAGGTCCAGCATACGCTTCAGTTGTGCCTTCTGGTTCTCCTCGGAGAACGACTCAGGCAGAGGAGAGTACACTGAAAATTAATAGATTATTTATGCAAAGAGCTACAAAGTTGGCCTTTTTACCCAACTGCACAACACAAAGCCTTTATCCATACGTCTGTCTGTCTGCTAAGTTTCAACCAATTCTGATGAAATTTGGTACAGAAATAGGATACATCCTATCATACCATAGGATAGATCCGTTTTTTTTAATCTGCACTAAGTCAGGGGCACCAACTAGCATAATTTTATGTTTGTGCCTTTCTGGTGCTGTCAAGACAAAAGATGTAAACCAATAAATGCCTTGTGAGTTTTGCTAAAGATATCAAAGTCATCTTTCATCAAAAATAATACCCCAGACGTAGGTTTGGGGTATTCCTGTATTTCAACACCATAAACGTAGAACAAGTAGTTGTTCTATGTTTATGGTGCTGAAATACAGGAATACTGAAAAAAATAGCCCCACTGAGTAAATTATTTTTCAATTGAAAAGTTGAGGACGAGTCGAAAACGATTACTGTACATCACAAGAAAACTCTTATAATACATACCGAAGAGTTTCATGCCCATGAATGCCCAGAGGGAAAAGGAGGCAAGGACAAGCGCCCAGCCCAGGGCTCCCTTCCACTGTCCTGTGGGGGCCTGGAATTCAGCGAAGGTCTGGCAGAAGGATGCCCGGTAGAGGGCTTTCTTCTCTTCCAAGGTTAGTTTGCGCCAGTCACCTTTTTCTTTTTCACGGAGGACCTAAAAAAATTTTTTATGAATCCACAGAACATAATAATTAATCTGACAATATTTTACTTTTACAAAATAAGCTTTCGCTTGATGAGAATTACGTTTAGTGCAAAGCAATAATGAGATCTATGCTGGAACATGCCTGTCCAGATGCCTATTCACTCTTGCCTTTTAAGTATTGACAAATTACTATTGAGGAGGTGGTGGACCAAACAACACTTCATATTCACACTAAGAAACATATTATTGAGGTTTTTTACACATCAAAGCTTATGTGAGTAGATCAAACAGCAGAATTTTAGCATAATTATACCTCATACTAATATTATAAATTCTTGTGTGTGTTTCTTTGTTGGTTTGTCTTCAATCACTACCCAACAAAACAATGGATCAACATGATTTTTGGCATGGGAGAGTGACACAGGGTTAATAATGGAGTTCCCGCGGGAATAAAAAAAACCAAACGGATGAAGTCACAGACATCATCTAGTGACAAAATACTTGTAATACTGGTAAACATAGGATGTCATTCCTGTTTTATTTACAGACTGGGTTTAACTGTTTTAGTGAATTTAATAAAAGCTTAAATCTGTTCAAAAGAATGATCAAACAAGAAATGATTTGATATAAGTATTTACCTTGATATCAGGTGTGTCGGGGCGGAACCTCACAGCAGGAAGAGGGTAGTCAGGCCTGTCCATATAGTTTGGCTGTCCATTGAAGCCATAGCCTACCCACTCACGGTTACCAACCTGTATTGAAAAATAACCAAATAAATATATAATTTATTTAGTTTTGTCTATTTCTGTGTCTCGACAGTCTGGCATGCGACAATGAGCAGTGCTTTAGTGCGTGATGGATTTGTATTTCAGAGCAAGGTATCCATCCACAGACTCAATTCCCTATTTGCTGAAGAAAAACAGAAATGAAAATAAAAATACTTAAGCCAGCAAGGAGCACAGCAGTTAATCTTTTTAAAGGTAATCTTTTTAAAAAGGCAGAATTTAATTTAATTTAGCTCAGTTGCTTAAGCGTTGCAAATACTCAGCCAATACTAAGGACTACGTTTTTGTGGCGCTTGCTTTTGAGACTCTGGGCCCATGGACACAGAGTGGTCATAAGAATTTCATAAATATTGTGTCCCAAAAACTGATCCACGCCTCTGGTATCCAAAGAGCTCGCGCTTATTTAGCCCTAGGCTGAGCCTTGCCATTCAAGGAGGTAATAGCACCCAGTGTTTTGGGTACCATACCCATTAACTATCACTTGGACGACCTGTATTTTTAACTGACTTCCAAAAAAGGAGGAGGTTCTCAATTCGGTGCGTTTTTTTGTAAATATAATTAGTTTTTAATTTATTTCTTGGTTTTAATTAAAATAATATGTATTTAACAAAGTAATAAATTCAACATTTAACTTTGCCATTAAGATCTAATCATTGAGAACTTATGAGACCTCCTTAATGCAGTGGGCAGGGCTATGGTGTCACAATTGAGTGGTCCTGGGTTTGATCCCTAATAGGGTCTCAATTTGGGAATTTATAATTCCTGAATTGTCTCGGGTCTGGTTGATTAATTATATTTATATCATACTTGCTCAGTAACTAGGGATTACTATGGTGGAAAGTCTCCTTGTAAGTTGGTGTTTGCAATTCAAGGCAACATTACGTCGCACTATGCTTGAATTGTAATGTTCACATTACAGTTCAAGCTATGCAAAACTCCTTGGTAAACAATCTCTTTTCTTATAAAATGGTAAGAAAACTTTTTACTGAAAAAAAAACACTGAACATGGCGGCATTTAATTTCCATACATTTCAAACTATGCAAAACTCCTTGGAACTCAGAGCCGTAAAAAAAAATGGAAAATTATTTACGAAAAAAAAATGAAAATGGCGGCATTTCATTTGATCTGAAAGTTTGTGAAGTATTTTCGTAAAGTGATTTAAGTTATTTATTTACAACAATGTCAAGCACTTCATCAGATGATGAAGGCACTATCTCAAAACTTAATTCAAACAGTGCACTTGCCTAGTCAACCAGTATCACAGCATTTTCATAATTGCAGCAATATTACTATAATTAATTATAATAAGTAACCATTTTTTTCTATTTTTTCTCTAAATTTGCTAATTATTCTAATTAAAATTTCATTTTGCATTACCAATGTTTTATTTACCTCGCAAGAATGATATAAAGTAGAATGCTTACCTCGGTTGCAAGTAGCTATTACACCCTCGAACTATATTCACCCTCGCTCGCTGCGCTCGCTCGTGTGACAAAATATCTCGGGTGCACGCGATCCATTAGCGCCCTATGCGAGCTGCGCTCGCACTGGCGCCAAATTGGATCTTGTTCTGTAATAGCTTACTTACGTCCCTTGTGTAACAATCTACTATTAATTTACCTTAGCCAATTCACTAGATGCTCTTGTTCCAGCGGGCACACGGATCGCATCTAACAGCGCACGGCGCAGGAGAATATTTGCCATCTGTAATTAGTGTTTATGAACTGATTACGTTTAACAAGTCTATGCTTCATTGACTGTTAGTTTTGAATGAACAAAAGTCTTTCATATGAGTTTGTCCCAGTTTTATCCGGAACATGTTATTTGGATGGTCCTTTAATGTAAAGAGATAATAATTTAAAGTATCCAATATCAGAATTAATATCAATCAAACCCAACAAACTGTGTGTAATATTACCATACAGAATCAAGATTCAGATATTGTAATCATTTTTAAGCTTGTTTCATGGCCTAGGGCATCTAGTATGCGACATGGTTAATTTAATAAATTCTGAATATCAATTTATCAAATACTAGATGATGCCTATGACCTATGACTTTGCATGTATAGATTAATTTGTTTTTATTTCCTGTGGAAACTCTTTAATTTTCTGGGATAAAAAGTAACCTATCGCCTTCCCCGGATAAAACCTACCTCTATCTATAGGTACCAAATTTCATCAAAATCGGTTGAAAAGATGGACTGTTAAAGCATGACAGACAGACACATTGTCACAGTACTCTTAGTAAATAAAATGTAATCAAAATATAGTTTTATTAAAATTAAGTATAAAAGTAATGAGTAATTTAAGTATATACTTACTCAATTTAATTGTAAGTTAGTAAGTAATTCAAAAAGTTGATTTATTAATTTAAAGCCTAATGTTGAAGGATAAACTATTGAACAGCGCGGATAGAAAGATAAAATTCATGTTATCAATATTACTAATAGGTTATGTACTATTGATCGTAGTTACATAACGAAAATTTTCTTTAATTACCACTTAATTCATTCAAAATTCCAGTTAGATGTTAGGTTTTAACTATTTAATATGCAATACAAATAAACTGGAAACAAAAGAACTTAAATAATGATAAAAAATTGTTTTGAAATTAGAATAGCAGTGGCATATTCATACTTGTACATGTAACTTACCGCTGTAGCACTAATTTGACACTTAGGTTTGTATTATTTTAATAAGAAATGAAACACTTGATTCACATTAAAACTAGTTTAAAAATATTTTATAATTTTACCTTTTGAAGGAGGATCGCTCTTGGAAAAAATATTATTTCAACACCGCCCCACACTAAAAAAACAGCGACCTCTAGCGAAACTTAAGTTATTGATATTCTCTGACTCTATGAGCCGCTCTGTCACTGTCAAAAGTGACAGAGCGGTGTAAAGGTCTGGCCCCACTTGAGATTGCCCGTGCAATCCACTGCAGTATACGGTGCGGATATATTATTTGTATATTGGGAGTGCTTACTATGGTTTAAATAGCAACTAAACACATACTTTATTGGTTGGACATTAAGTTCCTTTCGTAATTTATAGAAAAAAAAACCGTGCCATGGTAGTCGCAATGTGTGCGAGAGGGACACCGACTCATAGAAGTGTTTTCTTTCAGCAGGGCGACCGCGTAACTTCTGCATCAATCAGTGTTACAGTATCAATTGTTGTGATCGGCTGAATTTATGATATTCTTGCTGCATCAATGGATTTTGTCCAATAGTGAAAGAGTGATAACCAATCAGAGGTGATCGTTACACTGTAGCTGTCATTTTTAGCCGGTTAATAAAAAAGCCGGCCTATTGGACAAAATCCATTGACGCAGCAAGAATACCATAAATTCAGCCAATCACAACAATTGATACTGTAACAATGATTGATGCAGAAGATACGCGGTCGCCCTACGGCACGGTAATATTATAATAAGTGCCTACGGCTATCGCACTGCTGACATAATCAAAGTACTGCTGTCTAAACTATAGAACATAGAGTAAAGTAAATAATCTATAAAAAACTCGACTGGATAACGGATTTTTGGCGTTCCCGTTTATTAATAATTTCAGTTTCTTATTTTGATTGCTTTTTAACCGACTTCCAAAAAAGGAGGAGGTTCTCGAAATTTTTTTTTTTCAGCGGTTAGAGGAAGCTCCCGAGGTAGTCCCATAAAAAAATCTGACTCCAAATCCTCAATCCTGATGCTGTAGGTGTACCGTACTACATGAAATCCTCAAAACTAGGGAGTTAGGAAATTTTGATAGTGAATTCATATATAGGTATCAAGTCACGTGTATACAATACAACTCTGAGTCCCAACTCCTCAACCCTGATGCTGTAGGGTACAGAACTCCTTAAAAATAGCGATTTAGGATTTTTTTATGATGAATTCATATTGTAGGTGTCAAGCAACGACTTCATACTTAAACCCAAGCCCCAACTCCTCAACCCTGATGCTGCAGGGTACAGAACTCCTTAAACATAGTGATTTAGGATTTTTAATGGTGAATTCAGATTGTAGGTGTCAGGCAACCTTCATACTTAAAACCAAGTCCTAACTCCTCAACTCTGATGCTGCAGGGTACTGCACTCTTAAGCCGTGGGGATTTAGAGTACACTAAAAAGTTAAAAATAAAAATTCTTGCGAGCCTGATCTTTGTTACTCGCCCGACTTCAACATAGTGTGTAGAAATCAAAATTATTTTTTAATTTACAGTGGCTTTGGAAGTCGGTTTTTTGGAAAGAATTTTTTAGCATTTACGTTCGTTTCTTTGTTTTACGTCACGTCCTAAAAATAATTATTTTAGTGCCTCATTTGGATAGCTCTTGCTTTTGATATAAGATTTAGTACTAAAGATAGTGATAGCAGACTCGGTGACCTACTCAATGTCAACGGTTCTGCCGTTATAAAAAATAATGTTTTTAGAGGTTTTTAAGAACTATACGCAGCCATTGTTTGATCCCAAAAACAATTTAATCCTTTCAATGTTTCAAAGCGGTTTTACTCCTCATTGAAATTCTAAATCATATCAATAAAATTGTCTTTGATTTTTATTAAAAAGGACGTAAGTATATAATTATATATTATAATACGAGCTATATATAGTATAATTAATATTTAATTTTCGAATTTATTCCGTTCTTTCGAGCGCTGCTCGAAAAAAATCTTCACCACCGCCTGCACCACGCCACGCCAGTTGATCGGAACGTGACTGACGATGTCGTGACGTGTCCCTATCTCCATTTTATTCATCTTTCCAGAAATTAGAATCTAATATCACAAATTCAAAGAATTATTCATTTATTAAAGATCAAAAGCAGTGGCGGTTGCGACGACTTAATCTAAGCCACGACGTCATGACTCATGACGCATTACCGTTACCAGAGTCATTACTTCCTTCATAAAGATAATTTTCATTGTGGTAGGTAGTCTAGTCATGCGTAGTTTCCCACGAAGATTCTCGTGTCTTTCACGTCCTCTTCCATCCATACCAATATTGAGTTGCGATTTAAATTATTTGGCCCGGGACATCATATAAATAAACTCAGTCTACAGTTACAATTATTAAGAATTAATATCTATTTCTGGAATTTCCTGACCAATAACTTCGGACAATAATCTAAACAAATCACTTTCGGGCAACACTTTATCTTTTGCTCTTGTCATGTCTTCAAAATCAACGGGAATACTCATACCGGAAATTTCACTCCGTTCATCATTTATTAATTTATCATCTTCTGGGTTTATTTTTACATTACCCTTTTTCTCATCATCAGATAAATACAATAAAGTTAATAAACTCTCGTTTTTGGATTTATGGGCGCCTTTGGATTTTATATACCGACCTTCACTTATATCTTTGACAACCATTGGCGTAACCATTACTTCTTCTTTAACAATTTTTTCCAAGTTTACGTTTTCAATCAACTTTTCTATATTATCTTCATCTTCATGATTTTCAGTATTCATTATTGTGAGAGCAGTATCATTATCTTTTGCACCACTTTCTTCTGTAGAAATTTCTTCGTATTCTGGATCACGCTTTGACTTTTCGGTTACCTCTTCATAATATTTTGTTCCATTATTTCCATATTTGATTGTTGTTTCAAGCTGTACACTCTGTTCATCATCTTCAACATCTTGATTTGCTGCTACTTCTTCGCTGTGAAACACAGTATCCAAAAAATCTTTAAAGCTATTTTCATTGAAAATTCGGAGTTGGTTGTCGATTTGTGTTATTGGGATTGGAGTCATTTTTTCTCCGGTTAGTGGGGGTATTCTAAACGTGGTTGATATTGGAGTCGTATACAAAGGTGGAGCTGTAAATGGGTCGTGTAATGGTTGAATAGTTGTTTTCTTCTTAAACACTGGAACATCCTGAAAACAATAAAGTTGAAATGAAAATCGTAGGTGTAGTGACACCAAAAGTTTCTAGTTCTTTTTTTCGTTGCTTATTTTTGTAAAACGTTTCTCGATACTGACCATATCCATGATTTCTTCAATCCAATCACTGTAGTAGCCTAGCTTAGTGAACACTGTTGGAGCATCCGGTGTCCCACATACGGGAGATCCAAAACTTATCACACCTACTAATTTGCCATCTGCTATTCCGGGACCACCAACATCACGCTGAAAATGGTTCAATAAAATTAAAAAACGATACCTATACTGTCAAATAAATAGTAAAATATCAGAATTGTTATTTTGAGTCGCAAAGGGTACTTTCCCCATCATCGCTAATAGGTAATTAACCAGAGAAGTTACAATAGGTATGGCAGAGGTTATCTAAGCCCTCCTTGTCAATTTAGTCTGGAGCATTTTCAATAAATATTGAACTTACATTACAAGCCCCTCCGCCTCTAGAAAAGAATCCAGCACAGAAATTTTTCCTTGTGACATACTCTCTGAAATTACAATAATTGAATTAAGATCTACGTTAAATAACAACTTAATTATATTATGAAAGTTGCAGTAATCCTAATAAATAAAACAAATACCTTGAATAAACATCTCTGCAGTCTTCTAATGGATATAAATGAAGAACAGTAAATGACAAAACATTTTTCCAAGGATTACCAATAACAGAGCTGTGCTGCAAGGATAAAAAAATATATTTAAATCGTCAAAAAATAGTATGTATTACAATATCAAATCATTGAAACTATATGTTCAACTAATTACAAATAAAACGTACAAAAGTTTAACTATTCAACATAAAAGTGCCTTCTATGTTTCCGTGTCAAATAGTAGGTAGGTATCTTGTCTGTAAAATTATTATAGAGATCTTCAGCTTATAATAGCTGTATGTTATAACCATCAGCTTATGATGAAGCGTCAGCATATAACTTGCTGCTTATCTTCATCGGCAAGTAATTCGGTTTTAGATATTTTAGATATTCGGTTTTAGAATTTTCCGGGATAAAATCTAGCAAGTGTTAATTGAGGGTATACGCTATTTCCATTCCAAATTTTAGCCATATAGGTTCACTGCCGTCACTGTGCAGGCGTGAACTTCCATAATAGACAAAGAGTAAGATATTAAGTATTTACTAAGAGATAAGTATAAACTGCGTATAAGTATTCATTAAATATCTTACTTCTTTTGCTCCCCATCCTAGAATAGTTATGCCTGGTGTGGTCACAGGTATACTTGAAGGTTGTCTATCAAAATCAATTCTCTTAATTCTTCTACTTTTTTTCCTGTTCAAGTTCAAATGCCTGGACAGCCGTAACATGCAAATATTATTTCTCAAGTTCTTTGGATTATAGTCGGGATGAAAGTATACCTCAAGTACAGGAATTACTTCACCACCACCACTGTAGAAACTACTACCAACACGAGCTGATAGAAAAGCTGGATTTTCCCGAAAGAATCTATTATTCCATGCCCTTGAAAAAAAAGATTTTAAAACCTCAAAACAATTTTTAAAATAACCGATACAGATTGAGAATAAGATGAAATAGGTACCTATTATAAAATAGTGCATAAAGATTGAAGACGTAATCGCTTACAGTTGCAAACAAGATGAAGCCGTGATAATCAGGTCAGATTTAACTATGGATCCAGCACAGTGAAAGTTACTGAAGATTTGGATGGACGCCATGAATGGAAAATGTTTTATCTTAGTTCTATCGCCTTTGAAGATTCGACGACCACTGGGCTCTAAATACAAAAAAATGATAATTAAGTAACCTGTTGGACAATACAAAACCATATTACAGATAAATATGTCAGGCGAAGGTTGTTACCCCAAAATTCATTATCATTTGGATTGTTATTGTCCACAGAATTATAGAAATTGAACGAGTCATTAGACTTTGTTCTATGCTCTTTCAAGAGTTTCAAAATATTAGTACTTATATTTAGATATACTTTATCAACACTGTTTGTCTGTTTTAATTTCTTTAGATTTTTCATAAAATATAATATGTATGTAATTACGTTTTCATAATCATCATTTGGTTTATTTTTGCTATTTTCTACAAATTGGTTAAGGGCAAAAACATTATTTATTATTCCCATAAAATTTGTGGTTTTATTAACATTTTTATTGTTAACTCTAACAATTCGAGCAATTTGATTTAAGGTATCAAAATCTTGTAACGTAAGAGAGGTAAAAAACTTGTGTATCGTTGAATATTCCTCCAATTTAGTGCTTTCTTGAATCTTTTTTAGTTTAAGATTATGAAAGAGTCTATTAAATGTATTGCGGATGATGCCTTCGGATTTCACAATCTCGTTTTCTTCAATCAGCGGCATTTCAACAAGACTTTGAGTTAATTGAAGATAATTAAAAACGATTGAAATCAAAACATTGCAATTATAAGAAAACATGTTAAAAAAACTAAATTTAAAATATCACTCTTTTAAAAAGTTTTAAAAAAGATGGTTGTTATGTGTAAATAAAATGTCCATAAAACTTTACGAGTATTTTTTACGTGCCCGCTTGAAAATATTTCTTGAGTAATATTCATTATTGTTTACTTTATTTTCAATTGATTTCCAATCGCAATAATATAAATATAAACTGCTACAACCGTTATTTATACCATTCACAATAGCAATAGTCAAGATTTTAGTGGCGGGCGTGCACTGGGTTTGAAGCCAGGGTAGGTAATGGGTAGCTAGATACCTATTCACAGGCAGGAAATGATGAAAAACTAGCATTGAGCTTTTTTAACATAGGGTAAGCAGTGCTTCTATGCCTCTTTGAGGTTCCTTCTATGCCTCTTTGAGGTTCACGCCACTATCAGGATCATCAGCTTTTTGCAATGTCGCTATTATTGATTATCCCAGCAACATATTATTTTACAAAAATAATTAATATAGATAAGTATTTTTAAAGTTAGAACTGTGCCTATATGAAAAATAAAAGAGCAACATAATATTGTACAAAAACTAATGATTGTCTGTGTTGCAAACTATAAAGCGCTGCGCCCGTTGCCCGTGCATAGCGCTGCGCTCGCTGGCCGTAAGCATTTATATTCTATAAACGCAAACTGGGCTTGAGGCTATTCCTATAGCTACCTTCTGACTGCATTTCAGGTGAGCAGCAGGGCGGCGGCATATCCGTGGTTGCCGATAAGCTCTACATTACTCTACCTACATACATTTAATATGAAATGCTTTGAGCGGGGAGCGGGAAACGCGGCGGAATATCAAATGTTATTAGCGAATCCACGACATCGCAAACAAGTTATCGTTTTCCGCTCATAGATAACTAGGAAAATGACATATTATCTATTAGGCGGGTGTATTCCCTACCCTACTACCTATTATTGAAAACATAACTATTTGTTAGTATTTATATATTTATTATAGTTAAAACTTAAAACATGGTTATAAATATTATTAAAAGGAAGTCATATAATATGTAAGCAGGCGTTAGAAAACACTGAAAAAAATATGTAAACGTCTTATGCCTACTGTCAAATTCAAATTACCTATTGTCAACCAATGATCAGCACAGAATTTCTTTGTAAATATTTTATGTCAAAGTATCTATTAGGTATAATAAAAGAAACATTTAAAATGTATGCGTTAATTAGGCCTCATGGTACTTTCATTCCTTGGGCAAAAAACTTCAGAACAGTTTATGGTAGCTGCAGAACTGGAACTAGGGAAATTGTTGGGCATGGTATAAACGGCTGCGCGAATTACAAAGATGATGTCCATTTCCCCTTTCCTGCAGTAAGGTTCAAAGAAATGACTCGAGATATTTGTGTGAGTACGGGCATTTTATAAGTATATTCGAAAAAGTTGTACAGTTAAAAAAATCGCGCATTTAGTTTGGTATACCAGCCTATATAATCTACCTTCTGCAATTCAACCGGTTTTCTATTCTATTTCTAAGCTTTGACCTTTTGACATCTTACTACTTAGATGATGCTCGCGACTTCGGATTAAGTTTTTTTAATTCCCACGGTCCAAAGCCTTCACGGTCCTTCCCCGGGATACAACCTATCCCTGTACCAAATTTCATCAAAATCGGTTGAACAGATGGGCCGTGAAAGCGTAGATAGCAGACAAACAGACAGGCACACTTTCGCATCTATAATATTAGAAGATCAGACTGTCAGCATGTATCTACCTACTAGTTAGGTCATCTAAGATTGAGAACATAAAGCCCCCGTTTTCACTAGGGTTTCAGAGTTGTCCCGCGCAATAGCACTATGTTGAAGTGTCCGGAAAAATCTCGACAATAATTAATGACGAGGGACTTTATCGCCCAAAATAGCGGAGTCATATCATGATACAACGTAAATGTCGGGCGATATGTTTAAAAGTGAATACATGGCTAGCCCGAGATTAACTCTGGTTTTGATTTACAGGCACTTAAAGAAAAGGAGAAAGGCGATTGGCGAATGCTCTGCTGCGAAGAGAAAAAGGCATTGTATCGCGCCTCTTTCTGCCAGACCTTCGCAGAGTTTCAGGCGCCGACAGGCCTGTGGAAGCTCATCTTCGGCTATGTATTTTTCATAACATCATTCGCTTTCTGGGCTGCCATGTTTTGTCATTATTATGGTAATTTTGGTTTACTTAGGAACTACAAAAATAGATATTTTTGGGATCGGTCAGCGATGTGCATAATATATACCTAAAGTACGGCCATTTTAAGCGCGGACAAAATGTAAACAAACAAACGAGAGGTCATTCGCCTAATGAAGGGGTAAACAACACTTTGGTCTTCTGTAAAAAATAATATAATCTATCGGCTCCTTGTACGGAGTCTATCTTTTTATTCATGTATTGTAATTGATTCATTTGTAATCAACTTTAAAAAAGGAGGAGGTATAAGCAATTTGACCCAGATGTACCATAGGTATTGAGGTACCGTCAAGGGCTACGTTTACGTATTTATTAATATGTTTGAAGATAAAGCCTGGAATTTTTGATCTTAGAAACTAATCACTCGTAGCCGTTGCAGTTTAGTAAACACAAACAGTAGCTATTTTTCAGTCATTAGTAGCAGAATTCGGTTTAGTTTTGCTTCCAACCTGAGCAACTCTTGGAAAGTCGATAGATATGATTATTATATTATGTTTAATTCAAAGGCAAAGAAAATAAACAAATGAAGTAATTATTCATGTTTTTATTCATTTTCTTTTCACAAATTCTTAAGGTTCACGTAGCAATTGTGTAATTATTCGCAACATTAATTGATCGTTGATTACTGAACTACTAAGTACATAATATATTTACATACTCGTACGTTAGTACTACTATAGTACATTATGAATCATGATGTTACGACGCGTAAAATGTTACTTACACCTATATTTCGGTGGTGAGACGTCACGACTTTTATTATGAAATCCACTGTCGACTACGTCAGCGCGTCTATTCATATGCGCGAAAGAGACAGTTATAGTTTTGGCGTAGTTAGTTAGTTTCGTGAGGGTTTCATAGTGAAGGTGCGTCAATGAACTTTTGTCCGCGCTTAAAATGGCCGTACTATAGTTAGGTACCTACTGTATTATTATTTTAGACTAAGGTCTGTTTTCTGAAAGTTTCTTTTGTCTTAAAAATTACCGACATGGCTCCTAGCACAAAGTTCCTATACTCTTATAATTTTTCGTTCCACTGACCGCTCCCAAAAACACCCAGTTATTTTCGTAATTTTCATTAGTTATATTATAACTGCAATAGTAAGTCGCAAGTTTAATTATATCATAAATAAATAGAGCTTAAGGTTTAAAAGATTTAACTCTTTCAGTATTTGAGCCGCTTCCAGCCTCATTCTCTAAGGAATCGCAGAAGGCTCAGTTGCGGAGAATGCTTGAATTACGAGTGAACCCTATAGACGGCCTGTCGTCACATTGGGACTATGATAATGATAAATGGATAGAATAAAATAATTTCGCCAAACCATTTTAATGTTGTTAATTTCTAGATGAAAGATAATAATTGCAATAATAAAGAAACTGAAACTGAAACTAATTAATTATTTTCTTACCGCGGAGAAGTAATCGTAACGCTTATTTTGGTTTATTGTTCGAAAAATAAAAGATAATCATGATTTTTAGTTTTATTAGGCCCTACCTTTACCTACTACCCTACCCCATAGAAAAGATACTATTCGGTATTCTGTCCTGCAAGTGCAAAGGCATAAAACTGACCCTAAGATCTAAAGGCTTTCGGCCAAAATTCTTGAAATAAAATACCTATGCTTTCACCTACCTATACTCGCCCAATATAAGTACTTATAATAAAACTGTAACTGGAAGATTTCTGTACATAAATACATTTAATCGGGGTATGCTTTAGGGTAGTAGTAGTAGTAGGATAGGGGTTTTTGTTGATTTTATCTACTCCATAACTCAGTCAAATCTGAACTGATTTGAATAAATCTTTCTTTATTAGAAGGTATGTATCATCAGTAAGTTTTGCCCAATTTTGGTGAAGATTTGATAAATGTTATCAGAGATAGAGGACAAAACTCCTCAACAGATAACAGCGATTCACTTGATTAGGACCACTTAGGACTTAATAATATCTTTTTGGTGGCGTTTGAAGGAAACAAAATAAAAAATTGCGACCAAGAGAAAGTCATAGATTTAGTATTGGGCTCGCTCACAGATTTTCTCCATAGATTTAGTATTGGGCTAGAGCCCAAAACTAAATCTATGGAGAAAATCTGTCAAAAGCCGTCAACATAATTTACTGTTTACATCGGTATTTCCATAATATTTCGATGCCATAATATTATGTTAGCCTGTGATATTATGTGGACTTCATTTCGTGTATTAAAACTTATGCCAAACAGGTTCTTCTTCTGAGGAATTATTTATTTTAGTCTATGGTGAAACAGAGAATTTGACAGTTCGAGAGAATTCTTGGTTCTGTGAGTAGTACTAACCACCATAGATTTAGTATTGGGTTCGCGCGAGACCAATGCTAAATCTATGCTAACCACTCGAAACGATCAAGCTGCTGCAATAAACAACACCATATTGATGCGTGTTGATGGGGACAATGTGCAGTATAGCTCCATCAATCAGATCAAGACGAGGCCACAAATTACACCATAAAATTTTTGAATTCGTTATCTGCCCCCGGGCTTCCATCGCACAAATTGAATTTAAAAGTTGGAGTGCCTATAATTCTGCTAAAAAACCTAAGCCCACCAAAATTATGCAATGGCACCCGACTAAAAGTGACGAATCTACAACGCAACGTTATAGAAGCGGCGGTGTTGACAGGGTGCGGAGTCGGAGAACGCTTCTTTATTCCTCGAATACCTCTAATCCCCAAAAACTTTCCATTCCGCTTCAAACGCGTACAGTTTCCTGTCAGCGTCTGCTATGCCGTGACAATAAATTATTTTTAAATTAAAAAAAAACTGCCTTCAAAATCTAAAAAGCAAAAGATAATTGGACATATTTACATATTATTATTTCTACCCACTATGTTGAAGTCGGGCGGGTATAACAAGGATAAGCAAAGATGACGCAAGGCTCGCCCGACTTCTTTTCCGAATTTTATTGTTTGCTTTTTAGTGCTGTAAATATATAAAAAAAGAAAAAATAAAAATAGGTTCTCGAAAGGTAGACAGACGTGTACCTAATAACTATCTGGGTTCGTGTCCTTATAAAATTTAAGTTCCTTTGATTTTCCCAGGATTCCATCATCAGACCTAATGACCATGGGACCACCTGGAAAGTAAAAAGAATTTTCCAAATCGGTCCAGGCGTCTTCGAGTAATCGGGGAACATCTGTCTTCGAAGATCTTCATCAGATCTTCACCAAATTTATATGGGACCACCTTTGAAGTATACCCTTTCAAACAAAAAAAGAATTTTCAAAATCGGTCCAGGCGTCTTCGAGTAATCGGGGAACATACATAAAAAATAAATAGAAAATAAAAAAAAAAGATTCCGACGAATTGAGAACCTCCTCCTTTTTTTGAAGTCGGTTAATAAAGCGCAAGGACAGACGCTGCGCACTGCGGGCGTAGACCTCACCACCAGCTGCTTTAGTCACGGGCAGTTGTACGTGGCTTTATCGAGAGTGAGCGACGCTAACAGCATGTTTGTGTATGCTCCCGGCAATACCACGGAAAACATTGTTTACAAGGAAGGCTATATAAATGACAAAGTAGGTACAAACCCCTGCCCGCGGTTCGGCTCCTGTTGTAATGTTATAGTGGGGAGCAAGGCCTATTTCAGTTAACATTTTGGTAGTTAATTATTTTAACGCCACTGCATGCACAAGAATAACGATCGCGAATGAAGTCGCAGGTGTACCTGCTTGCTTGACTTGATCTTTTAATATTATAAATGCGAAAGTCTGTCTTTCTGTTATCTTTTCATACCTCCAACCACTATTAGGTATATAATGGCTCTATTTTTTAACGTTCGGCACAGATTTATCTTTCGTCGTTCGTTGAGATAGGCATAGTTAGGTAACCTATATATAAGTTATGAATTTCCGGAATAACAAATGAATAATTTAATTGAATTAGATGAAATTAAACTATAATTAAAATGAATTTAAGTTCATTATATAAGAAATTGTGGATGTTAAGTAAACATAAGCATCTGCTTTGTATCAAAAAAATTGTTACTATGTTCATAATGTGCATATCAGTTACCAGTTATCTTTAGCATCAATAAACTTCAAGTATACATAAATCTTAATTTATTTCTTAATTTCTTGGTGTAAAATATGTTAATAGTTAGTGTTAATTCGGTTATGCACAATCCTACTAATCTTACTCCTTACTATCTTACTAATATTATAAATGCAGAAGCGTGTTTGTTCGTTGGTTTGTTGGTGTGATTAAGGGACAAACCAACAAACAAACAACCTTTGTTGGTTTGTCCCTTAATCATGTCGCAACAGAGTAACGGATTGACTTGATTTTTGCATGGGCATAGTTGAGGACCAACTTACCAAGAGAGTGACATAGGTTTTATTCCGGAAAATCAAAGAATTGCCAAGGTATTTTTAAAACTAAATCCACGCGGATGAAGTCGCGGGCATCAGCTAGTTCGTAAATAAAGACGTTATCCGCCGGAACCAACAAACAAACAACCTTTGTTGGTTTGTCCCTTAATCATGTCGCAACAGAGTAACGGATTGACTTGATTTTTGCATGGGCATAGTTGAGGACCAACTTACCAAGAGAGTGACATAGGTTTTATTCCGGAAAATCAAAGAATTGCCAAGGTATTTTTAAAACTAAATCCACGCGGATGAAGTCGCGGGCATCAGCTAGTTCGTAAATAAAGACGTTATCCGCCGGAAGTCAGCCGGATTCGTTTATAACAGAATAGTTATTACTTATTGTGTCTTTCGAAAATACCCGCAATATCATGTGGGTATCCCATAAACTATAAAGGGTACTTATATATTATATAACATATTCTTTAAGTTACCTACCCCGACTCTACAGTCTTGTCTGTGCAATTCCTAGACTTAGATTCTGCTATTTTACATCAAATTCCGCTCGATGACGCATCGTCATGAAACGTCACGTCGCGTTAGATATTTACACTGGGAAAATCTGCCTCCTTATTCTCTAACCACAGTTGCTATCAAAATGATATTTTTGTTATCCTTACGAAAATGTTTATTTTTATTTCATAGCGAACCTTTAATGGTTTCATTTTTTTGATAGCCATTGAGCTAGAGAATAGAGCTACTGTACCCCTATTCTTTAGTTATGAGTATGAGCCCGCCAAACCGCATTGGAGCAGCGTGGTGGGTCTAAGCTCTAACTCCTTCTCTCCTATGAGAGTGGAGGCCTGTGCCCAGCCGTGTGACGTTAATAGGCTGTAGACTGTAGTGGTGGAGTATGAGACATGAGCTAGAGAATAAAGGGCAAAGGCCCAATTATCTGAGCAAAGCGTAATCATTTGACAGCTTAATACGTATTAAGTACTCGAACTTTAGGATACTTACATGGTTTTTGACCCTATTTTTGAACCTATTTCATGAAATAGCTGCATCAAACTGCACAGCCAAACCTTCGTATCCTAATTAGCAGGAAGTTTGATATGATTGAGGTAATATAATATAATTATTATTGTCAGGATGCATGTTTATCCGTGCGTGAACCACTTAACGCAGTCTATAAATGCATGCGGGATTTTGGTGAAATCCAATCGTTTGGTGCAGTTTTAATAGTTAAAGAAGTACCTGAATACAAATATGAAGTGCGCTGTAAGTAAATACATATTAAACCTTTAATAATTATTATTTTAGTAATAATTATATTTATAAAAATTAAGTAGGTAGGTACCTAATTTGTTATTTTACTTTATAAACTCCAAGAATAATCAAAAAAATCTTATAAAATAGGGAAACATACAAGAATTTTGCGTCTAACGTTGCTTACGTAACTTGCGTTTGCGTTATTGAGTACATTCAAACCGTTCACCTAAATAAAATAAATAATTTAGGCGCGTTGGAACTGGGATTAGGAGCAATGTACCAACATCCACCTTATTTGTTTTGAAAAGTTAGACGTGGGTTGTAGGTATACCTAATATATTAATTTAACTCCGAAAGTTTGTCTGTCTATCTGCTACGCATTAACGGCTCATCTTTTATTTTGGATTTTGATGAATTTGGTATAAAGGTGAGGCCCGTTTGTGTGAGTGAGCCTGTTTCGACCGTTTCTAGGTAGTTTCCATACTGGTTGCATCTGTTTACTGTGCCAGCGCTCAGAAGTGGGCGGGCGATGGGTTGAGATGAATGATGATCGCATTGTTATTATCCGACTTCTTTTGTTTCCAGGTGGCTATAGTACTTGCTCTCATCGGCATGTCACTCGCTCACCCGGCTCCGTCCGGTCTGAGTGGACTAGGTAGGTGAACTATACCATATATCTAATATTAATTAAATATTACCCAAGTCTTTAGTGCAGACAAACTTTAGTGTCGTGGTGTGTGGAAATAGGACTGAAAGTGATTAAATAATTAAGTCTAAAATAACTGTCTAGGTCGTTTGGGACGATCTTCATATTTCCTTGAAAAAATAACTAATGTCATATCAGTGGCGGACTATAGGGAGAGGGCAACCCGAGGGCCTGGGGTATAGAGGAGCCCCTAAACCATGAGAAATCCTCATTAGTCACCCCAAGACTACGGCGAGACGGTCTTAGACGTCCACCACAGTCTATAATAAGAATGTCTGGGTATATTAATCTCTCAGAATGCGTATAGGCAGCTTGCAATCATCCATAGGTATTAGGACACAAGATTATAGTGAATCCTAAGAATCGACCAATAAAATCCTTAACTTATCTCTACAACATTCCATTTTCAAGAAGTAAACGATTCAGTACAAACTGATTCAGTATTTAAACCTCCCTTTGCAGTGAAGGGAAGCGTGAAGAGAGCTCGACTGAGGCGGTTCTCCCGCTCCTAACCTGCCCGACACACCTAGCCTAACTAGCTGGCACGACCCCAGCCTAGCCAGTAGCCTGTATGTTGCACAATCTGAAGTTACATTTCTTCCACAGTATCTCCTCTGCTGCTACCCGCTGTAGAGGCTAGATCGAGCATCGTCAACCATGGCTACACCATCCCCCGTATCAATATTGTACCTGTCATTAAACATATCCCTATCATCAAACCTTTAATTGTTGAGCCAATCATTAAGGTCCCCATCATCAAATCTATTTACGGCGGATACGGTGACTTGGGAGGTTATGGTTTACATTAAACATCTAGTACTAAAATAAACTGAACTGAATGTTGAAATCCTGCTCAACTTACTTTTTTATCAATAAATCCTATTTTATAGCTGGTATGTTGTTTTATTGATGTATTTTAATGGTGTACCTTAGATTCGGTAGGTTGGTAGGTAGATACTAAATCTTAAAAATTGGAACTGCATCTAAGCTATTCGATATAGAAAACCGAAACAAATTCTTGCTGGTTGTAAATAGAGAAGTTAAAATATCAAGAGCTTATCAAATGGTGTTACTATTGATTTTATTTAGCGGCTTAATCACGTTAATTAGCGCTTCAGCTCACCGGGAGCGGGCTGATGTATCCAGAATGTCAGATGACAGTAAGTTATTCTTATGAACAAAATCCTTGTTAGTTTAGAGCCCTTTTAGATCATTACAACTTAATATTTAACGTAAGGCAAAGGAACCTTAGCAGTTAGCACGTTAGTTTATACAAGTGGCAAATGCCGGAGATGTGACACAGACATAATATGTCTTCTCTACGAACTGTCGAACGTCAGTTTCTTCCCGTAAATTTTTATAGGCTCTACACACTCACAGACATGACTTTACGCATACTACCTAACTTCATCTACTTGAAATCAACTGAGGAGGGATTGTGACTTTTAAATTGAGGAAAGAATATGTTCTGTCCAAGAGAGGGAATATCCAAAAAACAAAATAATCCTGGCAAACCGTAAAAGTGTGTACCTATTTAACTGATTCCCTAGGATCTAGGGGTTAGTAGGTAGTTTATAAAATGAAATTGATATGATATCATTAATCAGTGGAACGAGAGGAATTATTTCGGAGACATAATAACGGAAGAGAATGGCAATATGAAGGAATACCTATCGAGTTGCCTCGCAGAAGAAATATTCATGTGAAACCCCCTGGCAGTAAGTACCTATATATTATATCATACTTAAATAATATGTTAACGGTACAACTATGGATGAGCTGTAATTTTATCAGTAGGTATAATTTATTGTTGTATGTTTTTCTGTTTATCCGTATGTACATACCTCGTAAACCTCATTCGATTTTGATAAAGTATCCATACTCCACACTAATATTATAAATGCGAAAATGTGTCTGTCTGCTATGCTTTAATCTTTTCAACCGATTTTGATGAAGGTACAGAGATAGGTTGTATCACGGTGAAAGAAAATAGGCTACTTTTGATCCTGGAAAATTAAGGTAAGGGGAGCTAGGTAGTCCTTACCTACTCTCCAATCTCCATGAAGGTCTACGTCTACGGTCTATATCACGAGTCACGTGAGTCATGAATATGGAGGGTAGAGTAGGAGTGTTAGGGAGAAAAGTTGAAAAAGTGTCCAGTGGTTGCTATAAATAGCAGTTCAAAAAACTCCCAAAATGGCGCTGGTGTAGACATAGGTATGAATGTAGCAATTGTTGATGAAGTGAAGTATGCCGAGTTAAAAAATTTAATATAATTTTATTGTAATCGTCGACTAAAGTAGTTATTTATTAAAAATTTCAGCAACTTACGTTGTGCAAAATAATGATGAATGTTTTCTTTCCTTGTTTATTTCTCAAACCTACTATAATAATATTTGGCGCTTCCTTTTAAATTTACCCTGATGATAGGTGGCGCCCCCAATTAAATGCATTTCGACGGACACTTTTTATAAACAGAGATAACACTCCTTCTACTCTACGAGTCTACCCTCCATAGTCATGAATCATGAACAAGACATAATATCCCAGTAGCTACCTACGTTCAGTTCCTACCTACGTTCAATTACACGGCATACATGAAACAAACATAGTAGGTACGCATAGTTAGATTTAGACAGGCTTAGCCCACCCGCGTTAAATCGGGCTAACATATTTATCACTTATCACTGGAATGTAGCTACTATACGGTTTAGTTAACGTCTATACTTAGTACCTACCTAGGTAAGTAGCAAACTCTACAGTCAAAATTTAGCCTAGAATAGTTAGGTCAAAGTTTTGTAGTCCAGAAAGTGGGTTCAAATTCAAAGTTCATTTTCATGTAATCATATTAGCGTCTAAGACTACCCTGGATCCTTCGATGGACCGCCGCTTCCGTCGTATCTACCACGCGGACGAGGTGGCTAGTATTGAGGACTACCCATTCCTGGCTGCTTTGCTGGTGAACAAGCAGCTGTGGTGCGGCGGAGCTATCATCGATTCCGACAGGATTTTAACTGCTGCACACTGTTTGCAATTGTAAGATGAGTTAATTTTCTATTACCTTGTCTTCTAATACCCTCATATACATATTTTTATACATAATGTATACATATTTCACACCTAATTTACTTCTTCTTCTTATGGTTTAATGGCTTTTCGTATTGCCAAACCAGCACCATGCACTTTGCCAATGTCACGTGAGATGGAAGAGCTGCATAATATCTTACTTACTTATCTGCTTGATTCGACCGTACCAAAACAAAAGGGCAGTAAATCAGAGGACTCTTGTAGTTGTAACATAATTATACCTACCTACCTAGCCTATGTAATAACTACTTAGTTAGTCGTCGAAATTACTAGTCGTGTAATTTTGATGCGAAGCAATTATACCTGCTTCTAAGCGATATTGATGGACGAAACGGACGGTCTACTTGCCGAGGACGAAGACGTTTCGTCCCTCGTCTGCCATAGCTAATACCACCGAGTTTGGTTGTATGGTCTGTGGCTAGATAATAGGTACACAGGCAAGCCATGATGGCACTCTAGTAAAATTACATTGTAGCCCTACATTGGTAAGCAGAAAATATAACGCGCTTTACGGGAAAGGAAAAACTCGTGAGAAATCCTTGTGAGAAAAATATTTCGGAAAACTTCTGGGAAATGGAAAACTAACCCAGAAGCGTGGCCGTCCAGTAGGTACCTAGTAGTACGTCTTAGTATGTATTATCTCTTATAAAAGATCAAAAATTTTCTGACGGTTTCCTAATAGTAACAAAATGATACCTACTAATTAAATCTGTTTCCCAGGCAATATAATAACAGATTCTTCCGCGAATACGTCAAAATGTTGACTGTCCGAGTCGGCTCCTCCAACGCGACCGCCGGTGGCGAGGTCTACAGAGTCACGGAGATCTTCTTCCATCCCAACTATAAACCAAATACTCTGGAATTCAATTTTGCTGTCTTGCGACTGCATAAGAACATATCGTTGAACAAAGAAGACGTAAGAATCGCGAAGATAGATTATTCCACGGATAAAAATGTGCCAACTGATAGCAATATTACATTTCTTGGATGGGGTTCCGTCTTGGTAAGTTTGTCTTGGTTTTTGCTAGGCTAACCAAACTGCGCACCTAAATAAAGTCTATATTTAGGCCTCTGCGTCGCGTCGTTATCCTCATTACAGCTGTAGGTCGTCGGTCGTCACTCGTCACCCATTCAATTACAGAGTTAGTACATGTTTGCATAATCATCACAATCAAATATATACGATATATATAGTTACCTACCTCTCACTCGATATACTAATCACTATAACTAGACAACCGCTTAAGGCGCTGTGAGCTCTCGAGATGAAAAACACAGGCGCGCGGGGGTGAAATTGAGCAAGCGCATGTCGCAAAAAATGCATGAAATAATTTGTAAAAAAAATAATAATTATACAAATTATAAAAATTTACTTTTCAATACAAATGAACCGACAATGTGTTTGATTTAGAAATATGAATTTTTATCTTATATTTCTAGAGATAATTATTGGCTAATTATTGGAGCTTAGTTTGGTTTAAAAATAAATTTGAATGCAGAGATTTTTTTAAATTGTGTTTTGAGATGCGTCAATGGTTGCTCAAAGGTCTTGAAAACATCACATTATTCTTACAAGCATACATTATGTCACCGTTTGATGGATACACTGCTTTTAAAACCCCCCTTTTACGCTACACAGGGCCTTAACACACTAGATTATGATGGCTAAGCTAAGAATTTTCTTTTCACCTGGGTACGTAAATAGTAAATACCTACGTAATAGTAGTATATAAAAATAGTAAATACATACCTACCTACCTAGGTATTTTCTTGTGTCATGACATGAAAATACTTCATTCCAGACTTCAGGTGGCCAAGGCGGTCGAGTTCTCCTCCAGAAGTTGGAACTGCCTGTCTACGATGTTGCAGATTGTCAGGAAATTTACGGGCGGTATAATATATTGCATTCTACGTCGTAGCTATAGGTATCTACATTATACATACAAAAAAACGTAAATACAGTAGACGACCGATAAAAAGAGCTTTCTCTGGATGACTGCGGAACTGGAGAGGTTGAACCTAGGTACAACGTTTTGACCATAAAATATGGAAATAAGTAGATCGATAAGTCAACCAGAACACAATTTCAAGTTCAGAACTGTTTTGGAATTAATGAGGATTCCTGAAGTACAGAATTTAGATTGTTTTGAGATTTAGAGCATTTGATCCAAAATCCAAGAAAAACAGTCGTTAGTATTCAGATCAAACCAGTGCGCCCTAAAAAGGTAAGTAACTGGGTAGGTCCATACCATTGCCGATAGCGATAGCTAGGTATTATATAAATCTTAATAAATATGTTTCAGAGATCTCGTCACACGAACTAACTTCTGTGCAGGGTACATAACACTAGCTAAGAATGTGTGTAACGTAAGTTAATAATATCAATATTAAAACGACTGGGTAAGTAGGTACAGTCTTGAGAAGCTTCACGGAAAACACTGAGGGCAAAAGAGCGAAAGGCGGTTTACCGACTTAGTACATCAAATTCTATAAAATCATAAAAATAGACACCAAAAGAAGCCAGTGGAAACAAAATGTAATTCGTCCGAAGGTATAGGATCTGGCCAGCATAACAATCTTCAGTAAAGAGGGAACGACCAGACAGAGAGAGAGGTAGATAAGTAGGTAGCTATAGTGCGACGCGGATGGCGAGATATTTTGACCGAACCGCCTGATATCACTTAAGGATGGCGCCGCCTGATAGGCTGATAAGCTGTTCGCAACATATGCTGTTGCGATGCGACTTGTAGGAGTTGTTCTCAGCTGATAAAAAGATCGGATCAAACTGTCTGTAGGTACCTAAGAATTAGCAGAATGTTTTATTATAATTCCAGCACGACGCTGGTGGGCCTGCTATTATGGACGACCGCCTTGTCGGCATCCTGTCGTTCTCCTCAAAGCGCTGCGACCAGCCGGATCAACCTGCCGTGTTTTCATCCGTTGGAGTTGTCGCACCGTGGCTGGAAACGCTTGGCGAAACGAAGTTCACACTCACGTAAATAGAGTTGTGTTTACGTAGCTTATACTTACCACATATTAAAGAGAAAAAAAATTGGCAGTCCCTGTGACTGCCGATAGAAGTGAAAACGAATATAATTTTTTTTTTGTAATTAAAAAATACATGATAAAAATATTTCAAATATAAACCTTAAAACTAGTGCATTCAAGTTTAATTACGAACGTACTATATTTATATTTAAGACCTTTTGTCTTCGTAACAACGCGAGGTGTCGGTCTCGGTTACACAGCACTTTATTAATATAAACCTTAAAACTAAGGCATTAAAGTTTAATAACGAATGTCCTATATTATACTCAAGACTTTTTGTCTTAAGAAGAACGGTGTCGGTCTCGCGTATTCCACATTTTTACCCCCTACCAAAAAGTGCTCAACGCGCCTAAAAAGTTTTCACTTCAAAAAACCTCCTACAGGGTCCTACAGTACAGTACACAAACCATTTTTTTCGGATTGTACTGCAAATGCCTTATTGGCGACGCTGTAGCGGTACAGCGTCGCCGGATTTCTATCGACGACGAGGTTGTGGGCTCTAAGACTCGAAGATCGGAGGAAGGCCTTCCTGCCTAAGGCCGCCGTCCCTCCTTTGTGGCCTACAAAAATTATGTTAAAAAATGGATTGACTATTAAGACCTTTTTAGACAATTTAATTTTAACATTGAACTTGCATTTTTCAGGAACTCAGTCATAAAGAGCCCCGATTGGATCTCCAAAGTGGAATAAAACAAGAATATTACATTAGCAATATATTTCCTCTATTACTGTACACAGACAATGAGACTATTCATAACAAAAAAAAAACATTTCAAATCTTCTTTTTAAAACTCCATATATTTCTATTCAACATACAACATTGAATAACATACAATTTAAAATATGTTTTTTGTGTGTTCTTTAAACGGATCCCCACGTTTTTCTTGGAATGATATCGAGCTGATTTCGATTGGATAAGTTAACATTGATTAATATTATTAAAAATGGCAATTTAAGCTATTATCTATTTACAGCAAATGGCAATCATAATAATTAATTATTTACCTGCATGCATTTCTCGCACTAAGTGTCAAATTGGCATTTTATGATATGCCTCTATGCAAAGTGGCTACAGATTACGAAGAGAATAATTATATAACAACTATAATTGGGCTCGCAAAGATTTAATGCGCGAAATAGTATAATTTACGTTAACTTTATAACCATAAAGTTTGCTTATGCTAAGCGGTAATTCACGTGCAGCTCTGGTTTAATATCGTACACCAAGCTGAGAATGTCGGTGATTACCTGAAAATTAGAATTTTAATATTGAATACATACACAGATTTTTCTATGATTAATAAGAAAGGATACCATTATTGTCATTATTAAGAGCCATTGCCATCAACGGTAAACGTTGAGAATTTATTTTATTAGGTATTTAACAATTATATTGCAGTTGCACTGCTCCTCGAATAGAGTCCCATAACACCCAATACGGACAACTGCAGCTTGGACCGATTATGCATTTTTTTTTTAAATATATAGGCTAGCGCTTGGCTGCAATCAGACTTGCATGCAAGTGGTGATGCAGCCTAAAATGGAGCGCGCTTGCCTAGAAGATGCCTATTCACTCTTGATTTGAAGGTACCTATATTAAAACGAGACTCAATAGCTGAAAGGTGCCGCAGTTATTGTGAAGAGCTGTATAAAGATCCCAATGATTTAGGAGCTTTACATACCAACTGTAGCGGAGTGGAACTGGAGCCAAGTATACTTCGATCAGAAATTCTCGCTGCCCTAAAGTCACTGAAAACTAGGAAAGCTCCAGGACCAGATCAAATAACAGCCGAAACACTGACAGCTCTGGGGGATGCTGGCATCGACATTTTGCACACGATTTGCAACTTAATCTGGCGCAGTTGTGAATGGCCAAGAGATTGGGCCTTGTCGGTAGTGGTGCCTTTACATAAGAAGGGATCAACGAGAAAGTGCGATCATTATCGCACCTTAGCGCTTATCTCTCACGCCAGTAAAGTACTGCTCTACATCATCAACCATCGTATCCGACACTACCTGGACTGGCAGATTTCGCCAGCAAGAGCAGGCGGGTTTCGTTAAAGGCAAAGGCACCCGTGAACAAATTTTAAATGTACGGCAATTAATTGAAAAGGCCTATGAATTTAATACGCCGATTATCATGTGCTTTGTCGATTACAGTAAGGCCTTCGATTGCGTCAACTGGAACTGTTTATGGAGAGTCCTCACCGAATAAGGAATACCGCAACATCTAGTCATACTGCTCAAGAATCTCTACAATAACAGCGAAGCAGTTGTAAGGATAGATGAAACTGTCTCTGAGCCTTTCAAATTACGCAAAGGAGTTAGGCAGGGCTGTGTACTTTCTCCCATCCTGTTCAATATCTACGGTGAATACATCATGCGTAGTAAAGCTTACCAACTTACGGTACGCTGATGACACAACACTCCTAGCAGCATCTGAGACCGAAATGACATCTCTACTAACAGGATGGAACAAGTAAGTGAAGAAATGGGTCTCTCCGTAAACAGATCCAAAACGAAGGTAATGGTGATAGACCGTGCCAAACAGTTGGAACTCACTGGCTCACTCAACCTCGAGACTGTGGAGAACTTTGTATACCTGGGTTCCAACATAACTAACACCGGGTCATGTGAGGTGGCAATTAGGAGGCGGATTGGAATGGCCAAAAGTGCCATGTCACAGCTGCATAAGACTTGGAGGGACAAACAGATATCAATCAACACCAAAATACGTCTTGTTCGCACGCTTATATTCCCGATATTTATGTATGCAGCTGAGACATGGACAATTAAAGCTGCTGACCGACATCGCATTGACCCTTTCGAGATATGGTGTTGGAGGAGAATGCTTCGGATACCTTGGACAGCGCACAGAACCAACGCATCGATCCTAAAACAGCTGAAAATTACGAAAAGGCTATCAACCACCTGTCTCCAGAGGATCCTTGATTATTTCGGCCACATTGCCAGAAGGGAGGGGCATAATCTTGAAAAGATTGACATTACTGGCAAAGTGAATGGAAAGAGACCTCGGGGACGTAGCCCGATGCGTTGGTCAGATCAAATCCGCACCGCTCTCGATAACAAGGTCCACGAAGCCCTGCATGTCGCAGAAAACCGAGCAACATGGCGCGACATCATTCACAGGATTATTGCTGGAAGGGGTCACGACCCTCAGTAATGGGGAATACGACGCAAGGAGGAGGATATTAAAACGGGAGGGGAAAACGGAAGCCGGAAGGACATTCCATATCCTAGCGGTTCGAATTAGAAACGAGGAAACAAAGCGCTTCGTACGAGCCCGCGGAATTTCGACTGCGTAGGGGTGCAGATCTTGTCGATGCCTTGCGGTACGATAATAAAAAGGTGACGGAGGAGGAGATATGAGAAACAGTTGAGTTCTTACTCTCATATTCTCCTGTTTCCTCCTCCAAAACTGAACCAATTGAAATTTTTCTTTTCAAGAATAATTTAAGAAGGACTAAGGCTATGTATATGGTATGTATTTCTTTTTTGATTATATTCGCCAAATTTATTTGTTTGATGATGACTCGAAAACTGGGCCATTTTTTGCATTTTTCGAAGGTTCCCTGTTTCCATGTGAAAAAAGGAAAACATAGCGACATGATATGTATCCGTAATCCGTATACATATGAATTTTATGGTGCAAGAATATTTTCTCTATTGTAATTATCTACTAGGAGACAACAGATGAATATGTTTGTATGAAGAAACAGCCGTGTCATTTCGTCTTAAGTTGCTTTAAAAATTGAATGATTTACAATAAAAATCCTTAAAATAATAATGAGAAAATCAAACTATATACCTACAGGTATACTGTCATATAAGATATATACTTTTGACCATCTCAGATGTACATAGACTTTCCAGTATGCAACCACGAAATCGAAGGCGATGTGTAAAATTTAAATGAAATGAAAAAACGCCATCGTATGAAATTTCGCGTGACGCAGTTGCTCACCTTCGCCGTCAAGTCTTTTAAACTAAGTCAATTATAATTATAGTATATGCATAATAATATGATGCATTATAATTAGATAAGCTTCTTTGCATACAAGTCAGCATGAAAAAGAGTAATATGCTTACCGCCTCTTGCTGTGTCTGAACCATTTTGTTCATTTCATCAATCTTCACCCTGGTCTCAGCATCGATCTTGGCGGCAACACCTTCCCTTGTTCCCATGTGCTAGAAACATAATAAACAAAAATTTATTCTAAACAAATTTGAATATTTCTAATATTAAAATACTTCTTCAACGAAGTACAGTATAATTTATCTATAACTAGCTGATGCCCGAGACTTCATCCGCATGGATTGAGGTTTTTTTGGTTCATGCGGGAACTCTTTAATTTTCCGGGATAAAAAGTAGCCTATGCGTTATTCCCGATTATAATCTATCTCTGTGCTAAATTTTTACGTTCAGCCATTCTGGCGTGATCAACATTTGTTAATCCATCCATCCAAAGTTTTGCATTTATAATATTAGTATAGATGATATTATCTAAACAATAAACCTTTAAAGTAAATACATATTCTGGTACTTTACTAAAACTCTATGTCAAAATAAGTAAATTTCAAAAGTGTAAGGGGGCATGCCTTGAAATTTTTTTTTATTTTTTTTATCCACTACAAGCTAGCCCTTGACTGCGATCTCACCTGATGGTAAGTGATGATGCAGTCTAAGATGGTAGCGGGCTAACCTGTTAGGGGCATGGCAGTTATATTAAACCCATACCCCTCTTCGGTTTCTACATGGCATCGTACCGGAACGCTAAATTGCTTGGCGGCACGTCTTTGCCGGTAGGGTGGTAACTAGCCACGGCCGAAGCCTCCCACCAGACCAGACCAGGGAAAATTCAGAAATTATAAATTTCCAAATTGATATTACCATTATGAAACAGACAGCAAGACATTTAGGTCATTTTAGTTCAGAGATTGTGTACAAATCAACTTCAACTTTGTGTCCAACTGTTCTCAAAGCCCCAATCAAAAAACAAAATATATTCACTAACCTTGGCCTCAAACTCTTTGAACTGCCTCTCTCTCTCTTGTCTGTACTTCTCAATTTCATCTTGAGCCTCTTCCTTAGCCTGCTTTAGGCGTTTCGCTTTTCCTATTAAATAAAGTACAGCAATGTTAAAATCACCTATACATTTTTATACTTATCAGATAAATTTACCCACTATTTAACAATAATAATTATCAGAAATTTAGAATTTCTGACCATTTATAAACTTCTATCTATGTTTAATTTAAAATTACTCAATAGTAAGGCAACTGCTGTCAGAGTTCCGACATTAGGAACATAGGTAACACACACACAGAAATGATTTTAAAATTTTAACTAAGTATAATAACTAGGACCTATGGTGTTCAAGCTCAGCTATACATGACCAATAATGAATATAACACACAAAATTGTTTGATTTATGCTATTATTACTTTTTATATTGCATTCTCTTAGTCATCTCTCGATAACTGAGGATCAAATTCATAACAGCTAATTTAGGGTGCCTAGGCAGTAGGTAGGTATGTATGTGCTGAAAAGACTTATTTATAAAGGAATTTAGAAAATCAATCATAATTGCATATAATATACAAATAGCTAAGTGTAAATAGGTACAATATGAACTCATCTATTTTAACAGCAGTATACCTATGCTAGAAATAGTAGTGTCATTAAGATTCACTAGCTATCATGTGATGTAAGTGGTCACGTTAAAGCTTTACAACACGCTGCAACAAACAATCGTTATCTGCACTTGCATTAAATACTTGATTGGAGGACAAGCGATTTTTTGAAAAAGGGGTATTTTTGCTTCGAATAAGTGTTACAACATACACAGGATAGGGTGTTTCCAATTCGTGATACGGAATTTTACGACTTACGCTTTCTCGCCTCTGAAACCTTTTCCGCAGCTCGTTTTTCAGCAGCTAACAGTTGCTGGATGCCCTGTGTCTGACTCGCCATTTCTAATGATCACAAAATCTATGTCGAGCGAGAATCAAGACCGCAACACAAATCAATAGCCTTCGTAGGACGTAGACGTGATGGGAGAAGTCATATGATTGATTTCGTCAGGTTGTCACAATTGGAGCTGTCATCGACTCGTGCCTTGATGTTTTTGCGTGGAACGAAACGTATTGAAAAAAATTATAGGTAACAATAATCAAATAGAAATAACATATTAAGTCTATAATCTTTTAACACACTTCGGATTAATGTTAACTAATAAAAACTTTGGTGTCTTAGTTATTAAATAAAGACTTAGTGCGAATAAATTTCATAATTTTATTAAAACAATTTCAATAAAACTATCCTTCATGCCTATGACTTTACGTAAAACCGTAAACAGAGCTCAGAAGCCTAATGACTAATCTTAAATTAAAAACATAGAATCTAGAAGGCATAGAATTAGAAATATTTCATATAGAAACCGGAAACTAAAACTTTAAACTGAGTTCATCTAAATATATCTTATTCAATTTTTGTTAATTAGCATCAAGGAGTGTGAATGAAACAAAACATGTTTGTATTATGTCGTCACTATAGAAAAGTGAGTTCAAATCATAGAATACTATGTCTACGGTTCAAATTAAACAAAATATGAAAGTTGTTATTAGCCATAGTTCTATTACTCATGTTAGAAAATTCTATGGATGTAGGAATAATTATTAAAAAATACCTTATTGCTGATCCCACAGGCTGATCCCCACCTTTAAAGAAGGTAAGGTAAGTTAAGAACGGATAAGTTTATAAGAATGCACCCATCACTAGGAAGATTTACAAACTACATAACTTCTTACTCATCCCAGAAAATTAAAGAGTTCCCGCGCTAACCAAAAACCAAGCGGCCTCCACCACCTTTAACCCACGCGGACGAAGTCGCCGGCATTATCTGGTAAAAGATAAATGTGATTTTAAGTGTGTGAATCTCATTTTGATATTATCAGAACGGGGCCGCTAGTACTTTATATCTCGGCTAGGTTACACTGGAGTATAACTTAAACTTAAATAATTAATTTCTCAGTCATTAGTTAATGGATTCCAAAAAAATAACTGATTTATTTATTCCTTTTGATCTATAATTAAACTCCATTGCGTTAAATAATCACAGACATAATAAACAAAAGCAGACTTAACAGTGCATAAATTTCACACCCACATAGACAAGTGTATGGGAATCTGTGTCCTTTTCCCTCAAAGCAAAAATGTCTATGTTCCTATCTTTTTTTTAATTTGTTGCAACATTGTGCAACACAAACGCACACATTGACAAAAATTAAGACGTGGAGACATTTAAAGACCTATGGCGTTTGTTTACATTGTGTTGTCATAATTTTTTTGTGAAATTTAGAGGTTTAGTAGCAAATATTTATTGAAATAATATGGTGAAATGTTGTGTCCCTCTGTTTTACAACGCTTCGTACAGGAAAACCTGTGTCAGGTTGTTGATTTTTGACACAGCAACCTGGTTAACCTTAAATGGCAACACCACAACATACAAACCAGAAGGGCAACACGAACACCTAGGTTAGCCCACGGATTTATATACTACTTCGTGGGTTAGCCTTATAGACAGGCTCAGAAAAAAAATAAACAGAGATTATGGATACCGTAGACAGAGAAGGAAATCACCATGTACCCTCTGATAGGATAATAATTTTTAGTAACGCCATCTAGTCTGAAAAGCGGGAACTTGCTTGCAACATATATGCGCCATCTTGAATGACAGCTTGAAAACGTAGGACTCGGTCATAGATATAGATATTATACGTCATAGTCATAGAAGCCGTTTAGTTAAACTTGAGTTAAACCAATGAATAAGTTAGTTTCCTCATTGAGCCAATGAATAAAGAAGTTAAACCTACGTAATGGATAGATTTTAAATAGGAAGAATAAGTAACGTTTTTTTGGAAATGTATGATTGTAAATTGAAATACTTCCCTACCTTAAAATAAAAATTATACAATGCCAAACTAATTAGATTTTACATGTTAACTTAATAATAACAAATTATCTACACCGTCTACACGACGAGCGACCGTGACAGCGCTACGACGGGGACAAAGACAGGCTTTTTTTAAATCGAAATTAAAGCGAGCAAACGAGGCGGGTCACCTGATGGTAAGTGATTACCGCCGCCCCTGAACATTTGCAGCACCAGAGGAACCGCCAATCCGTTGCTGGCTTTTGAGATATTTGTTTATCCGCCCTTTGAAGAGCCCCATATTATAATCATGAAGCAATACAGAAGATGGCTTATGACAGGTGTGGAACGTGCTCTACAAGTCGGACTCCCAACTTTTTTCTATGAAAGGGCCCATCTAGTACCTACTTAAATTATATCGATAGCTACTCACGCTTGGACCGACTGAGACAAGCATTTTTTTTGTCTACATTATTAATATTTCGTAAATTTTCAGGTGCGTGGGAATATTATAAAGTTACTGCTACGTAATAGGTATTAGGTATATTGCGATGCTTCATAATTTTAATTCATTTTTATGACATGGAAAACGTCATAGTTTCTTTTGTCCCTATCTTTTTCGTAAGTGCTGAATGAAATGGGTAGCAGAAGCTTTTATTCACGATCGCGATTTGATAATATTGATATATAAGAATAACGCTGTACATTGACGAATTTTTTTCATATTATTTACTACACACGCCTGTTGACACCGCATTGGTCTGTTAGTAGGTATTTAAATATCACTATACTGCGACAGAGGTTTTTGAACCTGGGTCTGACAATCGCTTGCCGTGCACGTCACCGTTTCTTTATCATTTCGGTGGCAAACTTAACGTAGTATGGCCGTCGTATGGAAGTATTCACAGTTTTACTTCCACAAAGAATACGCGATAAACATTTCACAGAGCGAATTACGAAAGACATTTTTAAATAAATTCTTTACGCGAGTGAGATAATAACAAAAAGAAAACAAAAGTGTTTGTATATTAAAATTAAAAGGTGTGAATTCGACCTAAATTTTTATTTTTCTAATTTCTCTATCAACAAGAATTCAAAATGTGGTTAGTAAGCCAGCCAAATTCTGTGATATTGGAAGTCAAGGTGGAACCTAACTCTATTGGACAACAGTGCTTAGAAAAAGTAAGTTGCTTATTTTTAAATATAACTATCTACCTTCTTAATTATTTTAAAATGGAAGAGCTGTCCGTATGTGATTAAACAAAACACATGTTCATTGTTTACATCCTTGGATTCTACCTAGCATTTAAAAATATCTAAGAGTAGGTACCTAAACCATTAATAAGTTTTATCAGAAGTCAGAACAACTAAAGACGAAAGTTATTTATTTTCGTAATATTTTTTAGGTGACCTAATATTAAAAGCATGCACATAACTCGCAGAGGGGCTCTGGTTTAAAATATAATTGAAAAATATTTTAGTATTTGTCAAGAAATATCGACGTTTGTATCTATTTATTACGTAGGTACCTACTACCTACGTAGAGTTTACCTTGCGGACTTTGGACTCGGCATTGTAAATTGTAATGCTTCACTTCACCTTCAATAGGTAGACGACAAAGCAAAAATACCAAAGAAAGCATTTCTTGTAGTATTAAGTAGGTAGGTACTTTGTCTATTGTAGGCATGATTAAGTTAACAGTATGTAGTAGATAAATAGGTACTTAGCTAGTACTAGTAGTGTGGCCAATTCTGTTCAACTTTATCTCTAAACTAAAATGACAGCTCTAAATCTAGTGCTGCCTCTTTCCGCAGGGAGTATTATGAAAGGGATAGCAATATAAATAGAGCTGTCATTTCAGTTTAGAGATGGTGTACAAGAGGATTGGCCTCTATTTCTGTGTATCTACCTATACCCATTACCACACTATTACTTTAACCTAAAAAATTAAAAATGGTAGGTACCTACCTACTGTTAAAAAAGTTGCGATAAGTAGGTACCTAGGTATTTTTTTATGTTGTCGCATTTGATAACATCCGAATTAGGGCTTTCGAATACCGGTTTTTTTCAATACCGGTATTGAAAACGGACGAAAAAAGTCCGGAATCCCGGTATTGGAAACCCTAATCCGAATGTTTGGCGCTAAAACTTTTTAAATGTCTGGCGCTTTTCCAATGCAATAATAGGTAGATTATAATAGGTACCTAAGTATAAAATTTCGAATTCAGGACAAGATTTCAAAAAATTCTTAAATCGCATGAAACTAGGTAAGTATGCCTATTTATAGGTACCTAATTAGATAATTTACGAACTAGGTACCTATTTCAACTTCACTGAAAAATCTAGATAGGCAAGTGACTATCAATATTCTCATGTAGATACTTATCAGTGCTTAGAATAACTACCTATCAGTGGTTGTCATTTCAGACTCTTCAGAAGTTCAGTTTCGTAGGACTGTAGGTCTAGGTACCAAATTGTACCTAATTGGAAAACAAGTTTGCATAAATATTAAAGGACTTCCCATGGAAGTTCCCCTGAATTCTAACCATGTTGCAGTCATAACCTTCATAAACATACCTAGGACCTATTTTACCTACTTTTATCTAAAATTAATGGTAAGTAAGTAAGGATTTTACGAAATACATAAATGGTACCTAATCTTCAGCTAGCTGGATAAAATAGGTCAAATATGAAAATACAAAATTAGCCATACAATAGGCAACAAAGCACGGTGCATGAATAATCTTGAGTGGAATCAAGAATCAAGGCGTTAGTTACCGCGGCCGGTGATCGTAACGGGTACAAAGTCCAACCGACCGGAGCAGCTGTGACTCTCTATAAACACGTGCGCACGGCGTGATCGCTGATCGGTGTTCGGGGTTTTAAAATTCGAACAATGACGCCATCCATTTTGCTTTCTTCGTTTATTTGGCACGGCGAAAAAACTGTTTCTTTCACAGACCCCAGTCCAGTTGTAACTATGTCCTCAGCTATGTACAAAGATTTATTATATTATTATTATTTAGTATTTCGTTAAATTATGTATATTATTGTAATGCGAATGTCTTCTAGCCATATACCTAAGTATATGTCACCGTAAGATTGTAATCTAACTAGCGATATTGTAATCTGTTAGGCATATTATTATCCCGATAAAACCTAAGTGCCCTACCTGATTATTTATGTCGAACCCTCACCTAACCTACAAGAAAGAGACAAGAAAACGTAAATAGGTACAATGAATATTTCAAAAATTTACACTCAGAACATTGAACGGTTCACAATCTGTCGACAGTTTACAATATCGCTAGTTAGTTTACAATCTAACGATTTTTTCAATCTTACGGTGACATATATTATATGCTGTTCATACTCCATAATAGGTACCTACCTGGCTACCTTCTTAGCGAATAAATAATTTGGCCTTAGACAAGGTGAATTGTACCGCCCATAAAATGATTGTTTTAGTGCTAGGTGCGATTTTGTAGAAATTGCATCACCTGGTACAATCTAAACGTAACCTTACCGTGTATCGGGTCCAAACTCCAATCGACGTACTCACGTAACTCAATTTAGCGATGAGTTCACCATCAGTCAAGTGCGGGAGTTGGGACAAATTGAAAGACTTCAATCTACCTATTTGTATTTTGATTTTGATGAATAGGTAATTCTTATTTCTTCCTACGTAAGAATAAGAAAATTTGATAATTTCGGATAGTGACTCGATAGGCCATATATTCGGTTGGTAATTATTATTTATCAAGATTGATTGCGTCTTTTAATTAATTACTTACTTACATAATTAACCTTTGGTCACGAAATACCTATAACGTCATTAGATTATTTACCATTAATTAAAGAAAAACCCGTGGGTATTGTCTGTAGTTCAGTAAGTTTATTAGAAGGGTGCTTATCTAACAGTAACTAGCTAAATAGTTGATGAAATTAAATTAAATTAAATTTAAACAATTTTGCGCATAGAAAAGTCAAAGACGATTTACTATTAATTATAATTGCGAAAAATATCAATATGTTATTATGTCCCATTTACTTAACACTTTTTTGCAAAATAAACAACCTTAATTTTTTGCGTTGGTCGCCAAGAATTGCATTTTGAAACAAACAGCGCTAACCACATAATATTACTTTGTCGCACTCAGAGTCGCTAAGCATTACTTAAGGAACTCCTTATTAATAGATTTTGTATTGAAATCTATACTAAGGAATTCCTTAAGTAATGATTCAAAGTTGGAATCCTTGGTCGGACCAAGGATTCTTTGCGAATTTATTTGCTGCTCGACCAATGCAGTTAGAAGCAAGAAACATAGAACACCATATTGTTGTCTTTGTTTTCAGATAAACCATCTACATACGCCTCTAAATAGTAGTTAGTTATATTAAGACTTTGTTACGTTTACACAACGTTGCTAAACATCCTGATATTTTTGTTGTTTGCACATTGCACAGCATCGATGATTGCCCAAACGGTTTGTCCGACCCGACCAATTAGAACCGCGGACTTTGTACCCTGACGTCACAATACCATGGCCATGTTTACTAGGATGACTATGGATATTTTTAAACGATATCTATTAGAATTATTATAGTATACTTAATGTAAAAAAGTTGCTATTAGTATAATCAAATTAAACAATTTTTATCGAATGTTTTAGTACTATTGAATAAAAGATGACGTAAATAAAGTTGCTTAATATTCCAAATCCACGAAAAAGGGGGCTTACTCTCATCGCGTAAATAAAGCAGTATTATTTTACTCTTCTGACGCCCTTGTTTCAGAATTATAACAATGCTTGATTCAGAGACGTCAAGGTAGTCATATAAAACGTTAATTTTAAAATAATACTGCTCTAAGCGATGGCATTGAACCCACAGACCCTAAAAACCCAGGTTAAGAAATGAAGACAAAAACTACAAACTACCTATGCTAGTTATTACTACGGATGATGTAACCCTAAGATTATGAACAGGTACTTACAGCTTAATTATGTTTAGAGCTCTTTAGAAATTAGATGATGACTAGATTTTGTAGTAAGAACCATTTTTCCTTGCTCCTCTCGTCAAAGTCTGTCTGTGAGAGATCGCTCCTAAGTAACCGCGCATACAAAGCTTTGACTATGGTTATTTCTTGTAAGTTGTATGCAGTATGATGTAACCCATTTCTTGTATATGTAAATGTATGCAATAAAATATGAATAAATAAGTAAATAGAATAAGAAAGAGGGATATCTTTCTCATTCTCTTTGGACTCTTCCTGTGGCAACTAGGCGGAGTGTAGGTATATTAGGCGTGGACCGTGGTACTTGGTAATAAGTTGTAACTAGCTTCGATGTAATATTATAATATGGAAAATTGCTATTTCGGTTCTCTATGCTGGAGGTATTTCTATAGAGCTATTAATATTACCCAACAACAGAATCGTATTGTATAGTTGTAACAAACAAGTTTTGACTACGCCTTCGTTGCTTTTTCATGTGTTCGAAGCTTTGCTCTGTGACCTATGCTAAACGGCCTATGTAGGTACTTAAGGTGGATGACAAGGGTCTGCCCGCGAAATTCAAATTTAATTTGGTTTTTCACAATTTGTAAACTAATACGACAAAGTAGGCTTATGGCATTCAAATTGCGAGCCTAGGAATATCATCTTCACAGGTTTATATAAAAATCTTTACTTGAAAGTGTCCAGTTTAAGAAATTAGTCAAAATAATGAGTTTGACGTGAGTTACTCACAAATTAGTCATTATTTTGACTAATTTCCTAAACTGGGCACTTTCAAGTAAAGATTTTTATATAAACCTGTGAAGATGATATTCCTAGGCTCGCAATTTGAATGCCATAAGCCTACTTTGTCGTATTAGTTTACAAATTGTGAAAAACCAAATTAAATGTGAATTTCGCGGGCAGACCCTTGTCATCCACCTTAAGGGCTTACAAGCGGCTGAATTATAGAGAAATACCTATCTTAGATGTAAAGTATTGTTGAGACGAAAAACTTCTGCTTCAGAATAAATCCTTACACTTTCACTTTCGACATTTGTAAAAAAAACTTTCGAAAGTCAAAAACGTAAGAAGTGAGGCTATTAATCAATGTGTGATCTCCGATGCCTCTGGCCGCCTGGCGTACCGGTACTTTTTCTCGCATCTTGAGTATGAAATATCGAAATCCAAATTTATACAAGTTTTTAAACGTAATATGAGTTTGTCATGTCTAAATATCTTTGACTCTTTGTTGCTTCAGGGACTGCTCTATTTCTTTCCTAAAGATCTGATCTGAGAAGGAGGTACCAAAAATATTTATGCACACAACTCAAGTCAACGATACAATAAAAAAATTAGACAAAACGGGACTAATACTCACTCACTCACTCATCAAAATTATGAAGCATTTTCCGGGTATATAGAAAGTTAGAATTTCTTAGGATGATGGGTTTTGGGTTGGTTTGGATAATAAAGGAAAAATATCTAAAAAATTGCAAAAGATGAACTACGCTTCGCCCCCGGAGACGAAAATTAAATTAACTTGTCTGATCCAGCACTACGCAAAAACTACTAAACAGATTCTAATGTTCTTCAAAAATTGTGATTCGGGTAGGTACTCAGAGCTATACCTCGTCTCATCAAAATCGGTGCACAATGTAAGGAGATACGATACTTATATAGACTTTTAAAAATTTCTGGCCCGTAAAACCTCTTAGCTCTTAGTAAAAAGTTTCTTTCTCAGTAAAACCCGCCGAAGTCGACCAAGTCGTCTTCGGCGGGTTTTTCTTTTAACCGACCCTAGACGGTGGGGGATTTAGAATCTATTGAACGCTGATGGTATTGATTTTTTAATTATTAGAAAAAGAAGTGAGATCCTAAAAAAACATTGTAAGTAATGCGAAATTATGTGGCCATCTTCCGATCAAAAATATTGGCCATTAATGTAGGTACTGACGACTACTGAGATCAAAAGTTTTGAAACCAAGTGCTAGGCTTTTGTTTGCTTGGCGACATTTTTAATTTGTTGATCTGAGTACTTATGACCAATACTTTTGATAAGAAGTTTGTCATACAAATTCACATTTTGGGATTATATCTTTTTAACGCTGCAATTATATGAACTTAGTCAAATTTTGATCTCAGTACTTGTGACCAATATTTTTGATACGAAGTTGGCCATACAATTTCACATTATTATAATGTTTTTTGGGATATCTTTTTAATGCTACAAATATATTATTGTACCTGTCTATTTATAGGAATCATAGAAAAAATGAATCTTGTTACTTACGCTTAGATTCTACGTGACTTACAGCAGCTAGCCCCGGGCCTTGGCTTACTTTGGAATCTTGAACGCGCGTCGGACTGAATGAGTTTATCCCAATGTTAAAGTTTTTCTGCATCAATGATAGAATTATTATCGGTACATTATTTCGCTGATTAGCCTCTATATTTCGATATGGCAAAAATTGGTAGGGGGTAGGTTACATTTAATTTAATTAATGAAGGTATGGATCTAGCAGATGTTATCAAGTCATTCTCTCTCTGCGTCGTGTTCCTCATTACTGAGGGTCGTGCCCCTTTTCTAGTTTATAGTAGGGGATTTCTTGGGATAATAAACCGGTGGGTTCCCAGTACTCACTTTTCACGTCCTTCCGCATACGACTCGACTAAGAGTATTTAAACTCGTAGGTTTTTGTAACGATTATTATCAGATGTTAGTGATAATAACCGGGACCCAAATTTGAATCTCTAAATTCTGTCACCCACCCAGTTACCGACTTGGGTCAACGTTGCTTAACAATCGCAATCAAGTCATTTTAACTCATAAATAAATGACAGATAAACTTACGGATATGTATTGCAATTGTTAACATTGAACCGAAAGAAAACAACATTGTGATAACATTATAACAACGATGGATTCAGGGATATGTTGCAGTTTTTAAAGTATACTATAGTGCCACAAACGTAAATGACCTGGTGGCCAAAATTGGAACGAATTTTTATGCCTGTTTAGTGTTTACTTTTTGTATATTTTTTTTTCATAATATATTACTAGCGACGCTGTCAGTTGTCACCGGTTTAGCCAATGGTTCAGCTAAGTTTGTGCAACAAAATTAGATGTAATTATCTTGTCAAATGTCAACGTCCGTTTGTCGATTTGTTTTGCCCTTCATTTATCCTCTTAAAAGTCAAAATTCACAGATCATGTATTACTAGCGTGATATATTCCTATTTTTAGGCGTGTGTATAGGTCATCCGTTCGTTATGCTGAAATCTAAAATAAAGAAAATGTGTCACGAAACGACGCGAGCTGTGGTAAAGTTAAAACAAATAAAAAGAAGTTTCAAAGCAAAAACCAATAATATCTTGTATCTAAAGAAATTAACTAAACTACACACGATATCTTTTCTTCGATGACTTTTCTGGACGTTTTCAAATTTAAGTATCAACATAACTGGAATGCAACATAGCGATAAATATGTTTGTCAAAGCGGAGCATGGCAACCGATGTCGCCGGGTCACCACGCCACTGATAAAAGGGCACTACGGTCATACGAAGGACCAAAACAATTTGTGAATGTTTGTAAATTGATATAATTAAGTAGGTACTTAGGTAGATACCTACTTGGTGGTAGATACTAGATTCACATGATGCATAAACACCAAATAGTGAAAAAAAAGAAAAAAATATATAGGTACCCTTTCGTCTTACGATTTATAAATATTATGGCGAGCGCTTCAAAACCACTTATACTTTTCGCAAGAGACTTTTATACGTCTTTTCATAAGAAGCTCACTGAAACTAGACAATAAGTTAGGTATGGGTAGTTATGTACCCCTACCCACTAACAGTAAATAATTAAAAGGTTAGTCTGTGAAATGTGGTAGAAAAGTTACTTAGGCCCACTCGCTTAAGGCCGTTAAATATGTTTAAAAGTAAAATTTTACTTTACCTGTCCTTGTCGTGGCAACCCCGGAATAAACTTACCAAAAAGTGACAGCATCAAAAAAATTTACTAAACCAGTTCGGGCAGTGTTGCGCACACGGAACAGGGAATCTTCTCTAATTATTAATTCTATGTTCTGTGGTGGTAAAACATCGAAGCTTAATATAAACATGTCATTTTATATTTTTATCTTTACGTAAAAAAAATCTAATTTAATACATATCAGAAATGTAAGTAATATATAATAAATAATTTAATTTTGATAACAGATTAGGTATTGATCCCTGAACCGGATCTTCTGACGCTGATAATGGTATTAATAATATGTAATGACAACGATTCGATTAAATGGAGTTAAACTTTATTAATCACAATCACAGTGTAGTTACTGGCATTATAATAACATTTAAATGTTAAGTAAATATATTCACTGGTATGTCGAATTGAAAAAGGTCATCGAACATAATAGGATTCAATCATTTAAATATTTATCGTTAGGAACTTTATTATCTGTTAGCCATTTTATCCGAAATGAAACTGTAATTGTATTGATAATAATAATTGATACTGTTGGTAGTTGGATATTATCACTACATATTATAAAAACAAAGTCCCCCAACCCCGTCTGTGTGTCTGTCTGAACTCTGAACGCGATAAACTACTGGGTCGCTAGTAATATCATATTTTTATGAGAAAAAGAAGATATGAAATAATTATGAATGAATATACGCTTAGGATTACAATACCTATATTTTAGGATGTACAAGCCTGAAGTAAAGCTCCAAAACAAAAGCACGACACGTGAGATACAATTCCCCATAGACGTACCTACTTGATGATAAAAGGCTAAAGAGTCTGAGACGATATAGATACAACTCTCGCCGCTCTCAGGTCCTTCTACACATACTTATGCTATTCACACTTTTTCAATAGGCACAGGAACTGCACTCAAGAAACTGCAATTGCACGACTGCTGGGTATAACTGTAAACTGTAAACACTCCCTTGTTCTTTTTTGCCTTTACCCGTACCTAATTACAGTTTTACAAAAAAAAATTGTCTCTATTTTTTAACTGTAGGTATGCATACCTAGACAGCTATACAGTTACTAATTACTTACTATGCAGCTATAGTTAAATAATATTGAAAAAGTAATCTAATAGCTATAATATAACGTCACGAAGGACTATTGTTTAACTCCCTTCCTACTGTGTTGGATAGTACGTCACAAAGCGCGAACATGTCAACTTCCTTGAACTGCAGGGCGACCTTTTGCATCTATCATTGATACATCGCAATCACCTGATTGGTTAACACTCTTCCACTATTGGACGAAATCCATTGACGCAGCAAGAATACCATAAATTCAGCCAATCAGAGGTGATTGCGATGTATCAATGATTGATGCAAAACATACGCGGTCGCCCAATTAAATAACTAGCGCATTGTAGTAGGAAGCAAGATTTTTTGTTTAAAAGATACATTGTTTAATTTAGAGGCATAGATGAACATTTTGTAGGTTTGAAAACCAAGGAAAGATAACCTTTATTGAAACCGAATGGATTATTATTTATTATTATAACCAGTTAACCTAAAATAAGATCTTAAAACCTTATTTAGTGTAATCAAGGTCTTCTAATTAAAACTATTACATGACCAATGGACATTTATGGATATGTATGCTATAAGAGGCAAGAAAATCCAAGAATCCTGTTAAACTCGTTTGGGATCGAGGTTCACAGCTTTCCCGAGTTAACATCAGTTAAAGGGCCTTCCACAAGAAAATCTTCCAGAAATTTTCACCTTTGACATAGTCTTTCTTTCAGGGTCTTTCCATAACAGGTAAATATGATAATGTACCTGTATTAAATGTATTAAAATTGTAATAAGTTGATGTAATAAAATTCCAAAAAATATTTGAAGTTCAATGAGGTAACTGTGAGACACTTAAATATGTCTACAACATCAAATCAGATGCTACTTAAAATCATACTAGGTATTGTCTTAATAAGTCAGACGATTGCACCGTAGTTAAAGACGTTCTTACTGCATTAGTTCCTAGCAAGATAACTGCAGTCACCTGGTGACCTGAACTGATGCTCTGATGACTGGTGATGCACGTACAGCTGGTAATTAATGTTATGTTCGTCTGATTCATACATGCAATGACTTTTTGACAATGAAAAGCAATATGCTTATATGTAACATGGATTACCCCCAGTTTAATTACTGAGTTCGGGGCTCAGGGCATTTCTATGAAATTTGTCTCACCAGAGCGAAATACAACAGGAAATTTACTCAAATAAGTACCTACTAAACTTTTGTGTACGTTATCAATTTAAAACTCCTTTTCCAGAGGAAGCATTATATCTATAGTAAACTTTTCTTTAGGGTGATAGACTTTGCAGCATGCAAGTTACGACTCCATTTTTTTTTTAAATCGACTTCGTTAACGTTACTCCGGTCACGTATGCTCTCGTCTCTCCCCACTTTTATAACCTTACGCCTGGCGATGATAATGCATCGAAATAATGACAAAACTGTTGGCGACTGTCACAGCACGTTTTTATCACATCACTATTAAGCAATTTGGTTGCTTCCTATATTATTATAATCCACATAGATTTAGAATTTAATCTCTTTAAATTTTAGTTCTGTTAATAACTCTACATTGAATGATTTTGTTTTGAATTATGTACTGTGGTATAGGCATTGAAGTATATGTATTAAGTACGTAAAGTACGTTAGTACATTATACCTACCTCAATGGGTAGGTAGGTGCGAACGCTGCGAAGTATAAAACGAGATAAAACAGAAAAAAAACAGTTTCGGACACAGTATGACTGTCTTTATTAACATAATCTATTCCACAATATGTGAACCTTTGGATGGTGATTAAGTAAGTAGGTACCTACCTACTAAATTAATTAGAAGATTGCTTTTTCAAAGTTAACACAATATTGTGTCATATTTATTTCACAAAAAATCGTAATTTGTACATCATGGACGCTTTTCACGATATTGTATATGTACAACATATACTACTCTTCCTCCTCCATGCATCGTCAACCTCACTGCTGAGGGTCGTGATCTTTGCCACGGGACTTCGTGAACAAGAGGCTTCTTGTCTTTTATGATGTTAAGCCATCTTGGTCTGTCTGTGGCATGGTGCAGAGCAATGTGGACAGGTGTGCCGACTGTAGTACTAATTTGGTCGATCGAAAAAATCACGTCGATCCGTTGCTCTGTTGCAGGCTGCAGCGTGATTGAAAGACAAACCAACAAACAAACACACTTTCGCATTTATAATATTAGAATGATCTTGAAAATTATGCATCTCATGATTAAGTTCATCCGATTCCTCGGTTATTCCAAGTTGTCACTAGTGACAAGCGATGGCACTTCAATGGGCATTCTGTTTTCTGATAGTCATTCTTAGATTATCGTATGAATCAGTTTTTCTTGTGTATTTCCCCACACTACACATTTACACTACACCTTGTGAGGTATACAAATTACTGTGCATACCACTCCATGTCCATACCTACCTTAAATATTTATAGGGAAAGTCCACACTGCAATCACGTGTACCTTGGACAGTTTCCAAGTTTTCAGGGAAATGTCAATGACTTGATAGTCCCATTTCTCGTGATTATTATAAATGCTTCTTATAGTTAGCTTTTCATTCCAGGTTTTATTTATGTTCACGTTTCCGTAAATTAACTTTATTTTGATGAAATAATGAAGTCAAAAATATTTTAAAGTCCTTTACTAAGGTATTCTAACCCTGATTTAAGTAGGTATGGGTATACTATAGAGTATAGACCCAACTCTCCCAAGGTTAATATAAACTGTGACGTCTCTTTCCTCCTACAGAAACTTGATTGTATAAAAACTAAGAACTTGTTTAAAACATTTTTTTTTCTAAACTTATGTAAGTAAATACGTATAAAGGTTAGAAGTTGAATTTATTGAATGTTTTACAAATTAATTAAGCTACGCGTTATCCAAATTGCGACGTTATGGTGAATTCTTAATTCGATATCGATGTTGCAATAAAAGGTATCACTAGTCACTACGTCGCAAAATGTTCTTACATTTTTATCAATTTATGTAGCATTTTTCCTCAGTCGTTCTTCTCGTAAAATAAACCGTTAAATAAAATTACCATAAAATTTATGATCAATAAATAAACCTACGGCCTATCTATCTACCTATCTACGGTCTTCTTGTAGATTCAAGCAGAAAATTTACTAAATTCCAACATCTTTGAAATTTAACGTGACAGTTGGAACACATTGAATTTGTATTTTTCAACCTTCATATCTGAAAACAACGCAGTATGGTTTCCAAACAAGGATAATGGCTTAATAATCTGGTAGGATAGCATATTATTTTAAGATTAGGTGATCTACAACAATTTGATACCCTCCTAAAGTACAAAATTGGTAACTTGAACATCAATGTCGATGAGTACAATAATAAATTTGTCTGTTCAAGGAGATCAAGAAGATTCTCAGCATAATTTACGCTAGGACGGCAGGTATTTTCACATAGTAAAATCTATACAGCTATGTATGTTTTATGCAAAATGTTTCCAATAGGTAAAGATCGTAAAGCTGCCCGACGACGAGGCCGGTGGCTCCGCGAAGTATTTTTATGCGCCGGCGCCGATGAGTAGGTAGTAGGTACCTACCTATCCCACTGCCCGTATCGCATTCGAAAATTTATGTTTTGCTGAATAAGTATTTTTTGAAATACTTAATTCTGCCAAAAACATATAGAATCATTAGTAAATAATTAATAAAATTATAACTTACTGTTAGAATCAAGAACTCAAGAATTTAGTGCTAAAAAATATTTTCTTACTTATGTAAAATAAATGATTTTACTACAATCATTAACAACACTAACTTCGGTCAGACACTACAATTTAAAAACCAAATCTTTTGTTGAGAATCGCAAAACGATGACTGAAATATATAAAACTTGAGATAGGATGTTTAAGATACTTTATATACGCTATACCTATTAGCCGAACAAAATTGACAAGGGATTCATGCGAAGAGGAATAAATAGCTATCAGTATAATTATCATTTTAAATATTAAAATAATCTTCACTTCGTCTTAGCCAAGTCTTAGCTAAGCCGAGTAGCTAGATAGGTATTCAAATCGCGCACAAATTGTGTCTTCGACTGCGTACGTCTACTGGCCACCATTTTGTCCATGCATTCTTGTATTCTTATTTCTTACGTTCAGTTCATCATTATTTTATATTAATCTTGTAATATAAATCATAGAAATCTGAATCGGATTTACCTGCTCCATAGGAACACTTTCCTATTATACCTATATCGCAGGAATAGATATAATGAGTGTGTTAACCACAGATCACGGAGTTAACTTTCGTTATGGCAAATTGCTAGGGTATTGACAACACATATATATCTAACGTATACGGTTGATTATACTGATGATAATTAGTGTTTTCAACCCAAAGTTTTCCAAGTTGTCAATAATATTATAATTTAGCGATATCGCAATATTATCTCTATGCAATTCTACAGGTAAAGTATAATTTTAATACCTAACTGCTATTTCGATGTTATAATTGATTAAGTATGTGATATTAAATTTATGCAATTGTGACATGATTTTACTGAATATAATATTATTTATAATATTGAACTTACTATGCTAAATTTATTTGGCACACCAGTGTTGAATTACTTACTAACTAGTGTTTGAATTTTCTGATTTTATATGATCATTAAAATTTGTTTACGAAATTGACACGTAAAGTACCTAGTTCTAATTAAATTAAACTACTTTATGTAAACAGCAAATGATATGTTCATTTACATGTATCCGGCAAAGTTCAAATACTATGTTGTGTGCGAATGTTGTTTTCGAGTAGGTAAGATTTACTTTATAACTTTAGGTTTTCTAAAGTTTGAAATCTTCTAGTTTGTCATTCAACTTACCTTACGTATATTTGCCATTTGAAATTATTAAGAGATGCGGTACAGTCAATTATTGTTCTATTATTTTATTCATTTCATTCTATACTAGTAACACCATTACCATAATGTGTTTTTGGTAGCCTTTCATCAAAAAATGTGCAAGGTTATTAATTGATGTACTTATCATCAAATTACCTTACACAATTTTTCATGATTTTTATTTTAAAACTGATGACATTGACCACCTCTGTAATATCGATGGATTCGCTTTAATTCAATTTGTGACAAACAGTAGGTAAAATGTAGCTACTAGGTACTTAAGTACGTAATTTTGAGTCAATCGATGGAATATAAAAATGTGACTTCTGGAATATTGATAACTGATGACGACAACAAAGTTGCTTTTCCTATTAAGTAATATGCTAACAAGCATAATCGTTTACCTATTATAAGGTACATATTATTACGTAGTTAGGTATTTATACAATAATATGTTGTAAGTTGTTACTTGTTACCTACCTACCATCTACGTACATGGTATTGTAGTCATTGACTTATATGTAGTAGTATACATATAAGTCAATGATTGTAGTTGGTAATGATAAAGACCACATAGATTTAGATATATAATACTAAATCATACTTAATTAAGCTGATAATAATTTTCAGCTCATTCCATAGTTTTTTATTACGAGTATTTGCAACCTCGCTTTATATGTAGGCCGGCCTCAATGCTTACGGCTTACCAAAGGGGCAATAGATGCCAAGAAACAAACTCAGTAATCCAAGCAATACAATATTTGGCAGCCATATTTTCATTTCTGTACAACAGTTTACCAAACAGTCTGGCAACTGTATGTATTTGTGCAACTTTGGTATAGTGTTTGTTTTGCGATCCGTCGCTCGACTAGTTTAATGTTTTGGAACACGCATCGCGTGCGTGATGTAGGCGTGCTCAGGTGTGACAGAGATATCGATATGTATTAGAGGAGGATGTACAGAAAACATCTGGAGTGGAAGGACGTTTTGTCTCTTTTCTTGTGTGATTTAACGTTTTCGCTCGCATTTTTTTCTTTTATCACTATTTTGGTTTTGCTGCTATTAGGTTACTAAAAGCATTTTGTTTAGTATGCTACATAGGATGGTACCTAGGTAGCAAACCAACGTCTATATAAAGAGAGTTGTTAACTATTGTTCGTTCACTCTGATGTTGGACTTGTGAATTGTGATGTCACTTTGGAACTCATTAGAGATTCTAATATTAGGAACTTGGTTTCTTATAATTATTGTCTTGATTCTTCGTTCTGCAATCCACTAACGATAAAAAGCCTCTTTGATATTGGTCTCTTCCTAATTGACTTCGGAAATAGGTAGAACTTTACTTTAAGTTTTTCCTTTGTTTAAGTAGCTACAGCATTGGTTTTATCCTTTTTTACCATTACTTACTAACCTCCTATTAACATTCATTTATGTTTAAAAATTCTTTACTTTGCAAATAAAATGCATAATGTATTTGCAATTACCAGAGAAGCTTTTCTAAAGCACCTTAAGATTCTAGCCCCTAGCTTTTATATTAAGTTATCCGGTGAAGACTTCTTCTTTGGTCGTTGAACTTCGGCCCTGGGGAATGGGGATATGCGTGCAATGCCTTCACACCGAGATTAGAATAATATATTCTATCTCGAATAATATGGAGCTAAGTAGAATACTTTAGAATCCTACCAAATAAAACTCAACTGAACTCTTTCTGATACAAAATATGATAAGAGTAAGTCCTACAACTCATTCTATTGTTTCGTAGCTAAATTATCTTGTTAGTAGATACCTAATTAGCACAAAGGGGTCGTATGACAAATAGTAAGAATACTCTTCAATAATAATAAGCAACTGCATTCCAAATTCCAACCTTGGACAATACATTCATTGACACTTTATCTCTCTATCTGGTTACTAGCGTCGCCGTAGTAAACACGATCAACAAGTGATATACGAAGCTCCTGATGCCATTTGAGATGATAAATATGGCCATACATTAACTATAGACTTCTGTATGTTTATCGGTTATGATGTAAATAGTAGCATAATAATATTAACGTAGTTAAGTTTACAAGAACAAATTATTATTATTATCTAAGGTAATATGCATTAGGACCTACAAACTTATTTTTTTTGCGCTCCGGAAACGAGTAATTGATTGCAAGAAAAAGTACCGTACCTACAATGAACGGTGTCTTGGCAATTTGAAAGTACAAGGTTACGGTTAAACCCTGAAGTAATAGTGTTCTGTTCGAAGTATGTTTTATACGATATTACGGATTCTCTAAGCTAACGATTATTCATTATCGTCATACTTAGTAACCTCTTTGTTATAAACGACATAAATGCAAAGTAAAGAGCATGAAGAGCAATCGATTCGCGATGTGAAATTAAAATTGCAACATTCTGTTACCTACACAACCGAAGTCACAGGACAAATTAGCAGTTAGCCAATGATGCATGCATATAATTTACAGCTTGGTGATAGGTATTAGAAGAGAAACCCAATGCAATATTAAACATATATTTTTATAGAGGCATTAATAAACCACTTTCACAAACTAAAGTTATTAGTTGCCAAATAAATGTCTGAACTCTGATTGCCAATAATGTCAGACATAGCAAAGTAATTACAGACTACGATTTAGGTAAATCTAATTCATCTATAATATTATACTATAATTTATATAATATTGGTAATTTGCCGGCGGCTCTGGGCTGCGTCGTGTGTGTGTGTGTGCCACTTAAAAGCAAATAAATTATTTAAAGTTATAAAGAAACCATAGATCAGGCCGGGCATAGGGAAGACTTTCATAGATTAGGAAATTGGGAACAAAGCTTGGGGCCTATTTTTTAGCATTAAAGCATAAAAATTATTGTTGGCATCTTGGCAAAAACATGGATACGTAATGAGTAATGACTAAGGACTAGAGGCTAATGACCTCTAGACTTAACAGATTCCGAACAGTTGCAGTCTAGCAACTAACTTTTTATGCTTTTTGGATTCCGAAAAGTCTGACAATTTATTTGTAATGATAGGTTTATCTGCAATGAAAGCAATTTTAATAGGCCCAGTAGAAACTATAAGCATATAAACAAGTAAAACAGTTATAAGTACCTAATATATTTTATTTATAATACATTCTCCGTTTCAGGTATGCGAGAAGCTAGAAATAGGCGCAGAAGCTGACTATTTCGGTCTCCGCGTCTGTTCTGGATCTGGTCCCGGACGCTGGGTGAATCTTCGTAACCACTTAGATCCCCATCGCTTCCCAAGCCGGCGTCTCGACTTGCGTGTCAAATTCTGGGTCCCACCGCATCTACTTATAAACGAGCCCACACGACACCAATTCTACCTTCACGCAAAATTGGACCTTATTGAAGGCAGATTGGTAGTGGCTGATCAAGAAGTTGCCCGTAGGATTATAGCCTACATTGCACAAGCGGAAACGGGCGATTGCGATCCTGATGTTCCATCACACGTGTACGACGAGTGCCACAAAATTGGGCCACAGGTTAGATTTAAATATATTACCTTCTACTTATTTACTGACAGACTTTACTTTGTTACAAGAATAGGGATGATGACAACTCAATCAAATCTTTATTAAACTTAAAACTAATCCAGGATGTGAATTAGGTCTTTTGGAAGACCCTCTAATTAATAGTACTCAGTAAGAAATCATTTATTTTTGACGTAAGCATCATCTGATCCCTATTAGGTACATTAAATGGCTTTGTTCTTGAATATATTTTTTTTGGATATTTCCTGGATACATTTAATATTTCAACAATAAAACCCGTGTATCATACTATAAAACTTCAATAACGTTGGATAATACGTTTGTTTTATATGACTGGGTGTAGGTAAAATTAATAAAGGTCGACTGAATGTCCAATCAGCTTCGTATAATATGCAACATTTATTTATAGAGATGATAAAAACCTTTTTCGGTCATTACAGGGTGAAAAACCAGACGACCATATGGAGAAGATTATCGAATATCACTGCCAAATTGCTGGAATGCGTGCTTCGCAAGCTGAATACAGACTATTAAAAGAAATATCTAAACTAGAATCATTTGGAGAGGAACTGTTCTTTTGCAAACCTGTCACACAGAGCAATAATGCGTACAACCTGTACAGCCATTTATCATACCATAGACAAGTTGAGGAATTAAGGGCAAGAGAGGAGCAGGAGATAGATGGCGGTGCGACAGTGGGTTGTTTAGCATCGGGCCAAAGTGGCGGAGGCTGTGGATGCAGACTGAGTACATGTGTTGGTGTCGGACCTCATGGGATCGTAGTGTACAGGCCAGCTTGTTATGGAGATCACGACATTGGTGTTGAGAAACAAAGGTGAGATACATCACTTAATGTTAGAGTCAAAGAGTCAAAGAACGTTTATTCAATTTAGGTAGGTATACTACACTTATTGACGTTCGGTACGAGTAACAATATAATGGTGATAACGACAGTACGACATCTTAAACTAAAGCTACGAGGGTTCCAAACGCGCCCTGGTCTGAGAAGAGCCCACAACAAACTCAGCCGGGGGTTTTTTTTTGTTCTACCTGATCACTGATGACGTTGATCACAAATCGCATTTAACCTAAAAATAGGATACGATTAGGTAATAGGGGTATCTCGATAATATTAACGATACACATAGGTAACACTATACTATACACGAGGAAGTAATAAAATGTGCTAAAGTAGTTTTATTAACCGACTTCCAAAAAAGGAGGAGGTTCTCAATTCGGCGCGTATTTTTTTTTAAATGTATGTCGGTGCATATCTCCGTGGTTTCTGAACCGATTAGATTTTTTTTTCTATCAGTCTTTAGAGGAAGCTTTCGAGGTGGTCCCATAAAAAATTCTGACTCCAAATCCTCAACCCTGACACTAAAAAGTTAAAAATAAAAATTCTTCCCAAAAAACCGACTTCCAACGCCACTAGCTTCTTATATTTCCTAAGTAGGTAACCTCAACGAAAACTAATAGACAAACAACTTTAAAAAGTATTAATATGGAACTAACACATGTAGCTAATAAGTAATAGCTATGTCAATGAACTTAAGTGTACAAGTTGAATTGAAATAAAAGGTGTCTAAATCGGATAATTTCTATCGATAATAATCCAGTAGTGTACAGGCCAGCTTGTTATGGAGATCACGACATTGGTGTTGAGAAACAAAGGTGAGATACATCACTTAATGTTAGAGTCAAAGAGTCAAAGAACGTTTATTCAATTTAGGTAGGTATACTACACTTATTGACGTTCGGTACGAGTAACAATATAATGGTGATAACGACAGTACGACATCTTAAACTAAAGCTACGAGGGTTCCAAACGCGCCCTGGTCTGAGAAGAGCCCACAACAAACTCAGCCGGGGGTTTTTTTTTGTTCTACCTGATCACTGATGACGTTGATCACAAATCGCATTTAACCTAAAAATAGGATACGATTAGGTAATAGGGGTATCTCGATAATATTAACGATACACATAGGTAACACTATACTATACACGAGGAAGTAATAAAATGTGCTAAAGTAGTTTTATTAACCGACTTCCAAAAAAGGAGGAGGTTCTCAATTCGGCGCGTATTTTTTTTTAAATGTATGTCGGTGCATATCTCCTATTAAGATTTATGATTCAGGCTCCCAGGGTTACAGGTCGATAGATAAGTATGTTATAAACGAAATTTAGCAGGTATTTGTTACTAAAATATTTAATTATTGAAGTAGTACATTTAAAGGTATTAATGGCACCATTTTTCAATCTTTAAATAATAATTACCTATTTAGTTTAACTAGAACGTGTACAAATCTTAAAACTAATCAATATTACAGTCTTGGGTTTTATAATTAAATTTTTTTTAAATGATCAATGGGAAAATCAATGGGAATTCCATATGGGAAACTTTGATACTTATTGACCGAGCGAAGCGAAGGTCTCTGAGTCTACTTGGGTGAATTGGCACTTGTCCGTCCGTCCGTCCGTCCGTCCGTCCGTCCGTCCGTCCGTCTGTCAGAGCATTATAACTTCTGAATTACTGAACGCAATTACTTCAGCTTTAAATATAATATGTAAACCAATGGCCTCCCGCCGAATATGGCTTAAAAAATAATAAAAATCTTTATTTCAGGGGGGCTCTCATAGAAGCGAATGCGAAGTAAAATATTTTTTATAAAGTTACATAGGGTTGCGGTATATCATTTTATAGATAATTAGGAATAGAGTCGGAAAATATATTTTTTTTAATTTTTTCCCCAAAATTGACGAAATGGGGGGCTTTCAAAGTGGTGATTTTCTACCGTCCAAAGATGACCTCAGAACTCTAAATTTTCTGAAAGGATGAGCCTGAAACTTGATCAATTATTTCAATTATATCCTGTACTTGAACAACAAATACTAAAATTAGATAAATATTGTAAGGAAACCAAATTATTTAATTTTTAATGAGCGTCAGTATTTTTAACAGAACTTCACATTTATGTCAATAGATGGCGCCGCGAGGTCTCAGTTCGCGGCGAACCACTAGTAATAGGAAGGTTGTGTTAAAATTGACAAGCTCTATGTGCTTGTCAATCAAAACAAAACTAAAATTAAATTACGAATTAATCCGAACACTGCAAAGCGAGCTCAGAGTTAACAAGGCGCGCGCGGGAACGCGACTCGGTTATCGGAGATGCTCGGCTCGGCAACTCGGCGCAGGCCGCAGCTCGACTCGAGACTATCGAGGTGATGCGTCATGCAACGCAAGTCGCGACCCGACCACGCGAGCTGCGAATTCACGACGTGAGTACGAGTTGACTCGGGTTGTTAAAAACTGGACTCGAGTTGACTCGTTTACGATTTGACTCGAGTTACTCGAGTCAAGTAACTCGAGTCACACATCGCTACTAATAGCTATGTCAATGAACTTAAGTGTACAAGTTGAATTGAAATAAAAGGTGTCTAAATCGGATAATTTCTATCGATAATAATCCAGATAAGCTTGTTTAATTTTGCACAAATAATGTTTTTTAAAGGCATTGACGTCATTGTCGTAAAATAGGATATTCAAATCATAAATAGGTCTTATCATAATATTTTATAGATAGGTACTAAGTATATTCTTCTTTATGCACTAAGTAAATCGTACAGTCCGATTCAAATTTTATAACTTATCGGAACAACAATATTATGTATCAGCGGGACGGTTTCAGTCGACTGTACCTAACCGCGCGAACCTACACACGCGGCTAACTTCGGAGAGGTCCTAAAGTTTGAATCGGACTTTAACTTTTTGTAAAATAAGATTTTAATAATTCAATTTTTTTTTATTTAAATACACTAATTCAATTTTTCTTATAATTAAATACACAATTAATGAAAATTCCTTTTAAATAATTACCTAACAAACAAACAGATATGGAAAATATTATACTTGTATGCAAAAACACGTTGGAACTTGGACCTTTGTAATTTTCTATTTACATACCTAGTAGCTTTAGTCACTGTTTAAGGTAAATAAGTAACTCTTTATTGTATACGCATTTGCATTTTGTTTGTAACTCCATTATTAGGTACTTGGTAGTCACAATTCTATTTTCGCACTGGCGTTTATTTGCGCGTCTTTGTTTGCTTTAAAGATTTGCTCAGCTGAGCCAGTAAGCCAAAGTCTATCTTATCACGAACAAATACCGTGTTATCTAACATCGAGATGTCCTAAGCAACACGGACTAACTTAGTGATAAGTACTTACCTAACTCTCAAAAGAAAAAAATATATATTAATATTATTTATTTAAAAAAACACTTAGTATGATTAGAGTGGTTTATGCAGGTAAGTAGTGAAATATGTAACAAGCCTAATGATTATAGCACAAAAATATATTATATAACTATACCTAAGTTTAAAACTAAGTAGACTGTATTTCTGAATTAGCCCATTTAATTACTAAGTACGCACGTACAATATAATATGTCGCTTGTGTACGCCAGTTAAACATTCATTAACTTAATTGCGTACTTTAAACCGTTCATTGTTTCGTATTTAATTCGCATACTGATTTGCATGTTGAGGATATATATAGAATAAGAAAAGAAAATTACTTTTATACATTTTGAAGAATTTTTACTGCGAATATTTTAATTTATTCAATCCAAGCGGGATTGCTGTTTGAATCGCCGTATTTAGATAACTATCTATTTCTAAAGCATTGTTTTCTATGTGTAAACTGATAACCGTGAAAGTAAACGAATTTTTTTTTTCAGTATCCCTTACACCGCAATACATCGAGCTCAGCCCCAACGCCGGATATTCCAACTCTCGTACGTCACCAACGAGGGCCACGAGGCGACGCTGTACGTCAAAATGGCGACTTCCGGCCAAGCCGCCGCGCTTTACCGCGCTGTCACTGAGAAACACGCCTTCTATTGCTGTGAAACAGTTAGGAGCGACGTTACTGAACAGTTCATCAGAGATCTGAAGGTGGGTTTTAAGCTAAATATTGTTAAAACTAAGTACCTACTAATAAGTAGAAAGACTCGTTAACCATTAAATCATACTTTATTATCAATTTACACACAGAAACACGGCCACCATATTAATACAATCATGCGAGTCCCAGACCGGTGTCGCCACTCTACAAAACCATAGTAGTGGTACCACATGTAATCCTTTTTAAAGGAAAAGGTTCATTATAGGCCTACTCTTGTATACTCTATCATGAATAGAGGAAAATACATAGATTGTATTAAAAATATAATAATTTAGAACAGTAATGTAAATAACGAGCATAAAATAAAACATGTATTTCAAGTTTTCGATATGTTTCCAAGATGGCAACATTCAGCCATAGAGAAGGCAGTAGGCGCGAAATATGTCAAATGTCATTTCTGAGTCATTGTCAAAATAACGTGTTTTTATTTTGAAAACGTCAAAAAATATGAATCCGCCATTGTTACCCATACATGTTTAGTGTTGCTTAACATGGAAAGATTAAATAATTTTACCACTGATATTACGACGAATTCGTAGATTTGACCAATAAAAACTGGTAGAGTATTTTATTTTCCTTCATTTCTCTACTTGTACAAGACTAGGCCTACGCCCCATACAAATCTGAACCGTCTCCTACCTACAACAATGCAATGTAGAACACAATGACGCGAGTCGTCATTTTGTTCGCATCAATCAAGACAAAGGATACTACACACAGATTCACTTTTAGTCCGGGAGGCAGCGACCGAAATTTTGCACCCATTCCTACAAAGCTAATTTTTCTGTCAAGCAATGTTTATACCGTGTAAATAATGAAAGTGAAAGTCTGCCAAGCTTTTAGTGTTGCAAACATTAATAACAATTTTTGAAACCTGTAAATAAATAATACGTAAATGTATTATACCTACAAGACTGAAACTTCTTACAGTGAACAAGGATACCTAAATATACAGGCTAATGATAGTCTGCCGCCCCGGAAGCGTTGCCATCTAAGGTCTTCCACCCACGTAATATGTTGAAAAATTAACTTTTTGGACTTATTTCTACAAGGCTGATTTTTTTTCCTTAAATAGTTAGGTTTATACAAGAACAAAAAAAGACAGTCTGCCAAGAATCCAATGTTGCTAAAGCCTTGGTAGACGCGATGGAATGCACTATCTCCCGAGCGCAGCTACTGCGCCGATCCGCTATAAGTCGCTCTGAATAATTGGACATACCTTTTTGTCTACGATAATTATTAATAACATTGAATAATAGAACTCAATTTATTTTAATTAGTGTACTTTTATAATTTACAAACAAACTATAAAAAGTTTTTACAAAATAAATGGTAATGTATGAAAATACTAGATGAACCGGTGTACTTCGTATCACCTATCCTAACGACAAAATATATGGGAAAATGAAATTGTTGTGTTTACTATCTTTCTCGCAATTTTTCCATATTTTCTCACCGTTTAAACCTTCCCAGCAGGGCTAGGATGCGCGCGTAGAGATATATCTCTCTACTTTTGTCGCTCTCTTTTCTCCTTCTGATCCATATTGATAAACAGAGAAAAGAGAGCGACAAAATTAGAGAAACATATCTCTACGTGCGCATGCTAGCCATACTGGACTACGACAAACATTTCAAAACCAAAATCAGCTAAATCGGCCCAGCTGTTCTCGAGTTTTAGCGAGACAAAAGAACTGCAATTGATTTTTATATATATAGATACGAGTTTTTTTTAGTGTTTGTGGTTATTGAAGTTTTATTTATTTTATAATTTTATATATTTTACAATTTTTAGTGGTCACGGCTAATAGATAATGCCCGCAACTTCGTCCGCGTGGAATAACGTTTTCGATTCCCGCGGAAACTCTCAAATTTTCCGGGATGAAAAGTGGCCTAAGTCCTTCCCCGGGATACAACCTATCCCTTTACTAAATTTCATTAAAATCGGTTGAACAGATAAATTTTTTGATTACCGCGGGAACCTTTGATTTTTCAGGGATAAAAAAGTAGCATGTCTTTCCCCGGGATACAACCTATCTTTGTACCAAATTTAATCAAAATCGGTTGCACAGAAGGGCCGTGAAAGCGTAGCAGACAGGCAGACAGACACACTTTCGCATTTATTATATTAGTATGGATGTCTGGTTAAAAACCTACTGTTTACTAAGCTATTACACTGATCGCGAGCAATTTACTCTTATCCATTGAGGAGTTCCGTTCACCATGTCTGAAGATATTCATCAGATCTTCACCAAATTTATATGGACCACCTCTGAAGTATGATCTATCAAACAAAAAAGAATCTTCAAAATTGATTCATAATTGGCGGAGTAATCGTGTCACAAACATACAAAAACATACAGCCGAATTGATAACCTCCTTCTTTTTTTTGAAGTCGGTTAAAAATAGTTATCCCGGTATAAATTCAAACAAAAAAATCAAATTAAGATTTAAATTAGAAATTTAATACGTTCAATGGCATTACATTTCCATCAAGTTCTTGCGCTACAACTTATGCCACGTCTACCGAAGCTTTAGCCACCTTCTATCGAAAGTAGACGACGATAATTCAATAATAATTATCGTAAACCGCTTGTAGACGAAAGACCAGCTTTGTAGATTTTAATTTAATGCCGGTATGTCCAATTATTCAGAGCGACTTATAGCGGATCGGCGCAGTAGCTGCGCTCGGGAGATAGTGTATTCCATCGCGTCTACCAAGGCTTTAGCAACATTGGATTCTCGGCAGACTGTCTTTTTTTGTTCTTGTATAAACCTAACTTTTTGAGAAAAAAAAATCAGCCTTGTAGAAATAAGTCCAAAAAGTTTATTTTTCAACACATTACGTGAGTGGAAGACCTTAGATGGCAACGCTTCCGATGCGGCAGACTATCATTATCCTGTATATTTAGGTATCCTTATTCACTGTAAGAAGTTTCAGTCTTGTAGGTATAATACATTTACGTATTATTTATTTACAGGTTTCAAAAATTGTTGTAAATATTTGCAACAACATCGGCGCGGCAGACTGCCATTCTGTTTACGTACGGTTTCAAAATAACAAAATAGCAAAGAATCAGCTTTGTAGGAATAATCGCACTCATAATGTCGCTGCCTCCCGGACCATTTGTAATAACACTAATATCTCTATTATAATCACGAAAACATATTTACAAGAATCAAGCAAGTGTGAAGTGACTGTTATCACGTAATCCAGCCATTGTTAAAGCGTAGCTAATCTTATTCTTGCTTGTTCTAGTTCTTATGTAGGTACCTACATAGATATTTAGTTTCAAAGCGTCGTAATGATAATTTCCACTTTTAAAAAGTGAACTGGACAGCCAGCGCAATGTTTACGAAAACTTATATATTTCGACGAAAATTTGAATAAGTCGAGGTTGAACAAACATCCACTTGGACTTTGATCAGCGGACCTAATCAATAAACATAGGTAGTTGTTGGTTATTCATGGCAGGAGGTGTGTCATGGGTTTAAATAATACAAAGTTTTTTATAAGTACGTAATGTACCTACTCAATATGTTGTAATAAAATATGTTGCGAAAAACTGCTTAATGTGGTACTCCTAACCAACTATGTTAATCTATTTGAAACGTAGTATGTTGACCTTTGTAATTTGTAATTTAGAATGTTATATTATGTTACAACAGGAACATGTGGTAAGTATGTAAAACCTAACTTTATAACTACATTTTAGTCTTTATATAGTCTTATCCGTTGTTTTATTTCTATTTAGTTTATTTTAAATTAGATGATTTTTGTTAAAGCTACTCATAAAATTCATTTATGTAGGTGCACCATCTTTTACGTCAAATCGGACTGTTTTAAATGAGAAGGTTCATTTGGACTCTTTGTACACTCTACCATGAATAGAGGAAAATACATAGATTGTATTAAAAACATAAAAATTTAGAATAGTAAAGTAAATAACGTGAAAAAGAAATATAAGTTTTCGATACGTTTCCAAGATGGCAACCTGAACCTTCAGCCATAGAGAAATGTATCAAATGTAATTTCTGACAGTCACTGTCAAAATAACGTGTTTTTCTTTTGAAAACGTCAAAAAATAATATGAATCCGCCATTGTTACCCACTCATGTTTAGTGTTGTCGTGGAGAGATTAAATAATTTCACCACTGAAATTAAGACGAATTCGTAGATTTGAACGATCAAAACGGGTCTAGTATTTTTTTTCTTTCATTTCTCTACTTGTAAAAGAACCGGACCCACGCCCCATACAAATCTGAACCGTCTTCTTTCTTGACGCGGTTGTTTTCTTTCGCAGGGCACAATAGCATCAATATTCAATGACTCGTCGACGCTGGGCCGGCGATACGTATTCGACATCCGGCGGACGTGTCGCGAGGTGCACGACCGCGCGCGACGCGACGCGCACGCCCGGGGCTCGCACGAGCCGCGACCCAGGCGCCGCTCTGCCGTGGGGGCTGGACCCGAGGTGGGTACCATTCCATAACCATTAATCCATCTTTTATCGTTTTTTTAGGCAGATTTCCACACTTAGACTTTGTGTCTGTTGTACTCGAAGTACCCCTTCCCGTTAAAGCTGTCAGTCTAGATGCCCAGGTTTCTATGGAGGGTAAGGAGAATCATCTCTGTATATAAAAAGTGTCCGTCGAAATGCATTAAATTGGGGGCGCCACGTTAGCATCAGGGTAAATTTAAAAGGAAGCGCCAAATATTATTATAGTAGGTTTGAGAAATAAACAAGGAAAGAAAACAGTCATCATTATTTTGTACAACATAAGTTGTTGCAATTTTAATAAATACTTACTTTAGTCGGCAATTGCATCTTTGCCTGCACCAGCGCCACTGTGGAAGGTTTTAGAACTGTTATTTATAGCAACCACTGGATACTTTTTCAACTTTTCTCCCTTAAGAGATGACACTCCTTATCTCTACCTTCCATACAGGTTTCTAAAGACTTCCTGAAGTTAAGACTCTCCATAGATCCATAATTCCATATCCACTTTTTTGATCTCAGTGATCTGAGTCTGTCTAAATAGGTATCGTAGGTACTTTTTCCAACTGTTATGCCCGTTCTCACCAGAGCTGCGACTCCAGTCTATCATTCTCATAGCAGTCAACATTTCTATTTTCTTTGCTGCCTTCTTTCCCAGTACACTACAATGAATGAAAGTATCCTTTTCTAAAAAATGATATGAAATGTGCACATTTCATACCCTGTAAATGAGTTCGAAAGTTAAACTTCCCGGCCTAGGCCAGTAAAGAATGTATGTATTTTCATTACATATCATAAGTTTGAATTTGGAATCTTTCTTCCTGAATATCTTGTAACTTGTTATAATGTTCTTTGGCCTAAATAGTTTAAATTTTTTAGTTATATAATATAAAAAAAAAAGTATAAATATAACTAATTTTAAGTAGGTTGCTTTTTTATTTACTTTCTCTTAATAACATAATATAATATATTAAAAAAAAGTCACTTGTTTCATTTTTTAGAAAAGCACTATACACACGACCGGGAGAGCATTTCTGGTCTCGTATATCTAATCTAATCTAACTAACACTCGACCAGAAAACGCGTACTTCCCGGTCTCGCGATGTAATGTACTATTTCACGCTCTTTCCATTGTTTTGGGGTCTATAAAAATGTGTTTGTCTGCAGGAGTCCCGATCGCGGTCCCGGTCCGGGTCGCGCGGGTGCGTGGGTCACGGCGGTGCGGGGGGTGCGGGCGGCGCGGGGGGCGAGTCGCTCGCGTGCCGCGTGTGCATGGACGCACCGATGGACACTCTGTTCCTGCCTTGTAGGCACGTCGTCTGCTGCGACCTGTGCGCACCGAGGTCAGTTTACTATGAAGTTATACTACATTACCAAAAATAGGTTGATCCTAGAGGAAAGACCCGGGAAGGGAAATGACCCGCTGGGAGACAGAGGAGGAAGTGGATGGATGACATTTAAGCAAAGAGTGGACTGACTCACAAGAGGGTGATGCCTATGTCAAAAATAAATTATTTCTAACTGATTATTAAATCACATCCTCGGTTAGTTTTAAGTTTGATAACCATTTCAAAATATAGATAGAAAAAAAGTGTGTTAAAATTTGATGACGTCACTATTGTGAATTTCATACAACTTCCATACTAGAAGCGCGTTGATTGAGTTGTCATCATTCCTATTTTAAGAAGATAACTCAAGATCGGAAGGCATTTCACCTACTGATCGCTATACTTCAACTACTATAATTGATCAAAGAACAAGCTTTAACTATAGGTACCTACAACACACGTAAAAATATCTTCCGTTTGAAAAAATAACGCTACTAAATATTTATTTCGGTCTAAATTAATTTCGTATTCTTTATCTGAGCTATTGGTGCAAAGCCAAAATAACCTACTGTAATTGAGGCAGTTTTTTTATTCTTTAGGTATACGTAAAAATCAAAGCTGATGAGAAGTGGAAAAAATGTTACACGCTTGCCTAGATTCTAGAAGTTGCACTTGCATATATTTAGACACTTGTATGAAAGACACTAACTAGGATTGTGCCAAAAAGTTGCCTTTTTTCTCTTATTTAAAAAAAACCTAGATTATTTGTTATGCTCATGGAATATCCCAATCTAATAATCAGACTCACTTTGGAGATTATTAATTTTTTTTTAATCACCAAATCCAAGTTTGTGAAATCAAAATATATTCTGTGCCTGTGTATTACAGAGTGTTTAAGCTAAGTTTGTGGTTTTATTTCAGATGCGAACGCTGCCCATTGTGTCGTGGCGAGATAGAAAAGTTGATGCACATATTCCTGCCTGTAGAATATCAAAGGAGTCCTGGAGTTATAATAAAATAATGCATCAAATATTAATGCAATTGTGTATCAAATGAAAAGTGAACTGAAGAAACCGTCGCAATTTTCGGACGAAAATTTATGATGACGTGTCAGCTAAATAAATAGTGACGTAACAATGTTGACAAAACTTCAAAGTGTGATTTGAGACCTCTTTGAGGCCGTTTGAGACAGTTCGAGACTGAAAAGTGACCTTAATTAATGCATGTGTGTGTGATTGTCTAGTCAGAACTTTTGACGTTTTTAAGTTCGATTCATATGTGCTGATCATGGTCTGTTTTGGTCTCTTTAATATTGAAAAATGCTTTAAGCATTTTACTACTCCAATATATTTAGTAAAATTGCCATTTCACACCAAACTGAAATGAAAGGAAGTTGGAGCTTGAAATGCCAGCAATAATCAAATTAAAAAGTATAACTAAGTATATATTATTAAAATATGATAGCCACGGCGTAAGTTGAACTTGCGCAGAAACACATTTCGGGTGTCAAACGAAGTGCGGTATCAGGTGCGCCGCGAGGGGCCGCCCGTTACCATACCACTCGGCTCTGTAGTACAATGTACTTGCGCAGACAACCGCCATTTTGGTTCAATTCACATATAGTCGATTGTAATGTTAATTATAGTCCATGTCTCGAAAAAAGTCCCCTAGAGATGGCGCTAGTAGTCGCATGATTATACAATTTTTTACTTAAAATGTATTAGTTCCAAAAATTGCCGCGGGACTTCTTTACCGACATAGGCTTAGATAACATTTATCACTAGTAGCACTGGCAAGAAACATACGAACAGGGGCGGCCTTTTTCATTACAAGACTCTGGGCATTATAGGCCATTATTTTTCGTCCACGTTTTTTTCAACCTACCTTTCGCAGTTGGTTTTAAAAAAAATATAGAATAGATAGTGGGTTGCCATTTTTTTAAAAAATTTAATATGAAAATTAAGACAAAATAAAACAAAAATATGAAAGAATCATTAAAATATGAAAAAAAGAAAAAAAACAAATGAAAAGTTATGGAACTTTAAAGTTAATTGCAAGATGGGAGACGTGACGTCATAATTCCCTATCAACATACTTTATAAAGCCGAATAAAAGAAATAAATGGACTTAACTTAATTTGTGTGTGAAGATAATTTTGAAGTATTAAATCTCGGCTAAGTATTAAAACTCACTCACAAAATTTCTCACTCGAGTAAGATACAGCAATCGGTGTACATTAAAAAATTAAACTTTTAAATCTCATTTCTCAGTCATTTATTGATGGATTGTAAAAAAAAACACTGATTTATTAGTTTTAATCTATATTTTACTTCCGTTGTGTTAAATATGATATTCATAACATCATGAAACTTCTCCATTGCCAGATACTGTCTGATTGAAACATCACTGTGCTTGATTCAGCCATTGGACCAATGAACAACGAATCCTGTTCAAAAGCCAGACCATGTTCAGCATTATTGTATGAATCATACCTTAATGTGCATTTCTTTAATAATAAATATTATTTTATATGGAATGTAGATGGACATATTATAATATGTCTTATCTTATGTAGTAAAAATAATTATAATTCGGTACTTATTTCTTAGTGCTTAAGAACTTAATAAGTAATTTACCGAGTATGATTAACGATAAATCATATTTTAACATAGTAGGTACTTTAATGGTAACGAATCCTTCGTTTTAGAAGGTGCCAATCAATTTTCTTACTTAGAAATATTTTTGTGATAATTATGTAACAATATTGTGGTAACTACCAAGTAATCAAAGAAATGTGACCTTACGAAACCAATTTTGTATTGTGAAAATAAACTAATAATTGTTTATACAATTTACATAATTGACCTAAAAAGGTACGAGTATGAATTGTAAAAGTCCACTGGTATTGCTGTGTGGTATTAAGTTTTGTCAATTTCTTAACCTAATTTCTAAGATATAGGTCACATTAATTTGTTCTTAAGTTGGTAGTTGGATAAATAACTGATGTTATAACTTACACCGCAAGCTTCTTCATTTTTAACATAATAGTAGAAATATTACCAAATATTGTTTAAGTAAAAGTTGCATTTTTTCTTATAGTTAATTTCAACTGTCACTTTTTATCTAAGTTAAAGTAAGACCTGTGGTCTCTAAGTTATTACTAGGTATGGAATGCTAATAAAAATAAAATTACTGAGTATGATTGTTTTATTTAAAAACCATACCACCGCTTATTTTTTTTTTATCCTCTACAAGTTAGCCCTTGACTGCGATCTCACCTGATGGTAAGTGATGATACAGTCTAAGATGGTAGCGGGCTAACCTGTTAGGGGCATTGCAGTTATATTAAGCCCATACCCCTTTCGGTTTCTACACGGCATCGTACTGGAACGCTAAGTCGCTTGGCGGCACGTCTTATGCCTTAGGGTGGTAACTAGCCACGGACGAAGCCTCCCACCAGGCCAGACCAAGGAAAATTCAGAATTTATAAATTTCTAAGTTTATCCTGCCGGAGATCGAACCCGGGACCTCCGCACGTTAAGACAACAGCGCTCAACGCTGCGCCACGGAGGTCGTCGAAAACCTACCTTTATTCATGCTCTATAATTATACAATTAGACAGCCAAACAAAGAAGTGATGGGACCTTAGTGCCCGGCCGCAGGCAGGCGAGGCAAGGGCACTTAGGTTTTATCGGGTTAATATACCTAACAGATTAAATTTACCAAAAAATGCGTTAAATTGTAATCTGTCGACAGTTTACAATCTCGCTACAGTACGATTTAAACTTTATGTCCTCGCGAACTTCGTGCGTGTCCATGCGCAAAGTACAATTATTTTAGGTATCAGCGGGACGCGGTGAGGCATGCGGAGGCGGGGCGTTACCCCGCGCGTCCCCCCGCTGCCCGCCTTCCACACGCACTCGTCTTGAACGTCTGTGTGAGTTACGTCCGTATACAACACACGCGCGCGACCCTTCAAAGTACAGTCGTTCTCTTAATTTGCTGATCATTATTAAGTTTTTGTTGTTATTAATTGGTTAAGTTTTCATTAGTATTTACTGTTTATTATTAGTTAACGAAAGAGGTCGAACGCGATGTTTTTTATATGATGATATTAATAGGATGAAGCTAATCTGGCCGGTAATTTAATACATACGAGTTTTGTGTTTTATTTAAACTTTCGATATAGGTACTCGTAATTAATGTGTACGTGTTTATTGTAGTAGTAACTCATAGCTTGTTTTCGAGTTGCGAAAATAAATATATTGAATTCGTCGCTTCGCTCAGGATTCAAAGTAACGCCCTCGAGGGACAAAATATAAATTTAGTCCCATGTAACACTATTATGAAATAATTATAACAAAACATGTGTTTAAACTATGACCATACATAAGATTCAGCCTTTAAACGAATTTTCCAAAACCTAAAAAATATAAAAATAATAAGTAATATAATAGAACTTCCTATTTTTATCATTACATACTTTCAAAAAAGAAAAGTAGCCAAATCATTCTTTAGTTGACTGTACTTCACTCGCGGCTAACTTTCGCGGGACATAAAGTTTGCATCGGACAATACTTAGATTACAATCTAACGGTTTTTGCAATTTTACGGTGAGATATCGCCAGGCGCCGCTACACCTAAAATATTAAAAGAAAATAGATTTAGGGTGCGTCTCAATAAAATTAAAAATATGATGGCATCATGGCATGTTGATCAATCGATAATTAAAGGTTCTTTGTGATTAAATGAAATAAATCCATAAATAAGTATTTCCTTTAATTGGCAAATTGTACCTACAGTAGGTAAACAAAAGTGGGGCTGCATGAAAACAAATATCAATCAGCCATGCCGGCAAGCAAACATTCAATTTATGTTACAATTAAACGTATCAGAAACAAACAAACACAACCTCTTAGGGCAAACACATATACCGTCTCCGTTCCGTCGTGGGTAAAAATCGTTATCAATAAATAATTCATTAACGGTACCTAAGTAATAAATATTAATGTAATAGCAATTTCAAAATTTAATTGAATTGAATGACTTTATAAAAAAAATCTTAAGTTATTATCATTGATCAAATTATCATGTACAACTTACCATGGGTAGGTACAGTTCGCGCGCGAGGTCCGAGCAATCTTATGGAATGATGACGTAATGAGGTAGAGTTGTGATTTAGTCGATATTACGTTATCGATACTAACACATCTTTAGTAGTTTTTTACTATGTATAGTACCCTGCTTTTGCAAAATGAAAAACAGGACTCGATGTAGCGTACTCATGTTTGTGTGAGTGAGCTGTTTCGAACGTTTCTAAGTAGTTTCAGCACTGGTTGAATCTGTTTACTGTGTAGCGCATCGGGGATGTTCGCGACTGCGCGAGTCAACTGCTTCTATGCTACTATGCCAAAAGAGGTGGAGCTCTGGTGCGCCGATTGCGGAGCAGCATTAATAGCATCCTGATGCTGATTAATTAGAAGGTTAGACTGCAGATATGTGAGACTGCTGCGCTATTTCTAATGGGATGGCGCAGCGATGACTCGCATCTTAGAATAGAATAGAATGAATTTATTTGTCTGAATATGTGTTACAATGATGGTGGATGGTGATCTTAATAAATTAATGATAAGTTTTAGGTTAAGTACTAAAATAGGAAATAAGTTTGTATAACTAATACAGCGGCAGCAGTGATCCACAGCGCTGCTTGCACACGGTTTTAGCCTTTAAGCTTTGTATGGACTTTTGACGTCGACCGTTCATTGCGTATCGCATGTAGATCGTAGTTATGTAAGTTACATGCTCTACTTCCATAAAAACTTACAAGACGTGTAACTGTGGCCATATATCAATATCCAATACATATATATATCAATGAGCCATGGCTTTTCGCCAATGTGAGTCCTCATTTGCGTCACTAATTTACTGTTTACTGTACATTTTTACTTGCATAACTCGCAAGCAAAAGGCTTTCCGCCAGTGTGAGTCCTCATGTGCCTCACCAAATGACTGTTTACTGTACTTTTGTACTTGCATAACTCGCAAGCAAAAGGCTTTTCGCCAGAGTGAGTCCTCATGTGCTTCACTAAATGACTTTGTTGTGCACATTTGTACTTGCATAACTCACAAACAAAAGGCTTTTCGCCAGTGTGAGTCCTCATGTGCCTCACCAAACTACTGTTTACTGAACATTTGTACTTGCATAACTCACAAGCAAAAGGCTTTTCGCCAGAGTGAATCCTCATGTGCTTTACTAAATGACTTTTTTGTGCACTTTTGTACTTGCATAACTCACAAACAAAAGGCTTTTCGCCACTGTGAGTCCTCATGTGCTTCACCAAAACATAGTTATCTGTACATTTGTACACGCATAAATTACAACTAAAAGGCTTTTCGCCAGTGTGAGTCCTCATGTGCCTCACTAAATGACTTTTTTGTGTAAATTTGGACTTGCATAACTTACAACCAAAAGGGTGACCGGGTTCAGTGCGCATTGTTTTGTGACTCGATAATGTATGATTTTGATTACATGATAAAGATTCTACGAAAGCGTGCACCCGTATGTGGGAAACCAAGGAAACTTTTCTTTGAAATATTTTTTGGCAAACGTCACAGATATACTGTGTCCGGTCAGTATGGTTTCCCAACAGTGCACTGAACATACCCTGGGAATGTTTTCTGTGTGCGTTTTTCAAACGATCATCCCGCCTCGTTCGATAGTCGATATTATCACTTATTTTTGCTAACGATTCCTTTGATATAAGTTCAGCGTTCCTAGGATCTTCGAGAACCTTTGCATTATTTTCGAAAGACGATATATCCCAGTCATCGCTGAACTCTGTCGGATGTTCTACGTTTCCGGAATTGGTCGCCAGCACCACAGGAGCGACTGAAACAAGAAAGCTGTCTGAATTATTACTATTTTACTTTTATTATTACTATTTATTTTATTTGTCGAGGAAAACCGACACCTTATTATTCTACAATTAGGTAACTTATAGTTAATAACAGGCTGTCGCAAATAGACACTAAATAAACAGGGGTAGCTGTAGATACATAGTAAACTTGCTGAAAACTATAGCAGTAGTACTAAGTTGCACTTGACTGTACCAATATATTTGCCATTAAATAAGTCATTAATAAGTCCAAAGGCCATTTGTGGGAATGGATTTAAATAAAAATAAATAAATAAAGCCTTTATTTCCAAAATACTTAAATGAATACAAATTACAGTCTTTTTAGAAATAAACATTATTACAAATTTACAATAACATTAATTTTAAAAGTTTAATAGTATAAAAATAAAGAATCAAAATGTCAGTTTTTTATAAATTAATAGATCTAAGGGCGTCTTGCACCAGAAGTTATTTAAGCTTAAATACAATTTAAATCACTATTTTGACAGTATTTTCATACAAATCTGTCAAATTAATATCGTTTAACGCCAAATTAAATACGTTTAACTTTGGTGCAAGACGCCCTAGGTCTTTTTATTTGTGGCATGTCATAAATGTTATTGTATGTCAAAATGATTTATGTCAGCATGTTGTTCATGCTTGTTACATTTCGTCATTGGAATTCCCATTTTTGGGCATAGGCCTCCTCCATCCTTTTCTATCCTTCGCCAGCCTGGTCCACGTATTTCCCGCTGCCTCAGTGATATCGTCACGCCAGCGACGCCGCGGCCAGCCTCGGGGTCGGCGCGTGTCCCGTGGGTACCAAATACCAATGAAGAATCATCGATTTATATGTAGGTACGAGATGGGCCCTTTCATAGAAAAATGTGGGGCGTTCGACTTGCTGAACACGTTCGTCACCTGTTTTTGTCCCCGTCGTAGCGCTGTCACGGTCGCTCGTCGTGTAGATAATTTGGTATTCAAGCAAACAAGTTCCCGCTTTTCGGACTAGATGGCGTTACTAGACATACGCCCAAATTCTTTGTTTGACACTACAGGGCCCGTCTATGTAAATTGAGGTCGTTGTGAATAATTTTTTCAGTCCAACGCCCATCAGTTGCTAGATGTCCGGCCCATCGCCATTTAAGGAGGCATGCTAGTTTTGCCGCGTCAATAATTTTAGTCTTCTTTCGTATTACTTTGTTCTTGACTCTGTCTTTAATTTTTAGGCCTAGCATGCTCCTTTCCATGGCTCTCTGAGCAACCTGTATTTTAGATAAGTATTATTTCCTTAGTCATTGGCCACGTCTGGAATCCGTATAGCAGTGTTGGCGTAACAACTGAGTCTAGAGCAACCTTCTTCATTTTAATATCTATGTGCGATTTAAATATGTGTTTTAAGGACCAATATGCTGCCCACGCTTTCTTAATTCTTCTTTCCACTTCCTCTGCATAGTGTCCTATAAACGATAATATGGTTTGGCCCAAGTAAGTATACTCCTCAACATATTAATATATTTTTTCCTTGAATTTGTACATTATATGTACTGATCTCCATTAGACATAATGCATGTTTTTGAAAGAGTATTCTAAAGTGCTAATGTTATGTCATTGTAGAAACATTCTAGTTACCTAGTAGATGATTTTTCTGCGGGTGAGTATACTTGTATGATGGTAAGAGAGGTACACTCTACGCATGTCTAATCAAGCGACTCTATCTGAAATGGTATTAAAGTCGATTATATCATTTTTTAACTTTTGTTTAACCATAAATCCAACATTTCTTCCACTTTTCTTTCATGTGTAGAGCAGAATGACTCTTCATACTCTATGATGTGGGTTCCTTCTTTTTAACTTTCGAGATACCTAAAATATTCCATTTAATGTTTGTATACCTACAAGTTACACCTAACATTGAGGGTACTAATATAAAATAATAGTTAAAAAAACTAAAAAACACGCTTTTGACGCACACTCCGGGTCTCAGGAAAACAAAAAATCGCTAATCCTGATTATCCTAGTAAGGATAACTGGTCAAACTGTTTAAAATATTGAATTGTCATCGGTCCTTAATAAGTATGCCAAATTTCGAGTTAATCCGACGTTTTAAAGGGGGTCAAAATCATGTTCAAAGATTCCGTTACATACTAACATACATACGTCTGAAGCTAATAAAAAGCGTGTAATAAAGCGCACCGAAGCGTTGGATGGAGGGTGTCGGTCTACTGCTCCCTCGGAGACCAACCGGCTTGGCCGGCTTATTAATATCAAGTTTGCAAAGGTATTTTACGCACCAAATGCATAATTTGTCGCGACTTGGACTCTTAAGTGTTTAGTTTTTTTTTTCAGTTCATCATCATCATCAGCCAATATGCATCCACTGCCGGACATAGGCCTCTTTAAGATTGCGCCAACATTGCCTATCCTTGGCTGTTAGCATCCATTTGATGCCAGCCACTCTCCGGATGTCGTCGCTCCACCTAGCCGGGGGGCGGCTCCAGCCTACGGCCACTTCAACGTGCTAGCCTTGAGAGCTATGTCGATTACTTTGGTTCTTTGGCGAATTACTTCGTTTCGGATTTTATCCATCAAAGAAATTCCGAGCATAGCTCTTTCCATGGCACGTTGAGCGACTTGAAGTCTGTGGACTAGCCTCGATGCCAGTGTCCACGTTTCGGCACCGTAAGTCATAACCGACAGGACGCACTGATTGAAGACTTTGGTCTTCAGGCATTGCGGTATAGTTTCAGTTGTAAACACTAAAAATGTCTGTCCCTTATTAAGATTATTACAAGTAAGTTGTCTCACCTAAAGCTTGATTGTGGTCTCCCGAAGACTCCGGCTCGCAAGAGTGCCTGAAAAGATATCACTTTATACATTACTTAATGATTTTAATTTTAAAATCCCTACGGAACTCTTTGATTTTGCAGGATATAAGTATTCCTAGGTAGATGTAGGTTTCGATAACCTGATGCATCTATTTGATTTTCAGAGATAAAAAGTAGCCTATGTCACTCTCAAGGGTCTTCAACTATGCACATCCATGCAAAAAAATCACGTCGATCCATCGCGTTGTGTTGCAGCATGATTGAAGGACAAACCAACAAATAGACACTTTCACATATTTTATAATTAGAACGGATGTAAAACGTGCGTAAAGGAGCAAATTGAAGTCGGGCCACTCATAATGCCACCCGTCCCGCGACGCGAGGGTTAAAAAAGCGCCAAATTTAAATTTCATATCGTTCGAACGTTTTTTTTAATCCACTACAAGCTAACCCTTGACTGTGATCTCACCTGATGGTAAGTGATGATGCAGTCTAAGATGGTAGCGGGCTAACCTGTTAGGGGCATGGCAGTTATATTAAACCCAATACCCCTTCGGTTTCTACACGGCATCGTACCGGAACGCTAAATCGCTTGGCGGCACGTCTTTTCCGGTAGGGTGGTAACTAGCCACGGCCGAAGCCTCCCACCAGGCCAGACCAGGGAAAATTCAGCAATTATAAATTCCCAAATTGACCCTGCCGGGGATCGAACCCAGAACCTCCGCACGTTAAGGCAACAGCGCTACACACTGCACCACGGAGGTTGTCAGTTGATTGAATGATAATGTTCTCTTGAGCGAATTTCGGCCACGACGGCCAATCTCCACAGAGATTAGCCAGGGGATAACAGGCTAGCCCCTACCATGCTGCATCATCACTGACCGCATTCCAGGGCTAATAGGCCTATTCCACTGCACTTTTCACAGGGACCCTTAACCCTGAATCAGTGTAGTGTAATAAGATTTAGGGAGTAAGGGTCCCTATTTTGGTCCTATTGCTTTGTAATAAGCGACGCCAAAACTAACAGCCACGCCCACCCTTTCCACAGGGCCCTGTGAAAAGTGCAGTGTAATAGGCCTATAATTCATAGCGGAATGTACGTACTCTCGCTTGATCGGCGTATGTGTTTCGGTCGCCGCTTCGGCCGCGGCTGGCGTGTATTCGAGAGCCTTGCAGTGTTCGCGCAACGCGCGCGCAGCCGTTATGCTGTCTGTATTATATGCGCAGGCTGCAGTGTTGACATCTTCCCGGTGTCCGACTTCCTGTTTCACCGCGACTGCGACATCAGTTGCGTCAGTCGCAGTCGCAGCCGCGACAGTCAAAGCCGCGACAGTCGCAGTAGCGTCTGGTGCTGTGTCGGGCTCGATGTCAGACGGCAGCGTGCGCTTGTAGCGGTTTAGCAATGCCACATGTCGTCTTGTTGCGCAGGCTGCAGTGTTGACATCTTCCCGGTGTCCGACTTCCTGTTTCACCGCGACTCCGACATCAGTTGCGTCAGTCGCAGTCGCAGCCGCGACAGTCGAAGCCGCGACAGTCGCAGTAGCGTCTGGTGCTGTGTCGGGCTCGATGTCAGACGGCAGCGTGCGCTTGTAGCGGTTTAGCAATGCCACATGTCGTCTTGTTGCGCAGGCTGCAGTGTTGACATCTTCCCGGTGTCCGACTTCCTGTTTCACCGCGACTGCGACATCAGTTGCGTCAGTCGCAGTCGCAGCCGCGACAGTCGAAGCCGCGACAGTCGCAGTAGCGTCTGGTGCTGTGTCGGGCTCGATGTCAGACGGCAGCGTTCGCTTGTAGCGGTTTAGCAATGCCACATGTCGTCTTGTTGCGCAGGCTGCAGTGTTGACATCTTCCCGGTGTCCGACTTCCTGTTTCACCGCGACTGCGACATCAGTTGCGTCAGTCGCAGTCGCAGCCGCGACAGTCGAAGCCGCGACAGTCGCAGTAGCGTCTGGTGCTGTGTCGGGCTCGATGTCAGACGGCAGCGTTCGCTTGTAGCGGCTTAGCAATGCCACGTGTCGTCTTGTTATCTGAAACGAGTTCATCACCTTGCCACAACATGCCATACCATTCGAGCGTCGAAACACACAGACGTTAAACTAACATGTACCTTAGACGCCTTGTTGTAGAGCTCAAGTTCCCATGTACACCCACTGCCAGGGCAGCCCTATTTGTTTTTTTTTTTTTAATATATGGTCTAGCGCTTGGCTGCAATCAAACTTGCATGCAAGAGGTGATGCAGCCTAAGGTGGAGCGCGCTTGCCTAGAAGATGCCTATTCACTCTTGATTTGAAGGTACCTATATTAAAAGAGGATGGGAAAATATTCTCTAACTCAAACAATTGGCTATCAAACAATTAAACTGACATTATTTTTTATCCATTGAAGGTGTGCTATGAAATATAGGTTTCATAGCAAACCTTCAATGGATAAAAGTTAGAGAATGGGGGGTTGAGGTACTGACACATTAAATAAAGGGTGTTTCGGCACTCGTATATATTAGGGCAGTTCGATTTATACCTTCATTTATCTATGGCCTAGAACAATAATTGAAGTTAAATTATATTTGGTCTGGTCTGACGTCTGGTGGGTGTTGGGGTGTTTTAATAAATTAAAATATTAATCTGTAGGTTACATCTAGGAAGGACCGGGCGAAGCATTCTGTGGGACGAGTGGGTGAGATGTGCTTGCTACAATAAAAGGAAGATCTTCCTCTGGGCTGGTGTTGAAGGTTGATGTTGCACGGTTCTATATGTAGTGCTATGCTCAGAAAACTTCAATACCGCGATGCAGGCTAGCAGGTGACTCAAGGGTTCCGTCCACAAGACACAATCAGTGACCGATTTTTTGGCGTTAAATATAAAATGAAACATAGATTGCAATATTAAATCGCATACTTGTCATAAAAAAGCAGTCAAAAACAAAATGGGCTGATCGTCAGTGGAAAATGTTAACTTTGGACTTGCAGGCGGTCACAAGGTCGGAACCTGACGCGGGGGGAGGTATGCCCTTAGAAGTTTTGGCACTATTATCTAGTTATCGCAGTGATAAGGCCACAATGACCATGAATTTTTGACGACCTCCGTGGCTCAGTGTGTAGCGCTGTTGCTTTAACGTGCGGAAGTCCCGGGTTCGATCCCCGGCAGGGTCAATTTAGGAATTTATATAATTTCTGAATTTTCCCTGGTCTGGCCTGGTGGGAGGCGTCGGCCGTGGCTAGTTACCACCCTACCGGCAAAGACGTACCGCCAAGCGATTTAGCGTCCCGGTACGAGGCCGTGTAGAAACCGAAGGGGTATGGGTTTAATATAACTGCCATGCCCCTAACAGGTTAGCCCGCTACCATCTTAGACTGCATCATCACTTACGATCAGGTGTGATCGCAGTCAAGGGTTAGCTTGTAGGGGATAAAAAAAAAACAATGCAAAGGAAGCATTCCTCACCACTTCGTGCGTGTGAAGCAGCTCCGTTATCAGGCAGCGCGCTCGCAAGCTCTCGTCTCTGAATGTGCTAAAGTCCACCAGTCTCTGTGCGCATTGCACACAAACCGTATGCTTGAGCCTGTCTCGACCGCACGGCTGCAAGGACGCGGAAACCATTCATTAGCATGATCATTTTGGCTGGCTCCAAAATTTAATTTATTTTTATTATTTTATCAACAATTGAAAATTATAAGTTCAAACTAGCAACTCTTATGCTGTGATCAATAGAGCGTACTTTGACTTGGCTCAGACTTTACTTAAGAGTTAAAACGAGATGGACTTATGTGAGTAACATAAATCTGTCTCGTTTTAACCATGTCTTAAGTCTAAGCAAAGTCAAAGTTCGCTCTATAGATCTCATACTTAATTATCGCCGCCACACAATGGAACAGATGAATATTTGTTTAAGTCATTGTGGTGTGAAGGAATAACAAACATCCAAACTTACAAATATCCATGTTTTAAATAACATTAGTAAGATAATCAAGCTAGCCGACGCCCGCAACTTTCTCCGTGTGGACTAAGTTTATTGAAAAATCTCATGCAGACTCTTTGATTTTCTGGGATGAAAAGACGTAACTTATGTACTTCCCCGGAAATGAACCATATCAGTACTAAACTTTGTAAAAATCGGTTGAACAGACAGGCCGATAAAGCATAGCAGACCGACATAAAAACTGTCTTAATAATATTAGTACACATTTAAAGAAAAAAAGACCACTTCATATACAGTTCAACCATATTATATTATATTTTTTTATTTTATTTCATTATATTTTGACGACCTCCGTGGCGCAGTGTGTAGCGCTGTTGCCTTAACGTGCGGAGGTCCCGGGTTCGATCCCCGGCAGGGTCAATTTAGGAATTTATAATTTCTGAATTTTCTCTGGTCTGGCCTGGTGGGAGGCTTCGGCCGTGGCTAGTTACCACCCTACCGGCAAAGACGTGCCGCCAAGCGATTTAGCGTTCCGGTACGATGCCGTGTAGAAACCGAAGGGGTGTGGGTTTAATATAACTGCCATGCCCCTAACAGGTTAGCCCGCTACCATCTTAGACTGCATCATCACTTACCATCAGGTGTGATCGCAGTCAAGGGCTAGCTTGTAGTGCATAAAAAAAAAATATATATTAATGTATAATATTTATAATACAACTTACGCGGTGCCCCACTAAATGATGATATGCTTGTTCCAACTTGTGTTCACTCATCAGAAGCAGCTTGTTGCGGCTGTCCACGCATACCAGGCAGATCTGTGCAAAGTGTTGTAAGTATAATTATATTTACCAGAAAATAATAGATAAGTATACATACACAGTATGTACACAGGTGCTGCCAGGCTAACCTGCTACTATCTTAGACTGCATTAACTTGAAGTGGGAAATAATAAAAATTTATAAAATATACTTTGTATTTACGTACTGTACTAGCTTTTGCCCTTGGCTTAGTTTGCATTAGGTTGGATTTTCATACAAATATGAAGGAGTGAGACCGCTTGAATTTATTTGGTCTTGCCATAGTTTTAATTGCGATAACTCCTAAGATATGTGTAAAGGACACCTATTACCTGTTTAATTTGATAAACTCAAAAATTGACAGACCGACAGAAGCAGCAGCCTGGGGGACTTTGTTTTATTTAATATATAGTGATATAATAATAATTGCTCATTCAAAGTATTGGTTATCAGAGCATGCATCATGATGAAGGAGTTACCACTTACAAGCACTGTTGCGGGGACGGCACCAGTGCGGATCTGTCTTGAGCCATTTTCTGTTTCAAGAAACTCATCGTTTAGAAAATGCAGCGAGCAGACCACAGCACCGGCCGGCAGGAGAGCGTCTTGTTTGCCGAGGGCTCTGAGCCAAGCAGCACGGAGATGCACTTCTCTGGGGAACCTGAAATTATTCTTACGTTATTGAAGGGCCCATATAGTTTGCCACCTAAAGCAGTGAGTCTATCACTGTAGGTGGTAGGTTTTAGTGGTCACAGCTTCATCTTCTTGTCTAACAGAGTAATGTGCATTTTAAGCAATTAAATATCACTTGCTATAGCAGTGAGGCAAAACATTTCTAAAAGTTGTGTGAATTCTGCTATTCGCACCTATATTATGACCTGATCGCTTGTCATTTTGGATTCTGACTCACGCTCAGCAGTGGTCAGCTAGCAGGCAGTAGTTAGTGACTATTGAGTGCTGTGGTCTAGTAAATCCTGGGTTGGGTACCGGCAAGGGCGATATGGTAATTAATATAATTTCAAAATTGGCTCAAGACAGTTACCACTCTACTGACAACGCATAAGCCCATGCATCTATAGCATTTAATAAGAGCTGCCACACAAATTTTAGCAAGCATAGTGCATTATTGACCGAGCGAAGCAAAGGTCTCTGAGTCGACTTGAGTGAATTTGCACTTGTCCGTCCGTCTGTCAGAGCCTTATAACTTCTGAATTACTGAACGTAATGGTGGAACGTGGGGCGAACCAATAGTAATAGTTAAATTTTAACATTAGCGCCATCTATTGACATCATTGTGAAGTTCTGTAAAAAATACTGAAGCTCATTAAAAATTAAATAATTTCGTTTCCTTACAATATTTATATCTAATTTTAGTATTTGTTGTTCAAATACAGGATATAATTCAAATAATTGATCAAGTTTCAGGCTCAGCCTTTCAGAAAATTGAGAGTTCTGAGGTCAACTTTGGACGTCAGAAAATCTCCACTTTGAAAGCCCCCCATTTCGTCAATTTCAGGGGAAAAATTAAAAAAAAAATAGTTTTCGACTCTATTCCTAATTATCTTTAAAATGATATACCACAACCCTATGTAACGCTATAAAAAATATTTTACTTCGCATTCGCTTCTATGAGAGCCCCCCTGAAATAAAGATTTTTATAACTTTTTAAGCCATATTCGGCGGGAGGCCATCGATTTACATATTATATTTAAATTTGAAGTAATTACGTTTAGTTATTCAGAAGTTATAAGGCTCTGACAGACGGACGGACGGACGGACGGACAAGTGCAAATTCACTCAAGTAGACTCAGAGACCTTCGCTTCGCTCGGTCAACAATATTTTCTAAAAGGCTGAGCCTGAAACTTGATCAATTATTTGAATTATACCCTGTACTTGAACAACAAATACTAAAATAAGATAAATATTATAATTTTTTTTTTCTTTATCCATTACAAGCTAGCCCTTGACTGCGATCTCACCTGATGGTAAGTGATGATGCAGTCTAAGATGGTAGCGGGCTAACCTGTTAGGGGCATGGCAGTTATATTAAACCCATACCCCTTTGGTTTCTACACGGCATCGTACCGGAACGCTAAATCGCTTGGCAGCACGTCTTTGCCGGTAGGGTGGTAACTAGCCACGGCCGAAGCCTCCCACCAGACCAGACCAGGGAAAATTCAGAATTTATAAATTCCCAAATTGACCCTGCCGGGTATCGAACCCGGGACCTCCGCACGTTAAGGCAACAGCGCTATAAGGAAACGAAATTATTTAATTTTTAATGAGCTTCAGTATTTTTAGATGGCGCTAATGTTAAAAGTAAACTATTACACTAGTGGTTCGCCCCGAACTGAGACCTCGCGGCGCCATCTATTGACATAAATGTGAAGTTCTGTTAAAAATACTGAAGCTCATTAAAAATTAAATAATTCTGTTTCCTTACAATTTCTAATTTTGGTATTTGTTGTTCAAGTACAGGATATAATTCAAATAATTGATCAAGTTTCAGGCTCAGCCTTTCAGAAAATGTAGAGTTCTGAGGTCAACTTTAGACGTTAGAAAATCTCCACTTTGAAAGCCCCCCATTTCGTCAAAATTGGGGGAAAAATTTTAAAAAAAATATTTTTGGACTCTATTCCTAATTATCTTTAAAATGATATACCCTATGTAACTTTATAAAAAATATTTTACTTCGCATTCGCTTCTATGAGAGCCCCCCTGAAATAAAGATTTTTATTATTTTTTAAGCCATATTCGGCGGGAGGCCATTGGTTTACATATTATATTTAAAGCTGAAGTAATTTCGTTCAGTAATTCAGAAGTTATAATGCTCTGACAGACGGACGGATGGACGGATGGACGGACGGACGGACGGACGGACGGACAAGTGCCAATTCACCCAAGTAGACTCAGAGACCTTCGCTTCGCTCGGTCAAATATTTTCTGAAAGGCTGATCCTGAAACCTGATCAATTATTTCAATTATATCCTGTACTTGAACAACAAATACTAGTATTAGATAAATACTATAAAGAAACGAAATTATTTAAATTTTAATGAGCCTCAGTCATGTTTTTTTCCTTTTTCAGTGCTGCAACACGGCAATCTGCTAAAAGTAAGCAATAAGCCGCTCTGTTGTGTGAAGACACTTCTGAGTGTGGCTTGAGTTTGAGCAAGTTGTCCAGTGACCCTTCGCTCATGTCGTGTTGTCTATCATCTTTAGTGGTCCAAGATGATGCTTTTTCTTTTAAGTCTGGAAAATTGCAAGCTGCCTGTTCCCGTGAGCTGTGAGGCTAGTTTGTTTGCGTGGCTTGAGAGTTTGGTTTGACACCGCCTGCTGTTACACAAGATCTCTTGTTTTACTGTTTTCATCTGTAGGTCTTCATGGATGTATTTGTTACTTATGTACCATGGTATATCAAGCATTTTCCTCAGCGTCTAACTTTGAAATTTCGATGTTACTGTTGCTGGCTGTGCCCCACAATTGGATTCCATGAGTCCATACCGGCTTTAAGATAGCTTTGTATATAGTGATCTTGACAGGTGGGCATGTTTCTTTTCTTAGGGTAAATGTGACACAAGCTGATTAGCTCTGGTTGGGTCTTGTTCTCCACGAGTTAAACCATTCTTCCACATCCGAGAGATGGTTTTGCAGGTTTGGGGTCGCTGTTTTTGGGTCGGAATGAACTGATAATAACGCAGTGTCGTCGGCATATGTAGCTATAGTGGTGTTGGCATTTTCAGGCAGATCAGCCGTAAAAATCAGGTACAGTATTGGGCCCAGAATGCTTTCTTGTGGAACTCCTGATAAGATCTCATATAGCTCTGAGAATTCATCGTTGAACCTGACTTCAAAGCACCTTTGGATCAGATATGATTTCAATATGTTGAAAAAGGAGTGAGGTAAGGTTTTTTCACTTGGTATAGCAATAGCAATCCCTCGTGCCATACCTTGTCAAATGCTTGACTTATGTCGAGGAACATGGCTGAGCAATATTTTTTGTTCTCTATGGTGTGACTTATGATGTCTGTGAGTCGGTGCACTTGTTCTATCGTACCGTGACCTTCCCTGAACCCGAACTGATGTTTAGGGATGCACTCTGAGAGGTGTGGCTTTATTCTGCTCAGAAGAATTTTTTTCTCAGTCATTGATTTAGAATTTTAGTACCTGCCTCAGTATTTTTAACAGAACTTCACAATGATGTCAATAGATGGCGCTAATGTTAAAAGTTAAATAATACAATAATAATTATATCTTCAAAGTTCAACTAGCTACAATAATAATTATCTTAGGGATACCGCGAAGTCTCAGTTCGGGGCGAACCACTAATATGTATATGTCACTGTAAGATTATTATTATTATTGATTATTAAAGAAATATTTATTGTTTTTACGTTTTCTTGTATCTTTCTTGTACAGTTCGCGCGCGAGTTGAATGCAGAGTAAATGTGAGTGTCACCATACATTTACTCTGCATTCAACTCGCTCGTGAACTATAGGTTAGGTTAGGGTTTGACATGAATATTGGCCGGGCACTTAGGTTCTATAATTGTTATTTATTAGGCTAATAAATAACGCGTTAAATTGTAATTTGTAAGCAGTATGCTACGGTTCACAACATAGATAATACACTATATGTTCACAATCTGTCGACAGTTTACAATCTATCGAGATAAAAAACGTTATAATAGAATCTAACGGTTTTTACAATCTTACGGTGACATATTATACAGTTAAAAATTTAAATAGGGAAAGCTGCAGCTACCAAGCTTTATTGTTGTCTGTTATTTTAAGCTAATCTGTGATTGCTGTATAAAAAAGGGTTTTGAAATAGTTGCGTCTTACTCGTGAAACGTAATCTCCTTGGTTTCGGAGACGATCCCCGCAGTGGTTTTGCAAAAAGGCACACAGCACCGCATTTTCAAAGGTTTTAAATTTTCATGTATGACCAACAATCAGCTTTTTTTTCTGGTCGGTGAACAATCAGCAACTGATCAGCAGACAGCAACTATAAGTTAGAGTTACTTGTCTCTGATGACTGATCAACCGACAACCATCTCCGCTAGGAGTCTAAGTGTTCTGTGACAACCATCAACGAGCGTAGCGAAAAAATCCTATGTCTATGCCATCAACAACATCAGCAAAGAGTATATAAAACATCAGCTGAAGCCCGAACATCAGCAACAATCCAGAGACAAGTAACATTATAGGATAACAATCAGCTCACATCCTGATTCCTATTTCCTGGTTAACTTGTCTCTGCTCACATCAGTAACTTGTCTCTGGCAGCCAGCTGTCAGCAATCAACCAGACAACCAACCACAGAGTACATTGAATACATGATTGAATATAAGGCAGAGAGGCAGATCGGGACCATAGATTTTAAATGATCGGGACAATCTGAGCTGCCTATTTATGGACCCTTAATTCCTAAAGCATAAGACGTATAACCGTTATAAGGCGTACCGAGTTACCTATTTACAGTAAGGGTGGGTCCCTTGAATAAGTGTAGTGTAATATAGCGTAAAAGCAATATCTGCAGGGCGACCGCGTATCTTTTGCATCAATCATTGATACATCGCAATCACCTCTGATTGGTTAACACTCTTCCACTATTAGACGAAATCCATTGATGCAGCAAGAATACCATAAATTCAGCCAATCAGAGGTGATTGCGATGTATCAATGATTGATGCAAAAGATACGCGATTGCCTTGCTGTTGGTCAAATTCACAGTCTCACAGAGTACTTTGTCTAATAATTGGATTAAGGTCTAATAATATCTGCGGTTCCTACACGGTTCCTAGTGCTATAGACTTTCTCTAAGACGCGGTCGCATCACATCGCAGATTTTGAAGGCTCAGAAAGGCTGGAACCCAAATGTAAAGCTAGGTACTAAAAAAAAAAGACTATTGACAGCTTTAAAGTGTTGCCAGAAATGAAAATTTGTTCCGTTTGCGTTTCATGTTGTGGTTTCAACTTTCAATCACATATCTCGTATTAAATCACTGTAGATTTGCCGATAGAGTAAATATTTTGAATATAAACCATCCCGAGACCCTCAAAAAAAATTCACAAAAAATTCCATCACAATCGCTCCAGCCGTTCTCGAGTAAGCGCAAAACTCAACAACCAACATTCATTTTTATTTACATACAATTTTTTTCGTTGTGGTTACATTAGTTTCTACCCGATGCACGCGATATTCATATTACATCTGATTCTTTTTTTAAATCCTAGTAAAAAGGTTCACGAAAATGAAGCCTAATACAATAACAATATGACTTAATTTCACTTTAAAACAATAACCTTAGCACGATTCAAAAAGATTCAATCAAATCAAAACCCTACAGTTTCTGTAATAAGTTGCATTTTTCGCCAGACTGATGCCGCAGCGTCTAGTCCGTTTGGCGCTATCTATTACAAACTCAGTGGCATTTATTTTTAGACCCGTTGAAGTTTTTCTATGAAAAGTTATTTTTGCATCAAACTACGAAATAGCAATGTATACCGAATCACAAACTTGTTAAATATTTGAACTATATCATTATAACATTTTTACCTTATAATTAGAGCTGCATGGTGGACATTTGAAAAATGCTATTTAAGGAAGTTTCTTTAAACTTCTTACTTAATGTGATGGAAGCACGATTAACTCCAAAATTCAGATTTTTTTGTTTTATTCAAGTTTTCATGTATTTTTTTATATTATAGGTAATTGAAATTGCCAAAAATTTTTGTGAATGTTTTAGTTTAACAATCATACTTAAGTACATATTTTAAATGTTTAAAACACTATACTTAATCTGATTTTTTTCACCAGCAGTGGGCTGCGGTTAACATTGATTTATACTTGATTGATACATACTTCACTTCGTTTTGGGCCCTTAAATGAGGCATAAAATGGATGAGACAAGATGGAATGAATAAATTAATTATTTTCGTAAACCCCAGTTTTTTTAACATGGTTAAAAAAATAAATAGCAAATGTTAACTTTATGTATGGCAACATTCATTAACTCGTATCAGCGCAAGATGGCTGCCAATTTATGTGAACGCAAGTAGAAGTACGAGTAGAAAAGTGATATGCGTTTGTTGGATTCTTTAACGTTGGTTCTGTGATTTTAACGTTAGGACTATTACATTATTTTGTGTTAGTGTTTTCGTGCAATTTGTTATGATTTATCGATGGTTTCAAAGCCCAATGTGCAATATTTCGTCGGAGGGCATAAAAAATGTTCAGTGTTGAATTGTGATTATTATTTAAGCAGTGAGGATCCTTTTTGGGTGGTAATGACGCTTGTCGTTGGATGATACCGGTGATTACACGTAAGTAAATAATCATTTGTAAAGCAGACAAGTTTAAAATGTCAGTACAAGTCGTAACCTATTTGACTATATCAGGTATTTTTTTCCGTGGCGTGGCTCAGGCTGGCGCCGGGCTGCCGGTCGTTTCACACAGCTGTTCGTTTCACACGTTGCAAATTTCAACCAAGTTACATTGAATATCTGCATCATGCATTCTGTATCTTAGGTTTATATTAGGTTCTTCAGTTAATAAATTACAACTTTTTACTCTGCACTCATGCCGAATCTGATAGAGTTATTAAAAAAAAAAAACCTTGATTCTAGGATCAGGTGATATTTAAGTAAGTGAACAGATGATGAGTATATAATTTATTTGAAAGATTTACTTACTGGTTGTTTATTTTGTGGTTGCGAATGCTGAGTACACATTCTGTTATGTCAGGCTAATAACAGTTGGGTACTGGGTTTTTCCGTTCACAGTCTCATATTCTCTTGAGTTTTCTACATTGACATGATATTTTTTGATTTAGAATGCTGATACTTTCTTTCAGTGCTTATTATTGCAGTGTTAAATTTGTGCTTGTTAATTATGTGGAATATTGAGCTACTAATAGAAGCTATAATGTATATTTACAATATATTTTAGTGTTTAGATGTTGCACTATCCCGCACTCTTGTTTGATAATCTCCTCTCCCCATAAGTTGTCTGGAAGAGATTCTGTCGGTCTGGAAGACCACCTATGCATCCTCCTGTTTAATCTTTTAACCTTTTTGTTTAATTGGTATATTTTTGTTTTAAGTGGGTGGAATAAAGAGTTTTTCTATTCTATAACGCTACCGGGAAGTCCTTTTATGTTCATGGGTCATTTCCAAAATCTTTTATATTATTATAGTCATAGTCATTTATTTATTAAATATAGGTTCACTGTAGGTACACTTATTTTCGTCTAAAAATTACTTACTTAAAAAGCATGATGGTGATAATGGGTAACGGTATCTTAAAACTAAAGCTGCGATGGTTCCAAATGCGCCCTGGTCAGAGAAGAGCCCACAACAAACTCAGCCGGGTTTTGTTTTTTTTTTTTTATTATCACCATCTCACAAATAAAAATTATGTAAATATAGGTCAAACTTAATATTGTAAGTACAATTTTCTTGTTCTTTTCTTGTGAAATATTGACAACAATCATTTGTAGAAGTCTAAATTCATGGTTCACTCACACAACCCAATTTGGCTCTTGACCGAGGAGGGCCAGAGACCATTGGTGGGCTCATGCAATCTGAAAAACGAATATCAGAATGGGATCAGGTATATGACATCATGTTTATTACATGTGCGATGGCCGTAAAATTTTATTTTATATATTTTTTCATTTCAGCAAAAATACTCCTTAAAAACTAGACAGCATTTTGTTTCCATATCTTGTATGCATAAACACTCATACTCAGAAAACTTGTGTTACGAATGTTGCCACCTTCCTTCATACCTTTTACCCCATTAATAAATTATTTTAGACACCTCAATATACCTTAACAGATTTTTGTATGAGTAGTTTACTTGATATCGTAATGGGTTTTTTCTGCAATAAATATAACTTAAAGGTGCCTACATACTTTATCAGATAAAATATTATGGATCATAATAATAATTTTCAGTTACTGTACATAATAAACCCTTATCACAGGCTTTGAAACGTCATATATATATTCTTCAGAGTGGAGTAGTACTGAGCTCGCCTGTAATTCAGCACAGCCTAATCTTCTTAATCTTCTTCACCAATGCTGACTGGATTTATGAAAATCTTTTCCTGGTGGGTATGATAGACAATGTTATAGGGAAATCCTTCATTCATTATCTCAAGATTTTAAATCAGCTGTTTTAACTTATGCTAAGTATTCTCTGTCCATTCATTTATTTTACATAAGACATTTTGAGTCAATTTTGTTTGATTTTTGATAACAATCAACTTTCTTTGTGAAGAAGTTTTATTTGATTTGACACATTGATATTTACGTATATTTGCTCAACATTTTCACGGTTTTATAAACAAACCAAAGCATTAAATGACTAAGTATAAGAATGTATGTATTAAAATAAATCATAAATGGTAAAAAAAGGGGTTGAAAGTTTGTATGAAAGTCTGTCATTTTTCAAGTTGTATCCATGAAACTTGGTATTTAAGCTACCGGCTTAAAATAAATAGATATGTGTTTCGCCATTGAAAATTCTACCCCCAACGGGCTGAAATAGGGGATGAAAGTTTGCATGAAGTTCTTTATTTTACAAGATATTTTTCAAGATTAATCTACGAAACTTGGTATTTTGGCTTTTGGTAAAAAATAAAGAAGAATGTGTGTCACAATTTTTAAAAAGGAGTCAAACAGGGGTTGAAAGTTTGCATGAAAGTCCGTCGTTTTTCAAGCTATAGCCATGAAACTTGGTAGTTGGGCTTCCGGTTTAAATTGAAGAAATACGGATTTCACAGTTTTTAAAATTTATATCCCTAATCACGCCGCAACAGAGCAACGGATCGACGTGATTTTTTGCATGGGTATAGTTGAGTACCTGGAGAGTGATATATATCTTAGGCTTCTTTTTATCCCGGAAAATTAAGGAGTGCCTGTGGGAATTAAAAAACTTCTGTCACGCGAACGAAGTCGCGGGCGTCCGCTAGTATCGGATAAAATTAAATGTCGCTTCACTATTGTAACAAAATATCTAAGTCTATGAAATGGTTGCCTGTCAATAATTATGAAACTTCATAGGCATGCTTATGTCAAAAATAAAATAAATGGCCGACAGATATACATAGTTTGATAAAGAGTTGATTTGTTAGTTGGCAGCATCCCTATTGTGCCAGCTATAAGTAGTAGTTTTGTTCTTGAAGAGTTACTTTTTTTTTTTTTTTAATCCACTACAAGTTAGCCCTTGACTGCGATCTCACCTGATGGTAAGTGATGATGCAGTCTAAGATGGTAGCGGGCTAACCTGTTAGGGGCATGGCAGTTATATTAAACCCATACCCCTATTCGGTTTCTACACGGCATCGTAACGGAACGCTAAATCGCTTGGCGGCACGTCTTTGCCGGTAGGGTGGTAACTAGCCACGGCCGAAGCCTCCCACCAGGCCAGACCAGGGAAAATTCAGAAATCATAAATTCCCAAATTGACCCGCCGGGGATCGAACCCAGGACCTCCGCACGTTAAGACAACAGCGCTATACACTGCGTCACGGAGGTCGTCAAAAAGTACAAAAAAGTAAAAAAAACTTTGTAAAGGCGCAGTCTGTTCATAAATAAAAAGGAAGTTTCTAAAGCAGTTTATCTATTAAATGGTGGCATAATGTATGATTGGCTATTTGACAGTTTTCGGAAAAATACTTAAAAATGTACGTAGGTTCATTTTATACCTCTTACAATTAACTTTTTCTCAAAAAAAGCGTTATTTATTAGAAAAAAATACATTTTTAATACATTAATTTTAAATTCGCGCGAAAACAGCCGCTCACGTGACATTTGCTAGCTGTGACGTCACAGCTCAAAATAAAACAAAGCTAACTATACGACGCTCCAAGTTTCATTTCATTTTAAGTGGAAAGTTTACAGCTTTTTTAATGCAATTGTGGAAATTACAAGCTACAAGACGTGTGTAGAAATACAATAAATAATAAGTAATTAATATCCTGACAAATTGTATAAACACATTCCTTTAAACTATATTACCTATGTCATAATTTAAACGTCGAAAGCAGTGGTTAGAGTTAATCTGCCGAGAGCCGGAATTTAAATCGGATAAATATCTGCGGTATTACTTTGTGAAGACCACTTTGATGTTCGTGTTTAAATGAAGAAATCAACTTAAAACTCTGATCTAGCAAAAATGAATTAACCTAACCTGACATTTTCTTCATAAAACATGACATAAAATTAAAATAAATTATATTTCTGTCACTTTACAGCAGCACTTTCTTAGGTCCTAAACACGAGACCTAAGTACTATTACTTACTTTGTTTATTTCGGTACTTACATGGAAGTTATAATACATTACGAAATTCGGCAGTGCAAAAGTTTACACGCAAATAAAGCAACCATAAATGAATCGACTTTAGGCAGATTTGTACTATCAGCTGTAAAGCATAATCCCATTTCATTTAACCGCTCACAATCACAAATCGAAATATATTACTGTTAATTTTCTCAACAATACGCAAACGTTAGTACACACGACGTTTTTTTTTTGAAATGTGACGTCACACGGGGCTCTATCATGACCGCCCGCGTTTCGCTCTTGTAATCCACAGATAAAAAATCTCAAATTTGTTTTGCAAAAATAAAATATTTACAATTTATTTTAATGCAAAATACATATTGTATAATTATTGTTAACCCACAAGCTACCAAATCTAACATATTTCATATTTTATAGTTACAGCTGTCAAGTAGCCAATTGAGAAAAATATAATTTGATATTTTCAAGAACTTCATGGGTATAGTTAAGGACCTGGAGAGACACATAGGCTTCTTTTTATCTGGGAAAATTAAGGAGTTCCGGCGGTAATAAAAAAAACTTACACCACGCGGACGAAGTCAGCTAGTAATCTTAAGTAATCTTACGTTTTTAAAAAAAATTACTTAACTATGTTTTTTGAAAACCCTATTAGCAGAATGTGTGCTTTCTGCATTCAGTCTATGGGTCATCCTGTCTAGTGTGCGTCTACATCCACTTATATAATATACTTACTTTTTGGATGATAGTTGCGTAAGAAGTACTTAACCATAAACATTTTGAATATTTTATGTACATAGATACTTCTCTATTGTTCGCACGTTTTGGCAAGTATATACGTAAACCTAGCTCGCATATGTGCACAACTAAATGCGATTAGCATAGTGAGTAATGTGGCAGATACAGACTTATGTTTGCAAGGCATCTTGAATAAATGTAGGTATTAGTTACTTATAATGCATACCAAAGCTGACTCCAATTGAATGGTATCGGAATTGGCTTTAGTTATTTACTTAATAAGAAAATAGTTTAGTTGTAAGACATTATTATTTTTGTGTTAAATATTGTAACAAATTATAATTTTATATTTTAAAACGGAGCTACGTTTTGGGCTGTAGCTCTACCAGTGTCAAATGATGCACTTTAAACTTTGAAGAGCCCTTGGTAAAGCGTAAAGCCTATCCTCGTAAAGCGGCGGTCAGCATTCGCTGTGGCCTGTGGGACATGAGTGAACATAGGTGGTGTTAGAGCTACCTAACCTAACCTAACTAAACTGCTCTATTTTATCTATATATATATGTATATCTATCTATACTATTACTTAATACTACATAATATTACAAATGTGAAAGTTTGGATGGACGGATGTATGTTTGTTAGTCAATCACACCATAATGGCTGAATGGATCTGGATGAAATTTGGCACAGAGATAGATTATACTCTGGAATAACACATAGGCGACTTTTTATCCCGGAAAATAAAGAGTTCCCGCGGGAACCAGTAATCCTCCAAAATCCACGCGGGCGAAGTTGCGGACATCAGCTAGTTATATCTAAATGTATGTGCCATGCCAGCCTTATCTTAAAATTGTAAAGTTACAGTCTATGTTTAATTGTGGCGAGAAAAAAGTACATTAACGGTGAGAAGGGTCATCATGATTCATGACCCTCAAATGATTTAACCTGCTATAGTTACTTAATTAATAAAATACTGATTTTATTCAAAAAAAGAAACAAGAAAGTTTATATTTTAAGTAAAGTATAGTATTTAACATAAATAAAAATATATCTATTTATACAAAAGAGAAATACCGCTCATACACTCACTGACTGATTGACTGACTGATTGACTGACTAATAACGATATCTCAGAAACTATAAAGCATGCAGACTTGAAATTATGAAGGTAGGTTCCTACTATGGCGTAGCCATCAGCTAAGAAAATTCACCCCTAAGGGGTGAAATGGGGATTGGAAACATGTAAACACATGAGGGTTCTGAGTTTTCGAAGTATGAGACTTGAAAATCGGAAATTAGGTTATACTTATTAGATTTAATAATAATAACCTGTATAAGCAATTTTACGCAAATCCACCCCACGGGCCCAGTGAGGGTGAAATGAAGGTTGGAAATTTGTATGAAAGTCCTATATTATTGTAATTAAAGACTTGAAAATCGGGATATAGGTTATTCACACTACAGCCCATTAACGTCCCACTGGGCACAGGCCTCCACTCTCATAGGAGAGAGGGAAATAGAGCTTAGACCCACCACGGTGCTCCAATGCGGGTTGGCGGGCTTTTAACGACTATTATCATGTTAGTGATAATAACCGGGACCGACGGCTCGTGCTCTCCGAGGCACGGGGGTGAATCACCGCCGGCGTCAACTTCCAACTCCGGGCTGGCACTGAGAATTTTTTATTGAAAAACCCAATACCTAACAATTTTATAGGTTATTAGTTTTAAATAATAAAAACCTGCATAAGCTTCTATGATAAGCTTATTGCAGCGGGAAAATTTCATAATCTCATAGGAAATCCGAAATGGTACGCGGACGAAGTCGCGGGCGACCTCTAGTAAATTATATACTTCTGAGGTACTAGAAGCCATCGATTCCTCGTACCCTGAATTATTGTGCTCGACTGTTTACGTTGCTTCTCTCCCCGCTCGTCGCTTCGCCAATATTTGCACAGCCGAGGATAGCATTAAGCACTTACCGGGGCGGATGTTATGTCATTGCGAATAAATAACACACGAACGTCTAAATAAAAATTCGACGTCAGTAATCAATAATTTTCCATGTTTTATTGTCTATGAATAAATAAACTTAGGTACCTAGTTATTACTTATCAGGTACTTAGTACTTACATCTTAGAAGAGACATAATTATGTAATTTTAGTATTATACAAGTAAAGTAACTAATAATTCAACGAGCAGCCCAAACTGCTGAATTTTTAAACGTGTACGAAGTTATGGGAGATTTTAACTAAATCTGTTATACCTAACTAGACACACGATGCGTAACGTACTGTCGATAGTATATCTGTCGTACTCGTACCATAAAGGGTGAAGTGGTCACTAGAACTTAGAAGCCAATGATTACTCCTACCCTGTCTGAATCGTACATTTCCGTGTAAGTATTACAAATCATACACGCGTACGCGCGCCCCGGTTTATGATTAGGGCTCTTCTACCTATTACCTAGTTAGTGAACAATATATAATTTATACTGAGTCTAAACGCACACACCAGGGCACGGCAAATCGATATTCGGGCAAAAGGTGTAAATTACTGTGGGGTACGAGTACACCTGCAGACGCACCTGGTGATTTGGGCTGTTTGATGAACCTAACTACTAATGATTGTTCATATTCCAGTTTAATTTATATTTTTTGTATTCATGGTGGTATGACGAAAATAGAGATAAAGTACTTAGTGAAAATGCATAATATAGGTAGTCTAGTGATGTGCCGGATCGTTTAAAATGCATATATCCGCGGATACGGATCCGGATCCGGATATTTGGTGTCAAGATCCGCGGATACGGATACGGATTTTAACTTTGTACTCAATCGGTGTCGGTGCACGTGACCTTGGAACTCACTACGATAAATGTTTGCAATATATATATACTCGTAGGTACCAAATATTAGATTTTAAGAAATAAATAAAAAATCATTTTTTCATCAGAATTTCATCTTTGTATTGAAAATTAATAAGGTAAAATATACGTAAAAAGATCCGTCAGAAAAGTAACGGATACGGATCTTTCTTCACCCGCGGATGTCCGCGGATACGGATATCCGGCACATAACTATAGGTACTAGGTACCTAGGTAGGTAGGTATAAACTATACTAACTAAATAGATGATGCCCGCGACTTCGTCCGCGCAGATTAAGTATTTTAATTCCCGCGGGAACTCTTTAATTTTCCGCGATAAAAACTAGCCTTCCTTTCTCGGTGATAGAATGTAACCCAGGGGAAGGTCAAAGGCTACTTTTTATCCCGGGAAATTAAAGAGTTTCCGCAGGAATCATTGATGTAGAATTTTAGTACCTACCTACTTACTCATTCTATTTCAATGGCGGGAATCAAAAAATCTTAATCCACGCGTACGATGTCGTGGGGTCATGAAGTGACATAGGTAATAACTAATAAGCTGTTTAAATGGAATGATTAGTTAGTTATTTTTAATCTGATTGGTGATTCTCATTTCTCTCTTTAAAATACTTGATCTTTCTATTTTATGAATAAATCCAACGAATCCTATTAGTTTATTTATTTAATAATTCCTCACTTTGTACAAAAAAGATTAAATTATTATATAGCGCCGACTTTGTTCGGTTAATATTGCGAATGTAGCGATTCATCAAACGCTTGACACTGACAGATTACAGGCTGTGGATCTGCTGAGGCCATGGTGTCAGCGGAAATAAGGTCTTTCGTTATAGAGTATATATACTAGTTTAAAACGTTATAAGTACCAATAGCTTGGAGTTTGGCTAAATGGGAAATTTTAACAACCCTGTCCCTTTTAGCCATATCGAACAGAAAAAAGGAATCTCTTAGAAATTAAATTCCTCAGTTAGCAATTCGTCTGTTGGTACCAAAATGTACCTTTAGCTTAACCTCGAAATTTTCACATAAGCATAACAACGAGTTGTCAGGTAGGTGCTAACAGTTTTCGTTAAGGTGCCACCGGAGGGTGAATTGCCCATACAAATGTAATACCAAAATAATTTGTAATTCGAGAATATTTCCACCATATTATTAAGATTGAACTTGTATTTATCTAGGTCCCTGGATAATTATTTTTTCAAAGTACTTTCCCAAAATTAAATGTAAGCACATTGCGTTTTGCATGTTTTTACGACATAAATGACATGTTTTCTCCTTATTGGTTTCATATTAAAACAAACGATATCTCACGTACTAATTTATCAGGAACATAGCCTATATTTTCAAGTTACAGAATAACAACACAACGTTAAAAACAACAATTTTTCATTCATCATTTTTGGTATTTACGGAACAAGACTAAATGTAGGTATAACAAATTCTGTACGCTCATATTGCGCTTCCACGCGTGACGCGATCATGTGTCATCACTCATCAGCCAAATAGAGATAGCAATATACCGGCAAATTTAAATTTGCGGTTCGAATAGAAGTTGCGAGCGGCGTTCGCCGGCCTCTTAAGATATGGTGGGCGTGGACAGTCACGTTAAACCTGCCGTTGGTTAACTACTAAGAATATAGCCTCGTGAAATGATAACATCACGGTACTTAAACAGCCTATCGAGTATACCTTTACGTCTTCTGTGTTTAGAGAAGTATCAAGTATTTTGTAAGCCTTTGTACACTAAGTAACGAAGTCTAATAGTGTTATGTACTTGAGTGTCCTAAATGCTATACAGTCCTGGCATTTAGGTTTGCCTCATTTGCCCGGCAATTTTTCATGCTATCAGGCTAAATTTAGATCCTCATCAATCATAATGAATGTAACGTTATTATCTACTTCGGTTAAGGCGCTGGGCGACCTAGAACTCTACAATAATATAAAATTCAGCACCTAAAGCAAAACATTTACTTAATTATCTCAGAAATAAAAACTCTCATAACGGTATTCGACACCGTTGCCAAACATGTAGGGCTGTGGGCTTCAGACGGACATCGCACTTTCTCCATTTTCGCAAGCAATGGTGGTGCAAATTGAGCATGCCCACATACGCCCTGATTTTGAAAATCCATACGTATTTATATACTTTCTCATAGATGAGCTAATTACCCCATCGTAAAGTAATGTTAAAAAGCTTTAAGTTACGGGCTTTGGACGGACCAGCTGTATACCCATTTCTTTTAACCGACTTCCAAAAAAGGAGGAGGTCCTCAATTCGGCGCGTATCTTTTTTTTTAAATTTATGTCGGTGCATATCTCCGTGGTTTCTGAACCGATTTGAAAAATTTTCTTTTCAGTGGTTAGAGGAAGCTCTCGAGGTGGTCCCATAAAAAATCTGACTCCAAATCCTCAATCCTGATGCTGTAGGTGTACCGTACTACATGAAATCCTCACAACTGGGTAGGAAATTTTAGGCGAGTATACAAAGATAGACAAAGTTGACGTGTCAGGCTCGCCCGACTTCAACATCGTGTGCAGAAATCAAAATTATTTATTACTTTACAGTGGCTTTGGAAGTCTGTTTTTTGGAAAGAATTTTTATAATGTTTCAATAAGCATCTGTATGCTCCTAACTCGGCAACTCAAAAGACCAATGACCACTAATAGCAGAACGCCTTTGGCGGTGAATTGTAATTTGTTACTATAATCAAACGAATTTCCAGGTATAATTAACCGACTTCTAAAAAAGGAGGAGGTTATCAATTCGGCGCGTATTATTTTTTTTAATGTATGTCGCGGTGCATATCTCCCCGGTTTCTGAACCGATTTTTTTTTTCTATCAGTCTTTAGAGGAAGCTCTCGAGGTGGTCCCATAAAAAATTCTGACTGTAAATCCTCAACCCTGACACTAAAAAGTTAAAAATAAAAATTCTTTCCAAAAAACCGACTTCCAACGCCACTGTAAATTAATAAATATTTTTTATTTCTACCCACAATGTTGAAGTCAGGCAGGTATTTCTTCTGGTCGCAGCAGGGACAAGATCAAGTCTGGTTTCCCCTTCACCCTTGTCATGCTGCTCAGCGAGCGAAATAGCCCTTCAATAGAAAAAATATTGTGCAAATGTATCCGATGTCGCCAAATATATTCTATTGTGTTTATTGTTTTTGTTTCCGGGGGATGAAAGTATCTCACAGTTAAAACAATATCTAAAATAAATCAATAAGCATTCACATCGGACCTGCGTAGTTTTGTAGCGGCAGTTGAAATTTGGGTCATCGAATAAAATTGAATCGCGGTTATATTTTGTATCGATGCAAGCGGAAAACCGCGGGTGGCTTGTGTATTTTAATTGAAATCGATTTTGCGGTACTGCCGGCCAAAAGTAATTAGAAATTGTTGAAATGTCTTCCTTCAATATTGTGAGCAATTTCAGAATTCAGAAGTTGGATACAATAAAGAGAGATTTTTTATGTTATTATTTGTTGAAATTTATTTAATTGAAATGTTTCATATTTTTATATGTATTTATATAACTCTAAAATTATTATAAGAATACTTACTTACTACGTTTTATATTTTAAATTTTTACACATTATACTCAGGTACTTCTATTTGTTAAATGTATTTAAATAATGTTTCGATGGGGTTGACATATTATCTATATATATAAAAATGAAACCCGTTTTCCTTGGTCACGGCATCACGCGTGAATGGCTGGACCGATTTCACTAATTCTTTTTTTGTTGTATTTGTTATTATTAGGAGAAGGTTCTTACGGAAAAAAATATTAAGAAAATCTCTCAGAAATATTGAAAAATATACATTTAATTTTGCATACTAAGGCGGTACGAAGTTCGCCGGGTCAGCTAGTATATAATAAAAACCCCAAAAATAAAAATGAGATTAAAAAAAAAAAAAAAAAAAAAAAACTATTTTATCACACAAAAGACTAGATTACGATTAAATTGATAGGAGGTAACTAATTTCAATAGACATGGGGTTTCCGCCACGAAAACGTAGCAATTTGACTTTCTTTTTCAAAAACTGGTCAATGGTTAAATGGTTAGGGCAAAAGTTTTTAATGTGAGTTTCTCAATACTGAGGCGAAGTCGGTGACCTGGCGGTATTCCTTCATTACGATTTACGAGTACAGAATAACGAAGAACTTTTGACTTTATTAAAAGATCTATGTATGTGGATTCTTTTGTTTGGGATAAAAGTCGACACTTTTGCTCAAGTATTGATTACTGTAACTAACTAATGTACTACATTGTTCCTACTTAATAGTAAGTAATAGCTCTTATACGTGATAGTTATTTGGGTTGGGTAGGTACAATGTTTATTTTTATTCAGAAAAAGCTCCGAATATGTAACTACTTACTACACAGTTTTATTAAAACAATACCTATTATAAGTCATAAGTAACTCCAGTTCCCTTTTTTAATGGAAGTTCGTATTTAGTATACTGGATGTAGGTAATTTGCAATATGACTACTTAAGTACACGATGTACATTGTACATATATTGAGATCTATATCATATATATAGCTATATATATATAGCTTCTAATATAAAAATAGTAAGTGCTTTTTTGCTCCGATGTTATCTAGCAGTTGATTTAAGGTTGCTTACAGGCTACACAGCCATTGTCTCCATTTTCGTCACGCTTCAAGGCCGACTTGCTAAACAACGGTTCACAAGGCACAAGGGGCCTATATTATTTTATCTAAATGTTAAGCTTTTAAACCGCAAGTTGCTATCGTGAAAAAGAGTTTGCGAACAAATTTTAGCCACTTGTTAATGGCCCGCGCAATGATTACATACTCAGTGTAATATAACTAACCTTTGTAAATGATTGTCAAACTTAAAACTAACCGAGGATGTGAATTTGAGATCTTTGGGAAGATCCCCTATTTACTTAATAATAATTAATCAGTATAAGAACTAATTTATTATTTTTGACATATTCTCTGTCATGCCTGAGGTGCTTTATTATTATGGATTACAGTTTCGTCATTCAGCAGATTATTTATCGACAATTCTGCCGCAGTTAATATTAATCGCCTAAATAAAATAAAGATAGCGGACTACGGTATCGCAATATAGGGCAGTAAACATAAACAATTTTATGCGAGAAACACGCTTTATGGACGAAATATCTGCTCTGCTGGCTGTCTCGTTTGATGTTGTTTTTAGTTGTTCAGAGTTACTTTTAACTTTACTTCCAAAGTTCCATGTGGACTTAATTAACATGCTTGTAAATTGCAGCTCTTATCCTAGTCTCAATTGGTTAGCACAAAGATTTACTTAATAAGCAAATGAGTGAAAAGCGAAAATCTTGTTATTTTTAGTATCGAGGTAAAAATTTCCTACAAACTATATTGAATACTAGCTTTTTTTTTTTTTTTTTATCCACTACAAGCTAGCCCTTGACTACGATCTCACCTGATGGTAAGTGATGATGCAGTCTAAGATGGTAGCGGGCTAACCTGTTAGGGGCATGGCAGTTATATTAAACCCATACCCCTTCGGTTTCTACACGGCATCGTACCGGAACGCTAAATTGCTTGGCGGCACGTCTTTGCCGGTAGGGTGGTAACTAGCCACGGCCGAAGCCTCCCACCAGGCCAGACCAGGGAAAATTCAGAAATTATAAATTCCCAAATTGACCCTGCCGGGGATCGAACCCAGGACCTCCGCACTTTAAGGCAACAGCGCTACACACTGCGCCACGGAGGTCGTCAAAGCTGATGCCCGCGATTTCGTCTATTATGCGATAACACCTGAGTTATTATTTAAAATTGTATGGTGTAACAGACAATTATTATGTGCATGAAATGGTTAAACTAACGAACGTATTTAATTTGATAAGAATTAATATCGTACTCTTAAAAATAGTCTTCTAATTACCACATTTTAAGGGACTTTTTTTAAAACTTTAATTTGGGTACACGTAACTATTAAACGTATGCCATCGCGTACTTTTCTGTAGTCCTATAAAAGCGGAACAATTCAACCATACTGTTAAAATTTCAATGGGAGTAGGCAGCGTTTGAAGCGATGAAAGCTTCCAGTCGGCTTGACTTTTTCGACATCTTCCACAATAAACGTCATATTTCAACGAATTTCAAATACAAAAAATTAATGAATTATACACTACTAGCTGACGCCCGCGACTTCGTACGCGGCGTAGGTTTTGTGGTTCCCGCTGGAACTCTTTAATTTTCCGGGATAAAAAGTAGCCTATGTGTTATTCCAGACTATAATCTATCCATACATCCAAACTTTCGCATTTATAATATTAGTAAGATAAATCTTCCTTTTGAATCACTCCGTCTACTGGTGTACACCAGTATGAAAATCGGTTCGGTAATTTTTGAGTTTACCGCGTTCAGACAGACATAATTGAAGGTCACGAAAATAACAACGCGTACACCACTAGGCTGTCAAGTTCAACGAGCCTGAAGTCAAAACCACCGAAAAGGTCAATCTAGATAATTTTTTGCTCTATCTATACAATGCATGTCACAAAATATAATCAGAATCTAGGTACTCATACGTCGTATTTAATTTTAAAGAAAAGAAAACGAAAAAAGAGAGGCAACTGGTGTATATTATTTTTAAAGCTTCAATCTTGATTATAGTTTATTATTTATGTACGAGTGTTCTTTGTGTACCTACATACCGCTGGGCTTATTAAAATACGTTTGATGTTTCAGTTAATAACGTATTGTTTGAAAGGTTCCAAGATATTTTTCTAGGATCCATCCACTCTCGTCGAGCAGGGTCCGCCTACGTTTAGGGATACCGTGACACTGACGATTCCCGGTTTTAAATTTTATCATAAATCCGTTCCTCGTTTTCTTAGCCTCCCTCTCTAGTAAAATCTTTAAGAGTTGGACTTTCCTCTGTTTTTAAACCAATGTTAAGTAGAACGGTTAAGTAAAAGAAAACTAAGCAAGGAATGGAATGGCTGGTAAGTGGTAGCACTGGTGGTTTTCTTGCCAACATAGAGCCCGACTTTTTTATATAAAAGATCCCGTTTATTTGTGGCCCTTGTAAGTACATACAGCGATATTTTCTCAGTGGAATGGTTTCCAGCGAAATTGGTTTTCTTGGTAAACTCCTTGAGAGTTTTACGACGTTTTTAAATGCCTAGTTCGTTTTCATTTATTTCGCAACTGCGGCGGTTTGTGTTTTGAACAGTTTGTGTTTCAGGCTTCGGCGTACTTACTTACTTAATTGACATTAAAAAAACCCGGTCAAGTGCTAGTCCGCACAAGGGGTTCCGTACCACACAATGTAAACTATTTTAGTAGGTAAATAACAAAAAAAATTTGTCATAATAACGCCTGACAAACAATTCGGTGCCCGTAACACAGGTTTTCCTAGTACGGGTGCTAAAGCAACTTTTCCATTGCATTGTATTGCTTTGTATAATTTCATGTTCTCAGGGAAAATATTATTGATTAATTGTGATTACACTGTGGTGTATATTCTAAGTTATACCTAGTTAATATAACTCAATTGTATTACGAACTGTGCTTTTTTATGGTCAATAAATGATTTATTATTATTATTATTATTCAACACCCTATGAGCTACGGAACCATATGTATCGATTTTCGGATTTTTCCTATAGTCTGCTTCTTACTAGTAATTTCATGATTCTAGGTCAACGGGAAGTATCCTTATAGGTTTTGATTTCAGTGGCGTGCAGTTCATAGAGGCAAATAAGCACAGCTTACCCCAACTGAATGAAAGTTATACTCAAGTAAATTACATAATAAAATAATAAAAAAACAACTTATAGCGTGTGGTCCGTGCCCTTAACTTCTGTTTAGACCTTAGTCTTACTGCGCGTGCGCGAATTCTCGGAAAACGCCAACCGCGCACTCGACGCAGGCGGCGGTCGGCTAGAGTCAGTTATCTACCGAACGGTGTCACGGGCAATCGTGTACATCGCGTGCCACGCTTTCCCGCCTTTTTTCCACTTTGTGATCATTTTTGTGTGCTGCCGGCTCCTGTGTGAGCCGAATAAAGGCTTTTAACCATCAGCCCGCGTATAATTCCAAACCCACAGCCCCACACTGGACGCCCAACGCGGTTTAATGGCAGCTCTATAGTTCGTGTTTTTCGCGCTACGTACCTACCTATCGTGTTCGCGCGTTAGTTCGTTCCACGGTATAGTAGTGAAACGCGGCTATGTCGAAATCGAGAGATCAAAGTCGGAGCCGCCGCACCCGCGGCGAGATTGCCGGGGAGGATGAAACAGTGGATAACTCAATCAATATTGGTCAGAACCAGCTGCAAATGCTATTGCAGTCCTTACAACAGTCGCAAGCTGAGTTTTGTACAAGGTTACTACGTGAAGTAAGAACTTCGACGCCCATCGATACTTCTATGTCCGCCGCCGCTCCATCCGGCCCGCCCGCCAATTTTTCGCGCTGCACCGCCAGGTTCAGTGGTGCCGCCAGCGAGCAGGTGGAAAGTTTCATCGATGCTGTGGAGGTGTACAAGGCTTGCTTGCAGGTCTCTGATGAAAATGCAGTTAGAGGACTCTCAATGCTGTTGACAGATTCGGCAGCTCTTTGGTGGAGTGGACTAAGAGACACAACCAAGACGTGGAGCGACGCCCTCGCTAAGTTGAAATACGCTTTTGGAGAGCGACGTCCACCGTTTAGGATCTATAAGGACCTTTTTGCGTTGACTCAAGGTGATAACAATACCGATTTGTTCGTGGCAAAAGCAAGATTGCTTCTTTCTAAACTACCTAGAGGTGATTTAACCGAAAAGGTCGAGTTGGATATGACGTACTCCTTATTAGACCGAAGAATAAGGAAACGTTTGGATAGAGAGGCCATTGAATCTTTCGATGACCTATTGCGCAAAGCGCGATCCATAGAAGACTCCCTGAAGGAAGGTGGTAACGTTTCCGTTAAAGTATCTCAGGAGTCAAAAACAAAGAAGAGTTCCACGACAGTTTCTATTTCTCAGTCCAGTCCGCTCGCATCCGCGTCGACGAACGAGTCTCGTGGTGACCCCAACGGCCAGAGTACAGCTGTATCTACGGGGTCATCCACCTCGAAGCCGCGATCGCGTGTGTTCTGTGCTTATTGTAAAAGCCACAATCACCTAAAAAGTGAATGCTTCAAATTAGTAAATAAAAATAAACCAAGTGGTTGCGTAGAGAATAAATTAAATAAAAGTGAAATTAAGTGTTACGGGTGCGGAGCTCCTAATGTGATAAAACAAAACTGCGAAAACTGTAAGAACGAAGCGTTTTATTCCGTAACAATAACATCGACAAATCGTCACGTCGCAAGGCGATCGCCATCGCCGCGTTCTGTGTCACCGCCGATCTCCGAGAGCGGACGGCACGGTCCGGCGCGCGCTCTCTCTCCGTGCGCCGAGGGCGGGCGGTGCCCCGTCCGGAACGTTCGGTTCTCCGCGACCGCGGTACGAGGTAACCCTCCGCATGCCGTCGGAGATTTCTCTTCGAACGTAAGTGACTATTACACTTCTCTTTTGTGTTGCGATCACTCTCTAAATACGTGCTCTTGTGTTAATAATAATAATTCTGGATTTGTAAATCCTAATGATCATTGTTCTAAAAGTAATATTTCGCAATGTGTAAAGTCGAATGTTACTTCAGATGATTACGTAAATTTTTCTGAACGGAATTTGTATGCCACTTGTCTTGATAAGTGTAATTTCCTTAATAATTGTGAATGTGCAGTATCTAATGTACCTAACCGTCGTCCTATTTTAAATATAAGTATATTAGGGAAGTGTGGCACCGCGTTAGTAGACTCGGCAGCGAAAAGCTGTATCGCGGGATATACACTATACTCTCTCCTACGAGATCTCGGACACCCGTTAAGTCCGTCGACACAAATTGTTAGGTTGGCGGACGGTGTTAGTAGGGAGATGAATGTACTTACGACGGAGTTAGAGGTGACACTGCATAATAGAACTAAAGTAGTTCCGTTTTTAATTTTTCCCGATTCTAACAATAACGAAAGTTTGTTAGGTATTAATTTCTTAACCTTGTTTAATCTCGTTTTTGACTTTGGCAACAAAAAGTACGTACATTAAGCTAGCAGACCATGGTCGCGACGCGCACATCTAACCTACTGGGTATTTAGTTGCTAATTAGTTGCTAATTAGTTACACTATTCCCGATTTAGTTGCTCAATACCTGTGAAAGATGCAAGCGATCTGCTAGATTAAGTCTTAACCTAGCAGACCACAATACTGTATCTTCGGTTCTCGTAAAGATATCGAAGTTCTGCAAGCGGCATATTTAGTTGCTAATTAGTTGCTGAAGGACAGCATTATTTGTATTACCCCCCCATCATCCCCTAACTGCCGCACCAACCCCCACACTACCCCCGAAATACGATAAAGTCAAAAAGAGGTCACCAGAGAATATAAACTACGGCGTATTTTGTTAATAATTAGTTGCTGCACGATAGCACTGTTTATAATATCCCATTATCAACCCTTAACTCCAGATCATCCCTGCTACCACCCCCAGAATAGGACAAAATCGAAAAATTCTCGTAGGTGGAAAAAAAACGCGAGATATTTAGTTGCTAATTAGTTGCTCGCCAAAAACGTAGTTAAAAATATTATACAACCACCCCCTAACCCCAGATCCACCCCCTCTACTCACTTCAAAATAGTAAATGGTCGGAATTCGCACGCAGCTGTTTAAAACTGCTGGATATTTAGTTGCTAATTAGTTGCTGCACAATAGCACTGTTTATAATATCCCATTATCAACCCTTAACTCCAGATCATCCCTGCTACCACCCCCAGAATAGGACAAAATCGAAAAATTCTCGTAGGTGGAAAAAAAACGCGGGATATTTAGTTGCTAATTAGTTGCTCGCCAAAAACGTAGTTAAAAATATTATACAACCACCCCCTAACCCCAGATCCATCCCCTCTACTCACTTCAAAATAGTAAATGGTCGGAATTCGCACGCAGCTGTTTAAAACTGCTGGATATTTAGTTGCTAATTAGTTGCTGCACTATAGCACTGTTTATAATATCCCATTATCAACCCTTAACTCCAGATCATCCCTGCTACCACCCCCAGAATAGGACAAAATCGAAAAATTCTCGTAGGTAGAAAAAAAACGCGGGATATTTAGTTGCTAATTAGTTGCTCGCCAAAAATGTAGATAAAAATATTATACAACCACCCCCTAACCCCAGATCCACCCCCTCTACTCACTTCAAAATAGTAAATGGTCGGAATTTGCACGCAGCTGTTTAAAACTGCTGGATATTTAGTTGCTAATTAGTTGCTGCACAATAGCACTATTTATAATATCCCATTATCAACCCTTAACTCCAGATCATCCCTGCTACCACCCCCAGAATAGGACAAAATCGAAAAATTCTCGTAGGTGGAAAAAAACGCGGGATATTTAGTTGCTAATTAGTTGCTCACCAAAAACGTAGTTAAAAATATTACCATCCCCTTACCCCAGATCCACCCCCTCTACTCACTTCAAAATAGTAAATGGTCGGAATTTTTTTCCACCTACGAGAATTTTTCGATTTTGTCCTATTCTGGGGGTGGTAGCAGAGATGATCTGGAGTTAAGGGTTGATAATGGGATATTATAAACAGTGCTATTGTGCAGCAACTAATTAGCAACTAAATATCCAGCAGTTTTAAACAGCTGCGTGCGAATTCCGACCATTTACTATTTTGAAGTGAGTAGAGGGGATGGATCTGGGGTTAGGGGGTGGTTGTATAATATTTTTAACTACGTTTTTGGCGAGCAACTAATTAGCAACTAAATATCCCGCGTTTTTTTTCCACCTACGAGAATTTTTCGATTTTGTCCTATTCTGGGGGTGGTAGCAGGGATGATCTGGAGTTAAGGGTTGATAATGGGATATTATAAACAGTGCTATTGTGCAGCAACTAATTAGCAACTAAATATCCAGCAGTTTTAAACAGCTGCGTGCGAATTCCGACCATTTACTATTTTGAAGTGAGTAGAGGGGATGGATCTGGGGTTAGGGGGTGGTTGTATAATATTTTTAACTACGTTTTTGGCGAGCAACTAATTAGCAACTAAATATCCCGCGTTTTTTTTCCACCTACGAGAATTTTTCGATTTTGTCCTATTCTGGGGGTGGTAGCAGGGATGATCTGGAGTTAAGGGTTGATAATGGGATATTATAAACAGTGCTATTGTGCAGCAACTAATTAGCAACTAAATATCCAGCAGTTTTAAACAGCTGCGTGCGAATTCCGACCATTTACTATTTTGCAGTGAGTAGAGGGGGTGGATCTGAGGTTAGGGGGTGGTTGTATAATATTTTTAACTACGTTTTTGGCGAGCAACTAATTAGCAACTAAATATCCCGCGTTTTTTTTCCACCTACGAGAATTTTTCGATTTTGTCCTATTCTGGGGGTGGTAGCAGGGATGATCTGGAGTTAAGGGTTGATAATGGGATATTATAAACAGTGCTATTGTGCAGCAACTAATTAGCAACTAAATATCCAGCAGTTTTAAACAGCTGCGTGCGAATTCCGACCATTTACTATTTTGCAGTGAGTAGAGGGGGTGGATCTGAGGTTAGGGGGTGGTTGTATAATATTTTTAACTACGTTTTTGGCGAGCAACTAATTAGCAACTAAATATCCCGCGTTTTTTTTCCACCTACGAGAATTTTTCGATTTTGTCCTATTCTGGGGGTGGTAGCAGGGATGATCTGGAGTTAAGGGTTGATAATGGGATATTATAAACAGTGCTATTGTGCAGCAACTAATTATCAACAAAATACGCCGTAGTTTATATTCTCTGGTGACCTCTTTTTGACTTTATCGTATTTCGGGGGTAGTGTGGGGGTTGGTGCGGCAGTTAGGGGATGATGGGGGGGAAATACAAATAATGCTGTCCTTCAGCAACTAATTAGCAACTAAATATGCCGCTTGCAGAACTTCGATATCTTTACGAGAACCGAAGATACAGTATTGTGGTTTGCTAGGTTTAGACTTAATCTAGCAGATCGCTTGCATCTTTCACAGGTATTGAGCAACTAAATCGGGAATAGTGTAACTAATTAGCAACTAATTAGCAACTAAATACCCAGTAGGTTAGATGTGTGCGTCGCGACCATGGTCTGCTAGCTTAATGTACGTACAAAAAGTGGCACTTCGCAGATAAGAATATGCAAAAATTCGACATGCAGTTCGAAAAAGTGTCACCTCTCTCTTCGTGTGCTTCGCTCGACGTTTTGCGTGACGATGAGGTGACATCGCTTTCCGCGGAGCAAAGAGAGATTCTTGCCCGTCTCCTCGTGGAGAACGCAGACATCTTCGAACCAGGGGGAGAACCGACTCCTTTCGCTGAGCATGTTATCGACACCGGCGACCATTCCCCAATCGCAGTACCGCATTACAGGTTAACACCAGCCAAGAAGGACGTAATGCGGACTGAGCTCGATAAAATGCTGGCTGATGGTATCATTGAAGAATGTGAGTCAGCATGGATGTCTCCAGCGTTGTTGGTGCCTAAAGCGAACGGTAAGGTAAGATTTTGTGTTGACTATAGGAAGCTCAATGCGGTAACAAAGACTGATGTCTATCCCATGCCTTTGATAGACGAGTTAGTGCAGTCAACAAAGAAAAATTGTTTTATGAGTAGCTTGGATATGCGCAGTGGTTTTTGGCAAGTCAGCGTACGTGAGCAGGATAGGGATAAAACTGCTTTCTCGACGCCGTTTGGAACTTATCGTTTTAATAGGATGCCCTTCGGATTGAAGAACGCGCCGTCGACGTTTCAGCGGTTGATCGATAGGCTCCGTACAGGTGCTTCACTGAAGAATGTGACCTTGCTGGCTTACCAAGATGATTTGCTTGTTATATCGGAAGGAAGTTTCGAAAATCATATTGCTGATTTGCGCGCGGTTTTTGAAAGGCTACGTTTGTTTAAGTTGCGCGCCAACAGGGATAAGTGTGTCTTCGCACGCGATGAAATTAGATACCTTGGTCATGTTATCACACAGGATGGTATATCAGCTGACAATGACAAGGTTCGTGCGATCTTAGATATGAAGGCACCGACGTCTTTGCGGCATCTTCGCACTTTTATACAAACGTGCTCCTGGTTTAGGAAATTCATTCCGAATTTTTCAGGTATTGCAGAACCTTTGACGCGTTTGACGAAGAAGAATCAGCCATGGAATTGGGGTCCAGACCAAGCTCGTGCGTTTGAAGAGCTAAAGAAGCATCTTTCGTCTGCTCCCATTCTCGTTCAAGCTGATTATAGTAAACCATTCGTGCTGAGAACCGATGCTAGTGCCTACGCCTTAGGTGCAGTGTTGCTGCAAGGTGAAGGTAAGGATGAACGGCCAATTGAGTATGCGAGTCGATTACTTATACCAGCTGAACGCAACTACAGTACGACGGAGCGTGAAGCTCTTGCCGTCGTTTGGGCTGTAGAACGTTTTAGGGGTTACATCGAGGGTCATGATGTTATAATAGGTAGTGACCATCAGCCGCTCAAATGGTTGCTCACACTGAAGTCGCCGTCCGGAAGGTTGGTTCGTTGGGCACTAAAGCTGCAAGCCTTCAATATCCAATTCCAGTACACACCTGGGAAAGCCAACGTAGTCGCTGATGCGCTCAGTCGCCCCACCTGTAATGAAGTAGACAAGGATAAGTGTGCTGTGTGTTCCGTGGTCGTTGATTTACCTGCTCGTAGTCCTGACGAACTTCGACGCGCGCAGCTGGACGACCTGGAACTTAAGAAAATTATCAGCGAATTAGAAGACACTTCGGATCCTCAGTCAATAGGTGTTAAGCGTTGGTCTGAAAGAGGATATTTTATTCAGCAAGGTGTGCTTTACAGATACAACCCTGACGTAGAAAGCGAGGAGCCCCAGCTTGTAGTTCCTGCTTCTTTACGTTTAGAAATCTTAAAAGAGTGTCATGACACGGCTTTGGCCGGTCATCATGGAGTTGATAGGACTTACCACAGAATCGCTCAGAGGTTTTATTTTCCTGGTATGCGCAGGGTCATTGCTGACTATGTTAAATCATGTGTCACCTGCCAGAGATACAAATCTTCTAATGAAAAGCCTCAGGGTCTTCTTCAGACACCCGTGCTTAATCAACGGGGTGAAGTACTGGCTATAGATTTGTTTGGTCCTTTGCCTAGAGGCGAGTCCGGTGAAAGGTGGATCCTTTTAGTTGAAGACACCGCAACTCGTTGGGTGGAGATTTACGCACTTAAGGATGCTACTGCAGAGGTTTGCGCACGGACTCTTATTGAGGAGTATTTTCTGCGCTACGGGCTGCCGCGCCGTGTCATATCTGACAATGGAGTGCAGTTTGTCTCAGCTGTCATGCAGCAGTGCATGTATATTTTAGGAATTCGCCAAGACTTAGTTCCTTTGTATCATCCTTCGGCTAATCCAGCCGAACGCAAGAACAGAGATCTCAAGTTTCAGATTGCCCGACTCGTTGACTCGAATCACTCGTCTTGGCCAAATCATCTTCCAGCGATAAGGTTCACGATGAATACTTCGGTTTGTCAGACTACTGGTGTTACTCCGGCTTATCTCACTTTTGCTAGAGAGCTGCGTTCTCCAGTCGATGTACACAATGACATCAGATCTGTACTTAGTAAAGACAATTTTGTTCCTCAAATCACTCCATATTTAAAGAATTTTATAAATACTTTTATTTCGGTTAGGGAACGGGTAGAGACCCAACAGGATCGGCGAAAGGAGTTGGCTGATTGTTCCCGAAGCCCGGGCGTTGTCTTCGAGGTCGGTGACAAAGTTCTTTTAAAGTCACATGTTCTCAGTAACGCCGCGAAAAATCTAACTGCCAAGTTCGTTCCCAAAAGAGATGGCCCATACGTGGTCAAAGAACGTGTGAGCCCTACGGCTTATATTATTGCAAATATAGATTCCGCTAATGACGTTTTGGGTAAATTTCACGTATCGGAGCTCACGCGATTTTACAGCCGGGATTGTTCGCCTCCTCGTCCTGTACTTCCTAAGCGTCAAAGAGGGCGTCCTCGCAAGCATGCGTGCCCTGTTTGTTCTGTTGCTTATGATAGTGAGCGAGTTCGTGAGCGAGGACGTTCTCACAACTCGAGGGGGAGGGTATAGCGTGTGGTCCGTGCCCTTAACTTCTGTTTAGACCTTAGTCTTACTGCGCGTGCGCGAATTCTCGGAAAACGCCAACCGCGCACTCGACGCAGGCGGCGGTCGGCTAGAGTCAGTTATCTACCGAACGGTGTCACGGGCAATCGTGTACATCGCGTGCCACGCTTTCCCGCCTTTTTTCCACTTTGTGATCATTTTTGTGTGCTGCCGGCTCCTGTGTGAGCCGAATAAAGGCTTTTAACCATCAGCCCGCGTATAATTCCAAACCCACAGCCCCACAAACTGTAATATAAATTCATAAAAACGCCATCTATAGTAAATAACCACCCGCATCTATATTAATTCTGTAATTATCACGAAGATGGCGCTGTCACGAATTCTATCCAAAGTCAATACGCTCATAATAACATTGAACCGACGCGACGCTGGCGCCACGGAACAAGCAGGAGTTAAAAATGGCAAAAATTTTAGGTATGTGTGTTTCACATTCAGTAATACAACACGAAATACATTTACATGTGTGAGTCATCACTCCTAGTCATAACGCACGACGTTACGTCAATAAAAAGCTCAGCTTCCGGAAACTGCGTGATCAACTCAAGACTTATTTTAATAATGAAAATTAAGTAACTGTATTTACCTAGATACCAAAAAGAATTGTTGAAATTATTAAATAAATTAAAATTTTCTACTGTATTTCTTTCCACTGATTTTGTATTCTAAGAAATTATAAAGATTCTAAATTATTAATTAAGTATTAACTCAAAAGCAGTCTAAATTAAAAAAACATAATACGGCCACCGATTAAACATCCAAAAGGGGTACCTACTTAAACATATTTTTTCACGCAAATAATAGCGTAGTAATTAAAGTATTGAAATTAAATATTTTAATAAAAGAGTTATTTAGCGAGACTTCCGCCGGCTACCAGACGAACGCGCGCGCCATATTAGTTATTGTGTTGTTATTGTTTTGATTGCGAATTTCGTCCCGTTAAAAAATTGTTTTAACACGTTCAAGGACATTTCTTTGTAAAAAAACACGTGAATTATTGTGAGAACAGCATGTGACAACTTTTTTAGTGATTAGTGATTACAAAATTATTGGAATTGTTCAGAAATCGGTATTGCAATCGGTAACGTAACAATCTACTTACATAGTATTATTATTATTTTAAGTACCTACCTACCTTTTTGGGTGTGAAACGAGAGAGTTCTTGGTGTACTTTTTTGCATTACAATTCACATTATAAAATTTATTAAGTACCTAGTAGTTGAGCATGGTTTGTTAGCATGGTTAGCATGTTCGACTGCAGTTGAGAGGTGCTGGGTTCTTTCCCGGGTCGGACCAAAAATCTTAGATAAGGAAGTTCGATATTAGGTTTTTGTTTTAAGAAATTTTCAGCACTAGCCTGGAGTTGGAAACTGGCTGTTTCACCCTCATACATAATTAATGCTTACCCTGGTTTCGAACCCTGTGCACGCCACTGTTTGATTTATTGACGAGTGTCAAAATATGCGGCATAAACGACCGTATCTTTTGGTTGCTCCAAGGGACCGTAGACTTAAGTATTTGAGTTTATTTTCAACTTCATACCTCCACGACAACAAAGTAATCCTATAAGAGTTCCTTTTTTCCTCTTCATGTACGGAACCCTAAAATACCGCCTTTTCCACGAAAATTTCATATTTTGGGAGAATCGATTTGACCGTCTTAACTAAGCGAGTTTTTGCTTTTATTTGCATTAAGTAATTGAACCTTGGAACAAAAATGTTTTTAGGTAGATACTTACTTTCTGAAAATTTGGTTTTCCTTTTCCTTGATGATCAAACTTCTTATAGTTAACATTCCTCATAAAATAGTATATTGTGATATGTCCCATGATATAAATAATGATTATAATATGACAACTTTGAAACTATGCCTATGAAGTAGTTAGGTATGTACTTAGTAGTTACTTCTTTGAATAGTTATCTCGTAAACTCTTCTGCCTGCCCTTATCCCACGCTATGTGGGGTCGGCATAACTGTCATGTCTTCTTCTTCTACTCACTCCTGCAGTCCTGCTATCCGGCAACGTATTATCCACCCCTTTTACACGCATATATCCTCTTTCACAAAATCCATCCATCTCTTTTTTTGATCTTCCTTTACTCTGTAGTTATTTCTTTGAAAAGTAATCTCGTAAACTCTTCTGCCTGCCCTTATCCCACGCTACGTGGGGTCGGCATAACTGTCATGTCTTCTTCTTCCACTCACTCCTGCCATCCGGCAACGAATTATCCACCTATTTTACACGCATATCCTCTTTCACACAATCCATCCATCTCTTTTTTGGTCTTCCTCTGCTCTTTTTTCTTTCCACTAGTAATCTCGTAAACTGAAATTTACAGTTTATACAATATTTTTGTATGAAATCGTCAGCAAAACATTCGGTATAGCTGTTATCCTTATCATTATCACACAGTGACATTATCATAATACATATAATAATATATATGTATAAAGTAAGTAGTTGCTTAATTTAATTGAGATAGGTAAGTACATATTTAAAAAGTAACGTGATCAATAAATCGAAATACATATATCTGATCGTAGAGCCTGGAGTCTCGATTATACAGAACTACCTCATGCCCGCGACTTGGCGTGGAATAAGTTTTTCGATTCCCAGGAAAAAGACATTTCGATCAGTTGCTCTGTTGCGACGTGATTGAAGGACAAACATATACACTTTCGCATAATTATAATATTAAGTAGTATAGTTTCATCTGTGTTACTTAGCTAATTTATCCTAAAACCTTTAACCTAGCTTAGGTAGATAAGCAGTGGCGTGCAGCTCATATAGGCATATATAAGTAATGCTTGCCCGAGGTGAAATAGTTCAATTTACATATATATTTTCATTATGACCTGCCAGTACGTTGGTAAATTACCAAATTAATAAGGTAATATTGGTACCTAATTAATGCTTATCCTGGTTTTGAACTGTGTGCACGCCACTGTAGATAAGCTAGGTAAGAGACACTATTTCTATAAAATACTTAGGTACTTGTATTGATACCAGCTACTGATTAGGATTTGTGAGTGGCCGTTATTTCGATTAAAAAATGCGGAACCTTAACTAGTTAGGCCAGTCTACATACTAATCTAATAATAAATAAAAATAGATCTCCGAAATGTACGTAAGCGCATCACTTCAGAACAACTGCACCAAATTGGATACCTAATTCCTTTTTTTGTGTTCGTTATTGTCAGGACAAGCTTTGTATATCCATACTTCCATACTAATATTATAAATGCGAAAGTGTGTCTGTCTGTCTGTCTGTCTGTCTGTCTGTCTGTCTGCTACGCTTTCACGGCCCACCTGTTGAACCGATTTTGATGAAATTTGGTACAGGGGTAGATGGTATCCCGGGGAAGGACATAGGCTACTTTTTATCCCGGAAAAATAAAGAGTTCCCGCGGGAATAAAAAAAAACTGTCTCTTCACCCGATTTTGATAAAATTTGGTACAGGGGTAGATGGTTTCCCGGGGAAGGACATAGGCTACTTTTTATCCCGGAAAATTAAAGAGTTCCCGCGGGAATCAAAAATCTTAATCCACGCGGACGAAGTCGCGGGAATCATCTAGTAATAAATAAAAGAACAGATTTTTTTAAAAATCCAGAAAGGCAGAAGACTGAGATATATGTATAACTAATATTATAAATGCGAAAGTGTGTTTGTTTGTTGATTTGTTCTTCAATCACGCCGCAACGGAGCAACGGATCGACGTGATTTTTGGCACGGGTATAGTTAAAAAAGTTGCGGGTATCAGCTTGTCTTTAATATATTGACAAACGGGAACTCTTGAACGGAAAATAATATCCATACTTCCATACAAAGTAATATTATAAATGCGAAAGTGTTTGTTGGTTTGTCCTGCAATCACGTCGCAACGGAGCAACGGATCTACGTGATTTTTGGAATGGGTATAGTTGAGGACCTGGAGAGTGACATAGGCTGTCCCGGAAAGGTAAGGAGTTCCCGCGGGAATAAAAAAAAAGTTAAACTACGCGTATGAAGTCGCGGGCATCAGCTAGTATTTTATATTAAAATCCCTTTAAATATCTCATTTTTGATAAGTTATAACTAAGTAACTACTACATCTAGAGATAGTTGGAATGGGAAAATTCAGACAGCACTAACGCATAATACAAGCAATGCATTGCATATTAAGTTATTTCTGAACAGCACATGGCTGTGATAACGTTCAAGTAGGTATAATAAGCAATGAATTCTTACACGTCTAGAAGGAGTAACGCAAACAAACAATGCGCGATAAACCGGCCCCGCCACGTCTATGTGTGAGTGTAGCGGGGGGCGGGGTCATGACGTAGCTTCAACCTAGGGATACCAGCAACGTAAAAGTTTGCACAATTTTGTAGATAAATCAATTCGAAATAAGGTGTAGGATAAAATTATGTTTTTAATGATTATATTTATTCTATGCGTTTGTAAAACTGTTTGTTTAATGTAAATCAATAGTTTACAAGGAAAATACCTTAATCAGTAGGTAATTACTTTATTATTGAATATTAATTATTTATTTATTTCATTATCTAAATATCGGCTGGACTGATTCTGATGGAATTTTTAGTGTGTGCTTATTAGTGTCCCAAGATAGTTATCTACAATTGGAACCGGTAGGTGGCGCTGCAATCGGTTTCTAGGTTCCGAGCAGAACAATGAATTCAAAATCCTTCAAAATCGATATTCTTGCAAGACTATGTACATATATTATTCATAACCATGTAATCATATTATATAATTTGCCATTTTTTATTTCCAGTGGTGATTTTTTAATTTATCAAAATAAAACTCAAAATATAATTTAAATACAATTTATTATTAATCTTAAAAATTTGTCTACCCGTTTTCTCGTGATATCTCTTGGAGATTCAAGTGAACTCTTGACAAGCTCTCTGGTCGCAGATGATATCCAGGGTCTGACGAGGGCGCTGAAAGGTGCTTAACGGAACTCTGCAATGAAACTACGTAACTCTATCGAGTTTGGGCTCGTTTGATTCGTGTTGACAAGTACTCTGTTCGCAGATGATATCCAGGGTCTGACGATGGCGCTGAAAGGTGCTTAACGGAACTCTGCAATGAAACTACTATTATTGGCAACAAATTGATTTTATTAATAACTAGACTAGATGATGCCCGCGACAACGTCCGCGTGATTTTAGGTTTTTTTGATTCCCGCGGGAACTATGTAATTTTTATGGGATAAAAAGTAGCCTATGTTTTAATCCAGGGTATAATCTATCTCCATTCCAAATTTCAGCCAAATCGGTCCATTAGTTTTTGCGTGAAAGAGGAACAAACAGATACACACACACACACACATTAGTGTGATAATGTGATATTATTAATGTTCACACACGTCAACGTGTATCATACAACAGAATTATTTATTTTGCACAATAATGTGCAAAATACCACAATACTTAGCTGGCAACACCGGTCAGTTCGTCGTACCTAAAAAACATCGAAATTAAAAATCGTGTTTTCTTAAAAAATCTTAAGCAAATATAAAAACTTACTGATGATATGAGATCTTGGACTTCGTATTAAGCTTTGACGGATAATTGTGGCACAGTTTAACCGCACAAACCGGCATATTTAATTATTTTGCGGGAGCCGTTCACTGCGTAGTGAGTCAAGTGCTACTGAAGTAGGCGAGAGAGTCGTCTACCATATTTAGTAGAGGATTTTTGAGGACGTTTTCGTGCGTTACATACTATATCTAGTCGTGTAAATAATCTAAGATAATAAGATTGGGCGCTTTGATTGTTAGTAACGTAATTTAGTTGGCTAGATAATTAACAAACGACATTAAGTAGGTAGGTTCTAGTTCTAGCGATCCGTTTTCGAAATTCGGATCATACAATCGTTTCTGTACAAACAAATATATATATATTACACTGTTGTGTCAATTTTATAAAATAAAATATAAAAATACATATAAGTAAATAAAATATAAATATATTTAATATTCCTGAGTTGAAATGATAGGTAAACTGTATCTATACAATTTTTAACTTTAACAGAACCTCCTACCTACTTACTTAGTGCTTGACTTGGCGAGTACGTGTTCACTCTTCACATTAATAATTCAATTTAGCTTTGAAGATGTTCCACATATTGTTGTAACTAACCATAAATTTATATACGTGTATATTTTACGAAGACGTACAAGTAATAAAATATCTACAAACAACATTAGAATAAATAAATAGAGTTTGTTAGATAATATATTGTAGGGAAGTAGATTTTTGTTAGACGTAATACAATAAGTAACTATTCTTATTGAGATTTTATCATCAGGAATATCTTTCAATAGCTCTTTAATGAAATTTAATTTATTTTCTGTATTTGTGTCTCTTTGAAGCGAGTCAACAAAATTCATTCAATGACCACTCACGTAGAATCTTATCAAACTAATTTGAACTTTAGCCTGTTTAGATATATAATGTTAAAATTGAAAGTCGTTTGCCGCACGCCGGCCACGCATTTACTTTGAATACTTCAATAGAAAACAAACCTAAAAGCAATATGGGTAAAGCAGTAAACGCTTAGTAAAGAAAACAAGCTCACAATAATGAATTTATTTCAATATGAACCGAACTGTTGTAAGTCTTGTTTCAAGGTGGGAGAGTTTAAAACAGCTTGATGGAAGCTACAGTTTTTATCTCGCTATTATTGGCCGATAGCCCATGACCTACGACATGGCAGATGCCGAAGCGCATCGTAAGTTAATCTCATGTCATCAACATTGATGACGCTGTGTTGCGCCCGCGTAAGCGAGCGCTACCAGCATTCAGTATCTCCCATTTTATTACAACTACCGTAGTAGTATAAAAGTAGTTTAAGAACAGGTTGCATAGTTTATTAAGCCAATGAGTGTGAGTTGAGTCACACGAGTGTTTTATCTCTAATTATGTGGAGTTACATACACCACTTATCTAAGTAAATTCGTACCTTAAAATCCAATCTATAAAATCTCAGTAAAATAACTACGCAAGCTTCTTTCGTTGCTGGTTTTAAAATATTGTTTGAGTTATAATTTTTACATTAATTACTAAGTATCGATCGTTGACTTTTCCTTTAAGTAAATAATAAAATAAGTTTTATAGTAGATTATTCAACATAATATGGGTAATGCAATGTCTTACGCGTCTTACGTTACGAGCGCCGGGATAAATCTCAAGCGTAACGAGGGATTTCAGAGTAACTCCCGCGTCTCGCTAGACTCGGGGTGTTGCATCTAAAATCCTGAGTGAAACGCGGGGTTTAGGGGCGCCCAAGACGAAAACAGCATTACCTATATGTTGAATACTCTACTTTTCACACCGTGCGAGACAATAAAACCAAGGCTAAAAAATTATAAAACAATATCTCTTCTCAGTCGTGCATTCTTGACAGAGTAATATGTTGTTATTCTATTTCTGGTCGAAATAGAATAACAACATAATATTACTTATTTTAGTGTTTCAAGGACCTAAGTTAACCCGGCTCCAGTCTGTCTCTCATAACAGGACAGGATACACATGATAAATGAATGTAAATCCGGTCTAAATTGTTTGCCGTTTGATATTTAAATAATATAGTAGACACTACGTAGTATATCTACAACCTACAAAAATAATACCCATATAAAAGAATGGAATTTATATAGTAACAGATATGAAGAACCTGGCGTCAAGAAGATGATAAAAAGAGAATGAGACGAATGATAATATTATCTTATCACCATCTTATCCAAATGATATTATAGATCAGATTAGAAGGTACAAAAGTCTAATGGTTCTGCCACACTGCACTTATAAAATGTTTTAAAACAATATTGAACATTAAGTAACACTACCTATATAACATTTAGGTTTACGTACAATATTTAATATTATAAAATGTTAGTTTATGTTCAATAATGTTTAAAACATTTTATAACTGCAGTGTGGCAACAGTCAACACCAAATCAAAATATTAACCACAAACAAACACGTTTAGGTACTTATTAGTTACGAGCAATCGCGGAAGGACAGGCTATGGAAACTGGATAAGGAATTGCAAATGGCAATTGAGATCGAATATGTTTTTTTGCGATAGAACGTTAACTACGAGGGAAAATACCGATAGCGATTCCGATTGGCGAAAAATATATTTTATGTCGCGCGCCAGTCCGCCGAGTGTAGCGACCCCGTATTAAAAGTGTATTGACAAAAATTATATTCTGCCAACGGTTTCCGTATAGGCGAGGTGAATTGTGTACAGAGTATTAACAGAGGCAGAGGTAGCATTGAGAAATTAATTAATTACTAGCACGAAATAGGTAAGGGTGATGATTTAATCACAATAAGACCAACCGTTGAAGTAACCAGATCTTACTCTTTTTAGATATATCTATGTTGTAACTTCTAAGGTAACTTGCATTAAGTATAAAAATTAATATTCTTATAAGACACGTATTATTGCCTAAACGAACGTCATTTACATAATGATACGCGCACGATGATGCACGGAAATCTATATTATGTAAAATGGTAATTATTCACGTGAATAAAAATAAAAGTCTGCACAAATACTCTTGTAGGTACTGAAAATAGCTTACCGAAAGGCATGCTGTATCTGATGACCTCCGTTGTACGTTGGTTGTTTCGTTCTCGAGGATCCTGTACTCGGTTAATCCTCGAATCAAAATGACATCAAGACAAGGGAAAACCATTTAATTCATCTTTAAGATTGATTAACTACCCTGTTGACGAATTGCTCTGTGCCAATGGGATATAAACATTCGTGCTGCGATAGAAGGGTGGGGCCGCGACAGTAGGTACACCGAATTCACGTCGCCTAGAGCTACAGATTCCATACAAAGTTTTAAAAAGTTGGGACTTATTGTTTTTTTACAAACTTACGAGTGCCTTGTCCATCCAGCGGTGATTAGACTTAGCTGTCACAGGCTATAGCTCATTTTTCATGTACAAGTATTTATTATTCCGTGAATAATATATTATTTAAAAATGTGATAGCCTACCAGCAAAGTATACCTACACCAAAGCAGTTAATTTGGCTTGCTACTCCTAACTTTAATAATATGTTACGTGATACGTCACTGAAACCACAATCTAAGAAGATATACTTATATATGTTCTTTCCTGCCAGTCGTTCAACCGAGGCATCTAGATAAAGCAACACTGCGGGGTGACAGGGATGTGACGGAAGAAACTTTAATACAAAATTCTGTCACTTTAATTTCAAACTTGTGAGCAATTTCCTACCGCTCTCAACTATAGGTGAGTACCGTGCGGTCGATCTAGTTGCCGCATTTTCCACCTACTGAAAAAGTTAAAAATTCTATGATCTATGTCTAATCACACACGCCACTTATTGAACTTCTGACACAGATGTGTCCATGCAATTATGAACCTTAAGTTGGTAAACATTTTCAGACATCGACTGTACGTCTAGGTGCTAAAACTGTCATGGTAGCCGGGTCTGTCATTTGTATGGGCGTCGATCTAATGTGTTTATAAGCTGGAAGTGTCCTACGAATTTATAATAAATGGTGACTCTCCCGCAGTCCGTGTTTGTTCGATTCATCTCGTATTTATGTTTCCGCGACATTCGAATATTGATGCCCTTTTATATTTTCAACTCGAAAATAAAATGCTTTCGCTTCATCCGTTAATATTTGTGTTTCATTTCGATAATAAAATCAAATAAAACCCCATTTTATTGCATGTACCTACTACAAGTCCCTTATTTTTTCGTTAATTGGGAAAATCGTACCGTGTAAGTGTACGTTTGAGTATCATCCCCAGTAAAAATTTTGAAATAGTTATAGTATAGTAGGTAATAATTGTGATGTATAATATTATTTTCAATACACTTGCTCATAAAGTGGCTCTAATTTCACCGCAATTAGTCAAATAATGACACCTATTATTAAGGACCGATGACAATTCAATATTTTAAACAGTTTGACCCGTTATCCTTACTAGGATAATCAGGATTAGCGATTTTTTGTTTTCCTGAGACCCGGAGTGTCTGCGTCAAAAGCGTGTTTTTTAGTTTTTTTAAACTATTATTATAACTAGCTGACGCCCACGACTTCGTACGCGTGGATCGAGGTTTTGTGGTTCCCGCTGGAACTCTTTAATTTTCCGGGATAAAAAGTAGCCTATGTGTTATTCCAGACTATAATCTATCTCTGTGCAAAATTTCATCCAGATCCGTTCAGCCGTTGGGGCGTGATTGAGTAACAAACATCCATCCATACATCCATACATCCAAACTTTCGCATTTATAATATTAGTAAGAAGTAAGATTTATAATAATATTATAAATGCGAAAGTGTGTTTGTTTGTTGGTTTGTCCTTCAATCACGCCTCAACGAAGCAACGGATCGACGTGATTTTTGTCATGGGTATAATTGAGGACCTGGAGAGTGACATAGGCTATTTTTTATCCCGGAAAATTAAGGAGTTCCCGTGGGAATAAAAAACTTAAACCACGCGGACGAAGTCGCGGGCATCAGATAGTTCCTAATAATCCTAATCATTGTTTATTGAAGTGATTTTTTGCCAATATTTATTGGGTCGCTTCCTTCAAGCTAAAGATGCGACATGATAAAACCAATGCCAGAGTGTTGGCTGTAATTATGAATGAATTCGTATTCAGAGTGCGGTGGCGGACGAGAGCGAAACCGGTTCGAACCGGATTGCTCATTGCATCAATCATTACGTAACTAGAAATGGGAACTTAGTTGCTAACACGAGTTTGCGAACATCAAATGAATAGGTTTGTACCCACACATTACGCTCACGAACGTCACCGAGCGATGAGATGTTGTTCAACTTATTTGTGTGCGATTGGTTTCAAGGCGAGGGTGTCTTAGTAACATAAATGATCCTTCTTCGACCTTATTCAACCCGATGACTATACGAATAGTACCTACCAGTACCTTTAGGAATAAATATTTTAGGAAACTGGCTCGTTTATAGGTTTTGTGGTTCGTACGCCACATAATTTTCTTATCTTGATTTCATATTAATTAATTATTAACCGACTTCAAAAAGGCTGTTCTAGATTCGACCCGTATAATATGTATGTATGTTTGTTTGTTAACGTTTTAACGTTTGTTAACGTTGTTAAAGTTTTTCTCGGAAACGAATGGACCGATTTTTATGAATTTTTGATATTTGGACAAGAACCATTCCTTTGGCGCCGCGCCTTCAAAAACTACCTACAATATGAGTTTTGATTTTTTATTCATTGGCTTAGAGTAGATAAATTGGATAAAATAAAAATAAATTAATGTTCTTAATGCTTTTGAAGTCTCTTCACTTTTTTTAAGAGGTTTTATCTTAATTTTTTCGTAATGTAGATGTGCTCGTAATAGATTAATGTCATGTTCATTGTTCATCTCTTTGTACACTTCTAGCTTAGCCTTAGTAGGTATTTAAAGTCGCACTCTATCAATGTACGTCATAATAGGTACATACGCCGTCTATTAAGCTCTACACCAAGTGCTAGATTACCAAAGCCTACATCAACTAAATATTTCAGACATAACAAGCAATAATCCTGTTTGTTCCTATAACAATAAAGCCCTTTATTCCTCATCCTCAACATAACACTTCTAAAGCCTGCAATCGGCGGCACAACCGTCATGTAGTTATATTATTATCCTACCTATGCCATTGTCTGTCCGTCTGTTGTTTGCCTTTGTAGGGTTACCACGTCTAGTTACTGAATTATGGGGGTTTTTCAATAACTCCAACCTTATGTGCAATTAGCGATCTTATAGAAATGCGAAAGGTTTCTGTAGCAGAGTTATCTCTTGAGATGTTTGTTCTTGTTGCCTTTTGATCATTTTGTGCTCTTCGATCTTGATGACATTTTAAAGATACGAGTAGTTTGCCCTCAATTCAATAGGATCTACTGACTTGATCAATAGTGTATTGAACAGCACTCATTCACTCCCAGTTCACTGTGATCCACGAGTGGTCTGGGACTCTGGTTGGATCCTAATTTTAGAGACTGAAACAGTATTTTTTTTGTTGCGGAAAATATTTTATAAGTTATATGTCCATTTGAACCGACAATCCCTATATTTTTGAGACCCTCAGCCCAATTAGCCGAAAACGACTACTGTATATCTACTTATCCAACTTACATTATTTTTATGTCCTGTTTTGTTAAAAAAGATTGACAGATTTGGGTTTGTTAAGTAGATATGCAGGATAAAAAGACGAACGATAAGAAGTTTAGAAAAACAAATTAAATCCCTCCTAGAAGTCCTTATCTATTAAAGGTCGTACATAGGTTTAAATATGTATGAGTTTGCTTATTATTATATCTTAAGTACTTACCTTACATTAGTAAATAGTAATCCGTTTTTACTTTGAGTAACTACGGCGCACCAAATAGAGTAGTTATATTTACTCTACTTGTTCTTACTCTTACTTACTCTTACTAGTGGGTACTTAACTATACTTACCAATTGTTTTTTGCTTTGCCCCCGAAAGAAACATTTAACTATGGTATTCCTAGTGTTCCTATGTAATTATTATTTGCGTATGTATGTTGGACAAAGGGGTTGTAGGTTTATCGGCGGACACCACTCGGGGTCTTTAATCTACCCCCTGAATTTCGTTCTGCTTTGTGGCAACTCCCAATAACAACGGAATTTGTAAGTAGCGTATAGTTATTTATCCGATGATGGATTTGGTGATGGTTATAATGTCTGATTGCTATTGGAATACTCAATAATATGGATTTGGTCTGTAAAAGCTCGGATAAAATCCTTATTGGTAGGTGACCAGTTTATAATCTTACCGATGTGCGTTTTACCGACAGACGATAACATATTTTCGTGACATAGGTTTATTGTAAAACAATAACCATATCTTTAATATTAAAAAAAAGTTTAATAAAGCAACCTTAAAAACAATTTAAAATGTACTTTTTCATTAAATTATTCCTTCGTCTAACTTAGGTAGTGCATACTACCTATCTAAGATTGATATACTCGTACCTAAGTGTACGTACTTAATTACTTATTATCATATCAGGTAAGATCGTAATCACGCGCAATAAAAACCGTATAACATTAATCAGTTTTGATCCAAGATATCGCGAGCATCTAATTTGTTCCAAGATTATATTTTATTAGATACACATGACTACTATGTCACCGTAAGATTGTAAAAACCGTTAGATTATAATCTAACTACCGATATTGTAAACTGTCGTCAGATTGTGAACCGTTAAATGTTCTGAGTGTAAATTTTTGAAATATTAATTGTATTTATATTTTCTTCTCTTTCTTGTAGGTTAGGTTAGGGTTCTACATAAATAATTAGGTTTTATCGAAAAATAATGCGTTAAATTGTAATCTGTCGACAGTTTACAATATCGCTAGTTAGATTACAATCTAACGGTGACATATATATAGGTAGCTATAGTGCTTATATATATTGTAGATACATATATAGATAGATAAATATATTATATATAAGTTTATCAGTCAATCAATAATGGAGAGCTTATCGGTCTCGCATCGATCATCCGAGTGTCGTTGCCCTCAGTTGGCGTTCAGGGATCAGTATTAATGCCATCGATTTTATATCGTAATGCTTATAATCAGGATTAAATATAGATAAAGTGTGTATAATACCTATCTAGATTTTAGAGATATTTCTTGATATGAGCCGCTATGACATCATTACGTTAATCAGGACCGTAGTTAACGATAAAATATTTCCTACATGACATAAGTAAATCGAAAAATTTTCAACGATTAACTTCAACTTGAAGAAGTTGAAATTTCAACTTGAAAGTTTAGTTAGATTTATTGTCTTTCAAGTAATCGTTGTAAAATTTTCGATTATATATTATTTATTAATTATTTTATATTGTGTGCTTAGGGTTGAAACAAGAAGATTTTTGAACGAGGGTGAAGTTGCCTGCCTGAGCGAAGCGAGGGCTGGCATCACCCGAAATCTGAAATCGTGTTTCATCCCGTGGCGCACACACTATTTTTCATATAATCTGCATTAAAAGTTTTAGTAAAATTATATTTCTTATTTATTTTAGTTACCAGGTTGTTCTTCACAAATTATAATCTGTCAGTTTAGTTGATGGGTAAAATGTCAATTAAAAAGGTTTGAAAAAAAAGATACCTACTCTGACAGGATTGAAAGGAGGGCCTATATAATACCAACTGGGGCTATGCTGCCTGCGCTTAAGGCTCCATGCTACTCCAGCGGAAATTTCATTCTGAGAGCAAGATATCAGCTATCGCACTCCAACGTCTGTAACCGGTTGCGAATGGCCACAGTGTAGAATAATAATAAAACGACGCACCGCATTTGCATGAATTCTTAACGTTGTAGTTCCATTCAAGTTAGCTCTGTTAGTTTTCGCGAACTTAATAATTATGTTTATGAATCTTATTAATACCTAATAATATATGATATTGATTACCTTTAATTTTTATAGTCTAAGTAGATGATTCCCGCGACTTCGTCCGTGTGGATTAAAGTTTTTTGATTCCCGCGGGAACTCTTGAATTTTCCGGGATAAAAAGTAGCCTATGTCCTTCCCCGGAATACAATGCCAAATATCGTCAAAATCGGTTGACCAGATGGGCCGTAAAAGCGTAGCAGACGCACAGACAGACAGACACATTTTTGCATTTATAATATTAATATGGATTAAAGTAATATTAATTTCACTGTATGTTTTTTCATTCTTTTTATACAACTAAAAAACTGTGTTGTGAGTTGATAGTAGTGCAAGATCGAAACAATTCTAATTGCAATAAATAAAAAGATAATTATGTACTAGGATTAGCATCGTTTGAAATAATCATTACTTTCCAAGCATTCTAAATTTTGTATTCTTACCAAGAGATTTCTTATTTTGTTTAGTTCGTATTAGGTATGGAATATAACCTTTAATAAAAAAAAATATATATAACAATCTATTGATACAATTCAATTTATACTTTAAAGGTAACTAAATAAGGTAAGTTTTAAGACAAATATTTTACACTAGTAACTTTTTCTATGACGGCGAGCTTAAATGGTCATAAAGCTTACGTTGTATTGTTTCTATTGTATTGTATTGTATTGTTTGTATTTCTCGCAAATTTGAACAAGTTTGTATAACAACTGCTAACTGTCATCCAAATAACATTTGGATATGATAGTACTACTAATCATGTTTTCATTATAATTTGTATGTCATAGGGATACGTTATCAAGTGCTAAAAACCCACCAAAAACGACTAGATAAGGAATTATTATATTTTTTATTATTTTTAATACATATTTCACAAAAGGTTTAAGCAAATACCAACATTTATATAATAAAATAAAGGAATTCGAGTAAAACAAAATGGAGAATTGTCAAGGATGCCAGCATCCATGCATAAATTTGTCAAACACCGTATCTAGTGAAGCGCAATCTTCACTGCCAAACCATTCTCGACTTTGCTGACGTGGAAATAATATTGAAAATCAATCGGCAGTAAAAATAACAGAAAAAAATGACATTACACACTTTATATGAAGCTAAACTGATGTACTAATCAACTCTAATTACAATTTCGGTGCAACTTACCCCTTTACTTTTGGAGTACTTTCAAACACTTTTTAATAATATACCTACGTTTTTTTGATGACATATGAATATCGTTGCTTGCAAATTAATACATAACGATTTCTTTAAATTCAAAAATAGCCAAACTGTTAAATGACACTATAGGACACGTACACTATGCGTCCTAACCATAGTTTTAGGATTCACGCGCTCCACGGATACCAATCCTAAATCTTATTTACCTACCTTACTAGACAGCCGATCGGTAATGGCTGACCGTGATCCCTATTTCACCTCAACTGTACGGATAATCTTAAAAAATGTTAAAAAGGAAAAAATGCCCTTTTGAAGACGTCTCAGGTTTAAAACCTACGCATCTGCGGTATATACTCTGTCTCTGTGGGCTGGAAAACTTATATGGTTTTTATTGTTATTTTTTTAAAAATGACATTAAAGTACCTACATTCTATAATAACCAAAACTGTTACGTTATGGATTTAAAAATTTGTACGTAAAGACTAATAATTTGAAGTACCAAGAATCATAAGAATCCAAAAATGTTTGGTGTTAATTTGCACTTCTGAATTTGATACATGTAATATGTATCTAATTTAGTAATCAAGTAAAAACAAATTCACTGCCAAACCATTCTCGACTTTGCTGGCTTGGAAATAATATCGAAAATCTAGCAGCTAAAATGGACAGTGAGGGCAAAGAAATTAGGGCTTGACGTTGGTTAGCAATGACCGATATAATCCATAAAAAAATACTAGTCCTACCGTTGCGCTAACAAGCGGGGTTGTAAAATCCTTTTGTCCTATGACAAAGGAAGGTGTCCGCGGCTGAGACAAAAGAATTGTGAAAATTAGATACGAATTGCATTTGTAGCATTATTAATTTATTAAAAAGTAAGTACTGACACTTATGCGCTAGCAACTTCACAATTGCAGTTTTTTTTATCTTTGCTATGACAAACCTAACAAAAATATACCTACAAAAAATGTAAAGAAATCGAATAAAACATCCATACTATATAATATTATAAATCCGAAAGTCTGTCTGCTACGCTTTCACGGCCACACGGCGGTGTTTTACTATGCACCGTAAAAGTCAAATCAACTAAAAATATTTACCTTAGTAGGTTCTGGATTTCAATTTATTTGAAGTGTACATTACTACTACATTACAAAACTAAAAAGTAAATTATAATGAAGTGATAGAGTCCGAACACTATCATAGATATTCCGATAATAATATCGGATAAAAAATTACACTCAACTAAGATTCTTATACATCAATAAATATAAGTCCTTCCGTTGCGCTAATAAGCGGGGTTGTAAAATCCTTTGTCTTTTATGACTATAAACCACTGTAGAACACAGGTGTGCAAAAACATCTGAAAAGGATTGTTTATATTTCAACGCACCTGCAAAATAAAATGACTTAAAATTTTATAATTGTGTTTTGTTTATAAGTTAAAATCCTTGTTATTGTAAATTCTGTCTTTAAAAAAATATCTTAAGCGTGCATATGTTTCAGATGTTTTTATATCGTACTAAATAAAACCGAAAAAGATAAGATTAAGATGCGTAATAATAAAAAGGAGTCATGAAGCCGAGTCTATTTGGATAATAGGTTAAACTTAATTTATGTAAAAACCACATATTGACATTTCAAAACATATTTTTAAATTAAGCAACTAATCGAAAGTAAATACTACAGCTAAAATGTAGTAATAACTCGAATCAATTTTTATCATTATTTCAATAACATAAATAAACAGCATATTAACTCATTTTGATGGGCATAAAAATATTTTATCATTACCTACTTTGTCATTTTCTAATAAGATACCATTCTGAATTCGTTACACTATGGCATTTTTTGGCATCGTAATAAGCCCTAGGCGCTTAGAGAACCTGACACAGGTCCAACCGCGCTGAAGCGTCGCGTGTGACTGACAAGATAACGTAACTACGGCCCATAACTCTCAAGCAATAGGGTCGATAATTCTTTGTACTCGCTTTCCATGCGATTTTAACATTTCATGGAGACATGCGAGAATTAAAGTAATCAAGAATATCATTTGAAATACGATACCTACCGCAAAATAAAGTGATCCAAATCTTAATTTGATTGTTGTACACCTATACTGAAAGTTTCGTTCTTATAGGCCGAGCCATTTAAGAGAAAAAACCTTCTTGCTCTTTTATTCTTCATGACTTTGGAATTTTTTTCTATCGAGAAAATTTCGTCCAATCATGTTTTCCTGTGATCCAATACTTGAAAATATGATGAATTATAGTATATATTAATTTCAAATTTTTCCATCCACGCGTTACAAACTTATATCGATTTTAGAATCGACGAAAACGGAGAGAGCGGCGTTAAAGCAATCTATGCAATATTACTCATTCAAAATTGGTTTGATGTCACGTAGGTACCTTGACTTTCCTAAAATAGGGACTATAATTCTAAAACACGAAAGTCATCAATAATAATATCGCTTTATGCGTTGGCAGTATGGCCCCTGGTGTCTATTATATTCAGTTAGTATTGTATTGGTATTGGTTAATATTAAAAATTATGTATAAAATATGTGTGCCCTACCCCGATAATGTTTTTGTAAAGCGCGAAGCCAGAAGCTCGCGACGGAATGGCATTCCGAACCAGTGGTAGATTCACTTGACGATTCAAAAGTACTTGTAAAAGTTTATTTGAATAAAAAATATTTGATTTGATTTGATTTGATTTGAGGGTCTGAATGAAGCGAACCTAGGCCGAGTGGAGCGTACGAATGTTCTTCATCAGCTGCCCCGCTTTCAAAAGCTGCTGGTGTGATACCCCTGTTCCTTAGGAAGTGCTTGAAGCCACTTGTCCTACGCCGGATCTCTCCAATCATCAGGGTGTTCTAGCACAGTAGTCTCTGTTGAGATTGGGCGCCCTAGGCGAAATGATTTTTTTAAATTTCTACTCAATTATAATTGAAAATTTCCTTTGTTCCAGTTTCGCGGCAATGGAAAAGGCGAAGGCGTACATAAAAAGCTCGCTAAATGCGGGCGGAGGCGGCGGCGGCGCGGGCGCCGTGGCCGCGGGCAAGTCCCCCGCCTCGCCCGCTCGCCGCGACCCGCCCGCGGAAGAACGCGTCTGCTTCGTTTGTGGTGTGGCTGGCTTCAGCGACCAGTACACCATCAGAGTGAAGCCTGATCAGCAGGTTGGTAAAGTCTTGAATAATCCTAAGTTCTTAACGCGTATCGGAATTGGCCATGGAAGGACTGGAAGGACTTCACATTGAATCGTGTACCAATTCACATTTGCAATACAAGTAGTCATTGAGGAACTGATTAAAGGACGTCACTCTAGGACGCGCGCTTTCTTGTATTATCCTAATTGTAAGGGATCCATCTCAATTCCCAAGTCCCAACCCATTACTTCAAAAACGCGATGTGTGTGAATAAATTGTAAATCAATGCAAGATTATAGCTGTTATTCGAGCAGTAACACAGCAACGGCGCTTTCTAGGCTGTGAATCACGCAGTGCGGATTATATTGTGCGTTGCGAATTCGTATCGCACTTATGGATATGTAGTTGATACGGGATTAAATGAGACTCCCGAATAGTTAATTATCACTGTATTCCACTTCCACAATTTTTAGTTGTAATTTAACAGTATTAATAAGGTACAATAATCACAATCTCAATATTTGTAACTCGCGTTTGAACGGCGGCGCGTAAAAGGTAGTACGGGGGTTACCGTGAGAGCGTTTGGATCGCGACTGGCGGGTTTAAAATTTACCGGCCGTCTCTCGATGTGCGGCGCCCGCGCGTAACGGGATCTACGTCCCTCGCCGCGCGCCCCGCGCCTCACATCCACCGGTTGCCTAGCGGTTTGCATCGCGCGTCGGGCCGCAGGCGCTCGAGAGCATAAATAGAAATGTTATTTTATATTTGACCCCGGGTTACAATGCTTGCGCGAGGTCCGCGCCTGATCTGAATTTTAGGAAAAGCGTTATACAAATAATAACAATTTAATATGGATACAAATATATTGATTACCATAGGAACTGAACCAGTACAATCTGGTTTATAACAATGAATCGTTTCGAACAATACTTGACATATAAACCCCTGGCAATTTTTCCTCGTTGACATGGCTCGAACCCAAGAAATGAATTTGTTTGGCTTGATAGTGTTTAGGTTTTTATTTTACGTAGGTATCTTTGTACGTCAATAGATAAAATGAGATCCTTTAGATAATGCGTGATAGAGTTATCCTTTTCTGTGAAACTTTAATGGTAGTGAGCGCTCCTTTATATTTAGATTTGAAATCTTTCAATTTCATATCAATATACTTAGTAGGTGCTTTGTGATTAATTTCGTAAATTCTCCCATTTCCAAAACAATGAACTCATAATAACATAATTAACTAAAAATGGGCGGCGTTTTCTTAGTGTATGCGTTATCTTGAAACAATATTAGTTTATTTGAATATATATCTGTCACCGTAAGATTGTAAAAACCGTTAAATTATAATATAACGTTTTTTATCTCGATAGATTATAAACTTTCGACGGATTGTGAACCGTAACATACTGCTTACAATTTAACGCGTTATTTTTCGGTAAATTGTAATATATTAGGTATATTAACCCGATAGAACCGAAGTCTTTGTGTACTGACATTATTCTACTTGGCATACTTTGCGGGACAAGTAGGCAACAATTTTCTCAGGCAAAAAATGATATAATATATCGCGACATACGCATGTTTTAAGCTGGAGGCACACTAGGCACAGTTTATCTCAATATAAGTAATATATGATAATATTTTGAAACGGATTTAAATTTTAAAGATAAGTGTCACATAATACTCACCGTGATAACTGATAGATAATGCATTGTTTTGTGATAAAACACAAGCTGAATTAATTTCCGCGTTGTTCACATAATATTAAATACTATATTATGATGCCCGCGACTTCATCCGCGTGGATTAAGTTTTTTAGATTTTTGATTCCCGCGGTAACTCTAATTTTGAGGGATAAGATTAACCTATGTCCTTCCCCGTGATACAATCTACCCCTGTACCAAATTTCATCAAAATCGGTTGAGCAGAGGCAGTGAAAGCGTAGCAGACGGACAGACAGACAGACACACTTTCGCTTTTATAATATTAGTGTGGATTAGTATAAACTTCATCCATACTACTTAATATTATTACTATTAATTTATTATTAACTATTATTTTTATTTATTGGATGAAGTAATTTTGCCCTGTATGAAGTTGAACTAAGTACTTATAATAGCAACAACATTACAATTTATTGTTTTTGATTAAATTTAAGTAAGTAAATAAGTCTGAAAATCTTTTAAAAATATTTGGTGGTGTATTGACGGCATAAAAAAGTTTGGAGCTAGAAGGAAGCTTGTTATGACTGTGTCGCCTTCGATTGAGAAAATTGCAAATTGCAAACCAAGGCGCACCCAGGGCTTGAAATGTTTGATCATGATGATGAAAATATATTTGCCACCTAAGACGTCGAGCGTTATACCTGCAGGGCGACCGCGTATCTTTTGCATCAATCATTGATACATCGCAATCACCTCTGATTGGTTAATACTCTTCCACTATTGGACGAAATCCATTGACGCAGCAAGAATACCATAAATTCAGCCAATCAGAGGTGATTGCGATGTATCAATGATTGATGCAAAAGATACGCGGTCGCCCTGCTGTGTGTGTTTGTGACTTAAGAAAGATATTTTCCCCATAACTAACATGTTCACAGGCTGCGCATGGTGTCTCAACTTTACGGCTCTATATTTGTGTCACGGATTGTTGCTACGTTTTTTTGGAATAATTTACTGCGTACGTCAAATAGGTCAGTGTACGTACCTAATCGTACATACAGTAGTACCTACATCCCTTTAACTTTCCTCCGGTAAGGCTCCAAAATCCAAATGCATATTATAATATCATGGTCCGTATTTTGTGACCTTTTTTTGGCACTCGGGTACAGAAATATACTACTCACCCTCGCACCCGGCTTCTCTGTAGGAACTTATGAATATTATCCTTTCGTAATCCACATTATGGAGACAATCGACAAGCAAAACTTATATTCAAGGGTAAATGTGAATTAAAGTGAACTTACTGTGAAATGTTTTATACCATCTGGCATTCTAAAAATAGCAATGTAACCTACAGTATAATAATATCAAGAAAAGTTTAGGATAAATTACTTATTATGTAGGTATGTTACATTTTAAGGTTTCGATTTTAAGATATTTTTTTTAAATCCACTACAAGCTAGCCCTTGACTGCGATCTCACCTGATAGTAAGTGATGATGCAGTCTAAGATGGTAGCGGGCTATCCTGTTAGGGGCATGGCAGTTATATTAAACCCATACCCCTTCGGTTTCTACACGGCATCGTACCGGAACGCTGTATCGCTTGGCGGTACGTCTTTGCCGGTAGGGTGGTAACTAGCCACGGCCGAAGCCTCCCACCAGACAATATATATATATGATATACAGATATATGAGATAATATAAAATAATGTATGAAACTCTACATAACTAGGTATTTAAACATACGAGTGATACTATTAATCACTCACTCATATTTTAATAACCCTTAGACTTAGAGTATGCGACCGTTTCATAAATAACTATTTTTCTACAGGTCATATGTTAATAAAATGTATATTTTCCACAGAGCTCCGAACCGTACTTCCCTTTTCTGGGAGCTTCCCATGCCGCCCCCGCTGGATACCGAACTGAGGGTGACGAAGAAGGGACGGTACGCTGTTGTTATGTGTGCTACACCCTCCTCCGCCAGCAGTGGGAGCAGTATGACAGGGAGAACAAGCCGCATAGTCAACGCTTCTATTGGATGAAACGGCTCGACGGAAAACCCTTTATTGGTAAGTGATATGAGGTCTTCGGTAAATCCATGAAGCTTTTCTTAGGAACTACGCTTAACATCATAAACGTAAGGGCATTTCGGGTTTAAAACTAGTAGATATGTAATATTGTTGACATCATCCGCATTTCGCACGTCATACCAGTTGTAAGACCTCTTAACAAAACCAATCCAATAAGTTTTCATGATTTGTTAGTGCCATATCATGTTTCAAAGAATGTCTTGAGTAGAGCCCTGAAAGAGTTAGTACCCAACAAGTGAAAGATAAAATTGCAAAATAATGTATTCCTTGGGATATGATATCGTATTCATAATAATAACATTCGCGATTCGACGCAAATTTTGATAAAAGCTCTTTCTTACATTCAGTGTAGGGATATCGGTTATACAATTGGGTATTTGACTACTAGTGAAATCAATTATTTTTTAGTGATTATTAAATAAAGGATCTCCCAAAAATCGTGATATCCACGTCCCCTACTAGTTCGATTAAGTAAACTATCGATTAAAGTAAAAAAAGTGCGACGCACTTTGATGACGTCACAACTTAAAATTTCATACAAAATCCATAATAAGCACGCGTTTTGACGTTTGAAAAAAAAGTTGCTAATTTGACTAGTTGTCAAATACCCAATTGATCTAATAATATTATATTACTAGCATTATGTACTCAATGTAGTAATACTAGTAGCGTATATACTATATAGAATACTTTATGCAAGAACCATTACGTATCATGGTATGATGTATTTATGCATTGCGGATGCCGATAAAGTATCGAAATGGTTTATTGCTGGTTATACCATAAATTCTCTTTCCTTTACATTGATCAGGACGCAAACATATAACATGGATCGGGCATATCCTATATTCAGCTATAAAAATGTAGCCTAGCGATGAATCTTCTTTACTATCATGTATAGTTTAAACATGAATCAACTGCGCAACCATTTATGTGGAAAGTTTTGCTGGTTTGGAGCTTTCATACTGGTACGATACCGTGTAAAAAGAACTTTGATAGGGATATGTCTGTCATATGATCATACCTGCTGCTTTACCATAATATATTCTTTATTAAGTTCATTCCGTTATTATCATCACCAACTACCTACTAACCTATCTTCATTAGTTTTTGTTCATCAAATCATTGTCTTCAAAAATTGCGGGACTGGTAAAGATTGTAGTAGACCTACTCCATTGCGAGTGGTGGATGGTTATGTGGTTGTTATATTGTTACATTTCAATTCATATACATATAAAATTTTGTACTTATGTTTACTTCACGAAATAAGTGTCAAGTCTTTTTACTAGGTTACCTATTGTTAGTTGGCATCTTACAGTCCTATGCAGTATGCACCACGATACGCAAGGGGTCTACTACATGTCTTGTGTGTGGCGAATGCCTTGGCCTCTAGGTATTTTAAAACTGTCTTCATAGTTTGATTCTTATTTCTTATCACACTGGACCTATAATAGGGATAATGCCTATATCAAAAATAAATTATGTCTGATTATTAAATAGAGGTCTTCCAAAAGACCTAAAATTCACATCCTCGGTTAGTTTTATGTTTGATAACCATTTTAAAATAGAGATTAAAGAAAAAAAGTGCGTTGAAATTTGATGACGTCACAACTGTTAATTTCATACAACTTCCATAGAAGTGCGTTTGTAAGTTTGATAAAAAGTTGATGATTTGATTGAGTTGTCATCATCCCTATTCGTTCAAATAAGTGAAGTTGCAGTGTTAAATATATTCTTTGCCTGACTAAATAAAGCATTGAATAAAATAATTCGTGTACATATTCCATCTCTTTTATTTAAAGAGTTTCACAAATAGAATGTTCGTTACCATAGTCTGACAGATATTTGAAGCCCATGATGGAGGATCGATAAATATGGATTTGATCAGCCCTTTTAAATATTTAACAGCGCATTTGTATCTGGAATTCATACCGTTGCGTTGTTGTATTGTGGTTTCATAGCTTTTATTGTGGAGCAAGCGTAGGACGACGGAAAGTATAACCATCGTTATCGTGGACGTGAAGTGCTCTGCGCTGTTGAAATTGCTAGTAGCAATTACGTCCCACTTTCACTCATTTAGGGCTACAAAATATTACGGGATTCCGGTCTCTATATCCCTGATGTTGCAAAGGTCAATCAAAATAATAATAACTGTGTCCTGAGCAACATTCTGTTATACGATAAAAACTGGTAAGTAAATTGTTTCTTTTTAAACTGGGGGACCTGTAATAACAGGTTTCCCAAAATGTCACCTGTGATTTGACGTACTCTGTTATACTAAGCGTTTCATTTTAAAAAGTTTCACATTATAGGCTCTTATCAAGAAAGTTGTATGAGTGCCTTTAGATTAAATTGAAGGGAATTCCTGATATTGTTATTTTTACGTTTTTAATCAAACAGATAACCATTATTGTATAGATATGTCACCGTAAGATTGCAAAAAGCGTTTGATTGTAATCTAACTAACGAAATTGTAAACTGTCGCCAGATTGTAAACCGTTCAATGTTCTGAGTGTCAATTTTTGAAATATTCATTGTATTTAGGTTTTCTTGTCTCTATCTTGTAGGATAGGTTAGGTTAAGGTTCGTCATAACTAATCAGGCCTGGGGCCGGGCACTTGCGTTTTATCGGGTTAATATACCTAACAGATTACAATCTACCGAAAAATAATGCGTTAAATTGTAATCTGTCGACAGTTTACAATTTCGCTAGTTGGATTACAATCTAACGGTTTTTGCAATCTTACGGTGACAGATATAAGCTGCTTTTATTATAGCGAGATGGTTCCGTTAATAGGGATGATGACAGCTCATTCAAATCAGCAACTCTTTATCAAACTTAAAAACACGCTTCTAGTTTGGAAGTTGTATGAAATTCATAGTTGTGACGTCATCAAATTTCAACGCACAATCGCATCAAACTTAAAAGCTTAAAACTAATCGAGGATGTGAATTTTAAGGAAGACCCTCTATTTAATAATCAGTTAAAAATAATTTCTTTTTCATAAAGGCATCATCCCTATGGATGAGTTCGACATGTTGCAGTTTTAGGATAAATTTTAACAATTTTGTTACTTTTTCCAACGGTTTAAATGTTTTGGAAGCAGTATAGCAGTAGGAATAATTTATCAGACACGTAAATCGTTATCGTCTAGCAGTTTGACTTAATCTAACTGGTCTTAATTGCTTATTAATTAGTGTCGATTCGGCAATCAAACAACCGTTACAAATACCGGTCATTTAGCGATCGCTTTGTTAATTTACCAAAATATCAACATATTTATTGTATCAAAACGTCTGAGAGTTAGTATATATGTATAAAACAATGCACAACATCTTTATTTTATAGAAAAAATTATAAATAAAAATATTTTTTGAGTTTTAAATATAAAAATATATGTTGACCTTGAACCGTAGACGACATCAAAAGATTGAGTCCTTGGTTTCATTCTTAATATTTCACATCTATCAGGAGCCTCCTCATTCATGTGAAGGAGAGGATTGTGAAGGTAGTAAATATTACTCACATAATAATTTCAAGTCGTATGCGATGAGTGAACGTGACTGAATGAGCGTAAGTTTACTCAGAAATATAGCCTATTACGTTTGCTCTAACAGAGAGTTAACTAAAATAGGCACTATTTCAAGCAACTTACAGCGAGGTAGTAAATGTGTAGTAGTCCTAATGCGTTTTTGTTGTCATGCATGCAGATACAGAATTAATTTTATGAATAGGCATGAGCCATGCCCTGTTTCTTGCCAACAAGTTTTTTTTAAATTGTCACTAATAAATGTTATTTTATTAACCGACTTCCAAAAAAGGAGGATGTTCTCAATTCGGCGCGTATATATATATATTTTTTTAATGTATGTTACCGCATATCTCCGTGGTTTCTAAGCCGATTTTAAAAATGTTTTTCAGTCGTTAGAGGAAGCTCTCGACGTGGTCCCATAAAAAAATCTGACTTCAAATCCTCAACCCTGACACTAAAAAGTTAAAAATATTTTTTTTTATGTTGATAGGAGGAAATCCACGATATATTACGAGTTTTTCAATCTACGAGTATCTCAATAAATGCATATCGTTAAGTTTATTGGCTCTGTTCGATTTGTGCGGGCTCGTTCGATTCCGAATCGTTTTTTGATGACTTTTACTATGTCGCCTGTCAAGTAATTTCGATTCATTAGAAAACTCATATGTTAAGTATAGTTTTAAAACTGCGTTTTAATAGGTTCCTTTCTTGGGGCGGTATACAAATTACAAGTTAGAGACTTAGAAGAGCCGTAGCCGACTTATCTTACGGAGAAAAGCTCAGATAAGCCTTAGAAAATATACTTTGGAAAATATCCTTTGCTATATTGAGTCAACTGGGATTAAAATCCGTGACCTCTAGCTTTCGTAGCGAAGATTCGCGCGGCTGCGCTGTTAAGAATATGAGAAGTAAAATATTCGCAAGAATTCTCTGTACAAAAGAATGGCTCCTCTACAATGTGTGTCCTATTCAATAAACACGTACAGGCCCCCGGGGATGCTCTTTTATCTGCAACTATTGAAACATGTGAGCGTTCCCTTTTTATCCGCACACTTTTAGGGGTCTGCAGCGAATTCTTTAGGCTATAAAGTTTTAATTTAGAAGAATAATTAAATTTTTACCATACCTGCCGTAGAATATACCTTGAGTTTCTTGATAAAGTAGTTAGCGTTGGTGTCCTCATTTACGAATACTCATGACTAAAAATTGAGGCGGGGCCGAATGCACTGTGCAAAAACTTATTGAACATTCATTCGCAAAGTACATGCGACTGAAATGCGAATGTTGAGATGGTTGTGTGGTGTGACTATAGAATGGATAAGATTAGGAATGAATATAACTTTGAAAGTAGCGCCAGTGATAGAAAAGATGAGGAGTAATAGGCTAGCATGGTATGGGCATGTAATGCGGAGGGAAGAAAGGCATATTACGAGAAGAATGATAGATATGCATGTGAAAGAAAGAAGTAGAGGGAGACCAAAGAAAAGATGGATGGATTGTGTGAAAGAGGATATGCGTATAAAAGGGGTGAATGAGAGGTTGGCGGATAATAGAAGTGAGTGGAAAAAGAAACATGTTGTGCCGACCCCCATAGCGTGGGAAAAGGGCAAGCAGAAGTTCATCTGAGGAAATGCCAGTAAATAGTCCGTTTTCTCAAATTATACGAGTACTGCTATTGCATGTGCAATTTGTATTTATCCGGAACCCGTTGCAAGTCGTATATTCACTTGATCTGTTTTCTTTTAACATTATTTTATTCGTATCCGACGTTTGAAATGTCGTTTCCTTCTAAAGTTATCGCCTTCCACCGTCCCTACACGTATTCGTAGCTCAAAAGGAAGAAAATATATAACATTTTACTCACGCTCGTTGCTGCGGGATAAAATGTTGATATTTTCCCGAACATGGAAAGTTCCAAAAGTGAAAACTTTTAGTTAATGTATTTGAGAGATAGAATTCCATCCACTGGCTTCTCTCTCTTTCACTGCGTCGTATTCCTCATTACTGAGGGCCGTGATTCCATTAATCACATAATGGTAGGAGTTTTCTTTGGATAAAAATGCGGTGGGTTCCCACGTCCTTCCGCATACGACTCGACTAGGAGTATTTACTTAAACTCTTAGGTTTGTTACGATTATTATCAGGTATTAGTGATAATAAACGGGACCGACGGCTTAACGTGCTTAACGTCTCCGAGGCACGGAGGAACGAAAAGGCCAAATTTGAACCTCCGAATTCGGTCACCCATCGAGTTTGGGTCAACGTTGCTTAACAATAGCAATCGACTGGTATGCGTTGTCACAGCTAGGCCATTCGTCCCATCCACTGGCTTAAGTGCAGGTACATAAAGGATCTACATATTTATATCCAAATAGGAATTTTTAAAATTGCAGTGGTTTTAGACTAAACAGAATAGCTAATCATAATAATAATAATTAATTTTCATTAATAATAATAATTGTTAATTTATGTTGATGTTAGTTAGGGGCTAGAGTAAATAATCAAGTTTACTCGAGCCTTTTTTTTTTTTTTTTTTTTTATCCACTACAAGCTAGCCCTTGACTGCGATCTGCGATCTCACCTGATGGTAAGTGATGATGCAGTCTAAGATGGTAGCGGGCTAACCTCTTAGGGGTATGGCAGTTATATTAAACCCATACCCCTTCGGTTTCTACACGGCATCGTACCGGAACGCTTAATCGCTTGGCGGCACGTCTTTGCCGGTAGGGTGGTAACTAGCCACGGCCGAAGCCTCCCACCAGAAAATTTTTCTATGTAAGTAAATAAAATAACTGACACGATGTATTCCAATATAGACTGTGTATTTAGACTTGTCCGAAGCCCGATGACTTTTAATCTTGCTTTTAGTTTCATGAATTTATAAATATCGAGTGAACGTAAATAAATTCATGATATAATAACATTTACCAAAATCTGCTTATCTGAATATTATAATAGCACAAAAAAGCTCAATACAAATAATCAAGTACCGAATAATCGAGTTTCAACAATTTTATTGCAAAACACTTGATTTACAATATTGCTCGTATATTTGTACGGATTTTCAAATAAATTTTATTGAACTTCAGCAAAATACTAGCTAGGTTCCCTATTTATTTCAATTGACGTCAATCCAATTAAATAAGTACGTACAGTTTTCTAAGAATTGTAGAAATATAATTTTTGAATCGTGAGGCATTTCTGCTAGTAGACTTATTTTATTATAATTCTAATAATTACGAATGGGAGGTAAAATTCTACGAGTCATAAGCGGTATTTGAAGATGACGCGACGTTTTCTGCGAAAATATTTTTTTATAGCCTTGTTAACTGATTTTAAATAAATATAGGTAATGTTACTTACTTGTATTTTTAGTTTTTTTCCTTCAACGACCAATGACTAAAACAAGCGAGGCTGAAAGATAGGGATGGTCTTTTAGCCCTCGGATCCTAAGAAGAAATGATGCGAAAATAATTTTTTATAGCCTTGTTAAAACTGATTTTAAATAAATATAGGTTGTTACATGTATTTATGGTTTTTTTTCTTCAACGACCAATGACTAAAACAAGTGAGGCTGAAAGATAGGGATGGTCTTTTAGCCCTCGGATCCTAAGAAGAAATGATATCGTGCGTTCAATTAAACCGCAAACAGCCGAGGGTAGTTTTTATCCTCAAAGTCAAAGTCAGCCATCATTATTGATATATTTATTGGCAAGTTGAATACAGCTATAGAGACAAAGAATGTAGTTCGCTAAAGATGGAACTGCATGAATATGTACGATTAAAATAGAATATTAATATGGTTGAGCATTCGGTATAGGTTCGGTATAGGATTGACAAAAACGGGTTGGTCAATACAAGTAAGCTTTGACAAGATTTTCTATTTATGTTCTGCAATACAAACATTTGCAATGGTTATAGAAAAAATTGATTGACCTGAAAAATATAAAGCTGGAAAAACGTTTCAATGGAATGATCGATTGTTTAGAAATTCTTAACAGTTTGTTCCCATACGCTTTGCTTATTTGCACTGTCTATTCATAGCATATGTTGATTTTTTTGCAATTATAAACACAAAGGCATTTCCACTAGTAGCATATACACATGTTAGTGTTATCCGTGAGTCCGTGACACGTTTTGTATCGACTCAACGTTTAAAAGATTTTCTGTTATTTTTTTTTCTAAAATTCATAAAAAGTAAATTCATTTCTTTTCCCGAAACTTTTTTTGCTTTCCGTGCCTCATAATGAGATAAACTAAACTCTCGTAGGATCACCTTATTGGTCTTCTTTGGCCGTCTATCTGTCAATATGTCTGTGTGTCAAGGCTCTTTTTCTCATAAAGTTGCGAATTACGAGTACACTGAATACAGGCCAATGGTCTCTTATTTTTATGTACCTACACTTTATAGTTTTATTAGCTCAATAAAATGTTTTAAATACAAAATACTGCACCCAAACCACGACAAAAGTCAAACAGTGAAGAACTACATTGTCTGGGCACAGTATTGGTATCTACTGGGGGCTACAGGTTAATAAAGAGGCCGGTTGGTTTATCTGCTGTAGAGTTACCCTGTTCACATCACAGGCGACCTACCTTTAAAACACTGATTTAGGCACAAGTTATTACCTATCCTAGTTTGAATTTTGTCTAGTCTATTCAGTATCGTGAAAACTGGATTGACATCATACATAGAAGTTAAGAAATGTTCTAAGACAATGTCGAGAAGTGTAGATTGTGACTCTGTGATTGCCTGATGCAGTCCAATCGCAATTTTCCTACATTTGGACTTCTATTTTATTATCCATACTATAATTTCTACTTTTATACTATATATTACTATATATATATATATAATATAAATGCGAAAGTGTGTCTGTCTGTCTGCCTGCTACGCTTTCCCAGCCTATCTTTTCAATCGATTTTGCTGAAATTTGGTATGGAGATAGGTTATATCCCGGGGAAGGACATAGGCTACTTCTTATCCCGGAAAATTAAAATGTTCCCGCGGGAACCTTAATCCACGCGGAAGAAGTCGCGGGCATCATCTAGTTATTAATATTAGTATGATCTCTAATCTTAATCATACTAATATTATTCAGATAATCTTCAGATCCTCTGATTCTTCAGATCTCTAACATCAGAAAGTTTGTTGGTTTGTCATTCAATCACGCTGCAACAGAGCAACGAATTGACGCGATTGAGGACCTGGAGAGTGACATAGAGGATACTTTATATCCCGAAAATAAAGGAGTTCCCGTAAGAATAAAAAAAAACATTCCGCGGGGTCGAAATCGCTGGCATCAGCTAGTCAAAAATAATTGAACAACGTTGAAGCCTAATAATAGCTGTTAGTACCTACCGTCCTAACATCATCAATCCGGGCGTAGATTTAATTACGTTACGGACTATTTGCTTGTTTGCATTCACAGATCACGGAAACAAGGGAGATATGCCTATGTATCAAATTGTATTGAAACCTGCTGTCTCCAGTTTATCCCTACCTATCCCTACTACCTGCTACCAATACAAGCAACTAAATAAATACAATAGACAAGAAGTCTCACTCAACACACGCATACCGATAGATCAGTGCATGAGGCACGAACAAATATACACTTTATTGTTTACCAAACAGGGTTCAATTTCAATCACCGTGCATCTTACTCACACAAACGTAAAACGTTGTCGATGTGCTGTGCAAAATTCAAATATGATACAATTAGTGATTGACTAAAATGGATCTATCGATGCTAAATTTCTTAATATTTGGGTTTTTGACAATGACTACCGATTATGAAAAGTATTTATCCACTTTTCTTTTCTTTCTGCATCCTTCGGATATCTTAAATATTAATATTAAAGAGTGACATTAAATATATCAATAAATGAGTAATGAGTATCTACGTAAATTGACATTATATTAATTCACCTAGTATATTTTTTATACGTTTCGTCAGCTAAGTAAGTCGAGTACTTACATTAAAAAAAATAGTAATAATTATGACTAAAAATATAGTTATAATGAATTTTACTCACGATAGTTTAAACGTTAAAATAGAAATAATTGTTTACTAAGTTATAATTAAGGTACTATTAATTATTGTATCACAGATCATCGTTTGGTCGCTAAAATATCGACAACTGCATTGTACTCGTACCTGCATCGTCACATCTCTAGTTCACCGCACGCCGACAGCGGCCGCACTACGAAATTTGATCTATCGTGCTAGTGAAAGAATCGGTAAAGAACACTTAACCATTGCGTCGTAAGACTGGCCGATTCATTGATAGATTTCTACTAAGCAAGCAATGGTTTTTGTTCATAATGAGATATAGACTTGTCACTCTATTACATTATGATACCACTAAATAATGTTTTATTGATTTTAATGGAAAATTACAACAATTTATTTGTACTTACGTGTGAAATGAGATGCCATCTTTCATGTAATTCACTTTGCAGCTTGAATTTTTACAAACAACCACTGAACAACGCGGCATTTTGTTAAAAACCGAGAGAAGTGAACCAATCTTTGAATGACATGCGACTAAAGACAAAAACGGCCATCAGGCCTATTTTGTGCCTGATGAGTTCGCACGCAACACGCCCCCTTAGCACATCTCCCTTGTTTCCGTGATCTGTGTTTGCATTCCTAGCTGGAGTTACAAGCATATTATTTGACGGTGGATGACGACGAGCCAAGTTGATTCAGTCAAATTTTGCTGCCATGAATCAAAGCCATTGGAAGTGGGAACTCATTGTCACAAAAACATGATATTTTGACTATTATTTAGGTGTCACTTTTGCGCATCTACGTGTTTTGTGATTGTGGTGGAGTCATAATTGATAACAACAGCCTTCATGTTGTGTACGCAATTTTGTTCTCAGAGAGGTATCACACTTACTAGAGCGTGCAATCGTAAAATCGCTTCAACTAAAGTTCATATTTTAGTAAATTGGTAAATTTTGTTACTCTATGAAGTGCCTACAATCTACATAATTAATAATTAATTGTCATCAGTATCATCATCATCCTGAGGCGTGTACGTGTAGCAGTAGTTCGCTTTGTTTGAGACAAATAAAGGCTCCTCTGTGAGAATTTTCATCTTATGCTGATCTCAGAATCCCGGCCCGAAAAATCATGATCATTATCATGCACCTTTTTGTTTTATTTTATCCACTACAAGCTAGCCCTTGACTGCGATCTCACCTGATAGTAAGTGATGATGCAGTCTAAGATGGTAGTGGGCTAACCTGTTAGGGGCATGGCAGTTATATTAAACCCATACCCCTTCGGTTTCTACACGGCATCGTACCGGAACGCTAAATCGCTTGGCGGCACGTCTTTGCCGGCAGGGTGGTAACTAGCCACGGCCGAAGCCTCCCACTAGGCCAGACCAGGGAAAATTCAGAAATTATAAATTTCCAAATTGACCCTACCGGGGATCGAACCCGGGACCTCCGCACGTTAAGGCAACAGCGCTACACACTGCGCCACGGAGGTCGTCAAACCTTATAGCCACTTGACCTACCTTATTATAAGTAGTTTATTTAATACTTAGTTGAATACTACTTTCTTTTTGCGTAGCAGTAAATATACCCAAAAAAAGGTCATTCGCATTTTCTGTTAGGTACTCTACATGAAATTCCGCAATTTAACGAAACGATATTCGATATCGGTATTGTTGAGATTTCCTAGTTAATTTGACAATAACGACTCGTGTAAACCGTAGGTACGCTATCGGTAACATATTCAGCTAGTTCATAAAATTTTGGAACCTGCGTTGGACACGCTGGCATTGCGTGTCAATGTGTTTCTAGCTCAACACGAGGTAGGTGTATAACGTGGTATATCTCAATTCAATGTGCGAAATACCTAGGTCCTAGGTATGTCCGGTACTTAACAATGCCGTAAATATAGCAATGTTTACCTGTGTGACTAATTGTATGCTTGCATTGGCCGATGGAATAACAACCATTCAACGCACATTTACCCTTGTTTCCAATGCAAAATACACTTGTATTGTTCTAACAGTACATGTCTGAAAGGGAGCCAAAACTGGCATACGCTTGAATGAATACAGATCTTACTTCTTACTAGTATTATAAATGCGAAAGTTTCGATGGATGTATGGATGTTTGTTACTCAATCACGCCCCAACGGCTGAACGGATCTGGCTGAAATTTGGCACAGAGATAGATTATATTATATAGAGTCTGGAATAGCATATAGGCAATAGGAAAATTAAAGAGTTCCCGAGCCAAAAACCTCAAACCACGCAGACGAAGTCGCGGGCATCCGCTAGTAGTTACATGAAAAATTACTGGTTCTATGTAAATTATAGAATAATACTCAACTTTAATGAGGATTAGTAAGTTAGTAATAGGTATATGTCCGTCTCCGGATCTAGTGGATCATGCAAAAGGTAAAAGGCAGGCATACAATTTACAATATTAGTATGGATTTAAAGAGACTACCTAGGTATATCATGCCTACTACTACTACTGATATTTAAATTAATTAAAAAATAAAACATATTGATATATATGTATAGATGAAATTAAGATAGAAAGTACGCGAGTTGGCTCGGTTTTGGCCTTTCCTCTTTTTATCATAAATATCGATAAATTATAGTTCATTTGGGCTGTTTAAATATGACCCATTACATCATAGGCCAATTAAATATAAGCGGGTATTGGGGTCGCTTTCGCTTAACCTTGTCAAGATTACAACTTGCCATCGCTGCGTGACTCAACGCTCTATAGACTTATAGAAACGCTAACAAGACACAAGAACCTGAACTTACAATCTTCGGTTGATCTAGCTCTTCGCTCTACTAATTATACATTAAATAAAATAAAAATTTAATTAAGTAGTAAATTAAACATTACATTACATTAATTAGGTTAGTAATTAAAAAAATATCGTGCACGTAGATTTTATTTTTATTGTACGATGATAATGTGGCTAATTCGGTTGCACATCATCCCTAAGCCGTGCATTTAACATAAAGCACTTCATCGTCGATCTAGACTACCATTGCTGGACATACCTAGGTTATTTGTAGGTTTATCCTTTACGCATAATTGTCGTCAAATTGAACAGTTACACTTGAGCTTCTGTATTGCTAACCAATACCATACCTATAATATAACCATCAGCAACGAACTAAAAATCCCTCTCCATCATTTCAGGTGCAGATATGTCGTTTCAAGGTGAATACGCGGCGCAAGTGCTAGGGCTGGGCGCTGAAGCGAACGCAACCAGAGACGAGCCCTCCAACGTGTCCGTAGCAACGCCGCGCCCTGCCTCCCGCGCCCTACCCGACCCGCCCACCAGAACCGCCTCGCCCAAGAAGGATACCAACCACACTGCCAAATTCAATAATGTAAGTGTGATGACATCCATCTAAGACTGCGTCTAATGCGTCCTGTAGTGGATAAAAAAAGACAAGCGAGTCGCAGGAAGCCACTAGTAGGGCCGCTAGATTCAGTCGGCGCAAACCGGCTCTTCTCAGTAGATTATCGATTCGGTGGTAGAGTTTGACTTCTCATAAGTTTCCAACGACCTCAATTTACATAGACGGGCCCTGTCAAACAAAGAATGTGGGCGTATGTCTAGTAACGCCATCTAGTCCGAAAAGCGGGAACTTGCTTGCAACATATGCCCCATCTTGCCCGTAGCCTACAAGGCAGGCCCTAGCCGGTTTCACTCGGCTCAAGACATCCACCGGGGCACAGAGTTGCCCCGCGCCCCGCCCGGGTAAGGAGGCCCAGCCTCGAGGCCCGTACCCCCGCTTGGCCCTCACGGGCCCAACGGAGAAGATCATTTGACTACATCTTGAAAACGTATGACTCGGTCATAGATAATATAGGTCATAGCTGTACTAAGCCCACACTAAGCCGTAAGGCCAGTTAGTAAAAAAAAATATCATACAGTTTGCCGCGCAAAAATTAAATGATTGCATAATGGATAAAAACATAAAATAGCAAGATTTAATAACGTTTTTTTGGAAATGTATAATTGTGAATTGAAACACTTAGCTTAAAATAAAAATTATACAGTGCCAAACTAATGACTTTAACTTTTAACTTAATAATAACAAATTATCTACACGACCAGCGACCGTGACAGCGCTACGACGGGGACAAAGACAGGTGAGGAACGTGTTCAGCAAGTCGGACGCCCCCCCATTTTTCTATGAAAGGGCCCATCTAGTACCTACATATATATCGACGTAAGTTTCACATAGGACACAAGTTGTCCTATGTGAAATAAATAAATGATTTATTATGTACATTAAAGTGAGTCGGGTAACTAAACTTCATACCATATACCGGCTCTTCTTCGTATAATCAGTTTACCGAACCGGTGGTAGAGTTTGACTTCTCATAAGTGACACAAGTTGCCCTACGTGAAATAAATAATTGTATCTGTATTTGGTTAATATTTTAATTTCCAGCAGCGGTATCCAGGCGGCGCTGCGGTCGGTGCGGGCGGCGAGGAGGAGGGGGTGTTGGATCTCCGAGCGCGAGACCCTTCCGTCATCTCCGTCGGCTCGCAGCATTCGGGCACTTCTGAGACGGCTGGATACTTGGACGCTGTGAGGTAAATTATGACATGTTCACAAGTCTGGCACACTTGCTTTAATCTAACCCGGCCGCATTTTAACAGCAATTTTATCAGAAAAAAATCACAATTCACACACGGCTACTTTTCTGAAGTTTCACAGAAGTGAACTTTTCTGAGTGAAAATTAGCCTACGGGATAATGAGATAAATATAACTTGTATTCTATCTCATTCTCTCGCAGGCTAATCCTATTATGAATATGTTTCTCTTTTTGGTGTCGCTTTTTCTTTTCGTTTTTCGTTTTATCAACTAGTTGATTGTAATCCGCCTCTACAGGTGGATTAAAAAGTCTTGAATTAGCCACTCCTACAAAACTTTTATACTGAAGTCACCGAAAATTTTATGAGTTAACTCTTGACTCTTGCAAAATGGCTCTATAACTATACAATATATTATTGTGTTCAATTCAGACAGGGTTAAACGACCACGACTACACTACGTATCAGCTATAATCATTATTATATTACACCAAGTGTTGTTGTTGATTTTATTGAACAGCCAATCGTTCGAGTATTTGTTGTCTCGTAATATGAGACTGAAAGAAATAAATTTTCTATGCAGTCGTAGCTAGGAGCGCTAAGTAATAACGGGTTCAATTAGCCAATTTTTTACGCGACATTATTGACCTTACACACATGGTATTTTCTTGCGTGATGTTTTGCAGTTTTGATCTGGTTATCAGATATATTGGTGATACAGATGAATACAAATTCTTGCATGTGTGTTTTATTAATGTGCTGTACTTGATATATATATATACTTGAGTTTGCACAATGTTTCCAGGTCAACAGTGTCCGTGTACTCCGGCAACTCGACGTCGAGTTCGGAGCGGGACATCCTGGACTTGTCGATGCCGGACAAAAACTGCATGACGGAGGTGTGCTACGTGTGCGGCGACGAGTACAAGCGCGGCACCCTCTACAACCTGCACACCAAGGAGCCTAAGGACAAGACTGTCTCGGTAACTATTCATTACTCGACGTCGAGCTCAGAGCGCGACCTACTGGACCCTTTTTTTTTCGCTTGAAAAATTCTTTTACGGATTCCGCACTAATAGTCTAGTCAACAAGTGCTTTTTGGGTCAAACTTTTTTCTCCGTCTCCGGAAAATATAAACGAGGTGTAGGTGTAGGGTAGGGTAGATGATTTTCTGTAAAAATTCAAGACCCGCTTGAAAAATTGCAAAAGTTATTAACAAAAATTTATTAGAAAAATCGCGATAAAAAAATTGGTCCGTGGATTATTGTTGGATCCCCGTTTTTAGCCGTATTTTAACCCTCTGGGAAATTAAAAATATTGGTCCTACAGTTCCGGGAAGCAGGACTTTTCTTTGGGAAATTTCCTCCTCTTTTTGAAAAAATTCAAATTTGAAAATGTCAAATAGTTTATGAGATATTTGCAAGAAACCAAACCCCATATTTTTTTTCAGTTAATTGTTAGTAACTTTGCAATTTTTGCGAGCGGGTCTTGAATTTTGTCAGAAAATCATCTACACGCTATTCCGAATCTAAAGACACCTCGTTCATATTTTTCGGAGGCGGAGAAAAAAGTTTGACCCAAAAAGCACTTGTTGACTAGACTATAAGCGGTTATGTGGGACTCACAGCAGAAAATCCACTAACAAACCAGCGGCACGCAACCACGCCAAGCGATTTAGCGTTCCGTTACGATGCCGTGTTGAAACCCATTTAGGGGTATGGATGGGTTTAATAAGACTCCCTTACCATCAGGTGAGATCGTAGTCAAGGGATACCTTATAGTGGTAAAAAAAAATTGCGTCGCCTCGAATAGTTTCGATTAATCCACTGATATGGGAGATAAAATTGTTGCGGTGACAAAAGTTGATCAGAGCATGCTCGTACCTAATTTGGTCATGAATTCGACCGAGGAGCATTGAGGTATAGTATCTCTTTGTTCTATCTCAAATATCTATCCAATGAAACTAAGTAATATACCCAGGGCTATTTATGGTATAATTTATTTATCTATCAATGTAGAAAATCAGTTAAAATTTCAAATTAAACTGAAAAATATCATAGCTTAGTTTATAGAAATTAAACTTAATCTTCTTTTTTACTAATAGGTACTTGTATTACTGAAGTTAGAATTGTTAGCAGTTTTAACATTATTTTATAAGTTATCGTAATGTGATTGTGACATTATTAGGATCCTTTTAAATATTGAAAAAATTAAATCATTTATCTTGTATTTTTTGCTACATTAATATGACTTAGGCTAGAAAATGACCAGACCTTTTGATACAGATTATTGAAAGTGTGTTGTAAATTTACTATAAAGTATCGATGGGATAACATCGTGATTTGACATACGGCATATTAACACCGTAAGGGCGTTTTGTCACTGGCCGATAATATCATCACCGATAAACCTATGCTATCTATGACGCATTTTCACTGATCGACACGACACCGATATACTGGGGCTGATTCTGTATAACACAATCTCTAAACTAAACTAAAATGGCAGCTTTAAATATAGTTCTGTCCCTTTCCGTAGGAAGTATTATGAAAGGGTTAGCAATATTTGTAATGCTCTAATTTTAGTTTAGTTTAGAGATTGTGCACTACAGAATCAGCCCCACTTTCTCTGATAAGAGATAATGCAGGTATATATGTATCGGCGAATGAAAAACGGGCTAAGAGCGTTTTGTGTTCGCTGACTCGATTACGATGTATCGTTACGAATATAGAGTATAGACAAACTAATATGGGGCCACTGTATGCAGCAACCTATGACACTTTTTTGTCTCCGACATCAGTGAGTCAATATCGGCAACGATATATCGTAATCGTGTCGGCGAATCAGAAAATGTACAAATGAATTTATCTATTTTAATTAAATAATTACAATATTATTAGTAATTATCATGCATTTAGATAACACCGAGGTTAGGAGAATGTTAGGAACATGCAACAGTGAAATAAGAGCATGAAATTGATTTTCTACTTCTCCGAATAAAATTCTTGATACTACGGCAAAGTCTTTATCAAACAGCCTCTGCCCTGAGCCAGGACATTTATCAGTCATAACCTATCGAATATATGCGTGACTTTTGGCCTCATCTAATAAATAGTGCAAAATAATATTCCGATAATAAGTGTGAAGAGAAATTCGCCATGAAATGCTTTTAAGATATGGCAGGTCAAAGGTTATCTTTAACAATTCAGATATGAGTAATCTGTTATTCTGTGCCTTATTTAACGCGGGAAATAACAAAGACATCTACATAAATAATTGTTCACAATAAAACTGATACTAATATAATAATTAAAGGCACGTTTATACAAAGTTGAAATTATAACAAAGCATAGTTGTTGGTGACGTTTTTAATTTAGAGTTATGACCAACAATTAATTGGTATTCCTAATAAAATTGACGATTTTTCTTTGATACATGTTGCCTGCCAGCGGGCTTAATATGTTTGCAAACGCAAACATTTATTTTGGCAACAGGCGTTGCGCAAATGTAGATACTTGTTGTTACCGACAAGGGCCATCGTCACAGAAAACCGTAGTTTTGACACTTTGATTAGCAATTCCTGTGTGTCCATCCATCAGCCTTCAGCAGTGGATGAATACAGCCACGAATGCATTTGTTAGCATTATTACTGTTTGTCATTATATCTCATGAAACAGGAAGTATAATATCAGTTAATTTGACTAGTTTCATGTCATTCGCTTTAGAGTGGGGATACGGACGCCATATTGAAAATAGTTAGTATAAATGCGAGTATTTTGACGATGGTAAATCAGTCTCCTGCCGGCAGACTCAGCAATTATTGAATACTTTTATGTTTAGATCGCATTTTGATTCAGAGCTTAACGATAGCAATCGTGGTCGGATCAAATGTATATTATCTTTAATTATAGCCAACTTTTATCTAATCACATTAAATCTCTCGTGGAACCTCTACACGTTTAACCATTTATTTGTGCAAGTTCCAAATGAGAGTACAAATATATTAAAAGTGTTTCATTAATACCTACTCCTGGATTGTCTCTAACACATTATTTTGAATATTAAATTTCAAATACACTGACGCCACAGTTCATTTTCTTGCATGTTCGCATATCGATATGGCAGACAGTTTTTTATCACAGTCGTGGGGCGTAGCGGGCAAGTCCGGGTGAGAACCCGCATCGATAAACTACGTGCATAATTACAACGATATACCTTTAACTCTGACATTAGATTATATTTACAAAATCTCATACCACAAAATGAGACCTGGCTTATTCACAATGTAGACAGTAAATAAGGCCAAATTTTTTCGAAATTCCCACGGGAGCAAGGCTGTAGTGGTCGCTACTAGCTAGTAATGAAATTAAACGAAAGATGAATTGTAAAAAGTTTGTTGTATAATTTCATGTATGCTCGCTCAAAGTTCGGCAGACGTACTGGAATATAATATGATTTAAAAAAAACCCAAATGTGCACAGCTTGTATGAAAAGAGTGACTGAAACTTACGACCTCCACGTTGTTATTGGATAATACCGTGTCAGTATATAGATCGATTGAAATTATAATTTAATTATTATTTCAGATCTTAAAAAAAATTGTTTGTATATAATATTATACATTTAATGACGGAAAATACCGATAACAGGATCGAGGGGTCTTTGTTGGTGATGTAAACATCGGCTCATCGGTTAGGGTCAGGTCGGGTTCGAGTGAGCTATATTTATACTGTGCTATCGGCCAGGCTAAGTCCGTTAAATAGCTGACGTGGCAGCGAACTTTTGTATTAGTAATTATCTTGCAGACACCAGCAACCTCATTTGTGTAAGCATTCTCATCCATATCCGTACTAATATTATAAATGCGGAAGTGTGTCTGTCTGTCTGCTACGCTTTCACGGCCCAATTTTCAACCGATTTTGATGAAATTTGGTGTAGTGATAGTTTGTATCCCGAGGCTACTTTTAATCCAGGAAAATTAGGGAGTTCCTGTGGGAATAAAAAAAACTTAATCCCTGCGTACGTAGACTGAAATAATTTGGTTTTTTTAAAAATAAATCAGCGGTAATTGTAAATTTTTGCACCGTCTTTATTATTTAGAGGTCGAATGAATGGATAAAACCAAATCCTTCTAAGGTATGCAACCCTCGGTGTCCGAGACCGACTCGCACTTGGCCGGTTTTTTATAGTAGTTAGGCGGAGGTATTTTTCTTACTTGACGTTTTCACTGGTCAATTTTAACATTGTCTCGAAGGCATTTTCTCTGGCGTCCGTGGAGACCAAACCATCATCACTTCCCATCAGGTGTGATTGTGGTTAAGTGTATAAGCCTATAATGAATAAAATAAAACCTTTCCTCGCGCGTCCTTTCAATCCATCCTTTAACATTCTGTAGATTATAAAAATAAATAATTAGCTGGCTTAGCGTAACCTAATTTTGTTAATAAACAGCATTAGGAATTTTGCGTAGCTGGATTTTGTAGGAATCTACGGCTCATTCGTTAATACCATTTTTTTACCTAGATGGTACAAGTGACGCCATGAATAAAACCTCGTGAGGACGTCGTATTACATGTTCTATTTTCGTTTTACAATATTTGCTCAGTAGTTTGGTTCGACAAATTATTTACGCACATTATTTGCTGTAGTTTACAAATGATAAAATTCAATAAGCTCTTATCTTTGCTGATTTAGGACTAAAAGTAACTTTCATGGTCATATCTTGACCTAAATGTTTACATTTACCAATAACCTTGCTGTTTTTAGTCATATTTGACGACTTAACTAATGTTGCACAGGAAAAAAATGTTCAACAGGACAAAATTATAAATCATTAGGTATACTTAGTTATTTTTCTGATTTGTCGTCACTGATCAACCAACATTATTCATTGTTATTAACGGTCAACATATTGACAAACCAAGAAACAAGGTCGTGACTACGGACTAGTAACTAGTAACTACCTACCACCATACTAACAAAGAAGTGCCGCAAATGCGATTTAGCGTTTCAGTACGATGCCGTCTAGAAGCTGATTAGATTACCCCATTGCCATCTTAGACTGTATCATCACTTACCACCAAGTGAGATCACAGGCTGTAGTTCTGATTTGGATTGCAATAAAATAAAAAATCGTAGTATTTAATTATTTAGCTAATAAAATATGCACAATTTAAGTAGTCTGTATATTTGGATAGTGACAAAGATTAAAAACAAAAAATTCTTAGAAATTGTTTGAATAAATATTGCTTAGGCTTAACCTTCGGAATACATTAACTAGTGTTATGATAGACATATGGGAGAATTGAAACATCAATTTTTATTGCATCGTGACTGACCAATATTGGCTGTGGTGTGTATTTATTGACACAAACGGTGACGTCACTCGTGTCTTCACGGAGGTGTGTGCTTCGCGGTACTATTACGTGGCTATGAGAAAGTTTACGCACGTACGTTCACACAAATTTCGTTTAGAGTATTTAGCAAGTTTGGCATAATATGTTGAGTCAATATTAGTTTTGTTATCAAAAAACTAATATTGACTTGATTATGTGTTTTGAGCGAAGTTTTTCATAAATTGGGCATCTGTTACTCTGATTTTTCACCGACTTCCAAAAAAGGAGGAGGTTCTCAATTCGGTGCGTATGTTTTTTTTAAATGTATGTCGGTGCATATATCCGTGGTTTCTAAACCGATTTGAAAAAATTTTTTTTCACTGGTTAGAGGAAGCTCGCGAAGTGGTCCCATAACTCTCCAACTCCTCAATCCTGATGCTGTAGGTGTACCGTAATACACGAAATCCTCAAAAATAGCGAGTCAGGAAATTTTGATGGTGAATTCATACAGTAGGTATCAAGTCACGTGTATACAATACAACTCTGAGTCCCAACTCCTTAAAAATAGCGATTTAGGATTTTTTTATGATGAATTCATATTTCAGGTGTCAAGCAACGACTTCATACTTAAACCCAAGTCCCAACTCCTCAACCCTGATGCTGCAGGGTACAGAACTCCTTAAACATAGCGATTTAGGATTTTTAATGGTGAATTCAGATTGTAGGTGTCAGGCAACGACGTCATACTTAAAACCAAGTCCTAACTCTTCAATTCTGATGCTGCAGGGTACTGCACTCCTAAGCCGTGGGGATTTAGAGTACACTAAAAAGTTAAAAATAAAAATTCTTTCCAAAAAAACGAAACGGACTCGGGACCTCCGCACGTTAAGACAACAGCGCTCAACACTGCGCCACGGAGGTCCTCAAAATCGTCGTCGTCGTCGCATACATTCGTTCCACACTATTATACAACCCGGCAAGTCGGTAAAAACACGATCCGTTGTCCGGCGGACGTCTTTTTAGAAGACCGTACATCGGCCATTGGTGGATTTTAACGCAGATGCAACTGGCGACTTGTGACACGCTACGCGACACGCTTTCGCCACGTTAAGACAACAGCGCTCAACACTGCGCCACGGAGGTCGTCAAAACAAAAGTAATGTATTATCGTTGTTTTGCAGAACAAGCAACCGTACTTCCCCATCTTCGGAGAGCAGCACCCCAGGCCGCCGCGCTCGCGCCCCAAGGACGCGCAGGGCACAGTGCGCGCTTGCGCCGCGTGCCACCAGCATCTGGTGCAGCAGTGGAATGCCTACCAGGTATGCGTACTCCTTGGAGGATATAATATATTGCTGCATTATACTACTTAATCATACTAATTTTATAAATGCGAAAGTCAGTTTGTTTGCTGGTTTGTTGGTTTGTCCTTCAATCACGCCGCAACGGAGCAACGGATCGACGTGATTTTTGGCATGGGTATAGTTGAGTACCTGCAGAGTGACACAGGCTACTTTTTATTCCGGAAAATTGAGGAGTTCCCGCGGGAATCAAAACTTAAACCACGCGGACAAAGTCGCGGGTATCAACTAGTGCAGCAATATATTATGCGTATGCATGTGTGTCCGCGTGGATTCCCGCGGGTTTTTTTAATTTTTCGGGATAAAAAGTAGCATATGTACCTCCCCAAGAAACAAACTATCCCTGTACCAAATTTCATCAAAATCGGTTGAACAGACGGGCCGTTAAAGCTTAGCAGACAGACAGACACACTTTCGCATTTATAATATTAGTATAGATTATCAACAGTGGCGTGCACAGTATTCGGAGCCAGAGTAGGCATTGTTTAGGTAGATACCTTTTTTCAGGCAGGGCATATTGAAAAATAAGCATGGACTTTTTTAACTACGGTAAGCAATGCTTTTATGCCTCTTGTCGTGCACGCCACTGATTAGAAAAGCTTACGACAAATTATGTATGTCACTAATAATTTATGGATTAGATTTTAAGATGACTTTATAATATTAAGTTTAGATAGAGTATTTTATGAAACTCAGCATAAGTAGGTGTTAAAACACTCTTATGGAACAGTTTCATAAACTACTTTTATTAGTCGGACATAAAGTTATTTTTGCCTAACCAACGAAAAAACGATCTCGAAAGAGTACCTACACTTCTACGAGTTTTGTGCGAGAGGGACACCAACTAGTAGAAGTGTTCTTTGTCGAGACCGTTTTTTTTCGCATGAGTATGCGTTCTACACAACAACGTTGAACATATAGAAAAATCGTGAATTACAAAAAAAATTATAATAGTCAGGCGTTACACTCGTGTTTATTTTTAAAAAAATAGCTTAGATAACTAAATACTTACTCGCGCGTAGCGGACGACCTTTAGAACGACGTAAATGATAAAAATCATTTTTTTAAGTACGCTGATAAGATATAAAATTGATCGTGTCGATTACTGGCATTATCATGTCTGACCAGTTTTTTATGTTTTGTACTTCGGAAAATTCCTGATTCGTTACAAAGTATGTCAATGTTTTGTCAATGTCTATTTTGCACAAATATAAACCAGATAAAACCGAGCTTGTGACAATGAACAGATCACAACAATTTTTATCTGTACTGTATATTTCTTATCTGCTGCAGACCTCCAACCTCGTGATTTTGAGCATTTTCTTGTTATTTTACAACGAAAATCTCGAACTTTAATTCGATTTGTTTGTAGACTCCAGCTCCGGCGGTTATGTTTGGTGGTATAAACTAGTTTTTCTGCCGTGCTATAATTTTACATACGTCAAAGCGCGCGGTTACCAGGTGTTTCACTTCCTAACATTGCAAGTGGGTGTTGATTCATGTACACCCTCAATACTAAATCACATTGAATTATGGGCCATTAACTAACTCTTGCTGATTTTTGTCGCTAGCTTTCATAGTATGAAAGGTATTGAGAGAATACCTATAGTATGAGAGCTGATCACTCTTCTTTTTGAGCAAGTTAGACCGTTTTTTATTAGTATGATTACAGAGTATACCTTATACGGGTTCTTACTTCTTACATGCACTTGCCACTCACACAAACACAAAAAACGATTTGGTGTACTAAAAATATATTATGTCGAATATAGATAGAACACATTTTCATATAAATATGTCTGGTTTACAATCGTCACAGATATTATAAAGTAACCCTAAAGGGCAGGGTCAACGGTTTACAGATAAGTATAATATTATACGTCGTTGGTTGTATTTATACTGATGATTCCCGTGACTTCGTCTGCGTGGATTAAGATTTTTATTCCCGCGGGTACTCTTTAATTTTCCGGTATAAAAAATAGCCTTATAAAAAACTAGATGATGCCCGCGACTTCGTCCGCGTGAATTAATGTTTTTTGATTCCCGCGGGAACTCTTTAATTTTCCGGGATAAAAAGTAGCCTATGTCCTTCCCCGGGATACAACCTATCCCTATACCAAATTTCAGCAAAATCGGTTGAAAAGATGGGCCGGGAAAGCGTAGCAGACAGACAGACAGACAGACAGACAGACACACTTTCGCATTTATAATATTAGTATGGATGTCTTTCCCCGGTATACCATCTACACCTGTACCAAATTTCATCAAAATCGGGTGAAGGGACAGTTTTTTTTATTCCCGCGTTTCAGCAAAATCGGTTGAAAAGATGGGCCGGGAAAGGGTAGCAGACAGACAGACAGACAGAAACACTTTCGCATTTATAATATTAGTATGGATATGGATTTCTTGCAATTTTATTTTGAACCTTATTTCTTCGGAATAATGATTGGTATAAATGTGTTTTGCACACGCCTAGGCACTCGATGATGTTGAATTATATGTTTGTTTTTTTGACCCCTCGATGACAGAAGTACAATCTGTGTGAACTTTTATTTATCTATATGAATATAATGTTGATTTTATTAGTACGAGATCAAAAGCTTAAGCATTCGTAAAATAAGTTAATATTATTTGTCTCGCTGTATTGCTATTGACTTGTCGGCATTACTCTAGAAATACACTACTGTGACGCGTCAGAATTTATATTCTGACGCGTATAATATATCTGTTTCATGCATTTATTATGGTTAGACATGACACAAGACGTCACGAGACTTCCTGTAGATAGGCTTCTGACGCGTCACAGTAGTGTATTTCTTGCGTTATCCTCAAAACAAATTCTACAACTCTGATATAGCTAACTACGTAAATAAAAGTTATTAAATAACAAAAATTGAATGATGCCCTTAACATCTTACTGATAAATATTATTATGTTGCAATTTGGATGTTAGTTACTTGTTTACGCCACAATTACTGAACCAATTTGGCGAAAATTTGGAATGGAGTTAGCTTAAACCCTGAATGAACACAGGCGACATTTTATCCCGGAAAGGAAAAAAGTTCCTGTAATCAAAAACCTTAATCTACGCGGGCGATATGATCTAGTAAGGAATTATGAAAAAAGAAAGTGTAATATACATTTTTGAGTACGTCTCATGATATTATCGAATGTTATTACTTTCATAGTGGGCATGTACTCGCTAAGCGTATTGACAAATATTGATAAAACTAAAAGACGCGCATATTCTCGCTCGAGTCGTTGCCACACGCACGCATGGCACGCGTATGACCCAACGTCGAAAAATATAGTCGAGAATAGTTCAATTTTTCTTTTTATTATTACAGTTCTGTTACAATTGATTGATTATTGCGAGTTTGAAATGTTAAGTGACAATAGGTTTTAGTGTAGTGTTTTAGTAAAAATGTTTTTGGAAACATTTATATGTTTTTGTGCAGAAGATGGACAAAAACACCATGTGAGTTTTGGCAATAGTACTTTTGTGTTTGAAAGAGTGTTTATGTCTAAACTTAAAGTGATACTTTGTAAATAAGGATCTCTATGCTTATGTCGCCTGCTACAGATAAGGTAAAGTCTATCATTGATGAACATTGTTTCCTTTAATAATAATAAATAATCATAGGTTTTCCTTAATATCGTAGACAATGGGGCTGATTCTATATAACACAATCTCTAAACTGAACTAAAATGGCAGCTTTAAATCTAGTTCTGTCCCTTTCCGTATGAAGTATTTTGAAAATGTTAGCAATATTTGTAATGCTCTAATTTTAGTTTAGTTTAGAGATTGTGCACTACAGAATCAGCCCCATTGTATGCCATAGTTAATGACATAAATAAGGTCATATTTTCAGTCGTATGGTAAATTATTGTTTTTGAAACCCGAAAGGCGCAAGTTGGAGTCACACTTGACTTTTTTAATTATATTTGGTGAAGTCAACACTGCCTAGTAGTTGTATTGCTTGTTTTATCTAAATAAATATAAAAACACCTCTGTATATGAGCATTTCAAATATAACCTAAATACTTTTCGAATATTATGTTTACCTTTTCTGCCGAAAGTTGTGTAATCAGGTGATAATGCACTGCGACGTACTTAGTTCTAAATGGTTTATGTGCATATTTATTTAGGTGTCTAGCAGCATGTACTGTACTCAAATATCGACGATATCCATACAACTGCGGTGCTCTGTACCAGATTGAACTACCCCGAACTGCTCATAAAACATTTAAATTGTTCATTCAACATACATATATATGTATTTTTAAAATAATAATTACTATGATTATTCTTAATTTCTATAATTACTTACTATAGTATTTATAATATACATGGTTGATTCAAAAGTACTTATAACCTCTCGAGGGCGACTTATCTCCATAATACTGTTTAAAAATGTTTGAAGACTTCATAAGTATTACTGTAGGTACACTCTAGTATCGTGTTTAGACACTCTCCAGCTCTGATTTAGAAGGCATTAATCAATCAAAAACCGTACCACCGACTACGCAAGTCATGTAATATGTTATAATGCCGCATAGATTAAAGTTTGTCTTAGAGTTGCCAATTCAAATACTTTGATTTTTGCACGAAATATATTTTTAACAAGAATTTCGGAAGTTTGCCTTAAGTTTTGAAGTCAAGTTTGCCTTAAGAGATTAGTAGAATTTTTAAACTTACCCTCTATTTTTAAAATAAAGTACTATAGTTTTAAATTTTTTCCTTTCCCCACCTTTCCGACCAATCAACCTTGAGGGATCTGTTTCTATCATTTACAATAGACGTACTAATATCGGCAATAGGAATTATTGCGTCCACGTGAACTGCTGACCCTTGACCAAATGACTCTGCTATCAGCGAGCTATTATCAATGTTTATACGACTTTAATGCCCGCTTCTTATTACCATGTTTTCTTCAGTATCTTTAATGAGATTATAGAGAAAGTTAACTATTCCACTAATTACCTATTTATCTGATACAAATTTATAAGATGTTTCATCATTCTGTTACAGGTTTTATTTAACTTTGTCAAACTATAATAAATTATTGAAGATTTTCTTATTTACTTAAGTAGATATGTTTTAAAACTTTTATACTATACGTGTAACAATTAATTTTATTTAACTATAATATTAAAAACCCAGGGTTTAATGTATTTTTTAATTTCGTTTATAATTTACTAACTATTGCCAATTAGGGAGTAACGGCTGTTGTTAATTACTCTTGTTTAAATAGTATATAATATATATAGTATAATATAATATAATCTACCGAACTTCTGCATAATTTGTATACCTATTTTGTTATCAGAATCAAGATAATCCTCCTTGAGTCTGATATTAAAAATAAAAGAAGCGCGCGATTTCGTCTGTGTGGAATCAATTTATTTTAATAAAACTAGCCTATGTCCGTCTCCTGGATACCAAATTACGAGTACCTATATCAGTTTTTTAACAATCCAATAACTATTATGCTATCGAATCACAACAATGTTGTAAAATAACATTAGTTAGAAATGTTTCAAGTGGTATTGAGTGGTTTGAAGTGGTAAGTTAACGATTTGATTGCCGACAAGATAATTTAATCAGTAAATTTATCTTTAGATCTCCTTTTCTTATATCGTATGAACAAACTAAGAGTCCCTGTAAGAATTAACAGAATTAACTTATCTAATAATACATGTAAGGCGTCTACAGCGAACATTGGTTATACTTACTAGTACGATATTTAAAAAAAATACGGAACCCTAAAAAAAATTGGTGATGATATTTCTTCGTGCATAAATAATCATTATTGTGAATCAGATAAGTAGGGCAGTTGATGTTAATTTGTTTTGTACAACGACCTCAATTTACATAGACGGGCCCTGTCAAACAAAGAATGTGGGCGTATTTTTAGCAACGCCATCAACGCCATCTAGTCTGAAAAGCGGGAACTTGCTTGCAACATCTTGAATGAAAGCTTGAAAACGTATGACTCTGTCATAGATAATATAGGTCATAGCCGTAAGGCCAATTAGTAAAAAAAAAAAAAACCTTTCAGTTTGCAATTAAATGATTGCGTAATGGATAAAAATATTAAATAGGAAGATTAAATAACGTTTTTTTGGAAATGTATAATTGTGAATTGAAACACTTACCTTAAAATTAAAATTATACAGTGCCAAACTAATTAAACTTTAGATGTTAACTTAATAATAACAAATTATCTGCACGACGAGCGATCGTGACAGCGCTACGACGGGAACAAAGACAGGTGCGGAACGTGTTCAGCAACTCGGACGCCCGGCGTTTTTCTATGAAAGGGCCCATCTAGTGCCTACATATATATCGATGGTTTTATACATATAACTGCTCGACTAAATTGACAGGTCTAGAACAACATTTTCCCTGTTACTGTAGAAGCCTTTTTATTATTAAAACGTGAGTTATTTGTGTAAAGGCGTTAGTGTCGTACATATACTTTACGTTACTAGTTCAGATAATATTATGATTATTGATTGTGTATTGCCACTTGTGTACAATGTTGCACGCTATTGTATACGAGTAATAATTACCTCATTTATTAAAGATCGAAGTTAAGCGTATCTACCTACTTGAACCCTCCCTACCTTCTCTAACGTTGGCAAATTCAATTGAGGAGGTTTGGCTTCGACTCGTTATTTTCATAGAATACCCACTTCCTATGTGTGTGTAAAATGTTTGAATCTGTAGTTTTTTCAGTATTCATTCTAAAGAGTAAAAACAACTGACTTTAAATCATGGGAACTGATGACATAAATTGGAACAAATTATACAACAATAGTACTTTCTATTAGTTGCTGATATGACTGGTCAAGACAGCCGTTTCTAAAATAATAACAGTTCTTAGTTACCTATAATTATTATATTTAGCGTTCTGGAGTAAATAACATTTGTTATCCATAAAAATGCTCATCAAACTGATTAAATGGATTCACAGATTATTCAAAAAAAATATAATTAAAATGTTTTTTATACAAAAAAACTAGAACGCCCTCGTGCAAAATAGAATATCATTCACATAATCGTCCGTTTGCCACAGATGACTTTCTGAATGTTAGTGAAGTTTTCCATTGATTATATAGTAAACTAACAGGGATCATGATAAAGCCATGTAATTACAGTCTGCGATGAAAGTGTATCAGCTGTCCTCGGCGACCCGGCGACCTCTGATAGCCGAGATAACCTCACCGGAGGGGTCGCCGCGGCGCATGGTGGACTATTGATAGATATGTAATTATTATGTCAACACGTCACACGCCTCGTACAGTAGGTGCTAGTCCTCAAGTTCACGTTTGACCGGTGGAAACTGGTAGAATGGATAACATTTGTTTTTGCTTGAAACGACGTAGGAACGGAGCGGAGCTAGGTGGAGTCACGCGAGTAAAATTAGCCAGGACTAAAATAAATGGAAAAAATTATAAATGAATAAATAATAACTCACATTATCGGAAAGAAAAAACTGTGTTTCTTACAATAAATAATTAAAATAAAATTGAGAAGCATTTAATAGAACTTTCTTCGATTTTTGAATTGGGACATGGGCATGATATAATTTTTTAAAGGAGGACCTTATGAATGGGTGGAGGGATGTCATTCCAGCATTTCGTGGAGAGTTATTTTCCAGGCTATGTTCACGCGTCGCGAGTTTAGAGGCGTTAGCGATACGACATATTATAATAATTAAAAACTTACTATTTATAATGTACGGAAATCTTAAAATAAAATTGAAAAGAAGAATCTATATTTAATAAAAACTTAATTTATGGGATCGCACCAATGAATAATGAATATCATTGGATATGGATCAATAGATATGTACATTAAAGAGTAAAGTGCACCTTTTTTTTAAACAAGTTAAATTTAGGTATATTTAAGTACACTTGAAGTTAATATGTACTTGCTCGGTATGATACAGGACCATTTATATTTATAATTTATGAAGATAAAATGCGCCGATCGCTAAAGTCAATTACTGTGCTTATTAGTATCAGAAGAAATAAAAGGTTATCGTTACCGCTTGACACTGATGCGATAACCTAGGTACCTATATATGTGGAATTACGTCGGCACAGCAATCACGTGAGAATATTGTAACCGTCTCAGGGTTTTTACAAAACATCTTTATTTTGCGGAACCAGTGGGTTCTATTAGCTAAACTGCTCTACGACATACTTTATGAAAACTCCGTCCGTCCGTTATGTGATTCAGGACTGAAGAGCACGACACCAAGAAAAGGAGATGTTTCAAGGATCTAAGGCCTCGGGTATTTTTGATTAAAATTAGCATACAAAGTGTTGACGGACAACCTAGATAATTGATTTTCAAAACTTCAATTTTCTGCTGAATATCTTCTCTTCGGATTAGGGTGAATTCGACAACACGAAAGTTTTACAGTAAATTTTATTTGTATAACACGTAGATGCTAGCTTAAGTGCAAACAGAACAAACATCTTGGTTTTCAATTTGATGTACCTATCACACATTGTTTACATTATATTGCCGAGATAATGATAATTGGGATTTCCCACCTCGTCATTTGCAGTCGTCAAATCAAATTTAGTCAGATATACATCGAAATATCTGAAATTCTACTTAATCGTGAATATTCATTATCTATTCAATTATCTGTATGATAAGATTACTAATAAAATTAGAAACATCGAGTTCAAGATTGACACTTAATGTGTAGGTACTAGGTAGGTAATACAGAAACGGAAAATACATGATTTGTAATTTTTTTCAACGATTGATTCAACTAATTATAGTGACTTACAAATATTATGCATTGAAAATTAATTATGGCTCTATTTTTGATAATGTTGATAATAGTTTGATTAATTTCATTAGACAACGCCAATCAGTTAATACTTATTTTTTATAATAATTATAAAATATTATGCTATCTCAAGTATGCTGTATGATTTATTGTCTACGTCATGATAATGGCGAATACTATAAATATCTAACGTATTTGTCTAAAGATGGTGTCTGTGTGTGTGTCAAGTTAAATATCAATTGTAAGGTCTAATGGCAGGTAATCTCGAAAGCTCTGAGCAGATGGCGCTGGTGTAGTTGGAGGTCATGCTGTCTGTCAAACTCTGTTATTTATATGCATAATTGAGTAAATAATTGAGTAAAATTGGCTCGTTTTTAATATCTTAGGGCCTGCAGTAAATAATCTTTTATATTATCCATCTGATTGTGGAATGACTGTTCGCATTATAAATCCAGCTAATGAGTTTCTACTTACAGTTGTAAAGTTAAGACGCAATATGATAAATAAAGAACTGGCTTTTAAATTTGATATCAGTGAGGCATTAGTTAGCCGTATATTTATAACGTGGATCAACTTTCTTTACTGTCAGTTTAAAGAACTTAACATTTGGGTACCACTTAAAACTGCCAAACAAAATTCTCAGTTTAAAGGTCGTAAATGTACCAGAACAGTGATTATTGATTGCACTGAGGTCAGAATAGACCAACCCAAAAATTCTGTATCCCAGCAACTTACATATTCAACATACAAATCTTGTAATACACTAAAAGCATTAGTTGGTATGTCTAGTATGTACAGGTAACATAACTTTTGTTTCTGATAGTTATGGGGGCTCCATCAGTGACAGATGTTTGTTTGAAAAGTGTGGTTTGTCAAATTTACTTCAAAAAAATGTCATTTTATTGGCAGATCGAGGTTTTCAGATACAGGATATTTTAGCTTCTAAAGATGTTACCGTACATATGCCAGAATTTCTAAAAAAAGTCTGGTCAGCTTGAGCCAGAACAGCTTCACCGTTCAAAAATATTGTCGTCAAACCGAATACATGTTGAGAGGATAATTGGTTTGGGTAAAACATATAGAATACTTAAGTATTTTTCAAGTAATTTGGTACCTATAGGAAGTAGAATTATATTTGTTTGCTTTATGTTAGCTAATTTTCGCAGTAACTTAATGGATGGTTGCAAATAAAGAAATAAAACACAAATATTATTAATTTTTATGACTTTTATTTTGCTAATTTAATGAACAGTAATGTGTAAATATATAATGGTCTTAAGTATTATGTTTTTTATGTGCTATGTGCTGTGCTTTTAGTATGTAAAGTATTCATCTATCTATCTACTGTAATACTTATTAGCTAAGGCTGGAGCCATATACTTATCAAAAAATTCTCTAGCCTTTGGAAGTATTTCTTTATTATTAAGATCATAATTTTTATTTATAGAAATACATTTATAATCTTTTGTAGTCCAAATCACAAAGTCATAGAAGTCACGACTGGTGACATACATTTGAGTTTGCACTTGATAGTAATAATTTGAATTAGTTTTCAAACTAACTTCACTGTTTTACCATTACTTACTTACATACTTTTCTGCCATTTTAATAATTATTAAGATAGTTAACGATCAAACACCAAATTTTAAACGTAAATCTATTACGATTTCAATACAAAGAGCTGTCAAAACAAAATGGCATGACCTCCAACAACACCAGCGCCGCCAAGCGGGAGCAACGGCGGACATACCTGCCATTGCGTTAATTATCCGAAAGACCGTTCGTCTGTGGTGGTATTTTTAAGAGTAATTTACCTTTTTAAATAACACCAAAAAGATCTCAACCAAACTTTTTATCTGCAGATTTACCTAATACGTATTTTACGTTTCGCTAGCTTATAATTTTTTTTTTGTTACAGATGCGCGGCGTGCCCCCACACGAACGAGTGTACACACTTCGCACGCGGCCGCCCTCGTTACTGCCCCCGTCCCCCCTCAGTCTCGCGTCTTCCGGCGACAAATCTATCGCCACACACGCCCACTCGCCCTCCCTAGACCGTCCCCCCTCTCAGACAACGGCGTTCGTGTGCTACGTGTGTGGAGTATCAGCCCCTAGCTCGCTGTTGCGGCTGGTGTACTGCTGCTCCAATCCGGAGAGGGAGCCCTTCTACCCCTTCATAACGACGCTGAAGGCGCATCCTGACGCGAGCCCGATCAGTCCACAAGGTCAGATATTAGTCAAAATAGTGGTCTCGTGTTCTCATATAAGTAGAACACTAATGTAGACGACCTTTTTTTTCCACCGGACGGCGGACCACGTATAATGAATGTTTGTACAGTGAACATGCACTGGATATCGGTCTGGCGACTATTTATCCGGTGCATTCTTTTATTTTATTTTAATCCACTACAAGTTAGCCCTTGACTGCTATCTCACCTGATGGTAAGTGACGATTCAGTCTAAGATGGTGCGGACAAACCAACCTGTTAGGGGCATGGCAGTTATATTAAACCCATACCCCTATTCGGTTTCTACACGGCATCGTACCGGAACGCTAAATAGCTTGGCGGCACGTATTTGCCGGTAGGGTGGTAAGTAGCCACGGCCGAAGCCTCCCACCAGGCCAGACCAGGGAAAACTCAGAAATTATAAACTCTCAATTTGACCCTGCCGGGGATCGAACGAACCCGGGGCCTCCGCACGTTAAGACAACAGCGCTCAACACTGCGCCACAGAGGTCCTCAAAATCGTCGTCGTCGTCGTATTCATTCATTACACACAACACGTAAAAACACGGTCCGTTATCCGGCGGACGTCTTTTTAGAAGACCGTACATCGGTCATTGGTGGATTTTAACGCAGATGCAACTGGCGTTCGCCTTGTGTTCACACATCGACCATCGTAGAAATGCCACGTTGCCTACACGCTGGGGGACTAGCAAGGAACTTGTGATTATCACACTGTGATAGTGTCACGTTTCTAAATAAGAATATAATTGCGTAATTCTTACTAAAATGGTGCGCTTCAGGCAATAGTGTTAGTCTCAGATAACCGGAATTGATCGCGATTATCACATCGTGGCAGTCAGTGTTATCTGAAATGATAAGACCACATTGCACCTTTAGACTCGTAGCCTTGCGCATAAATTATAACAATCTAAACAATGGATAATAATACAGTCTAGAAAACAAAACATGTCATGCCAAAACAACACGTTTTTGCATAAGTTCCATCTCAAAACAAATATTGATAATTACTAACTTATAATTACTTAATTACTGACTAATAAATAATTAATAGTTATAAACAAGAAAGCTTGTCTGACTGTCAGCTTCAAATTTTAACGCAATTTGCTACGGTGATAGCTTGCATCTCGGAGATAGGCTGTTTTTTTAATCTCCGTTAATCAGAGTTCCTACGGGATTTCAACTTAATCTCTGTGGATGCAATCGCGGCTATCATCTACTTATAAATATACTGATTCCCGCTTCCCGATTCCCGATTCCTGCGGGAATTCTTTAATTTTCCGCCATAAAAAGTAGCCTATGTGCTATTCCAGACTAAAATCTATCTCTATGCCAAACATCCAGATCCGTTCAGCCGTTCTGGCGTGATTGATTAACAAACATCCATCGATCCATACATCCATCCATCCAAACTTTCGCATTTATAAAATTATATAATATATAGTATAGATTAGTATAGAAGATAAACGCGCTCATGTGAACACATATAGAAGGTATGGTCGCGTTTCAGGCATGGTGCAGATATGTGCGTCGTGTAACAAAAGTATCTCGCTCAAGTATCCCGCGTACGGCGATAGCGGGGACGCCACCGCGCCTACAAACAACTCGCACACCAACAATATTAGGTAAGATTCAAAAAGCCTTACGCGAGCCAGAGTACAAGTGGTGCCATCTAGGTTCTCGTTCAGACTGAGTTAGGGCCCGATTGATAGTGCAGTGTAATAGCGACGCACTGACTCGGGGCCACGCCCACCCTTCCACAGGGCCCTTTGAAAAGTGTAGGGTAATAGGCCTATAAGATCTTCCTGGCGCAGACGCAAGCGCTGTGCTGTTATAAGGGTACCAGGGGGGGCTTACTACTATGCAATAAGCATAATATTGTTGACGCTCTTTAACTCCTTACAATTAATACGTCATATAAAACTGTCATTTTAAATTAATAGCGGTCTTCTAAAGCGGCGTGAGGTGGAGATTTGTTAAACAACCCAAAATCTTATTGCTCGACTAAGCATACCTTCATCTTCACCCTTCAGTTGACGAGCCACTTTAAACGGGTGGTTCTCAGTTCGATTGCCGGCTGACCACGGGTATATAATTATGATTTCTGAATTGGCTCAGGACAGTTCTGGCAGAAGCCTTCGACCTTTTAACTTTTCAATTACTATTTTTAGGTTTAAGCCATATGAATTGAAGCCGGGACAGACAGTGAGCAATAAGCGGCCTTCGAGCGCACTTGCACCGAGTCCGCATAGTCAAATCATCGCTGAAAATGGGATGGGACGGTACCGGTAAAAAGTACATTTATATCTTAGATTATATACCTGTCTTGATAGAGCCCTTGGCTTTAGTAAATTCGCGATAAAATACTGATAATATCATATTGTTTTGTTACTTAACGAGGCAAGAAGTAGGGTGAGAATTCATGAAAAGTTATGTCCTTATAGAATATTCAGATTGTCATTCTGTTGCCCTATTTAGGCAGGTAAATAAGCTAGCCTTGATTTATTGCCCTTGAGATTTGTTGCATGCAACGATACATCATATAAAATTAGCTTAAATTACCCTGTATGTATAATAGTATTGTTGGGTGAAATTTCTCAAATCAAAAAACAATGGAAAGTAATTTATGATAAATGACAGTTACATGCGCAAAGTTGATGATGAGGTTCAATTAAAATTCAAATGTCATTTTAGGTGTCACGTGTGCGCGGGCCTGTATCCCCAACAGTCGATGGAGTGGCTATCAACGACAGCGGAGTACATGAACTCGCACGCGATGCACTTCCCGTGCCTGGCGGGCGCGGGCGCGGGCGAGAGCGCGGCGCGCGGCGGCCGCGTGCTGGCGTGCTCGCGCTGCGTGCGGCACATGGCGCGCCAGTGGGAGCTCATGGACGCCGACAGAGTGCCGCTGGAGCATAGAAGGTGAGTGGCTGTCTCGCTAAGAGTCTTATCCGGACGTCCTAAGGACCTCATTAGAACGTCCTACGCCATGGCGTCCTAATGACCTCATTAGGACCGCTACGTCCGGATACGAGGCAGCGTTAGCCATGTCTAGCTACTGTAACCAAAGGTCGCCGAATAGAGTAGCCAAGCCCTCATGGTTTGCTCAGTTTGGAGACTGCTTGGCGACTGAAGTGAGGGAGGTGCGGATCACACGTTTATATTTTATTGACTGAGTTGCCAGTGCGGACTATACACACAGTAGTGGCGATGCTTCCAAATGGCGACGGCTCCGAAGAATAGCCAAGTGAGTTAGTTATGAAATATTTGGCTACGCTGCAGGCGACGTCGCCACGGCGTCCTAATGAGGACTAAAAACGGCGGTCGCCAAACAAACGTAAGCAAGCAAGGTCGACCTCAAGAAGGAGAAGTACTGTAAAGTGCGCTCGTAAAGGCTGATGGATTGGAAGTTTGGGAGCGGGCGTCATGAACTTCGAGTGTGTCGAATTAACGAATAAAACGGACTCCCCATAAGAAACGCCTTACAGTCATGATGTCATTATATTATTGAATGACGTCTCTTAATTTGTCAGTCAAGATTATAATGCACGTATTTGTTTCAGATATAGCATCCCCTCGCCTATGCCGTCGAACTCGTCGTTGAACGGCGATCGAGTCATACCAACCCCACCCTCCACAACCTCCGATAGAACTGTAGCTAGTCATAATGGTAAGTGTACTTATAACATTAAACCCAATGTTTGTTAAAACTTTCCCATGGTTAAAACGCTGCATTCTGCTTCAATGCACCTCATACATGACTCTCAAAAATACTACGAAATTTCGACGAGTTGAGTATTTTGCTTATTATATTATATAATATATATTTGTTTATTGTTATCCTTATCAGTCATTTTAGGGTGCCTGTCGCCGCCAATCTCATTTTTTTTTAAAGTGACTTCTTTAGAATCGTGTTTTGAAAATTCGATGAAACGGATGTTGTCGCCACGGTACAAGTGGCGCCTTCGGACGAACGTGTATACAAAGCGTTCCATTGTTGTATTTTAGCCTGCGAGAGAATGAGGTAGAATACAAGTTACATTTATCTCATTACTAGCGAATGCCCGCGACTCCGTCTGCGTGGTTTGAGGTTTTTTGGTTCTCGCGGGAACTCTTTAATTTTCCGGGATAAAAAGCTAGCCTATGTGCTATTCCAGACTATAATCTATCTCTGCGCCAAATTTCAGCCAGATCCGTTCAGCCGTTGACGCATGATTGAGTAACAAACATCCATACATCCATCCATACATCCATACATCCATGCTAACTTTCACATTTGTAATATTAGTAAGATAAGTAAGATTTCGTACTTTGAAGTTTCACTTTTGCAGTGTGTGAATTGCACACACACTTTTTTTTTGTATCATTTACTAATAGTCTAATTAATTATGATTGGTCTGTTGAACACGCCCGCTTAAACACCGTAAGCGTGGTTATTCCGTTTTAATAATAAAGTTGGAACTCTGCGATGTGCTATCGCAAAAGCTGATCGACGATTGAAGAAACAGCACTAAAATGTCTGACCAAGTTAAAGAATCCCCATAGAAGTGCGAACTGATAGGAGATATCTTATCAAATAAACGCAACATATCCGCACATAACACTAGCTTACACACACATTTTTTACATTTTTGGGAGATAGAGGCCAAATTATAAATGTGAACCTATGTATTTCTTGCTTTATTATTATTATTATCATCTTGGTTATTTGTTCGCAGCATGCACGTCAATATACTGTTACCTGTGCGGCTTACATTCGGACCTGACGTTAGCGCGGGTGCTGTTTGGGCAGCCGCAAGGCAACGCTCCGTACTTCCCCTGCTTGCTCACGCATCAGGTATTACTCCCAATCCATATTTTGACGACCTCCGTGGCGTAGTGTGTAGCGCTCTTGTCTTAACGTGCGGAGGTCCCGGGTTCGATCCCCGGCAGGGTCAATTTGGGAATTTATAATTTCTGAATTTTCCTGGTCTGGCCTGGTGGAAGGCTTCGGCCGTGGCTAGTTACCACCCTAACGGCAAAGAAGTGCCGCCAATCGATTTAGCGTTCCGGTACGATGCCGTGTAGAAACCGAATAGTGGTATGGGTTTAATTAACTGTCATGCCCCTAACAGGTTAGCTCGCTACCATCTTTGACTGCATCATCACTTACCATTAAGTGAGATTACAGTCAAGGGCTAACCTTGTAGTGGATAAAAAAAAAATCACATACACCACTTATACACATGTACGACATGGTAACCTATTTTACTTATATATAGCGTATACATGAATATTCTAACCGGGATATTTAGATATGCCGCTCAGTCGTATGACTTCATGATCACACATGACACAACCAATTCAGGCAAAAACTTGTGTGAGTGGAAACGCGCGCTTTGATCTTCATTTGCTTACTAATTAAAAAAACTTGTAAATTTATCTACATAGAACGTATTTTGATACTATTAACTAAAATTGATGGCCATACCAAGTCCGTTTAATACAACACCGTGATGCTTGAAAAGCTGACAACGTGCAGTAAGTAGTTATAAAAGGTAACGCGACCGATATCAGCTTAGGATGAATTTTAACCCTTATAATAATTTAACTATCTTTAACTAAACTGACACGTTTAAATTAAGGGCCTTACTTTTGACTTTTGTTCGCTGCGGAAAATGATAATAAGTAACATTAAAAATTGTCGCTTTATTTGACAAGTTCCACTGACAATAATTTCAAATAATGTGAATTGTACTGATGTTCCAACAGCAGCATCCGAACGCAGAGCAGCTAAAGGAGAACGGTTCGGCTCTAGTCTGTACATTCTGTTACCATTCGCTGCTGAATCAGTGGAGAAGGTGCGTATTTCTTAAAACTAATCATCATAGTTATAACTAAATCATAGGTTTACCGACTGCAACACATATCCATGAAAATTGTAGTACTGACCGCAACAATACCGATTTAAAGAGCAACCGATTAAGACGATACGGGAGGGCGGTTTCCCCATACAATCTTATTAGTCTGTTTTCTCCGTGCATAATTACAATGGAGATAATATTTTTGCACCATAAAATCTAAATGTGTCCGTGCCATGTCCCTGAGTTTTGCTTTTTTTGATAAATTTTCTATACATTATGTATATTAGATAAGAATATGGAACCTTCAAGAATGGCATAAAATTGCCCAGTTTCGCGTTATGATCATATTATATCCCGCAAATAAATTTGACGAATATAATCAAAAATCAATATAGTCCTTCTTAAATTATTCATGGAAAAAAAAGCGGTTGTTTTAGAGGAGGAAACAGAAAAATACGAGAGTAAGATTTCGACTGCTTTTCATAGGTATTATCGATCCAAGTTGCAGTTGTGCCTATCAGATGCTATGGAATTTTATTCGAGGAGCAGCGCGACGGCAATATAATTGTTCAATACCTATTCTTAAAGTTTCCCGTTCATGCCATATCCTCTTAACGCGTATCTATAATAATTATTATGAAACTTCCACGGAGTAAATTTTTTACGAAGTACTGCAAAAACTGCGTTATACGAAAAGTTGATATTGATCAATACCTATTTTTTACCTACAACGCGAAACCCACGTGACGTAATATACTCTAGTAGGCACCTAGACTTGGCTTGGTCGCGTTGTATATATCAATGTGTAATGTTTTTCTTATGTAAGCAAGTATCTTTTCGGCAATAACATCAATTAATTATTAATGTACAACGACAGGTACGAAGCCCTGGGCGGGTGTCCAGCGGAGCGGCGCGTGTACAACACGCACGACTACCATTGCTACCTGTGCGGCATTAAGACGTACAGGAAGCGGGTCCGCGCGCTGCCCATCAAGGAGTTCCCCTTCCTCATGCATCGGCGGACGGAGAACTCGCTGCTGCTGGAGAACGGGGACTACGCCGTCGTGTGCCTCGACTGCTACGAGAGTCTGAGGTACTGTATATTTGTGTATCCATACTAATATTATAACTGCGAAAGTTTGTCTGACTGTCTGCTACGTATCCCGGGGAAAGACATAGGCTACTTTTTATCCCGGAAAATTCAAGTTTCCGCGGGAATCAAAAGCCTTAATTCACGCGGACGAAGTCGTAGGCAACATCTAGTACTGGATATTTTTGAGATTGTGATAATAATAAAAAAATTGGCTGTCATAGGGACTGCCGGTAGAAGTGAAAACGAATATTTAAATATTAAAAAATAAATACAAATATAAACCTTAAAACTAAGGGATTAAAGTTTAAATATTTTTATATATCAAAAAGATTCAAATATAAACCTTAAAAATAAGAAATTAAAGTTTAATTACGAATGTACTATATTTATACTTCAGTCCTTTTGTTTTAAGAAGAACGGTATCGGTCTCGCGTATTCCAAATTTTTACCCCCTACCTCAACGCGCCTAAAGAAGTTTTCACTTCAAAAACCCCGCTGAGTTTGTTATGGGCTCTTCTCAGACCGGAGCGCGTTTGGAACCCTCGTAGCTTTAGTTTTAAAATACCGTGGTTAATTATCAGCATCACGTCCTATACTGTGTAAGTGTATGCGTGACGTTCAGCAAGTGTACTTTGTGGGTACCTATTTTGAATAAATATACTTTGAGTTTGTACTGACACTGCAAGGAGTTGATTTGAGTTGATGTTTGTGTGTGTGTTATCTGCTATTATATGAGGGATAGAGACCCACAAGAAGTGAGTAGCAAGGAGATCCCATTCCTCATGCATGAACGTATGGAGAACTTTTACTTTAATAACATTGGATTTATTATTAGATCGAAGGGTTTGGCATTCGCCTAGCAACATATGCTTCAATGGAAAGGACTCATATCGGAGATCCCTTAGTCAAATACTCGTATGGTCACAGTTGGTCTGCAAATCATTTCAAAGAATTAATGAGAACATAAATAGTACCCCCTCTTGACAATAAGGATCACTGACACTTCCATCATACTAATATTATAAATGCGAAAGTGTGTTTGTTTGTTGGTTTCTCCTTCAATCACGCCGCAACAGAGCAATGGGTCGACGTGATTTTTTGCATGGGTATAGTTGAGGATCTGGAGAGTGACATAGGCTACTTTTTATCCCGGAAATTAAGGAGTTCCCGCGGGAATTTAAAAAAAACTTAAACCACGCGGACATCAGCTAGTGAGAACATAAATAGTACCCCCTCTTGACAATAAGGTTCACTGACAGTTTTTTCCATTGAATATATATTTCGGTGTAGGACTCAAGCGGCAGATTACGAGCGCCGCGGCGTGCCGGTAGAGAAGCGCGAGTACAACTGGCTGCAACAACCGCCGCCGCCGGAGGACAGCGCTGACGTCACCATCGCGAGGCTGCCCTCCGGCGACCGCTCCGATAAACTAGTAAGTTACAACTTTATACTGAGATACTACACGGTCGCTCCAAGTAAGAGTATTTCATTTTTCGCGAACATTCGCGCTTATTTATTTACATCTAATCAGAACGGCAATGCCACTTAGGGCCGGTTGTTTCAAACCATTAGTCTTCGTAACTTACATTCGTTAAAATTTAACAGATACAGACGAACTTTAACATCTGTTAATTTTGGAGCGTTGCTTCATTGTAAAAAAAACAGTTCGTCATTGTTATTCGGGTTGCCTGTAAGCGAAAGGCTAGTTTGGCCATTTGTCTTGTGGGGAATATTTTTAGTAGTAGCAACATTGATGAAAACAATGTCATTCGAGCATTCTGTCACCGATTCTGTCAAGTTTGACAACTTTGATAAGGGTTATTTAAATCGCGGTATTTATTAATTTTTGTGTTTTTCGAAAGAATGGAGACTTTTTCACCAAAGTAAGTTATTATTTGGTATTACCTATATTGCATCAATATGTACAAAGTATATTTCATTGAGAGATAGTTGAAAGTGACATGAATTTACGTGACTCAATTACTTTCAGAGAACGTTCATTAAACTTTTCAAAAGAAGAGAAGGCGCGGTTCAAGAACTTGATAGATAAATACCAAGCTGTATTGTTCAACAAAAAAACAGATAATTGTAACAATGTGCAAAAAAAGAAGGCATGGAACGCCATACATGCGGAGTTTAATGCCCTGTCAGAGAACCCACGAACCCTTAAACAGCTCCAAGCTAAATTTGATAATATGAAGCGGAATGCTCGTAAAGTATGTTGTCTTAAACCTGTCGTGAGCAAGACAAGATCAGACATTTTATATTGTAGGTACTTTATAGCATATTTACTTTATGTATTGATTTTTAGGATGCAAGCAAACAGAGGCAAGAGAGGTTTAAAACAGGGGGTGGTCCGCCTCCACCTCCTGCTGATGCAGACACAGACTGGTTAAGGTCAGTTATGCCAGTATCAATGGATGGGCTGGCTAGCACAGTTGATGATGATTCTCAAGTAAGGAAATTCTATTTCACTGCTCTTTTATAAAAACTTATAATCCTTACTAACACTATAAATACCTGATGTTGTATGTGTTTATTTCTCTTTTCACTGCTCATTTGCAAGATTGATTTTGACTATTTTCACTTTAGAGATAGCGTACATCACAGAAAATAAGATAAGTACTTTTATCTGGGCAAAACTAGAGATATTAGAAACCTAGAAGCAGTGAAAGATGATGCAGGCAAAAATTAATTCTTATAAAATTATAGATACTGGTGTATAAAGGATACTAAAATATAATTTGTTTGTATTTACTATTTACAGATTGGTGTCCAAAAAACTGAAGATATACCTGAAGTTTCAGTATTAAATAAGACAGGTGAAAACATGCAGAAAGTAAGTCTTATTTCAAATATAAGTATTTATTTATTACAACTTAAGGTATTTTTTCTAAAACTTTCTATTTTTATTTTTAGGTAGAGATAGAGATTGCAAGCAAAAATAATATTACTGACCAAAAAGAGGTACCTATGTATAAATTTATATAATGCTATATGCCTATATATTATGTTAAGTTACTAACATTTTATTAAAATTTCATAGTAGCTGACTTTAAGAAAAGTCTGTCTATGTTTACAATAGTATAGTTATGATTTTGATTTCAGATTAGCATTCAAGACATGTCAAATATGCCAATAGTCATTGAAACTGATGACTACTTACAAGAAGTATGTATTAACTTTAACTGTAATATATAATATTATTTTTTATTCCAATATATTATTCTATAATGTTGCTATATTTTATTTTTAGATAGAGGCAACGAAAGAAAACTGCGATGTTGGAAATATCCAAAAAGATGTATGTAATTTGATGTACTTATGTAATATTGTACATATTGTATTGTGATTAAAATCAATATTTTTGGTTTAGGTGTTCAACACTAAATCACCAGCCTGCCTCCTTCGCACTCCGGTGTCAAAAAATTTAAAAGTACCGAAGCAACGCAGGCTTTCACATCCTAGTGGAAGCATGGAGTGTCAAGTTACAGTTGAGAGATTGGAATTGTTTAAAAACTGTAGGAGATACGAAAAGGAGATATTTGACCTGCGAATGAACGTTTTGAATGAGAAAAAGAAGCAGGACGAAGCTATTTTTAAATTGCAAGAAAGAAAATTACTTTTAGAAATTTCTTTATTAGAAAGAAATTTAGAAAAGTAATTTTTAATCTAAATACCTATATAAAAGGAAAAGGTGACTGACTGACTGACTGACTTTTTTTTTTTTGATGCTGGAAGGGTGTTCCAAATCTTAGCGGTTTGAATCAGAAATGAGGAAATCTGAAAAAATGAGAAAATCGCTTCATATGTATCCGTGGAATTTCGACTACGTAGGTACAGGTGCAGACCTTGGCGATGCCTTGCAATACGACAGTAGAAAGGTGAAGGATTTTAAAAACCTAAACCCACGCGGTCGAAGTTGCGGGTATCAGCTAGTATATTGCTATCTATGCTGAAAAGGATAGTACTAGATTTTCCCTTTAGGTACTTGTGCTATAAGACATTGCTATTCTGCCAAAATTCATGATCCTAGGTTTATGGAAAGTACCCTAGTTTTGATTCCGGGGCCATGACAAACAGATAGACAATGAAGTGATTCTATAATAAGAAAAGAAAGTAAAATGATAAAACAAAACAATTTGTTTGTGTTTAATTAGTATTTAATTAAGTAAAAATTATTGTGTTTACTTTAGTTTTAATTTAAAAATGTTTTTTTTTATATTTCAGTAGTTAAAATGAATATTGTAAGTACCTAATAAGGCTTAAGTGTAATTCAGTTAATAAATGCTTATTATTTTTGTCAAATTGGTTATTTGTCCACCAAAAGAATGCAATTAGTAAGATACCTATATACTAAAAATACTGAATGTTAGTATAGGTCCATGATATTAGTCCATCACCATATTTCACATCCATAGGTAAAGTTATAACCTGCAAAATAAGATATAATGTATAATTATATAATTCACAAAATATAATTCTCAATTTTTTTATTTTTGAAGTTAATAATAATCATATTATAAACGTACCTTGCAAAATAATTATTAATTAAACGATCTCTATTATTGAGTTCAGAGGAAACAGAGTTTTCTGTTTCTGTTGGCAATGAAGGGACCTCCTGGCCTAAATTTATGAAATCTGTAGGCTGCCTAACATTATATGACCTACAAATATTATGTAAGACGGCAGTTGCAACGATAATTGCCTGGATATTTTCAATTTTGCATTTTATTTTTGCCCCGACTATAGGAAATCTTCGTTTCCACACCCCAAATAGTCTTTCGACCGTATTACGTGATCTTATATGGCTCTCATTGTAAAGCTTTTCAGCTTCTGTTTGGGGATCTGCCAGAGGTGTAAGCAGGTATGATTTTAAAGCATAACCCGAATCTCCGAGAAGCCACAGCCCATTGAACTCCCCGGACTCAATTCTATATTTAATATTGGAACTATTGAATATATGGCTATCATGTGCGGATCCTGGCCATCTTGCAACTATATTCCTTATGCATAACTCCGCATCTCCAATGACTTGAACATTAAAGGGGAATAGTACGCCCTTCCTGTTTCTAAAGTCTTCAGCATTATCACCACCTAAATTGAATAAATTTTATATTAGGTAGGTAATTAAAGTCAATGGAAAGGTATGAATTTTTAAAATAGTATATAAGTAATGAAAATGTAGAGAACATGAAAGGCAGGTATGAGTACCATGTTACTAACCTGGAGATAAAATATTTATGTGGGTGCAATCAATGGCACCTATCACTTTCGGAAAGCTGGCTATGTTGTAAAACTTTGTAACAACGTTTTGCATTTCTTGTTCAGTCCTTGGCATATATATGTACTGGGGGCGTAATTTTGCAATAGCAAGTGTTACTCTATGTATTATTCTACACACTGTCGTTTTATGAAGCCCAGCCATATCACCAACACATCTCATAAAAGATCCTGAGGCATAATATTGGAGGGTAACAAGGACCTGATCTATTGGTTTTACTGCGTGATTTCTGAAACAATGTTAAAATGTAGTAGATAGGTACCTTAGGTAGGTAGGTTATATCGTGATTTGAAAGGAATAAAGAAATTACAAGCTGGTAGGTAAGTACCTACCCATACAATACAATAGAATAGGTTAGAATAGGTTGGTTAGGTATAAGTTTACAAAAATTAACTTACTTCTCCGTATCTCTTTTTATATCACTTTCTATTAAATTCGTTATGAATATTGCAACTTCTTTCGAAACCCGGAATCTATCTATAAATTCATCTTCTTCGAATAATTCATAATTGAAAATTCGCTTTTTAAAAACTTTTTGCTTTCTTAGTACTTCTCTTTCATTTTCGAAAAAACTACCATTGAAAGTATTGAATAAATTTGATTCCATACTTCATAAATTAATAGAAAATAAGCCGCTTGTATGAAGTACAGTACGAAGTTACGAACTGATTTGACGATCACCAATGGCTCCAGCACTGGTTAACGTAAACGTAACTTTTTAACGATCGTTAGCGCAAGCAAATGGTGAAGCAACGCTTTTTTTGATTAACGTTCGTTAGCGCCATATTTAAATGTTACGTGTCCGTCAAAATTGGTTGAAACAACCGGCCCTTACACTAACCAGATGATTATTAACAAATAAAAAGGTAATATACTCGTAAATAAATGAAAAAGAGAAGAAGAAGAAGAACATCAATAATAATGATATTATAAACAAGGTTATTCTATGCTCTCAGAGTACCTTAACAATTCAAAAACCATGGTTGTCCACTGGTCATTGAATGGATCCCATTGAGCATTATTGTCCAAGAGCGTGTTGAACGACGCCAATGAACGCGGTATGGGTGCCATAGTTCGGGCAACAGTGAGACAATATGGGACCACGAACAACTTATTCCTCCGTGGGCGAAGATTACTAATTTTAGGGGCTTGGATGCGACACAGTTGGGCATGAAGATCTGGACTGGACTGGCTTATGTACTTATGCGTAACATAGAGCAAATATAGACGAATAAACCACACGCGTCGCGGGCGAATGAGCCGCTTGACGAATCGCGCATAGCTCAGATGATCACAGTAATAAGTTTGTTCGCTGAAACGAGTAAAATGTTATAGTCTTAAACCCTTATTGTCATTGTGAATAAAACACTTTAGTTATCTATAGAGTATTTATTAGTTCAGTTCAATATTCACATAATTTATTTAACTACCGTGCTAGTTACAAAGGACTTCCAACGAGACAAGATGGCTGCTCGACCCAAGAACATAGAACGTGTATAGATTAATAGACCAACCATAGATTAAGTATTGCCACATCTCACACTTATCGCCTGAGAACAAGCTCAAATGTTTCGAATTACATCAAGATTGACATACTCATTTTTAATTCGATAAAAATTATACCTTGATCGCGATCCATTGATTTATTAGAAGTAAAATAAATGCTGGGATCTGGGATATTAAAGAAGTTATGCATTCCTAACATTATTTTTCATGCTACAGATCCCGCAGTCACTAGTGGTGCGAAGTAAACGGCATAGTCCTAAACAACCCACGGTGGAGAGGCGTGCGACAATCAAGCTCGAAAAGCCCGACACAGGTCAGTGTTTACACCAAATGATTTACATATATTTGACATTTGTTTCCATATCGTGAACACAATCTTTAAATTTTATCTTACTGCTCAATATACACAATAGTATTTTGTGATATAAGAGCGGTAAGTTCGTTTTTAAGGCGAGGACTGACCATCGTCATGATTTTGTAAAAACCATAATACGTCCGTGTATCACACAACGTTTTTCGATACATTTGTGAGAAAACATGAAAAATCATTTCTTATCCCCCGTACTTGCTTCGCGATATTTTTCTCAAATTTAAAGTACAATCTGAAAAAAAATCTGCAAAAAAAAAACGCACGACGGCAGTAAATATAACTTACAAGCCTTGTTTACTGCCTTTTTAAGTGGATTTTTCAAACAACTGTATTAAAGAATATGAAGTAATTTATACCATAGGGTTACCACTTGTCATGACACACACGTAACACTAACAAGGAATATTCCTTGATTGTGTAAAAAATGCGCAAACATTACATTATATTCCTAACTTCGTAAGCAGGCACCTAAACGATTTTACGTCACACATAGATCCGGGGGCCCTATTATGGTTACAGGGTTAAGATCACAATCAAATCTCATTGTCTCTTAACTCTTTCGCTATGTTCCAAAAGCCTTTATACCATAAATTCAGCCAGTTATAACAACAGATTGTAGCAATGATTAATACAGTTTAACATATCGCCATACAAATCTCAAACTGAAAATCATATGCGAAGTAAAGCGGTGAAAAGTTGAAAACCAATCACGTAACATCGAGTCTAGTGTTTATCAGAAGTGAGGGCCGAAAGAATATTTATGGTTAGCCGATGACATTATTAAATCGAAGAATCAGAATATAACAGTATTCCATGATCTCTTTATTCATAATCATAAGGGCTATATTCCATTGTATTTGAAACTCAAGTCAATTTATTATATTTTAACCGTGGTCATAGTAAAATGTGTCCTATGTTATTCATGTTAAGGCTTAAGTTATTCTGAGAGGTTGGTGCGTTGTTTCGGTATGGGAACGTTGAATATGATGAGAGGAAGCGGGGGATATCACAACATATTGGTGTTTCGTCTAGATTGCACGCTTGTGGTACAAGTTATGAGCGTAGCGAGTATTCTTCATATTGGATCAATACTAGGTCTTCCGTACCATAACGCGTTTATGTTTCTTTTTTTTATTTAAATTTGTTTTTGGCATTACGCGATGCACTGGACGTAAATGTCACAATACACTAATGAAGGTGGAAAAAAAGCTTATAGAAACAGACATATTATCTGAATGCGTCACCTGCATCACACGCAGGAAAAGGCAATATTGCGTGAATAAGCTTAACATGACGCAAAGTAATCCAGTGTGACGATCGACCAATCAAAACGTGAGAAAAGACCAGAGGTCCAATTGTCTAAGCAAATTGTGATCATTTGACAGCTTAAATCGTATGACTCGAACTGTTTAAGGAGTTCATACATGCTTTTTGACGTGCAGGCATCAATGAACTCTTTAAACAGGTCGAACTATCTATTGGATAAACGATTACGATTACGATTTTAATACACAATCGGAGGGCAGTGTAGGTATATCTTCATATAATGTGTGTCGGATTTGTGAAATTATTATTCTTATGAAACGCTTAAACCTACTGCTTAATATGGACACTGACGCGATGTATTGGCTGTGTGACGCAGGCAGGCTGCTCTGCTATCGGAATTGATTGAGTGCTCGATAAATTCACGATGAGCCATTTTGAAATGCAATGCATCTGCCTTGCTACTTTAGCGAAGTTTATGTTAGGATTTATAGCCACTAAGAATAATCGTATTCTTTTAAAAGTCATACTCGTTTGTTATATTATATTTAGAGAAACACATTCAGTCATTGTATGTACAGATCTTTTTGTACCTAATACACGGCCGTCAAAAATTTTTGCTACCAATGCATACTAATAATATCACGAACTCTGATTCTGACGTGTAACTGTCATTTTTATATGACACATAAAAAACTACCGCACCAAAATCTTACTACTCTCTAAAGCCAAAGGATAAAACGTAACATGATCAATCACTCGACACTCGCTTACTCTCTGTAAGCTTCTTACCAACATAAACTTACCAATCCTATCTAACAAGAATCCTTAAGCCTGGGAATCTCACAAAGGGCATGTTTGTATTCGGGGACACCGAAACAGGGACGAAATTGCCCTGTGAAGATGGAAAGTGTACTCATACGTTGCTAGCGGGAACGTTTGCTCAGCCGTATCGCTAAAAGTTGCTCTCTGCTCGAGTAGTGTGCCCTAGCTCTAGTGTTGGGTTGCAACACTTGTGTTAAGTCGATGATATATACATGCCTGAATAAATATATACGTTTTGGCAAAAATACTTCACATAAAGTGTTTGTATTATGTTAACATATTAATTCGCTATACGGAATCACGTAATGAAATTGATGGTTATCTGTACCTACCTTTGCAAGTGATATTATGTGGCAGGACAGTAATGCAGTCTTAGCTCTCAGCTAATAACCCAATTTATTTGTCAAGCCTTTATTTTGAGGACTATTATGCACATAAGCGTGTTAAAACCTGTGAAACACAACTCACAAACAACTGAAAAGAGTATTTAAATTATTTTTCTCTTCTATTGGTAGTCCAAATAATATCGATAACGCTCGACGCCACATCCTTAACGAACCCCCATTGTTCCAACACGGTAGGGCTCTCATGCGATGTTGGCGATACCGCTATGCCCCTTTGTCTTTATTTTGCTTCCACAGCACTGCGCCCGATTTTAGCCCCTCCTCTTCCCCCTTAGCCAAGAGACTTTTTGTTCTGCTTTCATGCCGTGACATCGTTATTTTAACCCCTTGAAACTTTAAACCATACGGTAAAGTGAGTATATTTTTGCGTGTTCAAAACTTTTGCGCTTTGTTTTTTTAAGCATTTTAATGAGCAATAATATGTCAGCTTGTGTTTTTTTCTTCGTGTTACATTTTTACCTCAAACCCATTCCTCTATTCACTATTTTAGCATTTTTTTTATAGTGGGTTATATATTAATATTTTAATTTAATTACTATTATTTTCTTGTTTTAGTACATCTTAAAACCTCTGTCATCGTCTAACGTCTGCAGCAATGGACCTTGTTATGTCCCGTTTCTCACTATTTATACATTATTATGCAATATTATAACACAATACATTACATTATAAATTGTAAATAAAAATAAAAATATAAATGTATATCTACAGACGTGTGCCTCGGAAAGCGTCCGATGTTAGAATGCGCTCTCTACAGAATGACGCCTGTATTTATACAGTTTGTCTTTATCGCCTACCCTCTGGTACACCACAGACCTCATCACCACCTGCCAGAAATTACCAACAATCTCCGTCGATAGTAAATTGCAAAGGCAAGGTTTTTTTATTCCACCACAAATTAGCACTTGACTGCATGCAGACTGAAAGATCCTTAACAATTATTAGTGCATGGTTATTCCACTTCTTATAATTTGTTCGTTACTGAATAATTCCGCTACGTATAGATATATTTTATCGTTGTCCACCCCCGTCGCGGGTCCCGAGTCGTCTCGAGCGACTAGACTGTAAAATTCGTGTTCAGAATTTATATAAATTGGTTCTGGAGACTATTTGACTATATTATTTAGTTACCTTGTTTTTCTTTAAGATGTTGTCGAAAGCTTTTAAGGATTACGTAGTAACGCTCCCTTGAAAATGAAATAATAATACATTGAAAGTATATTTAAATAATTTATTTTAATAACAATTCCATCATAAAATACCAACATAATAAAAAATAGTTAAATTTTTGAATAAAAAAAAAAGAACTACTTGTGACGTCAATATATCCGTTGAGACTGAGGTTATATATAAGTATTTTTTTTTTCTCAGCCAGAATTTTTTCACGTCAATATAGGGTATGTTCCGTTATACCTCCGTTATGAATCCGCTAAACCTCAGTTAAGAAATTCAAGTTTTTACGTGTACATTCATATTACGTTCTTTTTTTGTACGCTACTACAAGTAAGCCCTTGACTGCAATCTCATCTGAGGTAAGCGATTATGCAGTCTATAATAGTAGGGCTAACCTGTTGGGGATAATATGGCAGTTATATCAAATCCATATCCCCAATCGGTTTCTAAACGGCATCGTACCGGAACGCTAAATCGCTTGGCGGTACGTCTTCTCCCGCCGGGACAGACCAGAGTAAATTCAGAAATTGTAACTTCCCGGTTAATCCTCGGCCGGGGATCGATCCTCCCTTTATAAGATCACAGAGTTCATTACTGCGCCAGGGAGGTCGTCAAAACGTAATCCTGTGGCTACCTGATGTTGCTTATATTTCAGCTCATCAAAAATATACGGCGCTTGTTAAACAATGCTAAAAGCAACATGCACGTTCATTAACTACCCAGAGTGTACAGAGTGTAATAAATTCAGGCCATTAACACGAATACCCCCACAGTACCTCTGCTAAGTAAATAAAGCCCCGAAATGGCTGGCACACAAGCAATTCTAAACCTCTGAAAGGTCTTTAGTAAATGGACATGTGTCATATAAAGTTAAAATATCACTCTTGTCGCTCCAGAGAACTATTAGCTCTTGGGTGTGTGCAATTAGGGGTTATAATCGGATGGAGAGTGGTTTCCATTGTGGCATCAAGACATTTTGCCGCGGTGCCCTCTTTTTACGGACGTTTAATCTTTGGGTTGCCGTGTGAGAGAGCGTTTTCATTGCTGACTCGGTCACGGCCTAGAGTTTTAAGATAGGGCAAAAATAAATATAGATAATAAGAATCAGATTGGTGATGGTAGGTTAACAATATGAAAATCATTCAGTGTAAACTTATATTAGTGGGCCAAGCAGACTTTGTCCTGCCCTGGACCTCGAACCCGATTACAGCGCCCCCTACCGGGTTCAATTTTGAATATTAACCATCCCGGAGTCCACACAAACACAAAAAATTCATCAAAATCGGTCCAGCCGCCCTGAAGTGATGTGCTTAAATACTTTCGGCAATTGATTTTTATTTATATAGATAAGAAGATGATTTTTCCGCGTGAATTAGAATTAATATAAATCCTTTATCCTTAAAAATACTGTAATCTGATTTTCCGTCTGTGTCTGTCTTCTGGAAGCAAGCTATCACTGTACCAAATCGGTGAAACACATTATGAGCCGTGAAAAGGTGACGGACATACTTTCACATTCATAATATTCAGTAACGAGAGAACCTGTGACCTATTAAAGTACTACAGATCAGCTCTAATCTCACAAAATGGTGACACAATGAAAACATGCAATGACATGGCGCAGGCGCGGTGGCATTGCGGCCAAATAGGGCTCTCCGATTACGTGCCGCCTGTGTACTTACGGGATACTTACCAAGTTTTATGTTCATTGCCATTCCACTACTTAAAGTTTCGTCCATTGTTCTGGTTACTGATATGCGCGCATCCTTAAAATAAACGGGTCAAAGAATGAGTGAAGAATGTGCAATTGCACTAATTGATAAATTCATCTTAATTGTTTACTTTATACTGAAACCGCCAAATCGCATCAAATCGCAATGAGAAACTGCCTGAGACGTACCTGAGGTCGTCTAACTCTTCGAAGTGTTACTGGCTTGTTTCGCTCGCCACCTCGAAGTACCAATGGAAAAGTTTACCGTTTAAAAAAAAAAAAATTAAGACAAAATAAATAAAAAATATGAAAGAATCATTAAAATATCTCAACAAATGAAAAAGCTATGCAACTTTAAAGTTGCGCTTGCAAGTCTACCTATCAACCGACTTTATAATGCCGAATAAAATAAATAAATGGACTTAACGTGACTTATTCGAATTAAAAGCACTTAATTTGTGTGTGAAGATAATTTTGAAATACCTATTAAATCTCGGCTAGGTATTAAAACTCACTCACAAAATTTCTCACTCGTGTAAGATACAGCAATCGGTGTTGGTACATTAAATAATTAAACTTTTAAATAATTAATTTCTCAGTCATTTATTGATGGATTTAAAAAAACCACTGATTTATTAGTTTAAATGTATATTTTACTTCCGTTGTGTTAAATATGATATTCACAACATCATGAAACTTCTCCATTTAGCGAATAGCTCTCCCGCGGCTCTTCTCGGCCCGCTAAGCTCGCTTCATTGAGGACGTCTTCCCTTGGAAGGTTCTATTTCCACGCTGTACAAATACATATATTTGTACAGCGTGGATTCTGTGAACTCCACCAGTCAGGACTCGGTTGCACCCAAAGTCAAAGAAAGTTGAGACGCGGGCAAGAATGTAAAGAAGAGGGTGGACGGCTAACGCCCGGTGGGTCGGGACACACCCGCGCGTGTGGTTACCTAAATTCTTTTGCCATGACTTTCGGGCTCCCAAGAATGTGACTCTGGTGGAAAAAAAAGGGGCGCCCTTAAAATTTTAACAATATTTAATTGTTCATAATACAGCTCTAAAGTTATATACATATATAAAAATGAGCGTTTCAACTTTCCAGTGTATCTTTACCATTAGGCAAGTGGAACCCACTCGCAGTATAAATTAATTATTTATTTCTGAGTTGGCCCCACTACTAGACTGTAGACGGAGGAATTATTCACGTCGACTGTACTTACCCCGTGCATAAGGTAAATGCTAGGGTTTGATCAAAAAGTCTTATTTTGTCGATGTCGTGTCGATTAATTAAAAAAATATAAGTACTTATTTTTTTATAAAAAAATAGAGATACTTTCGAGCTTCAGTTTTAGCTATCTTACTGACCGAAAATGAGTAAAAAGTGATAGGTGATAGATAACATAATAGTCAGATAAAGAAATATTGAAGGTGGAACATAGCATATCTATGTAAGAGTAATTACAAACAGCAACATAAAGAAACGACTATGAGTTTGACTATGACCTTTACACAGATATGCAAAAAAAATTGTATGCATTAAAAAATTATCGATAAATCGAAAGCACTTTACTAATGGCGCATAACTTTGCTCGTTATTTTATTATACAGTCCTTTCCCATCTGCCGACAAAGTGTTCTAGAGTTGTGCCGTAAATTTACGATTGCATAATTATGGGCTGTAAAAAATGGATAAATATTGGGTTACATAAAATCACGTTGAATGCTTCTCCAATGTCAAAAGCAGTGCAAATTTGCCTAATAATTAGAGTGCAGTGGTTTTCCAAAGTTCAGTTTCCCGATAAGGCAATCAATGTTATCGACGCTGAACCGGCTTGAGAAAAGTTTTATTTAAGCTTTACGTATATTGTATACGATATTCAGAATAGAAACGCGGCAAATAGTCGTTTCCGCATCGTCGCCCGAGGCGGACGATGTCGTTTTTACCCGTAATTCCGTAGACATTTAGCCTTTTCTGACCGGCTCAAGCCGGCTGCGCGTCGATAAATAAATAGTAAAAAGGTTAAGGGAAACCCTAATATCGATAAATAAATCTTATTATTTTTTGTAATCATGAAAAAATTTAATGTCTGTCTCACTGGTTGCAGACCAATCAATGTTGTAAAAATCCTTGGAAAAATCAAAATCGATGCATGCTTGTATCGAATAATAAAAACTTTAAATTGGTATACGGTATCGGCATCGGGACGTTGCGTTGGTTCAAAAACGCTAAAAATATTAAAATATTTATCTGAAGAACATCACTGATAGTTTATATGCATATAGGGAAACATAGGTGCACACAATTTTCCACGTACTTCGTCTTATTTGCGAGGTGGCTTAGCTCCTGCACGTTGCGTGGGGGGCATCAGGAGGAGGGGGAGCTACTCGACTTTGACATTAGCAATATCGGGAAACGTTCGTGTCGGCCAGATACTTCGATAATTCTCAGTCGGAACAGTGCACCTTTGTTTATTTTCAATTTCCAGCTTTCCATCGGTGATCGAGATATTTCTAGAGAACTTTTAATATTTTTTTTCTCCCAATACTCAAACAAATTTCAATAGAGATTTTCCTTATCTCCCTGTTCAAAGTGTGCTAATAAAAATTCAGAAATAATGTTTCTCTTGAGATAAGTACAAGCTATCTGATCTTTGCCTGATATCATACATTAACTGTTTGCGTTAAACGATTGTCCCTTGACCTTTTATATCCTATTTCATAACAATTTATTCCTTTTATTCAGCCTTAGATAAAGTTACAAATGCGAAAGTCACTACCGAACCTTGTACTATTAATACTGAGCTATTAACATTTAATCCTTATCCTCTTGTGCAAAAATAAATTCTATAGTCTTTATAATAGAGGCTATATTGTAATAGAGCAAGCGCAAGTAAAAATACTGTTGGTATAATCATGGCGTGCGCTATGCTATGATTAGGTAGTGTACGGGGGCGCGCGGTTAATGCAATCACACCCCGCCGATACACGAGGGCTTTGTACGTAGAGCTTAGAATCTACTAGACCTTTTTTAACAAAATAAGGTAAAGTCTACATTTGGATCTTGGAGGTCTCAGGTCTATCCTCGGAAGGGGCAATTTGGTAACTTGTGCCTGGTCTGGTCTGGTTCGCCCTTGGCTAGAAAATTTTGTTCGACAAAGACATGCTCCCGAGACCGTTGAAGCGATGAGGCGTATCGGTTTAACATAATTACCATACCCCTACCAGGTTAGCCTGCTACTATCGTGGACTACATCGTAATTTTCCACTAGGTTCAAGGGCTAACTTGTAGTGGAATAATAGTACATTGTTCACCGAGGGGAGAAAGTGACCGATTACTACCGAGGGTGTAGTTTGAGGCCCGAGGCGTAGCCGAAGGGCCGCAATACACGCGAGGTAGGAATCGTACTTTCTACCGAGTGATACATAGTGCTTTATACTACACCTGCGAGGAAAATAAGCGATAATAATTAGTGATTAAACTAACTTACAAAGTGAAGTTCTATCATAATTATATGAGTCGCTTCATTCAAAGCTTCACTATCAAAACTAGACTAGGTACATTTTGAGGATTATTTCAATATAGATTTCGATATCGACAATCGACATCAACATCGACAATCGATATCGACAATCGACATCGATACCGACAATCGACTACCATATCGACAATCGACATCAACACTGATATCGACTATCGATATCGACATCGACATCGATAGCGACAATCAACAAAGATATCGACATCGATGTTGACAATCTACATCGATAACGACATCGACATCGATATCGACAATCGACTTTGACAGTCGACATCGATACATCGATAGCGACAATCAACATCGATATTGACAACCGACCACGACATCGATATCGACAATCAACATCGATATCGACAATCGACCATCAAAATCGACATTGATATCGACAATTGACTTTTGTATGTCAAATATGGTGAAGCTGCTTCTAATATTATATCCATAAGGACATACCCAAATTATCAACGTCCATATACCTAATTTACTTAAAATTAAAAAAAAACAGCGCGTTAGAAATGGATTTTCATATAGTTTTTCTCCCCGCTTAGCACGTTAGAAATGAAATTTCATACATCTTTCCCTCCCGCATATTTGGTTTGTAGCAATGACGTACTTTCTACCTCGTTTTTAAAAAAGAATGAAGGTACTTTCCGAGCGGGTGTAGTATAAAAAAATTAAGCCAGTTAGCATCTCTATACCATTACGATGTCTGTGGGTTTTCCACAGCGCATGCGTTGACCGGAGTGGTTAGAGGGATAACACGGCGTAGCTAACAGCTACCGAGTGGGGACTAGGGGTGTACTTAGGGGTGTCTACAACTCTATATCGATGCTACGTCGAACTACAGTATACGAAGGCCGGAGGGTGAACCGTCAATAGACATGAGATTGTTAGATTGTGTTGGTGGTTCTTTCTTCGCATCTTGTACTTGTAGCGGGTAATTGATGGATTTGTTTTCCGCCGACATGTTCTCTTTTTGATATCCTTTTATTTTTGAATGTTTGTTGCTACGATATTATAGATAAGTTTATTGAAAACACTCATATATAAAAAATATGATTATCTGTTGGTTACCTATGCTTTAAAAATAACTTAAGAATTTAATTTAGGAATTACCTTTAGGGCGATATAAAGCCAAGTCTCTGGAGTCTGGATGAAGAAGAAGGCTAAAGACCAGTATCGGGGCTTATTGACTTCAAGGCCTATTACCAGTAGTCTAGGTCCACAATCCGAAATGATGATGACGAAGAACGTATGTAAATATCTGCTGGATAGTGACTCAATAAGCCACCTGATTAAATTAATTGGATCGAGATTAACTGGACATACCGTTCCTCCTTATATCGTTGTTCCATCCCGATGCAATATTAAATGGCCCTGTTGATAGAGATGGCGCGTAGCAGTGTGGTCCTATGCTGTGTAACTATCTAGTTTTAACTTGTTACGTCTAGGTTTTTAATTTATTCTATTTTATTGGGTTTTGAGTCTGACTATTGAGTAAAATACTGTTAAGTTTATTTGAATGAAAAAATATTAAATAGAGTAGGTAGGTAAACAAATCTTGGAAGTCGAATTTAACAAACTTCTAAATGTATCGATTTGAAACTATGCTTATGTATATAATACCTATAACAATACAATAATTTGGTTCCATCGAGCAAATCTGATGATAGAACCAAGAGATGAATAATGGAAATATTCAATGGTTAGCAGTAAACCCTCGGAATTTGGGCTCATTTGGTTTTATATCGAGTCAAATACATCACACTTCGAGTCGAGGGTTTGATGATGGTAGATAATGGCAGTTCACAATGGCTACCGTGCAAACCCCTTGAATCAAGTGCACATTTAAACAAAGTTGGTAAATAAATATGTTATTAAAATAATATCGATAAATAATCGATAGCACTGACATTGGTATGTAGACTTCCCTACGAGCCGGTGTAAAGTGCCCGGTGTCGCATTGATATACCTCTGCCGTATTTAACGCTCCAATGTCAATCCCGACAGTTAATTTACGTCCTACTTCAATTTAAGGTTAATTATAGCTATCATAATATAATTATTATGATTAATTACTTACAAAAATTGTAAGTTTTCTTTTAAATAATATGAAAGTTTTTTACAAGTTACTCTTGTCACGCCTATTCACTTAACAAAATTTTGCAAATTTTTCTATAGCTGATAAACTTTGCATCCCGTAGATCGGCATTTTATGCCGGCTAATCAATATTCAATCAAATCCATGAGATTTATTAACGCCTGCACGTGAACGAAGCTGTGGTCAGAAGAAATACCCGCCGAATAAAGTTAAATGGTCATGTATTAAATTATTTTCTTATGGGTGGAAATAAAGGGTTTAGTTACTAGTAAACAAAGACAGTTTTTTTTATACTTTCAGATACTTATTCTTGACACAAAACATTGTGTTCACAAAAATCTGAAACGCTACAACAATGATTTCGTTTCGTTCAATATCATCATTCATCTATCAGTCAATTTATTCATAAAGCACCACACGAACATCCGTAAACAAGACTGCATCCCAACATCGATATGACAGGCGGCTATTTATACACCGCCCTCCGGCGCGTGCCGACGTAATCGCCTCACCGACGCGGGGCAAATCTCATTTTTATTAGGGAAGCAATGTGGAAAGAGTGGAAATGACACTGCACCGCGGACTTCCGACCCTTGCACACTTTTACAGGTGTCTGTCGTTTGCTCATTCCAAACACAATCTTATACTAATTGGGTAAGGTTAAAATTCCGACGAAGAGCCTGAAGGAACGCCGCGCACGCGCGTGTTTGTGAGACGCTTGCTTTACACAGTCGTAGGTCGCGCGCCGCGAATTTCAGACGTGCGTAGCGCGTCATTAACGGTGTTAGTGGTGGGACGTTATATCGATAACTAAATTCCCAATTTACTTGGATGTGTGAACCATTGATGCTACTCCGTATTGACAATAAGATACAAGTGAGAGTGGTGTAACTATTTTTCAAATTTCATTAGTTTCATTTTAATTTATTTTCACCTATATAACTAATAACTATATCTCCAAATTACTACTATTATACTACTTCTAGTTAGTATTTACATCGTTACGAAACGTGGATCTACTATGTTAATTAATGTTAAGCGTATTAAAGGTACTTTACTTTTTTTTTTTTAATCCGCGCATTGGTCGTTACTCGGGCCCGCGCACGTTTGTCGAGTGGCGGAGTTTATGTTTTAATAATAGAGGTATTAGCCGTGTCGCACTCCGGCACAGGTGTCCGTGAATTGCTACTTTTGCGGACAATTTCATATAATCCTGTTGATTTAACGATCTTTATAATACTATTTTTCCATCTTTAATACGTATAGAAAGAATCATATCAAGCCACTTAGCCGAGCTCGAGTACTCAGTGCTCATTGTTATCATTTATCAATTAAGACAATGGGGCTGATTCTGTAGTGCACAATCTCTAAACTAAGCTATAATTGGTATTTGATTTTAGTGCCCGTTTAGTAGAGCTACATATTTTTTCAAATTATGGTTTTCTTAATAAAGATTTAAGTATTAAATATTAATAATGCACCGAAATTAAACCATCAACGTTTTGTTTATGCTAACATACTTAACATCTATCATTTGAGTAACTGCTTCTTTAATCGATTCCCTTTCCCAGGCTCGTGCCCAATTTCTAATCCAAATTACACAATCTTAATAAAATATGCGGCTATGTACAAACACATAGTCGCTACTCGGTGGGTACTTAAGCTCTCTCCATTCGTTGTATGGTTTTACGGCTTTTGTGCTCCCCTCCGCCTGCCTCGCTGTTTGGTAATTTGCTACTGGGAACGTTTTTACTTCACTTTCGTATTCCGTTCAGGGTCTCGTAATTGCTCCATTTAAGCTCGGTCTTCACGAGGATTTGGCAACAAAGCCTTTCTTGTGGGATTTTCAGAGTCCGACTTCGTGATTTAAATTCAAAATCTACTTTATCTTACACTCGGTTTGTATATTCAAGCTGACTTCCCTTGGTGAGAATTTCTGAAAATCATTTCTTTGGGGAGGTCTAAATTATTTCATGAGTAGACTGGAATTCTAGACCCAGAGATTTGAGCCGTTCGTTGATTTTCGAATAGATTTGCTTACATAAACAACAAACATCTTTCACAAATATTGGAGAAAAGAGTAACTTCTGAGTTTGCCGGCTCTTCTCGGTTGAAAATTATTTAATATTACTACTAAAAATTACTACAGAAATTAAAAAATCATAAAAATCTAAATAACCGGTAAATTGTTATCCCAACCTGAACGAATCACGAACAGCGAGCCGGAAAGGCGTCATCATAATGGAATCAATAAGCACTCCGACCGTCTATCTTGTTTATTTATTATCGCTTTAAACTTTTTTCGGCGCGAGACGCAGCTGCCGACGCACCAAACACTAATTTCATTTATTCCTATTTGATTCTCGGAGCTTCCTTGTTTATTTCGTGCTATTTTTGGTCTACGTGTTATAGAAATGAATGAACAATTTTTTTTTCGAAATAACGAATGCTACTGAGGGACCTGCCATCGTTAAAATATCTAAGACCAAGTCTCCCTAAGATTTTTTAACAAAATTAAATATTAATTGAATTGATATAAAGTGCCAACGTTTTTCAGTTATATTGAGACATTTTGGTCATTATTATAATCCTACCTACCCTATAAATGAATAACATGAACAGAAGTCTAAACCAGTAGAAGCCTAAGTAATTGCAGTTCTGCATGTGAATTTCAAACACATGGTTGTGTATTATTTATTTATGAGGGCACTGCAGTATAAAATCATTTTTACCAGAGTGAAGTATAAAGCCCGGTGCAAGACATCGGTGCTAAATCACTACTGGCATCACAATATACCGATAAAATGTTTCGCCGCGGTCACAAAGGGAACATCGACAACAGATATCTTAACTCCATCGTGCCACATCCCTAGACAGAGTATGGGATAGCCCGATTTTATATGGATGAGAGATTATATTACTTCGGATTTTATTGTGTTCGGCTGTATTGTTTATTTCATTTCTCTAGGTACTAGAGTTGTCCTGATTAGGACATTAGTATGTGAAATGACTCTTAAATGGATTTGGTCATGATTAATATTCGATATAAAAGAAAATGTTATCTTGACTTTCAGTCTTAACTCACTCAACTCTTTCAGATGGCATGACTTAATTAAGGAATAAAATGACCTAATCACAGTAACCATTTTTTTATTTTATTTAAATTATTCAAATAGTGCGATTTGTCGTAATTTCTTACTTATTATACTCAGTATAACTAGTGGTTCGCCCCGAACTGAGCACTCGCGGTATCCATAAGATAGTTTTAACTATATAATGCGCGCTCATCTTTACGTTCATAGACATCAGTATTATCAGTAGACTATTTTTTTATTCCACGTAAGATGGTGCTAACGTCTATTATTTGTAAGCACAAACGAATAAAATTTTACAGAGCGCCATCTATTGACATCATTGTGAAGTTCTGTTAAAAATACTGAAGCTCATTAAAAATTAAATAATTTCGTTTCCTTATAATATTATGTAATTTTAGTATTTGTTGTTCAAGTGTAGGTACTTGAATAACAAATACTTTACTTTTAATAATAATAATACTTTTTATCCTGTAGGATATAATTCAAATAATTGATCAAGTTTCAGGCTCAGCCTCTCAGAAAATTGAGGTCAACTTTGGACGTTAGAAAATCTCCGCTTTGAAAGCCAATTTCGTCAATTTTAGGGGAAAAATTAAAAAAAAAATTTTGGACTCTATTCCCAATTATCTTTAAAATGATATACCGCAGTCCGCAAACCTATGTAACGCTATAAAAAATAATCCTTTAAGTTCCTCCGAAAATCAAACAAATTAATCCACGCGGTTGAAGTCTCGGCCATTAACATCCCGGGAAAGGACGCAGGCTACTCTTTATCCCGGAAAATTAACAAGTTCCATAAACCATAAGAAATTGTCATCATTAAGAAATCAAACATACTTAATCCACGCGGACGAAGTCTCGGGCATTATCTAGTTAATAATATTTTAGGATTAAATTGCGGAAAAATACTTAGAATTGAATGTTTAATATTAAGGCGGCATTCAGCGCCGAAGGGCGCACGCTACTGTTCAATTAAAAAAAACGATCTCGCAGGAAATTGCAAGTGCTGTGAAAAAATGAACGTTCCGACCTCACTTCGGACACTAGTGAAGTGTGTATCATTTATTAATGTCGATAGACCTTAGTGATGTTAGTTCAGAACTAGGCAAAATAATACATTTGGTGTAATAAATTATTGTATTAGTGTGTATGTATAGGTATTAGTGTCGTTAGTGATGTATGTGTGAACATTTCAATATGGAGTATCGGGCTCCACATCCGATGATGAACGTCGGCGGGGCGCCCTACTATCCCCACCCAGGTACGTTTAAGTTAAGATTCATTAAAAACATACTTCAATCGTGGCAAGCAGTAAGTTTAACCTAACCACGGAACAAATTTAAGAGACCTTCTCTTTATTGGACGTAACATGCTTCATATAGATTGTGTTCGTGTAAAATGTAGCCTGTGTCACACAGAATATAATAACTAATCTATTGACACCTCATTCATCAAAATCGGCTGAGTATTTAGGCGCTACGGTGGAGCATACGAGTACATAGAATATACATATAAGTACTGCGAAAATCATAACCCTTCGTTTTGGCTTCGCTGCAGCCGGGTAAAAAGGTACTGAGTAGTGAGTACCTAATGTAAAAGTAGCTATGCCGATTAACTGACGATAACTAGCCGAGCTATCGGCACAACCCATAATTTCTTTATCTTTAATTGGAATTACTTTTTATGTTACTTTTCAATGTAACTCCATGCGGCTCTAATTTGAATCTGTAACTGTGGTTCTTTTATTTGGAATAATATCGGTAGTTTATCGGTGGAAAGTACGACATCGATAAAATGCGTCTCATCACTATCGATTAGGACGCAACCCGGTGCGGCGGGTTAATTGGCACGTCGTCAAGACGACAGCGGGGCGGCGGCTTGGCGTGATGGATGGCGATGCGATTGCTCGCCGTGCGTGACTAACGCTGCGAAATTAGCCCCGATTGTTACAGCCTAGGCAGATGACTGTGTTTACCGCTACAGAAGTCACTCTTTGAGCTGCCTTCCCACTGAAGCGGAGAGGGGTGGAGATGTTTTGGGCGGACCAATCGGTTTCTTGACAGGTGACTCGATAAAGTTATCGGGTCTGTCAAGATTCTCACTGCATTTTGTATGCTTAGTCTAAGTTTTAGGGTCCCTATCTACTGAAGTGCATTAGAGACGTGTGATGACAAACCAATCAGATTAATGATAGAAGATGATGAGCTTATTTTATTTCGTAATCTTTATAATCTTATTGGTCTGCTGAAACGTCCTCGCTCTGATATGCTTCAACGTTGTACTCTAACTGCACTGAATTCTGTCAATATTATCATTTAAACTAGAATTTGCCATCGAGTCTCGGTTCATGGCTATTCATGTGATAGCACATGTGATATTCGAGTCGGGTAACGCTGCATATTGCGTTTTGATCATAGTTAATCCGACTAAATTATACTTTTGTAATGTGATATAATTATTATGTCACAATCCCTCTATGAGTCGCATAGGTTCGTGTAACGTGTTGGAATAACTTTAAGTAAGATCCATCCATCCATGCATTATCCAAATCCACATTTAGTTGTGTAATATTGCTTTTTATAGTAGCCTTGTTCATCAATAACAGGTATTTGAAAGGTCTTGTTGGCTCAATTAGGGTCGTCGGTGTGCTCGAGACGAACCGAAGCGAAGACATGACGTGATGGATTACGTAAGGACATCGCGGGACGACTCCGCGTGGTGCTGCTAGTCCGCAACGATCGTGATTGATGTATAAATAATAATATGATGTATGTGTGAATGTAACCTATTACCGGTCGCCGTTATACTGACATTCTACAGTAGTATTTGGTAGCGTACTAGGCAGTAAGCGCTTTCAAAGTCTATTGAGTCTGTGATGCGTGCGTTTTTTTAAGCCCCGAGGCAAAAAGAGAGGGATGTTATAAGTTTAACGTGTCTGTTTGTGTATCTGTCTGTGGTAACGTAGCACCCAAACGGATGAACCGATTTTCGTTTAGTTTTTTTTGTGTCATAGATAATTTTATTTTTGAGCAGATTGCTACAAAAGAATTTACACCGAAAAATTCGCAGAATCGACAAAAAGCGGTCCCCCGACGCGACGACGACGCTTGAAAAATAAAAATAATTGAACTTGGATGTTTATTACTCAATCACGCCTGAACGGCTGAATGGATCTGGATGAAATTTGGCACAGAGACAGTCTGAAATAATACATAGGCTTATCCCGGAAAATTAAAGAGTTCCCACGGGAACCTAAAAACCTCGATGCACGCGGACGAAGTCGCGGGCATCAGCTAGTCGTTCCTGAATTCAGAACGTCTGTGTAGCTTCGAAACTTTATTCGCCCTACCGAGTTGCGCGCGCAAATAAGCGTCCCGACGAAGCTCCATTGCGTATGGTACCGTCATAGGCATTGAGCGATTTCACATAGCTATTTTCTATGATGTGTCTATCCTTTTGAAATATTCTACAGTCATTGGTTCAAATGTGGGTTAAATACAATAATCTCCAAACTAAGTTTTAGTTCAGATATTTATGTATCACCAAATATGAATCTCTGTTGTCTTTGTCTTTCATAAAGGTTATACCAATTATTAATCAAATTTCGAGCAGGTAGTTTGTTTTTTCAGCTGCGATACTTTTTATATGCTTTTTAATGTTATAAAGACTGGCACGGAGTTTTGGCGTCGCTTGTCGTGTTTTCTTGACTCTTAGGCCCTCCGAATTAAATACGGCCTCGGGTGGTCGGGCGGTCGGAACCGACAGGGGGTGTAACGTGATCCGGTCGGAAATGGCCGTCAGATTTGTCGCGCCACTCGCCGCCCGCCGACAATTACTGTCCGCGATTTATGCGGCCCCCTCGTGCAGCATTGTTTGATTTGGATAATGATAAAGCCGCCTGGTAATTTCGTTGTATTAAAAGGAAAACACTCCAATTATTTATTATTCAATAAGTTGTATTATGCAACTTGTTCTATAAATTGCACTGATGACAATACACATTTTATCTGCGATATATTGAACGATGATAATCGAATATTATGTGTTGTACTTAGGGCTTGGTATCCGAATATTCGCCTTATTCTATATTCGGATAATGCAATAAATGCGATGCGATTTCTCTCATTTATAATACTAGCTCGTCAGCGTGGATTGATTCTTTTGGTTCCCGCGGGAACTCTTACGTATCTTTTTGCAATGTTATTAATTTCAACGACAAGACAAGACGAGTAAATAATCAAGACAAAAATAAGTAAGTATAAGGCGAAAATATACTCACATTTATATTTTTCCTCTTCTAGGTACGAGTATAAAAATATCAAGCATGACTCGACGTTATGATACGATCGACTGTAAATGGCGGGCAATAACGTGGCTCGATGTAATGGTGTCGAGTGTTAGAGATGATACCGTAATGCGCGCAGATGGAACATCTCTCGCTAGGATATACCTATGGGACTATATCTGGGACATATAAGGACTCATACGAAAATTATAAAACTGATCTCAAACCTCAATAAACTTAAATAAAGGAATTTAAGGCTCTCTTATACGCGTTGTCTATTAGGGTGAATATGATCCTCCGCAGGTGTGCTCGTTGTTCCGGCCTTTGAAAGTCACTTTTCAAATCACATTGATAATCTGCATGAGCAGTCGATCGAGATAGATGTGGGTCGATTACACGCGTAAGCAATAAACCACTATGTGTACAACAGAACAATGCATGCCGATGGGGCTGCCACGGTCCTGCCGAGGCGCATAAGTTGGCGCGAGAGTTGTGTAGAGTCCAGACCAGCTCCCAATAACATCCTGATAATTACAACAGATCATTTACGTAAATCGATCCTGTCCTAGTTTAAGTAGATTTAAGTTTATTTTGGCAAATAGGTTTAAGTACTTGTATTTACTACTAAATTATGATTTATGATTTTTGAAATTTGAAATATTCCCCATTTAATATTTTTCTAATCGTACCCAGCATTTATATCCCAAAATAAACCCTCATCATTCCTAATGGAACAAATTTGCAATGTCACCCTTTTCTCATCCGGATAACCGTATAAAATGGCACGGATGTCCTTACCCCGCGGATCGTCGGAGGCGATAAAAAAATAACCACCCCTCTCATCCTCGGCCTCGGGGGGTGACGGGTGCTTTGAACCGCTAAGCGAGAAATACGCTGTAAACCAAGTATTATTTACATGAGTTTCTTTAAAGGTATTTACATGATATACGAGTATGAATATTAAGTTTTGAGATCTTAATAGTGCTCTTATTAGAGAACCAAAAAGTAAGAAAGTGAGTAGGTATTCGATTGTAGAATCACATCAATGAAAAGACTGTAAATGGACTTAATGATTTTGCCTACTGTTTGAGTATGCCTATTTAAATGCTAATATATTTGTTAACTGTTTAGCTCTTCAAAATAGCAAAATTAAACAATAAAATAAAAGCTTTTAAAATTGAAATGAAAATGCGCCGCTTTTAAACTCCGTGTAACTAACTGTTGACAAAATATAGCTAAATGGTCCAATTATCAACCCCAGAGTACATCTTTGACCCCACGAAAAGAGCAGACTGACAAATAAACTCCTTTTAGCCTTGGCACAAGATCAAACCCTATTAATACTGCCGCAAATCACGTATTACCTTAACAAGTCTGAGGTAATCTCGTAGAAATTCTTCTACATCTAAATGACGCCTTATTACCTTGTGGTAAAGTCTACTGAGTAGGTAACTACTGAAATGGAGGCGCCAGGATGGAAATTGATTCGACACGAAGAATAAGGTCGCAAGTGCTGTTCCATCCAGTTTTATTAGACCTCTAAGCATACGGGTGCTCGTTATTTGTGGGGCGAGGGGCTTAAGGGTCTTGCTTAAATGGTATCTCCTATATTGTAGAGCTCAAGGAACGTTGTTCTGTTGAAGTGGAAAGTGGCGAGGGTGTGCGATTACTGACAGTAATCGAGTTGATCCCAATGAAGTTGGAAACAGAGTGAGGGCCTTCAACAGACTAAAATCAATGCAATGGCATAGTCATAGGTTGTTAAACTTACAGTGTAATGTGGTGGACGGTGGTCCCACTGACATATTATCACTTAAACGTTTACATTACGTGATAATGCGTGTGACTTCATCTGCGCATGAGTTTTTAAAAAAAACTTAGGAACTTTTCGATTTTCCGAGATAAATAAAATTGTACCTAATACATAATATGGTAACAATGTAAAAGTATATGTTCATTACCGGGGTACAAGGTATCTTAGTTCCACATACTGTCAAAATTAGTTGAACAGATTGGCCGCGAAATGGTAGTAGACAGACATAATATACACTTTCGCGTTTATGATACTGCCACGTTATCGATTTATCGCCTGGTTGAGCCTGTTGTGTATACTCGTAGCGTCGTATCTTTTCGTAGTATATTTCATAAAAGATTTTTCGATTAAGGTTGTAAAAAGAGCCGCTGAGAGACACTCGGCTCATGGATATGAAAGTGGTCCATTTGTAGCGTTATTGTTTGCCGAGTGGGTGGGCGGTGGCGGGGGTGGCGTGCCGCTGGCTTGTAATGGAAATTCGCAGACGACGCCGCTAGCGTTGGGTGTAAAGAAGAAACGGCTGGCGGATAACATAATTTAATTGCGTTAAAGTATTTAAATTAAGAGTTAACGTATTCGATTGGGTACCTTAATTACAGATTTAAAAATGTTATCAGTTCAGTTGTAGGTATAAAATTTCTTAACTTAAATATGTTGTCAGTTTTAAAAATAACGCAATTTTTTTCTGCAGGGAACCTTTGATAATGAATAGCACTTTTATTACGTCTGTTGCTTTAGCGATTGTGTACATAAATCATAAATCATTTACACCATTTATTTTTCAAAAAATTGTGGGTAAAACAGCTGTAATAGGTAAACAATCACCCGAACACAATCTACTGTCAGAGACAATGTGCAAAAACTATATTATATTACTAAATTTAAAATTATTAACAATGACTTAACAATATAAAATTTCAATTCAAAATGTGCCTGGTATATTTAAAACAATTAGCCATTTTTTTTAAAATGTCAATTCAATAATACCTATGTCAATTCACTAATATGTCAAATCAATAGATAAATAATTCTTACATCAGCTTTATCAAAATTAGTTATTAAAATGTTAAAGTTTATTCAATTATAAAATCGTTAAGATATTCACTAACACTATAATAACTTTTTCTACTTAGTCGAGTCTTAGTAAGATTACTCGTTTAAACCTTACTAGTGGCAGATCCTTATGGCAGTTAGGAAGTTTATTGAACAAAGTCACAATTACCAATTACCTTACTATAAAATACAAACCTACTAGCAGTGTTTTTCCCAAAAAATATTACGATGCCATCGTCTTTTATAATAAACTTCATAATTCAATCTAAGGACGGAGGACGCCAGCAAAAAAATCTCATTGTACATCAATCATCATCATTTACATCAATTTAACTGAGAAAAATCAAAACGCTACCCACTTATCGCGTATACCATATAAACGACGGGCGTAATGCGCCGACGCGCACCCTTCGGATATATACACACTTGTTGTGCCCGAATACTTGTACTACTACATATAAATATATCATGAGCTCTCTAAAGAGAGATATTCGAAACTTTGAATAGGTAGGTACGGTTTTATTTTAATACAGACACTGTATCGGGTGTTTTACCCGACTACGGCAAAGCCAAAAGGAAGGGTTATGAGTTTAGCAGTCTATGTATGTCTGTAATTATTTGCAATACATAGTAAGAGAGCACCGATTGGAATATTTCTGCTGATATACTGTTATTTCCTGTACTAAAGTAGTCGTTATTATTGCTTTTACTACATTTATAACGTAAAACAGTACTAATGAATACTTACAGTATATCTTTCTATGGCAGATTTGACATAAATATTACTATTCGTTTCGATACCGACCATTTACTTCGGATTGCCACGATATTGTCGCCTCTTGTAGTGTTACATTATTCTGCATTGTTTACTTACCTATTATGATTGAGTGGTCAATTTAAGACGCTAACCGACTACAAAGTGACACATTAATCTCAACTTTTAATATTCCAAACGCTTAACGTTCACAACTTGTACCGTGTACCAAAATAAACCAAGTAGCGCATTGCGCCGTCGCGCACCTCCTCTTCCGCAGTAGGTATATGCTTATACATTGTAGGTGCACACTTGTTGTTCCTGTCAACTTGTATTTTAGTCCACTTAACTCTATATTGGTACGTACTACGTACTCTGCGGTTTACCGGACTGGCAAAGAAAAATATGTTATTTGGATGGACTTCTAGGTACCTAGGTAGGTAACTTGTAGGCCTTACCGGTTGGATGAATAATAATTGTTTTCTTTTTTGAATTTTGACCCACTAATGTGCTGAGTGATAAAATTTATATTAACACGGCTATTATTTATTGGCTCAACGCTCGGCTTAAAAGGAACTTTGACCTTTTGAGTACGAGGTCTTAGTACCGTCCCTATCGTTAAAATTGGTAGGAGCTAATTAATTTTCGGTTAGCCTGAACCTGAACACGTCGTTTTGTATTAAAATTTTAGGAGTTCCGTAGTGATTCTTTAGTAATAATTATTCATTGAAATTTGTGTGTAAGTTAGGAAATTTTAAGTAATGAAATAAATAATGAATTATTATTTTAAGGCTTTATAAACTGTTTCAATTCCTTGTATTTTAAAATAATAATATAAAGAAGATTATCCATAATAATATCTCTTCTAAACTCTTTAGACATATTTCTAAACACAATGTTGAAGAATTTAGCCCAAGCTCTTCATTTGAAAACATAAAAATAAAGCGGTTTTTTAGTTCCGTCTTTAAAGCTCCCCTGAAAGCTCTCTTGATTGACGAGTGTAATAACTTCATCCGAGTGTCACTGTCACTCAGCTTATACTCAGCCTATATTTAGTCTCGATGATATCCCATACGTCGTCAATGAAGAGACATACTTCAGCCACCTGTCCGAAGTTGAATAAACGAGATCTATTTGTTTTTGTCTTTATATATTATGTATTTAGGTAAACGGGTAATTTTTAGCGGTGCTGGATTGAAGTAAAATCTTTAAATTTAATCCGTCCATTTGTAGGTTTTGCATGGGTGTAAAAGCTACTTTAACCCCGAAAAAAGAGTTCCCGCGGAATTTTTAAAACCTATATCATTGCAACGAAGTCGCGAGCAAATTCGCATGCAGTAAGAAAAAATTATGTTTTAAGCATCTCTACTGCATAGTTTTTCAGAGAAAAGATGGATGCCTAATTAATAATTGAAACAGCATAACACTCAAAAATATTTCTAATCTGGCATATCCGTTCAAGTTATTTAGTCTCAGGAGAGTTATGAAAAGGGGCGTCCCCCTACTGGGTGACTTCTCTCGAGTCAAATTAGCGCTTGAGACTGAATTAATTACCGCTCGCCGCTTCGTTGACAACCCTCGCTAAAGGGTTACCGCACTGAAATGATAATCATGGTTATATGTAAATAAATTGGTGGTCCAATTATTGGAATGCGTATTTAAATAAATTCGCATGCGACTTTATTTAAATACGACTTATTGAATACCAGCGTGAATGCTCGTAGACAACTTATGTAGACGTCCTTAAGTAACGTTCAAACTAGGGTTGTAACGGAGGCGTTCTTAGCGGAAGCAGAGGCGGATGCGGAAGTGAAGGGGCTTTTCCTCCGCGGATGCGGAGGTTAGCGGAGGCGGAGGCGGAGGTGGATTTCTCCTATCACATCGTAAATTTTCTGTTCTTTAGGATGCGATTAATCTCACATTTGAATTTTTTTTGAGAAAACTTCTAAGGACAGTTGCCTTTTCGCTTGTTGTAATGGTCTAACTGGTGTCACCTGCTTCGATTTGTATCTCTTGTATTGAAAGTCAACGTAAAGAAACCTCCGTTACAACTCCGCAAAAGACCGGCGGAGTCGGATGCGGAAGCGGAGGTACGATTTCTTGCGATAGTTCCGCACTTACGGAGGCGGAGGCGAGGTTCTGTTACAACGTTCAAACTATACTTAAGCCGAATATCGCTACTAAAGGAATAACTCTTTTCAGACCGTCATCTTTTAGTGCAGTGGTGTGTATCGGATATAATGCTGTTAGTGCCAGATTCCATTAGAATCTCTATTTTTTACCTACGATGTGATAATACTTATTTTTCAAAAAACCCGCACGCGTTATTTAAGGTCTTCGCTTTCCAATGTATTGTAGTTTGATACACGAAATTTAAATCTTTCGCTTCATGTTTAATAACTGTGGTTAGTCACGCGAATATTGTTGTCACTCGATATTTAAAGGTTATATTATATTTTTCAGGGGTGTGCGTCCCCGTTTACCGGCAATATCCAATTTGTACACCCTTCGTCAATCATCAAGTATCGCTTTCAATTGACATGAACATAAAAATAACACTAAGTGAAAAAGAGTCATTTTGTGCCATTTGAATTTGTCACATAAGAGTGCCTAGTGAGAGATTTTCTTTTCATTCAAACGAGGCAACGTTAACTACGATTTGTTTGAAATTGTCAAGCGCTTTATGACAGATGACAGCTGGCGCTCGATCAATTCCAATGGTAGTTAACTTTTACACGATCGAGTACGTAAAAAAAACTTTGGTTTTTTTTCCTTTAAACACGTACCTACGTAAAAAACTTTGGGAGTAGTCAATATTTTCCAAGACGGCGAACTAAGATTCGATATTGATAATTATCATCACTCATTAGTTGAATTTGCGAAAAAAATTATCAAAATATCATACTACATATCATACGGTTACTTTATTTTACTTTATAGTTCTTTACTGTTTTATTCATAAGATAATATAGCAGTCAGTATTAATTTTTATATTTATGTGTTTTTTATTTTGTTACAGGTAAGGATAATTTTTCCTGCAAGTCTCCATACAAACGGACTAAAGGTTTCATTAAAAAGTATTCATATGTAAGTTACCTAATCACACAAATGTTGATCTTTTACGAAATTATGGTATAATCTTATATCTTATAGGTACATATAAATAAAAATGAATTGCTGTTCTTTAGTCTCACTAAAACGCAGAAACGGCTTGACTGATTTTAATGGAATTTTTGGTGTGTGTTTGTGTGGGTCCCGGGACGGTTTTATTCACAATAGAACCCGGTAAGGGGGCGCTGCAATCGGGTTCTAGGTTCAGGGTGGGATAATGTCTGCCTGGCCTACTAAAAGTGAGTTAGTAGATGTTATAAATATACAATAATATGAGATATAACTAAATATGCATTGAATTGTAATGAACCTAGAGTTAGAGTACGTTTCGAATAATCTTAATTGGTAGAAACATTGGGTCGTGAGAGGAGCACTCAATGCAATAGCGCGGGTCACTTTAATTCGTAGAGTCAATTGAGAGGTTAAACGATACCGACCCCTCTTACTCATGGCTCCTCAGGGTTGTCTGTACCGCCAACACATACTAATATCTGTAGGTACTTATACCTATTATATAAATGCGAATATTTGTTTGTCCTTTAATAACGCTGCAATAGAGCAACAGATCGGCGTGATCTGGTTTATGATTGTTTTGTGATGATGTTTTGCATGTGTGGGTATAGATGCCAGTTTAGATTTGCCAGTGCACAAATTAAAAAAAACCGTAAAAGAACACTTGTTGAGTCGGGGCTATTATACAATTGACGAATTTCTTAATGACAAAGTTGCATGGAAGCAACCGACCTTGGGTCCAGCTCACCACAGGATAGTATAATAACTTACACTATTGTATTTAATTTATATACTTATCTACCTATAAGTATTGTAATATAATGTTTAAAAAAAAGAGCTTATGCTGAGTTTCGTGCCGGCTCTTCTCGGCAGAATCTATTTTCCGAACCGGTGGTAGAGTCAAAACATGACGTAGCATAAGAGACACCTGTATGTCCTACATGTTTAAATAAATAAACTGAACTGAAACTGATGAGGACGTGGAGAGAGTAACATGGGCAATATTTTGTCTCGGAAAATCAAAGAGTTCCTCTGGGGTTTGTGAACCAAAATCTAGGCGGATAAGTCGCGGGCATCATAGGGAAGTATAATACAGATTTTAATAGAGCGAAACATACCGGTGTTTTATATTTTTAACTGACTTCAAAAAAAGGAGGAGGTTCTCAATTCGGCTGTATGTTGTTTTTTGTTTTTGTATGTATGCTACGCTATCATTCCGCCAATTATGAATGAATTTTGATGAATCTTTTTTTTTTGGTAGATCATACTTCCGAGGTGGTCCCATATAAATTTTATCGAAATTGATTCAGCGCTTTTTGATAAAATCAACAAAAAACAAAATATATACCCAGATAATGTTTTTACTGTTTAATTTAAGTTGGTACTTATGGGTATAGTTTTGAAGTTAGTTTTTGTTTTAGATGAAAGCGAATAATTTATTTTTTGGGCTATATCAACTTTCTGATTTTCTACGAAAAATGTCCTTCTAGTCTAGAAGAAGAAGGTCATAATATTCCGAAATCTGTTTAAATTTTATTAATCTCAAAATATCTAAACGTTACTGAAAATTGTACGACCATTTGTATATAAAATGGTCGGACGGAAAGGTCAAACTACAAATGGCAAATGTTTTCTGCGGATACCGAGATGACGCGAGCGCACAACGAATGAGCGTCTCCCTAATGAAAGGGTCAATTGAGGGAGCACCCAGGACCGCGACCCGTGGCGAATAGCTTACCGTTGCTTTATTGACGACACTTCTTGTCAAGACCAATGTACAATGTACTTACACAACTCGGACTATGCAATATTGATTTATTTAATAACAAGATGATGCCCGCCGGACCGCGACTGGTCCGCGTGTATTTAGGTTTCTTGAAAATCACTTATTTCCTTCCCCCATCTTGATCTTGGTTACTACGTACCAAATTTCGGTAAACAGATGGGTCGCGAAAATGCAGCAAAAAGATAGAAAGACGGACAGACACCCTGCATTTTCATTCATAAATGAGTTGTTCTAGGATTCCCTGAGAGTATTAGGTATTAACATTATTACAAGAATTCCTTGTGTGGTTAATTCTTGTTTGCATTTAAAAGGAAAGGTCCATTGTAAAGCATTTTTTTGGTACAAATACAAAACAATAGATACATCACAAACGATTTCATTGTGATAGTTTAAATGACTGAGATAAGCAGCTAGTACCCTAGCAAATCCTCTTGTTCTAAAAATAATCAGCTTGGATGCTGATACACTGACAAACTGTCCTGTCTGTTTCAGCTAAGACAGATATATTCGGAATCAGTACTAGACTACCTCGCATGAACTGGGACAAAGTGCAAATCAGTTGACAACAATAAATGTCCAGTGAGCATACTATCGTCGTTTAATTTTTATCTTGTTTTAATATTGTTGACGTTCGTGTTTTTGAATTATAATCCTTATTTTGGGGACGTCAGGGTACGTGACATTAAACTGTCATTGTGAAGTAATACTGCTTTAAGCGATGGTGATGGTAGTAACCCCCCTGGCGTTATTGAAATAAATGAACGAACCCGAATTATAATTCAACTTTGTTCGGTCAAATTCACATTTCCATTCAACTCCAGTTGTCTATTTCCGATTTCGGTAATTCAATTCTCTGCCCTGATCGAATATCGCCCTAAAAGCATTCCAGGCGGAAACAATTTGTCGGGTCACTGTCAGTAGGTACCGAGGGTGGTATTGTAGCTGCCTCTGTATTGTTGTGTTGCAAATGACGTATATCAGCTTTTTAAGAGTACCTCCAGGTCCAGCCTGGGAGCATGCTATTTCTACCAACATTTACGGAAGAGACATACGAGTACTTACAAGTGCGTGATGCGTGATGTTTAAACTGGTGTGTGAATCAACGTTTTCGGGCTTAGCTAATGGAGAGCTAAATCGATAATATCTAAATTCAAAAGTTTATTTATTCGTGTAAACTTTTACATGACGTGTTTTTGAATCGACATCTATATATAGATCCTCCTTAATCATATAATTGCCTTATTTTAAGAGCTAGATCAATGAAACGAATAATCAATACGCTTGTTTATGGAGAAGCGAATAAGATAATTAATTGGTACCTCATAAGTCATAATATAGTTTCGTAGGATTATATTAGCATTAATTTTATTCATTTGTTGCCGTTGCGATATTTATATTTAGGAGTAGATAACGTATTGAAAATTGTCAAAATATCGCAACATTTCAAGTTGCTAGTCGTCCGAAAATCCGTTTATCGGTTTCAGCCTTCAGCGTTAATAGCTTTCTTTCCGAAACAAACTTCTCTTGACATTTAATCCTGACAAAAGCAGACGGAGTGACTCAACAATTTATGCCTTCATTTGCGGTAATTGCTAATTAGTAATTAACGTAACTTTAGACGAATATTTAATGAGGTGCTTCCTTTGCTTTCGACTTTAGTAGGTATAGGTTATAGCATTATTATGTAATTGTGTATGTGTATAATTATGTATAGTTATAGTAGTAGTGTGTTTAGTTACCAGCACCTGCGGCTTAGTAATTAATTGTACTGGTTCTAGCAATGGAATGGTAACAACATATGGTTAAAGACCAAAGTTGAAATCGTAAAAGAGTCAGCATTTGGAGAAGCATAAATATCAAACTAGATTATTTTGTTACGATAAAAATTGATTCCAAAAAACCGACTTCCAAAGCCACTGTAAAGTAAAAAATAATTTTGATTTCTACACACTATGTTGAAGTCGGGCCAGCCTGATGCGTCAACTTTGCTTATCCTTGTTATACCCGCCCGACTTATTTTTATTTTTAACTTTTTAGTGTCAGGGTTGAGGATTTGGAGTCAGAATTTTTTATGGGACCACGTCGAGAGCTTCCTCTAAATACTGAAAAAAAAAATCAAATCGCTTCAGAAATCATGGAGATATGCACCAACATACAATAAAAAATAAAAAGATACGCGCTGAATTGAGAACCTCCTCCTTTTTTGGAAGTCGGTTAAAAATTAAAAGTTTCCGCTCACCGCTGTATTTCGCAGTATGACGCGTGTATTTAACGTGCCCTTTCATTCGTTTCAGGTGTTAGCGCAAATAAAATCGCCAAGCGAACGGAGCTGGCGCCCAATAAGGGCGGTCCGTTCGCGGCGGCGTTACGCACGCTCGCCAAGAACGCCGGCCCCGACGTCAAAGACGGTGAGTCGCACGCGCTTTTGTCCTCACTCCTTACGCTTGGGCAACTATCGGAAGACTTTTATGCTGAGATAGAGTCAAAGTACGCTATATAGATAGAGCGTACTTTGAATTGGCTCAGACTTTACTCAGAGTTAAAACGAGATGGACTTATGTGAGTAACATAAATCTGTCTCGTTTTAACCATGTCTTAAGTCTAAGCAAAGTCAAAGTTCGCTCTATAGATCTCACACTTAGAGGATCATGTCTACTCGTAACCCCAGTCAAGACAAATTTACGTTGAAAACGTTTTAAATTTACGTTAAAAAGAAAGTCCTCACTCACTGACAGACTCGTCAATGCCCAAACAAAATCCTTGGGCTATAAAAATCTGAAATATCGCACACATGTCTCTTTAGGCCGGATTTTTCAAAATTCCCACGAAGGCGAAGTATGTAATACATTCTTAAAAACGAATGATATAAAATAAAATAATACTGACGTTTGAATAGCTTTAACAGATCTTCAAACCCATAGTCATAGTTTTAACGTCCATGTAAAAATGTCCTATGAACAGCTACCGACACTCTGGGTCAGACAACACCGCACGTAACGTAAAATTCTTACTTCTCTGAAAAAGCTTTTTCTTTCCTCCTCAACTAGTTCTTTTAAAAAATAATATAAATACGTACTCTTTGTTTTGACTTTTATATTATGAAAGTTGCTCAAGCGTTTTTTTATTATATTCTTTTGCCTTAACTAATAGCAAAGCACTTGTTGGGTTTAAACGTCCATTCTTCGTATTATTATATGTATTTTCTAACACTAACAACCTTAATGGAGATAGAAAGCTATACACAACTACATATTTATAGAGGAGATAGAAACTCATAGAAATTCTAGACCGACCATTGTTACAATACGCGAAAAATTACTAGGATTACTAACTCAATACTTAGATCAAGTCTTTTAAGAAATGCGTATCTTTTAGAATACAATATTTTTTAAGTCTACGTAATCTACTGTTAAAAAGTATATTTCTGGGATCGTTAAAGATAAGATGTAACGCTTACTAACTTTTTTTTCAGGAACGCTAAATTAAGTATCTAAACAAAATTTTGTAGTTTGTTACACAAAAAAATTATTTGTATTTCTAATACTACTAAGTCATAGAATTTAAATACTAGTAATATCTATAGATACCTACGTAGTGGATAATACCTAATTTATTTAAGGCCTGTTTCGAAATAGTAAACCTTATCTGACGAATAAATTTCATGTTTTGACAGATGTTGTATAGGAATCATCTCAAAATTTCAAATTTATTTGTCATTTAATGTTTACTTGGCGATTGTGAAACAGGCGTTTAATCTTTTATTTAATAATCTTGTAATTGGGTATGTCTACACAGAAGTTGCCTATTGGTAAAGAATATTCCACTGAACAGGCATTTCTATAATAAATTTATTATTATTACCTTATTACTACTATTACTTACCTTATTTATGCTCAAAATAGTAATAACTGTGGTTGATGTTCTTTTGTTATCTTCAATATTATAACAAATGTGAGTTCATCGCCATTAGAATTAGCTTTAACTATAGGCAACTTCACGCCTTCGGTACACCGACGAATTCGCACCGCACGCAGGGGGCATTTGTGACATTTTATGTCGCAACATGATATTATCATGTCCCAAGTCCCAACGCAAGTGACAATTATTCATTTTCAAAATTACGTTTCGGACCGTTCTCCATATTTTGCGCATGCCCTTAAGCCCTTGTGTCTAAGGCAAACCAAACTCGTGGCGAAGCGTCGTCATATAAAAATGCGAAAGACAAGATCCAAGAGACATCGTGCGTTACAAAATAAACACACGCGTGCGAAAGCGTCGGAGTGCTAAAGGCGTTAGTGGTGACGTGCCCCCGATGGCCGCTGACCTCGCGAGTGTGCAGGAGCGGCGCCACCCAGCGCAGAGCGAGAGGTCAACAAGGACAAGCCGCCGCCCGCGCCGCCCAAGCGCGCCTCGCCCCACCACCTGCCTGCGAGCGGCTTTCAGCCTTATCGACCTGATGATCGGTTAGTACCAGTCTATTTTTCTTTCACTGTCATTAACATCAGTTCAACCCTTTACCGCAAATACAAAGAATGCCATAATACAAGAAATGCTCTGCGCCTCTATGCTCTGGTTGTGCGGACCTAAGGGTAGAGGCGCAGGGTACCAGCGACGATGTTGATGCCCGAAATTTAATAACACGGATGCTGTCGAGCGAAGATGCGTGGACACGATACGGCAAAATGCTGAGAAACATAATGAGGAGAAGAGAGGAAAGGGAAAAAGAGGAAAAGAAGTAGAGAGAGATCTAGAGGGTCAGCATGAAGTCATGCTATGCAGTTCCGTGCTGACACCTGGGTGAGATGGGGGAGGTTATTTTAGTCCGTGCAAGTCGGACACGCCCTGTCTAGCCCAGGCAGAAGTCCGAAGTTCCTCCCCGAAAAAAAAAAACCAGAAATAACTTAACCATTTCAGGCACGCATTAGGGTATGCATATTCATTTAAAATTCATTTGCTTTAAAGAATAAGACGTTATTACATGATTTTTGTCCCTCATCGCATGACGACTTATTTAAAAATCTGCTCGAACTCGGAGTTAAGCAAATGTGAGAAAGTCAATTGACTTTATTTACTATACTTGGTATGGTTCTAGAGGAAATCTCTTTCTACTCATTGCTGGTTCACTACAGTACAGACTGAGCTCGAGACTTCTCAGAATGGGAAGGGTTTGGTGAACCAAGCTGTTTAATAAGACCTCTCGGGTGTGTAGGTTTCCTCGTTACGCAATGATTCCATTCCGATAAAGCAAGTGATATTGACTTTCTCAGAAACGCACATAGTTTGAGGCAAAGGCCTGGGGATCGAACCCCCGATCATCCGAATACGAAGCCCGGCGTCTAAACCACTTGTCTATATTTTTCTTTAGCTGGTTTAAAATCGCGCAGGGAGCTCATGATTCAGGGGATTCTGATGATTTTTGGCGTCTAGTACTATATTCATGGAGAAGCCCGCCTTCCGACTTTCTGATGCGGAAAACCTTTGACGAGCAGTAATGTTGTCCATCCAGGTTAGCGCACCCAGCGGCGGCCTCGTTCCCGCTGCTGGAGCCGGCCGCTTACTCTCCCTACGCACATCCTTCCATCTACTCCAGTGCCGCGCTGCAATACAGGTAAGGTTAACTTGGAACTCAATTATTTTGTTCAAGTTACAAATTAATAATTTGTAGCGCAAGCAATTTGAATAAATTACGAATTATACGTACCCATCTGAGGTACGAAACCCTTGATGGGTGAGTAGTCTTAATGAATTAAAAAACTTTTAAACATATTTCCCCATATTATGTCCCAGTTAAAAGAACTCAGGTATATTACCGAAAATAAATGTAGGTAACACGTATGATCTGTTGAAGGCTCGCGGCAGAGGAGCAGATGTACCTGGAGCGCGTGTTCCGCGGCGGCGTCGGCATGGGCGTGGGCTGGCTGCCGCCTTACGCGCTTTACCCGCCGCTCGCGCCGCCGCTGCCGCTCGTGGCGCACCCGCACGCGCACGCGCACGCGCACCCGCACCCGCACCCCGCCGCGCACGCGCATCCGCACGCGCAGCCGCACCACGCCGCGCACGACGACCGCGAGAAGGAGATCGCTCTGCAGCGGGAGAGGGAGCGCGAGCGGGAAAGGGAATTGAGGTGTGCACATCACTTGTACCAATATTGTTACGAACATTGTTATTATTATCAACTATTGACATGTAAATTACTATTATATTGGAATGCAAAATAAAAATGAATATGAATATGAATATGTATCGCTGAGCGTCGTGTCCTTATATCGAAACACTAGTCGGGCTGGACATTTTCATATATAAAAGGAATCTAATTTGCGACGCATTTCTTTGAAGTGAAAACTTCTTTAGGCGCGTTGAGCACTTTTTGGTAGGGGGTAAAAATGTGTAATACGCGAGACTGATACCGTTCTTAAGACAAAAGGTCTTAAGTATTATAATATAGTACATTCGTGATTAAACTTTAATGCCTTAGTTTTAAGGTTTATATTTGAAATATTTTTATTATTATTATTTATTTATTTTAATTAGAAAAGAAATTAAATATTCGTTTTCACTTCTATCGGCAGTCCCTATGAATGCCAATTTTTTTTCTATACAATCAAGACTACATCAACAAGCGTTCAACGTGAGTGTGTGAGACTTTGACAAGGGATTAAATTCACAGTTGTTAATCAAGTATCAATGGTTCTTATAAGGTTGTACTGACCAATCTAAAAGAAAGCACAACGTTTAGAACAACTTCAATTTGGTTTAGAGATTATGTACAATCGAATTAGTACAAATGGAAAATCGGTACTAACTTGGCATTATTACAATTCCAGAGATCGGGAACAACGGGAGAAGGAGCAGCGAGAGCGCGCCGCGCGGGAAAAGGAGTCGCGCGCGAGAGACGCGCTCGCAGCGGCCGCGCTGCACGCGCCGCACTCGCTGCCGTACGGGCTGCCGCGCAGCGTGCCGCCGCTGCTGTACCGCCCCTACCGCCCCTACGCCTACGAGGAGGAGGAGGAGCGCGGTGAGCCCGCGGCGCCTGCGCACGCCGCGCCCGCGCCTCCGCACGCCGCGCCGCACGCGCCGCCCGCGCCCGAGCCCGCACCCGCGCCGCGCACGCCGCAGCCCGCGCCCGTCTGATGACCGCCGCGACGCCCGCCCGAGCGCCCGCCGACAGCGATACCACAGTAAACAGATGCAACCAGTATGGAAACTACCTAGAAACGTTCGAAACAGGCTCACTCACGAACGTGCGCAGCGAACATGCGATGACGCGGCACTCACTACTGACGGCACTGTAACGAGCGCTTGGGGTCTCGTCGATGCGCACGTTTGTGTGAGTGAGCCTGTTTCGAACGTTTCTAGATAGTTTCCATACTGGTTGTATCTGTTTACTGTGGCGATACCCACTAGCTGAAACTTTGTAGCACGCCTCTCACGTCCCTGAGTGTGACTAATTAGTTGGCCGTACGCAACTTGTGTGGCTTATTTATTTATTTTTTTCTGAATTAAAATTGTAAAACATAATGGCACGAGTACACTGAATGTCTTGGATTCATAAAAATAGAACTTAAACTTAATGTTTTTTTAAACAGGTAAAAAAAAAAACTATCCATTTTTTATTGTAATATAGACTTAGTTGGTCCTGCCTGTCAGAAGACTGTATGGATGGGACCGGATCGAATCTAATTGGACTTGAACAGTCCTGTCCAGTCCAAGCAGGTTCAATTTGGTCTGGAACGATCCAGCCCTGTCCTTTGGGATCCGATTCAGGGAAGTTAACTTTTTGATGACTTTGCCATCCAAAAGTTAGTTACATCTAAAATTCTTGATTTACTAACACAAAAAGAACAACTAGCAGGACTAATTCGTCATACACAGGTTACACAAAAAAATCGAGCCACGTCGCCACAGGTTTTATCGAGCACTTATGCTGAGATCCATGGAGCGTACTTTGACTTTGCTCAGGCTTTACTTAGAGTTAAAACGAGATAGACGTATATGACTAAAATAAATGTCACGTTTTAACCACGTCCTAAGCTAAGTCTGAGCTAAGTCAAAGTTCGCTCTATAGATCTCACACTTAGAGACGGGCTCTCGGGCTACACGTCACGCGACAATTCGACGCCATAGCGTACAAAATACAAAGCTTACAAATTACACTGACTGTTTATCGAGACTTCATATACTTTATATTCTTCCGAGGGGAAAATACGGGTCTACAGTAATGCTATCATTATCTGTAAAGAGCATAGTGAAACGAATAGCACTACTTAGACCTGCCAATGTAGTTTAATATATAGAGATTCTGTTTGTAGAATTAGTACCAACGTGCTATAAAACTATCTAGATAACACTCGGTATTTTTATACTTTCCAATAACGACTAATATTTAAATATATTAAATTATTTATTATTGTGTAAATCAGTAAGTGTAATTTGAAAGTGATTTCATTGATGCTGAACAAAAATTCAAACGATGGTACTTTGGTACAAGCCATATAATTTAAATATTGATTGCCCAAAGTAGTAAAGGGCGCGTCCGGACTGATAGGCGATGACGTCGTTTTTTTCTTGTAAAAAATTGCTAAATGTGATGTTCTACCGAATAGTAATACTTCTAAGACTGAACCGAAATACAAAAATCGTTTGTGTACTCTGTTACTTACAACTTTAAGCCCCATCGATGCGGCATCTCTGTCTCACCAATACAACAGATAAAGACAGCGTTATCAAGTCGAGTGCAATAGAGAAACTGAGTTCCTACACTGTGTAATACGAATTTGAAACCAATGTCATAGAAATAAGGGCGAGAATCGAATCTGCCGGGAGCAGAGTTGCGGCGTGGCGTGTATGTGCGTGTTGGTCCGCTTCGGATGCGTGTGAGCTGCCAACTTGCTCCAAAGCATTTGTGCTATTAAGGCATTCAATAAAATAATAATTACTAGTGCATAAAGCATTATGTTGGCCTAATCTACATATAATCGCATTATTTACACTAAAACAAGATAAAACAGGAGTTTCGTACAAAACTTGTATTTAAATATGGACTTGGCAACTCTAATATTTTCTAAGGCCGGCCCCACATTTAGCAGTATTACGCCAATGTTGGGATCAATAGTTCTAATTTCTCGATCCACACGTTGGATGAGTAGCATTATTAGGTTCAGCTTTGGTGCTAACGTTTTGAGCTGGGGTAACTTATGAGACGAAATATCTGAAACAATGACAATATAATTATTTTGACACAAAATTTGTCGTAAACCAGTATTATAACTTTTTTGTGTAAACTAAAAGATAAACCTGGTAATATTGTGAAAATCATTTTTTTGTGGTAACTTGTTTGGACTAATATGAATTATCTGAAATTCCGAATAAACTTCGAATTATTGCGCTTTATCAGTTTGAGCAAGTTGGCAGATCGCGAATATCTGAAACAGACTATTTTGGTCGTGTGCCCACACGGATTTAATATTAATCTCTACTAATTTTATCGATCGTTTACTTAAAAGTGTAAATTATAATAGTGTGGGTATGTACGTGCCGTTTTCTATACGTAGAAATGAAGGACGCGTACTATCGGCCGTTTGTCCTAACAAGCGAAAATTAGGTTTAGTTGCGCCTGGCCGATTTTACGATTGGCCGATTGAAATTATTTATTTCAAGTACACGATAATGTATCTGTACGTGATGATAATCTGGATTATTATTATTATTTAATTATATGTTATACTATTGTATTTAAAACTAGTAAAAATCAGTCTTAGGCAATAAGTATTTTTTCTATTAAGCTTTGTTCAAGTTGATGTTGATTCTCAAGTTGCAATGTGCTTTATATTGTCGGTTGATAAAATGTACATAATGTATGATCGATTGGAAATAGATGTGGCTAGTAAAATCGGCTGAGCGTCTCTGGGCGTACCTGTAGTATATAAATATAAAGTAGAAATATATATTTTATACAGTGAGAAAAGTTTTCGCTTGGCAGGTCATCGATTGTAACATCGGCCGCTCGGGAACGACTTTTTTTAAGTAGGCTTTAAATTTTGGAGCTCATTCGAGCTGCGTGCAATCAGCTTTGCGATAACAAATTACTACTGCATTTTGTGATAAGACTTGAAATCCCTGCAGTATTCCGGGCCCGAGCGACCGAACATCGAAGATGTTCGAACTTTTATAACAAAAAAAACCTCTTTGTACTTTTAACTTAGATAGTTATTATTAATTTTAGCTTTTAATAGGTGTTCAATATTGTTCACGGTTTAATTTCTAATCGACGCAAAGCATTTAGGCGGTAAGCCCGCGCCGTGTACATATACATTATAGTTAGACATCATATGGACAATACCTAACAAGTGAAAAAATATAATTTTATTGAAATACATTCAGTGAAATTAATATATTTGTGCATGCTGAGCTCGCGAGCGCCATGCGCGACGCGCGGCGCACGACGCTCGCGAGTGGTAGTTGTTTTTATTTCTTTTTTGTTTTCCTTTGTCCCTTCCCTTCCACGCTTAAGGTAGCGCACGTAGTTGCCGTTTGTTATGTGTGGAGTTTGAGTACATGCATTGAAAAAGCAGAGGCGAACAATAATGTTCGGCCACATAAAAAATCGGATGGCAAACTTTTAGTAGGTACCTGCAAGGAAGCAGTCAGTGACTATCCACTAGCAACGACAATACTTACCCCCTGGGTGCCCTTCTCTAGATATGCTCCCTTAGAATTAGACTGATCCACATCCAAGACTGGATTTTTCAGAGTAATGCCTTTACAGTAAATCTTTATCGAGGCAGTTTTAATAACTAAAGATTTTGAGCACTTCCCAAACCACTGGCAAGTACGATATCATATGCGGCAAGGAGTAGGATATCGCATAGTCTGACCACCCGATTTTTCCTCCTTAAATTTAAGGTTCTTAATAACCAACGAACACAATACTAATAATGTTGACTGTTTCTTTAGTTTAATAGGACCCCGGGTAAATAAAGTGGCCCGTGGTCCCATCTATTTGTCAACCCAATTAGACTACGGGTAAACGCTCGTGAGTGACAACCATCAAAACCAGGTGGCCGAACTTTAAGTTGAAAGGATTGAATAGCTCGCCAGTTTAGCTAATTGCATCGAGCATTAATAATTCAATATTATGAGGTCAAGAATAAAAATTAATCATCAATGCTGAATCCAACAATCTCTCTAATATCTAGTCCAGTGCATCAAAAAGGTGCATCGATGAAATAAAAATGTTGATTGCACCGTATTAGTATATCGTAGGGAATACCAGAGTAAGTGTTGAAGATATTTTGGTTTAAATTGTAGAGGTAATCTATCTAGTACTATCCTTTTGCAAGGAGGATGATAAAATGATAGCTATGCATTTAGACCTAAAACGCCTACGTGATCATTAGTAGATCACACATCGAGTATGCTTGAAGTTCTAGATTTAATACCAAAGCCAATTTTCAAAACTGCAGGGCTACCGGCTAAAACACAGTTACAGTGTAACGGTCGTAATCACCTCTGATTGGATAACACTCTTCCACTATTGGACAAAATCCATTAATGCAGCAAGAATACCATAAATTCAGCCAATCACAACAATTGATACTGTAACAATGATTGATGCAGAAGTTACGCGGTCGCCCTGCTGATGTTTTTCTTTCAAAAAAGTGTCAACTGTTAGACGCAGAGACAAGTAACATGTTAGACGTACCAGACGATAACAACATCTTGGATTTTTCGCTTTCCAATAATACTCTTAATAATATTCTGAAGCTTGCAATTAATTTAAAATGACGCCAAATGGCTAAGCCAATACCAGACTTTGATTTGCGCAATCACTCAAAGACCGAAGTAATAGGGAGTAAAGAGAAAGCGTTTTTTGACGATACGCTGAATAAAATATCGAAAAATAATAGTAAAGACTTGATATTAGGAACCATTGGTGGATGGATAACGGGTGTTGGTGTTGCCAAGATTGGCAAAGTCGCGGCATTTGGTCTAGGAGGGGGTATCATACTGCTCCATTTTGCTAGCGATCTAGGCTACATCAATGTAAACTGGGATAAAGTTAGGGATGCCATTGGGAAGAGCCAAGAGATATTGGACAAGGTGGGGAGTTTCGTCAAGAGCAACAGTTGTTTCTCCGTTGGGTTTGTCGGCGGATTCTTCTTCGGTGTGGCGTCTGCGTGATGAGTTGGTTTCACTATGGTATAGCTGTTTATTTGTAATTTGATAGAAATATTTATATTAAATCAGTTTTCAAATTAAATCTCATGTTGATAATGGTGACGACGTGTGTGATTTGAAACAAATGGGCTCCTATCACCAAATACTGTATAGGTACCTACTAAAAATACCTATATTTTTATAGTTAGATACCATGCAGGTACACAATACAGTAACAGCAGTGTAGAATGGCAAGCCGCTAAAGATTCCGGGTTCGAATCCAGTTTATTTTAATCGGAATAATAGCACTCATAGATCTGATTCTAATATTATAATTCTAATTCGCAGAATAACTACTTGGTACGTTTTACGGATGACGGTAGCACCCATAGAGATATAATAGGCCTGCCACACCACTGGGTAGATAATTTCATATTAAAGCGAAAAGTTCTGACTCCTGATTCACTCAGTCATTCGCTCACTCAGCGGTGTAGGTACATAGTTTGAAGAACCGATAGGCGTTGCGTTGGGGTCCCAATGTGTTTGAAAGGCGACCTCGCACCGGAAAGCGCAGCGCTCCACACGTCCACTGCTGCTGGACGAAGGTCCAGTGTGTGTGTAGCAGCCTCTATGAACATCTTCCACGAACGTCTCGATATAAGCCTAAGGTACTAAAAATCAAACACACAGCTACTTACTGAAAAGAACCCATCTGCATCGTTCGGGATAAAGATAGTATCCAATAGGCATCTATAGCCTCACGCTTGAGGTTCCGGGAGGCGGTCGAATCCTGGTAGCTTTTGAGTACCTACCTACTAAGTATGCATTAAGATTTGTATGTAAAATTGAATCCCGTAGTAGGACAAATTAGTAGTATCATGCCCTAAATGGGGCGTCGACGCATATAAAATATCCATGGAACTACCAATATAGTGCGACTGCAAACAAATAAGTATAAAATAATACCTACCTAGTTAATTACTTACCTACCTATAAAATAAGCAGGTAGGTAATAACATCTTCACCAGATGACTATCTACGGGGGCGTTTTAGCAAATGAGTAAGTATCGAGTCTACGTAACGTATCTAATGCTGAGATCTATAGAGCGTACTTTGACTTGGCTCAGACTTTACTTAGAGTTAAAACGAGATGGACTTATGTGAGTACTTAACATAAATCTGTCTCGTTTTAACCATGTCTTAAGTCTGAGCCAAGTCAAAGTACGCTCTATAGATCTGGACTGAGCGTAGTAATTTTGATAATCCTTCAAGCATTATCATATGAGTACCTACTAGTTAGTTACCTAAGTACTCTTGTATCTCTAGTATTTGATGATGATGGAACCAGCAAAGGCTTAAAAGTTATAGATAACTACTTACTAGCAGATGCCCGCGACTTTGTCCGCGTGAATTTGTGAATTTTCCGGGATAAAAAGTAGGCTATGTGTTACTCCAGACCATAGACATAGGATTTTTTCGCTACGCTCCTCCAGACCATAATCTATCTCTGTGTCAAATTTCATCCAGATCCGTTACGGCGTGATTGAGTAACAAACATCTATCCATCCATCAAAATTTATAATTATAGAAGTACCTAGTACCGACACGGAATAGATAATCTTATACTCGGGTATATCTACGAAATACCTACCTATACTTATTTGCTTGAAAGCATAAACTTTATAGGGTTATTACCTACGTGTTCAAATTATAGGACAATTAGCTGCAGCATCCGGTGCGACTTAAATGCGATTTTTGATTGTAAATTAGGTAGGTAGGTACACTAGCTTCAGGTCCAGCGGCCGCTGCGGCTCCGGCTTCATGTATAGGTACGTGAAGCCTTCTGCCTAACCGCTATGAAAGAACTATGGTTCGGCTAATAGACTCACATTTAAGACACCTTATCTGTAACTACTTATCTCGAAAATATCGTATCAAAACGTACGTACCCGCAGATGATTTCATAAGGCCACCATTGACGGAATATCCAAAAGGACGCCGTAAAAATGGATTTACCCGAATGGAAGGCGTCCAATTTTAGGCGGATGGATGGATGGATGGATGAAGTATCCGTCGTTCTGAGCGACCGCGGCGACATCGTTTTACGTCCTCGGTGCCAGTCTTTGCAAGAGTGTCAACCATGCATTGCACCATGTACCTACCTATCTCGCGCGCGCGGTATCGGTAGTAGGTATCTACTTTTACATTAATAAGTAAAACCATAGGTAGCGTATAAACCTACCTGATTAAAACAGCATGTAACGTAACATTACGTCGACATTCATAGGTAGATTTTGGAAGGCGTCCACGCCATTCGGACCCTTGGAAGCATCGACAATGGTGATCTTTATTGTAGTACCCGCAGCGAACGAAAAACAAGTACCCGTACCTATCTTCGCCAAGCTGGGTAAAAATGTCTTCAACGCTTACATATGGTATTTTCCCTAAATCCACAAGGATCTCTGACTTGATCCACCAGTGGATTGTGACTCTCTTGAGTTCACTGTGATCCAACATTGGTCTGGACCAGTGGATCGACTTTTAACCTATCTAACGTTAAGTCAGGTACAGTTCGCGTAACTTAAATGTCTTTTGTGAAGTAATTTACTTCACCCGCGACGCATTTTATCTAAAATAAACGTAGATGGCTTAATTAACTTTTTGTCTTAGTCGGCATTTTTTTGCTTATTTGTTTTGTAAAAGCTTAGCACATCATATTTTTTTTTACTTCTGTAATGTTATTTCAATAAAATCGTTTTATTAATTCAACTCACCATAAAACCGTGCTAAATATGTCAGTTTTTCATTAATAATCTGAAAACTGTTGTGATACCAATTTATATAATTTTTTTCTAATTCCACAGGCAGATCGAGCAAACCCAGCCAACCAGTAGCTTCCACCGAAGAGGATAACACATCAGCAACTTTGGAACCCTGTGTTACATCGAATACGCCCATAGCTAAGCCTCCTGAACCACCGAAACCCGAGGAACCACCTCCTTTTATAGATAAACCTAATTATGTACCATCAAAACCTATATCACATTCACCGAAAATTTCACCGTCTTCAATACCAAACCCAAATCCTAGTGTTACGACTACGAAACAAGTTGAATCGGGTTATTCAAACTATGGCGGCTATTTATATTCAGTACCTGGATATTCCGCTTTTCAACCAGTCGCATATCCAGGAAAAGTTAGGCCAAATGCAACAACAACGTGTCAAAAAGAAACTTCTAACTCAGAATTTGTTGTTTTTCCTCCATGCACGAAGGAACCAGCAACAACTGTTTCGGAAGAAAAATTGATGGACCTTGAAACAACGGAAAAGCAATCACAAAGTGAAGCACCTAAATCTCAAACAGATTTTGAAGAGAAATTTACGCCTGAAATCATACCTGCCACCCCTACAAGTGAATCTAATAAAAATTCAATTTCAGAACCAAAAATTAATATAACTTCATTAACTCAGAGCTCAAGTGCGTCGGTCCCAGTACCTACTCAAATATCCAATAAGGAGATCAAAAAGAAACCCCCAGAAAGATTTAGTCTAAAAACCAGTATACCTATAAGTAAAATTGATATGAAATGTGTAGGAAACCCACCAGATTCAGTTCTCCCAAACCACTTACCTAAAAAACCTTTTAACCCTGCTTTCCATACTCCAAATATGAAAGAAAATGGGTCCAAAATAGAAATACAAAGCAACATCGTTATTAAAAGTGCTTTAAAGGAACCTGACGTAAAAGAAATTGGAATTAAGGCAACACCATCAAACAGCATAAATACATTAATTAACGCTGCAGAGGCTATAAATAAGAATGAAGCACAGTTTAAAAAACCCGATCCTAAACCTGATCAATCTAATGAAGTTAAAGAATCTTTATTTAAGGCGCCTGCTGTTAAAGTACAGACGCGACCCCTATTCAACCCTATTAATATAGAAACAAGCACAGCCAGCGTAACAACCAAACCATCAGATTCATCTGTTAATGAAACAAAGAACCAAATAGTATTTATACAGAAAAACAACCCTTCCAATCCAAAAATGCTATTGACAATTCAGCAGCAAAATCCTCACGTACTGCTACAAAGAACTGAATTCAATCCAAAAAACCTGCAAGCTCCTTCACGACAATCCAGCCAAACAACAAAAAAATGTAAAGAAGAGCTCGTCAATGAAAATGGAACATCTTCAAAGGTAGTTTCATTAAAGCGCATGCATCAAGATAACTGTGACGAGAATGACTTCGAGAATTTGATTACTGAAAATCAGATTTATGGCAATAAGATAGTCGTGAAGGAGAAATCCCAAGGAACCTTGCAAGAGCAAGATTTAAAAAATAAAGTTAAAATTACTGACAAGCCTAATCCTAACGAATCAAAAAATGTTGTTTTACAGCCAAATATTGTTTACTTGAGCAATGTTCAATTTCCTACGAATCTAATGATGATAAAAAATAATGGTAAAGTAAACGCCGATTCTAATAAACATAAATTAATGTCGAATGAAAATAAATTGAAAGAAATATCCTCTACAAATTTGAGTAACGATCTGAAAACCAAAAGTAATGATGTATCAGCTAACAAAGAGATTCATGTTTTAAAAACAAATAATAACGTATTACAAACTCTTACCAATAATAATAATAATAACAATAAAACTGACTTAGTTTTCCAAACATCTAATCAGAAAGTCATCATGAATCCTCAAATAGTATATCAACTACCAATGTTAGTAGACTCAGATAATAAATTAAACCAATCATTTGTAACAGGTGAATATACGAAGTTAATGGGACAAAATAAGAAAGAATTAGAAAAGTCGTTTGACCAAGTAAAAACTAATGATAAACTTTTTATAACTTGCCCGTATCAAATGGACTCTAAGCTGCAGCCCAAGATTGTAATAACAAACATAAGGCCTAAAATATCTAAAATAGAAGAAGTAAGTTCCCTAGATGTATATGAACAAAGAAAGAAACTACGCAGGTTAAAGTATCTTTCAAATCGTGATGTAAAAAATACTTCCAATAATGAATCTCAAAAAAGTGAACCAAAAAAGGTACAAGATTTCACCAAAAATGTTATTACTCCGGAAAAAATGAGAGCTGAAATTTTTAAGGAATTTGCTAATACAAAATTGATCTTACATGAGGAATGTAATGATAGTGATAGTGATTATGGAGAAGAAGATTTAGAAATATACAATTCTTTGATAGCCGAATATGGAGATTCTGAAAAAAAGAATGAATTAAAACATAACGAACAAAAGAAGATTGAATTTCTTGGTCACTTAAAATTAGCTTCTCAAAACGAATTTAACGGTGATTATTTTTTGTTATGTTTTATCACAGTTTTGGTTTATAATAAAATGTAACTAAGCTTAAAGTTTTGTATTTCCAGAAAGAAACCTACAACTACAAGAGAAGATTCTCAGAACTGACGCTGTAGCATGTGCGTATATAGCAGCAGGGAGAATAGATTGCCTTCTTAAAGAAGAAAATGTATGTGAAAACTTTAAATCTAGTGATCCAAAAATATATCGAAACATTGTAGAAAAAGGCGATGGTGCAGATGAACTGCTAAAACGAAAATTTTTGGTTAATCTGAAGTTAAAGAAAGTTACGCCACAACAAAAGCAAGGTTAGTTTGTTGTACGTCGGAAATATATGTACTCAAAAAAAGTTAAATTAATAAGAAATCTACAATTTGGTATAAATAATTTGTTTTTAAATATAGTATTTTAGTTTTAGCACTAGATTAATATTTCTAATTTTATATATTTTAGATTACGAAAACGTGTGGCAAGAAATTGAAAAAGAGAGGAAACGAAGGGAACTTCCTACAGAAACCAGCCAAATATTACGGCAATCGACACTCCAGTCTAATATTGGAGAATTAGATACAAAGGGCCAATTAAAAATACTCACTGAAATCAAAAAACATGTCAACGAAAATAACATTCTTATAAAGAGACGATTAGACTCGCAGGGTGATGATGGTGAAAGCATAAGAGTTCTTGCTGAAAAGAATTTCTCGGAATTGAATAGGTTATCAAAAATGGCAGACAGAAGTGTTAAACATTTCAGTGGTCCCAATACGAGAATAAGAGATTTGAACCCTGGATTTGATAGTGAAAATATTCAAAAATGTGCGAAATCCGGAAAATACTATCCAAACATAAATATCCCAAATATTTCTAAGATTATCTCTTTGAAAAGTACTCAAACTTCTAGTATCGTAGCGTCGACTCAAGCAACTTCTATGGATGAACCACAAAATTCAGCCTCTGGAGTAAACGAAATGTTCTGTGATAACTTGGAGAAAGTCCAAGACTTTAGCTGCCAAGCAGATGTGTTAAGTAGTTGGCCAGGAATTGAAGTGATTATGAAAACTTATAAAGACTATGAATCAGGTATTAATGTAGAATATTAATTAAATAATGTTTTACGAACTTAATTAAACTAGCTTTTATGCTAGCTAGTACATAATATGCATTATTAAATATCTAAAAAAATCTGTTTCAGCTCGCAAAAAAGAAATGATAGATCTCCAGAAGCGAAACACGAGTTTGCGAGTTGAATCTGCCCATATCACTCGAGCAGCATCGCGAGATTCTGATAGGGCGAGAGCTTTACTCGCCGAGCGAAGAAACTTAGCCAACGAAGAACGCAATGTCCGAAACTCCATTCAATGGTTTTACACAATCATCGATCTTGTCCGAAACTACGATGTATGAAGTTAAACTTATGTTATAAAATTATAGTAAGTTGAGAAATAAATTGCCAATACCGTGTATTCAACTCGTATCTAAGAAACGCTCGATAGTGATACGTTCTGGGATACAAAGCCTTTATTTTACTGCTATTTTATTTTTAAATTTCATGCCATTTGGCACTCAGCTTCCACTAGTCAGCACGTGGTCAGTTTTACTAGTCAGACCAACCTTGAATTAGGACTTTGAACATCTTTGGAGTACCTAAGGTATAGGTAGATACATACCTTTGCAGATGCAATATATTAGGTATAATTTACATACAAAGGCAATAAACCTACGTAATTCAAGTAAAGTACCAGATCGGTCACGTTTGTGTTTATATAGATTGGGTAGGTATACCTACTTACTTTGCAATTTTTTTTGTTGTAGAACCAACATTCTTCTAGTATTATTTTTGTACTTAATAAATATTTTTATATGTAATTATTGTGCAATATTTATGGAAATAAAATCAAAATTATTAGATATCATGTACCTATACTTATATAGTTAGGTATAAATTTGAGCAAAAAATCTTAACAATTGTTTTTATTTTACCCAATAACTAGGTCTGTTTTATCTGTTTTGTGGCTTCGGCCGTGACTAGTTACCACATTACCGGCAAAGACGTAGTTACCGCCAAGCGATTTAGCGATTTAAGGTACCTATGATGTCGTGTAGAAACCAAATGGGCGTATGGGTTTGATATTTAATTGCCATGCCCCTAACAGGTTAGCCCGCTACCATGTTAGACTGCATGCTGTTAGCTGTAGTAGATTCTTGTAACTTATCGGCACAAGTTGTCTTACGTGAAAAAAATAAATCATTTCATCATCAATAACCATCAGATCGCAGTCGAGGGCAAACTTGTAGTGGATTAAAAAAAATTGGTATCAGATATTGTATCCCTGGCAGGGACATAGGCAGACAACAAATCAACGCGGACGAAGTCGCGAGCATCATCCTAGTCTAATACGATATTATTAAAAAATACTAAATGATGCCCGCGACTTCGTCCGCGTAGATAACGGTTTTTGATTCCCGCGGGAACTAATATTTTGTGTTCGGGATAAAAAGATAAAATTCAGGGTAAGTATACCTAAACTATCAGCCAAATCGATTGACAACCATTGCGCCATGTATAGGTAATACCTAGGTATTTAATATTTTATTACATAGTATATTTATGCGAAAGTGATGAGTCTATATGCTACGTTTCAACTACGTTCAACCATCGTTCAACCGATTTTGCACCTATAGTATAGTAGCGATAGGTTTCATCCCGGTTCCCGGGGAGGATATAGGGGACTGTTTACCCGGAGTTATAAAAGAGTTTCCGCAGGATTCTCAAAAACGTAAATCTACGCGGGAATGAAGTCGCAGGCATCATCTAATATTAAATTAATAAATATTCCGATTAGGAGTCGTTAAGCGTTTAAGGTGCATGACACGGGTATGCCCGCGAAATTCAAATTTAATTTGGTTTTTCACAATTTGTAAACTAATACGACAAAGTAGGCTTATGGCATTCAAATTGCGAGCGTAGGAATATCATCTTCACAGGTTTATATAAAAATCTTTACTTGAAAGTGTCCAGTTTAAGAAATTAGTCAAAATAATGAGTTTGACGTGAGTTACTCACAAATTAGTCATTAATTTGACTAATTTCTTAAACTGGGCACTTTCAAGTAAAGATTTTTATAAAAACCTGTGAAGATGATATTCCTACGCTCGCAATTTGAATGCCATAAGCCTACTTTGTCGTATTAGTTTACAAATTGTGAAAAACCAAATTAAATTTGAATTTCGCGGGCAGACCCTTGTCATCGACCTCTGCCACACATAGATTTATTATTGGGTTCGCAGCGCGCGAACCTATAAATCTATGCGCGCGAACCCATAAATCTATGCTGCCACACTCTTTAACTTGTTAGCCGGCCCGCAGGATTCAAAAAACGTAAATCTACGCGGGAATGAAGTCGCAGGCATCATCAAATATTATTAAATTAATTAAATATTCCGATTAGGGGTCGTTAGGCGTTTAATATGACTGCCACACTCTTTAACTTGTTAGCCCGCCAAGCTAACTCGTACTTGGTGGAAAAACAACGCATAGGAGAAAACATTTTAATTAAAGAATTATTGGACCGTGTGACCAGAGACAAGTAACATCAAGGAGTAACATATAGGATACGTGTGACCATTCGTGTGACCGTGTATTCTGTCGTGTAATCTTTGTCAGAGACAAGATCTTTGTCACTGGTCTGATCTGTGTATCTTTGTAGGATATCCTTCACATCATAATTGAGGTATCATCACGAAGCCAGAGAGAATATTGTAATCACTACGTTTTACACTGTGGTTTTACACGAAGCTATATATAGGTAAAGACGAGTAAAGTCTATTTGTAGAGGCGAAGTAATATATGTAAACAAATATGGCGTCAGATCACGTGATTATAATTGTCATTAGACATATAGTGATGGGAACATTGACAGATTAGTTGTGACTGAACGATTGAATGAATATATTCTGAAATCGATTACCACATACTTCTACGGAGCGAAGTAAATCATGTAAATAAAACATACCAGTCACGTCATTTCAACTTCGCTAACAATATTTTCATATGTTGTATATCACAAAACACTCTCCAATGTCTTATTTCCTGAAGTAAAACATTTAAAGTTATACTCAAAAGTAATTCAATTTAGGCACTAAGAAGCTAATAATTACCAATTAACTAGCAAGAATCCCAAAATAAAAACACAAACTAATGACCTAATGGGTTTTTGACATGTGTTTGACCAGTGAACCATAGACTGAATGAGAGGAGCGGTTTTAGTCGATTGTAAAAATCGAAAATCGTAAAATTAGGGTCATAGATCTTTAATCCCTTTATTACGGCAGGCGGTTGGCGGCCGGGACAAAAAAATCTCGTCATTCATAGAATGTGGTAATCGATTTTCGATTATTATAATCGATTAAACCCGCTCCTATCATTCAGTCTATGGTTCACTTTTCATGTCACATCTCTATGGAATCATTCTATTTCTATATGTCAAACGCCCATTAGGTCATTAGTCTTTGTTTTTATTTCGTGATTCTTGCTAGTTAATTGAAAAATTATTAGCTGCAAAGTGCTTGAATTAAATTACTTTTGAGTATATTATGAACTTTAAATGTTTTACTTGAGGAAATAAGACGTTTGTGAGTGATTTGTGATAAACAACAGTGAAAATATTGTAAGCAAAGTTGCAATGTCGTGGCTGGTATGTTTTGTTTACTTAAATTACTTTGCCTGTACAAATAGACTTTACATAAGCAAATATCTACTTATGTCTATTCCCTCCCCGTAGTAAATATGTTCCTTGTCTATTCCACTCCAGTGGTGTCGGATTTCTCGCTTTCGCTCGGCAGTTAGAGTGGGATACCGGATCGTACAGTGATAAATGAGATTGGCTTCACACATGCAAAGAGTGCGCACTCCATCTGTTTTCACACCTTTGTGTCTCAAAAGGTCTCAACCATGGAACTAATAAGTACTACGTACAACTGGAATGCATACTAACTTATTTAACTTATTTTTAATCAATTTTAATCCTTATATCACGGACATAAGGACCACTACGCACGCAGTATAAAAATGAATCCGAGTGAGACATCCACAACATACCGCGGTGTCCCTTTCTAACAGTGGTCTTTGTGTTGCTATTTCACATTTAACATTATACTTCAAATTTGGTACGTTTATAAAAGAAATCTGAAAAATGATTATGCTATCGAATTAGTCACCTCCTATCCTCCGATTAAAACGATACGATAGACGAAATTTCGGGTGACATAAATTTAGGTACCAAGTATACGGGACAAGTATCGTAAACTATGAAACACGAATTATAACAGGATAGATATTTTTTTCATATTTCAGATTACCAAAAAATGATACATTGCGTGAAAAGTGGTTAAGCATTATACCTGGTGGTAACAGAAAAGTGACCCAAAATTCTGTAATATGCAGCAAACATTTCATGCCAGAGGATTATATTCCTAATTTATCACGGCCCGTTTTAAAAGAAAATGCTCTTCCCTCACGATTCCTCGTGGTAAGCAAGATCAATTTTATTTTTATCTTGAATAGGTACATTTACAGATAATGATAAAAATCCAGCCCGTAACTGTTCCACTACTGGGCAAGGGTCTCTTCTCACTAGGAGAATGCATGACCATTAATCACCACGCTTGCTCACTGCAGGTTGGTGATTTCAGACTGTCAAGTCCAGGTTTCCTTACGATGTTTCCTTCACCGTATGTGCTGTATCACCGTACTTCAACAGAATGAAATTAAAAACATTTTCAAACATGGAGACTGGCATAGTGATGAGATGAGTTCAGGAGCGACAAAGAGTTAAAAATATTTTTTGTATGAAAAATTTGAGCATGTTGATAATTTTATATACCCAGTATGTTCGAAAAGTCAAATCTGTATGGCTCGAAAAGCCAAATATGTATGGTTCGAGAAGTCAATTTATGTTTCGCTTTACAGCAATACCAGTTTTATTGAATTTTTAACCGAATTAAAAAAAATAATTTTTTGTTAAACCATCACCGATAATTATCTGTTTTTACCTAAATGCTTCGTAATTATCGATCCTAAATCGATCGCTGGATCCAGGCGGCGCAAGACCGTGGCTTGTGGAGGACCCTACAGGAGACCTATGTCCAGCAGTCGACGTCCATCGGTTGACGATGACCTAAATGCTTACTTGTGTAAGAGACTTACTAAGAGGCAATAGGCACATATAAAATATCAACATCAATATAAATATAAATATTTTAAAATTATTTGCTAATTTTTATTTCTTCATATAGGTATATTTATATCCCGTATATTGAAGTATCCCAAAATTCAAAAATATTGTGGTCACTCTTGTGGAAAAGGGACACAACTGTCAGTATGGTATCTCTCACTCGGCACACTTTATTAACAAGAGCTCATTCCGGTTGTACGTAGTACTTATTAGTTCCATGGTCTCAACGTAGAGAATCTGTATCATAGTCTAAGACATAGAATAAAATATAGGCTGTAGGCTCAGAAGGGCTGGAACACAGAGCCGTAAAGCCAGTTAATAAACAAAAGAAGTACTGGCACTGTCAATCTGTCAAGAATGTGCTGCCAACTGTCGAACTGTACTGTCAAGTTTCACTTTTAGATTGTAAAATCAGAGACAAGTTGTAAAGTATTGTAACTCAACATTGAAAGATAATGTTGATAAACAAAAAATAAGCCAGACTGCCAGAAACAGGTTAAAAAAATATTTTATGTATTCTTACAAGTTTACTATAATTCAGTTTTTACATAAAGTGATTTCATCAATTTGATTCTTTGGTAAACCGTAATGTATAAATTACACGTAAACTGCTACAAAGAGTTTCACTGCAGAAATGCATAATATAACCAATAAGCGAAGATAAATGGGAGTCACCAATATTATAATAACCGTAATCAGCGGCAGTCATCAGAATGTGGATGTATTTAGGTAAGATATAAGACTAAGTAATCAGGTTGTAATATTATCATTGACGAAAATGCCCGCGATCGCGACGTTCGTGTTTATCGACCTCGAGACGACCGGTCTACCGCAAGAAGAGAATAACAGGACAAAAATAACTGAACTAAGTTTCGTCGCTGTTAAACGGCAACATGTCCTCGATACGCGCAAGGGATGTGCTCCCCGTGTCCAACAGAAGCTTACATTGTGCGTAAATCCTGGCAGGATGGTGCAGCCTGAAGGCACCAAGGTGACAGGCCTTTGCAATGACCTACTGGAACAGGAGCCTCTGTTTAACAAGGAGGTATTTACAGTTATTAACACATTTCTTAATCTCTTCACTAAACCAGTTTGTTTAATAGCTCAAAATGGACACAACTTTGACTTCCCAATATTAAAAAAACACTTCGTCAAACTTGGTGTGAGTTTAGCTGATGATCTCATGTGTGCAGATTGCCTCCATGGTTTCTATGATATTATGGAGAATATGAAGAAAGCTAATAATATATCTACAACAGCTCTTAGAAATTTGGTAAATGAAGAAAATTCAGTTAGTAAAGAGAATAATACACAAATAGATGAAATAGACTTCTTCAGTGACAATACCCTGAGTGCCAAAGCAGTTAATGAAATGACACCTAAACAATCTGTGATAAGATGTGTAAATAAAACACCTGAAAAAAAGAATTCACAGTTAGCTATTTCAAAGGCTCGTAGAAGATTCCCATGGAGCAAAGGTGAGAAGCCAACTGAGAAATATAAGCTGAAGGATATCTATTACAGATTGTTGAATCGTGAAGCCGTAGATGCCCATCATGCTGAGAATGACTGTATATTGGCTCTTGAGTGCTCTGTGGCTTTGGGAGAATCCTTTGTTCAGTGGATTGATGAAAATCACTGTTTGTTTTCTGAGGTGAAACCTATGACTGTAGGTATCCCTCTTTAAAGGTAAATTACTAGAATCATGTTAGCACGCTTTGTAACATAGTTTTTTTTACTAATTTACCTTAGTAAAATTTTATATTACATAAGTTTTGTATTAGGAATGTTTTGTAAGTAGTCTATTTTAATTTACTTAAATATTTTTCTATCTATAGTTAAAATTAAAAATGTTTATTATTAATTATTATATTAAAATATGTAAACTTTATTATAAAATTTTTACATACTTAAATGTTATTTGCATAGTTTGATTTTAAGTGATGATTATAATATTTAATGTATTAGGTATTTTTTTAAGAAATTATAATGAGGTAAAAAAGGCTAACAAATTTTGAGGACATCAAAAAATAAGGCTTGATAAAAACCAAAGTTACTACCTAGTTGTGTGATCTCAAAATTGTAATTGGATAAAGAAATTGCAAAAAAAAACTCATTGCATAGTGATTTAACATCACTATGCAATGAGTTTTTTTTTTGCAATTTCTAAAAATTTAAAATTTTTCTTTAAAATTAACTTTTTAGATAATTTAATTTTTAATCTTAACTATGTACCTACTAATTGCAGTTTTTGATACGAAATATAAATATTTTTAGCAAAAAGTTTCTTTTTTTGTTCATCTTGTCTTGCATGAGTAACAAAGCTGCTTGTTGTGACTGGCTGAATTATTGATATGACAATGGATTTTGAGTAGCCAATTAAAACTATTGTAATTGTAAAAATGATTGATGGAACTTTATGAAATGGCGCTCGCACAGGCCCTGAAACAGGTGTGGTCTACCTATATGTAGTCTGCATATACAGATTAGAGGTTACTTAGAGGTATGTTTTTTAAAGTGCAAGAAACGTAAGAGAAGACAATATGTCCATAGAATAGATCTTCAGTATTGGTCCGACAAAGTAGGTGCCTACTCAACTCACAACATGAAAATGGGATCTCGTACTCTGTAGAGTGGAATCAATCCTACTGAGTGATGCTATGAGTGGAGACCATATTATTGAAAGGGTCACCTCATCTATTCACGTTTCGGAAATCTATATTCTATATATGTATATAAAAATGAAACCCGTTTTCCTTGGTCACGGCATCACGCGTGAATGGCTGGACCGATTTCACTAATTCTTTTTTTGTTGTATTTGTTATTATTAGGAGAAGGTTCTTACGGAAAAAAATATTAAGAAAATCTCTCAGAAATATTGAAAAATATACCTACATTTAATTTTGCATACTAAGGCGGTACGAAGTTCGCCGGGTCAGCTAGTAGATAATAATTTTCAAAAATATGCTACTAAATAGTGATAGCCAAAATTTTACTTTTACATGACTTGAATACCTGACTCCAGACGTTTGTACTACTCGCCCGTTACTTTGGCCTACCGTTAACCGTATCGTCGCGTTGATCGCTTTTAACAACTATTAAGCGTTTTCTGGCTCGCACTAAGCCAGTTATTTGGGAGTCTGTTCATAAAAATAACTGCTTAATTATTGTGCTCACTGTAATATTTGCACAGGTTTACTTCTATTGACTGGGATGTTATGGGGTTGCACGAACCCTTTCATACGACAAGGGACGCGCGGACTGCGCAAAGTGAAAGCAGACACGTGGTTTGGCCAGGCCTGTGCGGAAATAACATTTTTATTGGGCAATTGGAAGGTAGGCTCTGTTCTTCCTACTTTCTTTTAAGGGTAGCTATGTAGGTATTGTAGTATCACAGAGTAATTACTTAGGGTAGGTATATGTATACCTAAGTATTCTTAAACTTACTGGATCGACCATTAGACGTCCATACTATTTGCAGACTACAGGCTCTACCAACTAGTTATCTACAGCTTCCTATTACACCTCCAAGCTGTGCTAGGATGTCTGAATTTTGTACTGAAAATTCTGCCAGCTTTGAGATATCCTCCCCCGTCACGTCACCATGACCCCGCAGCGTTGCTCTTTAGATGTCTCTGTCGCATGACTAACTAAGTACCTACCTACATGGTAGAAATGAATCTCCTTGACCTTACCTAAAGCAAAATTCGGTAGGAAGTAAAAGGGTAGTTCGGTCTAGGAATCACAATTCCATATGAGTTGCAGGATGTTTATTTAAATTAATGAATAACGTACCTACTTAATACGTAATTACTGATAACTTGAAAAATAACGATTATAAATTCTATTGCACACTACCTGATTATAGGTAGGTACTTAGCTATTGTTTGTAACTATTAGCGGTGATAGCATGGTGATTGGTTGATGTTGGTTGGTTTAGATATCGGTACAGCTAGGATAAGGTTTGCGCATAGATAGGTACCTACACGTGGAGAGACCTTTAATAGAGCGTTGGAGCTCTTTTCGTGATGACGACCTTGACTCTTCGTCTCAACTGACAGACTTCCACTGCTGGGTGAAGGCCTTTTACAATGATATCCTGCAGAACAACTCTCAGTTACTCGCTTGGGATCATTCGTCCACCTAGGGGGCCCTAGGCCGCATTCAACTATCTGGGACCCCAAAGATGAGTTCTTCGAGCTTTGTGAAATGAGCGGATCCGTTTGCCACTTCAATTTCGCAAGTCGAAGTTGCTGAGCTATATTTGCTTTGACGACTTCTCTGGCACAGTGGTGAGCGCTGAGGTCTTATAGTTAGAGGTCCGGGTTCGACTCTCGGCAGGGTCTTTTAGGGGTCTAGGGAATCCCTTGGGGAATCCATAGGTTTTAGGTATAAATGCGATAGTGTGTTTGTCTGTCTGCTACTCTTTCCGGGACCATCTATTCGACCCACGGAATAGATAAAGTTTTTCTATGATTCGACCGATTTTGACGAAATTTGGTACAGGGGGATACATAGGTATGTATAGGTAGATACAAAGGCTACTTTTTATCCCGGAAAATAAACCGCGGGAATTAAAACACCTTAATCCACGCGGACGAAATCTCGGGCATCATCATCTTGTTTATTGGAATTTTTCTCTGGTCAGGGAAGGCTCCGGTCGTGGCTAGTTAGGTACCATACCATCCTATCGGCAAAGACATGCTGCCAAGCGATTTACGGTTCCGGTACGATGCCATGTAGAAACCGATTAGGGGTATGGATGTACGTGGTTAAATAATATTATATACCTAACTGCCATACCCCTAACAGGTTAACCCGCTACCATCTTGGACTGCATCATCGTTTACCACCAACTCGCGGTGGAATGATAAAATTTAAAAAAAAACGTATTTTTTACAGTACGTTCTTCCTTGGCTGGTGAACCAAGCTGGTTCGCTGGTGTACCTGTGGGCGGTACAGCGCGTGCCGCTATCGCTCGCGGTGCCCGCAGCTAACAGCTTGGCGTTCGCCTTCACGGCTCTAACCGGCGCTGCGGTCGGCTCCGAGCAGCCATTAGACTCTGGTAATCTTCTCCCTAGCTACTTTATCTTCCTTTCACGTTATGATCTCTTAGACAGACAAATAACTAATAATTGTCTTATCTCATATTATTTCATTTTTCTCTCTGTTATAACTTTCAACTCCAGTATGGCTAGCATGCGCACGTAGAGATATGTTTCTCTTTGTCGCTCTCTTTTCTCTGTCTATCAATATGGATCAGAAAGAGAAAAGAGAGCGACAAAAGTAGAGAGATATATCTCTACGCGCGCATCCTAGCCCTGGTGTTTAATCATCAAAAACATACTTTATAGTAGGTACCTACATAAGTGCTAATTCTTAGTTGTTTCTTTAAAAATTTAGTACTAAAGTAAATTGAAAATGTTAATTCAGTCTTCTGACTTATTGCACTCACAGCAATCGGTCTGTGAGACCGGCATACAAATCGTAATTCGTTATTATCGCTATTCAGACTTGACGACCTCCTTGGCACAGTGGTCTTATAGTGGGAGGTCCTGGGTTAAATTCCCAGCAGGGTCAATTTGGGAATTTATAAATTCTGATTTTTCTCTGGTCTGGTATCAAATAAAAGGGTTTGCTGCGAATACGAAAAATTAAATGAAGTCAAATAAGTTTATAGATTTACTTATTCTAAGGTATGCTATTGAGTGCACGTTGCTGCATCACCAACACTTGCAGGATGCTGATATTGTGTTTATTTTTCTTTTATTTCAGGTGCAATACTGGGAATAGTTTTCATTGGCGTTGGAACTGCTCTTTGTTGCTGGGACAAGGCTGATTAATAAAATAGTAAAATTGCATAAAAGTGTTTTTATTTACTTACCTATTTAACGTTCTGCGACCTCTGGCGCACTATGAGCAATGTAGGAATTTAAATAGATTTCAAAATATTCTCGTCTGGTTGACCATGGCTAGTTACCACCCTACCGGCAGTGTTACCAAGCGATGTATCTTTCCAGTACGATGCTGCAAGGAAACCGATAACGAATATGCGTTAAATAAAACTGCCACACCGCTTCCAAGTTAGTCCATATTCATTGACCACCAGGTAAGTTTGCTGTCAAGGGCTTACCTATTACCTACACCTAGGTAGGTAATAATTTCTTTTTCAGTGCTGCTAGATATATCCCACCAAACTATTTTTGTATGTAACACCTTTTAAATCTTTTAGAAATAGCTATAGATTTCAATGATAGCAATGATTAATACAAACAACAAAGGAATCTTTTATTTTTTTGGTTCAAGATATACACTGCATCAAAATATGAAATTAAAATACAAATTGGAATAGGTACTTACCTACTAAGTTTCATGCACACAAAAATAATAAATACGTAAAAAGAAAACTAAAATCTGGTTACATGGATATGTAGCTTATACTATGTCATATAACTTACAGTGGTGCATATCAAGTTTAATAAATTATTACAAGTTGCTATAAATAAAATTGAATCTTGCAATGTAAACACATTCCGTATACAAAAACTCAAGTATAGTCAAGGTACTAATTAAATAAGTCATAAAATTTAAGAATTACTGCACACACACCTTAATCTCAGTCTGTGTTTACAATTACATGAGGATTAAATATGTAATAAATAGCAGCTATAATAACTACTGGTATAGACACAATAGGAACCCAATATTTACGTAGCCAGCTTCTATCATCTCTGTTTACCACTATTTTCTTCTCTTTATACTTTTTCTTCTTGCCACTCAATTTCCATTCATACTCCTCTAATTCCTTTCGATTTTTCTCCAGTTCCAATTCTTTTAATCTTTGTTGTTCTTTTTCTCTTTCTAACTTAGCAGCAATTTTTTTAGCTTCACAACTTTCATCACACAAAATTTGTATTTCAGAATTCTGAACAGCTTTGCATGGTGCCTCTTTTTTCAAATTACCACAGGGACAGTTAATTTTTGTCTTTTTGATACAAGTTTGATTATCTCGACATGGTTCTGCATGACACACCTTCTTGCAGCGGTGACCACAATCTAAATTCTTTGGGCATTGTTGTTTACAACTCAGCATTTGTTCTGTTCCAGTTGCTAGCTCACGACAACGCATATACATTTCTGTGACCTTGCAATGACATGGAATCCTTTCCAAGATATCACATGGTGGGCACAGCCCTGGATGACAGCCTCGTTTGGCACATTTGTGTGTGCATTTCTCTGGACGGACTTTTAAACATTCTTTGTTGCACTGTTTGCAAGAATAAGGCACATTTGGATAGTCAGGATTGTGTTCATGCAAATGACATAGAAGTTCACATGTGTGATTTCCACATGCAAGTGGTCTACCACATTCGCGGCCACAGGGTCTACGAGTTGCTGTGTGGCATGGCTGGTAATCTGTCTCATGCTCTCCAAAGCATGTGACCAAGACAGGGGTTTCACAAGGTGGACAATCAAGGTTTACAATTTTAGTCTTGGATGGTTGAATCTCCCATGGCGTAGCAGGTTTTTCCACCTGTTTAAACACAACCAACACATATTCGTGACATGTGGCCACACAGCTATGTCCACACTCATAAGTTTTGTTACAAACAGCTTTGCATGGTGGACAGTCACCAAAATGACAAGTATGTTTATTTTCTTCAACATGCCCACATTTATATTTAATCTTACATGGTAGGTTACATTTTGGTGGCCTAGTGTGCTTTTCTCTGCCACAAGGGACTGTTATAAATGTTTCTTTACACCGACAAGTTACTTTAGATTCCAATGGACAAGGATAGCAGGGCCCATGGTGGCACACTGTTGTGCATTTGTGTCGGCCACATTGCAGAGGCTTATCACAGGTTTTTTCACAAGGAGGGCAAATTCCATTGCAACATTTGCGTCCACACCCATGTTTACCGCATGGTCTTGTACCTCTACATTTAGTTTCACATCTGAACTCTTTACTACATGGAAGTGGTCGAGTATGAGTTGAGCACTGGCATTTTTTTTCTATCAAAACCTGGCACGGAGGACAGGGCCCCTTGTGGCACTTTGCTGGGCAATTATGTTCACAGTCTTCATGTTTCTTCCCACAAGTGCTGACACATGTCTCAATCACATCAGGGCACTGTATGTAGCGTTCATTGGAGCCACATGGACAGGATCTAACTCCAGAGTTAGGACACAATCCACAAGCCCCTGTGTGACATATTTTCTCACATTTATGATATCCACATGCATACGGCTTGTTACATTGCTTTGTACATTGCCATATAAGATCATTGCATGGTCGCTTTGTTTTCTCAGCTCCACACTGACAAGATTGCAAGCTAGTGTAATTGCAAGGTGGGCATTCTCCATCATGGCATTCAATTTCACACTTATGTGACTTACAAGGCAGTACTTTTTTACATGGTTGTTGGCAAGACCATAGAGCTGCACTGCATCTAACTCTCTTACGTTCCTTCCCACAGAAGCATGCTCCATTCACTGTCTGTGGGCACGGGGGACACGGCCCTGGATGGCATAATAGCAGGCATTTATGTTTGCAACTCTCTCCCAAAGACAGTCTTTTTCCACAAACTTCCCCACAGGTGTGAGGAATTAACCATGGATGGTGGGCAGGATCGTCAGTTTTACCGCAAAAACAGCGATACTTTCGGGGAATATCATCTTTGCCGTAAGAGTGCCTGCATTTTGGACAGCACCATTCAATTTTTTTAGGTCGGAACACTGCAATCGGGCCATGGCTTTCTTCGCTTCGTAGGCTAATGCTGTCATTCGACCACTTTTGTATACACGATAGATGGAAGTAGGAATAACAGTGCTCACAAGTCCATATCGCATCCACCCGCTTTATAGAACCAATACAGATCAAACATGTAACAGACCTTCCACTTATCGCCTCTTCCAGAAGATTTTTAGTTCTTTCTAGCATATGTGTGTCTCCACCACCCCTCCAGTAGCTTTGAAATACACCGTCCAGGACATTCTGTTCAACGGGTTCTTCATCCTCTGAAGAAGACACCTCGTGTTTTATAATTTGCAAGTGTTTCTTAACGTTATCCTGTAATTTGGCAGCAGCATCGCGATATCTTCTAGCCATGGCTGTAGGTTCTAAGTTTTTGTTAAAACATAATAATATCCAAGAAGAACTAATTACCGATCCTGGAAAATGGAAATCGGAACAATCGGTAAGAAAAATTTCAATGACGTTGACAACAATTTGACAGCCAAATGTCAATTGACAATGATGTGTTATGACGTGTCACATCGTAGACAGAGAAAGTAATATATTCTATGTGTCACATAGAGTAAGAAATGGACCTTTCATCACCATAAACAATACAATAGGTTAATTTACTCAGACATGTACTTTGATTTTATCCGTGTTCACATTCTGTCTGTTCACATATTATTTCACAGACAATTATAGACTATTGGACTTTAGGAGCCTGCTTTTCACTAGAGTAGTGCAATAATACAAAACAGAGAAGTAAATAAAGTATATATGTCACCGTTAGATTGTAAAATCCGTTAGATTATAATGTAACGGTTTCTATCCCGCGAGATTATAAACTGTCGAAAGATTGTGAACCGTTCAATGTTCTGAGTATTAATTTATGAAATATTTATTGTTTTTACGTTTTCTTGTCTCTTTCTTGTACAGTTCGCGCGCGAGTTGAATGCAGAGTAAATGTAAGTGTCACCATACATTTACTCTGCATTCAACTCGCGCGCGAACTGTAGGTTAGGTTAGGGCAGTCATGTCAAACATACGGCCCGCGGCCAGAATCCAGATCTCATAATTTTTATTCGATAGGCAATATTAAAAGTTATTAGCGAGAAACTGTGTGCCGCGCAGTGCGCTGGGCGGTCAACGGATGGCTAACTAACACATCTGGTAACCAGATGTGTCCACGCCTATACATAAAAAAATGCGTCTGGCCCGCTAACGGACCCTAATTTATGCAAATGGCACTTCACGAATTTGAGTTTGACATCCCTGGGTTAGGGTTTGACATGAATATTCAGGTAGTGCCCGGCCGCAGGCCGGGCACTTAGGTTCTATCGGGTTAATATACCTCATATATTACAATTTACCGAAAAATAACGCGTCAAATTGTAAGCAGTATGTTACGGTTCACAATCTGTTGACAGTTTATAATCTATCGAGATAAAAAACGTTATATTATAATCTAACGGTTTTTACAATCTTACGGTGACATATACGTACCATGGAGGTAGGGACGTACTCTGTGCACACGCTCTGTGGTAGGGAATTAGTTGTTTCTCATGTCAGTGATAGGTACACGAAATAGAGAGGGTTACGACAATACATAAAGTACAATATATCATAATAGGATAAGAAGCCAAACAATGTATTTCGTAGTGAATCTTGTTTAATTGTATTAAGGCCTATTTTTATCTATTAATTCGCTTACTTATGACTTTTTATGTAGCACACAGGCTTGAGATTCTGATAAGAAATAATGAAACTACTCGATACTAGATGTCGCCCCTGAGATACAATCGATTTGATTTTTAAGTTGAGTTTATTTATTGTTTGTAGGAGTATTTTACAAAAATATTTTCTAGTCCCACAAACTTTCGACGATCAAACTTCGACGACCTCCGTGGCGCAGTGTTGAGTACTGTTATCTTAACGTGCGCAGGTCCCGGTGCGATCCCTGGCAGGCTCAATTTGGGAATTGATAATTTCTGAATTTTCCCTGGTCTGGCCTGATGGGAGGCTTCGGCCTCGGCTAGTTACCACCCTACCGGCAATAACGAGCCGCCAAGCGATTTAGCGTTTCGGTACGATGCCGTGTAGAAACTGAATAGGAGTATGGGTTTAATATAACTGCCATGCCCCTAACAGGTTAGGCTACAATAAACTTGACAAAAAAAAATTAGTTAAAATTAATTAATTTAAAAATAGCTTTGACCGGATTTTGATATTCAACCTATTTTAGGTCTATTTATCTATTATTAAATAAAAATAAAAAGTAGGTTTCATCCATTAAACAGCTCGGTGAAGGTCGTGGTTGTATACTGGATCTTAGCTTACCATCTTGATGACTGACTGAGAGACTGTATCATCACTTATCATCAGGTGAGATCGCAGTCAAGGGCTAACTTGTAGCGGATAAAAAAAACAAAATCTTATTTGACCCAGTGACAGCGTAGGTAGTAAATATTAAAAATAATAAATTAAAAAAAAACCGCCTTCAAAAACTAAAAAGCAAAAAATAATTGGACATATTTACATATTATTATTTCCTTGCGTCAACTTTGCTTATGCTTGTTATACCCGCCCGACTTCAACATAGTGGGTAGAAATAATAATATGTAAATATGTCCAATTATTTTTTACTTTTTAGTTTTTGAAGGCGGTTTTTTTATTTAAAAATAATTTTATTGTTTGCTTTTTGCTGTAAATATAAAAAAAGAAAAAAGAAAAATAGGTTCTCGAAAGGTAGACAGACCTGTACCTACCTAATAACTATCTGGGTTCGTGTCCTTATAATATTTAAGTTCCTTTGATTTCCCCAGGATTCCATCATCAGACCTAATGACCATGGGACCACGTGGAAAGTATACCCCTTCAAAAAAAAAAGAATTTTCCAAATCAGTCCAGGCGTCTTCGAGTAATCGGGGAACATCTGTCTTCGAAGATCTTCATCAGATCTTCACCAAATTTATATGGGACCACCTTTGAAGTATACCCTTTCAAACAAAAAAAGAATTTTCAAAATCGGTCCAGGCGTCTTCGAGTAATCGGGGAACATACATAAAAAATAAAAAAAAAGATTCCGACGAATTGAGAACCTCCTCCTTTTTTTGAAGTCGGTTAAAAACTAAACAGGCATAGTTCCAGTTTTGGCCACCGGGCCAGATAAGTTGGTGGGTTATACCCATAGAAAAACCCTTTATCTATTCCGTGGTTATACCTACCGGTTTGTAGTTGTATCTTCTAAAGCGACATTTAGATTAATAGTGATGACACTCAGAGCAAGTATCGATGGACATGTTCGATGTTTCTACAGTACCGTCGTAGATAATATTGGTTATATTATATTAATAGTAATAACAGGTAACAGTACCTAATATAGGTTTCCGTCGTGGGTATATCGACTTAGGTAATTATTTGTTTACAAATAGTTAATTATAAACGAGAATCGTAAAAATAGACCTTAAACTAAATGTCATAAGATTCATTATGAAATAAGTGATGCTTGACTTCTTTTGATTAACTAATTTTTAACACGTCTTAGTACTACTACCCTAGCTAAAAGAAGCAAATAAAAATAAAACACTGAAATTAGAAATTAATTTTAATTAAAATTCATTATTCTTAAGTTTAAAATTAAAACAATATTATTATTTTTTTTGTCGAAGCAACTTATTATTAAATTTCTTGTAGGTACCTTACTTACAAAAATAATACAAGGAATTTATTTTATTAGATTTTAAAAGTAGAAATCTGAAGCTAAACAAAATATTATGTGAAATATGCAGCACAAAAATGCCTAAAATTAGTTCCCAAAAATAGAAGAATTGTGTTACGTGAATTTAAAATTAAAACTGACTACTTATCTAACAATTGGTAACGTTTAAGGCGTTTAAGGTTTATTGCAATGGCACTATGTTAAGTTACCTTTAATAATAACAATACCTAATATACTTAAGTACTAAAAATTATGAAATAGTTATTACTTATTATGTTGATTAGAATTTTAAAAAACATAAAATATAATAGAAAAAGATTAGGAGAAAAAAATTAATAAAGCTTTATTTGGATAAACTATACATCTTGTTTAATAAAATTAATAGATATCATAATAATATGTAATTTGGAATGCACGCAGTCATTCGGTGTTTTTAAATTGAGTCCCTATTTAGGTGAGCCCCAGTGTGAAAAAGTGCCTATTAATCTAAACTCTAATTTATAATTTATTTTACAAATTTGTTATAATTATTAATTCTTTACAAAACTTGTCAGAACTTATCGTACGCGGGTATTCTCTTGCTTTTTAGTCTTCGACAGTTTGAACCAGCCCGCTTTTTTATCTTTCGGTATCGATATCGAACGTGAAACTCTTCTTTCGCGATCATCCCTGTTCAATATCTCACTCGATTGGCTTTTTTTCTCAGTCGCACCTTTACGGGATATCGTGTTTTGAGATACGTCGTTCTCTTTTCCCCTCTTCTGTCGGTACAGTGTGGTACTTGAACTTGTTAGTCTGTTTTGACTGTTAGGACGACGATTTAGGGTTGTTTGGCTGTAAGATTTCTTCTGCAGCGGTTTCTCTCTTACTTCTCTCACTTCTTTTTTGGCTTTACGCGGTTTTTGTGCGTAGTGAACATCATACTGTTCGTTGCGGTGACGCGGGGTCCATGGCGCGAAGAGGGAGAAGCTCTTAGTGGAGCTTCGCACCTGGATGTTGGAAGACATGACAGAAGAGACGTCGTCTCTGGACCGGTGTCGAGCTACACGCCCCGGGTCTGGGATGTCTCCAACTGGAATTAAATTTAATTGTGTTTAATTAAGGTTGATTAGCTTGCTTAAGTATAATATTATATTACATCCAGCCAAGTTTGTTGCAAATACCACGATTAAAAACTTAAAATTCTTTAGCTTTTTAACTACCTTTCTGGCGCAGTGGTGACCGCTTATAAGTGGGAGGTCCCAGGGTCGATCCCCGCTAGGGTCAATTTGAGTATTTATGAATTCAAAATTTTCTCTGGTCTGGTCTGGTGGTAGGCTTCGGCTGTAACTAGTTACACATAAGTAACTACGTTCCGCCGAGCGATTCTGGTACGATGCCGTGTACTAAACCAATAAGGGGTGTGTGTTGAACTAACAGGTTAGCCCGGTACCATCCTAGACCGTATCATCACTTAAATGTACCATCCATGAGAGATTGCAGTCAAGGGCTTAGTCTTAGTGGAATAAAAGAAGGTGTAAAAATTGTTTTACCTGTGGTAGCGTGTAAGTAGACTACACTCCGCTGGGACTGGTGACTGGAGTCTCCCTCTGTGCTGCTCTCGCCGGAATGGGCCACCGGTGTTCGACGATGTGATCTTCAACAGGAAAAAAAATTCAATGCATCATCAATCTATCAATTCATTCATCAATTCTAAATAAAAAAATTGGCAGTCACGGGGACTGCCGATAGAAGTGAAAAAAAATATATTTTTTTTTATAAAAAGAATTAAAATATAAACCTTAACAGTAACGCATTAAAGTTTAATGTCGAATGTAGTATAACTATATTTAAGACCTTCGTAACAACGCGAGCATGTCGCTGTTCGCGAGCATGTCGGTCTTCGCCAATCCACAAGTTTACCCCCTACCAAAAAGTGCTCAACGCGTCTAAAGAAATTTTCACTTCAATAATCAGGTACAATACTCACTTTGAATCTCTGCTTAGCTCGGGTTTGCTACTTCTTAGTTCTGACGAACTTCCCCTGTCGTCGCCCCGATGCCTCCTCATGTCTACCTTGCTTGCTTTGAGAGTCTTCGAACTACTGTGACTCCTCGATCTGTCGTACGGACTGATCGGTGGTTTGGAAACCATTTTCTTTCCGAATTGACTTTCGCTCTCCGAATTACTTTGGATCTCCGAAATATTTTTCAAGTTCCTCTTATAATACTCCTTCGTTTTAGGCGATTCGCTTTTATCTTTATGGAGGTTTGACAGAGAGTAACTCTTATTTGATAGTTCGCTGTGGTCCACCTCGTCGAGACCCGCACTGGAATTGGAAATGGTCTTCCGTAGTGTTCCATGGCTCTTCGTCGGGTGGCTCTTGGTTTTAGTAACGGTCCGTTTTAAGTTCGTGTCTGATTCATGGTCGGTATCGCCAAAGAAGCGAAGATTTTTCGCGGGAGAGTTTAATGGTTTAGCTGGTTTCGACCAGATGCGGCGGCTTGATTCGTCTTCTGTAGTAATTACGCTTTCTTTTTCGACCTGTAAGATATTTAGCAAAATTTTAGTGATCATTATGTAAAATCAATCTCGTTGGTCTAGTGGTTGGCATGTTCGTCTGCGGCCGAAGAGGTCCCGGGTTTGAGTCCCGGGCCATAATTGAGTATTGGTTTTTCTGACTATAAATTCTCAGTACTAGCCCGGAGTTAGGAAGTTGGCGGAGATTCACCCTCGTGCCTCGGAGAGTACGTTAAGCCGTCGGTCCCGGTTATTATAACATGATAACCGGTAATAGTCGTTAAAGCCCGCCAACCGGCATTGGGAGCAGCATGGTGCGTCTAAGCTCTAGTTCCCTCTCTCCTATGAGAGTGGAGGCCTGTGCCCAGCAGTGGTACGTTAATGGGCTGTAGTGGATGTCAAATCAAAAAACATATCAAATGAAAAGTTTTCAAGACAGATTTGTTTACTGTAGGTTTAATTCAATTTCGAGACCAAGACAAAAAATATTTATACTTAGCACGTTCTCGGGTTTAAGAGATTAGAAATTCTGAAAAGTTTCGGAAAAAAGAGATGGTCGTAAAAAGAAGTTCTTGCTTCCTTGCGACATCCAACTGTAGATAGAATTCTCGAGTGCCACCTGTTTCACTAGGTACAGGAGCTGATTGCTAACCCTCAGTACTTGGAGAGGCTCACGAAGAAGAGGATTATTACTGGATTTATTAAAAACTACTGAGTACCTTAGCGTTCTTCTCTCGCTTCTTGCCAAGCCTGTCGATGGACTTGAACCAGTTGCCGGAGGACTGTGGGGCGGGCTCGCGACGCGGCGGCGACGGCGTAGGACTAGGGGTGGCCAATCTGCGTCTCTCGCGATATCTCTGTGCCTGCAATTTGAATTTTACAGCTTAGTTTCATGAGTTAGGTTGCTTTAACAGTTTACGATAAAACTATCTAAACGTTACTTTGCGGAAGTCCATGTTAACCAAGGAATACGAAACGTAATTCACTATGATCCGCCAAATCAGACAATGAATTAATCTATATGGTAGGTACAACAAGCAGCCCGTGATACTATGTTGTCCTACTATCAAAATTATACAAACTGGATGACAGAATCGTCTTACATCGTAGACGTTCATCGATACGAATTCTACTCTGCTCATAGTCCTTGGAAAGAGATCTTTTACAGTTCCATGACTCTGCTATAATCATGTTCCAACGAAATCATAAATCATTCTGTATTAAAAGATTTTTTTGCTCATAGTTCTTATTTTTCTTTGCATTTTGCAATAGTAAACACATTTTGAAACAAGTCGAGTATCTAATCAATTAGGTACAGGGAACCAGAAGAGCAGCAATGATTGATAATATATGCTTGTTAGATGGTCATGATCATAAAATAGAGAAAACGTCATAATAATTCTATGCTCAGACTAATAACAACGTTTAGGTATATAAGTAGGCAAGTAGGTAGGTACATGCAAATATGAGCTGAAATCTTAAAATATGTGTAGGTATAATATGTTGGCATCAAGACCTATTGATTTTAATTTTTACATATTTTTTTTAAAAACTTAGAGTTTATTTTACGAAGTTATCCTATTTGCCGGTTTCTTAAGACTTAAGGACGTATTTCCGAAACGGATAGGTATGAAATCGCACTACTACACATGCTTCATTCCCACGCACACACATGCACGAATAAGCAGCGTTGAATCAACTTGTACTTATCGATACTTCGATATATTATTATATTTATTTTTCACTTCCGGACTTTGGGCTCGTTTTATTAGTTATAATAAGATCTTAGCTCAAGACTTGGTGGAGTGACCTGAAGATATACTTCGACGACTACTACTGGAACTCATAGACGCGTAGAGCTAGGCATATCGAATTTGGACTCAATTTGTTAGTAATGATGAGATCTTACCTCAAGTCTTGGTAGAGTGACCTGAAGGTATACTTCGACGACCACTACTGGAACTCCTAGACGCATAGAGCTAGGTGTATCGAATTTGGGCTTGTTTTGCTAGTTATGATGAGATCTTACCTCAAAACTTGGTGGAGTGACCTGAAGGTATACTTCGACGACCACTACTGGAACTCCTAGACGCGTACAGCTAGGCGTATCGAATTTGGACTCAATTTGTTAGTTATGATGAGATCTTACGTCAAAACTTGGTGGAGTGACCTGAAGGTATACTTCGATGACCACTACTGGAACTCCTAGACGCGTAGAGCTAGGCGTATCGAATTTGGACTCAATTTGTTAGTTATGATGAGATCTTACCTCAAAACTTGGTGGAGTGACCTGAAGGTATACTTCGATGACCACTACTGGAACTCCTAGACGCGTAGAGCTAGGCGTCTCAAATTTGGACTCAATTTGTTAGTTATGATGAGATCTTTCCTCAAAACTTGGTGGAGTAACCTGAAGGTATACTTCGATGACCACTACTGGAACTCCTAGACGCGTAGAGCTAGGCGTATCGAATTTGGACTCAATTCGTTAGTAATGATGAGATCTTACCTCAAGTCTTGGTAGAGTGACCTGAAGGTATACTTCGACGACCACTACTGGAACTCCTAGACGCATAGAGCTAGGTGTATCGAATTTGGGCTTGTTTTGCTAGTTATGATGAGATCTTACCTCAAAACTTGGTGGAGTGACCTGAAGGTATACTTCGACGACCACTACTGGAACTCCTAGACGCGTACAGCTAGGCGTATCGAATTTGGACTCAATTTGTTAGTTATGATGAGATCTTACCTCAAAACTTGGTGGAGTGACCTGAAGGTATACTTCGATGACCACTACTGGAACTCCTAGACGCGTAGAGCTAGGCGTATCGAATTTGGACTCAATTTGTTAGTTATGATGAGATCTTACCTCAAAACTTGGTGGAGTGACCTGAAGGTATACTTCGATGACCACTACTGGAACTCCTAGATGCATAGAGCTAGGTGTATCGAATTTGGGCTTGTTTTGCTAGTTATGATGAGATCTTACCTCAAAACTTGGTGGAGTGACCTGAAGGTATACTTCGACGACCACTACTGGAACTCCTAGATGCGTACAGCTAGGCGTATCGAAAATGGACTCAATTTGTTAGTTATGATGAGATCTTACCTCAAAACTTGGTGGAGTGACCTGAAAGTATACTTCGATGACCACTACTGGAACTCCTAGACGCGTAGAGCTAGGCGTATCGAATTTGGACTCAATTTGTTAGTTATGATGAGATCTTACCTCAAAACTTGGTGGAGTGACCTGAAGGTATACTTCGACGACCACTACTGGAACTCCTAGACGCGTACAGCTAGGCGTATCGAAAATGGACTCAATTTGTTAGTTATGATGAGATCTTACCTCAAAACTTGGTGGAGTGACCTGAAGGTATACTTCGATGACCACTACTGGAACTCCTAGACGCGTAGAGCTAGGCGTCTCAAATTTGGACTCAATTTGTTAGTTATGATGAGATCTTACCTCAAAACTTGGTGGAGTGACCTGAAGGTATACTTCGATGACCACTACTGGAACTCCTAGACGCGTAAAGCTAGGCGTATCGAATTTGGACTCAATTTGTTAGTTATGATGAGATCTTACCTTAAGTCTTGGTAGACTGACCTGAAGGTACACTTCGACGAATACTACTGAAACTCCTAGACGCGTAGAGCTAAGTGTATCGAATTTGGACTCAATTTGTTAGTTATGATGAGATCTTACCTCAAAACTTGGTAGAGTGACCTGAAGGTATACTTCGAAGACCACTACTGGAACTCTTAGACATGTAAAGCTAGGTGTATTGAATTTGGGCTTGTTTTGCTAGTTATAATGAGATCTTACTTCAAGACTTGGTGGAGTGACCTGAAGCCTGAAGGTATACTTCGACGACTACTACTGGAACTCATGGACGCTTCGATGTAGTTGTGTCGAGTTCTGATACGTTTTGTTATTTATGATGAAATCTTACTTCTCCGTCAAGGCAAGAGTAAACAGGCATTTTCCAAGCAAGTGCGCTCAAACTTAGGCCTCATGCTTTTCATAAGCATGATTGTCGTCAAGCGCAAACTTATCTTGCATTAAAAAAACTCTGAACTTTGTGGAGTGACCTGAAGTTATCTTTGGAGGTTATCAAGTGGAGTAATGGAACACTAAGGTGACTAGAGCTCGGTGTGTCCAGTTTACGGTTTATGTTTGTTATGATTAGATTTTACCTATATTGTACCTGAAACTTCCAACTAGGAAAACGCCTACTTTTGTAACAAAAAGGTAACAAAATAAAATGACTTATTGAAATTCGAAAATTGTTGTCGAAGTATAGGTCACTCCACCAAATCTTGAGGTAAGATCTCATCATAACTAACAAAAAAAAAAAAAAAACAAAGAGCCCAAATTGGACACAACTGGCTCTAAGGGTCTAGGAGTTCCAGTGGTGGTCGTCAAAGTATACCTTCAGTCACTTTTCCAAGTCTAGAGGTAAGATCTCATCATAACTAGCAAAACGAGCCTAAATTCGATACACCTAGCTCTATGCGTCTAGGAGTTCCAGAAGTGGTCATCGAAGTATACCTTCAGGTCACTCCACCAAGTTTTGAGGTAAGATCTCATCATAACTAACAAATTGAGTCCAAATTCGATACGCCTAGCTCTACGCGTCTAGGAGTTCCAGTAGTGGTCATCGAAGTATACCTTCAGGTCACTCCACCAAGTTTTGAGGTAAGATCTCATCATAACTAACAAATTGAGTCCAAATTCGATACGCCTAGCTCTACGCGTCTAGGAGTTCCAGTAGTGGTCATCGAAGTATACCTTCAGGTCACTCCACCAAGTTTTGAGGTAAGATCTCATCATAACTAGCAAAACAAGCCCAAATTCGATGCACCTAGCTCTACGCGTCTAGGAGTTCCAGTAGTGGTCATCGAAGTATACCTTCAGGTCGCTCCACCAAGTTTTGAGGTAAGATCTCATCATAACTAGCAAAACAAGCCCAAATTCGACACACCTAGCTCTACGCGTCTAGGAGTTCCAGTAGTGGTCGTCGAAGTATACCTTCAGGTCACTCTATCAAGTCTTGAGGTAAGATCTCATCATAACTAACAAATTGAGTCAAAATTCGATACGCCTAGCTCTACGCGTCTAGGAGTTCCAGTAGTGGTCATCGAAGTATACCTTCAGGTCACTCCACCAAGTTTTGAGGTAAGATCTCATCATAACTAGCAAAACAAGCCCAAATTCGATACACCTAGCTCTACGCGTCTAGGAGTTCCAGCAGTATTCGTCGAAGTGTACCTTCAGGTCACTCCACCAAGTCTTGAGGTAAGATCTCATCATAACTAACAAATTGAGTCCAAATTTGATACGCCTAGCTCTACGCGTCTAGGAGTTCCAGTAGTGGTCATCGAAGTATACCTTCAGGTCACTCCACCAAGTTTTGAGGTAAGATCTCATCATAACTAACAAATTGAGTCCAAATTCGATACGCCTAGCTCTACGCGTCTAGGAGTTCCAGTAGTGGTCATCGAAGTATACCTTCAGGTCACTCCACCAAGTTTTGAGGTAAGATCTCATCATAACTAGCAAAACAAGCCCAAATTCGATACACCTAGCTCTACGCGTCTAGGAGTTCCAGCAGTATTCGTCGAAGTGTACCTTCAGGTCACTCCACCAAGTCTTGAGGTAAGATCTGATCATAACTATCAAAACAAGACCAAATTCGATACAAATAGCTCTACGCGTCTAGGAGTTCCAGTAGTAGCCTTCGAAGTATACCTTCAGGTTCACTACCACGCTCGGGGAAGAGAGACTAATAAATTTCTAAATTCTATCAAATAAAAAAAATGTTATGTAGGTACCGTACCATAGGTACCTTATCGATATATCAGCAACTCAACTCTACTCAAGTATTTCGTGTTCGTACAGCGATGTTTTTCGACACCGGGCTGCTTGCAACCGAGACAGGGTCCACTCACGACGGCGGTCAAACGCTGACTAATTTATAATTTCAAATCAAACCAGAGACCGAGTAAGATCAAAATAACCCTTATTTTCACTTCGTTAAGATTTACAAAATATGTGAAAAAAATACAAGCGATTTTTATTTAATTTCTTGTACTATATGTACTATTTTTAATATTTTCCTTACCAAAATTTTGAGGTGAACATATCTACTATCAGATGGTATTTTTTAATGACAAAAAATCGGCGTATTTACAGTAAAAAATGTACCCAAATTCGCCCCTAAATCGTCAATTTTGAGTGAAGAGGTTAGGGAAAATCATTTTTATAGTATTCAAAATAAAGATTTTTAACAAAGTTATTTCCAAAAATTGGAGATGTAGGATCAATCTATGTATAGTCATTTTTAGTTCCATCTTATTTTGCTTGACTTAGTCAAAAAATGTACCGAAAACTCCAATATATTTGCAAATACGCCCTTAAGGCGCTGTGAGCTCACTAGATGAAAAACACAGGCGCGCGGGGGTGAAATCGAACAAGCGCATGTCGCAAAAAATGCATGAAATAATTTGTAAAAAAGTTAATATTTACTTTTCATACAAATAAAACCGACAATGTGTTTGATTTAGAAATATGAATTTTATCTTATATTTCTAGAGCTAATTATTGGTTTCAATAAGGAGAAAAATTGCTTTAAAAGGTAAATTAAGAGGTACGTTTAAAATAAATTTCAATGCAGAGATTTTTTTAAAATTGTGTTTTGTGTGTTTTTGTGTTTTGTTGTTTTGACGACCTCCGTGGCGCAGTGTGTAGCGCTGTCGCCTTAACGTGCGGAGGTCCTGGGTTCGATCCCCGGCAGGGTCAATTTGGGAATTTATAATTTCTGAATTTTCCCTGGTCTGGCCTGGTGGGAGGCTTCGGCCGTGGCTAGTTACCACCCTACCGGCAAAGACGTGCCGCTAAGCGATTTAGCGTTCCGGTACGATGCCGTGTAGAAACCGAAGGGGTATGGGTTTAATATAACTGCCATGCCCCTAACAGGTTAGCCCGCTACCATCTTAGACTGCATCATCACTTACCATCAGGTGAGATCGCAGTCAAGGGCTAGCTTGTAGTGGATAAAAAAAAAAAAAAAAAAAAAAAAGATGCGTCAATGGCTGCTCAAAGGTCTTGAAAACAGCACATTATTTTTACAAGCATACATTATGTCACCGTTTGATGGATACAATGTTTTTAAAAACCCCCTTTTACGCTACACAGGGCCTTAAGTACATAGTGGCTTCTCGAATCGACTCGGTAGGTTTAATAAAGTACTAGGTACATAAAGAGGAGTGTTCACAACGAATAAATTAATTAAAACTTGACTTTTTATTGAACGAGTCTATGTATTACATTGATTGATATAGGTGAGTAGGACTGAGTAACAATTCTGATAAATTAATGTAACCTGTTGCTTTTTATGTACTTTTATGTTTTTGTGGTATGCAATAAAGCATACCTTTAACAATATCATACATAAACATTGTCTCGTTTAATAAAACGTCAAGTCTTTCCTAGTCTTGTAGCACATACCACAGTAGCTCTAGTACCGATATTACTTTAGTAAAAAATTAATAAACATTTCAGTCTGTAATCGAACCGGAACACAGGCTTTTCATTGATCGAGCTTAACTCGCAAGGCCATCGGGTCTGCCATATGGTACGTGACCTTACTGTGAACATATTATATCTTTCAAAATGGACTTTATATTGAATGAAAATTATCATCAAATATTGGATTAAAGCCAAATTGATGTATAATTCAAAATTATATTAGATGTATATATGTATAGTTCGAAGTACCATTAGCAAAATAACAAAACACTGTTACTGCAGATGGTTGAATCACATTAAAAGTCTGCAGCGATTCGCATTTTAACCGACTTCTAAAAAGGAGTAGGTTTTCAATTCGGCGCGTATTTTATTTTGTCTACCAAAAATACTTACTTTATTTAGGCTTTTTTGGTTCCCGCGGGAACTCCTTAATTTTCCTTGACAAAAAGTAGCATATGTGCTATTCCAGACTATAATCTATCTTTGTGCCAAATTTCATCCAGATCCGTTCAGCCGTTGGGGCGTGATTGAGTAACAAACATCCATCCATCTATCCATACATCCAAACTTTCGCATTTATAATATTTGTATAGATAGATTTTAAGTTAAAAATACCTACGTAGGTCGTAGGTAGGTATAGTGTAATCCTAGTGGTTTAGACGTTAGCCGTCTGTTCAGGTGGTCGGGGCTTCGATCCATGGGCACTCACTTCTAACATTTCTGAGTAATGTCCATTAGAAGCTCTTTAACGGTGAAAAAAACATCGCGAGGAAATCTACATGCCGAGAATTCTTCACAATGTTCTGGAACATGTGTGAAATCTGCCGATCAGAGGTGCAATCATGTAAGGATTGGGTATCGTACATACCTAAACGTATGAGAATGGATACACGAAATTGAGCTCTAATTCAATGCCGTTATGGTTTATTTTACTTTGAAGCCAAACTTTAACGATTAGATCGGCAATCCTTACATGATTGCACCTCAGAGGCCCAATAATAGTCTAAGCAAATCGTAATCATTTGACAGCTTAAAACGTATTTGAACGGAGTTCATTACATGCTTTTTAACATGCAGGCATCTATGAACTCCTTAAACGAGTCGAATTATACGCTTGACAAACCATTACGATTATGTACGATTTCCTTACACAAACGGGGGGCTGAACTTGCCAGGCGTGTTGTGGTTGATGGCAAAAAATCTTCTCATTCAGGCTATGCGATATAAGAGACTTGGAAAGGCAAGAAAGAATTCAGCGAATATAATAGCATTTAGTAGACCGTAGTAAAAAACCGACCGTAGTAAATTATATAGTAAAAAAGTTATTTAAACTTATAGGTAGGTACTAAGTGTGACTTGCATTTAACACGAGAACCATTTTAAAATCTTCAGCATATTCTGACACTATCGAGGTCATAATGTAGTCGTCGAAGAGAATAGTAAGTAATTTGTATTATTAAAGCTACGGGCACTTCTTTACCGAATTTGGAGCTTTATGTCTTTGCAAATGAACATATCAGAATATCTTACAGTGGCCGTATATGATTGCGATTACAGTAGAAGTGCAGACCATAGACATAGGATTTTTTCGCTACGAGACTGCTGCCTGACTCACGCTGTATGTGACCTTATATGGTGTTATCATGTTGAAGCGGACAAATAAGCTAGAGAAAGGAAGTTCTAAGTCTCTACAAATATTAATTTTTGCAATTTGCTGTAAATTTTTTTTTTCAAAAGAGCAACCACCTTGTTCCTTGGTGGTGCTTCTCAGTAGGAACGTCATTCCGAACCAGTGGCTCGACTTCACGAATTCACTCGACTATGCAAAAACACTTGTTAAAAGTCTACTTGAATAAAAAATATTTGATTTGATTTGATTTGCAATTTAGGTGCCCCAATTTATGTTTGTTTGTTTGAAATTCTTTATTGCACATTCATTGCACTGTACAAAAATTTTTGCTGAGCCTGCAAAAATATGATGAGAAAATTACAGATTTCTTCTGAGAACCCAAAGCCAAACCAATTTAGACAGAGTACCTATCAATTTAATACCATTGACTATTGTGATGAAATTGTGCATTCACATTTGAGGAACAAATCTCAACATTGAGGAACAAGTTTATGTACTTGTGACTTGCCTAAGCATGCATGAGTCTTAAAACACCAAAACTCATTGAATTAATAGATCTCATTTCCAAATTACAACTGCCCAAAATCTACAATCTAAACTTTTTTACGAGATGATAATATGGTAGACGTATGGAAAAGATTAGAAGACTCTCAGCTTACTTCTTACTAGTTCTTCTTCTTAGTTACTTCTACCTTCTTCTTTTGCTGCTTGTGACCACTGAGTGAGAACCAAGATTATAGAGATCAAAATAAATTGGTAGAGGATAAATTAGGCTTCAATTCTGCTAATTTCTGAGAGTCTTAAGATATACAGAGATAGATACCTATGACTAGAAAATGATATGCAGCCGTATTGAATCATTCAAGCATAATATTTTAGATCGTATTACGCGAAAGAATCACAGGCATTTGCGAGTAAAGAATAATATAATTCCATTACGAACGACAACGGGAATTGTACCCGCTAACCCATACGTTCTTATGTACACAGATTGGTATCGGCCAGACGTTTTAACGTCAGCTTTCTAATAAGATTTTGTATGACAACAGCACACTCTTATAATATTTGAACAGCTAATCGATCAAACGGGTGTTTGGGACCAGGACGAGGGCCCTATTACAGTAGAAATATTGCATACAGCGTAACGATCGCAATAAAATAAAATACAATAAAATCACCTCTGATTGGTTGTTTTTGGCCAATAGCCACTGTCGCAGCTAATATTATTTATTCAACCAAGCTTATTACAATTGAAATTGTAATTGTGAATGTGGCTGCCGGTTGTCATGCTTTCAACTCTTTGACCTACGAATCCGTAGACGAGTGATTTAAGGATATTGATGGTACTGTACAGTTTTGTCGAAAGTGTGGTAGTGAGTAACTAAACCTACAGGATAATATAAAATGATGTTGAGTCTATATTAATTTAGTGTCTGTGTAATTTATTTATTTCCTCTATTTTTAATGGATAAATTCGGTAATCAACTGAGATGACACCATAAACACTGGATGGCAAGTACATCGTTAATATTGTTGGATTCATGTTTAATGAACTTACAATTTTAATATTTGGCCACTGGCATAATATTATGGAATGGACTGAATCTGAATTTTTTGAACAGTTCTGAAAAATATCTTTGTGCATTTTCTAAACGGATCCACTTGTTTTCTTCAAGGTCGAGTTCTAGCCAAACCGCTAAGCAATTTTAAACATAAAATGGCACATAAAAACGATTTACTACTATCCAGTTAATTAAATTAAGGCTGAATAGCGTTTTGACGTCTGTCAAGTAAAAAAGTCGATATAACTGATGATGTGTAAACTGTAGGAGTTAATGTACTGCGAATTATTTGACACTGGATTTTGACCCTAGTAGCAAGGTCGTTAAGAGCCAATATTTTCAAAAGGCCAAATTCGCAGTTCAACAGCCTGGGAGGTCAATGTCGTCGGCGACATCGAATACATGACGTCATCTGTTAACACGTTTTTAAATAATTTCATCTGAGACAGATAATTTGCTGAATGAATAATGTGAGCAGATACGAGTATAACTGAAAATGGTGATAATTTATAGTTCTCGGCAAAATGGACCTAGACTATGGCACGATTGAAAACTACATTTGGAAAGCTACTCTCAGGTATTTATGTACAAAAGGTAAGTTATGAAAAATTTGAGTCAAGTAAAGTTCTTTTTTATTTCCCTTCACCCCTAGACTGCAAACGCACCTGATGGTTAGTGATAATACAGTCTAAGATGGTAATTGGCTAACAGTTACGCCCACACACAACAATCCAAACACTTAATCGGTTTCTACTTTCTACACGGCATCGTACCGGAATGCCTAAATCCTTATGAACATCAAACCAGAAAACATCAGAATTCCAAAATTGCCGGGGATCGAACCCGGAACCTCCCACTTAAAATACCACTGCGCCAGGGAGGTCGTTAAAATTTAAGGTAAATAATTTCCTGTTTAAAATTTCTTACATTATTTAACAACCTTAGAAAAGTTACACAAGCTGATTTTATTTCAAGATATCCAGTATCCACACATACACACACTTTCCATATCTGTTACTCACTTAACGAATTATCTGCCTGAGGTTTAAATATTACCTAACTAGATACATACCACATAACTGATGTAAGTTATTGGCAAATTGGTAATAGGTAAATGATAACATTGTTTTAGGCTGCACCTATAGGCCCACTGTCCCTATCGGTCATAGCATTATCGCTTACAGTCATTGGTCGGTGTCGTAAATGACACTAGAGTTATAATTGGGTACAATTGTGCACAAAAACAAATCAAAGCGAAAACAAACTGACAGGACAAAATGTCTGCGCAAAACTTCCGTGTCGCGTCAGATGGGGAAGGCTTCCATAACTTAAACAATACAACACTTCATACAATAGGGATGATGCCTATATAAAAAAAAAATATTTCTTACTGATGATTAAATAGAGGGTCTTTCAAAAGACCTAAAATTCCCATCCTCAGTTAGTTTTGAGTTTTATAATCATTTTAAACTATAGATTAAAGAAAAAAAGTGTGTAGAAATTTGATGACGTCACAACTATAGACCCTTGATATAATACAAAACATAATATCTGCAGCAGCTTGGCTGTTGGATCAAGAAGGACTGGCGCGGAAGGCGGACTTTAGATGGCATGCATTATGTTATGAGGAGGTTACATACTCTGATTCTGACAGCGGTTGCTTGAGTATAAAAAAAGAAATAAGTAGGTATGAATGATGATATCTATCATCGAGACCAATCATATCATATTATCATACATTCATACCTCTTCAGCGATCTAATATATATCTGTTATAAAAGTCCTAATTAGACTATGGGATAAAGGATTATAATATTATGTATGATTGGGGAATTGAATCTGAAGGTTTATGAAAAGTGTATTCATAAATTCATCAGCTATCCGAGCTTAGAGCTATTCCTAGAGGTTGCGATAAACTTAGATCTTATATTATACCTAGAGAGAAGTCAATATCTATTATCTGCATATAATACAAGCATAATAGTAGCTGTTCGCTTACGTTGAGTTTGATTTTGGTTGTTAAACAAACCCCTTTTTACCCTCTCAGGTAGTAGAATTCTTAAAAATCTTTTCTTAGCGGATGCCTACATAAAAAGAGCTATCACATATTATCTGATATATGCTCAGCCCGATTTGTCCAGTCGTTTGAACTGTACCTACGTTAGATCAGTCATTCCTTTCCTTTTTTACCTTTTCCTTGTATAGATTGAGATAACTTATTAGAACAGAGTAAGTACACTTATATTATAAAGGAGCTATTAATAAGTATTTGAAATTTTATTTAAATAGAATAATTTGCACCACTGTCCTGCGCGTGAGCAGAAAACACGTACGCTCTCGTGAACTTTGCATGACACAAGCTACGCCTGAAATAGCCATGACGTTGATAAATTCATTACACGAACCATTGTTTATCATAGAATGACAAATAGCGCGATAAATAATAAATTCTACGAATGTATTCTATGTAGTTCAAAATAATTTAGTGACGAAAATTCAGACTAGTAAGCTGTCAGATTAAGCACACTTAATTTATAACTATTTTTAACCTCAGCCTAAGTACATTAAAATCAAAAAAATTAAACTTTAAAAATCGTTAAGTATAATAAAAATTATTATTTTGGTGATTCGTGAATCCGTCCGCGAGGTTTATCACTTTTTAGAAATCCTGGGTGACCTCTTTGATTTCCCCGGGCAAAAAGCTTGTATTGAAGTAAATCGATTGATAAGTCGAAGATTTTAAAGAAGAAACATAACACAAGAAACATTAACTCAGTTAATATAAGTAGTATATAGTAGTACATTTACTCAAGATTTAATAAATTAATGAAAATTATCCAATGATGAACATTTAATAATTTGTTATTATTCTAAGTTCTAATTGTGCTACGAACCATTACAGCATTATTATGTCCAATCAAATAAACGTGCATTTATGATATAAAGAGATTTCTCACGAAGATTTCATGATCAGTCTGACTGCCTTTTAGTAGGTAATTTAGTTACAAGATAACCATCTGAATTAATATACGAATAGGCACATGATAGTAATGTTTTGCGCAATACATAAGTTATAATTATTTAATTAAAATGCTGTTCTATTACTGGTCCTGAATTCCTGATACGTCATTATATTTAAGAATCGTCCAGCTACTTCCTCAACTTTACAAGACAAGCAGACAAGCTTTTTACTAAAGATAAGATTCTTTCGGCGATTTACTTAGTGCGTTTTTAGATTTTGGATTCTAATTATTTATTGCCTGGGATAAAAAACTATGTCCGTCTCCAGGATACAAGGTGCTTGTTAAGATCGCGTGTTTTAATACTACTTATTCCCAGTAGTTCGAAACGGTTTGTTGAACTACTGGGAAGAAAGTTCCCACTCTACACAAAATTTCACACTAGTTCAACGGTTGAACTAATCAGTTGAACTAGTGGGAAGTACCCCTTTTAAATATTCTGTGCTTCAAGAGGTAACAGATTTCAACAGAAAAAATAATACTTATGTAGCTAAAATTCTGTCGCCCGAAAATGACTAAATGTTTCATCCTGATCTGGAATCTGGATCTGAGTTGCTAATATAAAAAATCTCCTTAACTTTAGCGTATAAAAAGATTAAGACTAACCGTATACCTATCTTTAGACATTTTAAAGAGGCAACGTGAAAATATTTTGATGAGTATTGGACCAAAAAAATGTATTAAAAACATCGTACGGTCAATAACACTGAACAAAAGCCTGTGGACGTGTGAGACGTATGAAGAGTGAACAGCATTTTTGGGACCATGATGTCATTCCACAAAGTCGCATTATACCTACCCTTAAGCATATTTAAAAAATACAGAATCAATTTCATTGCTTCGTTTTCACAATGATAATGAAGAAAGCGAGCTCACATACTTTACTTTTCAAGTTAACGCAAATCGTATTTTAGATGGGCCTACACACAGGACTCTAGAACTAAGTTTTCATGTAAAAATATGTCACTGGAGTATCTGATATAAGTTGGTTTCCAGTCTATAGGTTCCCATCCACACTAAATGACAGATTTGCAAACATTTGACTTAAACTTGAAAGATACAAAAGAGCCTTTGCTCTTCGTATCAATGGTGACAGTTTTCTTCATATACCTACTTGCCTTGCTGGTATTCAAACCAACCACACAAAACTGTAGTGGTTAAGAAATGTTCAAAGTGTGACATTTATATTACCTGTCACTTGTGCTATAAAGTTTGGAAATCTGCAATATTGAGTCGACTCCAACTATTTAACGTAATAATTTTATGTTGGTTAATACGGTTGACCAGTTGACTATGGGTAAGAGTTTGAGTGCGACTTTTGGAAGGTCGTGAGGCTTGAAGCACATTGAAGTACCTCTAAAGGTAGTCGGTAGCGAAACAGATTTTTTATACAAATCCGGAAGTTTGTAATTACTGTTACCATTCATCCAATTACGCGTCTTGATGTCTCCGTATTTTATTGTGATCCCAAATTCATACTTTAAATTATAATATTAAAAATGCGAAAGTGTTTGTACTTTTTGGAATGGAACCTAATGCATGCTGATTTGGAGTTCAGTTGGTTCTTAAGGGATTTCCAAAACCCTAAACAAATGCGGTTGAAGTCGCAGATAAAACTAGTACTAATACATTCTATACTTATAAATCAGAAGTCATCTTGAATAAAAAACATTTGAAATTGAATTTAAGAGTTTCCACAGGCTTTTCCTTAAACTCGCTCAAAAAGTCGCATCTAGTATGCAAATAAAGTAAATATAATTGCTTGGTCACTTCGTTGTTTAGTAACGTGTTGTGTACTTATGCGTACTCGTATTTATAATTTTGTAATACTTGTTTCGTGATGATCTATGTGGGACATCGGATGGCGGACAGGTATACAACCTCTCTGCCTCAGTACAGCAATTACAGTCACAGAATTGATGCAATAGTTTACTTAAAAAGCAAAAAATAGGAATGAAGAGTTGCGCGATCGAATTCCTCTCTAATATGGCAAAACGCAGGCAGAGATCGGGAGTGGTCCCTTTACTGTGTGACTTTCACTTCTATGCCTCATATGTTGAAAGTTACAAACGTTAAGCGATAGGCTATTATAAATAAACCATAAACCATTTAGAGCTTTACATTAATTCACATAAAAGGAGCTTACTCTATCATTTTTCGTATACCACACGTCTTTTGATACGCCAATGCTGCATAAATTGTATGTGTCACCATACATTTACTCTGCATTCAACTGGCGCGCGAACTATATATATACCTTATACATACTATTATGAATAATTATGCCCGATATATCAATACGTTCTATTGTCCAATATAAAGGAAACTTGAATTTTGCCTACAAGGATTATTAATAAGTTACTATTAAAAGTTGAAGCGTACCAAAAAGATGAGACACCAAAACATAATGACTATAAAATTTATTTATTTAAATTTATTTTATAATTCACAAAAATACCTCCCGCACTAACCACTATTCACACACACATTAAGCTTCATAGTGAATACTTTAAAGGCGTATGTGCGAACTAAATCTAGTTCGCACAATCAACAGTACTTAATCAAGTAGTCATTTGAAATTTAATATGCTGTATATATTCCAATAAAGAGAAAAAAAGATAATAAAATCATTAGTTGCATGATTTTAGAAAAATATTTAAGAGTAAGGAGTTTTAATTATAATTACTAAGTTAAATAAATAAGTCTTACAGAAAAGTCACGACATAAGGAAGTAATGTCAAAAGTGTACAGACAGATGGGATGCCGGAAAAAAGCGATGAGTCAGACTCCGCGTTTGAACCCCTGACCTTTACGACAATCGGATAGGTCAACTTGTTCTGATATAGCTGGTTATGCTACGAGTTGAGACAAGGTATTGTTTCCTATGACAATATATATTAAACACAGATATTTAATATCATTTTGCATTGGTAACTAAACATGATGTTAGGGTTTTAACTTCTGCTTTTCTAAAATGTCTGGTGGGAGGTTTCGTCAGTGGCAAGTTACCCATTCTTCCAGCAAAAACGTACCGCCAAGCGATTAAATCAAACAAATAAGATTAATTGATAGATGCCGCATAAAAACCGATAAGGGTTGTTTTTTTTTAAACGGTTTTACTTAACCAGGTTAGTCCTATCCATCATAGATTACATCATTACTATTACCATCCATCAGAGCTAACTTTTCGTAAACTTAAGAAAAAATGTAGTAATTACGGGTTTCTATAAGCTAAGGCGATGGCCTAACGTGTCTTTTCGAGCTGTAGATTAATTAAAAGATTTTTATAATAGCATTCAATGGTGAAATTTTGGCGATCAGTAGGTGTCTTCCATTAATCTTGTGCCAATTTAAGTCAGCGCATTCAATACTGCAGGATTCAATCGTATACATCATCAAATATACGAATTTCATGACCTTCAATACTACTTGCACTATCAATAGATATATTGTATGCGAATTTTATGAACTGCAATACTACTTACAATATCCATAGGTAACCTAATAAGGTATAACGAGTTTAGATACTTACCAAAGCAGGCGAATCCAAGGGTCCAGCAGTATTGGATCTTGTTCTTCGTCGGTCGCTTTCGTGATCTGACGGGCGATGATCGCTTTCTCTATCTGAAGAGTTGTAACGTCTCTTCTCTTCGCGTTGCTCTTTGTAATGCCTATCTTCTTTTAACGTTCTTTCATATCTGTGAAATGATTATTGATAGCATGTTTATATTAAAAACTATGTGACTAGGTTTTATAGTGTAAAGGTTTGGAAAATTTATGAGTAACTGGAGGATACTCGCGACTTTGTCTACGATCATTTAGGTTTTAGGAAAATCCCGTCAAAACATTTTGATTTTTCGAGATAAAACGTAGCCTATGTCTGCTGTATGTATGTATGATACTATTACGGAAGCAAGTCTATTTAACCTACCTTCCCTCAAAATCGGAATCTCTGTACTTGTCTTCTCTCCTCTTTTCTGTACTCTCACGGGGGTCAGAGCTTCGGTATCTATCTAGATCTTCTCTCGACCGTTTGTATTTCTTTTCTTCTTTAGGATCATCGCGTCTTCTTACATCCAGGTCGCTTGGCTCTGGATCCGTGTACCTAGAAAACACCAAAAAAATTATCATGAATCATGAGTACTAGCGAGATGATATGATTGTCAACAAGTTTTTATACATAAGTTTGTAACATTTTTTAAAATAAATTAATAAACAAATAAACAATATTGAATTGAATACTTGGTTAGTTAGGTTATTATTGATCAAATATTATATACAAATGAATATACGGCAGAGTGGTTACCTCCTATATTCAGAGTCGTCTTTAGCAAGATGTTCAGGGCTCTTGAGCACCCGTGTGCGAGATTTTGGCTGGACTACTTCTTTCTCTTTCTTGCTCTTCTTAGAAGAGTCGCGAGAGAACAGTTGTTTCATCTGTATAAATTACAATAGTTTAAATGATTAATTTTTGGTTATGTATTGTGTCAGGCGTTCTAAAATACAATAATTTTGCTTTCCATTTTTATTCACTTTTCTTAAATTTTTAACCACATTATTAAAAGTAGGTAACGTTTAACTTATGAAATATTTAGAATTAATTACCTTTTCAAGCCCAGAAAGCTTTTTAGTTGCCTTCGGTGGTTTTGCACTCATTTTATCATCTTGTTTGCTTGGACTTTTGTCATAACGATTTACTTTGGGCACTAGCAGTGAACTATCTTCAGCGCTTCTGTCTCTATGAACAAAATCTTTTCTATTTTCTCCCCTGTACCTTCTGTAACTAGCCAAATGTTCTCCATTTGCATATATTTGTTCACTTGGATAGTTATCTTCTGTATGTTGTCTTTCACTGGCTAAAAATAGAGACGTGTTGTGCACCTCATCATCACTTTCATGACGCCTATGCTGGGATCTATGAATTTCTCCACTTGAGTTATGTCTAAAGTCATTCTCGATTCCAGAATCAACTAAACGACTATCAAAATCAAAACGTCGCGGAGATTTTTCTTCTCGGTAGTAGTCTCTGCTATCACCCGAATCGTGACGGCGTATGCTGGAATGATTTTTGAAGTCCTTTTCTTTACCTTTCACACGGCGTAATGAATTATGATATGACTCTTGCTTTGCATTATAACCAAGATTAGCATAATCGTCTTCTCTCTCTTGTGCTATTTCAGGATTGGAAGCGTAATGACCTTTCCTTTTACCAAACCAATCATCTTTAATTTTGTACTTTTGACCACCCTGGACAAGATCATGACTAGACGTAAAGTGTTTTTTCACTCTGTACTTTTTCTCTTTGTATTCATCTGGGGATGTTATTGGTTTTCCAGGATTAGATTCTAGACTGGGTGGTTCATATTCAGGTTCTGGTGGAAATATTTTTTTCTCTTCTTTATATCGGTCTGGTCTCAAGTTATCAAGGAATTCACGCCTGTCTATTTCACCTTTAGGCACTTTTTGGTAAGATCTGGATTCTGTATTATACTTAATATTTTGACTGTCGGTGTCATATTTATAATCTTCTGCTATAGTACTTTCAAAACCATCTCTTTCTAGTGTATGGCGATAATATTTCACTGTATCATTAACATACTTTTCTGTTTGCTTCATACGCTTTTCTGCTTCATAAATAGGATCATTTTCAACAATATATTTAGTAATAGGTTCGTTTAAATTGATTCTCTCGCGTTCGTATCGCCTTGCGTTTAGACGAGATTCTAAAAGCTTTCGTCTGTGGCTTAATTCATTAAAATCTAAGTCTATTTTAGTATCTGACTCAAATGTCTTTTTCTTTGTGTCCATTCCATCAGCTCGACCTCTGTAACTGTGTAGAGGTGTATGATTTTCAGATTCTTTTTCTGTGTAGCCATTAGCATACGTTGGTTCAAAGTCTTCGAAGCTCATTAGCTTATATTCTCTAAATCGTGGTCTTATGGGCGATTCTTTAATATTAAAACTATTATTAATATCGTAACCATTATTATTATTTTTGTGATCGTAATCATTTATTCTTTCAGCGGAATACTTGTACCTTTCCTCATAGCCAAGACCTTCATCTTCATCAGATAAATTACCATACTTATCTCTAGGTGGAGAAAAAGTTTTATGCATTGTTTGTTTGGGAAATTGAGGACGAATATCACCGTTATCTCTAACAACTTGAGCGTAAACGACACCTTTATCTGTCATTCTATTCACAGGACTTGGTGCTCGATCAGGACTTGTAGCCCTAATAAAAAGATTAGGATCAGGACTAGCACTTGGCTTTATGTATGAAAATGGTTGATTGATATTGGAGCCGTGTGAAATTAAGTGAGATTTTGGAGGCGGCGAGTGTTGATCTTCCTTGAGTATTCGCACAATGTGATCAACAGTATGACGTCTAGTAAGCGGTGGTTTTTCCGGTGGCTGTTGACTACTATGTTTCATCTCAGTTTCACCATAAATGTTTTCTTCAAGTTTTCTAATGCTATCTCTGATTTTGTCTTTCACCTCAATGGGAGTTTCTTTTATTTTGGCGTTGTCAATTTCATCAATGAGAGTAGTTTTTTTTATTTCAGTTGTACGTTTGGGTGTTTCTGTAATAGGTGGAGACGGTTCTTTGTCAGAGGATTTTTCTCTTTTTAATCGAGGAGGTTTTTCAATCGGGTTTACTTTTTTGCTATCTATTGAAACCTGACCTCCAGCTTTTCCACTCTGTTTTTCTAAATCTTTTTCTTTATGTAACAGATCTAATGGAGAAATCTTTTTAAAGTAATCTTCACGAGGTGAACTTTCAATAATTGGTGAAAGTTGTGTTTTTTTATTGCGTAACGACTTAAGAAACTCTTCCGTTTCACTTCCCGATCTTTTACGTATTGGCTTAGTCTTATTTAGATTCGTGTTTGACTTTAAATCAGTCACGTCACTTTTACTCCTTTTGACTATAACAGCAGGCTTAGTATTGACAGCAACTGGTGCATCAGGGCTTTTGGTTCGTTGGGCTCTTCTAAAAAGGGTTGAAAGCGAGGTTCTTTCCTTTCTTCTTTTGGGATTTACATCACTTGTTGACCTTCCAAGTGGAGTTTTACCAGTTCCTTCAGGAGAGCCGCCGTCGTCACTATTTCTTCTACTGGATTTGTCTTCCCTAAATTTTCTTCTATGAGGCAGGGAGAAGAACTTTTCTGGTGGATGATCTGCCGTGCACGTGACACTTTGTGCTTGTGCAATTACTTTGTTAGCTTCTTCTATTAGTTGTTGTTCGGATAAGTGTGTAAAAGGTTCTTTTCGTATCGATGGTGGCTGGTCAGATGAGGTGCCCCGCACACGCGGTTTACCTGAAAAGGAGAAACATTGTAGCATTTGTGAGAAGGGAAGTACTTTGTTTAGTACAGCGTGTTAATTATTACCATCCATTTAAAGGAATTAGCAAATAAGGGCGAAGTTATTGATAGATGATTAAATTATACAAAGGAAAAAAAGAATTTAATTGATTACAATGATAGTTATTACAAATTACAAAAACATTGTTATTAATTGTGTGAAAAATATTTTTAGTTACAATATTAATGGATTATTATTATTAACATACAATGGGTGTATGTTTTCATCCTAGACTCTACACCAATGAGGAGTTACCTAATTTTTTATTATCATTAACTAGCTGATGCCCGTGACGTTGTCCACGTGGACGACGTCGCGGGCGAGTTTCTTTTTATTCCCGCGGGATTTTCCGGGATAAAAGTAGCCTTCTATACCCACGCATAAAATCACGTCGATCCGTTGCTCTGCTGCGACGAGATTGAAGGATAAACCAACAAACAAACACACTTTCGCATTTATAATATTAAGTATTAGTATAGTATAAGTATAGTATATTATAGTATGATTATAGAAAATAACGTAAAACATTATAAAAATATGAAAGAATTATTAAAATATCTCAACAAATGAAAAAGTTATAGAAGTTGTGCTTGCAAAAATATTTTTTTTAAAGTAGTGTGACGTCATATTCTACTTAAACAACCGAATAAAGGATTAAAAGTAAGGAGGCGTGACCTTAATGGAGTTTAAAGCACTTTTATGAGAGTGAAGATCATATTGATGTAAGTATTCTAGAACTGGGACGCTAGTTCTTCTAATATAACAAATGTGAATGTGACAAATGTGAATGTGTGATGTGTGGGCTCTTCTCAGACCCAGGGCACGTTTGGAACCCTCGTAGCTCAAGTTGTAAGATACCGTAGGTAGTTAATTATCACCATCAAGTCTTATCCCTTGTAAACATGACGTTCAGAAGGTGTACTTTGTAGGTACCTATTTTGAATAAAGATGCTTTGAGTTTGAGTTTGAAAGTTTGGATGTTTGTTACTCCTTCACGCCGAAACGATTGAACCAATTTGGCTACAATATGACAAACAGAGAAAGCTTATAACCTGAATAAATTTTATCTCGGATAATTAAAGAGCTCAAAAATCGAAAACAAATCAAAAACCTTAATCTACGCGGACGAAGTCGCGGGCATCATCTAGTAGGTACTTAATAACTCGGCTAGGCTATACATGAGTAAGAGGCTGCAATCATTGTACTTTAAAATACTTATACTGGAATAATTACTTTCATAGGCCATTTCTTGAAGGATTTAAAAAAAACACAGATTTATTACTTTTGATCTATATTTTAATTCTATTGTGTTCCATTTAAATGATACTTATTAATAACATCATGAAACTTCTCCATTCGTTTGTCTTTTAAAGAAGAGATTTATCTCTTCTTGAATAATAAAATTAAGGTATAACAAATTGATATCTTCAAAACTAAATTCAAATTTTTTTGTTACCTATATGTAAAACACAAAATTAAAATTGTGTTATTTTCCGAACATCAAATTCTTATTGCCATTATCATGCGGATGTTATTAATTTTTTAAGTTATAGTTCAAAGACATATGAAATTATAAATGAAATATTTATTGCACAGTTTAGAAGTACAGACGCCTCGTGTGGTGATAAATCAGGACGTCGAAACAGCGGTTTTTGCGTCACCGGTCATTATTCTATTAAGTCCGGTTTCGTATGCAAAGATTGTATTTTCGAGTTTTTATAGAAATGAACAAATAAAGGTTATCTATTTTTTGTGAACGCATCTTCGACCAGTCATGATCAGGCCTATCTTAATTATCGTAGTCATTATGGTTTTTTTCGTAACGCACAACAAAAAAAGGTGTTATTTTTATAATTTTACGTGATAGAGTCTGTCCAATTTATGTAAATCGATTTTAACGCGGTCGATTTTATTCAAACGAATATCGCTGAATGACTATAATATAGTTCTTGACTATACGTTGTTGTGGTAGAGTCAGATTAGTATAATTAAGTTTTAAACTCGACAGTTACCATATTTTTAGCGAGACACTTGAAGTTTAATACTCGTAGGTATGAGAACACGACCATCAAACCATGTATTTGCTACAGCAAGCAACTTAATCTTGAAGTATGTTATCTATTTTAAGAACAAAAACAATGGTGAGAGGCTCTAATAAAATATTGACATAATAATTAACTATTAATTGTACAGCTTTACTCGCGTTGAATTCTTTGTTACCGTAGATCAAAAGGAACCTAGAGAGGTTACGTTTTTAATAGTATTAACGAATTTACGTAGCTCAGGCGACTAAACAAATCCAATAAAAATAAAAATAACTAATAAAGGCCTAATTAATAAAATACAAATTGAAATAGTTTTACTTTTATAAAGCTTGTGAAGTCACAACTTTATCAGTTATTAAAATACAGTTGATTTGGCTAAAGTTTCACTGAGAACGATCTAGACGTAGTGAAAGCCTTTCTTTTCACTTTTCAGTAAACGCCAATGAATAAAATACTAGCTATGTCCACTTGAGTCACTGAAAATTATTGTTTTAGCTAATGATACATAGCTTTCTTTATCCGATGACCTAAATAGATTTTATTTTAAGCTAGGCAGCAAAATACGGGAGTTCTTATTCAGTATTTGTAGGTTAATTAGGAGAGATTAGGAGATTACTCAGTAAGTCAATGTTGATAGCAATAAAATACCCATACTGGTACATACTATATTCCTATAGTAATTCAAAAAAGATTATAAGATTATGCCTAATGGCCAATATTTAAAATTAATCAAGTTCACACAGAAAGAAGATGATGAAACTTAGGATCCGGCTTAGAATATCTACTCCTAGGATAATATTATAACATTCGTGAATTACACATACAGAAACCTGACTAGTATTCACAATGGATTTGAAGATGTGCGGGCGAAGGAGTGGGCATAACGTTATTGCGATACAAATCTATATTAGTGACTGTTCATACATTTCATAAAAAATTCAAATGAGGAAATTAGCATCTTTAAGGCAATCTTCACTATAAGTGTAAAGTCATAAAAAATCTTGTCCTTACAATGAGATTTGTGTGCCGCGTGTCGTCGCAGCGTCATGTAATGATCACGGTTATTTTTAGCGGCTTACGGCGAAATCAACTTCTGTGAAGTTTTTGACTTAATCTCAGCACGGCTTCGTTTTTTAGGGATGCGTGCTAACTTTAGATAATCTTTCAATAATTGGATTCTGACAGGTTTTATTTATAATAAAATATTATTGTTAGAGTTTTAAAAAGCGGCGACAGCTAATGGTTAAAAAGAGTTTGGTTGTCTATAGATTAATGGTCCACAATGGGGTAGTTTTATTTCAAAGATATTTACTGTAATTCATTATCGCCGCCACGTTAAATTGAGCACTTATATTTTGTTGACGTTCAAAAAGTAAACATTGCAACCAACTTTGAATGAATGACTTTTGACTTTGACTGTCACAGCAATAAGTTTGAGCACTTATATTTTGTTGACGTTCAAAAAGTAAACATTTCAACCAACTTTGAATGAATGACTTTTGACTTTGACTGTCACAGCGATAAGTTAAGTTGATGATGATGATGATAATTACGAAGGAGGCCTTTCAGTAAGAGTGCCTCTTTCATGCAACTTCTCCCAGTAGGGGTGAAGAATTGAGACACTCACACTCGCACTTATGAGTGCGTGAGTTAAACTACGATTGTTTTATGTGAAAATTAAAATAATACACACAAGAAATACATGTAAAGGTACACACCATTGATTTTTGACAGGCAAAAAACGTAAAGGCACCTAGATTTTAATATTTATTTTCTAACTAAGAACAATGAAAAATTGTGCAATGAACCCATGGATATGTTTTAGGATGTACGCTTGCTGTACTTTGGTTTTTAACACGCAACCAGAGTCGTGCCTTGATAAGGATTCAAGCGGCGTAATGTATTTAATATACCCAAGAAGCTCTTAAAAGAGATTAGAGCACAAAATCCTTGTACTTATCTTGCATCTTTAGTACCTATTTACGCATTAAAAATGAGAAGTGAGTATATTATATAACTGAAATATATAATTTTATGGTAAGCATCAAAACCTGGAATAAAATAATATACCTACTTACTTACTGATTTTCAATTTTCAGTTTGTTACAGTTATTATTTATTTCCGCACAAATACTTGGGTCTATGCATTAAGTGAAAAGTGGATATAAAAAAAAAACTTAAACAGGTTTTCAAGATGCTGTCGTCTGCCAAAATCGTTTATCTCTAATATTAACATTTTGTTTACATAAAGTTACGGTCAATTTACGCCGTATGTCTAAAACTGGATTCCTTAACAGTAAAGACGAGTTATTGAGCCATTAACATATATTTTTTACAACGTTATTTTACGGTAATATACTGAAATCAAAATAATTTTCACTGTATTAAAAACTTGTTGCAAGTTTGCTACTTTGTGGCGCTTCGTCTTCGCCTTCGAACTTCGTCAGCTATAAACAGCTGATCTTCATGCTATTTTCGAATAACAATAATAATTTATTTAAATTTTATTTAAACATAAAAGGAAAATTTTTAGGTTAGTAAATAATTGCAAATATTTATACAAACGAAAAATAATAACTAAGATACTACTTGCAGAGATTAAAAACCAATTAAAGTTTTTAACTAGGTACTTAGGCATTAAGCTTTAAAAAAGTGGTACTTAAGTGGTTTTAAAATTTAAATATCATTCTCATCTCCATAAATACACACACACGGGTACAGCACTCCTCATTATTTCTGGTTTCAAGGTTATATTTTGGATCTCGAGAAGACATTTGGAGGACGTTTACCTTTCAATGATTTATTTTGTAATCAAAATGAAAACTGGTAATATCAACAACTTGCGAAGGAGATTGCAGAAACACATAAACTCAGGGTGGTTTGATTGGTGGGTGGTGGTGTGCTTATGATGTCTGCCATTTTCCAGTGGTTTATTTAAATAAAACTTTTTTCTTATGAGTTAGCAATAAATTAAAATGTTCGTTTTATATAGCCTAGAAATAGGAAATAAAACCTACAAGTTTATTTTGGTTTCTTGAGATTATGACAGTCATAATATTATATTTTGATGTTTTTATTGATAATTACATATACGTAAATAAGCTTATTATTTACTTACATAGGTAGGTATGTATCTATTGGCTATTCCTTCCTTGAATTAATCTCTCAGTAAACTACTTATACCTAGCTAACTAGATCTATCTATACTAATATTATAAATGCGAAAGTTTAGATAGATGTATGGATTGATGGATGGATGGATGGATGTTTGATACTCAATCACACCAGAACGACTGAACGGATCTGGGTGAAATTTGTCACAGAGATAGATTATAGTCTGGATTAACACATAGAGTTCCCGCGGAAACCAAAAACCTACATCCACGCGGACGAAACCGCGGGCATCAGCTAGTCTAACATATTATCACTACCGGACGAGCATATATAATATAATGCCTTGCATGCGTTGCAGTGTATCTTTAAATTTACGACTCGTGCGTTAATTTTTGTACCTACAACGTCAGAAACGCAAGTTCATACAACAACTGTATAAAGTTCTAACTTAATCGGGTATTAATAATGCATGAATGTTAAGGTAATGCACCTATCTACAGACAAACATTTATTATATTAAGTAATAAACTCCGCATGGCGTTGTCAGACATGACTGATGCGTTTCTCATAAAATGTAAGGAAACCATTGATGTAGAATGTTTGTATGAAGGAAAACGATGCGTTTCTTATAAAATGTCCGTTTTACGAGTCCTAAACTTACATTAGGTAATTTTGGGTAATGCCTGCTATAAATCTGCACTGAATAATGAAGGGATCGAAGCGAATGGCCGATTCGGCGGGGGCTTAATGTGTTACATTAATTTAATGCATTTAAATAACACATTAAACTTTTTTACTTACAAAATATACTTTAAGTATGCAGCGAGTTTTGTTTATAGTTCAGATTTATAGAATTACTGGCTGATGCCCGCGACTTCATGGGCGTGGTTTTTTAAATTCCCGATGGGACTCCTTAATTTTTCGGGATAAAAAGTAGCCTATGTCACTCTCAACGTCCTCAACTATACCTATACAAAATATCACGCCAATCTGTTGCTCTGTTGCGGCGTGATTGAAGGACAAACCAACAAACAAACACACTTTCGCATTTATAATATTAGTATTATTCAAAAATTATAATAGGTTTGCATTTTGTATAACGCAATCTATTTGTGAGTTAACAACAATATAATAGTACTTAACTACTTACTTATTCACTAATACAACAATTACCTCGATACAATAGTAATATTTTAATTTAAATGGCGCTTTTCTTTTGAAATACGTAGGTACTTCCCGTGGAAACGCGTCACATGAAAAGGTATAAAGTCTAGAACTTTTAGTATATAGGTACCTAGTTTGGGCATTACTTTCAGAAGTATATCTTGTCTCGAGTATCATTATCAACGCCATCATTTCAATTTATCGCCGGCCCACTAGTGAGCACGAGTAACCTCTCAAAACGAGAAGTATCAGCTGTTTCGCTGTGAAAAGGAAAAAATAACGCTCGATAGACACACTTTCGCAGTTACGAGTAGGTATGATAATAGGTATAACCAAATTAGTATGCGGATGCAACTGATTGATATAACCACGGACTTCAGTAGGTTATGAGTTGGGCCAGTTGCAACAGCATGTCAAAAAATAGAGAGCGCCTATACGATAGGTCAACGGCAATCGGACGTTCTGAAATTCGAAAGGCCGTAGGTTCGGACCTCACCTGTCGGACCGTGATTGTCGTACCAACATCAATTACAAATTTCACGCTTAAGTGGTATTGAATGGAATGATGTCTTAAACATTCGTTATAGTACCTATTGTTTAACAAAATAAAGGTCTTTACGCGTAGGTGTAAGTTGACCTTCACGTTTATTGAAAGAAAATACGAAATATTTTGGGTGAATTAGTGTTTTAAATGCTTACGATTTACTTTGCGATTTCACGCATAATTCGTTATTTCACTTGGAGGTCATAATAGGAACTCTTGAGCAAAACCTTGTTGTGAACACAGAATTTTCATGTGTGTAAATAGAAAAGTACTTATTTGATTCATTGTGACGAGTAAGTACGCTGATAGGTAGGTAGGTACATACATCTGCACCTATTACTTCTGCATTATACTTAATATTATTTGTATAGGTAGCAAATTTACAAAGTATCTATAAGTAAACGTATGTCAAAATTATTGGATTCCCTATTAATTAAAACAACGTGCAAGATGACATAATTATATAATACTAAGGCTGCGGCCCGACCAATGATTATCTTATCGGACTCCAACAAAATATATTCAAAATCGTAATATTAAATACGTAATTTGCTTGTATTAAAAACAAAGCGCATTTCCGCAATTGGAGAAGACGGTTCTCCCTAACAGTTTCTATTCCAGTATCCACTGGATTGGCCATTATAAAATTTAGTTTGATTGCTGCTACTCGCATTTGCTTGTAACTTTAGAAGTGTCATACTTTCAATTAAACAAGTTTCATTGATAACTTTATAAAACGCGATTTTTGTTCAGAAAAGCTGTTCTACCCATTTAATTCAATAGTTTTCATATGAATCCCCAAGCTTGATCGTCAAGCATTAACTCACCCATGTACGCAGGTTATGAAGATATGTAACATGCTTGGCATTCAAATTCATAGAACATTATATTGTTAGAGCGAGAAATTTAATGTCATAATTTATTATTTATGATACACCCAGAGCATATTTCACAAAATTCTGTGCTAATAGAAATAATCATAGTCATAGTCATAGTCATTTATTTATTAAATATCGGTACACTGTAGGTACACTTATTTTCGTCTAAAAATTACTTAAAAAGCATGATGGTGATAATGGGTAACGTTATCTTAAAACTAAAGCTACGAGGGTTCCAAACGCGCCCTGGTCTGAGAAGAACCCACAACAAACTCAGCCGGGTTTTGTTTTTTTTTTATTATCACCGTCTCACAAATATTCTTACTAAAAAACTATCAGAGACATTAGAGCAAATTATTGCCAGGCTTCCTTGTCGTAAACTCAAATCAACAAAGATGTGTGGACTCATACAACATAGGGACTCGTAATTGACGTTGAATACACACCTAACCGATTGTAAAAATTGTATCAAGGTTTTAATAAACGATTCGATTCAACTACAAACAATCAGAATCAGGTAGGTAGGTACGTCATTTCTTATCCGATCTAAGGAAGGTCATTATGACAAACAACAGCCTTTTATACTTACTACCTAACTAGTAGGTACCAACAATAACGTTATTGATTGAATACTTCCTCGCTACCATGTTTGGCCAATATGTAAACAAGCAAAATATTATGACTTTGTACGATAATTGGACGAAATGATTCGGCCGCTCTCTTGTGTGCATATGAGATCACGGTATAAGCATTAACACATTTTGGAAATCAGACTTTACTTTGCTTGCTACTAATTCTATAGTTTTAGTGACTTTGAATTAAAAATGTATTAAATATGTAGTTGAATTTCTTGACCTGGGGAAATACATGCAGATTTTACTTAGTTCCCTGCGTTTGTTAAAGCTTTAAGTAAGTAAGTTGTTGGTTGTTGTGGTGTTTAACATATACCTGCCTGTCTAGCTTTTACAAGAGGAAACTAAAATATGTCATATCCATTGCCCACGAACATTATTTTGCTTTTCCAATGCGTGGAAAATTGAAAGGAATTTGTTTTCCCGTCCAATCAAAAGCCTAAAATTGGCCATAGAATACAATTTATAATTGAATGGTTTGGTACATCAGTTACCCTTACCTATAGATAGATAGTGATAATAAATTGATCAATATGTGCGAAGATTCGTCTTTGAATATTTATAAATCTTAGAACTTCCAGCGGTTAAATGAGAACACGCGCTTGTAACTAGTTCGCCTTGAATGCTTCCGGTCACACATTAAGATGTTCCACTTATATTGAAAATTATATATATTTGTTATCTAACATCAATCAATCAAACACGATGGTGCTACTGTATTTACTTAGGAATGCTATAAATGTTTTTGTTGCAAAACGGTTATAGTGCAAGCAGATCTGCAGATAGATTTATCACAATAAAAAGCCCAAAGAAATCTTTTTTTATATTATAGTATAGAATCTTCATAATTTTAACCCTTCGCTGGACCCCAAGTCTCCTCAGAATGAGAAGGGTGGATCATAGGTCCACCACGCTAGCCAAATACTGATAATGGCACACTTTACACACCTTTGGAGATCACGGAGATTAAAGGTAGCTATGTATAGGTTTTATCACGATATCATCCTTCAACGTTATAAAACAAGTAATGTTGCTTCAAATGCACGTAATACGAAAAGTTAGAGGTCTGTGACTGGGATTCAAACTCCAGATTCCGAATAGGTAGTCGAAGTCTTAATCACTAGTCACTACGCTACACAAACATTGAATGTACCTGTACCTAATTTTTTAAATAAAAGACTAGGCTGTGGGTGCAAATATTTTTTAATCACTATCTATAATTGCATTGTGTTACGTGACATTCACTTTGTCACAATACATTATTATAGTCTGAATATTGGACCGTGTTGAAGTAGACACCCTACATGTGTTCCTAGCGATTCCATGAATTATTTCGAATTTTAAATACATAGCGCAACACTCGTAAAACTTCGCCAGAGACTTAAAACCAAGGGTCAAATTTTTTATTGAAAATACAAGAGCTTTAGAAATTATAAAAGTTAGCTTAGGATATTTTTTTTTTGAAGCAATAAACCATAGAATTTCACACTAACTAAGCTCAATAAAGCTTTGTAAGTTATTACGGTTGAGACAAAGAGGTCCAAATTCTGACAAGCCGCTTGAAAAGGGCGAGGTACGTAATTGACGGGTTTTTTTTTGCGGCATTTCTTTCGTGGACAAGCGTCAAGACAAAAACTTTAAGATACCAGATGTGGCACAAAATTGGCGCGAAACATGCTAAAGCGGGAACGTGACCATGCGTTCGACTATTGGCTAACACATTGACGCGTCATTGTTTGACGAATCATGTTTGAGCATTTGATTGTGGCGGAAATTTGTGTTTTGCAGTGGGAGAAAGGAGCCAATGGAGGGAGAGAGAAGGGAGATCTTTGGCTCGAGGCGTGCGGAACGACACTTCGATTCTAAGGCTCCGAGAGAGCAGTCACCTATATATAGTCTAGTAATAGTTTTGATATAGTGTTAATCTTAGTTTTGTAATATAAAAACTACATTCTGATCTTGTATCTCCGAGTGGGCGGTCAACTAGCCAATAGTCTAGAAGTAGTTTTGACATAGCGTTAATCTTAGCTTTGTGTAATATAAATAATATAAAATTGTTTAAACTTCAAGGTATAAGACTAGGTAAAGTGTTTTAGTGACAGACGCCGAGTTGCTGTTATTATTGGTAATGTACTCAATTTGTTTTCTTAAGGTGTTATAAACGAGGCTCACAGTAAATTCTAGTAATTTAAATCATTCAATAAAGTACTTATTTATTATAAGTGAAGTCAAAATGGATCCGGACACTAGTTTGGATATCATGTATGAAATGACGGGGAAAAATAGAGGAAGTACATGGTCAACCATTGACATTATTACATTAATAATGAAAATTATGGGTATTGCATTTCTACTTATAATGTTGTATAAAAGAACCAAAGTAGGAGCCAGATTATATAAAATAATCACATGTTGTTGCATCCAAAATACCTCCGGATCAGATATAGAATCGGAACCGATAAACTGAATTAATCAAATTAAAGGTATATAGCCGTGAGCCTTGTCGACACATTGTAAATATAATTTAATGTCTAAATTTATGTGTGTGTCTTAACGCTTTTTTTCTATTGAACTGATGATTCATAAATGTGTACGTGTGTGTATATAGTAAAGTATAAGGTGTATTTTAGGTTAAATGGTCGTAAGGGTTTTTATCTTGGATTTCTCTTTTCCCTTACAAATTAGTATGGCCTAGGAACGAGAAATTCCACCGAAGTAAACGTTTGCACAAACACTCGAATTCGGTGTAAATAATTTAAACCAGTGTCTCTCTTCTTATTATCACTCAGTGTCGAGTGAAACAAATTAAGTAAATTTTGGGAAAATAAAAGTAAATTATATTCATAACCATTCCTTTTTATTATACAGTTAAGTTTACCTTACAGAATTATTATTGGAAGTTTATTTTGGTCTAAACTTTAATTATGGTTTATATCATAATATATTACATTAATGACTTGTGTTAAAGATTATGGATAACACTCCAATAATGAATTTCATCCCACATGTCCAAGTTACAGTCACGATTCTTAACCCTGAAGAAATGAACTAGGTTAATTTTATAGGTCATCGCAATTAATTTAGGTCTACAGGATAATTTCATAGTTCGAGCCTATGAACAGATTTTGTTGTAAACAAAAATCCATTCACTACTTTTTATACAATAGAACAGATAACGGCTCCTCAGAAAGTTTTCAAATGAGATAAGACGACCTAATGCAGTCTAAGAGGTTCCGACTTACACAAATTTGGCATAAGGGTTAAAATAGATCTAAATTATATACATAAGATATTTGCGAGAAATAGGGAACAATAGGTTTTATTAATATAGGTATATAGCATCCGAACGAGAAGGCGGTCTACAGCGACGAGAGCGAGAGTGAAAGCGAAACGAGCGGGGCATACGCAAAACAAAAGAGTCAGGCTACAACTATTGTTTCGGAAGCAGGGACGTACTCGCAGAGTGTGGAGCACTTTTGGTTGATTGGGGAACCAAATCAATCTTGATAACATGTTTGACAGTGATTGACAATATAGTCAAAGTAATCGGCTACATGGCTGCGTGGTGACAAGTTGGCAGCAATGGTTCAGCACACCATACACACACTCCTCTCGCAGATCGACCTCCGACCATGAATTGGCCAATTCATAAACTAATTATATGAAATGATAAATAAATAAAAGTCCATGGACCAGGGGCGAGCTATTAAGCTCAATCAAAAGAATAGTACCAGCCTTTCGAGGTGTTCGGGAACAAAAAGTACCAGCCTTAAGTGTTCGGGAAATGTAGTACCAGCTTTTAGGTGTTCGGGAAATTCGCTTCTCAGCGCTTATAGGAGGTTGACTGCTGCCCCAAATAACAATGATTAATGGCCTCGTGCAGGCGTAGGAACCATTCCCCGTGCTCGGTTACCATTGGTCAGCTAAGATGCCTTTTAAAGGAAATACATGTAACAGCAACCACTCAATCCGGCCCTGATTTGCAAACTCGAATTATATACTTGTTACTAAACTGTAATTTAAACATTTCTAAGATAGACTTCGCGCTAAGGTATCAATAAAGAATACTATGATTCAGGCGGATTGATTAGGTCTGCCTTACAATGTTCACCCAGCGTACTGTGCTAAGTACCAGTTTTACTGGTAAATCATAACCAACAAATACGACGACCGGATACCTAAAGTGCTACTAACTCTGCAGTGCTATTTTCCGTTTCTAAGTTTATAGAATTTTTTTTTCTCTTTTTCACATATACAAGCCACGATATTTAACTAGCCAAGACGATCACGCCGGTGCCATCACAGAATTTTGGTGCCGTGACCAGGATCTATGTCCTGTGTCACAGATCTGTGACCATGTAGGTCACAGAATTTTGTTGCCGAGCGACCAGGGGTCTATGTACGTATTCGAAATAACGGTATGACTAGATCTATATTAAAAAAAAAAAAAAAAAAAAAATATAAACACAACGTAGGAATCGTGACTGAAAAAAGGGAGAAAAAAAAAAAAAAAATTTTTATATATACATAAAATAAATAAAGAAAGGGTTAAGACACACTGTGCATGTTATTGTATAAGAGATGTGTTTTTCTTTATAGGAATAGCCGAGATGAGCAGTATATCTTATAAATGTAAAATTTACAGGGATCGTCGGGAGATTGATCGCAGTGACCGAGATACTAATCTTGCCTTATATCTTAGATTTATTTTCTTGAATTTAAGAATTCATAAAATCAGTATATACTCCTAAGTTCAAACATCTGGTGTCAGTATTGCATTGGTTTTACATTATTACAATAACAAACTGTCTGACGAGTTCACGAAAGTCGCGCAAGTAAAACGAGTAATTTAGCATTTAACGGGAATTTAGCGAAAAATAGCAAATAGAGAGGTTTAAGTCGAACTAGAGACGATGCCAGCAGGTAGAAAGGGCCGTAGTGCGAAGCAGGTAGCGGAGAACGGACCCGAGGCGAGCGTTGTAGGTACGAGCGAGCAAACAGTGACCGTAGGGAAAGCGACATTAGAGTTGATTTTACAAAAAATCAGTGATTTCGAGAAGAAATTACAAAATTTGGGTTCGAGTCCCAGTACGATATTGAATGAAAGGGCAAGTGTCACGTCACACGATACGGTTAGCGTGGTACGAGGTGAAGGTGATGAAAGCGAAAGGCAGGGATCTAGTGTAGAGTCTACGAGTTCTAGTGTAGCGTCTTCCGAGACTCGGAACATTTATGTGGTACAACCATCGGTTAGCAAACCAAATTTTGATGGAAAACCCTTCACCAACCCTATTGCATTTTTAAAACGATTAAAGAAGTATATAAGGGCTGTAAATGGAACGGATCGCGAGATTGATATAGCGCTAGGATGTATATCGGGACACGCGCGTAAGGTTATGGAGTTGTACTCAAAGGATTGGGTTACGTTCGCAGATTTCGAGGCTGACTTTAGGCGAAACTACTGGACCGAACAGATTCAGGAATCTGTGAGATATAGGTTGATAAATGCAATTTATACGAGCGATTCAGGAATGACTATGTCTGAGCACTTTGCCGAACAAGCCGAATCAATGCAGTCTTTGACTATTGCGTTTAGTGAGCGAGATTTAGTAAATTCTATTATGCGACACTATGCGATAGATATACAGCGATTATGGTTTACTAGAACTGAGGAAGTTAGCATCATGAATGGAGCGAAATTCCTAAGGAGCCTAGAACAAAACATTGTCGAGAAACAAAAGGGAGTCGCGGGAGGTATTGTAGGTAGTGGATTCAGGGGACGGAGGTACAATGAGTCGCGGGTGGCGCGTCCCATTGTTGCAACAATTTCAACTAACAATTGGGCTAGTAGAGGTAATTCGACAAGGGGACGAGGTTATCGTCGAGGTAGATTAGGTTATAGAGCGAATTTTAATAGACCTACATTATCCGAAACTGAAAGAGTCAGACCAGCTATTACTTTTGTAAAGGAGGGCGAAAGCTCTAATTCATCGAAACATGTGGGGGAGGGAAATTCAAAAAACTAAATTTCCCCACACAAGTAAGGTCCGATAGCTTAGTGTTGTGTAGAACGGGGAATAAAGATATATCGGGACATGAAAGAATAGGCTTGGCTTATAAGATCCTAACGAACAATGGATGGAAACCGGGACAAGCTTTAGGGGCCGGCGGAAATGGAATTAAGCGAACGTTGAAAGGCGGAACGAACAACGGTGGTTATAATTTCCAGTCAGAAATTGATAGCATAGGGATCTTATTGGAAAATCATTTTAGTAACATATTAGAATGCGACGAGATAGATAACGCATGTAAGGGTTGTTTGAAGCGAGGTTTAGACGTGTGTACAATGTTTCACGAACTCGATGAGACGATCGATGTAGACATTGACTATTCTTTGCCTAAATTACCAGAAGTATGTGTGAGATTGTACGGTAGAAACATGAGTGCGCTTATCGATACGGGAAGTCAGATTAGCGGAATAACTAGGGAGTTGTATGACTCGATCGTAAAGGAAAACATAATTTTACCAGAGATCGCGATCCCAGCAATTCAGATACAGGGAGCATTTGGTTCACGGAGTGAGAGTACGAATCGGTTAGTACTGATAGAGTTTCAGTTAGGTAGTACTTTAGTTGAAGCACCTGTATTGGTTATGCGACGGTTACCCAGGTCATTAATACTAGGGTATGATTGGTTAGAGCGAGTAAAAGGAGTAGTTAACTGCGGTAGCGAGCGAACCTTGACGATCGAACACCTAGGCGTTAGATGTTGCGTAAGATTAAATTCGGAATGTAAGATAGAAAGGCTTGGGGGAGTGGCAAACGCCACCACAATTAATTTAATATTAAACCAAAATATTAGTCCGATAGAACTTGGCTTATCGAGAATAGGAACGGACGGTGAAGTTCAAACAGACTATCACTTAGATGATTCGTGTTTAAGTAGTGAACAAAAGAAACTGTTACTGCCTGTGTTAGACAAGCATCGTGAGGTATTTACGGACAAATTAGGGCTAACTAGCAGATACGAGCACATTAGTGAGTTGGTAGACGAAACTCCTTTTGTAAAGCACAGCTATCCGGTACCTTTGGCGTATAGGGAACAGGTAAAGAAGGAATTGGAGGAATTAGAGAGGTTGGGTGTGATAAGACAGGAGGCAACTCCTTACTGTAGTCCACTCACATTTACGAAAAAGCGGGATGGGTCAATAAGACTCTTATTAGACGCGCGCGAACTTAATAAGAAAATGATAGGTGATGCAGGTTCACCACCACTCACATCTGAGATTTTACAATCTTTTCATGGAGTGAATTATATCAGCTTGATTGATTTGAATAATGCTTATTTCCAAATACCTTTGCATCGGGATTCTAGGAAATATACAGGGTTCTCTTTTATGGGGAGAACTTATATCTATTGTGTGCTGCCTCAGGGATTAAAAACGTCTGTGGCAGGATTTTCGAGGGCAATGGATATTATACTAAAAGAAGTGCGTGAGTTTTGCGTGAATTATCTAGATGACATTGTCATATTCACTACAGGGGACATAGAACTACATTTAGCACATTTAGACCAGGTACTAGACAGATTAGAGACCGCAGGATTGACAGGTAGGCTAGGAAAGTGTCGATTTTTATGCCTAGAGGTGAAGTTGTTAGGGCACATAGTGAATACAAACGGGGTACGGATGGATCCAGAACGAGTAGAGGCCATATTGGATTTTCCCATACCTCGAACAATAAAACAATTACGGGGATTTTTGGGATTAATAAATTATTTCAGAAGATTTATTTCGAAATATAGCGAAGAGGTTAGACCGCTCTACGACCTATTAAAACAAAATAACAAATGGTCATGGACGGAAGAAATAAACGATTGTTTCGAGAAAGTCAAGAAATTATTCTTAGACACAATACTTCTCGTACATCCAAATCCGAAAGAGATTTATTATCTGCAAACTGATAGCAGTAATCTTGGAGTTTCGGGATATGTTTATCAATTGAACGAAGTAGGGGAAGAGTGTATAATAGGATTTTGTAGTAAGTCATTGTCGGAGGCAGAGCGTAAATGGACGGTTACAGAACAGGAACTGTGGGCAATCATCTTTAGTTTGTCGAAGTTTGAAACTTATTTGAGAGGAGCACGGTTAGTGATTAGGACAGATCATAAGAGTTTGACATTCTTACAAACATGTAAATTACTGAGCGCACGAATGATACGTTGGGTGCATTACATGGGTCAATTCGACTATACAGTAGAACATGTGAAGGGTAAATCAAATACAGTTGCGGATGTATTATCCCGGCACATAAAAGGGACCACCGATGTATTGACAAATAAGGCTACGGGGCCTGAGATGAATTTATTCAAAACGACGTTGGGACGAGTGGTACAGGCGAGATGGGGAGAGATAAGTAGTTATCAAGGGCGTGATAAGGTTGTTAGCGAAATAATTAGGCGTATGGAAATAACAGGTACACCAGAATCAAGGTATTATGCGACAAAGGAAGGGATTCTATATAGGACGGATAAAATTGGAGATAGATTAAGACTATATGTCCCCGAGGACTTACAAAGAGATTTAATTATTAGCATACATGAAGAGGTAGGACATTTCGGACGTTACAAGGTATATGCTTTGATGAAGCATCGTTACTATTTCCCAAATATGTCTCGTAAAATAGGTCGAATTGTAAGAGCTTGCGAATTATGTCAGAAGTCAAAACATGCGTTAGAAACACATACGGGACCGATTAAAACGGTAATAGCAAAAGAAATAGGAGAGCGAGTCTTCTGTGATATTTATGGACCATTGCCAACAGGACGGTTCGGGTACAAATACATATTTGTGATGCAGGACGCTTATAGCAAGCTAATTAGGTTATATCCATTACGACAGGCGAGCGGAAAAGCTACGTTAACATGTGTGAAAAAGTTCCATAAACAGGTTGAAGTTAGGACATTATGCTCGGACAGAGGCGCGAATTTTACTTCAAAGGTCTTCGAGGCAGGCATTCACCAGTTAGGTATTGTACTAACACACACGTCTGTTAGAAACCCACGACCAAATTCAACGGAGAGGGTAAATAAGGAACTAGGTAGGTTATTCAGAACGTACTGTGACAAGTCACATCAATCTTGGGTAGATTTGTTACCGGACATAGAAGATTGTTATAATCAGGTTATACACACTACAACTGGTTATTCACCTAACGAAATAGTTTGGGGAAAGCGGACCCTGCTATCGACCGATTTTGATAAAGGTAAAACAAACGGGACCGGTTTACAACGGGAGTCGTTAGAGCATATTAGGGAGCAAGCAAGGTTGAACATAATAAAGGCGGCAGAGAATAGGGAGTTTCATTATAACAAAAATCACAAGATAATACAGTTTGAAATAGGCGACTTAGTGAAATTGAAGACTTTTGCAAAGTCGGATGCCGACAAAAAGTTAACAAAGAAATTCATGCGACTTTATGAGGGGCCTTACATAATAGGAGCAGTGCCGTACAATAATGTATACACCTTAATTGATGTTCAAACTGATAAGGTTAGAGGAAATTACAATGCGATTCATCTGTTTCGGTATTACGGAAACACATAAGGGAATAGGTTTCTACTAGGGATTAGTGTTAACAAAAGGAAATGAGTGAAGTTACCGGTCTCATTAAGAACAATAGAGAGGCCAGGCTAAGCGAACAAAGAGGGAATGCGAATTAAATAGGCTATCGCGATGTTCAGAATATAATAGATGAGCGGGAAGGATTTAGAACTAGCGGAAAAGTATAGAGGAGAAATAGATTTCCAAACGACTAGTATAGAAACTAAGGCATAGGAATACTAGGTGTATTAAAAATCTATTTGGGGGAGTGTGAAGTAGACACCCTACATGTGTTCCTAGCGATTCCATGAATTATTTCGAATTTTAAATACATAGCGCAACACTCGTAAAACTTCGCCAGAGACTTAAAACCAAGGGTCAAATTTTTTATTGAAAATACAAGAGCTTTAGAAATTATAAAAGTTAGCTTAGGATATTTTTTTTTTGAAGCAATAAACCATAGAATTTCACACTAACTAAGCTCAATAAAGCTTTGTAAGTTATTACGGTTGAGACAAAGAGGTCCAAATTCTGACAAGCCGCTTGAAAAGGGCGAGGTACGTAATTGACGGGTTTTTTTTTGCGGCATTTCTTTCGTGGACAAGCGTCAAGACAAAAACTTTAAGATACCAGATGTGGCACAAAATTGGCGCGAAACATGCTAAAGCGGGAACGTGACCATGCGTTCGACTATTGGCTAACACATTGACGCGTCATTGTTTGACGAATCATGTTTGAGCATTTGATTGTGGCGGAAATTTGTGTTTTGCAGTGGGAGAAAGGAGCCAATGGAGGGAGAGAGAAGGGAGATCTTTGGCTCGAGGCGTGCGGAACGACACTTCGATTCTAAGGCTCCGAGAGAGCAGTCACCTATATATAGTCTAGTAATAGTTTTGATATAGTGTTAATCTTAGTTTTGTAATATAAAAACTACATTCTGATCTTGTATCTCCGAGTGGGCGGTCAACTAGCCAATAGTCTAGAAGTAGTTTTGACATAGCGTTAATCTTAGCTTTGTGTAATATAAATAATATAAAATTGTTTAAACTTCAAGGTATAAGACTAGGTAAAGTGTTTTAGTGACAGACGCCGAGTTGCTGTTATTATTGGTAATGTACTCAATTTGTTTTCTTAAGGTGTTATAAACGAGGCTCACAGTAAATTCTAGTAATTTAAATCATTCAATAAAGTACTTATTTATTATAAGTGAAGTCAAAATGGATCCGGACACTAGTTTGGATATCATGTATGAAATGACGGGGAAAAATAGAGGAAGTACATGGTCAACCATTGACATTATTACATTAATAATGAAAATTATGGGTATTGCATTTCTACTTATAATGTTGTATAAAAGAACCAAAGTAGGAGCCAGATTATATAAAATAATCACATGTTGTTGCATCCAAAATACCTCCGGATCAGATATAGAATCGGAACCGATAAACTGAATTAATCAAATTAAAGGTATATAGCCGTGAGCCTTGTCGACACATTGTAAATATAATTTAATGTCTAAATTTATGTGTGTGTCTTAACGCTTTTTTTCTATTGAACTGATGATTCATAAATGTGTACGTGTGTGTATATAGTAAAGTATAAGGTGTATTTTAGGTTAAATGGTCGTAAGGGTTTTTATCTTGGATTTCTCTTTTCCCTTACAAATTAGTATGGCCTAGGAACGAGAAATTCCACCGAAGTAAACGTTTGCACAAACACTCGAATTCGGTGTAAATAATTTAAACCAGTGTCTCTCTTCTTATTATCACTCAGTGTCGAGTGAAACAAATTAAGTAAATTTTGGGAAAATAAAAGTAAATTATATTCATAACCATTCCTTTTTATTATACAGTTAAGTTTACCTTACAGAATTATTATTGGAAGTTTATTTTGGTCTAAACTTTAATTATGGTTTATATCATAATATATTACATTAATGACTTGTGTTAAAGATTATGGATAACACTCCAATAATGAATTTCATCCCACATGTCCAAGTTACAGTCACGATTCTTAACCCTGAAGAAATGAACTAGGTTAATTTTATAGGTCATCGCAATTAATTTAGGTCTACAGGATAATTTCATAGTTCGAGCCTATGAACAGATTTTGTTGTAAACAAAAATCCATTCACTACTTTTTATACAATAGAACAGATAACGGCTCCTCAGAAAGTTTTCAAATGAGATAAGACGACCTAATGCAGTCTAAGAGGTTCCGACTTACACAAATTTGGCATAAGGGTTAAAATAGATCTAAATTATATACATAAGATATTTGCGAGAAATAGGGAACAATAGGTTTTATTAATATAGGTATATAGCATCCGAACGAGAAGGCGGTCTACAGCGACGAGAGCGAGAGTGAAAGCGAAACGAGCGGGGCATACGCAAAACAAAAGAGTCAGGCTACAACTATTGTTTCGGAAGCAGGGACGTACTCGCAGAGTGTGGAGCACTTTTGGTTGATTGGGGAACCAAATCAATCTTGATAACATGTTTGACAGTGATTGACAATATAGTCAAAGTAATCGGCTACATGGCTGCGTGGTGACAAGTTGGCAGCAATGGTTCAGCACACCATACACACACTCCTCTCGCAGATCGACCTCCGACCATGAATTGGCCAATTCATAAACTAATTATATGAAATGATAAATAAATAAAAGTCCATGGACCAGGGGCGAGCTATTAAGCTCAATCAAAAGAATAGTACCAGCCTTTCGAGGTGTTCGGGAACAAAAAGTACCAGCCTTAAGTGTTCGGGAAATGTAGTACCAGCTTTTAGGTGTTCGGGAAATTCGCTTCTCAGCGCTTATAGGAGGTTGACTGCTGCCCCAAATAACAATGATTAATGGCCTCGTGCAGGCGTAGGAACCATTCCCCGTGCTCGGTTACCATTGGTCAGCTAAGATGCCTTTTAAAGGAAATACATGTAACAGCAACCACTCAATCCGGCCCTGATTTGCAAACTCGAATTATATACTTGTTACTAAACTGTAATTTAAACATTTCTAAGATAGACTTCGCGCTAAGGTATCAATAAAGAATACTATGATTCAGGCGGATTGATTAGGTCTGCCTTACAATGTTCACCCAGCGTACTGTGCTAAGTACCAGTTTTACTGGTAAATCATAACCAACAAATACGACGACCGGATACCTAAAGTGCTACTAACTCTGCAGTGCTATTTTCCGTTTCTAAGTTTATAGAAATTTTTTTTCTCTTTTTCACATATACAAGCCACGATATTTAACTAGCCAAGACGATCACGCCGGTGCCATCACAGTGTTCGGCACAAGTTGTCAGCTAGACACAAGGTCAATGTGAAGAATTCTTAACGTGGGACGTGTAACAATAGGTTTCTTGTACACGGTGTTTTTACTTGAAACCGTCTAACTCTAATATCGGTATAAAAAGTGAGCAAAGAAATAAAACAATTAGTAACAAACACGTACATAAAAACGGACAAATGGTATATACTGGTCTATAAGTTTACCTGTATCGCGGTACCAATATGTCTTATTCCTTGGATGCAGCCTGATAGTCTGTAGTATAAGTCACATAAATATATAAGTATTTTTAAATTATATCAACGCAAGCACACAGGCATGTAAGTAATTCAGTATATGTAAATTACATTTGGCACTTGTACAACGTACTATTACCTATTCTATTCTATTCTATTCTATGCTTGTGCCTACCACAGAATACCTTACCTAACCTCGTAAGTACATGTTCCCCGAATAATATAACATCATGTACCATTAACACCCTGCTTTATGTTAGGGCATTCATGGTATCTTAAAATTAAGACGTAGGTTAGTAATAATCGTTTTAAGATGATTGGGTTTTCAAAATTTTGTCCAAGTGGCATGTAATTGATGGTTGCACACATTTGCCCATACCATACTCTGTACCAATTGTCAGCTGGATACAAGAATTTGTTGACCTATATGTAGGACTAACTCGTATCTGAATACTTATAGAATAATATTTTTTTTAGTTCATTAGCTAATCGCATCATATAGCTATAGTTGAATTTGACATTTAGATTTTAGCAGAAGCCAAAGTAGCCAAAGACACCTCATTTATAAAAAAATAATGAGTAGTTTGGATATATGAATAAACTCAACCTTCTAACGCACACATATTATAGACTTTTAAACACTTGATCCTCATATTAATAGGGTAAAAACGAAATGGCTATGGTTGAAACGGGAAATGAGTTAATTATACAAAAAAACAAACTTTTATATATAACTACGGAACCCTAACAGAAATTGTAATCAATCCAATTCCTAACTAAATTAACTCTGCCTACGCCGAGCTGTTACGAAAAAACCTGTTAGAAATCTGTTTTTGGTAAACAAACGCAAACATTAATGATAATAAGGAGCTGCAGACAAGAATATTGGCGTTGAGAATATTAAAATACGAGTACAATCATGTAATCAAGTAATGTAATGTAGTATTACATATCATTGTTAAAGATATTACTAATATTTTGTTTTTCGACCAGAGTGCCTAGGGGAAGATTTTTGTATGGAATTGACACTTGACAGCTGGCGCTTGATCAATTCCATATAAATTGTAGTTAACGTTGTCGCGATCGAATACGTACAAAACTCCCACTCGGCCTGCTGAGCTAGGTATATTTATACCTACACACAGCAGGAACTATTTAACTAAACTAGAAGTACTTAATTCGTGATTACAGTTTAGTTTCGTAAGCTTCAAAACCTTTCATTTTGCTCTAAACCATTTCTGCGATAGGAATGTACTTTACGTGTAATGTATATTAAGTAGGTACATATTCAATTTACTTTGTACCTAAAAATGTAGAGCAAGAGCTGTAGACATATATTAGGTACATATAGTATTTTCCTACTTGTCTTGTGTCCCGAATTTATGTACCAAAAAACCAAGAGATTTTACGTCGCATAAAATTACTGAGAACTAGGCTACTCCAATAATTTTACAGACTAAGGACACATCACACAACCTCAAAGGCCCATCTAATCGACTTAATAAAATTAATCTTGGATCCTGTTTGGTTCTTTTGACCTACAATTCTTATTTTATAATGCTCTCGGGCACAAAGTTTCAATCTAATTAGATTTATAATTTTTTATTAATAACGAATCAAAATTCAATTCGGCGTTGAAAAGGTTCTTATGCAAATTAAATAATTTAGTATTTTACGGATCAAAGGTTCGACGTAACCGAGTGATTTTATCTGACTCGGCTGAAGCTTTCGTAAGATTACCGCAAATGGATCGCCCGTCAATGGTCAGGTCAATGCCGAACCGCATCTGTTCAGAACTTAAGGAGTATCATTACAAGTATAAATTTAGCTGTTTTTTTCATCAGCGACACATTTATTTAAATGTGAAATTGTACTTGTACTGGTAGATATTGCAAATATTGTTATATGCAATCCAAAACATAGTATGGAATTATAATTGTACGCATGGGTATGATGCTTTTATATTTTTCAATGATTCAAATGATTTGATCAAAGAAAAGTGCTTTTAATTATAAAACTTGCAGATATCGTTATCACTATCAATTTTTGCAAGCTGTGAGTACTAATACAGCGCAGCTGATTTGCGAGAAAGAAAGACAGAAATTGTGAGAAATACTTGCCAGTAGCGCAGAATATATTATAATACATAGTACCTACGTCGTACCTACCAGTGGAACCTACCAGTCGAACAAGAATGAATTAAATAGGTCAGTAAATTCATAATTTTCCCACATGACTAGAATAAATTCATGTAGACCATCAAAATGTTAATTCCGATAAAATCTGTTTAGTTTACTGGGCTAATAAATAATAATATCATTTTACAACATGATAACATCTCGAATATAATACGGAGGTGTTTGTGATGTTGCACCTTTAGATCGAGCACAGTCATCGGATACCTTTTTCGGTGTGTCTGAGTAGCGCCGGCCAAATTTGCCCACGCAAATGTAATGACCGCCGCAGGGCAACGTTCTTGGACCACTTTTATTGTTATTAGATGATCACGGTAATAATGATGCTCATATTATATTTATTAGTTTATTACGTCTGTCTGATACTGTCTGACGATCTTAAGAGCAAGAGTGCAATTTTGATAAATTAATATTATATTTATTTTAAGAGTTCCGTACCAAAATTTTAGATATTACTAACCTGGGGCGTCTTTGTCCGTCGGTCCGTCTATTTTATAGTCAGAGGATAGAAGAGGATAATAATTATGTCAGATAATTTTGCTTGTGTTTGAGAGCCTCCCCATGGTCATAGGATACATAGAATTTTATATTATGTCGTGTACCAAAAGCTGATCTACGCCTTTTAGGTGACCCAAGAGCTAGAGCGCTTATCTAGCCCAACGGCTTAGCCTTGCTATTTTCAACAAGGTAATAGGACAGTGTGTATTTGTGTAAATAAAATAAGTAGTAGTGTTTAATTTATATTTTTATTAATTTTTTTGTGTTTTTGATCGTTAAATAATATAAACGTACTCAATAAACATGATAATAAACGTGCCGTTTGATATAATAATTTAGTTTAGGCTAAATGAGAATATTGCATTTTATTACAATATTTCAATAACTATTAACATCATGATTAACTCGTCACAAAAAGAACCTCATCTCATTACCATCAGTAATACAAAGAATACACAAGAATTGATGTCAATAAGTTTGTGTTCGATGTCAACACTGTTACATAAGCACAATTACAACCGGTATCTACACTTGCCGGAGTTTCAGCTGCAATTGCCTAATGTTGCGGTACACTAGAGTATAAGGCTCAGCACACACCGGTGGATAGCGGAGAAGATTGATGAAGATTGTCCTCTAACCGCAAGCACATATCATATTGACGCATCTATGTTCCAACACAATTAAGGGCTTGGCCCAGCTCAATACAGACTCATACAAAGAAAATTTGCCGTGCATCTCAAATAACAACGCGACGCCTGCAGCGGTATCGTATCCTTCAGCATGCTTTTCAATACCGCAAGATCCGCTGTGGTAAGACGAGGTCGTTCTCTTAACATTAAATTAAATAGGTAGACTACAGCTGAATAGATTATATTGAAAAGATTAATTTAGATTTATAGGTAGTCCTGTTTGACGATGTGCGCTAGGACTAAGATGTTCCTAAAACATTTTACTAGCATAATGAACTGGCAATTTCCTTGACTGCGTAGAGTGGTTATATCATTTACCTACCTACCTATTTTGCCACGTAAATAGTAACATAAAATAGGTAGCCTTTGGGATTGGGTTACTTATAGAGATGATGAACCTTTTTCGAAAGACACTTGCTGAAAACTTGAAGAAAATTTAATCTTTTATTTTTGTGATTACGGTTTCCAAATAGAACGCTGCACCGGGTTGAGTTTTACCACTCAATGTTTTATAGGTATTTTTTTTCGCCATGTCATCGCTATCTCAGAATGAGAAGTGTTTGGATATAAATATAGTCCATTATAAATATATAATTAGATATAATTGGTCCAAGTGATGTTGGATTGATGACTTCTTACATTTGAGAACATTATGATTTATGAAAAATTCTCGGGTATGCAATTTTCATCACGATGTTAATCAATAGTGAGACGGCGCGCGGCGCGACGACCGGTTGCTATGATAATTGAGGCATGATTGTTTAAGGAAATCAAAATCATTTTAGAGGCTTAGGTAAAGGTATTACTCGAACTGTTTAAGGAGTTCATACATGCTTTTTGACGTGCAGGCATCAATAAACTCCTTAAACAAGTCGAATTGGCTACTTGACAGCTGTAACTATAAAATATGAAATATGTTAGATTTGGTAGCTTGTGGGTTAACAATAATTATACAATATGTATTTTGCATTAAAATAAATTGTAAATATTTTATTTTTGCAAAACAAATTTGAGATTTTTTATCTGTGGATTACAAGAAGCAAAACGCGGGCGGTCATGATAGAGCCCAGTGTGACGTCACATTTCAAAAAAAAAAACGTCGTGTGTACTAACGTTTGCGTATTGTTGAGAAAATTAACAGTAATATACTTACTTCGATTTGTGATTGTGAGCGGTTAAATGAAATGGGATTATATATGCTTTACAGCTGATAGTACAAATCTGCCTAAAGTCGATTCATTTATGGTTGCAAATTTATTTGCGTGTAAACTTTTGCACTGCCGAATTTCGTAATGTATTATAACTTCCATGTAAGTACCGAAATAAACAAAGTAAGTAATAGTACTTAGGGTTCGTGTTTAAGACCTAAGAAAGTGCTGCTGTAAAGTGACAGAAATATAATTTATTTTAATTTTGTCATGTTTTATGAAGAAAATGTCAGGTTAGGTTAATTCATTTTTGGTAAATCAGAGTTTTAAGTTGATTTCTTCAAAACACGAACATCAAAGTGGTCTTCACAAAGTAATACCGCAGATATTTATCCGATTTAAATTCCGGCTCTCGGCAGATTAACTCTAACCACTGCTTTCGACGTTTAAATTATGACATAGGTAATATAGTATATTATAGGAATGTGTTTATACAATTTGTCAGGACTTACAATTACTTATTATAATTACTTATTATTACTTATTATAATTACTTATTATTTATTGTATTGTATTGTTCTACACACGTCTTGTAGCTTGTAATTTTCACAATTGCATTAAAGAAGCTGTAAACTTTCCACTTAAAATTAAATGAAACTTGGAGCGTCGTATAGTTTGTTTTATTTTGAGCTGAGCTGTGACGTCACAGCTAGCAAATGTCACGTGACCGGCTGTTTTCGCGCGAATTTAAAATTAATGTATTAAAAATGTATTTTTTTCTAATAAATAACGCTTTTTTTGAGAAAAAGTTAATTGTAAGAGGTATAAAATGAACCTACGTACATTTTTAAGTATTTTTCCGAAAACTGTCAAATAGCCAATTCCTCGACCTCCGTGGTGCACTGTGTAGCGGTGTTGCCTTAACGTGCGGAGGTCCCGGGTTCGATCCCCGGCAGGGTCAATTTGGGTTTTTGAATTTTCCCTGGTCTGGTCTGGTGTGAGGCTTCGGCCGTGGCTAGTTACCGCTCTACCGGCAAAGACGTGCCGCCAAGCGATTTAGCGTTCCGGTACGATGCCGTGTAGAAACCGAAGGGGTATGTGTTTAATATAACTGCCATGCCCCTAACAGGTTAGCCCGCTACCATCTTAGACTGCATCATCACTTACCATCAGGTGAAATTGCAGTCAAGGGCTAGCTTGTAGTTGATTTTAAAAAAAGACAGACGACGACCTTTTGACAGACGATAACGATTACGATTACCTTACACAATCGGGGGGCAGAATGTTGGTGATGAAATGCTATGTAGTTGTTTGATCAGCTTCCGCAACAAAATGGTTACATGTTTAAGACAAACCAAATTCATAAGGTTTGATAACGTGATTAATTATAAATATTATAAGGTTTATAAATATAATTCCCATTATGAATGCTGATTAGCCTCGAGATTTCATGGAATAGTTTTTATAAGCAAGCAATTAGATAGATTGTTATGCAGTAAGATAAACCTTAGGCGGTTGGTTTCCAAGGATTTAAGGGGTTTTTACGCATAGCCGTTCACTGTAGTTTCGTTGATATTTTTTAGTATCTGCTTAGTACTCGTTTTAAGGATACACTTAAGTATATCTCGTAGGTTAATTGGTTTGTTGGAAGAAGAGTTCTTCAGTGACAGCAACTAATCAGGTACCTACCTAATGATTATTGGGTGAAGATATTTTAAGACTTATTTATACAATCAGCCAAAACTCTTGGATCTAGAATCTGAAAAGCAGAGGTTCACTTTATAAAGAAGACAAAACCGTTTGAGGGAACAAGCTTTGTCAGCATTGAATTTAAAAAAATATAATATTGGGTGGATAAATAGCATTTTATCTGAACCGGAATCCGTTTCAGCTAAAATCCTATTTAACTTTTATATTAATAGTATAAAAAATAGAATAGATAGGTACTTACATATTTAGAATTTGTGTGTAGTAAAATAAATTAAGTACAATAGTTAAAAATAATGGATAAGTTACAATAGGGCTGTCATATACATATTGTATAAAAGCCCTTTAAAATAAATAAAGATTTAAAAAAAAAATGAAGACAAGGAGCGAAGTCGCGAGCGATTGCTAGTCCCATATAATTATGTGGAACATGGAAAAATTTGTCAAAGTGGACATTTTGAAAGTAGTGACGAAGACCACGACAACGCAACGACTAAAAATATTACGAGATTTATTATTAATAAAGTGGGTTTGAGTTGAGGTGATACAGCCGTTGGATACAGCATATTTTTTTATTAGTTAAAACACCAATACAAAGGCTAATCTCGTGGGAGGGGATTTCATTATACAATCGATTAAGCAGAAGTAAGAAACCGCAGATAACATCAATGTCGGTCGAATTTAATTCCAAGGACTAATGGGAGTTTTTATATTGTAAGATCCATTGATAAATAAATACTTAATAATTATTACTATCGTGCAAAGCCCATAGCTCCGAATATATGTAATGTGCTAAAGCGACTTTTTTTGTTGTCCTCTTATTAAGTTTATTTTTTTGAGGAAATAAATGAATCATTGTAGAGTCGAACATTATTCATTATTCGATTCGACATTAATTCGATTTTAATATTAATATTTTGTGCATGACGTGTTCAATGGTCATGTATTAAAATATCATTAAAATTTTTACAAGTGTGGAGGAATAGAAATAGAACTATTAATTAATTATAATTACTCTGTCTGTTCTAATCTTGGTCAAGACAGAATAACAAACAAACGTCAGTACGTCCACTTAAGGCGAGTCACCTCAGCTCAGCGGTGAACTGGTTTGCTAGATCAAATTTTTTCGGTATTTACTATTAAATAACGGTCTTACAAAAAATATCCGATACACTTAAAGATATTGTCTAAAGAATGTGCTTATTTGTTACACGATAGATTAAAACGAATTTTTTATTAATAAAATTTTCGACTTTGCTCATAATTTTTATATGGATAAATTTCTCTTGAAGTATTAATAAGAACCTGCTAAACTTTGTTTCAAACTGAAGTCCTATATTTATTTAATTCAAATTAATCCCAGAACTTGAACGTTGCCAAGCGGTTTCAGAACATACCGCGCTGCCCGCTTCCCCGCCAGTCTCTACGAGAAACGTACCGCGAGACGCGCGGGCGGCACCCCACACCTCACCTCCTAAAATCTTGCAGGTGACTCGCCTTAATATTCTATGAACACTGTCCTTTAGATGACTCTGACAGAACATAATGTATCAAAGGTCAGTGTCGTAGACGAACTACAAAGAAACCTGCTTATACGAGTAAGCCATATGTTACTTACAATTTCGAACAAAATGCGACAGCAGCTAAACAACTCTTACGTACCTAATGGATAGGTATCGGCACAACGGCTGTAGATTTTGCGAAATTTGTTAGCCAAATGCAAACTACGAGTACAAATCGTGAACTGAGCTTACTTAAACCGAATTTTAAAGTAGGTGTTGCAATTCTATTATTTTACAAATATCTGATATAGTTTTCATTAAGTTTGCTTTAGAATGTTTTACTATTTTGTTTCTTCTGTTTTATTATTGTTTCGTGTATTCGTGTTTCGACGCTCGTGTTTAATTTAAAAAATAGTTAAATAATAAAGTTTATTATAATTCATTTTTAACCGACTTCCAAAAAAGGAGGAGGTTCTCAATTCGGCGTGTATTGTTTTTTTTTAATGTATGTTTCCGCATATCTACGTGGTCTAAGCCGATTTGAAAAATGTTTTTTCCAGTCGTTAGGGGAAGCTCTCGAGGTGGTCCCATAAAAAAATCTGACTCCAAACCTTCAACCTTGACCCTAAAAAGTTAAAAATAAAAATTCTTTCCATAAAACCGACTTCCAACGCCACTGTAAAGTAAAAAATAATTTTTATTTCTACCCACTATGTTGATGTCTGGCGGGTATAACAAGGATAACCAAAGATGACGCATCAGGCTCGCCCGACTTCAACATAATGGGTAGAAATAAAAATTATTTTTCACTTTACAGTGGCGTTGGAAGTCGGTTTTTTGAGAAGAATTTTTTAGTAACATTAAATTCTAAATAAGATAAGTCTGACAGGGAATTTATTTCGATCAATAAAAGTCATCAAGAATTATAAAATATTATCTGATTTTAATGGCTATTGTCACACAAAAATGATTAATGCCCTTGACGGATTATATTTGTAAAGGTTATACCCAGTCTGTAAAAACGGTACCTGTAAAAGAAGTGACGATGGTAGACAGATAATGCGTTCAGACAAGAGTAATGTATTGAATATTGAGATTTAGGGACAATGAATGTGTATTGTGATGGTAATAACTTATATTAACTATTATCTTTATGGCTATCAGGTGAGATATATCTCTATGCTCTTAAAATAATGCTGATATATGATTTATATGGATGGATGATATTGATATGATAGGAATAATGATTTTATCTCATTTTTCTATGAGCCATTAAATTCACCCACTATTTGCAATAAAAAATAAATAGACTGCTTTTACATTTCACATCAAGAATGCAAAAAGCAAGCAAGTCCAATCGGCGATTAAATAACAAGACTTTTGGCAACGATGAGCAAAAACAGACGATCCGAATCAGGGTCATTTCAATCACGATTGTGGCATAGATCGTAATCGTGGATGCAATGATAATAATATGATTTTATGTCATTACAATCATGTCAAGTGATGCGAACATGAAAGTTCGAAATGGTAATAAGTCATTTTAGATAGAAACTTTCAATAAACTTGATGATAAGAAATGTTATTTCCATAAATCATTTATGGAATGTACATTGTACTAGATAGATATATTAGTTCTTTTTTGGAATTTATTTTTTAAATAAACATAATAAAATATAGACAGCCAAAAATGTTATCATAATAAGTAATGTAGACAAACTTACGCTGAAGTTAAAGCCTCACTAACTAAACAACGGTATTGAAGATAGCAAGCAGAGATTATTAAAATATTTAAAAAAAAGAGTTTCAAACTGATATAAGGCTTTTTCAAATTTGAAAAGGTCAAAATCAACCAATCAATCAAAAATCATACTTTAAAGAAAAACAAACAAAACATAAGCGTTCTACAAATACAGAAAGAACTATTAGTCAAACGAGTTAGTCATAAAATTATTATAACGAATATGATTAATAGAATTCCTAGAAGTTGACACGGGATTATAAACCTACCCCAAATGTTACTTATTAGGATTATGAAGATTAGTCGGTTAGTCGGTACCCGTTACAGAGACCAGCACTACGGAAAATTCCATTTATTTGCAATGTTCTAATAAATTACCTAAATTTTAACGACATACCTACTTTTTATTAAAGCTTAGTTGTGAAATTTTTACTAATTAATTTTGTTTGATTCATCTTGGATTAAAATACTAACCCCACACTCGAGAAAAATCTTTGTCCTACCCATAATTAAATAAGTTAAGTAGGTAATAATTTTTTATTAAATTATTTTGATGAAAAGTTTTTTAACTTAAACGACTGTTACGAAATTTTTTATAATCATAAAAATTTTAATATAATAAAATTGACCACTTATAATAATCATTGAATTAGAACATGAAATTATAAGAGAAATCGTGTCATCAACTGTTCATATACCTACATAATATATTAAGTTATTTAAATAACAGACTCTTAACACACTTATGCAATTTAGTGTTTTATTATTATAATTTAACTCATATTAATTTTGAATTTTTTAGTTTAAAACACATGAAATTGTGACATAACATCAAAACAACATATAGTGATTAAATGATAATATAGACGCACTATTTTAGTTAATAGCAGTAACGTGCAATATGCACGTCGTTATCGCAAACTTCAATTAACTGTTCGCAAGCATCACGATTTAGTATATAGAATTTAGATTCTTCCTTTTTGAGCAAACAAGAAGTATAAGTAAGAATTTTGTATTTGTCACTGTAAATTAAAAGTATTATCACAATTTTTAATGAACGCCAATTATTTCATTGCAAACAAATAGACTCCCAAGGAATACCAAACGAAATTCGGACCATTCGTCACTCACCGAATCGTTTCACGTGTACGTCCCTATTAAATGACACCGATCTCGGTTTTCCCTCTTTCTCCTTGGTTTCGGTACCTTTGATCTCAGTTTTAGCTACCCCATCGCTATCTTGCGTGGTCTCTGCCTTGATACCAGTTTCATTGGACATCGGTTTCAGAGGTACCGGAGTTTTGGTACCTCGTTTGGCGATTGGTATCGACTAACTCGACGGTTTCGGTGTCATCGATATCTTTATCTGTAAATGTTGGGAACTGAATCATGTTTGTTGATAGCTAGTTAGTACATGAACAGCCTGGAAGCCAGTATGTAATGACGTACTGCCTAGGAATTACAATAAGAGTATAATGAAGTGATTGAAGTGAACATTTCTTTTGTTTAAAATGATAGTTTCTAATGATAATTGTTATTCAAATATATACCTGTTAAATCTGTTTCCAAACATGAGTCCCATTTTCTCACTTAATCAAAACAATATTTTGATACGCAGCCGCATCATGTTCTGAAACAAAATGAAAGTTATAAATATAAAATTACAAATTTGTTACCTACTTAATTTTTTCAAGATTGTTTTCATTGCAGAAGTAATTGTTCGAAATAAATATTAAATTCTATCAGTGAAGGATCTAAATGCATCTAGACAATTGTTGCGTTGTTGTTCAAACATACAATTTAAATTTTGCGTTGTGGTACAATTTAAATTTTAATATCGTTTCAATGGAAATCTATTTTACGAAAATATATAAACACTGTAGAAAAAAATTAATACTTTAGTCTTGTATCTGAACAAAATGCTTCTTTAACTTAAGAGAATATTAAAGAAACGCCTAACAAGTGCCAATGATTGGAAAACGAGCCCCAACGTGATAAAATACGACGTCAAGATAAATAAGCAAATGAGCAACCAGAATCAAGTTATCTGTCCATAAATAAAACATTACAACTTGATGTTGGCAGAACTTCGTACACAAGATTTTTTTTATCTTTTGAATCAGGTATATTGATAATATATGGACATTGTAAGCTTGTCAAATGTTTCTAAAAATGTCAAAATTTTCAAAAACATGATTTCGATCGATGTCGGTAAATCATTAATCATGCACATCTGAGCTAATGTACCTACGAGATGATAATCTCTAAAGTCTAATTCTGATTTGCATTTTTGAACGGTCAATAATTTTGTAATGTGGGTTGCAATATAGTTTCGTCAACCGAAATGAAGTACTGAAGATGTATAATTCTGTCTTTAATGTTTTTACTTCAAAGACAAATGTATGCAACATAATGCAAAAATCTTGTAAATGATGATCATAAGGATTTATTATTACACATGTAGTTATTATAAAATGATGATAATCTTTTTATAGCCTTCTTTACCTCTGATGTGGTAATGGTTCAACGTGAAAATAACAGAAAGCTATAAGCCCAAAATACTTACGTGTATTTTTGTGAATGATCTGCCGTCTGAATCATAAAAGTAATTAGCAAATTTTGTACAATGACGCTGATTTGATTCAATACAAATATCTTAAGCAAAGTTAATATTTTAAGACATTTTGCTGCGGAAATAGATCTTAAAAGCATTTTATACATTTTAATTGAATAAGCAGCAATTTATATGGGCAAGAGTACGTAAAGAAGTCTTTGTTTTTTTAAGACCGGCGCCGCTAAAATCATTCATTTTAATTAGATACTAGTCTCTTCCGCGCTACACATTATCTGCATTGATCTTGAAATTTGATAATGTGGTTTGATGACTTTTTAATAGTATTAAGTTCTAGTCCGATCGGCCTTACATGGGGCGAGCTAAAGCATAAAGCGTCCGACAGATCGGCTTGGAAAAGAGTAGTGTCTGCCCTCTGCCCCGAAGGGGGGACATAGGACTTAATGATGAAGTTCTAGTCCTGTTAGGTTTGCCGGCTCGCTTCTAGTAAGTAATTCTAGTAAGTTAGTATAGTTTTGCAATTTGCCCGCAATTTCCAGGTCAATGAAGTGGTTTATCCACCATACTGGTTCATTTAGTCTGAATGCGTAATCTGTAAGCAATAATACGTAGGCAATTTAATTTATGCGAAGATATAGACACCTTTATTTACATAGCCATGGGGGTATAATAGCCTTGTACGAAATACATAAAGGAAAAAGCTATTGAAAAGTTTGTATATTGTTTGTATAATTAAGTGCATATGTACAAATCTTATAAATTCATTTATTTCATTCATTCATACTAAACACTAACATATTTTAAAGATTGCGATATAATAGGCAGCCTCTTCAACAAATCAAACAACATTCAAAGAGTTACCAAATATAATTAGATGGGTAAATTTATTGTTGTTGTAAAATTCTATTGGACCATAGGAATCAAAATTTATGAGCATTTTTGGTCTTCTAAATTTTACGGAACATGCTAAGTTGTAAGTAAAATGGGCAATATTAATCCGATTTGACATATGAATTTTTGGTAGGTGGTAATTAATTTCCTCAATGAATGAATCATTGATAAAATGGTGGTGACTGGTAATGGTCAATGAATGACGTCATGAACACCGCCTACAGAAGACAAGATGACGTTATTGAGAGTCACGTTAGGCATGCCACTGCTGTACTGTAATCTGCTGTGCTGCGCTGTGCTGTAATCGAACGAGGCTATACCTACCACCTTCGACCACCGTCGAAGGTGGTAGGTATAGCCTCGTTCGATTTGCGAATGTTGAAGGGGCCTATTTCGTAGTATGAAGTATGAGAACACTCATATTAACACTCATTTTAACATTATTGATAAGATTAGGTGACAATGTGCATACCATGTTTGTGATGCAAATGTTATGGACTACCCCATACCCGACCCGAATGCAAATTGATCGTTTTCCTAACGTTTAAATGCTTGAAAATAGATTTGGTTTGAGTCCACTGAATTTATAAGTCAAACTTGTCGTTGTTATTTTATATGTCTTGGAAAAAATTCATTTTTGATATTGTTTAATGTGGTTAAGTATACTATGGATTAAAATTAGCCTTACACTGAGTCTAGATTAATGTTAATACCCCTAAGGCCATTCTTATAAGCGGATTACCTTTACACAGCAGGTTTTAATAATTATGTTTCCGATTTAAAGCTAAATAACAGGACTGTTAATATGGCTGCCGAAATCTGAATACTGGCTCATTTTAAGAAGATCTGAATTTGTATCAAGAAACAAAAAATTATCCAATCCGCGTTCCTCATGAATTATTTCAAAGCAAAATGGCGTCATATACTTAAAATTCAACAGTTGTCCAGCGAACATTGAAATATTGAGCGGTGTTGAGCGTGTTACTGTGTGCCTTAAAAGTATTCTCAATTAAGATCATTCCTCGAAAGAAGGTGTGGATTTGTGTATGTTTAATTAGGTGTTTAGCAAATGACAAACGTTTCTAAACGCTAAGGAAAATTATTATAGTCAATTGAAGAGTTGCCTCAAATTTCAAAATGTAGATAGTACCTTCTTATAGTCCCACCAACTAATCTGCCATCTGAAACCATTTTCTTTCCCTTCTCTTTAGGAAGAATTCCTGTAATTTTAATGAGGAATAAAAAGGCTGAGTTTAAGCTTAACCAAAGTTCAAGAATAATAATCGGAGATAATTCGCTATTTAGGAGCTCACATCCAAAGTCTACAAATATTGAAACCAACCAGTTTTTATCGAAAACATGTTAGCATTGTACAGACCCACGGAAACATTTCGACAAAATGGTGGAAACCCCTAAATGGACGCGCAAGGTCCAATGACCCATTATCTGTCACCTTGTCTGAGAGGTTATGCGTAAACGGGAAAGTTAACATTTTGTGTGGGTTTTCGCAATATGTCTTTAAGCATCCACAGACTTTTATGGAGCGTTTCAATAGTGCTGGATAGGTCGCGTGTTATACGTTGTTAATGAACTTTATCCAAATCATTCGACATACTTTATTTATTTGGTAAGTAAAGTTTAATTGTCAGCTCACAAGGGTTGATTCAGGAACATTCAATTTGTGGCGGTCTTCGCAGCCCGCACATAAACGAATAGATGGCACTATACTAGTAGCGCACGAAGAACACGACGAGCCTGAATCGCGATTACGAAGTTTTCTCTGAATTACGCTATATATACAACTTCCAAAGATCAATGGTCCCCGAGCACATCACCCGCTCGTAGGATGATCATCCTATTGTAACGGTGGAGCCATACACCTGCTGCCGAACAAATATATTTTGTGAAATGTTTTTTGTAAAACCTTTTAGAATAAAAGCATTAATTAAAGTGTCGATAATAAAATTTTAGTTCTGGAATCATCAATCTTGATAAAATGTGAGAATCTTAGGATATTACATTGATTAAAATGTGGATGGTGAAAATTCAATAAGACCGTTCTTAAAGCTTAAGTTATCAAGGTAAAGTCTGGTACGCATGAATGTAATATTACCTGTGATCTTATTTGCTTGCGTTCTACCGGTGTTGACCAATTCACCTGTCAAACCATTCGTTACGGTCAAGTAACAAATGGTTTGACAAGCTAAATTGTTACTGACACGCAAGCTAAAGTAAGTTAAGCCGTAAACAGTAAGATCTAAATATTGACATAGTATTTTCTAATGTAGTTTAAATTTAAAAGGAATTTAGTTAAACTTATATGGAAAATGATAACAAGAAAATGAATATTCTTCGCTACTAACCACTAACCTATCTATTTTATCACTCAAACTGGAACAAGGTTTTCATTTAAATTTAGAAGCAGTTTGGGCAGTTTTTTTTGCTACATTGGGAAGGAATTTGAGTGATAGTGGAAGTGTTGACCGGCATAGCTTTGGTAGGTATGCTACTGGCAATTTTTAAGAGATTTTATTAAATAAATTGTAGGAACAATTAGGTAAGTAAGTACAACAGGTACACCTATTCGTGCAGAGTTATGACTTCATGAGTTATTTATCGAAATAGATTATTTTTTACTAGAAAAGGAAAATACTGCATTTCTTTTAATAACGATAGATAGAAATAAGTTTATAAAGATTGCTAAAGATCCAAATGCTACTTACAAGCCTGCCTACAAAACATTGTATCACATTATGATGTGCAACTACAAGTAGTAAGTACCAGCCACTAATCCGACAAGTAAAATATTATGCACAATCATCTAAATCGGTCAATTTTTGCATCTTAAAACGATCACGAACATGCAACCTCGTCATTGCATAACAATCTCTATTCTTATCAGGCTAAGATCCACAGGTGTTGTCCAATTCACCTGTCAAACCATTTATAACAGTTACGGTCAAGGCGATCAACTAGTATTGTTGTATCGTTATTGAATTATGTGCGAACTAATTATACTCAATTAGGATGAAGCGAGCAAAGCAATATATTAGCTACTTGCCTAACATGATGTATTATTTGTTTATCTTATTGTTATTGATATGCTGCTTATGACGTTAGACCAGACCACCTTAGATATGCTGTACTAACTGATGCCCGCGACTTCGTCCGCGTGGTTTAAGTATTTTTATTCCCACGGGACTCCTTAATTTTCCGAGATAGCCTATGTCACTCTCCAGGTCCTCAACTGTATCCATGCCAAAAATCACGTCCATCCGTTGCTCCGTTGCAGCGTGATTGAAGGACAAACCAACAAACAAACACACTTTCGCATTTATAATATTAGTATGATGTGACGTTAGGTCAGACATGAGGATAACTTGTAGAGAAAAGTCCAAATATCATAAAAAGCCTTAATATAAAAATTTATAATGTTATAGTATGATGAATAACACCTCAATGAATATAATGATATCCCAACAGGCCGATAATGACAGGCTCCATGCAATGAATCTATTTAACATTTCAAGATTCAAGATTCAAGTCATTTATTAAATATAGGTACACTGTAGGTACCTACACTTATTTTCGTCTAAAATTACTTAAAAAGCATGATAGTGATAATGGGTAACGGTATCTTAAAACTAAAGCTACGAGGGTTCCAAACGCGCCCTGGTCTTAGAAAAGCCCACAACAAACTCAGCCGGGGTTTTTTTTTATCACCATCTCACAAATCATCTTAACTAAGGAACTATCAGAGACATTATAGTAAATTATTGCCAGGCTTCCTTGTCACCGCACGCCACGTTTGCATTTCGCACGCGAATGTATTTAATCAAAATTTTTAATTGGAAGTTCTTCCAAGAAATCGGTTATGTCACAGCGCACAAATTAGCATTGTATATTATGAGTTCAATCATCTTGATTCTTGATCTCAATTAAAATACAATTTTAAAGGTATAAAATGGTTTGACTTGTGGTCAAAAATCAAAAACTGTAGCTAGTTTCATAACCATTAGGGCAAAGACTTGGGACGAAATTAATAGTCCGTTAAAAGGATTATTTTTCCCAGAACAAGCTATTACGTAAACTTGATTACATGAAAATATGTTTGCATTTTTATTACTACATTAAATCACGATGTAACTTCACGGAATTGTCGAAGATAACTAATATCTATGCGACAATTCCGTGAAGTAAGAAGTTATACGGTTGTATCCTTTTGTTTTGTTTTCGGAATGCCATTAGGTGTCTTGTGGAGAGATCATACGATAATATTCAGCTTTATCAATTATTGTAGTGAGTAAAATTTAGAAATTCCCTACTGCAAAAATAGGCTAAAATAAATAGTTAAGAAACAAATTCAGGAACTTTCCGCCTTACCAATTTTGAAGTCTGATTTCTCACAATAAAGTATCAAGTTTTTAGACTAATGAGAGGGATTTTAAGAACCCCCATTTTTTTAAATAATAATTGAAATTTATGCTGTTGACTGGTTTAAGTATATTTATATAACAACGATTTTTAATCTGAAGTTGAAAATTTGACTCTACTTCTGTCGAACGTAAATTTTTCACTTACGACCAAAAAATTTCCGACTTGTGTTAGTGTTAAGATGGTAATTATTTTACGCTAGTACACTTCATAGCAAGCATGTTCACAAAAAAAATGCTCGGTATAAAACTAAATAAAAAATAAAAAAAAACTTTCACTCCCTCAGAAATCTCTTTTTTTTATCCACTACTAGTTAGCCCTCGACTGCGATCTCACCTGATGGTAAGTGATGATGCAGTCTAAGATGGTAGCGGGTAAAAAAAATATAACTCAAAACACTACCAAAAAACTGATTTTCTGATAGGTCTAGTAACAAGGAATCAGTTTTTTCTTTGGACGGCACTACTTCGACAGCCCTGTTTTCTGTACAGACTACAGAACCTTGTTTACAGACAATATTAAAAGCAGGGAATTCAATTCCGTCCTACATATAAAATGTTGTTACCACAACCACCACAAGTTATTATTAATTAACTTATTTAAATGTTGGCATTTCAAGCCAATAAACAATACGGCAGGGATCAATTTGGTTCGGGCCGATGTTTCCGCATTAAATGTAAAATTATATAAAAAATAATACAGGTTGGCATATATTAATTGGTAGTATTTATTCAAGTTTTTGTTTTAACGGATTCTGTAGACATCGTGTTCATTTAATAGAACAATCGTTTCGAATCTACCGATTACCTTAAAGCCGAAAGCGTATTAAAATCTTAATTAGTTAAATCTGACTTTTAGATTACTATCGGTATGTTAGTATTCTTTATTATATGAAATCTCGTTGACGAAACGGGTATCTGATGATGTTTTATATTGAACATGTAGCGGAGAAAAACTCTTATGAAAATTAAATCTTATGTAAATACACTTATTTACTAACCTTTCTTATTTAATAACTACTTCGTTGTAATTTCATAATTACATGTGTGTCGTGGAATCGATATTTAATTTTTGTCTAGGGTGTAATAATAAATTGACCTTTTAAAATATAAAACTGGTTATTTTAAACACATTTACCTATTCGTTTTTATGATTCAGTGTAAAATGTGGTTTACGAGGTTTACGAGCAAAAAATCTTTTAAAAAGTTGTTCAAGTCATTTTATTTTGGACCATCTTTTTAGTGGATTTAATTTATTTTCGCGATTTTAATTATCGTGATAAGAGCCTGATTTGTTTATTACGAAAGTTTTTAAATACTATTCGTATAAGAGGTAAGACTATATATGCTTACTATAATTATCACCTTAGTCTAACTATACCTACTACGTCATTAATTATGATAGGTAAGTAATTTGGTACAAAAATATGCAAAAAATTGGAATAAGTACCCACAGTAAATATTTACAGATATTATACACAGATCTAACCACTAACCAGCGCGAGCGTGAGTGATGAACATATTATTTATTGTACATACTCTGTACATTTGTACCATTTGTATACAGCTACCTACCTAGTACCTATGAATATTCGTCAAACCACCCTTGAACTTCACTCGAGATATTTGGCTTGTAGGCGACGACCTCACTTGTGGCATTTGACAATAGCGTTGCTGATTACATTACTTACATTGTTTTCGAATAACTTAATGAAGAAACTTACTCCCATGGCAAAGGCTTATATATGTCACCGTAAGATTGTAAAAACCGTTAGATTATAATATAACGTTTTTTATCTCGATAGATTATAAACTTTCGACAGATTGTGAACCGTAACATACTGCTTACAATTTAACGCGTTATTTTTCGGTAAATTGTAATATATTAGGTATATTAACCCGATAGAACCTAAGTGCCCGGGCACTACCTGAATATTCATGTCAAACCCTAACCTAACCTATAGTTCGCGCGCGAGTTGAATGCAGAGTAAATGTATGGTGACACTTACATTTACTCTGCATTCAACTCGCGTGCGAACTGTACAAGAAAGAGACAAGAAAACGTAAAAACTATAAATATTTCATAAATTAATACTCAGAACATTGAACGGTTCACAATCTTTCGACAGTTTATAATCTAACGGGATATAAACCGTTAGATTATAATCTAACGGATTTTACAATCTTACGGTGACATATATATATATTTGGTTGGCACGCAAGGAAAGTTAAATGTTGAGTTCACAACGTGTGTCTTATCGTAAAGTTCAATAATTACTACTTATGTTGTAGATTTGACTAGTTTTTAATATTTTTACTGTAGAAAATGCTCAAATTTTCCTCGAAATTATACTTTCATCCGTAATATTGGATTGATGATAGTAAATAAAGAGGAAAATAGCTGGATGAAGAAGGCGTGGTGGCGCTCACTAAAGAAGGCTTACATCAAACAGTGGACATTCTTTACGTCAGTATAGACGTGATCCTAACTCTATGGAACATCCACAGCCCACGGGATCATGATTGTGCTGGACCATAATTGTCATATTATTATCTTTATGCTACCACATATTTTTACCATACCATATTTTTTTACATATAAACCATATTGTTTTTTGAACGGGGTAGAAATCTTCTCAGTTCTCAATATACTTGTCTTCTTACACCCTGACACTAACCGACCATACCTACGTTCAGCAGTCTGAGCCAAAACTGACCATTATTTGATTATATTATACTAAACATTACACAATACTACATGTACATAATTATCGTCCGAAAGTGGTCCGAACTACCTGTTGAAAAACAGGGCTGTCCACAATGTCCTTTTCTCTGACCGTATCGCCGAAACAGGTCGGGCGAATCAGATTTATGTAATACTGGTCGGCGGCGGTCCTTTGTGCTTCCTGGATGGAGACGATAACGCGTTTAATGGCACGAACTCCACGACAAACCTAGCTGCTGCCCGCGACTTCCTCTGCATCGTTTCACTCAATACCCGTAGTAGCTATATAAAGATAAGGAGTCTCTGGTTTGATTTCCGGCTGGATCAATTTAGGGCTTTTAATTTCTAAACTGTCTATTTCAGACTTGGTCTGGTGGGAAGCTTCGGCAGTAGGTAGCTATTTAGTTACCACCTTACCAGCAAAGTCGTACCCGTAAGCAATTTAGCGTTTATTTAGGAGAAACCGATAGGGGTACGAATTTAATATTACTTTCATACCCCCTGGTTAGCTCGCAAGTCGCAACCATCTTAGACTGCATCGATATACGCCGTGGATATACGTCTACCACTTACCGCCAGCTAAAACGGCTGCAGTCAAGAGCTAACCTATCATCGAATAAAATAAATCAAAATTTCTTCCCCTAAATTTCTTTTCACGCGAAAGAAGTCACAGAGAAAATCTGATGCTTCTTTTTTCGGTTAATGTACCGGACACTATTACATGCGAACTGTGTATTCACAAGGCTAAAGAAGACTCAATCATTGTATTGGTATGATAAATTAATGTATATTTATTTTTAAAATGAAGCTATAATAAGCAAGCGATAGGTACCTACTCACAGTCCACTTTATACAACGACCTTGAGAAAGCGAATGTAAAGCATTTCTGACACAAATTATTTAATGAGTTACCTACGAACATATTTAAACGTTGTAACTTGTACAGAGAGGACTCAGTGACGAAATTCATGAAGGAAAATCGCGTTACCTATAACAAAAATTGTAAGGGTTAACTTTCTTTTATACATTTTGGTATAAGAAACCCTAAACAGGCATCAATAATCAATTTAACTGCAAACAAAAAGATTGAAATATAGTTCTAATAGTTAAAAGTATCGTGTCGTAGAACTACAGTTATTTGCTTCGATGAAAAAAAAATCCACAAAATTTAGTGATTTTTCTTAATATATAATATTATGTAATACACAATACCTACAGACCTAGTTGTTTGTACGGAATGCAAATTTATCTGGCAGCTTTAATTTATTTTATTTTTCCAATCCAGTTAGTAAATATAAGAAGTGTTCACCTTGAGACGTGAATTGTCGTTTACTTTCTTCACAGAGCTGATAACATTGGGATTTGGGACCTACAATTATTTATTGATATAAATACCTACTTTAATTTTGTTTTATTTGTTTTGGTAATTATTTACATAAATAACACTAAAGTACCTACACTGCAATATTGGAATTTTATTTTTTAAAGAACACAAAGCATGACTTAAGGCTTAACCCGGCTTTTCGCAGATTTACATACCTATTTATCCCATGCCCATTAAATCTACTGTTTAACTACATACTTACTAATAATTAATAATGGATGCGAAAGTGTCAGTTTTACCTTTACATAGTTTTAACCAAGCCTAAAGTAATTGTGCACAGCTGTAGGGTAGCATAACTTGCACCTTGCACACGGAAAAAGACGGATATTTTTAATTTCGGAAAAAGTGGCGGGCCAAGTCTAATAAATACCTATACATGAAAGTAGAAAATAGAACTACTAATATACTAGAAAAGTCCGTCAACACTCCGTCAGTAACTATTCATTAACACCGTGAAGGATATAATCTGTTACATACTGATTGATATTATTCTAAACAAACGGATTGATTGACATTAATTTATCGAACACCATCATATTATCTATGTACCTACAGCACCAGGCACTTTGATATTTATATAAGTTCCAATAATATACACATTACACACATACACATGACATTATTTATATTTTACACCCTCTGGTCTGTCACTGCTGCATAATGAATTAAATCACAATATTTAGCTTTTACATAATATTAATATTTAATAATGTTTCCCTTTGCGCATTCAGCGACGAAATAATAAAAAGTCCAAGAAAATGTCATCTAATAAACCTTCGTTTCAATTTTAATTAAATTCAGAAACACTTGAAAATACAGGAAGCTATTGTTATTTAACTTGTATCGATAAGTATTTATCAAACAGTTACGACGTGAGAGGCGAGAGACCAAGCGGCCTTGCAGCGCTCGACAGCTCAACATACTTGGCTCGATCGCACTGCAAAAGCAAATGTAAGACAAGCGTTGAAAAATACCTATTATAAATACCTATAACAGGTTTCTTATTAGGTCTTATTAGGCAAAATTGATTGGACTAACTTTGCCAAGGGGCTTATGAAGTTATTAATCTCACGAAAACGCCTAAACCTCACAGCCAGTGTATTCCTTAGCTCGATTGGTCCCAACCACAAGCCAAATTCTACTTAAAAGACTAAGTAATTAGATTTACTGAAATACTGAAATTAAATTAAAAGGAGAAGCTAGCAAGTCTCTTGAACTGTGCTAAAATTAATTTCCTTCAGGTTTTCCTTTAGGTACAGGTTTATCACAAATGAACTTGGAAGTAATAATTTACTCTATGACGTCGTACCAGTGGCGGTTGTTGCTTGCAGGTTGTTGCAAATTGGCTGACATTTGAAAATCCACAGAGCTTTGGTGACTTCAGTAATGGACTTCCGTGGTCACTTTACAACAGCAATAAATTTATTAAGGCCCATGTTGATACTGTCACAATGGATGCATAATAATTGTATGACACAAGTGGCCAAGGCGATTAAACACATTCGTAAATCATACTAGGTATCATACTTATACGTATCATACTAATAATATTATAAATGCGAAAGTGTGATTGTTTGTTGGTTTATTGGTTCGTTGGTTTGTCCTTCAATCTCGCTGCAACGGAGCAACGGATCGACGTGATCTTTGGCATGGGTATAGGACCTGGAGAGTGACATAGGCTACTTTTTATCCCGGAAAATTAAGGAGTTACCGCGGGTATCAAAAAACTTGAACCACGCGGACGAAATCGCGGGTATCAACTAGTAATACGTATTATAACGTGGTTTTGACTGCGGAAAGCAGAACTTAAATCTCTAGAGCACTAGATCGTTGGCAGTGGAACGATGTAGCTGTACAAGTTTATAGTTAGCTCTGTGGTTATAAACCTACTCAAATACTCTTACTAATTTTAATCCACCGATGGGTTCAAATAAACCTTCAATAGGTAACTTTTTTGGACAAAGTAAAGCTTGTATCGTCATAGCCACAGCCAGTAACAATAAATTGCATATCACAGCATATCACACGACGTCACAACAATTCAAACAGTCAAATGGATTCAGTACGGGTTATTGTTCGTAGGATATTTAGTATTCATATTGCGATGCCTCCATTTGTAACATAGCTTTGGACGCTTGACAATGAATTGCACGTATTGATGTAGGTACTAACTTACAAGCGTACGTGAGTGTACAGTCGCGGTCTGAAAATGTTTATTAGCTTCCTAATTAGATTTTTTAAATCTAACACTCCATGCAGTAAGGTCTAAATCGCCATATATTTTTTACGTTAAACAAGTTTTTTAGCATCGATTGACGGTTATAGCAGAGTAATTTATGACTTTTTTAACCGACTTCCAAAAAAGGAGGTTCTCAATTCGGCGCGTATGTTTTTTTTTTAAATGTATGTCGGTGCATATCTCCGTGGTTTCTGAACCGATTTGAAAATTTTTTTCAGTGGTTAGAGGAAGCTCCCGAGGTGGTCCCACGTATATACGATTCAACTCTGAGTCCCAACTCCTCAACCCTGATGCTGCAGGGTACAGAACTCCTTAAAAATAGCGATTTAAGATTTTTTTGTGGTAAAGTCCAAATGTAATATTTCATAATATTATTATGAAACATTTTGTATGGTATCTAAACTTTTTAGACCGCGAATGTACAATGTACATGGAAGGATAATAATGTGAATTAACTTAAGAAAATGATAACATAATCTTTTATATATTCTACTGTCGACCAAGATCAAGCAAGGTTTTTAATTATAATTGTCAACAGGTTTTGCATTTGATGGTGATCTCAACTTAACTGAAGGGGCATTTGAAGTTGCAATGATATACTATATTCCATATTCCTTACTAATATCATAAGTGCGAAAGTGTGTCTGTCTGTCTATCGGTCTGTCTGTCTGTCTGCTACGCTTTCACGGCCCATCTGTTCAACCGGTTTTGATGAAATTTGGTACAGGGATAGGCTGTATCCCGGGGAAGGACAAAGGCTACCTTTTATCCAGGAAAATTAAAGAGTTCCCGCGGAAATCAAAAAACTTAATCCACGCGGATGAAGTCGCAGACATCACAGTTTTAACGTAAGTATTTATTTTATATACATGTTCCTAGATTGTGCGAACTAAGGGTATCAATTTAGAAAATAAGAATAAACGATAAAAATAATTAAAACAAGCTTTCCAGGGTGCCACCTTCTGGTTCCATTGTCAGACTCTAGATATCTTCTAGGAAGAAGAAATTAACAACCCCAAACTCGATGGGATTACGTCGTTACATTATAGAAAACCCAAAGCTGCCTTCCGGCTTCGAATCATCGAATCAGCTCTATTGTCATAATAATAATATTACATTGTCATCCGATTTACGTATACATGCAAAATTTCAGCTCAATCGGAGGTTAAAGTTAAACCCCTCACCCCTGCCCGGTGTGCTAAATTAAAATTGAAATATTAGATTGATTACAGACAGACACCGGGACAGGTGAAATTAATTAATAAAAGCTAGAAACAAACGTTAGGGTGTATTTAAGAATGACTGTATTCGTTACCTGCATGATACCTACTTACGCATGAATTCAACGGAGTTTTCTTTTTAATCATACAGAAAAAAGTAGGAAGATAAAAAGGTTCTTGAAGGTTCCTGAGCATATGGTCTGTGTTCCGTGTGTGTCTGAGAGGTTTCTTGGTGAGAACATTTACCGACCTAGGTTATTTCATAGGAACAAAGAGACTAGGGCGGCCATTTCAGTTTCAAACATGCTTGTAAATAGCATCCTCAATAGGTATAAGTATACTATGCTCCATAACAAAGACGATAAAAATATATATTTGCCTTAAGTAAACAGCCATCTAACAAAGTAATCTACATCTTAAAGTCACTTGAGATGACCATTAAAGGAAAACCACGTCTTGTTCTAAGCAAGGTCGTAGCTGCATAAGTAGGTAGTACATTTATCTATATCACTTATGTATTTATAGCTTCACATCGTTTGCTCTTAGCGCTTTGTTATATACATCGTTTGTTATTAGTTTAAAATCATTAGGTATTTCAATGACCACATTTTAGTAGACTACTATTGTATTTGGATAGTCAATAGGCATGATTAAGAATTTGGGAAAGACATACAGAGCTTCGTCCTCGTGGCATTCTTAGAAGGTGTGTAGTGGCCACTGAATAGGTTATTTACCTATTCGGTGCTAGTGGCCGTTAGATAGACGTTGGGGTCCCAAAGTGCTGGAGTGGCGACCACGCACGGGAAAGCGCAGCGTTGGCAGACCCCCTACTCACTGGACAGACGACATCAGTAGAGTCGCAGGGAGCCGCTGGATCCAGGCGGCGCAAGACCGAGGCGTGTGGAAATCCTTGCAAGAGGCCTATGTCCAGCAGTGGACGTCTATCGGTTGAGAATGATGATGATGATGATATTCCATACCATATAGGTATGGGCAATTGTCGTCATATTTTTATGGATGATACTGCAGGACACGTACCTATAACCCAAAGAACTTTATAATGCAAAGATGAGAAATTGTTGCTCGAGACTTGAGTTATCTACTTACCTAGCCTGTAGGAGCTACCGAGTAATTAATTCATAAAGCCATGTTACGTAATGAATCGTCTAAAGCTAAACCCACACTTTCATACTATAACAATCAACAGAAATAAATCATGACCTAGTTCCTAGTAGATATCAAACTGTTAAGTGGTCCTTCGCTTTGCTCTATTTGGGAAGTTACATCGATTAAATCATGAGAGGCAGCTCATTTGAATATTGATATGACTTAATTCTTATAAATATTAAAAGGTCACTTGACGAGATCCGTCGCAGCGACCTTGCCGCGGAGTATCAAAACATGCTTGAAAACTTCGTGACTTCATGTGGACGTTAGTTCAAGGTCACTGCGCCTGACCCATGTTTGACAGCTGCGACATGCGAGGGACGGCTTAAAAATGAAAATAGGTAGTTAATAAATCTGACGTTTCGTTGGATTCTTGCCAACGCAGACATTCCTGAGTATGGAAACCCAAGACTAGCCCTAGACCTGGTCGAACATGATTAATTGTTTTAAAAATGAGTATGCATGCATGAGAAACTTCACAGATTGCAGGTAATTTTTTTTTTATCCACTACAAGCTAGCCCTTGACTGCGGTCTCACCTGATGGTAAGTGATGATGCCGTCTAAGATGGTAGCGGGCTAACCTGTTAGGGGCATGGCAGTTATATTCATCATCATCCCCCTCGATGGAAACCAGTCGCCAAGCTGGTCTAACTTGGCAATCAATCAGATGAGACTTCGCGGTCTAAATCAAGTTGTCGGTACATGTTGAGAAACAAGTGTATTGAATAAACACTGCAGTTTGCACACTTGTGTACTTATATTAAACCCATACCCCTTCGGTTTCTACACGGCATCGTACCGGAACGCTAAATCGCTTGGCGGCACGTCTTTTGCCGGTAGGGTGGTAACTAGCCACGGCCGAAGCCTCCCACCAGGCCAGACCAGGGAAAATTCAGAAATTATAAATTTCCAAATTGACCCTGCCGGGGATCGAACCCGGGACCTCCGCAAGGCAACAGCGCTACACACTGCGCCACGGAGGTCGTCCAAGGTAATGCTGAGAGATTCATGATTGCGTTAGCATTTATTTAGTTTCGACCGTAATAGGGAAAAGGGATCTCTAAAAATATAATAAAGTAAGTAGGTACTAATGGCATCCAAACAATAAAATTCCTCATGTTCCCAAATCGCGTGAGGAGCAAAATAAAAATACGACGAAGTTTTTGCCTAATTGGGAAACATTTAAAATATTTGATTATACCTCATGAGGAACTGACAATGAAGTACTTCTGAGTAGGTGATTAAATTATAAGATACAAGTTGATGCCCGCGACTTCGTCCGCGTGGGTTTAAAATGAGTAGGTAAAGTTTAATAAAAGTGCATTACATTTTTGACGTTTGTACAATTTTTATATATTTATTACTAAGCCAATACTTTAAACATCTCCCCTGTTATTTATTATGTTATCATGTGTAAGATCTACGACTACCTTATAAATCTATATAATCCTTCATTCATGGTGCTTATATAATAACTTCCCGGCCGGCAGCTCGCAAGCAATGCATACCATCGCCCCAACGCCGCACAAGACTAGCGTCATAATGAATTGCGTGCTAATTATTATCCTTTGTCTGAACACATTAATCATTGTGCCTGTAATTGAGTAAGGGTTTGATTGTAACGCTTCCTATCGGAGCTTTAGAATAGATACCGAGTTAACAGTTATAGCTGTAGATGTTATTACATGACAAACGGTTTACAATGGCGGATATGGAGAAAAGCTTGTAATTACCAATAATAATATGTTCGATAGAGATGATTGTGTGATTAAATTCTCACAGAGTAGAGACATATCTCTTACTTAACAGATAATGAGCTAAGAAATGGTGCTGGATTGGTTAAATTAAGAATCTTAACGAAATTCATCTCCCTAGCAGTTAGGCAGAAAACGAGCTAAGCTTTTCAGCTGATATTAAAGAAAACTGTTAAAAAAAACTCGGTCATTGAATATAGGCTACAGGGTTGCTAGTTGTGGAATATGTGTGGTGTGCACTATCAAAGTTTTAAACAAATAGATCAGAAAATAGAACCTAGAAGGCGGATTTTGTGTAAGGTCTAACTATTATATCAAGCAGGTCCTAATAACCTTTCGAACTATTCGAATCACGAATGGCGTGGATAGATAGAATGCAGATAAGTTTTAATAGGTCTCACGGTTACTGCCTACTAAAGACCTGCAGTGTACAAGGTCCAGCATGCCCTTCGTGTTATTATTGCTGGGTGTAAAGGTTACACCAAGCCCAAGAAATAAACTCAGACTATCCACAGATAAGGAAATTAGGTTTATTATCTCAATAATACTAATAATTTTATTATTGCATTAACACCACTATTTGTCTTGATCAATCATTGTACAAAAATTCTAGGCCATTAAAAGTTCATTCAAAATTTAAAGCCAGATTAAAAAATCTTGCACTGGTCTGTATCTTTAGTGAATTTGGGAGAATATTTTTAAAAATCATCCTTCTTATCTCTCTCTTCTTCTTTTTCTTTACTTAAATTCGTAAATGTTTTGTTTTCTTCCTAGAACCTCTTTAGGATTAATTGGATCGCTTATGTAGAATTGTAGAGTAGCTAGAAATAATAATTGTCTCTCTTATTGTCTACATGATTTGCAGTAATGCGAAGTAATGGGAAGTATGCGGTACTTATGATTTGCAGTCTCCGGTATTTAAGTATGATTGGTGTAATGTAACGAAAGGAAAAAAAACAGGTAATATTACGTACAGCAAAGTCAAAGATAATCAGGGTGTATTGATTTCGAACTAGTAGTACACGATCAGATCAGTACGCTTACTCCGAGTTTTTACATTGCAAATACGATTGATCGACGTGAGAGCTCAGCTCACCAAGTGTAAGCGAACGTTAAAGTAAAATGAACTTTAAATGCATTGGTTTAGAGCTCATTTCATCATTTCGTATATTTATTCACAGCCAGCGCTCCAAACGCTGAATTTGTGACTTTAAAGTAAGAGCTTTTGACCGTTCGCTTACACTTGGCGAGGTGAGTTCTCACGTCGATCAACCGTATTTGCAATGTAAAAACTCAGAGTAAGCGTACAGATCAACACAGGTGCGGAAATCAAGCTCGATAGTGCGAACCGCACAGATGGTTGCGCCTGACATGACGTCATGACGTCATGTCCTTGCGCCCACGACACCTGATCTCAGGTAAATTATATTGTCAAGAGTGTTTCAATAGCGCAAACAAGATACTTTATTAAACTAAAGTAAGTTTTATGGTTAAAAGTTTACTCGAAATAGAATTACCTAAAATTATAGTAAAATTACATGGGTCCATTGTGCATGCTGAATGAGCAATGACTGATGATTTATCAGTGATGGATGAGTGGGAGAATTGTTATTTGTCATACCAACATCAATCATCGGATTAGACGGTAAGTTACCTATCCTCAAAGTGGATATCTGTTAGTCACAGCAGTGACAGGGAAAACCGCCGGCAAAACCTATAGTTTAATGGACCTTTTGTGATGGGAAAGTTTTTTGTAATAAGATACCAACAAGAAATTTTCAGCTAGTCAGGACGGTAGTCAGCTGTTTAGTTGACATTATTTTAACTAGGGATATTAAAACTAAACTCCATCTGGATATTGATGAGGAAATTAAAGCAAGTTATTCCAGAGGTGAATTCAGTAAAAATCAAGACATGTTTGTTTTTAATTTAGAACTAAGGAAATCTTAAACCTTGAACAAGAGTAAAAAGCAGATTTCAGGCTCCTTATGATTTATGGATGCTCGAAGTGTTTACATTTAAAGGTCTGTACTTTCGCCTTCTTTACTTTGCTCTATTTATCTATTAATATATAGTTACCAAGTAAAAGCGCCGAAGTTTATTGTCCAAGTATGATTCTCAGATTTCAATATATCTCGATAAATTAATGATTAAACGAAACTTACGTGTGTCAGTTCGATCATAATTACACGAGTATTCGTCCTAAGAGAATAATAATTTCACATTATTTCAATTTATCATAATTGATTAGAAATGGTTATTAAAAAAGGTAGGTAATTATTTGTATGATATGAGTATGATTAGATATTATATAGTACGATCCTATATATTAATTTTCTTTTCGTAAGTAGGTAAACGAACTGTGTTTAGAAGCGAAAATGGACCGACTCTAATTATATTCAAATTGTCAATTATTATGCAGGATGTGATGGTATGTCGTACGTGAATTTACCGCGTATTTACAATACGTGAAACCACGTAGATCATAACTATTATAATTTTTTTCTTTGCCTACTTTCCTTTGGTATCATTCTAGAATGCTTTTAGAATCTAAAAAATCTGTATAAACTACTAATATGACCTAATAAGTAATTATAATATTAGTAGGTAGGTAAATGTCTTTGCTTCTTTTTTTAATAGAGGAATAATTTATTAATTTAACAAAGAAGTACTTACTTAGCTATTGCTCTGTGTTGTCGCTTATAAAAGTAATTTTTGAATATTTTGGTGGATTTCAATACAGTTTTCACTTTTGTTTAGAATTTTAGAATATTTTCACGAGGAAGAATAAATAATTGTGAGTAAGGAATTAGGATAACATTGGGTGATTTTTTGCCATGAGACAAAAACAAAACGCTTGCAATAAATAAAAATAAAAAACTTTGAAACGAGGTAATTGGTCAAAGATTGGTCAAAGATGTTAAAAACCACAGCCATAAACGTCCGTTTCGTACAATATAAATTCAGGTAGGTACCTACTTGTGTTTCATTTGTCTTTTTTGTTGCGTGAAAATATTGCATCTAAATATTGTATTCAATTATTCGTTGAACTTTTTAATTTGGTAAAATGACTTGTTTTTGGTTATATGGCTCTAAAATTCATATTAAATACTATATATATAGGTAGAAAGTGGTTAAATTGACAAGAATCAATGTTTAGTTTGAAAAGGCATACTAAAGGCCTCTTATAACAGTAGGTTCCTACCATACTTGTCCGCGTAAGTAAAATTAGCTATGAAGCGCTCCTTCTCATTTTCCTTCTTTAAAACACGTTTCGAATATCCATTTCAATGAAAAATACATAACACCTTGAATTAATTACTAACACTCCATTAAAAGGCCTTATTTTACGATTTGTTTGGATATATTGCGAAAACCTCAAGCAAAAACTATGTCACAGGCTTTCGGCCAAGGTAGACTGTCTTATCAGAACCATCATGGCGACCACGTGACAACACGTAGGTACATAATGTTCAGGCTCTATGTGTGTACATGTAAAAAGTAGATTCGTCTGTGCTGTAGAGCAGACTAATAGTTGTAAGAAGACTGATCGTTAAAACAATATTAATATTTCTAAAACTCTTGAACACAACAGTCTCTAAGACTGGAAATCTTCAGGCTTAGGCGTACACCCTTGTTTTTTTTAATCCATTACAAGTTAGCCCTTGACTGCGATCTCACCTGATGGTAAGTGATGATGCAGTCTAAGATGGTAGCGGGCTAACCGGTTAGGGGCATGGCAGTTATACTAAACCCATACCCCTATACGGTTTCCACACGGCATCGTGCCGGAACGCTAAATCGCTTGGCAGCACGTCTTTGCCGGCAGGGTTGTAACTAACTACGGCCGAAGCCTCCCACCAGGCCATAAGTCATTAAGTAGGTAATGGGGCTGATTCTGTAAACTTTTGGATTTTTAAATTGGAGTAAGTATGTACCTATATTTTTTTAAGGCCGCAAAAATCTAAGCGCAAAGTAGCTAGAATAGTATAGTATCTAAGTAGGTACGCTTGCGCAATGCTCTAGTAATTTTAGCATTTAGGGGCTAGTAATTCAGATGATAATGGGGTACATGGTGAGGCAATGTCACGACTAATTGTTTGTATTTGTCAAAGCATAGCAAGTTCGTGATGTTGTTACAATAGGCATTACTTGTGAAGATTCGCTTTTAGGTCTGTTGCCCAAGAGTTGTCACCATTAATGTATTTGGAACCATGTTACCTACAACAGCCTTGGTTAGTTGTATCAGGGCTATTAGGTATTCCTACCTACTGTATATTTAGGACTAGATGATTTCCGCGAATTCGTCCGCGTGGATTAAGATTTTTGATTCCCACGGGAACCCTTTAATTTTCCGGGATAAAAAGTAGCCTATGTCCTTCCCCGGGAAACCATCTACCCCTGTACCAAATTTCACCAAAATCGAGTGAAGAGACAGTTTTTTTATTCCCGCAGGAACTCCTTGATTTTCCGTCTATGTCCTTCCCCGGGATACCATCTACCCCTGTACCAAATTTCATCAAAATCGGTTGAACAGATGGGCCGTGAAAGCGTAGCAGACAGACAGACAGACACACTTTCGCATTTATAATATTAGTTTGGATATTATGAATTTACTGGTATGATAGACGACTATGATAATGATAACGTTTGGTTGTGGTTTGGTGGTGTACTTGGTGATCCGAGTTTATAAGGGCGTGCGCAAACTGACGGAGTGGAGAGAGGTTGACTTTGTTTGATAACTAGATACCTACCTTAAAGTTTCTTGATATGTGTTATCTGAAAGCGAAGTACTTACCTACCTGCAGAGATAGGTACGAGCGTAGGGGAGTGCACCTCTTTTGACCCAAGTTTTACCTTGGTAATGTGGTGGCAGACGAGCAGGAAAAGCCGTCAAGTACCTACCTATGGTACCAACCATTTTACTCAAATATCTTGTTTTGCTTGTTTTTTTACCACGAATTAGTAGAAGTTCTACAAATTCATTGTAGGTAATAAAACAAGCAAGCAAGTTCTATTAATTCATAGTAATCGTCTTCGACAGCTAGGTGTTGTTCTATAATAAAGCTAAAGCTGTCGAAGACGATTAACCGATGTTAGTAGGTATCCTTCCAAGTATTACAAGTGCTTAATTTATGCATCACGCGTACACTATACTTTCCGAGGATAGCATCAACGTGAGGAAAATTGTTAGGCAAGATTTATTTCGTGTAGAGCTCGAATTGCAGGGTAAGATAATACCTTAGCTTTAACTAGTTATTTATTGTTATATGGTAAACTAGGTACTAAACCTGTGGCGGTCTTCGCAGTCCGCACATAATCCAATAGATGGCATTACTAGTAGCGCACGATGAACACGAAGAGCCCAACTCACGCTAACGAAGCGTTCTCTGAATTAGACTATATAATATACGACCTCCAAATATGAACGTTCGGACCAGTGGTCCCCGAGCACAACACCCGCTCGGTGGATGATCATCCTTTGTTACGGTCGAGCCATATTACCTACTCCCGTATAAAGCCTATAAGGCTGAACACACATTGGCTGAGCTATCACTAGAACGTATAGACTTTAGAGTTTAGATTGTATAACGAACAGCAACCTTAGGGTTTCGTTGCTCGCACAGAAGTTCATGCGCGCACACCAGTGTTCTATTTCGATGGAAGCTAAGAATGAGCCGCCCGCTGGTGCTGCTAAAAAGAAGCAATGTTTACGTGAAGTTGACAAAGAAGCCCTGGAGTGCGATCTCATCAGATGGTAACTAGTGATGATGCAATCTAAGATGGTAGCGTGCTAACCTAATAGGGGCATATGGCAGTTATATAAAACCAAAAACCATAAAAAACGTAAGCCCAGTATTTATTTACCCTATTTATTAAAATCACCAGTGCCAATTAAAAGAGTTTTAATGCCTTGCTAACATTGAAATAGAATGATAGGTACTAAAAAAATTCTACATCAATGCTTGCTAATGACCAGATCCTTGCGTTTACATAAACGTGAAGTGTCGGTGAGGAGGAACCGTTAAACAGGACGATACCGTAAAATATTAGCATAGTTAGGGCTGTACGGTACAACTGTACAAGCGACGGCTGACGCTTTCATGTTTTCAGTTTTAAAATCAAAACCGTCCTGGTGAAAGCATAAGTGCTTGTAAAATTTTATCTGTAAACTTTTTTTTTTTTTTTAATACCTTTATTGAAAATAATACAATAGAACTTAATGCTAGCTAGCCTAACCTAATGACCATATAAATCATGCCCGCGTGGAATGGTGGCAAGAATGCTGGCTGCATTTCCGCGCTGGACAGCCAGGCTGATCCTTTGCGCAAAAAATGAGCCAGCCCTTCTGTCACCAGATGAGGCAATTAACCGCGGTGAAATATCTCGTAAAATTTTTTTGGCACTAAGACTCCATGGCCCCAGGGTCTCCACGGCAAACGGAACAAAAATATGTAACTCTCTATGAGAGAGGCATACTTCCGCCGCTTGCCGGTTTCAGCTTTTTCTGCTGCGGCTCCCGGCCTTGATGCTGTCTCCCTGATATGACACGGGGCCAATGTGTCTACGCATGTTGCGTCCCACATTAGCGCCCGTCCCCGTTCCCAGGGAACCAGCGTCAATCCATCAGGTCTCTTGCCATCATCCCGACTAATCCCTGCCGGCTCAATGAGCGCAGGAATATCTATGGTGGCAAGAGCCCTTTTGATCGTATCATTGTATCATTGAGAGAGCCATGCCTTAAACTTACAAAAATTAAAAACTTTAAAGATAATCTCTGGGCGAGAAGCTGTACCGTCGACATTGCCGAGATGTGATCTTGGCTAAAATTAACTAGCTGATTGCAAAGTCCTTCGCAAATCTATTTAAATACATAACAAATTACGTAATTCAAAAACCGTTTACTTAATGTCAATATTTTATTTTATAGCATTAGAACGCGGCGTGATGTTTCAAAGTCACCTTCCTTCACACTCCCACGTGTAGCCGATTGGTTACGCAGAAGAAAACCATAAAAGGATTTGAATAATTATAAGTCAGTGCTGATTAATAAAAACACTATAATTTATTCGACGAAGTCGTAAACTAGTCCCGAATATTTTGTAAGTTATCCATTTAGCTTGTGCGTATAATAGCAGGCGTGTTACACTCAAAGTATAGTTTTCGCTCGAGTTGAATGCAGAGCCGTAAGATTGTAAAATCCGTTAGATCTAACTCTAGAATCTAACGGTTTATATCCCGCGAGATTATAAACTGTCGACATATTGTGAACCGTATCATACTGCTTACAATTTAACGCGTTATTTTTCGGTAAATTGTAATATATTAGGTATATTAACCCGATAGAACCTAAGTGCCTGCGGCCGGGCACTACCTGAATATTCATGTCGAACCCTAACCTAACCTATGGTTCGCGCGCGAGTTGAATGCAGAGTAAATGTATGGTGACACTTACATTTACTCTGCGTTCACTTATATTTGTATAGAAGAGGAATATTTTTATCACCAGTAAGACGATTATAAATCAACAGTATACGAAGCTACTATAAGCTTTGTACTCTTTTGAAATTTAGTTTAGGACCGATTCCATACAGGGGAAATATAAAAAGAAACCTTGTTTATGTAGGTACATTTAAAAAGAGTTAAATCTCTTTTAGATCGCGCGGATTGTACCCACGAGAGTTTTAAAATTGTAATAATATTTAATTACAGAAATCCATATCCATACTTACTTCCATTATATCCATACTAATATTATAAACGCGAAAGTGTGTCTGTCTGTCTGCTACCTACGTTTTCATGGCCGTTCTGTTCTTTTTTTTCTTTTATTCAACCAATTTTGATGAAATTTGGTACAGGGATAGGTTATATCCCGGAGTTCCCCCGGGAATAAAAAACCTTAAACCACGCGGATGAAGTCGCGGGCATCATCTAGTATCTATTATTATAACAAAGTCCAAACTATGTCAATGGAGGCTTTATTCAAAGCATTTAACAGTTTCGGTATAATAGCCGTGAACTTTAGAAAAATAAGTTAAACATAGATCGCGTGTCCAAAATGCGTTTATTACAAATTTGTATATCTGCCTACGCATTAATTCGTTTAGTTGGTTTTGTTACTGGTGCAAAAAAATAAAAAAACAATTCAAAGAATTACGTACTTAAATATCAGGCGCATATAGATTCTTGGGTGATGTGATGGTGACTGTATATTAGATCAGCCTCTTAAATGAAAATAACGAAAATATTTGTCCCTATATTTTTTTAGCAGAGGCGTCTTTACCTATGGTGCAGGGTATGCGTTGCACACGGGCGCAGCGGTCCTAGGGGGCGCCGAGCGCCGCTCGCTATGGAGCCCTACTCGCGGCACGCGCGTTTGCCGGCCGCGTCACTTTCAATTACCAACGTAAAAAGAGCTCCTCTTTATAATAATATAATAATAATAATAATATAATATTTTGTATAGCATCTGGAGCTCTTCTTAAATTTGTCAAATTCATGTCATTCCATTTTGACCACGCGCTTACTAGGGGGCGCTAGGGTAATGTTTGAACACGGGCGCTACATGGGCTAGAGACACCTAGAGACGCCTCTGTTTTTTAGTCTAACCAAGTATGGTTTAAACATTGGTTTTTGTGTGTCTAAAGGCTGATTTCGTCATTTCGCCAACTCTGAATAACTTTCTTCTTCTTATTTTGTTTTATGGCTTTTATTAGTGCCACACCAGCACAATCTGAATAACGTTTGTATCCTACGAATCAATTTGAAATTTTGACAAAATTTCTATACAACATTGTTACTTGGAATTGGAGAAATTGGCCCCGAGTGTTTTGCCAAAAATACTTGTACCATTAATACAAGTATATTTTTGCCCAAACTAAGCAAGTATTAGATCCTTGTCAGCATTTTTGTATAGATTTTTTTTTGGCATACAAAAATACCAACAAAGTTGAATATGGAGCAATGCTAATTTCGCCAAGTATCTAGGTGAACCATGACTCCATTAAGAGACATACCCAAAAACGGTTTGTTCCATGCAATTACCGGCGAATGTAGAACAAGCTTTCGACATACGACCTTCGATCGCAGGTGGACTTGTCCGTCTGCACGACACAACTATATTATATATCTACCTAAGCTTTAAAGTTAAAACTAGATTCAGATATCACTTTCTGTTGGTAAATTCGGTTGAGCAAGTGCCTTCGGGCAATCTAGTGTAGATATCCCTACCACATTATCAACGTTGTTGCGGTGAATATTCCTGGTAAACCATTTTGAGAGCCTGTACTATATAGATAATAAACTATGAAATTGATATTGCTAAAAAGGTATTGTGATGAAGTGTACCTACTACGTAGCTCTATGTTAAAAAATATATTTTACTTTTTTTGATTCCCGCAGGAACTCCTTGATTTTCCGCCTATGTCCTTCCCCGGGATACAAACTATCCCTGTACCAAATTTCATCAAAATCGATTGAAATGATGGGCCGTGAAAGCGTAGCAGACCGACAGACACACTTTTGCATTTATATAAATACTAGATGATGCCCGCGACTTCGTCCGCGTGGATTAATGTTTTTTGTTTCCCGCGGGGACTCTTCAATTTTCTCTTCAATTTTCCGGGATAAAAAGTAGCCTATGTCCTTCACCGGGATACAACTAACCCCTGTACTAAATTTCATCAAAGTCGGTTGAAGAGATAGTTTTTTTGTTTCCCGCGGGAACTCTTGAATTTTCCGGGATAAAAAGTAGCCTATGTCCTTCCCCGGGACAAAATTTCATCAAAATCGGTTGAAAAAATGGGCCGTGAAAGCGTAGCAGACAGACAGACAGATAGACAGACAGACAGAGAGACACACTTTCGCATTTATAATATTGGTATGGATATTAAGTATGGAAGTATGGATTATCATTTGGATAACCTGCCTTGAAAAATCTTGGCTGCCTTGGCTGGTTATCTAAACTGTCTGCCTGCTGTTAATATTTTTTTAGTATAAGGCTGTAGCTACATTTGCTACTAAGTAGACATGAATGATCGCTCCACGATCGATCCTTACAACAGATAAGTACAAGCTGATTAGCAGATAGGTGATTTGGTTTACATCCAGCCATTTTAGAGCATTTTGTAGCTCTTTTCTCGCATAAATCAGGGAACTTATTACGGTAAAATGACAGTTACAGTTTAACGATGGTAACTCTGATTTGCTTATTTAGCTAGTTCTTATCCTAATGGCCCAAAAAAAAATATTGTCAGAGCAACATTACCATCATCAGCCAATCACCATTGAGATCGCTAGCAACTTTTATAGAAAATAGGGTAAAGTAATTTTTGAGCATTTTAAGTCGCAGAGAAAATTTCTGAGCTTTTTTATAGACGCTGCGGCTGCTAATGCGGTTCGGCGATTTTAGCCTGCGTGCGCCCAGCCTAAGATAGAGTATGAAATAAATCTTATTTTATCCGATGATTTATTCCGCTATAGATCACACTGGCAATCCAAAACAGTGCAAACAAAAAACTTGCAAGCTATCATTTGACCGTATTTGCAGATGCTTATACAGTTTTTGTAGAGGCGCGAAGCGCGGGCGGCGCGTAGGTTGGTAGCAGTCAACAGTGTCATGACGTCATTATAGGATGCTGTATTTACTCTTTAAACAACAATATACATTTAATCTATTATATCAACATAAAGTAATGTTGTGAATGGCAAAATGTGTCTTTCCGCTTTTTTTTTTTTTATCCACTACAAGCTAGCCCTTGACTGCGATCACACCTGATGGTAAGTGATGATGCAGTCTAAGATGGTAGCGGGCTAACCTGTTAGGGGCATGGCAGTTATATCAAACCCACACCCCTTCGGTTTCTACACGGCATCGTACCGGAACGCTAAATCGCTTGGCGGCACGTCTTTGCCGATAGGGTGGTAACTAGCCACGGCCGAAGCCCCCCACCAGGCCAGACCAGGGAAAATTCAGAAATTATAAATTACTAAATTGACCCTGCCGGGGATCGAACCCGGGACCTCCGCACGTTAAGGCAACAACGCTACACACTGCGCCACGGAGGTCGTCAAACGCTTGTAACGTTTTTCACGACTCAGTCGCTGCGCCGATTATGGTCTGCTATCCACCAGAGCGGAGATGGCCGGTGATGTGCTTAGCGGACGAATCAGATTATTGATAAATAACGTGATATTTTTTCACCTCATCTTCATAAATCTGATAGGTCCACTAAACACGTCTCCGGTCATCTCCGCTCTGGTGGATATCGGGTCTTGACGTATTTTTGAACAGACTTGCATCGAGACTGGCGTGATTGTCATCACGGGAAACTAAGTAAAGAGTTTATTAATTAATAAACACTAGATTTTATTAAAACAAGCAGAAAAGTCGCGGAATTCAGCTATTCTATATTTAAGTTTTCTTGAAAGTTACAGCCTTGAACTTGTATCTACTTACTTACGTATAAAAAAACTTCGAGTCAAATTATTGAGGAAGTGTCATAAATTGACTTACCTAACTATTTTCCTAGATGCAAACCTATTTAGTAGTCTGTGGTATAAGCAATAGAGTAATTCATACACATTATGTAGGCACAGACATATACAGGTCTATTACTGAGATCGATATGACCTGGATTTCAAACAGAATTATAGCTAGGAATTCGGAGTTTAGCTCGAATTTATAATGATAGCATTTCCATACATGCAATCTAGCATTCTGATAATGCAATTTGCAATAGTAAGCGAGTAGTTATTTATCTTCCGACCCTCAAAAAGTTTTACAGAGGCCGGGTTAAAAGTTTTCTTCCATTCTGCGAAATCCACTGATACACCGCTGTGCAATCTTTAAAAAATTCGTTCGAAAAAACCGACTTCCAACGCCACTGTATAGTAAAAAATAATTATTATTTCTACCCACTATGTCTAAGTCGAGCTTGATGCGTCAACTTTGCTTATCCTTGTTATACCCGCCTGACTTCAACATAGTGGGTAGAAATAAAAATTATTTTTTACTTTACATTGGCGTTGGAAGTCGGTTTTTTGGAAAGAATTTTTATTTTTAACTTTTTAGTGTCAGGGTTGAGGATTTGGAGTCAGAATTTTTTATGGGACCACCTCGAGAGCTTCCTCTAAACACTGGAAAAAACATTTTTCAAATCGGCTTAGAAACCTCGGAGACATGCGGTAACATACATTAAAAAAAAATACGCGCCGAATTGAGAACCTCCTCCTTTTTTGGAAGTCGGTTAATATTATTGAGTTAGTCGGAAGTTTTGTAACAGACCAATATTCTGTTCATTCTTGTGCATAACTTTGTTGCGGACAAAAAACCCTATTAAATAGTCTTTGGCAGATAAAAAAACTACCTAAAGTAGGTAGGTACGCTTAGAAAAAAAAACCAGACAAACTATTTAGACTTTCCGCGTTTTCGTTTCGCGATTAAACTTTATCAAATGTTGAAAAGAGCTTTTTGAATGCACGGCTTCTTTCTGAACGAGTTCTGACATTATTGCAATTTGTGGCAAATTATTTAACGATAGCTTGCACATTTTTTTGAAAGATCGCAAAAAATAGCTTAAATTACCTACGTCCTTTTTTGTAGTTATTTTTTATAACTGTTGTTGGCCATAGAGACACGAATCTATATCATAACCTGCGCCTATTCATATAGAGCTTTTGCTATTCCTCCCTAATATTATCCCGAAAGCGCGCGAACTATTAAATCTTCAGGGATAAAAAGTATGTCCTACTAAGCCTATGTCCATCGCCCCAAATCGGATGAAAAGATGCGCCGTAAATCGTAGCGGACAGGCAAGCAGACAGACAGACGGAGTTTGCTTCATATGGATAGGATTCTCTTAGGTACCTATTTAAAAACGCAAAAATAAACTTTTTATAAAACACAATGACGTCATCAAGAGCATAGTACAAACAGAGCGAAGTAAATGAAGCAGAAATCCACAGATAACTTTCAATTCGTTCAGAAAGGTTAGAGCGGCGAGAGTTAAAGACATTAAGGTTTTGATTGTGTAATTTATAGCTTACTAGCTAAATCTTCTTCTTTCGATACTTTTGAGATTAGCACTTCGAGACAATGTTTTTAACCGACTTCCAAAAAAGGAGGAGGTTCTCAATTCGGCGCGTATGTTTTTCTTTTATATGTCACTAGCTGATGATTTATATTCCCAAGAGAACTTAACTTTCCGGAATAAAAATGTAATCAGTCACTCTCCGTCCTCAACTTAACCGACGCAAAAATCAATCCGTTGCTCTAAATTGCGGCGGGATTTCCATGGATATTGTTGAGGACCTGGAGAGTGACATAGGCTACTTTTTATCCCGGAAAATTAAGGAGTTCCCGTGGAAACATAAAATCGTATTCCACGCGGACGAACTCGCGAGCATCAGCAAGTATTAAGTAATTTACACATAGTACCTCTGCGGATAGGTATCAAAACTTACCAAAAGCTGAAAGTTGAAGCTATAGATACATATTAAAATAAAAAATATAAAAGGCTTTCCTTTTTTCCCGTCAGAATTTTTATCAGGAAACCACTAGCTTTTGTTTTTACTAGGTATCTTTAGGTTACTTAAATATATATTTTAATAAGAAAACCTCGGAAACAATATTATATCCGTAGTTAAAGTTTAAAGTAAACATTTATTAATATTTTTCACTTACTACGAAAAAAATAATATTTGACTCACCAAAAAAACGTATCCGGCATAGATGTAGTAATAGAAAGACGAAAACAAACACTCACTAACCACAACCAATCGCCAAAAGAGATCTATAGAAACACAGAATTACTGAAAACGACAAGATACAATAGCACATGAAAACACTGAAACACTAGATGCTTAAATAATTCAAAGTTAAAATCACATCACATTTGGCGCGCTCGAAAAGACAAGATGGCGACCGACCAGCAACCGTTCTCCTCAATTCCTCGAGGTCGACTGAATAAGTTAGAATTGGCGAGCGCGAGAATATTACGTAGTCGAAGCCTTAGCGAATTCTGAAGGAGGCCGTGGAAGCAAGGAAAACCACTTATTTTTGAATCCTTATAGCGTTTTTGTGAAAGTTTCATATAGGTATCCAGCATCCACCCAGTGGCGCGCACAGTAGGAGCCAGTGTAGGTATTGGTTAGATAGATATTAAATACCTACTTATTATCAGGCAGGGCATGATTAAAAATAAACATTGAGCTTTTTTAACTAGGGTAAGCAATGCTTTTATGCCTCTATGTCGTGCACGCCCACGGAATAGATAAAATGTGCACGCCACTCCACCATCCCTAAACTCCCGCGCGTCATAGGGGATATTGTATCATGCAGGTCCGTATTGCTCTTTTGAGCTATTCTGGCGCAGTGGTAAGCGCTGTTGTCTTGTATAGATAAGTGGGACGTCCCGGGTTCGATCCCCGGTCTGATCTGATCCGGTGGTCCACTTACCACCACGTGAGATCTCAGTTAAGGGCTAGCTTGCAGTGGATGAAAAAAAACAGTGAAGTTTTTTGGATAGAGTTAGTTACGTACTTAGCCTCAATGATTGGTACAGCGTTACCGGGGAGGTGGGCGTGCATTTAAGGCTCGAAGACACGAGACGAGGGTTTAGGATAACGTTGGGACCGGTGGGAGGTCGGTTGGACTACACCATTTTGCATTTATAATAATTAGTATGGATACTCCATAAGATACGTAACCCACGACTAGCTGCAGGCATATTTATTCAGACATGGCGTTTGTCATGCAACCACATGCAACAAATCCTAGAATAACAATTGGTTTAGTTATCTTTCATCTTGGATATTATTTATTAAGCCCTAGGCCTGCGGTTGGTATTCATATAAGTCACGCTTTCAGAATTTAACAATGAAGCTATTGCACTAAATAATATTGCAACTTGTACTCATAGATTATTATCCTTAGTAAATGAATATTTATATTCATCATAATATTTTTATTGCTAACTAGGTACTAGGTAAGTAGTTAAAACAACAAAATAATGTTTTTATTTAATGAAATTAGATAGCTTCAATATTTAATGTTCTCTCCATGTCACGTTCGTTTCTTCTATCCAGTAACTATGTACTTATTATTTACTACCGCGGCCTTCGTGATGGGTTGGGTTTCCTTTTTTTTTTTAATCGCTTTTAAAACGTCTAGCGCCATCTATTATTGAATAGAAGTTTTTTAGTACCTGCGACATTATTTGGTTCTTACAAAAGTTGAATAAAACGAACTAGCACCATCTATTTTTTACCCTACATTTTCACAGACGATCAGATTTAAGGATAGACAAGGGGTTCATTCGTGCTTCCTACCATAGAGATATCGTTCGTGTTCATTCGTGGTGACGTATTATGTGTAATCTGTGCGTATCAATCATGGAGGTAATTTGTTACCTCCATGGTATCAATGAACGCGATGAACTGCGACTGCGAAGGAACTGCGATGAACAAGTAGAACGTAGGTAGACAGAGAAGGAGATACTTACTCTGGGAAATAGAATGAACATTTTGCGCATAATCCAGTGAGTAAAAAAGTATCAAAAATAACAAGTAACCTGCATGAAACTTCTACCTACTAAACCTTGCCGGGTAATTGTCCGAAGTGCGAACACCAAACATTTGGATAGCTCATAGCATAGCTCCAACGTCCATTTGGAACGCTTCAAACTCCATTGACATATTTCAGTATCAACTATCAGTATGTTATGAATTAAGATAAAACTTAATTGGATTAGAATAGACTGGCGTATTCGTATTGGCGTCATAAACTAAATATACACTTTAGCGCATCTTTTGCGTTTCAAAATGTGGTATTTGCAATGTTATTATTAAACTAAGACCCAAATTCCGTGTATATTATCGTGATGGTACAAAATAAAGCAATAGAAGAATAAAATAATAATATGGTAATTTTTTGGATTGTGTTCTATGTGGCATTTACTGTAATTTATTAAATTAATAATGAGAATGGTCTATATCCCATATATATATATATATATAATCCCATAATAATTCTTACTCCTTATTATTGATATATTATTAGCGAAAGTGTTGTGGTGATAATACATTATATTCAGAATCAAAATAAGTTTAATTCTCCTGTTGATTGTTGATAAATAATTGCTTACCTAGTTTAACTATAGGTACCTATTGAAATATATGTAAAAGATTTATTATATTTTTTCTTAATAAATAAACAAAATGTCTTTCGTGAAGTGTTGTTTTGAATCCAGCGAGGGACATGATTTTTTGGATTCATTTCTCCAAAAATGCACGGACCCTGGATGTAAGTATTATCATCTAGTTAAGTACATTTTATTCTATTATTTTATTTTTTATTTGTTAAGTGAATTTTAAGAAATAAAGCAGTAGGTAAGTATTACGTAAATTCCTCAAAATTATAATGCCATCATTATTATCATAAAGTCAGTCTTATTATTTTTTAAGTGGAAGCACTAAGCAGGTGTTTTTGTTTTTCTTTTATCAAATTCCAATTAAATTAAGAACATAGAGGGTTTCACACTCTGCTTTCGTACCATGAAGTTTTGCACAAAATTATTGATCAGCTGTTTTTGTTTTGTGCCGCCAAATTGGACATACGGTTTGATTTCCGACTACGTTCAAAAATACTGAATTGGAATGTTTTCCACTTACTCATTTGAGTGATAAATAAGTGTTTACTAGTGGTTAGAGTAGTAATTTGAAAATAAGTATATGATAAGTAATAAGAAGAAAATAATTATTATAACAAATATTTATGACTAAAGTTTACAAAGTGGCCAACAGTCAACACGAAACACTAGCATCCAGGTTTACGTCAAGTTTAAAAAAAAGTTTTTTGATTTATTGTGATGATTATGAAGTCAGTGTTGAATTGACGCCCTTATTTTAATTAATAAGCCTTTGGTATGAGTTGATTCAAGTAAAACTCCAGTTTTCGATAATGATGCAGGGTGAGTATATTTTTACAAATATTTAGGCTAAAAACAAAATGAAATAACATTAAATAGGTTGACATCTGTTTCCGTGACGCCATCTTGGTTTTGCTCATTTTGTGAATCTGTCATTTTGGATTTAGTGTAATTACGAAAGAAATTTGTAAAATATGACTGAAAAACTTATGAATATGGAGTTTAATTTGTTATAACGTAAAATCTACATCTTGTGCGGCATATTTTGTGTTATTTGTGATACGCCACCAACTCCCGTGTAAAACCTCGAGACACTACAATGACCACGACAACTGTTCAAAATCAAACCAAATCCAGCACTGCGACACCAGCAAAGCCTCAAAAGAACTATGGGAAGATAGTGTTAACCTTACATAATTGCCTACTGCCAGAATCTACGTTTAAGGAAACCCCGTCTCAGTCTGATGGGTTAGACATAGAAACCGAAACAGACCTTCGCATTTTAGGTTGTGAAATGATTCAAACAGCAGGAATTCTGCTTAAACTTCCACAAGTTGCAATGGCAACCGGTCAGATGTACTTACAAAGATTTTATTATTCAAAATCCTTTGTTAGATATCCAATGGAAACCACCGCTATGGGCAGCATATATTTGGCGTCAAAAGTTGAAGAAAAACCCTGCCGAATACGCGATGTCATAAACGTGTTCCATCATATCAAACAAGTGAGAGCCCAAAAGACGATATCTCCTCTGATTGTAGATCAAAATTACATAGAGCTTAAAAATCAAGTAATCAAAGCAGAACGTCGAATTTTAAAAGAGTTAGGGTTCTGTGTACATGTGAAACATCCACACAAGCTTATTGTAGTGTATTTGCAGCTATTGCAATATGAGAAAAACAAGCAACTTATGCAAATGGCTTGGAATTATATGAATGATGCTCTTCGTACAGATGTATTTATGAGATTTCCTCCTGAGACAATTGCTTGTGCGTGCATTTATCTGACAGCTCGTAAAATTGGTCTACCTCTTCCAAACAACCCGCACTGGTTCCTGTTATTTAAGGTCTCTGAAGAGGATATTAGAATGGTATGTTCAAAAATTTTGGAACTGTACAAACGGTCAAAAGTCAATCCAGACGAGTTGGAAAGCAGAGTTGAGTCATTGAGGAAGATTTATCAAGCTAACAAACATATACAAGCTCAGAAGGACCGAGAAGCTAAAATTGAAGAAAAAAAGGCTGAATCACCAACAGCTTCCACATCTAAGGACTCCAAACGAGATTCAAAGAAAGATAAGTCACCTAAAACACCTCCACTGTCATCTAAATATCACAGCAGCCATAAGAAAAGAGAGAGAAGGTCCCGGTCACCATATGATAGAAAGAGAGAGTATTCTAGTAAAAGACACAAGTCCCGATCTCGTGATAGAGAAGATCGCTCTAGGGAGAGACGGGCAGATGACAAACGCAGCCGCGTCTCATCAAGGAAGTATGATGATTATGATCGGTCAAAAACAAGGGATCGAGATGAAAAACGTAAACATTAAGATAATCAAGTATTTACTTACTTATAATATAATTTTATAATAAATTATGCAAATTTTATATTTGGTTTTTAATTATATGTGCTTAGTTTAACCTATGTCGGGATTCAATATTATACTTAATATAAAATTAATAATTGTAGGTTATGGGCAGCTTGCTTACTTAATAAGTAATTATGTGAGTATGTATTATATAAAAATAACAGTCAAGTGCTAGTCAGACTTGCACAAAGAGTTCTGTACCACCACAATATAAATCCTTTTAGTAATCAGCTGTGAAATAACTGGCTTACATATAGCGCTTAACTGGTAGCGCCTAACAAACAATTCGATACCCTGAGTAGGAACCCTAATGTTCGGTCATTATAATTCTAGGTCAAAGGAAAGTATCCTATAGGTGTTGTTTTATTAGCGAGTGTCAAAATACGCAAAATATGCGTAAACGTAAACGGTCGTATCTTTTGATTGCTTTTTTTTACAGCTCCAAAGGACCGTAGACCTAAGTATTTGATATTAGTTTCAACTTGATACAGATCCACGTCCACGCGTTCGCAAGATAAAAGTGGTAGACAGACAGATGGCCAACGAAGTGATCCTTTAGGGGTTCCTTTTTTCCTCTTGAGGTACCTACGGAACCCTAAAAATAAATAATGACCTTACAATTGTCTTAAAGATACTAATAATTATAAAGTGTGTAAAAAATAAGGAATCTAAAAAATAAGAAACAATAGAATAATGAGCTGCGTCTTGAGTTTATTAAGGCTCATTCACACATACTTCCAACATTGACGATTTATGAACACCTACATTATAAATCGAATGTGAACATCTAGTATTATGTAGGTATATAGTTCACATTTTATAAACAGAATCCTAATTTATTACATATATTTTGTACATCAGTCTGTTATTGACGATTCTTATAAATAAATAAATCTAATAACTAAATGTTTGAAAATGTTTGAATGCAGTTTTTATTTAATTTAAATCAATGATGAGGTTACTTAGAGCAAAGTCAATTTCTTTACTAAAATGTTTTCCTGACTGCTCCAATAAACGGACTACTAATACACTTTAATATACTTAAATGGTTTTTTATATTTTTTTTACCACTTTGTCTGGACGGATGGACATGACGGAACCCTAAAAGTAAAAGGGCCTTTAAGTAGGTACTTACGCACATAGGAAGCCTTCGATTCTGTCCTCGCGCTTCGCAGTTTGACGTTCTGTTAAACCTGCAGGGCGACCGCGTATCTTTTGCATCAATCATTGATACATCGCAATCACCTCTGATTGGTTAACACTCTTCCACTATTGGACGAAATCCATTGACGCAGTAAGAATACAATAAATTCAGCCAATCAGAGGTGATTGCGATGTATCAATGATTGATGCAAAAGATACGCGGTCACCCTGCAGGTTTAACAGAACGTCAAACTGCGAAGCGCGAGGACAGAATCGAAGGCTTCCTATGTGCGTAAGTACCTACTTAAAGGCCCTTTTACTTTTAGGGTTCCGTCATGTCCATCCGTCCAGACAAAGTGGTAAAAAAAATATAAAAAACCGCCCTGCTGGCGTCGCTCAACCGCGTTTTCTGTCTGCGGGCAGAGCTTTAGGCTGTATTTAAGAGCAGGTGAGAACAGTGGCTATCGGTGTGTAAACAAGACGTTTATTAATGAAGTTACTATACAGTCGCGTCCTAATCTATGTAGTAAAATTACAAAAAAAGAAGGCGGGCACTACCCGCACCCCATCAGACGAGCTAGACAGACAGACATACTACGAGCACTTGCTAAGCTATAGATATGTGTCGAAACCCAAACACACCAATGAAAGCGCTTGATTTTCATAGCTTATAAATCGCTTATAGATCGCTTATAGATCGCCAGATGTTAGATCAAGCGCTCCTATTTGTGATTTTAACACAAATCCGTAGCTTAACTAGTACACTGTACATCTCTGGTGGAAAGGCACCCTTAGGCACGGACTCCATTAGAGCGGAGACGAGACGAGAGGAGAGATGTGGTTTAAACAACCAATAGAATTTCGTTATTCCCAAATCTCGTTTCTGCTCAGCTTCAGTGGATACCTCTGAGCGGAGATGTATCATATTTGTATGGCGCGATCGATGCGGAGATGTGAGTTGTGGCTCGCAAGCTGGCGATGGCGCGCAGCGGGGACGAGAAGAGATGTTAGCGGCGCAGCTAGTTCTTGCCGCGTCGCACAACCCACTTCGCCCACGTGGGTACGCTTCGCACGGCAAAAACGTGTCGCCAAGCAATTTAGCGTTCCAGTTGTAAAAACCCATCAGGAGTAGGTATGTATGGGTTTAATGTCTGCCATGCCCCTAACAATTTATCTCGCTACCATTTTAGACTGCACCATCACTTATCATCGCTAAAGGGCTAACTTGTAGTGGATAAAAAAACCGATTGTTAATCTCAAGATCCAACGCTCGGCGCATGCGGCTCAGTCCCGCCACGTCCCGCTCTACCCAGCACACTCGTACATTTCCGCTCTAGCCAGCACACATCTCCGCTTCAGTCTAGCCAGTACGCTTCACCGCACAGCTTCGGTGGACACACCCCAGCTGAAAAACATCTCTTCTCGTCTCCGCTTGGGATATCTCCGCACATCTCCGCTTTGGTGGAGTCCGGGCCTTAAACATAGAAATCCCCCAGTTAGTACATAAAGACGTGTCTGACAAAAGTTCAAACACTTATGACCAAAAATAAAAGAAGGAGCTTTTCCTGTGTACAGTATTTCAGTCGTCTCCAGTTAAATATAGAGTTTACCTTTCGTTATGCTCAGTGTTTTCAGCAGGCTCTTGCTGGTCGCACGCGTGTCGATTGTTTCGTACAGTCTGAGCTTTGTGTGTTAGTTAAATATTAACGTTTACGAGTTTTGATTCTACTTAAATTATACTAACTATAGGTACATTAGAGTTTGAAAAAGCTCATCAATCATCATAGATAAATGCAAAGTTAATCCTGTTATGTTTTTTTAACGTTGGCTTCTTTAGGCTCTGGCTTTTATTATTGCGAATAGTTATAGCTTACGAGTAGTTAATTAGGATAAATATCGCAAAATACTGCTTTTCCTTGTACCTACTTCGTTTCTAATTTATTATTATTAGAAATTTAATTATATTGTATACCTACCATACTGAAGACTGCCTTAATAATTTGCAAGAAGTTTTTTTCAAAGCGGCTTGCTTTGGCAAAGCGGCTGGTGGAATTTCTGAAAATCCTTTGCGTTATAGAGAAAACTTAAGTAGGTACCTAGGTATATCACGTTCCTAAACGCGACGGTTAAAACTACGTTAATTTAATATTAAAAGTGTGTATTAAGTCAGTCAGTAAACTAGGTTAATTAGTCAGTATTAAGTCAGTCTGTTTATCTTTTTATATAATATTAGATTGGATAATATGTACTAGTATAGAATGGCCTGAAAGGGTTTCCTTATTGCCGGTTTTATTAAGATGCAACACGGTCCACGGAGACAAAGGCTTCCTATCTGATCGTCTCTTCAGCCGTGCACAGACAACAGCAGCATTGAAAAAAAAACGAATACTCAGTGCTATTCTACTTTGGCACAATTGTAATAAGTCATCTCAATGTGTGTTTAGGTACATAGCAACTCTAGCCAATCCCTTAAACGGGCTGAATCAATATTCCTTCAGAATAATCTCCTTTAATATTTGAAAAGGTTGCGTACCCTTGTAGGATAGGAACTTACCTACTTATGCGTAATAAACAATTATGTAGGTATTTTGGCCAGATTTCTTCTATGTTACTACTTAGTATGTACTTACTATGTTAGTATGTCAGTATGTACTCACTTACTTATAGGCTGTTTTGCGAAAATTTGCCTTTGTAGTTAGGTACATTGTACATGTGGGAACAACTGTCTCTTTCATTGTGTTTGCTTAATTTCCGACACAAACTACATAATATTATAGCTACCCTTCTAAAGGCAAGCCGCAAGGTAAGCTTTGTCTTTGAGCCTATACTTACCTACCTACATATATGATAAGAACTAGCTTTTTCCTGCGGCTTCGCTCACGTAAGCTAAGTTCGATTCTGATTGGTAAATTTTAACCTTCAAACCCATTGATGTAGAATTTTTTTAGTACCTATACTAGATGTAGGATTAGCGCTTCAAAAATGTCCCCGACAAATTACAGCACAAATACGAAAGTGCTCTTATTTGCTACTAGTATGAGCCAACCTTAGCCAACATAACGACGCGTCAAAATGCTGCAGTGCTCATATAAAAAGTGTGCTAATATCCTTTGGCCAATGTTTGTGACAATGCGTCAAATATTGTAACAATCATTGACTGTTCTGGATAGACGGGATGCATGGAGTAGTGTTGGTGTTTTAAAAGTATTGTTGCTTAGTGATTCCCTGGTAATCCATTTCGTTATGCAGTAGAGTTGTTTAAGCCATCTAAAATATACAGATAACATTAATTATGTTCAAATTCATTTTGATAAAATTCATATTACTGGAAACACACATACGTTAGTTACATAAATACACATAAAATACACGGGTACATAAAGATATTATATACTTTACATAAATATTTTATAAAAAAATGTGGTAAAAAATAATAAAAGCCGCAAAGGCTAAATCTGAATAAAGTTTACTTGGTACTTTTTAAGTTTACGTGTAATACGTCAATAAAACGTAGATTTTTAACCTTGATATTAATTTTAAAATGAAACTAAATAAGGAAAATTTAATTTTAAGTTCCAATCTTACTTCTTAAACAAATGTTAGGTAGTTTAGTTTTAGTTTCCTCATGTTTTTACACAGATACTTATGCATATTATAACATTGAATAGTTATAAATATTGATAGAAGAGGAGAGAGTACGCCATTTAAACCTACGTGGTTTTTCGCAGTGCTACCCACCAAAACTGTATCAATATTTATTTTGATAAATAAAACATACTGTACAAGTATAACACATAAGTGAGTTGCTGGGGCGCGTAAGCTAGTAATAAATATACACGACCACATACCACCACTTTTTAAAAATCAGCAACTCCATGTCTCCATTGTTCTATTTGAATTTCGTTCCATTGAATTTTTTGTTTTTGCCTTTTTACAAAGACAAAAGGTCTTAAATATAAACATACTACATTCGTAATTCAACTTAAATTCTAAGTTTTAAGGTTTATAATAAATTGACGTTGTTGATATTGACAATGTGATGCCAAGAGTTGCGTCTTGTTCCAAAATAGTGTAAAGGTATCAATTTGGCAACGTATGAAGTACCTTATTGTTTACATATTAAGTTTTATTTTAATAATAAATATTTTTGTACTTATTTTAAAAATTACTTTTTGTTTTGGATTGAAAGGTTATTCCTACCTTTTCTCTGATGACAGAACGTCTTAAAAATTAATATTTTCTAATCGTAATGTAGCTTTATGTGTTAAACTTAAGGTGCATAATTAACTGAAGTTGTTGCTAATATAATACCTTTTTCTACATTTCCCACTCAGCATACAAATGTTTATGTGTGTGCAAATTGGGACATTTTTGCGATATTTTTTGTTCGTGACCCTGTTTGTAGTACTCATTCTATTTCAATGTTCAAACCCCTATTTTACCCCTTATGGGTTAATTTACGTAACAATTACGTCTGGTTGCTTATAGCTAGTGGGAGTTTTTTTGTAGAATTACGATTTGGACGGAATTATCAAGCGCTTGATAGCTGGCTTCACTGATTAATTTCATACCTACCTAATTAAGTAAATGGTACTTAGTTGTAGAAGTAGTAGAATCGAATATGTAAAAACATCTCGCACTCGGCCTGTTGTATGCCAATTTGCAGCCCATTTCGCCCAAGTGGTTTGAGCTGTGCGTTGATAGATCAGTCAGGGTCAGTCACTTTTAGGTCCCTAGAACTTTTGTACTACATTTAGAAGAAGATTGAATGGTCGTTGTCAATAAAAAAAAATTAATGTAATCCCAACTTACATAAAGGCTATATTCAGGAAGCTACCTACTACAGTACCTCACTAAGTCACTAGCTAATTGTAATAGTACCTTATGGTACAAGTGTGTAATGTTGGTGATTACCGCTTAGGCGCCATTGAAACCCGAGCCGTTAGGTGAGGGTCTTAAGATAGCCGAGGACGGTAATCATCAATACACACGTGTATCATACGACGTTTTTTCAACACACTTGTGAAGAAAATAATACTAAAAAATAATTTTATTTAGTAGATAAAATAAAAAAATAAACTATAAGTAAGTTCACTTGTGAATAATAATAATACTAAAAAGCAATTTTATTTAGTAGATAAAATAAAATTAAAACTCTTTAACTCACTTGTGAATAATAGAAATGAAAAAGTCACAGTTTGATTATAATTTATTGGTCTATGTGGCTAATTGCGGTGAAATTAGAGCCACTTTATGAGCAAGTGTGTTGAAAAAAATATAGAAATTATTTCTTAACGTTAGGTAGGTACGTACTTACGTACTTTATCAATGTAGAGATAATAACTAGGTTTCCGTCGTCGTCGATAACCTATTTTCATAACGGGCGGCTCGGTAAATGCCAGGCTATAATAAGCCTGGGTGATCACTGATCAGCGATGACACAATTTGTACTGGTACCTACCTACAGCTATAAACAAACGACGAGTTTTTGTTTGTTTACTTCAAAATATACTTTACTAGCTGATGCCCGCGACTTCGTCCACGTGGAATAAGTTTTTGTTAATTACTATGGGAACTCCTTAATTTTCCGGGATTAAAAGTAGCCTATAGGTCTGTCACTCTTCTTTCTTCACGTCTTCACTATACCCATGCAAAAAATCACGTCGATCAGTTGCTCTGTTGCGGCGTAATTAAAAGACAAACCAAAAGACAAGCACACTAGCGCATTTATAATATTAGTAAGATGACAAAAAAGTAGCTTTTATTCGTGACTGCGCTCACGTTAAGTTCGGTTTTGATTGGTAATCAAACCCCTATTTAATTCCTTTACGGGTTGCTTTTGGCCTATTTGGAAGTAAATTTCAAAACCTATTAACAATTTTAAGTATCTATCTAATTCTATTGTCGGCTTGTGGTTAAGACTATAAGAACTTAACGATTCAGAGCAATCGATGATTAAATTATTGTTTGTGACGTAAGTAAATTTTTGGGTTCCTTGTTAGTTTCGTAAAAACTTGCTTGTTTTATAAAATAAGGGTATTGAGAACTATAGAGCCTCAAAACTTTCTCATACTGAGAGGACTCGTGTTCAGTAGTGGGCTGGGGATATCTTGAAAAGATGATGAAGATTGAAGACTAGGTTCTTAAGTCAAACTACCTACGTAATAGCCGTTATAGAGCCTAGTGCGATTTTTTAAATGTCTGGTTTTATACTATTTACCTATTGACGTTTCCATTATGGATTGGAATAATGTTCCAGTTAGCTACATATTTCAATATTCAATACCTCGATGTGGAAATCGTCATTCTTTAAAGATAACTGGAGCGCGGAACCATTGAGGCGTAAACCGCTCAACTTGCCATGTTTTCTTATCAACAATTTATTATAATCTTCGGGTGTTAGGTACACTTGAGTTTGTCATCCGTAAACGAGTGGACGTGTTTTCTTTTGCGTGAATTTTCTTTCCGTTTTCGTGAGTTATTTGTGACATGTGAATTTGTGAAAAGCGTGCTTGGGATTAGCTTACTTTGGCTTCAACCGAAAGCTCTTGAAAACTAAATACATTAATAACTTGCTTGTTGTAGAGTCTGTCAGTCAGCTGTAATATAATCTATCTATCTATCAATCTATGAAGTAGTTTGATGGAAATTAAAAAGTTTGATTACCTATCTGAAAGTAGCCAATTAGAGCTCCATGCAATATGTATGTCACCGTAAGATTGCAAAAACTGTTAGATTGTAATCTAACTTGTGAAATTGTAAACTGTCGACAGATTACAATTAAACGCATTATTTTTCGTTAGATTGTAATCTGTTAGGTATACTAGTGGTTCGCCCCGAACTAAGACCTCGCGGCGTCATCTATTGACATAAATGTGAAGTTCTGTTAAAAATACTGAAGCTCATTAAAAATTAAATAATTCCGTTTCCTTACAATATTTATCTAATTTTAGTATTTGTTGTTCAAGTACAGGATATAATTGAAATAATTGATCAAGTTTCAGGCTCATCCTTTCAGAAAATTTAGAGTTCTGAGGTCATCTTTGGAAGTTAGAAAATCACCACTTTGAAAGCCCCCCATTTCGTCAATTTTGGGGGAAAAATTAAAAAAAAAAAATGTTTGGACTCTTTTTCTAATTATCTTTAAAATGATATACCGCAACCCTATGTAACTTTATAAAAAATTTTTTACTTCGCATTCGCTTCTATGAGAGCCCCCCTGAAATAAGGATTTTTATTATTTTTTAAGCCATATTCGGCGGGAGGCCATTGGTTTACATATTATATTTAAAGCTGAAGTAATTGCGTTCAGTAATTCAGAAGTTATAATGCTCTGACAGACGGACGGACGGACGGACGGACGGACGGACAAGTGCCAATTCACCCAAGTAGACTCAGAGACCTTCGCTTCGCTCGGTCAATTAACCCGATAAAACCTAAACCACTACCCGATTATTTATGTCGAACCCTAACCTAACCTACAAGAAAGAGACAAGAAAACGTAAATATAATGAATATTTCAAAAATTGACACTGAACATTGAACGGTTCACAATCTGTCGACAGTTTACAATATCGCTAGTTAGATTACAATCTAACGGTTTTTACAATCTTACGGTGACAACTGACATGTACAACAATTTCTTTCAAAATTTTGAAGACTCACATAAATATAAGAAAAAATAAACATGGTGTAGTAATGGAAGTAGTGTAGAGATGTGCAGTTATAGTATTCGGTGTATTATATACTTAGTCCAAAAATAGGTTCTTCAGTAATCAAAATGTTGACTGAAAAGCAAAATGAAATAGTGATATGAACTTTTAGAAAAGATAAGTGTATATTCGTTAAACATACTATGTGAAATATAAATGTAGGAAGTGAGTAGTGGAAATCTACCAAATGTTGCCATTTCGTAAAATTGCCCATCGGACATGTTTCTTTATCAGCAGAACCGTATATATGACATGTAAGTGGTTTTGGTATTAACTTGGATTATCATTGTAATATTCCCGTTCGGAATGAGCCCTATACATATCACCTACCTACCTTTTCTTAACCCACATCGTCACAGATATTTGGAGACGAATATAATATTTGGTATGTCTAAAGGCAAAAGGCCAAGAACAACATAATATTATTGGAAACCAGTGTACGTAAATAATTTGTCTATGATGTGGTTCAGTCTCAAAATATTTACTTAAGTACTTAGTTACATATAATTTTGTATATGTAGGTATATTTTGATGATCATGATGCTTCGTCTGAGTTGATTTAGGTTTTCTTTAATCCTGAAGAAAATTATTGATTTTACGGGCCATAGAAACTTATATATAATGTCCGTCTCTGGAACGCAATGCTATCTAAGTGCCAAAATTCGTTCAAATCGGTTTAGCGGATGGGTCATGAAAAGTTAACAGACAGAAAAACATTTAATTTATTTATAACATGTAGGACATACAGATCTCTCTTATGTTACATAATGTTTGACTCTACCACCGATTCGGAAAGAAGATTCTACTGAGAAGAGCCGACAAGAAACTCAGCAGTTGCTATTTTTAAAAAACAAGATATTACAATACGTAGGTATCCACCATCACCACCACTACAACCCATTAACGTCCCACTGCTGGGCACAGGCCTCCACTCTCATAAGAGAGAGGGAATTAGAGCTAAGACCCACCACGCCGCTCCAATGCGGGTTGGCGGGCTTTAACGACTATTATCATGTTAGTGATAATAAACGGGACCGATGGCTTAACGTGCTCTCCGAGGCACGGGGGTGTAACACCACCAACTTCCTAACTCCGGGCTAGTACTGAGAATTTCTAGTCAGAAAAACCAAATACTTATTATGGCCCGACCCGGACCCGATCTCGAACCCGGGACTCGTCAGCAGCAGTCAAACATGCTAACCACTAGACCAACGAGGCAGTCTCTTACGAGGGAACGTAGGTATATGTCACCGTAAAATTGTAAAAACCGTTTATAATCTAACTAGCGAGATTGTAAACTGTCGAAAGATTACTATATTTTATAGATTGTAATCTGCTAGGTATATTAACCCGATATAACTTAAGTGGCCGCAGGCCGGGCACTACCTGATTAATTATTTATGTCGAACCCTAACCTACAAGAAAGAGACAAGAAAACGTAAATACAATGAATATTTCAAAAATTTACACTCAGAACATTGAACGGTTCACAATCTAACGGTTTTACAATTTTACGGTGACATAATATATAAATTAAATACAGTAGTGTAAGTTATTATACCAACTGGACCCAAAGTCGATTGCTTTCATAGGTACAACTTTTTCATTAAGAAATTATTCTGTGATAAGTATGGATGAATGTAACTATAAATGCGCAATTATTTTTTAAGTAGCACTAACACAATAAAATATAACATTACGTAAGTTTACGTAATGTTATATTTTATTGTGTTAAAATCGCTGGTTAAAATAACACAGTTCAGTAATAATTCGTTACTTAATAATAATTGTAAGAGAGTTTCCAAGATATTGTTAGGTACGTAATTTTAATAAACTAATTCATTATAAATTATTTTTAATTTGACAAAGATCAACTTCGCTTGATAATGGATGGCAAGCTAGGTATTTTAGAGATACTTCATTTTATCTCTTATTTTATCAAAAGTAGATCGTGCTCTTTGACTTTAGTACCTAACATATTGAACAAGATTTTACTGCAATGCGATTCAAGACTTGGATAGATACTAAATTATACCAACTTACCCCATTTAAAATGAGCTCCAGCCTCCAGATCCAGATGGGTTTTTTGATTCAGCAATCTTTGTAAACTAACATGAAAAAGTCCATTTAAATCCTCAAATTGAGTCAATCAGTATCAATAATTAAGTTTAATAATACCTATTATTATCATTATAAAGTGTGAAGTGCGTGGCTTGTTGGTAAAGCTTGCTATAATTAGTTCGATATTTCCCCTCGTCAGGGGACAGATCGAACTTTTTATTCCTATCTGTCCCCCAAAGGGACCAGATCGAAATAATTCTATTTTAGTTTAGTCCGAGCGCGTTATTGCGACCACGAGCTACTTATAAGAGTAAAAACCAATCATATTTAATCTTTACTGCACGCTATTGACGACCTTTGGCGCAGTGGTGAGCGCTATTGTCTTATAAGTGGGAGGTCCCGGGATCGATCCCCGGCAGGGTCAATTTGTAAATTTATAATTTCGGAATTTTCTCTGGCCTGGTCTGGTGGGAGACTTCGACCATTGCTAGCTACAGTGGTGGCGGCACGTCTTTGTCGGTAGGGTGGTACTACCACGACAAAGACGTGCCGCCAAGCATTCTAGCATTCTAGCATTCTGGTACTTCGTGGTTATGGGTTTCATATAACTGCCATATACCCCTAACAGGTTACCTAACAATCTTAGATTGCATCATCACTTACCAGCAGGTTAGATCGCAGTCAAGGGCTACGATAAGCAATACAGACGTATCAATTGGATATAATACCTACCTATATTATTTCGCCAACGTGTTATATGATAAGGAGGAGAATGGAGATTACACGAGTGCTTAAAAGTTATGGTCTTCCACAGGCTGTTGTGGTTGCTGCTCCGCCCTACGGCCGCGGTACAAGCGTCTTGTTGACAACATATTCCCAGCTTCCCCACAAGATGGCCTGGTTAAGTCCAACATGGAGAAACTTACCTTTTACTCGTTATCCAGCCCGGAGAAGCTTGACAGGATCGGGGAGTACCTGTTCCAGAAGGCTTCGAGGGATATTTATAGGCGGAGACATGGGTAAGATTAAGTCCAGACTGAAGCAGCATTTTCTTTCAACTTTATATGATTATCTATTATAATATTTATGTATGGTAACTATAGTATGCTTGTATATAATATATTATGTATATATATTATATTATGTGTATTGTATCATATACGTATATGTAGGTACCTGTTGTTTAAGTTTATATAATATCTTGTTAAACATTATTTAATTCTGTGTTTATTTAAATTTTAATGTATTTAAATCGGAAAGATTTAGTTTCTTAACATGTACCTACACAGTTTTAACTTATATATTTCACTATTCTCACATTCTGGGGCCGGTGGAAGAAATCTCTTCAAGAGATAAGTTGTCCTTGTGCATGTCCTTTCAATGTTTATGTTTTATTTTTAAGTTACTGGTACAGAATGTATAAATAAATAAAAAATAAGATATGGCAAATAGCTTTCTTAGCATTAATCCGCGTTTGTCTGTGATTCGCTTATAATAAGTGGATCTCAAAGCACAGAGCATTTCACAAGAAAGGTTTATGTAGTAAGTACTTAGTAGGATCCTAACCTCGAACGGATTATTTGTTTCCATTGGCTTCTGCTAGTAGCCATTCTCACTATAGTATGAAATTTCGACGCGTTCGACTCCCTCAGTTGGTCAGACCACCTAGTTGGTGAGCGGCCTCTCGCTCTTTTGCCCTCAGTGTTGCCCGTGACAATCAGCTTCTCGAGACTTTTGTCCCCACGTATGATGTGTCCGAAATACGAGAGCAGCCGTTGGTAACATATGGAGGAGAGTCGAGGTTAGGATCTAGCCAGGACCACGATCTTCAGCAATAAAGGAACGACCGAAGAGAGAGAGAGGGAGACTTAGTAGGAATGAGGATATAACGCATTTAGGTACATATATTTAAGTCTAGATATAGTAAGATTTACCCACCCGTGCGAACTGCGAAACCGTAAAATATGTCTTATATCTAAATCGCTACGATACATATCCTAGAGTCAGGAATATTCCTCGATATGGGAGAGCCCATTAAAACTTGTGTATCACTGAAACGCTCTTGTATTAGTTGTGCTTTGTAACTGCGCGGTTGAAAATATTATAGTTTCCTCACGTAGGTTCTCCAAACTGTCTGAATTTTCCTTTTCATTGAGGAATATAAAACCAAGATCAGACAATAAACAATGTAGCTATAATAAGTAACAACTTACTAACTAACAAACAACAACAAAACAGATTTTAAAAGTTTTTTACAGCACTTTGAAATTACTGCATAATAATTATTCTTAATATACCTATTAGGTTAGAGAACACTGTTTGGCATTTATTGTCTAGTAAAATGCATGATTTTCAGTATGTTTAAATCATACGATACTGTACTTTAGAGATAAGATATCATAAGAGTCTTCTGAAGGCTAACCATCAGCTTAACTTCGACTCATAATTTATACAAGTTTCATTTTTTAATTATTAAAAAATTTAATCAACAAAAATCTCCTACAGTTTTATCATAATTTATATATGCAATTAAAATTATAAATAAATAAAAATAAGAAAAACGTAACTGTTAGATGGATACACAAATAGTTTGCACCTATGTGACTCTATTATTATTATCGTATCTGACCGTTCCAAAAGCCCAGTAAAAGACTATTAGATATATTTACTGTTTTATTTTTTAATTTTTAGGTTCGTGATAATAGCAATGGAGGCGATGGACCAACTCTTGCTAGCGTGCCATTCGCAGACGCTCAATTTATTCGTGGAGAGTTTTCTCAAAATGGTGCAGAAGTTACTGGAGTCCACTGACCCGCAGTTGCAAATTCTCGCAACACAGAGTGTAAGCCTTCATAACCTGTAACTATACGCGGTTAATTTAAAACAATAATAATCTATTACAGGGCACCTTTTTATATTCACCAAAATAGTTTTTTTTTACTCTTCAGCTCAGTGTTTTTAGGGAGCGATGTAGATAACTGGTGCGTCCCTTAGAGTAATGACTTATATTCAAATATTGATTTTTTTATGAAAAAAAAACTATTTTGGATCTGAATTTTTAAAAGTCGCAAAACTAACGTTGTTCATTATTACTTAAAGAAGTTACCCTAAAAAGGTTATTACTATTTTTAAATTAAACCCCTTTTACGAGCGTAATTATGCATGTTTAATTACCACACGGTGGACGGAAGACACCATAAGAGTCGCTGGATTCAAGCGGCGCCAAATCGTGGCTTGTGGAGGACCCTACAAGAGACCTATATCCAGCAGCGGACCATTACCAATGATTATGCCATAGAACACACTTGTTTAACGTCATTTTAAACTGCGCTTAAAGTTTTTGAGACCGCTATAGTCTTTCAATGTAAAAACATAAACTAACTGACGGACATACCACGCTTAAAGACCCATCACTGTGAGCGAGGTACTCTCAAGCGAAGCCGGGAAATAGTCAGTTTTTCCATCACCCCTAATAATAAAGCTAGTTCTAGGATGGACGTTGAACCGACGACCTTTCAGATCACAGTGCCCTGTCTGACCGTTAAACTATTGAGGCTTCACTTAATACATGGTCACACTCATAGTGACCAGTTCGGGTCGTGATTATAGACCGTCTAATTCACCGGACAGAATTATGGACTACTAGTTGATGCCCGCGATTTCGTACGCGTGGAATAAGTTTTTTTTTATTCCAACGAGAATTCCTTAATTTTTCGGGATAAAAGTAGAGCCTATGTCACCCTCCAGGTCCTCAACTATACCTACCCATGCAAAAATCACGTCGATCCGTTGTTCTGTTGTTTCCAGAACAAACGGTTTTAGAAAATGGGTGGTGAAAAAGTAACAGATAGACGGACACACTTTCGCATTTATATTACTAGTATGGATGTACCTATTACATATAAAATCCTATTTCAGATGTTGTTGACACAATCAGAACAGAATCCATATGAATGAGCAAATATTCGGGTCCAATTTTATTGATTACTCCAACTTTAATCTTATCTCATCTTATATCTTATCTTACTAATATTATAAACGCGAAAGTTTGTGAGTATGGATGTATGTATGGATGTATGGATGTTTGTTACTCTTTCACGCCAGAACGGCTAAACGGATCTGGATGAAGTTCGGCACAGGGATAGATTATAGTCTGGAATAACACATAGGCTACTTTTTATCCCGGAAAATTAAAGACTTCCCGCGGGAGCCGAAAAACCAATCCACGCGGATGAAGTTGCGGGCATCAGCTAGTGTAATTGTATCTCATTCTTTCACCTTTCTTGTGCGACTGAAATGGGTAGTGTCTATCATTTTATAGGCTTTCTGTCTTTGGTAGGTACACTTACGCTTTTTTTTCTACAGTTTGTCCGCTTCGCGAATATAGAAGAGGACACGCCGTCCTACCATCGCCGATACGACTTCTTCGTATCGAAGTTTTCCGCGATGTGTCACAGCAATCACAGCGACAAGGCCGCGAGGGATGACATCCGACTGGCTGGAATCCAGGGCCTACAGGTACTTGTTGATGTTTAAAAAAAATGGTGTAACTTTTACTAGATTAACGGGCCGTATTATGTACTTTATTGTGATTTTTTAAAGCTTTTTTATTTGGAAACTATATACAATAACTTTGATATATTCTTCTCCCGTTGGCCTTAGGTCCGGAACTTGGCGATTTGCTTTATTTCCATCTCTTTCCTGGTACAAATGAGTAAATATGTCTATTGTCTATCCTTCTTAAGTTCTTTGCATCGTTTTGGGCCTTTAACTGAACGCACGCATTATACAAGTAAAAGTTGAGCTTTTAATCTATGGCAGTAATTACTTGATACTTTAAAACAACACCTTGACAAAAAATTGCGACCACAAAAAAGCGGACAAAACAGTTCTGAATAAAGCTCTCAGCTCTCAATCGCAGTGATAATTATTATTAAGTCTAATCTTATTTTGTTACAGGGCGTGATAAGAAAAACTGTGTCCGATGACTTAGTGGAGAACATTTGGGAAGCTCAGCATATGGATAAAATTGTACCGTCGCTTCTGTACAATATGCAGGTAAGTGCCAACTAAAATACAAATACGCTTCACCCAAGTGCAAGTGCCACTTCACGAGACTTGTACATAGTTTCAATTCAATCGGTTGAACTATGCTGAACGCATATCCCACGAATCACGCTGAAGTGCAGAGCCATTATTTTTTTTACAAAAACCTTTATTAGGTACTAGCTGATGCCCATGACTTCGTCCGCGCGGATTAAGTTTGTTTTGGTTCCAGCGGGAACTCTTTAATTTTCCGGGATAAAAAGTAGCCTAAGTGTTATTCCAGACTCTAATCTATCTCAGTGCCAAAGGAGACGGTTCAGATTTGTATGGATCGTAGGCCAAGTCTTGTACAAGCAGAGAAATGAAGAAAAATAAAATACTAGACCAGTTTTTATTGGTCAAATCTACGAATTCGTCGTAATTTCAATGGTAAAATTATTTAATCTTTCCAAGGTATGGAACACTAAACATGAGTGGGTAACAATGCCGAATTCATGTATTTGACGTTTTCAAAAGAAAAACACGTTATTTTGACAGTGACGGTCAGAAATGACGTTTGATAAATTTCGCGCCTACTGCCTTCTCTATGGCTGAAGGTTGTCATCTTGGAAACATATCGAAAACTTGAAATACATTTTTATTTTCTTGCTCCTTATTTACTTTACTGATCTAAATTATTATATTTTTAATACAATCTATGTATTTTCCTTTATTCATAGTAGAGTGTACAAGAGTAGGCCTAAAATTAACCTTTTCCTTTCATCCAGATCCATTCAGCTGTTCTGTAATTGATCTATCCAAACTTTTATAATAATTTGTATAGATTTGTTTATTCCATTTAATTTCAACGAACGTTCACATATAGTTTTATGTATGAATTTATCTTGCAGACTGCAGAAAAGTACGAAACAGTGTCGTGCATGGAAACTGACACAAGAGACGGGATAGAAGAAGACCCGCCGCGCTTGGCCGAGGCGTGCTTACGGGAGCTGGTGGGCAGGGCGTCCTTTGGACACATACGAAGCGTACTACGACCAGTACTCACGTGAGTGCACTTAAGCCTCTATCACTTACCATCAGGTGACCCGCTTGGTCGTTTTCTCGCTATATATATATGTATATTTAAAAAAAAGCTATTTCGATTAATGTTTGAATCAATATCATGTACTATAAATGGAGTCACGAATAGAGCTCATATCTTGAACCTGCGTAATCGATGACTTATGGGTTATCTTGTCGTCTTAGTCATCGACAAGCGATAGACGTACACAGTTAGAAAAAGGTCTCTTGTCACTCGCCGTGGCTCTAGTTGTTGGAACGAACACGAGGTCTGGTTTAAGTGGCACAGGGATGATTTTTAAATATTCTGATTGCAGCCAAGCGCATAGGCTAGCGCTTGGCTGCAATCAGACTTGCATGCAAGAGGTGATGCATCCTAAGGAGGAGCGTGCATGCCTAGAAGATGCCTATTCACTACTAATTATATATGCCTATTCAGATGGCCACCGAGGAGGGTTTTAGTTCGTTCAGCTAGTGTCCCTGGGTCGATTTATCTATTTGGTGGAAATTGGGGGAAAGAGTACCTGTGCGTAAATACATCGCTTTGACTCTCACATTTTCACCACTAACTGTAGTATAGTCCCACCAATTTATCTGACCCGGTGGCAGCGTCGCTTCTATCACATAATATATTACAAAAATAAAAAAAACAGTCATAATAAGTTCTAATTTTGGCCACCGGGCCAGATAAGCTGGTGGGACTGTAATAATTGTGTATTTTTAATTAATATGTATTAGCTAAATTGTACAGATTGCGTGAGTCCGTATGAATGCGTCCTAGTGCGTGCGTGCGTAATATGTCCTAGTATTCGCGTGTTTGCGTGATTACGTAGATTAACATGCAAGGTCATAACTTTATTTTACGAAGTCAGAGTTAATTTTTAAGACATTTTAATTTGTGTTCTCAGTAGTAGTTAATCATGTAGAGTATTTTATAACGAATTTTTGTTTTATGTCCGCAGTCATTTTGACCGACACGAACTATGGGTGCCGAACGACTTCGCTGTGCACACATTCAAGATTATTATGTTTTCCATTCAGGTGAGCAATTGATCGTTAAGAAAACATGTACAGTGTAGAAAAATACTTAAAGTTAAATCGTTGATTTCAAATAAATTATTTCATATTATATTATGTCGGACGAAGTGCACAATATCTACACTAATATTATAAAGAGGAAAGGTTTGTATTTTTGTATGTAACGAATAAACTCAAAAAGTACTGGACCGATTTTAATAATTCTTTTTTCATTAGAAAGCTACATTATCACTGAGTAACATAGGCTATATTTTATTTTCAAAAAATTAGAGATCCTTACGAAAATTGCAATAATGTGAACTAAGTCGGAAAAAATCGTCTCTTCTGAGAGCTTACGCGGCGTGCGCTGCGTAAATAGTTATAGTTACACGAAAACAATGTATGGTGAAATTGTTCCTCTTAAAAAGTTCTAAAAAATAGTCCGCGGTAGCATTTATCTATCTTTTAAGGTTGACTCACAATAACCATTTTTATGATTTTCAAATTTGGTCTAAACCAATGCTTTCCTTGCGAAGGTGTTTTTACCGACATAGTATTAATCCTTATCAAAATAAATATATTAATCATCTCAAGTATTTAACTAAGATAAAAATTGTCCTTTACACCATTTAATTTAGATGAATAGCTTATGAGATATCATAGAAATAATGAGGACGGGGCGTACTCTTACAATGTAATATTAAAATGTAACCTGCCCACTGCCCACTGGCTATATTGGGTAGGTATATATTAGGATTATTAGTGCTACCCGTGCGAAGCCGGGGCGGATCGCTAGTACCTAATATATTGGTAGGTAGTCAGGCTGTATTTTAATTTTTTTTTATTGATAAACCATACCCCAAGAATCCTTATTCGTCCAGTTCGTTTTCATGGACAAACTTATAGTTTGTCCATGAAAACGAATCTGTTTACTGTTTACTGTGCTAGAAGCGCGTTTGTAAGTTTAATAAAGAGTTGGTGATTTGATTGAGTTGTCATCATCCCTATAATAATATCCAGGCCCAGTACTCGTACAGTGTAGTGGAGGCGCTAATGCAGCACCTAGACGTGGGCGCTCCGGGCAACGCGGACGCGCGCGCCCGCACCAGAGTGCGCGCCGCCCGCGCCGCCGTACTCAGCAATATCGTGGCCATTGCCGCGGGGGACAGCGTCGGTGAGACTCGTCAAATCAAATACATATTTCTCAAATAAATGATATGAAATGTGCACATTTCATACCCTGTAAATGAGTTCGAAAGTTAAACTTCCCGGCCTAGGCTAGTAAAGAATGTATGTATTTTCATTACATATCATAAGTTTGAATTTGGAATCTTTCTTCCTGAATATCTTGTAACTTGTTATAATGTTCTTTGGCCTAAATAGTTTAAATTTGGAACTCTACCGTATTACGCGTTCAGCACTCACAGCGCAAAAAAAATTAAAAGTATATAACTTTTAATATTTCTTAAGAAGGTTGCTTTTTTATTTACTTTCTTTTAATTACATAATATAATATATTTAAAAAAAGTCACTTGTCTCGTATATAGCCTAACTAACTAACTAGTCTCGCGATGTAATGTACTATTATATCATACTTGCTCAGTAACTAGGGATTACTATGGTGGAAAGTCTCCTTGTAAGTTGGTGTTTGCAATTCAAGGCAACATTACGTCGCACTATGCTTGAATTGTAATGTTCACATTACAGTTCAAGCTATGCAAAACTCCTTGGTAAACAATCTCTTTTCTTAAAAAATGGTAAGAAAACTTTTTACTGAAAAAAAAAACACTGAACATGGCGGCATTTAATTTCCATACATTTCAAACTATGCAAAACTCCTTGGAACTCAGAGCCGTAAAAAAAAAAATGGAAAACTATTTACGAAAAAAAATGGAAATGGCGGCATTTCATTTGATCTGAAAGTTTGTGAAGTTTGTTCGTAAAGTGATTTAAGTTATTTACAACAATGTCAAGCACTTCATCAGATGATGAAAAAGGAGGAGAGCCTGATTTTTGTTTGCTTGAAGCAGAACAAATGATGCAAAACCTTTTGCCGGATAAGTCCAAAGAGCGCTACGTGAAAACTTACGAAGAATTCAACAAATGGCGTGCAAAGAAAAGAATTAATTATAATAAGTAACCATTTTTTCTATTTTTTCTCTAAATTTGCTAATTATTCTAATTAAAATTTCATTTTGCATTACCAATGTTTTATTTACCTCGCAAGAATGATATAAAGTAGAATGCTTACCTCGGTTGCAAGTAGCTATTACACCCTCGAACTATATTCACCCTCGCTCGCTGCGCTCGCTCGTGTGACTAAATATCTCGGGTGCACGCGATCCATTAGCGCCCTATGCGAGCTGCGCTCGCACTGGCGCCAAATTGGATCTTGTTCTGTAATAGCTTACTTACGTCCCTAGTGTAACAATCTACTATTACTAGTGGTTACCCCGAACTGAGACCTCGCGGCGCCATCTATTGACATCATTGTGAAGTTCTGTTAAAATACTGAAGCTCATTAAAAATTAAATAATTTCGTTTCCTTATTATATTTATCTAATTTTAGTATTTGTTGTTCAAGTACAGGATATAATTCAAATAATTGATCAAGTATCAGGCTCAGCCTTTCAGAAAATTTAGAGTTCTGAGGTCAACTTTAGACGTTAGAAAATCTCCACTTTGAAAGCCCCCCATTTCGTCAATTTTATGGGAAAAATTAAAAAAAAAATATTTTTGGACTATATTCCTAATTATCTGTAGTATGATATACCGCAACCCTATGTAACGCTATAAAAAATATTTTACTTCGCATTCGCTTCTATGAAAGCCCCCCTGAAATAAAGATTTTTATAACTTTTTCAGCCATATTCGGTGGAAGGTCATCGGTGTACATATTATATTTAAATTTGAAATAATTACGTTAAGTAATTCAGAACTTATAAGGCTCTGACTGACGGACGGACGGACAAGTGCAAATTCACTCAAGTAGACTCAGAGACCTTCGCTTCGCTCGGTCAATAAATGCGAAAGTTTGGATGGATGTATGGATGGATGTTTGTTACTCAATCACGCCCCAACGGCTGAACGGATCTGGATGAAATTTGGCACAGAGATAGATTATAGTCTGGAAAAGCACATAGGTTATTTTTTAACCCGGAAAATTAAAGAGTTTCTGCGAGAACCAAAAAACCCCGAACCACGCCGACGAAGTCGCGGGCATTCATTCGCTAGTGCAGAATATTTAAAGTAGCGAGACAGATCAACGCTTATAGGATGTACCGTAAGCGCATAAGTGCGTACGCTACTACGCACGCGCCCGTACTGAGTGAGGTGCGTGCTACCCGCACGAAAAAATATGTATTACGTCATATTTAGTAAGTCAATTAAACTTTTATACATACACAGTTAATATAACTTGATTCTACTAATTTATCCTTCTTATATTTAAATATTTTTAAATTTAAATTTCTGTGAGCATTCCAAAGTAATATTAAAAAAAAATCCAAATTATCCAAAATATTTGTTTTCAGGTCCATCGGTATTGGAGATTATCAACAATCTACTCACGAATCTACGTACTTCGGTGGCCAGAGATTCTGAAGTAAGTAATTGAATCACAAAAAAAGTCAAATCAGTATAAAATACTCTAATTTTTGAAGAACAATAATTTAAATTTTATCTACGGACATTCTTTAAACAATTTATCTTCTAATTCTCAACAGAAAGAGTCCGACGAGAGATTGTACCAAGAGGCACTGATCAACGCACTGGGAGAGTTCGCAGACCACTTGCCCGACTTCCAGAAAATAGATATAATGATGTTCATCGTCAGCAAGATCCCCAGCCAACGCGGCAAGGGCACCAAGGCCGATGCAATGCTGCAAAGTATACTGCTCAAATCCCTACTTAAGGTATGTATTATTCTTTATTGTACACCACAAAAACACAAAAAAAAAACAGATAACAAACACGAAAACTTAAAATTTTGATACAATAAGGCGGTCTTAAGTTCTTAACGCTAAGTAGCGATCTCACAAGGTATGAATGAATGAATGAATGAAATACTCTTTATTGTACACATAACATTTTTTTTAATTTTTTATTGTGAGATAGGCTTGCGCTTGACGACAATCATGCTTAGTGCAAAGCAATGAGGTCTAGGTTGGAACGCGCTTGCCTAGAAGATGCCTATTCACTCTTGCCTTGAAGGTACCTAAATTATACGTCGCAGGTACATAAATAATTAATCAGTAACAATAAACAAAAAATAAAACAATTTTGAGGTATATTTGCATATATTTAAGAACAATATTGTGGTGTACAAACTAAGGAGTTAACAGCCTAGATATGTTGTACAGCAAAATTAGCCACAATCTATATCCATACTAATGTTATAAATGCGAAAGTTTGGATGGATGGATGTTTGTTACTCAATCACACCCGAACGGCTAAACGGATCTAGATGAAATTTGACACAGAGATGGAATATAGAATACAATTAAAATTAAATACTTTCTGCGAGAACCGAAAAACCTCAATCCACGCGGACGAAGTCGCGGGCATCAGCTAGTATCATTTATAAATAAATAAATAAATAGGTACCATGCCGCCCCTACGCCCAATTTCGCACTTTATTTGCTGTCAAGTATTTTTTGAAAAAGTATTTTCTAACTATCTATGTCTAACTCCAAACAGATGACAGAGACAGACAGACAGAAACAGAAGTCTGACCATCTGACTTTCAAACTTCCAAACAGATTAAGTTTTCATTCTAGGTGGGAACAACGTACAAAACAACCGAGCTAAGTAAAGCTTTCCCGGCGGCTTTCCTCGAAGCCTTGCTGCGTATATCCAGCACGGGCGAGGCGTCGACGCGCGCGCTCTTACAGCGCATCCTGCATACTCTACTCGACCGCAGGGGCAACGCCACAGCGCTCGTTACTCCCACGTGAGTTTAGCTATTCCTTTTCTGTGGCTCTATTTGAAGTTATACTTCTTTTGGCGCGTTAGGGAAAAACTTTTTTTTTTTAATCCACTACAAGCTAGCCCTTGACCGCGATCTCACCTGATGGTAAGTGATGATACAGTCTAAGATGGTAGCGGGCTAACCTGTTAGGGGCATGGCAGTTATATTAAACCCATACCCCTTCGGTTTCTACACGGCATCGTACCGGAACGCTAAATCGCTTGACGGTACGTCTTTGCCGGTAGGGTGGTAACTAGCCACGGCCGAAGCCTCCCACCAGGTCAGACCAGGGAAAATTCAGAAATTATAAATTCCCAAATTGACCCTGCCGGGGATCGAACCCAGGACCTCCGCACGTTAAGGCAACAGCGCTACACACTGCGCCGCGGAGGTCGTCAAAAGAAGAAAGTTTCCGTCACAAACCCGTGCGCGATTGGAGGACGAGTTCCTTATCTCGAACACGGGCTTGAAAAGTGAGTTGAGAGACTTAAGTTGAGTTAGCACATCAAACCCGTGCGGGTTTCGAGGTAGTACTGCCTTCTATTGAGCACGCAAACGGAAATACGCTACCCGGATTGTAATTGGCGAGATACACAGTTTTTGGTAGAAGTTCCAGACCCTAGCCTAGCGTATGGTATGGGGTTCTTGGGAATGTAATGCTGTTGGCCCACATCCTTCCAAGAAACATCACCATGATATATAATCTCACCTCGAGTGATACTCATTCAGTCAATCAACATTGATGAGATATAAAATGTAATTCTAAACTGCCGATTTTATTTGTTTGCAGTGTTGAATACGCAGAGTTGGGTCTTATCGTGGAGAAATGCTCCCGTCCAGATCTCATTTTCATCAGCAAACACGGATATGCCATCTTCAGTTCTCTATACGATGGTATTTTATTTTATGTCACTAAAATTATGATAGCTTATACAAATATGATTTCCACAAAATTTTCGACATTTGCTACAAATTAAGCAGCTTAGAAAGGAATATAAAACTTAGGCAGGTCATACACGGACTGCTCGAGCAGTTAGCCAGTGATCAACATACACGGACCGCTCAAGCAGTCATAGTCAACTGCTTGAAGCGACCATTTATAACTGCTGCCAACCGCCCGAAGCAGTCGCAACTGCTCGAGCGGTTCCATGTATGTGTGTACGTAGAAGACTAGTTCACTATGCAGTCGTAGCTTGAAGCAGTCAGGATGGACTGCTTCAAGCTGTCCGTGTATCTGAGGCCTTAATTCTGATGGACTGAGATTTTCGTATCAATATATTATAGGGAAAGATAAACTTAATAACTTATTGGTTCTGTAAGGTATGAAGGATCAGTAGCTTCGCGCGGGAAAACTTCATGTGGTTACTTAACCACATGAAGTTTTCCCTAACTACGAACTAACTAAGAACTAAGTAGTTCTGTGTCATTAAAACCGTAATAATTGATATGATCTGCATATAAGTATATATGATAAGTATATATGTATGTAATCTGTATAATTGATATAACTGATCTTTATATCCTGTGATGGTATCTATAGTAATCTTTTAATTATCTGACGAGTCGTAAAACGATACATTGTATAATGTATTTAGGTCTGCAGTTAGAATCCAACACGGCAGAAAACGTGAATGCGATCTACACCACTCTGGCGCTGCTGTGCATCGAACTCGCTTCCGAGGAAACTGTCTGTGATATGCTGCAGGTGATACTATCGTAAGTGGATTTATTTTCAATCGAAGATATATATAAAATAACTAGCTGATGCCTGCGACTTCGTTCGCGTCGATTGAGGTTTTTTTTGTTTCCCGTGGGAACTCTTTAATTTTCCGGGATTATTCCAGTCTATCTGTGTGCCAAATGTCATTCTGATCCGTTCAGCCGTTCTGGCGTGATTGAGTAACAAACATCCATCTTCTTGAATTTATCAATGTGCTTGCTTATGCACGTGTACTAAATTTTCAAATATATATTGTGCACTGTCATAATATTGATTTCTTTAAATTTATCTCTTAGTGACTGCCTTGGTCCCATATTATATATGGCTCGAACAGCCCTCTTCTGCAACACAAAAACAGAATTGGGTATTTGACAGTTTTCGGAAAAATACTTAAAAATGTACGTAGGTTCATTTTATACCTCTTACAATTAACTTTTTCTCAAAAAAAGCGTTATTTATTAGAAATAATGTACATTTTATCCATTTAATTTGAAATACGCGCGAAAACAGCAAGTCACGTGACTTTTGAAAGCTGTGACGTCATATTTTAGTAATCAAAAGTCAAAACCATCTATGTAATATTGTTATGTACGGGTTATGTACGCGGGACGGCCCACCGAAAATCAAAACAAAGAGATATAAGGTCAAGTGGGGTAAGAGAAACATACTTTACTGGTTTGTGAACATTTTGGCCTTCAGCTATCAAAATTATACATTTATTTCGATATTAAGTGAAACAAATCTTCGTTTTTGAAATATACTAACATTTTTTTTGATACAGAACTAGATTGTTCGTATAATTACGGCACAATTTAGCAACAAAGCTAGGTCATAAAAATGTTCCTCTTACCCGAGATTTGGGGTAAGAGGAACACTCGATACTTTTAAGTAAAACTCATGTTTTTAAGTGTTTATATAGCATGTATTAAATTATTTTTTTGAGTTAAGGGAATGAAAACCTTACCTCGTTTAAAATAAAGTCTTATTTAGGCTGATAGCATACAAAAACGAAATTTGGGGTAACAGGAACATATAGGTAAGGTCAGAGGTGCTAAACTTTTTCTGGTATTAAATGAACGTATTAAAAACTAGCTTTCCGCCCGCGACTTCGTCCGCGTTTTGGTTATATCGCGCTTGGCACAATTTTTCAAAACATGAACCCCCTTTAGATGCCCCTAGCCCCCGGGTGTCAAACTACCTACCTTCAAAATTTCTTAAGATTGGTTAAGTGGTTTGGGCGTGAAAACGCAACAGACAGACAGACAGAAACACAGACTTTCGCATTTATAATATTAGTTGGGATAGAAATGTATTCTAAAAACAGATATGGTTTTAGTAAATTTCTTTACTTAATTACAATTTTAAAAAATAACTCGAAAGAAACAAAACATAAACTTCTAACAATTTTGAACTTTTCTCACTTTGACCTTTACGCGTAATTGTAAACAACAATGTATCACAACAAAAATACTGTTACAAACAATAATACAAAGAAATATAAACTATAACCACCGAATTTCAAAATCAGTCTAGCTCAGGTCTAAAACATACATAACATAAAAATAAGTCTCTTTTACTTTACATTCAGTCTTAAGCAACAAGTCTTTGCTCTATTAAAAAGAAAAAATGGCGAATAAGAACTTAAGGTGGTTCGGTCCCCATACAAAAAAACAATCGACATTAATTAGGTAATTTCATACTATTACTACATAAATTTATATGCACATCTCTTTATTTTGCAATACCATTCCCGCGAAATATATTTAAAATACTTTATTTCACACAGAAGTCACATTTTTATTGAAATTAATAAAAAGTGACATAAGCCACAAATGTCACTTTTTGTCGAAAATTCAATAAAAATGTGAAAAATAAATAGATGTGCATATACATTTATGTAGTAATAGTATGAAATTACCTAATTGCTTTTTGTATGGGGACTGAACCACCTTAAGTAAAATTTACTTACTGAACATTAAAAGTTTTGAAAGACATTTTAAAAACTATTTGGCCTCTACGGCCAATAATTGGCTTAGGCAATTTAGTAACAATATCTTCTTGATGCTTTACCTCAGATATATCTTCCAATGCGGGATAAGTGAACATTGTCTGGTCTTCTACTTTAGTCAGTGTCTTTCTTACATATTGGACAACTGGAACACCATCATCTGTGATGCGGAGCACTACTCCAACGTAATGTTTCACAGATCGTTTTGTGCAAAACTTAACCAACAGCCAATCGTTTCGAACAACATTTAAATTTGAGTTTTCTGCTTTTTGCGTGTTTTCTTTATCTTCTTTACACTCATCCTCCATTTCCATATCTCGCATCCGTGTTTTTATATTTGTTTTGTTTTCATCGGTCTGCCTATTTATATCATCAATCTCCTCTACTTCTTCTTCATCATCTTGCTTATAAAGATTTTTACAATACTGTTCAAAGTCTTCATCATCTTCACTTTCATCCATGATTTTCATCTCTACTTCACTTTCGCTGGATGATTCAGCTCGCACTCTTGTCTTCTTTTTTTTTGATAATTTCTTATTACTCTCTTTTTTAGTACACGTAGTTTTTAACTGTGATTTAGATTTTTGCTTTATTTCTTGTTTTACATTTTCTTTGGATTTCTTTTCTTGTTTTTGCTTCAATTTATCAGCTTTTTCTGCTTCCATTTGCTTACATCTTTTGTAAACATCGTCGTGCGTAATTACTTCTGCGCCAGGGGCAATTCTTTTTCTTTTTATCTTATTACTTGTGCCTGCTTTTATATTCATGAGTAATAAATCTTCAAACGTAATCGTCCGGTCCTCAAGAATATGTATTTTCTTTGGATTTTCTGTTTCAGGTAAATTTTTTGAACATCCTGCGTAATCATTGCAATTTTCCTGCCTTTGCTGTGATTGGCTGTGTGCCTTAGGCTTTAGATTTTCGGTTTCAGGTAAATCTTTTGAACATCCTGCGTAATCATTGCAATTTTGCTGCCTTTGCTGTGATTGACAGTGTCCCTTAGGCTTTAGATTTTCGGTTTCAGGTAAATTTTTTGAACATCCTGCTAAATCATTCAAATTTTGCTGCCTTTGCTGTGGTTGACTGTGTGCCTGATATATACAATTAATCCTTGCCAAAGTGATATTAAGTAACGAATCTGGATTTAAACGTCTAATTTGCTGACTGTTTTGTTGATCTTGTGTTAAAGGACATATGTCTGAAGACTTTGTTTTAACGTCACCAAAATGGTTAACGAGTGACATTGTTGTTTGTTTCCACTCTCGCAAAAGCAATGGATTAAATTTAGATTCTGGAACAATATCTTTGTTTAGTGGGTAAATACCCGCCTTTTTAAACCCAGCTGCACCCACATTAGGATCTATTGCAGTCCAAATTTGGCCAATAATTTTTGCGAACTCTTTTTTTGGCAGTTTCTTACCAATGTTTAATCGTTGCCACTTGACCAAAGCTGCATCCCATCTATCTTTAAAAGGTTTATTAACAGCCAAATCTAACGGCTGCAACACATCGCTGGTATGAGGAGGAATCTTCAAAATCGTTATTTGTGCTGCTCGGGCCTTCTCAATAATATTTATTCCCACGTGGGTGGAGTGCCCATCGTATATTAAAAGTATGGGCCGCTTTTGTCCCACAGTTGGCAGAAAAACCTTTTCAAACCACGCCTCAAAAACAGCTGTCTCCATCCACCCATTAGCTGTTGCGGCATACGCTGTTCCTGGGTACCCTTCTTGTGACGTCCACTCGTCCCATACGCTTTTACCCTTGAATATAATTAAAGGGGGAGTTTTTTCGCCAAGAGCATTACACCCCAGCAAGACGGTAGTGTTATCTTTCCCAGGAGATGATATTGTTCTTGTGGAAGTATATCCTTTTAATCCAACGACCTTTGCCTTAGAGGGGTCTTTACTAAAGCTTGTCTCATCGACATTCCAAATATGGGATGGTTTGTCACGAAGATCTAGTTGGTTGACTGTTTCTTCAAGCAAATCGAAATATGGGTATATCACATTAGGCCTGCATGCATTTTTTCGGGCATACTCCACCGGCTGCGGCTTTTTCACAGAGATATTATGTCGTTTTTTAAATGAAAGGAACCAGTCCTCTCCAGGACTTCCGTTTTTGAACGGACTATGCACGGCATTCGCTGTGACATATTGCCCCACAGTCTCCATTAATTCCTTTCTCGTCAAGCCAAAGCCATATCTCTCCATCACATGCAAATTTTTTACAAGGTTTGCTTCTACATCTTGCGATAAAACCGTGGCCCTCCCCAAAGTATTTGATTTCATACCTTTACGCTCATATACCCGATTGATTATAGTCGCTCTTGGTATACCATAATGTTTTGAGGCTGCATAACCTGACAAAGCGCCATTTTTAACGGCCCTAACTGCTTCTAATAGTTTTTCTTTCGGGTAAGAACTTCTATCGGTCTTTCTTACGTAAGCTCGAGGCATTTTGCTTTTTCTGTAACAAATAAACAGCAAATCATGGCTATTTACGGAACGTGTTATACCGGCTGACTTTTTAAGTCCTGGCCAAAATTTGTAGGATAAACCTTAATCTTTTGTATGGGACTTTCGTACTCCTTTCTTCTTTCGTACTCGAAAAAAAAAATCTAGTAAGTATTTCATACATTTTGGTCACAGCTGATCGATACTTTTGTATGGAACAGCTGACTTTTTATTTCGAGTACGAAAGTTGGTCCCATAGAAAAAGTTGTTCATACTCATAGGTAGGTTCATCCTACAAATCTTGGCCAGTACTTAAAAAGTCAGCCGGTATTTTAGCGGATTTTAAAAATGTTTGTTACCCCCTGAAACCGGGAAAGAGGAACATGTTTCTCTTAACCTAGTATAGCCGTTCCTCTTTCCCAGCTTGCCATTTTGAAGGTTATGTTTTTATTGACATCGAAAAAGCACTAAAAACACACACTACAAACTATACAATACGTAGAAAATAAAGATTAAACGTAATAATTACACTTACCATAGCAATCAACCGCAAAACTGATGTTTTTAATATTTTAATAACACAAACAAGGAACGCCGCTAGGTCTTGGTTTTTTTAGTTTGACAACTGATTTTTTTTCTCTCTTTTACTCGCTGAGCTGCCGCGTTGTAGCGCCATCTATCCAAGAATATATGAACTACGCCTAATACTGTTTTATCGACGTAGTGACCATACAGCTCGGCGTTATAGTTTTCTTTTTACTAGTTACAGTTTCTCTTCCCCCCGCGTCGCTCTTACCCCACCTGACCTTAGGCATATTTTGAGCAGGATTTTGAGTCTCGAGTGTTTTGAGTAGAAAGTTTTTTACTGTAATTGTGAAAATCTGGTGAAAATGTCAAGCTACAAGACGTGTGCCGTGCCTATGTGTAGAAATAATTCAAATAAATATCCTGACAAATTGTTTATACACGTTCCTAAATTTCCTAAACGTCGAAAGCTGTGGTTACAGTTAGCACGCCGAGACCCGAAGTTTACATCTGATAAATCTACGATATTCTTTTGTGAAGACCACTTTGATGTAAGTAGGTGCCTATTTAGAAGGAATCTTCTCTGATCTACCAAAAATAAAATAAACCTAACCTAAATCCTATCTAAAACATGAATATTAATAAAAGTAATTATCATATTTGTGTCACTTTACAGCTGCCTAATGATATGGAAAATTACATCCAATACAGTGTGATGGGTTTTGTCGGCAAAATAAGAATGAAGGCAGACTGTTTGCCATCAAAATTTGAGTGCCAACCAGACAGAATAAAACGTACTGCGTCGCCACAGCCTCGATCAGCCGTAAGCAAAAGACGACGTATGGACGTAATACAAGAAATATTATCTGAGAAAACTGACATGCCAGCAACATCAGGCATGACAAGCAATAATGGTGCGTAAAAATGTTATCAGTTCAATAGTTTAAAAGTATGTTTGTTTACAAAGTTTCATTTGTAGTTGAGTACCTTTACTTTTGAGTGTATTATAAACTAGCAGATGCCCGCGAGTTCGTCCGCGTGAAGTAATTTTAAATTCCTAAAATATATAGCCTATGACACTCACAAATAATGTAGCTTTCTATTGGTACCAGAATTTTTAAAATCGGTTCAGTCGATCCAGAGATTACCCCCTACAAGATCACAAACTTTAACTCTTTATAATATTTGTATAGATAAATAATAATAGGTATATTTTGATATTTTTTTTAGATTTTCTCTCGGCTACTGAGAAGGATGACTGCTCTAATTTACAAGATCAGGCAACACAAGCATACCCTGAAGCAACTGATAAATTAATTCAAGTATGTTTGTCTGCAAAGATTAGAAGCAAATATGTACAAACTTCTACTCATGTTAAGGATAAAAATACTTCCCCTTTAAAGACTTATATTACAACAACTGCAACATCACCTTTCAAAATAAAGTTTGGAGTTGAATCAAGGAAAACAAAAATCAGGAGAAAATTATTTAGTGAAAAGCTAGAAGTATCATCATTAAACAGTTCATCACTGTCAGAACATTCACAGTTATATACTGACACTTCACCATCTGTTCAGTCCTTATTTAAAATGACATCAACTAGCAGTGACCAAGAAACTCAAACTGAATTATCTAAAATGAAAAGAAAAATTGAAGCAGAGCATCTATGCCGGATGTCAGTTGAAAATACTGTCCGATTAATCAAGAATAATCCAAGATATTATATAGGCATTTCAAAGGATTGTTATTTTTTAATTGACATTATAGAAAATCATACTAAGCTTCCGGAAGAACACATATTACTATGTTTAAAAAAAATAAGACTAAATACACCATTTTCTGAGCTTGGAGATCAATTTGGCATGTCACTATCTTATGCCAGTAAAATTTTTATGAAATCTGTAGTTCTTATTGCAAGTGTATTACATTCATTTATAATAAAAACAAGTAAAAGATCAGTAAAACGAAACTTACCTATGGCATTTAGACATAAGTACCATAATATCTATTGTATTATTGATTGTCTTGAAATAGAAATACAAAAACCATCAAAATCTGTAGAGCAGGCTTTAACATGGTCAGAATATAAAAAAGCAAACACTGCCAAATATCTAATCAGTTGCACTCCTGATGGTATTATTAATTATATTTCACCTGGATACAGTGGCAGAACCACTGATGTCTTGTTAGTTCAAAACTGTAGCTTTTTAGATTGTTTAGAACCAGGTATTTCTATACTTGCAGATAGAGGATTTAAACATATAGAAGAACTCTTACTGCAAAAAGAAATTAATTTAGTAAGACCCCCAAGTGTCGCATCTAACTCTAAACTGTCAAAACAGGATGTAATCAAAACAAAACAAATAGCAAGTTTAAGGATTCATATTGAGAGAGTAATAAGACGTTTGCGAGAATTCTCTATGTTAAAACCTCATTCTGTAGTTAATAAGAAACTGTTAAAATTTTTAGATGAATGTGTTATTATTGCATGTGCACTGATTAACCAACAGGACGGTATAATTAAAAATACATGATTTACTAACAACATATTCTTTTATTTGGTACTATTAAAAAGTAATGGATAAACATTTTTATTCCATTAAAATTCTAATTTACATAATAAATCTTTAACATATTTAGAATCGTATTCTACGGGCACAATATTGACCTTTTTAGTTTGTTCAAAGTCCCATGATGCCACACAGAACAAACACCTTTTCAATTTAGTTAAGTGCATCTGCAGCTGCACTTGTGTGAAGTACTTAGCAGTGACTTGGTTGTCCGAAACATAATTTTTTAAAGTTTTTTCACTGATCGGACATTTTATTTCTATAACCGTATCACCATTTAAAATCCCATCAGGTGATGCTGCTATCATAGGATACTTTTGACATATGAACAGGCCACACTGAGAAATTTCACCAAGTTGTTTTTTTAACTGTTTTTTTACTAGGTCTTCTAATTCTCGGCCCCTTTTAATAGCAACTGTGTCAGGCACTTTTGCACCCATTAATAATGCAATCATTGAGCCATCTGCTGTTTTACAGCGAGTCACATCAAAAGCTTTAGATGCTGTTATTCTCGCATATCGAAGCTCGTGCCATGCTGGACTTTTATGCTGTTCACACGTTAGCCTTTCAACACAACCAACATTCTTTTCTGTAAACACTGGACGAATTTTGTTTATAAATTGATCACAGTCATTGTCAGAATTAAATCTGTAACTCAAATAATGCAATGAGAGCAACTGAACTACATTATCTTCATAGTCAGGTTGATGTTTTAAAATTTGACAATTCCACAATTTCCTTTTTTTACTTTCTTCTAAAAAGTCGCACAATACACTATCATCTTGTCGGGTACATATGGAACTGCTATTGTTACCCATTTCTTTGATTTTCATGTATTTCAGAGTGTTGCCCACTTTAGAAAGTTTTGATTTCTTCCAGTAGCATTCGGTGGCTGTCCTAGATGGCTCCTCACTTCTTCTGTGAGCCCACATTAAAAAAGCCACTGCATGTTTGCAGCACCCTTTAGAGGCAGGGCAGTCAGCACACTGAACACTTTGCACAACTCCTTCCTTTTCATTGATGATGATAGACACTGAGTATGGTTGTTGTCGAACCTTATGCTCAGGACAAATTTTGCATTTCACTGTACACAAATTTGCCTCCCTCTTTAACTGAACATAGCCTATAGCGTCGTCACCATACGACTGTCGCGAAGATCTGGAATTTTAAACATAACCTTTAAATTATTTAAAACATTTCTTAATGACTATGTCACCTAAGAAATAGATACATTGACTTTAACAAATAAATTATATACTAAGTAAGTATTTATATAAGTAAGTAATTATATACTAAGTACTTAAGTACTTTCTTTGAATTCGGTACTTACACAGAAGTTTTTGCATTCCGAAACTCGGCAGAGCAAAAGTCGGGATTACATGCAAAGAAATTTGCGACCATAAATGAATCGACTTTAGGCAGGTTTGCACTATCGGCTTTTGAATAGCTTGACTCCATTTCGTAAAACCTTTCGACAAGCTCAAATCGAAATATTTTATATCAATTTTGTCAACAAAACGAAAACTACTAATAACACCCGACGTTTGAGTCTTTGGTTTGAGTATATGAGTTCCGTGGTTCCGTGCGATTGTTTTTGAGATGTGACGTCACACCATGCTAAATCAATGGCGCTCGCGTTTCGTGTCTTGCAATCCACAGATTAAAAAACCCAAATTTATTTTGCAAAAATAAAATAATAACAATTTAATTTAATGCAAAAAAGATATGGTATAATAATTGTTAACCTTTGAGCTACCTTAAATAACATATTTTATATTTTATCGTTACAACTGTCAAATAGCCAATTAATAACAGCAGCATTGAAAGAGATTTTCTACATAATCTTATCTGGTAGCAGCAGCGATCGATATATGTATGCTCTATGAAATGAGTATTATAGTATGACTAAAAAAATGAATACTGAGCAGGCTTAACAAAAATATTGGAGCTAACAAACGGGCCGACACATTTTCCAGTATCCAACATTCGGCGATATCGAACCCGGTGCTGTCGACGGCACAGCAGTGTCAACTGCACGCCGTGACGATCGCGCTCGCTGCGCTCGTGCCGCACGTGTTGCTGCTGCCGCGCCTCGCTGAGTACATTCACCAGGTACACTTTTTTTCATAACCACTAAGAAAGAAAGTAGAAATTTACGAATATAATAATATAATAAATCTTTATTTTCCAAAACTGATTACAAATTTCAATAGCATTACACCCTGCCTCCTGAGGCAGTAAAAACTGTGTAACAGGAGACAGTGTCTTCACACTTTATAAACAAACAATTCACAGTTGACTAACGAATATGATTTCGGTAGATATGTAGATTTACAGCTATAATAAAATAATACATCAATAATTCAACACGCAAAAATACAAAAATAAAAAAGAAAAAAGATAGATTTAAGACAAACTAAAAAAACAGTTAAAAGCAAATGTGTTTGTGTGTGTTCCGATTTAAATATGAAGCAATGTTTTGTGAAACACTCGTTAATTTCCAGATAATAGAAGCGCGTCGCGAAGAGGCGCCACACCTTCTGCCGCCGCTGCTCGAGTCGTATGAACATCTCTCGCCCAACAAGATGCCCAACAAAATGCCCTATCTCATGATTGACCAGGTAAATGACGGACTTACTACGGAGAACCTTAAAAAATATGAAAAAAAAAGATGTGAAAAACTAGCTTTTGCCCGCGGCTTCGCACACGTTAGGTTCGATTTTCATACGAATTTCAAACCCCCGTAGTAGACTTTTCAAAAACTCTTTCTTGGCGGATGCCTGTCTCGTAATAGCTACCTATATGCCAAATTTCAGATTTAAGCCATTTCCAGATCAGTTTGAGCTGTGCGTTGATAGATCAGTCAGTCAGTCTTTTTATATATTTAGACTAGCGGATACCCGCGACTTCGTTCGCGTGGCAAAAGTTTTTTTAATTCCCACAGGCACTCCTTAATTTTCCGGGATAAAAACTATCCTATGTCACTCTCCAGGTCCTCAACTATACCCATAAAAATCACGTTGATCTGTTGCTCTGTTGACGCGTGATTGAAGGACAAACCCTCTATTTAACGTCCTTGGGGATAGAATTTTCAAAAAAGTATTTCTTCATTTCAAACCGAAATCCTAAATACCAAGTTGACATTTTTCCATGGACTTAGTACATTTACTTAGATTTTTCAAACATTTCGCAAACAAAAACTACCAAAGTATCAATTTACGCATCACTTGTTTTATTTTTTGTGGGGATTTTTTGCATGGAGTTGAGGAGTGGCATTTTTATCCCGGAAAATCAAAGTGTTCCAACGGGATTTTTGAAACCTTAAACCACACGGACGAAGTCGCGATCATCAGATAGTTTCAAATAAAAGTGAAACTTGTAAGGATATTTTGAAAACCTAAAATTATTGAAAAAAAAAATCGGTTGTCTGTAAAGTCGGTTTACGGACGATAGTTTTACGTGATAACTAGAAGTTCTCGAAGAAGCTCGCGTGGCGGCGTTCCAGTAGCAGAACTATACGAACTGCTAGCTCTGACGTCACGCGATCGTGCCTCTCTGTCGCTTGTTCCGCGCTCTCACTCGCACGCTCAGGCTCAGGCGGAACGTGACACTTTTTCGTGCGTGCAGCCGGTGTTCATCGATTCATAAGACGTTATCACATCAAAAAAACTGAGTTATCTCATTTTACTACTTAGTTCTTACTTAACACTTATCCTTGCAGATGGCCTTAGGAGATTGTCTCAAAGCCCACGGCATAGAGGCCACTAGACTGCAGAGTGCGTCGCCGTACAGCGGGGGAGCCAATCTTGCACACAGACATAGCTGGGTTGAAGCGGGTATGTATAGCAGGCTCTTATATTTTTGTGAATCGGAATACTTTTTTAACCCGGGTACTTCACTACTGCAGTGTTATGTTATGTTATGTGTCTGGTCATACAAATACTTCATGTCACGTGATACTTCTTCTATACTTCTGTACTATTATATTATCTATTGCTACAACTCTGAAAAAGCTTATGTGAGCCAGTATTAAGGACTGTAACAATTATGATCATTAAGGATATTTTTGGACGTGATATTGCGACATTTTATAGCTGCTACTGGTTTCCAAGCATCGCTCAATCAATGCTTATGACCGAACTTAAGGTGCCAGCGGAGAATGAATTGCCCATACAAACGTAATACCAAAATAATTAATAATTCGAGAACATTTCCACCAAAATGAGAGTTTATTTGGATTCAAATTGTATTTATCTAGTCCCCTGGATTTATATGTTTTCAAAATACTTTCCTAAATTGAAATGTAAATGAATTGCGTTTTGCATATTTTTACGACAAGATGGACATGTTTACCTCTTATTTGTTTCATATTAAAACCAACGATATCTTACGTATTCATTGGTCAGCAGCATAGCCTATATTGTCAAGTTACAGAATAACAATACGAAGTAAAAAGCACGATAAGTTTTCATTCATCATTTTTGGTATTCACGGAACAAGACTAAATGTATAACAAATTCTGTAAGCTCATATTGCTATCTCGCTTGAACGCGATCATGTGTCATCAGTGAAATAGAGATAGCAATATACCGGCAAATTTATATTTGCGGTTCGAATAGAAGTTGCGAGCGGCGCGAACCGGCCTCTTAAGCATAGATCGACCGACATTTAAAACGTGTTTCCAACCGATGACGGTTTATTAATACGGGCCTTAGTTCTTAGGTGGTAGGTAGGCTCTCAATCAGATCAGACCAAACGTAAAAATCCTCGCATGCATTTTATACTATGTAGTGATTATATTGATGATAAGATTTAAGTGATTTTAAGAATAAGTATTTATTATTATTAGATACCTACGCAATCTATGCAAATAAATGATTAGATTGATTGATTGATTGATTGATTGATTGATTGATTGATTGATTGATTGATTGATTGATTGAAATGTTTCCAGGCGCTACACAAGGGCGGGACAGCTTGGCGGACATATCAGCGGGTCCCAACACTGAGCTGGTCGACAGCGCCAATAGCTCACCAGGCGTGCAGCGGGTAAGCTACGATAATTCATTCATTCATTCAATGCAAGTCTTTCACAGTATCTTTTCATAATGATTTTTAAATTCATTTTAAAGAGGTATCGAGTTATAATCCATAGATTTTTTTTTTTCGATTCTTGCTTTTCAAAATGCCTCAAACTCAAACTCTAAATCAAACTACATTTATTCAAAATAGGTACCTACAAAGTACACCTTCTGAACGTCAGGTTTACAAATTATAAGACTTGATGGTGATAACTGATAATTAAATAAGGTATGTTACGAGATACCTTTTTTAAAGTACGAGGGTTCCAAACGCGCTCTGGTCTGAGAAGAGCCCATAACAAGAGCTTGACTCGGAACGTGACACTTTTTCGTGCGTGCAGCCGGTTTTCTTCGATTTATAAGACGTTATCACGTCAAAAACAAACTATATAATATAATTACCCCAACCTTTATCCTCTATACAGCAACCTCAGTATGATGATCTGGACGAAGAGTACAGAATGTTCATTGAGAAATATAATCACAACTATCGGCCTACTACGCAAAATTTTGGGACATACGTAATATTTTGATGCTTTATTAGTTAGTATATAAATGATGCCCGCGACTTCGAAATTAGATTTTAAAAATTGCTTGTGTACTGTTTGATTTAAAAAAAAACGAGTGTGCTTTAGTACCACACGACTGAAGTAAAACTTCTTTAGCTCCATCTATATGTAACTGAAATATACATATTATACGAAACATAACTGGCTATGAGAGTAAGAGAGAAAGAAAATGTGTGCTCGCACCTCTCTCTTGCCCCTACAGTAATATACGAAACGTAACTCTCTTTCTATCTTCGCTAACTTATATCTCCCTCTCAACTTTCGTTCGCCTCGCCCGATCACACTTATCGTAACGCTCTCGTCACGCATTTACCAGCTTATACTCCCCAAGTCAAGCGTGCGTAAAGAAGTTTTACTTTAAAAAAAAAAAAAAGAAGTTCCAACTGGAACTGGATCATTTTTTAATTAGAAAAGAATGAAAAAATATCTTTCTCTTTACCACGTCAAAATCGGTTGCAGAAATGGACCGTTTTAATATGGAATAGTAGTACGCGTTTATAGTTGGTTTCAGTGGCGTGCCGTAGGGTTCAAACGTAGGCAAGCCAGCTGCCCATCGCATTCTTCCGTCTACTTTTACTTATGTTGTCTTGACGAGCTCATCAAAGCACACACAAGGCATAAGTTACCACTAGACAGAATTAAGATACCTATGTCAGCAATGGTACACTACCATTGTGATCTAGGTACGTGCGAAATGCGAATTATATGATTTGAAATTTCATTTGCCAATTGCCGGGACAAAGAAGTTTCTATGCGTTGTTTTCTGAAATTACAAAGAGAAATAACGGAACTCATAATATGGTTTTGGGAATTTTGATGCCTTCTTATAGCACCAGGTAAATTATTTAAATCATCATATCCACTCGAATTCCAAACGTTATTTTCGTTAGAAAAAAATATGCAACACCAACAATATAATTTATTTGTATGAGAACAACCGACAAACCATTTAGTTTTATACGCGGATCTGTTAAAATGCTTTTTTCGATTTTTAAAAGTTTATAAAATACACAAGTCTGGAGTAGGTTTTGGTGAATTTATAAGAAGTTTTTTCTGTTCAAAAGTTAAATTTTTTATCTTATTTTCGCCAATCAATATTTGCACACACTTTAAATTGTCACAAGGAACAATATTAATTAAATCTAAACTCATTTTGAACAAAATTTACCAATAATTCATTCACGAATTATAATATTATTTCACTATGCACTCCCACAGCAAAAAGCAAACAGTAAACACTGAATTTATGAAGGTTTAGTCCGTATAACGAAAGAATTCCCTTAGAGGCGGCGCTAGAAGTCTGATTAAGCCATTTTTGTATGTACAGTATTAGTTCCACAAATTCCCGTAGGACTTCTTAAATTAGGCGGATTATAAATATGAAAATATAGTTCGTAGTAAAAGCGCGAAAGCCAAACATATCTGGTCATAGATGTCGCTATACTATTTATAGGAATTTATATCGGATTAAACAGACAAAATGTATGACATGAAACAGAAAATTCAAAGCCACAGCCCCTCTCACTCACTCATCACTCAACTAAGCTCGCAACGTAATCGCAAGCGGTCATTGAACTGAGATTGTAGGACGCGCGAAATTTAAACTGATCGATTAATTACTGAGTTATTATTTATTGAGTTTGAATGTTTGGGTGTTTGTTTTGGGCACAGGGCATTGGGCAAGCCCGGCTTTTTAACATTTATAGAGGGTTCGCCACTGGTTGGTTTATAGTATTAGAATAGAATGGATTCCATTTGCTGTTCAAAAAATTTTGTCCTCAATCCATAACAATTTTGTTACTAGGGCTTAAATTACTGTAGGCTTTTGTGCATATCGTCCCCCCCTCTCATATACCCATGGATCCTTTCCCTTCCTCTCCAGCGAAGCGACGACGAATTCTGGCATTGGGGTCACGAAGAAGCTCATAGCTCTTCCCATGATATCAGAAGAGAAAAACATGAAACGGTATATTTATTTACTGGATAATACCCGCGATTTCGTTCGTATGAATTTACGTTTTATGTCCGTCTCGAACCGGCCGAGAAAAGGTACAGTTCGCGAGCGAGTTGAATACATGTATGAGTCGCCATACATTTACTCTGCATTCAACTCGCGCGCGAACTATAGGTAAGATAGACATACTTTCGCATTAAAAAAAATTGTCATAGCATAATAACTGATATAATAAATAAAAATATCGTGTAAGTTTATATAGCGGCCATAGCGTAAAACTAAGGAGTTTTCCAGACTATAATCTCTCTCTGTGCCAAACATCCAGATCCGTTCAGCCGTTCGGGCGTGATTGAGTAACAAACATTCATCCATACATCTATCCATCCAAAGTTTCGCATTTATGATATTTATTTGATTGATTATTTGATTTCAGCATCCATTGCAACTGGAGAACATAAGCCTGGAAGCTCTCCGTCGCGCCGCCAACGGCCCCAGCGAAGCGGAGAAACGCGAAGCGGAGCGGCGCAGAGTCACTCTGAACAACGCCTTCCGCACCGCGCCTTTTGATCACCTGGTACACTTGACACAACCTAAGGTAGCTACTCTTTACTGATATTCTTTATAAACAAATATATTCTTTTATTCTGATATTCTGTCGATAATATAAAATATTTCCTAATATAAAATTGGGTACGTATTTAACAACTAGTCAAATATGCAACATTTTTTCAAACGTCAAACGACAGCTAGTATGGGATGTTGTATGAAACAATTGTTTCTGACGTCATAAAAATTAGATGCATTTTTTTTTATTTTAATTAATAGTTGAAAATGGTTATCAAGTTAACGGGACGGAACGTGCCAAAAGCCACAATATCCGGTTTTTGGCAGATCCTCTATTAAATAATCACTAAAGGCAACAACGTCGGTACAAACTAGATGAAAGGCAACATCCTAATCTTTTCCCAGCATCTTTTCCCAACATCCTCATCTTTTCCCAGATTTTCAAGATGGCGGCCGAAAGAAAAATGATTTTTGCGTAGTACGGATGTATATTTTAGTATGTTAATTAAGAGCTCATTACCTGCAATTTACAACATCTTTGTTGCAATTTATTCCACCTCCAGGTTAATTCTACTATCTTTGAGATTTAACTTGCACGGTGCTGAGTTGAATTATTCAAATTTTTGGTTAAAAGAATAGGCATGATGTCAGTAACCAAGAATCAATGAAATTATGAATTTATCTAATGAAATAAGATTCATGGATTATAAAAAACGTATTTATTTTTCTATTTCGAGTGGGATTGCTATTTATTTTGATAAAATAAAATTATAAAATACAGCAATCCGCCATATTGGATAAAACACCAAGAAGCAAATGACGTCACAATGGTTTGTTTTCGAGCTTTGACAATCACATTAAATTGCTTACTGCACACTGCACAGAGTACATTGGTAAAAATAATAGTGACGTCACAAACGACGCCATGACACCGGGGAGCGTTTTGGCGTGAATTTTAAAATTTAAATTTCAAATGCCAATATTATCTACCAAACCTTATTTTTCTGCTGAAATAAGATATTTTTTCGAAATAGTAGATACTTCCGAACATAATCTGACATTGACACATCATTTTTCAAAATCAGTCATCATGCCTATTCTTTAAAATCAGTTTGTTACTTAAAAGTGGAAATCATGAGGTCGATCTGCTTATTCTATTTTTGTTATAATCTATATCTATATTATTGTTATAATTACGCTATTTCTATTGTAGTACGAGATAAAAGACAAACTGGAGGAGATATTCAACTCCCTATCGGAGGAGCCCCTGTTGTCAGGGGGGCTGGGGGTTGGGGGCAGCGGGTCGCCGGGCGCCAAGTGCCACTCTCAGCAAGTGCCCGCCTACACCAAGTACTTCCCTGAACTGTTCCTGTACTGGTGAGTATTTTTTATCTGATTTCTTTCTTAGTCTCCGTTCTCGTAAATATCGTATTCTCATCATCGTCGTTGTTTTTGAAGTGAAACCTTCTTTTGGTGCGTTGAACACTTTCTGGTAGGGGGTAAAATGTGGAATACGCGAGACCGACACCGTTCTTCTTAAGACAAAAGGTCTTAAGTATAATAATATTGTACATTCGTAATTAAACTTTAATGCCTTAGTTTTAAGGTTAATATTTGAAATGTTTATAATATATTTTTTTAAACTAGAAAAATAATTAAATATTCGTTTTTACTTCTATCGGCAGTCCCTATGACTGTTTTTTTCTATCCGTTATAAGTTAACCCTTGACTGCGATCTCACCTGATGGTAAGTGACGATGCAGTATAAGATGGTAGCGGGCTAACCTGTTAGCGGCATGACAGTTATATTAAACCCATACCCCTATTCGGTTTCTGCACGGCATCGCTACATCGCTTGGCGGCACGTCTTTGCTGGTAGGGTGGTAACTAGCCACAGCCGAAGCCTCCCACCAGGAAAGACTCCGTCGTTCCGAGGAACTCACAGTAAAGTTACATTAGACAGTTGAAGTCTGCCACAGAACCGATACCAGGGGAGTCTGTTGCATCGTGGGACTACCCCCTTTTTTATTGATGGGAGGAAATTTTCATAACATTTCGAACTTCCTGTTATTTAGGATTTACACCTGCTAAAACCTGTCTGTTGATCTTATCCCGGCAACCTTGAGAATAAAATATGGGTATGAATTATAAAACTTGCTCTTTTCCATTTGCACTCGAAAATAGATTTTTGTTTTCATTTACAGATGGAAGTAAGGAGGAGATTGGAAAAGTAATAATAATTGCAAGAAATAAACGTTTTCAACAATTAGCTGCTTCGCATAACAATACGATATTCACATACGCTTCCAAAAACTAACTACACTAACATTTCTGTTATTCTATACAAGTCGTATAACTATTGAGGCTTTTGCTCTACTAACTAAGCTATGAACTAATATTATTAATGAATAATAACGCAGACTTTGGTTCATTTATGGAAATGCTTAACGAAAAAAAGTGTGTGTGTGCAATTCACATACGGCGGATGTGAAACTTCAGAAAAGTGACCTACGAAAGAAAGAGATAAATATAACTTGTATTCTATCTCATTCTCTCGCAGGCTGAATCCTATTTATGAATATGTTTGTCTCTTTTTAAAGTTTTTGTTTAATTTTTTCGTGTCGTTGAATTTTCAAATCACAGCGAAGTGAAACTTCTTTAGAATTAACGAAGTTTCACTTCTTAGAAGCAGGCGTTACTTTGCGGAAGTCCATGATAATCGAGGAACAAGAATCCTTGAGTTGAAGTTTATGAAGTACTAGCTGATGCCCGCGACTTCGTTCGCGTGGTTTAAGTTTTTTAGATTCTCGCGGAACTCTTAATTTCAATTTATTTATTAATTGCAATTCCATAGGTATACTTATTCCTTAAAATATAACATCCAGTCAATAATAGGTAAGGTAGGAACTCTTTAATTTTCCGGGATAAAAAGTAGCCTATGTGACTCTCCCAGGTCTTCAACTATACCCATGCCAAAAATCACGTCGATTCGTTGCGGCGTGATTGAAGGACAAACCAACAAACAAACACACTTTCGCATTTATAATATTAGTATATGATCTTCTTCCTTGATAATCATGGACTTCCACGAAGTAACGCCTGCTTCTATCTAATGTCACGTAGGTACAACTGTCAGAGTGTAGGACCAAGAAACTTAATTAATTAACCTTCTTGTACCTTGAGTACGTGAATCACAGTATTGTATAAATTCGGTAACTACTTTTAACTATTATTGGCTGTTGACGAGTAAAAATAGGTGTCACAAAAGTCGGTCGTCTGCGTTTATTTTGAAACGACTTCAAAGGAAGAGTTTATTCTCTTTTCAATGGTATGTGTATCTTAATCATGAATATGGTTTGATAGTGATAAAAACGGTGATGAGTAATATATAATATGAAATATATAAGAAAATAGATAATTATATAATACTTTAGCGAGATAACTTTAATCTTGCTTAAAATATTAAAGAATTATGCAGTATTCGCAATAAATTAAGTTTAATGATTAAATCTGGAATAGGCATGATGACTGATTTTGAAAAATGGTCAGATTATGTTCGGAAGTATCTACTATTTCGAAAAAATATCTTATTTCAGCAGAAAAATAAGGTTTGATAGATAAAATTGGCATTTGAAATTTAAATTTTAAAATTCACGCCAAAACGCTCGCGGGTGTCATGGCGTCGTTTGTGACGTCACTGTTGTTTTTGCCAATGAATAGTGTGCAGTAAACAATAGTGTGATTGTCAAAGCTCGAAAACGAATAATTGTAACGTCATTCGCTACTTGGTGTTTAATCCATTATGGCGGATTGCTGTATTTTATAGTTTTATTTTATCAAAATAAATAGCAATCTCACTGGAAATAGAAAAATAAATATTTTATTTATAATCCATGAATCCTATTTCATTAGATAGATTGATAATTTCATTGGTTACTGTCATCATGCCTATTATGGATGAAGAAAAAATGACTAGAAAACTAACTAAAATAAAGAGAATTTAGTTTTTAATTCTTTTTATAGGTTATCTGGTGTATTTTAATTTGTATTTAGTGTTTACATTCCAAAGTATGATAGGTATATTCGAGATATTAATAATGGAATCTCTTGTATTTATTAGTCAAATATTTGGTTTAAGTAATCGGTAATAAAGTCAAGTGAGAATTTTTGAAAATAATACCACTTCAATCTATACTATACTTACTAATATTATAAATGTGAAAGTGTGTCCGTTTATTACCTTTTAAGGCCTATCTTTTAAATTGGATGAGGTATCACCTAAAACTTTCTTACCGGTTGCATTAAAATGGACATAAAACTAGCCTCATTTTTGTAAAATTAATATATTATTTTCTTACATTTAAGACCTTTTCAGTACTTTAATTATTATATTTAGATATTTACTTCATGTTATTAATCTATCCGATAGATTAGTTTTTATTTAGATTGCATATAGGGATATTTTGTTTTATTAAACAATAAATAATATAAATAACTAAACAGCATTTTTACAATATTATCTAATTAGCTCAAACATATAATTATAATTCTTTGGGGTTTTCCAGACTGTACACCAACTGATTTCAATAGTGAGGACGTATGCTTAGTAGCGATGTTAAATAATTATTAATGTGGATGATTGATGTAATGAAGGTTTGATAACATGTTACACAATCTGGACTCACTGTTAGTAACACAAGGACCAACTTCTGTAGATGGCTGCAATATAATAGAAAAAAAATCAATTTTTCATGTTCAATTTTAAGGTGGATGACAAGGGTCTGCCCGCGAAATTCAAATTTAATTTGGTTTTTCACAATTTGTAAACTAATACGACAAAGTAGGCTTATGGCATTCAAATTGCGAGCCTAGGAATATCATCTTCACAGGTTTATATAAAAATCTTTACTTGAAAGTGTCCAGTTTAAGAAATTAGTCAAAATAATGAGTTTGACGTGAGTTACTCACAAATTAGTCATTATTTTGACTAATTTCTTAAATTCTATATACCTTATACTGTTGTTATTATCGTACTTAATGTTACATAGATGTGATTAGGTTGTGTTCAAACAATAATAAATGTGGTTCGGACAATGCGTTGTTTTAATTTCATCTATTTCCAGATAAAAATAAATCTTTCTACTGCTGTTTTTTTACAGAATAGAAGCAAAGCGGTTTTTCTATTTAATGGTTTAAACAGATCTTTATTACTATACAATATACCTAAAGGTTGGTCTAAATAGTGACATCCAAAGAAGAAAATGAGATTCCTCGTACCTAGACCTATCAGAAAATACCCATTGTTCAGCGATTTTTGGTAGTTTTCCAGTTATCATTTTTTTTGTACTATCGTGAGATTTCTCATATTTATAGCCAGTGTCACTCCGGAGGATGTAAGGATTCTAACAATACCCCATACATCCAAAGCTGTTGATTTAGAAATTATTGTGGAATAAAGAAACTCACATACATGAACACTGAAAATATTACACTCCTTTGGGCACTCCAGTTTTTTTTTTTATCCACTACAACACTAGCCCTTGACTACGATCTCACCTGATGGTAGTTATATTAAACCCATACCCCTTCAGTTTCTACATGGCATCGTACCGGAACGCTAAATCGCTTGGCGGCACATCTTTGCCGGTAGGGTGGTAACTAGCCACGGCCGAAGCCTCCCACCAGGCCAGACCAGGGAAAATTCAGAAATTATAAATTCCCAAATTGACCCTGCCGGGCATCGAACCCAGGACCTCCGCACGTTAAGGCAACAGCGCTACACACTGCGCCACGGAGGTCGTCAAAACACTGCACAGGTACTGCAATACACAGATCTTACCGACATAATATACGGCTTTTAGCCCACGACGACTTCGACGGTCGAGTTTTTTTAGTTCCCACGGAAACTCCTTTTATATTATGGGATAAAAAGTAGCCTGTATAAAGTACTCTATAGGTCCTCAACTATACCCATGCAAAAATCACATCGATCCGTCGCTTTGTTGCGGCGTGATTGAAGGACAAACAAGTAGTAAATGTAAGGCCTGAGTAACATATCGCCTAAAAATTATATGGCGTCCCGTATACAGTCAATCACTATCCGCATATAGATCGACTGTGTGTACCTATCCTACCTACCGCCTATCACTCAAGTGATCATAGTCGAATATCAAAGAATAAAAACAACAGAATGGGTATTATATAATAACAGTTTAATTTAAAAATAATAATATATCTATCTACAGTTGAAATATTTTGTATTATATGAAAATTATGCTTATATATTGAAATACATGTATATTTCAATATATAAGCATTTTATGGATGCCTTTAGTTTGTTCCGGAAGATTCTTGATAACTAAACACGTAAGAAAATATATAAACAACACGTTCAAAAGTCGATTTATGGTTCATTTTACATTACACGTTGTAAAAAATGATTGGCCCAGTTAATAGCATTGATCTGTTAAAAAAATATTTTTATAAAATACTCTTCTAAGTTCATACTAGGTATATCAAAAGATATTTCATAGTTAGGTTCACGTAAACCCTAAAAATTTGGTTATCCAACCTTTGCTAAGGTTCTTCGAATGAATAACGTAATTTCTGAACACTAGAATTCATTTGTTTCATAATAATTAGATTAATAAGTATAATTCTTATGAAAATATAAATGCTATTAACTGAGAAAAAATTGTATAACTGTTAGCACCTATTCCAATTTCCAATTAAGGTATATAGTATCATCTTTAATAAGTACATAATATTATTTATAATACATATTTTATTTACATTCTACTTTGTATTATTATCCTCAGTATTTTTTACAGTCTTCAGTAGTTTAAATTAGTTTTTACAGATACATATTTAATTACTTACAGTATATTATGTATTTGAATGATGGATTAACTGTAGTAAAAACATTGTAAAATATTAAGTAGGTATAATATTTTGATAAAGGAACCTCTTTAGTTTTTTTATTATCCACATTTTATTGTTTAATACTAAGCATAGTTATAACAAAAAATATAATCAGGTAAAGCATAGAAATATCAAATTTACATAAGAGATTTTTGGTTTTTAATACTTAGAAATACACATTTATAAACCTTAATGTTTATTATAGTTGTAAATCTTTTTAGTAATTCGGTATCTTAATAATGGTAAAAAATATGAATGACTAAATTACAAAAAGTATAGACAACTTACGCTGTCATTTATAAACATCTCGTCCATAAGTGAGGGTAGCTCGTACAAAGAATACAAATTCGAACGTAACTGGTTCGTGGTAAAGCAAAATATCCTTCGCACGAAACTGGTTATGTAGCACTGGTTTCGCAAGCGGTCGGAGGGTTTTATCCTACTCAAAATATAGCGGCTTCCGCAAATTTAGGTTCCGATTCGAATCGATAGGCAATAGATGCGACTCGATTCAATTCAACGCAATTGGGCTGTAGTCGACTCCAGGCTTGGTAGTCTGCGCGGTCTAGTACAAGACATAATTACTAGCAGTTGTTTTATTTCTGACAGTTTTTTTTCTGCTAATATGTGGCTGGCCTTAATTGGGCTTTTCACTTTTGGAGTGAATGTGTCTGTAATTTTCCTCTACTCTTGAATAAATAAAGTTCAAATGAAGTAATTAATAAAATATAACTTTCTGGGCTATACTTATTACTTATATTCTAATTTCATCCAAATTACCAATTTTCACCCAAAAAATTCAATAGCTCTTTCCGCATAACCGTGACCATTACAGAAGTATTTACAGCTGGCAAGTAATATTTGCAATTAGTTGCAGTAGTGAAATAAATTGTGCTGTGCGTTTAAAACTTTCATAAGCATCATGATAATGTGGAAATTGATACATTATGGATTTTAGTATGAAATTTACCGTATGAATTTTTCATTTTAAATTCGAAAGAACTATTTGTGAATAGGAAAGACGTCTACCAACATTTCAGTACTGAAATAGTATATTGTGTGCCTAGGGGTGAAACAAGACGATTTGAAACCGTGTTCACAATCAAATCCCGCGTCACACACTATATTTTTCATATAATCTGCATTAAAAGTGCGAGTTTTATTAAAATTGTATTTCTTATTTATTTTAGTTGCTAGGTTGTTGTTTAAAATTATGATATCTGTCAGTTTAGTTGATGGGTAAAATGAAAATTATAAAGGTTTGAAATAAACAAAAGATACTCTAACAGGATTGAAAGGAGGGCTGCTACCTTATTCTACCCGCTGAATGAGGTATTCGTCTGAAATTAACTAGTTTCGGGTGGCTCAACCAGACATTGAAACTAGCACTTTCAATGCAGGTTATAATATGAAAAATATATTGCTTACGGCTCATCTCCTATTGTGCGATAAGCTTTAGATATAGTTCATCATATATCAATATATTTGTGCCAGGCACTATATTTTATAAAAATATTGCAATTTTGTGCTATGATTTACTCATACCGAGTTTTGAGCACTTCTGATTTGTACACTATCTACAATAATAAATAGATTTATTTTTTATTTTTACGGGAATCTGATCACTGTGGTGCCGATAGCTTCTTCGCTGCATGCGTGCGCTAGCGCTGACTCGAAGTCTTGAGGAAGGAAGACCTTTAAAAGGAAATAAAACAAAATAAAGTAGCTGTCAAACATCAGTGGAGAGGTGTCCTGGACGTATTATAAAGCTCGCCATTGATGATAAGTCATTTAACTTAAGTCAGACGACTTAAGTGAAACGAATTTTGACGACCTCCGTGGCGCAGTGTGTAGCGCTGTTGCCTTAACGTGCGGAGGTCCCGGGTTCGATCCCCGGCAGGGTCAATTTGGGAATTTATAATTTCTGAATTTTCCCTGGTCTGGCCTGGTGGGAGGCTTCGGCCGTGGCTAGTTACCACCCTACAGGCAAAGCTATGCAGCTAAGGCAGGCTAAATTACTAGCTGATGTCCGCGACTTCGTCCGAGAGCATGTCAGTTCCCACGGGAATTACTTAAATTTCTAGGATAAAAAGTAGCCTACGTCACTCATAAAAAAATTACTTTAATCCGTTGCTCTGTTGCAGCGCAATTGAAGGAAACACCAGCAAACAAACACACTTTCGCGTCCATACTAATATTAAATGCGTAAGTGTGTCTCTCTGTCCGTCTGCTACTCTTTCCCGGCCCATCTTTTCAACCGATTTCGACAAAATTCGGTACAGAGGTAGGTTTCATCCCGGGGAACGAACCACTTTACTACCATTTTTATCCCGGAAAACTAAAGAGTTACCATGGGCTTACTTTTACTTTAATCCACGAGGATAAAGTCGCGGACAACAGCTAGTAACAAGTTAAATTCAATAGTTACTTAAGAGGCCGGTTCGCGCCGCTCGCAACTTCTATTCGAACCGCAAATATAAATTTGCCGGTATATTGCTATCTCTATTTCACTGATGACACATGATCGCGTTCAAGCGAGATAGCAATATGAGCTTACAGAATTTGTTATACATTTAGTCTTGTTCCGTGAATATCAAAAATGATGAATGAAAACTTATCGTGCTTTTTACTTCGTTTTGTTATTCTGTAACTTGACAATATAGGCTATGCTGCTGACCAATTAATACGTAAGATATCGGTGGTTTTAATATGAAACAAATAAGAGGGAAACATGTCCATCTTGTCGTAAAAATATGCAAAACGCAATTCATTTACATTTCATTTTAGGAAAGTATTTTGAAAACATATAAATCCAGGGGACTAGATAAATACAATTTGAATACAAATAAACTCTCATTTTGGTGGAAATGTTCTCGAATTATTAATTATTTTGGTATTACGTTTGTATGGGCAATTCATTCTCCGCTGGCACCTTAATAATAGAACGGTTAATTAATATTATTGGGATGATGACAAAGGACATAAAAGAGAAACTCACCTTATCCAGCACCGGTGCCATCTGTCCGGATTCCACCAATTGTCTGAGAGCTTCGAGCCCGGGCCTCAGTTGGTGTTTGTCTTCCAGCCAGTCTGTGTGGGAGCCGCACCCTAGCAGCCACTGAAAACACACAGCTGGTCAAGTGCGTGTCAGAATACACATTAGGTAGGGTTCCGTAGTATGGCTCATTGCACAAAACAGAGTCGCACGACTCTGTAAGATGACAATAAGAGTAAAATATTATTATGATCTGTTTTAGTGGCCAAATAAATAAAAAATTATAATTTCTTTTTCCAAAATCTGGGTTAGAAACCTCATAAAAGTATTTTGAAGGGTAAACTAGCTTAAACATTAGAATATATTGAAAAGTACTTGCATGATAAAAATTAAAACACAAAACGATACCTGGGCCAGGTAACCTCAATGTCATGTGATGGTCAATTTGGGAATTTATAATTTCTGAATTTTCTATGTTCTGGTCTGCCATAATTGATTTGTCATGACGTCATATTGTTGCCTATGCCATACGAACGACTAAGACTAAGCCTCAAAGTTTTTTTTATATAATACCTCATCTCATATTACTTACTAGCGAATGCCCGCGACTTCGTACGCGTGGATCGAGGTTTTGTGGTTCCCGCGGGAACTGTTTAATTTTCCGGGATAAAAAGTAGCCTATGTGCTATTCCGGACTATAATCTATCTCTGTGCCAAATTTCATCCAGATCCGTTCAGCTGTTGGGGCGTGATTGAAGTAACAAACATCCATCCATACATCCAGACATCCATACATCCAAACTTTCGCATTTATAATATTAGTAAGATAAGATGACAAAATTTTATGAGTAGTTTGGCAGGTATAACCAATGAACCGACAGACTTACACACATATATATAACTGCTAAACATGTCCTCTAGTATATTATAAACATCTTTTGGCATTTTACACGCTTACCCTGCAGATCTTTATCGTGTAGAAGGAAGCCGTGAATATGATCCAGAAAGGCGTTGGGAGGCGGTCCGTGACGAGCATTTTTGGTCGCAGCTCTACCATGGCCTTTCGAGGTGCCGTGGCTCTGGAAAATAGTTACTATAATGTACTCATACTATGTGTCTGACTGTATGTCTGTCTGTCAATACGTGTTCATGACTTATCTTTTCAACCGATTTTGATTTTATCTACACGGGCCTTATTTAGTTAAATAAATTTTGAAATTTTAACTGGAGAAAGCTTTATTTTATACAGAGCCCCGAGCGACACACTAAAACTTCAGATTTGACTTAGTGGAAGAAACACAATTTGTGATATAATCACAAGAGAAGACAGAGATAAAGAGCTTCCTTAAGTCGTGTGAAGGACTATCTCTCTGCGTCGTATTACTCATTAACAAGTAGAGAGAGGACGAGCGAGAAGCCGCCTCGAGAGAGGGATGAGAAAAAGAAAGGGGAGCGAGAGAGAAGAGTGGAGCAAAAAAAGAGGGAAAGCTAGAGCGAGAGACGGTGTGATAAATTGACATTCGAGAGAGGGAAGCTAGAGAAAGGGAGAGATGAAAGAGCTTACTTGAGTAGCGTGTTGGGTGCAGGTAGCGGGAAGGGCGGAGCGCCGGCGCCTGCGCAGCACAGGGCGCAGTCCCAGGGCCCGGCGCGACTCGCGTACTGTTCCAGTTGGAGCCACGAAGGCGCTACCAGCTCGTTACTTCCATCCGTATCGATGAACTCGTGAGCACCTGATATTACACAAACCATATTGAGGTGGCCTTGAAAGAGAGGAAAAGTTTAGATGTATCTAAACATTCTAATTCAATTATTGTAAAAGTCTCAATATATTGTGACAAACGTGGCCAATCCAAGTCTAACCAATAAAATTATGAGCACTTCAAACATAATATTTTTATTGTAATATACCTTAGATTTTGATAGAGAAAAATGGCGAGGAAAAATTCTAGTTAGAAAAGTACTAGAGGAAAGCATGGCGAGGAAACCTACCTGCACGCCCGAGAGTTCTAGAAAATGTTCTCGAAGGTGTGTGAAGTCTGCCAATCCGCACTTGACCAGCGTGGCGGACTATGGCCAAACCCTTCTCATTCAAAGAGAGGACTTGTACTCAGTAGTGAGCCGGCAATGGGTTAGACACCACTACAGCCCATTAACGTCCCACTGCTGGGCACAGGCTTCCACTCCCACAGGAGAGAGGGAATTAGACCTTAGACCCACCACGCTGCTCCAATGCGGGTTGGCGGGCTTTAACGACTATTATCATGTTTTTAACATGTTAATAATAACCCGGACCGACGGCTTAACGTGCTCTCCGAGGCACGTGAGTGAAATACCGCCCACTTCCTAACTCCGGGCTAGTACTGAGAATTTCTAGTCAGAAAACCCCAATACTTTAATTATGGCCCGACCCAGGACTCGAACCCGGGACCTCGTCGGCCGCAGTCGAACATGCTAACCACTAGACCATCGAGGCAGTTAGACACATAACAACAAACTATAACCGCAGGACGGAGTTCGTACGTCATACCCAGGTTCCTGAGAGAATGGTGCGCTTTCCCGGGCGCTGCGACAGTCAGCCTGGCGCCCCAGTAACTCAACAGTTGCACCAGAGCACAACCTTCGCCGCTGCCAGCGCCGATCACACACACACTAAATTTAAAACAAGATGAAACGTTTAAAAACTTTAACCCTGTAGTATATTGAATTGTAGTTTGCGAGCGTAGGTTCAAATCCTACCGACTGCGCCATGTAGTATATTGAATAAAAGATGGTTTGTTCTTCGGTGTTTGTTTTATTTTATCACTTTCTTACTTCAATAATTAATATTAGAATACACGTATAGCTCCTGCTGTTACAAGGTTATGAGTGGTTATGTGCATCTGACATCTGTCAGAGCATGACGTATGACAAATTATAATGAAACGTTCTGTTACTACAAATCTGACTATGGAAATTATATTGTTAAATCTCTTGTGTTATTCGGGCATCACCATCATTTGACGACCTCCCTGGCGAATTGTTGAGCGCTGTTGTCTTAACGTGCGGAGGTCCGGGGCCCGATCCCCGGCAGTCAATTTGGGAATTTATAATTTCTGAATTTTCCCTGGTCTGACTTGGCTTCGGCGGTGGCTAGTTACCATTCTACCGACAAAGACGTGCCGCCAAGCGATTAAGCGTTCCGGTACGTTTACACAGTCAAAATTTCGCGGGCTCGTACGAAGCGATTTGCTTCCTCGTTTCTAATTCGAACCGCTAGCATATGGAATGCCCTTGAGGCTTCCGTTTTCCCCTCCTCTTTTAATATAGGTACCTTCAAATCAAGAATGAATAGGCATCTTCTAGGCAAGCGCGCTCCACCTTAGGCTGCAACACCACTTGCAAGCAAGTCTGATTGCAGCCAAGGACTAGCCTATATGTTTAAAAAAAAAGTTTAGCCTACCATCTTAGACTGCATCATCACTTACCATCAGGTGAGGCTAACTTGTAGTAAATAAAAAAACATTTACGCTAGGATAAAATCTTACCGTTTTCCTTTACTATTGCTCAAGTTGTATCGTATTTTGTGTACGGCCATCAGTGCTAGGGTCCCAGCCCACGGCAGCGACGCCGCAGTATCGGCCGCTAGGTGGTTTGGCCGTTTGCTTACTCGCGTACTATAAAAATTAAACCCTATTTTAAAGTTACACTATTTAAAACGTGCGTTGACTTTGCTTAGACTTAAGACATGGTTAAAACGAGACAGATTTATGTTACTCACATAAGTCCATCTCGTTTTAACTCTAAGTAAAGCCTGAGCCAAGTCAAAGTACGCTCTATAGATCTCAGCATAAGAGATAGCTGCACTTTTGGTAACTATCGCCAGGAAGGCTGATTCAGTATTAGGTGGGTTTAGGGCTTTCCACTGATGACAATAGTGAAGGTCTGCCCGCATGCTGATGGGCCTTTCACTAGATATGGCCGCTCAAAGATGTGTTATGGTTCTCAAAAATGAACCATAACTAGAAAGGCTGATTCTTATACACATACATTATTAAATTATGCGCAGTATACTATATAAGACGTGATAAACTTACAAATTTAAAATAATTATTAGCCGATTGCCAACAAACTACACCACTACAGCCCATTAAGGGCCTCCAAGTTGCCAATGGCCTTGAGCGTTGAGCGTCCCTTCGCTCACGATTTTTATTTTCCCGCCAACTAGTGGAAATGGACTGAACTTATTGAACATGGCATGAGGTCATCAACGCGCCATCTCGCGTCATTTCATTGCGTCTCTCTATTCCGTGGCGCCATCTCTTATACCATTCTAGTTTTCACCGATACGTATCACCGTACCATAGAGCGAAGTAAGTGGTCGGATGCGGTAATGTCGAAAATTCAAAATTAATGTTTTATGATGAGAGTTATGTTTATTATTAAATAGCCTAAATTAAGTACTTTTATTTAAAAAAGATGTCACAAGATTAGAAAAGATGGCAAGTGCCAATGTTGCGGGAATCGAACCCGGGTTCTCCCCACTCAAATGGAATGGATACCTTCCTTAAAAATATCAGGCTACAAAAAACTACACAAGTTGTTTGGAGATACATACTTACACAATAAGGTTGGACGATATGAAATAAAATGGTTGTTTGTATTTGTAAAAAATTATTTTCACAGTAAAACACACAGAAAAAATTACGGTATATTAAATTGTATTGTACGTTGTATCGTATATACGCTATATAGCTACGCTTTCACGGCCCATCTGTTCAACCGATTTATTTTAAACAAAAGTGATGTATCATCAGCAAACAACACTATCCCCTGATTAACTTTGACAATTGTACGAATAAATCTACAATATCTCAACATATAATAGTAGATTGTTCATCAAGGGACTAAAATAAGCCATTTCATACGAGATGTTTAATAAATGCAATACCAATTTTATTTTTCTCCGTATCGTTATCAAGAAGGAATTTAAAAAAATACATTAGTACCATATGCAATTGCTTTACAAAATAATCAATGTCTACAATTATTCTTCTGCCATATTTCTTCGGATTTGGGTTAACTGCTTGTTCAAATTCTATTTGAAGCTGAAACAAGAAATGCACTAATGTAAGCAAATTTAGGCGTTTGTCTGTGTGTGCAAATATCGCAGGGTAGTGACAAAATCAGGGGCTGAACAAAATCCATTACAATTGACATGATCAGCACGATTTTTACGATTTTACGAACTGACAGCACCTTAAACATTACCTACCCAAAAAACATTATTCAATTAAAATACCTTCCTTATACCGCATCGTAATTTCCCTATACCGTAGTTTAAATTGGATAACGTACCATATTATTCTCATTTGTAACATCGGATTGATTGATCTCATCAATGAAATATATATTATGAGTTTCTGTAGTTTCTTTGTTTATTATCTCATTTTTTCCATTGACATCCTCGTTAACACTAGAAAAAATATATAAAACACAATTCTAAAGACGGTAAGTACAATTTAGTTACAATTTAGGTAAACCATTTAGTTATAAAAATATAATAAAAAATAAAAAATAATTGGGTTCGGCGAGTCGGTCAATGCTGGGAATTTCTGACAACGCTTTCAGGTTCGTTCTCACAAGAGTTTAGAGTTTAGACTAACTAAACTCTAAACTCTAACTAAACTTAAACTAACGAACCTGAACCATGTAACCTTTTTTTAAATAATATGAAAGCTGTGTTCAGAAAGATTTTAAAGTAATCTCATAAACAGGTCAGGAACTAAACCCGAATTAATATCTCTTTATTTTATTAGTTAAAATTTTCGCTTCAATTCTCCGCCATATCCATCCATAATTAGATCGTATTTGAAAAATGAAGAAAATTTTAAGACTTGACTTTGATAATATTAATTTTTTTTTTGATTTATTATATATTTAATTACTATTATATATATCCTTATTATTCTTAGCGCCGATAAAGATTCTTCACTTTGGATAATATATATAATATTATGTAATAAGCATACTGGAGAACCTCCGCCCTTTTTTATTTGCCGCCTCCATAACGTTTATGAGCCATGACGCAAGGGAACTTACATACCTAATTTTGTTATTCCCAGATTCGGATTGTCGGTGTCCAACCTCTGACTCTGGAAAAGCGATATTTTGGTCTATTGGTTGGAAAGCTCGTCTATTTCTCGCTTTTCTAAAATAAAAATAAACATTAGATAGTATCCATATGTAAGTACCTACGTATTTGCATAATTAGGTAGAGCAGTCAGTCTGTCAGTCTTTTTAGAAGTATTTACCTACCTACTTACTTGGATAGGTACGTACTAGGTGTAGATTATGATATTATATTTTATATCAGCTTGTAAATGAAAGAGGCTTCTACAATAAGTAGGTAAGTAGATCTAGAATCTACAATAAGTCTGAACACAAACTACCTCTATGCTACCTACCTACTTTATTAATTCCTTTCGATGTAGGTACTATGTAGAGGTACTTACCTATCTAGGTAGGTTTATAGGTAAAAAAAATATAAAAATAGTTAATCCATACTTATTCCTACTTATTATACCTACTTATATAGGTACTTATTAATATTATAAATGCGAAAGTGTGTCTGTCTGTCTGTCTGCTACGCTTTCACGGCCCATCTACATACTTATATGTAGATGGGCCGTGAAAGCGTAGCGTATCGGATATATCCGATTTTGATGAAATTTGGTACATATACAGGTTACATCCCGGGGAAGGACATAGGCTACTCTTTATCCCGGAAAATTGAAGAGTTCCCGCGGAAATAAAATAAAACAATCCACGCAGACGAAGTCGCGGGCATCATCTAGTTACTTACTAATTACTTAGGTACTTACTTACTTATTTTAGGTGGAAATCAGCCGCACTAGCCTAATAATATATTTTACATAAATACCTAGGTACCTACCTACTTTTTGAAAAGGGCGGCTCGAAATACCTACCTACATAACTATAGTGAATATTTATATTAGGTAACTACCTACATATTAGTAAGGTACCTAGGTTACAAGTAAGTAGGTATCTTCCTCGGGGGGTAAAGTACTAGGTAGTTAGTACGGTCTAAACAGGTATCCCTTAGAGGTGAGGATTAAAAGTTATAACTTTAAATTTAACACAATATTTATTTTTAACTTTTAACTTTGTTATAAAATATTAAGATGTTCGTTAAAAGTTATAACAAGTAACAACCGTACACTATTCTACTGAGCAAGCAAATTTTGCTATTTTAACGCTCTCTAGTGGCCTCATTAGTCGTTATCGCGTATTGGACATTGACAACGATCGTTGTCTTTTGCAAAAAATTGCATGGTAGTTTGGGTGGCTGCCGGACGTTGGCGCTGTTACGACATTACAGCGTCTGTCCGGCAGCCACTTTTGTACTGCTTTACCGATTTTTAATTATAATACAAGTAATTGTGAGCCTTATATTAATAGTGTTAGCTTTTATTATAGAATTTATGAAGAAACCAATAAATAACTTTTTAATGTTTAACGATTCCAAAAATAACGTAAACAAATAAATTACCTACTGTATCAGTTTTGAGAAATGTGTTGCGAAGTTAAATGTTATAGGTACTTAATATTTATTGAAAGTAAAATAAGTTTTTAACCGAAGTTTCTTCAGTTTAAAGTTGTTAAGTGTAAGTTTAACATGAGTTCGAGACGTAATAATGCCGTTATTTGGAACTATTTCGAAAAGTGTTCGAATAACAGCAAAATTTAAAAAATAAAAATAACGAAAATCATTAAGTATTGTGCAATAAAAATTATAACATTCATTCCATTGAACATTTAAAGAAAATCATTAAGTATTATGCAATAAAAACTATAACATTCATTCCATTGAACATTTAACGAAAATATAAATAACATCATTTGGATATCTGTTAGCCTTATCAGTTATAATTATAACTTTTAATTTAACGTGTTATTTTTTTATTATTATAACGTTACAACAGTTAACGTTTTTTAACATTTAATCACATCTCTAGTATCCCTACATGTTAGTCTAGGTTCGACTGGGTGACGATGTCCAGGGTCAAATCCCGCGTCGGCCTAAATATTGTTTTAGGTGTGTTCTTGAATTATTGCCATGGAATTTTCAGTAGGTAAGGATCTAGGTAGGTACTAGTCCTGACTCGTAACATGCGTATGTAGAATATATTTTATTAAAAATTACGTACTTACCAGCTATCAAGGACAAAAATATTTATAGCAAGTAGGTACTTACGCAGCATTCAGATGTTCAATACTTTGTTTTTGATATCGTTTTAATTTTGTTATTTTGGGCATCTTGATGAGTAGGTAGGTATTGATTATTATCACAATAAAAAAAGAAACGAAAAAGTACAATAATAATAATAAACGTCCAACAGTGCTAAGATGTAGTCCACTAATCCTATCCAAATATTCCTAACCTAACATGCACAAAACACAATTCAAAACTAAAATAAAAAATGTTTCATAATCATAATTCAGTTCTCATTTACTATGAACATTAAACAATATTTTATTTATGATAACTCTCAAAAACGCATTATTACGTAAACAGGCGCGTGTTGGCGGGAAAATTGTGTACATCCACTCCGTCTGAAAGGCGACTGCCATCTGCCGCCCGTCGCCCGCGCAACACCCGCTAGGATTATTTGGCCGAAATATACGTTGCATATTAATTTTTCGTAGAAAAACTTCGAAATCCAAAAAAGTAACTGCACACGATTTACTGCAAAAATATTCTGTATAGATATATGAAATTTCACTTTCGTTTGTGCACGGGTAAAGAAGTTAATAGACAATCTAATGCGAAACTACTTATTTTTAAATTGCTTGTATTTATCTAAATAATCAAAAAATTAAAAAAAGGCTTCCACACAATTGAAGAGCATGAGTTTAAGTATTGCACTACATTTTTTTCAAAATTATGTGATGTCATTTGAAGAAGGAGATAGATATTCAATAACACGGAAATACGCTTGTAAAGCGTCATAAGCGCCTTAACGTCCCACTGTTGGAAACAGACCTCCACTCTCATAGGAGAGAGGGAATTACAGCTTAGACCCACCACGCTGCTCCAATGCGCGTTGGCGGGCTAACTAGTTGTACGTCTTAAATTTCGTCAAATAGATATTGATATTTAGCTTTGCAGATCACCATCTTTGGTGGTTTAAGAAAGTGTATTTAAATTTTCAAGTAACTCAATATTTGTACAGGAAATGAAATAACAATTAAATACAATAATAATTGATTCTAATAATAATATACCATAATCAAAATTAAATCTTCAATCCAATAATTAAATACAATTAACTAAACCGAACGTGTGTGAAGCATTGCGAACAATGCGCCTGCTAATTATTTATAACATATAAACAGTCTATGTATCATCAACTGCCTCGTTGGTCTAGTGGCTAGCGTGTTCGACTGCGGCCGACGAGGTCCCGGGTTCGAGTCCCGGGTCGGGCCATAGCAAGTATTGGGTTTTTCTGAAAATAAATTCTCAGTACTAGCCCGGAGTTAGGAAATTGGCGGTGTTACACCCCCGTGCCTCGGAGAGCACGTTAAGCCGTCGGTCCTGTGCCTGATCTCTCTCCGGTCGTGTCAGATTTTCCGTCCCATCGGGCTATGAGAGTAAAGGAACATAGAGTGCACCTGTTTTTGCGCAAACACTTGTGCACTATAATATCTCCCGCGCAGATGGTTAATCTCTATGGAGATTGGCCGCCGTGACCGAAATTCGGTCGAGAGTTATGTATTATTACGTTCATTGAAAATATTATCAGCTACATTAACTTTTTCGGTTCTTTTTAAAATATTGTTTCCAGGTATCTATTAGGTTCTAGCATATCATGTTTTATGAATTGTGTGAATTTTAATTGAATAATATTTTTATAATATATTTTTTAAAATTTAAAGCCAGAATTGTATTGCACAAGCCATGCTTACCTTCTAATGGCAAGTAGCTCGTTCGCCGCCCCCCCACTCCACTCGCTCACGCAGCCCCACACTTCGTCTCCCATCTCAAGATCACTTACTCCCGCCCCGACGTCTAGGACCACCCCTAATAGAGCAAAGATTTTTTTTTTTTAATCCACTATAAGTTAGTCCTTGATTGCGATCTCATTTAATATTATTTGTAACAATATCATGGACGAATAAACATAGGCGGCGAACACGAACGGAGGGACGAATGGCCTAGCTATGTCAACGCATATCAGTCGATTGCAATTGTTAATCAATGTTGACCCAAGTCGGTAACTGGATGGGTGACCGAATTTGGAGGTTCAAATTTGGCCTTTTCGGTTCCTCCGTGCCTCGTAGAGCACGTTAAGCCGTCGGTCCTGATTATTATCACTAATAACTGATAAACTTTATTACGATTAGTAATAAACCTAAGAGTTTAAATACTCTTAGTCGAGTCGTACGTGAGGACGTGGGAACCCACCGCATTATTATCTCAAGAAAACTCCTACCATTATGTGATTAATGGAATGGGGTCACGAGCTAGAGGTGTTAGCATGTCGTTAAACTGTTAAACGGTTAGCAGTTAACGGCTGTAAGCGGTAGTAAAAAAAAACAATGTTTTTTTTTCACAGGAGTAAAGATCGTTTACCGTTAACCGCTTACCGTTTAACAAACGATAGTAAAAAAAACAATGTTTTTTTTTCACAGGAGTAAAGATCGTTTACCGTTAACCGCTTACCGTTTAACAAACGATAGTAAAAAAAACAATGTTTTTTTGCACACGAGTAAAGATTGTTTACTAATTAATATTTTCAACCACTAGCCGTTAACCGTTTAACGACATGCTAACACCTACTCACGACCCTCAGTAATGAGGAATGACGACCTCCGTGGCTTAGTGTGTAGCGCTGTTGCCTTAACGTGTGGAGGTCCCGGGTTCGATCCCCGGCAGAGTCAATTTGGGAATTTATAATTTCTGAATTTTCCCTGGTCTGGCCTGGTGGGAGGCTTCGGCCGTGGCTAGTTACCACCCTACCGGGAAAGACGTGCCGCCAAGCGATTTAGCGTTCCGGTACGATGCCGTGTAGAAACCGAAGGGGTATGGGTTTAATATAACTGCCATGCCCCTAACAGGTTAGCCCGCTACCATCTTAGACTGCATCATCACTTCAGGTGAGATCGCAGTCAAGGGCTAGCCTGTAGTGGATTAACAAAAAAAAAAATACGACGCAGAGAGAGAATGGATCTCAGATCTTCTATTCCTGCATACCAACACTGACTCCAACTTACCAGCGAACCCTCTCCCGACGGTGACGGGCGAGCTAGTGACGAGCGAGCGCAGCGCAGACGCTCGACCGCGCAACACCCCTCGATCCGCACTCGATACGCTGAACGCTTGCACGCGGACCAAAACCTCGCCTGCCCCCGCTCCTATGGCAAACGTACCTACATGTTACTATGGACGCACAAACTCAAATCACATCAAAAAAGGGCAAAACACACAGGGATATAATGTACACTGATTGCTGTATCTTACTCGAGTGGAAAATTTTATGAATGAGTTTTAATACATCAGAGATTTAAGTAAAACTTCAAAATTATCTTCACACACAATTTAAGCGCTTTTAATTCAATTAAGTCACGTTAAGTCCATTTTTTTTTATTCGTCTTTATAAAGTCGTTTGATAGAGTCGTGTGACGTCACACGACCGCACTTGCAAGCGCAAATTTAAAGTTCCATAACTTTTTCATTTGTTGAGATATTTTAATGATTCTTTCATTTTTTTGTCTTAATTTTCGTAATAAATTTTAAAAAAAGGCATCTTCTCCATTTCGAATCGTTTCCATTAGGAGAGCTGGCTGTGAATGCATACACGAAATGTAGCTCTAAAACACTTCCAACTGATCAATAATGTAGACGACGGCTGACGCTCGTGTGACTAGAAGATAATAATGCATGAATTCAGGGTTACATTACCGGGAGACACAGCGTCTTCAACGAGTATAACGGTCTGGTCGATCTGCGTATGTAGGGCTCTCGCATGCGGGCCACTCGGCGCGCGGGCGCCGGCGCGGAATCCTATCACAAGCCCCGCGCTGCCTCCGAATGCAGCACCACACAGGAATATGATTAGACTTCGACGCCACACTGCGATCAACAAAACAATACAATTTAGCATTAAAAGTATCGTGAGTGCCGAAAACTGGGGTAACTCGCTTAATATCTTAGTTGGTTTATCAAAAAGTTACATTAACTCTTTTTGGAATCGTTAATAAGCTGGCTGGTGTGATGCGTCCCGAACCAAACATATGATTAAGGAACCCAAAATGTCTAAAGGTGGTTTCTTATTATGGTTGAAAGTATAAACTTACTAAGTACCAACAACCCACCACCACTACAGCCCATTAACGTCCCACAGCTGGGCAAAGGCCTCCACTCTCATAGGAGAGAGGGAATTAGAGCTTAGACCCATCACGCTGCTCCAATGCGGGTTGGCGGGCTTTAACGACTATTATCATGTTTGTGATAAAAACCGGGACCGACGGCTTAACGTGCTCTCCGAGGCACGGTGAAACACGGCCAACTTCCTAACTCCAGGCTAGTTCTGAGGATTTCTAGTCAGAAAAACCCAATACTCAATTATGGCCTGACCCGGGATTCAAACCCGGGACCTCGTCGGCCGCAGTCGAACATGCCAACCGCTAGACCAACGAGGCAGTCAAAACAAGTACAAGTACAAACAATCAAAGGTACCTCAATACCTCAAACCTCATTTTTTTTTGTTATACAGACTTCTAGTTTACAATTTACCCCAATATAATAATATAAGCTGTTCTTCTTCTTGTTAAACCTTTAAAAAACATGTGATACAAGTAATTTGTCTTTGATGTTGTTGTGGTGTACAAATAAAGTGTAATAATAATAATGTAAAATTATGAGACCCTACATTATGCATATGGTACACTATTGTCCTATCAAATCCTTACCATGGTCTTTCAGAAGTGTGACAAGCTCTTGGTACAGTATCATGGGCGAGAGAGGCGGAGCGCCCTCCTGTATGCGTCGCGCCGTTTCTTGCGCCCAAGCCACGGCTCGAGCCCTGCCCTCCGTCACCAACTCGTGGTGCCACATCTCTTGGAACGTCTCACGGAGCTGAAAGATGAATGGTGCTTATTCAGTTGTACAGTGAACGAAATTAATTGATAGTACTTAAAGTTACTTAAATGCTAGTCTATTTTGCAGGGAACATTGTGGAAAACGTGGCACTATTTTTAAATGATCGATCACCATTTGGAACACATTGCCTAAGGATACACTGTTGGTTAAAATGTGGTGTAAAGGATTTGATGATGCCAAATGATCTTGTAGCTCGAGATCATGACAGCCTTTTATAGCCGGTCTTTTATTCATAAACATTTACTCACTATTTTGGGCCTTGAAATAATCCTTTCACAGTTAACATTTGTTTTTATAAATCTCGCTTTCCTTACCCTTGCAATGGCATCACCAGTCTGTTGAAGAACATTCTGAAATCTATTTTTGCTACTGTTGGCTGCGACAATGGCTGCATCCTGAAAAATAATTAAGTAATATCTTCTATCAGATAGAGATTTGCTTGCATATCACATATTATTGTTTTTTGTAGGGTAAAAACAGCTTTAGATCACTAATAATGATAAACCAGATAATATAAAATATAATTTTATATCTGGTTAAAATATAATTTTATATTATCAGGTTTATATACCAGAAAGTACACATACTATCAATGAAGGAGGCTGGCTGGCTAGTTCTAGGCTAGGAAAACACTATAAACAAAAACTTCTGACACATCCAAATCCACTAGTTAGCAGGCTCATGGTCAAGGACTGCCCGAGACACAAAAAAAAGAAAATATGTACTCCATATGGATACCTAACAAGCAGTTAGATACAAGTGCTGATTGTTATAAAGGATAAATGTCTACAAAACACCAAATTGATTTCCTAAAATCGTTTGGGATAATTGCAGATCACCCTATGTAAAAATATGTATGGAAAGGGTAAAAAAAACCATGTATCAAAACTAAGCATACTAAGCATGTTTAAATAAAATAGCACAGAATGTTATGTAAGTTCAGTGTTAAACTATAATTAGGTTAATGACACCTTCAAAACGTATACATTAAACATGTAACTATCATTTATAATAATAATAGACAAACAAACAGTAGGTAGGAGGGAAATACTAACGTAACTAGCATGATAAGAACAGATGATTACTCACATGGAGTGCCTCTATTTTTTCTCCTGCTCTTAACTTTAATTCATCCATTACAAGACACAAGAAGGGCAGGTTCGGCCTAAACCAAATGCACGGTTACTTCATACCCAAACTAAATCAAAATTTAACCTTTGGCCACAATCCATCCGAAATACTTTAAGTCTCAAAATAGAACGTCATTGCTACTGCAGCCACATTGGATTATATTAGTTAACATTACAACTATGGTTTGAAATGATACAGTGGTTGATATTTGGATGGCATTTATCACAGAATCATACGGAAATTTTTAATAAATCACAACTTTATCCTATCCAAACATAACCCCTTTTTTGTTTGTTGATATTGACACTTGACAGCTGCCTGGCGCCTGCTGATTTTGACGTTGACATTTGACAACTAGTTTTAAACAGTTGGTACAACTTTCAAGCGTTTAACAATATTTAAAAAAAAAAGTTAGCATAGAAGCGATGTGGGTAACATTAGTTTAGCGCGGTCTTGACGCTGATTTAAGTAGATGAATTTGAAATATTTTAACTTTATATTTGAATATTTTTAATGCTTTAAAACTAAAACTAGGCTGCAACTAAACATGTTTGAGACTGTTTGAGAATATAAAATAACTATTCGCGTGGATTGAATTTTTTTGATTCCCGTGGGTACTCTTCAATTTTCCGGGATAAAAAGTAGCCTATGTCCTTCCTTCCCCAGGATACAACTTATCGCTGTACTATCAAAATCTGTTGAACAGATGAGCCGTGAAAGCGTAGCAGACAGACAGACACACTTTCGCATTTATAATATTATTATAGTATGGATAAATTATTATTCTCCTGCACAAAATAAACCTAACAGACTAACTTTTAGTAGAATTACTAACTTACTTAACCTACCTAGCCTACCTTCTACAAATTACCAAAATCTATTGGATACTATAAAACGACCCAAGAATAATTTTATTCAAACTCAAACAATAGGTACTTTACCTATTAAAGGTCATCGCCAAAATATAATCTTATTATAATATTTTAAAATGTATGAACCCGTTCGCAATCAGCACAAAAAACCGGTCTAACCGGTTTTTAAAAAAGTTTTTTTAATTTTAATTTATTTAAAAATCTTTATCGCATGTAACCCTTAATATAATGAATGCACAAAATTCTACATAATATCAGCTAAACGGGGTTTGATGGCACCACAATAAAAAAATAAGTTTGACCTGCCGCCACTTCTTATTAATATTATAAACGCGAAAGTTTGTGAGTATGGATGTATGTATGGATGTATGGATGTTTGTTACTCTTTCACGCCAGAACGGCTGAAATACCGTGTAGAAACCGAATGAGGTATGGGTTAAATATAACTGCCATGCCCCGAAGCGCGCTACCATCTTGACTTCATCACTTACCATCCACTTCCGTGATCTGTGTTACCATCAGATGAGATCGCAGTTAAGGGCTAACTTGTAGTGGATAAAAAAAATGCATTTTTTGTTATTGCATTTAAAGATAGGTAAATAAGGGAGTAGGACATGTCTAATTTAAAAAGTTAAATTTTTACCATTTTCTGTGTTCTGATGGTTCCTGGCCATGCAGATTGCAGACCATACAAATTCTTTTTTTTTTTTTGAGTTTCATTTGGTTACTATTGCCAGTCAGTCGGTTTAACCCACGAAATACCTACTTAATTACTGTGTTTTGTGTTTTAACCATTCAATAGGGAAGACACAGATGTTAAGTCTGTAATTAATGTGGTAAGTAGATAGGTAGGTATGTACCTACTGAAGTCTGGAGCGGGTTGCAATTAATATGGTGCAAAATCCATAATTAGTGGTATAACAGAATTTGTTAAATTATGTAAAAGTAAGTAAGTACCTACTAGTTTCAGAGATATTTTAGATTAGAACTACATTTAAAGTTTAAACAGATACGAGTACGGTTTGTTCGGAAATTGCTGGTTTTCTGACCGCTAATACTCAACAAGGAAACCAAATAATTTCCAATACAACACAAGGTTTTACAGCGAGTAAGCCAACGCCATCTTATGTAGAAAAGTTTTCTTATCAAATTCTGTTTATTATTTCCGTTCACTTAAAGAGGCCACCGCTGGCGCCTCGGTCCTTTTAAAATCACCTAGGAAAGACGATGCGAAATTTCCGGCGTGGGCAGTAATGTAATAAATAAAAGCTTTATTGTTTACTTATTGCTATCTGTACACAAAACATTCATGCTAAAATTAAAAACAAACAATAAACAATGAGGGGCTCAGCATTAGTCAGCAGTGAACTTTGATAACAATGCTCAACGCTGGTTTTTAATTTGCTCTGGTTCTATTAGATCATGCAAAATTGCGCTGCGCCTTTTGCCTAATATTTTGACTGTCAATATTATTACATAACTCCCTTATATCCCTTCCCAGCAAAAACATATTATTTTATGGACTTAATTATAATATCCTAAATTCAAAAATACAACCAAAAAAATAAAAAAAATAGTTAACTTATACAGGTTTATACGTAATTATTAGAATAAATAAATTTATCTGCCTCTGTTTGGACGTCTAAATAAAAGTATCTTATATATTTTTTAATGTGATAACGCTAGTGGATTTACTTCGTTTGCGGAGAGGTGGTGGAAGATCATTCCAAATGTTTGCCGCAGGAAAGGATATGGGGTTATTATAATATGTAATATAATTTGTTGCTTTATATGAATATTTTTATTTATTTTGTTATTTCTGCACCATCTACCGGTTGTATTTAGCTATGTCCTTTTAAACCATTGGTTGCCTGGAAGAGATCGCTGTATAAGTGCTAGCGATAAGGCCGCGAAATTGTATACTTACTTTGTTATAAGCTAAGTTTACTATTGTTTATTTTCCTTTGTGGTGTACAATAAAAGAATATTCATTTATTCATTTTTTTTTATTTACTCCGTGTGTCAGTATTGTAAGGTGTAAGTTTCTGCATGATTTCATACAAACGATTTTGTGACTATTAATTATAATTTATTATCGGTGCTATTTATTGCCTCTCCTTGAGACGTCAAAGTCAAATCTAGTGTATGCATTCTCAGAATGCATGCACTAGATTTGCAATCTAAAATACGGCGCAACGAATACAGAATGCCATGCTGTATTCGTTGCACCGCGTTTTCAGTTTTTTTGAGTACTCTAGGCCCCTATACAGTATCGCAGTAGATGAAAGCTGACAAAATGAGAGATTCCACGAGCATCCGCCTGACTCCCTCTGTCTCAAACCGTACAGCACTTTTAACTTGTACAATGCGTTTCTTGTTTTAATGTTTAAAATATGTTCAATGAACCAGATCGTCCATGTGCAGCCCTAAGTTTTTCCCGATAGCCACGCTCTCAATGGGTTCTTCAGTACTATATTTAGGTTCCTTACCTTTATGTTGGTTCTTTGATGTTTACTGCCTAGAATTATGAATTTAGTATTTTTGGCATTAAGGGCTAGCCTATTTTTTTCTGAACCTATACGTAATATTAAACTTACTGGTACAATTTTTCGTAGCAGGTTAAACAATAGGTCTACATATTATAACCATTTAGTTAATGGATGTTCTTCTCGTATGTATCTATTCAATACTCGGATTACTGATTTAGTCGATCACAGACGTGTTCGTAGGCATATATTTTAACGTAACGCGTGTATTGTGTTGATATAATAGGTATTATTACTTACTTAAATATTTAAGTGAGTAGTAGGTAACTTAGTGACTGAAGTCTAAGTGAACATTTTCCGACGCAGGCAATGAGAGGTGCAAGCTGTTTATCGTCTGGTAATAAAAGCAACCAAACGGGAAGATAGTAAGCCCCCAGCTCTCAGTAACGCCACAAATTGGGGGTTTGTTGCTAAATGTTAACTAAGTGTAGAATATTAATAGATACTACCTACTAAAAGTATTTCATTAGCGCATTAAGTAGGTGTATCTACAGCAAAATGAAATTTTACGGGATTTTCCGGGAAGGAAGTCAAGTTAACCAAGTACTATGCGCCGTTTTAGGTAAGAAAAGAGTTAGTTTTTAATATATTAATATTTTTTTGTAAACGTACCATTAATAATTATTTATTTTAATTCGGATCATTATTTATACATGCAGATTAAGCAGATATATAGACCTATGATAGATTTATTACGATACAAGCTGATACCCGCGACTTCGTCCGCGTAGTTTAATTTTTTTGATTTCCGCGGGAACTCCTTAATTCTCAACTATACCCATGCAAAAAATCACGTCAATCCGTTGCTCCGTTGCGGCGTGATTGAAGGACAAACCAACAAACCAACAAACAAACTCACTTTCGCATTTATAATATTAGTATATATATATATGATTTTTCTTTACCGTAATAGTGGTCTTATAATATCGTAATTTTAGAGCCAGAAAATTATATAAAAAATGATCTACCATGTTAGGGTTTGAACTTCAGTGTAGGGCAATTTTATAAGGCTTGAGCCTAGAACCTAGTTATTAAGTATGAAAATACAGGTTTCTGGTCAGTAAAGAATTGTCAAATTTAAGTTTTAGATACATGATTTTGAGTTTGGAAATACTTAAATGTTTTCTCTTTCTCTCTGATTTACACGTTCATGTTTATTTTCATTCATGTTTCTATATTTTTCACAGAATTGGCAATTATAATTATTAGAAATAGAACTGTTGTTAGTGAAATTAAATACAGCACAGTGCAATGACCCCTCAATAATTTTATCGTAGGAGAACCCGTTTCTTATGGGTTAAGGCACTAGCCTTGCCGAACTTTGACTAATCCACTATATTTTTTGTTTCCTAGTAAACCTGCCAGTGTTAGCGTATGGAGCCAGCATAGGATGGATGTCTCCCATGACCCTACTCCTACAGTCAGAGTACTCTCCGAAGGGCGTTCCCCTTACCGATGCAGAGGTGCGTAGGTACCTAGTCTACCCGACTTGATTGATGAAGAATATAACTTTGTTGAGGGTTTTTTTAATTTTTTACAGGATTTTTAAAGGAAGGGTTATGATTTTAACGTTCTATGTAATGTATGTAGGTATTTTTGTTATTTTCCACCGTAGCGCCTAAACTACGATTTTGATGAATGAGGTGTCAATAGATTCGTTACCATGGACTGACTACATTAATTAACATGAACAAAATCGACATGAAGGATGTCGATTTTGTTCGTGTAAAATGTGTCTGTGGGTCTGTCTGTCTGCTACGCTTTACCGGCCCATTTTTAATCTGAGTTAGATGATATTTGGTACAGAAATAGGATGTATCTCGGGGAAGGACCAGCTCCGGATCCGGAAAAACGCGGGGATTAAAACAACTTTATCCACGCGGACGTAGTCACGGCATAGAAGCATGGATTACTTTGTAGTCCAGAAGTCCATGATAGGTAAAAAAGCTTAATTCGGTATAATCTGCCAAAGCAGACAAATCTATATGGCACATCGTGTCGCTTGCACGTGCAGCTTGCGAAATTCGCCGCCCAATAAGCCGTCTTCTTTCCTTGATCCCGGCGGATCCTTGAAGTCACGGGCATCATCTAGTTGTTCCTGGATACAGAAATGTCTCAACCTATTTCTTTTTACGTGAACCTTGACCATAGATTAAGTAAATGGATACAAAATAACGTACTTATCTATTACTGTTTTTAGATATCGCTCATGGCATCCGCACCATATTTAGCATGCATAGTGTTCTGTCTAGCGATTTCTTACATCGGGGATAAAGTCGGGAGGAAGATATCACTGTTGTTACTTTCTATGGCCCTTGCAGTAAGTATTTAAATAAAAATTGTGAAATAAAAAAATTTCAAAAAAAAAATAAAAACCGACTTCAAAAACCACAAACACTAAAAAGTAAAAAAAAAATTAATTGTACCAATTAGCCGCATGAACCGTCTACCTACTCTTCATTATTGTTGACGCGACTCCACATTGGCACCGACTCCAAAAAATGTTATTATAGAACTACATTAACTCTTGTATACATAATAAATTAAATTATTTTTTACTTTTTAGTGTTTGTGGTTTTTGAAGTCGGTTTTTATTTTTTTTTTGAAAATTTTTTATTTCACAATTTTTAGTGGCCCCACTGTTTTAAAATACAGGGTGTAACCAGAACGCTAGTAAAAACTTAGCGTTATTAAGAATAACGTCGTTTAATCGTTACTCGTCGACTTGTCTAACTTAGACAAGTCAAGTACAAAGTCCTTTCATATGATACCCCACTTGGTATAGTTATCCTACTTTGAAATTTCAAACCCCTGATTTTCCCCACTTTTTTAATTAAACTAAAAATAATTTTAATTTTTTTTGATTTCCATTATATTGGGCCACTATTATATACAACTATTCCAAATTTCATGTCAATAGCTTTAATAGTTACTGAAATAATCGACTGTGACAGACGGACTGAGAAAGTCGCACCTTAAGGGTTCCATTTTTACCATTTTGGTACGGAACCCTAAAAAAAAAAAGATATGCTATGCATGGTTAAAACATAGGTACTGTTTACAAAACTATCACACTGGTCGCGAGCAATTTACTCTTATCCATTGAGGAGTTCCGTTCTCCATCTCCGGAGATATTCATCAGATCTTCACCAAATTAAAATGGGACCACCTCTGAAGTATGAACTACCAAACAAAAAAAGAATTATCAAAATCGGTTCATAATTGGCGGAGAAATCGCGTAACAAACATACAAAAAAAAAAACAAAAAAAAAAAAACATACAGTCGAATTGAGAACCTCCTCCTTTTTTTGAAGTCGGTTAATAAATATTTTTCAAAATGTGCTGTGATTTGTAAAAAGGAATGTCAGTTAGTTCCTTCTTTTAAAATACTCATTGATGTAGAATTTTTTTAGTACCTAAAATACTTAATAAATGAGGTAAGTATACAGATCGAGCCCATGATCCATCTATCTGCTATCAGCCTGTTTTTAAAGCCTGTTTTTCTATGTGTAATTTTATTACAATAATTTTTATAGACGAGCTGGATACTGTTGCTGTGCTCCTTCGAAACATGGATTCTTATCTTCGCTAGAGCGCTGGTAGGCGTGACGATGGCGGGCTGCTTCGTCACTTGCCCGATATATACCAAGGAGATCAGCGATGACACCATTAGGGGTGCCTTGGGTTGTTTGGTAAGCCCCCTTTGTATAAGTACCAAAAAGATTAGGTAAGCAAATGATAATTTCAGTTAAATAATTTAAAAAACAAAGGCTTCTAACTACTACCTACTTCTAAGTACCTACTAAAAAGTTATGTCAAAGGTTATACCTACTTAACTGTTTCAAAATATCGCATAATATAATAATGAATATATTGTTTTAACCATTCCAAACACCTTGTAACAAATTGTTTTATTATTTTCAGGTAGTTTTATTTCGAACGACAGGAAACCTTTTTCTCTACATTATAGGCGACTTGTTAAGCTATAGGACGATACTGTGGGTCTGCTTGTCATTGCCGACCTTTCACATGATAGTGTTCGTGTTTATGCCTGACTCACCGTCTTTCCTTGTGAAGAAAGGTAGAATAGAAGTGAGTGTTTTATTTTTAAGGAAGAGTAATATGATCCCTGCTGTCTATTCTCATATTGCATCCATATAATATGGATTTAAATAATCTATTAATAATATTTCTCTATGGAAAATAATTAGGTAATCGAGCGAATAAAAAGCATAATATTCCCGACTGTTAATGGGATAGGTACTTTAATACTAAACCGAGCGGCGTGAAAATATTCGGCGCGTATTTTTTTTTAATGTATGTCGGTGCATATCTCCGTGGTTTCTGAACCGATTTGATTTTTTTTTCTATCAGTCTTTAGAGGAAGCTCTCGAGATGGTCCAATAAAAAATTCTGACTCCAAATCCTCAACCCTGACACTAAAAATTTAAAAATAAAAATTGTTTCCAAAAAGCCGACTTCCAACGTCACTGTAAAGTAATAAATATTTTTTATTAACATCCTTCCTTTAATTTTTAGGAGGCTAAAAAAGCTCTGGCATGGCTGCGTTGTAGATCGACATTGGATATGAAAGTTCAAGAAGAAATCGATCTTATTAGCAAAGAACAGAATAAAGATAAGGGCGCTCATCGTTTTTTGCTTAAAAGTATTTGTAAGTATAATATTCTGTATTTTGTCTATAAAGGAAAACCTTATATTTTATAATAGTAGTGGGCCCGGCAGACGTTGTTCTGCCCTGATTGCAGCGCCGCCTACCGGGTCCAATTATGAATATAAACCATCCCTGACCAGACCCACTCAAACACACACAAAAAATTCCATCTAAATCGGTCAAGCCGTTCTCGAGTTTTAGCGAGACAAACGAACAGCAATTGATTTTTATACATATAGAGATTAGTGGCCAATTCACTTCAATAACACCATCTCTAAACTAAACTAAAATGACAGCTTTAAATCTCTTTCAATCACGCTGCTATAGATATAATAGATACAGATCTATACTATAGGAGATAGCCGCTTTTAGTAACTAACGCCAGTTCAGTATTTGGTGCGTGTAGGACTCTCCTCTGGTGGGAATAGTGACATGCGACGGATGAAGTCGTGGGCATCATCTAGTTTTATTTATAATATTACTAGCTGACCCGGCGAACTTCGTACCGCCTTAGTATGCAAAATTAAATGTATATTTTTCAATATTTCTGAGAGATTTTCTTAATATTTTTTTCCGTAAGAACCTTCTCCTAATAATAACAAATACAACAAAAAAGAATTAGTGAAATCGGTCCAGCCATTCACGCGTGATGCCGTGACCAAGGAAAACGGGTTTCATTTTTATATATATAGATATAATGTACGACCTCCGTGGCGCAGTGTGTAGCGCTGAGGCTTCGGCCGTGGCGTGGTGTGGCGGGGCTACCACCCTACCGACAAAGACGTGCTGCCAGGCGATTAAGCGTTCCGGTACGATGCCTTGTAGAAACCGAATAGGGGAATGGGTTCAATATAACTGCCATGCCCCTGACAGGTTAGCCCGCTACCATCTTAGACTGCACCATCAGATGAGATCGCAGTCAAGGGCTAACTTGAAGTGGATAAAAAGAAAAATGTAACAGAACCACGAACAAAACTATGAAAATTTGACTCTCGTGTGTCTTCTCAGTAAAAAATTTTTTTAGGGCTATCTCCCGTACACCTAAAGTGGGGATGATCTAATTTTCGCCTATTCCATGATTATAAGGGTTTCGTTGGATATGTTATTCAAAAATATTGGGGGTGTGGGAAAACCAGTTTTCGATTCAGGGATCCGATTGAGAAATATTTAGCTTTTAGTTAAAGTGCTGATTTTCGTTTGCAGTCAAGTGGTCTTCCCCCGCAAGCTAACGATTTTAGGCTTAATAAGTGCGTTATCTTACCTTATTTGCAGTCACCGATACGATTCTCCTCAAGGCCTTCCAAATCGCGATGGTAGCAACTCTAGCGAGGGAGGTATGTGGTGCTATACCGGTCATCAACTTCGCTGGAGAGATCTTTACATTGGCTTCGAAAGATAGCGGACTAGTTCTCACTGCGAACCAACAGGCTATGCTTCTTGGAGTTGTCCAAGTAGTCGGCTCTATACTTGCTTCCAGTGTGGTGGAGCGGTGTGGGAGAAAGGTACGTTGTAATACCGTTGCTAACCTTGAACTTTTGGAAAAGTGTTCGTTTTGGGGTGTGTTGTTCATAGAAGGCAATCAAAGTCAAAGGTAGGCATCGTACTTAATATTATAAATGCGAAAGTGTGTTTGTTTGTTGGTTTGTTGGTTTATTGGTTTGTTGGTTTGTCCTTCAATCACGCCGCAACGGAGCAACGGATCAACGTCGATCTGTTACCCAGTTGCGGGTTGATTAAAGTACAAACCAACACACTTTGACATTTAGAATATTAGTATGATATGATGATATGTTCTAATTCATATTCTACCTAAAAACCTAAAAACTTCTGTTGAAACTTTCAGCCACTCCTCTGTGTGACCTCACTAGTATCTGGGCTAAGCATGTATTTGCTCGGCTCCTGGTTTCTGCTACGTGACTATGCGATCCTGGCTCCTTCCTGGCTGCCATTGATGACTTTGTGTGTATGCATATTCTGCGACGCGTCAGGACTTCAGCCAATCCCTATTGTAATAACTGGCGAAATATTTTCTTTTAAGGTAATATTTTTTGTCTCGTGGTAGGTTTCGGCTGCGGTGAGTCGATTTCTCCCACCAGACACAAGCTTAGTGTTTGTGACTGTACACTTTACTGGCAAAGAATGCCGCCGAGTCATTTAGCGTTCTGGTATGATGCTGTGCATTAATATAGAATTTTAGTGTATGATGCAGGATGCTGTGTAAAAACCGAAATTCCTAGCTCGCAGCCCGCTGCCATCTCAGATTGCATTATAATTTACTTAACACCAGGTGAGATCGCAGTCAAGGGCTGAATTGTAGTAGAATGAAACAGATTTTCCTGGTTTTACTTTGACGCATTGTATATTATTAAATTTTTACTTTTTTTTTAGTATCGTGGCATTGTGATGGGAGTAACAATGGCCGTCGGTTCCATGGCAGATTTCTTACAACTGCTGTTCTTTAAGCCCTTAGCGAAAGCTGTAGGCATACATGTATCATTTTTCTTCTTCGGAAATGTCTGCCTAATCACAGCAGCATACGTCGTGCTAGTCATACCAGAAACCAAAGCAAGAAGTCTTGAAGATATTTATAGAGATCTCGGGAAAAATAAGTCAGCAGGTGAAAAAGAAGCTACGGAAAATAAAGAGGAAATCACAAGATTTTAATTGTAATATTACCTACATACAATCAACAAATTAGTCAATATTGCTTAATAAATATAATATACACGTACCTATATTCCTTTCTCGTTTTAATTTTATTCAAGATCACCACTTCCACTCATTGCCAGCTCAGAATTGCATTAGTCTCCACTCTCCTCTCAGAATGAGAAAGAGTTTGGCTATAGTCCACCATGCTGCCCAAGTGCGGATATTTCATTCACTGAAAATGCAATTTAAATTAATTTAAATGTAGTTGTACATACAGTAGTATAAAAGGTAAGAAGATACAAATGAAAATAATAGGTTTACATACCTAAATCTATGAATAAGATGAGCTTAAAGCAGTACCTAGACTACGTAAGTACCTACACGTCTACGTCATGAGTTTGACGTGAGTTACTCACAAATTAGTCATTATTTTGACTAATTTCTTAAACTGGGCACTTTCAAGTAAAGATTTTTATATAAACCTGTGAAGATGATATTCCTAGGGGCGCAATTTGAATGCCATAAGCCTACTTTGTCGTAATACGACAAAGTAGGCTTATGGCATTAGGGTTTACAAATTGTGAAAAACCAAATTAAATTTGAATTTCGCGGGCAGACCCTTGTCTTCCACCTTAAGGACACCTAGAGCAGGTACCAATAGCAAAACTTGAAGTACCTACGCTTTTTGTGTAGGATAGACGTCTAAATTTCTAATCTGTTCTCTTTTGAGTCAAGGATTTCTAAAGAACACGCCCTGTGCCACGGTCTCTCAAAAGCTCGCTGGAATCATTCTTCTACCCATCGCTGGTCCACAACTGGGCATTGATCTCACAGAGTGAGAAGGGCTATAGTCCACCACGCTGGTCAAGTGCGGAATGGCTTCTTTTCACTTACCTTGAGAATTAATATTCTCAAGGTATTTATGATGTCGTCGTTAATTATCACCATCACGTCTTATACTTAGCATACTTGACTTCCTGCAGGCACCTACCAATTTTGAATAAACATACTTTGAACTTTGAAAGTTCCCAAGTATCACACAGCTGATGACAGAACTAAAAATCTAAACTATTCGATACTCTCAAAGCGGCGAACTGGTTTAGACCTATGAGATTCAATCAATTCAATCTAATATGAGAAATAGCAATCAGTGATTATAGCACATGAGAACAACATCAAATATCGTAGGTATAAGTATTTCAAATACACGGATACATTAATTTATGTGAATAAATTAAAATCTTAATAAAATAATAATTAATCTCTTTAGAAAATTATTGTTTGCTCAAGGCACATTGCGGCGATGAAGCAAAGCATCATCCATTCTGTCAATACTGTTAATATTATAAATGCGAAATTGTGTTTGGTTTTGTGTTTGGGTTCAAGTGTTGGTTACCACCCTACCGGTAAAAGATAGGTGCCGACTTTCGAATATTAACGAGTACAATTTTAGGACAAGGCTTATACGCAGAGTTATTTTTTATTTAGTGTTATAAATGTGGTACAGTCACGAGTACTTAAAGCTATACACTTTGGACTTGGGACTGGCCCCATGGGCTATGATGCACAGCAAAAATCGGAGCTCAACTAGGAGCTTGGCTCTACTAAAGATCTCATTGCTTTTTAACAGTAAAGTTTTTTGTGCTGTTTTGGCACTACTGAAAGCCAAAAACCAAGAAAAGAAGAAGTGAAAGCATTATGATTAGAACTTGTGAGCCTTGGCAACCGACTTTACATGGGATGTTTTTGGCGGGATAATTTATATTCTTCTCGTATGTATATATTCAATACTCGGATTACTGGTTTAGTCGGTCACAGACGTGTGCGTAGGCTATATGCCTACGCATATAACTTAGACCTACACTTTTAAAGTCGCGTTTAGTGTGTTAATATAATAGGTATTATTATTAACTTAAATACTTAAATGAAAATTTAAGTTTACCGTCTGGTAAGATGAGCAACCAAACGGGAAGATAGTAAGCCCCCCAGTCCTCAGTAACGCCACAAATTGTAGGTTTGTTGCTAAGTGTGAACCAAGTGTAGAATATTAATAAATAGATACAAGTGATACAACCTACTAAAAGTATTTCATTGGCGGATGAAGTGGGTGTGTTGCAAAATGAAATTTTACGGGATTTTCCGGGAAGGAGGTCAAGTTAACCAAGTTCTATGCGCCGTTTTAGGTAAGAAAAGTGTTAGTTTTTAATATTTTAAATTTAACTTTTTTTGTAAACGTAAATTATGAAATTTAATTCCGCCGTGTTAGGTAAGAAAACAGTTTTTTTTTTTTGTAAACGTACCAATAATAATTATTAAGAATTTTAATTCGGATCTTTTTATTTAAACATGCAGATAGGCACATATTGATAGATTTATTACGATATTTTCTTCATCGTAATAGTGGTCTTAATATTGTAATATCGTAATCCTAGCCAGAAAAGTTATCTATAAAATACTCTAACGTGTTAGGGTTTGAACTTCAGTGTAGGGAAATTTTATATGGCTCGATCCTAGAACTACAGTACTATTTATTACGTATTCTGTGCTAGAACCTAGTTATTAAGGATGAAAATCCAGGTTTTCTGGCCAGCTGTATAAGTTAAGTAAAGAAATCTCGAATTTAAGTTTTACTGATTTAAGTTTTTAATTTAAGTTTGGAAATACTTGATCTTTCTTTCTTTCTGATTTACACATTTGACATTTTTGTATATTTTTCACAGAATTGGGAATTACAATTATTAGAAATATAAATTTTACTAGTGTAATTCAATATAGCATGAGTAGGAGAACCCGTATTAGTGCTTTCTCGAACATTGACTATCGCTTTCGCTGTATTTTATTTATTGATTGTCACTATATTTTTCGTCTAATAGTAAACCTGCCAGTGTTGGCGTATGGAGCCAGCATAGGATGGATGTCTCCCATGACCCTACTCCTACAGTCAGAGTACTCTCCGAAGGGCGTCCCCCTTACCGATGCAGAGGTGCGTAGGTAGATATCTAGTCTACGCGACTTGATTCATTTTTCGACTTTCTAATTTCTTACCCGACTACGGCAAGTTCAAAAGGAAGGGTTATGATTTTAGCGTTCTATGTAATGTATGTTTGTATTTTTGTCATTTTCCACCGTAGCGCCTAAACTACTGAGCCGATTTTGATGAATGAGGTGTCAATAAATTCGTGGACTGACTACATTTCACACGAACAAAATCGACATGAAGGATGTGGATTTGGTTCGTGTAAAATGTGTCTGTGGGGTCTGTCTGTCTATCTGTCTGTCTGTCTTTTTTCAATTGAATTTTATGAAAATTGGTACAGAAATACTGTATCATGTGTATACTGAAGAAGGACGTACTCCGGATCCGGAAAAACGCGGGGATTAAAAAAAAAATATCGAAAATGTCGAAAAATGTCGAAGTCACGGGATAGAACCATGCGTTTGTTTTCTGTAATTTACTTTTGTTATGTGTGGTACAAATAAAGAGTATAATAATAATAATAATAATAATAATACTCTCCCTCCTCCAAATACCTACTAGATAATACTCTCCCTCCTCCAAATACCTACTAGATAATACTCTCCCTCCGCCAAATACCTACTAGATAATACTCTCCCTCCTCCAAATACCTACTAGATAATAGTCTCCCTCCTCCAAATACCTACTAGAAAATACTCTCCCTCCTCCAAATACCTACTAGATAATACTCTCCCTCCTCCAAATACCTACTAGATAATACTCTCCCTCCGCCAAATACCTACTCAATCATGATGATCTTTATCCTCAATGCTAAACAGCTCTTTGTGGACCACGAGGATTCTTCCATCGATCTTCACTTGCGCTCATTTTAAACTACCAAAAAGGACGGACGGTTTAATTCAGTGCGCAATTTTTTTCTTTGCTTTACTATGTAAGTACAATGAATTCTCCGAGATTACTGAACCGATTTGCGAATATTTTTTACTGGCTAGAGAAGGAGCCTATAAAATTTTCAGAATCCAACTCCTTAATCCTGATGCTATAGGATACACTACTCCTAAAGCAAAGGTATTTATAAAATTGTTGAACAAATATGTTTTCTTATTATTGGAATTAACTGCAACACAGTACTGTGAGTTCCTGACCTCTAAACTAGGAGAACCCGTATCTTAGGGACCAGTGTCTTACCAAACAAAGGGTAGTGAATAAAATTAGTATAGTAGGTTTTTTTTATCGACTACAAGTTAGCCCTTGACTGCTCGCACTGTACTGTACTGTAGAGTGTAGGTAATAACCTAAGCAGGTAATAAGCCGTAGGTAAAGCTAGGGCGGAAGTAGGGCGGCTAAAAGATTCTCATCAGCTTATACTGTACGCTTACTCTGAGTTTTTACATTGCAAATCAGGTTGATCGACGTGAGAACTCACCTCGCCAAGTGTAAGAAATGGACCCAAAAACTCAGATTGCTTTAAAATCACAAATTCAGCGTTTGGAGCGCTGGCTGTGAATAAATACACGAAATGATGAAATGAGCTCTAAACCAATGCAGTTAAGGTTCATTTTACTTTAACGTTCGCTTACACTTGGTGAGGTGAGCTCTCACGTCGATCAATCGTATTTGCAATATAAAAACTCGGATTAAGCGCACAGTCGGATATATGTACACGTGTGGTACAGTTTAGGATTGAAATTAAGAAGATGTTACTAATCCCAACAGTTGAACATTCACGGGTTTAAGTCATATAATATGACTACCTATTGCTTTTTTAAATACTTACTGCAAGAGCCATAGAAAGTAAAAACAGTGATATCTTCCTCCCGACTTTATCCCCGATGTGAGCCATCACTAGGCCGAACACTATGCATGCTAAATATGGTGCGGATGCCATGAGTGATACCTAAAACAGTAATACGTTATATTGTATCCATTTACTTATTCTATGGTCAAGGTCACGTTAAAAGAAAGAGGTTGAAACATTTCTGTATCTAGGAACAACCAGATGATGCCCGTGGTTTCAAGGATCCGCCAAAGCAGACTTACTGGGCGGTGAATATCGCAAGCTACACGCGCAAGCGCAACGCTGTGCCATATATATTTGTCTGCTTTGGCAGATGTTAACGAATTAAGCTTCTTGTTCCTTGATTATCATGGACTTCCGCTGTGACCGATAAGATTCTCCTCAAGGCCTTCCAAATCGCGATGGTAGTTACTCTAGCGAGGGAGGTTTGTGGTGCTATACCGGTCCTCAACTTCGCTGGAGAGATCTTTACATTGACTTCGAAAGACAGCGGACTAGTTCTCACTGCGAATCAACAGGCTATGATTCTTGGAGTTGTCCAAGTAGTCGGCTCTATACTTGCTTCCAGTGTGGTGGAACGGTGTGGGAGAAAGGTATCTATGTTATAATATAACGTTGCTGTTGAAGTTTTGGAAAGGTAATCGTTTTGGGGTGTGTTGTTAATAGAAGGATATCAAAGTCAAGGATAGACATGAGGTCATGATTTACTGTGATATTCAACTTTTTTTTTGAATATCAACATTCAACACACAACACACACTATTGCACGTTGCTGTATGAGCAGCTTTAATTAAACAAACTCTTCAGCTTTAGAGCATTTAGTTTTCGACCTAAATGGATAATATACCAACGATTCCCCAGAGCTGTCATCGAGTAAATCCTTGTTTTACTTTGGATTTTAAATAAAATATTTCCTTTCTATTGCAAAAACTTGTCTTTGAAATCTCTTGAAAATCGGTTCACCTCACACCTGTTTCAAATATTCCCCGGAAAAAAGACACATATACAAATTCAAAAATGAGGATTTGGGTTTTGGTCATGTCATAATAATTATCCTTATAATTAATATATTCACTAATAATAACCCTAAAGTTTTTTTTAATGAGCTAGTTTGCCGCTATTTTGCGCTCTCGGCAGCTTCGACTAGGAAGTCTATGAGCTGAGAGAAGTGAATTATTGCAAATTATTTTTTATTTCATTCATAGTCGCGTACCTTTTTTTAAACCTTCGTGGTTTTTCGCTGTGCTACCCAACAAAGCTGTATCGACTTTTATGTTGATAATAATAATAAAAAAAACTTAATACTTAACTTCTTTTGAAACTTTCAGCCACTCCTCTGTGTGACCTCACTAGTGTCTGGGCTAAGCATGTGTTTGCTCGGCTCCTGGTTTCTGTTACGTGCTTATGCAATCCAGGCTCCTTCCTGGCTGCAGTGGCTGCCATTGATGACTTTGTGTGTATGCATATTTTGTGACGCGTCAGGACTTCAGCCAATTTCTATTATACTAGCTGGCGAAATATTTTCTTATAAGGTACTCAAATTTTATTGGTCTGAATGGAGGTTTTGACTTGGTGTGTGAGTCACACACCAAGTGACTACTAGTGTCACACAGTGTGACACTAGTAGTCACGGTCGATACCGAAAAAGACTAGCCCGCAATCATCTCAGATTGTATTATCATTTACTTACCACCAGGTGGCAAGGCCTAAATAGTAGTGGAACAAAAGTAATAAAATAAACAGTTGATAAATACAGGTCATTTCTTTCTTTCTTGACTTCCCTATATCATTTTTTTTTAAATTATCTTTATTTATTTTCGGTTCACGCGGGAATTCTTTAATTTTCCGGCCTATGTGTTATTCCAGACTACAAGCTATCACTGTGCAAAATTCCATCCAGATCTGTTAACGCGCGTTCTATCGTGATTGAGTAACAAACATCCATCTATGCCATTCATCCAAACTTTCGCATTTATAATAATAGTATACTCGTAGAAGATACTACGATAACTATTCTACTTTTTTAATTATTTTACTGCATAACTAACTAACTGCTACATAAAATTCTAATCCCGTCTAATTCTATCTACCTAATCCCTTCTTTAACACTATTAGAAAGTTAAACAGGATTTTATCCGGAACCGAATCCGGTTCAGATAAATGCCATTTAGTTAACCACCCAATTTTTTTTTAAATTCAATAATTACAGAGCTTGTTCCCTCATACAAATTCTTACTTTCACGCATTATATATTTAATTTTTCTTTTTTTTAGTATCGTGGCATTGTAATGGGAGTAACAATGGGCGTCGCTTCCATGTCGGATTTTCTGCAACTGCTGTTCTTTAAGCCTTTAGCAAAAGCTGTAGGCATACATGTATCATTTTTCTTCTTCGGAATTGTCTGCCTAATCACAGCAGCATACGTCGCTCTAGTTATACCAGAAACCAAGGCAAGAAGTCTTGAAGATATTTATAGAGATCTTAGGAAAAATATGTCAACAGGTGAAAAAGAAGCTACGGAAAATAAAGAGGAAATCACAAGATTTTAATCAATAGGTGTATATATATATAAAAATCAATGCCACTTTTCGTTGTAATTTTATAACTCAAGAACTATTTAGTAGATGGTTTATGTGAAGTTTGCACAAAATCGGTCGAGCGGTTCTTCATTTATCACATTTTTTGTAAACTATTTATACGTAGCGAAGCACGTACCGGGCCGCTAGTTGTTAATACATAATTAAAGATTTTTTTTTAATTTAACGTAAAACCAACGAATGAGTCAATAAACCCACCTATATCCTGTCTCGTTTTTATTTCATTCAAGATCACCACTTCCACCCACTACCAGCTCATTAACTGAACACAAGTCTCCACTCTCGTCTCAGGATCAGAAATAGGTTGGCCAGTGGCCACAGTCCACCACGCTGCCCAAGTGCGGATATTTAATTCAATGAAATGCAATTTAATTTGAATGTAGTTGTACATATAGTAGGTAGGTATATAGGGTAAGAAGATAGGTACAAGTAAATAAATAAATAATCCTTTATTCAGCCAAAAAATTATGTCTAAACTAGCAGATGCCCGCGACTTCGTTCGCGGGAAATAAGTTTTTTAAGTTCCCACGGGAACTCCCTAGTTTTTGGGGTAATATATATAGCCTATGACACTCACAAATAATGTGGCTTTATATTGGGGTATATAATATAGATCCAGAGGGGTCACAAACTCACAATTCACAAACTTTGAACTTTGTACTTAAACCTTGAACTTTGAAAGTGCACAAGTATTATCAAGTTCGTTGTGTAGGTTTTATATACACATATACAGATGACAGAACTAAAAATCGAAATTATGCGATATTCTCAGAGCGGCGAACTGGTTTTCTTGAGACCCATGAGAAGGTCACAGTCACTGATTATAGCCCACGAGAATAACATCAAATATCGTAGGTATATTTCAAATAAGTGAAAACATTTTATGTGAATAATTTAAAACCTTAAAATAATAATTAAACTCTTTAGAAAATATTGTTTGCTCAATGCACATTGCGGCGATGAAGCGACGCGTCAATACTTCATACGATAATAGATAGATGGATAAATTCTTTATTGTCACACATAACATTGAAATAAGTTTATTATACTTAAAAAAAACTGTTAATGTTAGTATTAAAATTGGAAGCGGAGGAAAAGCAGGCTCGAATGCAATGATAGGTACCTACTTAAATGATAAATGATTTATTTATTTCATGTAGGATAACGACTCTCTACCATCTCTCTAAGTCTAATGCGTGTAACCATTTGAATTATTTTGCTATTTGGACATTACTACTCAATGGAGATGATGAGCCGATTTCCGGGACATTGTCCTCGTGGATCACGGGGTTTTAGGGATCGTTCCAAAGATTTTCTGAAAATAACTACTTACGTTGCAGGTGCAATAAATACTACTTGCCAATAAGCACTGCCCTATAAATTAAAAACAAATCGTACTTATGAGTTACTAGCTGATGCCCGCGACTTCATCCGACTTCATCCCACAGGAACTCTATAATTTTGTGCCTATGTGTCATTCCAGATTATATATGTAGTAAGTATAAACTTATATAACTTCACTAATTACATAAACTACCTAATATGTTTTTTCTTACTTATTGTACGCACTGTGATATCAAACCCAGTCCCCACTACTAAAGGTTAACTGGAAGAGAATACCTCTGGGTACAAAATATAAACAATAGATGATTGTCCCTTTCATGATTCACTTTAATTAGCTCTCAGGCTATATTGATAATTACATTTACTAGTATGACGATGGCTTCCGTACAAACACGTCTTGTGTTTCGATGAATAAAACTTAAGTAAAATAATAATTGTAACGTGTATTTATATCTATTGTTAGACCAAATTACTTCATAAATAAAGTGTTGCAGAATGTCCAGAGAATATCACATAACACGACACTCAAAATTTTGTTGTATCTGTTTACTGTGATAGAGCTATCTATACAAGTGGAAGCTATGGATTAAAATAGTTCAACTTATACTTTTGTTTTACTCGTATTATTCAAGTGTCCAAAAGTGTCATTCATAGAACGTGGAAGATAAAAAGGGAAAAATATGTAAGTACCTTCAAAAGTAATTATTCTTAGATATTTGTATTACAAGGTTACTTTGTATCTTCTTACAAAATTATTGTAAAGGTGATTCTTTGTTCTAAGTTTCTAACCTATTCTCCTCAACCAATTACTCAATTTTGGGTAAACTTGGTATGTGGATCAAAGAATAATAACATTTACATCCGTGAGTGGATCTGTCTCTCGAATTCCAAGTATGGATAAAATCGTAGGTCAGTATGTGGGTCACTTTGATAAATAGAGACGATTTAATAGAAATGTGGTCGTTATTATGCATTAGATACACATTTGTGAATGTAATAACAGCAGCTGACCCTTTCTTTCTTTTGCTCCAAAATAACTTTTCAGCGTTCATATATAGTTCTAACCTGGATTAGTGCCTACTGAGAACTGTCTCGTTGGTCTAGTGGTTAGCATGTTTGACTGTTTTTGATGTTTTTCTGACTAGAAATTCTCAGTACTAGCCCGGAGTTAGAAAGTTGGCGGTGTTTCACCCCCGTGCATCAGAGAACACGTTAAGCCGTCGGTCCCGGTTATTGTCACTAACATGATAATAGTCGGTAAAGCCCACCAACCCGCATTGGGAGCAGCGTGGTGGGTCTAAGCTCTAATTCCCTCACTCTTAAGAGAGTGAAGGCCTCTGTGCCCGGCTGTAAGACGTTAATGAGCTGTAGTGGAGATGGAGAATTTCATGACAGTGAAACCCAATGTCCAATGATATATTTGGCCATTTACCGGCCCAACCCGGGATCCTATTCCGAGTCATCTAAGTAAAAGATACTAAGTAGTACCTAACTACTAAACGCTGTTGTTGTGGAATTACCATTGTTTAATTACCGTGACTACTGACGACGTTATAGCCTACTAGCTGATGCCCGCGACTTCATTTTTTGGTTTTTTGGTTCCCGCGGGAACCCTTTAATTTTCCGGGATATAAAATACCTTATGTGCTATATAATCTATCTCTGTTCCAAATTTCATCCAGATCCGTTCAGCCGTTAGGGCGTGATCGAGTAACAAACATCCATCCATACATCCATCCATCCATACAAACTTTCGCATTTATAATATACTAGCTGACCCGGCGAACTTCGTACCGCCTTAGTATGCAAAATTAAATGTATATTTTTCAATATTTCTGAGAGATTTTCTTAATATTTTTTTCCGTAAGAACCTTCTCCTAATAATAACAAATACAACAAAAAAAGAATTAGTGAAATCGGTCCAGCCATTCACGCGTGATGCCGTGACCAAGGAAAACGGGTTTCATTTTTATATATATAGAAGTAAGTATTATTATATATGACACTAGCAAATAATGTGGCTTTCTATTGGTACCAAAATTTTCAAAATCGGTTCAGTAGATCCAGAGATTACACCCTACAACGTCACAAACTCACAAACTTTACCTCTTTATAATATTAGAATAGATGTGAGATAAACGGTTTGGCCTTTACAAGATACTAAGATAGAGGTATAATATATTTATATAGTACTTTACACCTACTTCAACAGGACCTTAGAAGGCATTTAGTATGGACTAGTTGAGCCATTAAGGACCTTAAATAGTCCCACTATTTATTGCTTTGTGAATTGCGTTAGCACCAGCTTAATTATTGAATTGAATTATTGAATTAGACATGGTCTAATTTTGTCTATTGAGATCTAATAAAATTAGACCATGTCCACGACTTCGTCCGCGTAGGTTTTTTAAATCTAGGGAGAACTCTTTGATTTTTGTGATAAAAGTAGTCTGCGTCAGTTTCCAAGATGCAAGATATTTCTGAACCAAAATTTCGTCAAAATGGCTCGATTTGTTAAAACAACGTGTAAAGGTCAAGCAAACTCACTTTTATATTTTATAATACCTACATAATATAAATAGATATGGAAATACATACATACGCAACTTTTAACTCAGAGTTTCTTGCCGGTTTCTGTTCAGTAGATTCAGCTTTTCAAACCGTGCCCGTGGAAGAGTCTTGTCATCTTTTTATACCTACTTACCAGTTACCAGAGACAAGTTTGCCTTTAAGAAAAAAATATTTCAGAATTTGAGTAAAAATAAATGAACCGCTTTCGCATTATACCTTCCAGGTGGTGTTTTTTTTTAAAATGAGGTCATGTATTCAGTCAGCGAAGATATATGGTCCGAATAAGACGCTCGTGTTTCAAGTATAAGAATTCCGACCAACTTCAACTTGATTTGGATAAATTAAGGTGAGGCCAATGAACTAGTATATAATTACTAGAGGTCGCCCGCGACTTCGCCCGCGTACAATTTCTATGAGATTCCTATGAGATTATGAAATATTCCCGCTGCTAAAAGCCGAAATGCTGATTTTCTTATATACTTCAAAATCATAGAACTTTTATAAAACTAAGTAAATGATAAAAGAGCATGGATTTGACTCGCACCAGCAAGGACTGCGGTCACTTATGTTACACACATTGATGTAATTGGAAATGATTTTTTCAAAAGAGCAACCACCGAGTTTCTTGCTGGCTCTTCTCGGTACGAGAAGGAACGGCATTCCGAACCAGTGGTAGATTCACTCGACGATTCAAAAGCACGTGTAAAAGTCTACTTGAATAAAGATTTGAGTTTGATGAAAATGTTCAAAAATTATAAGTAAGACAAAAGGGGCTAAAATGGGCGGCGGTTATTATATTGAGTTCGAGTACTGTATGATGTTAGATTTATCATTTGTATCATTGATTTTGTTTTGAAAGGAGTTCCTTAAGTAATGATTAAGCTAAACTCACACGGAATCGGCTTTTTTTATAAGTTTTATTGGCTACCAAACTAATTTATAATGATTTGCCTTTTTACAGATGGTGACTGTAACACTACCAGTGGTTATATTATTTTCTTTAGTAACGATGACAATGCAGGGCGTTCGTACTAAGCGGCTGGATCTTACTCCAAAAAGAGCTGGTGAATAAAAAATATTATTACGCTCTAATACGAACTAAGTGAAGCGACGCGTCAGAAAAGGTGGCACCTGAGAGTTCTTAGAGCCAGCGCTGACCAAACGTTCCAAGTGACAGCAAGCGAAGTCGAGATGCGACGTAATTATTCAGTGGCGGCTAATCCACGGTAATATGGACGAGAATCGGCCCTCTTTTCGTTTCGTTTCGGTCCCGTATGCTGCGTGATGACACTAAGAGCTCGCTCATTTCATAAAAATTTCAATCGTAATTCAATGTAAGTAAGCTGAGTTGTACCTAGCTTATAAAAACGAACCAGTGGCTCCAAGTCACTCCACTTCATCCGTGGGTAACTTACTACTTTTGTTTTTTGTATTTCTGATATCAATGAAACAAACTATTTCAAGTCATGAAGGAACTAGAAGTTCAATTTGTTATAATCCGCCCCGCAATCCGCAATCTTCCAAATGACTCTCAACGTACGTTTCACTCCGATACACTCTGTTAAGAGTAGTTTGGAAGATTTCTGTGGTGTGGTGAATATCGCGGGCTATAAGTGCGGAATACACCCTGTACCATATAGATTTATGCATGGTGGGAGGCTTCGGCCGTGGCTAGTTACCACCCTACCGGCAAAGACGTGCTGCCAAGCGATTTAGCGTTCCGGTACGATGCCGTGTAGAAACCGAAGGGGTATGGGTTTAATATAACTGCCATGCCCCTAACAAGTTAGCCCGCTACCATCTTAGACTGCATCATCACTTACCATCAGGTGAGATCGTAGTCAAGGGCTAGCTTGTACCTAGTGGATTAAAAAAAAAACCTATTGTCGCGGATTTATATAGCGAATTAAACTTCTTAATGTTCCTTCATTATTATGGACTTCCGCAAACTAACGCATGCTTCTATCCAACATTTCAGGTCAAACAACATGCATAACGAAAAATAATATGCAGGGGGTATGTGTGCACGAATCAGCTTGTAATGAAGATCACACCATTATGCCTGGTGGCGTGCTAGATGATATTGATTTTAGGTGAGGGATGCAAATAAAATGATAACGCTCCATTAGTAAAAGCATTTAATTTAATTATTTATATATTCATTTAAAACAAAATTATGTACAAGATATAATAAAAACTTATAGACTAAACGTTAATCTAAAATCCTTATTACCTACTAACAAAAATAAAAATAAAACCCTAATCAAAAAGACCACCCCTGGTTGCCTCTGGGCCAAAGGTACCCATCAAACTTGCAGCATTGCCGCGCTGAATGGCGATGGATAACCTTTGAACCAGGTAGGAACCAGAACGTGGGTCACAGCCCCTTTCCCTCAAACGACAGCCGATCTCTCTTATAAATTTTTTGCATCTCCACCCCAGCATCCCATCGTCTCCACCGCCAGTGGGAAAAATAAATATTGGCCCATTAAATTATTATCAATTAGTAAAACCGATTTAAACTACAAATAAATGCACCTACAATATTTCAACTTTCAAATGCGTAACGCATTAATGCTTACTTAGGTTTATCCATACTTCCATACTAATATTATAAATGTGAAAGTGTGTCTGTCTGTCTGTCTGTCTGTCTGTCCGTCCGTCTGTCTGTCTGTCTGTCCGTCCGTCTGTCTGTCTGCTACGCTTTCACGGCCCATCTGTTAAACCGATTTTAATAAAATTTGGTACTGGGATAGTTTAAATCACGGGGAAGGACAGGCTACTTTTTATCCCGGAAATTAAGGAGTTCCCGCGGAAATTAAAAAAAACTTAATTCACGCGGATGAAGTCCCGGACATCATCTTGTTATTTTATAAAGTAATAAAAATACTGACCTTTGTCTTCTTTGGGTTCCAAATTTCCAAACGAATAATAATTAAATAATTCTTTTTTCCCTCTGGAATAGAGAAAAAAGACCGTGCGCAGCCCAAACTGACTGGTGCTGTACTTCAGACGTAATTCCTCCTCCACAGATTGGTGCCACCCAAAGTGGTAATTATTACTCACAATTAATTACCCACTTAACTTCCTGCTTACTTACTTCCTTAAGTACATTGTAATCGACGAAATGCGGGTAAACCATGCTAATGGTAGTTACTGCATTCATTATTTGACGACATTTCTTGGTCAATTTAGTTAGTGCTGACTAAGGTGCTGACATTTTTGTTCATTCTAGCATATACTTTTTTTTATCCACTACAAGCTAGCCCTTAACTGCGATCTCACCTGATGCTAAGTGATGATGCAGTCTAAGATGGTAGCGGGCTAACCTGTTAAAGGCATGGCAGATATATTAAACCCATACCCCTTCGGTTTCTACACGGCATCGTATCGGAACGCTAAATCGCTTGGCGGCACGGCTTTGCCGGTAGGGTGGTAACTAGCCACGGCCGAAGCCTTCCACCAGGCAATTACTAACCTACTTACACATACTAATCTTATTTATTAAAAAGTTTGTAGCGTTAGTGTTTTTTTTTGATTTCACATGGGATTGCACTATTGGGGTCGGAACTTTGTTCCTTATATTCTATTATATTACTCTACAAAATCAGAATTTAACTAAATAAGGTTTTTTATCATGTAGAAATTTACAGTCAAATGCCTCAAATGAATTGTGTTCTTAACTTTTTTTATCAATTACAGATCAATGTCTTGCACTAGAAAACGATGTGTGTCCTTGGTGCGTTTTACTATACAAGTGAGTAAAAGTACATATTTACTCGAACTCAAGGCACTGCGTGTGGTAACGCGTCTTTTCTTAGACTTACTAAAGAAACTGAATTTTATTAAAATAATTATTTAATGAATCTATTAATTAACTAGCTGACCCGGCGAACTTCGTTCCGCCCAAAAGTCAATGAAAGACGAAAGTAGAGAACGTCAAATGATTGACAGGAAAGATAGGTAGAACCGTTTATATGGGAAAATGGCATTGTTGTTTTTACTATCTTTCTCGCGATTTCTCCACCTTTTCTCCCTGGACTTTCCCTGGACCAACCTTCCCTGGACTACGACAAACATTTCAAAACCAAAATCAATTAAATCGGCCCAGCCGTTCTCGAGTTATAGCGAGACAAACGAACAGCAATTGATTTTTATATAGGTATATAGAATAGAAGATTATTAGATCCAAAATAATAAGCAATTTCCACGAGTCGCTTCAACTCTACAGCAATAGGTATGCTACGAGTACGATCCTAAAAGACTACTTATATTATTTTCCAAACTCTGAGTGTAATTTTTACTAAAATATTATGTTTAATTTTTATGTATACTTAACTAACAAGATGATGCCCGTGGTGATCCGCCCGCGTGATTTAGTTTTTTTTTAACCCGTGGGAACTCTTCGATAAAAGTAGGCTATAGATTTCTAGGTCTTTAACAGCTATATCCATGCAAAATCATGTTAAACTATAGCTCCGTTTCGGAATGGATGAGAGACAAGCTAATACCATTACAATAATAACACACTTAAGCTTATATTTTTTACAGTATTTAATTAGTGATTGAGACACATTTTACTCACACAGTTACTGGATATTACTGGATAGTCCTGCACTTTACGACCATCAAGACGTGGAGAGAAATGAGGAGTAGATAGATATTTGATTGCGCTTGCCTAGAATATAGAGAAAGATTCTACTGTGACGGCCGACATAACATCCAACTTTGGCACTGCGTACCTACTTGATTAAGATCCAGATGACTTTGAAGTTCTTTCTATTTGTAACTTTTTGAATTTTTCTTTTTATACAACAGTGTCGTAGACGTAAAGCCGACAGCCCGTCGTCCTTTCTGCCTGGGAGCCTTAATCGGTTCGAGGGTCATCATCACTGCATCAACCTGTCTTTTGACAGCTCAAAAGAAGATGTTGTATGCTCAAGTGCCGAACTCGGCAAATCCTGGGAAGAATTATACTGTAATTCGTCGGCAGCTCCATCCGGATTATAACAGCGGTAAGCTTTAGATCTTATTACATTTAAACCTTATGGACTAGGACTTGAATCCTAGAAATAAAACGTAAGCTAGGAACTAGATTACTCTTGCGTCATTTATGATCAACTTGGCGGCACCCGGGGCGATCATCGTGGTGTTACCCTAAGAATGAAAACTTAAAATCAATAAAAGTCTTATACCTATATTATGTAAATCATTTATTTACTAGATGACCCACCCTGGCTTAGCACGGGTGGAATTACCTTACGTGCTACAGTCTTCATCTATGTATTAATTATTTATTGGTTGATAGTAGGTATTAATTATTAAGCAGTTTATTACGCTCCCTCCAATTGTAATTTTAAAAATAGAAAATGTACAGAACAGTTAGGTACAGTTTCATTAAAGTATAGAATACAAATTAAATATGATTCGTAATAATACAGTGTTAAGTACAACAAAATAAAACTTGACGATTGTTAAATACATTTCTTAACTAGCTGACGCCCGCGACTTCGTACGCGTGGATCGAGGTTTTGTGGTTCCCGCGGGAACTCTTTAATTTTCCGGGATAAAAAGTAGCCTATGTGTTATTCCAGACTATAATCTATCTCTGTGCCAAATTTCATCCAGATCCGTTCAGCCGTTGGGGCGTGATTGAGTAACAAACATCCATCCATACATCCATACATCCATACCGACATCCATACATCCAAACTTTCGCATTTATGATATTATATAAATATAATATAATATAATATAATTATATATATATATATATAAGTAAAGAAGTAAAATTAATTAATTATTAATATTGGGAGGAAGCTTTATCATAATTGAATACAGAGTTATAATCATATATGATGGTAATATAAATATTATGGAGACTATAGTCACCCTATTGCGTAAAAATGGTTGCTACAGTGATGGCACAGAACATACAACCAACTCGGTGAGTGATGGGAATCATCTCTGAGGTGTCAAACACGAAACTAGCGACGGCCGAGCGACGGCGACAGCGGGGCGATGTGGTACGAGAGCCGACATAGCTACGAATTTCGGGAAGGCCCTTTAGGCAAACTGAAATTGTGAAAAAATATAATTTCGTCAACTGGCGAATCCAGTCCTGCTAGTCTGCGGTAGAGCGTTTGCGGTTATTTCTCTTCAAAAATATTTTATTAAAATTCCCAAAAAATATAATTTTGGCAATCTGAAATTTTAATCACGTATTTATTGAGTAATTTCAATAATACCTGCAAATCTCCAGACAAATTTTGCGGTTTTAAACGTGAATAAAGTTTTCAAATGAGTACGACAAAATTGCGGCGAAATTCGTCGCCAGCTCGTCGCTCATTTCGTGCCCGTACACTTACTCTACCGCTATTGGCCAAAATCCACTGTCGTAGCATGGTATTGTATTATAGATTCAATCGACCACGACATTTGACTGCATTGGACTGCAGAATTTAAGTGCTACGGACAAAGTTAAAGCAGCGCCATTTTACTAAACGACAAAAAGCTAAATAGTGAACTTGTTATCTTGTAGGAACTTAGACTTATCTACATAAGTTTGATGGAGTAACAATTTCATATTATAGTTAAATGTAGAGTATTTTTTTTAATATTAGACTGGGAGGGTGTATTGTTTGCAAGGCTTTTAGTTTATTTATCGGTTTATTTTCCTCCTTTTCCAGGTACACACCAATACGATTTTGGGATAGTCGTTATTGAAAACGACGTAGTATTCGAGAAGGGGAAGTCCCGAGGGGCCTGTATAGATCTCCAGAAACCGTTAGAAGGCGATTGTTTGGGATACGGATTCGATAATAAAGGAAAAATTACTTCGGTAAATATTAAATCTATTTGAACAGGACCTTTTAATTCGTCCATGTTGGCCTTGACTGCGATCTCACCTGGATGCCAAATGACGATGCAGTCTGATATGGTAGCGGGCAAACCTGTTAGTCTATAGCAGATGTATTAATTAAACAATCGGTTGGTACACGGCATCGTACCGGATGCAGTACGTCTTACGGTGATAACGAGCCACGCCTGATGCCTGCCACCAGACCAGACCAGAGACGTATCAGAAAATCAGAAATAATAAATTGCCCTGCGAGGATCGAACCCAGGACCTTCTACTTTTAAGATCACATACAAGCGTTCACAATTAGTGTGCAAAATGTACTTAAAGGCAAAAATCGACTTATATTTTGTTTGTGCTTTTGTAGGGCCGATATGTGTCTTAAGAGTAAGTTTTGAAATTGTTCACTAGCTTTGAAGCAAACCGTCTTAGTATTTCGATGGCATAACGTACCTGAATTAGCGTTTCTTAACTAAACCCCAAGACATTAAAGTGACCCAGGAGTCACGTTTACCGACTTGACAACTTAGAAACAGCCGAAGCAGAAGCTGCAAATCTTTTAAAATGGATCACAATGGGAGTCATGCAATTTCCCATGTATTTTATTTAATGGTCTTAGTCTTGATAAGTCTATTAAAGATTCTAGATAAGTTAATTGTCTTTTTGTAGTATGATAGTAGATAAATATATTATCTACTATCATTCTACGACAAATATACAAATATATTATGAATGTAGTAGGAATTCTGCGAGAAAGCACTTGCAAAAATAAGCTGATGTTTCGACTTTCGAGTTTCGGTAGATTTCAATTAAGTAGTACGTAGATAAATTAATTCAGGAATGGTCCATTAACGTCCTACTGCTGGGCACTCCACACTCATAGGAGAGAGGGAATTAGAGCTTAGTCCCACCACGCTGCTCCAATGCGGGTTGGCGGGCTTTAACGGCTATTATCATATTAGTGATAATAATCGTGACCGACAGCTCAACGTGCTCTCTGAGGCACGGGGGTAAAACACCACCAACTTCCTAACTCCAGTCTAGTACTGAGAATTTCTAGTCAGAACAACCCAACACTTAACTATGGCCCGACCCAGGACTCGAACCCGGGACCTCGTCGGCCGCAGTCAAACATGCAAACCACTAGACCAACGAGGCAGTTCAGTCAGTGGTGAATATAATTCGATTTAAATGAAAGCCACAAAACAGTAATAGGAAGGGTATTTGTCTGCCTGTTTACAGACAATAATGAAAGTGAGGAAAAACAGTTGCAGCAAAAACGGTAGCGCAATTGATGCCGCGTGTGGATTAAACGAAGATAACGTATGTATCGTGGCTGGAGGAGGACCCGTGCTATGCCAAAAAAATGTGAGTATACGAGTTACTACTTACATTACATAAGTAAAGTAAATAATTAACTATTTGTTAGGCATTCCGAATCAGTGGTAGATTCATTCGACTATTTAAAAGCACTTGTAAAAAGTCTACTTGAATAAAAAATATTTAAATTAAAATTGAAATTGTCATGTTTGATTTTCCAGACAATAGGCTAGCTTATGATTACGAGCCGCCCCCGTTCAGAGCTCAGACGAGCGCGTTTTTAAAGTCGTACGTTGGCGGTGTTCTATCCATATCTCACTAAAACTTATGAATTCTTCTGTGTGTGTTCACACTGGCACTTATTATGTTTTTAGAAGTTGAAAAATGAAAAAAAAAACAACGCCCAGCGTAATAGCTCTCGACTGAGCGAGAGCTTACTGATAAAAACCTGCGAATCGCCAGACAAATCTCACGTTTTAAACGTGAATAAAGTTTTTAAATGAGTACGAGTACGACAAAATTGCGGCGAAATTCGTCGCCAGCTCTCCGACTAATCGCATCGCCCCGCTGCCGCCGTCGCCCCGCCGCCGCTCATTTTGTGCCCGTACACAGAACCTTAGTCAAAGAAGGTTTAGGTCTTGAAGCAATACTAGTTAAACTTAATTGTATTAATTAATTATACTTAAAATTAACAGAGGTTAAAGTTTTTACATGTGTTTTTTAACGAACGTATCGTAATCATTGATAACTATGCCTATGCATGTATATTTTTCTTTTGTTTTCAGAATAAAGGTCCATACCCAAGTCTGTACCTCGCAGGCTTAGCTCGCGGCGTATGCAACGAGGACAACCAAGTGATGCTCGGAGGCATTTCACACTCTATGAAATGGATAGAGAAAGAACTTGCATTAATGAATATAACAAAAGACGTGTACACATAAAATGTTGTTTTATTTCATACGATAAAAGACTAACTTCGCCTTAACTTAACTAGAATAATAATATGGGACTCGGTCCATCATCACGGACAGGACTATTCTAGCGAATAAGCCTGACATCGTGCTGTTGGACCGGGCACAGTCGCGAGTGTTTTTGGTGGACATCACCATTCCCTATGACGAGAACCTTGTGAGAGCTGAGACGGAGAAAAAACTAAAGTATCTAGATGTGGCTCGTGAGGCATTCCGCTATGTGGCATGTGGAGTCCACTGAAACCTGCATCCCCATCGTTATATCTCCCAATGGTTTAATCCCAGTCAGCCTCGCTCACCATCTGAGGCGACTGGGATTCCGTGGCAGTTCACTCGCAGCCAGGATGCAGAAAGCGGTGTTGCTAGACACGGCTAGGATAGTCCGCCGGTTTCTCAACCTGCCCCCCTGACCCCCGGCCGTCTGGGCTACCCCGCTGGAGTGTTATCCTCCACCCGCTACAACTATTTATTTGTGTATTTGTTTATAATGTAAGTTTATGCATTTCTATTTATTTACGTAAGTTTATTATAGATATTTTGGCCTTATATGTATTTATTTTGTATGCGGGTGTGAGAGTTAAATTCATACCGATAATAATAATAATGTCCTACGGACTGAATTTCGGCCACGGCGGCCAATCTCCAGAGAGATTAGCCATCTGTGCGGGAGATATTATAGTGCACAAGTGTGTGCGCAAACACAGGTGCACTCTCTGTTCCTTTACTCTCATAGCCCGATGGGACGGAAAATCCGACACGACCGGAGAGAGATCAGGCGTAGGACCGACGGCTTAACTTGCTCTCCGAGGCACGGGGGTGAAACACCGCCAACAACTTCCTAACTCCGGGCTAGTACTGATAATTTCTTGTCAGAAAAACCCAATAATTCTTATGGCTCGACCCGGGACTCGAACCCGAGACCTCGTCGGTTGCTGTCGAACATGCTAAACACTAGACCAACGAGACAGATAACTTTACTAGCCTGATAGCAACTAGCCTAACACAGGATATATTATTGTGCTGAGTATGTACCAAAAACTGGTTAAACCTCTATTCCCTCACTCTAAAACTCTTATGGAATGACAACGTTTACTTAAAAGGGCATAGGGTTACTTAAAGGGAAGTCCTCGGCTTCGCCTCGTTCTCCCAATATTACTCAGCCGTGAATTGCTTTATTTCCGGCCCGGGCAGTAATGTACAAAGGTGGGAAAAGTTTGCTGCTTAGTCTGTTCATACTTAGTTTAAATTGCAGCAAAGTAAGAACAACTAATAATTTCTCCGCAAAATTTTAGCGGGGGACGAGGCAACACACAAATTTCTTTTCTTGGTTTTAAACGCTTGAACTTTGATGGTTCCTGGCAATGACTTTCTATTGGTTCCTGGAGTAAAATATCAATCAATAACTTTTTTTTAATCCACTACAAGTTAGCCCTTGACTGCGATCTCACCTCATGGTAAGTGATGATGCAGTCTAAGATAGTAGCGGGCTCACCTGTTAGGGGCATGGCAGCTATAATTTACCCATACCCCTAATCGGTTTCTACACGGCATCGTACCGGAACGCTAAATCGCTTGGCGGCACGTCTTTGCCGGTAGGGTGGTAACTAGCCACAGTCGAAGCCTCTCACCAGGCCAATTCATCGAAACAGAACTTAATGCGTGGTAATGCACTTACACTGCTTTTAGTAGTAGTAGGTATAAAATAATGACTAAGTTAGGTTTACACAACACTGAAGATATTGAAGAAATAGGTACCTATACATTATCACAATTAGTTATCATTAGGGTCGAAGAGTTCAAGTCGGGGTTCTCCAGTGGACAATAAATAAAACTTAATTAAATGTTTTTTTACATTTAGTAAATAACACACATGGATAGGTAATTAATTGATAAAAATAGTCTAAGATTATAACAAAACAGACTACCACTACAGCCTATTAACGTCCCACTGCTGGGCACAGGCCTCCACTCTCATAGGAGAGAGGGAATTAGAGCTTAGACCCATCACGTTGCTCCAATGCGGGTTGGCGGGCTTTAACGACTTTTATCGTGTTAGTGGCTTATTTTCAAATGGCTCAAAAGTTATATCAATACCTAAATACAACTTATACCTACCTTGTACATATACTATTGTTTAACTAAAAAGCATTTTGGTGGCGTTTGAAGAAGAGAAGATCATAAATGATTTTCTCTTGGTCGCAATTTTTTATAATTAATTTTGTTTCCTTCAAACGCACCAAAAAGATATTATTAAGTCCTAATCAAGTGAATTGCTGTTATCTGTCGAGGAGTTTTGTCCTCTATCTCTGATAATATAATATACCAAATCTTCATCAAAATTGGGCAAAACTTACCTGACGATACATAGTTACCTTCTAATAAAGAAAGATTTATTCAAATCATTTCAGATTTGACTAAGCTATGGAGTAAAATCAACAAAGAACCCCTATCCTGGAGGAACCATAAATTCTATCGGGATAAAAACTATCCTATATATTGACCCGGAGTATCAGCTACCGCTATACCAAATTTTATTGAAATCCGTTCATTAGTTTTCACGTGATGCGCGGCCATACAGACAGACAGACAGACAGGCAAAAATTAAATAAAAATTTGTTTTGGGCTCAGTATCGACTATCGATAGTAAAGCATACAGAGATTAAAATTTTCAGAATATATTAAATATCTGATGTCGTCCAGTTACAGTTTTTAACCCCAAAAAAGCAGGAGGTTCTCAATTCGGCTCGCATGATTTTTTTTATTATTTAAGTATAGATTTGTCGAAAATTCAAAGTTTGTCTTCATAACTCAAAGCTGTCAAGCTATTTTGGCAAAAAGCTGTTGAAGAGAGTCAAGTTAAAAATACAATTCACAATGCAAATCCTTGAAATTCCATAATAGGACGCACTTACAGCACTAACGGAACTTCCGAACTTGTCTCCCATTGCCGCGACGAGATACGTAGAATATATTAAATGTACAAAAACCTTCCAGTTACAGTTTTATTTTAAGTGAATAGGCAAGAGTGAATAGGCATCTTCTAGGCAAGCGCGTTCCAACCTAGACCTCATCATTGCTTTGCACTAAGCATGATTGTTGTAAAGCGCAAGCCTATCACGCAATTAAAAAAAAAAAGTATAGATTAGGTAAATAGTCATAGGGTCAAAATATGAATATACCTACCTACTCATTCATTTGTTAACGCCGGAGCAATATTAATTATTATCTTCTTATCAGTCAGAGAAGTGAGATGTTCAAATCAAGAAGTGGATAGTCAGTTTTGCAGTGGAATTGGAACTATAAACAAACGTTTAACGTAGAAACTTTAAACAATTTAAGTTCTCAAATTCCTTGGAGTATAAAAATCATTGGTGTAAAAAAGACAATTTTATTACATTGAGCTAAAAACTAGAAAAATAAATTGCACCACAAATAGTAGTTACCACAATAGTAAGTTCATAATAATTTAAATGTTTTTTTTTTTCATAAAACAAAACTTGAAATACGAACATATAGATTTTATATCCACCAATTTTCAAAAAAATATTGTTCATGGGTTTACAGATGGCGATTAACTTGCAACTTCTTGTTATAGCTTCATTATTGGTTATAACGATGGGAGCTCGCATAAGAAGATCGGAGCGATTCATAATAAACAAGACAACTAAAGGTGAGTAGTCGTTCCTAGGAAATCATCCGCGTTGTTTAAGTTTTTATATTTCCGCGGGAACTCCTTAATTTTCTGAGATAAAAAGGAGCCTATGTCCTTCCCTTACAATCTCTATACCAAATTTCATCAAAATCGGTTGCAAAGTTGAGCCGTTAAAGCGTAGCAGATAGATAGACAGACAGACAAACGGACCGACACACTTTCGCATTTATAATATTAGAATAGACTAGATGATGCCCTCAACCTTCTCCGCGAGGATGTAGGTTTTTCAGGGGTGCAAGGTAGTTTATGTCCGTTCTCGGGAAGCACGCTATTTCTGTACCGAGGATCTTCAAAATCAGTCGAACGGGCCGTGAAAGCATAATACATAGAAGCACAGACATACAGACAGACATACTTCAACATTTAAAATATTCCATGGTATCACTATTAGGTATTCCCAAAACCGAAAGCATCACTTTTTGAAAATACAAGGGGTACAGTTTCTTGTTGAAAAACATGTTAGGTTGAAAATTAAACCAACCGACTGTAATGGATGGGTTAGTAAATAACATTTTGAATCTTATGTTTTAGATGAGAAGTCTACTCCTTGTACAATTGATAACAGAGAAGGTATTTGTGTGCACGAATCAGCTTGTGACGAAGAACATAGGATATGGGTATATGGAGTGGTAGATGAATTGGACTTCAGGTAATGAAATGTATCATATAAAAGTGAAATAAAGATACGACTATTTTCAATCGTCATTAACAGTAAGTTATATACATAATATATTTTTTGTTTTGGGGCAGAATACAGAAACCATGCCAATTCGGCTATTGGTGCTGCTACAATGGAACAATACCAGACATACATACAACGGACAAACAGATAACAGGCGAACAGACAACAGACATACAGACTACAGAGCAAACGACAGAAGGATATACAACTCCGAAAACAGAAAACGGCAAAAATAGTAAGTACCTAAAAAAAGTTTCAGTTGTTTTAGGTTACAAACTATGTATTATCAGCACGAATCATTAATCTGTTTTCTAATCATTTTTCCGTCTCTACAAACCATAGTTTTGTAAAAACTAACCTTTTTTTGATATTATGCAGTAAGTATTTGATAAAAATCGATCCACAAAAACTTGTAGGAACAATTTGACTCAGATTTTTTCAGTGAAAAGTTATTTTAATAACAAATTCTTTTCAAAAAACTGACTTTAAAAGCCACAGTAATGTAAAATAATTTTGATTTCTACACACACTATATTGCTTCCTCCAACCACTAAAAAAATATTTTCCAAATCCTCCTCCTTTTTTGGAAGTCGGTTCAAAAGTGTTATGAGCATTAGGTACTTTATTCCAAATGTTTTTTTTTAAATTAAATAATAGTGTAATTATTAATATTATACTCACAATGTTGTTCGATTACAGATAAATGTTTAGCCCCACAAACAGATGTGTGTCCTTGGTGTGTTCTACTTTACCAGTAAGTATATTTTCTATGGGTAGGTTAGGTACATTAGGTACCTAACCTACCCATTACATTACAGTACATTAGCTTTCATCCACAACAAGTTAGCCCTTGACTGCGATCTCACCTGATGGTAGTGATGATGCAGTCTAAGATGGTAGCGGGCTAACCTGTTAGGGGTAGGTATAGCAGTTATATTAAACCCATAAGTACCCCTAATCGGTTTCAACAAAGCAACGTACCGAAACTTCTTGGTAGGAATGGCATTTCGAACCAGTATAGTAGATTCACTCGACGTTTAAAAGCACCTGTGAAAGTCTACTTGAAGACCAAATATCTTTGCGGGTAGGTTTTTGGTTACTTACCACGCCGTAGCCTCCCACTAGGCCAGACCAGAGAAATTTCAGAAATTATAAATTCTAAAATTGACCCTGCCGGTGATCGAACCCAGGACCTCCCACGATAAGACAACAGCGTTGAAGACTACGCCATGGAGGTCGGCAACATACAACATTAACGCCTTTGTGTGACAGAAATATTACTTCAGTGTGCTTACTCTGAGTTTTTACACTGCAAATTCGATTGATCATATTGAACGTTCGATCACATCAGCGTCAAAGTAAAATGGCCCAAAAGCTCTTGCTTTAAAGTCGCAAATTCAGTAGGTATGTGAATAAATACACGAAATGATTAAATGAGCTCTAACCCTACTGTTAAGGTTCATTTTACTTTAACGGTAATGTGATCGAACGCTCAATACGATCAATCGAATTTGCAATGTAAAAACTCAGAGTAAGCACACAGTACTTACAACATTACCACATATATAAATGTGTGATAGAAATATAACAACTTGGCTATTGGCACAAATAAGATTGTAACAAAGAGCAATGATCGATTGCAGCTTTTCTGCAATTTACTAAGCCATAGACCTTTTAGGTGCATTATTACCTAAGCCATTTTTAAAATTAGACATGAAGCCAGTTGGCTATTCTCAATTACTGACGTGAATTACTTAATATATTTTTATGCAACAGCAGTTCTACTGGCTATCAAAATGCACAGCATCCTTTCTGCTTGGGCGCTTTAGTCGGTTCAAAGGCGATCATCACTGCATCCACATGTCTTATAACAGCTAAAAATAAGATGTTGTACGCCCAATTACCGAATTCATCTTTCCCGGGAAAGAACTATACGATATTGGAGCGGAAGTCCCATCCAAATTATGATACTGGTAAGATTTAAATCAAAAATAGAAATGCTTCAGAGCAAATATACAACACATTGCATTGCTCAGCTATTTTCATGTTTATTGTATAGGTGTATAAACAACCGAAACACGTCTAATCTATACTATACTATAATGAGAATATGTGTCTTTCTGCTACGTTTTCACACCTCATCTTTCATCACTATTTGGATGCTTGGTACTGAGATATACCGTTGCATCCCGGAAAATCGAACTGTTCTCACGGATATTTATAAATAGCGGATGAAGTCATCATCGTTTAGTATTATACAAAATATGATCCTCATACTTAATTTGAATTAATTTTCATTTTTTCCCTTAGTTCCGAAATACTGTAGATACCTACCACTGCTGGTAATAAGAAGAAAAGAGGAAATTAAGGAGTTGAGAAAATATACAAGTTGTTATTATGTAAATCATATTATGGATTTTCGAAACACACGTTGTTTTAGAGCGAGTTGGGTAGCTAAATTAAACCCAGAATTTCTATCAAACTCTGCTGCTTCTGTAGCGTTAAAATAAACATCTTCATGACTTCAGAAAGTTATTCACGAGGTGGTATGCTCGATCGCTTAATTTTTTACACTTTTCTGTTATTATTCCAGGCACCCACAAGCACGATATTGGATTATTGGTTATGGAAAGTGACATAACCTTACAGGAGGCCCAGGGAGCCTGTCTCGATTTTGTGCGTCCTTTAAAAGGTGATTGTGTAGGATACGGGTTCGATGTCAATTGGAAAATGTATTCGGTAAGCTTTCTACTTAAAAAATCTACTAGTAGAAACTTAAGACAGAACCGAAGTGCCTATTAATTGATTAACTAATACAGTAATCTGTGAGTTAAAGTTACGAGTATTCACGACCTCTTGATGGGGGGGCCTGCTATTTGGTTCCTGGGCATGCACCTTTAAGGGTGGTTTCAGAGCATACTTTTTTGCGCATGTTATAAGCTGGTATCGGCTTTCGTGGATACACGCGCGCCATATTTTGCGCTTCTAAAATCCCAACGCGTTTGTAGTAGTCAGTAGTATACGAGCTCAATAAGCGTGTCGACGCTCCGAAGACAAACTTTTACTTCTCCTTGATGTTCTATAGAGGTGTACGAAGTCGGTCAATCTGCATTTGGCCAGCGTAGTAGACTATAGACAAACCCATCTCATTCTGAGGAGAAACTCGAGTGGTGGGCACAGTGGGCACGGCGATATGTTGATGATGATCAATTTATATGCATCATGCATACAAATACAATGCATCAGGCATAGAATGTGATGTCTGAGTATTGAACAATATTTGAACTGAGCGTCAGAATAACATGGCATTTTTTATGCCAATCTTCAGCTATCGACGTGACGTCTGACGAGCTGACGTCATCGTCATAGCTGAAGATTGGCATAAAAAACGGATGATTGTAGGCACAAATTACTTGTTTCCAAGTTTTAATCACCAGATACCTATCGGATGCGACGCAGGCGTCGATGGAGAAGTTTACCAATTTTTTTTAATTTATTATGAAAATAAAGACAAAATAAAACAAAAATATGATAGAATCATTAAATATCTCAATAAATGAAAAAGTTATGGAACTTTAAAGTTGCGCTTGCAAGACGGGAGACGTGACGTCATAATTCCCTATCAACCGACTTTATAAAGCTAAATAAAAGAAATAAACGGACTTAACGTGACTTCATTGATTAATTAAAAGCACTTAATTTATGTTTGAAGGTAATTTTGAAGTATTAAATCTCGGCTAGGTATTAAAACTCACTCACAAAATTTCTCACTGGAGTAAGATACAGCAATGGACACTACATTAAATAATCAAACTTTTAAATCGTAATTTCGCAGTCATTTATTGATAGATTTGAAAAATAAAACTACTGATTTATTAGTTTTAATCTATATTTTACTTCTGTTGTGTTAAATATGATAGTCACAACATCATGAAACTTCTCCATTTTCCTACCTAGTTGCTGTAGTTACCGTCGATAATTATTGTAATTATATAATAGCTGCCCTATAATGCGACTACGACTCCTTAAGTGCAAAAGCTGTTATAAGTATGATATAATTCACAGACATTTCTGCAAGTGACGGATAGAAGTTGCGGTAAAGCTGGCAACTCTACAGATGCAGCATGTGGTACTAACGGTGATGCAGTATGTCTGGTTGAATTTGGAGCACCCATACTTTGCCCAGCGGATGTGAGTATATCTCTCTCTATTAAACTAGATCCATACTTAATCCATACTAATATTATAAATGCGAAAGTGTGTCTGTCTGTCTGTCTGTCTGTCTGTCTGTCTGTCTGCTACGCTTTCACGGCCCACCTGTTGAACCGATTTTGATGAAATTTGGTACAGGGGTAGATGGTATCCCGGGGAAGGACATAGGCTACTTTTTATCCCGGAAAAATAAAGAGTTCCCGCGGGAATAAAAAAAAAACTGTCTCTTCACCCGATTTTGATAAAATTTGGTACAGGGGTAGATGGTTTCCCGGGGAAGGACATAGGCTACTTTTTATCCCGGAAAATTAAAGAGTTCCCGGGGGAATCAAAAATCTTAATCCACGCGGACGAAGTCGCGGGAATCATCTAGTATTATAAATGCGAAAGTGTTTCCGTCTGTCTGTCTGTCTGTCTGCTACGCTTTCCCGGCCCATCGTTTCAGCCGATTTTGCTGAAATTTGGTACAGGGGTAGATGGTATCCCGGGGAAGGACATAGGCTACTTTTTATCCCGGAAAATTAAAGAGTTCCCGCGGGAATTAAAAAAACTGTCTCTTCACCCGATTTTGATGAAATTTAGTATACGGGTAGATGGTATCCCGGGAAAGGACATAGGCTACTTTTTATCCCAGAAAATTAAAGAGTTCCCGCGGGAATCAAAAATCTTAATCCACGCGGACGAAGTCGCGGGAATCATATAGTTAGAAATAATTTCGTTTTAATTTTTATTTTCATGAGATGATGTCCGAGTAGATTGAGAATTTAAAGTTTAAACTATCGTGAGTGATATTCAATATAAGCATAAAATATGTAACTCACGTGTTTACTCAAGTGTTTTTTCGGAAAATGCCCGACTAGTTTCGAACCCGTCTGATACAGTCCTTATTCATGAACCTACTCACGCGACAAGGCGGCAAAACGCTGACTGCGCACAGTCAGTCTGGCACTATTTCTTCTCCCAACGATTCTTGCTGTTCTTCATCGCTGGCATTGTCACTATATAGGCTGATAAGTAACGCGGATTCATATATTATGTTAAACTTGAGATTTTTCGAAAATCAACAAAGTCGATATCTTGGATATAACTTGAAAAAAAAAATTATGAACTTCATACAAATTATCATCCCTTATTTTACTGTCTTGCTAGTGGAACTTTCAAAAATCCTGAAAGTTGAAACAACTTCATTTTTAAACGAAAGGGACATAATATGACGGACTTTACTAAGTTCGTTGTAAGATTTTTTTGGTCACAACATGTCTTTCTATAAGTACTTACCTGAGTAAAGTTACTCGTACCCTCGCCTTGCGCTTCGACTCTATTTTCTACTTTGTGAATTTGTAACGTAAATGACTTTATTTCTTTCATTTCAGCCCAAAGGTGGTTTGGTTCTCCGCGGCATAGCTCGTGGGATATGTAGGAGAGATAAGGTGAAGCTTGGTAGCATTGCACCTTCAGACCGTTGGATTAAAGATGAGCTAGCATCCATGGATATCCCTAGGTCTTCATATATTTTATAAGATGCAAGCAAGGCTATGATTGGAAAATAAAATTGTTTAATCTCTCTAAAAATAAAAATAAAAATATTTTAAAAGTTGTGACGTATAAATTAATAAAATAAGATCTAAAGTAAAATATGTGTTTATTATTAAGGCTAAATTTTCTCTATCATTAAAAAGTTTAGCAGACGTTAGCACGTGGTTAGTTACTTGCACTAACATCTAAAATCGAGTTGCTGAGTCCGACCCAGCTAGTCGATTTTAGCTCGCACCTTGTGGGACTTGTACTACGCGGCGGGCTCGAGATTCAAATACCTATAGGTACATTTAGAACCTAATGACTTTTTCTACTTGGGCTGTTACACGAGGGCGCGAGGCCCCTGTAAGAGCGAGGCCCCGGGCGGTTGCCCTACTTGCCACTCCCTAAGGCCGCCACTACAGATAGCTACTTAGTCTGAGTCTCATGTTCTTGACACATGGACTTTATCATGCTGTGGAATCTCTTGAATTTGGTAAAAAAAGATTCGTAGTCACTGACTTATTCGCTCTGGCTAGTTATTATTCTGTGGCTCTGGTATTAATCTTGATTGAACCTTGCCCTACAATGACGACTGTTTATAATAAAACGAGATAAAACCTTGGGACTGTGTGTGTGTGTGGGACTTTTATTTCAATCTCATTTTAGCATTTAAAGTCACATCCAAGATCACAGAATATTCATCTCATAATCCATAAATGTGAAAGTGTGTCTGTCTGTTTTTCATGGGCTATCCGTTTGGCCGATTTTAATGTTTGGTACTACATCCATCTCGGATTATTTTTAGTCTGGAAAATCCAAGTTCCCATTATTAAAAAACTTAAAGCAAAGACGAATATAATATGTCATGCTCTCAGCTCATGAATCAGGGACCATATGTGATTTTCATCTTTTTGAAAAGACTGCGGTTTAGAAATAAAACTTGGACACTATGGAACCGGAAACACCTCTGGAACTGAAATAATTTCGATATCATGTTATATTAATGGTTTGGCTTGGATACGGTCTTTTTACTCTTATGTTATGCAGAGATCCTCTCATCTAAAATGAACGCGCCTTCTTCAAGGATCTCGCTATTATTTACAATGCACTATTAATTTATCCATATAATATTACTAGCTGACGCCCGCGACTTCGTACGCGTGGATCGAGGTTTTGTGGTTCCCGCGGGAACTCTTTAATTTTCCGGGATAAAAAGTAGCCTATGTGTTATTCCAGACTATAATCTATCTCTGTGCCAAATTTCATCCAGATCCGTTCAGCCGTTGGGGCGTGATTGAGTAACAAACATCCATCCATACATCCATACATCCATACCGACATCCATACATCCAAACTTTCGCATTTATAATATTAGTAAGATAAATGCAAAAGTGTGTGTGTCAGTCTGTTTGCTACGCTTTCACGTCTTAACTTTTCATCTGATTTTGATGATAGGCTCTCCCACCCGGGGAAGGACATAGGCTACTTTTTATACCGTAAAATTTAAGATTTCCCGCGGGAATCTAATAAACTTAATCAACGCGGACGAAGTCGCGGGCATCATCTAGTTTACAGCTAAAGCTATGTTATCAGAATCTTTCATATAATATCAGCTAGTCTTAGATAATTTAGCAATTCATCATCATCATCACTACAGCCCATTAACGTCCCACTGCTGGGCACAGGCCTCCACTCTCATAGGAGAGACGGAAATAGAGCTTAGACCCACCACGCTGCTCCAATGCGGGTTGGTGGACTTTGACGACTATTATCATGTTAGTGATAATAACCGGGACCGACGGCTTAACGTGCTCTCCGAGGCACGGGGATGAAACACCGCCAACTTCCAACTCCGGGCTGGCACTGAGAACTTTGTTATTGAAAAACCCAATACCTAACAATTTTTATGCCCGACTGGGAATCGAACCCAGGACCTCGTGATCCGCAGTTGACTATGCTAGACCAACGAGGCAGTTTAGTTAATTTAGCAATTAATATGAACTAATTAAAGCCTCTTTATTCCGTTTTTCTCTAAAACTTGTTTTTTACACATTTTACATTTGCTTTTACGATAATATAATAAAACTACTCATGAAGCCCATCCCTATTCAGTATGTGCAAAACCGCGGGCGTGTTTATTAGTGGCTGGTGTAAATTCAAAATGCATTTTTCATACGAAGATGCTAGTTGTCGACAGCCGCTATTGAATCATCAGACGCAGCACCGTACGTTACAATTGCCAATCTTCCATTTGACTGGAACCAAACCAAATTCTCCGTACAACTTTTGAAACATTTTCTTTCATACAAATCTTGTCCTGAAAATTATAAACATAATAAAAAATAATTAGCCAAATAGGTGCAGCCGTTCTGAAGTGATGCGCTTACATGTACAATTACAATTATTCACAGGTTCTTAGGTATTTGATTTAAAATTGATGCCTTGGTGGATCACCACCATTAAAAAGGTAGGTACAACCTGTATATTAGGCGACCGAGATAAAGTATCTAAGATCCTAACATCTAATCTTTTGAATGAGTAGGTAGATACATACCTACTTGTGAACATCTATTTCGTTATTTTACTTTTATCTATTTCGTGGTTTTCTCATAGGTAGAAAGAGTGAACATTAAAATTTATTTAATCAATAAATTATTAAAATCACCTACTTAAATAAAATATTAGCTGAAGTGCCTGTAGTTTACTATACTTAATTTAAAATGCTTAAAATAAATCGTGCTACTTTTTTTATTCAATTATTATTAGTGTAAAATGATGGTCAATCAAAGAAAGAAAACGTGTTAAAAAACGAAACTGTGTTTTTTAAACAACAGATTGTTATGTATGTAGTGGTATGCATTCTGTAGTGGTACTTAAAGGACATAATATCAACTGTAAACATATTTGATATACAGGTTGCATAGTAGGTATTACGTATATTATATTATGCTTCAATTCTTAACTCTCAATTCGGCGAACTTTTAATAATAAGTCAAATTTTTAAATGCAATTTTTGGTAAAGTCATTAATAACTAGGTTGAAGTAAACGACACAATATAAGCAACTTATAATATTAGATCCTGAATATTTTGTAAAACGACTCCATTTAAAATTCGACTAAAATATATTTGATAATAATAGAAGCTGTATAGTGTATCCAATTAAAACTATCCAATTCCAAACATCTACCAGACTACTGTTATGATCCAAGCACATTAGTGTACTAAATGCCACGATCAATAATAATTAAAACTCACATTAATAGAATATTATTTCATTTTATATCATACTAGCGAATTCCCGCGACTTCGTCTGCGTGGTTTGAGGTTTTTTGGTTCCCGCGGGAACTCTTTAATTTTCTGGGATAGTTAAATGTGCTATTCGAAATTCAAAAATTCAAAATTCAAAATGATTTTTATTCAAATAAACTTTTACAAGTACTTTTGAATCGTCAAGTGAATCTACCACTGGTTCGGAATGCCATTCCTACCGAGAAGAACCAGCAAGAAACTATTCCGGACTATATATTATATTCCGGACTATAATCAATCTCTGTGCTAAATTTCAGCCAGATCCGTTCAGCCGTCGGGGCGTGATTGAGTAACAAACATCCATACATCCATCCATCCAAACTTTCGCATTTATAATATTATTATAGTAGGTATAATAGTAAGAAGTAACACACATTTCTTTGATATCGTGATTATTTGTTTCGTTCTACAATTTTAATCGTATGTATGTATTGTTTTGAAGACTTCAAAATAATACAAAATAAATAAAATTTATAGTCACGCGTGAAACGTGAAATTGTAATAAAATGTTAGTAGTTTAAAAACAACTTGTGCAATAGTGAGCGGTTTCAATTGTTTGTTTTAGGCATGAAGAAGATTTTTTCAATATTTCACGAAGGGAGCCCAGCTAATCAGATATTATGTGCGTTCTTGAGTAAGTAAAAATTTATGTTATACTCATTAACAAATTTAACAAAACAGTAGGTAGGTACTACCGTTTGACTTTAGAGTATCAGATTGCAATTTAATCCAAACTTCCAATGCATGTAGGTACTTACATAGAATATAGCGATTTTGGTGTAGTTAGTGGTTAAGACTTCGACCTTCTATTCGGGGCCTGAAACGGGACCCGTCCTCTTCATCGTGCCACCAACTCGTTCCACCAGTGGCACGTGAAGGACTCGTTCAACCAGTGGCACGTGAAGGACTCGTTCCACGGGTTCCACCAGTGGCACGTGAAGGAATTATCATTCCTCGTCGTACCACTATCACGTTAAGGTTTTCACGGGCCTTGTTCCCGGGTACGTATTTCTCATATCTCGATATGGTGAAGGTAACATTATGAGGAATTCTTCACAAGGAAATGAAATGAAATGCACTTAGGGTGTCACTTATGATATGTCGAGACTAACACCGAAATGGAACCCTTATTTTAAAAAGAATATTACAATATGTAGCTAATACAAAATACATGTGTTCCTAATGTAACATGAATTACCTACACTGACTTGTCAGCTGCTGATAGGTGTGTGAAGTCTGCCTATCCGTACTAAGCCAGCGTGTTGGACTATGGCCAAAACGCGTCACATTCTGAGAAGCAGCCCTTTTTTACTAACACAAAAGAGCACTGAACTCTTTCTGAATAGCATTTGCTTAACATAATACTTTTTATTTTAGTTTCGATGCCAATCTTCAGCTACGGAAACTGCATAGGATGGATGTCGCCGATGACTCTTTTGTTGCAATCCAAAGATTCTCCGACCAGTGTTCCTCTTACGGATGTTGAGGTTACAAATTTTGTATCTTGACCAGATTCCCAAATAACCATAATAATTATCGTGTGAGATAAGTTATTTTACTTGATGATGCCCACGAGTTTATCCCCGTTAATTTCAAGGTTCTTGCCGTGGATTGAGATTTAAAAAAAAAACCGTGAGATATCTTTGATTTCCTGGTATCTATGTCCGTCTCCGGGACCCTAATTATCACTTTATCAAATTTCTGATGGGTTTTGAATGATAACAGACATACAGACCCGCTTTCGCATTTTAGTTTTCTAACTTTGACGCTGAATATTTTACCTCCTTAGATTATTTATTAAAAACGTTATTGAATACCTGGTCTATTCCGTTCATTCCTGCAGATATCATGGATGGCATCTCTTCCTTACTTAGTCTGTGTACCAGCTACGTATCTCGTCGCGGCAATGGGAGACAAGTTCGGAAGAAAGTTCGCTTTACTTTTCATGTCGGCTGTTAGTGCTGTAAGTGCTACTAGTCTACTAAAAATTGAGTCCTATTATCGAATTTCAAGGATTTGTATGGTGATTTGTAATTTTAACTCGACTCTCTTCAACAGCTCATTGCCAAAATAGCTTGACAGCTGTGAGTTATGAAGACAATCTTAGAATTTTCGACAAATTTACCTACTACTAATAATAATATTTATATTTATTCCCTATTGTAAAACTTAGTGTCATGATTAGTTTTGCGTTCCGAATCTATCTCACAGATTACGTCATTTTCGAATAGCACGCTACATAACTGCTCTACATTCTAAATCAACATCAGTTTTAATGTTACACAGTTGATCTGGATTCTGAAGGTTTCGTCTATGAACATTTGGGTATTCATAACTGCGCGTATCCTGGTCGGCGTGGTGATGGCGGGAAGCTGCGTTACCTGTCCCACATATATCAAAGAGATCAGCGAAGACAACATCAGAGGGGCTTTGGGATGCTGGGTGTGTATATTCGGATCAAACTGATTTAGTGGCATATCAATCAACGCTCATTGTTGAATTTATCTTTATCCGTTATGACGTTTACTAAGAAAGGTTTTCAAAAATTCCCGAGTGAAGCCGGAACAGGTCCATTTTGTTTGTCTATGAAAGAAGAAAGTGATTATATATTATTTAGAGAATAAAATGGTGATTTTTATCTCAAAATGGCCATTTTTGCTTTTTCGCATAGTGACTTTTCGCTCTATGGGGACTATAATATATTGACTTATTATTATGGACAGCTCACACAACTGGTTCTAAAATATTAGATTTTGCAGATATCTCTTACTGTCGAATCAACAATAAATAATTAATGTAAATAGGTTACTAATATTTTCGAAATATTTCAGGGAGCGCTGTTTTTCACCATCGGGAGTCTATTCGCCTATATCATTGGAGATATTTTGAGCTATCAAGTCATTCTGCTGATATTTATGGCGGTTCCAGCTATAAATTTCCTAGTATTTCTCTTAATGCCGGAATCGCCATCGTATCTCATTAAGCATGGAAAAGACGAGGTGAGGTATTTTAATTTTTAACTCTGTTGCAGGCGTGTAGCAGGAAAATCCATACCTAATATTATAAATGTGAAAGTGTGTCTGTCTGTCTGTCTGCCTGCTACGCTTTCACGGCCCATCTATTCAACCGATTTTGATGAAAGGCATAGGGATAGTTTGAATCCCGGGGAAGGACATAGGCTACTTTTTATACCGGAAAATGAAGGAGTTCCCGTGGGAATCAAAAAACTAAATTCACGCAGACGAAGTTCATGTAGTATTGATATAAAAACAAAAAACAAAATAGGTAAAGTTTTCCAAAAAAGTGTGTGAAGGAAGTGGCTGGACGAGGAAGGCTGTGAACAGGGTGCGGTGGTGGAGAGAAAAGGGGGTGGTGGTGGTGGTGGGAAGGACTAAGTTTCACATTTGACATCCGGAGGCTGATATGATGATGATCCTATAAAATAAGCTGTTATGAAACTTAAAACCGGAATTATATTCAAATTTTCAGGAGGCAGCGAAAGCACTAGTCTGGCTTCGTTGCAAAAGGCAAGTTGATTTGACAGTGCAACAAGAAATAGATTTCATTAAGAAAGAACAGAGAAATGACGAAGTGAAAGGAAAGTTTTTAATGAAAACCATCTGTAAGTACACAGCAGAAAACGTAGTCAATAAAATGATAGGAAGTTGAGACTCTTATTCCTGCACAGCTTCTTTTAAGCCCAAAGTGGCTCCATAGCACAGAATATTTTTACCATTACCTATTCTTTGCTATTACACTGTGCTATTAATTGACTCAGAATTACTATGTTTGGAGCAATAGGTACAACATTCTTGGTTAGAAATTTCAAAATCAATCTTTTGCTGTCGTCACTTTTCAGCAATTTCAGCTCATAATATATGTATGTATTACCAACCTAGTACATTATTTTACCTAATATAGAAAGGTTTTTTTAGTAACGGACAAGATCCTCTTTCGGGCATTCCAAATAGCGCTCATAGCAGCTTTGGCTCGCGAGTTATGTGGTGCTGTGCCAGTATTGAACTTTGCTGCGGACATCTTTCGCCTGGCCTCGGACGTGACCGGGTTGGTGCTACGACCAAACCAGCAGGCGATGGTGCTGGGTGCAGTGCAATTGTGCGGTGCTACTATGGCTTCGGGAATCGTTGAGAGGTCTGGTAGACGGGTGAGCGTTATATGATATTTATGGTTTTGTTTGCCTTATAACTAGCTGTTGGGTCGCCCAGGTTTTGCTGGGGCGAAATTTCTGAAAATCTTTTCTACGTAACAATATGTTAAATACCATTCGTTACCAGTACCTACTAACACGGCAATTTTTTTAGTTCGTATTATTATTAACGATTCAGTTGTACGTTAGTATATGCATAATTTTATGCTTTTGATTCATGGTTTGACGGTCTCAACCAGTTCACACATTAGTGGTAACATATGAGTGATTGATAGAATGATACTCTTCTTCGATCAATTTTGCGCCTAACGTGAAAATATCAATTTTTTTCAGCATTTCACGGCTTATAGGTAACCAATTAACTTCTTTCGGTGCTGTACCAAGCTAAGAAAAGTCTTCGGATGATAGATAAAAAATATAATGATCATCTGCTTTAAATGCGCCTAAAATATTATTGTCATAAAAATATTCAAACAGATGCTCGTAAAATTGGACCGTATGTACGCCACAGCAATATTAAGCGACATTGCGGGCGGTGTGGCATGCCGCAGAAGCGCCCATCACAAAAATTTAAAATATAGCAGGAATTCAGACTTTATTCCAATGCTACAGCATGATGTTGTCGCGGCATATTAACTTTCACATGTTGCATGTTGTTTCTCCGTCTAAAAATCATAATTTAGATATATGAAAGGTATCTCAAATTTTTCAGCCACTCTTGATCATCACGTGTTTAGCATCTGGCCTCAGCATGTGCGTACTGGCGACCTGGTTCGTACTCAACGAGTTCAACATCAGCCCTCCCGGATGGATACCAGTGGTCACTTTGTGCATTTGCATCTTCTGTGATGCTTCAGGACTGATGCCAATCGCTGTTGTCATCGCCGGAGAAACATTTTCCTATAAGGTATCTACTAAAAAGTGTATACTTATTCCTGTATCTATATGCTTGGGTGCCTGAAGCAATAGGGGTTCCATCAGATTTTAGATGGATAACATGAAATTATTTTTACGTATTATTACGTCATCAATAAAAAGGTATTCTGACTGGTCAGTTGATACATCTTATTTCCGTTTCACTCCCATATGTGGAAGGGCATCTACATCACTGGAATTCGTAGGTAAAACTTGAATGAGTTCTTGTTTGAGTGAACTAGTTACTTTTTAGGGCCAAATTGTCTAAAATAAATGGTTTCTTTTTTGTTTTTAGTACCGGGGCACAGTTTTGGCGACTACAATGGCAATTTCGTCGTTCTCAGATTTCTTTCAACTTTTGTTCTTCAAATCGTTAGCTAAAACGATTGGAGTGTATGTGGCCTTCTACTTTTTTGGAGCTATGTGCTTGGCAACGGCATTGTACGTATTTCTGGTAGTACCAGAGACTAAGAACAGAAAGCTTGAAGAAATTTACAATGACCTTCGGACGAAGAAGGAGAAGAAAAAAATTGAAATTCGAATGAATTTTGCATAATAAATACTAAGCTAGTTTAGGTGCCCAGTTAAGAAAACATACATAAGTGTCATGTAAAACTGCATTTAAAAATAGTTTTAAGTTTTGCTATTATATAAATTATTACTAGAGGAATGTCCAATCTTTCAAACATTCAGACACATTAAAAAAAATAAGTCAATGGCTATTGAAAATAATGGGTATTGGAATTGAAAAATGTCACCAAGGTAAATATTTTATTGTAAACTTGGATTAGAAGAAGAATAGGAAGGTAAATAATTTAATTTTAAATGTTTGTACCTAATGGTTGCGCAAAATCTACCAACATGTCAAGACATAAGTCGTTTAACGTATTCCATAATCTATACCTACTAATATTATAAAGAGGTAAAGTTTGTGAGTTTGTGACGTTGTAGGGGGTAATCTCTGGATCTACTGAACCGATTTTGAAAATTCTGGTACCAATAGACAGCCACATTATTTGTGAGTATCATAGGCTATATAATTGGGAGTGCCCGTGGGAATTTAAAAAACTTACTTCGTATAAAAAAAACTTATAAAGTTAAAAGGAAAACTATCACAGCTAGCGGCTTTACAAGTTACGAGTAATAATCGACCAACTCATAAAATGTTCGCATATCGTAAAGGGAAACTACGGCTAAAACCCTACACTGTGCGTGGCTCGACACGCACTGGGTCGGTTTTTTAGGTTAGCTGACTTAAACCTTTAGGGTTCCGTACCTCAAAAGAAAAAAACGGAACCCCTAAAGGATCACTTTGTTGTCCGGCGTTCCTGAGAAAAAGGGTCTGTCAAAACCCTTTTTCTCGGGAACGCATGGAGGTATAAAGCTGAAATTCATATCAAATACTTAGGTCTACTGTCCCTTAGAGCTGTGAAAAAATCAAACTTCTAAGCCAACGCAATCAAAAGATACAGCCGTTTATGCTGCAAATTTTCGAAACTGAGAATCTTGAAATTTGGTACGAAGCAACGTCTTATATAGCACAGATAAAGGAACAATTGAGAAAAAGCATACATTTTTAGTTACATCATATAATAAAAATAATTTTAATAATTTTAAACTTACTACAGATTTGTACGGAACCCTCGGTGCGCGAGTCCAACTCGCACTTGGCCGGTTTTTTTTCTATAAGAACGCAAACTGCAGCAGTACTAGAGTGTAATTTGTACACAATGCCGTGAAATGTAAAGGTAACGCCGCTTCAACAGTGAACACTCCGCAGCCACTTATTTTCTTAAAGCGTACGTCGATTGTTCGAAGTACATTTTTTCCCAATCGTCGATCCATATCTGTGAAATAATAAATACACATATTTCACAACAAAAATGGAATTGGGTATTTGACAACTATTCAATATTTTTTTTTGTGATTATTAAATAGAGAATCTCCCAAAAGTCGTAGTACCCCCCTGTTAGTTTTATGTTGAATAACTATTTTAAACTATCGATTAAAGTATAAAAGTGCGTCGAACTTTGATGACGTCTCTATTCAGTGTTTCATACAAAATCCCATATTAAGCACGCGTTTTGACGTTTGGAAAAAAGTTGCTAATTTGACTAGTTGTCAAATACCCAATAGGAGAGTTTGCACTCAAACACCCCAAATTTAGCTACTTACAAGAGTACGAATCATTTATAAACAAGAGTACTACAGTTCTTGCTCGTATAAGTTTTCCGTACAATATTTGACAACTGACGCACAGTGCGATTTCAATAATCATACCCTTCGTGATCCAGAGAACTACTCCGATCTCGTGAGATGATAATGTAGATCGATCGACCTACAATAATGTAGAAATTAGTATATTACAATCCATATCTATACTTCCATACTAATATTATTATAAATGCGAAAGTGTGTCTGTCTGTCTGTCTGCTACGCTTTCATAGCCCATCTGTTCAACCGATTTTGACGAAATTTGGTACAGGGATAGGTTGTATCCCGGGGAAGGACATAGGCTACTTTCTATCCCGGAAAATTAAAGAATTCCCAGGAATCAAAAAACATAAATCCACGCGGACGAAGTAGCGGGCATCATCTAGTGTATAATAATGTGGAAATTATTATATAATAATGTAGAAATTAGTAGAACGCATGCGGGCCCGCGGGACCATCAAAAATCAAGAAATCGTGTCATTTACCATTTTATTTTGAGACCACTGTATCCAGACTTGGATGTAAGCAATTGAATAGATAAATTGCAAAATCCAGTGACTTATTATCTGGAAAAAAAACTTAAATTAAATTTTTGTTGTGAGCTTTATTAGCTCTTAGATCGTGCGCCTGTCTCTTTATATTTGACAACAATTATTTTTGCGTTGTTATTTTTTTTAAGAGAACGCAATTATTACAAATAATACTCGTAGTTAAATCATTTACCGTAAACTGCGAGGTCTTATCAATTTTCGATAACGAATCAATAATATTTTCAAAAACAGAATACAAATCTTTCTCATCTTTATCTTGATTTTTTCGTATCATCTTTTTTATGGAAATAACTCGATCTTTGTTTTTCACTTTCTTACTCCACACATCGATTTTCCTTGCCAAAAAGTAAATTAAGACGGCAACGTAAAATAACTCAAGGTCGAAAATTACCGACAAAAATAGGATTATACCTCTCGACCAAAACCATAGTCGGTCTAAAGACAGTTTTATAACTAGTAGCACAGCATAGCATGTTAAAACTATTACAAGAAAAAGAGAGACTATATTTTTAAGTATTTTAGTATCATTTTCGCTGTATAAAGTAATATGTATTTTCTGAACTTTCAATATAGTATCAACATAAACTTGACTGTGGGCAATATTAAAAACACTGTGCAGCGTATGATTTACGGCATACAATGTGTAAATGATGGCATAGATGTAGAATATGAAACTTCCTTCAAAATTATACATTAACGACACTATTATAATGTATAATAAAATATACATAGACAAATTTCCCACAACTGCGAATAAAATATCATATTTTGCTAAGCTTGCTATGCAGCCACGATTCAACTTAAATTTTCTCATGCAAAACGGAACACTTATAATATAAAGGGGCTTGATAATATCCAAAAAAATCTTTTGAGGCATATTGTTTTCAAGTTAAAATATTTGTCGTTGCTATATTGTGTTCTGTTTACGAGTGGCAAACGAATCAATAAGTTTTTAATAAATTGACCCATTCGGAAGTACCTAATGATAATTAATATGTATTGACGTTCGTTAATTGGATTGGTTCGATATTGTACCGTAATTATATATATTCGTTATGTTTATTTAAAGCTGGGTAAAATTATAAGTGTCCCTGCAATGGATTAGAATTTGCAAAATCATAAAATATCAATTTTGCTTGGTATCGGTTACTTTCAAAGTAGATTTCCGTAAATCATCTCTCTCTATATGGTCAAATTGTGTGGCTTAGATTGCATCATCTGGTGAGATTGCAGTCGAGGGCTAACTTGTAGTGGGAAAAAAAGAACCTAGTTCGAGTGATTAAAATACAATATTCAGAAATGTTATTCCTATAAATAGGTTTCTACATCTAAGTCCCTTAAATATTGTGCCTTCAAATATTATTACAATTATAATTATAATAGGTGTAATGATAATACTTATTATGCGAAATTCATAAAGCTATATAAAATTATCGTCCTATTTTATAATGTGAGCCTCGTCGTATTTTTCCTGTCAATTTTCTTCTTTGCGTGATTGAAACATTACCTACTAACAAAAAATTGGCAGTCATAGGGACTGCCGATAAAAATATTCAAAAAACCTTAAAACTAAGGCATTAAAGTTTAATTACGAATGTACTATATTTATATTTAAGACCTTTTGTCTTCGTAACAACGCGAGGTGTCGGTCGTTTACACAACACTTATTAATATAAACCTTAAAACTAAGCCATTAAAGTTTAATTACGAATGTACTATATACTTTATACTTAAGACCTTTTGTCTTAAGAAGAACGGTGTCGGTCTCGCGGTCGGTCTCGCATATTGCACATTTTTACCCTCTACCAAAAAGTGCTCAACGCGTCTAAAGAAGTTTTCAATCGAAGAATTATTATTATTGAATACGTATTCGTACATTATGTTACGATCATTCTCTCCATGGTCACACGGCGTGCGGTGGTGCGGTAATTTTACAGAGTAATTAATAAGAGCTGTGTGACGTCTATAGACCGGATTGTATCTGGGTTACGAGATCTCACTGAGGATATTGTTACATGATTTATTTAGAATTCATTTTACATAATATAGTATTATGTAAAATTATGTATTATGTATTATCTACTATCTTTAGAGTTTAGACGATTTATAAGTAAAAATGTAAGCTTTTTATGTCAGTTGATAGTTGATACGCAATAGATAACTAATTTAATCTAGTGTAATTTATCAAAACTGCGCATATTGCCGTACCAATGCTAGATAGTAGCTAAAATTTTTATAAATAGTTGTTTTTTTTTTCAAACACCGTTGAAACCTACTGGCTTATAAATAAATATTAAGTAAGGTATATCAGTGTTAAGGCTTTTTTTTTCGATTTTCTCAATGTCTTGTTTGGAGGTTCCCTAAAAATAATACCTAACCTATTATTTTTTAACCGACTTCCAAAAAAGGAGGAGGTTCTCAATTCGGCGCGTATGTTTTTTTTTTTTTTTGTATGTTTGTTATTAAATTTAAGTACGCATACTTTCGTGTAGCAATAACTAGGTTTCTGTATCTGTTCCAAACTTCAACTGAACATCTTACAACCAAATTATAATATTATAAGATATAAGTTAGTGAAGAATCTTCACTAACTTATATCTCCCTAATAATACAGTAATATACTCTCTCTCTTTCTATCTTCACTGAAGATAGCAAGAGAGAGGGTATATTACTGTAGGGCAAGAGAGAGAGGTGCGAGCACACATTTTCTTTCTCTCTTTCTCTCATAGCCAGTTACGAGCTAAAAAAGTTTTTTTACTACGGAACCCTGAAATGGACCGTACGCAAATAAGCAATATGATATTTTTCATATTTTGTGTTCATTTCATTGCCCCCTCAAGTCAACCACTTGGCGTATAAATTGTTCCGCGTCTGTTTTTATTGGTTAAATAGATCTAGATTGCTATTAATTGCTACCGTCAGCAATTTCCTTTTGTAAAAAATATCATAGTACAATTTACCAAAGACATTTAATATTATTATATGAATACTTCGCAAAACATTATAGAATATTATAAGTTAAATGTTCAAAAAAGAACAGCGAATTATAGGTCATGTCATCTTTTTTACAGGCGCGCTTCACCTTAGACTACTTCTATAAATTACGTATATATTTTATACTCTATACTTCTCTACGTACTAATACTTCTATTATTTTATAATATTATTTAATTGATGTTTTTGTAGTCGAGCGCAAGGCTTGAGTGTTTCTCAACTAAAAAAGAACTACCCATTCCTTACATTAAACTAGAGCTTCCTAGAAGCTTTGGCGTTTCATGTTCAAATTCATCATTTAACTATGGATTAATGGCGTGTTCAGCTATAATTGAAGCTTATTTTACTAGACATGATGGTCTCTAGCCTCCATAGTCCCTACTCCCTAGCCTACACATGTTGTGCATGTCGTCACTAAAGTGAATGACATACGACGTCCTGAACGATCTTAGGTCAGGCGAATCCGGATGTCTAGCTACAATTTATGTCTAGACAATTGAGGCGTATATGGACCCTCTCCCTATAATACCGACCCAGAGTCCTAGATTCTGAATCAAATCATATGAAATTTTGTCGTGTAACCTCCCGCATCAGTGCTTTGACCGGGAAAATGACATCCAGAAAAGTAATAACAGGGCTTCCTTAATGAACTGAAGCTTAATATCAGAAGAATACATATTTGGCATTAAGAAAGAATTGACAATAATGCAAAGACTCAATTCCAAAGCGTGCTCCTCTAGAAAACCCTTTTCCTTCACAATATGATACCACAGGAATGATACTTCAATAGTAATACATAATTTATATACGACGTTATACTTAAGTAACTATCCATATTATATATCCTGAAATATATGGGCCTGATAAGAAGGCTCAGGGTTACTCAGCGGGCGATGGAGAGGGCTATGCCCCTACGTGATCAAATCAGAAAAGAAGAGATCCGTAGGAGAACCAGAGTCACCGATATAGCCTGAAGAGTTGCGAAGCTAAAGTGGCAAAGTTCGGAGAACCGATGGACGTTGGGGTCCCAAGGTGCTGGAATGGCGACCCCGCACTGGAAGGCGTAGAGTCGGCAGACCCCCCACACCGTGGACGGACGACATCAAGAGAGTCGCAGGCGTCGCAATACCGCGGCTTGTGGAGGACCCTACAGGAGACCTATGTCCAGCAATGGACATCCATCGGGTAACGACGATTATAACCATAATAATATTATAATTAATGCGAAAGTGTCTGTCTGTCTGCTACACTTTAATACCCAAGCTATTTAACCGATTTTGATGAAATTTGGTATTGAGATTAGAGGTTGGTTCCCGGAAAACAAATTAGTTCCCGCGAGAATCAAAAACCGTAATCCACGCGGATGAATTTTCGGAGATCATCTAGTTAATCATAAAATTACGGATCTATCGGTCTAGACTCTACACTCTTTAAGGCAATACAAACCTTATATAACAAATCAGCTTATGCATGCTATAATTGTTCTACTGGACCGTGTTTGATAATGACTCACTTGATGTGATAACAGTTGTATATCGGTCAGTCTTGATAATGTAAATAATTTATTTTGTGGGAAATGCTCTTCAATTAGATATAATAATAAATAAAATTAAACATAGAGTCCGTATGTGATTTTTTAGCTTTTATGGTTCCCACCTCAAGAGGAAAAAATCACTAACCCTTATAAGATGACTTCGCTGTCCGTCGGTCTGTTCGTCTGTTAACCACCTTTTTTTCGGGATCGCATGCAGTTATCAAGTTGAAATTAATATGAAATACTCAGTTCTACGCTCCCTTGGAAGTGGAACTGTGCAAAAATCAAACTTCTAAGTTAACACAATCAAAAGATACAGCCGTTTATGCCGCCTAATTTGCATATTCTCCAAGAAATCAAAACCTCCCCGTACTTCCCGTAGACCTAGAGTCATAAAATTTAGCAAGAAGCAAGGTCGTACAGCAGTAAGTAAGCAAGTATTAGACTAGTGGTTCGCCCCGAACTGAGTACGGAACCTTATGTGCGCGTGTCTGACTCGCACTTGAACGGTTTTTATAGTAAAGTATAATACTAATATTCCCATTTGACTCTCAAATCTACACATTATTTTGTGAGCAGAAGCAAAGAGACAAACAGTGTGTTACTATTTTAAACGACGTGTTATCTTTAAATATGGTCTAAGTGAGTAAGTAATTAAAAAATGTATTAAGATATGAAAGCCTAATTTGCGATATTATTACAATTATTGAAAGTTGATATCATTTCTATAAATAGAACAGGTTAGCCAGGAGGTACCTATCTTTTAAGGAATCTCAGTTTTGATACCATTTAGAATGGATAAGATAATTTTAAAGCGGTTGTATGAAATAAGTATTGATTTTTCATTTTAGGCAGACGATTTTCGCTGTCTGTTATACAATCTTATCGTGTGACTGACATGCCTTTAAATATCAAAATATTTCACATGAATTTGTCAGTATGCGTGTATACAGCTAGAATATTATAAACTATGTCATCATATTATTAATTAATTTATTTATTTACTAGAGATAGATAATATTAATTCTACGTTTGTATCCTACCTAGTATTTATTCATTTTTTCCTTTCGAAAATCTGATATTTTTTATAAGTATAATGTTGTTTAGTATAATTTGAATACAGTCACAAATAAAGCGAAAATCTCTATAAAACTATTCAAAAAAGAAGCCTCCAAAATGCCACCTTCAAGTGTCTGTGTGCCGAATTTCACCAACAATTAAACAGAAATACACACATAACAAACATTAGTACGGGTTTACGCAAGGAAATCCTCCGCACTGACCATTTGTGCTATCTAGAGATTGGTTAGATATTATATTATCACGATTTATTTCTACACGCTGCGCTTGCGCACGTTGTATTAGTATTACGCGGTAAATATAACTAGATGCCCGTGTTTTAGTTGAACCAAAATGTACCATTGCGTATACAACAGTAGTAATAAACAGCTCCAAGTCGTGAATATTTCCAGAGTCATAATGTTTATTATTTAGAGCATTAGCTCAATATATTTGTTTGTACCGTATTTGTTATACGAGAAGTTTTGTAGATCTTATGGTTTTACTACGAAATCAAAGAACCACTTCTCGTAAGTTAAGAGTGGTAGAGATTTAAAATGACAAAGAATTTGATTAAGTATAACTATCGTTATGAACCATAAAAAAATTGATATAAAAATAATTTAAAATAGTTATAATTATTTGATTTCTAAAGTTAATTGCCTACATAATCGTAGTTAATTCTTAAATCGTAACGATAAACATCAGATTATTAGAGTTACCGTAACTTATGGTAAACCACCGTGTTGAAAAGCAAAAGAAAACTCATCCAGAAATGTGTGTGAATTTGTGGACTGTATCGTCTAAAACTCTAAGGTGAGGTGAAGCGTTAGAATGACTTGGACTAAAGAATTGGACGAAGCAGCTGTCTTGGCTACTAAGAAGGGATGCTACCACGTCCTTTTGTTCTATCTATTGTGTGGGCTTGCTGCTATACCGACATCCTTTTTGGTGTTCTCTCAGGTAATATAACTAAAGTTTTATACAAGTCAATGGTACGAAATAAAATTATTCAACGAAGACTAAACTGAAGTACCTGCTTAGTACTTAAAGAAAAACAGCAAAAAGGACACAATGCTAATCTTTTTAAATATTCCGACTGGCTTTTAACATGTTTAACGTTAAATCAAGCAGTAGCAAGAGTTATTCTCTAAGCTAATTAAAATTGTGGTAATGTAAGTCTGTAAACTGTACGATACTAGACGATGCCCGCGACTTCGTCCGCGTGGACTAATTATTTTCGATTCCCGCTGGAATTCCTTAATTTTCCGGGATAAAAACTCTAAGTCCTTCCCTGTGATACATCATACAACCTAGCTGTACTAAATTTCCTCAAAATCGGGTTGGAGCGTGGGCCGTGAAAGCGTAGCAGACATACGAGGTACATACAGATATACAGACACTTTCGCATTTATAATATTAGCACGAATACTGATATTTAACTGCATTACAATTATTATTTCCAAATACTGCGTTATAAACATACTGATATTTTAAATTCGTACCTATAATATGTTCGTCACTTTTATTAAGTTTTTTTTTCTGATTTTGTTAGTTCTGTTCGTTTCGATTGAATTCGTAGAATAAACAGGAAAATACTGTTAGTTATTAACTTAAATGTCAGTCTTCGCCATTGAATCCTGAACTATTGTAATGTTAAGTGATTGGTCTAACTAATTGTAATTCAAATTTTCCATTACATTCCGAGTGAAACACTCGCCGCCAAGTAGTAATTTGCTTAATGTAGCCATTACTTAGTCACATAGATGTCTTAGATATCTATTAACTACTTAGTTGATTAGACATGCATAAATTAGGTCAACTTAAGCCATAATAACGCAAGATAATTCACAGAAATTCTTAAGTTTCGTTTAACCTTTTAATGTATTGCGGATACGTTTTTCCAAAAAGTGATCATACTTATTTTAATTGACCGAGCGAAGCGAAGGTCTCTGAGTCTACTTGGGTGAATTGGCACTTGTCCGTCCGTCCGTCCGTTCGTCCGTCCGTCCGTCCGTCTGTCAGAGCATTATAACTTCTGAATTACTGAACGCAATTACTTCAGCTTTAAATATAATATGTAAACCAATGGCCTCCCGCCGAATATGGCTTAAAAAATAATAAAAATCTTTATTTCAGGGGGGCTCTCATAGAAGCGAATGCGAAGTAAAATATTTTTTATAAAGTTACATAGGGTTGCGGTATATCATTTTAAAGATAATTAGGAATAGAGTCGGAAAATATTTTTTGGGGGGCTTTCAAAGTGGTGATTTTGTAACGTCCAAAGATGACCTCATAAGTCTGAATTTTCTGAAAGGATGAGCCTGAAACTTGATCAATTATTTCAATTATATCCTGTACTTGAACAACAAATACTAAAATTAGATAAATATTGTAAGGAAACGAAATTATTTAATTTTTAATGAGCGTCAGTATTTTTAACAGAACTTCACATTTATGTCAATAGATGGCGCTGCGAGGTCTCAGTTCGGGGCGAACCACTAGTATTATAAATTCGAAAGTGTGTTTGTTTGTTGGTTTGATGGTTTGTCCTTCAATCACGGCGTAACAGAACAACAGATCGACGTGATTTTTGCCATGAGTATAGTTGAGGACCTGTATGGCTAGCATGCGCACTACGACTAAAATTATGATTTATGTCGACCTGTTATCTCTCTCTGTCTACCGAAGCTAACATGGTTACTTGCCTCGTTACGTCAAAAGTAGAGATAAAAGTAATATTTCTAATCTGTGGTATTTTTCTCTACGAACCTTTACATGTCGACAATTTTTTTCTTGTAATAAGTATACCGCATTTTGTGCATGTTAAGCTTAATGAAAAAATTGCCGGCAACGACAATATCTCTCTCTCTCTCGTCGCGAGATAATCTCATTGTGCGCATGCTAAGCACACTGGAGAGTAAAATAGGCTACTTTTTATTCCGGAAAATTAAGGTGTTCCCTTAATCCCAAACAAAAAAATTACACCACGCGGACGAAGTCGTGGGCATCAGTTAGTATTACGTATAAAGAAAAAATAACGTACCATTTCGACATTTACATAATAGTATTTACGAAGTTATCTATCGGGTTGTAATATCAAAACAGGTTTTCTTATAAGTTCTTTTTTAAAATCTACTACAAGCTAGCCCTTGACTGCGATGACACCTGATGGTAAGTGATGATGCAGTCTAAGATGGTAGCGGGCTAACCTGTTAGGGGCATGGCAGTTATATTAAACCCATACCCCTATTCGGTTTCTACACGGCATCGTACCGGAACGCTAAATCGCTTAGCGGCACGTCTTTGCCAGTAGGGTGGTAACTAGCCCCGGCCGAAGCCTCCCACCTGGCCAGACCATGAAAATTCAGAAATTATAAATTCCCAAATTGACCCATTAAGTTTTTAAATTGAACTTTCGGAGAAAGATGAATTTTATTCTCTTACGAATGGAAGCCCGGAAAATCATTTTATGCCAGTTTTTTTGGTAGGTGTGATGGTAGTCATATCCTTGAACAAATTATTCATATTATCTTCCATCCATCCACAACAAACCCAAACTTAAATAACTTATAAGTAAAACCTACTAAAGAACTATATTATTGTCTTGTTGCTTACTCACCGCTGTGCGTTATGATGTTATTAGGTTAAGTTTATGATAAGTACTGATAAGTTCTCATTAAGTGAAATTTTTTGTAAATTTCTTTTGAGAATAAATTCTATAACCAGAACTATATTAAGTACCTACTAATTATAAATTATGAGTTTATAATCGGTATCTGATAGGTTTTTATATAGGTAGGTACTCCATAGAATATTTATCCATCACCAAAAAAGTTGAAAAACTGGTTTTGTTCAAACAGACTCGAGACAAGGTGTCTTACCAATTCTAATAATAAGTATAGTACCTAATATACTACTAGCCGATTCCCGCGTTGATTGAGGCTTTTTGGTTTCCACGGGAACTCCTTAACTTTCCAGGATAAAAAGTATATGTGTTATTCCAGACTATAATCTATCTCTGTGCTAAATTTTATCCAGACGTTCACCCGTTTGGGCAAGATTGAGTAACAAACATCCATCCATCCTGCATCCAAACTTTCGCATTTATACAACGACCTCAATTTACATAGACGGGCCATGTCAAACAAACAATGTGAACCTATTTTACTAACGCCATCTAGTCTCATAAGCGGGACAGCGCTATGGCGGGGACAAGGACAGGCTTATACAGGTGTGGAGCGCGCTCTACAGATTGGGCGCCCAATTTTTTTCTATGAAAGGGCTCATCTAGTACCTACATTATATCAATGCATTTATAATTTATAGTTTTGACTGATGCCCGCGGCTTCATCCGCGCGAATTGAAGTTTTTTGGATCCCGCGGGAACTCTTTAATTTTCCGGAATAATGTGTTCCAAATGGATTTCAGGTGTTCACAAACGCTACTCCAGAGCACTGGTGCGCCCCACCCGAAGAACTCGAAGGCTTAGAGTTCCCTGATGAAATGCTGCGCAATCTGACTGTGCCACGAGAAAATGGAATGTATGAAACATGTAGAAGTTATTCTCTTGACGTGCAAGCTCTGTATGTTGATCTTACAGATTATTTTGGCATTAAGTGAGTATTATCTAAGGATTATGTACCTGTACTTTTATCTTATTTAATCTGTATGAATGTACCTACGTATCGCGACGCTAATAATTTTTTTTTAAATTCTCTACAAGCTAGCCCTTGACTGCGATCTCACCTGATGGTAAGTGATGATGCAGTCTAAGATGGTAGCGTTCTAACCTGTTAGGGGCATGGCAGTTATATTAAATCCATACCCCTTCGGTTTCTACACGGCATCGTACCGGAACGCTAAATGGCGGCACGTCTTTGCCGGTAGGGTGGTAACTAGCCACGGCCGAAGCCTCCCACCAGGCCAGACCAGGGAAAATTCAGAAATTATAAATTCCCAAATTGACCCTGCCGGGGATCGACCCAGGACCTCCGCACGTTAAGGCAACAGCGCTACACACTGCGCCACGGAGGTCATCCGCTAAAAAAGCAATGCATAATACAGCAAAAGCTATCAAAGGGACATATGCTATAAAAGATCGGACAAATTCATGCCACATGAAACGATAACTGTTCGCGTTTTCATAACACATGTTATGCAAATCAAGGCTTATATCAGGAAAGCCACAATCCGCAGCTATAGTGAAATTAAAATAATGTGAAGTTACCGCATGATGATTCTAATATTTTATTCTTACGTGCAGGGTTGGGCAGTATTTGAATTACTTGTAATTAAAATACGTAATTGAAATACAAATACGTATTTGGTATTTGTATTTCAATTACTTCCTTGAAATGTAATTTGTACCTAATTCGTATTTCAAATACCTGACGCCGAGGTATTTTGTAATTACCTAGTATTTCAAGTACTTGAGGCTTCAAAATACATATAGCGATCGTAAGTGTGAGTGTGTGTTTTCTTTAGCAGGTTTTATTCACTCTCTAACAAGAGGCTGTTTGTCTGACAGTACATTTAAAAATCTAGTGTTCATGAAAGTAAACTCTGGTTTTACTGATTAATCTTGTTTTCCTCTACTTTTCAGCCCGTGCTGGTCTAGATTACTTATTTTGTAATTTTTATTTCGTATTTCAATTAAAAATAGCTAAAATACTGTATTTTGTATTTTATATTTCAAATAGGTACCTTACTTAAAGATATTTTGTATTTTAATTACTTGCGATACAGTATTTTGTAATCTGTATTTCAATTAAAGCAAAGCATGTATTTTGCCCAGCCCTGCTTACGTGATCTGTAAATCGATTAGGTTTCAGTTTACTGTAGAGACTAAATTGAAGTAGGTAGATGTGTTTATAATAACTGTAACTGATGTCGAATAATAACTATGAAAAAAACATACCTAAGTAAATTAAGCCTGGTGGGAGGCTCCGGCCGTGGCTAGTTACCACCTTTCCGGCAGACGTGCCGCCAAGCGATTGAGCGTTCCGGTACGATGCCGTGTAGAAACCGAATAGGGTAGGGAATAGGGAATATAACTGCCATGCCCCTAACAGGTTAGCCCGCTACCATCTTAGACTGCATCATCACTTACCATCAGGTGAGATCGCAGTCAAGGGCTAACTTGTAGTGGATAAAAAAAATTACCTATTGGATGACCCCAAAAACACGGACAAAATTAGAACTTTATACGATGCATGTTTACTGAGCAGTGAGCCGTGCGTGCTTTTAGAATTTTGATTCTGTAGTCACGAACGTGTTGGCGATCAGCCAGACAAACACTTCACACCTAAAGGTGATCGATGACATACAAACAATGGATACTGTGTTATTAACCTTTATTCCGTAGTAAATAAGGATGATTATGTTCAATATATATATAGCTCTAGATGAATAGTTTCGATATAGTCGCTGTTACGACTAGTTAAAATGACAGATTTCGATTTAACGTTCTCTCTAAATAGTCAAATAAGTATCTATTCTCTCAAAGTATTTGTCTGAGAATTGGGTGAAAACTTTATTTCGGGACAGGATATTTATTTCGGCACAGAATTTTATTTCGGGACAGGTCATTTACCCAGCATTGCAATGTTCTAAAATTTATTCGTTCAAAACAGATACATTTTTTATCCGATAAAGGCAGCACGTGTCTTTATCCATACTTAATATTATAAATGCGAAAGTTTGTCTGTATGTCTGTCTGCTACGCTTCACGGCCCAACTACTCAACCTATTTTGATGAAATTTGGTACAGATGTAGGCTGTATCCCGGGGACATCTAGGCTACTTTTTATTCCGGAAAATTTAAAGAGTTCCTGCGGAAATAAAAAAAAATTAATCCATGCGGACGAAATCGCGGGCATCATCTAGTAAATAATAATTATGGGAACTATCATCACATCATAATATTGTGATGTGATGATGATGACTATGTCCATCTTCGATCTTAATCATTTGTATTTTCTCATTATTTACAGAAATTTTACGGAAGGGGACAATGGTACGGCGTTATTTTTAAAAATTAAGGCGTTGATCCTATCCAGTGATCCAGATTTAAGATACGAAAAGGTATTATAGGCCAAAATACATAATTTACTACATTTTTTTCACCTGTGCCTCGATCTAATCCCATGATTAGAACCTATCCACGAAATTACATGATTAGATTTAATTACTTAAGATATTATTTTCTATTATATAATATGATGTTTGTATAGATAAGAGTATAACTGCCTCGTTGGTCTAGCGGTTAGCATAGTCGACTGCGGATCAGGAGGTCCTGGGTTCGATTCCCGGTCGGGCATAAAAATTGTTAGATATTGGGTTTTTTTCAATAAAAAATTCTCAGTGCCAGCCCGGAGTTGGAAGTTGGCGGTGTTTCACCCCCGTGCCTCGGAGAGCACGTTAAACCGTCGGTCCCGGTTATTATCACTAACATGATAATAGTCGTGAAAAGCCCGCCAACCCGTATTGGAGCAGCGTGGTGGGCTCTATTTCCCTCTCTCCTATGAGAGTGGAGGCCTGTGCCCAGCAGTGGGACGTTAATGGGCTGTAGTGATGTGTGTGATAGATAAGAGACAATTTAATTTAAATATGTTGCCTTATTAAATAATATGACAGCTAAAGTGTAACGATCGCCATCACCTATGATTGGTTTACATTCTTCTGATATAGGCCAAAATCTTTTGACGCAGTAGGAATACCATAAATTTAGCCAATCACAACGATGGAGACTGTAACAATGATTGATGCAGGTTTTACATAATTAGGCTACGGTTTTAAAACGACCTATTGCAGATACTGCGAGTGCAAGATGCAATAGTGGCAGTACAAAAATATCCTATCGCGTGTGCGAATTCATGGAAATTTAACACAGAACATTATAGTAGAACTTTGGTAACGGAGGTAAGAAAATTTAATTTTATAAATACTTCACTCAACTTATGAAACTTTAATCAGTAAAACTATATTCCCTTATATTATAATTTCTATGACATAAAATCTACATGGACAAAATAAACAACAGCTGTTCAAATCATTAGTATCTAACCCTTTTGTATGAACTTACTTCTTGAATCTTGGCTAAGGTAAATTCCCGGACGACTACTAAGTACTTAACCCTTTTTGAGTTCTATGTTCAAAAAAGTTCAAAAGTTATTTCATGTTTTAGAACTTTTAAGAAAATTATTTTATTTTTGTTCAGGAGAAATAGTTTAAAAATAATAATTTCAGCTATCTTTCAGTTCTTGTTGGTTTGCGACAACGAGTGGTTGCCGAGGACTAGTAACACCCTTTTCTGGGTGGGTTCCCTCGTCGGTAATCTATTTTTCGGATGGATATCCGACAAGTAAGTAGTTATTCTATCTATTTTATGATAAACTAGATGAGGTCTGCGACTTCGTCCGAGTGGATGAAGCTGTTTCATTCCCGCGGGAACTCTGGGAAACGCGCGGGAAATTTTCGGGATAAAAAGTAGCTTATGCCCTTCCCGGATACAATCTATCCTTGTACCAAATTTCATCAAAATCGGTTGAACAGATGGGCCGTGAAAGCGTAAAGCGCGTACAGACAGACAGACACACTTTCGCATTTATAAAATATTAGTATGGATACAAATTACACTTATATTTGAGCGCACGGCAAAGTAAAATTGATTCCGAATTCAATCTTTAGCTCCTAATAAAACAGTGAAATAAATATACATACATAATTGTCAAAACTCTTCGGGTACTTATCAATACGATCACTGAAAATCCATAATATTATATTCATCCAGACTTAATACTATACATGCGAAAGTGTATCTGTCTATCTATGTATAGTTTGTTATCTTTGCACGCCTAAGCCGCTGACTAACCAATTTCTACTTTTGGCACATAAATAGCTTGTAGATAATTTGGGGACACGGTTAAGATAATTAAATTATCATTTAATACCTCAATCTACTATCAGCTATTTATATTTTTTAACCTATATATTTTTTACCTATAATCTTTCAGATACGGTCGCCGGCCTACAATTTTACTTATGATCTTTCTAGAAGTGCCAATATGTATTCTTGCATCGTTCCCTGGCAATTATTGGGGTTACATCGTTTTGAGGATTTTGGGAGGGTTATTCTTTCCTGCACTTTATCAGCAGCCCTTCATTCTGGCATTAGAATTAATGCCGCCAGCAACGAGAACACATACAGGTAACTATTATATACAAGTAACTATTACATACCTACCCGAAAATATCTTTTCAATACACTTTCTCGAAAAATGCACTTACAGAGGCAGTAACACAGATCACGGAAACAAGTAAACAGGTTAAATTTACTGCCCTCGTGCTGTTTTTTTCTGTTTTTTATTTTTTGTAAGTCTACTTTACATAAATTACTTATTAAATAAATCGTTTTCTTGCAAGAAGGTTCATAATTATATTCACTTTGTGTATCTAAAAAAATAATAACATTTAGATGTGGATTGATGAAATTAATTCATGAAACTAAACATTTTATTTATTATAATTAATTGAAATTGATTTAAGTTTTATAAATCAAAAAAAAGTAAAGGCTGAATAGTCCAGGGGGAGTTAACAGGTAGAACCTACAGCCATGAAGCCAATTTAAAAAAACGCAATTACAAAAACGCGCCGTAGCTAGGTACCTACTAGATCTTTATTCTATGCGCGCTATTTTAAAAAGTTTCATTGAGTTTTTCATAAAGGTAATTATTAATTAATATATTATATGAGTGGTTTATGTGATGTGGAATAATAAAATTAAATCAACAGTTAATAGGTACCTAGTACCTACCTACTCGAGTTTTATTTCAAGTTTTCTCACAAATGTATTGAAAAATATTGTGTGATACACGGGCGTTAAAGTTTTAAAAACTCGTGACGATGGTCAGCCTTGTGGCCTGGCGGCATCGTGCTGACATGAGTCAACTCGTATGTAAAAACCTACTTATATAGGTACCGCTCCTAGATCACAAACTACTATAATATCATGATATCAATAACCAGGGTTTTTTGACACACCTTTGAGAACATTATGAAGAGCTTTCGGGCTAACAGGTTTGCTCACGATGTTTTCCTTCACTGTAAAGCATTTATTTAACTCCGAAAAGGTTGCGGTGCACGCCTGGGCATCAAATCCCCGATTACCTGAATAAGAAGGCATGCGTCAACTACTACTAGTTACTACTACTACTAGTAGTAGTCAAGAGTCAAGACTACTCGGCTATCACATCACTATTTTTATTATTTCAAATTTATTAATAAAGCTAATTACAGGAATCGTCGTGGGTATGTTGTTTGCAAGTGGAATGTGCTTGCTTGCACTTCTGGCTTTTTTGCTACGAGACTGGTTTTACTTATCCCTGGCTACCAGTCTTCCTTTTATCTTATTGTTTGGGTAAGTTTTTATACCTAAAGAATCTATTCAATTAACACTTTGTACAGTTAAAACATTACTGTGCTATTTTCAGTTGTTATTGGCTAATTCCTGAGTCGCCACGATGGTTGGTGGGAAGGGGACATATCGCGGACGCTGAAAAAGTTCTAAGGAATCTAGCCAAGAAAAATGGAATAATTTTACCTCACGGTTTTCTTTTAGAATTGCACGTAAGTAGATACACTTTTTTATCTAAAAGTATGATAAGTAAAGAAAAAAGTGCTCCTACACATAATATATCCTACCATTACATGGTATTTTTAAACTATTCATTTTTATTGCAGAAAAAGATCAAAGATGAAGAAACACAGGTGCCTTTTCAAGAGACAGACGACCATATGGACAGAAGAATAAACAATATGCTTTCTTTTAAACCTGAAATTAGAAAAAATGGTGAAAGTAATAATGAAAATAAGGAAAATCTAGAACCAATAACAATAGAAGTAAGCGATTTAATTCAGAAATCTAGATCTCCAAGAGATGCTGAGAGTCTTGAAGAAGAAGTTATCAAATTGCATCGGATACGTTCAATTCATGACTCTGAATTACAACAAAGAACCACACACACAGAATATTCGTTACCAAATAGTTTAGGAAGAAAATCAAGACAATTAGTCAATAGGTTTCTATTAAATGAAAATGAGGATATTTTAGAAAAAAAGAAAATGGATGACCAAAACTCCGAGGGAGATTGCGGAGCATCTCCGTTGGATGTATTTAGGTATCCAAATATAAGGAAGAAGTTTTTGATACTTACTTTTAATTGGATAGCACTAGGTGTAGTCTATAATAGTTTAAGTTACAATACGCCAAACTTAGGTGTGGACGATTATTTGGCATTTTTCATTGGTAAGATACCTTTAATAACATAATTATATTATATTTTTGTTTGGTAATCTTAAAATAAAAGGGTTTTCATCACAAAAATTAAATTTAAGGTGGTGCAGTAGAAATACCATCATATTTCATAGCATGGCAGTGCATGGAACGGTACGGCCGCCGCTGGGTGCTGTGCATTTTTATGAACCTCGGAGGATTAGCGTGCCTGAGCTGTGCATTCGTTCCTGAGGGTAATGTACTATAATAATATGTATATGTCACCGTTAGATTGCAATCTAACTAGCAATATTGTAAACTGTCATACTGTGTGTACATTATTTTTTGGTAGATTGTAATCTGTTAGGTATATTAACCCGAAAAGGGCACTACCTGATTATTTATTTCGAACCTTAACCTAACCTACAAGAAAGAGACAATGAAAACGTAAATACAATGAATATTTCAAAAATTGACACTCAGAACATTGAACGGTTCACAATCTGTCGACAGTTTACAATTTCGCTAGTTAGATTACAATCTAACGGTGACATAATATATGTATATAATATGATGACTTAGATGTGTCGTCCGCGTGGATAAGGGTTTTTGATTCCCGCTTGAACTCTTAAATTTTCCGGGATAAAAAGTAGCCTATAGTAGCGTCCTTTCCCGGGATACAACCTATCCCTGTACCAAATTTCATCAAAATCGGTTCAACAGTTGGGTCGTGAAAACGTAGGAGATAGACAGACATACACACTTTCGCATTTATAATATTAGTACGGAAGTATGGATTTATACTTAATATTATTTTATATCACTAATTGAAATCTATTTTTATGGACACTGATTCAGAATGAACTAAAACTGTAGGTGATAATTTTCATGAAGTTGCTGTAGCGTGCACAGGCTTCGAAGGTAGGGTAGGCATTAGTTCTACACGGCATCGTATCGGAACGCCTAAATCGCCGGCGGCACGGCTTTGCCGGTAGGTTGGTAACTAGCCACGGCCGAAGCCTCCCACCAGGCAAAACCTATTAACTGACTGTTATGATAAAAAATGAGTATTGGCGTAATTTCTATTTTATTTTATTTTATTGATATTAAGGTAAGCAGTACTTTTATGCCTTTATGAACTGCACGCCACTGTGAAGTTGTACATAATATTTTCTTTATTGGCTATTGGCAATTGATTTTTGCTACAGCTACGAAATCCTTGCAGATCCTCCCTTCCAAGTTTGTTATTTTAATTGCCATGGAATGAAAGCTTTGAATGAAAAATTTTTTTTATATTTTATTGCAGCGTGGCCCTGGGTGATAGTTTCTTTAGCGATGATGGGAAGATTATGCGCTGCAGCGTCATTCGCAGTGTTCTACGTGCAAATTGGTGAATTGCTTCCTACCGTTGTGAGGGCGCAGGCGATGGGAGCTTCTTCCGTCGTAGCTGGTATCGGGCTGCTGACAGTGCCCTACATCGTAGCATTGGTGAGCTAAAATACTACTTCTTAATCTTAATGCAATGGTAAATAACAATAGTCGTACGTGGTAATGATAAATGATAAATGATTTATTTATTTCATGTATAACAACTTGTGCCACATAAAGATAGGTACATTAAGTAACAATACAACAGTAGTGTACGAAGTTGGGATGATCATTTTACCTTTCGACTTTATTAAAACCATGAACATCTTTTCAATCTTCGAATCCATCAGAATGTATTCATGCACTGCTGGACATTGACCGTTTCCAATAAACCGATCTCATAATGGAAGTTCGCAATCAGATTACATTATGTTCATCGCAGACCTACTCAGTGACGTTGAGATAATGTTGAATCAGTTGAATCACTAGATAAGAACTAATAAGTCAGGATATTCATCCGAGATGAGTCCAATGGGCGTCCCGCAGGGCTAGGCGCCAATGCATTTGTCACAGATTAGTTATTCGTTCTTCTTCAGCCTTCCAATATTGTATAAGCGCTAAGAGCTGAGTAGATCATGCATCCATCCATCAGCCTGTATGCATCCACTGCTGGACATAGGCCTTTTCGAGAGCGCGCCACCGAACATGGTCCTCCGCCTTCCTCATCCAACCGCTTCCCGCAACCTTCTTTAGGTCATCGGACCAGCCAGCTGGAGGTCGTCCTACACTGCGCTTACCGGTACGCGGTCTCCACTCCAGAACACGTCTGCCCCAACGGCCATCGGTTCTGCGGCAGATATGACCTGCCCACTGCCACTTCAGCTTGCTAATCCGCAGAGCTATGTCGGTCACTTTAGTTCTTCTATGAATTTCCTCATTCCGGATTTTATCCCTATGAGAGATTCCCAACATAGCCCGCTCCATAGCACGCTGAGCGACTTTTGATTTGTGGACGAGGCCTACCGTCAGTGTCCACGTTTCCGCTCCATACGTCATTAAGATAGAGTAGATATTAAAAATCAAACATTCGCATGATTTCTCAACCAAGAAGTTGGGTATCCGAAGATTTCCTCACGTCACCACAAAAATAGCAGTTTTCTTACAACTTTTTCTTTCTTTTTCAGGCCACGGTCTCCAGATATCTTCCTCTCATCATCATGGGGGTACTGAGTGTCATGGCAGGGGTGACGTCACTCTTCCTCCCCGAAACCCTCAACCAGCCACTACCGCAGACTCTCGAAGATGGGGAGATGTTCGGAAGGACCTTTAAATTACTAAGTTGTGTCGAAAGTAGAACATAGTTAAAAAACCTTTACATATAATATAAGAATTGTATATTGGGTACATAGTTCGAGTAGTAGGTACTATCGAGCAGCTGGTCGTTTTACTACAGGCATTAATACAGAATAGGTAGGTAGGAACTGAGTAGAATATGTAAATCCCCGTGACTTCAACAAACGTGCAATGATAAAGAAACTCGGCTGCGCAGAAGGCTATAAAGCTTAATTAAACTTCATTGCTTAAAAGAATATCAGCTGGGGATTAAAAGTAAAAAATTGTTTATTGTTAAAAATAGGTACGGGATCATTCATAACGTCACGCCCCAAATAATACTTTATAGATGATCCCTAATAGGTTGAGGTATAAGTTGAACGGCGCGAGGTGAACTAAGATTTTCAACTATGAGGTACTTACCGTAGATATCTACTCACATTCAAGGGTACCTACTAATTATTATCCCTTGAATTGAGGTAAAAATATTATTAGGACGTAATAATAAATAAGTATTATATTCTATCAATAATGTTATGTAAGTCAGCTAAGTGTTGAATCAGTATTAAACTTTGTAGATATTGTAAATAATGAGATTAATAAAATATAATTATTTCGTTTTATTTAAGTGAAATAGGAAAACTAAACGCATGGTACGTAACTAAATTTCACAATTGTAAGTATCGGTTTCCGTGGTGTAGCGGTTATCACATCTGCCTAACACGCAGAAGGCCCCCGGTTCGATCCCGGGCGGAAACATATTAATTTTTAACTTCTTACTTCTTTTTTTAAATAATTATTGTATCCAAATCTAATACTTTATATCACGGAACAACATGGCACATATTTTTTCCTCTTTCTTGGAAAAAAACTAGACGGATTTTGTTTTTTGATGAAACTTTACAGTAGTGTACCTACTAAGCAGTAAGCATAAATACGGTTGAATTGCTAGCAAATCATTCTCACAAACAACTTATTGCGAGTTAGATAGTTCACCGCGGTTATATTATTTTCATCTCTGACATCTTGTACTTATCATCCCTCATCTGGTGACAGAAGGCTCACCCCTGGCCAATGGCACTTGGAGGTTAGGCTAGCTAGTAGGTAGCCATAAGTTCTGCCTATTGTATTGTTATCAATAAACGCTTTAAAAAATCTTAACAAGTCTAAAAGGATATTAATTTTACCGTGCCTAATAGAAAAAAGTGGAGCGAAGCCACGTGCGTTTGCTGGTTATTTTATTTCCGGCAGTAGTGCCATCTGTTATAATTTTATTGAAGGAGTTCGTTAGGTTGTTCGTCCGTCGAGAAGTTGTCAAATGCAATCTTGACAACTTCTCGACGAAAAGATACGACTATCCACCGTTAGATGTCGCTCATAGTATTATTTGATGCTACTCGCCGCTAGGTGGCAATATTACAGTTTGAATGGTCAGTCACAATCTGATCTTAATAGTTTCAGAGGTTCATACATACGTCATAGGTACATACCTATAATTTTGTGTAATATTTGTTTGGAATCCCATATTATAGGTAGATTATCATAATAATTGTGATTTATTTGCTGATTCAATTAGGTATATATTACATACGTGTCGAGAAGTCGATATACTATCCTCCTTTTTTAAAGTGAAAATAATTAAGAAATGTTTAAAAATCCAAAAATCCTCAACATTCTGTGAAAAGGTTTTATTACTAGCTGATACCCGCGACTTCGTCCCTGGTTCCCGCGGGAAATAGCCTATATGTGTATATTCCAGACTATAATCTATCTCTGTGCCAAATATCATCCAGATCTGTTCAGCCGTTCTGGTGTGATTGAGTACCTAACAAACATATTTTATCCATCCAATTTTTAAGCATTTTAGTACCTAGCTGATTCCCGCGACTTCGTCCGCGTGGTTGGTGGTAGGTTTTTTTGGTTCCCGTGGGAATCCGTGGGAAAAAAAGTGGTATCTACTCAGGTGAAGGGTTATTAAGGGTAAGTATCTACTTAGGTTAAGGGAAAGTCAGGCATATCCAATTAAAAAAAAATTCGTATGTTAAGTATACATTTCCAGGAATTATTGACAAATTGTATTACATAGTTGGACTATACTCTTTATTCCGGAAATTAAAGCTTTCTCACGCAGATGACGGGAGGTTGAAAAATAAGAAACGTACAGGTATATTATTATGATACTATTAGTCATTCCTCGATAGAAACAGGCGTTATTTTGCGGAACTCTAAGTACGATTGTAAAGTCACAGTCGTGCATTGTCGAGTCAACATCTCCCGAAGATGCTCCGCTGACGTACGTTGAGAATAAATTGGAAGATTCGAGTGGTGTGGTTTAGTGCCGGTTCGAATCGCTGGCTTACTTGGTGGTGAATATCACAAGCTATATTACTGCGGCGGATTACAGCAAATTAAACTTCAAGTTCTTCCATTAGTCATTCCAACTTCATACTGACCTGACATAATACCCCCTTTTTATAAGCAGAACACAACTTTGTTTTAATTACTTATGTAACTATGTTTTAGTTTAAATAATTACTAAAACCGTAGGTACACAAATATACTGTATAAAAATAGATAATATCGATGCCTGTTGCATGTTATGACGACCTCCGTGGCGCAGTGCGTAGCGCTGTTGCCTTAACGTGCGGAGGTCTTGGGTTCGATTCCCGGCAGGGTCAATTTGGGAATTTATAATTTCTGAATTTTCCCTGGTCTGGCCTGGTGGGAGGCTTCGGCCGTGGCTAGTTACCACCCTACCGGCAAAGACGTGCCGCCAAGCGATTTAGCGTTCCGGTACGATGCCGTGTAGAAACCGAAGGGGTATGAGTTTAATAACTGCCATGCCCCTAACAGGTTAGCCCGCTACCATCTTAGACTGCATCAACACTTACCATCAGGTGAGATCGCAGTCAAGGGCTAAGGGCTTCGATGGTAAGTGATGATGTTTTCCTTCGTAATTAAAAAAAAGTAATATTTAATTTTCCTAAAACGCACATAACTTCGAAAAGTGCAGGTGCGGGCCTGCACGCCAACTTGCATCTAATGCAAATTGCAACTTTTATTTATATTTTACTAGCTGATACCCGCGACTTCGTCCGTGTGGTTTAAGTTTTTTTTATTCCTGCGAGACCTCCTGAATTTTCCGGGATAAAAAGTAGCCTGTCACTCTCCAGGTCCTTAACTATACCCATGCCAAAATCACGTCGATCCATTGCTCCGTTGCGACGTGTTTGAAGGGCAAACCAACAAACAAACACACTTTCGCATTTATTCGATGAAAAATCTCAAAATCGACTTTTTATATGAACTTTTACAGTAAACGCGATTAATTTGTTACGGCAGACTTAATAATACTTTCGGTGTAAGGTGTTATAAACAACGGAATCCGCATAAAGATACTAACGTTTATGAGCGTCAACTTTGAAGTCGAGGATTGCAGGTATAATAATTAATTTCCCTTCTTAAGCAATAAAAACTATAAATAAAAGTCAAATATGCAAAAATCTATTATTAACGACGAGTCGATCAGCGAAGTCAATAAAAAACGCACTAGCCCATCGCTCTAATATTATCTACGCACACATATAAATACACTACATATATATACGTCACAGTGCATGTGTGTGCTACTATGTTGCAATCCCTAAAATAGGGCAAGCCCTGCTACTAATAGAAATAGAAAGGGCCGGCGCTTGATGTAATCTATTCTAATTTAAATATTTTTGTTATAATATTATTATTTTTATGCGCATAGTTTATTTTTGAGATCGACAAATTTCTTAATCTCTAAAAACTGCCTTATATTGTATTTTTTTACGTGTTTACCATGGCTAATTTTGTGACATCTTTTTTAAAATTTTCCTTTAGGCGTTGTTTTAGACTTTAAATACTAAATGGTGCTGCAATGCTTGATTGTACACAAATCCATATGAATTACTATTATAAATTATGCAAAATTGTATTTGTCTAGCTGTCCACCTGCCATATTCTTTTCACAGTCCAGCCACTTAACCAGTTTTGATGAAATTTGGCACAGACTACAGCTGATATATCTCCGCAGAGCCTGAAGCTTTAGGAGGAGCAGAGCTTTAGGAAATTAAAACATGAAATCATTGATTTTCCGAGATTTTTAAACCTCGCGGCCAAAGTCGCGGGCATCATCTAAGTTCTATAACATAATTTTATATTTTTTTAACTTAATATAGTGCTTGTACCTTTCATAATCTTTGGAAACCAAAAGCACTATCTAGGTATACATGTAACAAAACATAGAAAACCTGTTAAATTTAATAAAGAAACATAGAGAAGTCGGTTAAAAATCGAAAAAATAGGTTCGTCAATTAACATGTCGTGAAAATTGTTTTTCTTAACTTAAATATAAATAAATAAAATTAGTTAATGTATGTAACATGTTATAATAAACATTAGCGCGGCTTGAGTGCGCCCCTGGTATCAAACTTTAAAGATTGTTTGCATCTTTTAGTTACGGTTTTGGGTCACAGTTTTCATGTGTGTGTGCTATTTGATAACTTCATTATGGTTTTATATAATAATTCGGAGATCGTTTTGTATCCGTTCTTAAACAGGTGCCTCTGTAAACTGTTTGCTACTTTAAATCAAAAACTGCTCTTCATTTTATGCAGTTCTATCGCGTGTATCCATACTTCCATACTTAATATTATAAATGCGAAAGTGTGTCTGTCTGTCTGGTACGTTTTCACGGCCCATCTATTCAACCGATTTTGATGAAATTTGGTGTAGCGGTAGGTTACATCCCGGGGAAGGGCATAGGCTACTTTTTATCCCGGAAAATTAAGAAGTTTCCCGAGTAATCAAAAAAACGTAATCCACGCGGATGAAGTCGCGGGAATCATCTAGTCTTACCTAAGTACGTAGTAAGTAGTACTTAAGTAAGTAGTACTTACCTAAAATCAGCAAAAATACTAAATTTTTCAAATTTTGGGCTATTTACTTTAAAAAAATCATAAGTTAATCACCTATAGTTCGCGCGCGAGTTGAATGTTGAGTAAATGTATGTGCCACCATACATGTAGACTTAATTTAACATGGGATGAATTTTGAAAAACCTTTCTGGTGATGTCGGTCAGTCAGTCAGTCATGTGTTTTAATTGCCAATTGCATGGCCAAGCGGCAGGTGACCCCGAAAACTCCGCTTTGTAAGCCATACTCTTCCATAAAAATGTCCCACAACTTGCTCCTAGGGTTAAATACCTATTTAGAGCAGAACATCGCTATTTAATAATCAGATAGAAATAATTTATTTTTCTATTACCTACCTGTATAACCGTCTCTACTACGCCTGGTCACAGAATAATAACTAGTACTAGGTACTGGCCTGGTAGAGATCGCCTTGGTAGAGATTGATTGGGCAGCAATTTATTTTATTGTCTTACCTATTTATATTTATTTCTTGGTCATACAATTTAATTGGTACATTAATACATATTTCATTCATTTATTAATTCAACGTCGTATCAAAGTTGTAGAAAAAAAACGTCATAATTATAGCTACAATGACCTGCATCTAAAGCCCTTATAAGTGGCTCAAAAATCTATCCAAGCACAGGGAGTGCTACGTAGATAGTAACTGCAAAATATCGGTGAAATAGTTTTAGTAGATCGAAAGAAGTCCCATATAACTAGGCAGTAGTCGAATTTTAATTCAATAAATGTACGTAAAATGTATTCGTCCCAATAATTGCCGCGCAACTTCTTTCGTGACTAACTCTAGTAAAACTTACATAGTATTCTGAAGTTTTATGGTAACAAAGTTCTTACGCCTCAAACTCATTGGGTATACTATCATGGTGCCGTATCGTTTGTAACTTACCCAGATCGATCAATAGTAAAATCTTATTTTTCCAACGAAATATCCGCTGAAACTGTTTTTAATGAATATATTTTCTGGAGCTCAAAAAAATTGTTGTCTATTTTACCTATTTCTAGGACAATAGCCCAAATAGCCCCAAGGTTACTCACAATACGGTTCACAGGTTACTGGATCTTGTATTGACCAACTAATTTGTATTACCATAATGATTGTATGGTAATCTCTGTCTCATCGTTAAGTCGTAGTCATTAAAATGTGACCATCTCTTTTATAGTTCTGAACTCTTGGTTGATGTGAGACACTAAATATAACTGTCTAACTTAACCTAACCTAACCTTAACTGACTAGATTGCGTCCTCAATTTTCTTTTTCTCTTGATTGAAAACCCTAAAATAACCTAACCGCAAAATGCGAATGTAGCTCTTTGACTTCTTGTTATTTCCAACGCGAAAAAAAAAAATTGTTATGCAATTATAACAAATTTCTTACTTACTTATTTGAATTATTTTCTTTTATGATTTATTACAGTTACAAATAAATATTTTGATGTATGGTGAAAATGCATCAAATGTAACACAAAAACGTTATAACTTACAAAATAATTTATGAATTTACGTAAGACCAAATGTTTTAAATGGAATGATTACCTATTGAATTTACCTATTATCTTCTAAGAAATATTGATTCGGCCGTAATTCCATTAGGTTTAACGGATTATCGGATGTTTATAACACCTAAATGTCGTTAAACCTTCATACCACCCACAAGCCAACGAGTCATCGAAATCCTACGCGATGGTTCCATAAAAACATAACCTAACCAAGCCGAATCACTAATACTAATATTATCCAGCGAACAGCAAGGATTCTTCAATAAAAAGTATACCTTATTTCTAATGTTATAAGATACAACACTGTGCAGTGGATCGTGAGGTCGCGATACCAGGGCGTCATGACTTTAGCGCAGGTTACGCAACGCAGCACTCTCACTTTCGCGAATGAGGTCTTTGCGGTCTAATGCCATCTTTTACACTTCGTTGGACTCATGTTATCCTAACATTTTGCAAAAAAATTAATAAAAGTAATTAAAATAAGTCATCGAATAGACAAAACAAACAAACATAATATAGGTACGGAAAATTTTAATTCTGTGGCGCAACTTGAAATGAAAAGCATTTTTTATTTAGGTTCATAGATAGATTTTCTTTTTTTTTTGCGTTGCATTTCTTAATTCTAATGTTCTTAAAAGTGTTTCTTTGAAATTTTAATTATTAGATTTGTTAAAAATGTATCATAAGTATGCCTACGTAAATGATAAGTAGGTAGGTAGGTGTCTACATATTACTTTAATATAAATATAATAATATTATATCAACAAATTTAAACGAGGGACCATTGATGTAGAATTTTAGTACCTGAGGGACTAAAATCCTTCCGACGAAACTGATATAATTTCTTCAAGGTATTCAAATGGTACAGCAGTGTACCGGCCCAGCGAAAGTGTGTCACGTAGCCCACACGGTACTGTAGTAGGGATGCGGTATTCGGCAAGATATTTAAGGTTGAAACAAACAGAACGCGCCATGTGGCAACGTGTGCACCACGGGCATCTAAACGTTGTACCCGCACTCCGCATTATCAGTTTCAGTAGCTCTAAATACCTAATTTTTATCAAATTTCTGTAGCTTATTTACGGAACTGACGATAGAGACGGAAATGGATTTACACTGCGAATCGAGCAATAGACCAGCGCTGCAATAGACGCACGTCGTCTGCGACACGCGCACTCGAGGTTTAATTGTCTAGATCCTTGTATTAAAAATACGTCTAAACCTGTATTTCATTGCGACGCGACGTCTTGCGTTCAGTTATTGATGCAGTTTGCCGGCGCACCATGACGTTGCTCGTTTTGTGTGCTTCAGGCTTTAAGGCTTACGGGCTATAAATTAAATGTTAACGTACTAGTATATTTTATACTTTTACTAGCTGATACGACCCGGCGTCGCACGGGTGGCCTTTTAACTATTAATATCCACAGCTCTACTCCTGTACTTCCAAAATCACTTCGGCAATCATTCTGTTTTGCGTTATTTGAGTTGTCTTCGTCATCTCTTTATATCGTCGTTCCAACTTACAGGAATTCACGCCACACGTCAAGCTATATATTATTAGTTTATTAACTCTTTCCGAATCTAGCAGCCATCGCTCCTACGGCTCTAGGTTTATTCGCTGAGCGAAAAACCGACAAGTAAGACGATGTTACTGAATGTTTATGGACGAGCCAGTTTTATAGTTCTATGGAACGTTCTACGAAAAACTTGGGCCATAGGTACTGCCATCGCTTAAAGCCGTATTATTGTTTTTAATATTGTTGACGGTCGTTTTGTAGAATTATAATCATTATTTTAGTTTCAATGCACGTAACATAAAACTGTTATTTTGAAATAATACTGCTTTATGCGATGGTAGTAACTCCCCTGATCCATTTCTTGGCAATTTCTATTTCGTCTCCATCGATGGACTGTGTGAAGTGACTCAGTGTCACTGAGTGTGTTTTCAGTGTGTCTGATCTGAAATTAAAATCCCCAAGTTGTGATCCCAAGATGTTTAACATGGCAGCCTCATACTGTAATGTGTCATTGGAAGACATCAAGCGAGCGCCTGGACCGAAGCGACATAAGATCTTGTTCTGCAGAGATCTTTGACTTCAGTGGATTTTTGTGGGTAGATACGATGACGTCGACGATTACTGTCCTCAAGAAAGTCAAGATACATGTCTCCGTGGTATACTTTAAATAACTACTACTACTGCCATGCCCCTAACAGGTTAGCCCCCTAACTTCTTAGACTGCATCATGACGCAGTCAAGGGCTAACTTGTAGTGGAATAAAAAAAAACCATGGATACACGACACGATAATCAAAGACAATATATCTTACTTCTTACTTATTACTTTTTTTATTTACTATTTACTATATTTACTATTTACTATTTACTATATATATATATTATATATAATATTATAAATGCGAAAGTTTGGATGTATGGATGTCGGTATGGATGTATGGATGTATGGATGGATGTTTGTTACTCAATCACGCCCCAACGGCTGAACGGATCTGGATGAAATTTGGCACAGAGATAGATTATAGTCTGGAATAACACATAGGCTAGTTTTTATCCCGGAAAATTAAGGAGTTCCTGCGGGAACCACAAAACCTCGATCCACGCGTACGAAGTCGCGGGCGTCAGCTAGTTTATAATATGTCTCCGTGGAACACTTGAACCAAGTGGTACGAGACTGCGTGTACTGTGAAGTGGAGATTCGTTGCAGGAGACTTTCGTCCATTTGTGGAAGTCCTATAGTCAAGACGACAACGACGGTAACGAGGCGATGACGATAACGACGTCGAAGAGTAGTATCCCCTAGATAGTCAAGATACATGTCTCCGTGGAACACTTGAGCCGAGTGGCACAACACTGCGTGTACTGTGAAGTGGAGATTCGTTGCAGGAGACTTTCGTCCAACTGTGGAAGTCCTATAGTCGAGACGGCGACGACGGTAACGACTCAATGACGATGACGACGTCGAAGATTAGTATCTCCTAGATAGTCAAGATACATGTCTCCGTGGAACACTTGAACCGAGTGGCACGAGACTGCGTGTACTGTGAAGTGGAGATTCGTTGCAGGAGACTTTCATCCAACTGTGGAAGTCCTATAGTCGAGATGGCGACGACGGCAACGACTCAATGACGATGACGACGTCGAAGATTAGTATCTCCTAGATAGTCAAGATACATGTCTCCGTGGAACACTTGAACCGAGTGGCACGAGACTGCGTGTACTGTGAAGTAGAGATTCGTTGCAGGAGACCTTCATCCAACTGTGGAAGTCCTATAACTAAGACGACGACGACGCGACGGTAAGGACGCGATGGCGATGACGACGTTGAAGAGTAGAATCCCCTAGATAGTCAAGATACATGTCTCCGTGGAACACTTGAACCGTCGCACGGCACTGGGTTACCGGCGCGGTTGCGTCACTGCGGCAACCACTTTCTGCTGTCGCTCGCCTACTTACCCACTCACTGAGACTTGAAGCTGGCGTGTATAGGCCGTTTCAAGTAAATGGCTGGAATATAATACTTACATAATATTTTAGATATTTAGCGGATTTCTTACATATTAATCTACCTAATAAAATGGTAATACAATCGGGACAACTTACAACACAACCTACTTAAATGGGTAATTTCGTTAATTGTCATGAAAGTTATTACATAACGAAACGTTATATAATAACTTTTGTATTGCACGGTTTTTATAATAAGAGGCCAAAAGTATTTTTAATTAAAAACTTAAATCCGTACAAGGTTTCTTATAAGTTGAAAATAATCGTTTTTTTTTAGCAAAAGCTACCGGCCGTTTTTCCACTGTTTTTAAAAACGGACTCAGTGCTAAAGCATAAAATTTTACATTTCATTAATAAAGTATGTCCTCCTTTATATTCTAACATTATCATACCTCATTCGTCTAGTGGTTAGCATGGTCGAGTGCGGCCGACGAGGTCCCGGGTTTGAGTCCCGGGACTCGCCAATAAGCCTGTCCATGTCCCCGCCATAGCGCTGGCTTTTCATACTAGATGCGTTAGTAAAATAAGTCCACATTCTTTGTTTGACCGTCTGAGTAAATTGAGGTCGTTGGTCTAAGCTTTAATTCCCTCTCATCTATTCCTATAACCTATTTCTGGAGGTGCCCAGCAGTGGGACGTTAGTAGTAGACGCTGTAGTGGTAGGTATTATTGTTCTGGCTCCCAGAGACCAGTCGTCGCCGGCGGCAGTATAGTGCGCCGGCGCCGTTGCATCACTCGCCGCTCACCGCGCCCCCACCAGTAGGGCAGTAACTTCGTACAACCACCACCACCACCACACTAATTGTACTACTATTTCAATTAAACGAGTACATACACTTGATTATGAATTTCTTTTACTATAACTAAGTGGAGCACCGACTCCGAATGTTAATATTAAACAAAAATACAATATGTTGTATTTTTGTTTAATATTAATATTAAATATTACCTACCTATATTTTTATTTTTAGCTAAGTATAAATAGGTACATTCTAGACAGGCGCACTATTGTCTGCATGCTTGCTAGTTGCTACCATCGCATAAAGCAGTCTTATTTTGAAATTGACGTTTTATATGACGTACTTTGACGTCCATAAAATAAGGATCATAATTCTGAAACAAGGGTGTCAATAAGATTTAAATAATACTGCTTTAAGCGATGGTAGTAAGCCTTGGCGTGTCATTAAATATTATTTATCATTATGTAAAAGTACAGCCCGATTTCGATTCCCGATTAGGACAGGTTACTTATGATTCTTCTAAATAAGTTATGAGTAAGATGTTTCAGCTATTTGCCACTGTAGAGTGTAGCAGCAAGAGTAAATTATACATCTATGTATAATCTTACTAATATTATAAATGCGAAAGTTTGGATGTATGGATGTCGGTATGGATGTATGGATGGATGTTTGTTACTCAATCACGCCCCAACGGCTGATCGGATCTGGATGAAATTTGGCACAGAGATAGATTATAGTCTGGAATAACACATAGGTTACTTTTTATCCCGGAAAATTAAAGAGTTCCCGCGGGAACCACAAAACCTCGATCCACGCGTACGAAGTCGCGGGCGTCAGCTAGTAATACTATAAATGCGAAAGTTTGGAAGGATGGATAGATGGATGGATGTATGTTTGTTATTTAATCACGCCAGAACGGTGACCAGATCTGGCTGAAATTTGGCACAGAGATAGATTATTGTCTGGAATAACACACAGGCTTTTTTTTATCCCGGAAAATTATCGAGTTCCGCGGGAACCAAAAAACCTCAATCCACGCGGATGAAATCACGGGCATTAGCTTGTGAGGCTATAAGTTTCAGTGATTATCTAGTGGTCATCGTTCTCATGACCTTGCGTTAAAAACTTTGCTGCCCAAACGTATTTATACAAAAAAAAACTACATGAAAAAATGCTGTAGTTATTTATTTTTGACTGAAATTTACAAAAAGGTACAGCTTTTTTAAGATAGGTAAATAACTAAGCCGGCGTGGCGTAGAAACCTATTTTAAACTTTATAGACCCGCCCTGATAGCTTCGCTCGGGTGTGATGTTTAAATGTTTGCGATTCGACATAGTTCATTTTCTCATAATTACTTCTTTGATAATTATAATATTCAAGTATTATACATAATATTCAAACCTAGCGAAGAAGAAAAATGTTCTACATGATGGAGAAAACCGTTGGTATACATGTAGTCCGTTGCGTTTTTTTTTATTTTTTTTAAATATTTCGCACTCAAATTATCCTCTGACTAGGTGTCAGAGACCTTTTTGCTGCGAGTTTTGCTCTGAAAGAAGGTGCCAATTCACGATAGTCGTGAAGTAGGTTTCTGTGGGTGCTTTTTTTTTTTGTTTTGGTTTTTTTTTGCGTTGTTTAAAAGAACTTTATACGAATCCGTTGCGTTGTTTAAAAGAACTTTATGCGAAGAGTCAGATATTATAATATGGATAAATTTTGTATGCTAACAAAAATCAAATCGGTGTAGAAGTCTCGTAGAAATCGGTGTACATTATATACATACAAATATACCTACCTATCTAGAGAACCTCCTTTTTGGATGTCAGTTTAAAGCAGGGATTCCCAAACTATTTTGGACAAGAGACCCCTTTTTCAAAATGAACTGATATCTCAGACCCCCATAGCAAAATTACTTTAAAAATGCTACCTCTAGTTGTTTTCCTATTGTTACAAATAACTACCAATTCAAAAACTTTGCGGTTGGTTATGTAAGTAAACTTGACATCATTTCCTCATCAAAATAAATAGACATAAAATTCAGTAAATATCTAAGTGTAATTAATAATTATTAGTATAAATTACGTAAAAATACTTAAGTAAGTAATGATTTTTTTGAAAAACATTAATATAGGGGTCGATTTTTAGACCTTGTTGACCCCCAAAATCAGTTATCGTTTACGTCGACCCCCGGGAAACCAATGTCGACCACTTTGGGAATCCCTGGTTTAAAGTAATGAAATTTTTGTAGTGCGACGGGTGAACATCATTTATTTTCGTTGTAATACCTAATTTTAAAAATAACAAATGATACACCTATGTAATGTATCGGATGACGCTGACTACGAGAAATATTCGCGGTTCACGTAAATTCGCTTCGTAAGTATTGGGTCACTAACACGTGTTTCACTGCATTAAGTAGGTACACATTCATTTTATAGGAACACAAACATTTTGGATTCCATAGTTTTATATTTATGTGTAGTTATTTAAGCTAATCTACTCATTTATTACACATATTGATATAATATCAGCACACATTATTAGCACAGAATATACTAAATTACTGCGATATTGGCATGTGAGGTGGTTTATTAGTCCAAGTAGGTATAGGAGCCACAAAAAAAGAAACAGAATTTATTTAATAAAATCCTAAGTTTTTTTATATTTTTTTGTTATGAGTAGATTTTTTTGACCTCCACATGACATTGGCAAAGTGCATTGTGCTGGTGTAGCACGCATAAAAGCCATAAAAAAATAGGAATGCAATGAAAAAATTCATTTATGTGGCCAGAGCTAGAAAGGAACTTTTTACAATAGGTACCTACCTACTATACTTACCTGAGTTCTTTTTCTTTAGGGAGGAGGCAAATCCTCATTGGATACCTCAGGAGTTTTGGAGGCATGCCCGACTCCATTGGGGATGATGGCTGTCTTCAAGCGACTATATTTTCCCACACCCACAATATTTTTGAATGACTTGTATAACAATACTCCACACCATGGGACAGCCGAGAAAAAAGATCATACCCACCTTACCTGTAGGTTAAGTACTCTAAAAGAATTATTATTTTTCAAAATTTTATTTTACCACTTTGTCGGCGTGATTAATGTAAATGTGTATACGCAAAATTACAGTTTTCTAGTAATAACAGCGTCTGAGCTAAGCCGTAGACAGACGGACAGGCGGACGGGCGGACATGGCGAGACTATAAGTCCATAAGTTGACCATGGAACCCTAAAAAAGGAGTGTAAGTAATGTTTTCAGGGTTCATGTATGTATGTTTATACATATGTAACTGTATGTATGTATGTATGTGAGTTTCTTTGTTGCACTTTAACTTTTAAATACCTGAACAGATTTGGATGTAAGTATGGGGTATCGTTAGAATCCTTAACAACATCCCAAATAACACTGGGTATAAGTATTTTGAAAAAAAAACCATGGCAGGGCAGTCGCTTTTTTAATCATTTTAATTATGTTCACTTTACTATAATACTTAATCTAGTCTTAAAATCATTACGTATTACCCCTTTCTAACCCTTGATAACCACGTAGGGTCGTGCCACATCTCGATATTTGTAATCGATAGCAATTGCGATAGATCCTCCGTGATGATAGCTACTGAGATATCTTTCGATAAGCTATCGATTTTCTGCTTATGTTAAGACTTGTTTTAATGTTTGATAAGGCTACTTTTTAATCTTTTATTTCTGACAAACTTAGAATTAAGAGTACTTATTTATTTACTTATAAAGTAAGTAAATAACATGATTTATGTTTGTTTAAAAACTAAATTAGTGTCCACTTTCTAATTATTAAGATATAGAATAAGTATGATTAACTTTGAAACTATGAAAACATAAGTATAATTTAATTTTAAATTAATTAGCCCAGAAGTCCTTAAATTTTGTAAAATATTAATAAACAACACTAAAAAAGCTCGTAAAGTTGCTTCTTAAATAAATAAGATTTTAAGTAATTCCATTTATCTAGATGTAAACGCTCAGTACCAGTAACTGAATCAAACTAATAATTTATAATCTGTCATTCACACAATCGATTTACAAATAGCGTACGCATAAGCTAATAAGTAATAACCGAAGTCCGAGCTAATCGTTGCGCGCGCACCTTAAAACTTTTACATGCGAACTTTCAGTGCAGCTTCCTTCCGGACAGCCTTGCGCGCGCGCTCCGCCAGTCCGCGCCCGACCGCCGGAGCGACAATACGTGTACGTTGTTCGCGAGTGACGCCACGCGCCGTGCATGTGCTCTAGTGACCCTTAGTGCCCTGAAGTGGAGACTCGCAGTGTGACCGCTGGGCCGATCGGCCCTGGCGGTATGGAATCCCCTCAAATGTACGATGCAGCCGCGGCCCCACCACCGCCGCCGCAGCCTGACCTGAAGAAATCAGGAGAAGATAAGCGCACCCCTTTCCCGCCCCCAGACTTAGACGAGCTCAATGGACAGGAAATTAGCTTGGATTTACAACACCTCATCGAGGACCAGTTCCGAGGGGAGGAAACGATGGCATTATTTCAGGAAATTTTACCTGGTGGACGGTCTCCACAACAGAGGCCGTTTGCCAGGACTACTCTCGCATATATGCCTCAGCCAGTCCACTCGGGAGCATCCTACGTCGCACCGGTTCAAGGAAATTCTCATGAGCAAGCTCCTCCAATTAAGGAAGAGCCCCCTGAGCCTCATGATTTCCGCCGAGCGGTGACATGTGCCCAATATACAGGTCAATATAATCCACAACCCCCAGTGGGTGTAAGTGGTCCATACGGGGGCGGATTTACTCCCTTGCCTCCTTTAGGAGCTCCTCTGTTACCTCCTCTTTTAAAACACAAGCAGCCACCAGCGAGGCGATCTTCTGGTAAAGTACTAGATAAGGGTACAGACGAATACAGAAGGAGGAGGGAACGTAATAATATAGCCGTTCGAAAATCCCGCGAAAAGGCTAAAGTGCGGTCAAGGGAAGTAGAAGAAAAAGTTAAAACGCTCTTAAGGGAGAAGGAGGCTTTGTTGAAGAGGCTTGAAGCTGTAACTGGAGAGTTGAGTTTACATAAGCAGATGTATGTGCATCTCATTAATTTGAATCACCCGGAGATTACGGAGTTGTGCCGGTCAATGCTGCAACTGGGAGCTCCTCATGGGCCGGATCATACGCTCTGACCGTAGGTGAGTGTGTGTATCAGTTGAATTGGTGTGTGAACGTGCGTGTGTATTTGTGAAACGCATGTGTATGAAAGCCGTAAAGCATGGAAAAGGGTTTTATTTTTATGGTGCGTTATGCAATGTGTTTATTGAATGTGACGTTTTAAATTGTTTGTTGCACTTATACATTTTATTGAAATGCAAGTTACCACTTTTATTATTTTGTGTATTCCTTACAAGCAGGTAATATGGATTATGAAGCGATCAAATTTATCAATATTTCTAATTGAGAGCTTATTAATTTTATTTAGGGTCAAGACCTTGACCTTATTAAAAATAAATTTGAGAATTTCCATATACTTATTGAAGCCAGCGTCATTAATATTTAATTAAATCATAAAGTAAAGGTGACTAAAGAAAACTTCACTTTTCGGACCACTTCTATTTAGCGCAACATTTAACTTACAGATCGTTTTATTTGATGAATTTTCTTTATTTCACACACCAGTGTAGATGAAGTTAAGTTAAATTATCTAAAGTAGATAATTACATTTTAATTAATTATAGTTAATAGATATAAGCATTATAAGGTATAAAGTTTGAGGTTATTAGAAGTATGTACTTAATTACTATAATAATAAATGGCAAATAAATGACCTCCTATTTAATTATTTCTAAGCATTTCTCGTAAAAAAGGATAGTTTGCATAATTACCCTTCAGTGACTAATGATATCATTGACCGATTACGCTGCGTAAAAAGTAGTATTGTTATAAGTATGTTCAAGTCAACGCCGTTCCTAGAACTAGGGATAATATTACAATTGTATATTTGCATTCAACTTTGATTGTACCTAATTAGGTTTAGTTTATCTTGTTAATTTGAATGAAAACTCGACAATATATTATCATAACTGGTATATGATAAACGTGAGTCAAGAGTTAATGGCAATAGCCACCACCAACAGGTGTTGAGAGCCGGTGTAATCTGGGTAGGATCAAAAATATATTCTGGTCTCGTATAGTTCTTTGACTAGACCCTTTTCTTTTTTCGTTGTGACATCATCGTTTCGTTCACTGAGAAAGCTCTGTAAGCTATTTTATTCTTAGCCTTATTAAGATATTTGAATGTAGGTCAGATCAGATTCAGATCAACAAGTTTTGTGGAAAACTGAAGAGAAATGCAGGAACGAGTGGTTCCTGCATTTCCCTTTCTCGCTTCCCGGTACCTTTCCTTCCCTCCTCACGGCAAGTTAATATAGGGTAGAGACCATTCTCGTATAACCTGAAAAGGATTACCTAAGGTATTACCAATTACATCTTATTTGTTATGCCTACGCCTGGTTTCTTCTCAATTGTTATATGTATTTCTAATCGCTTTTTCTAATCATTTCTTTCTAAATCACGTTTCAGTATCACGTGTTAATAATGTAATCAACCTGCAGTATTACTCAGCTTATTATACATTTGCTTTTGATTCAGCTTTACTGATATAAATTTTCTGTCTTTTCAAACTTGTAGTAACAGTTGTTAGCGACAAAAAGCTTAGTACATATTATTGTTGTTTATTATCTTTCAAATTAGTCTCCTGAAGTGGCATAGATTTTAATACTTTACAATCTTAAAAAAACATTAAGTTTCAGTATTCTTACGTGCCACACTTTACCGCAGTTAATTGCTTCATTTGGTGACAGAGAAGCTGGCTCATTTCAGCTGTTCTTCACCATTTTGCGACAGTATTCCTAGCTGGCATGTTTAGTACAGTAATTAGATTAGGCTACATTTAAGTTTTATTGTAAAGTTTTTCCAAAAAAGTTTCAGTTAAAGTTTAAGAAATCGAGTACGTAAAGATCATCAGGGACTATGTACGTCTTTTTGCTGTCTGAAATTCTATGCTCTGGCAGCATTTGGTGATAGTTACATATTATGAAGCCTCAAAAAACATTAATTTGTTATATTGCAGGTGCAGTAAAGGCATTACGGAAATTAAAGCGCTGAAGTAGTTCAAAGTAAAAGATAAAGAAAGCTAGAGAGTAGTTATCTTTATATTCTACTTTTCAGACGTTAAAATCATCCAAGCCTGTTTTCAAGGTTCAATGCTTGACGACGTTGTCAAATCAGAAGCTGGGTGATAGACTAAATTTAGAGCTGAATTTATTCTTTACCTTAGCAATGAGACATTCGACGCTGAGAGAGAGAATTTAGTAACTTGATGATCTCTTGGTGACGGATGTGCTCCATAATGATGAACGGTCATGTTTGTCATTTTTTAATAATGATTTGAGTCATGACCCCTTAGTGTCATGAGTCATGACCTTGACCTGATGATGTGACCTGGAAACCTGCGTACTGCGAGACCCAGTGAAAAATATTAATACAAAAACATATTTGGGCTTATTTGGTTAGGGTTTATATAAGAAGTAATAACACCTCAGTGACGTGACCTTGACCTGATGATGGAACCAGGAAGGTCAGCACACTTCAGAACTCCAGTTTAGTTCTATCACATTACATAACTTTACGTAATAAATTAGGTCATAGGCATACAGTTGCCAATGGTAACAATCACTTTATTGTTAAACACAGACCACTCAGCTGTTAAATAACATAATATTTTATAGGATGTGAACATTTTGCAAGGCCATGGGGCGACCTTTACCCTTACCCTAAGATAAATGAAATACCTACTGATTGTAAAGTAGCGTTAAAAATACTACGCATTTAATAAATAGTTATTCAATTATAATTTAGTAACAATTTTAAACAAACCTAGTCAAAATCTATTTTAAGCATTTAAATTTCTGAGTATGAAGAAGATTTATTCTATACTATCAAGTAGTCTTGCCTATTTCATATCTATTAAATTATTAAGACTATAGTGTTCTTTTTCGACACACGGTGGGGTCCGCTTATCTGCATTTTCTCGTTAACTCGTCTTGAGCAACTAAATTTTTATCTCTCTTTCTCTCTCTCTGCGTCGTATTCCTCATTACTGAGGATATTTTCCGGGATAAAAAAGCCTATGTGCTATTCCAGACTATAATCTATCTCTGTGCCAAATTTCAGCCAGATCCGTTCAGCCGTTGGGGCGTGATTGAGTAACAAACATCCATACTTCCATCCAAATTTTCTTTAGTATTAAGATAATGTGTGATCAGCTTATTAGAAAATGACCGCCGTGGGAACCGAAAGGCCTAATTTATATTTTTTTATTTGGCATTTATACCAAAGCGCGACGAAATGAGACCAACGTACAAAGTTCCTTGTTGCTTTTTTACCTTTTTTACGGAACCGGTGAGGCTTCAGGAACCGTTCTTTATTTACGAAACCTTTTTATTTTTTGCCTTTCGATTTCGAAAGCGTTAAAAGGGTTGTAATGTAGGGGGGCTTCTACGCTTTATTTTTGCCTTCCGTACCTACTTAAAAATTACGAAAATAACTGCGTATATATTATTTACCATCCAAGAGATGGGCATTTCCTGAGCAAAGTACCAAAGCTTAGACTGGACCCAGCTATAAACTTAGCATGTTAGCATGACCGTGTGAGCATGTACGAGTACAAAAAATGTGCCATTCTATTATACGGAATCTATAAAGTAACATGTCAAATTAAATGCTATCGTTTTGTAAAGGTAGCTTGAATGGGATAGAAATTCATTTAGAACTGTCAGTTTATTTAAGTTTGGAGATTGTGTAATACAGTTATAATAGCTGTAACACATGATGCTATTTTTAGGAGAGGTCATGGAGGTGAAAATTTAATCTATTTTGAGATACATGAATAATATGATTTAAGACACCATAACGTTTTAAAGAGAATAAAAACTTCCTTCGGATATGGAGAGATTCAAAAAACTCATACGCGGGTCAGGAACCGAGCTCGCACTATTTAAAAAAAAAACCCGAATGTTTTTCTATTGGAATGCATAGAGTATGTTGTAAAGAAAGTAGCTTTAAACAATAAACCTCTAATATAAAGGGAAAGAGCCATAATCAATTTAATGCCGTACTAATTGAAATTAAACTAGGTTATATTTACATTTAACCCATATTATAAAAATTTCTACTATACTATCCTTAATATTAGTTATAAATGTAAAATTAGATCTGTTTGTCTGGTAGTTTATCTGTTACCTTATCGCGCTCCATCTATTTAACCGATTTGGTAGAGATAGATCGCGTCCCGGATGTCGTCGGTTACTTTTTACCTCGGAAAATCAGAGAGTTTTAGGAATTTCAAAAGACATTCAAATCGTTTCATGTCGCGAGAATCACCTAGTAACCCATAAAGACGTTTTACCCAGCATTTTGATTGACTCTCGTAAAAGCATGCGACGTAAATAGGAACTTAAAATTTAATGCAGAAAATATTCATATACGATAAGCCAGTTAACACTTTCCTTTTCATGAAAGATGATATAAAATTGTCATGTGAATAATAATAATGTCCTGCCGACCGAATTTCGGCCACGGCGGCCTATCTCCAGAGAGATTAGATGTCTGCGTGGGAGATACGATTATAGTGCACAAGTGTGTGCGCATACACAGGTGCACTATCTATTCCTTTACTCTCATAGCCCGATGGGAGGGAAAATCCGACACGACCGGTAAGAGGTCATGCGCAGGATCGACGGCTTAACGTGCTCTCCGAGGCACGGGGATGAAACACCGCCCAACTTCATAACTCCCGGCTATCACTGAGAATTTCTTGCCAGAAAAATCAAATACTTGCTATCGCCCGACCCGGGACTCGAACCCGGGACCTCGTCGGCCGCAGTCGAACATGCTAACCACTAGACCAAAATTGCATGTATGTGAATAGTACCTCATTGAAGAACTGGTTTCAAATTCCTTGCCTCTTGAAATATTTGTACTAACACAATAATTATACCTACTAGTGTAACTGTATTGAATGCTTGCTTTCTTGTTCCCATACAAAGTTAACTAGATGATGCCCGTGGCTTCGTTCAAGTGGATGTAGGGGGTTTATAATTTTTTTTATATCTACCTACTACAGCCCATTAACGTCCCACTGCTGGGCACAGGCCTCCACTCTCATACTGAGATCCATAGAGCGTACTTTGACTTGGCTCAGACTTTACTTGGAGTTAAAACGAGATGGACTTATGTGAGTGACATATTTTTGTCTCGTTTTAAGTTTAACCATGTCAAGTCTAAGCAAAGTCAAATAATTCACTCTATAGATCGCACACTCAGAGGAGAAAGGGAATTAGAGCTTAGACCCACCACGCTGCTCCAATGCGGGTTGGTGGGCTTCAACGACTATTATTAGTTTGTAACAAAAAGTATTTTTTAAAAGAGGATGATCTTTTACATACATTTTAGATAATGTAACACACATAAATTATGCACATCAAAGAATTTTCTAAATATTGATGACGCCCACGACTTTGTCTGCGTGTATTAGGTTTTCGATTCCCCGGGAACTCCTTACTTAATTAAAGTTATATATTAAATATAATAATATTTCTCAAGTTATTTGTTAAGTATAATATATTGTAAGAATTTAATCTATCTATCTATCTTCTTATATATATAAAAATGAAACCCGTTTTCCTTGGTCACGGCATCACGCGTGAATGGCTGGACCGATTTCACTAATTCATTTTTTGTTGTATTTGTTATTATTAGGAGAAGGTTCTTACGGAAAAAAATATTAAGAAAATCTCTCAGAAATATTGAACAATATACATTTAATTTTGCATACTAAGGCGGTACGAAGTTCGCCGGGTCAGCTAGTATATATATAAAAATGAAACCCGTTTTCCTTGGTCACGGCATCACGCGTGAATGGCTGGACCGATTTCACTAATTCTTTTTTTGTTGTATTTGTTATTATTAGGAGAAGGTTCTTACGGAAAAAAATATTAAGAAAATCTCTCAGAAATATTGAACAATATACATTTAATTTTGCATACTAAGGCGGTACGAAGTTCGCCGGGTCAGCTAGTAATTTCAATAAAACATATTATTTTTGTACCTATTCCACTTCACAATTTCAATTAACTCACTTTCAAGGAAGGCTGGAAGAGATTTCTTTTTAGAGATAAGCTTTACCTTTGTCCACTTTTTTCTATTAGTTTTAAGACGATATTTTGTACAAAAAAAAAACTGGGATAAAAATAGCTTAGAACATAATATGTCCTTCCCCGGGATATAACCAACCTCTTTACCAAATTTCAGCAAAATCGGTTGAAAAGATGGGCCGGGAAAGCGTAGCAAACGGACAGTCAGACACACTTTCGCATTTATAATATTAGTATGGATATGGAAGTATGGATAATAACATAGATAACTTATCTGAGATGAAATGTTGTTGGTATTTATATTGTAACTAAACACTGCGCGAAAACGGACCTACACCAATATTCGAAAAAAACGCGAACAGAATCGAGAACTCGTATTCAAATCGTTTGTGCAAAACGTGGATCATAACTTTCATTTTCGCTTTAACAGCTAACATTTAAAAATGAACTTTAATGCTCCAATTTTAAGGCTTTATATCGCTCGTCATGTTTCGAAATTTCGCCTCATGTCCTACTTACAGCCTTTCGATTGAATTGTTGATTTTAACTATTTCACGTTTGCTTACGGAACAATAACATAAGGTTTTTATGAATATCTCTTTTTTGTCCTTATATCTAGGGTGATGAGGGAAAATCCTTTAGAGTTCGAACTTCGTAGAGTCTATATGTACTTTGCACGAGTCTATTAGATAGATTTTGGGAACCCAAGAAAACGGGAAGGGTCCAAATCCTCAGCAATGAGGAAGTCATAAGCTGATATAATATAATTTGAGACCAGGTTCGTAAGTACTATACCTAAATATATTATTATCTATAGGTACTTATAATGTTTGTGACATAAGTAAGTAAGTAACTATAATAAGTAAGTAGTATGTGTTGTTTAAACTAATTCGATATAACTACTTAAAAGCCTACAAGAGAAAGTTTCTACTCAGCGATGGATATTTTCGATGACATAAACCAGAAAGTCGAGTGTAATAAAAATTCTAATTCACCCCATATTCGGACAAACCATAATATTCATTTAGATTACATAGTCTTCGATTAAAAATCCATACTTAATATTATAAATGCGAAAGTGTTTCTGTCTGTCTGTCTGTCTGCTACGCTTTCCCGGCCCATGTTTTCAACCGATTTTGCTGAAATTCGGTACAGGGGTAGATGGTATCCCGGGGAAGGACATATGCTACTTTTTATCCCGGAAAATTAAAGAGTTCCCGCGGGAATCATAAATCTTAATCCACGCGGACAAAGTCGCGGGAATCATCTAGTAATTAAATAAATACGTAACTAGTTAAGGGCGTACCTATCAGAACAGACATAATTATTAAGGGTTTATTATATAACTAGCAGATGCCCGCGACTTTGTCGCGCGCGTGACATAAGTTTTTTAAATTCCCACGGGAACTCCCTAATTTTTCGGGTTAATATATTATAACCTATGACACTCACAAATAATGTGGCTTCCTATTACTACCAGAATTTTCAAAATCAGTTCAGTAGATCCAGAGATTGCCCCCTACAACGTCACAAACTCACAACTTCTTTATAATAATACTAGCAGATTCCCGCGACTTCCTCCGAGTGAAATAAGATTTTTAAATTCCCACGGGAACTTCACAATTTTTCGGGTTAATATATAGCCTATGACACTCACAAATAATGTGGCTTTCTATTGGTACCAGAATTTTCAAAATCGGTTCAGTAGATCCAGAGATTGCCCCCTACAACGCCACAAACTCGCAAACTTTACTTCTTTATAATAATACTAGCAGATTCCCGCGACTTCGTCCGAGTGAAATAAGATTTTTAAATTCCCACGGGAACTTCACAATTTTTCGGGTTAATATATAGCCTATGACACTCACAAATAATGTGGCTTTCTATTGGTACCAGAATTTTCAAAATCGGTTCGGTAGATCCAGTACCCCCTACAACCTCACAAACTCACACTTCTATTATGGGAAATGCGGTTAAAACTTATAAAGCACAGCTACGACCCATACTGGGAGAGGAAGATAATTCGTTAGAACGTATGTCAAAAATAGAAAATCGCACAACAAAGCCATCATAAAATGACTCGGAATTACAAAAAAACGTTGACCTGCAGCCTGATTCTGTAACTCAGTGGCTATCAAAGAGTGAAAGCCACTGACATATATTCTTTATCCATTGAAGGTTTGCTATGAAATAAAAATTAAGTTTTCATAGCAAACCTTCAATGGATAAAGAATATATGTCAGTGGCTTTCACTCTTTGATAGCCACTGAGTTACAGAATCAGGCTGCTGAAGGTACGATCACTATTTTAAAGTTTTTTAGCAACTAGTAGGTACCTATCTGTAGCTGTATTGAGTAGTTACTGTTTTGCCTTGGGATGAAAATATTTTCCGTTATTTTTCATATAGGTAGATACATCATAAGATATTCATCTAAACCAAATGGTTTAAACAGCAATTTCGATCTAAATTAAATACTTGAGATTACTAACTTGATATTGATAAGGATTAATGCTATTTCGGTAAAACACCTTCGCAAGTAAAGCATTGTATTAGACCAAATTTGAACAAGATAGATGCTATCGCCGACATTTTTTTTAGAGCTTTTTAAGAGGAACAATTCCACCATACGTATTTTCTTTCGTGTTACTATTTACGCAGCGCACGCCACGGAAGCTTTCAGATGAGACGATTTTTTCCGACTTAATTCACTTTAGTGCAATTTTCGTAGGGATCTCTAATTTGTTTCAAAATAAAATATAGCCTATGTTACTTGCTTATAAAGTAGCTTTTTATAGGTAAAAGACTTTTTAAAATCAGTTGAGCAGTTTTTGAATTTATCCATTACAAACAAACAATCAAACATTCAAGCAATCAAACAAATATTTTCTCTTTAAAACATTAGTTTAGACAAGTCGATAAGCATAAGCACGTACACAGAGTCCTATTCGATCCACTGGTGGATCCAAAGAGTGGATCCACTAGGATTGAGGGGTAGTAACCTAAATATGCTAGTATGAAAGACAGATTATTTGCACCAAAGGTGTTCCTTTTAAGGTGTAGAGTACTGGAGACTTATTATAGTCGCATAAAGCAGTATTATTTAGATATGTCCACTGGTTCCCTTGTTCTAAAATTATAATTCCTATTTTTAAGACAACAAGGTATGTCATATTATAAAGCGTAAATTTTAAAATAATAATATTGCTTTCAGCGACGATAGTAAGTCGTATTGGTTTAATATTGTTGACATTCGTGTTGTATAATTATAACCCACCAGCGGATGCCCGCGACTTCGTCTGCGTGGTTTGACGTTTTTTGGTTCCCGCTGGAACTCTTTAATTTTCTGTTATAAAAAGTAGACTATAAGCTATTCCAGACTATAATCTATCTCTGTGCCGAATGTCAGCCAGATCCGTTCAGCCGTTGGGGCGTGATTGAGTAACAAACATCCATACATCCATACATCTTTCGGATTTATTTTAGTAAGATAAGATAATTATTTTAAGGACGTCAAGGTACGTGACATTAAACTGTAATTTTGAAATCATACTGATTTAAGCGATGGTAGTAACCGGGGGGTTACTACCATCCCTTAAATCAATATGATTTCAGAACAGGGGTGTTCTGTAGAAACACGCGTGTTCAAAAATATGATGGTAGAGCCCGTGTTAGGAAGTCCCCTAGAGGCAGCGCTGTAGTTGCATGCAATTAATGTACGTAAAACAATTAGTTGCATTAATTGCCGCGGGACTTTCGTGACAACTATTCTAGTCGCAGCTCTAGTAGTACTGTTCTGCACTTTACCTCGCTGCCAATGCCATGCTCTGCCCTCATGTGAAACTGATATTAAGGACCTGTTATCAAACACTATGTGCGTAGACCTTAAGTTCTCACAAGGATGTGTGCACGGCATGGAACTAATAAGTACTACGTACAACTTATTAGTTCCATGTGCACGGCGACGATTCATGTGCGCCTGTGTGCGTGCGAGAGGGTGTGCGCGTGGCTTTCACTTTTTTTCGTTTATACGCCTTTTGTGTTTTTGGATGGCGTTATGCGGGAGAGATATGTCAATTTACGTTGTTTGAATTACAAATATATTCTTTATGTCAGCAGACTTAAAATGAGCTTATTTTCATGTTATTAAAGCCCGGTTTTGAATTCGAGATTGTTATTTGGCAGGTGTAAATGTCAAACTCCAAAATAATGATACTATCCGATTTTTTTGAAGTGATGTTTGTTCGTCTGATTTTTACTGTTTAATGTCGGAACATTTGAAGAGTTTAACCTTTACGCAAAATAGGACGAAGTTTTAAATAAAAATGATTAAAAATGTGAAGTGGTTTAAAAATATTATCATAATTTTTCACACTTTGTCTTTTACTTAGTGATAATATTTAAAAAAAGTTTACTTCTCTTTGGCCGCCATTTGGTTTTGCATTCGATACATTGTCTGCAAAGGGATCGAATGCCTCTGTGTTTCATAGCGTTGTTGTTGTTATTGTTCAGTATATCTAGATTGCTAATTATTGACGTTTGCTATGTGTTAAGTTTTATTTAACTAAAATTGGTAAGTATTTATTGGAATATTTTTAGATTTCTTGGTCAGTATCAGTTGAGACACATTCACTATTTATGAAATAGGATAAACATGAAAAAATTGAAATGTCAAATTACTATCTTGAATTAAAGAACAGACTTTAGTATCTTTTTTTTAAATAACATGAATGCTTACTTATTTATGTATTGTATGAGCTCCTGCTTATATAGTTTTTCTACGTCATGTACCTAGGTACGAGCATAAGTTATGTAAGAGGAAGGCTCTGCGTCTTGGTTGCGTTGTTTGCATAGTAAACATGTTCATGCATTCATTTTGACCTTTCACCTTTCAGCCTTTTTAATAGAATATTGATAATATATACCTAATATTAATTTTTTGTAGATATTATTTGAGTTCGCAGAAAAGGTATAATCCTGCGTAGTTATATATCTAAAAAGTAAATTTATTTAAGCGTAATAGATAATGGCACTAAGTTTTCATAGTTCCTACCTATACTCTAACTACAGTACGCGGAAATGAAGATTACACATCGAGCTTTATTATAAAGGCGAAATCGCAGTCAAGGGCTAACTTGTCTTAGAATAATAAGAACTAAGCTACGAGGGTTCCAGCTGCTCCAGTCACCACGGCCGAATCCTGAGTTTGAGGACGCCAATGATGTTAAGAAGTAGTTGATTTCCATTTCCATGCCAAATGCCAATAATCACGCACAACAGACCCCCAACTGGGGTTTAAGTGCGGAAACCTGCCCAGTAGGAAGAAGAAGAATGACAATAATGGAGGTATCTTACATTGATTAAGTATTCGGCCGTTAGTTTTTCTGGATTAATACTAGTGGTTCGCCCCGAACTGAGACTTCGCGGCGCCATCTATTGACATAAATGTGAAGTTCTGTTACTACTGATAATACTGAAGCTCATTAAAAATTAAATAATTCCGTTTCCTTACAATATTTATCTAATTTTAGTATTTGTTGTTCAAGTACAGGATATAAATGAAATAATTGATCAAGTTTCAGGCTCATCCTTTCAGAAAATTTAGAGTTCTGAGGTCATCTTTGGACGTTAGAAAATCTCCACTTTGAAAGCCCCGCATTTCGTCAATTTTGGGGGAAAAATAAAAAAAAAAAAACTTTTGGACTCTATTCTTAATTATCTTTAAAATGATATACCGCAACCCTATGTAACTTTAAAAAAAATATTTTACTTCGCATTCGCTTCTATGAGAGCACCCCTGAAATAAAGATTTTTATTATTTTTTAAGCCATATTCGGCGGGAGGCCATTGGTTTACATATTATATTTAAAGCTGAAGTAATTGCGTTCAGTAATTCAGAAGTTACAATGCTCTGACAGACGGACGGACAAGTGCCAATTCACCCAAGTAGACTCAGAGACCTTCGCTTCGCTCGGTCAATTACTTTCCTTTTTCGGCCGAAAGAAATAATTTGGAAACCTAGTCCTTTTTTTAATTATGTACTTACTGATATTATGTTGTATGTACATAGTATGGCTGTCGTTTGTGATGCGTAGCACTCGCGGTGCCAGACGCAAAGTGTCGCAATGTATAAGTATATTGAGTGTCAGATAATCGTCTCGAGCGAAGTTGTCTATTTAGTAATTTTTTTTTCGGTTAGCTCTTCTATTTTTAACAAAAAATATTTTTGTATTAAGTATAGTATAGTATAATATAATAATAATAGTAATATTTTCTTAAATTTTTCGTTAGATTTTTGGGTTTTAGTAAGTAGTGCAAGTACAAAGCCGTAGGTATACTGAAATATAAAGAAAATAATAATAATAATAGTAATTTTAAAAAAAACTGAAATGGCCATCTATGACCTACACGTGCGGTCTTAGAGTCTAAATTAACTATTTGTATTTATTTAATTGATCTGTTAAAACAGCGGAAAGCGGAACTTTTAATTCAAATCTATAGTGTCATTATAGTATAGTAGTAGTATTGTGTTAACTTCTTGCTAAAATAGCAGTGCAACTCAATTTATTATAGCCCATGCATGGAGCCTAAGGATACCAAGCAGTTGAAGTCAGAGATGACATTTATTATTTTTATTTGGCTCGCTATTGCATAATGACCGCAGGATTTGGAAAGTTTGGAAATCGGAGAAACGCTTCAACATATAGTCCAGGTGCCCTTACGAATTGCAACCTGTGGTTCTCTAAATATCATTTTAAGTAAAGTCATACATTTTAAGTAAATTTGAATCATTCACTTTTTTTCAAAACTTTCGGACGTTTTAAAGCAATATTAAAGCACTTGCTATATGTGATGACTGATGTCTTATACCTATTTATAAATACCGTGAAATCTCTTTAATTACCTATCCGGGATAAAAAGTGTCAGTCTCCAGGTCTTTAAATGTGCATGCAAATCTTATGTCGCTCCGTGTTCCATTGCGGTTTAATTGAAGGCCAAATAAACCAAGAAACAAAAAAACTTCTATATACACATCTAAAATATGAATATTGATTCATAGATTGTTTAAAGTAATCTTAAACTGCATGTGTGTCTCTTGTTAAAAAATCAACCTGGTCGGCATTGGGTATGATGCTTCGGGCTTATGAGGTCTGGTGGGACTGCAAAGATTCTATATTATTATTATATTCATATTCATATATATATATATTCATTTTTATTTTGCATTCCAATATAATAGTAATTTAAATGTCAATAGTTGATAACAATAACAATGTACTCAATATTGGAACCCCGGTGGGGCACAGCAAAAAAATCAGTGGTATTACTATTAGTACTGTTAATTTTGGTGTAATTTATTTTTCCTTACCATTACAATATAATGGCAACTTTATTGACTACTACTATCTAGGCTATGGGCTACTAAGTAATACTATTCTAGCATCAGAACTTGCTTGTATAGATTCAAGATTCAAGATTCAAGTCATTTATTCAATATAGGTACACTGTAGGTACACTTATTGTCGTCTAAAAATTACTTACTTAAAAAGCATGATGGTGATAATGGGTAACGGTATCTAAAAACTAAAGCTAAGAGGGTTCCAAACGTGCCCTGGTCTGAGAAGAGCCCACAACAAACTCAGTTTTTTTTTATTATCACCATCTCACAAAGGAACTATCATATAGCAATAGCATATAGCAATTGTTTATTATGTATGGAAAGCGTTGAATGCCGTCCAATTGAATGCCGTGATGGTGTGATAACGCGTGGAAACTGGGCGAAATTATGTCAGGAACCGTAATCGTATTCGTTTGTCAAACGTATAATTCGACCTGTTTAAGGAGTTCATAGATGCCTGCTTGTCAAAAAGCATGTATGAACTCCTTAAACATTTCGAGTAATACGTTTTAAGCTGTCAAATGATGACGATTTGCTTAGACAATCGAGCCTCTGGCTAGAGATATGGGTGTAAAAAACCACCATTAACCTTTCAGTTTGGCACAGTTTCTTCTCAGACTCCATCTTCACTTAAGTATACTTAAGCAAGTGAGATCGCTAATATTCCAATGGTTTATTATGATACTTAAATCTAGATTCGATTAAATATAAAAAAATCGGAGCATTGAAAATGAATATAAAAATTTACGAAAAATCACTTCTCGCCTGCATCCGCATCTTGTAACACCATTACCATGACGATCGGTCAATAATCATGGAAGCTACATCACTTTTTATATACGGAAATACCCGTTTTTCTACAATTCCAAATCTAAACGGACCACAGGTCACAACTCACAATTATTAACCGATTTTCAAATTTTTTTCGCCATTTAGTAGCTAAACTAGGACCTTTTTCTTTAATTTTTTCTTAAGTCAGTTTTTTTCCGAAATATTTACAATTTAGTAAACAAACACCCCCAAAAAACCCGATGTGTTTACATTTTCAAAATTCCAAAAAAAGTTACCAGCCGATTTTCAAAATTCAAACGCACACACGTGTCTAGACAAATTCCTCAACTTTTGGTACTATTCCCATCTAGATCCTCCCAAAATCCTCGGAGCTATAGCCACAAATACGTCTCAGGCGATTTGCATCTGATAACCATTTTCAATGGTAAAAAATTAAATGGGACAAAGATATAAAATAGTTCTCACCATTGGCATTATTTAATATCACCCTTCCTGCCTTTATCAGTTGTGATTCAAGCGACGGAATTAAATAATTGTCATGAATGAACGCTTTTTACATAATATATTGTATCGGGAAGCGATTGATATGACATCACATACGTGCTTGTTAAAAAACATTACCAAGCAAGGCTTAGAAAATTTACGATCCTTACGTAGGTACTACATTATTATAGAACGAATTTGTTAGTTTTTTTTTTACGCTAAATCGCTTGGCGGCATGTCTAGCCACGGCCGAAGCACGGTAATATTATGGCCGAAGTGTCCCACCAGGCCAGACTAGGGAGAAATTCAGAAATTATAAATTCCAAAATTGACCTTGCGCTGTTAAGACAACAGCGCACAACAGCGCTACACAGTGCGCCATGGAGGTCGGGTGTTAGACTAGCTGTCCTTTATCATTTGCCGACTCATTAAATTCTCATCCGCTTAACCGATTTGTCCAAATTTAATACAGAGATACCCTACATAGTGTGCAATTTGCTTTATGCAGGTACTTACTTTTTTTTTCTTTTTTGTATTTTTATATTTGATGAGGCAATGGGGCTGATTCTGTATAACACAATCTCTAAACTTAAATGGCAGCTTTAAATCTAGTTCTGTCCCTTTCCGTAGGAAGTATTATGAAAGGGTTTGCAATATTTGTAATGCTCTAATTTTAGTTTAGTTTAGAAATTGTGCACTACAGAATCAGCCCCATTAAGTCTTAATTTATATATTAAGATTTATTGCCTCACCAAAGTCGGGTTTGTTCGAACTTATATAACTTGTATTTGTCTCCGTCCCGAATAGCAGAATAACTATTAAAAACGTTCGAAAATTGACGAAAAAATAAAATAAAGAAAAACATTTTCCTTTCATTTTCCCATACAAAATGTTCATGGGTGAATTGAAGTCAAGTTGATTCGTGAAGTGACTTTTGGCATGGGTATAGGTAGTTGAGGAGCCTGGAGAGTGACATGGACTACTTTTTATCCCGGAAAATTAAGGAGTTCCCGCGGTAATCAACAAAACTAAAACCACGCGGACGAAGTCGTGGGCATCAGCTAGTAACTTATTTATCTATCTGTGACGGACGTTAAGCTCTACATACTTTATTCCCGGAAATTAAAGAGTAAACAAGAAATAATGTTTAAAACCACAAACGACGAAATCACAAGCATCGTCATATAGTAATCTTGTTCTTAAATATATAAAAAGAAACGTTGACTGACTGATTGATTGACTGATCTATCAACACAGGATCGGGCTGTAATTTGGCATACAAAAGTCAGCTTTTATGACGTAGGCATACAGTAAGAAGGATTTTTGAGAATTCAACCCCTAAGGGGGTAAAATAGAGGCTTGAAATTTTTATGAAAACGTGTGTGACGCTGCGGGCAAAAGCTAGTTCATTAATAATACAGGACTATCAGAAGCAAATGTAGTTCACGTCAAATCTTAGAATTAGAACAGACGATAGCCTGCAGCAAAATATACCTACTGTAATGAACTAATGATACAGCTTTACGAGACGAAAGTCTATAATTACGGATTATTTCGGCTTTGATTAAGGTCTTAAAGTTTGCTTTAATTGTAAATTCAATACATCAGCAACTGTCTTATACGTAAAATTAGACATATAATTATATAACCTACTTACTAGAGGATGCCCGCGACTTCTTTCGCGTGGCATAAGTTTTTTAATTTCCACAGGCACTCCGTAATTTTCTGGGATAAAAAGAAGCATGTTACTCTCCATGTACCTACTCAACTATAACCATGCAAAAAATCACGTCGATCCGTTGCTCTGTTGCGGTGTGATTGATGAACAAACTTTCTATTTGACGTTCATGCGGATAATAATTTCAAAATCTGTGAAATCCGGATTTCATCATTTTAAACCGGAAGCCCAAATACCAAGCTATAGCTTGAAAAACGACTGACTTTCATACAAACTTTCAACCCCTATTTAACCCCTTTGGGGTGGAATTTTTAAAAATTGTGGCACACATCCTTCTTTATTTTTTACCGAAAACCAAAATACAAAGTTTAGTAGATTTGACTTAAAAAATATTTTGTAAAATATAAGACTTTCATACAAACTTTCATCCCCTACTTCAGCCTTTTGGGGGTAGAATTTTCAAAAATGACAAAACTCGTATTTCTTCATTTTAAACCGGTAGCTCAAATACTAAGTCTCATGGATATAACTTGAAAAATGACGGACTTTCATACAAACTTATAACCCTTAATTTACCCCTTTGGGGGTGTATTTAAAAAACCCTATATCTACTCTTCACAAAGAACACACCCTCCAAATTTCATGTCGCTAGAACCAGCGGTATAGGCTGTACGTTGATATATAAGTCAGTCAGGACTTTGAATTTTATATAATTACATAGTTAAAGATTAGTAGAAAAGTACGCATATTGTGGCCATCAAAGCTAATATTTTTGACGACCTCCGTGGCGCAGTGTTGAGCGCTGTTGCGGAGGTCTGGGGTTCGATCCCCGTCAGGATTTGGAAATATATAATTTCTGAATTTTCCCTGGTCTGGCCTGGTGGGAGAATTCGTCCGTGGCTAGTTATCACCCTACAGGCAAAAACGTGCCGCCAAGCGATTTGGCGTTCCGGTACGATGCCGTGTAGAAACCGAATAGGGGTATAGGTTTAATATAACTGCCATGCCCTAACAGGTTAATCCGCGGCCATTAGACTGCATCATCAGTTACCATCAGGTGAGATCGTAGTCAAGGGATAACTTGTAATGGATAAAAGAAATCCTATCATCGATGTCTCTCATAGTAAAAACTACAAACATGAGTACTTAATATGTTTAAGTATACACACAATATTAAATTATAATTTTAACAAAAGATAATTAAAAACTGATTATAAATTATATAGCGGAGTTAGGAAGTTAGTTGCATCTCCGCGCCTCAGAGAGTTTTTAAAGCCGTCGGTCCTACTCCAGTCGAGTCGAATTTTAAGCCCATCGGTCTATGAGAGTAAGGGAATAAGTAGATTCACACACACACACACATTCTTGTAGAGGAGTAAAACTAATGATATCCTCCTAATTAAATAACATAGTAAGTACTAAATATGATTTCTTGGTACCGACAGTACAAATAATCAAAGTAATTATGAATAGCTATGTATAGTATGAGTTACTTGATCTATTTACAAAAAAAAAACATAAATGAGCCCAACGAATGATAATAGTTCGCTGTGACTTGTGAGAGCCTACATTCTCAACCTTCCCATAGAACGTACGATAACGCAAAAAATACATTTCGCCAACAGCATATACGAGTAGTTGGTTGATCTCGATTTTTTATTAGAATAATTATTGTATTTAGAACACATCAAATCCCAATACAGGTACTTAAGTAGACTTATTAATGAGCGACAGTCTCAATCGACATACCTATTTCTATATTTGATGAGCTCTTATATATTTATCACATTATTATCCATACTTATATTGTAAATGCAACTGTGTGTCTGTCTGCTACGCTTTAGCGGCTCATCTTTTTCACAGATTTTGATGAAATTCGATATTGATATCAAAAGGAAACACTGGTTAATGATTTAATAATTTCACATAGGACAACTTGTGTCACTTATGATACGTCAAGACTCTACCACCGGTTCGGAAAGGCGATTCTACTGAGAAGAGCCGGCAAGAAACTCAGCAGTTGCTCTTTTCTCAAAAAAGAAAGAGGTTACAATATTTTCGATTTAATTATACTTTGTTGCCTACGAGACGTTTCTTTGGTTCCTGCAGGGATGAAATATTAATATTTAGTAGGTAGGTATTTCAAATAATTGCTTTTTTTATGTTATCTTTAGTTTTATTATTTACTTTGACGACCTCCGTGGCGCAGTGTGTAGCGCTGTTGCCTTAACGTGCGGAGGTCCTGGGTTCGATCCCCGGCAGGGTCAATTTGGGAATTTATAATTTCTGAATTTTCCCTGGTCTGGCCTGGTGGGAGGCTTCGGCCGTGGCTAGTTACCACCCTACCGGCAAAGACGTGCCGCCAAGCGATTTAGCGTTCCGGTACGATGCCGTGTAGAAACCGAAGGGGTATGGGTTTAATATAACTGCCATGCCCCTTACAGGTTAGCCCGCTACCATCTTAGACTGCATCATCACTTACCATCAGGTGAGATCGTAGTCAAGGGCTAGCTTGTAGTGGATAAAAAAAAAAAAAAAAAAATTGTGGGATTGGTTGGTGATTTTTAATTTATTTGTATTTTATTTATTTAGTTTTTTTTTTCGTCTAAGAAAAATGTACTGAAGAATGTACAAGGTGCAGACGCTTATACTCTGTGGTTTTTTCAATGTATACTAAACTGTTAAATGTGTGTTTTGTAAAATTTTTACTTTTGCAATAGCACAGCGATCTATAGATCTATATTCAAGTGTCCCCCACCAGTGCTGCCACTCTCGAGAACCAAAGAAGCAGTAAAGCCATGGATGGATTTTGATATTCAGCCTAACAAGAGTTAGGTTACATGGGGAAGCATGAATATGCTACTTTTTATGCCGGAAATTAAGGAGTTCCCCCGGAATCAAAAACTTAATCCACGCAGACGAAGTCGCGAGCACCATCTAGTATATAATAATAATAATAATGTCCTCCCGACCGAATTTCGGTTACGGCGGCCAATCTCCAGAGAGATTAGACATCTGCGCGGGAGATATTATAGTGCACAAGTGTGTGCGCAAACACAGGTGCACTCTCTGTTCGTTTACTCTCATAGCCCGATGGGGCGGAAAATCCGACACGACCGGAGACAGATCAGGCGCAGGACCGACGGCTTAACGTGCTCTCTAAGGCACGGGGGTGAAACACCGCCAACTTCCTAACTCCGGGCACTGGCCCGGAGTTAGGAAGTTGGCGGTGTTTCACTGAGAATTTCTTGTCTGCAGAAAAATGTTGTGACCCAACCCGTGACTCGAATCCGGGACCTCGTCGGCCGCAGCCGAACATGCTAACCACTAGACTAACGAGGCAGTATATAATATAAAATATGTATATAATATAAATACAATACAATACAATACAATGTCTTTATTTTGCAGAAACAAATTTACATTAGATGTTACAAAGCTATAGTCACTTGTTTCGCCTAGCAGAAGGCATGCAAAATTTGTGTACACACAGTTACAATAATTATAGCCAGCATTTACAATTTACATTACAATATTTAATTATTTAAGCATTCAGTCAAATTAAGTACCAACAGTCAACTAAGTCTAAAACTAGTGTCAAGAAAATTTTAATTAATTTAATCAGTTTATTATTTATCATCAAAGTACTCATTTAAAGTATAATAACATTTTTTTACAAGAAATTCCTTAAGTTTATGTTTCAACATATGTATACTGAGAGATCTGTCTGCAAGCTCTCCTGGTAACTTATTATAAATTCTAGGTGCCATATTTATAATACTGTGCCATACGGTGCCATATTAATAATATAAAATAAATAATATGTCATACATACATAAATATATAGGACTGTTCGAGGTTTTTTTCACCTTTTCACCTCTTCCATGGGCTTCCACAATCCACAGTACCTAAGATTGGGAAAAAAGGAACAAAAACAATCAGTAAACAAAATCACGTTGCTACCGGCGTCCGGGATTGGTCACGTTGAGGTTGACACGGTGTGGAAACCACGTGGAGGAAACCTTTATGTACCTATAGCCGGAGTTTGATGTGCAATATTTCGCCGGAAACGTAGCACTTTCGTAGGTCGTTTGACGACCTCTGTTGAGCGCTGTTCTCTTAACGTGCGGAGGTCCCGGGTTCGATCCCTGGCAGGGGGAATTTGGGAATTTATAATTTCTAAATTTTCCTTGGTCTGGCTTCGGCCGTGGCTAGATCTAGTTACCACCCGGAAAAGACGTACGGCCAAGTGATTTAGCGATCCGGTACGATGCCGTGTAGAAACCGAATAGGGGTATAGGTTTCATATAACTGCCATGCCCCTAACAGGTTAGCCCGCTACTATCTTAGACTGCATCATCACTTACCATCAGGTGAGATTGCAAATCAAACAAGGCTAACTTGTAGTGGATTAAAAAAAAGCCAAAATACGAGCCATGAGAATTTTTTTCATATAGAGCGTTCATTATTCTACGCAGTACCTACGTTCTGTGTATTTATTTTGATTTTGTTATAATTTTTGGAGAAATTACTCTACGTAGTTCCTCTACGACCATCATGCAGTGTGTATAGGGGTATAAGTTAATTATTATCATCTGCTATTAATTACTCTACAAGTTGTAGATCAGGTACTAAGTACTTTAGTAGGTTGTAGACTATAACCTAACAAAGAAGATACCTAGATCTCATATATTTTATGTTGGCATTGTAAAATACTTAGCTAAAATACTACTAAATAGAAATCTATGCAGACTTAGAGTCGATTGCACCATCGATGGCAATAGTTATCATTAAAGCCTACCAAATATCTCGTAAGGTGAGTGGCACAAGTCAGTATTCATACATCTTTAAGATTTTAAGTCAAATTTTGGTAAAACGTGCAGGAATCCTGAATGGTTGTTTGGTGGTCAAATTTAACGATAACCATTACCATCGATGGTGCAATCGACCTTTAAGTAGTGGCTTTACCTCAAAAGAAAGTACCTGAGTGCTAATATAAATTTTATTTGATAATACAATAGGTAAAATCCTACAGATTAAATCAAAATTCATACCTTCAATAAAAGCAATTGATAAAAATTTACACAATTAATTATTAATTAATTAATTATTAATTTGGTATTAAGGTAATACCAGGTCTGGGTATTATGAAGGCATATGATTATACTTATTATAGAAGTTTCGCCCTTTTTATTCCTGAAGCTTTTTGAAATTCCGACCATTTTGTGAAAGATGGATATATTGCTATAAATCAGTAAACAAACCACACCACAGCGTTCTACCACAGAACAGCGAGAAATCGTGAGCGTTGGCACCCTTATGTGGTTGACGTCCAATTTGCTCGCACGAAGCGTTTTTGCTCGACGTTTCTGATACGAACCGCTAGGGCGTGGAACACCCTTCCAGCGCACGTGTTTCCTGCCACTTATAACTTAAGTACCTTCAAGGCAAGAGTGAATAGGCATCTTGTAGGCAAGCGCGTCCCAACCTAGACCTCATCATTGCTTTGCAATAAGCATGATTGTCGTCAAGCGCAAGCCTATCACGCAAATAAAAAAAAATCGTAAACAAAGTTGCAACTGGCTAAATGTCACGTTGAAAAGGATTTTCATTTACAAATCTCGAAAAGAAAGTTACTTCATTTGACGCAAATTCATACTTTTATTACACTTAACAACAACTTTCACGGGGATTTCATTCAAAAAAATTTAATTACCTAATTACTTTTTAAGTTTGAAAAGGTGTTGTTATGGAAACTTCAAAGAAAAGTGATACTTTAAGCCAAAATGGATCGTGAGAAAAGAACAACGTTACATCATCTTTCCAGAAGATTAAGATTTTTGATTCCCTCGGGAACTCTTTTATTTTCAGGGATAAAAAGTAGCCTATGTCCTTCCTCGGGATACCATCTACCCCTGTACCAAATTTCAGCACAATCGGGAAAACATGGGCCGGGAAAGCGTAGCAGACAGACAGACAGACAAAAACACTTTCGCATTTATAATATTAGTATGGATTTCCCTTCAAAGTTTAATTTTTTTTTTAATCCACTACAAGCTATCCCTTGACTGCGATCTCACCTGATGGTAAGTGATGATGCAGTCTACGATGGTAGCGGGCTAACCTGTTAGGGGCATGGCAGTCATATTAAACCCATACCCCTTCGGTTTCTACACGGCATCGTACTGGAACGCTAAATCGCTTGGCGGCACGTCTTTGCCGGTAGGGTGGTAACTAGCCACGGCCGAAGCCTCCCACCAAACCAGACCAGGGAAAATTCAGCTATTATAAATTTCCAAATTGACCCTGCCGGGGATCGAACCCAGGACCTCCGCACGTTAAGGCAACAGCGCTACACACTGCGTCACGGAGGTCGTCAAATGTGATTGCTATAAAAATTATATGATATTATATAAACGGTGTTGCTAAACGCTGAGCTAAAATTTATGTAGCCTACCCATCGATATAAATATGAAGGTACTAGATTGGCCCTTTCATAGAAAAAAATTGGGCGTCCGACCTGTAGAGCGCGCTCCTCACCCGTATAAGCCTGTCTTGTCCCCGCCCTATGCGCTGTCCCGCTTTTCAGAGTAGATGGCGTTAGTAAAATAAGTTCACATTCTTTGTTTGACAGGGCCCGTCTATGTATATTGAGGTCGTTGAGCCTACCCACTATATTTTTAAGTTTGTCGCACGCTTGTTTATTTTCTTACCTATAATTGTCCTAACTCCTACTTACTCTTATATTATTAACACACAATTTTAATATGTCAATTTTAAAGATTAATAACAAATAACACTAATAATAATATTTATTTTGACAATAAAAAATGTTTTTACAATGAAAACTAATACAAATTCACCTTGACACTAAGACAAAACTAATCAATAAGCAAATCATATTATGTAACCATTTTTTTGTATGATATAAAGAAATGGCTTATTGTGCTACTAGACCGCCTTTGCACGTCTTTGAATATTCTTGAATTACGTATCTATTAATTTTATTATTTTGTTAAAGTGCTTCTCACACTAGGAAAGTTTCTAGGCTTACTTAAATACATATCAAAAAATGCGGAACCTGCGTCTCTCTGGGAATCGCGCCCGGAACGTCTTTGGCCACTAATAATAAGTAGTTTGCGTATCTATTAATAGAACTCTTAATAATAAGTAGTTTGCGTATCTATTAATAGAGCTCTTTTATCACAAACGGCCTGAAATATAAATTCTATAAGATCTAGTTAAAAAAATACGGCATTTTAATGCTCATTTTTGTATTCATTTTACATAGATTAATTCTTTAAATTAATATTTATTCATTTAGAACAAAATTACAAGATATATTAAAAACTTATAGACTAAACGTTAATCTAAAATCGTTATATACCTACTAAACAAAAATAAAAATAAAACCCTAATCAAAAACCCCTGGTTGCCTCTGGGCACCCATCAAACTTGCAGCATTGTCGCGCTGAATGGCGATGGATAACCTTTGAAAGATAATAAGAATAATAAAAATAAAATAAAAAATAAAAAATACCGATAATAATAATAATTTCATAGATTAATTGAAAATCCATGAAAAGGTACTTCCATGTTTCAAAATAGTGGATTCTAGGAATTTCTTTCGGCAAATGAATTGGAATAAGTCCTTATCATTATTTTCGAATGTTGAACTTAATTTATTGCAGTGATAGTGGGTCAATTAGATCAGGGGGTGAGCGTGTATGTTACCTGTATTTCACAATCATTGCGAAATTTTTGTTGTTTAATCCACATATTCAAAAGCGTTAGAAAATTATGCCTAGCCACCAAAAGCCTAGCAATAAAACTTGGCCAATATTTTTGATAGATTTAGTTGGCCCATAAAATAATTGCACATTTTAATGTTTTTTTTGGATATAACTTACATGCCCTGTTTACTGCCTTTGTAAAGTGCTTTTTTAAACTGCATTGATAAATAAAAATTGACACTGAAAACCATACAATTCGGGAACTCCAAGAGAAAATATCTAAGTACTTACGGAATGACTTGACGTCCTCCCTGGCGCAGTTTTGAGCGCTGTTGTATTAACGTGCGGAGCTCCCGGGTTCGATCCCCGGCAGGGTCAATTTGGGAATTTAAAATTTCTGAATTTTCCTTGGTCTGGCCTGGTGGGAGGATTCGGCCGTGGCTAGTTACCACCCTACCGGCAAAGACGTGCCGCCAAGCGATGTAGCGTTCCGGTATGATGCCGTGTAGAAACCGATTAGGGGTATGGGTTTAATATAACTGCCATGCCCCAAACAGGTAATCCCGCTACCATCTTAGAATGCATCATCACTTACCATCAGGTGAGATCGCAGTCAAGGGATTACTTGTAGTGGATAAAAAAAGAGTCCTTTGCTTTTCTGTACAACTGTCCTATTCAGATTGTTTCTTTCATAATAATAGGTATGTTTAGCTTACATAACTGTAAGAAAACTAATGCCAAAATTATTATGAAATGTGGTATAATAATATTAATGTCGAAATGTTTAATTAACTCTACATTTTTTGAGTTTCCTTCGAGACTGTTTCGCAAAAGTTTTCCCAAGTTTTCTTTTTCTTTGAAATCTCAGCTCAAGTTGTTCACAATGTGGTTTAGGGTTTGAAGCAATAATTTTTTTACACCCAATGTTTACATTACGAGAATGTTCTGGTATTTTATTTCAAGATATAGGTACCTACTTTGTTTTTAATTTGTTTTTTAATGTTTGAAATAAGCGTTAGGGGTGCGATTTAAAAACTTGGTGGCTAAGAAATTAGTCACGAGTCACTTCACAATGTGATATTTTGGTCATCGATAATCGTCTGTGTGACGTATTATTTTAATATTTATTTATTTTAGTATACTTAGTAAAAATAATGCGATGGGTTCTCACTTTATAGTGATCGGATTTTACGTCAATGTTTTAAATTACTAGAGTCTGGACCTTGTCGGTACCGCTACAGTTGTTTAAATCTTAGGAGAAGATTGAATCACACATATACTTATACTAGCTGATGCCCGCGACTTCGTCCGCGTGGATTGAGGTTTTTCGGTTCCCGAGGAAACTCTTTAATTTTCCAGGATAAAAAGTAGCCTATGTTTATTCCAGACTAATCTATCTCTAGGCTAAATTTCTATATTATAAATTTGTAATCATTTTTTTGTGTATTTATGTTTATGTATTGTATATAATATGTATTTAGTCTGTGTAAGTAGTATGTCGTTTTTATTTAAGTAATTAATTATATCAATTTATTTATTATGTATTGTTAGAATTTAATAATTTCAATAAAATATATTATTTTTGTACCTATACCACTTTACAATTTCACCTTACTCACTTTCAAGGAAGGCTGGAAGAGATTTATTTTTAGAGATTAGCTTAACCTTTGTCAGGTTTTTCCTATTAGTTTTAAGACGATATTTTGTACAAAAATAATAAAAATAAACAAATATCCATCCATCCATCCAAACTTTCGCATTTATAATATTAGTATAGATCTACTAGATAGTGCCCGCGACTTCGTTCGCGTAGATTTACTATTTTATTAACCAGTACAGTAGAGCCCAGACTAGTCAAGAAAAAACGTGAAAATTAACGGGCGGTTGAAAACAAAACATACAAATAAAATTCTGGTCATTCGTTAAAACCATTGCGCAAAACAGCAAATACATCGTAGTATGTTACTGTAACTAGTAAATAGTTAAAAACTACAATGTCGAGTGGCACTATTTAGGGCATGCCGATAGCAGTGACACACATGCGTTATCTGACAAACAAACAAACATACCTGATATATTGATAGCCAATCGAGAGAGTTCCCAAATGGTACTTGCTTACACTAGCTTTTATTGTTTACTCGTCCCGGCTACGTACAGGCAGGCTTCTAATATAGACTTTAACTGCATTGACATAGTGGGTAATATAATTATATAATGCTAGCTGATGCTCCCGACTTCGTCCGCGTGGTTTTTTTGTTTCCCGCGGGAACTCCTTAATTTTCCGGGATAAAAAGCGGCAGCCTATGCCACTCTCTAGGTCCTCAACTATACCCAGGCCATGCCTAAAATCACGTCGATCCGTTGCTCTGTTGTGGCGTGATTGAAGGACATACCAACAAACTAATGAACCAACAAACAAACACACTTGCATTTATAATATTAGTAAGATAGTAAGACCCGCGACTTGGTCCCCTTTGTTGAAGTGTTTTTAATCCTGAGTTCCCCTTTGACTTTCCGGGATTAAAAGTAACCCATGTCCTTCCCCGGGATGTAACCTACTTCTATAACAAATTTCATCAAAAGAAAAGCTGGGATGTTACAGCGTAGCAAACAGACGGACATCCACACTTTCGCATTTATAATATTAGTATGGAAGTATGGATATGTATACACGTCAAATGTATCAAAAAAATGGGCAGTGTGTATTTTTATTAGTAATGGTCGTAAGATACCATGCATTTCCTGGAATTATCATAAGATCACTGTGTCCAAGGGTGGCATGAAATTACTATAGTAATAATTAATTACTTACTAGTTACTACGCAAACGCTTTGAGTATGAAGTACTCTAGGTCTGTCCCGAACTCCCGACATAGTGCAGATAAACTATTTTTATCAATTAGTTTCACTTATTAATAAATCGTTCAGTTAAAATTAATATCGCCCATAAATCATTAAAATAGTTATTATTTTTGAAACCATTTAACAATACTTGTAAAACTGATAATTTTCTCGATGCTCAAGATAGAACTTATGATAAGAGATGAATAAGTTTTGTAATGTGGGAAAACCTATTCAATATTTTTTTACGAATTTGTACTGAAATCTATCTATATCTATACAAATATTATAAATGCGAAAGTTTGTATAGATGGATGGATGTTTGTTACTTAATCACGCCAGAATGGCTGAATGGATCTGGATGAAATTTGGCACATTTGGATAGATTATAGTCTGGAATAGCCATAGGCTACTTTTTATCCCGGAAAATTTAAGATTTCCTGCGGGAACCAAAAAACCGCAATCCACGCGGACGAAGTCATAAATATGTGTATATGTATTGAATTAGACGTAAATTACTATTGTCTATCAGGCCACCTAAGTTAGAACTACTATTATAAATAGGAAAGTGTGTTACCATTTCATCATGCGTATCGTCAAAATTTGGTAGTTGGTAAGTACATACTGCATTCCGAAGATGGACATAGTGCATAGTTTTTATCTCAGAAAATCAAAGAGTTTTCACAGAATTAAAAAACAAATCCAAGTGCACAAAATCAACAATAGACTCTGAAATTTGATTGAAAATTGGCTGAAGGGAAAAGGGAAAAATCCATTATAGTACGAAAAATTTCCAAATTAAAAGCGTCTGAGCACACAGATTTTGTTCTTTCGCAATCATTGTGGTCGCATTCTTGAATTTTCTACGAGTAGACACAACTACTAGCTACGATAACGCTACGAGAACTATTATGCGTCGTCTTCGTAGCCACTACTTCAAGGTTCTGTTTTCAAGAAAATTTACCAATCGAAATACAAATATACCTTTATACACACTGTAGCGATTAAATTTAGGTTCCCCGCGTAACCTCTAGAAGTGCTAGGAAGTCTATGACATTTTGGGAACGTGGCAAAATTTTGATTTTCTACCTCAGGATGCAACCTACCTTAGTACCAAATTTCGTAATTAAAAAAAAAATTAGACATGAAAACGTAGCTCATAAACAGACACAGTTTTGCACAGTTTTGACACAGTCCAAATAAAGTATGAATTCTGTAGGTGTATTTCCTCCTATACAAGAATACAAGATGATGCCTTCAACTTTGTCCACGTGAATTAAAGTTTTTTGATTCCCGCGAGAACTCTTTAATTTTGCGGGATAAAAAATAACCTATGTCATTCCCCGGGATGTAAACTGCCTCTATCCCAAATTTCATCAAAATCCGTTGAACATATGGGCCGTTAATACAGACAGACACACTTCGCATTTTTGTATGGATTTTGAAAGCATCTACTTTGGATTTTACTAACGTGAAACGTCGTCTTTATCGTACGTCGTCATCGTGTGTTAATAATAATCTCAATCATCTTCAAAAGGCATGTCTCATGCTCTCTGCGTGTCGTATCACACGTCCGCCCGTTTCGACGGACAAGCTCCGAATGACAATAAGTCAATATCATCATTGAAGGCACTTTCACTGCACGCGAGTGTGCGTGCGCGGGTGTGGCCATGTTTTTTTTATTAATTTAACCCACATTTAAGATCCGTTACGTCACACGTATAACACGCTGGCTTGACCGTCATTGTACTATGATTGTGTTGTTAATTCATGACGTTTGTTGTTTTAGAACAATTATTGTCCTAAATTATTTTTGTTTACTTAATCAAAGTATTCTCATATTCTAATTCTCGTAGTATTTTAGATTAGTAGATTTGGTACGGTGTTTAATCATATTCTTAAAATCATTGTTCTACTTAAATGAGATACTTGTATTTTTTGCTGATTTAATTTATTTTTAATTAAATAATAAATAAATAAATTTATTTATTTACAACAGGAGCACAGGGCAAAATTAAATATAGTATTTAATTGACTTTCTTCTATGCAGATACCGATACTTAGCTACAACAATTTATTCAAAAATATAACATACACTTTTTTTGAGATACTTATTGAAAAATAGGTTTTTTTTTAATGTATAGGCTGCAATCAGACTTGCATGCAAGAGGTGATGCAGCCTAAGGTGGAGCGCGCTTGCCTAGAAGATGCCTATTCACTCTTGAATTTAATAGCGGATTTAAAAAAAAATAAAAAAATTAAAGATGCATTTACTCAATTTTGTAGATAACATCCTACTTATTGTATACTAGCGAATGCCCGCGACTTCGTCTGCGTGGATTGAGGTTTTTTGGTTCCCGCGGAACTCGATAATTTTCCGGGATAAAAAGTAGCCTATGTGCTATTCCAGACTATAATCTATCTCTGTGCCAAATTTCAGCCAGATCCGTTCAGACGTTGGGGCGTGATTGAATAACAAACGTCCATACATTCATCCATCCAAACTTTCGCATTTATAATATTAGTAAGATTATTTTTTTTAAAAATATTTTCCCATTTTTATGGCTTCCGCCTAACTCGATAACTGATATAAGCTATTTTACCATAAAAATGTTATCAAAACTACGGTTGATTGTAGTGCACAGAGTGCATTGGCCTTGCAGTGTTTCGGGATTGGTTCGTTGACCTCAGCTCTGTGATTTTTTTATGACAACGCAGAGACGCGATGCATTCAAGTGTTTAGGATCTGTCGTTTAAAAACTTCATGTTGTTAGATAATTTTGGGCCAAATATTGCTTTAAAATTTCATCATTTTGAATTGAATTGGAATTGAGGTACAAAAATGTGTAAAATACGTACCTAGTATTTTTGGTACGAAGTTTCAAAATTCAAACTAGACTATTCAATTACAATCGTATAATTTTTTTTCTTATTTCTGCATCTATGTGTAAAAGAAGATCATAGAATCTGTGTCATTGGCCTCTCCTTTTCTCAGCTATTATACTCGTACCATCATTTGCGTACGTGATATAGCAAGGCCATACAGCCAATCTAAGTCACTTAGTGTTAAGCTAGAGGACCAAAGAAAACTCCAAAGATTGAGATGGTTTACTAGTCTCTTGTAAGATGTTTCATACATGACCTTCGTCTATTCGGTGACCTACTTTTAACAGATTAACAGTAGTAACTTAAATCTTAATATTGGAAACCAAACCAAATGACTCAATACAGCCACTTCATTTGAGGAAAAAAACCACAAAACGTCTGTCCGTACTACTAGCGCTGTTGCACCATACGCCATTGCGACAGATAGATTTAACACAGTAGGTAACTGCCATTTCGCACGTCCCACTTTCTAATAACATTCAACTTCAAACCGAAAAAATATATAATAAATATGATGTAACTCAGTAGGACATTAGGTCTGTGGGACTGTTATGCAAGCCGATTCGGACTTACGTAACCCGTGAAAGTCGGTCGTCGAGCTTCCGCGGTTATATAAGTTGTCTTAAGTGTGCTGACATAGATTTTGGTTAAATGCACAGATTCGTACGGTCAATTAATACAGGTTAACCGTGAAATGTTCCAAAAATATACTCTGTTTAGACACTGAATTGTATAGATTTTAACTTGGATTTTAAGGAGGATAAGAACTTTAAAGTACATTCGTTACAGTTATCGTCATACGTTTCTTATTTTATGCAGTTTTATTTTGAGTATTTTTTATTAGGTTGTAAGTTAAAATTTAAATTAAAAAAAAACTGGTTTTGTTAAAAATTAATGACAAAACGATGACATAATTAAGAATTTTTCTTTTTTTGTACCATAAAATAATTTTTTTGACCCATAATGCATAAAAAGTGGCAACTTGCATTCTCTTAAAAAACATAATAACACAAGACAGATTTGGTAAAATACCAAGCTTTATTTTATAAATTTTTACAATATTTTTTCTTGTTTCAGATCGGATCAGCGTTGAATAATAAATAAAAAGGACTCCGTGTGATATCGTGCATTATCGACTTAAAATAAGTGACGCCTCTTCTAAAATAAGCTTAGGTAGCAAAATTATTACTTTGTGATGTTTACAGTTTACTTTTATATACATATACACGGATAGTTAAGACGTCTCATATTGTGTAGTCATGTAGACAGATTAAACGAAAATTGGTTACAAAGATGTGATCTCAAATACAGTAGCCGTTTTTCAAAAATCTGTCAAATGGAAATAAAACACAAAGCCAAGAAACTAAGTAAATCGAATATAATATTATCAGTGACAATTAATTAAGTCAATGATTAATTTTAAATATAAGTTATATTTTGTCTTACCATACAAAATATTACTTATATGTAATGTGTCTGCATTCAAACATATAATATTATTTCATTTTAGATTGTGTAATATTTTGGTTTAATAGTTTTCTTTTCTTTTCTCTTTCAACAATGAATAAGAAAATTATTAATTATTAAACTACTTAGGCCATAGCAAAAAACAACACTGCCTTGTGAAGTCTCGTAATTATTTAATTTTTTGTTTAAGTATTAAAATAGTTTTAATCTTTCATTTCAATCACTGATTCATACAGCTCATTTCAAATGTATCATTAGCAGCACTATCTTCTCCGTATGGCCGTATGGTATAGATCATTAATATAGGTGCCGCTAGAGTCGCTCAAATTCTATGAAACAAAGGCTGAGTGCTATAATTTATAAATTTATATGAAAAATGTTACGCTACAAAAATTGTAAAAAAATATTATTGAAATAATACACAAAGCAAAATAAACTAAGTAAATCGAATATAATATTATCAGTGACAATTAATTAATTTTTGGTTGAATAATTGTTTTCTTTTCTTTTTTCTTTCAACAATGAATAAGAAAATGAATACTACTTAGGCCATAGCAAAAAACAACACTGCCTTGTGAAGTCTCGTAATTATTAAATTTTTTGATTAAGTATTAAAATAGTTTTAATCTTTCATTTCAATCACTGATTCATACAGCTCATTTCAAATGTATCATTAACAGCACTATCTTCTCCGTATGGCCGTATGGTAATAGATCATTAATAGGTGCCGCTAGAGTCGCTCAAATTCTATGAAACAAAGGCTGAGTGTTATAATTTATATGAAAAATTTTACGCTACAAAAATTGTAAAAAAATATTATTTCCTTTATTTCAAAGAACGTTATGAACTTATCTAAATTTCAAAAATGATTTATTTGTAAACTATAGAATAAATTAGTTTGTATTTTAATTATTTTGTAAATTGGTTGTATATAATTTTCGAAAGTTATTATTAATTATTGAATTGTGTAGGCAGTACTCTTTAAAAATTTCTATGTCATTTGGTTTTTTTTACTTCAATGATGTCGAAGTCTGCTCAGACTAAATGAAATAACACCGCTAATGGTAGAAACATATATTAAATTACTTTTTTACTTTTAAATTATATCAGACGATTTTTTTAGGGTCCATGAAATTAAACATTTAGTTTAATTTTTTTACATAAATTGGACTTCGACATTTTTCTGGTGGAAAGCGTCAGAAATACATTGATAGCTTAGCTGGCTTACATAACGCCTAGAATTCAATCGTAAATGTAAACTTTAATACGTATTTCAATACATTTCCAAAGAGCCGCCCGAAGATAATCTTCACTGAAGTCTGAAATCCGCAAAGTATTTATGATCATATTTTACAGTCTTCTTCAAATTACTGAAAACAATGAAATAAGAGCCAATTTACGAGCAAATATATTGGAAATACTATTAAAGTTTAAAGAATACTGTTTTCTGTATAGCTGAGTAAATATTTGTTACTATAAAAATATTTTTGTAAAGTAATTTGTGTACATAAAAAATTATGTTAAAACTAAGCTGATAAGGTATGAAATGGGATATTATAAAATAATAATTATTTTCTGTTGAATTCTAAAATGTTTATTCCTAAAAGTACCTATAATTATCGATTATAAGCTAATAAAAACACAGTCTTTATGGGCACTGCCGGTTGGGAAGTACAAGGAGTTTATTTATGTTAAAGAAAGGTTTGTTGCTAGTATATTTGTGAAAGACACTCGCACGGGTTTAAGGCTGCTAGAATGGTTTATTTTTATAATATCCTAAATGAAAAACTGGATTGCTAACTCTAGTAATATATTTTTATTTTTTCTATGACGTAATTTAGTATCATAATTTAAATATGATAGAGTTGGCAGTCATAGAAAAACGGGTCTCGAAACATATAGTTACCATACAGATCCTGCATTACAAGATGACTAAGTAATAGGCGTTTACAGACCAATGACAATAACACTATTAAAAAAATACATTGTCATTCAACAATATATTATATTATGCAATGATACATAATTCAGTGAACAAATATTTTATTCAATAGTATCACTTACGTGGTTTTACTATATTTTTGTCAAATGTTTATTTATTTACAAAACGACCTATAGTTATTTCATTGGTTTGTAGATGTATATTATATATTTTATATTAATATAGAAATAATATATTATCACTGATACTCCGTCCCGTTTTGATAATACTGTAGTTAAGAAAATCTGTACGAGAAAAATATATTTTCTACTACAAAATATATAAAAATGATTGTGTTTTTATGTAATGTTGTATATTTGGAATGATAATTATATTAAGTGAGATATAAAGAGATTTTAAGGTGAACGTAGACATAAGATGCAATGGTCTTAAAACAGGCAAAGTAGCTGAGCGTTGTATAATTTATTAAAGTTTTTGTAAAATTGTAATAGATTATAGAAACCTTTTTGCTGGCTACAAAATAATAAATTATGATATTTTATTATCCATCTTAAATTCCATTTTAATAGTGAATGAATTAGAAAGAATGTCAGTATGCATTTTAAAATGAATTACAGATAGACAAGTTTGCTTTAAGACGGTTTTGTCCTACGTCTTCGCTGGACCTTTTGTGGAAGGCCAATCGAAACCTAGTTTCAAATTCTTTTCTTTATATGATTTCCTTTTTACTTAATTTTTAGTATTGTTGATTTTTATTTAAAAAAAAATCTTTTATCCTATTTTTCAGAATGGTGCTACTTAATCCTTCTATTGTTTCTATCCAGAGCCAAAGACTTTGTTAATGTTTCCCATTTTTCTTTATGTTTTATGTTACTTTATGTACATATTTTTTTGCGTGACCCTTTCGAAAAAGGTGGCCTTAATTTTTTTCGACAATAAATTAATACTAGTGTTGTTATTTCAACAAAACGTAACATCAATGTTGTAGGTGCAAGTAATATAATAAATACTTATTTAATATATATTTATGTATTTCATTTTGATTTTCATTGAATCCATTTTTTAAATTCATTTAATTACTTACCTATGCCGGCTTACTGAGTAGTGATTTATTAAGCTGGCATGCAGCGGAGCATCTGCAAAGATGCTCGGAGGAAGGAAGTATTCCAGTAAGATGCTTGTAGGTGTCTTGAATGGACTACCAGGATTGTCCTGAGAGTCGTGGAATACCTCTCCACTCCTCAAGCACCTCAGGTTATGTTGCCCCCTTGCCGCTACGTCACTATGTGTTAACGGCCGTTTCCAGGGGCTGCTGTTTTATCCGTGTAAAACAACATTGGTCAGGCAGGGGCTATAGTACTTCCATATACCCATTTCACGAGTCCATTATAGCAACTCAAATCCGTAGACCCATACCTTTTATTTGTATCCATGTTTTGCAATAGTCCTGCGCTAACCGGGGATTGTCCTTGGGTGCACTCGCATAGTGCATATTATAGGGATAATCGCCGGTTGGTGTCACATTACCTTCAGAGTAAAATTGTGTAACGGGCCTCCGCGAGTTGGTTTCGGGCCCTCGTACGCCTTCCAAAGGTCCCGAGATGGAATAGACATACGTTGAAGCCTTTTGAAAGCTTGGACAGAAATAACGCGTGATGGCAGAACCTTTCAACGGCAACTTGTCCAACGCAGCTTCTAAAAGTTAGCACGAGGTACTGGTAAGTACTTGTAATTAGTATTGCAGAGCACTGCACGAAGGTGCACCGTCCTTCAGTGTGAATTGCTTCACTTATCCTAGCATCGTACGCGCCCGAGATGGTGTTGCCTTACGGTACGATAGTAGAAAGGTGAGGGAGGAACAAGATCAAAAAGTTCTTGGGCTCAGACAAAGAAACATCCTGTAGAATACCGATAGACAGGCAACTTTGCGCCAATGTTCCAAGCTTAGACTTGACCAGAACAGGTTATCAAAAATAAATCTTTATATATTTATGTGTGTTCTTGTTAATTGTTTAATACGTAAATAAAAAATGACTTCGAAAGAATTTATCAAATACTTGCCTTAAAAAAATATAAATGTAAATTTGTATACATTAGGCTGAAAGAGTAGCTAACCTAGTAATAATTTATCTTTGAACTATTTTAGTCTGCGTCCAAAGAATGCAGACTGCATGATTCATTTCAATTAAATCAGATGCAACAATAGTTGACATTTATACTCATTAAATTATATCGAGACAATTTTTTAATTATTATTCTTATTAATTTTTAATTTTTTCTAGCTATTTTTTATTTATAACTAAGCGAAAAAATAGCTCTATGCTCGGCTCATGGTACAATTTTCCGACAATGAGTCGGTTTCTATGGGTCGGTTTCTACTTAAGATTGTGCACACGAATAAATAAATAAAATAAATAATATTTTAACGTACAGCTCGCCATTTACGAGTGGCTCAAGTCGAGTGGATTGACGCCAATTTTATCCCACTCTCACTCTTTTCGACTCACAGCATCATTCTAAATCACTTCTCGATTGACGGGGCCTCGCGTATTGATATCAGGGCGTCAGGACGCACTCACGGTCAAATTTCATGACTCAAAATGTCTGTCTGTGGCATGGGCAGGGAATTTCCGTGGGTTGGCATTTCGTCAAAAGTTTTCTTACAGGTTTCACACTTTTAGCTTCATGTCGTGACGTTATTATATGTCTTATGACTTAGCGTCAATGGCGAGCTTAAAATTTCCCGAAAGATCTGCAGAAAAATACCAGTGGCGTGAGCAGCAATTGGTGTGCAAAATAAATGCATGAGCATTGACTTTTCCTGTCTTCTCCTGTGGTATAAGATCTCCGTAACATGCAAAATGTATACAAATAAACAGCTAATTTCTGAAGGTAAGTAGGGTAAAACCGGGATAGATGCCGCAGCAGGATAGATGCCTCATATTCTAAAAACCTAACTTCCCGAACTCGCGACTAAGAATTAATTTTATAAGTAGGAGCCGCAGTCACCCCGTACCATAATTACCCACAGACAGTCGTGCGGTGAGGATGCGTTTCGCTCGTACGTGTAATTATCTCCGCAGCGATATTCCCGAACACGTCAAAGATTTAAAGGTTAGTATGTTGCGTTGTATAACTTTATAATTAGTAATAAATTCAATTATATTTTTTATTACGTCAATATACTGGTTCATTGAGTCTGCATCTAGGTGTAAATAGATGCTATTTTGTTTATAATTTATTAAAAAAATACTTGGGCATCTATCCCTATCGAAAAGGATAGTTGCCCTGATTTTTCGAGGGATAGGTGCCCCTAAGGGCACCCTTAGGGGCACCTATCCCTGCATACACTGCCATTTATGATTACCTACAGCACCACGAAAATATAAAAGAAAAGAAGGAGTGCGAGCTCGAGTTCTTGGACTACAGAAAACCTACAGTCGGCTTTGGATGAAATGGACAAAAACCATGGGAATACAACAATTAAGAATTTATATTTTTTTAAATAAATGCTTGTAAAATTTAATTTAACAAACAATATGGTTATGCATGTTGAAACTTAAGAATTTATATTTTAGTTAAACAAACGCTTTAAAAATTTAATTACCTATGTCATTTGTGTGATATTAGAATAATATCTTCCAATGATAACAATTAAAAGATTTAAAAAATACAAAATGTTTTTCATTATTATGACCCTTGGACTTCTACCTAACATTTGGTATGGATTTTTCGTTTACACCTATAAAGGGCATCCATCCTGCACTGCAGGCATCTATCCTTCTCAGTTTTTTCATGGTGGGGCAACTATCCATACAGGTAGGCATCTATCCTCAAAAAAAATGTTCCACGAAAAGGTAATTTCTGCAAAATCTGTATTTGATAGGTTAAAAAATAATAATAATATTTTAACATTAAGGATTGAGCTAGCTACATTAATAGAAATTATTCGTATAAAATTAATATTTTTAAAATTAGGTGGCCTTTTCAAAAAGTGGGGCATCTATCCCGGTTTTACCCTATAGGGACAATTTCTTTGTCAATTTCAATGAAAGCTTTGACGATTTAAGTATTCTCAAACTCTAAAATTAAAATGTATTTTGTTCAAATAAATTTTTACAAGTGCTTTTGAATGCCATTCCTACCGAGAAGAACCAGCAAGAAACTCGGCTATTTACTTGGGTAACATAGTCAAAAGAAAATAATAATAATATGTGATCAATAAATTATTAATTTATTTAAATTAGTGTCTTCTAGGTAATTGTTTTTGTCTGACTTGTCTATGTAGACAAGAAATTCTTTGTGTCTATAAATGTGTATCCCGTTTTCCTAGATGAGCAACAATTAAAAGTGACGCCACGCGACGCGACGCGATACGTCGCCAATCGCCATGGAACATGACAGACGTATCTACGCGAGAACGTAGATGTAACGTCATTTTCTGTGGCGTCGCATCGCGTCGCGTTGCGTGGTGTTGCTGATGTCGCTCACCTAGGACAACGGGTATATGTTTAACATGTAGTAAAGAGATGGTAACCGAGAAACTCTCTGATTTGCCTATGTCCAGCCGCGGGATGCAAACTTTTTCTGACAAAAAAAATCGCCAACATCTTCTCAACAGGTGGTCCGTGAAAGCACAGGCATACAGACAAACGCAATATAAGTACGGATTAATGATTTCAATCGTCTTTTATCGCAACAAAAAACGCAACCAATAAGTCAGTTTCCACCTTTACTCCTAAGCTTGTGACAATACTTTCATAGAAACCCACAATATAAAATCTTGGCATCGATACACAAGTCATACATGAATCATACCACGCTCATTGATATAATGCTATTACGATCTGGAATGCTTAATTACTGTGAGAAAATGAACGCGGGTCATATTATATACTGTCCTTAAGTTGACATGATATACCTACAATTTTTTTTTTTATTCCACTACTAGCTGATGCTCGCGACTCCGTCCGCGTGGATAAAAAGTAGCCTATGTGCTATTCCAGACTATAATCTATCTCTGTGCCTAATTTCATCCAGATCCGGTTAACCGTTGGGGCGTGATTGAGTAAGGTACGTTTTTGCCGGTAGAGTGGTAACTAGACACGTCTGAAGCCTCCCAAGGCATCAAGCAAGTATTTTATGAGACAATATATCATCTAAAGCGTCAGGTTTCCCAAAAATAAACTATCAAAGCTGTACAATATTATTAAGGGTGATACTCGTAAAACAATCTTTCATTTTTTATAAATCATTATTAGTCAGCCTAGTCCTTATACGTTCATTTATTCGAGCCATTACCCTATCTATCAATTTACCTCCTTTACCTAATTGTTCCTACGGAAATTGAAATATTGATGAAAGTTGCATCAGTTTGATGATCGGCTTCTTGTGAAGTACCGATTGATATAATAATTATACACAATTATACTTACTAGTGTAGTACTAGTAGTAGAGGTTCAATAGAAAGGTGGTTCGTGATAATTGAGCCACAACTTACGAGTATTTTGGGTTCACAACTTATTCTGTTACAATATATTGGCAGCAAATAAGAGTCTACTTATAAATTATAATATACTAAGGTAAACATTCGATGCAGCAACGATGCCGTGTAGTAAAGGATTAGGGGTATGGGTTTTATATATATAACTGACCCTACCAGGGTAGCCTCCTATCATCTTAGTTCATCACCATCACTTGCTGCTAACTGCATTCACTGCAGGCTACCATTGTAGCCTCCTATTATCTTAGTTCATCACCATCACTTGCTGCTAACTGCATTCACTGCAGGCTACCAGGGTAGTCTCCTATCATCTTAGTTCATCACCATCACTTGCTGCTAACTGCATTCACTGCAGGCTACCAGGGTAGTCTCCTATCATCTTAGTTCATCACCAACACTTGCTGCTAACTGCATTCACTGCAGGCTACCAGGGTAGTCTCCTATCATCTTAGTTCATCACCATCACTTGCTACTAACTGCATTCACTGCAGGCTAACTTGAAGTATAGAGTAGAAATTAAAAGAAATAAAATTTTGTTGTTACCCTAATAGTTAACTATAGCATACCAATACATGGACCGGCAGACGGTGTCCTGTCCTAAACCTAGAACCAATTGTGCGTATGAACCAGCTCGGGACCCACACAAACACACACAAAAAGTTCCATCAGAATCGGTCCGGCCATTCTACAGTGATGCGAGAACATACATTTCAGCAGTTTCTCTTATACATTCATACATCCATATCCATCCATACTAATATTATATAATAAATACGAAAGTGTGTCTGTCTGTCTCTCTGCTACGCTTTCACTGTCCATCTGTTCAAAAGATTTTAATAAAATTTGGTATGGGGATAGTTTGTATCCCGGGGAAGGACATGGGCTACTTTTTATTCCGGAAAATTAAAGAGTTCCCGCGGGAATCAAAAACACCTAATCCACGCGGACGAAGTCGCGGGCATCATCTAGTATAATTATATGTTGTCATTTGCCACAGACAAATCCCTGCTTTATATTAAGGTTTATTTATATACATATGTAATATGTCAGTCAAGGTGAATGGAGACATTGTATCATACTGTACTAGTATTTTTGATTCGATGTGTCTGCCAACACTGGGCAACGTTTGTGCAAACAATGGTGAGCCCTAGACACATTAGATAGACTGTTGGACACATAGATTGTTGGACAAAACGTCTGAGTAAATAAATCCACAATCCAACTTTTCTCTTTATATTGTAGACGCACTGTCTTTCAACCCTATCTACACTACTAAAGGTTAACTGGGAGAGCTCTAGGTATTAATTTTGCCTTTGTACATTGTATTTTATGTGCAATAAAGACTTTAAAACAAAACAAACAAACCATCTTTACAACCTATTTTAGTAGTGTTAGCATTATTACTATTTGTCATTATATCTTATGAAATAGGAAGTATAATATCAGTTAATTTGACTTGTTTCATGTCATTCGCTTTAAACTGGGGATACGGACGCCATATTGAAAATAGTTAGTATAAATGCGAGTATTTTGACGATGGTAAATCAGTCTCCTGCCGGCAGACTCGGCGATTATTGAATACTTTTGTGTTTAGATCGCATCGTGGCCGGATCAAATCAAATGAATAATATCTTTAAGTTTAGCCAACTTTTATCTTATTACATTAAATCTCTCGTGGAACCTCTACACGTTTAACCATTTATTCGTGCAAGTTCCAAATGAGAGTACAAATATATTAAGAGTGTCTCATAAATACCTACTTCTGGATTGTCTCTAACAGTAGGAACATGTAGTGGTATATTTGGCACGTTGAATTAATTAGATACTAGATGATGCCCGCGACTTCGTCCGTGTGTATTAAGATTTTTTTATTCCCGCGGGAACTCTTTAATTACCCGGGATAAAAAGTAGCCTAAGTTATTTTATTATAAATAATATACCCAGTAGTATTATTCAACTATGAAATAAACAGATAAACCTATTATTCATAGCATATTCTATTAATCGTTAAAGAAAACGCGGAGGGATCTAACGGAAAAATTCAAACTACGTCAAATCATAAAGTAAATCAATGCAAAACTCATTACTGCCAATAACCATCGCGTGTTTGACCGCGGAAAAAGAAAAACAATTGATCATCCCATTGTTTAATGCGTCTTATAGATTTTCATAATTGCACGCTAATTACAAGGTCGCTTCGGTTTCCTGGTCGTTTCCTGATTCCGCTTGTTTAGCTTAATTTTTTTACGTTTAAAAATTGTAAATGTAAATGATTGTATATTAAGCGGTGATAGCCGATAGGTTAGTAGTTAACGGCGTTGACTTCGTTTTCGTCGATTCTAAAATCGATACAAGTTTGTAACGCGTGGATCGAAAAATTTTAAATTAATATATACCTTATTTCATTATATTTTCAAGTCTTGGATTACAGGTAAACATGATTGGATGAAATTTTCTCGATAGAAAAAAATTTCAAAGTCATGAATAATAAAAGCAACAAAGCGCAAAAAGGCCTTTTCTCTTAAATGGCTCGGCCTATAAGAACGAAACTTTCAGTATAGGTGTAAAACAATCAAATTAAGATTTGGATCCCGTTATTTTGCGGTAGGTATCGTATTTCAAATGATATTTTTAATTACTTTACTAATCATAGGACCTAATCGTAGATAAGATTTAAGGTTCAACGTTATGCGAAGCGGAAGTGGCAAAGGGCGGGGTTCATAGTTTCGAGAACCAGTATCAGTTCTAGTCGTTGGGGTTCTAAAGTGCTGGAATGGAGTCCTCGCAAGCGCAGCGTTGGCAGGCCCGGCTCGTTGACAGGCGTTGGCGTCGGTGGACGGATGACATTGAACGAGTCGCAGAGAGCCGCTGAATTCAGTCGGGGCATGTCCATGGCATGTGGAAATCCTTGCAAGAGGCCGGTCCAGCATTGGACCGTGGACAACTCTCGGTTGACGACGTCGAGGGTTCGATCTACGGACACCTTTAACTTGTCGGAATTGCATAAAGGAAAAACACCGTGAGGAAACCAATAGGTACTACTAACAGTTCTCCAATATATTTTCAAAAGTGTGTGAAGTCTGACGAAAAACCCTCTTCTGAGAGAAAACTCGTGCCCAGCAGTGATAGGTTGTGATGATCATGATGACCTTGTATGCACTGCACTAACACAATATTTCCCAATTTCGTACATAAAACACTTGATTCCATTTTAGATTTAGTATGAGATTGCATGCATGCATGAGATCTGAAAATGTGGAAGCATAAGAAGAAGAATATAAAAATTTATTAACCAAACAGATTTTTTCGTTAGTTAAGTGAAATGTAAAACTAAACTAAAAGGTAAAGTTCGATATGTACAATTAAACTAACTTTGTCGTTTAAGGGAAAGGGGCTGTGACCCACGTTCTGGTTCCTACCTGGTTCAAAGGTTATCCATCGCCATTCAGCGCGGCAATGCTGCAAGTTTGATGGGTACCTTTGGCCCAGAGGCAACCAGGGGTGGTCTTTTTGATTAGGGTTTTATTTTTATTTTTGTTAGTAGGTATATAAGGATTTTAGATTACCTAACGTTTAGTCTATAAGTTTTTATTATATCTTGTAATTTTGTTTTAAATGAATAAATATAATTAAACTAATATTTGTTCCTAGTAAGATTAAGTTACATAGTGTCATGAGATATAGGTCACAAAGCAAGTCTCAATATAATATAACCGCTGTACGCTTTAAAGCCAGAAGCTGTGCAGGGACGCAGGGCTGCCCCACAAATGCATCCCACTTTAGAAATTAGGCCGATGTAAATATATCGATGCACTTGCACGCGTGTAGGGTTGTGTGTTACATTTTTAAATAGTGAACTATCTGCGAAATAGTTTGCGTTTAGTGCGATAGAGTTAGTATAGATTCCTATTAGGTACAATTAAATTTTTAATCATTCAGTTTTATAATTTATCTGCTGATTAAAAAGGCTTTCGAAAAGCTTCAGATACTTGATTTAATATAGGCATTTAGTACTAACATAGTTACTAAATTGGACTAAGGAAGTTATCTGATATACCTAAAAAAATATTTATTCATTCAAAACAAAATTACAAGATATAATAAAAACTTATAGACTAAACGTTAATCTAAAATCCTTATATACCTACTAACACAAATAAAAATAATCAAAAAGACCACCCCTGGTTGCCTCTGGGCCAAAGGTACCCATCAAACTTGCAGCATTGCCACGCTGAATGGCGATGGATAACCTTTGAACCAGGTAGGAACCAGAACGTGGGTCACAGCCCCTTTCCCTTAAACGACAGCCGATCTCTTTTATAAATTTTTTTGCATCTCCATATACCTAAATGAAATCGGATTACAATTTAGAAACATATTAATTCTGCTAAGTATATCAAACATATTATTTTACTTTACAGCATAATGGAACAGTAAGTATTTCGCATAATTTACGAGCAGTAAAAAAATATTAAGTACTTATCTGTAAAAATACAACTAAAAAATTTGATCCTAATTTTAAAAAAAATGCCAAAATTTTTCATTAAAAGTTATTTTAATACACACACAAACCAATCAATTTTCTCCTGTTACCAACCCTACGGATACGCCGGACGTCGTCGCTAACCGGCGCGCGTAACACCGAATTATGACTAGTACATTTAATAAATAACGATGTTGGGATAGCATTTATAAAAATAACTGTTATTTGTTCGCATTAGTAGTTATTGGCGTCTAATATTTGCATAGGCGAATTTTAGATGTTTTGATGACCCTTTTGATACAGCATCAGTTGCTATATCATCGATTCCCCGAAGCCTATTTAGATTACCAATTTTAAGCATATTTGGTCCAATCACATTTCAGCATATTAAGGCTTCTTTTGTTCTAGATTTCCTTCATAATCATATTCATAATATTTATTTGCCTTCTAGGCCTTCCTTTTAATTTTTCCACCAGAAAACTATGTATTACCAAACAATAGTAGGTATATTTGTGTGTCTAGGGGTGAAACAAAACGATTACAGACGAGAGTGAAGTTGTCTGCCTTAGCGAAGCGAGGGCTGGCATCACCCGAAATCTACCCTAGGGCAGAAAACGATGATTTTCTACCCACTGAACGACGTATTCGTCTGAAATAGACTAGTTTCAGTTTTCTCAACAGGCATTAAGACTCGCATTTTCAATGCAGGTTAAATGAAAAGATTATTAAAATATCACTAAACACTGAGCGAGATAGTGCTCCTATTAAACAAATTTTTGCATTTATGACAATGCAAAAAGCACAATGGACATATAGTATTTTTGGGTTCGCCAGGCCATTTAGGTACATCATTTTATAACGCCGCTTTCAGAGCGTTTTCATCAACAATCCCTTTTAAGGAAAACAGGCATAAGTCTCGTTTCAATGAATATTTGAATGCTTTTAAATATTTCTCTATTTGGATAATATTTACATTGAATTAACAATAATAGTAGTCTAGTTAAGTATATGGTGCTCAGTTTTTTATAGGTATATACCTACTTTAAACTAACTATTAACACTACGCGTTTATAATATACATGGGTATTCGATAACTCGTCATATATTATTATTCACTGTAGGTGTATATTTACTTAATTCTCTTCATAATCTACTATCTCTATACCAAATTTCATCAAAATCGGTTGAACTGATGGGCCGTGAAAGCGTAGCAGATAGACAGACAGACAGACACTTTTGCATTTATAGTCATACTCTATTAAATTTTACTTCCAAGCATTGTTAAGTTTTTCGAAATGTTAACTGCATTTTTTTATAAGTAGAATACTTACATAGGCATTTTAATATATTTTAATTCCTGATAAATACATTGGAACCCTTAAACGTCGTTAGAAATAAACCAAATCTTCCCGTTTCCCGCTAACCGGTGTCCCAGTTAACCGTTGGTTAAAAATAACCGCATTCCATCTGAGATATCGCGCTTTTGCCAAGCGGTTAACCCTGGTTCCCGTGCACGGGTACTGAACCCAGAGTTGATGATAAATGATTACTTAGTACTTATCTACCTACATCAATACTTCCGCACTATCATGAATGTGGAAAAATATCTACCTTTCTGTCTTTCTGTAACTTTTTCACAAAACAAAACAAATAACTTACTTTATTCTAATAAACCTCTAAGATAGCTTAATTAATAGGCAATGTAGGTACTAGTAGATGCCCGCGAATTCATCTGTGTGGATTAAGGTTTATAATTCCTCCGGGAACTCTATATGTTCTTCCCTGGAATGCCTCATGCCCAGCAGGCTGTCTCTGTACCAATACCAAACGTCAACTTCGGTTGAACAGATGGGACATGAAAGCGTTGCAGGCAGACAGAAATACAGACCATTCAAACACAGAGACAGAGACAGACACACTCCCGCATTTATAATATTAATAGGTAATCTAACGTTCATCCTTGCTTTTCAGCTTAAGTACTATGTTTGTTACCAATAACTCAGAACAAATTACACTTTCGCGATAAACTTGATTACCTACATTGTAATCTATATCGATTCGACAAATCAAAATTTTATTTCTTTTCGTTGTATTTCATGTACACATGTAGGTACATTTTGTTCTATGATTTCTACGTTTTTAATTTTTAAAGTGTAAGAACTATTACATAAGCACCCACAAATAAAGGAAAAGTTCATTTCTAAAACTCTCTATAATTTAAATTAAAACTTAAATGCGAATAATGCCGTTTTTCGAACTGTCGCACCCACGCATCGCCATAAAAAATAATAGCACACGCACTAATAAAGGTTTTATAAAACGCATACAAGCAAACGAAGAGGAAATCTCCCAAAAACCACTCACACTACCAAACAATACTACACACCTACACACAAAATAGCATCCTTACACTAATTCTTAGTTCCACACACTAATGGGTAGATCTCCAAAATTCACGCACACTAACGTTATGATGCATGGATGCAATATAGGGCTTACAGACTGAAGTGGTGTGGGTAAGTGGGTCACAGAGATAGTAGGGACACGTGTTAGAGGGCTGAGTCGGTACTACTGTGCATATTCCTATTATTACATAACGTTATTTCGTAAAATAAATTGTTTAATGAATTTTTCAGCTATTTATTTTAACCGCGTGAACAAATAGAAAACGAGGTATCGCATGTTTGTATGATACATATTCTTTGTTGTACAGCACAAAAACACAAAAGAAACAGACAACAAACATGAAAACTTAAAACGTAGGTATAATAAGGCGGTTTTATCGCTGAATAGCGATCTCTTCCAGACAACCTTATCGGTACGGAGAAAATGAGCAAGTGGACAGTGGGAGATGGGTGGTTGGATCGTAGCATTTTATCCAAAAATTTGTAATATAAAGAGCACTCAGAATTTTTTCATTATCCACTTTTATTTTTCCTCTATTTCTAAATAAGTTATTTACCACCAAAAACGTAAATAGTTAATTTCAGGTTCAGTTTGTATAGGTTTGTGTGTGTAGTTGAAGGGCATTACACATTCATAATATAGAGTGAACTAGAAACGAGTAAAACTTTATGCACGTTATCTGTACATGTGCATGATCCATAATTTAATAGATAGACATACCAAATAGTCATAGGGAGACACAAAGGTCTCTCTAAAGCACACACCACTGCAGTTGTGTCAATGTAAACAAAGCTTATTTTGAGTTGTAATCAAAAAAAAGTCGCCAGGCCTCGTCTCCAATACACTATACTGGCTTGTATTGCACCTAATATTGATGATGTTACTAGAGGAGTTAATGGGAATACATAATATGAAAACCACAAACACCACAATTCTTTGACTTTAATTTAAATAGGATACAATATTTAATTTTCTCTAACGTCCTACAGATATAATAAATAGTTTAACAATAGTGCCCTCAGTACAGTAATACAGGCTCTTCACGGGCTCACGCTAGGATGATATCGAGCAGAGAGCGTTCACCCGCGCCCGCGCACGCTGCGCTGTGGAAAAGGGATTTTCATTAGAAAATCATTCCAACCATACATCCAGCCACTCATCCATCACTCAACTATCCACCCTGCATGCACCTTTGTCTGGTGGGAGGCTTCGGCCGTGGCTAGTTACCACCCTACCGGCAAAGATGTGCCGCCAAGCGAATTAGCGTTCCGGTACGATCCGTGTAGAAACCGGAGGGGTATGGGTTTAATATAACTGCCATGCCCCTAACAGGTTAGCCTGCTACCATCTTAGACTGCATCATCACTTACCATCGAGTGAGATTGCAGTCAAGGGCTAGCTTGTAGTGGATAAAAAAAAATCTACCCTACTACTGCTATAACCCTTATAGAGCACACTCCAAAACACGTCTTACCCTCAAGGCCATCGGTTCAGTGACTGACATATTCTGCTTCCCATTTCAGTTTGCTAGTAACTTAGCTAAGTAAGCTACGTTTGTTATTTTGTTTCTCCAATGGATTTGTCTCCGTCCCGAATAGCAGAATAACTATTAAAAACATTGGAAAATTTACGAAAAAATAAAAAAAAAAACATTTTCCCTTGATTTTCCCATACAAAATGTTCATGGGTTTCGTAACGTGATTTTTGGCATGGGTATAGTTGAGGATCTGGAGAGTGACATAGGTTACTTTTTATCCCGGAAAATTAAGGAATCAAAAAATTTATCCACGCAGACGAAGTCGCGGGTATTATCTAGTAAAAGTATAAATAAATGGATACTCATTGTTTTCTTTTAAAACTACCATACTGCCAACGCTCAAAGCAATACTTAAGAAATATTACTCAAAATGACAGTTCGATGTCACGTACGACGTTCCTTAATTAAGGATTGTAATTCTAAAACATACATATAAATAAATAATAATAATAGGTAAATAATAGAGAAGAGTAAACACGAGAGTAAATAATAGAGAAGAAAATGAAACAATATGGCTTTAAGCGTTAGCAGTACGGCCCCTGTATATATTTTACTGAAAATAATACAATAGAACTTAATGCTAGCTAGCCTAACCTAATTAATATATAAATCATGCCCGCGTGGAATGGTGGCAAGAATGCTGGCTGCATTTCCGCGCTGGACAGCCAGGCTGATCCTTTGCGCAAAAAATGAGCCAGCCCTTCTGTCACCAGATGAGGCAATTAACCGCGGTGAAATATCTCGTAAAATTTTTTTGGCACTAAGACTCCATGGCCCCAGGGTCTCCACGGCAAACGGAACAAATATGTAACTCTCTATATATGAGAGAGGCATACTTCCGCCGCTTGCCGGTTTCAGCCTTTTCTGCTGCGGCTCCCGGCCTTGATGCTGTCTCCCTGATATGACACGGGGCCAATGTGTCTACGCATGTTGCGTCCCACATTAGCGCCTATTTATATATTATATTTTACTTGCCTCGATACATTCAGCTTAAAGCAGTATAGTTGTAATAATGTTGACGTTTTTGTTTTAGAATTATAATCCTTATTTTAGAGACGCTAAGGTACATGACAAAAAACTGTCAATTTGAAATAATACTGCTTTAAGCGATGGTAGTAACTAGTAACCCACCCAGGTCACGCTGGAGATGGCGCTTGTGTATTTAGACCATTTTTGATTTACTTAAAGTCATTTTTTTATCCAGTACCAGGTAGCCGTTGGCTGCAATCTGGCCTGACAGTAATTGATGATGCGGTCTAACATGGTAACGGGCTAACCTGTTAGTCATAGTCATAGTCATAGTCATTTATTTATTAAATATAGGTACACTGTAGGTACACTTATTTTCGTCTAAAAATTACTTACTTAAAAAGCATAATGGTGATAATGGGTAACGGTATCTTAAAACTAAAGCTACGAGGGTTCCAAACGCGCCCTGGTCTGAGAAGAGCCCACAACAAACTCAGCCGGGTTTTTTTTTTTTGGGTTAGGAGTATGACTCATAAATTAAACCCTACCTCTGATCGGTTTCTTCGCGACATCGAACCGGAACGTCAAATCTCTTGGCGGCACTTTTATGCCTTTTGGGTGGTATTCTACTAACTTGCTACAGCCGCAGCTTCCCACCTAATGAGAGGCCCAATTGTCAAAGCAAATTGTAATCATTTGACAACTTAAAACGTATTACTCGAACTAGGGTTCTTTCTTGTTTTTTGACGCGCAGGCATCTTGGTCCAAGGCAGGCATCTATGAACTACACAGGACGAATTATTCGTTCGACAAACGATTACGATTACGATTCCTTACACAATCGGGGGTAGATCAGTGAAAATTCGTGGAGATTATTAATTCCCGAATTATCTCTCCCGGGGGGTAAGATCACACCTAAGATCACAACGTTTACTAATGCACTAGGGAGTTCGTCAAAAAGGTTTCTGAAGCATTACGTTCCATACATTTTGGTACTTAGCAATAAAACACGTCATTACAGTAAGTACTGAGTCGTTGTTTTACTTCAAATAAATGGAAAGAAGCCTATACTTTGGGGCAGAACTTATACAAAAAAAATATAAACGAAAATGTTTTAAATAAGAAAAAATTCTTAAAGGCGGATTTGATCCCTAAAAACCTAATCCTCGGTGCCTAAAATGGATGTATTTTTTCTAGAACACAGCGCTGATCTTCTGTGAAGAAAATATTATGTAACAGGCTGAAAAAATATATTAACCGTTTGTTTTTTCATCCCTGTATCTCCTCCACTTGTTACTGTTTTGTTCCTTCATATTCAACTTTTGATTAGCTTCCTAAATTTTTTTTATATAATAAACTAGAACTAGATGATGCCCATGATTTCACATGGATTAAGATTTTTAATTCTTGATGATTGATAATGATTTGGTTATTGATTTGATTGAAATTTTTCCGGGATAAAAAGTAGTCTTGTTGGAATAAAAATGTCCTTCTACCTACCTATTTATCAAATTTAGCTTAGCAGAGAGATAGACACACTTTCGCATTTATAATATTAGTATGGATTTAAAAAGAATATAGTAATTTGTAATGGGTACGGTCTATCCAATGATTGAAATTTTAAAGTCAATATCGATTAATTTATTATTTAACTAAATATAATTTAAGCGTATAGCAAACACTAAAGCAGTAAACCAGTACACAGCGTTGGCTGCAAGTGGGGGTAGCAGCGGCAACCTACATTCCTCCCCCCTTTCAATAGAGACTAGACGCGTGCGCAGATACAGCGTTAGGTATAAAAATATTACATAGTATGCAGTTCGGCCAAATTCTGCTAACACTTTTTTTTAAATTCATTATAGGTCAAGCCTATAATGAATTTTAAAAAATCACACCTGATGGGAAGTAGTGATGCGGCCTAAGATGGGACGCGCTTGCATAAAAGATGCCTATTCACTCTTAATTTAAAGATACCCGGATTGTAATTGGTGGAAAACACAGTTTTTGGTAGTGTTCCAGACCCTAGCCATGCAAATAAGGAACGAAGACTGTGCCATGTTTATTAGCATTTGAACTATAACATAAAGCTAAGATGAACCAAAATACTGGTTTCAAATTCGTGCAGAGTCCTTCGTCAGGAAGTGTCATAAAACTAGTCCGATACACACCGGGTGTAAATTTTATATTATACGCAATTTAAAATATTGTTATAAATTTTTTTTTGTTGCATAGAAGCAGGCATTACTTTCCATGGTTATGATAACCAAGAAACAAGAAGCTTGATATTATAAATGCGAAAGTGTGTTTGTCCTTCTGTCTAACCATCTTTTTAACCAAATTATTGTGATGAAATTTGGTACAGAGATAGATTGTATCTCTGGAAAGGAAATTGGCTATTTTTCATCACGGAAACTTAAGGAATTCAAAAAAACTGCCAAGTTTGCTATAAAATGCAGATTAAGCAAAAAATTGTTTTTTTTTTAATTTAACTGAATGTCTTCCCCACCGAAATCTATGGATTTTCTGCGTTAAAAATCCAATAAACTGATTTAAAAAGAAAAAACTTAAAGTATATTTAAACAATAACCTTGGAGTCTTTGGTGAAAATTAAACACCTTTAAAAAAAAAACTAAAAAAAAAGGTAGAGATAATGAAATTACGGAATATACTTGTATCACGATAGCTGTATTTTCTGTTAGTAACGAGCTATTACGTTATACTCACGGTAAAAAGTATAATTTTTTAGTATTTCTTAAGACGCATAGAGATAATGCACGCATTCAAGTTTCCTTATCAATGCGACGTGATTTTTACTAAATGTACGCTTATTACTTCATTAGTCTGATTAATAGAATACTTTCACTTTTGTACTAAAATAATCTCATGTTGTATAAAAAGAATTTATGTTGAAAACTAAAAAATACATTGGCAATAGACTTGATCCATATACTTCAGTGAGTGTCACTCCGCGGGGCTTCAGCCGTTACCACCCTACCGGCAAAGACGTAGCGCCGAGCGATTTAGAGTTCCAGTACGATGCCGTGTAGAAACTGATTAGGGGTATGGGTTTTGACATAAGTGCCATACCCCTAACAGGTTAGCCTGCTACTAACTTAGGCTGCATCAGCATTTACCCATAGATTATATAGCAGTCAAGCGATACATTGTAGACAAGTAAAAATATATATTTGGTGTTTCCCTGAAGGTTACGATTCAAAACTAATAGATCCACAGACTTGCTGAAGCCCTGTATACAAACTCTACTGTTTGCTGTTCTTTCCATCAAAGATTAATAAATACGTACTTATTAAGAGAATCTTTTATTCTTAAGCTACCTTTTACAAATACAAGTAGGAAATGGCAATAACCAGGGCCTGTTATGTCAGTGTTTGTCCGACTAGATAAATCCCATACAGGTTTCTTAGCCAGGCGTGTCGAGACCCCACTCCTCAGGCAGTCGATGTATTGGAACAACTAGCTCCCAGGAGAACATTTCCTTAAGTCACCCTACTTTAGGAAATGTCCAATGTTAAATGAGAAGGGTTTGGCTAATCTAAAAAATATAATTACTCTATGGTATGGCGCAAGTCTCATCTCGTCTGAGCTGGCCGTATCTTATGCAACCTTTCACTGTTACGACACGACTGACCGACATTGCCGATGTCTTATGTAATATCAATTGTTGCCAGCCCCCCTTTGTCGGAGTCGGTCAAAATGCCGTGGTAATTACTTACAATTCAATCTCTTGTAGGTTATATCGGCGGAATTAAACCGGAACACGGTCTACAATCCGGGGGGTTTTTTGCGCCGCGGACTACAAAGGTTTTTGGTGGTTTAACAAGAAACGGTGGAGCTAGAGTTTTTCAGGGCACAAGAAAATGTTGATTTGAGTTGGATAGCCCAAAAACAGTTACGTACGCTATAAGGCTATCTTTAGAAGAAGCCTTAGTTTAGAGCAACAGCTTTTTTAACGTGTGGTTATGAACGAAATGGCGATAGAAAAAGAAGTTTTGCGAATTTTGGCCGGACCTACTCGTACTAACAAGCCGAAATCTTAAGATGATTTCGTTCTTGAGAATCAGTCAATTCAATTTTAAAGACCGGTCTGAAGCAAAGATTGACAAATACTTGAGAACCTGTACTTAGCTGATGACCGTTTATTAATACAGGCCTTAGTCCAACCGCATGTTTCCGTCACTATAAGACAATATTGAATTAAACACAGGGATACGGAAATGCCTGAGCGCTAATCCTCATCTAACGACACCGTTTTAACCAGGGAAATGAAGGTTCTAAAAATTCTAAATATTAACTACTAGCTGATGATCGCGACTTCGTCTGCGTGGTTTAAGTTTTTTAATTCCCGTGGGAACTCTTCAATTTTCCGACATCACAAGTCACTCACATAAGATGTCGGAAAATTGAAGAGTTCCCACGGGAATTATTATATGTGAGCCAGGTCCTCAACCGTACCATGCCAAAAATCACGTCGATCGTAACTTACGCAAGTTCTTACTACGTACGTATACTTCGTACGATCACGTTAATTATTCCAAAAATCCTCCCTCCTCCATATGTAAAAGACCCTGAGCAATACGAAGTACCTACGACGCAGATAAAAGAAAAATAAATGCATGGAAAATTAAAAGAAGCATACAGAACTTCTTAAACGTAACTTATATTATAGATCAAGTTAATAAACAGCATCTAAGGATGCTATGAGTCTGTTTAAATCCATAAATCAGATTTCTTGAAGATTGTTTTTTTTTACTTGATTTTGATGTTCTTTTAGTGTTCTTTGTTTTCTTTTTTTGTTAAATAACCATTTTGTTTTAGTTTTATGTATTAGATAAAAATGGGGCTGATTTTTAATTAATTAATTATAAAAGCCGCTAAACAAATTTAAAAAAAAATATATATATATAAAAAAGTTGGTTCCTACTGAGGGGGTTTTAGCCGTCTCTCGTAATGTTTTCCCTGTAGTTTGATGAGATCGCGTTTCTACAGTCTACAAGGTGACAAATTCTTTGGTCTTGTCTTTTAGATTAAGTTCGTTGCCGAATTGGCAAAGTGCATGGTGCTGGTATGGCACTACGAAAAGCTTTTTACCAAAAGCTTTTACCAAATTTTCCTGTCACCGTATCTATTTTAATATTTTGGTAATAAGTAAGTACGTAGCCAGGTAGTTAGGTGTCGTATTAGTATAAAGTAATTTGAGAAGTAAAGTTTATTCATTAGGTATTCTTTTTGGTGATTAAAAAAAACACCACTAGATCTATATAAATTCTTACTTTTGTAGATCCCAAAGTATGAAGTTAGCGGTAAATTTAGTCATCGATTTGGTATAAAATTAATAAACACCGTTTAATGTTTCGGGGAAAGTCAGCGAATGAAAGCAAAAGGGACGGATCCTGGATCCGGCTTGCATCCGCGAGAAAAAACATGCGGCCGTCTCTTACACCGTTGTCGTGTTCGCTAATATTCTAAATGCGTGGAGTAATAATAGCTGTAACTTATATTTAAATTTTGTAAAATATTAAAAAATATATATTTAAGGCCATATTATTCTCCTTATTTTGATTTTAGTAGTAGGTTCAATTGAGAATAATTTAGGTACTTACGTAAAGTAATTTTTCAAATTGTGCAACGTATCTAAGTTGGAAATACCCATCCCAATAGAAAACTAGGTTTAACTATTATATATGATTCAATTTACTGTTATGATTTTCTAAACATTTCAATGAACAAACGAGTTAGTACGTCAACTCAAATAATTGTTATCGTTAAATTTATATCATGTGTGTATATCAAGTATATCAGGTACATTGATTGTAAGTGTTTAAAAAAACAGTTACAACAATCAATGTAAGTAGAGGCCACGTATTTGGAAAAACTAGACCTCGATGTTTGATTTAAAATATATTGTAGGTACTTAATTTTGGCATAACCGATTATGATAACGATGGTAATAAAACACTTATGTGATTGTGAACACATACATAACAAACATTCAATAAATAACGATCAGAAAAAATAATTGCCAGAAACGCGGCGTTACGGTCTAACAACCGGTCTTTAGCGGACTTTTTCTGAGTCACTATCGTAAGTAGGTCGTCTTCTTTTCCTTTATAATTTATATGACACGATTTTTAGACATGTAACCACATGTTGTGATATTGTAAAAAATATTATCACTAAATTAACTTAATTAAAGTTTAGTTAATACCTACCTACGGTTAAAAATAAAATCAATAAAACGTCCATCTAATCGAAACTACAATGAGCATTATAATTTCAGTGAATGAAGTATGTAGAAGGTAAATCTACCTGAAACATCGCAAAATCAAATTATTAACGCCATCAATAGGCCAGTATAAACAACCTATATAAAGTTACCATTTATATTTTTAAAAAAAATTGTGCAATTTTAATTATTAATGAAAAATCTTCAACTGGTGATGGCTGAAATTGAAAATAATCAATCTTGCCTAATCTGATGGTATGTTGGTAAAGCAACGTTGGATATGTTTTGTAATACATCTATATATTTTACCTATATATCACCGGTCATTTGTATACATTTCCTAGGAATTGTATACAAATTCTAGTTTTCATACATTGCCGGTGTCATAGAATCGAGAAGAATGGCTTGTAGTCCAGTGGTAAACACTCTACTTTTCACTTCGATTGCGAGAAAATAAAATAAATAACGAATTTTAATTATTTCTTTGCCTTTCTATTAGATTTTTAATATCAGGAGTAAGATCTTTATTTTCACTTGATGATACACAAATAAATAGTCACATTCACTTTACCCGACTTCACCTTGCACTTTTTACGTATTATGCATCGAATTTTGAAATGTATTAATTATCATCCAATAAACATCCATTTCAATTAATAATTACAACTAAAATATCTATGATTTCGAGGCAAATACCAACTTTATTTTTCTCCATATCGTCAAGAAGGAATCTGAAAAAAATACAGTAGTACCATAGACATAGATCTGTAGGATACGATGGGTAACATTGACATTCAACTAAGTGACATAAATTTTTTGGCCGTTGATAGTAAACATTGACTAAAAGTTTTAGATAACCGAATGAGGATAGTACGGCAATTATTTAAAAAAAAACTTTAATCCCTAGACCCTAAATACAAACTTTAGTCCGCCTACGATAAGCTATAATAATATCTTTTTAGAGCATGAGAGGTGAAAAAAATATTACTATATTGCTGACATTAAAAACGGAGAGTTTGTCAAATAAAAATTTGCTCTATCAAAGAATTTTGCATCGCAACTTCTAGACAAAACAATCCACACAAAGGTTCATGTCAGTTCGATTTCATAACATCAAACGCGGTCCGTCATAAGGCTCCGAATCTCTCTTAGCGGAACAACCAAAGCCTTTTATCCTATCTCTAAAAGCCGCAACTCATTTGTTAATACAAAGAAAAAACAACGTTAATAAGCATATACAAAATTCAAATTCACTTAACGTTACTACGTCACTTTACTCATTATTTTACTGAAATTCGTAGTGCGACAAAGTTCCAACCAATTCACTAACTTAATTTAAAATAAGCTTTATTACCTCCGTATATAAGGTAGAAAATTAATCACGGTGAAGTTGAAATAGCATCTTTAGCTAAGTAAGCGGTTTGCCCTACAATGAAAAGTGAAAGTATGGCTGCGTCGCGGTTGCGGGAGGGAGGGTTACCTGCGCCCGAGCAGAATAGAATGTAAATGCGGATTTCGGTGTTTGATGACCCGCACGACCGTGTATTCCTCACTATATAAGTGTAATAGTTATACATATAACTCTTAGTAGATTCTGCTTGCCTAGTATCGATGGATGCCGAAATTTTTTTTTCCGAATTCTGGGTTTTTGTTCGGAAAAAATATTAGCTCTCTAACTAGATCTATCATCACCTAGCATTAAATGTTTAAAGCCACCCTTGGGTGACAAATTATTATCGCACAGGTTTCCTCAAATTTAATTTTACCCTGCTGCACTTAAGGCCTATTTTAAGTTTTCTAAATTTATTTGATTTGTTTGTCCGTATTGAACAGGGCTATTTAAGGGAAACTAAAATATTAACCTGGATCTAATACTCTTCACAATAAAGCGAAATATAGGCTAATACAAGCTGAAACGCTACCGATAGAGGATGCAAATGTATTAAAATGGGATTCAAATAGGTCTTCGTTGAAAGTAAAATTAAGCACTTCGTCCGTGCCATTTCTAGATTTCCCAAATGATTGCCACGTTTCCTATAGTTAACCTATCTAAGTTTAAACATGATTTGATTGTAAAAATAGTACCTACCTGCAATTTAATGCCCAGTGCCCACTTTAAAATCATTAGTAGGTACGGAAAAGTGGCTTAATACCTAGTTTAAAAAACACACAAAACCCTTATTACTTAATTCTTAATTATTGGTTTTAATAAAAAAAAACCTGCGTAGTAATTTCTTAAGTGGTTTCTTCAAATTTATCCTATTTCCTATCCTATCCTACCTATCCTATCCTATTTATATAATATTCTTATGGCCTATGATAAAAATCGATACTAATATTATAATGCGAATGTTTGGATGTATGAATGTTACTCAATCACGCCCCAACGGCTGAACGGATCTGGATTAAATTTGGCGCAGAGATAGATTATAGTCTGGAAATACATAGGCTACTTTTTATCCCGGAAAATTAAAGAGTTCCCGCGGAAACCAAAAAGCCTTAATCCACGCGGACGGAGTCGCGGGCATCAGCTAGTAATTTATAAACTGGCCAAAATCCAACACCGATGATAACGAAATTGAAAAAAGGCCATTACTAATGTTAGGTTCACACTCTTATTTAAGTTATATAAAAGCATATTTACCATTCTATATCTATAATATAAATAATTAAGAAGCGGTAAAATTTTATCAGTACAATAATTAAGATATCAAACTCAATTACGTATATTACGTGTGAATAAATCGTGATACTTTATCCAAGAATGAACCTTATGCCTTTGAGTTCGAGACAGAATAGTTAAAATTGAATCAACGTCTAATCTCGGTATGGTCTCGTGGGATTGTTCCCAACGTTCGTAATAAAAACTCCTAACAATTCCTACTTGCCTAGTTCATTCCGAGTTAGGAAATTTTATAAAAAAAAGTTGTAAAAAATATGATATTTGCCTTTATAACGTACTGAAAACGTCAGATGGATTATTTTTACGGATAGATTTATGGTATTTTCATTACAAATCAATTTCCTTTTACTAGAAACCATCTTTATGTACCTACTGTTCTTAAACGTTACTAAAATCCATTACCGGATTATTATTATTTGCAGTGGAGGATAGAAAGAAAGACCCAAACTACAAAAAAAATGTAAATTGGTAGAGTAACTTTTCAAATAAAAATGTATTGTTATAAATTTAAAAAAACATTAATTTTCAAATATTTATTTTAATTATAATAAAAATATACGATTCCGCGATCCTGTTATACTATTGTATAATTATTAATATTTTTTCACCTATACCATACTCTAAAAATATGTCAATATAGCTTAGAGATTAAAGTATTTTATTTTTATTTTTGCCCTACTATCCTCATATCGGTATGCGTGATATCTTCATTCGGTTATCCGATATTTTTAGTCTATGGTTACTATCAACAGCCAAAAAGTTTATGTCAGAAAGAAAGAAGAAGAAGAAAGAAATCTTTATTCAGGGATACAAGTACAAGAAATAACTAATAATAAAATAATACTTTGTAAAATGAAACAGAAAAAACGCGAAATGTGACTTGATCCCCAAAATGGTCTTCACTCAGCATGTGCTTTACCTGTAAAGATACAGCGCTGATCTTCCGTGAAGCCAGTGTGCTTGGACGGCACCCAAAACACATAATAAGTATATAAATAATATGAACAAAAAAGAAGAAAAAATCTGTTAGCCTATAATACAATAATGTGTAATATATACTAAAATAATATGTAAATAACATAATATTATGTAATGTCACTTACGGCCGAAATTAATAATCAATCTATCTGTAGTCTGTCGATAAGTTGCTTAGCAACATTGTTTTATGACGAAAAGCACAATACAAATAACAACGTTGCTTGGTAACAAACCGACAGACTACAGATAGATTGATTATTAATTTCGGCCGTTAGTTGAATGTCAATGTTACCCATTGTATCCTACCATTATCTTACAGATTTATGTCTATGGCACAACTGTATTTTTAAAATTCCTTCTTGATAACGATACGGAGAAAATTATTTTTTGTTGTAATGAATTACATTTATTTAAATGGATGTTTTATGGATGATAATTAATCCATTTCAAATTTCAATGCACAATACGCAATACAAGATGAAGGCAGGTAAAGTGAATGTGACTATTTATTTGTTAATATCATCAAGTAAAAATAAATATCTTACTTCTAATATGAAAATATAACTGAAAGGCAAAGAAATTTTTAATTTAATTATTAATAATATTAATTTTAATTTATTTTCTCGCAATCGAAGTGAAAAGTAGAGTGTTTACCACGGGACTAAAAGCCATTCTACTCGATTCTATAGCATACCTCGCTACGCTCGGTAAGCTAAACATCTCGTATGAAATGGCTCATTTTAGTCCGTTGATTAACAATCTACTATTTCATTTTGTTGTTATCTGCGTAGTGGAAAATCTGAATATTATATTTTATCTTCATCTACAATTAGAAATCACCTACTATGTAGTTAAACTGAGGAAAAAATCCAATATGAATATCAATCACGAATTAATTTATGTGTTTACTCTACTAACACAAAAAGTTCATTTTCATTTCCTATTTATTGTATTTATGTTAATCTTAAATGAGCAGCTATCTGGGAGACACGCTTATAAAATCTAGGTAGATTTTATAAGAATCGGTATCGAATAAGGTAGATATACCTGACTTATACTAAATACCTATTCTATGCCTCATGAATGCTATAGACACAGTATTGGTATACCTAGTACTGTGCTATAGACGAGCTCTCGGTATTGATAGATATTTGATAGAAAATGCCGTGGTTTTCAATTAATATAAAAAGAAAAAGTTTGATTTTGTCGTTTGATTGCTTATAACGCTAAGTACAATGATTCCAATTTTATAATAACGAATTAGGTATAGTAAAATGTCTGCCCAATGTAGTTTTGATTTGTTGACTTGTATTCATGTTTATTTATTATTTAAAAAAATCTTGTACAATATTTGCTCGTAAAGTTGTTATTTATTCAAAGTTAAACTATGAAGTAAAATTTTCCCTACGGCGGCAAAATATTTGTGCAGAGTTTGGCCCTTGAATGTAATTTTCATCATAATGCACTTGTAGCACAAATAGCCATAAAAATTAGGGCCGAATGGTATTCATCCTATTAAAGAGTTACAACTTTTCCTTTACCCAGGTTTTTTTCCCAGTAACCAGGGCCAAGGGCCTCTGGTAGGGCAAGAGCCTCTTCCAGGGCCTTCACCCCGGTGAAAGTACTCGTTGGAGCCATCTCGCTTATTTGGTTCATTCACTTCTGGACAGCGATTACGATGGAGTTGACTGGGCGATAAGATTCCGACATATTCCCAAGTATACGAAGTCCTTTTTCATTTGAATTTTATAAAGGTAATTGAAATGAAAATAAGCAGGTTAACTTTACTTATAATTTACTCATCACAGTTCAGCTACCGTTGAATTAATGCAGTGTACGGACAAACGCAGTGTGTGCTAGATGGCTATGACATTTGGCATCAAACAATTAGTTCGAGTATACGCATACAAACGATGTGCATATTCTGCATGTAAAGTACCAACATATAGCCAAATGGATAGCAGGAGTATATATTCTACAAACTAGGTAACATCTATATAGTAGAAAATGTGAACTCTGAATTGCCAAAAAACGCAAATGGTTAGATGAGCGACAAAACTGACATTGCTGCACGTAAAATAATACTGTAAATTAAAAAAAAATTAAACTTGTTTTTAATTATTTTTTTGGTACAGGACCCTAAAAATGAGCTTTTGTAAGAAATCAGCATTTCGAAACATGAACATGATAAGCTTCACTTGAGATGATGGTGAGTGAGAGATAGAGAGTGAAGTAGTGAAATTAAAAAAAACTATTTCATACCCTCAATTCAGATAAGGCAACTCTATGGGTAGTATTGTGCCGAAATTCCAAGGCTAGTCGGAAGAAAGCTCGAAAAGCGACAGTGGAATCCACCGGCGCCTGCGCTCGTGCAATGCCTCCAGCGACTTTTGAAAATGGAACGACGCTTAACTAAATATACCTAAATAGCTCAAATGGCTCACACTTTGAAATCTTTGAATTGTCCTTATACTTAAAAAATTACAACTGGTTATTAAATGGTGTACTATTTATGATAAAAATTTAAGCCAATTTTAAAATCAAACAAAAAAAATTGTTACCTTTAGATGAAATTGATTGACCAAAGCCTGACTAAGTATCAGATTTTATATTTACCTATCCCAAACATAAAATGTTATTAACCGACTTCAAAAAAGGAGGAGGTTCTCAATTCGTCGGAATCTTTTTTTTTTAAAAAACAATATGTAATAACTAGCTGATCCCCGCGACTTTATCCGCGTGGATTGAGGTTTTTTTGTTCCCGCGGGAACTCCTTCATTTTCCGGGATAAAGAGTAACCTATGTGTTATTCCGTTCAGCCGTTGTGGCGTAATTAAACATCTCTTGCGGATTTATAATATTAGTATATAGATATAAATAATACAAATAATTATTTTTCGTAAATATTATACACCATAACTTAAATAAATACACATAATTATATAAAGGTATTATAGTTTAAGCAGTGGATTAAGAGTGAATCGGTGAAAGTAACAATTATTCGAAATGACGGGATCACTTTCAAAGGAACAGGTTCTGAAGTCCTGGAGGCATTTATCAAGTTGATCTCTTTTATTATTTGGTGCGTAAAAATCCCCTTTTCTGGAATATTTCAGATGATAAATGTTAATAATTATCTCCAGTTATTAGTACAATTGTTAATAATTAATGGTGCTACCATTAATTATTAACAATTGTATTGTGTTCTATGAAATGCATGCCGCAGAAAAAATTGAGTTAATACAATCTACTTATACTAATATTATAAATGCGAAAGTTTGGATGGATGAGTGGATGGATGGATGTTTATTACTCAATCACGCTTGAACGGCTGAACGGATCTGGATGAAATTTGGCCCAGAGATAGATTATAGTCTAGAATAGAACGCATAGGATATTTTTAATCCCGGAAAATTAAAGAGTTCCCTCGGGATTCGGAAAACCTCACCGCGGACGAAGTCGCGGGCATCAGCTAGTAGACTACAAAAAGTATTATTATTATATTTTTATTTTTAACCACAATCATCTTAAATATTACTATAGTGATTGCAGCTGGGAAAACTATACCTATTGCGCCTTGCCTTCCTTACATCTAATCACCGAAAAGTGCATAGTGTCACCGAAAAGGTCGACGAACGCTAAGCGCACAGCTACAGGGTATTACGTTCTGCTTTTATAATCGTTTGTTTCAAATATGGCCGATTTTTCAATCGCTAAATAATGTTTGACCAGTATTTATAATTGAGCGATAAGTTACAGTTTATTATTTGGCAATAGTTTAAAACTACCTAATTCCTTTAATACAATAATCAGATATTAGAGTTTGAAACATAATGCATAATATTAATGCGGTGGGTTCCCACGTCCCTCCTCATACGACTCGACTAAAAGTATTTAAACTATTAGGTTTTTTATGATTATTATCAGATATTAGTGATAATAACCGGTACCGACGGCTTAACCTGCTCTCCGAGACACGGAGGGACCGAAAAGCCCAAATTTGAACCTCCGAATTCGGTCACCCATCCAGTTACCGACTTGGGTCAACGTTGCTTAACAATAGCAATCGACTGATATGCGTTGTCACAGCTAAGCCATTCGTCCCTCCAAAAAAGTTAAACTTAAAATATCCTAATATTTACCATACAAATAATTTAAAACTACCACTATCCACAGCGGGTGTGCGACGCACGTGCAAGGACGGGTCGGCGACCGACTACAGCCTCCGCCTTCGGGAAACTCGGACAAACTAGTCGAGCCTTCATTACACTCTGTTGCATAGAATCTGTTTGATTTCAGCCTTTACAAAAATCGAAATCCTCACACTTTTTATAGCACTTAAAAATGCATTAATTCTTTCCTCAACTTTGAGGATCTTGACTCCCTCGAATTATTCTATTTTAAGAATTTGATTTTAAGAATCTCTTTGTATTATACAATACCTACCATATTATGCGACATCGTAAGAACCGGAACGCACAGTCTCTGAGTCTCCAGTCTGGTCTTCGGCTAGATTCTATTCTTTAACTCATCTATTTTTTATACATTGAAGGTTTGCTATGAAATAAATGTAACATTTTCATATCAAATCTTCAATGGATGTAAAATATAATATGTCAGTGGCATTCATTGAATAACACAATAAAGGCTACTTATTATCGCGGAAAATTAAAGAGATCCCGCGGGAATCGAAATAAGCACCTCAATCCACGCGGACGAAGTCGCGGGCATCAGCGACAATTCGCACGCTAGTTGAATGCAGAGTAATTAATGTATGTGTCACTAGACATTTACTCTGCATTCAACTCGCGCGCGAACTTTAGTTTTTCATGTTTATATCACAAACAATCTAATTGTCAATTTAGTAACTGACTCAGGGTTAGTCATGCCCAACAAATTCACCTGATAGAGTTTCCGCGAATGTGTGAATGGGACTTCGTCGGTGGTCTTCCGTTTGCTGAGAGTGCATCGTTCATTCAATTGTTTATGTTTAGTGCTTTGACAAAGACTTGTTGTGGTCAGCTTATGTCAGGAAAATACTCAAAAAGAAGCGAAATAAGTTTAAAAATGTTTTAATTCATAAATTGGTTGTAATGAAGCAGTATAAGACGGACGGATGAACGGATGGCACAGATGTAGATTACAGTCTGGAATAACACTTAAAGGCTAGGTACTTTTTGTCCCAGAAAATTATAAAGATCCCGCGGGAACCGAAAATCCATAATCCACGCCGACGAAACCGCGGGCTTGTGGATTTATACAAAACTAGATGATGCCCGCGACTTCGTCCGATGGATTAAGGTTTTTTTGATTCCCGCTGGAACTCTTTAAGTTTCCGGGATAAAAAGTAGCCTATGTCCTTTCCCTGGATACAAACTATCCCTATACCAAATTTCATCAAAATCGGTTGCCGAGATATTTTTTTCATGATTCCCGCGGGAACTCTTGAATTTTCCGAGATAAACAGTAGCCTATGTCCTTCCCCAGGATACAACCTATCCCTGTTTCCCAATCCCAAATTTCATCAAAATCGGTTGAACAGATGGGCCGTGAAAGCGTAGCAGACAGACAGACAGACAGACAGACACTTTCGCATTTATAATATTAGTATGGAAGTATGGATATGGATACATAGAGTCGTACTAATACTAAATAGGTAAGTACCTATAGGCACTTTTTTTTTTGTAAGGAGGAGAGCAGAGTGTGACCGACATGTACGGACTAAAACAATCGCGAGATTTTCAGGTATTAGACCTAGATACATACGAGTACATCATAGATACGAGCAAGTTTTGCCTCTTCCTTACTCGTTGTCTAGTGGTCAGAATGTTCGACTGCGGCCGGCGAGGTCTCGGATTCGAGTCCCGGGTCGGCCCATAACAAGTATTGGGTTTTCCTGACTAGAAATTCCCAGTACTAGCCCTGAGTTAGAAAGTAGGCGGTGTTTCACCCACGTGCTTCGGAGAACACGTTAGAGCACTGCACCTGATTTCTCTCCGATTGTGTCGGATTTTCCGTCCCATCGGGCTATGAGGGTAAAAGGAACACAGAATGCATCTGTGTATGCACACACACTTAGTGTGTGCACTATAACATCTTCCGAGCAGATGACTAATCTCTCTGGAGATTGGCCGCCGTGGCAGAAATTCGGTCGAGAGGACATTATTTATGTACTAGATGATGCCCGCGACTTCATCCGCGTGGATTAATGTTTTTTGATTCCCGCGGGAACTCTTTAATTTTCCGGGATTAAAAGTAGCCTATGTCCTTCCCCTGGATACAACTTACCCCTGTACCAAATTTCATCAAAATCGGTTGAAGAGACAGTTTTTTGATTCCTGTGGGAACTCTTTAATTTTCCGGGATGAAAAGTAGAATATGTCCTTCTCCGGGATACAACGTACCCCTGTACCAAATTTCATCAAAATCGGTTGAACGGTTGGGCCGTGAAAGCGTAGCAGACAGACAGACACACTTTCGCATTTATAATATTAATATTAGTATGGATTACTTACAGCATACTGAGATACTGAGATTAACTAATAATACCTAACAATTTTTATGCCCGACCGGGAATCGAACCCAGGACCTCGTTATCCGCAGTCGACTATGCTAACCGCTAGACCAACGAGGCAGTTCGATTAAACCAGGACAGTTCGATTAAACAATGTAAAGATTATGTAAGTGCATATTTTAATAAATAACATCTGGCGATGGTTATATTAGTCATTTGCAAGATCGAGTTTCCGTGAATGTGTGAATGGGACGACGTCGGCGGTCGACAATTTGCTGCGAGTGCGTTTTTCATTCATTCATTTCATTTTTGATAATGACTTTATTTACTACTAGCGGTCCGCCCCGGCTTCGCACGGGTAATCATCATAATAGTCTATACCCAATAATAGCCAGTCGGCACTGGGATATTCATCTGAATTAAATGGTGTAAAGGGCGAATTTGGTCTATATTAAATACTTGAGATGACCAAGCATTTTATTTTGATAAGGATTAATACTGTGTCGGTAAAATCACCTTCGCAACGAAAGCATTGGTTTAGACCAAATTTGAAAATCATAAAAATGTTTATTGTGAGTCAACCTTAAAAGGTAGATATATATGCTATCGCGGATTTTTTTTTGGAAATTTTTGAGAGAAATAATTCCACCATACATTGTTTTTGTGTAACTTTAACTGTTTACGCAACGCACTCCACGTAAGCCCTCAGAAGAGACGATTTTTTCCGACTTGGTTCACATTATTGCAATTTTCGAAAGGATCTCTAATTTTTTTTAAATGAAATATAGCCTATGTTACTCGCTGATAATGTAGCTTTCTATGGGTGAAATATTTTTGAAATCGGTTGAGTAGTTTTTGAGTTTATCAAAAAACAAACAAACAAACAAATCTTTCCTCTTTATAACATTAGTAAGAAGAGAGCGATGAGTGAACTGGTGACAGACTAGTGAAGGCCGGCGGCTTCGCTCCCGTCCTTTAAACAACCTAATAAATTGAAGCTTAATTATGCTATAACTGCGAAAGTGTGCCTGTCTGTCTGTCCGTCTGTCAATCTGCTACGCTTGCACGGCCCATCTGTTCAACCGATTTCGATGAAATTTGGTATAGAAGTAGGTTACACCCCGGGGAAGGACATAGGCAATAAATAATCTTAACCCACGCGGACGAAGTCTATTATATATATTTCTGTAAGTTTCATCAAAATCCGTTCAGTAGATTTTGCATTAAAGAGGTTTAGTTTTAATTTACAGACTAGCGCTTCGCTGCTATCAAACTTGCTGGTACTTGTATATTATAGGAACGTAGCCTTAGGTAAAGCGTGCCTAGAATACTATTCACTCTTGATTTGGATTTGGGTATTTACCCAACATTAAAAGTGGAGTGTGGAGCAAGTGAAGACGATGCTTTGCGGTACGATACTTAAAAGGTCAGGGAGGAACCAGAGTTAAAAGTTCTTGGAAGTAGCAAATATCCATCCATCCATGCTCATAAAGGTTCTCTGCCTGAATTTAATACTGTAGTCTTCAATTCCGTGGGAGTTTTTAACTTTCCCAGGATAAAAAGTAACCCTCAGTCGTCTCCATCGCACGTAAAGATTTAACAAATGGAGAATCCATACTTAAAATTATTATGAATGCGAAATCCACGCAGGCGAAGTCGCGGGAATCATCTAATCTAATAGTATTTTAATAAACTCTACAGTGTGAACTTAGCTTCTTATACCTACCATACCAGTTTTGAGAAAAACAGCTATGTTATGTAAAATTTATGCAATAACAGTTCAATAGATGAAAATATCGATGTTTTTGGGCTAGTATTGTTTTTGTTCGCTGACTCCTGGACTTTACAAAAAGATGGTGATCTAGTAGCCATAAAAAGACATTACCACAGTATGTTATGTAAGCGACAGTCGAGCAACTGGGCAAGTAGACCGGAACGACATATTATACAGGATGTCTCTATGGCTAGATAATTATATTATATTACTTACTTTTACGTGCTTATATCGTCACTAAACGACGACGTGAAGTAAATATTTCAATTTTTTATCCACTACAAGTTATAAGCGGGTGGATGAGGAAGGCAGAGCACAGTGTTTTGTGTCGCGATCTCTAAAAGGCCTATATGTCCAGCAGTGGATGCATACAGGCTGATGGATGAACAAGTTAGACCTCACCTGTTGACCACCAGGTGAGGTCTAACTTGTCCATCATCATGCAGTTTAAGAGGGTAGTGGGCTATGGCCAGATCGTGGTATGGCACTTATATTAAACTAGTAAGTACATATCCCTAATCGATTTCTACACGCAATCTAAACTAAAATAAACCACCACTAACGTAAAATGTTTCCTGTTTCGGGTTCCGTAGTCAAGGAACCAGAAGTTTAATTCTTTATAATCCGCGACAAAATAATATCGCGTATTATAGCGAATTGAACTTCTGGTTCCTTCATTATGACGGACTTCCGCAAAGTAACGTCTGCCTCTATCCAATGGTTCCGTAGTCAACAAGGAACCATAGTTTCGTCATGTCTGTCTGTCCGTCTGTCCACGGCTTAGCCCATAGGCTCTCAGTACTGGAAAGATGTAATTTGGCTTGTGAATACATTTTTGTCATGGCAACAAAGTGGTAAAACAAAATTTGGAAAAAATATTTTTTTGGGTACCTACCTCTCATACGTATACGTTTCATATATGGTTTACGGAAATATGATCATATATGGTTTACGGAAATATGATCATGTGTCCGAATTTCGTGCTCAGTTGAAATGGCTGCCAATTCGTTCTCGTAGAAATTTACACGCTCTTTCTCTCTTGTACTCCATTTTATATTATCCTCAGACGCCACCTTATCTAAAAGAGCGATTCAACTTTCTTGGCAGAATTTTTTTCCCCCTCAATCCCATGGTGTTTCATCGGATAGGTCGTTAAACCTGTAATTTTAGATGTGTTCAGAGATTGAGCATACGGCAAAATTAGTCCCAGTAAATAAGTGTTGTAAAATCGCTACACCCTGTACAATAATATCTTTCAGTTGCAACTAGTTTTACGCAAGAGCGTGCAAATCGAGAAGAATCAAAGTGATCACTTCCCTTTTATGTCACCGCCCTACTTCGGGAAATTAATTAAAGCCTGGGGTGATACTACTATCGCTTAAAGTAGTATTGTTTTAATATCGTTGACGTTCGTGTTTTCGAAACATAAACCTTACTAGCTGATGCCCACGACTTCGTCCGCGTGGTTTAAGTTTTTTTTATTCCCGCAGGAACTCCTTAATTTTCCGGGTAAAAAGTAGATTTTATACCACTTTTCAGGTACTCAACTATGTATATTGTATACCAATTCCAATAATCACGTCGATCCGCTGCTCTTTTGCAGCGTGATTAAACAAACCAACAAACAAATGCACTTTCGCATTTATATAATTATGATTTTAGGGACATCAAGGTACGTGACACAAAATTATAAAGATGTAAAGTTTGTGACATTGTAGGGGGTAATCTCTGGATCTACTGAACCAATTTTGAAAATTCTGGTACCAATAGAAAGTCACATTATTTGTGGGTGTCATAGGCTATTTATTACTAACCCGAAAAATCAGGGAGTTCCCGTGGGAATTTAAAAAACTTATTTCACGCGGTCGAAGTCGCGAGCATCTGCTAATTTTGATATAATATTACATAAACGATGGTAGTAAACCTCCTGAAACACAATTCGAGATTGAGACACGGTCCTAGATGCCCTAATGTTGGATACAAGAAATTAAACACGAAAGCAGAAAAATACACTTTTACATGGATCTTTTTTTAATTTTAGTCTACTAAAAGTAAGCCCTTAACTGAGATCTCACCTGAGTTATATTAAACCCAAATCCCAAATCGGTTTCAGCACGGCATCGTACCGGAACGCTAAACTGCGTGGTAAAACTTATAACGGGATGACAATGCGTTCAGGTTCTAGGACCTTGAAGTGACAGATAAGACTGTGCCGATATACCGAGGGTGTGTGCAAGAATCGGACGATGCCATTTTTTCATTTATTTGTTTATATCAGGCAACTAGGACCATAGAAATATATATGTCACCGTAAGATTGCAAAAACCGTTACATTGTAATCTAACTAGCGGTAGATTGTAATCTGTCAGGTATATTAACCTAAGGGCACTACATGATTATTTATGTCGAACCCTAACCTAACCTACAAGAAAGAGACAAGAAAACGTAAATACAATGAATATTTCAAAAATTGACACTCAGAACATTGGGATTCACAATCTGTCGACAGTTTACAATTTCGCTAGTTAGATGACAATCTAACGGTTTTTGCAATCTTACGGTGACATATAGCTATTACAACATTCACAATAAAATAATATTAATACATATGAAAATATTTATGAAACAGTAGGGATTCTGGATCTGGCTTCCCTGAAGCGACGGTAAACTATGCCCTCAGGCCAAAAGTCTGAGCACGTCTTTGCACGAAGCCGGAACAGTAAGGACTAAGGACATACGAGCTGAAGTAGGTTTTTCTACTGGACTTAAGTTTATCCAGGGTCAGCTGCACTTCTGTCATCTGCGAACAACCAGATCTTCGCGACCCTTCTGCAGCTGCCCCATGGCGATGTTTGTACGTGTCCAGAATGTGCCGAATAATCTTATTTAATATTATAAATGCGAAAGTTTGGATGTATGGATGTCGGTATGGATGTTTGTTACTCAATCACGCCCCAACAGCTGAACGGATCTGGATGAAATTTGGCACAGAGATAGATTATAGTCTGGAATAGCACGTAGGCTAGGCCCGGAAAATTAAAGGGTTCCCGCGGGAACCACAAAACCTCGATCCACGCGTACGAATTCGCGGGCATTGGCTAGTATCGAATATTTTATATTATAATTTGCAAAATCGAAATTTCGCGTAGGTATATTAAAACGTGGTAGTAACCTGACACTGGCGAAGTGCAGTGCTATGCTGTTTTGGCACTACTGAAAGCCAAAAACCAAAAAAAGATGAATTATAATGTTTTAGAGTAGAGGTAGAGTCTTTCTCTATCCCTAGAGATCTATCTAAAATTATAAATGCGAAAGTTTGGATGGATGGATATTTGTTACTCAATCACGCCAGAACGGCTGAATGGATATGGATGAAATTTGGCATAGAGTATTATATTATATAGTAATATATTATTATAAGGTGGTATTATAGTCTGGAATAACACAGGCTTTTTTTTTATTCTGTGTGTGCAATTAAGTATTTCTATCTATCTATCTAAATGCTACTTTTTATCCCGGAAAATTAAAAAGTTCCCGCATTAACTACCACGCTAGCGCAGTGGTGAGCGCTGTGGTTTTATAGTGAGAGGTCCCGGGTTTGATCCCCGACAGGATCAAAATGGTTAGCCCGTTACCATCTTAGACTTCGTCATCCTCAACCTACCATCGCTTTCGTTTGGCTTAAGATGAAAATCCATGGAAATTGACAATTCACAAACTTTCGATAATAATTAAATATGCTTCGGACTGCAAGCGACTGTCCTATTTTTTTTTATAAAATGATGCACAAATAATCGCAGATTGTTAACCTGTTTTATCAGTCAGTGCTATTTACCATTATCGTTCGTTGGGAAATTAATAAGGTAAAAGAGGCATAGGCGTCGTCGGTGAAGAATTATAATATTTTTTATTAAATAAATATATATTTTAATAGATGATGTGACATAAACTTATATTTATACAACCTTATAAGCCCTATGAAATAATATTAAAGAATAAATAGTACATTGGATCTAAAAAGATATTGTAACTTTTTTTTATTTATTTTTGCAAAAAGAGCAACTGCTTAGAATTGCTTAGAGCTTATATTTTTATGGACGTCAAGGTATCTACATGACATAAGACTATCAATTTGAAGTAACACTGCTAGGTATATGCGATGGTATGATGGACCCCCAAGTTGTCCTTCAAGAAATAAAACATTTATTATTTTACCTAAATTTACCTGCTTAAAGAGCTATGAAAAAGTCGTATCATTGTGATTGTTTCAATCTCAATTAAGCATTATGATTGGTGAATAATTATTTATCTATGGTACCTACCTAGGCATTTTATTTGCAAAAAAATGGATTTACGCCAATAACGATATAATATTAGCCAATTAGAGCCTAGAGGTGATAGCGATCATAGCACTGTAGCAATCATTTTGCCATATTAGGGTCCCAGCCCCCATATTCTCTAATTCATGCCAACAAACAAAAATTCAAGCCAACGACATATATTATGTCTTGTCCATTGAAGGTTGGCTATGAAATAAAAATAACATTTTCATAGCAAACCTTCAATGGACAAAACTTATATGTCGTTGGCTTTAGTATTTTTGATAGCCACTGAGTTATAGAATAGGCCTGCAGAGCTTATTTTACGTGACACCAAAAAAGTACAGTTTCCGATCCGCTTCCGACGTAACACCTAAAGCCCAGTTTTTTTAACGATCTTCTGTTACGTGAACGGAGTCACGGGCGTATAATAGTTACCCACAAAACGCGGTCAGCAAACTTGTCAGCCATTGCCAATTTATATAATGCATAATACGAGATTGTTAACCCGTTTTTATCAGTCATTGCATTTTTTTTATCGTGCGCTGATCTGCAGTTTTTTTCCTCAAAGTGCATTGATAAGGAACTGCAAACACGATAATTATTAAACATAATAATGAGGTTAGGATGATACACCTTCCTTGAAGTGCGTAGAATGGATAATGAAAATAATGCTGTTCGAAGCGCATCATTTGAGGACGCTGCACCGATTTCGATATATTTTTTTAATGCTCGTAAACTTAGTCTGGTAATCTAATCTACCCTAATGGTAGATTTTTTAAAAAGAAAAATTTAAAAAGCATCTTAGAAATTAAAAAAAATATCACAATACGATCACAATTTTTTTTAATCAGGTATTCGGTCAGAACGTCTGTGGGGCCAGCTAGCTTAGAGCAAAGACCAGAAAAACCCGTATAGAATTATGAAAGTTTTCAGAAATCACAGTAGGTATTAAAAAATCGCATAAAAACACAAATTATGACCCGATATATAAATAATAATTAATAGTGGATAGTAATCGATAATAATTTGCGTTTTTTTTTTGTAATCCACTTTGTAGCTAGCCCTTGACTACGATCTCACCTGATGGTAAGTGATGATGCAGTCTAAGATGGTAGCGGGCTAACCTGTAGGGGGCATGGCAGTTATATTAAATCCATACCCCTTCGGTTTCTACACGGCATCGTACCGGAACGCTAAATCGCTTGGCGGCACGTCTTTGCCGGTAGGGTGGTAACTAGCCACGGCCGAAGCCTCCCACCAGGCCAGACCAGGGAAAATTCAGAAATTATAAATTCCCAAATTGACCCTGCCGGGGATCGAACCCAGGACCTCCGCACGTTAAGGCAACAGCGCTACACACTGCGCCACGGAGGTCGTCAAAATTTGAATTTGATAGTTTTTTAAATAAAATATTGTGATCGAATCAAAACGTTTTCCTTCTATCTAAAATCATATCCTTGTACCCATCGTCGACTGGGCGTAGGCATATTATTTAAATGAACTGGAATTCACAACTAACGCGCAGTTCAGCCTCGGAAAATTCGGAACACAGAAAGTTCCTTAAGAGGAAAATATTTTTCGTAGTTTCCCCAAGTCCCAACCCTTTGATAGATTATTAAAACTGGTATTAAAGAACGCGTTAATAGCAGCTAAGAGGACGTTCTCAAGTACCTAGTCGTCAATCTAACACCAGCTGCTGATGTCGCTCAATTCTTATGGGGTTTTTTTCTATTTTTTCACCCTAGTTTTCACATTTTATACCAAAATTTTGTATGATTTTATTTTCCAAATATTTACGTTCCAGCAATAAATTAAACTATAAGTTTTTACATAGCATGCCATCTATGTGCAACAATGAAAACTGCAGCTTTGTGTCATATTTCTACTCGTCAATAGATGTCGCTTTAATCTTTAGGTGTGCGCCGTGGTTCGGCTATCTATCGCTAGATGGTGCTGCACCATTTTATCTATTTCATCACTAGATGGCGATATAAAGATAATTTTGCAAATTCACAATAATAAGAATGGTAAAAACCATAGTGTATTTTATTTCTCTATTAAATACGCTAAAATAGCTTCCATATTCTCCTCACTACCTTCGGCATCCGTAGAAACAAATTTTTCTTTGCTATCCTTATTGAATATCACTTCTTGCATCGCCAGGGTTCTTAGGAGCAGTTCTGCTTCGTTTTCTTCTGCGTCTTCTTCTAAAATTCTCTCATTAATTAAATTGGATAGATTTATTTCGTCCATAGTTTTATCATCAATAATAGTTTCCGAATTGTCGAATCTCCTGGAATTCTTCTTCAAAAGAAACCCGGCCTGCACAAGTTTTTTCTTGGCCAGTTCTAGAAATGTTGGGGATTTAAGAGTTTCTCGCAGCCAACTCTTTATTTTATTCTTTTTTTCTTCTACTCTTGCCTTAAATCTATAAAAATATGGTATTTTAAGTCATAAAATTAACTAAGTAAACAGACAGAAGTAGGTATATCTACCATATATCTACCTACCTAATTACTTTTACTAACAATAGTTGCAAAGAATATTTCCGATTCCCTTTTGATACATAACCACACTAGGGACTAAGCAGCTAGGTACCCGAGTAGTCGGTAAAAGAAAAGTTGACAACTTCTCACCTTAAAAGTGCGGAAAGACGGATGGGCGATAAGACGGAAGGTTTTTAGAATGAAAAAATCAGAAGGAAATTTCCCTTGAGTCAGTGTAAAAAAAATAGTTCGATATAATGTAAGTAGGTAGGGACTATAGGCACATACTTTTGTAATTCGCGCTCTCTTTGCCTGGCTTTCTCTATTTTCGCCTTCAGTTCGGGAACATTACAGGCCTCGTTGTCACTGATCGTGGTCTCTACCCAATGGGTTATTTCAGTCACCCTGCTGTAGACCCCAGGAGATCTGGGATCGCCGCACTTTTTACCGCCAAATGAGACTATTCCAAGCAAAACACCATCGCGAACCGCTGGCCCACCTGAATCGTGCTGAAATCCAAAACATTCGAAAGAATTTGATGAATGAAAAGAATGGTAACAAAATGAGATCGTTTCTTCTATGTTGTTCATTCAATCCGATTTCAACCATATTGAAAAAGACCTAAAGCTGCGTTTCAGCTGATTACATCAAAAGGGCTGCTTCGACTCTATCACTACGTCGAAATTGACAAAGTACGAAATAAGATTTAGCACCCGCGCGTTTCTCGTCGCATCCAATTTACGGAAAGCAAAAACTTTAAATTTGGTTAAAGCTAACGAAAAAGTTGAGCCAATTTAGAAAAGCTTCTACCGTCGCGTCGCGTGATTTAAATTTAAAAAAAAACATTTGTGACGACATGCAATGCAAATAATTGCACGCTTTGAAAAATTCACACACCAATTGTTAGGGATAGGTAGGTACTAAGTTATAAATTCAGCTTGTTTCAGCTGTGCCCCTATTCGACTTGTACGGCACGGAGCTGAATTTATTTAGGCCCTATCCAGGATCGATAGGCCGTTAAGCAAACGGAAAGCTGACAACTAGCATTACTAAGACTAACAGAATAATATACCGCCTTCTAAGTACTTAGGCTGGTAAAATTTTGGATTTTTGCCAACTAATCAAATCAGCAACTCTCTGTCAAACGTCAAACCGTACGAGCTGCTTGTATGAAAATCAGAATGGGGATCATGCCAACTCTATAACGAAATATAAAAACCTGCATGCCTGAGAGTCCACCATAATGTTCTGAAAGGTGTAGTGAAGTCTGCCAATCCGCATTGGCCAACATGGTGGACAATGGCCTAATCCTTCTCATCCGGAGACTCTTGCACAGTAGTGAGCCGGTGATGGGTTGAAATTATGAAATAGGTGCTCAACTCCTCATTTTACCATGGAATGGTATTCCAAACCAGTGGTATATTCACTCGACGATTCGTAATAAGTTTATTTGCATAAAAAATATGAGTTTGAGAGTTTACCGAGTGAATAGGCATGATGACAGTAACCAAGAATCAATGAAATTATGAATTTATCTAATGAAATAGGATTCATGGATTATAAAAAACGTATTTATTTTTCTATTTCGAGTGAGATTGCTATTTACTTTGATAAAATAAAACGATAAAATACAGCAATCCGCCATAATGGATTAAACACCAAGAAGCGAATGGCGTCACAATGGTTTGTTTTCGAGCTTTGACAATCACACTATTGCTTACATTTTTTTTTTTTTTTTTTTTTATTTAACTGGTTTAACGGCTCTGGATTCCAGTCCTTCTGAGCCTAAAGTTCACAGAACAATATAAACATAAAATATTACCCTAGGCGGGCTGAAGTTACAATAACAAATACAGTTACAAGTCTCACTATCACTCTATAGTCTATCTTTTAGCTTTGGTCACAAAAAGTCAAAAAATTACAAATAAGTTTGAAAAGTTTACATCGGTTCACTGTTTGTTATTTTCATTGTTTTTATATATCTTGAGCACCAGAAATAAAGGAATATAATGGCCGGAAGAACTTTTTATCAGCTAATAAACTTTGAAGAGTATCAGGAACTTTGCCTTCGTTAATATCTTGAATGGAGCTAATGAGTAGTAATCTATTTAGACCAAATTGACGGCATTGAAAAACAAGATGATTTAAGTCGCCATTCGTTTCGCCACAATATTCACAATCTGCATTTTCTTTCATTCCCAAGCGATGTAGGTGGGTGGCCACTCTGCTATGTCCAAATCTCATTCGGTTTATAGTCGTAATGAATTTTCTATTATTAATCCCTTTTTTATTATACCAAGGAGTGGCTGGCGGGCTTTTTTGTATTTCATAGTACCAAATTCCTTTGGACTTGCTTATTTCTTCCCAATATGACTTCCATAAAGATTTCAAATATTGCTTACAATACTGCACATTGCACAGAGTACATCTACATTGGTAAAAATAATAGTGACGTCACAAACGACGCCATGACACCGCCGAGCGTTTTGACGTGAATTTTAAAATTTAAATTTCAAATGCTAATTTCATCTACCAAACCTTATTTTTCTGCTGAAATAAGATATTTTTTCGAAATAGTAGATACTCCCGAACATAATCTGACCATTTTTCAAAATCAGTCATCATGCCTATTGTTTTACCTACATTGCATGCATCTTTCCCTCCGGTAGCGTATCCCGCGCACAGCATCCTTGGCGTGATGTAGAACCTGTAAGCGTTCTGACAAGCCTCCAGCTTCATCACCGGCACCGGCACGAACCGGACCCGGTCCGGGATGTGACCGAAACCGGAATCCTATAATAAAATTACCAGAAATTAAAATAATAATTGTCTTATCTTACTAATATTATAAATGCGAAAGTTTGGATGGATGTATGGATGTTTGTTACTCAATCGCGCCAGAACGGCTGAACGGATCTGGCTGAAATTTGGCACAAAGATAGATTATAGTCTGGAATAGCACATAGGCACACATAGCAAATCGCGTCTTCTATGAGTTACTGCAACTTCTAAGACAAGGCAAGGTGGTCTAAGACATTAATCCATACTAATATTATAAATGCGAAATTGTCTGTCTGTCTGTCTGTCTGCTACGCTTTCACGGCCCAACTACTCAACCGATTTTGATGAAATTCGGTACAGAGATAGGTTACATCCCGGGGAAGGACATGCCTACTTTTTACCCCGGAAAATTGAAGAGTTCCCACGGGAATCAAAAAACTTCAATCCCCGCGGACAAAGTCGCGGCCATCATCTAGTGTGCAATAAATCGTAACTGAAAAGTACATATATACCTAACGATTTACTATGTATTGTGTGAAGACTTTTGGTAAACGTACCTACTAGATAATATTCTATAGCTATTAGATAATGCAGAAAGCAGAACATCGCTGTTTGAAAGATCAATAATGTCTGTCCTATCATGTATTAGTTGGAACGGCAACAGCTGCTCTAACTTCCGAACACAGTTTATATCTATAGCTATCTCTGATCTATTGTGATAGTTCGAATGGCAGTTTCATTTACCTAGAAGCATTGGTTTAGCGGCTTTAGCCTGTACGTGACACTGAATAATAATATGATATTCTCTACTCCTATCAACTATAGTAAAATATTTCTACTTTTATTTTAAAAGGTTGTCTGGTTATCTGAGATTAGAGAACAAAAGCGTTTAAAATATGCCTGATAAAACATAGGTCAATAATCTATATAATATAATCATTAGGTGTTTTACCATCTTTTGTTTAAATTACTGGTACGGTCTATCCATACAATCCATACTATAATTATTATAAATGCGAAAGTGTGTCTGTCTGTCTGTCCGACCGATTTTGATACAGAGATAGGTTACATTCCGGGGAAGGACTTTTTATCCCGGAAAATTGAAGAGTTCCCGCGTGAATCAAAAAACATCAATCCACGCGGACGAAAATCACGGGCGACATCTAAATACTTAGTACTATATCTAAATATTTCCTTTCTATATAATTTGTAATTTCTTCATCAAGTGCCTAAGCTTTTTGCATTTTAAAAGAAGTACTTAATAAAATACAAACAATGTCTACTTTCGAGTATGCATTGAGTACTCACATGGGTACTTCCCCAGCCAGTGACGATAAGGATATCTTCGGTTTGTATCAAGTATTCTTTCGCTGGAAGATTCAGAACTGCTATATTACGGCCGATGGGCATGGGACGGTCCAGGCGGAGTAGAGAGTAGTCGAAGTCTGCATTGCCTGGAGTATAGTTCTTGGGGAAGAAGACCTAGAAAATGATTGATCACCTAAGGGCCTACAGATAGTTTGTATTTGAAATGCGAACCAACTTTGAAATTGCAGTTTAAGTTAAGTGAAATTTTGGAGTTCGTTTGTAGTCAAAATACAGACCGTCTGCATTGACTGTTAAAGTATTTAGCTTAAACCACAGTTTAGATAGCAAACAAGTATTAATTCATGATTAGCCTTAAGCGCAAAACACACAGGGAGCGGGCGCGCGGCGGGTTGAATTCCTTGTATTTATATGGACGACATCACAAAGAACGTGGCCGGGTCGGGTCGGGTCGACGTTGTCTGTTTTTAGGTCCCTTTAGGCCTTGTCCAATGTCAGTGACAAACGCGACAATGCGGCTCGATACGACGCGACGCGACAGTATCAAACAGTAGCTGACACTTCGAGTGGCTTACGTTGTCGCGTCGTTCACCTAGGACAACGGGTAAGATAATAGCAGGTTAATTTGAAAGGGCAGTTCAAGTGTGGCAGTTTTTATAAAACCCACAACCTCAGAGTAAGAATAGTATTCTAGAATAGCCCAAACCCTAATCGATTTCTGCGCGGTGTCTCTGTATCACTTGGAGGCCAGATAAAACTCTGGTATAGAACTCGAGAAACCCTACAAATAAGGCCACATCGCTTACAACTGCGCCAGGGGAGGTCATCAAAGGGGGCACTAACACAGGTCACAGAATATGTAATAGTACGTGTCACTAACCTTGTTCACTCTCGCCTGATATCCCCCGCGGTTGTGAAATGAGCTCCCAGCTCTAACGATAAAGGGAAGGAGTTTCTTTTTATCACCATCATGAGCCCTGGAAACATTCGATACCTAAGACATTTCTGTGGAAATGGTGGAAATCAAGCAAATTGACGAGTATTGAGTATACAATGATATCTTTAGAAGCCAATGTTTTTGTTAAATAATAGTAATTTACTACAACAGCTTAATTATAAGTATATTTAGAAAGTATCTCCCAAGACTCTGTAACTATTAAGCTAACAACAGGTTTTTAAAAAGGTAAAAGTTTAACAGGATAAAATAACAAAGAACAAGCATAAAATTAGACCTAGACTAATTTTCTAATCCGCCTCCGGGATAATATAAGTTGTAACCTCACTGTACCAAATCCCTTGAAAATTGGTTGAAAGGATAGGCCGTGCAAACATAGCAATCAGACAGAAAGAGAGAGTACAACTATAGACATATAACAGGCATGCAAACCAGACAGGCAGGCATACTTTCTCAACCATGCTTGACTTTAGTATGGCCTGAAGTATTAATAGCTATCTATACTATAATAAATATTATACATGTGAAAGTTTGGATGTATGAATGGATGTTTGTTACTCAATCACGCCTGAACGGCTGAACAGATCTAGATGAAATTTGGCACAGATTTAGATTATAGTCTGGAATAGCAAATACGCTACATTATTTTCCGGAAATTAAAGAGTTCCCGCGGGAACCATAATACCTCAATGCGGGCATCAGCTAGTTTATTATAATTATATTAAAACTTTATTCTTCAAAGTTCAGCCTAATTAGTTTAAGATTTCCCGAATTTGATTCGAGTAATTTGTAATAGGCAATAGACAACTCAATCACTACCCTTAATTAAAATTTTACAAAGCTATCTCGAAGTTATTCCCCGAATTCGTTAGCACTGAATCCCTTTTCATCTAAAAAGCTTCAATTTTTAGATGAAAATATTTATTGAATTTTCGCGTAAGTAGTAACTAATAGAATCCTGTTGCTTGGGGCCTTCCATAGAGTTTTTATCTACCTTACTTAAAATTCTGTGGAACCACCCATGCGAAATTACCCACCGAAGTTAGTATTGGGAATCTCAATACTTCTCATTTCTCATATCAATAATTCATAACATCTCAATAATTCTCAATACTGTAACGCCTGAGCAAAATGGAGTTAAAGACCCATTCTTGATTCTATTATATCGTATTTCATGCCACCCAATTTCCTGTGTTAGCTGTAGATGTATTGAACTTCCCTTAAAGTGCCAAAATGGACCTAAAGATCCTTAAGACGTACCTACGTTCAATACTAGGTACCGAATTTTATACAGTTCCAAGGCGCTTGGTGGAGATATTATAAGACAACCTTACGAGTACTTAACTTCTATGTTGTAGTGTTTCAGTAAATGAAATAATTATTATTAGATCTAAATATCTAATTTTGATACTACAAATCTATCAAAATGATCTCCTTTTACTTCGCCTACATCTAAATACGTAAACATTAAACAATATTTTGGTTGACAAAACGATTTTGCTCAACGTTTCTGATACGAACCGCTAAAGGTATTGTGATGCCCTTCCGGCGGACGTGTTTCCTGCCACGTGTAATTAAGTACCTTCAAGGCAAGAGTGAATAGGCATCTTCTGCGTACCAACCTAGACCTTATTCTTAGCACTAAGTACGATGGTCGCGCAAGCCTACTGTGCAGTAAAAAAAAAAATGGAACATACGACTCCAAGCAATGTCCTGCAGTAAGCACCCATTGTTCATCAATGATGGAACCACCGCACCAGTGCTTCCCATTCCTGGAAATAGCGACGTTGTACGGGTACATGCTGATGCTGGTTTCCATCCCACCCACGATCCGGCGAACCGCGTAGGCGCGGAAGGCCCACGCTAGCTTACGATCGGTTTTCGATTCTAGGAACATTATTTTAGTTTAGAATTTTAGTACAAAGGTTAAAAAAAGGGTAAGTAAAATTTTGTTTAAGCGCCAGAGTTTAGTGTAATTATACGTTTTTAAAAAGAAAAAGGAGGAAATCCGGTTGTTGTATCTCAAAATTTAGAATTTGTATATTTACACAAAGACTGCAAATATTAAAGTGTGGGGAAAGTTTATAACGCAGGTAGTATGCGTGCAAGAACTTAAATTTTTAATTTGTGTTTTGTGAAATTTTATATTACCGTGTATAATATAATATATTGGACATTACCTGGATTAACCCTATCATCATTTCTTATCTGATACCTTGTTGATGTGTTGTCGTTCATGAATCTGTATCTCTCTTCTAGCAGAGATACAATTTCTTCATCGTTGATTTTATCATCATCATCGCCTACATTACTTTCATCACTATTCACAACATCTTTAGAAACAGCTATTTCAACTATATCATCGTCTCTAATTCTAGTGGAATATTCATATGCTGATTCTTGAGCATTTAAAGTCAAAACTATGTTGTGTAACACAACCAATCTGTATAAACTTTTTTTTATAGTATACATTTCCGTATGTACTTATTGTTTCGCGTTTACTGTTTATTCTCTCGCTCATAGTACTGAAATAATACTACAGTATAAAATTTGAGTTATGTTTGTTATTACGGCACACACGTCATTTGTTGTTTATACGTCAATGTGTTGTTTTTGATTATATTAAGTCCTGGTATTGAATTCCTATCTAAATTGGAGATAAAGGTTTTGAAGTATAGAAATATTTTACGTGGTCTTTTTATTTGTTTGTTTTCTCTTTGGTTGTAGATTGATTACAAAGGCTTTTAAAAACTTGGTTTGAAAATTTCAATTCCGTTGCAAAAGTCCATTGCAAAATCCTATGCCACTATAAAATGTTTTATGTTCTTTTTACGACAAAGTGCAGTAGGTGTACGTATAGAATAGCTGATGCAATATAGCTGTAATTTTTTTAATGCCCAAATTAGTGCATCGCAAGAAGTGAGTAGGGAGGTATGGAGCGGAAACGTGAACAGTTTGCCACCACAAATTTGACATCTTGTTTGTTAATCTAATTGCAAGAAATCAAAAAGCTTTCAGCTTTTTTGCAAGTTCAATGATCGGGCTTGGCGTGGCAGCCTGCCGACAGTGATGGGTCACTCGGTCTATGACAGTGAGCGGAAACTCCTCAATTTTCCGGGATGATATTTTTATCCCGGAAAATTGAGGAGTGTGTTAATCCAGACTAAAAACTATCTCTGTGCCAAATTTCAATCCATCCATCCAAAATTTCGCATTTATAATATTAGTATAGATGAGATTTCCGCTGTCAACCGGATAGAATCTTATGAAATAATCCGTTTTTTATAACTTTTTTGGAAAACAGTACCTACTTTGTAATATTTAACTACCAGGTTCAGAATGGACCGTAAAAAGGTCTAGAATGATTTAAAAGACCCAATATAAAGACCCGATGGAACGTAAAGCTTTGGCCGGTCGATTAGTTCGGTTTTGCATCGCCAGCTTTAATTAAAACAGCTAGAAGGTTGTGTGTTCTTTGTCAGCTGGGTAAAAAGGTTGTTTGTTTTATCCAAGGCTGGAATTCTGTATCACATGACTCGTTAGTAGCTCTTATATATACCAACTTTAATATGGGGGAATGATAATTTGTCTTGTCAGTAGTTTGTATCTCAAAAACAGATTATAACGTCAAATTATATCGCCAACTTCCTATCAAAAATATTGGCCTTTAGGGTACCTATCTAAGTTGGCTAGGCATAATTTTTTTACGCTTTTGAATATGTGGATTAAATATCAATAAAAAATTTAAAATGCCTAACAAATAACACTCACACAACACAAGTGACACTCACTGTCGCTCTCTTCGCTCTAATGACAATCTTATCTTAAAAGTTCCTCCTCATAATACTTCCTTCTATTCTAAATCCTTTTCTGTTAAAGCTGTTAGGCTCTGGAACTCCTTACCGCTTCATATTAGGCGTGCGCAATCTCTTGCATCATTCAAAAGACTCATCAAAGCGCACTTTGTTCCTCCCTAAATTCCAAAATTACCTGTGTTCAACAATTCCATCCTTACTGTCTACGTTAAGTCTTGTGGCTTCTATTTTTAATTATTTTACTCCTTAGTATTGTCGTATCTAGGTATATACTTATAAGTGAATGTATATAATATTATATATGATATTTATATTCATTTATTTTTTATGTATCTATTATGCATGTATGTATTGTTATGTGTATGTATTATTTGTATGGTATTTATTTATATTTGTGTGTATATATTATAATAATATTATATTGTTAGTTAAGTGCTCGATTTTTTATTTTTATTTGTTACTTTTACGTACACCCATAACCCTCTATCGCTGGTTACAATTCCTATGTAAATTGGTTGCCTGGCAGAGATCGCTTAAAAGCGATAAGGCCGCCAATTGTACCGACTTGCATTTCTTTGTTTATTGTTTTTTGATTATTTATAAGTGTACAATAAAGAATATTTCATTCATTCATTTCATTCATTCAAATAACATGTTAATTTGAATAAAACAATACAGATATATTATTTTGCAGTCAACCACAACTAATACCTAATCTATCTTCTATATCTATATCTATATCTATATCTATATCATCTATATATATAAAAATGAAACCCGTTTTCCTTGGTCACGGCATCACGCCTGAATGGCTGGACCGATTTCACTAATTCTTTTTTTGTTGTATTTGTTATTATTAGGAGAAGGTTCTTACGGAAAAAAATATTAAGAAAATCTCTCAGAAATATTGAAAAATATACATTTAATTTTGTATACTAAGGCGGTACGAAGTTCGCCGGGTCAGCTAGTAATATATAAAAATGAAACCCGTTTTCCTTGGTCACGGCATCACGCTTGAATGGCTGGACTGATTTCACTAATTCTTTTTTTGTTGTATTTGTTATTATTAGGAGAAGGTTCTTACGGAAAAAAATATTAAGAAAATCTCTCAGAAATATTGAAAAATATACATTTAATTTTGCATACTAACTATCCATCGCACGCGCATCGACGCACTAACCATCTAATCTAACTCAAGTGTGTGGATGACAACACAGACGAGGAAAAACGCCTTTTGACTGATTGAAGCTCTCCCAAAATTGCGGCAAACCTTCGGACGCCCTTACTCAAAATAGAATCTTTACCTAATTTTTTCGTTTAATATTCTTTCCACTTCGAATTTCTCACATAAAACAGCCCTTCGGATGTTAAAAGGATTACCTAGGTAGGTGCTATTACCACCAAACCGGGTTTTAATTTCGGGATCCTACTCGCCGATAAATTAGCTCATAACTCTTCTGGATGTCGGTCGTTCAATCTGTTTCGGTAGAAGCCCAATCTTATTTCAGCATTCTAATAAATTTAAAGTCATGGACCTGGAGTGTTTTCAGGTCCATGTTCAAAATCAAAAGTTATCTATTAAAACCAATGATTGTCAAATATCCTATCTAGTTGATGTTCCTAGTTGATATCCTCTGTGGTCAAATATTGTCACAACAATAGAGTCTAAGGCTTAACAGTCTGTTAATTTATTTATATTATTTTTGCAAATTTTCTTATGGACGTAGGTACAATAGAAAATAATAAAACTATGACGTGATGACGAGCGCAGCTGCACTTGTGATTGCGTTTTCCCTGCTGATTTATGAGATAACCTTACTACCCAACAGCTGTGAGTATAATACGTAGGATATAAGTTGGAGGTAATAAGAAGGAGATATTGGATATTGCGTTTGTCTGGTGGGAGGCTTCAGCCGCGGCTAGTTACCACCCTACCGGCAAAGACGCTCCGTCAAGCGATATGGCGTTTTTTATTTCATAAAGGTCTCATTGATTTTCCGGACAAAAAGTAGGCTAATGTCCAAGAGATGAGATGAAGGCAATTACTAAATTTATTATTAGGTGTACTAAATTTCGTCAAAATCACACAATTTTGCATTTATGATATATTTATATGTAAACTGTAGATCAAAAAGACGCACGAATGTTTTGACCTCGACTACTGGGATACACAATGATCATACAATGACGTGACGTCAGCGTGGCGTAGTGATAAGTGACCGTCCGTTGCATCTTAACTGCATTATTGTACGTGGTATCACAGCCGAAATAGCTCAGTTGGGAGAGCGTTAGACTGAAGATCTAAAGGTCCCTGGTTCGATCCCGGGTTTCGGCAAAGATACATTTTGTTTAATTTCCTATTATCTTTTGCTTATATTTTTGTATGTTTCGCTCTCACATATTGACGCGTATGTTTCGCTTCTCACGTTGTTAATAAAAGCCTTATTAGTTTATCATCCCATTCATCAGGGAAAAAGGGGCATAAGTTCGTAAATACATTATAGTATAGTAAAAATTACTTATTGAAATCACTTTTTCGCTTTTGGCCAGACAGTCTGTTAAACTTACGCTTACCATAAATCCAGTCAATGAATACTAATTGAGATGGAAACAATTATTGATGCAGCTATTACGGAATAAGGTTACGCTCTTCTTAGATAAAATTCTGTAAAAAGGGGTAGATATTATTTTAAATTAAAATAAAAGTTATTGGTGCTTGAAATAAGTTGTAGATAGGTGTTCTTTCATTCAGATATTAGTCTGCCTTATTATATTAGTTCCTCGTAGACTCGTGCCAAGAGTTTTATACGACAATAATTCACAGTGAAACCTTGAATAATACCTACCTACAAAGGATGGTATTATACTGGTCGCGAAAAGCCTTTTGTTTCTATCACAAAGTGCTGACACTGGCCAGTAGAAAAATACGTAGCACAATATAGGACGTCGCGTCCATCAAACATGTCTCCGCTTGTTTTATGGCCTGGCACGAGTACAACACAAAAATTCAGAAACCGGTGTACGCGTTTTATTTATGCATGACGTTCAATGCAACTACTGTTAAGGTCTACCCCCACTACATCAGCGCGATGCGGCGTGGCACGTATAGTGTCGACTATCTATTGTATGTAATGTCCATCTTGAGTAACGCGGCACGTGACGGAGATGCACTGTTAAAGCTAGCCCCACTACAGAGGTGTGGCGCGGCGCGGCACGCAGTGGCAAATATTCTTTGTATGAGTTTGTATGGAGCTGGGCGCACTTAATTGTTGCGGCAAAGAGATGCACGTGTCGCGCCGAACCGCGTCTCTGTAGTGGGGCTAGATCTTTAGGAAACGAACGTGTTTTTAGCTGTCCACACCGTACCGTGCAGTGCCGTGCCGCTAAAGTGAGCCTAGGCTGCCTCTGTGTGCATCTGCCGCTACGTGCCACGCCGCGTCGCGCCTCTGTAATGGGGATTGGGGCCAGACCTTTTTTGCCTGAATTTATGGTGCTATTCTGTGCGAAGTGCGAATTTTATCCAAAAGCACAAGTGCACTAGTGACTGTGCGTCGTCGTCAACAGATAGACGTCCACTTTTGGACACACTTAGATCTCTTGCAAGGACTTCCGCACGCCGCGATCTTGCGCCGCCTGGATCCAGCGGCTCCCTGCGATTCGTCTGATAAAAAGTACTCTGTGATGTCCTCCGTCCACCGAGATGGGGTCTGCCAACGTTGCGCACTGTGACTGTGTACTGAGAGAAATTTCCTGATATTCCTTGTGATTACTTTCTTGCAAAAGCTCCTCCTAAAAGGGAGAAATTTTCCCCATCGCCAATCTCAATAGGAACACTGCGGAATTCCTACGAAAATCTGGAAAAGGAAAGTTCTGCCTTTCGGAAACATTTAACAAACGAAGACGACCATTTTCTGTCGGACCATGATCTCTCCGCTAATGGAATACTTAATGGAAGTTTGATGCCATTATTAGATAATAAGAAGCAATCTGTTTGTAAAGTTTCCTTATAAATAAAATCAAAATCAGATTAAATCTGCGATACTTAATTAACCATCCTCTCCCAATTTTTGTTAGATCATGTTTTATATGTAAAAAAATGCATTAAATATTCATTACCCGGCTGAGTTTGTTGTGGGCTCTTCTCAGACCAGGGCGCGTTTGGAACCCTCGTAGCTTTAGTTTAAGATGTCGTACTGTCGTTATCACCATTATATTGTTAATCGTATATGTTACAAATAACCGAACGTCAATAAGTGTAGTATACCTACCTAAATTGAATAAACGTTCTTTGAGTTTGAGTTTGAGTTTTTGAGTTTATTACAGCTACTATCATCAAGGGAGAACATCCAGAATCGAAGTTAGTGTACCTTTTGACCGTGTGCTTACTATTGAGCAGATGTCCTTTGTGTCCCAGTTTTATATCCAGGAGTATCTCTCCAGCATGCCTTATAGTAGAGGTGAGCGTGTTTATGAAACTTCGAATAACTACTGTTATTGGTAAAGTTCAAGCTAAAATAATTAAATAAGATGCAATACATTCTAGCTATCACATAGATCACATTCCAAAGCTAAATTAAAGGCTTGTGCAGCTTTACTTCAACCACGCGTCATAGACGGTGATGATGCAGTGCTGCCTAAGGTGGAGTGCGCCATATTTTCCCCGCACCTAGAACAAATCTGAATCAAAATAAAACAAACAAATAAAATGTAAAGTACAGTCAAATAAAATGACTCCTTAACATTTCAGATTCCGCTATCACTGACTATACTAGAAAGTTCGCTGATATATGTGTGGAGACCTCTCCAAGAGTACTTATTCCTCTACTCTGATGACATTCTGGCACATTTGTATGAAGACACGCGGTATATGTGGCTAATTTGTCCGCTTTGCTGCGGTAAAAGCGGCTGCGCCGAAATTTTTACCAGCCTAGTACTTAAGGTGACGAGTTTCGTATTTTTGTTAACTATTTGTTTCGCTAAGTACTGCATAAAAAATAAAGTTTGTTAATCTGATGTTCTAAGATATCATTTAATTAATCTACACTCGACTGTCTGCTACACTTTCACGGCCCACCAGTTCAACCGATTTTGATGAAATTTAGTACAGGCATAGGTTGTATCCCGGGAAAGGACATAGGCTACTTTTATCCCGGAAAATTAGAGTTCCCGCGGGAATCGGAAAAAATTAATTCACGCGGACGAAGTTGGCACTGGCAGCATCATCTAGGTAACAAATACTTAAAGTGGCAAAGGACACTAAGAATGGAAAATTGCGTAATAATGCGTCATTCTGTTGATTGTCTTGACAGTGTAATAGGATTCAATAAAATATAAATCAATTCAAGAAAAGGAGAGCTGTTGTAAAATTAACAATTTAAAAATTAATAAAAAAATTAAAAAAAAAAAAAAAAAAAACCGACTTCAAAAACCACAAACACTAAAAAGTAAAAAATAATTTAATTTATTATGTATACAAGAGTTAATGTAGTTCTATAATAACATTTTTTGGAGTCGGTACCAATTAGCCGCATGCCATCTACCTACTCTTCATTATTGTTGACGTGACTCCACATTGGCACCGACTCCAAAAAATGTTATTATAGAACTACATTAACTCTTGTATACATAATAAATTCAATTATTTTTTACTTTTTAGTGTTTGTGGTTTTTGAAGTCGGTTTTTATTTATTTTTTGAAATTTTTTTATTTCACAATTTTTAGTGGCCCCACTGTTTTAAAATACAGGGTGTACCAGAACGCTAGTAAAAACTTAGCGTTATTAAGAATAACGTCGTTTAATCGTTACTCGTCGACTTGTCTAACTTAGACAAGTCAAGTACAAAGTCCTTTCATATGATACCCCACTTGGTATAGTTATCCTACTTTGAAATTTCAAACCCCTGATTTTCCCCACTTTTTTAATTAAACTAAAAATAATTTTCAATTTTTTTGATTTCCATCATATTGGGCCACTATTATGTACAACTATTCCAAATTTCATGTCAATAGCTTTAATAGTTACTGAAATAATCGACTGTGACAGACGGACGGAGAAAGTCGCACCATAAGGGTTCCATTTTTACCATTTTGGTACGGATTTACGGAACCCTAAAAAAAAAAAGATATGCTATGCATGGTTAAAACATACTGTTTACAAAACTATCACACTGATCGCGAGCAATTTACTCTTATCCATTGAGGAGTTCCGTTCTCCATCTCCGGAGATATTCATCAGATCTTTACCAAATTAAAATGGGACCACCTCTGAAGTATGACCTACCAAACAAAAAAAGAATTATCAAAATCGGTTTATAATTGGCGGTGAAATCGCGTAACAAACATACAAAAAAAAAAAAACATACAGTCGAATTGAGAACCTCCTCCTTTTTTTGAAGTCGGTTAAAAATATATGCACAAAGCATTTTTCTTAACAATTTCAATTCGCTAAGAATAAATAAAACACCTGCTACCCTATAATGTAAAACCTGCATCAATCACTGACCATTGTTACAATCTCAATTTTTGTGATTGGCTGGATTTATGATATTCTTGTAAGTATACGACTGCCTCGTTGGTCTGACTGCCTCGTTGGTCTAGTGGTTGGTATGTTCGACTGCGGCCGACGAGTTCCCGAGTTCGAGTCCCGGGTCGGGCCATAATTGACTATTGGGTTTTTCTGACTAGAAATTCTCAGTACTAGCCCGGAGTTAGGAAGTTGGCGGTGTTTCACCCCCGTGCCTCGGAGAACACGTTAAGCCGTCGGTCCCGGTTATTATCACTAACATGATAATAGTCGTTAAAGCCCGCCAACCCGCATGCAGAAGCGTGGTGGTTCTAAGCTCTAATTCCCTCTCTCCTCTGAGAGTGGAGGCGTGTGCCCAGCAGTGGGACGTTAATGGGCTATGGTGGATACGACACTGGATGAGTACTTATTGGCCAATTGCGTAATTGTGTTAACCAATCATAGGTTATTTCGATCGTTACACGAATCAATAATTTAATACGTAATAAGGCCCCAGCAAAGGGATATAGTTAGTACCTACCTACATCCCTGTCCAGTGTCCCCAGTTAATAAGGTTCTTTGACGTCACGTAATGAATAAATAATAGGGTGAGAGGTTGAGTGTATATAAAAAACAGATTTATTTCCCTCGATCCTCATGCAGGATGGATATAAGCATAAATTGGTGTCACGTAACATGACACAAGATTCGCATGTCGATCACACTGGGGTTTACGTATGTAGGTAAGATAGGTACCAAGGTATAGTCTAGTTTCCTCAGAGTATAGAAGAGCTAAACAAATCCCAGAAAGCTACACGTAAACGTAGGCGAAACACGTAAAGCACGTACCAGAAAAGGTAGCCCCACTTGAGATGCCCGGAGCGACGTGGCACGTAGCGGTAAATATTATTTTTGTATGAGTTTGTTATACTTTGAGTTATTTTGTCTACACAGAGTCCATTCCGCTTTGCCATTTTCCGCTCATTATCCTTCTGCATTGGAAACCCCGTACCTATAGCGGATCTTAAAATTTTCCGATTTTCAATTTGTATTCCGGTACTTAAATGGCATTCCAGTGGTAGATTCACTCGACGATTCAAAAGCACTTTTAATAAGTTTATTTGAATAATACCTATTTTAATAAAAAAATATGAGTTTGAGTTATTACGATAATTTTTAGGGTTCCGTACCTCAAAAGGAAAAAAACGGAACCTTTATAGGATCACTTTGTTGTCCGTCCGTCTGTCTGTCAAGACCCTTTTTCTCAGGAATGCATTAGTTACGCAGGAGGTATCAAGCTTAAATTCATATCAAATACTCAGGTCTACTGTCCCTTGGAGCTGTGAAAAAATCAAACTTCTAAGCCAACGCAATCAAAAGATACAGCCGTTTATGCTGCAAATTTTCGACACTCGCAAGGGAATCAAAACCTACAGGGTACTTCCCGTGAACTCAGAATCTTGAAATACGAAGCAACGTCTTTATAGCACAGATATAGGAAAATTTTTAGTTACATCATATAATAAAAATATTTTTAATAATTTTAAACTTACTAATGTTATGGATTTCATTTAGCAATAAAAATACCATAACTTTTACTTACATACCTACAGGTTTGTACAGAACCCTCGGTGCGCGAGTCCGACTCGCACTTGGCCGGTTTTTTTTTTTTCATGAGTATGACTAGCCTTAAGTGACTAGCCACTTACTAGCGTAATAAAAGTAAGTCACTCCAATTAAAGTATTGTGTACCTACACATCGGCGAATGGGTGTTGCCGGCATTCTGGTTAATTGGATGACCGACAATTACAGAATATTACTGGAATTGTCATTTCGTGGGTTTACTACGAGTATTAGTAGAACATTCTATGTTCCATAAAGTAGGTGTTTGAAAAAATAGACGCTTTGTTTTTTGAAGTGAAACTTCTAGGTATAGAATCGTTGTGATTTGAAAATTCGATGAAACGGAAAAGCGACATTAAAAGGAGACAAACATATTCATAATAGAATTTAGCCTGCGAGAGGATGAGATAGAATACAAGTTATATATTTTGTCTGGTGCTCACGTAGGGTACTTTTCTGAAGTTTCACTTCAGCCGTGTGTGAATTGCACACATATCTTCAGGGTTTTAAATTGTAGGTAGGTAGGTACTTACGTCTATTAGTAGGTCTAAACTCATATAGGTCTTAGTTCCGTGCAATCAATATTATAAATCAATAGAGTTTTATGTTGGTGACCTAGAACAGCTGTTAATACGAGTACATATGCGGTCAGTAGATATCCTAAAAATGCGAAAATGTGTTTGTTTGCGTGGTTTGTTGCTGAATATTGACCTGCAATCACGCTGCAACGGAGCAACCGATTGACGTGATTTTTTTCATGGGTATAGTTGAGGACCTAGAGAGTGACATAGACTATTTTTATCCCGAATAAATAAGGACTTCCCGTGGGAATTTAAAAAAATGATTTCACGCGGACGAACTCACGTCATTCTATGCGGACGAAGTCGCGGGCGTCAGCAAGTCCAATTTAAGTAGTAACCTGTGCCCGAATGAAGATACCGAAATCCATATCCATACTTAATATTATTATAAATCCGAAAGTGTGCCTGTCTGTCTGTTACGCTTTCACAGCCCAACCGTTCAACCGATTTTGATGAAATTTGGTACATGGGTAGGTTGTATTTATCCCGGTAAGGCTTTTTATCCCGGTAAATCAAGGAGTTCCCATGGGAATCAAAAAATTAATCCACGTGACGAAGTCGCGGGCATCATCTAGTATTAATCTAGTTGCCAAATTTTCAAATAATGCTTTGCTTTCAAAAATATTCCTTTGAAATGAGCCACAAAAACACAAAACAACTCGTATAATACTCGTAAGTAGGTACATGATGCAAGCTGAAAATATTTCACGACACATTTCAACATCGATGTAGAATTTTAGTAATGCATATCAACGTTGAATTTTTTTGTTGCAGGAAATTGTGTTTTAATCACCACACAAAAGAAGTTTATTTCTTCACAGGCTACTTATTATTGCAAAAAGTTTACTGTATTTCAAATGTAAATTATGTCTGCCATTAAATATAGCTGTATACCTAAATGCGAAAGTGTGTTTGTTTGTTGGTTTGTCCTTCAATCACGCCGTAACAAAGCAATGGATTGACGTGATTTTTACTTGGACCTGGAGAGTGACATAGGCTACTTTTTATCCCGTAATATAACGGAGTTCCCGTTCCACACGGACGAAGTCGCGGGCATCAGCTAGTTAATTTAATTAAATTCTAAAAGTGGAAATCTTGTTAGGTACTATAATATTTTTATCACACGCTTTTATTTAACTTGCAATGTTTGATTCGGTCAAATCTTGCAATTGAATCCATCCATACTAATATTTATAAATGCGAAAGTGTGTCTGTCTGTTTATCTCCTACGCTTTCACGGCACGACTATTCAACCGATTTTGATGAAATTTGGTACAGAGATAGTTTACAACCCTGGGAAGGACATTGGCTACTTTTATCTCGGAAAATTTAAGTGATCCCGCGGGAATTAAAAAAAAACAATCAATCCACGCGGACGAAGTCGCGCGCATCATGTAGTTTTAAATATAGTAATCCCGAAGTCCCAACCGATTCAGCTTAAATGCACTTAAGTACACGTTGAGTTTGGATGACAATGCATGGTTAGCTAAGTGACGTCATTCTTAATCCAATATGGCGGACTTTAAAAGATGGCGGACTGATTATTTTTTATGCACCCCATGATATGGGTATCAATTATAAGGGTTTGCTGATAAGTATACGAAAAACCAAATGACGTCACGCTCAATTAATTTATATAGCGAATGATCAAAGCTTGTTTTTAAAAATGATTTTTAATGGACTTATTCAGTATATAAAAGTTGCTCATAATGTATGACCTATTTTTCTGAAGCCAAAGCTTGACAATGGTGAGTGCTCAAAAACAAAAGCATGTATTTCCTTCTTGAACGATTTGAGGAAAAATCGTAAAACGGTTGGCATCCAACTTTTCCATGTAAAGGCCTAATATTTTTACATAACGTAGAGCGTTATATCTAAATAAGTAAGTACATACTTCAAAGGCCCTTTTAAATACAAATTTTATATATAAAATGTTTTATGGTTTCAAGGCAGGTTAGAAAATTTTTCAGCTGACAAAGGAAAGTATTGCGTTATATTATTATTATTACTAGCTGATGCCCGCGACTTCGTCCGCGTGGTTTAAGTTTTCTTTAATACCCGCGAGAACTCCTTAATTTTCCGTGATAAAAAGTAGTCTATGTATAGCTCCAGGCTCTCAACAATACCTATGCCAAAAATCACGTCGATCCGTTGCGTTGCGGCGAGATTGAAGGACAAACCAACAAACAAACACACTTTCGCATTTATAATATTAGTATGATTAAGCAACCTCCACTTTCCATCTCACTAAATTGCTCCTTCAATGATTGCTTAGCAAATGTAATAGATGATAGATGCCTTCAACTAACATCTAAATTACAACGATCAAAATTATTCTACCCTAAAACAATACCATATAAAATTACTTGTAAATCTATCAGATTCGTTGAAACGTTTTCACATTCTGATTTCAACCTATTTTTGTGTGCATATAGAGTTGAAATTGGTATATCTAACGATTATATATATACATATATAACCACACAGCCTCCGGGATTACGCGACCGTTGCTAAAGATACGTCATTAGGGAGAAAATTTTGTGCTTTCAATTGGTCGTTTTTTTTTAATATTCAAGCTTTTCCATGAAATTCGATGTTACCAGTGTTTAGTGCCGAATATTCATCGTTAGTGTGATTGTGAATTTGGGCAGGAATTTGATTTGTATCACTAATTCGATATAAGTACAGCTTTTATAAAGGTGCCCATTTAAGATTTATTTCTGACTAGCTGATACCCGCGACTACGTCTGCGTGGATTGAAGTTTTTTTGGCTCCCGCGGGAACTCCTAAGTTTTCCGGGATAAAAAGTAGCGTATGTGTTATTCCAGACTATAATCTATCTCTGTGCCAAATTTCATCCAGATCCGTTCAGCCGTTGGAGTGTGATCGAGTAACAAACATCCATACTTTCATCCATCCAAACTTTCACATTTATAATATTAGTAAGATAAGATTCAGTTGTTTGAAATCTAATCTGAAAATATTATTAGCGATATACCTATAAGCGACATAATGAGCGATATATAAGCTGGGTAAGTTAAGCTTGATACGGAATGTTAAGTATCCACTATTTTCGCGCTACACTGCTCTCCGAGCACTATTGACAACACACCTAGGAAAAGCTTTAAGTATATCTAGAAAAAGCTCACATACAAAATGTCAAGTTTTCAGACCAAGAGGTCTAAAGTCTAAACACGCTGTAAGTTGGTGTAGGTATCTTTGTCGTTCATAATTTACGTTTATGGATAATCACAAAAGACTAATAAATAATCCATATTTTATTGAAACATACTCGATCTGAAATAAATACCACCCGCTATCTTGGAGGGTTGTTTTATATTACATTGATACTATAAACATTCCGTCAGCATGACTACTAAATTGACCCCATCCTTTCCCTTTGCTTGATATCGGGGTAATATTTCAGCTGGCAACTTTGTATACAAACTGTTGCTGGGTAGGCGGGCGGTGCGGGGCTTAACGGAGCCTCTACAATTTCAAACTCGATACGAGTAATTATATAGAGCTGAGAATATGACTTTAGCTACTTATGTTGTACACATTGAGGCCAATTCTGTATAAGACAATCTCTAAACTAAACTAAAATGACAGCTTTAAATCTAGTTCTGCCCCTCCCCGCAGAGAATATTATGAAAGGGTTAATATTTTGCTGTCATTTTAGTTTTTTTAGTTAGTTTAGTTTAGAGATTTTGTTTATTAGAATCAGCCCCAATCTCTAATCAAACTAAAATGACAGCTGCTCTAAATATATTGTTCTCTTTCATAATACTTTCTGCAGGAAAAGGCAGCACTAGTTTTAGTAGAATTGATGAGTTTAGTTTAGAAAGTGTACTAAAGAATAAATTAACAACATTACCTATGTAAAAAAAGTTACCTATCTATTCTAAGGCCCGTATTAATACGACATCAGCTAAGAACTGGTTCCTAAGTATTGGTCAACTATGCTTATGACCGGTCTTAAACATGGATTGACCGATACTTAGGGACCTGTATTTACCTGTTTTTTTTTATGAATACGGGCCTAAATACGCGAGTGCGCTTCACGCTGCAAATAATAATTTATTAATATTATAATACAGATTGTTAGGGTCTTAGAACCTAACTATTTATTTTTTAAGAGGAATCACTTATCACTTGCTCATTAGCTTTATTCGCTCTCTTTTTATGGTCATCATTTGTAATTTTTTAAAACTTACCTCAATAAGCAGCACTGCCTGCCGCTGCCTGCTTATTGAAGCAATTTTGACATGACATAAAAAGCAAGCCATAGTGATAAATGATAAATGATTTATTTATTTCACGTGGGACAACTTGTGTCACCTAAGATACGTTACGACTCTACCACCGGTTTGAAAAGCTGATTCTACTGAGAAGAGCCGGCAAGAAACAGAAGTGCTCTTTTCTTTAAAAAAATAATAATAAATATAAATAAAAATAATACAATTTTATAATTATTACAATCTTTTGGAAGATGATGAACGTATGCCTGTTTATAATACTTTTTCAAGCATAAAGCGTTACAACAACTCTATATTTATCAAAAACCACCCCTAGTAAAAACGGAATACGCAAACGTTAGTACGCCTCTGGCTTTCCCAGTGAAAAGACGTGTTAATTTATCCAAAGATGCAAAGGTAAGTGATTTTCGAATTACCTATTTTAGATTTAAACCATAAACGAAAACTCAAACGCTGTAATGAACAAAAAAAATCTTTACAGTAGGTACATAATATAAACTATAAACCTAGTAATAAGAATTTGTTTATTATTGTCTTACACTGATGCGAAGTTCGGAACTGAAGATTCATCTTGCTTGAAGTGAGATGACTATTGACCATTGTTTTATTCTGAATGAGCACACAATTAATATTATGGTACATAATTACTTTATGATTGACAAAAGAAAATCTATTTTTTTGTTTGGTCTGATTAAATAAATGATTGTATGATGGATGGCGGGAGAAGCGAAGTCATTAGTAAAATAATTCTTCGATTTATTGGACAATAGATGAGGCTATGAGTGGAAAATTATGCTTTAAATATACAGTAATATTAATTATATTTACCATTTAAGTAGGAACGTGAATAATACCGTATCTCATAAAATTTATAGAGAAAACCTTATGCGTCCATCGAAGCTTTTAATAGTGTGTGTAAAAGTGAATATTTAATCGCATGTTCATCTATATTATGACTGTAAAGAGGTAAAGTTTGTGAGGGTGTAGGGGGTAATCTCTGGATCTACTGATTACCGATATCTACTGATACTGAACCGATTTTGAAAATTCTGGTACCAATAGAAAGCCACATTATTTGTGAGTGTCATAGGTTATATATTAACCCGAAAAATTAGGGAGTTCCCGTGGGAATTCGAGAAACTTATTTCACGCGAAGTCGCGGGTGTCTGCTAGTTTTAAATCAAAAGAAGATTCAATTAATTATACGAAACTGTAATCTTTTTCTTTAGACAATTATAAATATAAGTAGGTACTGTATTAATACTGTATACTTGTTACTGTATACTTAATACATTAAACGACAAAATAATTAAAATATCGCCTTGAAAATTGGGAGGATTTTTAAATAATAGGTAGATATTCTTTGACATGTTTTGGACATTGATCAGTGTCCATCTCAAATGTAAATGAAAAAAAGGCCGCCACTTTTAAATAAAGTAATTAATTAAGTCTCTCCTCATATAATACATGTTTATATTGACTTCTCAGGATGTTGCCTTTACTTAGTCTACTTTCCAAAAATGGCGTCCAATTGATTGCTTGAAAAGCCAGCTTTTCAAGCAATCAATTGGACGCCATTTTTATGTAGGATTATTAATAATATAATAATCCTAGCTGATGCCCGCGACTTCTTCTGCGTGGATTGAGGTTTTTTGGTTCCCAATGGAGCTCCTTAATTTTCCGGGATTAAAAGTAGCTTATGTGTTATTCCAGAGATCTATCTCTGGGCCAAATTTCATCCCGATCCGTTCAGACATTCTGGCGTGATAAGTGATTGAGTAACAAACATCCATCCATACATTCATCCATCCAAACTTTCGCATTTATAATATTAAGTTATAGACTAGCCGAGTAACTTTGCCTGCGATTTATTGAAATTCTCGTAGGAAACCAATAATTTTTCCGGAAATGATGAAAATTAGCCCAATTTATATAAATATATGACATCATTGAAGTAGAATCAAGTAGATAGTTTCAAGAATACTACAAGGCTGGTGTGTGAAATTTTGAGCGATTTTTGAAAAATCAATTCAGACCGAGATTTGAAAAGGTAACAGGCAATAACATAGACATAGAGACAAGCGTACATTCCTTTTATGATAATAATATCATCATGCAAGTAGCATGCAAGAATATTCACTTCACTTATAGCTGAATCCCGCGACTCCGTCCGCGTAGTTAAGGTTTTTGATTCCCGCGGGAACTCCTTAATTTTCCGGGATAAAAGTAGCTTATGTCACTCTCCAGCTCCTCAATTATACCCATGCCAAAAATCACGTCGAGCCGTTGCTCCGTTGCGGCGTGATTGAAGGACAAACAAACACACTTTCGCATTTATAATATTAGTATGATACTTAAATACCTACCCACTTACACAAGGACTCATAAGTATAGGTATATAAATTGATTCACTCAGTTTAAATTCGTTTAAAAATGTGCATAATATAAAAATATCATTTTCTCAAGCTAAATTAAGGTAATCTACCCATTACAAAAAAATTAAAATTAAATAAAAAAGGACAAATAATTATAATTGTGTCTATAAATATGTCTACTTGTAGTTCACCCTTCGTTCAGAATTTTTTCGCTACCCGACTCGTAGGCGTATAATGCATTAAGCTATTATGTTGATCCGACGAGGCATCAAAGCTTTTAAAGCTGAGTTGCATTATGACAAACAGCAAAAGGCTCTTCTAAGCCACACAGTTCAGTTTTCGAATATTTCAGTTTACTGTTTTATTTTTATTAAAAGGAGCGCGACGATGAGGTTTTAATCCGTTGGGAATTCGTTGATTTTCCGGGATAAAGGTAACATTCTTAGACTACTTATTTCTATCGTAGGTAGATACTCTCAGGTCTCAATTATACTGGTCCAAAATCACTGCTCTGTTTGAAGAAACAAACACACTTTCGCATTTGAGTATTTTAAAATTTTAACATAATAATATGTATAATTTTTTTTTTATCCACTACAAGCTAGCCCTTGTCTGCGATCTCACCTGATGGTAAGTGATGATGCAGTCTAAGATGGCAGCGGCTAACCTGTTAGGGCATGGCAGTTATATTAAACCCATACCCCTTCGGTTTCTACACGGCATCGTACCGGAACGTTAAATCGCTTGGCGGCACGTCTTTGCCGATAGGGTGGTAACTAGCCACGGCCGAAGCCTCCCACGAGGCCAGATCAGGGAAAATTCAGAAATTGTAAATTCCCAAATTGACCCTGCCGGGGATCGAACCCAGGACCTCCGCACGTTAAGGCAACAGCGTTACACACTGCGCCACGGAGGTCGTCAAATATAAATCTTATGTTCAAGATTCTCTAAGTCTAAGGTATTCAAACTTTACTGTGTCACTTTAAGAATCTTCTCTGAATCGATCAAAGACTTACACAAACATTTTAAAAGCCTTAAAAGGTTTCGAGTTGGAAAAGTTGCTCGACTTCTAAGCGTAAGACCACTATAAGTTACACGAGAGATAGATGTGTTGGAATTGTGTTATATTATGGGTAGGCACGCCGCACAGCCTCCGACCTATCAACTTTTCCGTATCTAAACAGCTTATGTTATAAAGAGAAAATATTTTTTTATATGTATGTTTGGTTGTAATGGACAAACTCAAAAACAACTCAACCGAATTTAAAAATTCATCACCTTTGAAAGGTACATTATGTTTTGTCTTTAGCCACTACAATTAGCTAGCCCTTCAGTGCGATCTCACCCTACGGCAAGTGATGATGCAGTTTAGGATGGTAGCTACGAGTATCTAACCTGTTATGGGTATAATATATAAACTCTTAACCACCAGGCCAGAGATAATTAAGATATTTTAAATGACCAAACTGACTCTGCCGGGGATCAAATTATCTATTTAAAATTAAAATGACGTTATTTATTTTTAAACTTTCAACCAACCGGACGAAACAGCTTACAATAACATTAATTACTAGCGTAGGAAACTAAATTGGGTTAAATTCTTTGACGAAAGTTTAACTATCTAGAAAATTACACATTTTCAGGGCAGCACTATTAAATTCACATTATATTTAATCGTAGACATTTTGTAGTACAAGAACCCTGCGCCCACATCGATCCTGTATCTCCTCTGACAACCTCCCTGGTCTTACAGTGGGAGTTCCCGGGTTCGATTCCCGGTAGGGTCAATTTGGGAATATATAATTTCTGTATATTCTCTGGTCTAAACTGGTAGCAGGCTTCGGCCGTGGCTAGTTACCACCCTACCGGCAAAATTTCAGCAAGCAACATAATCAGCAAGTAACAAGGGCTGTTTTGGTGGGATACTTAGGCCGTGGCTAGTTACCACCCTAGCGGCCAAGCAATTTAGCTTTCCGGTACGATGTATAGAAACCGATTAGGGGCATTGGTTTAATATAACTGCTATACCCCTAACAGGTTAGCCCGCTACCATCTTAGACTGCATCATCACTTACTCGTACCATAAGTTGAGATCGCAGTCAAGGGCTAACTTGTAGTGGAATTAAAAAAACCACTGACATTCAACCACATTCAACCCACAGGACCAAGCAATAAGGACTTGGAAGATGCGTAGGAAGCGAAGAAAAATTACAAAGTTTTCTTTTAATACCAACAAAGATATCTAACTTGAGCGATTACTTACTTTTATTAAAATTTTCATTCCATTGTTTTTTTTATTAGAAATTCCTTTGAAGTTAGTGTTTTTCTTTTCAGTACTTTAGAAACGCTAGTCTCTTTTCTTTTTTATTATATGGGAAGTTATATCTACCTAGTTACCTACCACCCACGGTGCCTACCTACAAACTAAAAGTTTTCAAATTCTTCGGACTCTACGCCTAAATTCAATTTTGAATAAAATATATACAAAAAAGGCATGGATGGCCTCGGGTATCAACTAGTTAAATTAAGGTACGAGAAATGATACCCGAGATTTCATCTGCGTGGATTTAGGTTTCTATAAATAAATATTATAATAAAAAGTAGTTTATGTTACTCGTTCTACACGGGATGCATCATGCAACCTATCTCTATACCAAATTTCGTCAAAACCAGTCTAACAGAAGACGCCTTCAGAATGTAGCGGACAGACAGAAGGTCACAGACACACTTTAGCATTTACTTTTCTGAGCTTAAAAATGAGAGCAAATAAAATTCAGCTTTTCTAAACTTAATCAAATAAAAGTTGACGGTTCCCGCGGGAACTCCTTAGTTTTCCGGGATAAAAAGTAGCGTATGTGCTATTTCAGACTATAATCTATCTCTATGCCAAATTTCAGCCAGATCCGTTCAGCCGTTGGCGCGTGATTGAGTAACAAACATCCATCCATACATCCACACATCCATACATCCATACATCCAAACCTTCGCATTTATAATATTATTATAGAGTATAGATAACACTTTTGTGACGTAAAGGAAGTTAAGTCTTCAATAATTTCATATTGAAATGCCTAAATATCACGCGATCATTTCAGTGGTATATACATATAGAGCGTATGCAGCCTTTTCAATACTATTTTTCAGAATACATACACGTGTGACGAGGAATACCAGCTGGTTGTTTCTCGCTACTTCGTCCTTGTGGATTTATTGTTTTCAAAATCCCCTGGGGACATTTTCAAATCTCGATTCCCGACATAAAAAAGATTCTGTCTGTATACGATATCTATAAGCTCTGTTAGTTACTTTTATAAGTATATTTTCTGTGTGAGAGTAAATATCAAAGATATTATCAAAATATTTTTGATAATATTTTTCGATGTAAGAAAATCGATACGGATACAAGTTCAAACAAATATTAATGTAATTTTACTTACTGTAAATACTCGTAATTGGCATGTAATGATGTAACCCTCAAATTAGGTAATAAGTAAGAACACAGCTTCACATTCAACCCTGATGGACCCCGATATAGCACAAGCCCAAGCCCCAACATTGTATGAAAGTTTTCTTCAGTAGTTATTGTTCAGTTTACTCAAGTGAAGACTGCTATCTCACCCCTTGACTGCGCCTTTAACTGCGATCTCAACTGATGGTGAGAGATGATGCACACTAAGATCAGGATGACTGTTAGGGATATAGCAGTTACTTAGATTAAACCCATATCCTCGGTTCGGTTTCTACACGGCATCGTATACCGGAACGCTCACGCACGAAGACACACATTTTTGCCGGTGGGGTGGTATCTAGCCACGGCTGAAGCCTCCCACTAGACCAGACCAGAAAAAAAAACAGAAATTGTAAATTCCCATATTGACCCGACCATGGGATGAAGCCGGGACCTCTGGCTCCCTCATAAAACAGCGCTCACCATTGCGCCATCAGGGGAGGTCTTCATAGAAACTCAAATACACTATTCCTGACTACTTTCCACGTACGAGAAGTAAGCAGTCAAATAAAATCCCTTTGGCCTTTTTTCAGTTTCGTAGATTACTTCTGGGCGCTACAAAGAAATCCCATTACTGGCTTTGCGTGGTTCGAATGCGAATAAAAAGTCTGGATCATACGCTTAAAAAGCCTTTGATGTATTACATTATTGTTACCGTTTTATATTACCGCGTTTTTATTTCCTTTTTATTTATTTTTGAGGGACGAGTGGCCTTGTTGCGACAACGCACATCAGTCGATTGCGATCGTTAAGCAACGATGTCCCAAGTCGGTAACTGGATGGGTGACCGAATTTGGTAGTCCAAATTTGGCCTTTTCGTTGTCCCGGTTAAATTATATCACTAACATCTGATAATAACCGTTAGTAACCTAAAAGTGGAAATAGTACCTACCTACTCTTAGTCGAGTCGTGTGCTGAAGGACCCGGGAACCCACTGCATTATTATCCCAAGAAAACCCCTGCCATTATGTGAGTAATGAAAAGGGGTCACGACCCTCAACAATGAGGAATACGACGCAGAGAAAGATTTCCTTTTTATTAAAGATCCAGGGGGTCACTCTGAATGGTTTTGTTTACTATTTTAATGAATGTTACACATCATTATTATTTTATTACACACCTCAACCTTTTTTTGCCAATTTATCTACCTCTCGATATATTATTATACTAGATACTATCACCTTCACTTGGTCAGTTGAAAGGCTTCAGCCGAGTCTCATTACCACCCGATCTGCAGTCATGATGCTTCAACTCATTCCGATACGATGCTGAGTAGAAATTAAATCGAATAATCTATACAAACTATTGATTTAGTTGAATGTTATGGCCTTTGATTGCCATTTTTCACCATCAAGATATTGAACAACATTATTTGCAAATAAACGATTATTTATAATTTTAGTATAGATATATACTTACTAAAATTATCAATGCGAAAGTTTGCATGGATGGATGTATGGAGTTTATAATAAAACTGTAACTGGACGATTTCTGCAGGAACATAGATATTTTATTTTACTTGGAGGAAGCTTTTTATTGTCTATACCAGAGTCCAAAACATTTTTTTTTTGGAAATTATGTCCGTCTCTCTGTCTGTTCCGAACCGCTGTCTGAGAGGAGAATCGAGCTCAGTTGCGAGCCAGCAATGGTTTGAAATGATGACGATGAAATGAAATACTGCGAACGCTTTTTTCTTTAAATAACCTTTTCCACTTACATAGTAATTCCGAATTCGTTATCTCTTCTGGGGCTGTTAATTATCCTTGTAAATTCCCTGGAGGGACAAAGGGCTCGTAAAATAAAACACACAAGCACGTGTTTACTTACCTCTAGGTAAATTTATAGCGCGGGACGCACGCAAAGGTGATTTCAAACTTTATGTAAGGGTGCTGAACAATTCCACAATATGTACGTTTCACGCTTTCAGGTGCATTTTTATTATCTATAGCATTTTTTAAAGTATCGTTAAATATCACAACGTAGTACGTACTACTATATTATAATAATATAATACTATAATAATTATAATATAATAATATAAGTATTATATTATTATAATAGCTTGTTGTCTTTACATCGAAACTCGGCTGAAAAACTGTTGTAGAGATTATTATTCGATTTTCACCGTATATTAATGTAAGAGATATAGATTAGCCATCATTTCCAACTCATTGCCGGCCCACTACTGAGTACGAGTCTTCTCTCAAAATGAGATGAGTTTGGCCACTGTCCACCACGCTGGCCAAGTGAGGATTTGCAAATTTCCCAAACCCTTGAAAACACTGTGAAGAACTCCCTGGCATGCAGGTTTCCTCACGTTCCATCACCATTTATAGCAAGTGATTATAAACGTTTATAATTCAGAAAAGTGCGTACCCGAGGATCAAACCCCCTACCACTTGAACTGAAGGCCGAACGTCTTAACTATTAGGTTATCACTGCTACATATATTTTGCTTCACTTTAAGGATGGATCACTACTTGCCAGCAAGTGTGATTGCTGGAAAGCGCTAGTCAAAAAAAAAGATAGGCTTATGAACTAGTGTTCCGGCCAATCTATCCAGCTACCTGAGAGTTTGCCTCGCGTACCTTTAGTCTAATATCTATATATATTAGGATTTTGTATGAAATGATAGTGACGCACTTTTTTACTTTAATAGATATAGTTTAAAATGATTATCAAGCAATTATGGGACGTGAGTAATGAATATTACTCTATATATTAATCACTAAAAATAATAATTTATTTTTGAAATAGCCAATATCCCAATAGCCTATATTTCCCGGTAAACAAATTGCAGATAGTTCTAAACTTCTAAACACGGGTGGCGAGTTTTCAGGAGTTATGCTGGGTTGAAATCTCACTTTACCAATCTATTCCCCCCGAGATTGGATGTCCTTGAGAGATAATCCATCTAACAAAGGATTAGAGTAGATACGGTCCACGATACGTCTAAAGGGACTACGCATGCTCTAAGTCTATTGTATATCTTCATTAGAAAAAACAATAAGAATCGTAAATCTAGCCATTCCTTCGAAAGCTGGCTTTACAAGCATTAAGCTGACGTATACACATGGATTACCCTCGTTTATGTGCCCTGCCCCCTATTCTCTAATTCAGTGGCTTTCATTTTTAACCGATTCCAAAAAAGGAGGAGGTTCTCAATTCGGCGCGTAGGTATGTTTTTTTTTTTTGATAGCCACTTTAGACATACTTAAGTTTTTTTTTAATTGAATTATCATAGCAAAAATTCTTTTTTTATTTCAGAGCTGCATGGTAACATTAATGACCCAATAAACAATTCCTTTTTCTTTATCATTATCCTGCGTCACTCCAACCCTTTGTGGATCTTTGCGTCCTCCTTTCTTTCTACCATTTATCACGGTCCTTGTTGGCCTGTAGGTACTCGAAGCTTTTGACTCAGTTTTTGTCGTCATGTGTATAATGTTTGTCCTAACGATGACATCACATTTCTCTCCAACAAGCATTGTGGTAAAAAATACAGCTTTAGACACTGTTCAAAGATATCCCTTTTTTTAGCTATGCCTTTAATAAATCCTTGTTACAAATAAATGTATTATATCCGTACAGATATAATAAAGCAATCCAAAATAAGTGCTGTCGTGAATCGCCATTTGATTGCGTACCATTGATGTAGAATTTTAGTACAATATTGCGTACTTATCCTCATTCTGCCCTATCTCCTCATTCGCTCTCAATTTCCGACTTCATTGCGCGGGAAATTACCATCTATTCGTTTGAGAATTATAATTTAATTCACGTTGAAAGAGTTTTCTTATTTTTAGCGGCAAAATATTATTCATATTATTAAAGTAGGTACATATTCAACGGGGCCTGAAAATTAAATATCTACGCGACAAATTATTACTCGTACCACAGCCAAAATCCATTATGATCGATCATGATTGACTTCACCACGATGACGTTAACGTTGAAGCAATGCTTGCTCGACGTAGGTAAGTCGTGAAAAAGCTAATGAGAAGATTTTTATGGAAGAAGCTTTTTGAGTATTAAGCTAGTAGTGTAAAATACTTTCTATGATTATCGGGCTTGATAAATAGGCTCCAAAAGAATTGATTGTCCTTATCTAACTAATCGTCATTTCTTTAGTAGGATAATATTTTATAAAAATTACCAATGAGCCAAATATTATAGGTTGGCTAGGTCGTAGTTACTCGTTGGAACTCATATACTGAGTAAGTAGCTACTACCTAGATATAAATAAAGGACTTATGAAAGAAGATAAACATAATTAAGCTTAACGCGAGGCAGAGGGCGGAACCTTATAAAAGGTTGCGTAGAACGTCGTAGAACCGAGTAGGCATCGTGAAATTGTTTTAGTTGTATATGTCACCGTAAGATTGTAAAATCCGTTAGATTATAATCTAACGGTTTCTATCCCGCTAGATTATAAAATGTCGAAAGATTGTGAACCGTTCAATGTTCTGAGTATTAATTATATTGTATTGTATTGTATTGTTTTTCTCGTTGCCTCGTTGGTCTAGCGGTTAGCATAGTCGACTGCGGATCACGAGGTCCTGGGTTCGATTCCCGGTCGGGCATAAAAATTGTTAGGTATTGGGTTTTTCAATTTAGAAATTCTCAGTACCATGCCCGGAGTTGGAAGTTGGTGGTGTTTCACCCCCGTGCCTCGGAGAGCACGTTAAGCCGTCGGTCCCGGCTATTATCACTAACATGATAATAGTCGTTAAAGCCCGCCAACCCGCATTGGAGCAGCGTGGTGGGTCTAAGCTCTAATTCCCTCTCTCCTATGAGAGTGGAGGCCTGTGCCCAGCAGTGGGACGTTAATAGGCTGTAGTGGTATTGTTTTTACGTTTTCTTGTCTCTTTCTTGTACAGTTCGCGCGCGAGTTGAATCCAGAGTAAATGTAAGTGTCACCATACATTTACTCTGCATTCAACTCGCGCGCGAACTATAGGTTAGGTTAGGGTTTGACATGAATATTCAGGTAGTGCCCGGCCGCAGGCCGGGCACTTAGGTTCTATCGGGTTAATATACCTAATATACTAGTGGTTCGCCCCGAACTAAGACCTCGCGGCGCCATCTATTGACATAAATGTGAAGTTCTGTTAAAAATACTGAAGCTCATTAAAAATTAAATAATTCCGTTTCCTTACAATATTTATCTAATTTTAGTATTTGTTGTTCAAGTACAGGATATAATTGAAATAATTGATCAAGTTTCAGGCTCATCCTTTCAGAAAATTTAGAGTTCTGAGGTCATCTTTGGACGTTAGAAAATCACCACTTTGAAAGCCCCCCATTTCGTCAATTTTGGGGGAAAAATTAAAAAAAAAATATTTTTGGACTCTATTCCTAATTATCTTTAAAATGATATACCGCAACCCTATGTAACTTTATAAAAAATATTTTACTTCGCATTCGCTTCTATGAGAGCCCCCCTGAAATAAAGATTTTTATTATTTTTTAAGCCATATTCGGCGGGAGGCCATTGGTTTACATATTATATTTAAAGCTGAAGTAATTGCGTTCAGTAATTCAGAAGTTATAATGCTCTGACAGACGGACGGACGGACGGACGGACGGACGGACGGACGGACGGACGGACGGACGGACAAGTGCCAATTCACCCAAGTAGACTCAGAGACCTTCGCTTCGCTCGGTCAATTACAATTTACCGAAAAATACCGCGTTAAATTGTAAGCAGTATGTTACGGTTCACAATCTGTCGAAAGTTTATAATCTTTCGAGATAAAAAACTTTATATTATAATCCAACGGTTTTTACTCTTACGGTAACATATACATTGTTTTTAACTAATGAGCTTGCTTGCTTTGTGGATGAATTATTGAATTCATCCACAAAGCAAGCAAGCTCATTATGTCATATTATATGTGTGGATATTATGTCGTGACTCGTGAATTCTGATCGTAAAATTGATCATTTTATGATATAGTCTACTATATCATAGAATGTCGATGTGTCTATACCAGAACGTTTGACTATATCTAGACTATTGGTAGATTCACTTGACGATTCAAAAGTACTTGTAAAAGTTTATTTGAATAAAAATCATTTTGAATTTGAATTTGAATTGAATAAATATCACATCGTAGATATTATTTATGTATAATGTCACCCACTAAGTAGAAAAATATGTCACCCGACAGTAAAATGGATGGGCTACGCTAAGGCTCGCTTCGTCGCCCCTTCATTCAGCTTCACCTACTCGACCTTCGTTTCGCTACGGAGGTCGCCGGCTCGCTCTACTCTGCCACTACTCGGCTTCGTAGGCTCGTTTCATTCAGGATCTCCCTCACGAGCTTCTGGCTTTGCGCTTTACAAAAACTATAGGGGTAGGGCAGACAAGATTACGTGGAGTCTGGTTGTGCTGATTCGGTTTTGGGACTATAGCCCACACTTTTAGATAATAATTTTCATATTGAAATAGAATGAGTAGGTACTGAAATTGTACATCAATGTATTTTCACCATAATATTATTATGTCACACCGCCACCATGATGAATCCAGCAGCACACGAGGCGATCGCGTATCTTTGCATCAATCATTGATACATCGCAATCACCTCTGATTGGCTGAAGTTATGGTATTCTTGCTGCGTCAATGGATTTCGTCCAATAGTGGAAGAGTGTTAACCAATCAGATGTGATTGCGATGTATCAATGATTGATGCAAAAGATACGCGGTCTCCCTGCAGGGAGGTCGAAAAAACCCCTGCCTGACGTTTGATGACATATTTTTGGCACCTTAGTGTGGACCGTTTGAATTGGTAGTAAATATCATACGTCTTCATACTAATATTATAAATGCGTAGGTGTATTTGTTTGTTGGTTTATTGGTTTGTTAGTTTGTCCTTCAATCACTCCGCAACAGAGTAACGGATCGACGTGATTTTTGGCATGGTAGTTGAGGACCCGGAGAGTGACTGCTATTTTTTATCCCGGAAAATGAAGGGGTTCCCGCGGGAATAAAAAAAAACTTAAAACACGCGGACGAAGTCGCGGGCGTCAGTTAGTAATAAAAATATTATAGTCTGAATAGACACGGTGTTCTAGTTTTAGTCACTTCTATAACGAGCTTAGACAGAACGTTGAATTTTTTATCGTCCGCGCCGGCGCCGTCCAGTTGGAAATAACAATATCAAATATGCGATGATTACTACCAAACCAATAATTAATTTATATCTAACCCACCCGACTATAACGTAAGAAGTTAGAACCTTCCTTTTGAAAGGTACAAATAGCTGCTCGAACAACAAGAAACCGTCACAGTTTCGCCATGTTCGTCCGTATGTCTGTCTATCTGTCCGCGGCTTAGCTCAAAGGCCCTTAGTAGTTAGTACCTACTAGAAATCTATAATTTGGCATGGCTTATGGGTATACATAGGTTATAAATAGTAGGTATAGTAGGTAATAATTTATGATTTATAAGTAATATTATTTATAGTCCACATAATGTCGAGGGCTCGTTGGTGTACAGAAAAACTCAGTTGAGTCTATGCTACACCAAATAGACTAAGTTTGTAACTTTTTGTTTTTTATATGAATAAATAAATTTAAAAAAAAAAAAAAAGTCACGCCAACAAAGTGGTAAAATAAAATTTTCAAAATTGCCAAACTCCTTATTCCATCGACTGATCGCATGATAATAATAATAATGGTCTGGTGGGAGGCTTCGGCCGTGGCTAGTTACCACCCTACCGGCAAAGCCGTACCGCCAAGCGATTTAGCGTTCCGGTACGATGCCGTGTAGAAACCGAAGGGGTATGGGTTTAATATAACTGCCATGCCCCTAACAGGTTAGCCCGCTACCATCTTAGACTGCATCATCACTTACCATCAGGTGAGATCGCAGTCAAGGGCTAGCTTGTAGTGGATAAAAAAAAATAAAAAAAAAATAAAGGCTTATTATATTAGGTATATTTAAAACAATATAATATATAAATTCATTTTCACAGTTATGTAGACTTTACACGATAACAAGTAATAGTCGACCAACTTATAAAATGTCCGTATAAATAATATTATTGTGACGGACAACTACGGAACCCTACACTGCGCTTGGCAGTAGGCACTTATTATGTAGACACTTTTTTATCATTAGTTACCTAACTAGGTGATTGCCCGCAACTTCGTCCGCGTGGATATACCTACATAAGACTTTTAAAGATCCTCTTAATCTCTATAATGTTATAATATTATTATTACTGTAGGTACCATTTTTCCAATTTTTATTGAGGAAAATAGTATATTTTGCACTAGTTTGCGTTCGAAGCTTCACACAAATGAATATAAAGCATTAAGCCAAGAGTCCCCGATTTTTATTCACGAGAGGAACCTGAGATAGGAACCTTTGAGGAAATTAGCAATAGCTATGTATAATATTGGTCTATTTTGGTTTGACTCGAGTCTGTCAAATGGGTGGTTTTGGTTTTGACCCTGCCGATGTCAACAACCCTAAAGCTTTACGATAAACAATTTCCGTTCCGTTACAGTCTTATTCAGGTTGGCGCTTCGTGCCATCTGTTCCGGTTTTATTATAGAAACGAGAACTGGCAGGAAAACAAGACTTCCTGAGTTATGACTGAATTTTGGCCACGGATGCCAGTCTCAGCTGTTGAGACTAACTAAAAACTTAATTGACACAAAAGTTAGTGTCACCATTCACCACCACACTACAACGGTAAATATAATATTAAAGAAACTATACCTAGTTACCTCTAAATGAAATATCATCGTATAGAAACCTACCTACTTAGCCCTTAGGGCGAATAGAAGAACCTGTTCGTAATAAACAGGATTTTAAGGTTTTGAAGAGGATCAAGGTAATATATCTAATTAAATTATGGAGTAGGTACAGATCAGTTGACAGATTAGGATGGAATATTTTAGGAATTAATCTATAATTCTATTAAAATATTTCCTACTGTTTCGTCATTTCCCTGGAGGAGTAAGACGACGCCTGATAGGTAATAAAATATTCTTTTTGAAACATCAGCAGGTAGGTATCTACGATCCAATAGCAATAAACGTGATTCGGTCGTTTCGATTAAATTTAATATGTACTTAGATCGAAAAAGAATTCGTAGAAAAAGATATTTATGGTATTACAAAGTCGCAGTCCATAATTTTCTGGCACGTGTTTTTCTGTGAATTTATATTATTTATTTGGTAGGTAATAAAAGGTATTTAGTTTTCTTTTAATTGTAGAACATAAATTTCATTAAAGACGACCTCCGTGGCGCAGTGTGCTGCGTAGCGCTGTTGTCTTATCGTGCGGAGATCCCGGGTTCGATCCCCGGCAGGTTCAATTTGGGAATTTACCTATAATTTCTGAATTTTCCCTGGTCTGGCCCGGTGGGAGGTTTTGGCCGTGTCTACTGGCTAGTTACCACCCTACCAGCAAAGACGTGCCGTCAAGCGATTTAGCGTTCCGATACGATGCCGTGTAGAAACCGAATAGGAGTATGGGTTTAATATAACTGCCATGCCCCTGACAGGTTAGCCCGCTACCATCTTAGACTGCATCATCACTTACCATCAGGTGAGATCGCAGTCAAGGGCTAACTTGTAATGGATAAAAAAATAGAAGTAGAGACTGAGAAGATGCCCTTAAAAAGTCGTTAATTAGCCCAATGGTATGGTAGGTACAAAGGCAGATACTAAATAAATAATACTTATCTTCACAGGGAGTTGTCATCGTAACTCTAACCTACTTTGAACATCATGCTAGAGCATCCAAAACAAAAAGTCGTGATAAATATAAATAAACGGGCACCGAGTACACCATTGATCGATACATTTTTCTATTATTAATTCAACGTTTCTAAACAAAACCCTACCTAAACAGTACAACGCTTAGATATTATTGACTATCTAGCTGACTGGATTATGGACTAATCAGTGGATTAACTTATGGAACGTACTAAAAGTTCAGCTGATTTATATACCTAGAATCTAGAGCCGTAATGGCCGTAATCAATTAAAAATTGTAATGTCAGAGGAGTGGCGACTGACGGAGGGTTTAAGTATGTTCCGTTATACACTGCGAGCACTGTAATTTGTGACGTCAATTTAGTATTATACCTACCTCCACAGTATACCTACTGCGGAGTCGTTCCTTTCTAGTTAACGGCAAAACACAAATAGCTCAGGCTACTTAAATGCAAGCTTTGTATGGGAACCCTAAAATAAAAAATGTAAAGCTGATTTTTGGCACAAGTGTTCCTTGGGGTCTGAGAAGTACCTCTTCAAAATTCCCCACTTCTAGGCCGCAGGCTTCCCCCTCACCACCCTCAAACGTCTCCCCGACCGCAGTTTTTGTAATTCAAAAATATAAGAGCTAGAAAAAAAATCTATGGTGAAAATAATCTACATTAAATAATCTAGCATTGAACTAACACTGAACAGTGCTCGTAGTGTATATCGGAACATACCTAGAGAATATCACCTGTCAGTGTCAAATGTCAATGTCACTGTGACAACTTAACAACTATTGGTTTGTTTTTGGTGGAATTGTGTGAACAGCAAGTATTTTGTGTTTGAGTATTTTTTTATTATTATTTTCCAAGTGTATTTTGTAATTTTTTTTGTACAATGTACCTTTTTTTACAAGGCGTATTATTTCAATTTACCGATAATTTATGATGACGACAAAGACGATAGGCGTTTCAAATATCTAAACCACAATATATACCTGCTCAAATACGATGGCTATACAGACCTTTGTGTTCTTTGACTTGGAAACCACAGGTATTCCGGCAAATAGAGCAAAAGTCACAGAAATAACGCTGTTATCGGTTACACGCTGCGACATTGAAGAGGCAGATGGTAAGAATCTACCGGCGATAGACAAACTTTCTCTTTTGTGCAATCCGAAGATAAACATACAGCCAACCGCCGCTCAATTGACGGGCTTAACGAATCAGTTTTTAAAAAATCAACCTTGTTTTAAAGACAATATAAAGTGTATAAATGCATTTTTGGACAAGCCGAAGCCTGTTTGCCTTGTTGCTCATAATGGTGACCGATTTGATTTCAAAATATTACGAGCAGAATACCAGGCTGCAAACGAAGAGCTACCACATGGATTACTGTGTTTAGATACCTTAAATGCTTTCAGAAACATATTAAAAAATCCAAAATATTGCTCTAATGGTGTGGTACATGAAACCTCAACAAGTTCTTTGGACGAAAGAGATAGAATCATCGAAGATAGCTGGCAAGATCTAAGTATAGAAGAAATTCAAGAGATTGACGAGTTAGTTGAGCACTTCACAAGTACCACGAAAAGTTTGAAAGTCAGGAAAAAAACCAAGATTCAATCTCCAAAAGTAGAAAAAGCTCCAAAAGTCAGCTATACCTTATGCAGTATATATGAAAATTTACTAAATAGAGAAGTAAAGGAATGCCATAGAGCTGAGGCAGACTGTATTATGCTTTTGGAATGTGCTATTGCCACAAAACATGATTTTTTAGCGTATGCTGATAGTAATCAGAAATTAATAATCCAATAATTATTATAGTCTGATAACTTAGTACATAGATTTATAAATATAACTTTAGGACAAAGCTACTATTAGTGCTAAAAACAAACTAATAATTAATATGTAGTAGGAATTTATATTGACATATTTTTATTGACTTCCTTCTTTTTATTATTAGGTTAAGGTTTACAAATCAAACTTATATATTTCTCAATTGTTTATTTTGTGAAATATTTCATAATACTTGTGTATTTTTCCTACAGGTATCTCATGGTTCATGAAACCTATTTAAAGTTCCACACACTTATCTGACCCGGTGACAACATTGCTGAGTGTTGCTAATAAATATTTAAAATAAAATATGAACAAAAACTGACTAAGTCATAAAAATTTGTTCCAATTTTGGCCGCTGGGCTGGATAAGTTGCTGCGACTGTAAATTGATTAGTAAAAGTTACCTTATGCATAAGCAATACCTTTGTTGACTGTAGTACTATAAACTATTTTAATTTTAATCACTACCTACTTTTTAAGACGGCATTCTGTCATGACTCATGAGTTATTTTAACAGTGTAGAGTCTATTCAATAAGTCAGTTTACATGGGTAAATTACAAGGTAATTGAAAAATAGTTTAAAGCAACACTGAGAAAGAATCATGATGCTTCAAAAGTACTTGATAGCAACACTAATGGTGTTGTCAGAATGCTATTTTAATTTTTTTCTGTTTCTAAGTTACATAAATGACTCATTGTAACAGACTAACAAATATCATGAAAATAAGTATTTTATACCTATAACTTAAATACTAGAACATTTATATTTATACATAATATTATATGCTACTATATAATATGATGGGTAATTTAGGTACCTATTCATCACACAAATCATGATCCCTGTAATTTTGAATTTTCAATTAATATATTTAGTATGGCTTTTTTAAATAATATTTAGACATTTTAAGCTTATTAATTTTTATTTTTAATCAATACTAATCAGTAAGTTTGAATTTGTATACAGTCAAATTAATCATGTGACGAAAATAAATTTATAATATTATTATTTTCATAATTAGTTTTAATCATACTAATATTATTATAAATGCGAAAGTGTGTTTGTTTGTTGGTTTGTCCTTCAATCACGCCGCAACGGAGCAACGGATCGACGTGATTTTTGGCATGGGTATAGTTGAGGACCTGGAGAGTGACATAGCCACATAGGCTACTTTTTATCCCGGAAAATTAAGGAGTTCCCGCGGAAAACAAAAAATTTGAACCACGCGGACGAAGTCGCGGGCATGAGCTAGTATTTAATATAGTACCTACTACATGGGCAGAGATTAGTACAATCCATAATATTAACAAAAATTCGAAAGTGTGCCTGTCTGTCAATCTGTCTGCTACGCTACGCTTTCACGGCCAGGTTTTGAACCGATTTTGATGAAATTTGTAGTACTTAGGTCGTCCTCAAGTACTAGCGCTGCGTGTACTGTCGCACTTGCCGCGCGAATGTTTGGACACAGAAGTGGTTAGTATCAGAAATCATAAATACCACAATATTTTTATTTACCTACTGCGATGTGATTGGTATCACATTTACTTACAGAAAAAAAAAACATTTCGATGTCATTAATTAATGAGTCACAGACGGGTTTCAGTAGGTCACCAACGTCGAGCATAACCTTGAATCCGACTCAACACGTCCGCATTATCTAGAACAATACTATTGTATTGAAACTGGAGTGACTTCTATTTTGAGTAGATGCACTCATAATAATACAAAGTCGTTAGGTACTAAAGTCTATAGGCACTCCTACAGACTATTAGCTGGCACTTGCTAACAGCTTTCAAATTAGTTAGGATTGTGTGGGATTTCTACCTACTAAAACCCCCTCGGTGGCCATCCTCTGAGCATAAAGGAAGCATAACTCTAGGAGCAAGTAATTTTGTTCTCCAGTGCCAAATGAAAACAAAGCATTGGATCTTAGAAGTTCGTTGGGCAACTTTGGATAGGCACTTAGAAACTATCGATTGTATTGCAGAATGCACATTTTGATGGCCTTACTTTTCAGCACTTAAGTACGTCGAGATTGGCCTTGATTCCGGTCGGTACTTACCTACGCTATGGAAACGACCCTGTATCTGTAATATTTTGTTTTGTACTTAGATCAATTGCGATAAATTTTGCATAATATGTATTAGGTACTTACCTCTCTACCTAATAAAAGGTAACAGTTAAAATACCTACAGGTACAAACTGTGGTAGTCTGGAAGGCCAGACTCCAGAGTCCACATCTGGAAATCCCTTACTTGCTTCTCAATATACCTACCTACTCAGTAAGTAGTCCATCCTGATGAACATAATTAATAGGCAGGTAGTTATAGGTTTGCCATGTGTGTCACAAGTCACAACCTGACAAAGACTCAGCATAATACAAAATTGTATACCTAGTTACCTATACTATGCATTATCTAAGTTACAAGAGCATTCAGCGCTTATTTTCAGCTGGAGCCCTGTATAAATGCAATCTATAAATAGTACGCTCTTTTTCGTTCATGTTCTCAGTTGTGAGAAAAAATATTCTCTGGAGCAAGTTATTATTCTGTGTCTGGAGTAAGAATTTCAAAAATTTTACTCTAGGAGATGGCGGAGGGTATCAGCGTGTACTATACGTAGATACTTAAGTACCATAACGAAAACCGTTACACAACTAAAGGGTGCTTTCTACGTTTTCCGTATTCAGAATCAAAGAGCTGGATTTGACCTTGAATCCACTTCACTCGTACGAGCGCAGCGCTTTTTGTAGAACAAAACTGAATGGAAACTACTCGTAGAGGCTAAAGAGCCCTTGTGTGGCTTTAAAAGTATAATATACGAGCACTTTTGTCATCATTTCGTAACACTTTCGTAGAGGACAACATCCTCAATAGTCAATACACACTAAGACATTTCTAAGTCGTTTTCTTCCGACTGCGCGACAGGGTTACAATATGTTTTCTAAGCACGTCGGGGTACTGGGTAGGAACTAGGAACCAAAGACATTTAATAATACAATACTGTAGGGGCAAATATTATGTACCTACTTATTGACTTTACAGTTACTATACAGTACTTACTAGATGCAGTACTTACCCGTTAGAAAATAACAAAGATAGATCTATCTTTGTTATTTTCTACTAATATCTATATTAGATTCGCTAAGTTATGGAAGCTTGGTGTTTACGAGGCATTGACTTGAGGAATCGATTAACGTAAAATACCCAGTTCTTATTTTTTCCCATTTCCCATAGAATTTTCCCGTTAAAATTGCTTTTTTACGTGTCAAGAAAAATGAAAGTTGTAATTATATGAGAGTATAGAGGTAAACCTATCCTTGCGTCGGTTCCTCGTTACTGGGGAACTTGACTCTCCCTATTTATTAAACACCTACTCTTACTTACCTAACCAACCTGGATACATATTCTTAAATAGGTATACTGTCGTCTCTGCCTGTTAACTGTAGGTAGGTACCTCTACTTACCTCACAGCACGAGGTAACAGAACTACGTATAGTATTTCGATAAAACCACTAAAAACAAAGTTAGGGAAGATGTACTTAATTGTGTGCCAGGTGGCACGGTGAACGTAGGTAAGTACAACGATTCCGTATTTGGTAATAATATGTCCAATATAAATGTGAAACCGACGTGATGTGCATTGCATTTTGGTTGGACGGGGCTTTCAGTAGGTACTAGGTGTAAGTCCTTACCCGTTAGAAAATAACATCGATTCGCTAAGTTACGGAAGCTAGAAAATAACATCGATAGATAACTAGTTATTAGATTCGCTAAGTTATGGAAGCTTGGTGTTTAGGTACGACGAATGCATAATCTTAAAATGGTGCTTTTGAAAGATTCAAAAGCTTTTCGAGCAGAAAACGATAAATCTTGGATTAATTTAAATATAGGTACCTACTTGTATCTTGGTGAGCTGCGATTTTCACTGATTTATGGAAGCCTTGGCGAAGTCGATTAGGTACTTCGCCAAGGCTTCCAGCTATATGTACCTAGTAGCTAAATTCTAATGTTTTAGGTACTAACTACTAACCGAGTTTATAATTTAAGGAGATAGGTATTCTTACAGTAGCCTCTACATTAATATATCGGCCAGAAATCGCAATAGGCTCGTGACTCCTTCGCTCCGTCGCGTCTCAGGAAAGTCCAAAAGTTGTTCGTTGGAATGAGCGTTATAAATTATTATTATTATTATTATTATTATTATTATTATTATTATTATTATATTATATAAAAATGAAACCCGTTTTCCTTGGTCACGGCATCACGCGTGAATGGCTGGACCGATTTCACTAATTCTTTTTTTGTTGTATTTGTTATTATTAGGAGAAGGTTCTTACGGAAAAAAATATTAAGAAAATCTCTCAGAAATATTGAAAAATATACATTTAATTTTGCATACTAAGGCGGTACGAAGTTCGCCGGGTCAGCTAGTAAATTATAAAATTATAAATTTTAAAATTCCACACTCAATTTTAGACTGGCCTTTACACAAGTTTTTAAAAAATGCTCGTGAAAAGCATACCTATATACCTACCTACAGTCGCTAGTGAAATGATAATAAAAAAGCGTGGATTTGATTCGCTCCAGTTTGCTTCATAGTTCATGCTTAATTTTATTGTTAAACTTTTTTTAAAAGATCTACTGCCGAGTATTTTGCTGGTTCTTCTCGGTAGGAACTAGGAATGGCACTCCGAATGTAGATTCATTTGACGATTCAAAAGCACTAATTGTAAAAGTGTATTTGAATGATAAACTTTTAAATTTTAAATTTTTATGGAGGACCTAGATTTTTCTTTTACCTTTAGTTTTCAGTTTTAGGTAGGTACCTACTGTGAAAGTTTTATCGGTTTAGGTCCAATGACTTCTGCGTTACAGGTAGGTCCATAGACAAGCTGTTTCAGTTTTAAAATGTAACGTGGCACTTTTCAATCGCACTCTTTTACAAAGAACAGAATAGCAAAACATAATATAAATAGTTTAGAAATTTCGTAAAAAGCGATTTTAGCTAACTAACTGCCGCGCGATTTCGAGAATTTCTGTTTTTCATGCTTCGATAACTCTGCTGGGGATAATGGAAAACTGAAACTGTCAGAAACATTCGCAAAATGCCCACATAAAAGTGTGCCTACTAGCATAGACCTACTGAGACTACATACTTAGGTACCTACTACCGTAAACCTACTAAGTTTATGGCTATCACAGTTATAATCAGCTAGGTATCTAATAATCTACTTATGTTCCTGCACGGACCAATATTTTTCTAAGTACATTCTATCTCCAGAATATTAAATAAGATTGAATGGCGCAGTGTTACAGGGAAGACTGAATTCAAAAAAGTCGTGCTTTTGATCCGGCCGCAGGTTAGAGGGGTAAAATGATAGTTTTAATTAAATGTCACGTCATCGTCAACAATATTTAAAAACCTACGTCTACCTAATTTGGTACCTACCCCTGGCAATAGCTTTTGATTTCGCGTAGTTCGAGTAGACAGACGTGTTAGACAGATAGGAAACGACATTTTTATAAAATTCATTAGACATGGTGAGATTAATTCATTTGTGGTCGCCCACAGCTTCCGCAGGCGGTAAAAATGGCAATCATAGAGTTAGTATATAGAATGGCAATGAATATGTGAATGAATATCTCATGTAAGTAGGTAATATACCTAGGTATTGTAATGTATTCTCGGTAGGCGCCTAACTTTCGTGTGGAATTATGCAGATTTATGCAAAACTTCGGCTTTAGGTGTCAGCGTGTGTACCTAAACCTTGCCAAAACTCAGATAGATAGGTATACTTATACCTAATGTTGGTTTAAAATCGAAAATTTCTTATTTAACATCGCACCGCACGACATTGATTGTAAGTACCTAGTTAAGTACCGTAGGTTTTAAAATAAATTTTCGTATTATAGAGAGAGAGAGATCAGAGTCAGAGATCCCGTTATACCACGACTTTCACCGATCTCTTTAATAGATGAAACCTACTTACTTTTTATTTTTATTTAAGAATAGATAAATACGCCTAAAATAGGTTGCCTATCAAAATCCGGTCCAGGCTTTAAATTGTGTAATGACGTTATAAGTTGATAGTAAAAGTTTTAAAGGAAAAGTTTATTTCATTCTTATAAGCGCATTTATATAAAAGCTCTTAAATCTGAAACCCATAGAAGAAAACAAAGCTGCAATGTAAATTCTAGTAAATTAAATCCAAATTCACATGGTAGGTATAGATGAAACAAAAGCAGGAAAATGCGAGGTACTGCATCCTTTCGGAAGTAATGCATTGCAATGAGACGCATCCTAAGATTTTAGAAGCAATTATAAACACTAAACGCGCACCTAGATGCCACCGCAGGAGCCGCAAGTTTCACAGTTTTTACTTTTCGCATTTTATAAATTATATGAAATAGTATGCCACGTCGCGCACCTATCCGCACCGAACGAAAAGCATTTTAGTAAAATACCTACTGTAGAATTAGATTACGGAGTAGGTACACCCGCTCGCGCGGATGTCATTATCAGATTTAGCGCGTTTGATGCGTACACTGCGCGGATCACGGATCGGATGACGTCATTCTCATTCTGTTCTAGATCGGTTCAATATCAATAATCTGTAGGTACAGAAGTGGATACAATTCCGTCAGCACTATACATTTAGCACGTACGACGCGTATTGTGCGAGACCACGAGAAAATGCGAAAACCTGCGGCACTTGCGGCTCCTGCGGCGTGCGTGTGTCTAGGTTCACCTTAATAGAGCTCTTGAAGTGCTTTTGAACGTACATTTTCTCGTGCGCTTATTTTCCTTGTAGGTAGATATACCAACTTGACGACACTCGAGTTTCGTAATGTAAGGGGAGTTGGACTTATTAGATTTCGAGTATTTCCTGACTCAAGTAGACATGCTACAATATCTACAAGTCGCATGCTACAATGCGTATGTCATAAACAATGACCTTAAGGTCATTGGTCATAAAGGAAGAATTTACTTATTTCGGCTTATTCTTAGGTAATTAGAAGTTGTAGTCTTTCAATTTCTCATCTCTAAACCAAGTACCTACCTACCTATCTGACAGAAAATGAACAGCCTAAGGTAGATCTAGTTTCCATATTCCACATACCAGATAGTTGTTTGTTGTGTATCGTGAACTTATACAAAAAATAACGTAGGTAGTCTCCTAGTAGATACTAGATACCATAAACAAAAATTGGACTAATTTGTAGGGAGATAATATTATAGTAATCCTAATCACCAGTTATATTATATAAATATTTTTGAAGTGAAAACTTATTTAACCGCGTTGAGCACTTGTTAGTAGGTGGTAAAAAGGTGGTAGTACTAAATTCGAAATTAAACTTTAATCCCTTAGTGTTAAGGTTTATAAGTATTTTAATAATTTTATACCTAGGTACTTATTTAAAAAAAAAATCGTTTTCACTTCTTCTACCGATATAACTACTTCTACTAGTTTGTTACGTACGTCCACTGCTTGACATACGAGTAGGTATTATAAGGCCCTTTCAAGAGCGCGCTCCCAAACATGGTCCTCAACCTTCCTCATCCAGTATCCACCCTCTTACCGCCATCCACTTCAGCCATTTAAAGTACATAACTTTTAAATCAATATACCTAAATTAAAAAATTTGCAAAGTAGAAAGTTTTATAATAACTAAACGTTCAATGCATTGCCTGCATAAAAATACACGCGTTCCAAGATACAATCTTTATACCTACACTAGGTATATCGATCGTGTGTCTAATTTAGAACAGTTGTTATTTACTCAACAGGAACTAGGTTGTATTTAATATTTTATTAGCAAATACCCACGGCTTCTCCTTGGTAACAAAACACTCAACTCCAGTGACTTGAAAAGTGAATATTTAAATATCATAAACTAGCTGATGCTCGCGACTTTGTCCGCGTGTTTTAAGTATTTTTGATTCCCGCGGGAACTCCTTAATTTTTCGGGAAAAAAAGTAGCCTATGTCTCTCTTCAGGTCCTCAACTATGCCAAAACCCATGCCAAAAATCACGTCGATCTGTTGCTCCGTTACGGCGTGATTGAAGGCCAAACCAACAAACCAATAAACCAACAAATGAAACACTTTCGCATTTTATAATATTATGAATTAGCTGATGCCCGCGACTTCGTCCGCATGGAATAAGTTTTTTAATTTTCGTAAATTTTCCAATGCTTTTAATAGTTATTCTGCTATTCGGGACGGAAACAAAATACAACAAATCAAAAACCATGAAAATCGGAACGGCTAGACCGATCTGGGTCTGGTTTTGTCTGGGTTTGTTCGAACATTTAATAAGTGTTCGCACAAACCCGACTTTGTTTTAATTAGAGAGAAGATTACGAGTAGTAGGTATGATTTAACATTGCTTCGGGGTGTGTGTAAACAGTAGACAGTGTATAGTTTAAAATTTGTTAAGAATTTTGGTCACTAATTGAAAAAAGCGTGAAAATTTCGCGATGAATATTCTGTTCTAATGTGCTTTTGTAACGAAAGTTTAGCATAAAATGCACTTTTTAGCTACCAAGCAGCTGCCAGTCGTCCTAACTGATAGCTTGCACGCGATTTCACTTCTATGGCGCTTGTTACGTGCTATTAAAACAATGGAATATGTGCTAAATGCTAATTACATTGTTAGGCCCAAGCCCAACCGCCCAAGCCACACTGTGGGCGAGTTGAAGCGTTGACGCGACATCGACCTAGGAGACACATTTTTTAAAAAAAAATTTGATTGTACGACTTACTACAAAATCAAATACCTAATTAAATACCTACATAGTGCGCAAATCATCATCGCGACCAGCACGCGTATCACTAATTTACTTATAGCATTTATCATTGAATTATTAATTTTTTTAATGATTATAATTCTAACTAGGTATCAAACAATAAATCAATAATCAATCATTTGAAATTATTAATTTCTAGCATTCAAACGGTCCTAGACCGAAGCACTGTGGCTGACCGTAGCAACGAGCAACAGCTATGCGATGGGCGAAAATTACATTTCAGCTATCATACAACTTGAAATTCGTTACTCGCCCACGTTGTAGTCTACATCTGTCCAAGCTTTTATTGAATGGTATTTAAATCCTAATCATTTTATTTACCCGCGAGTCGCGACACAAAGAAACAAGATGGGCAAAAAATAAACTGAAAATAAAATCTAAGGTCTTAATACAAAATCTTCTTACTGAATTTATTCTTGAAAAAGCTAAGGAAGTAATTTTCATTTCCTTCTCAAAGTGTCTTGTGCCCTACTTATATTTAAAGCCCTGTCAAAATTTTCGCTGCGGAACTTTTTATATTATTTCTCGTTAGAGTAGGTAAGTAGCTCTAATTCGCAGTGTTCAACGGTTCAACTTTACTTTTTAATTGTACTGCTAAGATTCGCTGCTCTAATGAAAGTTTTATGAAAGTTTTTAGTTACATTATAGGTACTTATACCTAACCGAGAACTTTGGCATTTTCTTTAAAGGTAATAAAAGAAATACTTATGTTAAGTAGGTAGGTACCTACTTAAAACATGCGACTTGCGACTATTTATCTAGGTAGGTACATAATAAAGGGTTTTTCAATAGGGACGCTCGAACTTTGAAAGTTTATAGCGGCCATCTTGGAAAAGCGATAGCTGTCAAATTTGGCAAAAATACATATTTATTCGTGACATTTCACCATGGAACGCTACATGCTTCAACAACGAGTAGAAATCGTTAAAATTTATTATCAAAATCAGTGCTCTGTTCGCCTAACGTTCCGTGCGTTGCGTCCAATTTATGGTATTCATGGACGTCCTGCACAGTCCACAATCCGTCGTTTAATAAATAAATTTGAGACAACCGGGTCGGTTTTGGATAAAGCAGTGCCTGTACGTCAAAAAAACGCAAGATCGTCGGAAAATATTGTTGCCGTTCGGGATAACCCCAGACAGTCCGTTCTGCGTCGTGCGCAAGAGCTGGGTCTTTCTGCGACATCAACTTGGCGGATTTTGCGTCGAGACTTGGGTTTTCATCCATACAAAATTCAATTGACTCAAGAGCTAAAACCCAACGACCATAGACAGCGGCGTGAATTCGCGGATTGGGCCTTGGGTCATTTTGCGGCTGACCCTGATTTCGGGAAGAAAATCATCTTTAGTGATGAGGCTCATTTTTGGCTGAGTGGTTATGTTAATAAACAAAATTGCCGGATTTGGAGCGAGGAAAATCCACGGGAGATCCATCAGGTGCCTCTACACTCCGAAAAAGTTACTGTTTGGTGTGGATTTTGGTCCGGCGGTATCATTGGCCCTTATTTCTTCGAAGATGCGCAAGGAGCCACGCTCACTGTCAATGGCGACCGATATCGGACGATGATAACAAATTATTTGTGGCCTAGAATCAATGGTATGGATCTCACGAACATGTGGTTCCAACAGGACGGTGCCACTTGCCATACTGCACGGGAAACACTAAATTTATTGGATGAGAAGTTCGAAGGCTTCGTCATCTCGCGTGGTGGTGACATCAACTGGCCACCGAGATCGTGTGATCTAACACCGCTCGATTATTTTCTGTGGGGCTACGTGAAATCTCGAGTCTATGCTGACAGACCACAAACAATTGCTGCCCTGAATACATAACATAACTCGCATTCTTCATGAGATTGAACCCCATTTATGCGAAAATGTCGTCCAAAATTGGTCCACCAGGATACACCACCTTCAGCGGAGTCGCGGCGGCCATTTGGCTGAAATTATATTCCATACATAATGTCATCAAATATTCTTTAAAATAAAATTTACATTGTGGCAATATCACTTAAACAGGTTGTTTTATTCAATTGCAAAGTTCGAGCGCTCTTAATGAAAAACACTTTATAATACTCGTATGTAGACGACATAATTAGGTATAGCTACGACATCCTCTACTCTTCTTTTCTTTGTAGGTATGTCAACCTGTAGGTAGTACCTACTACCTACCTACCTAATAATGACGCTATTAGTATAGTAAATATCCATATCATAATACATATTATAAATGCGAAAGTGTGTCTGTCTATTTGTATCATGTCTGTCTGTGTGCTACTCTTTCACGGCCCATCTGTTCTACCCATTTTAATGAAATTTGGTATAGAGGTAGTTTGTATCCCGGAGAAGGGCATATGCTACTTTTTATCCCGAAAATTTGAAGAGTTCCCGCGGGAATCAAAAACCTTAATCCACGCGGACGAAGTCGCGGGCATCATCTACATATCTACTTAGTAGGTTTATAATTAGGACTGTGGCAATATCCTCTAGCAAGCCCAATGAGTTACCTAGATTTAATCGCCAAATTTCGAATTATGTAGTTTAATTTTTAGCGAGTTCTACCATGTTTTTTATCTACCCATCTATTACGGAATTACAGGTAGGTAGTAGGTATTAGTAATCCCAAAAGCTTTGCTTCTAGAATATAACAAGCAGCAGGGTGGAATATAGATTATACAAATCGTAGAAACTGTTATTATCGTAGCTGCAATTTCAGACGGATTCAGACGCATCCGTTTCTACATGGCAGAGTCTTTGCACGTCTCATGTAAGATTCATGAGGCAATAAGTAAATTTTATGCAACACCCACTATTATAAGGCCAATGCATCATAATAATTTCCTAGCTTATATAACATGGCGATTTAAATATGCGGCGCATTACTTGCTTAAATATACATATATATACAGTCGCAACGTATTGTATGGGGTTGAATCGTAGTGAATTTCATGGTCCCAGGGACGTAGTCGCCTCGAACTAAGCATATGAAATCTAACTCGGGTGTACCTATCTTACCCAAGATAGATTTCTTGTGATTTTTGCATGTGAAAAATGTTCCAAAAGATTTGAACACTTTATCATACCTACTTTCGTCACTGAAATTCAATACATAAAGGAACATTTTGGCTGCCGGCTTCAACCGAATAAAATTTCGCGCCGCAAACTGGAACTAACACACTATATACCTACCTACTCCACTTGGATATTAGCACATTAGTTTCCACTTTCAGCTTTACCCGATTCGTAAAGTTTGCCGCAAAATAAAATAATAGGTATGTTTACCTAACTTCAATTTTATTTACTAGTGGTTCGCCCCGAACTAAGACCTCGCGGCGCCATCTATTGACATAAATGTGAAGTTCTGTTAAAAATACTGAAGCTCATTAAAAATTAAATAATTCCGTTTCCTTACAATATTTATCTTATTTTAGTATTTGTTGTTCAAGTACAGGATATAATTGAAATAATTGATCAAGTTTCAGGCTCATCCTTTCAGAAAATTTAGAGTTCTGACGTCATCTTTGGACGTTAGAAAATCACCACTTTGAAAGCCCCCCATTTCGTCAATTTTGGGGGAAAATTTTTAAAAAAAATATTTTTGGACTCTATTCCTAATTATCTTTAAAATGATATGTACCTCAACCCTATGTAACTTTATAAAAAATATTTTACTTCGCATTCGCTTCTATGAGAGCCCCCCTGAAATAAAGATTTTTATTATTTTTTAAGCCATATTCGGCGGGAGGCCATTGGTTTACATATTATATTTAAAGCTGAAGTAATTGCGTTCAGTAATTCAGAAGTTATAATGCTCTGACAGACGGACGGACGGACGGACGGACAAGTGCCAATTCACCCAAGTAGACTCAGAGACCTTCGCTTCGCTCGGTCAATTAAGGGCCGCTTACACAACACTGCCTAAACTGATTTACTAAATGAGATAGTCACTTTTTTATAATTTAACATATTATATATTATATATGCCTTTGCTAAGATGCAATATTGATAATTTTATATTGAACACACGTCGCACAACACTGTGCTCATAATGGTATGAAAAAAAATATACGAAATCTAGGTAAGTTTCTACATGTTATAGGAATTAGGATAGGCTACGTACTGAAAGTAATTTCAGACTCCCCTGTAATCCATATTATGACGTATGAGTTAGGTGTATGATCAAGGGTGCGATTGATCATAACTCATAATAATTAAACTGCACTGGCGCGTTAAATTGCTCAATAATTAAAACCAGCTCATGCATTAAAAACCAACCAACCTGTTTAAAACAACGTCAATAGCTTATATGGAAAATAAGGCGGTTTAGTATTATATTAGCCCAGTCATGTTAGGTAATATGTACTTAGTAGGTACTGGGGTAAATATGGGACCTACTGTAGTAAAATTGGTCTCATAGGTATAGTTAGGTATTAGATGGGCTCTTTCATTTCCTTCAAGAACCCCAACGGCCCAAAACTTCGTCAAGTATTGTTTGATCTCCTTTATAGGCCTTCTACGGACGAGGGAAGCGGTAATTATGCGATCATGCTCGTCCAGAGTCACTCGTCGTATCACCGCGATAGCATCGCCCTGTGGAGATTGGCCTATTATGAATTATGATATGGTATCGAATTTGGTGGCACGGCGATACTACCGCCGCGATTCTCTTCTGTCGCGATAAAATATATCTATTGTACCTATTATCCTTTACATAATATTATAAACGCGAAAGTTTGTGAGTATGGATGTATGTATGGATGTTTGTTACTCTTTCACGCCAGAACGGCTGAACGGATCTGGATGAAATTTGGCACAGGGATAGATTATAGTCTGGAATAACACATAGGCTACTTTTTGTCCCGAAAAATTAAAGAGTTCCCGCGGGAATCAAAAAACCTCAAATACATGTTTGTTACTCAATCACGCCAGAATGGCTGAACGGATCTGGATGAAATTTGGCACAGAGATAGATTATAGTCTGGAATAACACATAGGCTACTTTTTATCCCGGAAAAATGAAGAAAAAAAAAGCCTCACTCCACGTGGAAGACGTCGCAGGCATCAGCTAGTTTTTTATAATTTTAGAATTCCTGTATCTCTAAAAACTTTTACGTCATTAACTAAACCGCATGGATTAAATTTTATTTCCATGTTCTAAACTAGGTACTCTTTCTTTCTCTACTTTATCGCAAGGGTTGTGTAATGTTAGTGTCTTTTGCGAAGGTAATTCAACATTTAACCACGAGTATATTTTTATTTTGTTCCAGAAATCGAATAGAGAGGTCAGCTTCGAAACGATGGCGAGGTTCAATGCGAAGATTACTTGCTGCCACAGTCTGTAAGTTATTTACCTACTTAGTTTAGTGTAGCTCAATAGATTTCTTCTATTCTTTTTTAAATTTCCTCACTTAGTTTTTATTGTTGGCGAGAATTCTCTCGGGTTTTATTCAGTTTTATCTAGCTTCTCTTTTGTGTTAATTGTTTCAAATATAGCAACAGACTTTTCAATTAAATTTTTACTGAAAGCTGGTTCAATGTAGGGAGCTTTGCATACGATTTCGTGATGGCATGACAATACAACATTATCTAGGACTCTGGTTATCCAACTTCTCAATACTTTCGAGTTCAATCATTTAAGCCTCAAGAATGAAGCAATTAATTTGCCGAATTGAGTTTCCGATTACCAATCCGAAACCTATTTTTTTAAACTTATAATGCCTGCTTCTAGGCTTAGTAAAATTAGCAATTCATTTGATGGATACAGTGTCCGCTTCTACAATAACCTCCCAGAAGACATGTTGATGATGTCTCTGAATAAGTTCAAAGTTAATGTAAAACGTAAACTCATTGAAAAATCTTATTACTTACCATGTAATAATTGTAAAGGACTATTTAAACGACAAGGAAGCTTGGCAATAATTTGCTCTAATGGCTCTGATAGTTCCTTAGTTAAGATGATTATTGTGAGATGGTGATAATAAAAAAAAACCCCGGCTGAGTTTCTTGTGGGCTCTTCTTAGACCAGGGCGCATTTGGAACCCTCGTAGCTTTAGTTTTAAGATACCGTAAGCGATTATCACCACCATGTTTCATGTTTTATAAGTACCTAAGTAATTTTTAACGTCAATAAGTGGACCTATATTGAATAAATGATATTGATTGATTGATTGATTGATTGATTGATTGATATCTAATAGGTACCGTGGCTCCAAGGTGGCGCCTCAACTTGGCGATGACGCTTTCTTCGTATCCCTTTCTTGTAGACAATGTATCCTGCTTCACACACGGCTGCAGCACGGGCTGGGTGTCCGGAGTCCTGGGAAACGAGGCCCTCACAGGCGGAGCGTGGCTTGCAGCTCTACCATGCTTGGTTGCTCTCCCAGCCGCGCCTATGTTCGCCGTACTAGCTGATGTCCGGGGAAGGAAAACTGGCGCTTTTTGCATTGCCCTTAGTTTTATAGTAAGTTGATTAATGCTCAACATTGTTGAGTTGTGGTTTGTTGAAATACACTCTGGTGCGACGACAAGCAGTCGGAGCATGTTCACGACTCACCACACTAAAACAAAGTATCTATTTTTTGCGCTTTTGTTTTATCGCACGAATTGGAATAATTCGTTAGGTATATTATCATCATCATTAAACCACTACTATACTAAATCCTACTTTAATTTTTCTTTACCTCCCTACTGGCGATTTAGCTTTCCGCCACCATGCCGTGGAGACAGTTGAGAAACCAATTAGGGATAGGTATGGGTTTAATCTGCCACACCGCTAACAGGTTAGCCCGCTAGCTAAGAGCTAACTTAAAAAAGGCTATTCTAATTGAAGAAATAGAAGGTTTGGGCGAAAACACATCACGGACAAATAATAATATGGTCTGGCGGATAAAAAATCCGCGCACACTTTTATGTCGAGTTGCAGACTACTGCGACTGTTACCGGAAGTACGAAGATACGGGCGTTTTGCGTGGACGTTTTGTCCTGTCCTGTCTGTGTGTGTTTTCGCCCTTAGTTCTGGATCAGTTACTTCAGTAGCGCTACAAATCCGCGAAACATGCAGATTTCCCCATGATGTTTTCCTTTTTGTAAAGCGAATGATAAGATTATACTTAAGGGCTTGTTCACACGAAAAAGTGGGTGACTGAACGGTCGACCTCGCTCACTAACTTTGCATTTCAAATAAGGAGACCATCAGCTCAACCTGTTAAAATGGTTGTCTACTGAAATTCTGAAAAGTTTTTTTTCTTAATATTGCTTTATTTTGTTGACTTTCTTTAAACGTTAAGGGCCAAAACAGCTGCCAAAAAACTTGGTATCCTGAACAAGATGAAGCGGTACTTCACGCCAAACAGCGCCTCAGTCTTTATCAGGCACAAGTTCGTTCTGGCATGGAGTATTGCTGCCACCTTTGGGATGGATCCGCCAAGTACCAACTCGATACATTAGACTCGATTGATCGCCGGGCCCGAAGAATAATTGGCGATCAATCACTCACGCAGGCGAAATTGCTAAGTCTACAACACCGACGCAATGTCGCCAGCTTATCGGTTTTTTATCGGATATACCATGGGGAGTGTGCTCTGGAACTTCATAACCTTGTTCCTCCTTCTCCGTTCTACCCCAGAACAGCGAGAAACCGTGAGCGTTGGCACCCTTATGTGGTTGTCGTCCAATTTGCTCGCACGAAACGTTTTTGCTCGACGTTTCTGATACGAACCGCTAGGGTGTGGAACACCCTCGCACGTGTTCCTGCCACTTATAACTTATGTACCTACCTTCAAAGCAAGAGTGAATAGGCATCTTCTAGGCAAGCGCCTTCCAACCTAGACCTCATCATTGCTTTGCACTAAACATGATTGTCGTCAAGCGCAAGCCTATCACGCAATAAAAAAAAAAACGTTTTCCTCATCAATTTTCTGAACACATCATGTCAGAGGTCGCGTTGCGCGGCGGTCCAATCAATATTGTGCTAAAAAGAGGGTTCAAATTTCGGCCCAACCAATAGGGTCTAGGTAAACAAAATTGTTATGATGAGACGGTCCTATTTCGTGTTTGCCCATTCTCATTTCCCATTCATCGTGAAATAATGTGTTTTGAAAATGAGATATTGCATTCTGATTTGCATTATATTGCAATCTTGTTTGCATATCACTTTTTATGGTTTTGATTTATTCATTAGAATTATATTATCATACTATAGGTAGGTACTTTTCTTTTGTAGGTACTTAGGTAGTTTCTTAGGTACAATAATTATTTATTAGTACATAAATTACGTATAGAATGTAAATAGATGTTTTCATATCGCAGTTATGTTGATATTTAACATTTTTTTTGGATCTTTCTAAGAATTCCAAACGAGGTCGGTCCAAACGAGCCAAATGTGTGAAATACAAAAATTTCAGCAATGTAAATTCTGTCATCAGTAGGTAGGTAAGTGGGTATTTTACTACAGCTGTCTCCATTCTTTTTTATTTTAAGACTAGCGGGTCTGGCAGACGTTGTCCTGCCCTGAACCTAGACCACAATTGCAGTGCCGCCTACTGGGTCCAATCGTGAATCACCCCGGGACCCTGTTTGGATCAAAACAAAAAACAAAAATTTCTGAATCAAAATCGGTCCAGCCATTTTCGAGCTTTATGCAAGACTAATGCACGGCAATTGATTTTTATTTAGACCATTGAGGAATACTTACCTATAAAATCTTATTTTGAGAGCTTTCAGCTATACTCACTAACAAACAACATAAGCCTGCAGGTCCTGTAACGAGTAATTGGAAAAGGTCTGTAAACTTAAACGGTATGGTTATTATTTGTAGATAAGTTGGTCCCTCGCTGCGTGGTGTGGAGCTCGTGGAGTGTGGGCAGCAAGAGTGGCAGCCGGAGCCGGGGGCGCGGGTGCACTTGCCTTGACGCCGCTATACTGTGCAGAGATCACTCCTAAAACCAAAGGCCTAGCCGCTATGCCAGCACTGGCTAGTAGGTGAGAAATCAGAAAACAATGTACCTATTTACCTGGATTATTTTAATGATTATTTTATACGGTGTTTAAATTTAGGTTATATATATAAAAATAGGTTTCTCGGTTCTACACCAGCCCTTTATCGGTATGCTCGGTAACAGAACTGTGAGATAAAAAAATGCATATAGATACCTAATATAGAGATTCTTGATTTACATTAATATACTATATTTTAATCCCCGGTTAACTCCGGTTACCTTAATTTGAAATTTATTAAATAAATACGGAGTAATTCCGCAATTATTTGAATAATTTTCAAATTAAGGTAGACTAACGTGTAAATTGAGTAGGGACTCTCATCAGGGATCTCAATGTGATTGATGCATAGTACCTAAACAAATAACTAGGTAGGTATGTGTAGTGGAGCGCTATCGTTCATTAAAGCTTTTAGCCCTTTAATTATTTATTAAAAATGAACTCAACGATGATGAAGTCCTACACTTAGCGAGTTGAATGCAGAGTATATGGTGACACGTACATTTACTCTGCATTCAACTCGCGCGCGAACTGTACCTACTTATCTAAACGTTAATATTTTACAAAGAAGCTTTAGACGATACTGTTGAGGTTCAGATAAATCTGGGAGACTGGACGTTAACGTCCAGTCTCCCTGTCTCCCCCCGTCTACCCTGTTAACCTTTCTCATCTAAATATTAATGTTGAAATTAACATTTTTTTCAGCTGCGGCATCCTCTTCGCTTATTCAGCAGGAGGGGTATTGTCTCCACATGCGCTCGCATTGTCAATGGCAGTGCCACCTGCTTTTCTTTTGATGTCTCTTGTATGGTTGCCAGAAACTCCTTCTTATCTAATTAGTGTTGGTAAAATACAGGTAAGTATGCTTTATCTCAAAACATTCCTGATGCTGCTAGAGATGGAGTACTTCTAGTAGGTTTATATGTTATTGATATGAAACTTTTCAGGAAGCAGCAAAAATAATGTGCTGGTTAGATGGATCAGACTTCAGAGAGGACCTCACAGATGTGATAGAACAACAGGAAGTGCGAATTAGAATCTCTGATGGATTTGGGAGGAAAGAAGTAATGAGACGACAGGATTCAGATACTTTTCAGCCCATGTTGAAGCGAGGCAGTGGTTTGGAATTGAATTCCGAAAAGGATAGGATAGAAAAATCTACCTGTAAAGAACTATGTAAGCCGTTACATAGTTACTGTCATTAATCTTTTTTTTTTAATCCACTACAAGCTAGCCCTTGACTGCGATCTCACCTGATGGTAAGTGATGATGCAGTCTAAGATGGTAGCGGGCTAACCTGTTAGGGGCATGGCAGTTATATTAAACCTTCCCCCCCCTTCCCCCTTCGGTTTCTACACGGCATCGTACCGGAACGCTAAATCGCTGGGCGGCACGTCTTTGCCGGTAGGGTGGTAACTAGCCACGGCCGAAGCCGCCCACCAGACCAGACCAGGGAACATTCAGAAATTATAAATTCCCAAATTGACCCTGCCGGGGAACGAACCCGGGACCTCCGCACGTTAAGGCAACAGCGCTGCACTGCACTGCGCCACGGAGGTCGTCAAAAATAAATTAATCTTATAGACTGTAAAAACTTAGAAGTTATTAAATTTCGCGTTGAATCCAACGAGTGCGCAATTGAGCCTGCAGACGAATATTTACCTATCTATCTATCAAAATATTCAAAACGTATGCCGAGTATTTCATATTAAAAAAATATTTTTATGAAAACCAATTAATTTTCCGGATCCGTGCATTTCAATCCTGGGAATTGGAATTTTCCAGAATGCGAACTTTTATTTCGGATATCATAAAATATAATCGACCTTTTAATGAACAGGTATGATGACAGTAACAAAGAATCAATGAAATTATAAATTTAACTAATAAAATTAGATTCATGGATTATAAAAAACGTATTTTTTGTCCTATTTCGAGTAAGATTGCTATTTATTTTGATAAAATAAAACTATAAAATACAGCAATCCGCCATATTGGTTAAAACACCAGTGACGCGACAATGACGTCACAATTATTTTCGAACTTTGACAATCGCACTATTGTTTACTGCACACTGCACAGAGTACATTGGTAAAAATAATAGTGACGTCACAAACGACGCCATGACACCGCCGAACGTTTTGGCGTGAATTTTAAAATTTAAATTTCAAATGCCAATTTCATCTACCAAAACTTATTTTTCTGCTGAAATAAGATATTTTTTCGAAATAGTATTGATCATTTTTCAAAATCAGTCATCATGCCTATTGTAGGTGGCTGACTAACAAAATAACGTACTAACGTCTCAAACCATTAGGTCTAAAGATTTTGTATTTACTTATTTAGATCTCAGTAAGTAAGTAAGTCGAGGTTTAATTTTTTTTAACTGGCTTTACGGCTCTTAACGCAGACGAGTCTCGGTAAAGAAGTATTTTTAAATTTCAGTTTGCCACCGCGGAACTCGTCGAGCACTTGTGTCTTGTGTAGCAGTGTTGTGTGCTGCAGCGGGCAGCGGCGCTGGTGCAGTCAACAGTTTTGCAGCAGCTGTTTTACAACACTCGGCTCACAGAGTACCAATACTGAACGCTACTGCGTACAACTTCACTATTTACAATGGGTGAGTCTACCAAATAGTCTTCTACAAAATCTCCTTCTTGCTATCTTCAGTACCTAGTCTAACGAATTTTTTGCTTCTCATAAATTAACCAGGCAGGCACATTTCATAATAATATTGCTGGATTAATCAGCATCCCATCACCGGTTTGGCTTACTATATTTTTGATTATAAGTATAAAGTTATGCCAATAAGTAATTTTATGACCACAATCCAAATATTATACTGGTTAAATAAATAATAGTTTAAAAAAACTAAAAAACACGCTTTTGACGCAGACACTCCGGGTCTCAGGAAAACAAAAAATTGCTAATCCTGATTATCCTAGTAAGGATAACGGGTCAAACTGTTTAAAATATTGAATTGTCATCGATCCTTAATAAGTATGCCAAATTTCGAGTTAATCCGACGTTTTAAAGGGGGTCAAAATCATGTTCAAAGATTCCGTTACATACTAACATACATACGTCTGAAGCTAATAAAAAGCGTGTAAAAAACGAAAAGTTAAAGATTCGAAAGCACTTGTGGCATGTTCCTGCCTAAGAAATTCTATTATCTACTTGTCTCTGAACTATTTTTTTTTAGAACTCTTCCGCGTAATCTGTTTGAGGCATCAGAAGCTGGTTCCATGTTGTGTGGAACGGCTTTGGTACTTGGAGCAGCCGTAGCTACTATTACTGTTGACAAGATTGGGAGGAAGGTAAGGGATATGCTTTATTTTAGTTTCTTTTAAATTATTTTTATTTATACTAGTTCAGCTAACACTATTGGCTTTCTTGTATCTTTAACATAGTGCATAGGAGAAGTCCTCTGTTCTAGCCATTAATGTTTTTGCTTACAATGATTACCTATATTAAATGGTTACAATTTTGAAATTGTAAAATGTCGGTCATAGACCAATTTTTTCGTCTCAATCACATATAGGTACCCATGCGGTTTATTTTTCAATTTTATTCAGAAGCTATTTTTGGTCCCTTTCAGACTTTGCTGCTATGTTCATGTTCAGGAATTGCAATCGCGCTAACGATTCTGGGTATATATTGCGATCCCCATATACGTCTTCAGTCCTGGTACATTCACCGCTTGTGGCCAGTAAAAAAGTATAATTACAAGGACAAAAATATCAGGGAAAGACTGGAAATCCAAGACAACTATACCGCATATAACAACACAATTTTACATATCAATGATAGTGAGAAGCCATGGTACAGAGTTAGTGTAGAACATAATATTACAGAAGACACTGACTGGTCAGTGAAATTTGTGGACAGTAAAGAGAAAGATGAGATAACTATATGGCTGCCAGTGTTAGTACTATCTTTGGTACTGTTTCTGTACAATATAGGTTTGGGATCCGTGCCTTATGTGCTGATAACGGAGCTATTTTCTGTAAATGTAAGTATGGTTTTCTTCTTCGTCAGTTTTATAGGTACCCTCAAAAAGCAATTAATGAGTCATTCCTCAGATGAATACAAGTCTGAACGAACTAATCCGTACAAGAGAGATGAAAAACCTCGCAAAACTGACAAACATTTTAACCAAAGCAATACTGAAAAAGTTACTAATAGAAGGAAAACTGTGAATCAAAATAAAACACCTGATAGAGCATCGACGGTTCGAGAGAATACCACTAGGTTCAAACCTAAAACAACTAATAAATGGCAATGTTGTGGGTTTATTCCGTATCCTCGACCAAGGGAGAAGAAACCTAATATAATACTCATATTAACGGATGATCAGGACGTGGAGCTGGGTAGTTAGAACTTCATGCCACGTACAATGAAAGCTATCAGGAGTGCTGGAGCTGAGTTCATGTTAGCATGAACATCATGCATACATTTACATGCATCACGTTAGCTGATGATACTTAAATTGATAAGAGATTGCCGTCATCCATGAACATCTGCTAAACATTTTTTAAGGAATTTGCTTATCCACTTCTTGATAAAACCAAAACCATATTTTGAAGGAACACAGTAGATGTCAGTTGGTCTCACTATTTGTCAAAAGTCCAGTAGGGCTAGCATGCACACGAGTAAAATTATGTCTGCCCGTTATCTCTATTTGTCTACAGAAGCTAACATGGTTACTTGTCTCGTTACATCTAAAGTAGAGATAAAAGTAATATTTATTATCTGTGGTATTTTTCTCTACGAAACTTTACATGCCGACTATTTTTTTCTTGTACATATTATTATACCGCATTTTGTGCACGTTAGGGTAAACGATATATTAGCCGGCAACGACAACATCTCTTTCTCTCGTCGCGAGATAATCTCGTTGTGCGCATGCTAAGCTGGCTGGTTTTATATAAAATTCCTATTTCAATGCTAAGCAATACGAGCTTTCGCTACTTTATGATTATGTTAAATTACAATTTCCAGGTTCGTAGCCTTGCTTCTGGTTTCCTGATTACTTGGATGTGGTTCAGCAATTTTCTGCTCCTCCGCTACTTTGGATCCATAGCCATATCGCTTGGCCTCCACGCAACATACTATATCGGTGCATGCATCACACTTTTGGGAGCCTTGTACATATATTTCCTGTTACCGGAAACTAAAGGAAAATGTCAAACTCAGATTGATGAAGTTCTGAAAGGACCATGGCTGCTTCTCAAAGGAAACAAAAAAAATGAACGATGACAATCAAGAGACGGAGTGTTCGCACTCTCTGAGGGAAACTTTGTAGAGGATAGAAAATGGGATGAATAATTTCAACGATGGAAAGTTTAAAGAAATTTTGTTTTCGTTGATATTATGACAGGCTTGATGCGGTTTGCTAACTCCTCTAGATACAGGATATCTGTGGTTCAAATCGATTGTAAATAGTTTGATAAACTAAAGGAAATTGAATTGGAGCTGATTTGGAATCATAAATTTTACCGAGAACGTAGATAAGGATAGTACTATAATTTTCCAAAAGAGAGGTGGTATTGATTTATGAGTACTAACAAGATAGTAGGTACTCATTGATATAACAGGGGAGACAAAGCCACAATATTATAATATTATACTATAGTGGGCCCGGAGGCGTTGTCCATTGCAGCGCCCCCTGCCGCGGGTAAATTGTGAATATAAACTATCCCGGGACCTACTCAAAAATTCCATCAAAATCGGTCCAGCCTTTCTGAAGGATTACGAGATCATACATTTTTATTTATACTTAGATAATAACATACAATGTAACTTTGTCACGTACCTAATGAGATAGAGGTACCAGCATTGTTAGCGGTAGCACCCCATATATTATATATTAATAGGCTGACAAATATAATTCTAAATACGGTATCTAAGTACCTAACAGAAATGGTGTGTGTTGCCCACGTGTTGCCATTAATACAAGGGCGAAATCCCATGTCGTTAATTTTTCGCATTCGAATCTATAGCATCCAATTGCAACGTAATTAAAACTGTAGATAATTTTATGTACAGTTTTATTGTATGTACAATGTACATTAATTATGCAAATACGTCTGCTTTTAAATTATCGTTTATTTTCCCACTACAAGTTAGCCCTTGACTGCGATCTCACCTTATGGTAAGTGATGATGCAGTCTAAGATGGTAGCGGGCTAAGCTGTACACTTATTATTTCACTAGTCAAGCTGCACGTCGATCGACGAGTCGGTGGAATTTTGACTAATAACGCGATCTTTAATAAAATTATCATCCTATTAGCATATTTTGGATAAGATATTAGCAAATAGGTACCTAGGTAATGCATGTTTTAAATAATGTGAAAACGCACTTTGTGCTGCATATTAAAGCGGAAATCTTTTGAAAGCATTTGGCTTTGCTCAGACTTGACGACCTCCGTGGCGCAGTGCGTAGCGATGTTGCCTTAACGTGCGGAGGTCCCGGGTTCGATCCCCGGCAGGGTCAATTTGGGAATTTATAATTTCTACATTTTCCCTGGTCTGGCCTGGTGGGAGGCTTCGGCCGTGGCTAGTTACCACCCTACCGGCAAAGACGTGCCGCCAAGCGATTTAGCGTTCCGGTACGATGCTGTGTAGAAACCGAAGGGGTATGGGCGTATGGGTTTAATATAACTGCCATGCCCTTAACAGGTTAGCCCGCTACCATCTTAGACTGCATCATCACTTACCATCAGGTGAGATCGCAGTCAAGGGCTAGCTTGTAGTGGATTAAAAAAAAAAACTTGTCACAAGGTGACAGTTTTAACAAGTCGGATTACAGATTTATATAAAGCGTAAAACACACAGGGGACGTATGCACGGCGGGTGTTAATTCCTTGTATTTTTATGGACAACAATACACAGAACGCGGGATCGGTGAGCCTGTCCTGACGCCCGCCCTAACACCCGTCCCCTGTGTGTTTTGCCCTTAAAAACTTAATATAATCTGCAAAAATCTGTCTTGTTTTTCTCTGGCTTAAGTCTGAGCATAGTCAGTCTTTATCGATCTCTGCTTTAGATATTGGATGTTTAGTTTAAGTATGCTCATCTACTTATTATTAATTAAATGTCTATTTAACAATAAATGTGTCAATTAAAAATAAGGATTGAAGAACCAAATTATATCGATATATCATAATAATTGTGATAGGTAAGGGATGTTTGTATAAAATCGTTATATTACATACATATAAAGGAATTGTCATATCTGGGCAGGTCCTACCACTAAATTCTATTCATGAATCGGAAGCACCATCGGCAGGGCCCGATATACTAGGCTCCTTAGTATAAAATATAATAGGCATGATGACTGATTTTGAAAAATGGTCAGATTATGTTCGGAAGTATCTACTATTTCGAAAAAATATCTTATTTCAGCAGAAAAATAAGGTTTGATAGCTATGAAATTGGCATTTGAAATTTATATTTAAAAATTCACGCCAAAACGTTCGGCGGTGTCATGGCGTCGTTTGTGACGTCACTATTATTTTTACCAAGGTACTCTGTGCCGTGTGCAGTAAGCAATAGTGTGATTGTCAAAGCTCGAAAATAATTGTGACGTCACTGTCGCTTCATTGGTGTTTTAACCAATATGGCGGATTGGATGGAATATGGCATTTTATAGTTTTATTTTATCAAAATAAATAGCAATCTTACTCGAAATAGGAAAAAAAATACGTTTTTTATAATCCATGAATCCAATTTTATTAGATAAATTTATAATTTCATTGATTCTTTGTTACTGTCCATAGATTTATTATTGGGTTCGCGCGCTTCACCGCGAACCCAATAATAAATCTATGCTGTCATCATGCCTATTGAAGATGTTAAGTAGATAAATATCTAAGTTAGAAGTAGGACCTATGTAATTGTTGTTGTGATATTATTTATTGGTACCGTTTAAAATTATTTATTTTACTCAGAGCATTATACCCATACAAGTGTGAATTGTTGTTAAAAATTAGGTATAAAATTGAGTACAGATATCAAAGAGCAATGTTGTGAAAAGTAGGGGTGACTGGGTACAAACATAACCTTGTGGTTTAGCTCTAGTGTCTGCACTATAGTGTACAGCAAAAAACCTTATTTTAGTGTGTAAACAGATCGCGTGATCTTTTCTTCTGTACACGAATGGGGCATAATCAGCTTGGATGACATAAACACAGGATAGGAAACGTATGAAATCACGTTCGACTAACCTTTGCGGAGCGAGGAGAGAGTGCCTTGTCATTATGCCCAATTACTGACAATATCTAACTAGTTCATGAAAAGTCGTTAATTAAATGGTAACTCAATATCATAATTTATGGCGAGACTGTCCAGTTCGCGGCTAGAGTTGTGGGTAAGACGAATATGGCCGATATCACGCGTCCCGTCTGGTTAATTTGTCCAAAGCTAACAAACACTACGTGATGGGTTTTAACATTTTAATAGTGATACAAGGCATTTGCTCCTTTCGACACGCCACAGTTTTTACCCGGTCTCCCATACATTTGTAACTGGATCCTATAGATATTTTTGCTATAAATATAGTTCGGATATTTAAAAAAAATATTTTGTAAATTGGTGTCGTTTATGAAATACTTAGTGCGAAATTTTTAGTATACCTAAGGAATACATTATTTTGTGGCAAATATGAATGTTATTCATTTTACTTGTATTACCTTTCCTTCGAATCCTGCAATATAAGATCCACACAAGACACAGAGTAATAAGTATTTATTATGGAAATAATGTAGAAAAAAAAATACTGTCGTAAAAACCAAAATATTTATTTTTGATATGATCCGTTATCACTTAGCACAGTCATTCAAATGTTGCAGACACATCAATAGTTTTGCTTGGACCCAGATTAATTATAATAAAACCTCTTCAAGTCTTATAATAGTACTTAACTAATGTAAAGCATTATCTAAATAATTATTAAAAATCTTTTCTGTAAAAAATCATTCTACCTTCCTACCTAGGTCGGTACCTAGATGATTTTAGGCTATAGCCTGCTTTAACATAGATACAAAAGTAAAAACGACACAAAAGTTCATAGCTCGATACACATATAATTTAAAGGAAATTGAGCACAAGAAATATGTAGGGTTCTCTGTATGCTTACTCTGAGTTTTTACATTGCAAATACGGTTGATCGACGTGACAACTCACCTCGCCAAGTGTAAGCGAACGGTCAAAGTAAAATGGACCCAAAAGCTCTTGCTTTAAAGTCACAAATTCAGCGTTTGGAGCGCTGGCTGTGAATAAATACACGAAATGATGAAATGAGCTCTAAACCAATGCAGTTAAGGTTCATTTTACTTTAACGTTCGCTTACACTTGGTGAGGTGAGCTCTCACGTCGATCAATCGTATTTGCAATGTAAAAACTCGGAGTGAGCGTACTGAGTAAGAAATGCAACCCATGAAAGTTAACAATTGAGCTTTAGGCCTATTACATTGCACTTTTCACAGGGACCCTTACACTTGAATCACTGTAGTGTAGTAAAGCTTAGGGAGAAAGGGTCCCTGATTTGATCCTTATTGCTGCCCACCTTTAGCAGAGGGCCCTGTGAAAAGTGCAGTATAATGGGCACTTATGGTAAGATTGTAAAATGCAAGTCCTTATTGATGTACACATGCCTTGTACACTTATCTATGTTATACTTAATTGTTACGTGAATGTATAATCATACAAGGAAGCCTAGAAACACAAAATAAGGGTTCCTTTTTTCCTCTTGAGGTACGGAACCTTAAAAATAATTTAATAAATACCTATACATTTTATCGCACGTTTATGGACTAACAAATACTACAACACACAGCTGTGCGAGTCTGAGTGATGAAGATGGTGTTCTTATTTGGACATTTGCCATAAATTCGTATCTATCCTAACAAATAAATACACCTGCAGTTATAAATAACAAATATGGTTACAACTTAATGACACCTCGAATCAGATCATCATAAAGTGTCTGAGTCAACGGTACATAAGACCCCGTTTTCTGATCCAAAAAGAACATCGGATCACTATGGGCGTTTACGTTAAAACCTTGTTCTACTAATTCTTTCTTCTTCAGCTTAAAGGTGGCTGTTATAGGAGTTTCAAGGAGTAGTCTTATAAATAAAGGTCTGGCATATGCTGCTAAGGAGGTTTTAAGACCCTTTGCCAAAGCTTCAAGGTCCAGTTTTCTTTCAGGGTCAAATATAGCTGCCATTCCAGCTTTGCCTTCAACGTTGGGGATCTGAAAAAAATAGCATAATAACCTTTAAGAGTATGACCTTGTTGAAATAGCGCATAACTGTTGATTATGCTGGATAAGCACCGTTGAACAAAGTTTGTATCTGGGTGGTCAGAAGTCTCCGTGCTTCGATGAGGACGTTTCATTAACAGTAAGATCCTTATCATAAAAGTCAGTCTTCAAATCATACTCAAGCTTATCGGAAGCAATTGGAAACATTTGAAGCCTACCATATTACCCCAAAATATCCCCTAAGAATCTCAACTGTGAGGGTTAAAACATCAGTTTGTTGCTTTGTTTTTTGGCTTTCATTAGTGCTCTACGCATAACAATTACTTCAAGAATGGCACTTTGTCTGAAGAAAACCAGGCAAGAAAACCTTAGTAAAAGAGATTGTGCTACTAGCACAATCTCTTTTAAAATTTTCTCGGTAGATGATAAACATACATAAATAGGCAGTAGGTAATTAAATACAAATAAGTATCTCAGGTACTTACAGCAACACCATATACTATTGTGTCTTTAAGTCCCACTAAAATGCTGATCACGCCTTCAACTTCTGCCGTAGATACGTTTTCACCACGCCATCTGCAAAACAAATCGAAATATTATTTATTCTATTATGTTTATTGTCGTTTCTATTCGACATCTATTTAAGCTTAAACTCATTTTTGACAACCTCCCTGGCGCAGTGTTGAGTGCTGTTGTCTTAACATGGGAACATTGGTCTCTGGTTCGATTCCCGGCAGGGTCAATTTGGGAATTTATCATTTCTGTAATTTCTCTGGTCTGGTCTGGTGGGAGGTTTCGTGGCTAGTCACCACCCTTCCGGCAAAGACGTACCGCCAAGCAATTTAGCGTTCCGGTACGATTTCGTGTAGAAACCGACTAGGGGTACGGGTTTTGTATAACTGCCATACCTCTACCAGGTTAACCCGCTACCATCTTACATTGCATCATCACTTACCATCAGGTGAGATCGCAGTCAAGGGCTCACTTCTAGCGGAATAAAAAAACATACTAAGCCAATCATACACCTTTCCATTACTTACCTAAAAGTATCTCCAGTTCTATCCCTGAAGTAGAAGTACCCATAATGATCCATCACGAGAATATCACCAGTGTTAAAGTAACAATCTCCCTGTTTTCTCACGTTGCGTACCATTTTCTTCTCTGAAGCTGTTTTGTCTGCGTAGCCGGCAAATTGCAGAATAGCTTTCTTGGGGTCGATCTTACCCAAAAGGAGTCCTGAAAATGTTTATGAAAATTAAAAAACTTATTCCGAGATAAGCTTTTCTTCTTCGCTCTTAACAGTTTAAGTAAAACAAAGCTATGAATTCGCTTCAAAGATCTAAACTATTTATCCCTAAACCTTTCCCCATTAGAATATTTTAACGAGGTTCACACGTCATAGATACTTCTTCATTATCCTTAGCTAAGCTCTAAGCTTCTCCAGGAACTTGGAAAATAATCTTTACAGATAGGGTATTTTTAAATGCTCTCTTACCCGGTTCAAAAGGACCGCACCACATGCATCTTCCGTTTTCATCCCGATAAATTTCGCCAGTTATTTCGTCACATCTTAAAAAATAAATATTTTAATAAAAGTACAACTAAAATATAGTAAAAATTTAAATTTGCGAATCGAACATCCGTTTATTTTCTGGAGTTGATACTTACTTGACTAAACACAGAGGGTATATAGAAGCCACAAGCCGGCTAAGAAAACCGATGGCCCCCACTTTGTTATCCAAGTTTACTAAAAAAATATAAAATTGTTGATTAGACACAGCACAACAATTATATAACAGTGCCCTAATGGGAAAGCATATAATTCGAAGAACTAATAAAAGTTGGGGTCCAAAAGTACTGGAACCTCGCATAGTCAGACCCTCATCTACGCAGACGGAAGAGTCTCAGGGAGTAGCTTGATACCTACAAAGACCGCAGTGTTTGGAAGTTCCTACATGAGACCTAAGTACAGCTATGGACACGACTACTCCACGCCACTCATTGTGCCTTTTTGTTTACGTACCAAATGTGCTTTATTTCTTAATTACTTACCTAAGTTACTATTTCCCTCAGTGGCTCCATAGAATTCCAAAACCCTCTTCACATTGAACCTCTCTATGAACTCCTCCCAAATCTGTGGCCTCAAGCCATTACCAATAATGATCCTTACTTTATGCGCTTTGTCGTATGGTCCGGGAGGAACTGCTAGTAGGTAACGACAGATCTCGCCTATATACTGAGTTGCCTAGTAAATAAAAGTAGTACACTTTTAGTTAAGTTGTACATATTTGGTTTATTATTATATCAGATTACTAGCGAATGCCCGCGACTTCGTCCGCGTGGATTGAGGTTTTTCGGTTCCCGCGGGAACTCCTTAATTTTCCGGGATAAAAAGTAGTCTATGTGTTATTCCAGACTATAATCTATCTCTGTGCCAAATTTCATCCAGATCCGTTCAGCTGTTAGGGCGTGATTGAGTAACAAACATCCATCCATACATCCATACATTCAAACTTTCGCATTTATAATATTTATTTGAATTGATGTACGTTACTCGATATATTTTATGAAAAGATCATTTAAGTATTACAAAATAAAATTGATTAAAAATATACGGAACTTTTAAATAATAGCTACGCTAGGCGTGACGTCACCGCTTAGTTTGCAAGGGAGAAATAAGATATTCCGAATACAACTCCACTCTTTCTATATAATACATGTTAACTACCTAACCGGTTCTATATTTTGCTATTTGGAAGGTTTAGTGAACCAGTCAATATTTCAAGTATCAGCTTTCTAACATAAGGTGGTAATTGGTTACCCATTGTCATTGATGTAGAATTTTAGTTGCCCACTGCCCATATCACCAGACATGAACACCTAATTACGAAAACGTTTATTATATAATATTATATCCTGCTATAAATAGTATCAAGAAAATCAACGTAGATATAATTCATATTATCAATCTGTCCAGTGACAGTTGTTATCGATCGTTAAGCCGTTCACCAAATATCTTGTCTGTATTTAACAAAATTTCACCATGTAACTAAGTGCACTTATTATTACTTAGTGTGTTTATTTACTGCCGTTTAACATGGCTTTTTGGAGATATAGGTATTATTATGATGTTCGCGAAATGTCCACGTAAATTTCGGTTTTTTGGAAGACCTGGGACTTTCTGTGATAAATAGCAGCCTATATATAGAAACATATTTCAGTACAGGTACCAATTTTGGTCAACATCAGTTGAACAGGTGGGCTATGAAAACGTAGCAGGCAGAAAGTTAAACCAACATACTTTCGCATTTATAATATTAGTATGAACGCCTAATCATGAAAGACCTAGCTTTCGTATCTGCACATTCCCCTGAATGGATTTGGCTACTTTGTCCCTTCAAAAATGAGCTGCATGCATCGTTATCGGAATGGTTTGTCAAATTTTCGTGGAATATATCCGATGCTGAATTTGGGACTATTTCAACAGTGATTCAAGGGATGCTTGTAGCATCATTCCAACCCATTTCTCATCAATGGAGGCTAAAAAACTATACGAAGTGTAAACGTTATGTGTTAGGCGACGTCAGCAGTTGGACGGTTTTCAGGATTAAAACAAGAAAAAGCAAGAAACAATTACTTGTTTCTTGCTTTTTCAATAAAATAATCAAGGTAATAAAGTACCGTGCATCCATGCTTAGCAATGTCGCTCCAATAATTGCTTGCTGAAAATTTCTTTCTCAGTACCACGGTGAGGCCAAGGACCAGACATTGTCCAGCGCCTAAGACACCACCGGCTGTATGGTGAAGTGGCAGAGGGTCATATAATACGTCCGAGGAATTAAGTCTGCCTGTCGTGTGCACTCCTAGGGGTATAAGGAGGTATCTGTGAAGTAATGGAACTTTTTAGGTATCACTACGTATTATAATTTCGGAGGGTGTGCTGCAGAACCTCGCAACTGTCTGTCTACTTTTTTTTATCAACTACAAGTTAGCCCTTGGCTGCAATCTCACCCGGTGTTAAGTGATGATGCAGTAGCAGGCTAACCTTTTAGGGGTATGGCAGGTATATTAAATCCATACCCCTAATCGGTTTCTACACAGCATCGTACCGGAACGCTAAATCGCTTTCCAGTGCGTCTTTGCCGGTAGGGTGGTAAATATCCACGGCCGAAGCCTCCCACCAGGCCAGACCAGAGAAGATTCAGAAATTATATATTCCTAAATTGACTCTGCCGAGGATCGAACCCGGGACCTCCCACGTTAAGACAACAGCGCTCAACAATGCGCCAGGGAGGTCGTCAAAACTTTAGCTTAGCATAATACCAAAGAAAAACGAGATGCTGTGACCATTGGCCTCCCAATGTGAGTAATTCTTCAAGGCAAGCGCCCGATCTAATTACCCTTTCCGTTCCTTTTCATAAGGCATGATAGTTATCAAGGTCATAATCTCAATATAAAAATGGAGACACCCAAATTATTCATCCATATCCATACCAATATTATAAATGGGAAAGCGTGTTTGTTTTTGGCCCCCAATCTCGCAGCAATACAACAGAGCAACGGATCGTCGTGATTGTTTGCATGGGTATTGTTGACGACCAGGAGAATGATATACTTAGACGGAAATTCAAATAGTTTCCTCAGAACTATTGAACCTAAGTTCCGGATGAAGCTGCAGGCATTATCTAATTAAAATAAATAATTAAAGTCATACCTTAAGTTAGTAATAATAGCTGCTTTAGGAAACCCAGTGGTCCCACTAGTATAGATGTACAACAAGGTATCTCTCGTACTAGCAGGCTCAACATCCGCGAATCTTTCGCTAGACATTTCTTCGAGTTCAGTCGCCAGAGGTATCGTGTCTTGCAGAATCGGAACCGACTCTCTTTCCGGCGAGTTGAATTGGAACAGCGGAATATCTGGTATATCCTTTTGGATGGATTTTATGACTGGAAAAATATTTAAAGGATTATAATTAAGGCACACATTAAAGTTATTTATCAGTAATTTGTTTAGATTAACATCAAATATCTGGTTTATTTTTACTGAGATCGTTTTTCTGAAGACGCGAACACAAGTAGTGTGTGTTAAATTTATATGAAGGCACAACACTCATGACTGTAGTCTGTCGTAGCATTTTGGCGCGCTAGGTGCATTCTGATAGGTCGTCATGCCTGGTTGCGTTTCAAAACATCAATATTTCTTACCGTCTGCCATCTCATCGCCAAACACAACAGCCTTGCAACCGGCTATCCTCAAGCAATGTATCAACTGGGGACCACGTAAGTATGTGCTCACGAGTGCAGTCGTTACTCGTAACTTGGCCAATCCCAGCCAAATGAAGACAAACTCTGGCTGTGTTTCCATAAATAAAGCGATAACTTCGCCAGTTTTGAAGCCTTGTCTTTTGAAATATCGGGCTATACGGTTACTGAATTCATCACCCTGTAAAGTGAAGTTTAATTTAGCAAATACAAAAATATTAACATAATATTAGGTATAGATGTCTTATTATTTTTTCCCAAATTGTTACTCCTAGAGATTGGATAAAGTTGGCACGTCGCGGAGGTGAGATTTAATAAAGGCGCAAGCACTTTAGCATTTAAGGTACTATCGTCAGGTGTTTCGAAAATTCGTGACGAATCAGAGGCTATCGCTAAAATGAAGAGTGCTACAATTTAGGTATAATGCAATTCCATCAGTGTGCGGCACAAATGATTCCCTGATCGACACACGCAAGCAAACATGTTCGCAGTGTTTACCGGCCTGAGCGAGATGAAAATGTTCGTGCACAAAAGATGCTTCACACGATTTTGGTGGAATCACAATTTAAGAATGAAGATGTGAAGATGTGCATCGGTTTGTCTTGGCACTAAGGTAGGCCGCCACGTTTAAGGCGCGTCTATTGGTTGATCGTCCCGCCAAATTACCTTAGTTGCAACACACTACAACAAAGCAATATCTCCATAATAATAAAAATAACGTAAAAATTGCAGATTCTGAATGTACAAACGCCAAAAAAGATTGGAAAAAGGTAGGTACAACAAAAATAACGCTAAAAAACATAATTTGGACCAAGGAGCATACCTCACGGAATGTCAAAGCTCGGTCTCCCATGATAAACGCCTTCTTGTTAGGTGCTTTCTTCCAAACTTTTTCCCATCTGCTGACGACTGTAGTTCCCGTGCTATCCCACAGTGATATTGTAAACATTGTGATTAGAAGGACGCGTAGGCCTCTGTAGACAAAAAGTTTTCTATAGTACCTACTTACCTACTTTCCACATATCTTTAAATTGGAATTGTGAGCAGGCATGTCATTTAATGCTCTTAAATCAATGCAATCATAGTGCAATGGCGTAGCGAGCCTACATTTAGAAAAAAATTGCAGTATTGTCGACGTTTTATATTTTTAAATTAAATGAAATCTACCAAGCTCTAATTACAATACTTATTAGGTACTTTATCCAAGTAGATATCTCGGATAGTTTTAGATTCCTCCATTATCAACGAACTCATCTCAGATTACGTTGTATCAATTCATTTGGAAATTTGGCTTCTCAATTGAGAATGGCTTTGGACTTCGGTCCAGTCCCACACTTCATAAAGGTGTTGTAAAGAAATTGTCGATTTTTCCATCACGTCGCCGGACGTCGATGATTACTCTATTGAGCGAGGTGTCCGATTGGACCTCGGCCTTTTACGACGGTTAGCTGGTTGAGAAGGGGATACAGAGCCATTGTAGTGCTAAATACAGGTTGCTATAGGTTAGAAATCACAGGTTCGATATGATTTAGATATTAATCGCAGGAATCCAATAAAGCATATCGCAGATATTAGGTGGGTAAACCTCACGTACGTACAGCCATTGAAAACAAACATGGGTACAGAATATAACGTCTTCTCGCTGATGATAGATTGGTGATACTGCCTAGGTTCAGCTCGATTGCATAAATGAGGCCTACATTTAGTAATTTAGTCCTTAATAATTTATTAATTTACTTGTTCAGAAAACAGAATTTACTAAGAGCAAACTTACAGATGCTCTTTTTAAACTTAAGCAGTAATGCCTAGTGGTATTTAGGCGTTCGGGTTCCTGTAGGTACAGGTTATCAGGGATTTTACCTTCCAAGGGGAGATCCTTGGGAACGCGTTTCTAACTTTTCTGAGTTAAAATATCATATTGCTACAACGATAAAGGAAAATATCGTGATGAAACCGCATGCCAGAGAGTTCTTCATAATTTTCTCAAAGGTATGTGAAGTCTGAGAATCCGCACTTAGCCAGCCCTATGGCCAAACTATGGCTCTCATTCCGAATGGTGAAAATGGTGAATGTACTAATATTATAAATGCGAAGTGTGTGTGTCTATCTGCTACGCTTTCACGACCCATCTATTCAACCGATTTTGATGAAATTTGGTATAAGGATAGTTTGTATCGGGGGTACTGGGCAAGGACATAGAATACTTTTTATCCCGTAAAAATAAGGAGTCCCGTGGGGATTTAAAAAAATAATCTACGCGGACGAAGTCGCGGGCATCATCTAGAAACGAATTTATCATGGATCAGCTGATGAATATGAAATTCAAAATAATATTTTTAATTTGGACGATGTTTCATCATATTCGTTGAAAACAACATAAAATTAAATGCCGGATGTATCATAATGCTAGAGTACAATGGACCATAAGAGGCATTCAAAATGACTGTAATTGAATGATTGCACCCATGTTATGTAACATCAGCTGACTGCACTATGTACCTAACTACCGTATACTTGTAGATTTTTATAAAGTTCTTTAAATTATGTTTCTTCAGATGTCTAAAGAGTAATGAATCATTTAAATGATTTTGCCTATATGCGAGTAATATCTCTCATCATCTGAAAGTGTATCAGCTTTTTTGCATGAAGAAATTCGGAGAAAGGTACGTGACGTAGGCATCGACGTGACGTAGGTACTTACGAAATACCAACAGTTTCGCCAAAAACAAACGACACGAAATGTTTCTCATGCAATATTGTTTGGGATCGCAACTTAAAAAAACTATAAAAGACCTGGACAATGATGAGTGAGTGATAGGCATAGCCTGAAACTATCAATTTTAGCCGAATTATTTTTATGATGTAGACACGCTATAAGACTTTTGGTAATATAGAAAATGAAAATTTGTATTTAAGCTTTAGATTCAAAATGCAGAAATGGCTTCGTGTTTCACGGTACAAGAAATTTCACTCTCGAGGTGGTTAAATAGTGGATGAAAGTTAATTTTCAATTTGGAATGAAGAAAATCGGTATTTGACATACCGGTTAAAAATCTTATAATATTATTATCTTAATAAAATTTCCCCGCAGCTAAGCACGCACGCAAAGTACCTAGGTATGAAACGTTGGACTGGACTATCGATTACATCTATTACTTAAGTCCGTATACAACGAAACTTTTGTTTTCATGCTTCCATAATTTCCCGAACCATTGAACCGGGTTTGCCATTGTTGAACTTTACTTAATTGCCCTTGTAAATTGTATCTTATATTAGACTTAGACTTAATTTGTACTTACATCATGTCCCTCCAGAAAGTTTTCTTCCAAATGTATACCCATTGATATCTATCTCCGGTCATCAAATAAATGCCCAATATCATGATCAAGGTTACTAGAAGTGGAAAATATCGAAGAATCCAGATCAAGAGGAGACATATGCCGGCAACGGATGTTAGAATAACACTCTTCTGCCGCTCCGCCTCTTCAAAGCGAACTTCTGACTTTTCTGGCATCCTGGTAGGTAATTTCACTTAGCTGCCATCGAGAAAATCTGCAAAATTCAATTACTTACAATGATACTATTTATGTATTTTTTCATATAACCTGCATTGAAATTGCGAGTTTCAATGCCTGTTGAGCTACCCGAAACTAGTCAATTTCAGACGAGTAGACATTGATTTTCTACCTGCTAAATAACGTATAGTAGTGGTAGCAGCCCTCCTTTCAATCCTGTCAGAGTATATTTTGTTTATTTCAAACCTTTATAAGTACTGTCCTACGTGAAATTAATAAATCATTTAGGTATCATTTAGCATTCTTTTATCATTTATAATTTTCATTTTAACCATCAACTAAACAATTTCACCTTACTCACTTTCAAGGAAGGCTGGAAGAGATTTCTTTTTAGAGATAAGCTTTACCTTTGTCCACTTTTTTCTATTAGTTTTTAAGACGATATTTTGTACAAAAATAATAAATAAATAAATAAATAAATAAACTAAAATTAAATAGTGATGCCCCACCTACTTGTGATCCTTTTATCTTCAACCAGATCTCTGAGGAGGATGTTAAGAAAGGTATCCTTTCCATTTCCTCTAAAGCAGTGGGTTATGATGGTATTAGCCGCGATATGCTCTTACTAATTATTGATTACTTAACACCTGTCATTGCTCATATTCTCAATTTTTCCTTAACAACCAGCACATTTCCAACGTCATGGAAAATGGCTAATGTCATTCCTTTACCCAAAACAACAAACCCGACTTCATTCTCACAATTCCGTCCTATTTCCATTCTACCCATTCTCTCCAAATTATTAGAAAACTCTGTCTGCAAGCAAATCTCTCTTTATCTCTCACGCAACAATCTCCTAAGTCCTTTTCAGTCTGGTTTCCGTCCTTCTCATAGTACTACGACTGCATTGCTCAAAGTAACTGATGATATCCGGTTTGCTATGGATAACAAGGAGCTTACTGTTCTCGTGCTGCTTGATTTCAGTAATGCTTTTAACTCAGTTGACTTTGATGTAATGCTTGCTATCCTCCGTTCTCTTAACATTTCTCCTCCTGTGGTGAATTGGTTTAAGTCTTATCTTCAGGGTCGACGGCAGAGAATCAGGACTGACGAAGATTCTTCGGATTGGGCTGATCTCTCTGCTGGCGTTCCTCAAGGCGGTGTACTATCTCCATTACTGTTTTCCATTTTTATTAATGAAATTTCCAAAGCAATTTCTTGTCACTACCATCTTTATGCAGACGATCTGCAGCTTTATAGGCACGCAGCGTTGGCCAACCTTGCTGATGCCGTAGAGGCGGTAAACGCTGATCTAGCTCATATCAAGACATGGGCTGATTCGTTTGGTTTGCTTGTTAACCCTAAAAAATCTCAAGCGCTTATAATCGGCAGCAGCCGAATGCGCTGCAAGGTTGACTTCAAAACTTTACCTGGCTTATACTATGATGGTACAGCTATACCCTTTTCCGAAAAAGCTAAAAATCTGGGTTTAATTTTTGACAATAATCTTTCATGGTCTGCTCATATCAATGATGTGAGTAGGCGTTTGAACTATTCCATTCACTCTCTTCGCAGACTTCAAAATTTTTTACCTTTTCGCACTAAAATTATGTTAGCACAATCGCTTCTCCTACCCCTCATCGACTATGCCGACGTTTGCTATTTGGATGCAACAGAGGAGCTACTCGACAAATTAGATCGGCTTCAGAATTTGTGCATCCGTTTTATCTATGGATTGCGCAAATTCGACCATGTTTCAGAATTCCGTCGAAAACTGAAGTGGCTCCCTATTCGCCTTCGCCGGAATGTTCATATTCTAACACTACTTTTTAAAATATTAAAGTTTTCTTCCCCACCTTATTTACATGAGCATTTCCAGGATGCTCCTCCCCGAACAAGACCTCTGCGCACCTGTGTCATGATAAAGTCACTCGAAGTACCCTCATGGAACACCATATTTTACGCCAAGTCGTATGCGGTGGTAGCAGCGCGTCTCTGGAATTCCCTTCCAGGGAATATCCGTGAGAGTCCATCCGTGGGTGCTTTTAAATCTAGACTGAAGCAGCATTATCTTTCTTCTATATATGATTAGCTTTTATATTTTCAATATTATTTTATTTTTATATATTTATGATTGTATAATATGTATAATATACTGTTATGTATGTATACTTACTAGTATTTTATTTTGTAACTATGTATGTTATTAATTTGTGTATTTCACGTATATATTAATATTGAGCTATATATAGTATATATATTAATATTATATGTATATGTTTATGACAATTATCATAAGTCTTATTAAAAGTTTTTACTTTAGTTTATATAAGTACCTACTCAGTTTTATCTATTTTTCTCCATTCTCACATTCTAGGGCTGCTGGAAGAAATCTCTTCTAGAGATAAGTTGTCCTTGTACATGTCCTTTTAAATTTTTATGTTTAGTTTTTAAGTTTGGTACTAAATATATAAATAAATAAATAAATAAAATAAACTCACAGATAACATAATATTTGTTGACCAATCCTAAATCTATAACAACCTAGCAAGTAGCAACTAAAATATATAAGAAATACTACGAGCCTTGCGTCAACTTTGCTTATCCTTGTTATACCCGCCCGACTTCAACATAGTGGGTAGAAATAATAATAATATGTAAATATATCCAATTATTTTTTGCTTTTTAGTTTTTGAAGGCGGTTTTTTTTAAATTTAAAAATAATTTTATTGTTTGCTTTTTAGTGCTGTAAATATAAAAAAAAAGAAAGAAAAATAGGTTCTCGAAAGGTAGACAGACCTGTACCTAATAACTATCTGGGTTCGTGTCCTTATAAAATTTAAGTTCCTTTGATTTCCCCAGGATTCCATCATCAGACCTAATGACCATGGGACCACCTGGAAAGTATACCCTTTCAAAAAAAAAAGAATTTTCCAAATCGGTCCAGGCGTCTTCGAGTAGGTAATCGGGGAACATACATACAAAAAAAAAAAGATTCCGACGAATTGAGAACCTCCTCCTTTTTTTGAAGTCGGTTAAAAACTCGCACTTATATTGCAGGTTATATGAAAAATATAGTGTGACGCAGGATAAAACACGATTTCAGACGAGGGTGAAGTTGCCTGCCTGAGCGAAGCGAGGGCTGGCATCACCCGAAGTCGTCTTGTTTCATCCCTAGACTATTACATCATTTGGTAGGCATAAACATTTTATTGTAAACATTGAAATAATGAGTGGTCTGTGAATAATAATTATAAAATCGATAGATAAGACAATACCTATGTACCTACTAACGTACCTACCAGCTACCTAATATTACTATAGAACTTCGTGAGTTTCTATATTGAAATATAAAACGCGACGTTGTGGTTTAGGAGTTATTTATAACCACAAGCAAAATACTGTCACACTGCAATACATACCAACTATGTATACTTACTCGTTTTTCAGGAAGTTTTCCAAACCACTGCTTGACCGTGTTTCACTGAAGCGTAATTTAACCAACATTAACTCATTTCAAGTTTTTCCGTAGGTGTTAGGTAGATAGGTCCGAGCCTACTCAGGTACCCGGTCAGGTGAATCTGCATTTGTCCGTCTGTCTGTGTGCAAGCTGTGTGCAACTTCTGAGTTCTGAATATGCTATTGGCCCCAAGTCGATTTTTTTAAAAATAATCTAGTGGTATCAAATAGGAATAAAATTGCGAGAGAGAAGGAGTAAATGCCTGGCAGATTTATACTGCAAAAATTTTAATTGTGTAGGTACCTGGATAGCCGCAGCTCTAACACCGATGCGTGATGCGACAGTTTGAGGTAGGAGTTAGGACCCACACCATTGCTGGCTAGGACCGAACTCATAGGACGTGGGATATTTTAATTCGAGGCAAACAATTGAAAATCAGATCAAAAATGGTCAAGTTAAAATACCTAAATGCCCTGGGAGTGGAGCCATTTAAGTAATTTCGGTAGGTACCTACCTATTATTTAAGTTTATTTATTTATTTTTGTCGTAAGAGCACACGATTGTATTTCCACATTTCATTCGGAATAATTCATTGTAAGTAGATTTGCGTAGAACATCATAATTTATTATTTTACACACAAGTAGGCATATTTTAATTTAAGTAGGTAATTTTTTTTTTTTAACTTGACAAACCTTACCTCCGTTCTAAAACTTAAAGACCTGATTAAGTTTCACTATGATATAACCCAATCTTTATATACATTGACACGAATATTTACATAAATAACAACGAATTAGTACACACTTACATTTTATTTGAAATTCGCTTTTGTAACTTAATAATAAAACACTAAGTAATCGAGTCGTTGTAAATAAACACAGTCTGCTTTATTATACAACAAGCACTGTGGACACACTAGTCGCTACTGGCCGTCCCAGCTAAAGTTCATTCATACAGTAGTGATGTGGCATTAACTACTTTATCGATAGAAGAAAATTATTATGAATCGGGGCTCGGGGTAATACTATATCTATATATACGGGCCAGGCACACCCTACGTGACGTGATATCTGGTGTCTGTTAAAAGGGGTAGGGGTGTAGATATTCTTTGCCCCAAATGTTGTCCCCCACCTTTCATTTCATTTCATTTATTCCTTTTCCTATTTCAAATAGAATAAATTATGTGTAAGTGTGTGTGTGTTTATTTTAATTTTCCTTAGACAATTAAAATCATACACAATATCTTTGATATTGATAAAGGTGTACTTAGGTACAAATTACAAAATTTTGCTACACTTAGGTACTTATTTCTACATCAAACTTAAAACAAAACTTCTTTACAAAAAAAAAAACTATAGAACAATTAAAAAATAACAAAAAAAGTACAGGTATTCAATTGAGCTACAATTAAGATTAGCCGCCGTGAGACCGCTCACCAACTAGGTGGTGTGTATCCATTCTCATACATTTAGGGTATCGTACATACCTAAACGTATGAGAATGGATACACGAAATTGAGCTCTAAATCAATGATGTTATGGTTTATTTTACTTTGAAGCCGGACTTTAACGATTTCATCGGCAATCCTTACATGATTGCACCTCAGCTGAGGGAGTCTAACACGTCGAAATTTCATATTTTAGTGAGAATGGCTACCAACAGAGGTCAATGGAAGCGAATGATCCGTTCGAGGGTAGGATCTAGCCAGGACCACGATCTTCAGCAAAGAAGGAACAACCGAAGAGAGAGACAATTTTTATAACTTGTCTGTGTATTAAATAAAAAATACTTACATTAAAACAGATGGAAAATATTTTTACGAGCGTAAAACATAATATTTTAATATGCCACTGTGTTTTTAAATGTGAAAGTTAACACTATGAATTTGGTTGCACTAGTCATTATGAAACCTTTATCTATTGATAATAGATAATAATACATTTTATCAAACAAAAATACATCAGTTCGCGTAAGACCAAATAAATTAAAATAGATTAAGGTATCACTAACAATTAACAACGAATAAATGGAAAAGGAATAGATTGCAATATATTATAATATAATTTTTTCGTAAACTGGTAAAATAGGAGGTCAGGCCTATGACGCCCCCACCGCGACGTCCACACGACTAGGACTGTGAGAAAAACTAAAGGTTACGCTAGGTTAGTGACATCGTATCTAACACAAATTTGACCTTTGTGCCCGCAAGAAAATTATACCTTGAATAGTTATGGTAAGGTGTTGTTTGTCCTGTGTGTGGTGTGTTCATAAGGTAGGTCTGTGAATTTCGATGACATAATCCGATAACACTAAAAGTAGAGTTGTTAATGAACGTTGGAATATTATCGCGGATTCGCTTACTCATAATATATCTTTCTGATAACATGCGAAATTTTTGCATATTTAATAAGTAATTTTATTTTGTTACACAGTTATGTAGCTCTTGTTTACCTACATTATTAATAATTATTATCGACCACTTTTTAAATAAATTTCTTTATACTAATCTAAATAAAGTTTATACTTATAGATTTAAAAATCATACTAAAACAAGCATCACGTTTAATTGTTTTTTAATAGTCTGGTAGGTACAGTAACAAACAATTATTATTTACTATCGTCTTTCGAATAGGTAGGTACATCACTCATCTTAGCGTATCGGCCATGCTCTCGGCCGGTTATCAGCGTCTGAGCTCCTTTAGAAAAAGTCAAGCTAATAAACTCTTTACTGCTTTCAAAACAAAGTACAATTCCCTTTATAGAAGACTTATCAACTTAAAAATATAATCATAATAATATAACAAATTTTAAGGCTCTTTGTAGAGCGTTCCGTTCTTTAACTTTACTCATACCTACTTCATGTTCGACTACAGCATGTCCCGGGTTCGAGTCCCGGGTCGGGCCAAAATTAAGTATTGCGTTTTTCTGACTAGACATTGTCAGTACTAGTCCGGAGTTAGGATGTTGGCAGCGTTTCACCCCCGTGCCTCGGAGAGCACGTTAAGCCGTTGGCTCCCGGTTATTATCACTAACATGATAATAGTCGTTAAAGCCCACCAACCCGCATTGGAGCAGCGTGGTGGGTCTAAGCTCTAATTCCCTCTCTCCTATGAGAGTGGAGGCCTGTGCCCAGCAGTGGGACGTTAATGGGCTAGCTCCGGGCTAATACTGAGAATTTATAGTTAGAAAAACCTAATTATGGCCCCACCCGCGACTCGAACCCGGGACCTTATCGGCCGCAGTCGAACATGCGAAACACTAGACCAACGAAGCAGTCAAGACCAATGAGGCAGTCAACATAGCGTCCTCTAACCAGCAATGTTTGAACAGTTTTTCAACATTGCGTCCTCCTAACTAGCAATGTCTGAACAACGTCTACAGTCAATCCATTCGTCTCTGGCAGGTAAAAGTAACAAAACACTGTGGAAAATACGCCGACAGCCGCAAATATGTAGAAGACCGGGCCCAAACCAATCACTAATACCAGAGGGTTGAAAATAAAGAGGATAATGAAGTTGCATATCCATCCCCATTGGACTGCCAGCATTGTCATCACGCCTTTTACCTGAAAAGTTTCGGACTTTTAATCAAATGTTTAGGAATTTCGGACTTTTAATCAAATGTTTAGGATGCCTTGCCAGCAACATTCCATGGATTTGACTCGCCCAAGTTATGCTTGGGACTTCAGTTATTTGGATCCTTATAGTTAATGATTGTATTTTTTTATTGAAAAGAGCCATCACCGAGTTTATTTCTGGCTCCTTTCGGTAGGAATGGCATTTCAAACCAGCGGTAGATTCACTCGACGATTCACAATCACTTGTAAAACTTTGACGTTTTTTTTAATTCCCGCGGCAACTCTTAAATTTTCCGGGATAAAAAGTAGCCTATGCCTTTCCTTCCCCGGGATGTAACCGTAATTTGATTAAAATCGGTTGAGTAGTTGGGTCGTGAAAGCGTAGCAGACACACTTTTGCATTTATATTACAGTATGGATCAATTTTCAATTCAATCTGTCTAGATTGAGATTTAAAAAGTTAGAACTCTCAATCCGGATCCGAGGCTGCAGCCTCTAATTCTCAGTCCAGATAATCCAGAGGTACTGCCTACTTAACCGTAGAGATTAGAAGATCCATCGCAAATTGAAAATTGTACATACTATAATATTATAAATGCGAAAGTGTGTGTGAGAAGTTAGAACTCTCAATCCGCGGATATGGAATTTGTGTGCGCAATTTCTATAAGAATCAGATCGCAGTAGGTACTAAAATCTGTCGCAAGATTGAAGATAGGTGCCTATCCGAAAGTAAAGCTAAAAAGATCTGTTTTATAAAGCTGAAATGGTTTTTAATACAAATAGACAAGAAACGTTTTAGTGCTTAGTAATTACCGCCACCCATGAACATGTACCAGAGAATTCAGAACCGCCAATGCTTTGCCGGCCTCCTTTCAAGAATTTTCTGATCCACTGCTTCGTTGGTGTACCCACAGAATTTCAACATGGTGTTATGTAGTCAAATCACACTTGAAATCACCAGGGAGAAGGTCCCACAATTTGCATGTCGTGGAAAAAATTAAACAGCACAACGGGTGGTCGCAATACTAGGCTTCCAGGGTTTTTATGAGGTTTTACAAGTCCATAGGTGAATGAACTCTGTTAAATTGGGTAGATCATTGAAATTTGATAGATGCCTAGTACCTACCTCAGGTAGAAAGAGTTCAGCAATCATCACATAGGGTACTGTCCCAGCTCCACTAGTGCAAGTTATACAGAAGGCATAGACGAATATGCCAGTAAGCCAATGTGGGCCCCAGTGGAATTGTATTTGGGTTCCGAGTGCCAAACAGCAAATACCAGCCGCTAGTGAAGAGTAAATCATTACGGGCTGAAAAAATATGATTTTACATCAATATATATAGTTAGGTATATCGCCTACTTATCGGAAATATAACGATCAGAACTTTTTTTTATTCCACTACAAGTTAACCATTGACTGCGATCTCACCTGATGGTAAGTGATGATGCAGCCTAATAATATGGTAGGGGGCTAACCTGTTTGGGGTATGACAGTTATATTAACTCGCAAAAGAACTTCAACGGGGACATTATTAATATTTGTTTCAAAACACTTGCTCGAGAAATGCACTTACAGAGGCAGTAAACAGTGCTTTGTTAAGTTAAATTTACTGCCCTTTTCTTGCAGTATTTTAATTTTTGTTAGTCCACTTTACTCCTAAATAAAAAGTTTTCTTGCAAGAAGTTTCATAATGATATTGACATAATGGTATTTGACTTTGTATGAAGAAATCTTATAAATGTGGACTGATGAAATTAATTCATGAAATAAAAAATTGTGTTCAATATTAAAATTAATTTAAGTTTTATAAATCGAAAAAGTAAAGCCTAAATAGTCAAGGCTGAAAGTTAAGAGCTAGAACCTAGAGCCATGAAGCCAATAAAAAAACTTAATTACAAAAACGCGCATTTTTTTCATGTTTTCTCACAAATGTATTAAAAAACGTTGTGTGACACACGGAGGTGACTGTGAAGGATTCTACATACTCGGGACCTTCTCGGGACGATGGTCAGCCCTCGCCTGGCGGCATCGCGCTGGCAATTGACAGACATATAGAGTAAACTAATATACTTGAAACTTGGACTAACTAGGCTAGAGTTCTCACCCGTCTTCCCGCGTAGTCCATCATATAGGCTGCAGATAAACCAGCGATTGTGTTAACGAGTGCGAATAATATACTGGTTAAGTTGGCAGACATGCTTGGTAGTGCCTCTTCGAACAGTGGTTCGGAATAGACCTGCACCACTGCAAGCCCTTGGAAGATGGCTATTGTGTACAAGACGAGGATTGTTAAAAAGCCTCTACGCGTCGATCTTGATTTCTCTGTAACGACAAAAAAAATTACTAAAAAAAAATTAGGGTGCAATATTTTCAATGGTCGAACTATAAATCTTTCTATGAATGAGTAGTTTGCGGAGTTTTGAACTTACTTAGGAATTCGAGGATCGAAAGTTTTTTCGGAGTTTGATTTTCGTCTTTTAGTTTTTCCTCCTCAGGTGTCTCATCTGAAATGATAATTATTATGAAAATAGAAAAAATCTCTCAGAATTGTTACTTAGAAATTCAAAAACACCTATGTGAATAACAAATTATATAATATGTCCTACGTATGGTACTACGCATAATAAAAATAACTACCTACCTGTGTACCTACCTACCTACTATAATAGCATTACGACGCATAAAAATAAAATCTCCGTTATAAACTTCCTGCAATTCTCATATACGAAAAATCCACATAGTAAAATATGTAAATGAAGTCGTAGTGATTTATGTATAAATACGAGTAATGCGCTACTCGCAGAGAGACAATAATTATAAAATATTGTGAGTTGCGACTTTTCCAACTGGTAGGTACATTGGTTTTCACCAGTTACCACTGGTTACAAAATAATTTAGGTGACCATCGCTCTCTTAACTTGTGTAACAAAAATATTAAAGCGTACATATATAAAACATAATATCCAGACTAATATTATAAAATGCGAAAGCGTGTCTGTCTGCTACGCTTTCACTGACCATCTGTTCAACCGATTTTAATGAAATTTGGTACAGCGATAGGTTGTATCCCAGGGAAGTACATACCTAAGCTACTTTTTATCCCTGAAAATTCAAGAGTTCCCGCGGGAATCAAAAACCTTAATCCACGCGGACGAAGTCGCGGGCATCATCTAGTCTGAGTACTTTATATTTTTTGATATTTATGTTACTTAGACTAAAAAATAGGGAGTCCTTAATACATATAACTAGACAACAACTAATGTGTTCTCAGTCATCTATATTATACTAGCCACTCTCGATTTATTTAAATTAGGTAGGTTGAATCACAGACCAATTTACTGTACCTACCTACACTGAACGTCTAATACCTAACTATTTATACTACATAGATTACGGTATATCTTGAAACTAAAGCTACGAGGTTTCCAAACGCGCCCGTCTGAGACGAGGCTACAACCAACTCAGCCGGGGTTTTTTTTAACTATCATCATCAGTCATCATCTCGCAGATCATCTTAAACTAAAGAACTATTAGATTGCCAAGCTTCCTTGTCGTATAGTTAATAATCCTTTCCGAAACATGGCTTGTGGGAGATTGTTATAGGCGCAACGTGTTAACACTGGCAATTGGCATGCAGAAGCTGGACGGTTAAGACCTTAATTCGTAGTTCGTAGTAGGTACATCATATCAAAACGTTCTTAAGGGACGCTTCAAAGCATAATGTGTAGTTTTCATACGTTTAGTGGAAACATTAAGCAGGATATCAGATCCACCAGCATATTCAAGGGAATAAGGTTGTATTTTACAAAAAAAAATCACGTAGGTACTTACACTGCACTTTCCACAGGGATCCTTAACCCTGAATCGTTGTAGTGTAATAACATTTAAGGAGAAAGGGTCCCTAGTTTGGTCCTTATTGCTTTGTAAAAGGCGACGCCAAAACTAGCGGCCACGCGCACCCTTTCCACAGAGCGCTGTGAAAAGTGCAGTGTAATAGGGGTTTTAGGTATCTGCAGACTGTAGTGTTGCAGACTTTTGAGAAGCCAATGAAGTTATGAACCCCTTTAACCCCTTTTTTTGTAAAAAAAAACAACCTGTGTCAACTAATTTCAATACAAATAAACCCCTATTTTACCCGATTAGGAGTTTAATTTCCAAAAATCCTTTCTAGCTATGCCAAAGTGGTTTGAGCTGTGCGTTGATAGATCAGTCAATCACCTTTTCCTATTAGGTGTATATATTCAGAAGAAGATAATTTATTACAATATAGGACCTAGGCATACGTAAAAAATATGATCAGCTTGGGATTAGACTTCTAAGGTATATTTGAAATAGGTTCACATGTACTCACTGTCCATTTGCGGGTTGAGCGCTCTTCGTATCGCATCCATTTCCTGCAAAACCTCCTTCGAATCAGGTGCCGAGGATCGATAGAAAGCGATTGAATTTGCGGCCTCCTTTTCCATTCCTTTCTTCATCAAATACGTCGGCGACTCTTTTAAGATCATCAACGTTAACAGTCCAACAACGGAAATAAGGAGACACGCATAGTTCATCATGTCATAATCCAACTGTCCTCCCAAGAGGTAGGATACCATAAGTCCAACACCATACGAAATAATGCCTCCAGAGGTCATGGTGCCTCTGATGGATTCGTGACAGAATTCGCTGATGTATAGCGGTACCACTACGAAAGCGCAACCTCCTAATCCTGATATGAATATAGCAAATAGGATGACCGCTACAGACGGGAATGTAGATATTAAAGCCCAGGTTACCTGAAAAAAAAAACACATTACGGAGATTTCTTTTTTTTATTGCGTGATAGGCTTGCGCTTGACGACAATCATGCTTAGTGCAAAGCAATGATGAGGTCTAAGTTGGAATGAGCTTGCCTAGAAGATGCCTATTCACTCTTGCCTATATATGTGCCAGGTGGGTACCTACTTATGTGGGTAAATGAAATCTTCAATAATAATTAATAAATGGATCAAAGAATTAAGTAAGTAAACGTGCGAAATTTCGGTAAGTGTCGACAATTTCCATCGGTATGGTAGTTTTTAGGGTTCCGTACCAAAATGGGAACCCTTATGGTGCGACTTTCTCCGTCTGTCTGTCCGTCTGTCCGTCCGTCACACTCGATTATTTCGGTAACTACCGAAGCTATCGACATGAAATTTGGAATAGTTGTGTATAGATATTATTGGCCCAAAGACACTGGAATTAAAAAAAATTGGAAATTATTTTTGTTCTTATTTAAAAAGGGGGGAAAATCGGAGGGTTGAAATTTAAAAGTGAGATAACTGTACTGTGTGGGGTATCATATGAAAGGGTTTACTTTGTACATTCTAAAACAGATTTTTAATTATTTTTAGTTATGATAGTTTTTGATTTATCGGGGAAAATGTCTAAAAAATACCGTTCCCCCCCTTATCTCCGGAGTTTACCAATCGAAAAATTTGAAATAATTATGGTCAATAGGAATTTACGTATATTTTACAGGAAAACTATAGCCAATGCTCTAACTAGCATAGTTTTTTTGATATTAACAATAAACCTCTACAAACAAAGTTAGTCTTGCGGTTCATTAACAAAGGTAATTATTTATTAATAATGGTACGGAACCCTGCGTGCGCGAGTCCGACTCGCACTTGCCCGTTTTTTATTCAATGCCTCATCGATGAAGCAAGGTATGTACAAACATTGAAAATCAGTGATTTCATTATGATAGTATAATAATAAGTTACTAGGTCCTACAATCCAGAGGAATTGAGACTCGAAAATCAACTGCTTAATAATATGCTTAATATAGGATAGGTATAAACAGCTATAAGTTAATCGGTGTCTGTCAATTCGCACTTGGCCAGCGTTGTGGACTATGTCCCTAGATTCATGATGAACTGTACCAGAAATGGGTTGATTATGATGAGATAAGGCAGTAGGTACTTACAACTTGTGGAATAGCAAACAAGATACAGCTATATTTTCTTCCCAGCATATCCAAGAGGAATCCGGATAGAGGTGTACTGATTAAAGCTGATATGCACGATAAACTTCCGAACAACGATATCTCTGTTTCAGTCATGGGTCGGTTTAGAGTGGTGTTACTTGATGCGAAGAGCTTGATGGTGGATGAGGGCCATGCAAACATGATACCTATGTTCAAACACAGGTAACATACTGAAACAAGAGAATATACTTAGTTATGTCGTAGGTAGGTACTTAAATAAAGACACCGAATTTCTTGCTGGCACCGAGTCTCTTGCTGGTTCTTCTCGGTAGCAATGGCATTCCGAACCAGTGGTAGATTCACTCGACTATTTTAAAGCACTTGTAAAAGTTTATTTGAATAAAAAACATATTTTGAATTTTGAATTATGATTCCTGCGCCAATGGGAACCTTCCTGGGAACTTTAAGCTTATATTTAAGCCAATGTCCTTCCCCTGGATGCAACCTATCTCCGGGTAAAAAAGAAAAAAGTAGTACCTATTCTTTAAATTTTCCTGATGCTGATGATTTCCTTGGATAATGAACCATGGATAGTGAAAAAAGAACACGTGTTTTTAGCAAAAACTATGAGTTGCTTAATACCAACTTCTTAAGAAATACAAACACTATACCTATTATTTTTCATCTTATATAATTTTAGTATTTCAATAATAAATACTTACCTATCAGCGTACAATACGCTTGTCGAATTATGGACATGGTAAAAACTAGCTCGCCAGTTAGGTGTTTATCCAAATATTTAATTATTAAAATAATTTATTTTGTCATATATGACTAGATCCCTTTTCGACACTTTTGATACTAAATAATAAGCAGATTCCTAGTTCCATGCTAATTAACGTGCCTTAGTTTATCAAACAACAAAGTGCTCTCTTAATACTGAGCAAATATAAGTAAGCGTAGATATTAACTATTACTCTAATAATAAGACAGATTAAAGTTTAACATCCTTGTTATGTAGTTATTTTATGATTTGATTTTAGTAATAAAAAACACACATTGCTTCACGTTACTGAATTATTAGTATCGAAATGACGATATCCATCTCTTATTTTGGCGGTACAAGTCCCGAATTCAAACTTATGGCGGCTATTGAGTCAGTCACAAACAAAAGCCGCGTCGCACTTCGTATCACTCAACCACTGGTTCAGTCATGGGTCACTTTTCATCTCCGTCTTGCCATGCTGTGGTTCACTTTCGTTTCATGGAACCATTCGTCTGTCCGTCAGATACGGACCTATGGTTTAAACAACCAACCAAGGCTTTGTACCGCTTGGATCCAGCGATTCCCTGAGACTCGCTTAAGATAGTCATTCCAGCTAGTCTTAAATTAGTAATTGTTTTCCGGTGCGGGGTCGCCGTTCAAGTAGTACGGCCCATTGCCACTTTGACTTCTCAACTCGTTCTATACTGGTTTTAGTTTTACACTTTGATTATAATATTGTAACGGACCTCTTCATTTTTAATTTGATATATGATCATAGATACGGCTCATTTGCTTGTTAGCTAAGCTAGCAACAGCTGTTATCTTCTTCTATAAGTAGTTACCTAAATTTAACTTCAAGCTGGAAGTGAGATCTCACACCATCGGATTAGAAACTGTTTGGATTTTTGTGGATGTAAGCTTAACTAAATAAGATTAAAAAGTCAAATAGTTAGGCAGTAAATAAGACTATCATCTGAAACAGATTCCCTTTCCCATTAATGTGTGTGATGAAAATTGCAAATCGCAGTGTCAAGATAAGAGGATGATTGCTGTAATAAACTCCATATAAACAACTCCATCCATCTGACTGGAAATAATAATAATCAAAGCTATTTGTGGCAACGTCATGAACCCTATCGCCCTTGGGGTGTCCTTCTGGGCTTTGGCCTGGACTGGAGTGGGGCAGTGAAGAGCTTCGGGGTAAAAGTTTCAGTTTCAGTTTCTTTATTATTGCAATTCCATAGTTACATTATTTCTTAATTAACATATTATAGTCATTAGTAAATAAAGCATGCTATGGATACCCAGTTTGGGTGTGAGAACAGAATAGTAGGTAGGTACATGGTGGTAAGGAGACCGATTTCATTAGTGTTTGTCAGTATCATTTAAGAATTCATCAATATTGTAGTAACATTTTTCAATCAGATAGTTTTTTAGCGTGTTATTAAACTGTTTTTCCTTTCCGATGGCCCTAGTGTAGTCTGACAGATTGTTAATTATTTTTATTGACATTGAATAGGGGCTTGAGCTGTGCAGTGCCAATTTTGACGGTGGGAGAATGAGTTTGTTTGCGTGTCTCTCGGGGAACCGGCGAGCTTTGTCTTCTTTCTTGGTGTAAAAGTGTATATTTACCTAGATAGATAGTTGTACCTATCCAATGGCGTTATAGCGGAGAAGACAGACATGACTAGTTTACAAGTCTGATGGTGAAATGAGTGCCCTGCTTGTCTACGCTCTAGCTTCACTACTCTTGACGTCACTATCGTCGGCTACTTTGAGGGGCTCATAGTAGACTATAATTACCGTCTGCCGAATTTATGCAATTTGCGAACTATTGTAATGACAGACGTCCGTTATCTTAGCCCATAAAGCGGTTATCAAATCCATATCACCCCATTCAATAGGTAGTTCGTTAAGTAGATGAGACTCCATTCCTATCAATAGTTTTGCACCCACCGGAGATTATAGTGTACCTAACTTATTGATGCTCAGTCATCAATTAGTTACTCTGTCTAGTTACTAATGCACTGAAGGATAAGATCCTGTTGTTGTATCAATCTCAGTTGTTTAGATGTTACTACCTCTTGTAAAGCTTCTACGCGTCGGATCTGTTGGATCTATGTTTGGGCTTTGTCCCATAAGGCTACACACAACATAAATCAATCATCGTTTACCGTATAAGATACCTACAACTCCGTGGGGTTGTACAAGCTACCTGCACAAGTCAGTAGAAATGGCAATAGGGGCAATTAATAGCCCTTTTGATAATACGAAAGGTCGTTAAAGAGTCATTCCACAAAGGTAAACTACCTTTTTGTTTCTTGATCGTAAGAGATCCCGTGATCTACAAACCTAATTTCCTTAGATACCTGCCATCTGTTCGTGTAAGGACAATTAAAAGACAGTGAAAATTTTACTAAATTATTATTTTTTACTGGGCAAATTCGCTCTCTTTAGGAATCTTTGCTGCAGCGCATCTACTGGTAGGCCCTTCGTCTCCGGTAGATAGAAGTAGCAGTAGATGACTGTGAGGAAGCATATCACGGAGAACAGATAAAATACTGGGCCAAGACCTGGAAAGAAAATGAGAAAATGATTAAAAAAAATTGGAGCGCCGTACTTTTTTAAAGACTCTCCTATACGGCAAGTTCTTATTTAACTTGATGTTTGACTTTGACTTAACCGGTTAGGACTAAATCGGGCCGGACAGTACCGGACCAGACCAGGCAGAATCAGAATAATAAACTGCAGATTTATCTTTCAATATAATACTATTATTTTACTGTTATTGTTATCTTTATTGCTGCTTTATATGATGTAAAAAATTTAGATAACATTAAGTAGGTTTTTCCATTTGTTAAACATATAGGCAAGACTTCTATAAATAAACTCGGATTAAACGGCCATTATTATACGCCTAGCTAATTCCCCGCATGGATGTCAATGCGAATCGTGCGCCACCTATCGTACTTATATGGTGCTATATCAGCCCCGTTTGTGAAAGAAAAACGCAATCGTAAACGTTTATCAAACGTACTCGTATAACTCGAACTATCGACATGCACGCGTCTAAGAGTTCATAGTGATGCGTGCATGTCAAAAAGCATGTATAAACTCCTTAAACAGTTTGAGTAATACGTTTTAATCTCGCAAATTATTACGATTTTCTGAGACAATTCCCCTATGAAACCTTCTCGCAATGCCCAACAACAATTTGTACAGAATCGGATGAACGATGTGCGGTATCATAGCCAAGCTATTTATTTACCAAGTTTTGGTCAAAAAATGGTTGGAATGGCTAGGGCATTAAAAATATATTTGCAAAATATATTTCCCGGGGAAGGACATAGGATACTTTTTATCCCGGAAAATTAAAGAGTTCCTGCGGGCATAAAAATCTTAATCCGCGGGCATCATCTAGTTAAAAATATATTGTTTAGAATGGATGTACTTACCAACAGCAGTGACTAGAGGGTTGAAGATAAACAAAATCACAAAGTTGCAAGTGAATGCCCACTCCACGGCAATCATGGACGCAAAGCTCTTTATCTGAAAATAGTAAAATAAACTCCTTGAAAAATATTTTGGTAAAACTGAGGTCAGTACTATTTGTCTCGTCTTTTCAAATACTATTTGAAAAGGCGAGACAAATCTACAATTTCTAATGAAACCTTATTAAAACGTTTCAACTGGTTGCTTATAGTCCCACAAAATTATTTGACCCGGTGACAGTGTCGCTAGTAGATATATGAAAAATCAAATAAAAACAGGCATAAAAATTAGTTCCAATTTTGGCCACTAGGCCAGCTAAGTTTATGGGACTATTATATATGTCACCGTAAGATTGTAAAAACCGTTAGATTATAATATAACGTTTTTTATCTCGATAGATTATAAACTGTCGACAGATTGTGAACCGTAACATACTGCTTACAATTTAACGCGTTATTTTTCGGTAAATTGCAATATATAAGGTATATTAACCCGATAGAACCTAAGTGAATGAAGTGAACCTACCTGAATATTCATGTCAAACCCTAACCTAACTTATAGTTCGCGCTCGAGTTGAATGCAGAGTAAATGTATGGTCACACTTACATTTACTCTGCATTCAACTCGCGCGCGAACTGTACAAGAAAGAGCCAAGAAAACGTAAAAACAATAAATATTTCATTAATTAATACTCAGAACATTGAACGGTTCACAATCTTTCGACAGTTCATAATCTCGCGGGATAGAAACCGTTAGATTATAATCTAACGGATTTAACAATCTTACGGTGACATATACATGAGAAAAGCATTATCGTTTGTACCTGATTTGACAACTAGTTTTTTTTGGAATTTCAAAGAGCGCGCTTAGTGATTTTGTATGATATACAGAAGTCATTAAAAGTCAACGCACTTTTAAACTTAAATCAACAATTTAAAATGGTTGTCTACCATAAAATTAACATGAGACGTGGATATAACGTTTTTGGCAGGTTCTCCATTTAATAATCACAATTTATTTTTTTATTTGACTACTCGTCAAATACCCATTTTTTTGCGCAACTTTCGCCAAGTCAACGCGGGATTAGCTAACGTAAACATTGAGGTGCATCTATTATATTATGTATATGAATGTATTATATTTATGTTGAAGTATGTTTGACAACAGATATTGGACTGACGACTTGAAGACTATATTCAGGAGAAGAATGGATTCAGATGCTGAAAGACCTAAGCCATCCTTAGACGCTTTCAGACTGATGTATGACCCATTTAAAAATGTATTTCACCCATGGATCATCCAAAGATCGTCGTCGTCGTCGCCAACCGATGGATGTCCACTGCTGGACATAGGTCTCCTGTAGGGTCCTCCACAAGCCACGGTATTACGCCGCCTGGATCCAGTGAATCCCTGCGACTCTCTTGATGTCATCTGTCCACCGTGTGGGGGGTCTGCCGACGCTACGCCTTCCAGTGCGGGGTCGCCATTCCAGCACCTTGGGACCCCAACGTCCTTCGGATCTCCGACCTATGTGCCCCGCCCATTGCTTCAGCTTCGCAACTCTTCGGGCTATATCGGTGACTCTGGTTTCCCTACGGATCTCTTCATTTCTGATTCGATCACGTAGGGACACTCTCAGCATAGCCCTCTCCATTACCCGCTGAGTGACCCTGTGCCTTCTTATCAGGCCCATATTCAGCCCATCCAAAGAAAATCTATATTAATATTATAAATGCAAAAGATTGGATGGATGGATGTTTTTTAATCAATCACACCAGAACGGCTATAGATTATAATGCTGGAATACCGCCTATGCGGTATAATCCTAGTAAATGAAAAAAAAAGACCTCAGAACCAGAAGTCGTGGGCATCAGCTAGTCCAAGGATATTGATTCGTAAGTAACCTCACCTCTGGTAAGAATATCTCCGCGACGATGACATACGGGACCGTCCCCGCGCCGACAACGTACGTGACGCAATATACGTGCATGAAAACCGCAGTCAACCAGTTCGGGCCCCAGTTGAGATGGATCTGCGAGCCGAGGACAGCGCAGCATATACCAGTTGCGAATGATGCGTAGATGATCAGAGGCTGAAGGCAAACAGGCATCTCGAATTAGAAATCACAAGTATAAAGGGCTACCAAAAAAATTCTTATTGCAAAACGTCAGAAATCAATAAAAATTTACATAAACAAGTGACGAACGAAATACTCTCTCATGGCGTCGTATTCCTCATTGTTGAGGAATTTAATTTCCATTAATCCATAATGGTAGGGGTTTTCTTGTGATAATAATGCGGTGGGTTCCCAGGGCCTAAGAGATCGGTATCAGATGTTAGTGATAATAACCGGGACCGACGGCTTAACGCCAAGGCACGAAGGAATCGCATATTCGCCATTTCTTCAGAGCTCCTTCCCCCTCCCCTTTCGAGCCTCGCGTGATTAATGGACGACCTCTTTAGCTAAGTCAAGTTATTTTATTTCATAAAAAATATGTGTAATAGGTACTTACTCGTCTTCCAATCAAATCAATAAGATATGCTCCAATGAATCCAGCAATAACAGCCACGATCGCAAACAAAATGCTCGATATCATCGCAGACATGCTCGGTACAGCTTGCTCGAATAACGGCTCGGCGTACACTTGTACTACGATCAGCCCTTGGAAGATACTAGAAGTATACAGCACGACTGATACCAATAGTGCTCGACGTGAAGAACGGGACTTGGCTGCAGAAAGCATTGACGTAAATCGATGGCAGAAAGTTACAAAACGTTAATTTATTTGCATTATAAATAAGCTTCGGTCATCATATTATGCCGAAGTGATGTTGATCCTTTACACTAGTTTAAGAAATCCATTAAAAGTATGCTCCTGATAATAGTAGATTAGTAGCCAAGGGCTGTAAGGCATCAATTGCAGCCCGAGATATTTAGGCGCACGAGCGCAGCGAGGGCGCCTATCTTTCGAGGGTGCAATTGATGCTTACACCCGAGCTAACTACTCTGCTTTACATCTCGATTGTGAGGTAAGTAGAAAAAAACCGGCATTACAAGAATAAAACATTTTATTAGTTAAAATTTATAGTGAAATGAGAACAATTTTCAGGCAAAATATTGTTAATTGCTGCTTCAGCTTATATTTTCATTGAATCGGGAGTGCAGCTTGTATCTTCATCACTTGCAGAACTCATGTTTGCACATAATTATAAAAAAATCCCAAAAGCAAACAATATTTAAAGTAAAAGTTTTCTATTACCGCCTTTTTTCATCTTTTTTTTTAATTTTTTTTTTTTCAAGAACGAATTTGAGCTTCGCCGTTCGATATTTCGCCTTTTTCCATCTTTTTTTTAAATTTTTTTTGTCAAGAACGAAATTGAGCTACGCCGTTCGATATTTAAAATTTATGACTATTATACTCATACGAAGACAAGGCTGAATAGCGAAGCGACCTCTTTTGTCATTGGGCTGAATGCATGATTTGTTTTGACGACCTCCGTGGCGCAGTGTGTAGCGCTGTTGCCTTAACGTGCGGAGGTCCCGGGTTCGATCCCCGGCAGGGTCAATTTGGGAATTTATAATTTCTGAATTTTCCCTGGTCTGGTCTGGTGGGAGGCTTCGGCCGTGGCTAGTTACCACCCTACCGGCAAAGACGTGCCGCCAAGCGATTTAGCGTTCCGGTACGATGCCGTGTAGAAACCGAAGGGGTATGGGTTTAATATAACTGCCATGCCCCTAACAGGTTAGCGCCCGCTACCATCTTAGACTGCATCATCACTTACCATCAGGTGAGATCGCAGTCAAGGGCTAGCTTGTAGTGGATAAAAAAAAAAAGATGTATATTGCCAGTATGATGGTTAAATGTACGCGAACTTTTTGAAAGAGTGAAGAGTTTTTTTTTATTACTTACCGCCCTAGGGCTTTTCTAGCTACATTATTACCCTAGAGCGCTAATTGGTCACCTACAAGCCCCATTTGGGGGTAATAAGGACCTACTTACCGAATATGAGAGATGTAAAAGCTTATTAAACTGTTGAAGATTATGTAAATGATAAAAGAGCATGGATTTGAATCGCTTCAGCAATGCTTACGACTGCGGTTACTTATGTAGGTACCTATCTTCTGCGCATTAATGTAATTGTTATATTTTTTAAAGAGCAACCACCGAGTTTCTTGCTGGTTCTTTAGGGACGGCATTCCGAACTAGTGGTAGATTCACTTGACTATTCAAAAGCATTTGAAAAAAGTCTACTTGAATAAAATATATATGATTTGATTTGTATTTTTATATACCTACCTAGGTATTTCCATGGTGACAGTTTCTTTTTAGGTGCCTCTGGATTCAATTTCTCTTCCTCGCGAGGAATATCTGGAATTGTTTTCAGAATATTATCTTCGCTGCCGAAGTTTACATTATAGATCTAAATTTTGAAAAATATGTTTCGAAATATACGGTATTTTCTTTGTTGCATTGTACCCTTACCTTCAGTACCCCCAATATCTGGATTCAACAATCGCTTAATGTTTTCCATTTCTTGGAGCACTTCTTTTGAACCAATCTTTATACCTCTGTAAAATGCTATAGATCTCTCGGCTTCCTGTAAAAGGCGAATATTGTTCTAGAACATTTGAAAGTCTTATACTTAATCATATTTGACACAATTCAAAGAGATTAGCTACGACATTTCATATTGTTTAAGTTCAAGGTGTTAATGATCGATTCGCGAATATCTACTTGCCTAATTAACACCTCCTGCATCGAAGGCTTTTTCTACCTACAGGTACTTATTTAGAGGACAACCCTGGACTAGAAGTTAGGATCTGTGAATCCACCATAACTCTTGAATAAAATAGAGCTCAAAGTTGAGGTCTCTTCTATCTTTACTGACTGAGTTAGACAAACTAGAACTGCGAGGGCCGAGGCGTATAGTGATGGAAGTGATCAAATGCAAAACTTTTGTCCCTAAATTTCGCTCGACATGTTAGTATTTATTTTGTTAAGTTCATAAATAATGGAATTAATAAGATAAGATTCAATAATACTCACTTTCTCTCGTCCTTTCTGCATAAAAAACAGTGGTGACTCCTTCATAAAACTGAAGATCACTAATCCCAGTGCAGTCAATGTGAGACCAGTGTAGTTCATCGCTTTGTATTCTAATAGTCCTCCCAGTAAATATGAGAGCAACATCCCGATTCCTAAAAAGATCATAGCACCTGACGTCATGGACCCCCGAATGGATTCTTGGCAGTATTCGCTCACATAGATCGGGACGATGAGCATAATGCTAGCGCTTAAGCCACAGAGAAACATTGCGAACAGAACTGCTTCCACGCTGTGCCATAGAACTAGAATTACCCAGCCAATCTGTGAACAGTAAACATAGAACATAGCAAGTAGACCATTGCAGACAAAGTTAGCTCCGGTTTTGGGGATATTTCTATTCGTTGTCGACCTTTTTGTGAACAGATTCGGTCATGAGCCATCATTACTACCATAACAGAGGCATATTTCAGTTCAATTGAGAACCTCCTCCTTTTTTGGAAGTCGGTTAAAAAATGGTTTTAATGATTAAGAAACCTCGTTGGTCTAGTGGTTAGCATGTTGACTGCGGCCGACGAGATCCCGGGTCGAGCTATAATAAAATTAAGTATTGGATTTTCTGACCAGAAATTCTCAGTACTAGCCCGGAGTTAACCCGTCGGTCCCGGTTATTATCACTAACATGATAATAGTCGTTAAAGCCCGGCAACCCACATTGGAGCAGCGTGGTGGGTCTAAGGTCTAAATACCTCTCACCTATGAGAGTGGAGGCCTGTGCCCAGCAGTGGGACGTTACTTTGCGGAAGTCCATCATAATGAAGGAACCAGAAGTTTAATTCGCTATAAACCGCGACGAAAGGAAAATGTATGTAAAATTATTATTAAATTTATTATGTAAAATTATTAATAATTAAATATAAGTACTTAATAAAATTTATACCACATAAATTTTCCTTTTGTCCCGGATTATAGCGAATCTGGTTCCTTCATTAGGATTAAGAAATATTGTTCTCCGGAAATCCTTGTCTAGCAACGGACGTCAATCGATTGACGACGATGACGACTTGTTTCAGTGCCTTTCATAATTATGATTCTATAGACTTAGACGTATTTTGTGAATTAGAAGAATTCGAGCAACACTTACCAATTGTGCCATGTAAAAGACGATGCAGGACCACTTCCTTCCAAGAGTATCTAGGATATAACTAGTAGAAGGCGTTATTATGATAGCGCTTATAGAAGATATACTTCCTAGAAGCGCTATTTCAGTTTCCGACATCACTCTATCCAGGGTTGTGTTCGTGGAACTGAAGAGTTTGAGCGTAAATGATGGCCATGTATACATAATTCCCATTGTAGTGCACACATAGCTGACTGGAACCAGAAAAGAAAATACTTTAACTAACCGACTTCCAAAAAGAAGGAGGTGCCTCGATTGTACCAACTACACGAATTTCGCCAAGTTTTCTGAACCGTTTTTTTGTCCATACTTAGTCAATCGCAAATCTTAGAGAGATTTTGTATTACCAACATAATAATCACCGTAATCATAGTAGCACAGCGTTAATCCATACTAATATTATAAATGCGAAAGTGTTTCTGTCTATCTGCTACGCTTTCACGGCACATCTATTGAACCGATTTTGATGAAATTTGGTACAGGGATAGGTTGTATTCCGGGGAAGGACTAGAATATATGCATAGGTACATTGTGTACACAATGGGTCAAAAAACTACACCAACCAAAGGATTTGCTATTGTTTATAATACTAGATGATTCCCGCGACTTCGTCCGCGTGGATTAAGATTTTTTGATTCCCGCGGGAACTCTTTAATTTTCCGGGATAAAAAGTAGCCTATGTCCTTCCCCGGGATACAATCTACCCCTGTTCTAAATTTCATCAAAATCGGTTGAATAGATGTGTCGAGAAAGCGTAGCCAACAGACAGACAGACGGACAGACAGACACACTTCCGCATTTATAATATTAGTATGGAGTATGGATATGGATTTATTGCTAGAACTTAATATATTATGCTCATATTGGCTTTTGTTAAATCGATCTCTTCAGACCAAAATCTGCCAAAATATTCGATATATCTTTAAAAAAACACTTCAAAATACTTACTCACTCCAGTGGCTAGAATCTGGTTTAGGATTGCCATATTTATCTATTCTACTATTTATCTACTCAACTTAATTGAAATTTTAACTAGGTATATTATTATAGATTGGATTTATAAAGCAAATTAGAGAGAGTAACTACTAACGAACAACCTACATTGATAGAATGAAATCTTAACTACATTAAATTATAATTATTAACGTACGTAGATACCTCATGAATTATGCCAGAGGGGTAATAATGTACCTAATCTGAAAAGATTAAGTGATTGGAATGGTGTAACTAAGGATATGAACACAGTATAAGGGAAGCTATACCTAGACCTAAAAAACATTGTACGCAGCAGCAGTTACTAATTATACAAATGCTTTAAACATCGATATATATGTAGGTACTAAATGGGTCCTTTCATAGAAAAATGTTGGGCGTCCGACTTGTCGTGCATGCCCCTCACCTGTATGAGCCTGTCCTTGTACCCGCCATAGCGCTGTCACGCTTTTCAGACTAGGTGGCGTTAGTAAAATAAGTTCACATTCTTTGTTTGACAGGGCCCGTCTATATAAATTGAGGTCGTTGGCTTGAAATCATAAAAATATCGGAATGCTTAATCAAACGAACCTTGAACTCAAGGGTAAATATTGTCAGAAAGATATTATGTTTGTTTGAAGGATGTTAACCTTATCTTACCCTATCGATTAGATCATAAAATTAGAGGTGCTCCCACCTTAATTTTATAGTACCTATACAAAAATATATATCGCTTATGCGTACGAAAAGACGCAATTTAAGACAATTATCTAATATCTATCAGTTAAATCTTGTCAAATAGAACTAAACTGAAAACTCTCGGTGTCATCATGACGCTAACTTCAATATAAATTAGATAACAATTTCTCGCAACGTTTCCGCTTCTAAATTAGCAGTTTAAAGCCTTACACTAAATTATTATGGTCCAGATCTCGCCGAGTATTATCTTTTATGGATCTGATAATACTCCGCGAGATCTGGAAAACTTTATGTAATTAGACCTGATTCATGTAAAGAGAAAAAGTAAGTTTTTTGACCTTTTAGAGCATACAGTTTTACTGCTTACCGCCTGTCTATGAACTTTTCGCTGTGAGTTGTCAGCTGAACGCGGCGCGGTGAGCGGCGATACATAGTAGTATAATTAGTAGCGACGCGCCGCCGCAGCGACGCGTCGCTACTAATTTGGCCGCCATTGTCCTTTCGTAATCCGCTGCCGCTCCGCTTTCCGCGCCGCTAAGTCATGGGTGGGTTTTAATAAGGATAAAGCGCAAAACACACAGGGAGCGGGCGCGGGTCGGGTCGGATGCACGGCGGGTTGAATTCCTTGTATTTATATGGACGACATCACACAGAACATGGGCGCGGGTCGGGCACGTGGCGGGTGACGCTGTGTGATGTCCATATAAATACAAGGAATTAAACCAGCCGCGCACCCGACCTGGCCCGCGCCCGACCCGCGGCCGCTTCCCGTATGTTTTGCCCTTTAAGGATTGATATGGACTAATATGATGCATACTTGTGTCGTTAGAAAAGTTTGAAATAAATCATTCATTGGGCAAAAATAATTTCTTGGTTATAAAAGTTTAAAATGAATCATTTATTGGGAAAATTTAGTACTTGTATAAGGCATCATCTTTAATTGCGTCAAAATTTAAAACCCTAAGGTAAGGATGATTAACAATGGTGTTGTGAAAATCAAATAAAAATAGGTTTCCAATTTGAATTTTACTTTATTCAAGTCTATGGAATGGTGACACCATCAAACTTAAAAACTACCATATCTAAGGTAACTATAAGAAGTATACTAATTAAATTAATAACAATATCAATCGTAGCTCTAGTTTTAAGATACCGTAGTTAACTATCACCATCACGTCTTATACTTTGTAAAACGTGACGTTCAGAAGGTGTACTTTGTAGGTACCTATTTTGAATAAATATAGTTTGAGTTTGAATACTAATTTGTAAGGGTTCGCAGATTTCAGCCGATCCTCTGTCATTAATTGGTCTTCTTACTCTCCACATCACTCTCTTGGTCTGCGTTTTCTTTAACTCTATTGCATAATATTTGCCAAAATAGAATCCATATTGGTAATATTATAGTAGCTCCGACATTGAATAACCAGTTTCCATAGATCTGAAAACAAAAACAAAAAAAAATTGACAAGTAGGTACGTAGGATTTCATTGAATTTTAATTATATTAACGCTTAGTCTAGGAAATGGGGAGGTTTGTTGTTTGGAGGCCCCTGCATTAAATCCTCAGTCATTGAAACTTGGCAGAGCTGTAGTATGCTATGAACCAAAACTTATACAAAAGAAATCCATGGGGAAATTAGGTATTTATACCTAAAAGTTAATATTTTGGACTAAATAACTCGATTTCTTTTTTGAATAATATTTAAGAAATAACTAGTGGTTATAAGTTCGGACGACTAGACCTGTTATTAATTATTTATTTAAATACAAATATTAAGTAGAAATGCTCGTTATATTATTACTTACCAGATGATGCCCGCGAATTCGTCTGCGTAGGTTTAGGTTTAAAAATCCCGGGGGAATGCTTTGATTTTCCGGGATAAAAAGTAGCCCATGCAAAGTAGCAAACTATTGATAGGTATTTGAATAACCTATTTTGTACTTGGTGTAAAAGATAATAATAGTTGACGCAGAACTTTTATTGCGGCGCCATCTATTAACATCATTGTTAAGTTTTTAAAAAATACTTGTGCTCACTAAAAATAAAAAAAATTTAATGTATAGCCGTTTTGGAGATAGCACCTAGACAAAACATATTCTCTTTGAAAGCCCCCCATTTCGACAATAATTTATAAGGAAAAATTTAAAAAAATACATTTAAAAATTTATATGCCTATGTACCGCTATAAAAAATTTTTTCTATCGGGAGCCCTCTTGAAATAAAGTTTTTTATAACTAAAATCAATATTCGGGTGAAGGCCATCGGTTTACATATTATGTTTAAAACTTATTTCACGCGGGCATTAGCTATTCGTACCATATTTCCGCCCCTGAACATCATAAGTCATAATTAAGTACTTAGGTACCATAAACGACCTCAATTTACATAGACGGGCCCTGTCAAACAAAGAATGCGGCCTTATTTTACTAACGCCATCTAGTCTGAAAAGCGGGACAGCGCTATGGCGGGGGCAAGGACAGGCTTATACAGATGAGGGGCATGCACCACAAATCGGTCGCTCGCTCAACTTTTTTCTATGAAAGGGCCCATCTAGTACCTTCATATCGTTAGATGGAAATTTAAAACGATTTATATAACATGGTATCACTGCTATGATTTTGTAGAGTGGCATCACTGGTCTGGGAACTCTATGAAATATTGTATATTATGGTGGACGTGTTTTTGTGTGTAAATTGCTAATAAAGTATGATTAAATGGTTAACGAGTGTTTCGCCTTTTAATATATATCGATGCTTACCATAGAATCGACGATAGAGAACATGACAGCCTGTACGGCTGCGTCGCGACCTCGGCCCAGCATGCTCAAAATTCCCTCCTCCGGGAACAGAACCCGCGAATACAGGATCAAAGCGATTGACACAGCAAACAAGGGCTGCAGGAGAAGACAAAATAGCCGCTTGAGGAACAAGGCTATGGCACTGTAAAAAAACGTAACATTCATTACGCGGTAAAAATTGCAGTCAAATACTGCTTTTGATTGAGGCAATAATCCCCCAGAAAATTAAATGTCTGGTCTTAAACGGAAATAATTGATGCAGTGGCGGACATAGTTTGAAACCAGGGTATGCAGTTACAGACAGATATTTAGCGTTCTTAGGATTCCGTACTAAAAAGGCAAGAAATCAATTGTTATGGTGCGACTATGTCAGTCCATCAATCCGTCTGTCACACTTAAATAATTAAGTAACTACCAAAGCTATGAACTTGGAATGGTTATAAAAATGCTTGTCCAACTATATCACAAATGAAAGAATCCAAAAAATATTATTATCATATCATACTAATATTATAAATGCGAAAGTTTGTTTGTTTGTTGGTTTGTTGGTTTGTCCTTCAATCACGCCGCAACGGAGTAACGGATCGACGTGATTTTTGGCATGGGTATAGTTGAGGACCTGGCACTAAACAAAGGCTACTTTTTATCTCGGAAAATTAGAAAGTTCCCGTGGGAACTAATTAAAACTTATTCCACGCGGGCGAAGTCGCGGGCATCAGCTAGTTATTACAATATTATCTTATCTTACTTCTTATCTTACTAATATTATAAATGCGAAAGTTTGGATGGATGGATGTATGTTTGTTACTCAATCAAACCCCAACGGCTGAACGGATCTGGCTGAAATCTACTTTTTATCCCGGAAAATTAAGGAGTTCCCGCGGGAACCAAAAAACCTCTAACCACGCAGACGACGTCGCGGGCATTCGCTAGTAATTTATAAAAAAGGCCAAAGGGGGTCGATTTTTCAAGTGGAGTTACTAGACCAATGTGGTGTCATATGAAAGGGCTTCATTTGCAGATTTTAAAGTTAATTTTTAATTTTTAAGTACCTAAATTTTTTAGGTAAGTACTTAAGGTGGATGACAAGGGTCTGCCCGCGAAATTCAAATTTAATTTGGTTTTTCACAATTTGTAAACTAATACGACAAAGTAGGCTTATGGCATTCAAATTGCGAGCCTAGGAATATCATCTTTACAGGTTTATATAAAAATCTTTACTTGAAAGTGTCCAGTTTAAGAAATTAGTCAAAATAATGAGTTTGACGTGAGTTACTCACAAATTAGTCATTATTTTGACTAATTTCTTATTCTGGGCACTTTCAAGTAAAGATCTTTATATAAACCTGTGAAGATGATATTCCTAGGCTCGCAATTTGAATGCCATAAGCCTACTTTGTCGTATTAGTTTACAAATTGTGAAAAACCAAATTAAATTTGAATTTCGCGGGCAGACCCTTGTCATCCACCTTAAATGTTATTTTAGAAAAATGTTCCAAAAACAGCAAGCAATTTACCTTCTTTTTCCGCGATTTTTGGCAACGACACCAACTAGTAAAGCCAGCGGCGTATACAAAACAGCAATACTCAATCCCAATGGGTAATTGTGCATCCCAATAGCCAAACAAGCCGTTGACAACTCGATTAGAAGCAATATATTTATCATCGACATGTCTTCAAACGTTAGCCGTGTTGACCAGAATCGTAATAAAAATGGCGTAACAATGATCAAAAACACTGATAATGATATAAGGCCGTAGTAGACTGACACTTCGGATGGTTGATCAAAGTAGGTGGCACCTGAAATAAAAGTTTATAAATATTTAACCTATGGATTGCTTTGGGATAGCTCTGTCGATAGAGAACACAAAAAAATGTATTAAATCCTATATACAATCTGTGTTGATTACAAAGATTTATAAATTACTAGATGATGCCCGCGACTAAGTCCGCGTGGACTAAGTTTTTTCGATTCCCGTGGGAACTCCTTAATTTTCCGGGATAAAAGTAGTCTACGTCCTTCCTCGGGATATAACCTATTCCTGTACGAAATTTCGTCAAAATCAGTTGAACAGATGGGCCGTGAAAAGTTAGCAGACAGACAGACAGACGGACGGACAGACAGACACACTTTCGCATTTATAATATTATGGATATAGGTACTAGGTATACGTGCAAATAAAGATTTGGCTGCCATACCCGCCATATTTGATTTATGATGACGTCATATGAGCTTGACACGAAAAATGCTAAGACAAAAAGCTAATTTATCAAAATCTAGGATTTCTTAGTTGCAAAACTACTGTACTCTATTACCTACTCCCGTAGTTTGTTAACTAACCATTGCACTTACCAATTTGGCTGAAGATCCATGGCGAATTCATAACAGAGTATCCCAAAACATGTACCAATAAAAAATTACCACCCACAGTAACTATACTAAAGTTTACTTCTGAAGCTTTCCTTTCTGTTATTTGATCCAATACAAAAGGATCATTTTCTTTCTTTTTCTCATTGTCTTGTTCTGTGTCTTCTAATTTAGTCTTCTCTAGCTTTTTGTTTGATTCGTTTTCAATTGGTTCCTCGTCTTTTTGTAACGATACCCATAGACATAGTGCGTGTACTAACATTGCACCACACAGAAGACAGAGTGATGGCATGTATTGACCTAAACCAATACAAAAAATTGTTGTAGATCAGTCTGAATTTTATAACATAACTTTTTCTCTTATCCGCGTGGCTTTAGGTTATTTGTACAAATTCTGGTCGATTTTCAAAAGACTTTCTCATAATAAATAGAAACTAAATGCAGAAAATTAAGTTAAAAGAACCGGAAGTTTAAAGAGCGGTTCATATCTCATGCAAGGGTAGTCAATTAGCCCCATTTTGAAGGTTCAGTACCTCAAGTTGAATAGAGTAGAGAGTAAAAACAATTCTAAATGTACTGTGAAAAAAAATAAACGATAATAGACTCACCAATAGATATGAATCGATTCGTAGCTGCTAGCATGTAAAAGAAGTAACTTTGATGGAATCTCTCCAGTAGATTATTCAGGGAACGTAGTATACTCTCCAAAGCTATGCCGAGGCGGAAAAAGTTCCCTGACGCAATGGTCTGCACCCTCGGAGGGTCGCCGGCTGGGTCGTCTACCTCCCGGCCTTCGAGGGTTACAGCCTCGATTCCAAATCGGTGGAAAAGGCCGTGGTTGCCGTTTGGTACCTTGAACATAAAGACAATAACTGTTCAGTCTGAAACTGACGCGTGGAAAAATGTCTTCATATTTTTTTACTAGCGAATGCCCGCGACTTCATCTGCGTGGTTTGAGGTTTTTTGGTTCCCGCGGGAACTCTTTAATTTTCCGGGATAAAAAGCAGCCTTTGTGCTATTCCAGACTATGATCTATCTCTGTGCCAATGTTCAAATAGGTAAGTACACTTATTTCTAGCTAGTCCGGGAATAAACGGCAATATTTTCTGCTGTAGTTTGTGGTTTGTTCTGGGTCTTATTTATTGATATTAAAAGCAGTATGTTCAACTCGGAAGAAATAACCATTCACACCCTCAGACTATGTATGCTCTCGCTACGCTCATGCATATATGCATATGCAATATTGGGTGTGAATGGGTTACTTTCCACGTTATTTAACAATCTACTATGCAAAATCAAAAGTAGCATTATGTCCTTCCACGGGATGCAACCTATCCCTGTACCAAATTTCATCTAAATCGGTTGAACAGATGGGCCGTGAAAGCGTAGCAGACAGACAGATGGACAGACAGACAGAAAAAATCTCGCATTTATAATATTAGTATGGAAGTATGGATATGGATGTGAAAGTTTGGATGGATGTATGGATGTTTGTTACTCAATCACGACCCAACGGCTGGCTGAAATTCGGCACAGAGATAGATTATAGTCTGGCAATAGCACATAGATTTTTTATCCCGGAAAATTAAAGAGTTCCGGGAACCAAAAACCTCAAACCACGTAAACCAAGTCGCGGGGCATTCGCTAGTAAGAAAATACATGTAAAATATGGAGAAGGCACTCACCCCAGCAATTTGTGTAGAGACCATACCCAACATGGTCCAAATGCCGCTAATCCATTCATCTATGTGAGTGTATGTAGGAATCCAGGAATAACTGTGTACAAAGAGGTATTGTTTTATGATGATTAATTTCTAGATTCGAATTCAAAACCCAAATTATTTATTTCATAAAAACATTCTTTAAAAAATAATTTTATTTATGTCGAGTTTGAGTTTGATCTTAATTATAACAGAAATGTGCCTGTGTATTGCAGTTGTTCAGAAAGTAGTTACTACTGAGAAGAGCCGCATCAGCATTTAGTAGTTACTCTTTATAGTACGGCCATTTTAAGCGCGGACAAAAGTTCATTGACGCACCTTCACTATGAAACCCTCACGAAACTAACTACGCCAAAACTATAACTGTCTCTTTCGCGCATATGAATAGACGCGCTTACGTGGTCGACAGTGGATTTCATAATAAAAGTCGTGACGTCTCACCACCGAAACATAGGTGTAAGTAACATTTTACGCGTCGTAACATCATGATTCATAATGTACTATAGTAGTACTAACGTATGTAAATATATTATGTACTTAGTAGTTCAGTAATCAACGATCAATTAATGTTGCGAATAATTACACAATTGCTACGTGAACCTTAAGAATTTGTGAATTTTTTTTTATAAAAACACGAATAATTACTTCATTTGTTTATTTTCTTTGCCTTTGAATTAAACATAATATAATAATCATATCTATCGACTTTCCAAATCACAGAGTTGCTCAGATTGGAAGCAAAACTAAACCGAATTCTGCTACTAATGACTGAAAAATAGCTTCTGTTTGTGTTTACTAAACTACAACGGTTAGTTTCTAAGATCAAAAATTCCGGGCTTTATCTTCAAACATATTAATAAATACGTAAACGTAGCCCTTGACGGTACCTCAATACATACATAGGTACATCTGGGTCAAATTGCTTATACCTCCTCCTTTTTTTAAAGTTGATTACAAATGAATCAATTACAAAACAAGAATAAAAAGATAGACTCCGTACAAGGAGCCGATAGATTATATTATTTTTTACAGAAGACCAAAGTGTTGTTTACCCCTTCATTAGGCGAACGACCTCTCGTTTGTTTGTTTACATTTTGTCCGCGCTTAAAATGGCCGTACTTTAGATAATGAAAATCTTCTAATTATTTTAATCTATTTTACAACTAAGCTCTATCAAACTCACCTATTTTTATATGAATGATGTATGCCAGATTTCACACACAATTTGTGTACTAAATTCACCAGATCCAAATTTGGTAGTTGTCCATTTAACCCTTCCACTTTTACTTCTACATACTCTGTTAACAGAGATCATTAAGTAAGACTAAACAGTAAACATATATTAACATGGCTCTACATCTTGAACTCTCTGTCAAGTCACCCATGTCAATTAGTCAATTAAGCGGGAGGTCGCAGGTTCGATCCCCGGCAGGGTCCACTTAGGAATTTATAATTTGTGTATTTTCCCTGGTTTCGTCTGGGAGACTTCAACTATGGCTAGTTACCACCATTAGTACTGGCAAAAATGTGTCGCCAACCAATCTATATTCTAGGTTTAATATAACTGCCAAACCCCGAACATGTTAGCCTTCTACCAACTTAGACTCTATCAACACATACCACTCGCAGTTAAGGGTTAAATAGTGGAGTAAAAAACAAAGAGAAAATCTATTGACATGAACAAGAGAAAATAAAGATTTACTTACTATACTTAGGGGTATGGAACTCCAGATTAATAGCTGCCTGTATTGATCCTGACCGTCCCTTCAAAACACCGGGATCCAAGCATTTGTTATGATCTGTTATCCATTCAAAGCCTTTAGTCAGCTTCCCTAAATCAAAACCGAAAGGACTGGGCTGCCAGAAACTACCAAGACTTTTATAGAAGCAGGGGGATTCACGTTTTAAGCCATGATATGCTTCAAGCCAGGCCTGCATACCAAGTTGTTCATGTTCTGTGATCAGAAATATTATGTCTTTTGCCCAGTATTTTTGTGCTGTAAGAAAAGACAAAATTTAAGCCTGTGGGAGACTGTTGTAGACCAATATTGTGGTAGATTGTAGTAGACTGTAAGAGACTGGGTGCTTGCTGAGGTATATTGTAGACAAAAACACACTTTCATGGCACAATTATTATTAACTTTAATTTTGATACTGAGCGAACACGTCTATACACTGTGTCAGTCTTGAGGTAAGAAAACTATTGTTCTTAATTTAGTACATAATATGTGACATTGGGATACTTATACTTTTTAATTTTATTTTAATATTATAAATGCGAAAGTTTGGATGGATGTATGGATGTATGGATGGATGTTTGTTACTCAATCACGCCCCAACGGCTGAACGGATCTGGATGAAATTTGGCATAGAAATAGATTATATTCTGAAATAACACATAGGTTTCTTTTTATCCCGGAAAATTAAAGAGTTCCCGCGGAAACCGAAAAACCTCAATCCACGCGGAAGAAATGGTGGGCATTAGGTAGTAGATTTATAAAATATAATTAATCTAATGTGTTCCCAACAAATATCAAACGCCTCAATCCCACAGCTACATGTTCAATCATGTTCCTTACATCTATCATTGTCTACTCACGTCTGGCAAATTGTGCAAATGCAAGCATCAACGCAATACCAGCTGTTGTCCCTTTCTGATGATTAGAGAGTGAGCGATATGGAGCTGTCACTACTAAAGCCTCCAGAGATGATGCGCGAGGTGCTCTGAGTATACCATATACATTTGTGCCTTTGTAAGTCTGAAAAGAAAGGCACAAAGGCATGTTTTTCACAGATTTTTTTTACATAAAATGGCTTGTTTGATATATAACTACTTTACTATGGACTACCCGATGCCTTAATCCAGTAGGAATTTCATAAAATCCAGCCCTATTTCTTGTCTACTTTGGTTTGGCTCACTGACAGTCCAGAAAAGTCCTGACTTTTCTCTGTACATATTGTGTGATAAAACTAAATTAAGGAATAACTAGCCTCTTTATTTAAATTAAGGTTGAATTTGAACAAAGTTGTATTATATCATCATAAATATAACATTGAAGAAAATTGTATAACGGGCCATACAAGATTATATATTCATAAGTTTACCTGTCCCTGTCCAAGTGGGTAGTTCAAGCTAAAGTTGTGGGTATGTACTTCCAGATCTAATTGAGACATCTTTCCAACAAGCCATGGCACTGGCATCTCATCAGTTTCATCATATTTATCCTGGAAAGTTACGAAAAAAAAAAACATGTAAGCAAAAATTAAAACAAAGCTATGAAATATTTTTTTTTAATCTAAGTAAGTACACAGTAAATATCTAAGTAGATAACTATTAACTAGGTAGGTAAAAATAATTTCTGTGATAAATTATTATTTTTGCCAAGTTAAAATTCACAGCACTGTTGTTGTCTTGTTGTGACCATGATCCATGCTGCTGTGTTGAAATATCGACAATTCATAATAATAGTACCTAGTTTTTAGTGTGGTATTTACCTGTCAATAAAATAAAATATTTGAAAACTTTTTGCATTGTCTTTGTTTACCAAAGGTTTCAGTAAACGCCTTGATCATGCAGACGGACAGTCTTGGCTGGGGTAGAATTTCCAATGGTTTCATGTAGATCACATGAAATAACTTAAGTTCCTAAACCCAAGAGGTCCGAGCTTAGATATGTATATTGATATTATGACAGTCACTCTTTTTTACCCATGCTGGGTATGGGTCCAACTGTTAATTATCAACTATCAAAGTATAGGTTTATCTCATTGACTTACCTCTAGTTCCTGTATAAATTCTGTAAAGAATTTATTGGCAGAATGTTCAGCGTTGAATTGATTTATAACCAAGCCAGGCAATAATGCGTTTTCCGAAAAATACGTTTCATTATTAAACTCTCGATGAGCTAGCATGAAGAACCAAACTATGGCACCAATATAACAGAGAAAACATAGCGGAAAGTGGATTCTTTTAAGCACTTTCACCCATTTCACTGACCCGTACTCGGGGTCTGATAAAAGACCCATTTCTGGGATACTTAGTTGAAAATTTGAAACGGGAGGAATAAGATCTGCAGAGTAAGAGATTCCTTGGGATAGAACGATTTGATTGAAACGTGAAGTGGAAAATACGATGTTTGTTTAGAACGTAGTACTTGTATCCTTTAGATTTATATTCAATTTAATTACAATTTGATCAGAGCCGGGCTCCCGGCTCCTGTTAAAAAATCAATATTTTAATTATTATTCGTCGTATCATAGTATGACAGTATCATTGTTGACATCCAAGGAACATAATCATCACAGAGTACATTGAATAAATAAATCAATGTATTCCATGGAACTAATAAGTACTACGTACAACTCATCTTTATTCATTGTACGTAGTACGTATTAGTTCCATGATGTATTCAAAGTTTACGTAACTAACTATGAACTTAATTTACATTTTTGACATATATGACATTTGTTCTTAGCAGTTAGCTATCTTTGGTATCCTCATTTGTGTTTCCTCCAAGCAACCAGGTTGTACATATTTATCTATGAAGCAACGTGTCATTGGCGAAGTAAATTGTGCTGTCTTGGCATAAATAAAAGCCAAAAATCAAACTAAGAAGAAGAAGAAGCTATGGTATAGAATAATATAACCATAATATTTTAAAGTTACTCTAGCCCGATCTGTATTCTGTAGTGCCGATTTGTAGTGCCACTGCAAATCGTCACCATGCTGCAGTGTCGCCCTGCCGTCCGGCAAGCCGATATCCTCACTCTACACTCTGCAACTTGCAAGCAGGGCCTTGCGTAGGGTATTCGGGCAGATTCATCGATATATATGTAGGCACTAGATGGGCCCTTTCATAGAAAAACGCCGGGCGTCCGAGTTGCTGAACACGTTCCGCACCTGTCTTTGTTCCCGTCGTAGCGCTGTCACGATCGCTCGTCGTGCACATAATTTTTTATTATTAAGTTAACATCTAAAAGTTTAATTAGTTTGGCACTGTATAATTTTAATTTTATGGTAAGTGTTTCAATTCACAATTATACATTTCCAAAAAAGCGTTATTTCTTCCTACGAGTATTTAATATTTTTATCCATTACGCAATCATTTAATTTCCGCGGCAAACTGTATGATTTTTTTTTTACTAACTGGCCTTACGGATATGACCTTTATTATCTATGACCGAGTCATTCGTTTTCAAGCTTTCATTCAAGATGTTGCAAGCAAGTTCCCGCTTTTCAGACTAGGTGGCGTTGATGGCGTTGCAAAAAATACGCCCACATTCTTTGTTTGACAGGGCCCGTCTATGTAAATTGAGGTCGTTGGGCAGATTATATATGTAGTCTGTGGGCCGATTTGATTGGTTGCACATGGACTTCTTTTTTGGCGGGAGAGGAAAGGCGCGAATTTTTAAATATTTATTTCTAATTTGTTCGTTTAAAAGTTTAAAATAATAATAATAGTAAAACCGGTCAAGTGCGAATCAGACTCGCACCAAACGGTTCCGTTCCAAATCCGTACCACCGCACAATATAAATTATTTTAGGAAATATCAAGAAGAGTCATAACAATATTATAATCAGCTGTGCAATACACTCACATAATATAACACTAAACTCCAATCCAAGTCCAAGGCACTGTAGACCTAAGTACCTATTATATTAATTTCAACTTGATTACTCCACCCGTTCCCTTGACAGACAGACATACAGACAGACAGCTGCAGACAGACAAGGACGTGATCCTATAGGGGTCCTACAGAACCCTAAAAAAGTTGAAACTCACTTCCAAAGCCACTGTAATGTAAAAAATTGTCTTGATTTCTTCACACTATGTTGAAGGACAGACATAAAAAGATGAAGATGCCTATAGGTTCGAAATAATATTAGCTTTAAGCAATTATTTTTTACCTACAGTTGGTCTATTATATAGAATATGTTTGGTTCAGGATCAGAAATAAAATAATAATTGTTATCTAATAATATAATATCTTGTTTATTAAAAACAAGTTGACGAAAATATTAATAATTTTTTAAATCACATTTTTCATTTTCGAATCCCTCGTTCTTGTCAAAAGCAGTAAAATTTCTTCCTCACTTTTGCCCTTTGTCTCCGGTATGAAAATCATTGTAAAAATAAATCCCCCGAAGTTAATAGCACCATAAAATATGAATGGGGAGAATTGTCCGAAAAGGTTACACATTGGAGTGTAGGTTGTCACCAAGACGAAAGTCATAAACCAAGCAAATGTAACCACTACTCCAACAACTTTGGCACGAATCTGAAATGCACAAAAACTCTATGAATTATCACTACATCGTGTTTCTTATTGAAATCACTAGCTGATGCCCGCGACTTCGTCCGCGTGGTCTTGGTTCTTGGGTTATGAGCCTTTCATAAGGACTTCAAGATCCTTTCATAAAGGAAAGTGTATTCAGTCTAGTGATGCGCCAGATCGTTATAAATGTATATCCGCGGATACGAATCCGGATGCGGATATTTGGTGTCAAGATCCGCGGATACGGATACGAATTTTTACTTTTTTAATCAATCGGAGTCGGTGCGCGTGACCTTGAAACTCACTACGATAAATGTTTGCAATTTATAGGTACCAAAATATATTTGATTTTAAGAAATAAAAAAATATTCTGAATGGAATTTAATATATTTTTTTTGCTACTTACATACCTATAGAATTTCATCTTTGTATTGAAAATTAATAATGTAAAAGATCCGTCAAAAAAGTGACGGATACGGATAAGAATCTTTCTTCACCCGCGGATATCCACTGATACGGATACGGATATCCGGAACATCACTACTTCAGTCTTTAGCAAAAGCGGTATAATGCCACGCGCAGGAATCAAAGAGCAACCTAACATTGCCCAAGAGTCCTAAAAACCGATACAGCGAATTTACGATTTCCCGCTATGGTCTTTTGGGAGGCCCTGGGTTCCTTACTCGGTTGGCTCTATTTAGGAATATTTCTAAGTATTCTCAGGTCTGGTCAGATACCTGCAAAGCTGTACCGCTAAGTGATGTAGCGTTTCGACACAATACCATGTAGAAACAGATGGAATATAGTACGATTGGAGTATGGGTGGCATAAGCTGCACTCAGACTGCATCCACCGAATTCAAGGGCTACACACACTTGTCACCTAAGTATAGGTACAGATTCCACTGCTAGTTTCTTCGAAATGACTAATATCTGCTTCTTTTTCTGGTTCTCTGATCTGGTTTTTTTTTTCTAGCATGTTCCCTTTTTAACCAGAGCCTGCTAACATATTATTTTAATTGATCCGAAAACTTTAGCCTTTCATTATTGGTTACCAAGACTATAAAATAACAAAAAATCCGAGAACATGTCAGAAAAGGGGAAAATCAAAAAATAGCCGTCCAAATTCGATGAGCGCTAGTCTTAGACGATTCGTCCAAGGCGCTATTATTGCTACCTACTTATGTATATTATTAAAATTGACTTACTCGAAAACTAAACATTTCAGTCATAATGATGTACGGAAGAGGTGATATTCCAGCGCCATACATTGCTACACCTAACATCATAGTTACAACTGGTAGCCAGCCAGGCACATTGACGCCTTGGTCTTGCACAATCATCATTACTGCTATGGATGTCATGGAGCATGCTGTGACTAGATATGCACCCACGAGGAGAGGCTGGAAACATGATAAATAAGTAGGTAATTGAGTAATATAGGAATTATGAATACAGCGCGTAGAAGAAGTAAGACGTCTACCTACTAAGGAGAACTAAAATTCAAGTAGGGCATTGGACTACGGACAACCGAAGTTACTTTGCGGAAGTCCATGATAAATAAGGAACAACTAGCTTAATGGCTGTAATCCGCCAAAGCAGACAAATCTATGTGGTGAAGTTTGCACGTGTAGCTTGCGATACTCGCCGTCCAATAAGCCAGCAATTCGCACTGGCACAACACCATACCACACAAACCTGATGGCAAATTATTCTCAACGTATGTTTCACTCCGATATCGGAGCGTCCTCGAGATGTTGACGACAATGCACGAGTATACTCGTACACTGACTCGAGTCAACACTTGAGTGTAGATTTGTCTGCTTTTGCTGATCACAGCGAATTAAGCTTCATGTTCCATAATTCTAATTTATAGTTTCTTTACAAACGTCCCATACAGTAGGTAGATATGCCACAGATAAATCCAGTAAAATATGCCTCTTATTCTCGCCCAGTTTTTATTATTGAGAAAACAGGAGGAAGCAGTCGCAGTCACGTGAAAGACGTGCTTTATAAGTTACGCCCGAGATCAAAACGTTTAAACCTTCAAAATTAATTAAGGTGTACTTATAGGTATAGTTTGCACTGCTAATATTTGACATGGTGGCATGCAAAAAATATCATGGAATGCCTCCAAACATTTATAATTAAGTTTAATTAAAATAATTCCGTTGCCCTTACCCTTCTTCCGAATTTTTCCACGCACGCTGCAAGAGCTAAAGTGCTGATGATAATAACAACAGGAAAGCTGAGCGTCTGAATTTCAGGGCTTATATCAAATTTCGCTCCCGTTGAAATTAAGATAGTGGATGCATATGTCATTATAGCGTACGAGCCGTTCAATCCATGGAACATGAAACTAAACATGATGAAAATAAAACCACGACGCCAGGACTCTTCTTTTACTGAAAAAAATGAATTTATTAACGTGAGAGCATCGTAGTCTCCACTTACCTTTCTTATAAAGGCAATATACGCCTTAAAGCTATCTCGTTTTTGCATTGACAGTTTGGAATATGGCGAAATCTTTAGGTATTTAATCTGAGATCGTAGTACTTATTAGTTCCATGCGTGAGAGATTTAAAAGGGATCTCTATGGGAATTGTGAGGAGCTAAAATACCCACGACATTAATCATACTAATATTATAAATGTGAAAAAATTATTGTTTATTGGTTTGTTGAGTTGTCCTTCAATCACGCTGCAACGGAGCAACGGATTGACGTGATGACGATGACGTTTTTGCATGGGTATAGTTGATGACCTGGAGCCTATATATCACTATATAGGCTAATTTTTATCCCGGAAAATTTAGGAGTTCCCGTGGGAATTCAAAAAAAATCCACGCGGGTGAATTCGCGGGCATCATTTCTAGCTAGTATTTTCATACTCATTTATGAAATGAAATGAAATGAAATGAAATGAAATGAAATGAAATGAAATGAAATGAAATGAAATGAAATGAAATGAAATGAAAATGAAATGAAATGAAATGAAAATATACTTTATTGTACACCATACATAAAACACATTTAAAATACAAGAAATTATGGAAAACTGTACAAGAGGCGGCCTTATCGCTGAGAAGCGATCTCTTCCAGGCAACCATCATCATTTATGAATTATTTATTTATATTTAACCTCTGCCCTTATGGTTTTAGTAACTAAACTACATTATTTTTGTGTGTGACGTATTTAAAAAAAAAATTAAAATTAAGTTTCATATTAAGGCATTTTCATGATACGTTTCTATACGACCGGTCACATAAAAAAAAAACTTCTTGGATTGGGTCTTTATTGGATGGACAGTTTTACACAATTTACGATCAATGACTATTAATTTAATATCCACCCATAAACATAAGTTACACAATCGCACTAAGGAGATGAAATCCAAGATTCTTTGTCAACACGTAAAAACGAGCGAAATTGTAGTGCACGACACAACGTTTTTGAAGGAGTGGTGGATTAAATTTTAAATACGACCATTTAATTCATTGATGTAGAATTTTTTTAGTAAATGATTTAATTAAATAAATTGCATTTAAATTATTTACCTATTCCAAGAATACTAAGATTGGGTAGAGTTTTAAAATGCTCTTCTTCTTTCTGCATGCCGTTTACAATACTTTGCACAATTTGATCATCCTTTTCTAGCCCTCTTAAAAATGCAACCGTTTCTACTGCTTCCTGCAAGTCAATATTATTATTTTGAATCATGAATAAAATTTTAGTGAAAATAAATAGGTTTTTACAAAATAATAAAAAAGTTACGCACATTTATTTTTCCCCGTTTTACCAGGAATGCAGGAGATTCGGGAGCTTTGAGTAATATTAAGGCTGTAAAAATTGGGAAACTCAGCCCAACCGCAATCACTGTATAATAACTCCAATATGCTCCGATAATATACATGATGAGTAAGCCCACAGTCTGTAAAAGCATGGGCAAAGTACCCAAAACTCCTCTCATGTCATCTTGGCTAATTTCCTTGACGTACATTGGAACGACGTTGAAACAGCCCCCAGCAGCTAAACCAGCAAATAATCGAGCTATTATGAGCGTTGTTGTGGAAGAATAGGATAGTTTGATTACCCACGAAATCTGAAAAGAAACTAATTAAAATGGGAATTTTGTGAACCATTAAAAAATAAAGTAGATGCCAACGTTTTTGCAATACAGACAAGGACAAAAGTCAAAACGTGTCAGTAAACTCAATTTGTTTTTGAGCGAACCATATACCCACCGCTTCTGGAACAGCTATGAGTATTGTACCCATCTTTCTTCCATATACATCAGCGATGTATGAGTAAATTGATACCCCGAATATTGCTGACATACTCATTGCACTAGCTATCCAAGATACTGTGCTATCTGATAATGGGTAGCCAACAGGAGAGGCTTCAGATTGAAGGATCTTGGTCGTTGGCGAGATCCAACCACACTCCATACCATACGCAAGGAGTGTAACACTTGCTGAAAAAGAAGAAGTGAAAATTATTTGTAGATACGTCGACACAGAAGTTATGTAGAAAAGCAGAGGTACTTATGAAAAATTGGGACAAAAGATTGGGAGAGATATTTTTTTTAATTTTTTTTTTAATAAGGAAGTGATGGACATATAAAATTATAGTATTGATTTAGATACCTACCTCCCTTAATTATTACTAAAATTTTGAATATCAGCTGTTGGAATATAACGTTTCCTTAGTAAACAGTAATTATTATTGAATATTCCCCATGAATTTTGCTCATCGAGCCTTGTAGATATCAGCTGTTTGAGGACTGAGGACTTCTCTATTTTTTTAAAATTAATCACTCTTACTTACCTATTAAAGCAAACGTCCATTGTAGATGTGTGTGTCCCTTCTTGAAATCTTTCTCCATTTTTATTTACTTATTTGATATTATTTAGTAACTAAATTTATTAATAATTATTCTTATCAAAATTTACTAGCTTAAATTATTTATAACTATGTATTTTATTCTTATCAATTTAACAACACAAAAGTATTATTTAAAAAAAATCTTATATTTAACGGGATTTTGTTCCCGATATCACAGTTACTCGTAACATCTCATTTTAGATTTGCGTTGAACATAGCAAAACCAGCTATTTATAATATTATCGGCTTCCATATTGTTTTGTATACAGTGTGATTATAATTGCTATTTTAGTATTAATATACCTACTTACTGCAGGCTCATTAAATTATACATATTCTTCAAATTATTTGCCGCAAATAATATAGTTAGCTCGTACCTCAATGTTATTTTTGTAACCACTATGTGTGATTTATTTTGCTCAGTGCACTTTTTAAATCACATTAATGAATATTAATTATAGTATTATAAATAATTAACAATATTATTAAAATCATAATAAATTTAAGTATCAAATAAAATAATTCATTGCGATCTTCCTATTTAAGTAAAACTAAGAAAACATCTTGTTAGAATTACTGTGTAACCTTTAATCAATTCAAACTTTAATTTTTCTTTTGTTTGAGTTGCAATAAGAAAAGTTAAGTTAGGCAATTATTAGTTTTACCCTTTAAAACATCCAGTGAATTAATTAGTATTTATTATTTTAAGAATATACTGTTTACCTGCATTAGTATGTCATGTGAATACGGTACACACTGTAATCTAGGATAATTTATTGTTTTAAGATACCTACTTATTTATAACTGGCGTCGGTAATATTATTATTTAAAAAGCTTGTAGGTACACAGAGTAAAAGGTTTCTTATTTTTTTTAGTTTCTTTTTCTTTCTTTCACCACTAATAAAACACATCTGCAGGCATTTTTATTAATTTTTGGCATACAAGTTAAAGTATTCAAAAACCGGCCAAGTGGGTGTCGGGCCAAGCGCAGTTTACTTAGGGTATGCACTATGCGGGCATTTTATACGTTGGTGGACTATTACTCGTAAACTTGTAAAGTCTACTTAGATGTGATAGTTTTCCTTTTAACTTCAATAAATAGACTATTTCAATGAATTTTTTCACATCTCCAGAAAAATGGTTTACCTGGCTGAGGGGGGGCGCTGAACTTTAACAAAAATTAGCACTTTAGAGGTTAATATTTTGTAAAAGGATACCTAAATCGAAAAATGGCTAAAAAATTTAGGTATGCTACACTATTTTTGAATGACCTATCCAACAACATCCCACACCATGGGATAGACGAGAAAAAAGAATGTCATCCCCACTTGTCGCGTAGGGGAGGTACTCTAAAAAAATGTTAAATTTTTTATTTTACCACTTTTTCGGCGTGTATACCCATGCCAAATTACAGCTTTCTAGTACTAATAGTCTGTGAGCTAAGCCAACTTAGCTCAGCTAAGACGGACGGACGGACGGGTTCCTTGTTGACTAAAAAAAACTAAACTTTAAAAACCATTCAGTTTTCTGCCGCTAGTCCAACATCTAAGTCAGGTACTTACTAATTTGAAAAAGTAAAGGAAGCTCCGATTTTTTTATTCCTCTGTGTGATTGGTCCGTAAGATTTTTTGTAGATAAATATAATGTTATGCTTGGTAAATATTGACTTGTATTTTGATGATAAGATAATACTTATTTGAAATGTTGACGTATTACATTTTGGCTGAATGTGACGCAATCATAGTTTTTTTTTAATGTAATCTACCATACTTGGTATCTTAGTATTTTTGTAGTAGTATTTTAGTATCTTTTAACAAGTCAAAAATATTTCCAATACTGTTTCGTATAGCCGGCACCTCTTCGTTTCTAACATTTTTGCAACTATCTACTTACTACCATAGAGGCGGTAGAGAAGGCACCTATATTTGGTTAGGAATAAAACTTTACAATAGGCTGTCCTCCTTAATAATTATTATTAACGCTATGGTAAATTATGGTGGCAATGTTAGGGGCCAACAAAGGCTTTATTTTTAAGAATAAAAACATCAAATTTTATAGTAACATTTTATTAGTAAAACAAAATACAATTTGCACCTTAAAAATAATAGTTTAAATAAATAAATAAAAAAGTTCCTTATATGTATCTTTCCATACAGTAAAACTAAAATAATTTATAGACTTGCAGTTTTTCACTTCTTGCGTACTTAGTTAAAGCATTTAAAGATCCAAACTATTCATCCTCATCCAATAATGTATCTAACCAGGACGACATGGGTTCTAAGGAGATTCTTGTAACAATGGTCGGACTTGGATAAGTCGAACATTTATCCGAAACCCATCCGGAGGTGATTCCCCAAAGACCATCGTCAGCGATAATAGGAGATCCAACGTCAGGCTACAAAAATAATAATTATTAAAAGAAAGTAAACAATTGTATGAACGCCAAGATCAACAATATGACTTAGGAAAGCTAAGAATTTTGAATTGGAAGAAATCATTTTAATTATATTATTACGAAAAATAAAAAAAATAAATTTATTAGTCATACCATGCAGGGACTATGGTGTGATATGATGGGCTCCAAACAAAGACTTGATACATCCAGGGTATAATTATATGTTTGCATTACATTATAACACTTTTCCCAAGGTATCATCTTCTGGGTGGACACTCGCATGCTGTTCTGTTTCATACGCTCTTTTGCCGACTTGGCTAGTATTTTGCCATGAACCTAAAAAATTCAGAATTGATTAAGCTCAAACACTTATTGGTACAGAAACTAGTAAATTTTAGGAATAACTCTTCACTTACTATTAATCTCGGCCAATAGGTCGCCAAAAATTTTCCTCTAACTATTGATTCTTTAATAACCGACAAACTTATGGGTCTAATATTTTCTGAGCACTGTACAAGCTGTCCAATTTTAAGCATTGCTAAATCAAAACTGGGCTCGTTGTAGACGTATGATGGATGAATTTCTATTCCTTTAAAAGGAACTAGGGCTCCACCTTTCTTGCAGTTCACTGATCCTAGTCGAGCCCTAAACAGTTTGATAGTTTCTCTTATGCTGCAATAAAATATAATAACAAAGTCTTATATTAATAATTTTAAAGTAGTTGCCACTTTACGGTTTTGTGTTATCTGCTGTGCTTGCAGATTTTTATAAGGTCGCTAATACTGTTTTACACATTTCTCATGTAATAATCAAACAATAATAATCAATTTGACTTACTTAAAAAACTCTCTAGCAACAGTCAATATCCATTTCTTATGTATCAGAGCACCAGAAGCATAATGAGCGCCCTTTTTCTGGATAGAGATCGAATAAGGATAATCGGAAAGTCGTGTCAGTTTGCGTTTTGGATTTTCCTTATGCGTTTTAGAGCCTTTTGCCGGAGACATATCAACCGTTATGTTACCTGGAATAACAATAAAAATAATATGTTATGAAATAATGTATTTTTTTTAAATATTTTCTCTGATGTAACGTTGCAAAATATTTTTAACAAATTATGCTATTACGATGAATGAAGAAATAGTTTACAGACCATTAACATATTTGCTTTTCAATTCTGCATTCCTTTCTCGAGTTGGTTTTTCTTTTAAGCTAACGTTATAAACTTCATTGCTTTCTGAATCTACTGAGTCACTTTCTTCATAATCTGCTGATGGATTTACATCGTAATCTTCTGAATTTACAAGATTAATACAAAATAAAATAATAATGATACTAATAATATTCATATTATTGTTAATTTTGTTTCATTAGTAAAAATATTTGTAATGTTAGTTAAGCTATCGTTAACAATATTTCATCTAAATACTATAGCCATTTTATTGATCTGAGATCTAAGTCAAGTTAACTGGTCGTATGAATCCTACATGCTATCAACAGGTGTTAAATACAGTGTAAACTAAGACAAATAAAAGTGTAGATTGTAGAGCATCGATACAGTTTTGTAAAAGGATAAAAAATAAAGTTTTCGATTGTCGTAAAAAATTACAATGGAATCTTAAATTTTAAGCTTCTTTTTTTCAAATAAAGGATGAAAAGTTTTCTTGAATTCATAGTTGAAAAGAATATTATAGCTTTATTACCTTGGGTGACTTCTTTCCAATAATCAGACAGCAAAATGTGGAAAATTATTTATATTATATTGATCTAAAACAAATTAAAAACTAAAAACTAAAAATTAAAAATATAATCTATGCCGCTGCAATGAGGCAATGTGCCCAGAACGCTGGCTGCGTTACCCCGCTGAATAGCCAAACTTATATGTTGGCCGAGGTAACTGCCAGCCCTCCGGTCACCTGTGGACTCTGTGAGACGAGAACATGGCTGTTAAAATAATTTTATGATTATTAGAGAAAGCGAAATAATTGTGTCCTTCTTCTTGAGCTAGGGCGAATTTGGAACCCTCGAGTAACTCTCTAGCTTTGATTTTACTTAAATCTGGCTTTTAAGTAAAAAAATATATTGAAAAACAGAATATTGTTTATCTTATTGTTCTCTTATTTTATTTTTGTGCAATTCCTGCTCTTATTTCCAATTACCACTCAACTTTTTTTGAATAACTAAACTAAACCATCCTTGCTGTAGATTATTACAACGTATTCATTAAAATCGATTTGATCTTAGTTGAAGGAAAAGCTCTGTAGCACTTCATTATGGTGAAATAGACTTCTAGAATTTTTTTTTACTCCTGCATATTATTTTTATTATTTACGAGATATTTCACAAGTACAATTTCTGTTATTTACCTACTTGTGAAAGAAGGGATGAAGAAAATGTCTTTAGAAGGGTATTCTTACGTAACTTCATGTTTATGTTTGTATTCGCAATAGTTTGCCTTTTCATTGGCCTGTAAGGTTTAAACAATACAAGTGTTTTTAAAACATGTTAAGTTTACCAAGTGCGGTTTTCAAATTGATTAAAAGAGTAAAACTCAGTTCGAAATTGTGAACAGTTTTCATTTGAATTTCTAAAATGGACAGATGAGTTAATGTTATAATGGATGCCTGGAATTATTTTATCTGTATTTTAATTTTTAATTTTAGTTACTTTAGGATTAATGTTTTAAGTGGTAAGTGTTTTTAAGTTTAAATTTAAAACTACAACTCAATATTTTTCTGGATTTAAAATCCAGTGGGTATTTGCGGATAGTGTGATGAAATTTATTTTACGAATACAAGTATGCCCGCCATGAACCTATATCTAACTATCTCTAGTTGTCGAGGACGAGCTTTTTCTATTATCTGCGTCTTATTTTGTCAATATTTGTTCAGTAGTTGAGCTAATAAAAGCAAACAGACACTTTCACAATTAGTAAGTACAAGAATAAGATCAGCTCACAAAATTAAATTAAGTAAGCCCAACCATTCATAAAATGTCATTAATATTATTTTTCCCAAACCTACTTATTTTAGCGTCAACAACAAAAACAGATTTAGAATGTGAATTTCCACCCAAAATGGAGGAAGATCTAACACACGTCAGAAGAAAACGCTTGACCACGGAGTCAGGACTTGTCTGCTTAGAAGATTATCCGTATACGGTTTCAGTAAGGTAGAATGCATTTTTAATATCACTAACCACTAAGTAATGATTACATAAGATGAATGCATATTATTGTCCTGATAAAAATTCTACTCGGGTTTTTTATTTAGGTTGCATGGAAAACATTGGTGTGGGGGTGCAATAGTTGGTCAACAATGGATATTGACGGCAGCACAGTGCTTTGATTAGTGAGTTAACAACCCAGCTAAGTATTTGTTTTAGACTAAGATTGACACTCTCTACTGGAGAGAATTACATTATAAATTTAAATTGGACTAGCGGATGCCCGCGACTTCATTTCCCGATATTTTGTGAATTTCCGGGATAAAAAGTAGCTTATGTGCTATTATAGACTATAATCTATCTCTGTGCCAAATTTCAGTCAGATCCATTCAGCTGTTGGGGCGTGATTGAGTAACAAACATCCATACATCCATCCAAACTTTCGCATTTATAAAATATTAGTAAGATTAGTAAGATTCCCATAATTCATAATTGGTTTTAATTGTGTAAGTAAATTTTTTAGCTGCAGATCTTAAAAACTTGAATTAAGTTTGTAAATAAGTATTTTTGCAGCGTCGCTAGGGAAGAAGTAACAGTCCGAATAGGTTCTGTATTCAGAGACTACGGCGGCAAAATTCTATCAGTGACTGACATTCAGCGTCATCCTGACTACAAAACAGACCAGTACTATCCTGAGCATAACCTTGCGTTGGTAAAGGTTCGTAATCCATAACTTATTTATACTGAATTTCTGATATTGCGACGAGGTTGGAATAATTACCTTGGATTTTCCGTCGTCTAATAACCAATTCAGGTGGTCAAAATTTAATAAAGATTTGTAAATTTTCAAGGTGAATATCATAATAGAGCCCAACAGCCGCATTCAACCAGTTTCCTTAGCACCGAGCATTGCAGACTTACCGCCACTCTTCGGGGAGATAGTTGTTACCGGTTATGGTTCCGTGGTAAGATTTCAAGAGCATTTTGAAAAGAATTTGGCTTTCATAAGTTCATCGCAATTTTTTTAAATTTATTAAAATCCAATTGAAACTACATTATACTTCTGTATGAATATCTAAAGGCGATTAATCAAGCACTATATTCTATCCATTGAAGTAGAAGCTAAAATTAGATCTTAAAATATAATTATTAAATACTGCTTCCAGGCAACAGGACAAATACGTGATGGAGTAAATCAAGAGTTACGTCGGATGATCGTTAAAGCGGTGCCCAAATCTCAGTGTAGATTGGAGTACGGCAACGACTACCACCTTCAGCATGATCACATGTGCTTGCAGAGCGCGGTAAAAGGGGTTGCTTTATGTGCGGTAAGCACTCAAAAATATAATCCTGATCAAATTAAATGAATAAGTTTTCATTTATTTGTATGGAATAATTATGTGGAATCAGCCACAACTACGAATAGATTGACTTAGAAAATTAACTAGATTGAACAAAATCATGGATATGCGGAAATTTATTTGAAAAATGATACTGATCCGTGTAAACATCTGGAGCCGTTCTTTTCTCCGCATCCGATAGAATAGTTTCATGTACTATGAATTTATGATTATTATCGAATGTTACGAGGGCCCGAGGATAGGTACCTACCTTGTTTGTGCCTAAGTGGCAGTTCACCCTAACACGACAAGTTGTAATTATTACGCTATTTTACCTTACCACCTCTATTTGTGAAATATTACAATTTCTAGGGAGATACAGGCGACCCAGCAGTCCATTTCAGCGGCATGAATCGTGCTGGAACTCTTTACGGGATAGCATTGTTTTCTGGTACTGAAGAGTGTGCATATAAATGTAAACCAGGAGTGTATGCGAAGGTATTTTACTGTTTCAAACTTTATTACCCAATTATACGCCACCATAACTTATTTGTAAAATGGCAACTGTTCGTTTTTCAGGTTTCTTTTAGTCGAGCCTGGATTGATAAAGTTATAAATGAAACTGAACGTAATGAAAGTATTGATAGTAGTGAAAATGCTATACCAATAGATATGGTATAGTCTAATTTAAATAAAATATATTTAGTAAATTTAAATCCCTGTATCCAAAAGAGGAAGTCGACAATGGTCTTAATCTCAATTAATGAAAAAAATAAAACAAAGTTAAACTGATTTATTTAGTGATTTTTTATTTTTCTGTTAAATATTTCTAGAAGTTTTATTATGAGGTCTTTTGGTGAATCTACCTTTAGCTATGATTTTTAGAATTTCTTCTTCAGTCTTCCCTTTCGTTTCTGTAAGCCATATAAATGCAAATATAGCACCAGCAAGGTTTATTATGCCATAAAACAAGAACGCAGAATATTTTCCCAGATTGTTCGACAGCAATGCATGTATGTGGTATACCCAAAAGGTTAAGGCCCAAGCGTATGTTATTACTAAACCCACTAGTTTGGCGCGGATCTGAAAGAAAATTTTTAGTCCATTCACGTCATTTGGAATCTTTACCTTCTCCAACATACCAAGACAATATTGTAATGTAAAAACAAAATACTAATATTTTTATAGACTGGTACCTGGAAATTAAACATCTCTGTCATCATTATATAGGATAAAGGTAGAACCCCACCGCTGTACATAAACACGCATAAGATCATAACCATTATTGGCAGCCAAGCCGGTGCAGAGCCGCCGTTAATTTCTATTATCATCATTATTGCCATACAGAACATGGAACCGGAGGTGACTAAAAACGCCATTATCAAAAGCGGCTGAAAATAAAAACATCATACTTAACTCCCCCTGATACTTCTGGTACTTAATATCAATTCTTTAATATTTTTACCTTTCTACCAACTCGCTCAACGCATGTAGCAACCATGATAGACCCCAATATCATCACAATGGGAAAACTGAGGGCCTGTATTTCTGGACGTATATGAAATTCTACCCCCGTAGAACTTAATATTGTTGAAGCGTATGTGACAATTACAACTGCTCCGTTCAGTTCGAAGAAGGTGAACGTTAACATTGACAGGATAAAAGCTTTCCGCCAGGATTTTCGTCGTACTAAAAAAAATTTTTCTCCGTCTTACATCATTTCATATTAAATCTTAACTTCTTCTCATAACTTTAACTATAATATATTCTTTTAATACTTACAAATATTTAGGACAGTAATTTTAGGTAGAGATTTAAAATAATCCTCCTCCTTTTTCATTCCATCCACAATATTGTGGACTTCTTTATCATCTTTGCTTAAACCTCTTAACAAAGCCACTGCATTAATTGCGTCCTTTAAAATGCAGAATAATATATTTAGTAGTAAGTACAATACCATTAGATGGTTTTAAATAATCACAAGCAATTTTTTTCTACGATTGAATCAATATTACTTTTGTACTCAAGGCAAGGCTCGAACGATAATGCATTAAATCTTTCTCGATTTAAATTAATTAATAATAAATAATATCTTGATTCATACATACAAGACTGCAGTAAACATAAATAACAGCACATTAAAAACACCATGTTCCTCATTCCGGAGACTGATTTAAAGCAACTTAAATATTAATTAAATTCTTTTTCTTTTTTTTTAAACCACTACAAGTTAAATTATTTAATACTCACTTCAATTTTGCCTTGTTTCACCAGATAAGCAGGAGATTCGGGAGCTTTAAGCATTAATACTATCGCCAGTATTGGAAATATCATTATAATACAGTTCACCGTAAAATAGTCCAAATAGGCTCCTATAATAAATACAAGAAATACACCTAGAGTTTGTAATAGAGTCGACAGTGTTCCCAAAGTTCCTCTTATGTTATCTTGGCTTATTTCCTTTACATAAATTGGGACGACGTTGAAACAACCTCCAGATGCTAGTCCTGAGATAATTCTGGCAATGATTAGAGTTGTCGTAGAAGAATACGATAATCTTATAATCCATGATATCTGCAAGTGGAAGAATTAATGTCGATATATTTAAAGCACCGATGCAGAATTAATAGTAAGTTACTTTGTGCTTACCGCTTGTGGAAGTGCCAGTAATATGACCCCCATCCTTCTTCCAAAAGCATCAGCGATGTACGCATACACTGGTACACCAAATATCGCAGCAAAACTCATTGAGCTGACAATCCAGTTGAGTGCGTCATCCGACACAGGGTATCCAGTTGGAGAGGTGTCTGATTGGAGGTATTTTGATATGGGAGAGATCCATCCACTTTCAATACCATAGAGGAAAAGTGGAATATTCGCTGAAAGGATAAGTATAAAGAATAAAGAGAGTTTCCGAAATGAAATTGAACATGAATCTTACTTATCTATTATTATAAATAAAAATTGTGAAATATCGTACCAAACAACGAGAAAGTCCATTGTTTATAAGTATGTCCTCTACTTGTCGTTTTACGTGTAGTCTCCATATTACTTGACATAATCTACATAATTCATATCTATGTATTTTAATCTAAATAATTATTTACTTACCTACGCGACAGTAATAATCATGAGCCGAGAGTCCATAGGAAAATTTAAGAGTTGCTTGAGAAAAACATCTAAAGTTTGAGCTAAAAATCCATGCTAATATTATAAATGCAAAAGGGCGTCTGTCCATCTGTCTGTTGCCTTTTTAAGGCCCATCTGCTTAACTTATTTTTTATATAATTTCTAGCTTTGTTATATTTTTGTTTTACTAATGTAAACAGTGTCCTTTATCCATTAAAAAAAACCTCCCTATGATAAAAATACTAACTATTGATATACCTACTTAAATGCTCATTTAAATAATTTTATTATTTATCTGCCTAGTTGTTATTATTTCTTGCGAGGTTTGCTATACTTTTGATTGTGTATTATCTGATGATTTTCTATAAATTCTAGTGGTTTGATCTAGGGTTGTAATGGAACCTCGCCTCCGCCTCCGTAAGTGCGGAACTTTCCGCATCCGCCTCCGCCGTTTTTTGCGGAGTTGTAACGGAGGTTTATTTACGTTGACTTACAATGCGAGAGTTACAAATCGAAGCAGGTGACGTCAGTCACACCATTACGATAAGCAAAAAGGCAACTGTCCTTAGGAGAATCCTAAAAAAAACTAATTTAGAATTCATCGCATCCTAAAGTACAGAAAATGGACGATGTGATCGGAGAAATCCACCTCCGCCTCCGTCTCCCCTAACCCCGCCGAAGCCCCTTCACCTCCGCATTCGCCTCTGCTTCCGCTAAGTACGCCTCCGTCACAACCCTAGTTTGATCTGATGACTCAGCCAGTAAGAATCTTCTTTTTACAAGAGAACAAGAAGAAATCTTTTATCTAAAACCTATAAAAAGCAGATCCGTTTTGAAGATGTGTAGCTTTTTCTATCACACAAATCCGCACTTTAATTTTCTACAGGCTCTTCGGTCATATTATAATATAATCTCGTTAATGTTTAACTAAGCTATTATAATGCGCTTTGCCAATGTCAAACTAAAATTAGTTTCAGCACTTTCTTCATTACTATGATTTAAATCTTATTTTGTGAACAGTTTACCATAGAGTAATATAAAGAAGAAAAAAATACTAGAAAAAAATCAAGAAAAACTAAAATTATCTTGTGACGACCTCCCTGGCGCAGTGTTGGGCGATGTAGTATTAACGTGTGGAGGTCCCGGGTTCGATCCCCGGCAGGGTCAATTTGGGAATTTATAATTTCTCTATTTCCCTGATCTGACCTGGTTCTTCTGCCGTGGCTTCTACCGACAAATACGGGCCGCCAATCGATTTAGCGTTCCGGTACGATTCCGTGCAGAAGCCAATTAAGAGTATGGGTTTAATATAACTGCCATACCCCTAACAAGTTAGCCCGCTACCATCTTCGACTGCATCATCAGTTACCATCGGCCATCAGGTGAGATCGCAGTCAAGGGCTAACTTGTAGTGAACAAAAAAAAAACACACTTCTTTTCAGTGTACGAGTATATTTTCAGAATTGTATATTTTATACATTTATGAAACACAGTTAAGCATTATTATTTTTATGTGCCTGACTGTGTATTTACGTGGCAATGTATAAGTAGAATGATAGGAAAAATGTATCAGAACCTTTTTTGTAGATAAGATCAGGCTATATTTTTGACAAAACTTACCGTTTTCGAGAAAAATCCAAAAAACAGAAAATTTCAAGTGTGGCATACACTAGAAGATCCCGATAGAAGTAGACCGAATTTTCCGAAAGTCGTACTGACGGTCTGACAGAAGATCGTTTTCTTCTAGGTATGCTAGGAGCTTGCTGTTAAGCACACGTTCCATATTCTTACAGAGGATAGATGTGATGGCAATAGGTCTGTAATTGGCCGGATCAGCACGACTCCCCTTTTTCAGTACTGGCTGCACATTTGCAACTTTCCACGACTTGGGGACTTGAGCAGTTTCAAGAGAGAGGCGGAACAAGCGTGTTAGTACAGGAGACAACTCAGGAGCACAATTCCGTAGAATAACTGCAGGTATACCGTCAGGACCACTGGCCTTACTCACATCGAGGTTCCGAAGGGCTTTGAGGACCTCATGCTAGTGTATGCGTAACTTCCTTTTGTCTTCGTAACAACGCGAGGTGTCGGTCGTGTTTCCACAAATTTACCCCCTACCAAAAAAATGCTCAACGTGCCTAAAGAAGTTCAAAAATTAGAATAAAAAATTGGAAACTTCCTTGTTCTTCAATATGCAGGAGATTCGATGTCGTAGGTAAGTCCTCATATACAGTGGTAATCGAAGTCTTAATTCAATGCAAAGCAGAAAAAATTAAATGAATTCAACGAAATTACGCAACTGTATAACAAAACGAAATAGTGATCGACTGGCCTTAGCTTTCTTCGTAAAAACTTTTTCAGGTATCAGGGCATAGAGCATTAGAATATGGTACTTATCACCTCATTGCACTCATATATCCTTAGTATGAGTTTTAGCGCCATCTATGATGTTTCTAAGGAACGTAGGCTGGAAAGTTCCTCATTCTGTCAACTATGTCAAACTAGGATGTCAACAAATAATGAAGTACAAAACATGTTATAAGATAGTTTTGCACGAAAAGCCTTAAGAAATCGAGTATTATCAATGGAATGGCTTGGATGTGGTTTTTTTGTTGGTTTGTATACTATTTTATGTATCAATGCAATATCGGTAGCATCGTGTGTGATCCATTACCCTCAAATTCTGAAACTAAGTTAAGACACACAGTACTTTTTGCTTTATGATTATTTAAAGCCATAGATTTAGTATTGGGCTCGCGTGCTTCAAGACCAATGCTAAATCTATGTTTAAAGCTTGTAATACAGTTAGGTCCAACGCATAGGGACTTCTTAATCTCAGCCCTCAAAACAGTATTTTCTTTGACGACCTCCGTGGCGCAGTGTCTAGCGCTGTTGTATTAACGTGCGGAGGTCCCGGGTTCGATTCCCGGTGGGGTCAATTTGGGAATTTATAATTTCTGAATTTTCCCTGGTCTGGCCTGGTGAGAGGCTTCGGCCGTGGCTAGTTACCAGCCTAACGGCAAAGATGTGCTGCCAAGCGATTTAGCGTGTCGGTACGATGCCGTGTAGAAACAGAATAGGGGTATGGGTTTAATATAACTGCCATCCCCCTAACAGGTTACCATCTTAGACTGCATCATCACTTATCATCAGGTGAGATTGCAGTCAAGGGCTAGGTTGCAGTGGATAAAATAAAACATTTGTAGGAGTCTCGTTGGACAATAATATTATGATTTCAATTTATACACCTGGTTATATATTTCAGTTGTCACTATCTCATGAATCGACATGCATGACACATAACATATTAATAATATCACCACAAGGTACCATTGTGTGTATATTATATGAATCGTTAGTATAACAGTTGGCCTTGGCCTCAACATCATGACTCCATGAGCCTAGCGACCTCACTCAGGGGCACTAGCTTTTGCAAGTGCATCGGTTTAATGGGTTTAAAGTATGCTTCCCTTGACGACCAGTGCGCGCAGTGGTCTTAGAAGTGGGAGATCCCAGCTTCGATCATTAGCAGGGTCAATTTGGGAATTTTCTTCTGAATTTTTTCTCGTCTGGTCTGCTGAGATGCTTCAGCCGTAACTAGTACCGCTAAGCGATTTAACGGTTCGGTACAATGCCGTGTAGAAACTGGTGCCATATCCCTAACAGATTAGCCCACCATCAGACTATATCATCCATTGAGAAAAGAGCTATATGTATGTGGTCTATATTTGGCTTAAAATATATTTTAAGTAAGTATTTAATTTTATCTCACAGCCATGATATTAAAATGGAACAATGCCCTAAACATGGCAACTTTTTCTGACTTCATGAAGAAATTTAGACAAATGGTCGATGAGATGTCTGAATACTTCGAGCCCTGTGGATTCCCCTTTGAGGTTTTAGCAGGGTATTGCATGGAAAAGTTGCAGAAATTTGAACGGTATCCAGTCATCCAAGCTCCAGATAATTTGGTGTAGAAATCACGATGTAGTTTAATAAAAGGTTCGAAAATATTCCATAGCCTAGAAAAAGGACATTCCTAAACAAGGTAAAGTTCAAAAACATGGTGTAGATTTCTGTACCACAGATGAAATTATAGTTTTTCATCCTTTCTAAAAGATGTTTTTTTTCATGCATAAATTAAACGTTCGGCATTCGTTTCGACATTACTTTTTAATTTTTTTTCTTTCCTTGTTTTTGCTTGTGTCGCCATGTGCTGTTTTTTTCATGACGTCATCTATTAAAAAATCCAGAAGGCTATAAAGAGAAAGCGAACGACAACGACAATTTATAAATAATTTTGATAAGAAAAATAGGTAGATAGGCTATAAGTATAGAAGGATGCTGTAATGGCAGTAATAGTACATAGTGCTTTATACTTCACCTGCGAGAAAAATGAGTGATTACTTTGAAGCTTCACAATCACAACTAGACTACATTTTGAGGATATAATATTTTATGAATCGACATCGATATCAACAATCGATATCGACAATCGACATCGAAAATCGACGTCGACAGTTGACATTCACCATATTTGACTTTTCTATGTCAAATATGGTGAAGATTATATCCTTAAGGTAAAACATATCCAAATTATCAACTGCTATACCATATTAACATAAAATAAAAATAAAACAGCGCATTAACAATGGATTTTCATCCATTGTCCCCGCTTAGCACGTTAACAATGAAATTTCATACTGTTTCTCCGCCCGTATAAATTTATTTTGTAGCAATGACGTACCTTCTACCATGTTTCTACCTCGTTTTGAAAAAGAAAGAAAGTACTTTCTGAGCGGGTGTAGTATATAAGTAATTAAAACACAAAAATAAATTGTATATTCATTTTATTTATTTAGGGTTCGTTAATACACGTATACAAGGAGTATTATGTATTTTTACTCACAATTTTTGCTATATTAAATATAAATTAGCATTATGAAAAAATCCACTGGGAAATCTTATCGTACCTACGGCTAGGTATGAAACTATTGTTATAAAAACATGCCCAAATATTGTAAATTGTTATAGATTAAGTTACTAAAATTTTATATTTTGCAATAGGTTTACTTGTGTGGAATGAAACACTGTTTCAATACGAAAATAGCAGGGTCCACACATAGCGCGGCAGCTTGATGACTGACGAGGCTTGTCCGGCGCGGCGCAACAGCTCAAACGCCTCGATCGACGCATGCGAGCTTGCCTTGGGTAAATCGCATAGCTTTCATAGAACGCTGCGCGCTGCCGAGCAAGCATTTAACCCAGTGATAATGCAATGCTCAAAGTGGACACTGCTAATTACATGGTGGTCCAATCATGTTGTACAGAATAATTATTAAAATTAATAAAATAAGCAATAAATTATTAATATTCGTTTTGTCATTGTTCAAGTCGGATCTTCAAAAAAACCAAATTACTTAAACCTACATTAATATAAAACTACTTGAAGAAGAAACTCTGCGAAATAAACCACTAAATATTTTTATTTACAACGTTCCTAACTATTCAGACAATAAATAGAAATAAATAAACAGTCAAAACTTATTAAATTAACTACATAGGTATAGCTATCTATTACGCTAATTATAACATGATTGTTAAAATAAATGCAAGGGCGGACTAAAGTAATATTAGCTAAGAAAATATTATATCGCGTATTAATATTTCCGATACATTCCTTTCCTTGTCTTAATTTAGACCTAGGTGTGTAGGTATTATTTTTATTCAAACGTCCTTAGTCCTAACTAAAATAAGGATGTTTTTAATCCAAATGTCCTTATTTTATTACAGACAACAATCTTTCTCTGCAGTAGCCAAGTACCCAGCGATTTTACTATAACAATTATGGTTACGGTTGTACCTAAAGTACACCTATAGCTCGTACCAATAAATAAACGAATCGAAAAAGCCAGCATTACTCATACGGTCTCTGATATACAGCTCACTTTTGTATACGTGTGAGTGAAACGTAACGATTAGCACCACAGTCTTGATTTGTTTCTTTAAAGGTACGCGTTATATCTTTGTTGTTAACTCGATCCTAAACATGACATAAAAAGCATTGGAAAATTGAACTACATCAATCAACCTACTTAATGCCACACATTATTATTATTAATCACTTTTCTTACTATCCGTTTGAGTCTAAGAAAGTAGAGTAGACTCAACGCCATCTTGAAATTTTGTACTTATATTAAAACAAGTTACAGACTAAAATCGAGAATATGGAAGACGTTTTAGTATTGGTCTCTACGATTCCTCAATATTCGAGTGTTTTAACCTATATTTTACTTAATGTTGGCACTAATTTTAGAGGACTCAACGTCCAAAATGCATCGATATGTGAAAGCGAAATACGTTGAAATGACTTTAACTAGGTATATAAACTAGTCGTCTAGTGCATAATCTATCGGTAAAGATAGTTTTTCGGTTCCTCAGCGATGGGTTCCGTACATGTGCCCAGATGTTTTAGTTGGACGAGACTCCTGAAAAAGGAAATGTTCAAAATGATGATAGAATGATACGGATCTGTAGGTAAATCTGCTTAAATAGCAAAATTCATTAAAGCATCTGGTCATCCTCCGCATTTTCCCGGTTAAAGATGTCTATCCACCTACATTATTACAACACATTGCTACATTATGTGGCAAAGTCATTGATGTAGAATTTTAGTATGGGCAAAGTGCATGGTAGCATAGTCAGTTGGACGTTAGTTTTGCAATTTTGGCAAATTTAAGTAATTTTGCTAAGTAACCTTATCGAATTAGTAGTTTTACCATGAAGAAGAATCAAATAATTGGATAGGCAAGCTGCTTAGATTTACTAAAATTATTAGATTTACAATAGAATTAATAAAAACTATTTATAACATTTCAACGTACCTTGAACGACAGTTCTCCATTTCCAAAAAGCATTTGTTGGAGTAAGTCTTATCGTCGGTGCCGCAAACGGGATCGTACTCCGGGGAGCACACTCGCGCACAGCCGGAGTACTGGAAGCGCGCCAGGCATCTCTTCAGTGGCACCACGTATATGTGCTTTCTGCAAATATAATTTTATTGGTTAAAGCTGCGTGTGAATCCATACTCCATACTAATATTATAAATGCGAAAGTGTGTCTGTCTGTCTGCTATGCTTTCACGGCCCATCTATTCAACCGATTTTAATGAAAGATACAGGGATAGGTTATATCCCGGGTAAGGACATAGGCTGTCCCGGAAAATTAAGGAGGTCCCGCGGGAATCGAACAACCTTGGTCCACGTGGATGAAGTCGCGGGAATCATCTAGTAGCTTAATAAATGGCTCGCTTCACACCGGGAAAGGATCGAGCTGTGAGATAAAGTATTTGGATGCTTAATAGGAAAACGCTTCACGTTTCATCTATTGTTGGTTCTCTCAAGAACGTCCTACTGTCACAACGTTACGCAAATCAGACATCAAGATTGGCTCATGCTAATATTCACTCATAGTTTTTCAGGAAATCCTGTGGGAATTTGTATGATCATAGAATGGGAACGAATGGGTCGAAATCAGACTCGTGTCTATCGAAACAATAATATATCGAACCGCAGTTTTACTAAACATACCCGCAGTTCTCTTTCTTCATGATGCACTCGTTCTTATAAAACCGGTTATCTGAGCCGCAGACAAACGCTGGTGTGTCCGGACAGTCCTCATGGCAGAGCGCGGTTGTTCTGCAGTGGGCAGCAGCCACGGCCACCACGTGCTGTCCACAAGTCAGTTTACGCAGTTCACATTCTGATCTGTAATGTAAAAACATTTAGTTATTGGTCAATTAGCCGAGGCTAATTTCCACAGAAGCGCCACTAAGCGTTTTTTTTTAATCCACAATAAGTTAGCCTTTGAATGCGATCCCACCTGATGGTACGGGATGATGCAGTCTAAGATGGTAGCGGGCTAACCTGTTAGGGGCATGTCAGTAATATTAAACCCATACTCCTGTTCTGTTTCTACACGGCATCGTACTGGAACGCTAAATCACTGGGCGACACATTTTGCCGGTAGGGTGGTAATTAGCCAGGGCTGAAGCCTCCCATCAGGCCAGGCCAGGAAAAATTCAGGAATTATAAATTACCAAATTACCCATGCCGGGGATCGAACCCGGGACCTTCGCACGTTAAGATAACAGCTCTCAACATTGCGCCACCGAGGTCGTCAAAAAGAGTCGCGGAGGTCGTAAGAATTTACGGGTTCAATTAAACAATATTTAAAAGTTAGAGTGATTTTCTTGTACAGTACATCACTTCTTACCACTAGGATAACAATCAATGACTCACTTGCCCTCTAATAATAAAAACAAAACACTAAAGAATAATTTCGACTACTAGATACTGTTACTATCATAATAACACCATGTTATAAATCTCGGGCCTAGATATCACCACCATTAAAATATAAACTATCCTAATTATTTCGACTTCCAAGTCAAGATCATGACAATCCCTGCCGGCATTTCTCAATCGAGTAAGCCTCGCGAGTCGCGAAGTTGCCGCGCTTGGTGTGGAGCCTGCTAATGACGCAACAACACTTAAAACAATTTAAAAATTCCTTACTTATACACGTTGCCGTCGGACCCACAGACAGGTTGCTCGACAGCGTTGTCACAGTTGTCCAAACAGTCGGTCTCCATACGCGGCAGTAATGTGCAATTACCGAAGTGGGCCAGCTGGACTCCTTTACTAAAAACGAAATTGTCGTCGTTAATTTAAAAAAAGGCACTCAGAGGGACTGCCGATAGAAGTGATAACGTTTTTTTAAATTTTTTTTAAAAATTAAAATATTAACCTTAACAGTAAGGCATTAAAGTTTAATTTTGAATGTAGTATATGTTCGCGAGCATGTCGCTGTTCGCGTATGTCGGCCACGCGAATCTACATTTTTACCCCCTACCAAAAAGTGTTCAACGCGCCTAAAGAAGTTTTCACTTCAAAAACGAGTGTGTTTTAGACCACACGACAGAAGTAAAACTTCATAATGGTATGAGAAATAAGATACGTAACTGAAACATACATGTACGAAACGTAACTGGCTATGAGAGAAAGAGAGAAAGAAAATGTGTGCTCGCACCTCTCTATCTTGCCCCTACAGAGAGAGAGTTACGTTTCGTATAATATTACTGTTAATATTATACGAAACGTAACTCTCTCTCTTCCTAGTTTCACTAACTTATATCTTCCTCTCAACTTCCGTTCGCCTCGCCCGATCACACTTTTCATAACGCTCTCGTCACGCATTCGCCAGCTTACGGTGTGTAAAAGTTTTACTTAAAAAACCGGCCAAGTTGGACTCGCGCACCGAGGGTTGCCTTGGAAGGATTTAATTTAAATTAGACCTCTCAATAATGAAGACGGTATTACAAATGAAAATGCTCGATTTTGGCCCACCCATTCTCATCATAATATACCGGTCAGAGATAGTCTCACCAAAAAGGGTTACAATTTGCACACCTACAGTTGAGGTACGCGACCCTAAAAATTAAACCGTTACCAGTAGCAATAAGTTAACAAAAACACTACCTACATACCTGACTTTAATTATAATGTGGCTCATTAAATAAATTGCCAACTACATGTTTTACTTTGTAAACTTACATGATAAATTCCTAAAATTATTTTTTAATTTACGCACTGTATTTTCTTCACGGTGCGGGTTTTACGAAAAATTTACCACTTTTATAGATAGCTATTCTACCAGGGACGAGCGAGTATGCGTGTTAAGCCTATCAAAACCGTACACAATGACTGAAACAGTAACCGAAATAAGTGTTTTTAACACTGTTTTTTGAAACTGTTATACTTTAAAAAAAACGTATAACAGAAACAGAAACGATACTGTAACTCAACCAATCTGTAACCGTTTATTTCTGTTAATAAGTGTTTTTATCTGTAATTTTTATCTGTTTTATCTCTAATAGTTACATGCCCTAACAAACTGCACGGTGTTACAACGCGATCTTTTCACTTCATTGGACTTTACACACACTGGCACAACATGGCCATGTTTTTCTTAAAACAATTGCAACCATCGCTGCTTTCACCTTAGGCTCAAATTTGAATACGCGTCAACAGTAAATTTGGCAACGTCGTTATTCCGGTTACACTTTTAAACAGTGTTAAACACTACTTTCATTTCTGTTACAGAAATATAAGTGTTTTGGGTTAACAGTTGAAAACGGTTACAGATTTGATTCTGTTATCAATTCAACCTGTAACACGTATAACTCTGTAACCTTTACAAATCGGTCTTTCAGTCCCTGACCGTACAATATCGATCAATGAACGCCTTTCCACTAAAGCACAAAAATTGAAAATTAAATTCTTCCCAAAGCACAGTAGGTTAGTGTACTCCCAATGTTCGCAAAGTACCTACCCATTAAAATCAATTAAAACCTACGTAAAACCATAAACAGTAAATAAGGCAACAGACAAATAGACACACATTACTTACAGACAAGTAGCAACCTTCAATTGGCAAGGGTTGTTGTACACGTTTGCATCAGTACCACACACAGGGTCGGACTCGGAGGGGCATTTCACTTTCATGCATTTACTCATCTTAGCCTTGCACTTCTCCATGTCGACCTTCTTGACTATTTTTCTGTTACTCGCTCTGTAAATAAAATAGTAATATTTACTTTTAGTTCTATTTTAAGTTAATCTTAACCTCCCTCCTGATGACTTTCCTGACGCAGTGTTGAGCGCTGTTGTCTTAACGTGCGAAGGTCCTGGGTTCGATTCCCGGCAGTGTCAATTCGGGAATTTATAATTTCTGAATTTTCTCTGGTCTGGTCTGGTAGGCTTCGGCCGTGGCTATTTACCACCCAAACGGCAAAGACGTACCGCCTAGCGATTCAGCGTTCCGGTACCATGCCGTGTAGAAACCGACTAGAAGTATATGAGTTTAATATAACTGCCATACCTCTTACTCACTACCTTCTGAGACTGCATCATCACTTACCATCAGGTGAGATCGCAGTCAAGGGCTAATTTGTAGTGGATTAAAAAAATACTTTTGGAGGGCTATATGTATGATTTCTAGAGACAAACTGATTCCATCGAAACTGATGATCGACCAATCTTACCTTCTCTCAGGCTAGTATCCTACTAAATAGCATACTACATACTCGTACATACGCGGGTTCTACGTTCTTCCATTGGCGTAACATCCAATAAATTATTCATCAGTTGATAGAATTCATAAGCGTTTAGAATTGTTCTAGGGTCCTAACATGACCCTGAGCTTGGGTATACTTTATATTCAGTACTCACCCACAGTTAAGCATTTTCATTTCACATTCGTTTCTGTAAATATTTTCATCGGATCCGCAGACCAACTTCTCCCTTTGTCCAGAACAGTCAGTAGCGCACGAGTCTCCTCCAGATGTCCTCTCTTGAGATACGCAAAACGCCATCGGAACTTCGAAAACGTGTTTACTGAAATCCAAAAATAATATCTAATTTAAAATTCTTTAATACTATTATTGGGTGGAGATAGAGCGTACTTTGACTTTAACTTTACTCAGAGTTAAAACGAGATGGACTTATGTGATTAGCAATCTGTCTCGTTTTAACCATGTCTTAAGTCTAAGCAAAGTCAAAGTTCGCTCAATCGATCTCACACTTAGATATCCAGGAAAAATATCAAAAATTGAGAGCTCCATTAAATTTTTTTTGATATTGTGTTCGTTTTAACCATGTCTTAAGTCTAAGCAAAGTCACAGTTCATCTATAGATCTCACACTTAGTTATCCAGGAAAAATAAGGAGAAAGAGGAGAGCTCTATCTCTCATCTTTTGAGATTTTATTTCTAAAATTATCTCCAAAATATCACATAAAATACTTTTTGTATGATGACCACCTAATTTCATTTCGAATGAGATTACGAGAATTGATTTCGAGGAGGATTACGGTGATGAAGATGACAGCGACATGAATTTCACTGTGTCAAAATGTGTGAACTATGGCTGGCCGCACAACAGTATTTCTTTTATTCGAGGAGAATGTAATCTCACTATGGACAATATTGTATAAAGTTAGAGCGGATAACTTGAAAAGCATTGTTTAATGAAACTACCTACAGAAAGATATCACAAAGCCTCTGCCAGGATTCAAAGCCAGGACCTCAATCAAGCTTATAAAACCATACAAAATTCTACATCAATGAAAACCACCATTCCACTTATTCATTACCAGGAATATTGGGTTTTTCTGACAAGAAATTCTCAGTACTAGCCCGGAGTTAGGAAGTTAGCGGTGATTCACCCCCATGCCTCGGAGAGCACGTTAAGCCGTCGGTCCCGGTTATTATCACTAACATGATAATAGTCGTTAAAGTCCGCCAACCCGCATTGGAGCAGCTTGATGGGTCCAAGCTCTAATTCCCACTCTCCTATGAGAGTGGAGGCCTGTGCCCAGCAAGTAGGACGTTAATTGGCTGTAGTGAGTGGTGAGTGACCAGCTGTATGTCCTATGTGGAGTAAACAAATTGAGTATTGAAATGTTTACTCACCCACAGTTGGTAGCCTTCATTCTGCACGCGTTGGCGTATAGCTTCCCATCTGATCCGCAAGTGGGTCGGGACGCTCTCCAGCAGGACTCACGACAGTGACGCGTTGTTTGACAATGCTTCTTACTCGTCTTTACTACACCTTGGCTGAAAACACAAAATATGTTTCAGAAGTATCAAAGGCCAAATAATAATTCTTAGCAGTACTTAAGAATAACCATATTCATCTATGGGAAGAACGAAGAACTGTATGGTGTTGATAACTTTGCTGTAATTTTTTGTTCCAATTGGGTATTTGCCAACTTTTTTCAAACGTCAAAACGCATGTTCAGTATGGAATTTTGTATGAAATAGTGAACAGTGACGTTTTTTACTTCAATCGATAGTTTAAAATGGTTTTCGAACATAAAACTAAGAGGAAACGTGGATATCATGACTTTTTGGATATTCTCTATTTAATAATCACTAAAAAATAATTTATTTGATTCGTTGCCAAGTACCCAATTGAAATGCTTGGAAAGTTTTTGAAAGTAAATTTTGCCAGTATTTGTGTCGGTATTATGAATTATGGTATGGTGTGGTACTCAGTATGCTTGACTACTCTAATTCAACAGGACTAGTAATAATCTAGTAAACGTTGTGTCAAATTGGTAATATTTATAAACATTAAGTTGGGAATATTTGCTTTAATAAGTACTACTACCAACACAAATACTACAACCACCAACACACATAAGTACTACCAATACACATAAGTACTAGTACCAACATAGAAGTACTAAATTATTTATATCAATGAGTACTAGCAATATGGTTTAGATATATTTTAATTTACACTAACCCGCATGTAAGCAGCTTCATTTGGCATGTGCTCTTGTATACGTTCCCGTCAGAACCACAAATCGGTCCATCGAATGGGGCCTGTGAGCAATCCACCGGACAGTTCTCTCGGTGAGCACTGATGTTATTGCATGCCCCTAAGTGAGAGAGGCTTATGCCGACTCTGGAACGAGAAAACGAGGTTTAGACAAGATGAGATAATGGAGGGAAGCCAAACCTGAAACTAGTTAAGATAGAGAACTGTGTTTATGGAAAATCTCCTTCGCCACTTGCGAAAGGATCTACTAACATTGTGTTACTTAGTAATAGAATCTCTTCATTTCCATGGCCTGGAGGGCATGGAGACATATCTATGAAAATATGCAAGTCCATGTTACGCATCTTCATCCTCTCTGAAAACACGTCAATTATACGTAATTTTAAGTATATAAAAACTAGGAGATTCTTTAATGAAGAAAAATGGGTACTGAAAGTTCAAGACGTGACAATAAACTAACCTGCATATTTCAACCTGCAACATGCATCGATTTAGGTACGTCCTTCCATTGGTACCACATACCGGATCCCTTTCGCCAGTACAGCGGTGATCGCATTTGGAGCCTTGCGCCCTTGAGCACGATCCTTGATCTGGGGCCAATCTTACACCTGCAAGTTTAAAGTAATCTTGTTCAATAAAAAGTCATTGCTTTTACACTTGCGTCTCCAAAATAGTTTTCTGCTGATTAGAAGATGGATGTGTTGATTAGGGCTCTAGGTCTTTCTAGGAAAGTTTAAAGAAGCATAGCGAGAGATATGCGTGAAACCTTGAAACCCAATATTAATAATAGGATCGGAAAATGAAGCGGCCCTATTCCTCGGCATGTATCACCGTACATGCTTATAACACCTGATATAACAAAAAACTGATTTTGAATTCCACTATCTGGGGTTCAATATTTGCTCTCCTGTTTTGTTTATTGAAACCTGTTCCAGATAAAATTTCAAAATATACTTCACCAAGTAAAAATTACCTACTTTACTCACTACAGTGAACGCTTCCTAGTAAAATTGGAGGTAAATAGTTTTATCTAAATTATATCCAAAAGATAAAATGTATGCATTGTGCGCTACTAAAGATAAGTTAAACATGATCTTAACGTAAATTCTATTAGCAACCACGTTGTGCGCAAGCGTGGGCGCATTAATACGCTTAGTAACTGAAAAGTAGCTTAAATATATCAACAGATAACGTCCAGATAACAGATATTGGATAGCGGATGTGACTTCTCTCGGGCATTACTTATCTTGAAAACTCAAATAGGACCTACCTGCAAAACTCCAAGCGCATTTCTCGCGATTTTGTAACTCATTTGTTTACACAAATTCTCCAAGAGAGATGTATTAAGATGTATCGACTGTTCTTGGGCTGAAAGCCTTTTTCGGCATAGAACAATAATTACACTACTTCTCTACGTACACGAAAAGGTTTCTGAGTAGGATACATGTACCTACAATTGCAGCAATTAAGTTGCAGTTAAGTAGATCTTGTAGCGATCTGAGTACTTAATACTTTTCATCACTTTTTTTTTTTTTGTTGAAATATTAAATACTTACCTTTTCCACAAGTCTTCTTCCTCATCTCACACAGCGAGGGGTAGATGATGCCATCCGTGGCGCAGACCGGCTCACCCTGCAGCGCGGGCCCACAAATACGAGGACAGGATGCGTCCCTGGCGCCATTGCAATATGATGACGCTGAAAAAGAAAATGAGAATTATCTGACATAGACATCAATAAAATATACAATCACTTTTCTACGCTGATTTTCTATATAAAAACCCTAGATATTTACTTATTTTTTTACTTTCCACCTATCTACTACGTATGCATTTCAATAAGAAAATCTCGATTAATTAAAACCTGATGGAAGTTGTAAGTTGCAATTGTAATGGCCCTTGAATTAATTAATTCATCCAAGTAATGGTCACGTTCATCCAGCATGGTAATACCAAAGAATAGGTAATAGTATAAGTAACTCTTTATGAGATACCTATCTAGTTCTAATTTATTATTCGTCAATAATTTAAATTACGTAAGACTAATACAATATTATCACCATGATTTAAGCAAGTGAAAAGCTCGCGTTTGCCACTGTTTTAGCAGCAGTCTAAGATGGTAGCGGGCTAACCTGTTAGGGGCATGGCAGTTAAATTAAACCCATACCCCTTCGGTTTCTACACGGCATCGTACCGGAACGCTAAATCGCTTGGCGGCACGTCTTTGCCGGTAGGGTGGTAACTAGCCACGGCCGAAGCCTCCCACCAGACCAGACCAGGGAAAATTCAGAAATTATAAATTCCCAAATTGACCCTGCCGGGGATCGAACCCAGGACCTCCGCACGTTAAGGCAACAGCGCTACACACTGCGCCACGGAGGTCGTCAAAAAGGTGTACCACGATACATTTGTTTCTTCGGAAAGACCTTAAGATGAGCTATATTTGCTTTTCTAATTAGGTCAATATTTGAATAGTCGATGTGTTAATAAAGTGACTAGTAGCAAAATAGTGTTTTACTACTATTTTGGCATCAATATTATGAGCTATGTATAAGCGAGCTTTGTAAACTCTTTAAAATTGTATAATTACACATTTTATTCTCATCAAAACAGTTCAGTTATTTTTATTTAAATTAGTCCGTACGTACCTATTCAAATAATTAAGTCACGTTTTGCCAAGTCCGTATAGAGGGAGGAGACTGCAAGATCTAAATAAGAGGTCTTAACATGCCATGCATATCTTTCTTGAGAGAGCTATAAACTATGCGAATTAAAGCTGTCTGCGTGCGTCCTATTTCTCTGATAGGTACTATAGATACTTGATGAAAACTCCTCCACAATGATGCGGAAATTTGTTTTAACAAAAAATCTCGTATTTGATTCCTAGTTATGAAAATAATTACGTTATGAAACTTTTTTTGAGCTGCAACAGTTTCGGATTGGTATGGAGACCATTCTAAAGCCTCAAAAAAGATTGATATTGTTAATCTTTATAATTATCTTAAATTTTTAAGATGTGGGTCATAACCATAATCATTTTAGTGTAGTTCTTGTAGCTTTTAAGTACCTACCTATATTCAAAGGGAAAATATATCGCTACCGTAAAAGGATAAGCACATAGGTACATTATCTACTGTGCAAATATATAAAATAGCATATGCAAAGTTATTTGCTCTAACAGAAAACTTTTATAACGCGCTTGTTCCATGACCCCACTTAATTTAGAAAATAGCTGGCGGCGTTCTCTGCGAACTACGAAACTGCATTAGGACTGCGAGTTTCACAATCCACAGGTTCTGTTTAAAAGTATAGTACGCTACAAATAAGACTAACAAAGTTTTTAATTAATTCAATTAAGACTGCAAAGTTTATAAAAACTCAATGCAAAAAGCGTGTAGTGCACTGTGCAGTTTTCATAACAATGTGGTGTTGCAAATATAAATTAAATTTATTTTATGTATGTCTTAGATGTTTTTGGAAGGAAATAGCGTTATATGCCCACTTAATAACAGTTGAATGCTAATTTGCTAGTTGTTTTATTAGTAAGATGCAATAAATACGTCTTATCGTCTTTACCACTTTCTAAGTAATGCCTATTATAATTATAATATTAGTAGGTAGCTGGTAGGTAGATAGGTATAGGTAAAACGTACCTACTAGGTTTCTACGTACATATGAAAGGTCGAAATCTATTAGGTGGTGGATCTATAGTATTTTTTTCTCGTCGTCTGTACCGTAGAATGTTTTATACCCACCGATAAGGAGATTCAAATATTTGTATAGTTTAAAATAAATTCAAAACAGCTCGCTTATCCCACCTTTTATCTTTTTAACTAGCGTCGCGTGCTACGGCTTTGTACGTTTTTTGTCCCGAGCTCTTTGTACTGTGGTGTGGTAAATTTAGAATAAGTGATTTTTTGTATAAACCTTGTCCACGTACCTACTAAGGCTGAGTCCACATATTTGTATCATTTTGGTGTATTGTACGGTAAATATCCGTTGGAAAAGCTCAACGATGGTTATCATTAAATTATTATGATCGTTATGTTAGATATGATATGAGGCAAATTTTTAATACCTATTAATTTATCCTCGTAACTGATGATCATGGTAAGCAGAGTTGGCTTGAGAATAGAGTCGAGGCTTCGACCCTCGGCTGCTCATGTGGAGACGCTGCCTAAACCGCGCTATATAATATTGTCTGTATCTCTGTGGGTACATATAAAGAGAAAAGTCCTGATTCACTGAGTGACTCGTCAAAGCCCAGCTCAAACCTTCTTCCAAACCATACTTCACTTGGAAAGGTGAAATTTTCATAGAGATTCCCTTTATGATGTTCGTGGGAATATTCTATTCTACAATAAACTTCCACTCTAGAAGTTCTATTCTATAATAAAATTCCACAACCTTGCCTATTATAAACTTGCCTTTACACAAGTTTAAGAATTCCATTAAAAGAATGCTCCTGAAAAAAACTTATTATACTGTTATTATAGATTATAATATAAATGATAAAAGAGCATCGATTTGACTCGCTCCAGCAATGCCTAAGACTGTATCTTTACATTAATGTAATTGTAATTTTTTTTCAAAAGAGCAACCACCCAGTTTATTACTGGTTCTTCTCGATAGGAACGGCATTCCGAACCAGTGGTAGATTCACTCGACTATTCAAAAGCACTTATTAAAAGTCTACTTTGTAGACAAGGAGAAAGGAATGTATGGATTTTTTTTTCAAAATTCCTACGGGAGCGTCGCTAGTCACGTAGGTATATAAAGAGCATCAATTTTTGCTTTTTTACCGTAACATTTTCTAGAGATAGTCCTATTTTTTTCAGCCTCTAATGATTCGACATCACATTATACAGCAAAATGATACATAAATGTGGAATTTTTCTTAGACCCTGTTCCCGGTAACAAATCGGAGTCTATTTACTATAATCCAGATTTATGAAGTGTTCGTCATTTATCTCCGGTACTTACTAAAATTCTACATCAATGGTTATTCGTGAAGAATATTCTATTGCTTTAGGAATTTGGTAATACGACCAGCATTTATTATTAGCTTTTTTTAAATGTACCTAAGAAATGAAATATAATTAATAAGTTTCGTAACCTACAGATAAATTATTTAATCAATTATATTTTAAATTTTTTTTTTATATTTACCTAGGTAGTTACTTATTTTTTTAAACGGCAATATATGTCCATCACAATATGTCCGATACAATTTAGTATATCTGAATTAACCTACCTACTATAGCATGCAAGCACAGTAGGTATATAGTATAAAAGATCATTGCATTGCATAATGAAAGCATACAAGAGGTGTAGGAAATTGTGCTGAGTGAGTGTACTCAATGGGGTACCTAAATCGTAAATTATTATTCATGGTTTTTTCGTGATAATATTTATTTTTTTTAGAATTTTTTTTTTGTGAACATGCTTGCTATGAACTGTGATACTTTGCATAAAATAATTACCATCATAACATTAACCCAAGTCGAAAATTTTTGGTCGAAAGTGAAAAGTTTACGTTTGACAGAAGTAGAGACGAAATTTCAACTAAAGATTAAAAATACCTGTCTACGTCACTTCCAACTGATTTCAAAAACTTTTGGGGTTCCTAAGCTTTCTTTATTAGTTAAAAAAATGGTACTTTATGGGCCATTATTGTGAGAAATTGGACTTCACATTTGAAATACCACATTTGGTAAGGCGGTAATTTCTGAACTTAAAATTTGATATTTAAAATTGAGTTTTGCCTATTTTTGTCAATTTTATGGCTAATTTATTGCAGTAGGGAATTTTTAAGTTTAAGTAGGTATTTTCTGCAAAAACAATATTTTTCGATTAAGTGACATCAAGGTTACGTAAAAGTTATTTGGATTTTTTTAGTACTTTACAGTCAGGTTAGGTACTCAAAAAGCTTTATCTTATTATCCTTCTGTCAATAAAGTATAGCTTTTCCGCACCGGCAAGCTTTTTTTCCTGTTTTTGTCGGCAGCATTGTAAAGTATTGCTTGCAAAAAAACTTCATTTAGAAGTAAAGTGGAATTACAGAACTAAAAAAACAGAACTAGAAAAAAATAGCATGAGGGCAGTAAATTTTACTTACAAACCCTGTTTACTGCCTCTGTGCATTTAAGTGCATTTTTCGAGCAAGTGTATTGAAAAATTAAATAATATCCTTCATCTTCGTCCTTATACCTATGGTCGTTTCTACTATCAGATAAGTACGCAGAAAGATATTGAACTCGCCGTTTTATTTCATGTCAAGAAACCTCTCACTATTATAAGTACTTACTTTAATAATGAAAGAGGTCACGACTGTCAGCAATGAGGATTGCGACGAAGAGTATTTTCTGTTTAGTTAGTTTAGTGTAGGGTCAAATAATAGGGGCAACGTACTTAGTACCCTATAAACCTTGAGGTGGGCATGGAATGGGGCCATTTCCCTATTAGATGACTCTTGGTGCATGTATTGCAGTGTCGAGGTGATGCTGACATAGAAACACCTGACAGCATTGACGCTATTTTTTAAATTATAATCCATACTTTAATGAGAAAGTTTCTGTCTATCTGTTGTTTGTCTGCCACGCTTTCACGGCCAGCCCATCTGCTTTTGACGAAATTTGGTACAGATATAAGGAGGTGGGATATTTTTAATCCCTTCCATGTCGGAAAATCAAGGAGCTCCCAGGAGAATCTAAGTATAGAGTGGGAAATATACTTCGGTTTTGTGAAATCACATCTGATGAAGGAGTCAGTCTAAGGTGGAGCGCATTTAATCATTTTAAATGTGTTTCTTTAACTCATTTTGTTCATAATTTTATAGGCGAAACCATAGACTAAAAATTTTGAGTAAAACTGCTAAGCTCCGTTCCTAAACCTAATAGGTAAATAAAAACGTAGCATAATATCATCGCAACCATACATTTTAGTTACTTTGTAGCCTGTACATTAAGCGATAAACTGAAAGTAGTTGAGAAGTTTGAGCTATCGGGTGGTCGGGGGTTCTCTCCGGGAACACACTAATTCCAACTTTTCTGAGTTGGGGTATAATATGCGTTTTAAGCAATCATATATCACTTTCTTCAACGGTGAAGGAAAACAATTTAACCTGCATGACAGTTCTTTATAACTTTCTCAAAGGTGTGTGATACCAATCCGCACTTGGCCATCGTGGTGGACTGAGGCTAAGCCACTATCAGTGGAGAGGTGACTTGTTCCCTGACGCGTGCTCAGAAGTGAGCCGGCAATTCGTTGAAAAGATGATGATGTAGGTATTTAAGGAGCTTTGAACTTTCTTTAAACAAATGGATGGCTTTCATTTTATCGACATGATCAGGATTCTATAATATTATTACTGTATCAAATAAAACTTATTCAATGTTTGTTTAAATAGTTTTACTTTTGTTGACATGATTATCACAAAAGATCACTACAATATCACACATCACATTTAACTAATACAATCAAATACGTTTCTATTTAGTCGACATTTAGTCGAAAGACCCAAGACCTACGGCAGCGTTTACCACATAGCATGAAAACATCTAATTACATGCTACAATTACCTAATCTGATTGTATCCCTATAAAGACACGGGTCTACGGCCTACGGGTAAATAAAATGACCCGTGGACCTATTAAAGGGTCCACCAGGACTACAGGTAAACGCTCTTGTTCTATAAAAGCTGTGAATTATTATTCGAACGAACTTTTTACACAACCAATATCAAAAACGATTTTATTTTATAGCTTCCATACAACTCCACACTCAAAGAATAGTTATTGGGTGATCGTAAAAAGGTTTAAGCCGAATTGCGTTTGAGCGGCTTTAAATTTTAAAGCTACTGGTTAATACGGATAACGACGGAGCGATAAAAGTCTCATAAAAATCAAATATTCATGTAATTTAGGCCTAAAAAATGTTTGTTAGGTACATAAAGATAACGAGAACATAATAATCAAATGAAAAGCTAAGGATTTTATAACATAACTAGTTAATGTTATAGTGAGTTTTGTTAAAGGTTTAACAGGGCTCTATAAAGTGATATTTATTTAAGAGGTTAATAATTCATTTTGAGAAACCCTAAAAAGAAAAAGTTTATCTTTCAGTGGTTGGTAGGTATTTCTTATGTTTCGGTTAATATTTCATTTTATAAAACCGTAATAAGAAAGAAAGATTATATTTGGTAGCTCATAAATCTTACAAATAATTATGCAGTAAATATTATTCGGTAGAGAGTAAGTCTATGATGACTTATAGACATTTAACTGCGCCCACCGGAATGATAACTGTCGAATTTATACCTTTATTATTTAAAATTAATCCTAGACTTTGGTTCAAATAGATACCGTGAAATTAACTATGCATAGGTATGTATAATAATGTCAGATTCGCCTATTCGATACGAATTATTTCATGAAAAGTGAAGCCACAAAGGCGGGCTAGAACTAGTTATTGGATATTGTTCTATGTTGTTTATAATGACCATAATTGCGGATTTATCGGGCACAAGTGCACTTGTAAACAATCTTGACCCGGCGATTTCTATTTCACTCTCGCGCGTGAAAGTAACCACTGCCGCAGCATGCAAATTGTGTGATGGCGTTAAGCTGAGTACAGATAGGGTGAATATGAGCGAATTTAGGATTATCCTACATGGTTTACTGCAGGTATATTATGCCGTATAGGCTACGCTATTTTCTATTCTTGAAATTCAAAAAGTGTTTGTAAAATCTTATTAATATTATAAATGCGAAAGTTTGGATGGATGTATGGATGTTTGTTACTCAATCACGCCCGAACGGCTGAACGGATCTGGATGAAATTTGGCACAGAGATAGATTATAGTCTAGAATAACACATAGGGTTTTTTATCCCGGAAACTAAGAAGAAGGGAACCAAAAAAACTCAATCCATGCGGACGTAATCGCGGGCATCAGCTAGTCCTATAACATAAATTACTGCAGGTGTATGCCGTATGGGCTACGCTATTTTCTATTCTTGAAATGCCTAAAACATAAATGAAGTGTTTTTTAAATATTTTCATATTTTTACAGATTTTATCACCATTTACAAGTTATCTGATCATTAATTATGTAGGTATATTTTACTGAAACTTGAAAAATTTATCAACATAAAATTTCGCATTACGAAAGTTGCGTTACGTGCTACGCAGGTAGGTAGCTGCCCCAAACACCATGCTTTTCCATGTGATTCCAGGTGATTGTGGCCGCTCTATCTGTACTTACTGTTTATAGGTATTACCTGTCTTAAAACAAGCGGCATTCCCATAATTAAAAGCACTTAGGTACTTACAGGTTTCTTTCTTGGGATTGGAATACCTACCTGTTGAATACCTATGTTACTTCTACGATATTGTGTTTAATGTTTGAGTTAATTCTACCAGTCTACACTTAGTTTTATGTTCACAGACGAGCTTGATGTGTGAATAGCAAATAGCTTGAGCCTACATTAGCTTTTTATGCTGGAACAAATCGAATGATGAATGATTTGGAGCGAACCAATTTCCAATGAAAGTAGTGGAGATTAAAATGAAAGGTTTTCATTCAGAAATTATTTAATTTTGAGATTGACCCTTTTGTGAAGATCCGTGATTTAATTATGCAATTAATTGAATAATACTAAGAATTAATAGATATTCTTTTTCGAGAAAATGTTTTTTTTAATGTACTTACATGAATTTATATAGGTAGGTACCTACATACCTACCTAATGTAAGTACGCTTTAGCGTTCCGGTACGATGCCGTGTAGAAACCGATTAGAGGTGTGGGTTTAATATAACTGCCATGCCCCTAACAGGTTAGCCCGCTACCATCTTAGACTGCTTCATCACTTACCATCAGGTGAGATTGCAGTCAAGGGCTAACTTGTAGTCACAGACCATCGGTGCTTGTAGTGAATGAAAAAAAGTATTACCACCACCACAAGCAGATTTTTTCTCAGCGCTTATTCGTCGGGAACTATTTAGGGGGCAATGGAAGGTATGTTGCAATTTTAATTCAGACACGAGATTTAGACAAAGTTATAGCAAAATCTAATGGGGATGATGATCTTAATTATAAATTATTTCTAACTAATTATTTAATATGGAGGGTCTTCTAAAAGACCTTAAATTGACATCCTCGGTTAGTTTTAATTTTGATAAGAATTATAAAATATAGATTAAAGAAAAAAGTGCGCTGAAATTTGATGACGTCACATTACTGTGAATTTCATACAACTTCCATACTAGAAGTGCGTTTCTAATTTTGATAGAGTTGGTGATTTGATTGAGTTGTCATCATGCCTATTCTCTATGTACCTATTCAATGTAAGATGTTCATTTTGTTCAACCACTGATGAAGCGCACATTCAAATTTCACAAATTCAATATATTAATATGTGCATAAAATAAAGTTTTACATTAAAATGCAAATACCAACGCGACAGCGCCTTTTGACCGCGAAATTACATAATTTATGCAAATGCTTATGAATGACGTGCATTCACCAAAACGAGTTACCTCATATTGTGAGCTCTTGTTTTGGAATTGCATTGATACGAAAATGCTTTCTAGTTTCGAGATCAAACACGTACTATTTCCTATTCTGTGATCAAACAAAGAGCGAAAAAAAAAATTACGGCGACAACCTTAACTCTTACATATGCACACACTAGCATGACAGGACAAACGTTCCCTTGTTACCGATAACTAAGCTACGATTTAAGCTGTCATTGTTAAAAAGTGATCATTTTTGGCCGCGTTTCCTGTGTAACAAATTTTTAAATATGTTATGACATATTTGTACTTGAAAAATTAATTAAGTAGGTAGGTCAAATTATGGTCTACGATACCAGGCCGACTCACATATTTTTATCATTGAAAAATTTTCAGTAGTTACTTATTCTAACTTCTAATTATTTTTTGACATGATTCAAATTGATTCTGATTCGATTATTGTTAGAAGACTCGTGGATATTTTTATTACTATATTCATAATAAAAAGTAGTCGCTTACTTACTTTGGTATTTTTGACATTTTAACATTGACATTTTCAATTGATGAAACATTATATACTTACTTTTAATTTATTAATATTATGACATTATAGCCATTCATTACATTGTAGCATAGACTTAATGTAAGATTAAGTAATGTGAATGTCACTTGGTCTACAAAACCTGAGTCAGGTTTTGCAGGTTACCTGACGTTATCCGTAATTAATTAACTGTTCAAGTCTTTATGAAAATTATTCAGACCTACGAAGTGTTATTCTAATACTAGAACATACTTGTACCTACTATGTCATTTAAATATTATCTGACTACAAAAAAAAAAAAATTGTACGTCAGGGTTGCCTGATTGGATATGCTGCAACTTTTCATACTGTAACCATCATTGTAACACATATTCAGACAAATAAATTCTATTCTATTCTATTCTATACGCACTTCCGTTGTATTCGATGTATTGTCTCCCATCGTCTCTTATCGTTATCTACTTATCTTGTGAAGTCGCAACACTTTACTTATTAGGTATATGGTCGGATAATGATCATTAAGGCATATCAACTCGCCTTGTCGTATCGAAACTAGCGATGTGCCGGATATCCGTATCCATATCCGTATCCGCGGATATCCGAGGAAGATAGATCCGTATCCGTTACTTTTTGGACGGATCTTTTACGGATCTGTTACCTTATTATTTTCCAATACATAGATTACTGATTAGGTAGCAAGTGAACTAACAACTAGCAATGAGAAACTATTAAATTCCATTTAACATGGACCCTGTAATCCTGTCCGCGCCCACGACTTCAACGCGACCATTTATTTGGGATGCTTGAGCATTTCTCATTTAGATGGATTGTATCGCTGGTATTGTAATTTACTCTTTGTTTAAACCTTTTCCAAAGATGGTGAAGGAATCCACAAAGGAAAACGCTACGTTGGAATACCCGCCACAAAGTTATTACTATAAATTAAAGCGATTACCTCGCACCTAGGTAAATAGGTATATTCCTAAGAAAGTTAATGGGAGTCGGTCGACACCAGTGGCATAAGACCATGTTCGTACAAGAGACATACTTATGTCTAGCAGTGGACGTCGAAACTCTATTCATTAAAGACGACGGCGTAATGTTAGCGAGGGTTTCTAATGTTAACCCTTTTTCGATTGATAAAGAGCAAATAATACTATGCCTCATCATACCTTTTCCGCTCTGTCTGCGATGCCTACCAGAAACTTCAAAATAATGTATCAAAAAATAAATAGTGTGGTTTAATAGTACATTATGGTACAAGTGAGTAATGTTGGTGATTACCACTGAGGCGCCATTGAGACCCGAGCCGTCAGGTGAGGGTCTTAAGATAGCCGAGGACGGTAATCATCAATACACACGTGTATCATACGACGTTTTTCAACACACTTGTGAAGAAAATAATACTAATAAATAGTTTTATTTAGTAGATAAAAAGTTTATTTAGAGAAACAATTAGTAAATGTGCAGTTAGTAAAATTATAATTAACTGTCTTTGATGGCATAGCGGTCTCATCAGATAGATTATTTACTGAAATACTTTCATGTTCTATTGTTATTTGAGATGGTTCATTATTTGTGTAGGTAGGTGAAATCCAATCATTGGATGTACTTGGTGTTTCGCCAGTAGGACGCGCCTCAGAATCAAGTCTAATTCTTTTTGTGATTTTTGCACAAATTTCCTTCTTGTTTAGTATGGAATCTTCTACGTATGATTCTGCTACATTGCTAGATCGCCACCCACCATGACGCTTCAAGGTCATTATATCAGCTCCTGAATTAGCCAGCAAAGTAGCTGAAGTTCTTCTGAAACTATGTCCAGTGTAGCTCTCAGCATCTGCTAAACCTAAAAACTTAGCGATTTCTTTAGGCATAGAACCAAATTTGTTTATACCTATAGGCTGACAGGTACATTTACCATTCTGGTAATTTAGAAAGAAACGGTCATTTTTTGCTTTTGGTGAACGCAAACTTTCATACTTCTTAACAATTTCATAGAATGGACCGTGTATAGTGAACGACCTCGGTATTTTATTTTTCGTGATAGGTATCTTCACTAAAAGCATCTGGCCATGGTTCTCTACGTCTTTTAGAGTTATATTTGTTAATTCTTGTATCCTACAAGCACCAGTTACACCAAATATCAAAGCAACCTGGAAAAAAAGAGACAATAATTAAGTTCAACACACAACACAGGCTGAAGTCGCGTAGATATTTAAAATTATTTTAACTAACCTTTGTAGCCAGATATTGGTTATCTGGAGCATCTTTTAAAAATTTTTCAATATCGTCAGACGATAAAACCTTTGATTTCTTGCTTCTAAATCCATCGGATAGTCTCTTTAGATAAGCTGATAAATTAGAGTATGTTTTTAAGTCCACTCCATTCTTTGTTCGGACTGTACTTTTTAACATGGAGTATATACACCACAAAGAGCTAGATTTGTACTTAGAAGATAATTCTTTAAAGTACGCCATGAACACATTTTCTGAAAAAGACTGCGTATTCTTGTTGTTTTGCCATTGTATGAAATTTTGGTACGCTAATAGATATTTTTCCTTGGAGTTTTCAGGTAGTAAACTTTCCATAACGTTAAGGGCTTCACATCTTATATCGGGCGGTGTACAATTTTCTTCATAATTAGTACTTGTTGACATTTTAATTACTAAATAACTGTAATTTCAGCAGTGAAAACGAGTTGTGAAAAATTTTTCGCAATGGCGGGAATAATTAATCAGTTTTCCTATGCGCGCGCATCTTACAATGGCGATCGGCCATAGACTAAAAGAATGAGGTTTCTTTTTTTTTTGCTTTTCGCGAATAGCATTTTAGCCATTACAAAATGGGGAATTTCAAGTTTTCTTTATTACAGAAAAAACAAAAGTTATATTTGAGTGAAAGTTTTATTTATTAAACACGTACTTACAAGTTAAAATTAACTATAATTTAAATACGAAGTTGCATGAAATGAGCAAGCAAAAGGTACATTATTTTATTTTTGCTATTGAACACGACCTTTTTAGTATCGAAACTTTTTTGAAAACAAAGCAACAACCAATAAAAAAAAACTCTATAACTCACTTGTGAATAATAGCAATGAAAAAGTCACAGTTTGATTATAGGGGTCATTATGTGCCCAATTGCGGTGAAATTAGAGCCACTTTATGAGCAAGTGTGTTGAAAAAAATATTAACCGTTACCTAAAGGATTTTCTTACTAGGTTTTATTTTTTAACTTAAGTTTCGCAAAAAGGTCGGTAAATAAACAACAAAGGTCCGTGATTGAAAGCCAAGAGAGAAAACAAATAATAAGTAAGAATCCGGGTATTCCGCGTCGACCTCTTATAATATATCAATAAGAAAATACTTAGACACTTTTTCCAAGAAACCTCTGAAAACGAGAAAAGCTACAAACAAAAGTTCTGTAGTAGTGGCTGAAACTGCAAATACCTGGACCGATAGCTCTTGCCTCTTGCAGTTGACTTGATTGTTGAACAATAGGCATGATGACTGATTTTGAAAAATGGTTAGAATATGTTCGGAAGTATCTACTATTTCGAAAAAATATCTTATAATATCTATCAGCAGAAAAATAAGGTTTGGTAGATGAAATTGGCATTTGAAATTTAAATTTTAAAATTCACGCCAAAACGTTCGGCGGTATCATGGCGTCGTTTGTGACGTCACTATTATTTTTACCAATATACTCTGCAGTGTGCAGTAGGTAAACAATAGTGTGATTGTCAAAGTTCGAAAATAATTGTGACGTCATTGTCGCTTCATTGATGTTTTAACAAATATAGCGCATTGCTGTATTTTATAGTTTTATTGTATCAAAATAAATAGCAATCTTACTCGAAATAGGAACAAAATACGTTTTTTATAATCCATGAATCCATGAATTTTATTAGATAAATTTATAATTTCATTGATTTATTAATTTTATTTTACTACTCATTTTTAATAATTTGCCACGTGGCGTAACATATGTTTTTACTTTTTGCAATATATTTAGTATTGCTAAGTTTTCTTGCCGTAGCTATACAGTATTTTAATGTCCTTGCATATTTATTATAGTTATTCTTACTCTTGTTGTCATTATTTTTAAATACTGAATATCGCAATGCTCTTTTTGTCTTACAACTTATTCGAAGTCCTCTTGTTATCCATGTTGGCTTTCCAGATAACCGCGTGTTTTTTATCTTTATAACGGGGAAACAAAGTCTATATAATAAGGTAAGCAGCGAATGAAATCTATTAAATGCTATATTTAAACTTTGTTCTTCGTACACCTCGCTGAAGGACAAGCTTTTTAAGTGATTTTTGAACATATTAATGTTATAATTACTGTAATTGCGTTTGAACCGAAACATAGACCTTTTTTTCTTAATGTCATCGAATTTGAAACTTAATACTTGTGCTGTGTTATGATCCGAAATATCATAATTGTGCAATGTACCTACAGCTCCGTCAATGTTACTCATAATATTGTCTATGCATGTATTTTTTCTAGTTGGTAAATTGATGTGTAGCTTAAAGTTAAAGTTTTGAGCTAGTTGCTGTAACTGTTCAGATACTTTATTACAATGCAGTGTATTAATATTAAAGTCACCTGCTATGATTATTTTTCGATTTTTTTTACAATATTTCTGAAGTACAGTTCTTAGTTTTTCAAAGAATATATTAACATTGGAATTAGGTGTTCGATAGACACATATGATGAACAAATTTTTGTCCACTATTTCTATCCCACAACATTCAAAAGTTTCAGACTCACTTAAACTATTTAGGTATTCTAAGTTCCTCGATACAATTTCCTCTAATGTTAATATACAAACACCACCCCTTCTTTTTATTCTAGAGTAGTGAGACGCTAGTAAATACCCATTAAGTTTTAAATTGTTTTCATGTCCTTTTGAAATGAAAGTCTCAGTGAAACACAGTATATCAATTTTGTCAGGGTTCTTTAATTCCTCAATCATTATTTCTATATGGTCTTTTTTTGACAGGAAACCAGCAACATTTTGGTGAAGGACATTACAAATGAAGGTAGAGTTGTTAGTTGTTGGTACGAAAAAACTGCCTATTTTTGTTTTTTATGTCATCAATTTTTATCGGTTTAAAATAATATGGAATAGTTCCTTTTTTTGCCGATCGATCCCCAGGACATTGATAAGATATATTTTTTCCCGTATTGTTATAACCAGACTTAAGATTTTTAAAATTCAGAAATTTTTTCGTATAATCCCATTGATCAATTACAAGGTTGATTTTATGGCACATATTAGATAGCGCGGTATGTCCATAAATGTTTTTATTCAAATTCACGAAAGTACAATTAGAAAATTTACTACATATTAGTCGCAACATGTCATTTAGTTTCTGCTCATTTAAATGCTTATTGAAAATTACACTTGTCACAATAATTTGAATTTGTGGTAGAGAGTGAATCTTAGCATACAATTCAGATGAGATCCTCACTGGATCACAGTCATTTTCACCTATGCTTAATATTAATTTGTCATTACAGGTAAAATCATACAAGTCACATGTCTTGAGAATTTCCTCAGTCGATGCGTCAGGCTTAACGAATGCTTCAATTGAATATTTTTCATAGGGATTTTTAATTCTGGATTCAATCAGTGCAGTCGATAATTGTTTACATTGTTGACTTCCCAGAATATATACCTTTCTACCAATTGTTTCCTGTGCAGTACTGTTTAGGACTACTTTGTCATCATTTCCAGGTTTTTGCGATATTAATTTAGTTTCTAATTGTGGCAGCATTTGTTGTGTCGATTTGTCTAAAAATACTGAAGAAGTAGTTTCCTTTGCTGGCGGTATTTTTTCTATTGGTTGATTTGGTATCAAAGGCGTGTTTTGCTCATCTATTGTTATTTGTGTCTTGGGCGTTGAGAAGGATTCGTTTTGACCATTTATAGAGATTGGTGTATTTTGAGCAGGTGTAGAAACGATTTCTTTTTGCAGATTAGCAGTTGGCGTGTTTTGTACAGGTGTATTTCTTGAAGGTGTGCGTTTTGACTTCTTTTTCTTTGTTCTTACTGGCGTTGAGTTGCCAGAGGTTGTACCATCATTTAAAATAGTCTTAAGAATTTTGATTTGTTTTTCATTTTCGTCAATTAATTTTCTAAGATTTGAGTTTTCTATATTCAGTTTTTCAATCTCTTCATGTGCACTCTCTAATTGGCTAGATAGTGTTGCTATGTCTTGTTTTAGGTCTAAGACTTGAGAATTGTCGACTATAGAGAGATCTGGTAGACTACAAGTACTGACGTCCCTTATTGAGGAGTAATGTAAGTCTTCCATTGAGCTACAAGTTATATTATCCAGTGATTTGTTTTTTAATTTTGTTATCGTTTTACTGGGTAAATTATTATCAGCCGTATCCGATTTGTCTAATGTGACACATTGCTTAGGTTGTTCGACGTTTGAAGCATCTAACTCGACTTGTGTTGGAGTCTTCCTACATTTATGACATTTCCATTTAAGTTTCTTGTCCGTCGACATTGTGTTATATCTCTTTAAAGTAATGCTGGCACATTTTAAATCAAACGAGTTTTTGCAATCCACACACTCCAAGTACTCTTTAACTTTGATAATGTGCGTGCACACTGAGCAGGTAATCCTTCGTTTTGATCTGGTAGACATGCTTGATACTATAGAATTATTTCTTTGAAGAAATAAAAACAATCATATGTTTTCCGGGTGGCGGGATTTGAACTGGGTACCAGTCCTTGCAGGTTGACTTAAGTGCACCACTAGACCAAATTTGCTGTTATTGGAATGGCGAAATATATGTTGATGTTCTTAGCTTGCGTGAATGGCCATTATCTATGTTATTGGATTTTCTTTTATGTATTGTGATAAAATTTTATAATAAATTTTCCAAAAAGTAAAAATAAAAGGAAAAGTCTTGAAAAAATGTCTTTTGCATAACAATTATTACTAAAATATAATATTAATTTATTGTATTTGACAGTTCCATCTATGAGTATATTGGAGAGACGTATTTCATAAGTAGTCACAGTCTAGTGATTTAGTTAGGCCGGTGTCCATTAGATGGGGTTAGGCACTGCAATAAATCAGTGAATCATAGCAGTGAATCTTACCCTCAAACGTCCAAATTTAAAATCGCAACGTTCACTTGAAAATTTTTCATGTTTAACACAGATTTGTATGTGAATTTTTTATTAATGTGCACTTGAGACCGATAATATTAAGTTTGTGGTAGTTTATTATTAAATACATATATGATATGATCTTTTCATCACTAAAACTGGCGTTATTATGGTGTCCGTTAGTCACCGCTTATTTTGTACAATAAGTTTTCTTTGAGCACAGTAATTTTGAAGATAACACTTTTTGATGGTATTTGTACACTTTGCTACACATTCACTAGTTCCGGGGATTATAATCACACGTTTTCTAATTTTTATTAATATTTTTCACGGAGCTCCTTGTTTACACTTGCAACGCCATCTGGCGTCACAAACAACAAATCAGTTGATAGCGTAGTTGACCACTACTTTCCACTGTTTTTAACCGGATATTACCTAAAATCTAGACACCTACCACTTTCTTAAACTGCATCATCTCCTTACTAAGTTATTACCGATATCAAGTGAAATCGCCAGTAAACCGGACGGCAGCTAATAATATAAATCAAAATGGTAATAAAAATAAAGAAATTAAGAGTTGTCAAATAAAACTGTTAATGTTACTCATTAAAATATAATTTGCATTAACATTATAATATTGTTACAAAATGTAAACAATCTTATTAGTAAATTCAACACGTCATGTAACAAGTTATAAAACAACGGTTTAAAATTTGCTTTTGAATGAAAAACGTGTAGGTTACGCATACACATAACAGTAAACGCTGATAAATACAAAGACGTGCATCGAATTAACGAGACCTTGTGAATTGGGATGGGCCCTTTTCAGGGTATGGACGCACTAAGTTTATGTGGCTCACGAAATGCCTAACTACGTGACTAACAATTTCTAGAAAAAAATTGTTTCCAAAAAACCGACTTCCAAAGCCACTGTAAAGTAAAAAATAATTTTGATGCCTGATGCGTCAACTATGCCTATCTTTGTTATACTCGCCCGACTTCAACATAGTGTGTAGAAATCAAAATTGTTTTTTACTTTACAGTGGCTTTGGAAGTCGGTTTTTTGGAAAGAATTTTTATTTTTAACTTTTCAGTGTACTCTAAATCCCCACGGCTTAGGAGTGCAGTACCCTGCAGCATCAGAGTTGAGGAGTTGGGACTTGGGTTTAAGTATGAAGTCGTTGCTTGACACCTACAATATGAATTCATCATAAAAAAAATCCCAAATCGCTATTTTTAAGGAGTTCCGTACCCTACAGCATCAGGGTTGAGGAGTTGGGACTCAGAGTTGTATTGTATACACGTAACTTGATACCTACTATATGAATTCACCATCAAAATTTCCTAACTCCCTAGTTTTGAGGATTTCCTGTAGTACGGTACACCTGCAGCATCAGGTTGAGGATTTGGAGTCAGAATTTTTTATGGATATTAAGCTCGCGAGACCACCTCGCGAGCTTCCTCTAACCAGGGGAAAAAAAAATTCAAATTGGTTTCGAAACCACGGAGATATGCACCGACATACATACATACATACATAAAGACATACATTAAAAAAAAAAGAAAATAAAAAACATACGCGCCGAATTGAGAACCTCCTCCTTTTTTGGAAGTCGGTTAATTTTTTAATACAAACCAAATTAATTCACCGATTTTAATGTCTTTATTTAATTAAATTTATTCATTATTATTTGTTTTTTTCTAATGGCGACTTTTTAAGGGCAGTTTTTTAGTAGATACAACATTATTAAATTTTAATAATTTGTTTTATTTCTAATGCAATATACTGTGTAGCCATACCACAACTGCAAGAGAGAATTTTCATACGAATGGATTTCACAACTGTTTTGTCAATCGACTTTGGGAAAGTGCTAGCGGAGCTTGTATACGTACAGTAAAGTAGGTAGGTATACATTGCCTGAATCCCTTATTGATTTTGGGGCTATAGTATATTATTACTTCATACTATCATCATAATTAATATTATAAATGCGAAAGTGTGTTTATTTGTTGGTTTATTGGTTTGTCGGTTTGTCCTTCAATTACGCCGAAACCCGAAACGGAGCAACGGATCGATAGGTATAGTTGAGGACCTGGAGAGTGACATTGGCTACTTTTTATCCCGGAAAATTAATGACTTCCCGTGGGAATCAAAAAACTTGAATCACGCGTACGAAGTCAGGCATCAGCTAGTATTTTATGAATTACTAGCTGATGGCCGCGACTTCGTCCGCGTGGTTTCGCGTGGTCCGCGTCCTCCGTGATTGAAGGACAAACAAACACACTTTCGCTTTTATATATGATATCATGTAAAATTTGCATAAGTACAGTTGTGCAGATCATCGACAACCTAAACGTCGCGTTCTCGTTTAACTGATAGATGTTTACAGCTGGACAGCGTTCTCTTGTGGTGCTTCCACTCGCTTGGATGTTAATGGAGAATGACACAGCTGATGATGTTTAAATCAAGATCCGCTTTTACCTAAACCTACAAACTAGCATTGCAATGCATAAATACTGCTATGTATGATCTTTCAGCTCTTACATTGTATTCAAAATTTCGTTTATATTCGTAACTAGCGAATGCCCGCGACTTCGTCTGCGTGGTTTGAGGTTTTTTGGTTCCCGCGGTAACTCTTTAATTTTCCGGGATAAAAAGTAGCCTATGTGCTACTCCTGACTATAATCTATTTCTGCATACATACATACATCCATCCAACTTTCGCATTTATAATATTAGTAAGATCAGAAGTAAGATAACTAAGTATTATTCAGATTTCGACAACTTGTGAAAGTTATTTATAAAATCTACAATCATGATAATTTAAACAGTAAATTCTAAAAGTTGAACGACATTTACGTAATTGTGCATCTAGAATAAAATTTTGCATAGGATATTCCATAAAGCAGGTAAATTCTATCCTAATATAGGCATCTGACATAACATAAGCAGCATTTGTAAATGGAAATCACCTCGACAGCATTCCTTTGGTCATCCATAAAGTGAGAAGTGAAGAAAAACTGGCTACAGATATTAAATTAAGCTAGTTTTTTCTACGTTTAAACTGGAATACTGGAATAGCGAGAGTGATCGGAACGACGCGACGGTGAAACTTTGTTATCTTGTAAAAGTCAATGTATTGGCAAGAATTAATATTTATAAATACAAACTTACATCATAATAGGCATTAGGTATCGATCCAGTTTCGGGGACATCGACAGAATCAGCTCAAATTGCTACTTCTACGGTAACAAGTGTATAATATCTGTTTAAAGGTTTCTTTATCCGGTGACGTAATTATATTTACCTCTATGACTTTAACTAATAATAGCAATGTAGATTTTAATGTTTAAACTTTCGTGAGTGATAGTCATTTTAACTATACATAACCACCGGATAAACTTACGTGTTATGTTCGAAAATGCCCGAAAATCCAATTATTGGTTTATGGGATAGAGTCAAAATACCATTTTTCTTAACTGGATAATTTTTACCAAGAAAATCATTGGAGCGAAAACATAATATTAAATTGGTAATCTTTTCAATCAAAATCGTCTGTATTGAAACAACTATGGAGCTTTTATGTTAAGAGATATCAAAGAGCAGTTATCTTATATTTATTACCGCATATTTCTTGGAGATAGGTAATCGTTTACTTTAATCAAGCGCTTGGTATTTGCACGGTTTTGCGTTTAAGAACAAAAATTTAGAGCAAACGGTAAATTTTGTACTTTCTTATGTCAAGTTTGCACTCTTTGTAGCGAAATTTTTGGAGAACTTTTAAGAGAAATAAATACACGATTTTTATCTAACGCCCCTTGGCTAAGATTTGTTTAAAGCTAAGGTGAGTTATCTACCTATTTGCTTTCTTTGTCTCTACTTTACTCCCTTGACTTTATTTCACTGAGTACATTTTTATTATCCTGTTTTATCTACATTTTTCAAGATTTCAAACCTCTTCTTTATTTTACAAAGGCGTTTCAAGAATTTTAAACTAGAATTTCCATCAAGAGAGTTAAGAGTCGGATCGTTTCAAAGGAATCTCAAATCTTGTCTGTGGACGACTAGACCGCTTTATGACATGGAATATTATTAAATTATGTAAATAGATCATAATGTACAGTAACCATGATATTATCTATTCATTCATCTTACGATACGATAATACTTCGGTCGAGCGGAGGTATGGTACCTACGAGTTGTAGCTTCGTTTTATTCTTCTAATATTTTTCAAGTAAAAGTTAGCCCTTGACTGCGATCTCACCTGATGGTAAGTGACGATGCAGTCTAAGATGGTAGCGGGCTAACCTGTTTTTTTCATGCTATTATTATAATAGTATAATATTATAAACTAGATGCTGCTCGAGTCTTCACCGCAGACAGACATACATAACAGACACACTTTCGCATTTATAATATTAGTGACATATCCGTGAAGTTACTGGACTATGGTAACTTACCAACTTACCATAGTCCATAGGTAACTTAACGGATCGGAACTGCTTGAGTTATATATCAAAATATAGGTAATTTTATAACAAACGCGGTGGTATAGCATTAGCTACAATAAACTTGTCAAAAAAAATATTTAAAAATAGCCTGAACCGGATTTTGATAGTCAACCTATTTTAGGCGTATATATATATATATATATCTATTTTTAAATAAAAATAAAAAGTAGGTTTCATCCATTAACCAGCTCGGTAAAGGTCGGGGTATATGCGGATCTCAGACTATCAGAGCTTATACATATATAGTACCTACTTATATATTCTGATATGGGTACATTTACAGGTACATTTGTGTATAAGCCATGTTTAACAGCACAAAGTTTTTATTACCGTTCATTTACATAATACAAACATACATGCCTGTCACGCCATTTGTAAAAAAATATCGACTAACTGCACGTCACTCATGCATAATCTCATCAATGTGCGAAATAGAGACGAGATATTGTGTGAAGCGCCTTGCGTCTCGTCTCGCCTGTCGTGTCAATGTATATGCACCATAAGTGCTGAGTAACTAAGTATAAAATATCACCTATTGAGATTAAATTAAGCCGAAAATTAAAGTGAAAATAGAATGAATGTCCATCTAATTTGTTATACTTTGTAAACATCGATATATAGGTTAGATAAGTAGGTACTAGATGGGCCCTTTCATAGAAAAAAATAATTGGGCGTCCAACCCGTAGAGCGCGCTCCACACCTGTGTAAGCCTGTCCTTGTCCCCGCCATAGCGCTGTCCCGCTATTCAGTATAGATGGCGTTAGTAAAATAAGTTCACATTGTTTGTTTGACAGGGCCCGTCAATGTAAATTGAGGTCGTTGTTTGTAAAAGTAAGGTACCTACCTACCTAAGTTTATAATAATTTATATGTGAAGATAATTTAAATACCTGGCATACAGGCTGATCTCTTTTTAAGTGGATAATTTTAGAAGTGCGCTCACGTACCGAAACAAGGTAAGTATTTTAGTGATAACTATCAAAGGAAGCAAGAGAGAAGATTTCGTTTCTCTTCCGAAAATTAGATGTTGTGATAAGCTGATGTCATGTTTGGTCGTCTTTTCTATCGTTCAGCAATTTCTATCCCTTTTTTTCTTAAATATTTGTGTGTGTAATTTCTAATATTATACCTTATCTAATTAGCGAACGACATATCTTTTGTCATAAGACAATTTTTTTTATACCAGAGAGAGAAGTCACGACCGATTTTATGCCAACTTTTCGTTGGACGTCTTCGTTAGAGTTGCAGATATTCCATTGACCATTCTATTATGTTATAGTGTGGTTATAGTCCTGAACTTATTCCTTCTTCTTGTAGGAAGCACAGAAAAGTGGCAAGCTTGAGAAAAACGGTAGAGCGAGACGATTTCAAACAGAATATAAGCTAATTATCAATGTTAATATTTAAAAAAAACCGGCAAAGTGGGAGTCGGACTCGCGCACCGAGGGTTCTGTACCTGTAGGTAACCTGTAGGTATATAAGTAAAAGTTATGGTATTTTTATTGCTACATGAAATCCATAACATTAGTAAGGTTTATTCAAATTATTAAAAATATTTACATAATATAATGTAACTAAAAATTTATGCTTTTCGCAATTTTTCCTTTATCTGTGCTGTAAGACGTTGCTTCGTACCAAATTTCAAGATTCTGAGGTCACGGTAAGTACCCTGTAGGTTTTAATTCCCTTGCGAGTGTCGAAAATTTGCAGCATAAACGGCTGTATCTAAATTTGTTTGCGTTGGCTTAGAAGTTTGAGAATCAATTTTTTTCACAGCTCCAAGGGACAGTAGACCTACAGAAGGGACAGTATTTGATATGAATTTCAGCTTGATACCTCCATGCGTTCCTGAGAAAAAGGGTCTTTACACACAGACGGACGGACAACAAAGTGAACCTATAAGGGTTCCGTTTTTCCTTTTGAGGTACGGAACCCTAAAATAAGATTAAACTAATTAGAAACTCTATGTACCTACAGAGTTTCATCTAATTCAGACACTTTCTCACTTGAGAGTGAGGCTTTTGTCCGCGGATCTGAAAAACTATTTAAAGTTAGGAGTTCTCACTGACGAGGTCACGTCTTGCAGACTGAGAAGTGATTTTAGTGGCACAAATTGTTAAAGTAAGGATCAACATAAAGTAGGGTATAGCCTCAATCTGTTTAAATATATTTAACAAATCAATGGTTGTTAATTTTAGCCGCAGGCGTATGGTGGAATAAAAAACCGATATGTGGGTTGGCGATTAACGACGTGACGCGGGTAATGTTCAATGTACAGGATGTTTATTCTTTTGTTACTCTGTAATTGGAGTGAAAAGCCTAACTCGAGAACTTTGCGCTTCGTTTCTGGCAAGGATTGGTAAATCTGCGAATTGTTTACCTCTTAGATATACTAAGGAAAATAAAATATAAGTAAACTTTCGTAATTTTAGGTTGGATACAATTATTTTTAGCGAGCAATGAAGCATTAAGTCATATCTTAAATTAAAGCAACGTTTTAGTTTCTGAATATTGGTTATGTTTGACATGATAATATTATCATTACCAAATTCAAGCACATCTGTTTTCATTTTTTTTTCATAAGTTTTTCTCAAGTACATATTCTAAGGTATTAAAATGTAACTAGGTGCTTAAAATAAAAATGAAACAACTGTATAAATTACCGCTACATTATATTCGCGAAAAAAAGAGGCTGAGTGTTTAATGTACGTGCGCTACATCGCGATACGTCACTCAAGTTGATAATAAAATAAACTGCATGGTGAAACATGACTGCCGACGGCTCTTTAATGTGAAAAAAAAAATTACCCTAGCCGCTTTGCTGTACTGTTATAACTAGAATTATCTCTGTCTAAAAGTCGAAGTGCGTACACTTAGCTGGCTATAAGTGGCTACAGACAGGTAGAAACGATTGATGCCTTTAATTATGTGTAGGTACCTTTATGCACATGAGTAAAGATCCCTAAGTTTACGTGCCTTTGTTTTTGTCTGGCGGACATTATGTCACTTATCGCGCGCTCTAAGTGACAGGAAAAAACGTCGTTCCCCTCCGACGCGGACGTATGTCCTGTCCAGTCCCTACTTATGTGTTTTCTATAACTTACTCGTTGAAAAACTTGAATTAGTTGCCCAGTTTCCTCAACTACCCACTTGGAGTAAATGACTTTAAACTTTTATTTTGTATCAAAGAAATATAAGTTACGCGAAAAGCTAGGGAACATAGAGATAATAATAAATAATAATAATAAAATATCTTTATTTGCAAAAAATACATAGGTTCACATTTATAATTTGGCCTCTATCTCCCAAAAAAGTAAAAACTGTGTTATGGGAGCTAGTGCCTTCCCTATAACATAGGTGCTTTTTTTGCAATTAATTTAAATATTATTAGCTAAAATTAACATGCGAAAATAAAATACAATTATAAAGACGTGTATATGTGTGTGTGTGAGTGTGTGGTGTGAGTGGTGTGAGTGGTGTGTGTGTGTGTGTGTGTGTGTGTGTGTGTGTGTGTGTGTGTGTGTGTGTGTGTGTGTGTGTGTGTGTGTGTGTGTAAGCTAGTGTTATGTGCGGATATGTTGCGTTTGTTTGTGTCTCAGCGTGGAATATCGGGAATTATTGTGGAATTTTTAAAAGTTCTTCAGCATTTTCGTAACTAAGTTTTTTAAGAATGGTAAGAATTTTTGTTTTAGCAGAGTAGGTTTTTAATAGGGGTTTTTCTATCAATAGCTTTATATAGTATTGGTGCTAGGAAAGTGAAATGACGTTTCGCCAGCGCAGTTTTTATAGTTGGAGTTGGGTATCTGAATACTCTTTTATCATTTGCTGGTAGAGTTGGGACAGTATTTTGGTGATACAACAAAATACTTTTATATATAAATAATTTTCTTACACTAAGAACCTCAGCCTCTTCATAAAGTAAGTGTGTTGGGTATCTATAAGGTAGTTTTAACGCTACCCTAAGAATTGCACGCTGGGCGCGTTCTAAGATAATGAAATGTGATTTAGATGCTCCTCCCCATGATGTGATACAGTAGGTTAGGACGCATTCACAGAGCGTTTTGTAAATTTGTATCAACCGTTTTTTGTCTAATAAGGGTCTTAGGTTCTTAAAGATTATTATTAATTTCCTAACCCTGGCTGCTGTTGCCATGAGATGAGGAGTCCACGTGAGTTTATCGTCTATTATAACTCCAAGATATTTAGTTGTTTTTACTCTAGTTAGGCTAGGACACGCACACGATTTCGTCATCACACGGTTATCTATACCACTACAGGAAGTACTGTGTATTTGTATATTAAATGTTGTTTCAGCGGTTCCAGGTGTACTGTTGCTGAAACATATGTAGGAGCTTTTTTGTGTATTTAGTGGTTAGTAGGTGATTTTCCAGCCAAGTAGCTATTTTACACAGATGTAAATTAAATTTTCGTATTATCGCGATGAAAACTCGTTCGTGTTTTAGAATTATTATCTTTATTTTAGGGACGTCAAGGTACGTGACATAAAACTGTCGTTTTGAAATAATACTGCGTTAAGCGATGGTAACTGATGATTTAGTAACCCCCCTGTACGGTGAAGCTTTATAAACTAGGAGTAAATTGATTAATTATGTGCGAAACATAATAAACAAACATTACGAGGAAGAAACATTAATCTAAGTGTCACATTAACGGTTATATGGAAACGAGCATCGATCATGATCTATCGATCAGTGGATCTCGAAGATGAATTAGGCGCCGGCGCATTGGACACGGGAGTATTTACATAAACTAATATCATGAACTAAACGCATTTGCAATTAATCCGTCATTATAAGAATGGACAAATAGATAGCCAGAGCTACCCTGCATGCACCAGAATATCGTTTACTCCAGGCCAAGATAAGTAACCAAAGCGATGCGACGTAAGTACTAACGACGCGACGACTAAATAGAAAATGAACAAGTTATCGTACGCGGCAACGTAGACCACGTTAACTAAAACGCTATTTTGAAACTCTTTGATTTTCGCAAGTAATAAAGTTATAAATAATCAAATATCAAATAAATATTATAAATGCGAAAGTTTGGATGGATGGATGTAGGTATGGATGTATGGATGGATGTTTGTTACTCAATCACGCCCCAACGGCTGAACGGATCTGGATGAAATTTGGCACAGAGATAGATTAGATTAGATAGTCTGGAATAACACATAGGCTACTTTTTTTTAATTAAAGAGTTCCCGTGGGAACCGAAAAACCTCAACCCACGCGGACGAAGTCGCGGCCATTAGCTAGTAAAGTAATAAATAATATTGTAATAATAATAAAAATGTAGCAAAAATTTAATTACTTAAATTAGTTGCACTTATCAGCAACTTTAATTGAATCAAAGTTTCACATCTTTAACATTGTGTTGTTAAATTATACTTAACTGAAAATTATACGCTAACTTAACAACTAACACTAACCTGAAAGTGGTAAATTGCCTTTTATGCTCTGTAGGGTAAAATACCTTATTTCTGCTGACGCTATTAGTTTTATTTATATTTTTTAAGTGTTATAATTTAACAAGTAGTTGACAATGAGGACCACGTTTTTTAGGTCAATGTTTTTCAGTAGAGGCCTAATATTAATAGAACTTACCAAATATTACTAATGTTATAGTTGCTATAAAATGTGTCTTGTACTCCATTTTCATACGAACTTCTTTACACTATCAGTCTATTTACACAACACTACACACACACACACTAAATATTTTAAAATAATACTAATCGTTGGAGTCAGTCGTCCATGATGTATCGATCTGAAAAAAAAAGAAAATTGTTTAATAAATAGAGCAATATAATACAATAATGTGATTGACAGTTTTTCTGAGGTTTCTGAATTTTTTGAGACTACTTCAACGCAGCCTTTTTTTTATATTAAAGACTGTCTAATTTCAAATAAACCTGTAGAAATGTTATAGAGTAAACAACAAATTAGAGAAAGTAATTAAAATGGCCGCTAACGAAGACGATGCCAACGCCTCGCAATCCCTACAACTTTCACTATAACTGCTATAACTACGGACAAATGGGTATTCGAATCCACACGAGATTTATATTAACTCTAAATAATTCTTATATGTAGGTAAGTACTTAAGGTGGATGACAAGGGTCTGCCCGCGAAATTCAAATTTAATTTGGTTTTTCACAATTTGTAAACTATTACGACAAAGTAGGCTTATGGCATTCAAATTGCGAGCCTAGGAATATCATCTTCACAGGTTTATATAAAAATCTTTACTTGAAAGTGTCCAGTTTAAGAAATTAGTCAAAATAATGAGTTTGACGTGAGTTACTCACAAATTAGTCATTATTTTGACTAATTTCTTAAACTGGGCACTTTCAAGTAAAGATTTTTATATAAACCTGTGAAGATGATATTCCTAGGCTCGCAATTTGAATGCCATAAGCCTAAGCTTTGTCGTATTAGTTTACAAATTGTGAAAAACCAAATTAAATTTGAATTTCGCGGGCAGACCCTTGTCATCCACCTTAATACGATTAATTGCAATTCGTTATTTCCTATAAACCTTTTTCTATTGCCTCGTAAAAATCTTAAAAGTTAATTAATTTAATGACCTAAAGTTTTCGCTTCCTCTACATTTTGTTCAACTCTATTTTATTGTTTTTCATTTGTTTTTCATTCGTAATAATCTGTATGTGCAGTGCATCATATCATACTAATATTATAAATGCGAAAGTGTGTTTGTTTGTTGGTTTGTCCTTCAATCACGTGGCAACGGAGCAACGGATCGACGTGATTTTTGGCATGGGTATAGTTGAGGACTTGGAGAGTGACATAGGCTCTTTATCCAGGAAAATCAAGGAGTTCCTGCGGGAATCAAAAAAACTTGAACCACGCGGACGAAGTCGCGGGCATCAGCTAGTAATTGATAATACGTTGTTACTGCCACCTAACAATCAAAACGGGATACAAATTAAAATCAAACTTTAGAAAAGCAAATAACGTTGCTGACCCATTTCTCTTAGAAGTCCGTTTCATTATATACAAGATAATTAACATTAATATGTCGCTGGCTTAGTTTATTTAACTGAGATACGCTACGTAGTAAAATTAATAGAGTTAAAGATTTAAAGTAAATAATATAACGGTTGATAGTAAAATAAAGAAGCTATATATTTACCATCGTGCAACACCCAAGTTGGTTACATTAATAATTAATTAATACAAGTGAAAGTTATAATTTAATTTACATTTCTAAGTTCATGCATCAAATACTTGTATTGAATGTAAGATATCCTTTGTCTAATCACTGGGGATTTATGCTTAAAGTATTCACTTTCCCTCTTGACTTAAACAACAGTTCGCTACAGTTTTTCTTCCGTACATACAAAGTGGATGAAGAAAGTATTTCTCACATTCTAATTGTTACTGTCGAGACTAATTGAACTTGGATGACATCATTGAGGTGGAATGCGTAACACAGTATTTAAGAATGAATGCCAAATTAATGTAAAGTTATACCTCCGTCTGCGCTTGACAATCGTGGTTGTTTTTACCCTACTTTACGAGTGTCACTTGGTCAAGACTCGCAAAGTACTCGTAATATTAAAAAAATGATTTTATCATTTCTTTAACGTTTTTAAGGTTCCGTACCTCAATAGGAAAAAAGGAACCCAAATAGAAGGGGAAGGAAGGAAGTTGAATTTAATATCAAATACTTATAGCTTTAGAAAAATCCAGTATTTAAGCTAACGTATATTTTGACGCTCACCAATAAATGAAAACCTATAAGGTACTTCCCGTTGACCTAGAATCATGAAATTTAGCAAAAAGGTAGGTCGGACAGCAAAAGTATAGGAAAAAATCCGAAAAACCTTAATTAAGGTTCCGTACTCTAGGGTGTCGAATTGTTTGGCGCTACCAATTTAGCGCCATATGCAAACCGTTTATTTCACAGCTGATTACGTGTTGCTATGACATCTTTCTTGTTATTTACTAAATTATTTTATATTGTGCGGTGCAGATACGGAACCCTTTATGCGCCAGTCCGACTCGTACTTGATCGGTGTTTTCTTATGATGCTAGCAGATTTTTTGTACCTATAACTATAGTATTATAGGTCACAGTCAAAACACTACCAGTTTCACATGGTACTGGCTACAAGGTGCTACACAACCACCTATTATGACCTATTTAATTCTAAAGAAGATAGGCTTAGTCAAATTAGCAATTCCTTTGTTAGAAACAGTGTCCGCTTCTATAATAAGCTCCCAGAAGACATGTTGAAGATGTCTCTGAATAAGTTCAAAGTTAATGTAAAACGTAAACTCATTGAAAAATCTTATTACCATATAAAGGATTACTTAAATGACAAGGAAGCTTGGCAATGATTTGCTCTAATGGCTCTGATAGTTCCTTAGATTAAGATGATTAGTGAGATGGTGATAAGTAAAAAAAAACCCGATTGAGTTTGTTGTGGGCTCTTTTCACACCAGGGCGCGTTTGGAACCCTCGTAGCTTTAACCTACTTCTATCCCAACATGTGTGGACACTGTGGTGGATGCTGCGGACCGTGCTGCCCTTGCATCACCACATATACGTGCTGTACGAAGATTTGTTAACATCGACGTTGGAATGGCTGGCATGGCAATCTGCGGCGGCTTCCATAGTGTCTTAGCACAGTGTTTACGTCAATAGATTTTGTGAATAAAAGTTAAAGTTAAGCTTTAGTTTTAATATACCGTAACTGATTATCACCATCATGTTTTATTATGTATTTGGACATTAATAAGTGTACAGTGTATAATATAATAAATAAATGAATATTGATTGATAGACACATACAGGGTGGTTGGTTCGTGTGTAAAGGTGTATTTATCTCATTTTACACAATATGCATAAAACAATTTTACCAATAGCTTCCAGCAAGGCACAATTACAGTTTTATACAAACCATTTTTTTTTAATTGTGAGATAGGCTTGCACTTGACGGTAATCAAGCTTAGTGCTTTAACCCCTTGAACCCTCGTAGCTTTAACCTACTTCTATCCCAAAATGTGTGGACACTGTGGTGGATGCTGCGGACCGTGCTGCCCTTGCATCACCACATATACGTGCTGTACGAAGATTTGTTAACATCGACGTTGGAATGGCTGGCATGGCAATCTGCGGCGGCTTCCATAGTGTCTTAGCACAGTGTTTACGTCAATAGATTTTGTGAATAAAAGTTAAAGTTAAGCTTTAGTTTTAATATACCGTAACTGATTATCACCATCATGTTTTATTATGTATTTGGACATTAATAAGTGTACAGTGTATAATATAATAAATAAATGAATATTGATTGATAGACACATACAGGGTGGTTGGTTCGTGTGTAAAGGTGTATTTATCTCATTTTACACAATATGCATAAAACAATTTTACCAATAGCTTCCAGCAAGGCACAATTACAGTTTTATACGAACCATTTTTTTTTAATTGTGAGATAGGCTTGCACTTGACGGTAATCAAGCTTAGTGCACGGCAATGATGAGGTCTAGTTTGGAACGCGCTTGCCTAGAAGATGCTTATTCACTCTTGCCTTGAAGGTACCTAAGTTATAAGTGGCAGGAAACACGTGCGCCAGGAGGGTGTTCCACACCCAAGCGGTTTGGATCAGAAACGTCGAGCAAAAATGTTTCGTGCGGGCAAATTGGACATCAACCATATAAGGATGCCAACCACAGATCACGGAAACAAGGGAGATGTGCTAAGGGGGCGTGTTGCGTGCGAACTCATCAGGCACAAAATAGGCCTGATGGCCGTTTTTGTCTTTAGTCGCATGTCATTCAAAGATTGGTTCACTTCTCTCGGTTTTTAACAAAATGCCGCGTTGTTCAGTGGTTGTTTGTAAAAATTCAAGCTGCAAAGTGAATTACATGAAAGATGGCATCTCATTTCACACGTAAGTACAAATAAATTGTTGTAATTTTCCATTAAAATCAATAAAACATTATTTAGTGGTATCATAATGTAATAGAGTGACAAGTCTATATCTCATTATGAACAAAAACCATTGCTTGCTTAGTAGAAATCTATCAATGAATCGGCCAGTCTTACGACGCAATGGTTAAGTGTTCTTTACCGATTCTTTCACTAGCACGATAGATCAAATTTCGTAGTGCGGCCGCTGTCGGCGTGCGGTGAACTAGAGATGTGACGATGCAGGTACGAGTACAATGCAGTTGTCGATATTTTAGCGACCAAACGATGATCTGTGATACAATAATTAATAGTACCTTAATTATAACTTAGTAAACAATTATTTCTATTTTAACGTTTAAACTATCGTGAGTAAAATTCATTATAACTATATTTTTAGTCATAATTATTACTATTTTTTTTAATGTAAGTACTCGACTTACTTAGCTGACGAAACGTATAAAAAATATACTAGGTGAATTAATATAATGTCAATTTACGTAGATACTCATTACTCATTTATTGATATATTTAATGTCACTCTTTAATATTAATATTTAAGATATCCGAAGGATGCAGAAAGAAAAGAAAAGTGGATAAATACTTTTCATAATCGGTAGTCATTGTCAAAAACCCAAATATTAAGAAATTTAGCATCGATAGATCCATTTTAGTCAATCACTAATTGTATCATATTTGAATTTTGCACAGCACATCGACAACGTTTTACGTTTGTGTGAGTAAGATGCACGGTGATTGAAATTGAACCCTGTTTGGTAAACAATAAAGTGTATATTTGTTCGTGCCTCATGCACTGATCTATCGGTATGCGTGTGTGAGTGAGACTTCTTGTCTATTGTATTTATTTAGTTGCTTGTATTGGTAGCAGGTAGTAGGGATAGGTAGGGATAAACTGGAGACAGCAGGTTTCAATACAATTTGATACATAGGCATATCTCCCTTGTTTCCGTTTTCCGTGATCTGTGATGCCAACGCAGACGGTTTATCGCTGTTCTGTGGTAGCATTGCCTCCATAATCCTTCATTTGTTATTCGATCAGCCCAATTACATTAATAGCTTTCACTAGGTGGTCTAGAAAGGGAATTAACTCAGCGATCATCGAAACATGATAGAATAGAGGCATTTTGATTGGATTGCATTCACTTATTGAGGTAGGGACAACTAACTTTACAACTTCGATAGATATAAGTTAGGACGCACTTTAAATGGAAGTACTTAAATCAATAAAGTTATGTGTTGAAGGAGAAAAATTTAAAATATTAGGTTTCGCTACAATAATATTTAAAAGTACCAGTAGAAACCGTAGATTTACCTACCATTTACCATCACAAAGTTAAGAGAAAGCATATTTATGACTGTATAATACCTACTATTTAAATTTGATTTATAATTATTAAACTTTCGGATTGGAACTGTACCGTATTGTATTACTGGATATTCATTTTAGGATTAAGTTATCAATATTCATTAATACGTATTAATTAAGGCCTGATAAACGGTTAGCGGCAAAAGAACTAACACTAAATCATAATGATGTGTGTGAAAACCCTAAAAAAAACTATAAAAAAAGTTTTATGTTCTGGCTTCTGTAAACTGGAATGACCATTCGCATAATTGATCCGCAGAAATCGCGTAAACTCAAAATTGATGGTAAGTAGGTACTTATTTGCAATAGGGTTGTCAAATCTTTTGCATTCCTATTTTACACGTGATTGTTGAACAAATTTCTCCAGGTATTATACAGGAAATCCAGGTATATTATGTAGGAAATTGCTGTTTATTTGTATCCGTAACTAAGTAATTACAAATTAATTAATTTATAAAGTGTAGGATACAAACTTCTACCAGGATAGGTATCATTTCAGGGATGGGTACATTTTACAATCTAAATTAATTAATTCTATAATAGTAAATTGTTAAAAACTTGTCTTAACGTTAAAATCATTTATTTCGGAGAAACAGAACCAAAATTAGCGATTCTTGGAATTGCATGTGAAATAAATTTTCTTTATACAAAATTTTCTTTTCCCACATTTTTCTAAGAACAAATAGATATTTATCGAAGAAAAACGCGGAAACGCCTCACGAGTGTCATGAAATATGAGCACATAATATTTGAAGAGGCGACATCATAAAACGCAGACATAGGAATATAAGTACCCATATAAAATACTGTTTCTAAGATTAACACGCTGCTATTTGCTAAGCTTAGCTGAGCGGTCGGCATATATACCATACTACTCTATGGTGGTCGGCTTACATAAGACTCAACCTTGATTAAATTTTGATCTGCAATAATCATCGATATATATGTATGTAGGTACTAGATGGGCCCTTTCATAGAAAAAAATTGGGCTTCCGACCTGTAGAGTGCGCTCCACACCTGTATAAGCCTGTCCTTGTCCCTGTCATAGCGCTGTCCCGGTTTTCAGACTAGATGGCGTTAGTAAACTTAGTACACATTCTTTGTTTGACAGGTCCCGTCTATGTAAATTGAGGTCGTTGGTTATAATATAGTTTTACATAGGCATACCTACTTATTAGCTTTCTTTTTTTCAATAATCAGTCATATCGATATTTTTTCCAATAATCTAATCAGATAATTTCACTCCTACATTACACATAATAAAAACCTGTAATAGCATAAGCTGACATTAATCCGACATCTGGTCTAAATATTTAACAACAACACCTTCTTTAATTAATAGATACCTAATTAATAATAAATCTTATTGAAAAAACTGCAATGAATGTTCCTCAATATTTACATATATCGGCTATTAATTAGATGTTGTTTTTCATTTCGTCTTCCTTTAAGGCAGTCAATGTATGACATGATAAAAAATAATTTTTAAAAAAAATCCTGAAGATCACCAGCTTACAACAAGTTTATTATTCACTCCACTTCACTGCACTTCAATTTGTACTCTAACGTACAAATTGAACTCTAACGTGCGAATCTAACGTACATTTTTTTTTTTTTTTTTTGTTGACGTACCTACTAGTTTCGGTACGGTACTACCAACAAACATTAATGTTAATGTTAAAAGAAAAATAGTACTAATTTTACCAAGAGCTAGGTAATTAAAAGTGTATTGATAATTATGATAATTTAGTTAGTTAAAACATTTAATTATAGTTGCGACACAGAATATAATTATATTGAAAATGAATGTAAGAAAAAATTGTGAAGATAAGGAAAATAAAAGGCTTATTTATTTATTTATTTACGGTAGTAAACATAACATAACGGTTTGTTGGTAAACAAAGGTACCTAGTATAGTATCTAATCGCTCCCAAAGCCACCCAACGTTAGACCTAGGTAGGAGCGCTAAATTAGGAGCTAAAAGTAATTTTCAAATGTACAGGTATGTCTAGGGTATTTCAATACGCACAGAACCTGAATGTCTATTTTTTCCGTCACTCAATATGACTAAAAGCCGAGGCAGACAAAATCCCTAGGCCTGAAAGACGTAAGGGCACTCGATTTACGGCTGAATATTCATGAAAGGCTTTTCAAAAAGCTTCAACCTTTTGAATAGTAATAACCTTAACTATTAAACTCTACCGCGTTGGTATAGCATTCAGTAGATAGATACTCGTACGTCTGTATAAACCAACTATTTGGCTATAAATTATCAAGTTTTAGACTTGAGCAACGTCAAACTTTTTCATTCACCATAGAACACACAGTTTAAAAAACATTAACCTCTTAAGGGGTTATTTTTGTTTGTATTTTATTATTTGTATTTCAATTACGTACTTAATATTGAAAAAAAAAGATACGCGCCGAGTTGAGAACCTCCTCCTTTTTTGGAAGTCGGTTAATAAAATAGCTTACAAGTAGGTAATATAGAGAAATAAGGTTATTTATAGATGCTAGTGCGTACCTATAGGTATCTAATGTTAAAAAAATGTTTAGGCTTCGATCTGTTATAATTTACAACAGTAGATCAATGATTTAAAAAAATGTTATATAAGGTATTTTTTAAATAAAAGCGAGCAAACGAGCTGGCGGGTCACCTGATGGTAAGTGATTACCGCCGCCCATGAAAATTTGCAGCAGCAGAGGAACCACCAATGTGTTGCTGGCTTTTGAAATATTTTGTTATATTATTATTTTTCTCATTTACCTGAGTAGGTTTTAGTGCACTAAAACCTACTCAGGTAAATGAGAAAAATAATAATTATAATAATGTGTTTATATGAAAATAGTTTTAATATGATTTGTCTTGTGTCGCTTACTTTCCTCTTAAGATTTAAGAATAGGAACCTAAGTGTTGTTCTGAACCTACCTGTTCAAAATTGTTTTGAAAAGACCGGACATTTAGAGAATCATAAGCGTTAAGCGTTAAGTGCAAGTCGTAAAATGTACTACCTATTTATTTAAGGCTGTCTACACAAAATTATCACGAGTTATCTTTACAGAAAGAAGCCTAAATATGGAAATGACAAGAAGATACATTTTGAGTGTATTAAAACAACAATGTACCTGCCAAAAATCATATGTGAACTCTGTTAAAGCCCAACTATTAATTTTTTTATTCATATAAGAAATGTGTAAGTTCCTTCCGCAACAACGATAAAAAGTTAAGAGTAAGTATTTTATAAAAATCGTGCTACGCGAAAACAATTTTGTGCTCAAAATTCGTTGTGAAAAGTTCCCGTATTTGTCTGTACAGAGCCTTAAGTGCAATATAATGACGTTTCTAAATGTATGTCGGTGGACCAGGGTAACAGAGGTCGCGAGGCCGTGCGAAGATTGTGATTATTCCACGAATGTCTTACCGCTTAAACCCACAGCTTTACTTTGTTAGTTTTGGCACACATCCCCAGATTCAAGACAATTTCTCTGCGGACTAGAGAAAAGCTTAACTTTCCTCTATAATTTACAGCTTTAAAGTTTCCTTATGCCAGTAGACCAGTACGGTTAAATATACCACACAATCCATATTAATATTATAAATGCGAAAGTGTGTTTGTCTGTCTGTCTGCTACGCTTTCACGGCCCAACCGTTCAACCGATTTTGATGAAATTTGATACAGGGATAATTTGTATCCTGGGGAAGGATCCAGGAGTTCCCGCGGGAATCAAAAAACTTACCTAATCCACGCGTACAAAGCCACGGGAATCATCTATATGTAGTTTAAAATATACAAAATCTAAAGTATTACTTTTTGCAGTACAAGACTAATTATTAGACTAGTTAGAGTTCTGAGAGAGACTAACATCTTCACATAACAGCTACGAATACGTTCACATCACATTTACCTATCTAAGCGATAAATTAGGGAGCTCAATAAAAATTTATCGACACTAAAAGTGACATTATTATCCAGTATTAACTAGCAGTTAAAATGTACAGTTAAATAATTACGAACGACCTCATTTAATTACCTACCTAGTACCTACTTAATTCAAATGGTTTAAATCTGGGCTGTAAATAATCGTGATTCAACTTAAAATAACAATTCATAGGCGCCTATAAAATATTATGTGGTTAAATAAACAAAAATAATTCAATACTGGTGCAGAGTATAAAATAATATTTCACTGTTGTTTTTTTGTGCCTGAATATCGGATGAATGAATATTCAGATTCAGAATATCAATAAATAATTCATCGAGCAGAATTCAGAATTTGTTCATTGTTCTTGTTTCAGCCCAGTGACCTCGATGGTGCTGAATCGAACTTTCGCATTTCGCATGCATTTGAGGTTTATCGCCTGTTTCCGCTAAATGGGGAATTTGTTTAAAGCTTTATTTAAATTGTTCGCCTTTCTCTTCTGGCTGTGCAATTTAATATTTAGAGAGGAAGGGACAAAATAAATTATTGTTTCTCTATATTGTTGTTATCGTACAATTTTCATCGAAAATATCCCTATCAGACTAACATAAGTAACTATACAAATATTATAAATAGGTACGAAAGTTTGGATGGATGGATGGATGGTTGGATGTTTGTTAATCACGCCAGAACGGGTGTACGGATCTGGATGAAATTTGGCACAAAGATAGAATACAGGCTGGCATAACATATAGGCAACTGTTAAAATTATTTTTAGTGGAAATGTAAACCAATTTTATTTACACAGAGTTCATTTCGTTTGGCCATTTTCCACTCATCAGCCTTACATTGAAAACCCCAATTAGACCATAGTCTTATTTACTTTATGAAAAATTTACTTCGAGGTTTCAAAACACTTAACCTCTAATGGTCTAAATATAACTGACCCAGATCCAAACATCGGTATCAGGAAATCATAAAGGCTGCGAGGTCGATCCATACGAGTACAACCTTGAGCTTGACACGACGGCGTGACCCAGAGATAATAGTGAACAACTTGTTTTGTATTACTTTCTCTTCTATGAGCGCCTGGTACATACGAAATGTTTCATTCGTAGCTTTCATCCTAGTAGAATCAACAAGATAAACGCCATTGATATTTTGTTCTACTTTTTTTTACTCAAATAAAAACAAGGAAGTCCACTTTTTAACAGTTTACACTTTAACACTTGTATAACTCAACTTAGCACTTCATCACGACCAAGACTATAATTCAAACCACCGTTCAAAAATATCTTTCACTTGATAAGTCCAATTAAATAATTCATAAATCAGCAGTTCATTAATAAAATAATAAAATAGTACATTATTTACTAATGCTGATCCGTCATGTCCATCTTGACACAGATAACTTAATGCATCAACAAAAAACACATTGGTTTCGACAGTTGGCAAAAAAATCGTGAAACACGTGCTGATTCAAATCAACACACTTTGCCTCTAAGGAATTTTAAACTCTGTTCGTTTTAATTAGGGTTCATAATAATATAATATTTATTGTTTGGGGTCTATCGTCGTGGCTCAACAAACCGTTATGAGACTGATTTTAATATAATTATTATAGGTTAGTGTTTGACAAATTGACCGACAATCATACTTTTTTGATGATCGATGATATAATTCCGTAGATTGATTCCATTTTATTTTTCTTTCAAAATCAATCACTATGATAAAATTAGTCTATTATTTATTCTTGCATGTTATTTAAAATAAATGCAGTGGACTGTTTTGTTGTCGATAAAGAATCCCAAAGACTTTTTTAGAACAGTTCTCAATATTATTTAGTAATTTGGCTTAACTATAAAGCTGGAAGGAAGGAAGGCTAGAAATGGGGGGCTTAAGTTTTCTGAATAACCATCTGGTTTATGAACTAGGCAACCGTTAGTCCACAACGGTGTTCCGGCTCAAACTATTAACTGTAACCGTTGTTGGACGCGCCGGTAGGTTCAAATCATTTTATAAAACACAAGCCAAGCCTTGATTCCAGTCTTAATTGATTTAGATTGCCGATACAAAGCTTATTAGGCTCAAATACGAAGCCCTACAAGACATATCTAAGAAAAATCTATTTGAGATCGCACTTGGAGTCAAGCTCGAAAAAAAAGTAACAAACCAGAACAAATTTTCAATATATAAATTTTAAACTGTCATAAATTCGGTGACCACATTATAAGCGAGGGCAAAATTTAAAGTAGTATTATTTCAAAATGACAGTTCACGACACGACACGACAGTGACAAAGTCACGTACTTTGACGTCCCTAAAATAAGTATCATAATTTTAAAACACGAACTTTAACAAAATTAAAACAATATGGTAGCATGCCCCCCGAACTATAAATATGTTAATGCGTAGCAAATCCATGTTGAAGAAAATAAAAATAATTAGGACCTGATTAAATGTACTAATGCTTCAAATGCATTTTATAACGTAGCCCAGACCAAGTGATAAAAAAAATAAAATGGAACAGCAACAAAGCCTACTGAAGTTTCTAGTTATCAAAACAGCGGAAACGCAATTAGCTAGTTTTGGTTTTTTATTTCACGGATGAACATTGGGAATCAAAATTAAACTCATTGTCACTGAACCGTAGCTGATAACGTTAGCTCGGATGTTGTGATCCATTGTAAGCGAGAATATTGTAAGAGTTAATGAAATCCGACATAACATTATTATACATGTTTAACGATACCGAAAACTCTGTGCCATAAAAAAGCACCGAGCTAAGAGAGAAAGAGCTTTTTCAGTGAAAATGCAAAGGTCATATTATGAAAGTGAAATTACGAGACAGAAAAAAGGATACAGCATTACCTCTAATTTTCTCACCCTTAGTTAGCTCGGGTTAGGTTTGGATAAATTTTTATATAGCAAATAACATTTTTAAAATGAAATTTTTAGATAACAAAACCAACCTTCGTTCGTTGGTAATATGCACATTTTTATGAAATAAGAGTATTATCATCGAGTTTTATTCAAAACCTATCCATAAACTAAACTACAGTTACACGGAGCTCATGAAGTTACAATGGAAGTACAAACGAATTTACGATAAGTAGGTACCTGATTCAATTCGCCTATAAAGTGCTTCCACGTTGGGCAGTGTTGTTCAGATTTGAATTGTGAAAAATATGTCTATTCTGTGGTCCTCATTACATTTACATAATACAAGAGAACATTTAAGCCTGTTTGCCTTAGGATCGTTTTGGAGCATCGCTGGAGTATTGGATAGGTACCTACATTACATTTATATCGACACAGGCTTAAAGATTTTAACTTTAGGCTTTAAACTGATATCGAAAAAATACAAAAACCTTCCTTGTCTATTCTTTTTGGTTCAGCTTCCTACTTATAACTAGGTTCTATGTAACTTCTAGACAGATTTTATGTAGCGGGTAAATAACAATACTTGGGAATTTAATACTTCGTCTCATATAGAGTGTATAATGTCATGTTTTAAAAAACAGATATCAATCTGTATTATATTATAGGAACATGACAATACCTCGTTTGCTTTGCTACTTCGTTGTGTGGTCCTCTTATCTACTACTGTGGGTGGCCAGTAATGGGAATATGATGGGATCATGGATCCACGGCAATATTGCCATAATTGGTTTATACGATTATAAAAGGTTTCGTGTTCTACTTCCCGTTTGCGTTTTCTACCACAGAAGATAAAATTTAATTAGGCGTCTGTTCCAAACATTTATGATATTTTCCGTTAGGTACAGCTATAGATATCATCCAGAAACAATGACGACGAAAGAAGTTTCAGCAGGTTTAGCAGTACCAAAAAGTCTGGTGACGCATAAAGAATCGGGCGCGACTAAAAATTACGGGTGTCTCGCCGCTGCTGGTATAATCCGGAATTTTTCAACCGAAGTAGGTACCGAATCTGTTAGGCGTATTCCAATACGAATTGAAAAATACGCTGCTTTTGCGGCTCCACATTGCAGAGTAGGTACTTTTACGCTTAAAATGGTTAATCCATATTATTACGCTGGGGAATATTATTTTAGTTTCTCTATCACTATTACTACAATATCTGTCATAATATTTATAAATAAAAACAAAGAAGGCTTGATTAAGGTTATACCTCTCTTACGTACCTTTAAATTTAATCGATTTAACAGTACGGTATAAGTTAAATTACACAACTGCTTCGGATTCCTAAAAGCTTCCTTGAACCTCCGTATCGTAACTGTTCCCGATTACGCGGTAATTACGCGTAATGACCGTCGGTGGAACTCGATTTGTGTGGTAATTTGTCAAGACAACGGTTTTATTTACAGTGTTTCTTGCATTTCCCTTGAGTTGTACTATTTTTTTTTTTATCGTAACTGTGCCTTCAAAGGTTAGTCCTTTTCTAATTTTTCAAAAAAAATTGTGGCATTTAACATATTCCCTTTTCTTTTTAACTTGTGTTGGGTTTATGAATGAAATCTTAAAATATATCTTGTATCTTGCATACAAAATCAAATCATCTTATGTTAAACAGCCAGCTCACCATGAAAACCGCAATAAATTTGAACGGTTCTGTACCGTTCGTTACACAAACAAGCATACCGTTCCCCAGTTCTCTGTGTCAATAGTAAACCTAATAGACTGCAGAAAAACTCTGACCTGTAATGTTATTAAATCTCTTTCAATACCTGCCAAGTTTTTTGCTAACACTATTAAGTATACAAGAGGTTTTTTTGTCGACGCCTATTGAGAGCAACGCAGACTCACGACGACTAGACATGTTGTTGATCGTTTTTAACGCTTCTTTAATTTAATTTGTAAGGAATGCATTCAAAAAGGGAAGTGCAGTTCAAGGAAGTGCGCCCAATGATTGTATATAATATCACTTATAATATTATCACCTTTCATATTTTCCTCCTCATTTCGTCTTACCCGGCTTTTTTTTATCGGTAGCGGGCTAACCTGTTAGGGGCATGGCAGTTATATTAAACCCATACCCCTTCGGTTTCTACACGGCATCGTACCGGAACGCTAAATCGTTTGGCGGCACGTCTTTGCCGGTAGGGTGGTAACTAGCCACGGCTGAAGCCTCCCACCAGACCAGACCAGGGAAAATTCAGAAATTATAAATTCCCAAATTGACCCAGCCGGGGATCGAACCCGGGACCTCCGTACGTTAAGGCAACAGCGCTACACACAGTCCGCGAAGGGTAGCATATTATTATGTGTAGTTTCCATTACTCAATATGTTTTTTTGAAAACTTCCATTAATCTAAACAACAAAACAGCAATGAGGTATGCTCTATCAACTTTGAAGGTCCATTTTATATCGCCTATGATGATCGTACGTCTACTTCATACATCAATAGCAACAATTACTGAATGAACAGATTCGAAAGCGAAATACGATAATTACGGTATTTGTAAAAAGAAATCATATAGAATTATTTACAAGAAGCACCTTCAACGGATCGAAATGACAGGCTATCATTTGCTACTAAGATTCCCCTCATTTAGACTCGCATAAAATTGTATGATTGGTTTGCGAACAGTTATAAATGTACATTAACATTGACATGTGTCATGACACATACGTATGTAAAATATTAACTTGTTCGTGAATTCTGATATTATAAATGCGAAAGTGTGTCTGTCTCTCTGTCTGTCTCCTACGCTCTCACGGCCCAACTACTCAACGGATTTTGATGATATTTGGTACAGAGATAGGTTACATCCCGGGGAAGGATTTTTATGAAAGATATTAGAGTTATGGAACGACAATATTTGATGTTAGTAAGTAAGAATAATTTCCTGAATTAATCATACGCATAGAATAATAAGCAATAGGTAATGTTTTCTCCATCACGATGGACATACGACATAAAGGGGGTGACGGGAACTGGCTGAATGAGGAAAGCTGAGAACCGGGTGTGGTGGCGTATTTCGCATGAATCGATAAATATTTAAAAAAATTGGCAGTTATAAGGACTGCCGATAGAAGTGAAAACAAATATTTTATTTTATTTTCTCATTTAATAAAAAAAAAAACAAATATAAAATTTAAAACTAAGTTTAATTACGAATGTACTATATTTTAAATATTTAAGACCTTTTTGTCTTCGTAACAACGCGAGGTGTCACCCATGGTTGAACACAGCACTTATTAATATAAACCTTAAAACTAAAGGATTAAAGTTTAAGTACGAATGTATTATACTTTTATTTTTAAGACCTTTTGTCTTAAGAAGAACGGTTTCGATCCACATTTTTACCCCTACCAAAAAGTGCTCAACGCGAAGTTTTCACATCAAAAATATATAATTAGGTATTGCCTATATTTGGACGTGATTATCTTTATCAGAAGATCTATAAATGTTACAGATAATAAAGAAAGTGCAATCGCGACACAATTATCATTTGATAGGTGTCAAGACACTAGCGAAAGTACAAGGTTTTGTTTGAGCTGGGCGCTAGTCTATTTCACTTTCGAAAACACAATTAACACTTCTAAATTGGATATTAGTTTCAAAATAGCGCTTAGACAATTTTTTTTCTTATCTCATTTGCTATTAATTTCAGCTTTTAATTAAAGTAGATACTAACACGTGTCAGTTATAGTAAAATAGTGGACTACCTATAGTAACTACTTTGTTTAGGTAGTCCGATATTTTTTTATTCATACATCAGAGCCTAGGGTGGAGTGCGCTTGTCTAGAAGATATCTATTTTATACTTCTTTTAATTTGAATCTTAAAGCGGATGGGATTACGAAAGCTGAAAGGGCATTCCATATATCAGCGGTATAAATTAGAGATGAGAACGCAATTAACTTTAAGAGACCTATATGACAAGTTCGTTTGACGTCACTGGATCTCCCTAGGATTCCAGTCATCCTCGATTTCAATATCTCCGGGGCACCAACATCGATCATTCATACCTTTCGACCTTTACACTTCAGCTTTACGACTCTTTGAGATCTCCTCAATTTAGCTATTAAATTTAAAATAGGCTGAAACAGACAGTTATCTATCTATATGTTTGTTACTTAATCACGCAAGAACGGCTATACGGATCTCGATAAAATTTGGCACAGAGATAGATTATAGTCTTATAACACATAGGCCCGGAAAATTAAAGAGTTCCCGCGGAAACAAATAAACTTCAATCCACGCGGACGAAATCGCTGACAGCTAGTAAATAAAAAAAAGCCTTTGCAATGATGGCCAGCAAAAATTATGAATAGCAAAACAAGCGAAAAAAGAAAATAACAGCTAATAAAATAAAACAAGTGCACTCATTCACGGTCTGCTTATATCATTGTTTCCGTTTCCTCCCATTGTAGAGTTCCACATTCCCCTGATTGCAAGCGCTATCATTATGTCTAGTTGGTTCTTTTTGTGATTTTTCGGCTAGTGTTCGGATAACATCAGGAATTCAACATATAACCTGAGTTCAACACAGACAAGGACTCACTGAAATTCGGCATTAAGTTTTTTGCCAATAAAAAAAAACTAATAAAAACTGGAAACTAAAAAAACTGATTCATAAACAAAAAACATTTTCTCCACCAGGGACTGAAAAACAGTTTCATAAAGGTTACAGAAATATAAGTGGTACAGATTGAAAGTGTAACAGAAACGAATCTGTAACCCTTATGAAAGTGTTTTTATTTCGGTTAACCCGAAACACTTATATTTCTGTAACCGAAATGAATCTGTAACAGAAATAAAGTGTTTTAAAGTGTTTTAATCTGTAACCGAAATAGCGACGTTGCCAAACTTACTGTGTACATAATATTATTGGCTATTAGATAGTAACACTGCCTCGTTGGTCTAGTGGTTAGCATATTCGACTGCGGCTGACGAGATCCCGGGTTCGAATCCCGGGTTAGGCCATAATTATTAAATACTAGCTACTTCGTCCGCGTGGATTGAGGTTTATTGGTTCCCGCGGGAACTGTATAATTTTCTGGAAGTAAAAGTACCTAGCCTATGTGTTATTCCAGACTATAATCTATCTCTGTGCCAAGTTTCATCCAGATCCGTTCGTCCATCCATCCATCCATCCAAACTTACGCATGTATAATATTATAGTATAGATTGGATTTTTCTATCAAGAAATTCTTAGTACTAGCTAGTAGCTCGAGTTAGGAAGTTTAGGGAAGTTGGCAGTGTTTCGCCCCCATGCCTCGGATATCACGTAAAGCCGTCAGTCCTGCGCCTGATCTCTCTCCGCTCGTGTCGGATTTTCCATCTATGTGAGTAAAGGAACAGAGAGCGCACCTGTGTATGCGCACACACTTTTGTGCACTAACCTATAATATATCCTGCGCAGATGCCCTGGAGATAGGCTGTCGTGGCCGACATTATTTTTATATCGATAGTAATTTGAGTCAAAAGAATGAATTTATTACTCGTAGTTATTTAATTAGGTACTTAAAACCAGTGTAAAAAGTTCATCATAATTTAACAAGAAAGCTTGAAACTACATTATTTTAAAATTAGAAATCTTTAAGTAGGTACTAACTTATAATGCAACTGTATCAGGTCAAATTCTGTAAGTAAGTATATTGAATATATTCTGAATTTCTGTCTGTCTGTATTTTGGCCGCGCAACACGCCGAAGCTATCTACTGAATGAATTGTAATTAGCATGATTATAACCTTTCATTTTGCTACGGTCAACATTTTCGTAGCTCTACCAGTTATTATGGAAATCATAAGAAATCTTTTCATGCAACACAGATAACATATCTCCGAAACTATTAGTCTTATCGAAATGAACTATAAAACCTACCACCTAATACCACCTAATAACTATAACACCAGCTAGGAGCAAAGTTCCTTATTACATAAATATTAATTTCATGTTCTAGTCGAGGTAAAAAGAAAATAATTATTCAGGTATACATTTTTTATTATGATTTTTGAAGTCAAACTCCTTTAGCCGCTTTGACCACTTTTTGGTAGGGACTAGGGAGTAAAAATGTGGATTCGAGGCGTCAACGACATGCATATCGCCGACATGCTCGCGTTGTTACGAAGACAATAATTATTAGATCTTAATATACTACTTTCGAAATTAAACTTTAATGCTTCAGTGTTAAGGTATAATTTGGTTTAACATGCTTCGTCGATCCATTGCTCTATTGCATCGTGGTTGAAGGACAAGCCTACAAAATATAAACAAACACACTTTTGTATCACTAACATATTTTATACCTACCAAATATTTTTTATGTATAAAACAAAGTCGCTTCCCGCTGTCTGTCCCTATGTACCTATGCTTAGATCTTTAAAACTACGCAATGGATTTGCATGCGGTTTTTTTTAATAGATAGAGTGATTCAAGAGGAAGTTTTATATGTATAATACATGCATAATATAGTAGAGAAACACTGATAATTTTAGAGGTTTCTAATGTGATGTCGTAAATAAACACATTTTTTGCGTTACATTGCAAACGCTGGCTGAACCCTATTAGATAGATCAAAATAATGTACTACAGTATTGTACACATTAAAAAGATCTACAAAAAAGTCCGCGATAGTATATGTCTATCTCTTAGGGATAACCCACAATAAAGATTTTTTATTCTTTACTTTTTACTAGAAATAATGGCCTATTTACGAAGCGATTTTAAGCAATACAGCATTAATCCTTATCCAATTAAATACAGTAAATACATTGTGCATTTAGTATAGATCCATATGGCCCTTTACAGCATGTAATTTAAATTAATATTTTCGAAGATATTACAGATTTAAAATGCATAGCGGTTGCGGCGGCGGTCGGGGGTTATTTAATATCAGCATTGCACCCGTGCGAAGCCGGGGCGAGTCGCTAGTTTATAATAATAATATTATTATTGTAGGTATGATGTACAGACACCGTCAAAGAATTCAAAGAAATTCAAACTGAAAAATTCAAAGAATTGACAAAAACCTAAGTAGGTATATTAACAAAATTCTAAATCAATGTTTTTAACCTTGTTTCATATGCAACTAAATCTAATATTGAAAAATAGGAAAGATCTTAACTTAGTTATTTCTAATTTGGACCTAAGTTGTAGGCGACGAGGGTCGAAATTGGTAATATATATAAAACACTAAAGTCTCGTGTACGTTGCTATACGTAATATCACACTGTTGACGCGTATTCAAATTTGAACCTAATTGAAAGCAGTTATGGTTGCAATTGATTTAAGAAAACCATGGCCGATGTGGTGTCAGTGTGTATAAAGTCCAATGAAGTAAGAAGTTGCACAAAGAGAGAGACCGCGCATGCGGCGTTGCCACGCGCGATATTCAAGCGGTAGTAGGTTATTGCATGTACTTTATATCGGTTACAGATTAAAACACTTATTAACAGAAATAAAAGGTTACAGATTGATTCTGTTACAGTTTCGTTTCTGTTTCCGTTATAAGGGTTTCTGTTTTAAAACAGTTTCAAAAAACAGTGTTTAAACCCTTTATTTCGGTTACTGTTTCAGTCCTTGTTCTCCACTTTATCTTAGACCTAAGAGTATGAAACAAAGTTGCAAATTCACGGTTGTTGGTATAGTTGTTTATAACTTCTAAATTTTTGGTTGATTTCTATGTGGTTCTTTTTATTCGTCTGTGCAGTAAGTGAATTGACCCGAGCCAATCCAGGATGGGTCAGCTAGTGTTGTCGTAATTACAGTTTCTTCAGCTCCAGTATTTGTAGCTCAAAGATTAGGTATTGATTTTGATAGTATTTCCTTTGTAATAATGGCTTGTTAGAATTTAATTCAATTATTTTTTGTGTGCATTAAAAACTCAATTTTACGGTTTTCCTGTTAGGGATTGAAAGCCCTACATCTAAAAATAACTTCCAAGAAGACCATTCGCAGCATGCAAACATCAATCAAACAATAAAAATAGAGAAATCTGAATTCTGCTCAGCCAGCGGATAATAATCAGTAGCGCAAAAACTTGACTTGATCCATGATTTGATATTTTTTTTACTGGTAACATCTGTCATTAACATATTAATATCTGACTAGCCAACCCTTATTCCTGGGATTGTAAAAGTATATGCCCTTGCCCCTTCTTGAGGTAGTGTTTGACCAATGAGTAAAATTTTATTGAAATAATTGGGAGGTTTAATGCAGTATCAAACAGACTAGCGAACCGATACATAATTATAATATTACTTAATGGAAACCAAAAGAATAAAACAAAGAAATCGTCGAAAAGCGCCAAGGCCCTATGCATTGCAGTGACGTAAAATTTCAAAAGAATACCTGTGAAATTTTTCATTTTTACTTGTAATTATTAAAAACCTCACTTTTATTATTTTCCAAAACAAGTACAGCACTTATAAAGCTTAACTATCACCAATAACAGTTTATTATGTCGAAGGTGCCAAGAAATAAATTTTTCAAATCGCTAAAATGATTCGATTCCGCCATTCAATGCATTGCAAATACCTCAGCAGTTCCAATAACTCTTGGCATGCTACCATTTATGTCGAAGAACCAGTCTTAAAATCACCCCACTTTACATTGATAATAATATATACATACTAGAGGTAGTTCAAACTAGTTCAGAAGCTATAGAAAATACCACAGGAGGTCTTTTTAGAATGGGCGGTCCTGATCTCGTTAAAGTATACCCTTTTGTTGTCAAGTCTTCTGAAGCTCTGAAAGACTTATTGGTTATATGGCAGATAAACCCCACGTCCGCGATACGTCTTGAATGCAAAATAATGGGAATAGTTTAAATTGTGATGACAGAATGTGCGATATTCAATAAACTGGATCAAATTACAAAGGAACTTCACTTTTCTGAATAAGTTTTTAAAACACGACAGGCCGTAATTAATATGTCATGTAAGGATGGGCCATAGATTTATTATATATTTACTACCAAATGTCATAACGGCTAACGCAGTTAATGGATGTAATTAATTCAAGTGTAAATTTTTTAACCTCATACATTTGGGTATCTGACACTGATTACAGTAAGTGGTAGAATAATGATTATTATCACTTAAAATATTATGGCATGCATTGAAATAGAATGAGTACTAGAAACAGGGTCACGAACAAAAAATATCGCAAAAATGTCCCAATTTGCACACACATAAACATTTGTATGCTGAGTGGGAAATGTAGAAAAAGGTATTATATTAGCAACAACTTCAGTTAATTATGCACCTTAAGTTTAACACATAAAGCTACATTACGATTACAAAATATTAATTTTTAAGACGTTCTGTCATCAGAGAAAAGGTAGGAATAACCTTTCAATCTAAAACAAAAAGTAATTTTTAAAATAAGTACAAAAATATTTATTATTTAAATAAAACTTAATACGTAAGCAATAAGGTACTTCATTCGTTGCCAAATTGATACCTTTACACTATTTTGGAACAAGACGCAACTCTTGGCATCACATTGTCAATATCAACAACGTCAATTTATCATAAACCTTAAAACTTAGAATTTAAGTTGAATTACGAATGTAGTATGTTTATATTTAAGACCTTTTGTCTTTGTAAAAAGGCAAAAACAAAAAATTCAATGGAACGAAATTCAAATAGAACAATGGAGACATGGAGTTGCTGATTTTTTAAAAGTTGTATATCGTGGTGGTATGTGGTCGTGTATATTTATTACTAGTTTACGCGCCCCAGCAACTTACTTATGTGTTATACTTGTACAGTATGTTTTATTTATCAAAATAAATATTGATACAGTTTTGGTGGGTAGCACTGCGAAAAACCACGTAGGTTTACATGGCGTACTCTCTCCTCTTCTATCAATATTTATAACTATACAATGTTATGATATGCATAAGTATCTGTGTAAAAACATGAGGAAACTAAAACTAAACTACCTAACATTTGTTTAAGAAGTAAGATTTTAACTTAAAATTAAATCTTCCTTACTTAGTTTCATTTTAAAATTAATATCAAGGTTAAAAATCTACGTTTTATTGACGTATTACACGTAAACTTAAAAAGTACCAAGTAAACTTTATTCAGATTTAGCCTTTGCGGCTTTTATTATTTTTTACTACATTTTTTTATAAAATATTTATGTAAAGTATATAATATCTTTATGTACCTATGTATTTTATGTGTATTTATGTAACTAAGGTATGTGTGTTTCCAGTAATATCAATTTTATCAAAATGAATTTGAACATAATTCATGTTATCTGTATATTTTAGATGGCTTAAACAACTCTACTGCATAACGAAATGGATTACCAGGGAATCACTAAGCAACAATACTTTTAAAACACCAACACTACTCCATGCATCCCGTCTATCCAGAACAGTCAATGTTTGTTACAATATTTGACGCATTGTCACAAACATTGGCCAAAGGATATTAGCACACTTTTTATATGAGCACTGCAGCATTTTGACGCGTCGTTATGTTGGCTAAGGTTGGCCCGTACTAAAGTCAAATAAGAGCACTTTCGTATTTGTGCTGTAATTTGTCGGGGACATTTTTGAAGCGCTAATCCTACATCTAGTATAGGTACTAAAAAAATTCTACATCAATGATGGCATGACATAAATTTGGAGCAACGTTCACTTGTTCTATGAAATCGTAAGATAGAGATAAGAGAGTTATCGCTCTTAAAACCCACGAGTTTTTAAATATATTAATAGATAGATAGGCAAGGATCAGTTCGAATTTATTTATTTTTTTCTACTTTTTCTACGAATGCTTAACAGATCTACACTGAGAGATTGTGCTCCCGGCGGCACTGCGCAGTAACCACACAAAGTTTCTTCACTCCCAGCTGTTAGAAAGCCCCAGTCGTTTCTCATGTAAACGTCTAGTCTTCTCCTTACAGTAGACTTTCCTTTAATTTTACTAACCAAATTTTAAAGACGTAGTAGATTAAATCGACAGAACCTTAGAATGATTTATCAATCTCAAATTGAAAAAAAATAAAGCTCACAATATTGTATTGTAGGGTTATGTTAAGAGAGCTACTAACCCCAAACTAACTAAACCAAGATAACCAAGTAATAAAAAGTCCTATGCAGATAAATTAACAATAAATAAGGTGTAAAAATTCACTTTCGAGGATAATATTACTATCGGTAAGATGTACCTATTTACTGCATGCAGTATTAACGTAGGACTGCAAATTGCAAACATTAGTCACACAAAAGATACTTTATTGAACACAATTGTGGGCGAAGACCACTTAAAATTGAAATTCAATGCTAATCTCGGATATAATGCTCAGAGAAACGACTCAGAATGGGGCTTGATTAAGTCAAAATCGCGATACAATACGGCATTTTAAATTATTGTCGGACGTTTTATGCGTGTCCTTGATACGTGCACAAAGTTTTGAGCGTCCATTTGCATTACATTCTCTCTTACATTCTCACAAAGTGTTTTTTTTTTTAAAGAGATCGTATACCACGAGCTGACTCTGCAAGAAACGGAAGAATCGCCAGAGGAGGAAAGGAGCTGGAACTATAATTTTTAGACGCAATTGTTACTATCATAATAATTTATGCTTGCAATCAATAAATAACTAAACTAGTGGTGTAAGAGCTGTGAACATTTACATTATTTTTTCTGTACTGAAAATGCGTTTTGCGGCACAAATAATTTGCAACTTGCGCCTTCAAAACTCGCGGCTTTTTGCGATCTCTTTATTTTATATTGTGCTAACTTCTACGAATAATGCCTCTATGAGTAATGCTTGCACTACGAAAATATTATTAACATGCCTTCAAAGTAAATATAAATTCATTATCAGCGTAAGTGACAAGGTGTAAGCGCAAAAGTATAATGATACATGAATAATGTTAGTTAGTAGTTTAGTTATTCTATCTCGATGGGTATAACATATTATTTGTATAGTTATGAAAAGCATATCAAAAATGTTATAGTAATTGTATTGTATATATGTCATTGTAATTGTAAAATATTACAATTTCAATGACTAAAACCATTTATATAATAATTATGTATTATGGTAGAGCCCCAAATTATCAAGATTGACACATTTATTAGATCATAATTATATAATAGTATCTATCTCATCAATAAATTCCATATAGGTAAATCCTAGGCACAAAACACCAAAATACTTAACTTTGTATCATCCATATTATCACCGAATTCTACCCCTTACGCATTGGCGATACCTTTCAATATGGCAAATCCTTTGGCTGACTAAAGAACACTAGGACCATAAGGAAACAATTTGAGGTAGCATTTAAGATTCCAATCTCGTTTTAAAGACAGAAGCGGGTGTACCGCAAGGTGCTGCGCTGCATTCGGACCCACTTCTATTGTAGTCAAAGAGTTTACAGAAACTCGATTTACTTCAATATTTTAATTTCTACTTTAATTGGTCGTTGAAAGTAAATCTTTTTTTTAAATTTTTCTTTATTTTAACAATAATTCCAAAAGTAATATTGCTGTAATAAAGTTTAAAAAGTTCTGACAAAATTCTTGTCATACTCCTCATATTGTTATCCCAAACTCAGATTTCAGGAGAAAATTTCAATTTTGCATTTTCTGCATTAACAATAAACGGTTTTGTTAGATGCTAGCGTAAAGTAAACTTTACGGTACTGTTTTAGCGCTCGGATAAGTTTCTGCATGAATTCAATTACAGAGGGATCACTGACCCGCCGGTTTGTGCATCGAACGGCCAATGGCTAAAGGAATTTACTATAAATTTCAGGCATTAATTATACCTATTCTGTCGTAACATTTAGTATCAGAACAAAATGTTGATTTCACTATAAGCTCAGTAATACCATCAAATGTGGAATTAAGGCACACGTAGGTACAGTGACCTATTGGGCTGATATTTTAAGTAATTCAAGTCAACTGAGAATTTGGACTTATTTTACTGAAATTATAGATTTCCAACAATATAAATGAAAAAATACTCCAAGCTCCATAACAATGATGTAACTATCATGAAAATTGATAAATTGTGGTCGTCTATTCAAGAGCTCAATTGCCAAAAGGGGCTGTATTCGTTAAAACTCAAAAAGACTAACATTTTAAGTGAATGTTGAAAAATAACTTATGATAATATGAAAAATAACCGAACTAAAAAGATATTAAATGCTTAATTTTATTGTTGTTCCTCTAAGAAGAATGCAACTTGTTTAACTTGATATAACTTTGCGGAAACGACGTGAGTAATTTCCCTAGAAATATTTAAATCTGAGACAGTACCGCCGGACTCCGATACCGGTTCACAGAAAGTACGGCCTTTTCAAAAGTGGTACTGCAGTATAGTAATTAAAGTTATTATTAACTTATTAATCAACGTGCCACTTTTTTTATTCATATCAGTGATCAAAATATTTGGTACATAATATGTCAGAATAAATTATATGAATATTATTATGAAGGGACTGAATATCTCAAAGAGGCAATATTCGCTACAATTGACAAATATACTGCACCTTACAAAGCGCTCAACTTTCATGGTACACTTTTCTGGAATTTAATAATAACAGAGCTCACAAAACCGTCAGTAATATCTCAAGATATCTCCGTGTTCATTTCAATTTATTGCATGGCATTGGCCTGCAATGTCTGAGCTAAATCTTTTAAACTTATGTTGTTAGATGCGGGTAGCTTTATTGGTCTAGCACTAGCGACGTTGTGTAATATATCTTTATTGTTGTAAACGGGAACTTAAAAAATATGGTACATGGTATTCAGCTACTCGTAACAAGCACTAATTTAACAAACTCCAGTAGAATTGATTTTATCTGTAATTTTTGTTTCTTTTTAATTTCATTTATTAGTTTTATTAGTAAGTGTATTTGGATTTAATTATAAGATAATCCAATTTTAAGCTAACATAAATAATAATTATGTAAAGACACATGAAATTAGTACTTATCTTGTACCTCGTAAGTTTGAGCTCTTCTGAGGAATTTATAATGTTATAAACTATATGATTTATGGGAAGTATTTTCATGTGTATAGATAGACTATAGATTATTTTAGCAAAATAATGATTTTAATGATAATGAAGATGACCCATTGATCCTAGCTCCTTACTTTAATCATACTAATATTATAAATGCGAAAGTATGTTTGTTTGTTGGTTTTTCCTTCAATCACGTCGCAACGGAGCAACGGATCGACGTGATTTTTGGCACGGGTATAGTTCAGGACCTGGAGAGTGACATAGGCTACTTTTTATCCCGGAAAATTGAGGAGTTCCCGCGGGAATCCAAAAAAACTTTTTCCACGCGGACGAAGTCGCGGGCTACAGCTAGTACAACATATTTAGGTATGATAATATTATTAGCCTGATAATTCTGACCAGGCTAGTAGCGTTAACCTAACCGGTTAGGTTAGATACGGCTAAGCTAATTAGATGGGCTAAATATAGATTTCCAGAGAAATCTACTAAAATGTTAAACTACTAGTAATTCGCAATATAGGTATGCATAAATAAAAATGTGAACTTCCTAATTAATGAACTACTAGAGTTTTCTATTGATAAGCAATGGGTAGAAGTATCCATTATTCATGACAGCAGTATATTTTATATTGATGGTAATTATTTGCATCTTCTAAACCTTCTAACCTTCTAAGAAAGGTTCGAAGAACACATAGACCTTGAGGTTCCAAGGCGCTGTAATGGCCACCCCGCACTTGATAGCGCACCTATAGGCGGACGCTTGGTGGATGGACGAGATCAAGCGCGTCGAAGGAAGCTGTTGGATTTGGGCAGAGCAAGAGAGTAGCCTGTGCTCAGTAAGACAGCTGTGGACGTCTATCGATTGACGATGACGACGACGACGAGATGTTAGATATTAGTTATTCAAAGCGGAAGGTTTATATGAATAATGAATTTTAATATCGTCATATGCAAGTCCAACCTCGAGGCGTACATCGTTTAACATTATGCTCTAAAGTACAGACAAAACAGACGGCAATGATAATTCAAAGACACTTGAAATCTATCTTGTCTGTCCGAATATATTTGCATGGTAGGCTTTATAGATTTACCTTTATTTAAAGCATCGGCTCTCACTGCCATAAATAAGGACCAAGTATTCATTTTCATTTATTTGCATTTTAAACCCTGTTAGGGCACAGCAAGTACATACATTAAATAAAATTACAATAATTGAAATTAAAATACGTTACATTAAGTTTAACTTATCTTAATTATTACATATTTTATATTAAACTTTTATTTATTTATTTATATCTATTAAGTAAGTCTTACCATAAAGCCTTTTAGGTAATACAAAGGTTCAACGCATTCAACGTACCTATTCTGTGGCAAAGGTCCAGTTCTCTAAAAGCTATTTAAGTTCTAATTACAGAATTAGTCCAGCAAAATAGTTAACCAAATCAGATTGCAATCAAGACGAGTTGGTAATAACAAATTATTTACCATTGAACAAGTTATGGAACATATATTTTACGAATGTCTTTCCGCGGGGCAAATTACTTTTTTAATAATTATAACTCTACCGTTTCCGACGCCCATTAATAAAGGACTGCACAAAGAAAACATGTTTTAGTCGATTTCAGTACCGTCATGATAATTATTCGTCTGAGTTGCTAATTTTTTACTAACTCAATTAAAGATGAGAAATCAGAGATTAAATGCGAACATCTAATTATTTATCGTAACGCTTCTTGAACGTGAATTGAGGTTCAATACAAACGCAAAATTAAGTTATTACTAATTAACTATGTAAGTCTTTAGTACTGTCTCCATCATATCATACTTATACTTATCTATCTATCTATCTATCTATCTATCTATCTATATCTATCTATCTATCTTATATATAAAAATGAAACCCGTTTTCCTTGGTCACGGCATCACGCGTGAATGGCTGGACCGATTTCACTAATTCTTTTTTTGTTGTATTTGTTATTATTAGGAGAAGGTTCTTACGGAAAAAAATATTAAGAAAATCTCTCAGAAATATTGAAAAATATACATTTAATTTTGCATACTAAGGCGGTACGAAGTTCGCCGGGTCAGCTAGTATATATATAAAAATGAAACCCGTTTTCCTTGGTCACGGCATCACGCGTGGATGGCTGGACCGATTTCACTAATTCTTTTTTTGTTGTATTTGTTATTATTAGGAGAAGGTTCTTACGGAAAAAAATATTAAGAAAATCTCTCAGAAATATTGAAAAATATACATTTAATTTTGCATACTAAGGCGGTACGAAGTTCGCCGGGTCAGCTAGTAATAGTATAAATGCGAAAGTGTGTTTGTTTGTTGGTTTGTGGGTTTGTTGATTTATTGGTTTGTTGGTTTGTCCTTCAATCACGCCGCAACGGAGCAACGGATCGACGTGGTTTTTGGAATGGATATAGTTGAGGACCTGGAGAGTGACATAGGCTACTTTTTATCCCGGAAAATTAAGGAGTTCCCGCGGGAATAAAAAAAAACTTAAACACGCGGACGAAGTCGCGGGCATCAGCTAGTTGTAAATAAATCCTAGCAACGAGTATGTCGATGGTCATACTTTTCACAAAATTCGAGTTAGCAAAACCATCTTACGGTTTGATTGTTTTGGCTGTACGCCCATTTGTGGAATCAATCCATTATTGGATTTTGAGTACTTTAGTAAAAAAGACGTGTCTTGGTGACTATAAAAGGTGAGTAAGCATGCAATTTTCCATTTAATCTATACAAAACAATTTTAAGTCAGTAAAAGAACCACAGTAAAATATATTTACTATTACAAACACTTGAAATGATATAGCTAAAATCATAGAAGCCTTTTGACCGACAAAATCTCAAAATGCACTTGACCAACTTCTTAAATAAGCCAGTAGTATAACCTATAGAGTATCTAAGACATTCGATTGGTTTACAAAACGCCCATGAGATTGAATAGTTGACCCTAATCTCGTTATTCAAGATGGATGGACAGTGTCAACGACCTAGTAATTGCCAACACCGTCTTGTTAAGAATTAATTTAAATACTTATTGGTATCAATTGATGCAACGATCAGTGAAAATCGATTATCGACTCTCCACTCACTAGTCGAGTTTTAATTTAGGAAGGCGGAACTTTATTTGAACTTTTTTATCTTTTTTAGTTTCTTGTAAAGCTACTATGTTATTGTGACTACTCATTATATAGCATAGAAAATAGTTACTTATTAAAATTATAGCATTTGGAAAGTTTTATCAATCATAATTCTTTTTGGCTTGTTATCTATAATATTATAAATGCGAAAGTTATGATGGATGTTTGGATTTGGATGAAAATTGGCAACGAGATAGATTATAGCCTGGAATAACACTTAGGAACTTGTCCCGGAAAATTAAAGATTTCCCGCGGGAACCCAAAAACCTCTATCCACGCAGACGGAAGTCGCAGGCAGGTAAGTTTAAGTATTTTAATTACGTTCCTAGATTTGATCTTCAATTAATTCTAATGCATGAAACGGCAGATGTCCACTGCCAATTGACACACAATCTAAGATCGGAACTGCCGGCTTCAACTCTCACGGATCTGGTATTTTTATGTGCAAGATTTTAAGATGCATATAAACGTCATTACTTCTTAATTAAAATCAAGCATTTCCAGTTTAGGCGTTACAATTTTTTTCTTTTGAACAGGTTAATGCTGTTAAACGAGGTAAAAACTTAATTATCATGATTATGTGTGGTTATTAAGTACTCTGCGAGATTTAGAGCTAGGATTTCCCAAAAAAAAAACTTCGAGATAAAGACAAACTTTATTATTTTAAAACTCGCTCGAAGTGTCCGAATAAATTACCGTACATTTGCTATCATCTGCTCATCATGTGTCTCATTGTGATTTTAACTGAAGCGTGTCACAGTTAAATTAGTAAAACAACATAAAAACTTTTAATATATAGATCTAATTATAATATTCCCACGTTATTCAGTCGATTGTTTGTAGTGTTAATTTTATACACACGGTCTGAATTACATATTTTTTAATTTATTATTAATTCCTTATGTCAGGAATGAAACAAAATTCAAATGATAAGAATAATTGTCATCTTCTCCACATCATCACTTCCCATCAGGTGTCAAGCGTAAGCTTTTAATAATTAAAAAAAGTATTAGTTTTTCATATTTCAGTCTCATAACTACAGTCTTTTAAGTAGGTATTGCCTACTTTTGACGCACGAAATTCAATGATCAACGATGGAACAGATTGATGCACAAATGCTCCATTTATGTATTAAATATAAATCATTTAGCAACAATAAAATAATTTCTACAATCTGATTCTATTGATAAATTTAGTCGAACGGTAAACGCAGCGGGTGTCAAAACTAAAATTCAAACTGGAAGTAGGTAATAAGTACTATCCGATGTCCTAAATCTGATAATGTCGTCCATCTCACGTCTTTCAAACAAGGATGAAATACAATACTCCTTTTACGTTTTGGTACAATTGATTTTGGTAAAAGTAATTTTAATTAAATGCTCCGATTTTTTTTTTCAAGTTCTAACTTTCAATAGGACCACCACCTAAGCTACAGTTTCAAGTAGTGGATGTGCTGACTATAATATGGACTATTTATATTACTAGTATTTAAAATGTTGGTTTAAGGAACCTCAGAGTAAGTAAGTAGGTATAACCGTAGGAACTATGTTTGGTCTGAGTATGGAACCTTTCCCTTACTTTGGTAACATTCCTTTATTACAATTAAGTGCTTCGAAAAGAAATTTTTAAATCGTTATATCGTTATTAAATAGCATAGATTATCGTGACTGGTTGCTAAAGAGTAACAACTTCCGTAGTTACGCTCTACGCGCCAATTGCTCTCAGTGCGTGAACAAAAACATTGGATTCACGAAATTCCATTCCAACGCATCGCTTACCATTAGGTAAATGATCTAAACATTCTGGTAGATAGCGCAACATGAATGTCCTTCGTTCAATCAGTTTTTGCCGCTCTGGTTTTAGCTTTATTTTATGTATCGGCACAATTCGAGCGGAAATGTTGTGAATGCTTTTGCTAGTAAGTAATAAGCGTTAGATTTATCTACCTACATAATCAAAATAATTATTGTAATTCAAGAAATTAATTATGCAAAGACTAAAAATGATTGCTTACAGTTCTTTATCGATCTCATTAAAAAAGAAGAGGAAACTCATAGATAATTATTATCTATTCTATATATGGTGTAACTATCATGTAAACCTGCACACACAAACATGATTCGGCCAATGACCGCTACCGCGAACTAAATGTTTTGATTAATCTGAATTTGGAAACCAGTCCCAAAATTTAACGTAGGATGAATTGACAGTGTATTAATACAAGTTTAAAGAGATAACATCTGTATTAAAAGTTAAGTAATAATATTTGGTTACGGAGATTAATGCTTCGGTGAAGCGGAATGATGAGATGAGTCTGGGCATGATTTTTGAAATGAAACTTCTTTAGAATCATTGTGATTTGAAAATACAAAGAAACCAAAAAGCGACACCAAAAAGAAACAAACATATTCATAAATAAACAGGATTTAGCCTGGGAGAGAAAGAGATAGAATAAAAGTTATATTTATCTCATTCTCTTGTAGGCTACTTTTCTGAAGTTCCACTTCTGCCGTGTGTGAATTGCACACACACACTTTTTTTTAAATCACAAGTGATGACAAGGAATCATTTTGAAGAAAATATTTGAACGTCTGAAAAATGACATTATTCCAAGTCTTTCGCAATGTCGAAAGCGCCGTTTTTACAGATCATTATAACGAACATAATTAATTACGTAATCGATCATGGACATGACGTGTTTAAGCTTGTTCCTTGTCAAATAGACAAAAACTATTCAAAATAATAATTTTATTAATCAGAATATCGGAAGGGTAATGTACTAGAAAAAGTAGGTAAGTAATAATGTGGACACAATGATTAAAAGATCACTGCAGTAGCTTTCTCAAACGCCCCTTTTAGATCTGTAGACTAACTAACCAAGGTAAGTAGTAATGAAGGTCGTAGAAAAAATAATTTAACAGAATTTTCACCGAATCTTTTATTAATTCCAAAAAAGATTTTATTTTCAAAATTAGACCTAGAATTAGAATAGAGTGTAGTGCTAATAGAACACATGAACAAAGTGTCTAAGATTATCAAGAAAGACTAAGATGCGTCAATGGACAACTTCTTAGTACATAAGATAAATTATAAGTTTAGGTTAAAGCAAAACTGCTCATTAGCCAATTAGTTAGGCTAGATCGTAGTTAAATGAGTACCTCGCTGGTTCTCAATAATAGTAAAAATAAAATAAAAAATTAGACCTTCACAACCTTGTTCCTCCTTCCCCGTTCTACCACAGAACAGCGAGAAACCGTCAGCGTTGGCATCCTTATGTGGTTGATGTCCAATCTGCCCGCACGAAACGTTTTTGCTCAACGTTTCTGATCCGAACCGCTGTGTGAACCGAAAGTGTCGAACACCCTCCCAGCGCACGTGTTTCCTGCCACGTATAACTTAGGTTCCTTCAAGGCAAGAGTAAATAGGCATCTTCTAGGTCGTCAATTGCAAGCCTATCTCACAAAAAAAATAAAAATAAAATTAGGCCTGTAGTAAGAGGAGGTCAGGCGCAACTAGCTCGTGTTTTTTTATTTCAAAAGAGAATCACAAAATTTCAAGAGACAATTGTGAAAGCAGGAACAAACTCGCAAAACTATCGCGAAATTACACTCACCATAATAAAAGTATAATATCATAAATTCTGTAGGTACTGACCTTGATTCTTCTTTAACTTTACAATATTGAGGAATTGCCATAAATCCCAATTGATTGCGTCATGCGTTTGCCTGGTGGGAGCCTTCGTGGCTAGTTACCACCCTACCGGCAAAGACGTGCCGCCAAGCGATTTAGCGTTCCGGTACGATGCCGTGTAGAAACTGCCATGCCCCTAACAGGTTAGCCCGCTACCATCTTAGACTGCATCATCACTTACCATTAGGTGTAATCGCAGTCAAGGGCTAGCTTGTAGTGGATAAAAAAAAAAAAAGTCATTTCGAATAACAAAAACTCGTCAGAAACTCACTTCATTGGATTAAAAGTTTTATTTTTTTACTCATCTGTACTAATACAATGTAAGATTGTAACGCTAAAATTTATTTATATCTGTGTTCATAAATTAATTTATGCGTTCTACTCAATTGCATTAATTATTGACCGGGTAATTAATGCATGCCGGCCAAGTGACTTATTTGTTTTCCTCTGATTCAGAGAGGAAATGAAAATTGATGTCAGTAACATTTTACAAAGGAAGTTAATCAGAATAACTTTGATGCGTGGAATTTGAAAACAGGAAAAAGACTTTTTAGATTTCTTACCAACAAAACATTTCAATAATATACAATATGTATATGAACTTGCTTTTGTGTGCGTGTCACGCTTTCACGGCCCATTTTATCAACCAATTTGGATGAAACTAGGTACAGATTTAAGTAAACATGAGTTTGTGAGCAAGGGCATAGACAACATTTTTATCCCGAAAAATTAAGGAGTTCCCGCGTCAATTAAAAAAACTTAACCCATATGGATTAAGTTGCAGGCATCAGCTTGTTACTAACAAAATTATAGATTTGATAAATAGGTAGATTCTTAGTGGAAAAATATTACGAAACATAGAGATGCTTAATAGAGAGAAAATTGGTGTCAATGACTTTCCATAATGTACAAAAATTCTTTCAAAAAAACCGACTTCCAACGCCACTGTAAAGTAATAAATAATTTTTATTTCTACCCACTATGTTGAAGTCGGGCGAGCCTGATGCGTCAACTTTGCTTATCCTTGTTATACCCGCCCGACTTCAACATAGTGGGTAGAAATAAAAATTATTTATTACTTTAGTGGCATTGGAAGTCGGTTTTTTGGAAAGAATTTTTATTTTTAACTTTTTAGTGTCAGGGTTGAGGATTTGGAGTCAGAATTTTTTATGGGACTACCTCGAGAGCTTCCTCTAAAGACTGATAGAAAAAAAATTCAAATCGGTTCAGAAACCACGGAGATATGCACCGACATACATATAAAAAAAAAACGTGCTGAATTGAGAACCTCCTCCTTTTTTGGAAGTCGGTTAAAAAATAGCAAATTAAAAGACGAAAGCATTGATATCATATTAACACTGAAGTAACAAACAGCTTCATAGCCAAACATGTTTTCAAGCACAAATTATCATCAAATCGCAACTGCCTAATAAGGGGTAAACCTGTAATTTGTGAGATTGCTTATCTTCTGCCTGAGATTCGCTCGATTATCTTCGAGATTTGCAGAGATACCTACTTTTCTTATCTCTCTCTCTCTCTCTCTCACGTTCATCAACCCATTGCCCTGCTCACTCCTGAGCACGAGTCTCTTCTCGGAATGAGAGGGGTCCGACCATAGTCCACCACGCTGGCCAAGTGCGGATTGGCAGACTTCACACACTTTCGAGAACATTATGAAGAACTCTCGGGCATGCAGGTTTCCTCATAATATTTTCCTGTTATTTAATTTCTTAAAACGCACATATCTTCAAAAAGTTGAAAGTGCGTGCCCGGGGATCGAACCCGTGACCCCGTACAGGAGGTCGGTCGGTCTTAACCACTAGTCTATAACAGCTTACTTACTTATCGCACTTTAGTGATCGCAGCTACTATATTCAATGATATCGCTACACAGACCCTGGACCTGCCTCCTTTGTGCTGACGGGGAACATCAATAAAAAGCGGCTGTGTGAAACTATCCTTCAATCATGCTTCTGTAGAGCCCATATTAACGTGATTTTTCTTGATACGTACGATGTGCCGATATTTTTATCGGGGAAAATCAATGAGTTTCCACGAGGTTTTTTTTTTTTAATCCACTACAAGCTAGCCCTTGACTGCGATCTCACCTGATGGTAAGTGATGATGCAGTCTAAGATGGTAGCGGGCTAACCTGTTAGGGGCATGGCAGTTATATTAAACCCACACCCCTTCGGTTTCTACACGGCATCGTACCGGAACGCTAAATCGCTTGGCGGCCGTCTTTGCCGGCAGGGTGGTAACTAGCCACGGCCGAAGCCTCCCACCAGGCCAGACCAGGGAAAATTCAGAAATTATAAATTCCCAAATTGACCCCTGCCGGGGATCGAACCCAGGACCTCCGCACATTAAGGCAACAGCGCTACACACTGCGCCACGGAGAAACCTTTAAATCCACAGGGACGATATCTCAACTGGTACTGTGGATAAAAAACGGGTGTAGAACGATCTAATAGCATGAATTACCTAGTTCATAATACCAGTCTTTCACTGGGTCTTGTCTGAGGCAGGATTGCGAACTTACGTACGTGAGTTTACCTTAATAAAAATGTGCAGCTTTTCAAAGTCAAAGTTTAATAAATATGCTTTCGATGCTGCGCCCATTAAAAAAAAACAGTAGACTGGAACCTAAGGCCGGCCATAAGCAGACTGCTCGAGCAGTTAGCCAGTGATCAACATACACGGACCGCTCTTGCAATCAAAGTGCATCCAACCGCCCGAAGCAGTCGGAACTGCTCTAGCGGTTCCATATTGTGTGTGCAGTGTACGTCTTGTTCTACTGTAGTTCACTATGTAGTCGCAGATTGAAGAAGTCCATCCTGACTGTTTCAAGCTGTCCATTTATGGCCGGCCTAATTGGGTGCCACGCTTAGTTTACCCATCCGTTCGAATTAAGCGTCACTTTACCCACGCACTATAATAATTATAATTATTACTGAATACTGTAATCTTGCACCTAACTCTTTTTAGGACGTGATTCCGTTATTTTTGATCAAACCGCAAAATAAAATCTAGCTAATTCAATTCAACGAGATAATATCATAGTTTTTTTAACAACTACGCTTTTATTCCTGGTAGTGGACTAGTGGTTATAAAATCGCCTTTTTAGTTCATTTTTTGACGACCTCCGTGGCGCAGTGTGTAGCGCTGTTGCCTTAACGTGCGGAGGTCCTGGGTTCGATCCCCGGCAGGTTCAATTTGGGAATTTATAATTTCTGAATTTTCCCTGGTCTGGCCTGGTGGGAGGCTTCAGCCGTGGCTAGTTACCACCCTACCGGCAAAGACGTACCGCCAAGCGATTTAGCGTTCCGGTACGATGCCGTGTAGAAACCCAAGGGGTATGGGTTTTAATATAACTGCCATGCCCCTAACAGGTTAGCTCGCTACCATCTTAGACTGCATCATCACTTACCATCAGGTGAGATCGTAGTCAAAGGCTAGCTTGTAGTAGGATAAAAAAAAAAAAAAAAAAAAAAATTTTATGAAGTCAGTAATCAATTCTCGATGGAGATCGGTAGATTATAAAATATTTATGGTTCGTTGCGACGCTATAGGGACACTGCAATTCTGTGAATTCCAAATAAACGTAGCGATTCAGAGGCCTGATCAAGAACTGGTTTAAAAATACGGTTTATGAACTAAAAATAACCGTTAACTTAACTATTTTTAAACTGACATGAAAGTTTATAAGTCCATTTACATAAAAAAAATTACCAAAGCGATTACAGCCTTATGGATAATTTAAAACGATAACATTTTAATATAATAATTATTTTGACTTTTGTCGCATTTTTATCGGCAATAGTTTGGAATTTGGTATGACTTTTAAACTTGTAACCGAGCTTATAGGAAGATGCACAATTTGGCTGGCATACATATTTTTTTATTATCCAATAATAACGACTTCGAGTTCTGCTGTTTCCAGAAATATAAATAGAAAATTATGACTGTTATTGTACACCCCTAGGACTTAATTAAAATAAGAACTTTTTATTTCGATAAAATACTTGCTGAAACTTTATCATGACTGGCAAAAAGTTTCAGGGTGTTGAAATGAGATGAAAATTTCCTTTTTTTACTTAAAATATTGAGATAAAAATTATTAAGTAGGCATACAGAAAGGATTTAAAAAAATTAAGTACCAAAATAATTATTTATTTAACATAAATGGACGAAAAATTGCAGTCGAGCTTTTTATGAAAAAGTTTTCGCGTCAAGTAGAAGTACAAGTTTAAAATTTAAATAAATCTAATTTTATTTATAAATAGGTAACTTACTCAAAAATTTCGAAACCCACTTCCTTTGCACAACACAAACGAAGTAACAGATCAAATTTCGAACTTATACGGTTACGTCCGCATCAGCCGGTGTCGCGAAGCAAACTGGATACGAGCCCACCTCTTCATCGGCTATTATACCTCGTATACTAGTTTCCATCGTCTTTCACTGGCAGCCAGCAGCACTTTCTGGGTTAATGAGGAGTCCAATACGACGATGCTCTCCGTTTTCTAAGCGTTTTCGCATGACGATGGGTTTAGCCGCTACGTTGTTATGCTGTCCTGGTACATGGGCCTCCAGTCAAGTCTTTTTTTATTAGCTTTTTACTGACTGACCTATGCCAATTTTTTAAATTAGATAAATTTAGTTAAAGTTTTTTGGAAATATAGTTTCGAACAATGTTAGTTTTAATTTGGAAATTCTCATGCAGCTGTACCATAATTTTATTCATACTGTTTGTCTATAAGGTAATCAGATGGTAAGGGTAAGCAGTATGGTTTACCTGTACTAGTATTTTCTGCTTTACGACCGACTACCGAAATCTGGGTCAAAACGTTGCAGATTCAATCGGAACAGCTTGGTAATCTCAATTTTCGTATATTTTACAGATTATTTATTATCAGAATGAAATTGAAAGTTACCTTAAAATGCAAAACGTTCATGTATTTAGCACAATCTGCATTTTTGTTATTTACACTCTGGGGGAATTTTTTTAATGCCATATTGATATCATGATAATATTATAAGCAGGTATTGGTGAAAGAAAGTTTAGCTTTCCACTCTCATACTTGGGTTTAAATAAAAAAGCTCTACCTCATACCTGTACCAAGAATTAAACTGGCATTAAAACTTAAGTAAAGGCCTTCCAAATTAAGCGTTATTTTGAATTTGAATAATTGGTAGTTGGTACATACGGATTAACGTTCACTCCGTGCTCAGAGGGACGGTCAATGTCCGGATTACGTACCAGTTAGTGTCATCAATTAACTGCCTATAACTAACGTTGCTTAACCAATCGAAATCGTTGCATACTGTCAATATGTTTAAAGCTTCTGTAATGGGAATTTATGTGTCAGCCAAGAAATAAGTTAAACATGGCGGGTTGACAACGCTATACCTATAGTTAAATTCTCATGCCGTGTTTAGTAGCAATAGCAAAGTGAACCAATTGAGCTAGCAGCTTGGACGACTGCTAGAAGCGATCAACCAGCAAGCAACAGTGAGGTTCGAGGATATTTTTTCTATGGAACCAGCGCAATAAAGGTTTAGATGTAAAGGTTATCGCAAAGAATCCTCGTGGCACGCATTGAGAGCTACTCCACTATGGAGAAGACTTCAATTGCTAGCTTGCCGGCTAGTTCTCTTTCCTACTTAACATCCAGATGTGATTGCTTAAAAGTTAAGTTGCGATAACTTAACTTAACATCTGGATTCAGTTGTACCTACACTTAATACAACATTATCCATAATGATAATATTAATAAATTGCTAAATTACTGCTCTTACTGATTGCTTTGGTTATTTGTAAAATCTCATTTTCTCCATCCATACTTTATCCATAGTAAAGCTACTAAATTGAAGAACCTTAACTTGACGTCTTCTTTGGAATAAAAAATATAATGTACCTAATAATGCAACCCAAAAAGAGTTCTTTCAGATCTAGCTAGGCCACACTGCAAATAAACATCCGATCAGGGATGTGTCATCCAAAATGGAGACCAAACAACCTTTCTCTTGCAATTTTGCTATAAAAGACCTCCCATGTTTTAGTACCTGCATAAAATATAGTAGGCCTACTATTAAGTATTCAAGTTATGATCACATGAAAGGTGTAGTTTACCTGCTTACCATCCTAAAAAAATAGCAAGATGTACCTATGCGCGTGCGTGATGCTAAGTTGTAAATTCCAAAAATCATAAATTTAAAAATAAAACTACTTTTATTAAAAGCTTATACATAATTTTTAAAAGGATGAAAAATAATACTTTATTTACCATCGTGTTTACAATCATAAAAATATAGATTAGAGGTCAAAGTGAATTCACTCCAGATGGAAATTAAAAATCTTATATAGCCTTATAAGTAGACCTTAGACCTCATCATTGCTTTGCACTAAGCATGATTGTCGTCAAGCGTAAGCCTATCTCACAATAAAAAAAATAAAAAAAAATAAGTACTTTGTTACCGGTTTGTATAGCAAAAAACGCAAACTTCCATATTTTTTTAATAATAAAATGAAATATAACAAAGAATGACTATGTTCAAAATATTTATCCACCTAATTTTGAGTTCAATTTTATTGATTGCAGTTCAACCACAGGTTAACCTTAATTACACAGGGCCAGATTAAGTATATAACTTTCTTTTGATTAAAACTTAATCGTATCGTACTTAATAAGTTATTTTATTTATTTGGCAAACTTTATAACTGCAATTATAATTGCAGTAACAAAGTACATAATTATACAAAGAAGTGCGGTAAGTATCTACGTTTCCACTCTGAGATAACTAAGATATTTTTCACAAACAAAACTCCAACCCTCTGGCCTCAAATCCAGACAAAGTTGTTAATGCAAGATTTTTTTGTAATAATGAAGATAGGTATTAATGTTAACTTCATCTTCATCATCATCCTACATTTTCCTCTTAACTCTGTGTTGAAAACTACTCTAGTTAGAGTATCTACAATATTCAAAATATTTTGGCTAATTATATAGCTGAACTGAAACTGAAAGTTGAATTTTGATATCATACTTTAATATTATAAATGCGAAAGTATGTTTGTTTGTTGGTTTATTGGTCTGTCCTTCAATCACGCCACAACGGAGCAACAGATCAACGTGTTTTTTGGCATGGGTATTGTTGAGGACCTGGAGAGTGACATAGCCTATTTTTTATCCCGGAAAAGTAAGAAGGGAATAAAAAAAATTTAACCACGCGGACGAAGTCGCGGGCATCAGCTAGTAAGTAATTATAATGTTGGATCCGGTTGTTCCTTTGTTTTAATTGATATAGGTCACTGGTCAGCGCTTGTCTGCAATCAAATCTGCTGGCAAGTGGTGCTAAAGCATAAGGTTGAGCACATTTGCTTAAAATATGCCTATTCCCCTTTGACTTGAACATACCCTTATTAAAAGTTTTAGGGGAAACGGAAGCCAGAAGAGCATATAACTGCCTAGGCTCATGAGCCAAATGAAAAAAGAGGAAGCAAAAAGCTTCGTATGTGTTGGAATGGAATTTCGACCACGTACGGATGCAGACTTCGACGGTACGATCGTAGAGGTCAGGGGGGAAGGAAATTTCTTGTTCACACTCTAAATCCACCATAATAGCAACCCTTTGCCGGCTACTGAGAACGAGTTTCTTGGCATGAAAGGCTGACACTTGGTCAGCCTTTCGGATTGGCAGACTTTACACACCTTCGAGAACATTATGAAGAACTCGCGGGCCCGCAGGTTTCCTCACAATGTTTTCCTTCACCGCTTGAAGCAAGTGATATTTCATATTTATATTTATATTTATTCTTCGATTTTGACTTAAAAAAGCGCTTACGAAAGTCATAATCTGTGTCAATACAATTTATAAAATAGGTCTACAAAATGTGTCGTAGCTTCTTAATTATAAACAACTAGCGAATGCCCGCGACTTCGTCTGCGTGGTTTGAGGTATTTTGATTCCCGCGGGAACTCTTTAATGTTCCGGGATAAAAAGTAGCCTAGGTCCTTCCCCGGGAAACCATCTACCCCTGTACCAAATTTCATCAAAATCGGTTGAACAGATGGGCCGTGAAAGCGTAGCAGACAGACAGACATACAGACACACAGATAAATATTAGTATGGATATGGATACTTATTATTAATGATTTTTAAGATTTATCACCATCATGTTTTTTGCGTAATGGACGTCAATATGTGTATAATACCTACAGTGTACCTAAATTGAATAAATGATCGACTGATTGATTAAAATGTCATAAAAATTAATAAGTTACCCAAGCACCTAGTCATACAAAAATAAATAATGTTATTTACATAAAATATTTCATAATTTTCATGTCATAAAATAATTTATTTTTTTAAAAGGCACATAACGGTGCGTGCCCGGGGATGGAACCCACGGGCCACGACGCGACGCCGTAAAGGAGGTCGTGGGTCTAACCTGTGGTCTAACTAAACCCCTATGGCTCTGCCCTAACTAGGCCATTCCACCTAAAATATAATCGCTCTTTGAAATGTATCCTTTAAATTGCTGACAAACAGACAACTTTACGCCAATGCTAAGTACATCATGAAGCTTTACTTTTTAATACAGATTTATTTTTAATTTAGATACAAGAAGCATACTAACTTAAGGCGAGTCACCTGCAAGATTTTAGGAGGTGAGGTGTGGGGTGCCGCCCGCGCGTCTCGCGGTACGTTTCTCGTAGAGACTGGCGGGGAAGCGGGCAGCGCGGTATGTTCTGAAACCGCTTGGCAACGTTCAAGTTCTGGGATTAATTTGAATTAAATAAATATAGGACTTCAGTTTGAAACAAAGTTTAGCAGGTTCTCATTAATACTTCAAGAGAAATTTATCCATATAAAAATTATGAGCAAAGTCGAAAATTTTATTAATAAAAAATTCGTTTTAAACTTTTAATTTAGCCTGTTTCAAGATTTTTTTGATCGTGTAAAGTACATCCTATCGTGTAACAAATTAGCACATTCTTTAGACAATATCTTTAAGTGTATCGCATATTTTTTGTAAGACCGTTATTTAATAGTAAATACAGAAAAAATTTGATCTAGCAAACCAGTTTTCACCGCTGAGCTGAGGTGACTCACCTTAACACCTCACAATAAAAGTCAACGTTTGGAGTATACAAGAACCGATAATGACAAGCCACTTTCATTATTTAAAACAAGTGCATTAACGTGCTGCCCATCTTGGGCTCACTCTCTATTTTCTAAGTCTTTATGCACGGTGTTGTTAGCCATAAATAAGTTTTATATGGGAAAATACACAAGAATTACTCGTAAAGCAGTTAAGAAGAAGTACTTAGCTCTGGAATTGAATAAAAATGTTTTTCACGAATGTTTGTCTGTTACCACTGCATGGGCAAAAATGAACGAAGAATTCGAATTCTGGAGAATGCCGCAACGATTACGGTCCGTTATAATGAAAAGAAAAAACTTAAGTAAATACACAATTCATTCAGTCTGTAAAATAAAAAAAGGTTGTTTATGAAATGTTGCTGAATGATACAATGAGCATAAGCAAAGATATAACAGAAGAGTAGAAAAACGTGATGTCTGGTATAATATAGATAATGTATTTCAGCGTCCAAAAAATTGAACAAAAAATACAATCCTCGTGAAAGTAATTCCTCCAGGCTACGGCTTTGCCTTTCTGAGACGTTAAAATGTACTTCTTATACTAGTGGTTCGCCCTGAACTGAGACCTCGCGGCGCCATCTATTGACATCAATGTGAAGTTCTGTTAAAAATACTGAAGCTCATTAAAAATTAAATAATTTCGTTTCCTTACAATATTTATCTAATTTTAGTATTTGTTGTTCAGTACAGGATATAATTCAAATAATTGATCAAGTTTCAGACTCAGCCTTTCAAAAAATTTAGAGTTCTGAGGTCAACTTTGGACGTTAGAAAATCTCCACTTTGAAAGCCCCCCATTTCGTCAATTTTAGGGGTAAAATTTAAAATAAAAATTTTTTGTACACTATTCCTAATTATCTTTAAAATGATATTCCGCAACCTTATGTAACGCTACAAAAATTTTTTTACTTCGCATTCGCTTCTATGAGAGCCCCCCTGAAATAAAGTTTTGTATAACATTTAGAGCCATATTCGGCTGGAGGCCATTGGTTTACATATTACGTTTTAAGCTGAAGTAATTACGTTCAGTAATTCAAAAGTTATAATGCTTTGACAGACGGACGGACGGACGGACGGACGGACAAGTGAAAATTCACTCAAGTAGACTCAGAGACCTTCGCTTCGCTCGGTCAATTATTTATCATACATATTATATTATAGACAATAGTAAATATGTCTGTATGGCCTGGTGGGAGGCTTCGGCCGTGGCTAGTTACCACCCTACCGGCAAAGACGTGCCGCCAAGCGATTCAGCGTTCCGGTACGATGCCGTGTAGAAACCAATTAGGGGTATGGGTTAAATATAACTGCCATACCCCTAACAGGTTAGCCCGCTACCATCTTAGATGATCTTAGACAACACAAGGATCCCTGGATTTTAGCCAAATTAAAAAGTCGATTCATAACTTTTCACATGTAAGCAAAGACGCGCAGTCGTAGTTCAACATTAGTATTCACTAGAACGTATTGTTCTAGTATTCTGTTGAACTACTTGTTTGTTTCATTACACTTATGCTATTTTGTCAGAATGTGTATCTTTAACAAAGTTTCCTTATAGTAAAATAAAGGTTCTTCAGATTTGTTATCGAACATCGCTTGATATAATATTATTGTCATGAACGCCTTTATCAAAACGTAAGTAAATTGATATTTTCGGAAAATTAAATATCATCCTTTGATGCACATAAAAACATGAAATATGTTTCAATTAACATTATATATTATATTATGTCACCATAAGATTGTAAAATCCATTAGATTATAATCTAACGGTTTCTGTCCCGCGAGATTATAAACTGTCGAAAGATTGTGAACCGTTCAATGTTCTGAGTATTAATTTATGAAATATTTATTGTTTTTACGTTATCTTGTCTCTTTCTTGTACAGTTCCGCGCGCGAGTTGAATGCAGAGTAAAGTGTCACCATACATTTATTCTGCATTCAACTCGCGCGCGAACTATAGGTTAGGTTAGGGTTCGACATGAATATTCAGGTAGAATATTCAGGTAGGTAGATTCTATCGGGTTAATATACCTAATATATTACAATTTACCGAAAACTAACGCGTTAAATTGTAAGCAGTATGATACGGTTCACAATCTGTCGACAGTTTATAAATAATCTATCGAGATAAAAAACGTTATATTATAATCTAACGGTTTTTACAATCTTACGGTTACATGTATATAGAAATTCTGAAATAGAAATCGGTCAAAAAATACGAAAATTAAGTTTGACCTTCATTCTCAGGTCTTAAGCATAAAAAAAGACTCATTTTTTTATTTTGATCTCGAATTTAGTGAGGACTGATTTTTATAAAAGTTCCAATGAAGTTTTCTCTCATTCAATCCAGTGGTTTGCATAAAATAATAAGGAAAATAAAATAAATAGACAGAAATAAATACGAATTTAAAAGATAAACTATTGAAACTATTGAACATCTGAATTGCCTTTACTTGTAAAGTCGGCTAAGTTTAATTGAATTTAGCTTATAACCAACTCAGTGCAAGTTAAACTTCGCCTGAATAGTTTGTGTTCGCGGTTTTAGCTAATACTGGAGCACTGTTATCTGTTGCTACAATGTTTACCCAATATATTGATACAATGATGTGCTTATAGTTGCTTTAGCTAAGGATCACACTGACCCCGATCAACAATCCCCAAGGTCTTGCACGGCACTTCGCGCGTTCCTTAACATTGCACCTATACAATCATCATCTTCATATTCATCACCATCATCGCCATCATCATCAAAGTATTGACTATGAATTCTAGAAACTACATACTAGCCATGTTCCTGAGATGCGTGGTGAATGTACAACTACAATTAATTTAAAATCTGATTTTTTTGTGCTTTTGAACTGCAAAAATTTCTAGCTGTATTTTAACACAATACACGCCAGTTTTATAATAGTATTAAGATATTCATTAAGAAATAGATTTATAGTTTAGTGATTATATTAAATAAATTAACATAATATCGCAACAACAACTGGTTCATTTTTTACGCGCCCTCAAAAACTCTTCCTGGATCTGTTCGTTAGTGAGACCCTTAGTTTCAGGCAGGACGAACAACCCCACGAAGACGTCTAGTACAGCGAAGCAGGCGAAGATGTAGAAAGAGCCATGGATACCGAACAGCTTGATCATGAAGGGGAAAATACCAATGACCAAGAAGTTGAGAAGCCAAATCCACTCCAAGAGCAATATAGAGGCGATGCTTTGAACCTGAAAAAATTACAATTTTATATAATTGATGTAGAATTTTAGTATTCTTTTTGTACCAGTAACTTAAAAATAAAACATAAACATTGAAAGGACATGCACAAGGACAAGTATCTCTTGAAGAGATTTCTTCCAGATGCCCCAGAATGAGAGAATAGTGAAATATATAAGTTGTTACTGTGTAGGTAGGTACATGTTAAAAAACGAAAACTTTACATACAATAATTTTAAATTTTTTTGTAGTCCAAAGAAATTATGAACAGTTAAAATATGACGAATGTGTTTATTTTATCCAAGTTTTAACCAATAAAATCTCTCAATAGACGCCAAACCAACCTTATGGGCGTCAAACGATTGAAAATACAGAATGAAAAAGATTTTTTTGACTTCGATTAATAAAAATAAACTCGATATCTCGTGTGTTTGACAACCAATCGATGAAAGAAACCTGGCAAATTCCTAAACAGCCATAACTCGACCAATCGACCGTCGTTGCATCAACAGTTCATCGATCGATGATGGACCGATTGTTTTGGTACTTGTCGATCAGTTAGAACTCGTTCGAAGGTGAATGGATAACAGCCATTAAATAAATTCCATGACGACCATTCCATTTTTGACGACCTCCGTGGCGCAGTGTGTAGCGCTGTTGCCTTAACGTGCGGAGGTCCTGGGTTCGATCCCCGGCAGGGTCAATTTGGGAATTTATAATTTCTGAATTTTCCCTGGTCTGGCCTGGTGGGAGGCTTCGGCCGTGGCTAGTTACCACCCTACCGGCAAAGACGTGCCGCCAAGCGATTTAGCGTTCCGGTACGATGCCGTGTAGAAACCGAAGGGGTATGGGTTTAATATAACTGCCATGCCCCTTACAGGTTAGCCCGCTACCATCTTAGACTGCATCAGGGCTAGCTTGTAGTGGATAAAAAAAAAAAAAAAAAATGTAATATATTATTGATGCTTACAATTCATACAAAGCTGAGATAAATCATCTAGCTATTATTTTGTCTAATACTAACCTCTGATACAAAGCACTCGGCGAGCAAGACATAGGGAACACTGCCGGCACCAAACATGAACGCGCAGCAGTAACAGAGAATTAAGACAGCAGTCACCCATGGGGGTGCTATACTTGTGTGGAGCAATATTCCCAATCCAAAAAGACAGAGACCAACAGCGACTGAAGATGATATTAGGAGGATCTAAAAAACAAAAGCAATACTTTGTACTGACTTATACCATACTAAACATCGTCCGCGTTATTTCAAAATCCCGGGATAAAAAGAAGCCTATGTCACACTCCATGTCCACAGCTAGACCCATTCAAAAAATCACATCGATCCGTAGCTCTGTAGCGGCGTAATTCAAATCAAATCAAATCAAATAATGTTTATTCAATATAGGTAGGTAAAATCCACTTATTGACGTCTAGTTATTTATAAAATATAATGGTGATAATCAGTAACGGTATCTTAAAACTAAAGCTACGAGGGTTCCAAACGCGCCCTGGTCTGAGAAGAGCCCACAACAAACTCAGCCGGGTTTTTTTTTCATTATCACCATTTCACAAATCATCTTAACTATCAAAGCCATTAGAACAAATCATTGCCAAGCTTCCTTGTCATTTAAGTAATCCTTTACATGGTAATAGGATTTTTTTATGAGTTTACGTTTTACATTAAATTTGAACTTATTCAGAGACATCTTCAACATGTCTTCTGGAAGCTCAAGGGAAACCCAACCAACAAACATATTTATATTTTTATTGGTTTGATTAGATCATACTTTTACTTATTACAAGACACCATTATAGGCTATCTATTCTAGGATGTTAATATATAAATATTTATTTTACTATATACTAATCTATATTTTATACTAATATTATAAATGCGAAAGTTTGGATGGATGGATGAATGGATGGATGGAGGGATGGTTGTCTTGTTGTAGGCTACTTTTTATCCCGGAAAATTAAAGATTTCCCGCGGGAACCAACCTCAATCCACGCGGGCATCAGCTCGTACTTATCGTAGTAGTTTTTGTAAGTAATAAAGAAAGGATTGTTTTCCAAAAAATTACCTACAGTGAACAGCAAATCTGAGATTTATAACCTTAGTCTACAATTGTTGGACGAGGATGGTGGTCAAAGCTCTTACCTTTCTTCCAAACTTGTCAGAGAATAGCGCACTCATCAGAGATCCAAATAGTAGCACTAGAGCAAACATGACTGAACAAAAGTGAGATGATAGATCTGGAGCAGCTTGTCTGAAAACTTCCTTGGCGTAAACTTGCACTGACACCATGCCCATCATCACCTGGTGATTACAAATTCAATATATTAATGTATTGCTATAACCTAAAGAAAAAAGCTTATTATACTGTCGAAGATTAAATTATATATGCGAATGGTTTAGACGCAAAAGTGGCCCACTTTTGATCATTCTCCTTTAGAGTATCATTAAAAAATCCATGCACTTACACACTTCCATAGAAACCAACACGTACACACGCACTCATCCACACACACGCACTCATCCACACACACGCACTCATCCACACACACGCACTCATCCACACACACACACACATTCTTATGGCACTGGGTATGGTCAGCAAAGGTCTCCAAAGTAGTGTATCTGTCACCGTAAGATTGTAAAATCCGTTAGATTATAATCTAACGGTTTCTATCCCGCTAGATTATAAACTGTCGAAAGATTGTGAACCGTTCAATGTTCTGAGTATTAATTTATGAAATACTAGCTGACGCCCGCGACTTCGTACGCGTGGATCGAGGTTTTGTGGTTCCCGCGGGAACTCTTTAATTTTCCGGGATAAAAAGTAGCCTATGTGTTATTCCAGACTATAATTCTATCTCTGTTCCAAATTTCATCTAGATCCGTTCAGCCGTTGGGGCGTGATTGAGTAACAAACATCCATCCATACATCCATACATCCATACCGACATCCATACATCCAAACTTTCGCATTTATAATATTAGTAAGATTTATTGTTTTTACGTTTTCTTGTCCCTTTCTTGTACAGTTCGCGCGCGAGTTGAATGCAGAGTAAATGTAAGTGTCACCATACATTTACTCTGCATTCAACTCGCGCGCGAACTATAGGTTAGGTTAGGGTTTGACATGTATATTCAGGTAGTGCCCGGCCTGCGGCCGGGCACTACCTGAATATGTATAGGTTCTATCGAGTTAATATACCTAATTTATTACAATTTACCGAAAAATAACGCGTTAAATTGTAAGCAGTATGTTACGGTTCACAATCTGTCGAAAGTTTATAATCTATCGAGATAAAAAACGTTATATTATAATCTAACGGTTTTTACAATCTTACGGTGACATATCTAAAATTAAAACAGTCTATTTTCAGAATCTACTTACATAATTTTATTTATGCTTTATACATTTAATACTAGATGATTCCCGCGACTTTGTCCGCGTGGATTAAGATTTTGATTCCCGCGGGAACTCTTTAATTTTCCGGAATAAAAATGTCCTATGTCAGTCCCCGGGATACCATCTACCCCTGTACCAAATTTCATCAAAATTGGTTGAACAGATGGGCCGTGAAAGCGTAGCAGACAGACAGACAGACACACTTTCGCATTTATAATATTAGTATGGAATATTAGTATGGATAGTATGGATGTCAATATTTTTATTGACGTGTTTTGCTTGCCATATAGACGATATCATTAGGACCGATAAACAAACATTACTTGTAATATTCTATTTTATACGTACTTGAATAGACAAACATAATCCAACCACAATAAATCCTCGTCGTGACGATGGAGATTTAACTGAAAATTTTAAAAATACATTTTAATAAACTGAAATTAAAAAAAAAAAAAAAAACTCAACCAGGGGTGGTCTTTTTGATTTGAGTTTTATATTTATTTTTAATTGTAGGTGTATAAGGATTTGTTTTAAATTTATTGTATAGTTTAACTTTTAAATTAATTATTAGTGAAATAAATATTTTAATAAACTTGCAATCAATAACTATGATAAGACTATATGTTTAAGCTTTAGAGAGGAATACCTGCTCAACAGTGGACCGGTTATGAGTTGATAATAATGAAGATGATTATAATCAGATACCTAATATACGAGTGCATTGAACGACAATTTCAGCTGACAATTCAGTTATAGTACATTACTACAGCGGCCAGCAAAACAGGCATTGAGGGACGAAAGATTCGCCTCGGCCCACATACGTAAGTCCATCAATGCCTAGTTGTGGCCAAGGCTTTTATAGTATTTTTCTCAAACATGCTTGGAAATTTGAGCATTATTTTGACAACCTTCTTCGAGATAAATCGAAATTGCTGTACTGGCCAAATAAATGCGAGCAGCGGCCGCCAAAAGTTGTATGAAAATCCATATCTGTTGTGTATTATTATCATTAAAAGTTAACTCTATGTAAGAAAACATGGTACTAACACAAAATTTTCAATGATGACATCTTTTTCTGGGGTTCCATTTCGTCGATATCTTTGATTAACCTTTCCTTTTCAGCATCTTTTTCATTTATTTCTGAAACAATTTTTTATAATTATTGACATTGTAGATATATTTCCCTATCTTATTAATATGATCTTAACATTAATTCATTTTATAAGCCACTTAGAGACAAAAACCTATCAAAACTTGTCAACAAATCAGACGAGTTAGTGGATAATTAAAGAAGATGGCTAGACTAGACTAAAACAAACACGATTATCGACAATTTAAACAAATACTAGAAGTATTTGTTTGAACAAAGTAAACAAACCAATCAATTCAAGACCAAATAAAAATAGACAGTTGGTCAAGCACATAATGGGTTCGTTTTATCAAATATCTTACCAGTCTTAACTGCTCTCAATTCAAAGGCAGGCGTAATTTGTTGTTTTATTCTTGAAAATTCTTCTAGAACAATTTTCGAAGAAACCGACGCCCCTCTGTAGTGAGCTATGGATAAGAGTGCTTCCTAAAATGAACATAAAGGTTAAAAAATAATCACGATGAATAGAACTATTTTCATCTGAAGGTACACCAAAGCTTACTTTCCTCAATCATAGCTTTGAATCATTTCCATACGTCAAATTCCACAGCATCATTCAGATTGCTTTAATTATCATTAACAATCAATTTAATTATTTTTATTTGATTGATTTTATTTTACTTGCTTTAAATTTGATTGATTAAGATTTAATTGAGATATTTGATTTTATTAAGAACACTTATAGCAATCGTATAGAAAACAGATAGATACTTCAGTGCAGAAGAAAATAAAGCTATATAAAAGTTTTCGCAGTTAGATTTTATCATCATTTATCTTCTATTTTTGTTGAAACTTGCCTATCAAATGATAAGCTGTTTTACATATTTAGGTATTCAAATTAATCACCTCATCTTTTTTCTGTCTCATTAGAAATACTGGACTCTCTTTTACGGTCAGCATGAGACCCATGTAGAGGATGCACAAAGCAATGTTTACCCATAATATGTACCGGTAGGATAAAAGCCAACCCATGAGGTAGGAGACGAGAACGCCTATACAGTAGCAGGTAACTGGCGCTGTAAAATCAAAAATTAATAAGTTGACCAATGATCAATTAGAATAGTGAAAAGTTGATGTTTTAAAACGCTTACCTGAAGCTAAAGTTCCGCGTATAGAATCTTCGGCAATTTCTGATATATAAATCGGTGAATGAACCAAAAATGCACATCCAGCAGCTCCCGACATGAACCTGGCTATGTGTATCACTATAGAAGATTTTGTAAAGTCTATCATTATCCAGGATATCTAAAATATGAAATTGTCAAGCTAGAAAATATATACTTAATTCATAAGTTTTATTTATAGCACCGCAGTCCGCGTTATGTCCGCGAATGAAAAGCATTGATGAAGTCTAGTGTGAAATCTGATTGTCTGGCTTCAAATCTGCTTGCCTATTCACTAGGTACTCAAATTGAAGTTGCAGATTAATTCATAGTAGCACAAAACAACTAACCATAAGTGGTGCAGCTATTACTAAGCCGCTTTTCTGCCTTCCGAATGTACTCATCACCCACCCCACTAAGGCAGTCCCAAAGATTGCTCCCAATGATGGTAAACTGCCCACTAAGGAGCTCTCTACTTCAGACATGGGGGCGGAAAGGAGGGTTGTGTCTCTACTTGTATATAAATGCATTGTATAAGATGGCCATGTGTATAAAACACCTGTTAGCGTGTTCCCTAGTGAACCTGAAAATGTCAATCTAAGTAGAAACTTCAATTTTGAAACTCATTATATTTGCCACTCTCTTTGGCTCTCTCTCTCTACAGACAACCTGACGCAATCCACGATTAAAATGAAAACGTTGGATGTACCATCAATCCACTGTGTACACGATCAATCTGGATCGTGATAATTGATCGTAGATCACGGATCGTGCTCCAAATTGACTGTGTACGGGCCTCCTTGGATATTCTTAATGAATATGAAAAGCATGAATCGTTTAATTACTTATGCGTAAAATACAAGATAAAATAATTATTTATATATAAATGGTTGTACTGAAAAGAGGTGGTTACGAATTTACGATTGCATAATTCTGATGCATTCCAGACTTTTGATATTGCATACTCTTCAGTATTTTGTTTGTTTTTACAAAATCTGGACTCGGGAGGCTCTAACTTATATTTGCATGTTTGCATGTTTGCATTTGCATGTCACAATATAGTCGTAGATTAAAAAAACGTTATACAACAAAAACAGGATTTTGGAAATTGAGTGGAAAAGCTTAACACTATTACTCACATGACATGCTTGTGTAAGCTTGATGTAACTTCCCCATTATAACGTTCAGTTTAACATAAACTCAAACCTAGAATCTCGTTATAATTTAAGAGACCAATCTATAACATATTTATCAGTCAACTAAGCGTTTTGTGAACGCCTAATTAAGTACATAGACGCATTATACTAATTATTGTTTAAATAACAAACAATTAGTTGGGATAGTTTGGCGAAAATCCTTAAGATAAGATTGACTGCTAAACTACTAATAACATTGTGATCAATAATGTAAACATTAGCTCAGCACAAAATAAATAGGTACAGAAGGCCGGCTCTATAGCAGAACATAGAAAGGTACCTATTTATTATAATCTTGGCGTACCGATTTTAGAACGAGAGCTATAACATAAAGTTATTAATTAAGAGACCTTAAAAAAACCTCAACGCTATATTTTGTCATCTACCGAGTTTAACTTAAACAAACATAACTTACAACATAACTTATAATTTAAAAAAAATTTATATAGCTAATAATCAGTGACAACCTTGGCTACATGTGCAAAAATAATCACGTGAAAAGGTTTTCGTCATATCGTAAGAAAGAGGATCAAATTCCTCTTTCTAACGAACATGCATTTCGAAAAAAATTCGCGAATGTTTGTCTGTTATGACGAGGCTTCCGCCGCGCCTCATTACCACTGCATGGGCAAAAATAACGAGCAGGCCATTTCGAATTCTGGATAATGCCGTAATATAACGATTACGACCCGTTATTACGAAAATAAACAACAACAAAACAACAAGTCTACTGTGCTATCAGTCATAGTCGGAAGTTCATCAAATGTTCCTAAATAATAAAATGAGCATAATGAAAACAGAAGAGTAGAAAAACGTGGTTTCTGGTATAATATGCTTTTGAGCGACAAAAAATTAAACAAAAAATACAAACCTTTACGAAGGGTGAAAGTAATTCCTCCAGGCAACGGGAGTCTGTCAAGTCTTTGTCTTTCCGAGATGTTGAAATGTATTTTTTATATTATTTATCATACATAAATATAATAGACACTAAGTATGCATAATATACTACAGCCTTCTCATTTTAGTGGCTACCATAAATACCTACCTTGTACGTTCAGCCTCAGGCTGTTCACAAGGATCCCTTAATTTTAGCCAAATTAAAAAGTCGAGTCATAACTATTCACATGTAAGCAAAGACGCGCATATTACGTTCTAGTATTCTGTTAAACTACTTGCTTGTTCCATTACACTTATGCTATTTTGTCAGAATGTGTATCTTTAACAAAGTTTCCTTACAGTAAAATAAAGGTTCTTCAGATTTGTTATCGAACATCGCTTGATATAATATTATTGTCATGAACGCCTTTTTTCGGAAAATTAAATATCATCTTTTGATGCACATAATAACATAGAATAATAATACAAGCCCGCACGTGGCGTTTTTTTTGCTGAAATAAAAATTGGTCAAAAAATACTAAAATTAAGTTTGACCTTCATTCTCAGGTCTTATGCATTAAAACAAAACATCTTTTTATTTTGCTCTCGAATTGGCACGTATGAATTTCGCGTCCTCTATCTCGAATTTAGTGAGGATTGATTTTTATAAAAGTTCCAGTGAAATTTCTCTAATTCAACCCAGTGGTGCATATAGTGACAAGGAAAATAAAATAAACAGACCAAAATACATACTAATATAAAAGATAAATAAACGATTTAAACTGTTGAACATCTGAATTACCTTTACTTGTAAACTTAACCGAACTAATCATAGTTCGGTTAAGTTTAATTGAATTTAGCTTATAATCAACTCAGTGCGGGTTCAACTTCGCCTGAATAGTTTGTGTTCGCGGTTTTAGCTAATACTGGAGCACTGTTATCTATTGCTACAATGTTAACCCTATATATATATTGATACATTTATGTGCTCATAGTTGCTTTATGCTATAGCTAAGGAATGGATCACACTGACCCCGATCAACAGTCACCGAGGTCTTGCACGGCACTATGCGCGTTCCGTAACATTACACTCTTATATTCATCATCATCAACATCATCGTCATCATCATGAAATGTTCCTGAGATGCGTGGTGAGTGTACAACTACAATATAATGTTTTGTGTTTTTAAACTGCAAAAGATTCATTTAAATTTGTCTAGCTGTATTTTATCATTAGGTATGCACGTCATACCAAATATTAATTAGAACTACCTTCAACAGTTTTATAATATTATTATGATAATAATTAAGAAATAGATTTATAGTTTAGTAAGTATATAATTTAGCATAGTATCACAAAAACAACTTATTCATTTTTTACGCGCCCTCAAAAACCCTTCTTGGATCTGTTCGTTAGTGAGACCTTTAGTTTCAGGCAGGATGAACAACCCCACCAAGACGTCTAATACAGCAAAGCAAGCGAAGATGTAGAAAGAGCCATGGATAGCGAACAGCTTGATCATGAAGGGGAAAATACCGATGACGAAGAAGTTGAGAAGCCAAACCCACTCCAAGAGCAATATAGAGGCGATGCTTTGAACCTGAAAAATAAACAATTTTACATACAATATTTTGAGATTTCTTTTGCAGTCCAAAGAAATTATGAACACCAAGCGTTTATTTTATCCAAATTTTACCAAATCATAAAATTTCTCAATAGGCGCCAAAACAACCTTAGCGGCGTCAAACGATTGAAAATACAGAATGATATATTTTGACTTCGATAAATAAAATTAAATCAATTTGCTCGATATCACGTGTGTTTGAGAACCGATCGATGATAGAAACCTAGCATTCCTAAATAGCCGTCACTCGACCAATCGACCGTCGTTGCATCAAAGGTTCATCGATCGATGATGGATCGATTATTTTGCAACTTGTTCATCAGTCAGAACTCGTTCGAAGGTGAATCCACAACACCCATTAAATAAATTCCATGTAATATATTACTGATGCTTACAGTCCATACAAAGCTGAGATACTTCGTCTAGCTATTATTTTGTCCAATACTAACCTCTGGCACAAAGCACTCGGCGAGCAAGATATAAGGAACACTGCCGGCACCAAACATGAACGCGCAGCAGTAACAGAGAATTAGGACAGCAGTCACCCATGGGGGTGCTATACTTGTGTGGAGTAATATTCCCAATCCAAAAAGACACAGACCAACAGCGACTGAAGATGATATTAGGAGGATCTAAAAAACAAAAACAATACTTTGTAGTTTACTGCATAAGCATTACATACTTATAAAATACTAAACAACGACGGCGTGGACTTAGGTCATTTCAAAATCCAGTGTTACTTCTTTAATTTTCCGGGATAAAAAGTAGCCTATGTCGCACTCCATGTCCACAGCTATACCCATTCAAAAAATAACACCAATCCGTAGCTCTGTTGCGGCGTATTTCAAGAGCTAACCAACAAACAAACATAAGAAAAAAGTAACGCGCAACAGAAATAAGCGCGGCTGCGACCTGTAGTGGGAGGAGGTGATATCACAGTGTTAATGTAAAACCTGACTACTGGCCGACTGGCTATTATTGTGACTTTAAGAATGATTAAAGCTAACAGTGCGAAGCCGGGGCGGGGCTAGTTTATGTATAAAGAAAGTATTGTTTTCCTTATAATGACTCTGCCATTACCATGACATGCCACGCCATGACAGTGAACAGCAAATCTGAGATTTAAATGCTTAGTCTAGAATTGATGGACGTGGATGGTGGTCAAAGCTCTTACCTTTCTTCCAAACTTGTCAGAAAACAACGCACTCAGCAGACATCCAAATAGTAGCACTAGAGCAAACATGACTGAACAAAAGTGTGATGATAGTTCTGGAGCAGCTTGTCTGAAAATTTCTTTGGCGTAAACTTGCACTGGTACCATGCCCATCATTACCTGGTGATTATAAATTTAATATTAATGTATTTAACCGCAAACATTTCAAAGAATAGCTGCATATCTAAAATTAAGATAATATAATATTTTCAGAATCTACATATACATTTATTGCCGTGTTTTGCTTGCCATATAGTTAGACGATATTATAAGAACCGATAAACAGACATAATTTGTTTTATTAATAATTATATACGTACTTGAACAGACAAACATAATCCAACCACAATAAATCCTCGTCGTGACGATGGAGATATAACTGAAAATTTTAAAAATACATATTAACCAACTTGCAATCAATTACTATGATTAGACTAGATTATATGGTTAAGCTTCTGAGAGGGATTCCTGCTGAACAGTGGACCAGCGACAAATTGATGATGATGATGATTATCAAATCTTAATATACGAGTGCATTGAACGACAATTTCAATTATTATTCAGTGGGTTAAAGTTAACTCTAGGTAAGAAAACATGGTACTAAACTACTAACACAACATTTTCAGTGATGACGTCTTTTTCTGGGGTTCCATTTCTTCTATTTCTTTATTTAACTTTTCCATTTCAGCATCTTCTTCATTTATTCCTAAAAACAACTTCTTATTATTATTCACTATGTAGATGTATTTTCCTAATACTTTTTGGCCACTTAGAGACAAAAATTTATCAAAACTTGTCGACACTGTCCAAGTTAGTGGATAATTCTAGAAGATGTCTAGACTAGACTAGTCATTAAAATAGACAGTTGGTCAATGGTCAAGCACATAATGTGTTCGTTTTATCAAATATCTTACCAGTCTTAACTGCTCTCAATTCGACGGCAGGCGTAATTTGCTGTTTTAATCTTGAAAATTCTTCTAAAACAATTTTAGAAGAAACGGACGCCCCTCTGTAGTGAGCTATGGATAAGAGTGCTTCCTAAAATGAACATTAAGGTTAAATTACGATAAATAGAACTATTTTCATCTGAAGGTACACCAAAGCTTTCTTTCTACAAAATACCTTTGTATGAGACTAAGAGCTAGGGTGATTTTACATCATAGCTTTGAATCATTTCCACACGTCAAATTTCACAGCATGCAGATTGCCTTAATTATCATTAACAATCAATTTAATTATTTTTGTTTGACTTGCTTTACTTTGATTTGATTTTATCAAGAACACTTATATCAATCGTGTAGAAAACAGAAAAATACTTCAGTGCAGAAGAAAAAAGAGCTATTTAAAAGTTTTCGCAGATAGATTTTATCATCATTTATCTTTTATTTTTGTCGCACTAGATGCTAACTTAGTACTGACCCACTCTAGCGAAACTTGCTATCAAATGATAAGCTGTTTTACATATTTAGGTATTCAAATTAATCACCTCATCTTTTTTCTGTCTCATCAGAAATACTGGACTCTCTTTTACGGTTAGCATGAGACCCATGTAGAGGATGCACAAAGCAATGTTTACCCATAATATGTACCGGTAGGATAAAAGCCAACCCATGAGGTAGGAGACGAGAACTCCTGTACAGTAGCAGGTAACTGGTGCTGTAAAATCAAAAATTATTAAGTCGATCAATGGTCAATTAGAATAGTGAAAAGTTGGTGTTGTAAAATGCCTACCTGAAGCTAAAGTTCCGCGAATAGAATTTTCGGCAATTTCTGATATATAAATCGGCGAGTGAACCAGAAAAGCACCTGCAGTAGCTCCCGAAATGAACCTTGCTATGTGTATCACTGTACAAGATTTCGTAAAGTCTATCATTACCCAGGATATCTAAAATATAATATAAAATTAATAAGTTTTATTTATAGCAACCGCAGTCCGCGTTATGACAATAAAAGAACTAAAGTGAGATTTCTTGTTATTTATAGCTTGCGTTTGACAACAATCATCCAGATGAAAAGCATTGATGAAGTCTAGTTTGAAGCCTGCCTCTCTGTCTTCAAACCGGCCTGCCCATTTACTAGGTACTCAAATTAAAGTAGCAGAATAATTAATAGTAACACAAAACAACAAACCATAAGCGGTGCAGCTATTACCAAGCCGGTTTTCTGTCTTCCGAATGCACTCATTACCCACCCCACTAAGACAGTCCCAAACATTGCTCCTAATGATGGTAAACTGCCCACTAAGGAGCTCTCTACTTCAGACATGGGGGCGGAAAGGAGGGTTGTGTCTCTACTTGTATATAGATGCATTGTATAAGATGGCCATGTGTATAAAATACCTGTTAGCGTGTTCCCTAGTGAACCTGAAAATGCCAATTTAAGTAGAAACTTCAATTTTGAAACTTATTATATTCAGATTGTTTGTATATGTCACCGTAAAACTTTAAATACCGTTAGATTATAATCTATCTCGCGAGATTGTGAACTGTCGAAAGATTGTGCACCGTTCAATGCTCGTTCCGTGAAGTGTCAATGTTTGAAATATTTATTATAATTATAGGTACGTTTTCTTGTTCTTCCTCTTCTTGATCTTTTAGGTTAGGTTAGGGTTAGACATAAATATTCAGGTAGTATTGAATATTTATGGTTTTCCTTCCTGAATACTTAGGTTCTATCCTATTTATCATATTTATGGGTTCTTCTACCTAAATACTTGGGTTCTATCGGGTTAATATACCTAATAGTTTATAATCTACCGAAAAATAATGCGTTAAATTGTAAGCACAATTTTTTCAGTTTACTATCTCGCGAAGATAGATTTATAATCTATCGGTATTTACAATTTTACGCTGACATAATATACAGAGTGGATTGACGTTAGATGTACCATGAATCCACTCTGTACACGATCAATCTGGATCGTGATCATTGATCGTGAATCGCGGATCGCGCTTCAAATTGAATGTGTAAGGGCCCCTTTGGGCGTTAGGTAACGACCTCCAACGACCGATAGAATTACGTATTACCGCAATTAAGAATCGATCCCCTTATGTTGAAAATGCTAAATGTTTTAGTCTTTGTATAAAATAATTATATTCCTGTTTCTTATGAAAAGCGTGAATAATTTAATTAATGCGTAAAATACAATAAACTAGTGGTTCGCCCCGAACTGAGACCTCACGGTATCCATAAGATTGTTTATTATATTATGTAAGCACAAACGAATAAACTTTTACAGAGCGCTATTGACATCATTGTGAAGTTCTGTAGAAAATTGAGAGTTCTGAGGTCAACTTTGGACGTTACAAAATCTCCACTTTGAAAGGTCCCCCATTTCGTCAATTTTAGGGGAAAATTTTAAAAAAATATTTTTGGACTCTATTTCTTTATGTTTAAATTTGAAGTAATTACGTTCAGTAATTCAGAAGTTATAATGCTCTGACAGTCGGAAAGACGGACGGACAAGTGCAAATTCACTCAAGTAGACTCAGAGACCTTCGCTTCGATTTATATAGGAATGGTTGTCCTGAAAAAAGGTAGTTACGATTGCATAATTCTGTTGCATTCCAGACTTTTGATATTTCATATCTTCAGTATTTTGTTTGTTTATACAAAGGCTGGACTCGGGAGGCTTTCATATTTATATTTGCATGTTCTAAATCTTGTAATGTTCATTGACATAGTCGGAAAGAAATCAAAAGAATGATGCTCTCTTGCTTTGTAGGTAGTTTATTAGGAGTAGGGAGAGAACTGCCTAAAATATCATATAGTCACTTAATTGTATGTATAGAATACTAGCTGATACCCACGACTTCTACCGCGTGGATTGAGGTTTTTTGGATCCCGCGCAAACTCTTTAATTTTTCGGGATAAAAAGTAGCCTAAATGTTATTACATACCGTAATCTATCTCTATGCCAAATTTCATACAGATCCATTTAGCCGTTCGGGCGTGATTGAGTAACAAGCATCCATCCATCCAAACTTTCGCATATGTATAAAACAAGGTCGAGTTTGTTCGAACACTTATAACTCTGGAACGGCTGGACCGATTTTCATAGGTTTTAATTTGTTGTATTTGTCTTCGTCCCGAATAGCAGAATAACTATTAAAAACATTGGAAAATTGACGGAAAAATAAAATAAAACAAAAAACATTTTCCCTTGATTTGGCCATACAAAAAACCACGCGGACGAAGTCGCGGGCACCAGCTAGTATTAGCAGTGTCGTGCAGTTCATAGAGGCATAAAAGCACCGCTTACCCTAGTGGAAATAATTCAATGCTTATTTTTCATTATAACAGTCAGTAAATAGGTATTCATGACTTACTAATGCCTACCCTAGCTTGAAGCCTTGTGCACGCCACTGAGTATTAGTATAATTATTGCACCAACGATTAAAAAAAACGGTAAACAATAAATGCAAGATTTTGAAAATCGAATGGAAAAGCTTAACACTATCACTCACATGTTATGCTTGTGTAAGCTTGATGTAACTTCCCCATTATAACTTTCAGTTTAACATCAACTCAAACCTAAAATCTCGTAACAATTTAAGAGACCAATCTATTACATATTTATCAGTCAACTAAGCATTTTGTGAACGCCTAATTACATAATGGCATTATTATAATAATTGTTTAAACATCAAACAATAAATTGTGATAGTGTGCTATGCAAAAATCCTTAAGATATGATGAAATAAGTACAATTAGTTGAACTTCACTTTTTCAAACTAGAAGTTTCTGGTTTCTCTTTCTATGCGACTGTTGAATACGGGTTGGCTTTGCTGTTCGAAAGACATATTTTGATTTTTCGTTGATTGCTAAACCACTAATAATTAATCTATACTTTAATATCTTCGAAGAAAATGTACCTACTCATATAATTGGTACATAGAACTTCACTTACAGGTAAATTCGTTTAATCATCAATTATAAAGAGGTAAAGTTTGTGACGTTGTAGGGGGTAATCTCTGGATCTACTGACCCAATTTTGAAAATAGTATTCTGGTACTAATAGAAAGCCACATTATTTTGTGAGTTTCATAGGCTATATATTAACTCGGAAAATTAGGGAGTTCCCTTACCTATTTCATGCGGACGCAGTCGCGGGCTTCAGCTAGCATTATGATAAACATAGGAAACGTTAGCTTAGCACAAAATAAATAGGTACAGAAGGCCGGTTCTATAGCACAGAATAGAACAGAATAGAAAGGTTTTTACCTATTTATTAAGGTCTAGACGTACCGATTTTCAAAGGGAGTAAAGTACGTACCGTACAAGAGCGATAACGTTATAAATTAAAGAGATGTTAAAAAAAACTCAACGCTATCTATCGAGTTTAACTCATACAAACTTAAGTTATAATTTAAAATATATATATATATATATATATAGCTCTGTGGAAACCTTGGCTACATGTGCAAAAATAATCACGTGAAAAGGTTTTCCATATCAATCTACGTAGTCAGCGCAAACAAAATATGTGGTTTATCAATAGAAATTGTAAGATATAATGTCGTAAATTAGAAATGAGATAGGAAGGTTATTAAACATCTGAGGACAAAACGATCATGAAGATGCTCCAATAGCTCAACAATCAAGACTAACACATGACTGACAAGACTGACGTCCGAAAGATCTTCAGTTCAAAATTCCACTGTTGCATCATTGTTGCATTTGATTTATTGCTGTGATTCAATAATTTGTGAATACTCTGTATAAAGACTACAACCTTTATACTTATACTTAATATCGTTGTTGTTGTATTGTATTTTATATAATATCAAAAAATACTCCTCCTTTTTTGGAAGTCGGTTAAAAATAAGTTATAATTCACAACTTAAAGGAGGTGAAGACTATTTTTAGGGTTCCGTACCTCAAGAGGAAAAAGGGACTCTTAAATAGGATCACTTCGTTGTCCATCTGTGTCTGTGAACCACCTTTTTCTCGGGAAAAAAATCGAAGCTAAATGACATAGGAAATATTCCTCAGATATAAAACAGGGGTAGGCAGAGGGTAGATTAAATACGTCTTCGATTGCCTATGTACCTACCTACTTATGAAAAATCCTAGACAATAGCTTCGCGCTTCAGATTGCAGTGAAATCTCACATAAGAGGTATTTGATCCTCTTTCTTACCAACACGCATTTCGTTTCTTTTTTACAAAGGAATTATTTCATCGTTTCTTGGTTTATTGACTAGGTACCACCGTACCAGGCATCCTCACTTGTCGTGAAATCTCATTCAGAGACGAACTTTTCATAAAATTAAAGAAATTAGTTCAATAAAATAAGACAGTCTTACAAAGTATATTATTTTATATTTCAGTAATATAATTGGGCTTATAGAATAAAAAACTTAAATTATATACGACAGTCTTAGAAAGTATATTATTTTATATTTCAGTAATATAATTGGGCTTATAGAATAAAAAACTTAAATTATATATTTACATTATGTGGATTACATACATGGGAGCAAGCGATCAAACGATAGAGTACACGCTGCGTTCATTGATAGCATTGTACAATATTCATTCCTCATCCAATCGACTAGAAAGTATAATCCTCAAGCTTTCGATACCGTCTGTCTTTCTTTTTTCATAAACAGTGGCTGTATCTTATCAGCTGATAGGCCTTTAGTCTCTGGAAGACAAATATGACTATAGGCAGCGCCTACGAAACATACCACGGCAAATATGTAGAAAGTTGGTCCAAGTCCTAACGCCTTCACTAATGGGTAAAATATAATGAGGGTTACAAAATTCATTATCCACATGCAAGCCATTGATAAGCTATTGCAGAGTCCTCGGACCTAAAACAAGTAAATTATTTTGTTATTTACCATCATCGATGCAAAACTTTTTTTTAAATTTTATATTTTAAAGTTTGCTATGAATTAGATCCACAATCTAGTTTCACATTTACAATTTTTTTATTTACAGAGAAATCCTTAAACTAAATATCTAATTATTAACTTCGATGACTTTGCTGGAGATAAGCTAACGCAGTGCTCCCACACTCATATGGGAGGCTAGTTCCTGAGTTTCGTAAATTTAGAAAAAAAGTACTGTTTCGATATTGCTGTGAGCTAATCTAGAAGGAGGCTTTGCCCGATGATTGGTGATAACCCATAATCCTTCTTAACCTCCTAGCTTATCTTGCCATCTAAGACTGTATCAAGACAACCTGGTGAGATCGCAATCAAGGGCTATCAGCTTTAAAAATTATTACCTCAGGTAAGAAGACCTCTGCAGTAAGCACAAACGGGACAACAGCAGCACCTAGGTTATACACAAAGCTGTACGCGTATATAATGAACGCTGTAAACCAATGTGGTGCCCATCGCATGTGGAGTTGAGATCCGAGTAGTATATTAAATATTCCGGACAAAATTGACGTAATCGTCATAAGGCTCTGAAAAAGAAAACGTTGACTGTAAAAATTTACTTCATTAGTGTTCCTCAAGGTGTCAAATGTTTTATATGCGAGCTGACTAGCTTGATACCTGATGGGCGATAGATGATTATTGGAAGTCACTTTTCATGGTTTTATAAGGGTCAAAAGTGTAAAAATGGTAAACGTCTTCCGCAAGACTGAGAATTTTATGATTATTTTTCAATAAAATTAATATTTCTTTTGCAACAGTCCACTAAGAAGGGATTAATCTTTTATGTTTAAATTTATTTTTGTTATAATTCTATTACATACAAGATCATATCTCATGCACAGAACTCATCAAAGGTTCATAAAATGTTGGTTAATGTGGATACGGATTCTTAATAGGTATCCTCTGCTAATGGGGATCTAGGTACACTAAACAGAGACTTAAATGCGGAATCTCAACGTTCTAGAACGGAGGTTTATATGGATAGAAGGCTCTACAAGTAGTCATCTTCTTACGTAGATAAAGGACAAGATTCCTGAAATTATTACCTTTCTCCCAAATTTATCCACCATGGCAGCGCAAACCAAACTCGCTACCAAGTATACCACAGCAAGCCAGATTGAGCAAGTATTGGGATGCATCGTAGGCACTGCCTCTTTAAATAGAGACTCAGCGTATACTTGTAACACTATAGCGCCCATGAGAATCACTACTGCCATTACTATTATCACGGCTAATAAAGCTCGTTTAGATGATTCTGATCGTCCTGAAATCATAAATTTAAGCATCGGCATCAATGTTAGTGATATGATTTGAGTTCAGTTCAAAAATGTTTTTCAACTTACTCAAGAATTGCCATGGTGTCACGGTTTTTATTTCTTGGACTATTAATTTATCCTGATTTTTCTCAAGCAGTTCCTTTGTTGCTTGAATATCTAAAAATACCCAATAACATGATGTACAATTAGGTACAATTACATTGTAATGATTCCGAGAAATTTATGTTGACTCCTACTAATATAATGTGAACGTTTGGATGTTTGTTACTCCTTCACGACGCAACTATAAAACTGATTTGGCTGAAATTTGGAATGGAGAAAGCTTATAACCTTACATAACACAAAGGTTACATTTTATCCCGGAATATTAACTAGTTCAAACCAAACCAATAAAACTCAATCCACGCGGACGAAGTCATCATCAGGTACATAACATAATATTCATACAAGTTAGATACGTAAATTATTTGTGTAAGATACTTAACATTATTTAAATAGAAGGTTAACCGATAAGATTCTTTATGATGTAAGTATATCGCAAATGTAATATCTAAATACACATTCTAACTTGGGTATAATATTTAAATTAAAGAACATAAAAAATATTGTTTAATGTTCGCTGTAGGCGGTGGATGGGTACGAGATTTTTAGCCTTCTTACGCATTTCAACCTTATTACCTTTTCCACCTTGCAATATTTTGTTGATCCGTATATCAAATTGCAAATAGATCTTCTTTATCTCAATTTCAACCTCTTTGGACGTAACTTCTACTCGACGATAAAATGCTACAGACTCTGCCGCTTCCTAAATAAGTAAGAATACATTTTTATATAAATGAGTATAGATTTATCAATCTTGCATTGCGGTACTTTATAAAGATTTCAATTCTATTCATGCAATTGTCCATTATTTCATAAATGATGTGTAGATACGTTAGAAAACTCACATGCTCTTTTCCAATCTTCAGCAAGAACACAGGTGACTCTTTCAATAACATCAACAGCATAATATATAGAACTGATAAAGACAAATGAACGTATAAAACTTGATGATACGTCAGGTATCCTCCAAGGGCATATGAGAATAAAAGTCCTAGAAAGAATCCGGCTACAGTAGAAGAAGTCAGAGCCCCTCTGATAGAGTCTTGACATATCTCTGATATATAAATTGAAGATATTCCTTGTCCAGCTGCTCCAAAGCCCGACAATCCAATAGAAAACAGAACGAGGTACACAGAATCTGTCACAGCAATGATGCTCCAGGCAATCTAAATACAGGCAGTAGATTAATAAAAGTTTATTACCTGAATGTGTTAGGTATGCTAGAATGAATGAGTTTATGCGGAGAAGTGAAAGATGAAAGCGTGTAATTTAAACTTTGCTATTGATCTTTTCTATATTACCTTTAAATGCTATGATAACATTGTCATTGTTAGGAGGAAGAATTTAGTCAAATTTAATGTCGTGTCTCCTTATTTAACTGATTCTGTGATTTCTCTAATAACACTAGTTTTTATATTACTATAGTTAGCTTTACCCACTATACTAGCTTTTGACAGCGGCTTCGCTCGCTTTTATTTATATATAAAAATCAATTGCTGTTCGTTTGTCTCGCTAAAACTCGAGAACGGCTGGGCCGATTTAGCCGATATTGGTTTTGAAATGTTTGTCGTAGTCCAGGGAAAGTTTAAACGGTGAGAAAATATGGAAAAAATAGTTACGACGCGCGGACGAAGTCGCGGGCATCGGCTAGTATTTTAATAAAAAATTCTAACCCCTGTTTTACTCTGCTAAGGGTTAAAATTTCGAAAATCCTTTCTTAGTTAATGTCTTAACCTGTATGCTAAATTTTAGTCCTATCTATCCCGAACTGTGAGTTGATAGATCAGTCAGTCATCTTTTCCTTTTTTTTATATTTCAATTAAAAAAAACTGAATCAACTAGATTATGTTAAATAATAATGTATGAACACAGGACGAAACTTCGTAGACTTACCACAAAAGGTAATCCAAAAAGCATAGCTGAATATTTCCTTCCAAATTTATCAACTGCGTACCCACAAAATGGTGTTGCTAGCAAAGCACCTATATTAGTCAAGCTGCCTAATAAAGATATCTCAGTCGGGGACATGGGAGAGCTCAGGACTGTTGAGTTTGACTGGAATATTTCCATCGTGTACGAGGGCCAAGCATAAACAAAGCCCGTAAGACTGGTAATATAGGCAACTGAAATTGAAAATGTTAGGGTATTTGCAATCGTCCTTTTATTTTACATCTAACGGACGGACTCCGTCGGAATTTCTCCGTCCGTCCGTTGAAAGCGGAAACAGGCCCCGCAAAAAAGAGGATCTAAAATTGAATTTTATTCTGATGGATTAACTTAATGCCCTGTAAATAATTAATTGTTTAGGGTTAAAAAGTAGCCTATGGTCGGCTCTATTTCTAGCGATATGCAAGCAATTTCATCTTGCATTCCCGAGACGGGCCAAATGTACTAAACGTCAAAATTTGTTACACAAGACCCGTAACATGGTAACAGACAGACGTCGCATAAATTATAATATTTTAGTAAGTAGGTACTGTAAGTATGTATATTATTTACTCATTTTTCAGGTCTTTGTGTAAAAGGCACCAAAGCACAGGCAGCAGAACTCCTTCATCAAAGTATCTACCATCTTTCATCAATAAATATTATAATGAAATTAAAGACTAACTTGTCAAGGTCGACAGCCCCTGAATCAAAAACGCCGAAGGTTTCACTTTTTCACTATCCATTTTGTTTTTGATTATCCCACTACAAAGACTCTTAATCTTAACAAGTGTTCCACGTATGAGGTAGTACTCTAAAATTACGGGTTTCTACTAAGTATTTTAATAATTAGATCATTTGTGTTATATTAATAAGGTTCAAATGCTTTATTGTACTGGATTAGATAATAATACAAAGATCAGTTTTATGTATAGCTGAACGATGCTTGCTCGCCGTATCTTACTTTGCTTGTATTTTTATGACAACATTGTAAAGTTTTGTGCGTCCGTTATTTTTATCCTCTGGTTCAATTTCTATTTAAAATGTGAAAAATAAATGACTTAATTTCAGATTATTAATTATAGTTTCGTTTTTAAGTATGTTAAAATGTCATGTCCTAATTTTAGCAAACCAAATGTCTATCTTATCGAGTCTTGTATTTTAATTTAACATTCATTATTGTTAATAAAGACTATTGCAGTTTTTTTTATTGCAAGGAATGATGAGATCTAGGTTGAAGCGCGCCCGCCTAGAAGATGCCTATTTACACTTGCCTTGAAGGTACCTATGTTATACGTGTATTCCCTATACATGCGCTGTATTATTATTACTATAGTATTATTTGTTTTTTGATATTATTCGTATAAATATTTTGTAATATGAATAAAAAAAAATAATTTTCTGTCACATTGCAGCGTAAACACTAAACGTATCCAGTATTTTGGTCAAAACTCTCAAACTGATTTTTAAAATTAGACTCAAACTGATGTTTCCAAAATTACCTAATTGCTATGAAAACTTTAAATGAACAGACACAAATACTTTCTTTTATCATATATCAAGATTATTACTTTCGTACCATTTTACCTACCTCTTTGTGGATTGATCATATAGTGAACATTTAAAATGTGATTCCTAAGTCAATAGCAGTAAGGGTGATAATTAAGGATAAATATTTCATCCGCGTGTTTTGCTATCACTATACTGTTATCCTAGTTTTATAATGCATATCTAATATCCATCCGCAAACAGTAAGTGATAGTGTTATTTGCTATATAATAAACACTATTAAATGTAGCGTCAACAATAAAATAAGAATAGGTACCTATACAAGTTTACTTTTAACAAAAAGTCGGGATTTTTGGGGGGTTTTTGTTTAAATTGTAAATATTTCGGAAAAAAAAACTGACTTAAGAAAAAAAGAAAAAAACGGTCATGGTAATGGTGTTAAAAGATGCGGATGCATGCGAGAAGTGCATTCGAGTTTTGAAAATAGGTTAATTTAGTAATAACATTTTTTTTTCCCGGGGGAACTCCTTAATTTTCCAGCCTATGTCCTTTCCAGGTATGTATCATGTAACCTACTGCTATATCAGATTTCGCCAAAATTGGTTGAAAAGATGGACCGTTAAAGCGTAGCAGACAGACAGAAAGACACACTTTCGCATTTATAGTATTAGTATGAATGTTTTTAATATTTAGGTATTTTATTAGCATTTGGATGATTCGTAGTGTAGTAGGTTGACGACACGTCGGAAGCTGGCGGCTGAGTTGGCGGCTGAGCTGGCGGCTGAGCTGGCGGCCGAGCTGGCGGCTGAGCTGGCGCCTGTGTGTAACAGTTAAAGCTTCTGTGCTAACGCGTAGCTTGCCGCTGTACTAGCGCTGAGCGGACGGCCGGGCCAGGCGTTGTGTGTTGGCGACGGTAGGTTGAGTAGGTACATGACAATGACGGTTGAGCGGATTGCTGACGAGCGAAGGTTAGGTTAGGTTAGACCAGACGGGTCTTCGGTCAACACCAGCCTGGATGAAGGAAGATCTTCCTACTGTTGTGGAGAAGCACACATCACTCACTCGTTCCACAGTATTTATACACTAGTTGTTGCGGTTGCAAAAACGGTTGAAAGATGGGCCGTGAAAGCGTAGCAGACAGACAGACAGACACACTTTAGCATTTATAATATTAGTATGGATAATTCAATTGTTAATATTAATTATTATAGTATATATAGTATAGTATAGATATTAGTACAGATTGTTAGTATTGGTTTGCTTTACTATCGGTACCTAAACAGCTTACACAGCCTCAAAAATACTAAATATAAATGAAAATTTAAATGATCATAAAGTTGTTTAAAGTCCTAACATTTAAGCATTGCAAACAAATTATATTATGAATACTAAACGTATTGATATAACGTCTGAAAATAGCAACAATGACGATATTAATGCGTGGTTATTGAAGCAGCTTTCTATGTATAATAAAGTATTCAAACTAACTGATGCCCGCGACTTCGTCCGCGTGAATTGAGGTTTTTTGGTTCCCGCGGGATCTTTAATTTTCCGAGTTAAAAAGTAGTCTATGTTTTATTTCAGACTATAATCTATCTCAGTGCCAAATTTCATCCAGATCCATTCAGCCGTTCTGGCGTGATTGAGTAACAAACATACATCCATCCATCCAAACTTTCGAATTTATAATATTAGTATACATTGAAATAGAATGAGTACTAGAAACAGGGTCACGAACAAAAAATATCGCAAAAATGTCCCAATTTGCACACACATAAACATTTGTATGCTGAGTGGGAAATGTAGAAAAAGGTATTATATTAGCAACAACTTCAGTTAATTATGCACCTTAAGTTTAACACATAAAGCTACATTACGATTACAAAATATTAATTTTTAAGACGTTCTGTCATCAGAGAAAAGGTAGGAATAACCTTTCAATCTAAAACAAAAAGTAATTTTTAAAATAAGTACAAAAATATTTATTATTTAAATAAAACTTAATACGTAAGCAATAAGGTACTTCATTCGTTGCCAAATTGATACCTTTACACTATTTTGGAACAAGACGCAACTCTTGGCATCACATTGTCAATATCAACAACGTCAATTTATCATAAACCTTAAAACTTAGAATTTAAGTTGAATTACGAATGTAGTATGTTTATATTTAAGACCTTTTGTCTTTGTAAAAAGGCAAAAACAAAAAATTCAATGGAACGAAATTCAAATAGAACAATGGAGACATGGAGTTGCTGATTTTTTAAAAGTTGTATATCGTGGTGGTATGTGGTCGTGTATATTTATTACTAGTTTACGCGCCCCAGCAACTTACTTATGTGTTATACTTGTACAGTATGTTTTATTTATCAAAATAAATATTGATACAGTTTTGGTGGGTAGCACTGCGAAAAACCACGTAGGTTTACATGGCGTACTCTCTCCTCTTCTATCAATATTTATAACTATACAATGTTATGATATGCATAAGTATCTGTGTAAAAACATGAGGAAACTAAAACTAAACTACCTAACATTTGTTTAAGAAGTAAGATTTTAACTTAAAATTAAATCTTCCTTACTTAGTTTCATTTTAAAATTAATATCAAGGTTAAAAATCTACGTTTTATTGACGTATTACACGTAAACTTAAAAAGTACCAAGTAAACTTTATTCAGATTTAGCCTTTGCGGCTTTTATTATTTTTTACTACATTTTTTTATAAAATATTTATGTAAAGTATATAATATCTTTATGTACCTATGTATTTTATGTGTATTTATGTAACTAAGGTATGTGTGTTTCCAGTAATATCAATTTTATCAAAATGAATTTGAACATAATTCATGTTATCTGTATATTTTAGATGGCTTAAACAACTCTACTGCATAACGAAATGGATTACCAGGGAATCACTAAGCAACAATACTTTTAAAACACCAACACTACTCCATGCATCCCGTCTATCCAGAACAGTCAATGTTTGTTACAATATTTGACGCATTGTCACAAACATTGGCCAAAGGATATTAGCACACTTTTTATATGAGCACTGCAGCATTTTGACGCGTCGTTATGTTGGCTAAGGTTGGCCCGTACTAAAGTCAAATAAGAGCACTTTCGTATTTGTGCTGTAATTTGTCGGGGACATTTTTGAAGCGCTAATCCTACATCTAGTATAGGTACTAAAAAAATTCTACATCAATGTTAGTATAGATGAAAAGTCTCTTCTTGTTACATTTTTTTCTCAACTAACGTCTAAACACAAAAGTATTACAGTTATTATAGCCAACCTTTAGCTCTGGGTTGAGATTTAAGAACCGCATAGTCTAGAAACTTGAAAACTGCATGCAGGTTTCTTTATCACGAAGACCCCCTTCTAAACGCGGATTTTCAGAAATTCTATCCGAGTGATGCTGGGATTTATTGAAAACTTGATGAAGAGTTAATTAACTATTTACTTAACTTAATTATCTATTTTAATTTCCCAAGTTTTCCAAAGCTCAATTACCTAATAGCTAATATCAAAAATATAAACTGGCAAACAAAACAATTATTTTAATTTTTCAGGTATTTATTTGTAAAACTTAAATTATATTTACAAAACTTATTGAATATTATTTTTATTTAGTTACTATCTACAGACTATTCTTGTGTCGTTATCTAACATCTATATATCTTCTACAAACAAATCTGGTGTTATTCATATAATTTATGTTATTTCATTTTTACGTATATTTTCATATTATTACATTAATAATTAAATTGAAAATTCTAAAAATTCTATGCAGCCTAGCAACAAGTATTTAAACTTAAATTACAATTAAATATTTTAGATATTACTCTTCTAGATGTAATATTATTTATTGGCAGTGTTAAATAAATTTAATTATAAGTTAATGTATACAAATAAGACAAAATTAATTTACGACTATATTTTACAATTTGTAACTTTTTTCTAATAATACGTTATGTTACCCGAACAGTACCTATTTATAAAAATGTTATTTGAGTTGTACTTGGTGTTAAGGTACAATACCTACAATGTATAAAAAATGTATAATAAAATGTTTTTAATGTCCAATTATTGTGGCTTGTAAAAATAAATATAATATTGCTTTAACGGTAAAAGTGTGCTACTACTATTTGTATTTATAAAATAATAAAAAAAAACGTTTTTATGCAAATTTAACAGACCCCCTTGATCTATGCCAACAGACAGACACAGCTAAACTACTTAATAAAGATCCTACAAGTACTAATAATCCTCCCCATAGAGCTGCGCTGGGCGAAATACAAATTCCGGTCTCTACAGGCAAGTCTTCAGCAAAGACTACTCTGAGACCCTTTCCAATAGTTGTCACAGGCTCAAAGGTTCTATTTCCCAAATGGATAATATCCCGTCTTCTCCGTCTTGGTTCAATGCTTCCAGGATTAGGGCAGACCTCACAATCTGTCTTGCATAGTTCAACATCACATTGAAGGATCAAATCCATTTCATCTGGAAATTTGAACGCTTTAAAGAAAGCATATGCGATGACAGAGGCACCGGTGTTTCCTGTTTCCCTTGTCTTTTGGAATGCACCAAAGAGTTTCCGTTTCAACACGCATCCATTTGAATCAGTCAATGGTACAACCTGATTGTTGTCAGAATCTCTAGCTACACACTCTCTTACCAAAATATCAAATCCTGCATCTCCAGTTACGGATACTACAAGGGTCATGATTTCTCCAATCTTCACTAATCCGTTAGCTTCAGGTGCAAAAGGTCCTCTACCAATCTGAATGTCCAGTCGAGCCATTGCAGTATCTCCGCTGAAATTACTTGTAATTTGATTCAACATTCCAACGCTTAAAGATGAAGCCAGCTGTTTAGTTAAATTTCCTTCCCATAGACATCTTACTCTGCGAATGTGGTCCCATACTTCCTGTATCCCAGGTTCATTTTGAAGCACTAGCACATTTTCTAAATAAGCCTGCCCTTCATTCTCAAAATCGCTGAAGAATCTTGTTCCACATCTATTAAGACTAACAGTAAAAGAGTATTTGATTTGGTTTGAGTTTTCCTTAACGTATACACAATCAGAGTCCTTATAATAATCTTGTGAGTAGATAATACCGTTGTAAACTTTGTTGAATTCAATATTGATGGTCATCATTTCCTTGCCGCAATCAACAGTTATATCATGAATGTGTGGAGGATGGCGATCATCGTCATCTGGAACTGGAACTGGTACGTTAGGTGATGTATTGTAATCTGGACGTTCTGGCTGACTTGTTAGTTCTGAATCAGGCTGACTAGGCTTGTAAGATGGAGAAGTTGGTTGACTAGTTTCATAACTAGGTTGATAGCTAGGTTGACTTGGCTGGTAACTTGGCTGTGAAGGTTGGCTTGGTTCGTAAGAAGTTTGCGTCGGTTGGCTTGGTTGATAGGAGGATTGGGATGGTTGGCTGGGTTGATACGAAGGTTGAGATGGTTGATAAGTAGGTTGAGAAGGTTGACTTGGTTGATAAGAAGATTGTGTAGGTTGATATGGAGGTTCACTTGACTGGTAAGGTGGTTGGCTAGGTTGGAATGGCTGTTCTTCAGTCTGAGGTGGCTGGTATGTAGGTTGACTAGGTAAGAAAGGAGAGCTAGGCGTATAAGATGGACTTGAAGGCGATGGGCCTTCATTATATGCAGGTGTAGGTCGGTTACCAGCTGGAGGGTAGCCAAGTGGAGGGAGGTAAGCTGGAGGTTCAAATGGTCTGGGCCTCTCTGGCTTTCCTCCAAAGTATTGACGAGCTGAAACGCGAAAATATTCAGTTAAAAATTGTAATTTCAATTATATTAAAGCAAAGAAGATTGTGCGTCATTGCGGAATAGTGTAGTGTAACCTTCATGTAAACCATTGAATCTGCGTGAAAGCGTGTATATGAAAGTGTGTAATGTGATAATAGAACTTGAATAAAATTATTTATTTACAATACGTCTGTACCTAATCGTTTATGTTAGATTTTTGTTAACAGTACATGGTTAAAAATATTTTTTTCATATAACTTCAATCAGTCTAGTGTAAATTCAAGAGATTGTTTATTCCTATATTCATGAGACGGACCTTTCCTATTCTTCTGCTGATAAAGCCCTTGAATCCACTGAAGGAGATTGTTCACCATTTCATCCGCTTCAGCTGGTTGCCCTGGTTGAAGGTCAGCTGGAAACGACTTTATTATCAGGAAAACCATCCCTTTACTGACGATTTCCGCCACCAGGAATAAATCTCTTTGTAGAGAGAAGACCAAAAGATACATTACAAAATGTGATTCGAGCAGTTAGTAAAATGAATAAAAGTGACAAAACGTAATAAAATTTAAGAGGTACCAGAACGCTCAGAAAATATCCAAAGTTCCTGTTAAAACGACAAACTATTAGACTATAGAAAAAATATATGAAGGTGGATATCATTAAAATAATGATATCAACAGCTATACTTTCCAAATAGCTCCCATGTTTCATGCTCCGCTACCATGTCCAGAAACCAATTATTATTATGTTAGGATTTTAAAAGTTTTGGGTATTTACATATAATGTACCTATAGTTAATTTTTTATATAAAATCGATGTTGGTAAGTTCACATGCGTCTGAATACAAGTAGATACGTAAGTTTTTAGAAGAATTAAAAAAATAATATACAGACGAGTAGTGAAAAAAACTATAAACACAACAGCTTTAAGAAGAGAAAATGATGAGAAATGAGATATAAATTATTTAACAACATTATTTACACAACATTTTTACATAATATTTAAAACATGAATTAAAGATGTTCAGGTCAAGGAGCAATGTAGATCTTATTTTGAAATTAAGTTAATCGATCGTGTTACTGAGGGACTTACTTATGATTTATGTTGGATTTGTGTCTTGGCTATCAAAACTGAAAACCACCATTATTACCATCCAATATTGTGAACAGCTATAACTATGTTATAGGAGAATAGCTTTTGCCCGCAGCTTCGCTCACGTTAAGTTCGATTTTCATACAAATTTCGAACCCCTTTTAAAAGCTAAAGCTAAGCTATCTATGTAGGTATATATGCATAATTTCAGCCCAATCCGTTCAGTGGTTTGAGCTGTGCGTTAATACTCGTATATCAGTCAGTCAGTCCTTCAGTCACCTTTTCCATTTATAATGTAATGTTTTGATGATGTTACGAATTATATATTTGCAAGTGCAATAAAGTCGTTATATTAATTCACTAAGTATGTTCTGTATTTTTCAGATAGTTATTGGGGCTGATCCTGTAGTGCACAATCTCTAAACTAAACTAAAATTAGAGCATTACAAATATTGCTAACCCTTTCATAATACTTCCTACGGAAAGGGACAGAACTAGATTTAAAGATGCCATTTTAGTTTAGTTTAGAGATTGCATTATACAGAATCAGCCCCATTGTTTTTCTATTTAAAGTAATAACCATTTGTGGTATTCAAAGATTGACTGTTGCATTTAAAATGAACTTATGTATAGATTATAATGAAGTTTACGAGTTTTTTGAGGAAAGAAGTGAGGGAAACCTTTTTTCATATTATAACCTGCATTGAAAGTGCGAGTTTCAATGCCTGTAGAGCCACCCGAAACTAGTCAATTTCAGACGAATACGTCATTCAGACTTCGGGTGATGCCAGCCCTCGAACTTCGTCTGAAATCGTCTTGTTTCACCCCTAAGCACACAATATACTATTATCATGAAAGCGTTTGTAATGTGGCTAAATGTTTTTGCGTGAATGGCAAGTTTAATATTATTGAAAGATATATTTGGCACGATGAAAACCATGTGACCAAGATGTGTTTTGTGTAGTGTACGTACCGTTCCTAGGTTTTTTCGGTTCTGTAAAAATATTTACAGTTAATAAGGATTTTTACATTTTTAACATATCTATTGACGTACCTATAGATCTGTACGTCTTGTATTATGTTAGTCAAATTATTACATCCTACACTAATTTTAATAAAAATAATAGGTAAATAATACATAAATTCAGTGAAAAAAAATATTTAACTAATTTTGATGAAATTGAAATAATACTAATCCAAGGAAATGAAGAAAGACTACTTTCGCTCTTAATTAGCATTAATAAAAATGTAAATAGAACCACGACAACTCTGCACAAAAATTAAAACAAGTCGGAATCAGTTACAAACCTCAAGTATTGATTGATCTTGTCCGTCCGTCCGTCCGTCAGTCAGTCAGTCTGTGTGTTTCGTCTGTCTGCATGTCTTTCTAACTAACGTGGTCTAGCAATATTTTGTACTGGATAACCAACATTGAAGTTGGTTACTATAGATGAGACAGACTTTGGAGAGAATTCTAACATCTTATATTTACAATCTTAACAATTCGATCGATGGATAGCGCAGGCCACTACACTCGGTCCCCGCCTTTCTAATCCACCTACTACATATCTAGGCCATTACTAATAAAATATCGCTCATACAGGTAAATAATATAATTAGCTATAAAAGTGAAGACTACAAGGCTTAGAAAAGCAGTGTGTAAACTTTTATTCTTATGTAGATAATTATGTTAATCGAGTCGCAATGCTGAAGACGTGTCTCTCTTTATTAGTCTATATTATCGCTTTGTTTTTGGATTATAATCCCTAATAAGTGAATACCAGCAACGAGCTTCAGAAAAAAAATATAGCTTAATGCAACTTACTAAAGCGAGAGGAAGTGTCGATTGCACTCGAACACGCTACGATCGCGCATAACGCCATCATGCACCACCGGATCATCTGCAACAAAAAAATAAGTATTTATTTATTATTATTTTAAACAAGACTACAACACAAAATAAATAAAATTAAAGATAAGGGTGCAGAGTCAGTCTTATTGCTAAAGCGATCTCTTTCAGACAACCTTTGGTGAAATCATATTAATATTGTAAATGCGAAAGTGTGTTTGTTTGTTGGTTTGTCCTTCAATCACGCTGCAACGGAGGATCTGATCGACGTGATTTTTGACACAGGTATAGTTGAGGTATGGAGAGTGGCACTATGCTACTATTTATCCCGGAAATTTAAGAAGTTCCCGCGGGAATTAAAAAAAACTTGAACCACGCGGACGAAGTCGCGGTCATCAGCTAGTGATTAGTAAACCGGATCACCTAATGGTGCTGTAAAAATGTATATTTTAAGTTAACAAAAGTAGGTACTATGTTTATTATTTCAGAAGTTATTTAATTGTAGTTCTGGTACACAGAAAAACCGAAAAAGGAATATGCTTACTGGTAGTATTAATAGAGACGCATATATATATAACATTAATCACGTATAACCACTAAAATGCATAAAAATACCTTGTTTGGGTATAACCCACCAATGATGTTACATTACGCAAAGCACAATTGTTCATTGTGGACGCAGGTTCGATTCCCAGCCGCTGATTTATCACCCACAGACAATGGACTTATCTAAAGCTGTATGTTAATTGTACCTTGACATAGTCATGTTTTCTCGTCTTCCTCGTGTTAATTCAATTAAAGCTTTATAAAAAGCTAGCTGATGCCCGCGACTTCGCTCGCGTGGAAAGGGGATTTTGTTTCCCGCGGGAACCCTAATTTTTAATTGATAAAATTATTCCTATGTGTTATTAATGACTATCTCTGCGCCAAATTTCATCCAAATTCGTTCAGGCGTGATTGAGTAACAAACATCCATCCATCCATACTTTCGCATTTATAATATTATACTAGCTAATGCCCGCGACTTCGTCCGCGTGGTATAGTATACGTCCTATTCTTAGACCTACCGAATATACACAAAAAATTTCATAAGAATCGGTCAAGCCGTTTCGGAGGAGTTTTGTTACAAACACTGGGACTGGCATCATCACTTACCATCAGGTGAGATCGCAGTCAAGGGCTAAGTTGTAGTGGATAAAAAAAATAGACACATAATTTTAAAAGTGCGGTGAAAATCACGCTCCTTTAAATACCTGTCTTTTCCTTCCTTTTCTAAATTCTTTATTCTGTATTAAATAGGTAGTAGATACCTAATATATTTCTCTTATTCTATCTCAATGACCTTTGTCTTTTTATCGCGATTGACATCCATACTATTATTATAAATGCGAATGGGTGTCTGTACACTTTATCGGCCCATCTTTTCAACTAATTTTGATGAAATAGCTCAGAGATAGGTTGTATCCCGGGGAAGGACATACCTTGGTTACTACATAGGGAATCAAAAACCTTAATCCACGCGGACAAAGTCGCAGGCATCATCTAGTAGGTACTTTAATTAAGTTGTAGTAATTAACACAACCCAGTTAATGCGACCTCTTCCATGTGAATCTCTTTCGCACCTTGTGATTGTTTGTTTTTCTCTGTTTTTAAGAAAACAAAGACTATTAGGATTATTAACTTCGAGTTTATTTTAATGAAAACCCACGATAAACCCATAGGATTTAGTATTGGGCTCGCGCGCTTGCGAATCCAATACTAAATCTATGGATAAACCCAATAAAACTGAATTTTAATTAATTATTTCTTACATTTCTACTATTGTCAAAGTCAAGTCAAATAATGTTTATTCAATATAGGTAGGTACACTACACTTATTGACGTCTAGTTATGTAAGTATAAAATGAGTATAATGGTGATAATCAGTAACGGTATCTTAAAACTAAAACTACGAGGGTTCCAAACGCGCCCTGGTCTGAGAAGAGCCCACAACAAACTCAGCCGCGGGTTTGCTTCAAGCGATAAAATACTTATATTATACCTATCTCATATTCAGTGATTTAAAACCGATAAAGATGGGAATGTTTGGGCTTTATTAAAATTACCACACTATACCTAAACGCATAAGTAGGTACCCCTATTTGGTTTCTACACCAGAACGCAAATCACTCGGTGGCAGATCTTTGCCGGTAGAATAGAGTAATAATGTCCTCCCGACCGAATTTCGGCCACGGCGGCCAATCTCCAGAGAGATTAGCCATCTGCGCGGGAGATATTATAGTGCACAAGTGTGCGCAAACACAGGTACACTCTGTGTTCCTTTACTCGGGGACGGAAAATCCGACACGACCGGAGAGAGATCAGGCGCAGGACCGACGACTTTACGTGCTCTCCGAGGCATAGGGGTGAAACACCGCCAACTTGTTAACTCCGTGTTAGTACTCGTACCTACTGAGAATTTCTTGCCAGAAAAAGCCAATACTTGTTATGGCCCGACCCGGGACTCGAACCCGGGACCTCGTCGGTCGCAGTCGAACATGCTAACCACTAGACCAACGAGGCAGTCAATAGTAACTAGCTACGACCGAAGCCTCCCACCAGACCATACCAGAGAAAATCCTTAAATTATAAATTCCCAAATGAACTATTCCGAGGATCGAACCCGATCCTCCGAATTGTGAGACCATAGCGCGGACCACTGCGCTAGGCAGGTCGTCAATGGAAACTGTCTAGGCCCCAAAATCTGGTCCCCAATACTCACATCTTTCCCTGCGTCGCTCTATGTGTATAACTTAAACAGAGTAGGCGATGAGGAGAGAAACTTTATAATTTATTATATATATAGATTAACAAACTAGCGAATGCCCGCGACCTCTTTAATTTTCCGGGATAACCTATGTGCTATTCCAGACTATGATCTATCTCTGTGCCAAATTTCAGCCAGATCCGTTCAGCCGTTGGCGCGTGATTGAGTAAAATACATCCATCCAAACCATCCCATTTATAATATTATAGTAAGATCATTATTTTTAAAGACAGCGAATATACTGATATTATATAGATACAGCGTGCACGCAATATGCGTGCACGCTGTGGCGAGTGTCATTTTATTATTATTTTTCATCATCATTCATCATTCAATCATTACGTTTTCGTTATTATCGGGAAAGCTGTTCACGCCAGCTCAATACATTACGTGGTTTTAATATTTTCCTGTAGTAAAAGCGTTTGAATACGTAATATTCGTCATTTACATACGAGAATTATTGTTAAACGCACTTCATGATGCGACGCAACCAGCAATGTCGCACAAGTGAACATAAATAGAGCTTTTTGTTTATATAAAACACTCCGTACGGAAAAGAATAATAGTTCAAGCTTGAAGAAATAAAATAGAATTTGTTTCAGCGACCTACATATTTTTGACTATATAATACTTATAAATCAAATTGGTACAGTTATCCTCATAACTCTGGTGACAAATCGTTGAAAGTATTGAAAATCTCTTTGTATCTAGGTATGTTTATAATATAGGAGAATCTTAATTATTCATAGGATTAAATTTCTAATTAACTCAAATTTAAGTTTGTTGCCGCTATCTTAAATTCTCAATTCAAACGTGGACCCACCTACATGTTTTAATGGTAATATTTGAAACGTAGCAGGTAATTAACAAACTAATTTAAATTATTACATTGTAATGAGTAAGGACCCTATGAATATGCAAGTAAAGCCGTAAAGTAATTATTAGATATTAAAATTCGCGGCATAAAATTACAGAGTCATTATTAGAAATTTTTATCTTCTAAGTAACAGTTTGGTGTGTGCGCGTGACCTCTGATGCAATTTAAATAGCTTGGTTTTAGCAGACGGGCGTTTAGAACGCGCTTGGTTTAATTAACCGAAGTTATTACGCGAATAATGCTACCTATGTAACAAAATTACCTATATGGTAATCTGGTTGCATATGTAATTGTCCGTAATTTGAATTAAGTTGATGTTTCATTAATTGATGATCCCATTTGAGAAAAGTAGCGCTGTACTTTATTCATTGGGAAGTGAATTTCTACCTTATTTCTACATAATATGACGGCGTCCACAAAGTATGATTAGCACCCAAATACGTCCGCGAATCCCGTAGGATCGGATTATTTACCTAGTATAAAGACAAAGCGACGCACGACGGAAAGATATAAATTGAATTGTATTTGTCTTGAATATGTCATTAGTAAAATACATATCTACATAATGTGACAAACAAAATTTTTAAAACAAAATCAAGTACTTACCTACTTAAGAAAAAACTTTCAATAAATTAAAATCATCACCACAATTTAATTTTTAAAGTACGTAGAAGATGGCCTATGAAATATTATTATGTACATAATTTACCTAAAGAGTTAAGTAATAGAGTAACTAATTACTTTTAAAATTATGTTTGAGTATTTGCATACTTACATTTATTAAAAATATATTTAAACGCTATTTATAGCTTCAACAATAATTTAGACACAAAAAATATGATTAAACACGTAACGTACGTAGGTATGTCAGTACAAGTCCCCTTGACTTTAATTTTACGTGTTTTAGCTCTGGGCCGTTAAGCATACGGGCCGCTAGCAGCGTATAGTAAACGCTCCCCTATTGCCACTTAAAGCAGATTCACATATTGCATAACAGAATGTATGCTATGTACATTATAACAGTGAAGAAGTGCGAGTTTATGTAATGTGTACCTACCTTATAATGTCACTATTCACTTTTGAACCTTAGGTGAAAGGGTTTACGTCACTTGATCATTCTGTGAAATATGGGTTTGAATAGAATGATGCGGCAGACCATTGACCATCAGCTGTATACTTCATAAACAAGGTACTTTATATTACTTTATTAAGTAACTGCTTACTCATAAACGTATGTCATCAATCACATAGGCATAGTAAGCACGGGTATATGATAAACTAGCGGTCGCCCACGACTTCGTCCGCGTACAATTTCTGACTTCCTATAAGATTTTTATTATTTTAAACTTATAACTTAAATGCTAATTTTCATGTGTCTAACTAAGGTACTAAAATTCTACATCAATGGTCTAACTTCAAAAACAAAGGACTTTCATACAAACTTCCAACCCCCATTTCAACCCCTTAGGGGTGTTTTTTCCCAAAACCGTTTCTTAGCTGACGTTTACACCATAGAAGGAACCTACCTTCCAAATTTCAAGTCTGTATGTTTTATAGTTCCTGAGATATCGTGATGATCAGTGAGTCAGTCAGTCAGTCAGGGACCTTTCGCTTTTATATTATAGAATAATCAACGTAAGTGCCTAAACTCATATAGTAGGGAGTAATTTATTACATATGTTTTAAACCATTAGCAGGGTCCACCCGTCTAGCGATGCTTTACAAGTTTGCTCGGATGGCGGACGAAGCAGATGCGTGGATCCAGCTAAGTAATGACATAAATATGAAGGGATCGAAACCTACGCGATAATAACATTTTATTAAGGTAATTTTTGCATGAATTGATAAACTCATAAATCATGCCTCGTCATTGGAATTACTGTTGCGGTCCACTAGCTTCCTTTCCTAGACTATAATGTTAAATACTTCATACAGATGTAAGTAAGTAAACAATATACTTTATAACCGACGTCAAAAAGAGGCTCTTATTTCAAATCGCAATAATTATGTGGGTATGACCATTTCTTATAGGAGTATGTTTCGTCAACATAATATTCAGTCTCATAGATACATAAGAAACTTGTTTGTTAAAACCGGTCAAATACGAGTCAGACTCGCGCACAAAGGGTTCCGTACCACAACACAATATAAATTATATTAGTAAATAACAAGAAAGATGCCGTAACAGCACGTAATCAGCTGTGAAATAACTGCTTTACATATACCTCTTGAGGTACGGAACTCTAAAAATGATGGTGAATAAAAATTATCAATTTTATCATCACCACATCACTGCAAGATGCAACCCATCGTCGGTTCACAACCGAGCATGGGTTTCTTCTTAGTATGAGAAGGCCATAATTCAACACGCTTACAAAGTGCGGACTAGCAGACTTATCACATTTTTGAGAGTATGATGGACAAACCTTTAATTTCTGGCGGTATTTTCTTTCACTGTTAAACCAAATTAACTATATCCAACTGCTTGACGCACATATAGCTCCGAAAAATTAGAGGTGCCTACCTGCACTCCTGATAAAATCAGCACCCTGTACCCCCTAATGAATTAAATTAAATTTAAAGAAATTGGTATTCTAACTGTAGCCTCGCAATATTTTTAAATAATATAGTTTTTGTAAAACAGCACATCAATAATTACAAAAAAAAATGCGATCTGCACGATAGGCAAACTAGAGGCCGTAATAAGCTCGTGACTCCATCGCTCCGCCTCAAAAAAGTCAGAAGGTCATTCGTGGGAATGAGCATTCTTTTCTATAACAAAATTCCACAACCTATTTTAAACTTGCTTGAGTATATAACACAAAGCAACCCATTAAAACTATGCTCCTGAAAAAAGCTTATTAATTGACCGAGCGAAGCGAAGGTCTCTGAGTCTACTTGAGTGAATTTGCACTTGTCCGTCCGTCCGTCCGTCTGTCAGAGCCTTATAACTTCTGAATTACTGAACGTAATTACTTCAAATTTAAATATAATATGTAAACCGATGGCCTCCCGCCAAATATACTTTAAAAGGCTTAAAAAGTTATAAAAATCTTTATTTCAGGGGGGCTCTCATAGAAGCGAATGCGAAGTAAAATATTTTTATAGCGTTACATAGGGTTGTGGTATATCATTTTAAAAATAATTAGGAATAGAGTCCAAAAATATATTTTTTTAAATTTTCCCTCTTAAATTGACGAAATGGGGGGCTTTCAAAGTGGAGATTTTCTAACGTCCAAAGTTGACCTCAGAACTCTCAATTTTCTGAAAGGCTGAGCCTGAAACTTGATCAACTCTACTTGAACAACAAATACTAAAATTAGATAAATATTATAAGGAAACAAAATTATTTAATTTTTAATAAGCCTCAATATTTTTAACAGAACTTCACAATGATGTCAATAGATGGCGCTAATGTTAAAAGTTAAATATTACAAAATGTATACCGCGAGGTCTCAGAACTTGTTGAAGGCCCGGTTATTATCACTAACATCTGATAATAAGAGTTTCACTACTCTTAGTTGATTCGTATGCGGAAGGACGTGGGAACCCACCGCATACGAATCATCCCAAGAAAACTCCTACCATTATGTGATTAATGGAAAGGGGTCACGGCCCTCAGCAATGAGGAATACGACGCAGAGAGAGATTTCGACTCATTATTTTATTTACGAGACCGTGAAGCTATAAATATATGTCTGGTAAATCTACAAAAGAAAGTCACAGTTAATTAGTTTAGGGAAGATAATCTGAAAGAGCTCCCAGTAAGGTAAAGCGCTCTTGTTAGCGTTGTATCGGTGAAAGCTGCGAGCTTCGACCGTACTCGTATTTGCATTACATGCACTTTTGGTCTTCTGCATTACATTACACTTCCTATTTGTTAGGTTTGTTTTCTATTAGAGGCTACGTACATTATACCTACCACCTAGTTATTTTTTTTTATTTCCCTCTATTGTTTTTTCATTGTATTTAATAAATGAATCATGGTTACGTAAGTACTGTAGAATTAAAGTATAATATTGGTGCTTTTATAATTAGGTACATTAATTTATATATTTTTGAAAAATAATATGATAATGCTAATTCCAAGTGATGCTGATAAAGTTTAAATATTCAAATTCCAAGCTATCCATACAAATATAATAAATGTGAAAGTGTTTCTGTCTGTCAGTCTGCTATGCTACGCTTTAAAGGCCCATCTTTTCAAGCGATTTTGATGAAATTTGTTTTAGTTAGCGGTAGGTTACATCTCGGGAAAGGACATGGGCTACTTTTTATCTTTCATCCCGGAAAATTAAGGAGTTCCCCCGGGCCTTAATAAACTTAATCCGCGCGGACGATTAAGTCGCGGGCCTAGTCCTAAAAATTATAATAAAAATTAAGACCTTCCTTGAAAATACCAGAAAATACTTGATTACAAACTGAGACTGTTGCAATCCAGGCTATAGATTATAGATAACTAGAATATAACTAAGATAAATCACCAATCACGCGTAGGCACAAAAAGAATCGTGGGAACACTGCATATCTTAAACGATTCGCCAGCAAGGAACCTTGGTTAAAAAAAATTGCAAAAGAGCAACGTAAATGAGGCAATGTCTCATAATTAAATGTTAAAAAACTAATTTTAGTAAAAGAGCAACGTAAATAAAGCTTGTCTCCTATTTAGAAAAAGTACTTACTCATTTTGAAGAACTATTTGTATGCGGATTATAACCTCCAAGCAACAAATGATTTGCAAAAAAGTATTAAGCAAGTTAAACCGCACTCAAAGGAAACCGAGACTAAATAAGTTTTTGAAGCCAAGAATGATTACAGCATCGCTCTATAAGGAAGATCGATCGACTTAAATAGCATTCTGCAAATCATATCTCACAGACAGACATCTTAGATGTTCAATTGTGTGTTACCGTGTTACATCACGATTCACGATCTGGATTTGTGACAGACGGATGAACTGGCTTATGTAATGATAGTAATTTTTGACTTGGATTATTGCAAGATAACATTAGGACGACATATTTCACGTAAGGATTGGGTAGGAAAAAATGTTATTATCACGACATATAACATTGGCAAATAAATTGGCAAATTAGTGTTCCGATACGATGCCGTGTAGAAACCGACTAGGGGTATTGCCTGCCATACCCCTAACAGGTTAGCCCGCTACCATTTTAGACTACCTACATCATCACTTACCATCAGGTGAGATCGCAGACAAAGGCTAACTTTTAGTGGAATAAAAAAAAATGGGCTTAGCTTACTATTTACGAAATAGGTAATAAGGTATAAGTAAACGAGAAATAGACTTTGAATCAATGGTAATAAACAATTCATGCATATGATAAACTCAATGTACTATACCTACTAATTTTCGGAAATATTAGATCCAATTACTGTTGTATTATATTCAACACAATATGTTAAACATATTTATTGTATACTAGCTCATGCCCGTGACATCGTTCGCGTGGTTTAAGCTTTTTTCATTCCCGCGGGAACTTCTTAATTTTCCGGGATAAAAAGTAGCCTATGTCCTTCCCCGGGATGTACCTAATCTACCTCTATACCAAGTTTCATCAAAATCGGTTGAAAAGATGGGCCGTGAAAACGTAGTAGACAGACAGACACACTTTCGTGACTTTTCGTGACGATTTATAATATTAGTATGGAAGTATGGATTAGGTACTAATAAGTTTTATTTACCTCAATTCATCCTATAGATTTTTCTGATGTTTATAATTATTATTATGATGTGCCTGTAAACACTTTTTAATGTCTTATTATCTAAGTATGAAAGGGTGAATTTCTTTCTATATCGTATTGAATGCAGTCGGTATAGGTACTTAGAGGCAGAATGGGCTTGTCGTTTTCTTTATATGGATATCCAATTTTTTCACTATTGTACGCTAACCAGAATAGTTGCATAGTGCAGTGTTTGAGGTCAATTAGAAAGACAAATACTCAAAAAGGCTTCAGCAATGTTTGCACACCTGAGTAAATATTATCAAGTCTAGATTTGGAATTCCAAATAGTGCTTAAACGTCTTTTATGCTTTAGTATCTCGAGTTTAAGGCAAAAAAAACACTGATTTTTAAATAAACCAACGTTTGTGGTTCCCTCCAGAAAGAAAATAATATGATCTTGGGAAAACGTATAGACATTAGCAAAAAATATAGAGTAGAGTAAGGAAATGATACAGTTTCAGATAAAACACGCTTGGATAAAAGACGAATGAAATTTTCGCATTATTAATGTAGAATTTTAGTACCTATGATTTCCGTCATTGAATTGAATATAATAAAAAACGGTTATTTGGGACAAAATTCGTGTTTTATGGAGCAAATTGATATACATAATAATAATATATGAAGCTGTCAATGTTAGTTATAGCTTAAATACGTCTATCATGCCTACTGGTCATCAAGCTCAAAAGCTCACAGATAAAATATGCGGATTTCCGAATTTTTTCCGAATTTTTTTAGGCAGCTATGTACTAGTAAGCTGAGTTATCAAGTGTGAATAATTATTTGACAATCTACCTCCTTATTTTCGAACAGTTGACCTTTCCAGGTTAGTTCAAGTACCTATTAGCTACCTTTAAACCCTTTCTGAATTAAAACCCACATAATTATGGTATCCATAGTTCAATCTTATTTGACTTCTTATCTAGGCAATTCAACTTTCATTGATAGATCAAAAATTAAATTGGCTTGAGAACACACACGATTAACCTCAAACAATGTTCTCAGCGTGTGAGCAGTTTTTACGCATCAGATACCATCTCATAACTTGTTGCGGCGCGTCGGTTGCGTAGACCGTCGACGACGCCAGGGAACTTGTCCCGCATAAGTTGACGGAAACGCTCGGGCCACGGAGTGAGCGGGCGGGCAAAAATCGGGACCCGTCCGCCGGTACTCGTCGATGTTGCGCTGGTAGGCGTCCCGTCCTGTGCACCCCGGTCGTGCACGTCTACCGTGACAGTAGAGTGGTAGTAGTGTGAAGACTTGAGGTTACTAGGTACTAGGAAATAAAAGAGTTATTTTCCGTACTAGTGCTGAGGGTTGACTGTTCTGGATCGACTGACTGGCGTTCGGTCTGTCGGGAATATTTATACCAATCAATTCGTAAAGTGCTCCAAATATTCCCGACCGCCAGTGAATGCAACCTTTGTGTAACTCTTTATTGCATACCTTCTTTCTAGCACATAATTAATCTCTAACACAAAAGTTGCTACAAACACATAAATTTTACCTTACTCAAGTATTCTTAAAGCTATTGAACAAAGACCTTCTTTTACCTAATTCTAATAGTTACCGTCGCCGGGTGCCTATGGCCACTTGTAAAATTCCAACCCGGCGCGACGCCCGCCACTCGAATCTTAGCGGAAATAACTACTTTTACTAGCTAGTAAACTGCACTGTGGGTCTTTGTTTCTATTTATTCACCGAATTTAGGCAACGCTATAACCTAGTCGCCAACATTCTCCCCCTTGTGCGTAGCACCAATCTTCTGACATGGCGATGCTATCAGCATGACTGAAATGGGGTCGGCTCAGCAGTCCTCCTCCTTCGTCTTCCTCATTTTCTGTGTGAGTTGCTTCTCGTCTATATGACCATTTTTGCATGTCTGTCAGTGCATAAGCTCCACTCATGTCTTCTTGCTTGTTGAGGAATTGCGTCATCATCAAAAGATCAGCTGGTGCTTCATCTTCATGTGCATTTGCGTCTGTCATGTGGCTATCAGACGCTAGTCGTATAACACCTGATAGCATTTGGACCCGAATCGTAGACGTCAAGGGCTTTCCAATTATCTGCTGTCCTTCTTGGTCTTGTTCTGGAATAAAATTATCTTTCCTACGTTTCAATGAAGACGTCTTGGCACAGTTCTGAATATTCAATCCTTCTAATTCGTTATCCAGGTCGTTCAATGGAACGGCGTTATCTTCAACTCGTTGTTTCTCGAGCATAGTTCCTGCAAGCTTCTGCACCGCGCTTGTAGGCATGAGGAACCGTTCGGTCTTCACGATCACTTGACCTTCCGGAGTGATATTATTTTTCATTTCTTCCTCTGGAGACGTCTGGACAAAGTTCTGCACATATGGTGCTCTGTTTTCTAGTTTATTATCCAGATCGTCTTCCGAAACTGAATCTTCAGTTCTTTGTTCTTCATGTACAGCACCTTTAAGCTTCTGGACATGGATCGTGTTCATCAGAGACTGTTCGGTCTGCACGATCCTTGCCTTTTCTTTCTTTCCGTCCTTTGCTTGAAGGTCTAATTCTGGAAGGATGTTTTGTTTCATATCTTCCATGGGTGACGTCTGGATGCAGTTCTGAACATGTGATGTTCTATCTTCTTGTTTTTCATCCAGACGTTCTTCTGAAGCTAAAGCTTCCATTTTCTGTTTCTCGAATCCGATTCGTACCAGATTAGCTTCTGCTTCGATGCGCTGCAGCTCTAACCGAGCAAGCTTTTCTCTTATTTCTAATTCACGCAATCTGGCAGATCTCGAGGTTCGAACTGGCTTGACTGTCGTACAGATAGAACCTCCTGGTGTTAGAGTCGCCAGAAAACTGATCTGGTTCTTCCGCTCAGTCATGTTCAGTTGTTTGAGTCGATCACCCGTTTCTATCGACCTCGTCTTCGTCTCGCTGTGTTCTGTCACGGTGGTTCCTGGAGATTCCATAATTGAAGTTTTCAAAATATTCGATGCTGTAGCTTCCAAATTCACAAGTGATGTGAACCCCTCTGATCTGGTGCGCTCGTTCAATTCAATGCGCTGCAATCTGCGAGGCACTTGAGCTTGCACCCGGGAACACACCCTTTTCTTCTGGAACCTAGTGAGTCTCTAGGTTCCCGTTCGTAGCTTCAGCTTTCAGAAATCTTCAATTCTTCCAGTAATTCCCGTTCGGTATCCGGTTCGAAGGACCATCTGTTGCGGCGCGTCGGTTGCGTAGACCGTCGACGACGCCAGGGAACTTGTCCCGCATAAGTTGACGGAAACGCTCGGGCCACGGAGTGAGCGGGCGGGCAAAAATCGGGACCCGTCCGCCGGTACTCGTCGATGTTGCGCTGGTAGGCGTCCCGTCCTGTGCACCCCGGTCGTGCACGTCTACCGTGACAGTAGAGTGGTAGTAGTGTGAAGACTTGAGGTTACTAGGTACTAGGAAATAAAAGAGTTATTTTCCGTACTAGTGCTGAGGGTTGACTGTTCTGGATCGACTGACTGGCGTTCGGTCTGTCGGGAATATTTATACCAATCAATTCGTAAAGTGCTCCAAATATTCCCGACCGCCAGTGAATGCAACCTTTGTGTAACTCTTTATTGCATACCTTCTTTCTAGCACATAATTAATCTCTAACACAAAAGTTGCTACAAACACATAAATTTTACCTTACTCAAGTATTCTTAAAGCTATTGAACAAAGACCTTCTTTTACCTAATTCTAATAGTTACCGTCGCCGGGTGCCTATGGCCACTTGTAAAATTCCAACCCGGCGCGACGCCCGCCACTCGAATCTTAGCGGAAATAACTACTTTTACTAGCTAGTAAACTGCACTGTGGGTCTTTGTTTCTATTTATTCACCGAATTTAGGCAACGCTATAACCTAGTCGCCAACATAACTATTGTTTACTATATTGTAATGTCGGTTAACATTTATCTAGGGCATAGTGAAGCCGATAATGTATTTTATGTGGTAAAGCAAAAATTTGCTGTGCGAGTTATGGAAATAATCAGAAGGTTGATAGCAGGACAAGAGAGAATTTTCGTATTTACATACAGCGCGGCAGATAAAGGGGGATTCCTTGGACCTGTAGAGTACCTTCACCATATATAAGCCTTGCATGTAGGGGCGTTGGTCAAGGACAGCAGATCAGATAGTTTAAAAAAAATTACACTCTTCTTGGAATGATTAGGGTATCCTATCCTACCTGTGAGCACAGAATACTAACTATCACTACGTAGGTACCTACTATTATTCTCTTCTAATATTTCTTATGCCTAGGCAAACCTAGAAGTGTCGGAGCTTTGACTTTTAATCACAGCATATCAATAACAGTTCACACGGATTGGTGCATACTGCAAACATTAATTAATGTTATTAGTCTATTGTTTAAAGTTTACGCGCTATTATAAAAAGAAGTTTGTTTTATAAACTGTGTCATAGGCACCATTATAAATTATGGTTTACTTGTTTAAGCTAGATTTAAAAAAAACTTTTGATTTTAGATTGAATAAAATATAGGTACCTTGAAAGTCGAACCAAAAATTGGGGATGTTTGTCAAGCCTTAATGGCTTACGAGTAGATACAGCCTGTTGAATCTTGCGTCGAAGTGCTATCAATAATGCTAACTATATTATCAATATCATTAGATAAATGTATACATTTGCATAATATGATTTATTTTTATGATAATGTTATGTTTTATGGAACTGGAAAAGTAAAGAGTATCCCTGAAAGATAAGAGCCAAAATGAAGATATTTCCATAAGTGAACCAAGACTATTGAAATAGCCCCAAGCCGTTACCAAGCTGAAATCGCAATGGGCCACATGTTGTCGCAGCCTAAAAAGTAGATAAGCGTAGCTTTCTCATCTTTCACCACGATGCGAAAAGGGTGGCAGGAACAGGAAATAATAGCTTGATGAGGAAGAAGAAATGGAGACCGCATGTGATTGATGCGTTCGCTAGAGATTGCCTATTTCCAACCAAGAGCTGGCGTTACTTGTGCTTTATATAATTCACGTATAATCAGTACACATTATACAATTTGTATAATCGTCTCAAGAAATGGCGAAATACGAAATCGGAACATCATTATACAGAAACAGCATAGTTCGTGAGGCTCCGTCAATTAGCCAACGAGGAAAGCCATTGTTGCAATTTCGCAAAGGACGTCTTATTTTAACGGAATGCCTCGTTATTTAAAGCTTTGGAAACTTAAACGCTGTTACACACGAATGAATAAAACGCAGCGCAACAACCAAATTAATTAAGCAGGTCAAATAATTTAGGTACCTAAATGGAAATATTTGACATAGTTTTTGTTTTCTGTTTGTACCCTACGACCATTGCGAATAACCACTGATATGTTCAATGATTTCATTTCACGACAAGTTTAATAATTTATTCAAGCTCTACTGTTCAATCTACCTCAAATAAAAGTATTTAACGGAGAAAAGAAGGCACTTTTTTCACAGGCAGCATGACTAAGTACAATATCTTTAATAATTTCAATTGATATCTACTGAATGCAAGGCCGACTGCTTCCATGAAACTTTGACATTTAGCAATTCATCAATTGTATAATGTAACCTCAATTTTGTAATTAATGATATTTTACACATTGTTTAAATTTATATCTATCTGTCGATCATTTATTACGTATTTATTCTCATCAAACAACAAAACATAATTTTAAAACGTATTTTAAGCAACCACTTATTACCTACAAAGATGAATTTTATGTACTGGTGTGGTTAATGACAATGCATTTTTTCGATCACTATTCTATGCAAAGCGCTCAAACTTTTTCAAGTAGGTATAACTGACATCAAACAATGTGATCTTGGATAAATATCAGTGAAAATGTACGGGTCACGGGGAAAGTCCTAGGTCTAGCCCACGTACCGACACAACGACTGTTCCCTGACCTTTAACTACAGGTTAGGAATTACTAACTTGACTAACTTGAATTTCTTGTGGATTCTCCTCAGTAAAAGCAGGTTCATATAAATTGGTAGTCATTAAATCTTTACCAATGGATTACTGACGAACTAGACTTGTTTATGTTGATACGTCTATCTTCTATATATATAAAAGCGAAATACCACTCATTCACTCACTGACTGACTGACTAATCACGATACCGATTTGAAATTTGGAAGGTACTTAGGTTTGATTGATGTGTTCTATGGTGTAGACAACGGTAATGAAACGCGTTTTGAGAAAACTCACCCCGAATGCTTATTATGATCCTTTTATATATTAAATAGAACAATAATAATACGAATTAACAAGGTTTCATCAGTTTTTAATATGTTATTATTAAGCTCATCAAATACAGATTATGTCCATGCTTCTTACATTACCTAGTACCTACCCATTAGAAATGAAAGTAGGTACTATTATATCATTTACTGTCACATCATATAATAAGTACTGGACTGTATATTTTCAAAATTAGTCTCTACATTTAAGTTCCGAAGATTTACTACTTCATTATTATTTAAAAGTTTATAAGGTTTTAACAGTTTGACAGGTTATGTGTTAACCAAAAGGTTCAAAACATTATAGGTATTTTATACTACCTATATTTAACCTTCACTTTGTCGTGATGTTGGTATTTACCTATTTACCATCATAATGTCCATTACGAGCATCTTTCGGCGACCTTTCATATTTGTAACTACACATAGCTCGCCCATCATAACCTTTGCACATCAACTTGAGTCTTCGGCGTTACGAAATATTTTTCTTGGCTAAGTCATTATCGTTATTTCTAACGTATTATAACGATCGGCATTAAAATCTGTACCTATATTGCATATTTGAGTTAGAAATTAACAATATTACACAAAAGTCATAATATTACAATAAATATATAGTAATAGTTATTTTTGTAAAACAGTAATTTTCTAAGCACACTTTTTTATTTTTTTTATATAATTTTATATTTTTGGGATTTTAACTTAAAAGTAACAAACCTACTTAGATACATTCTAAATACATGTAGGTAAATACATTCAAGAAAGTGAATTCATTAGGATCTTTCTTTATTTTTCATCTTTCTTTATTACGTTTTTTTTTACTTTTTTAACTTCTGCAAAATACATATATTTGATATGTAGCTGGCTAATTATAGGTATGTTAGACTCGCGCACTGAAGCATCCATATTATCACAATCCGTAATTATACATATAGGTATACTTTGTAAATACATATTTAAATTACTAATTTGGTTTCCGGACAACTTATACTATTTACCTATCCCGGAAAATCAAATTAATCCCATTTTTTTTAAACCTAAGTCTACACGGAAGAAGGCACGGACATCACAATACAAACTACAGTAGTAGTATTTAATAATATGTTAATAATTGAGAGCAAAGAAATTAACCACAAAAATATAAATTAATACATTAAAGTAGGTATAATACCTATGTGTAGGGCCATAAATAAATTTCAAATTCACGTTCCGACAAAATTAGATTTCATACCAACATGCCTTGACATAGTAACAGGATAATAATATTCTAAGAACCATACTAAGGTAACCTAATTACCCCCAATATGTTTGACCACATTCAAAATGACCGACGAACTGCTGCCGGCTATTCAGAGGCTCTAAAGAAGATATTACGAAAGGTTAGTGCTCAGTGTACTCGTATAAGGTCGATAAACAAAGTAATAGTGTAGTATTTTTTATTGATTAAAATTTTGAGATGGATTGCGAACATGATGATCGGGTAATTAATGTTGCAAACTAAAATTGAAATCTCTGACTTAATATTCTAAATTTGGTAATAAATAATAGTAACGACGTGTTGTAAGCCTAGAAGAAGAGTAAATTCAGAGGTGAATTTAAAATAATACTGACAAATTTTCTATATTATTGCCTGTCTCCAAAAACGTTACGTTTTTTTAATCCATAATAATAATTATTATCCATATAGCGGACCCGCCCCGGCTTCACTGGCCAGGATATTTTGAAAATCGGCGAGGGAATGAAATTTCTTAAAATCCGTAAAAATGTATTTGACGGGCTTTCATAAAAACTTCCATTATACCTATATAAAAGATTTTAGAGATTTTAAAGTAGGCTTTAGAATTAAAGAGGAGCAGGCAGCATTTTTGAAAAATAAAATTCGCAAAAGTGAAAAAATAACGCTAGAAAAAGATTTTTGTTCAAATCCTCCCTCGGACCACATTGAATATGTTTTACGTGGCAAAAAGAGATTCCGGAAACTATTTACGGTCTACGAATAATCAAAAAGGAAAATTATTTCGTTTTTAATTAAAAAAACAATTATTTTCAAGCATAACACTTAAAAAATTAATGCTTGAAAAAATCGGGTTACTTTTTAATTTAATATTTTTTTAATAGGCTGATATTATGCCGCAGGTATTTTACGTCTGAGTACTGTTTTGGTTTTGATGTGCTTTCGAACTATGAATATTTTCATCGAGAAGTTTGAAGTTCCATGCACAAACTAAAATATAAACTAAATTGGCGGGTGAAAAATTTGTACTGTCTTTTTCTGAAGGTAGTATTACGAAAGAGATGGCAATAGGTAAATTTTTACCACTGCATTAAGTTTAGTTTAGAAATTATATAATTCAGAATGAGACCAAATCTATCTAAACTTTATTAGGTATTACTGAGCTTAGAAGAAAAATACTATGCGCAAAGCTTTAACGAAACCTAAACTTTAAAAACCAACTAAACAAGAGAACAACTATACGTTTAAAAATTTTACGGCAATCAGAATTCACTTTCGCTGTTTTATGTTTAGGTATTTTATAATTACACGCTACTTTTACAAGACTATTATATCATTTATCCTAGCCGGCTGTGAACAAATGAAAGTAAGAATAAAAATTTTAAACGTGTTTTTTGAATCTACGTGTTTACTACGTTTTTTTTACTTACTGGTATTATGTTATCTTATGTTTTAAATATTTTGGGTTTTTTAAAGGAAATCTTGTAATAAAATAAAGTGATAGATAAACTCAGTGGAATCACTCACTCACTCACTCAGTGCAAGTCGTAATATTGCGCTACGAAATGGCTACGAAAAAGTCACCCACAGAAAGTCAGATTTCAGTTTAGTATAAGTAATTATTAAACATTGTACATTGCGAAAAATTTAAAATCTAAACTAAGTATAAGGTTTTATCTACATTGAAGATGCATGACAATTATAGGTAATCTCATTCATTACACGAAAAGTTTTTAAAGTGAAAACTTCTTTAGGCGCGTTGAGCACATTTTGATTGGGGGTAAAAATATGGATTACGCGTGATCGACACCGTTCTTCTTAAGACAAAAGGTCTTAAATATAAATATAGTATATTCGTAATTAAACTTTAATGACTTAGTTTTAAGATTTATATTTGAATTTTTTTTAATTAATCGTTTTCACTTCTTTCGGCAGTCCCTATCACTGCCAATTTTTTTTTTATGATCAAGCCAAAATATAAGTATTTTTTAATATAAATGCGATATTATATCAATCTTAACGAATGCAGTAGGTAGGTAGTATGAATGTGTTGTGAACTAGTTGGATATTATTTTAGCTGTCGATTAATAAAATCTTAAATCACAATGATATAGTCACTTGTTAATTTATTTAGTCGATATTAAATATTTATCTATTAGCTGAAATAATTGTCTCAGGCTTCGATGGCATTTATTTCGCGGTACGTGTTTTATTTTATTATACCTATATGACAAAAACACATTTTATTTAAAATCGTGAGGAAGTGACCAGCTAGACAATAGGGCATAATATAGGTAAATCATTAGAGTCGTGACCATATCATCTGTGACACGAAAGTCCTTTCACTTGGAAGTGCATTTGATCCTGTATACCTATTATATCTACTAATTTAATGACCGTCCGTGACTTCGTTCGTGTTTTGGAATCATTAACATAAAAAGTAAGTATGTACCTATATAACATGAAGTTGTTAAACTTTTAATGTGCCTGCGAAGATGGAAACTTAATTGCTCTAGGCACTTTATTTTTTAACTGTATTCAAGTTCCCATGTTCACGTAAAGATAAAATCAATATTTAACCCTGGACCAACCCTCTTAAAGTATGTACCTTCTTGTAAAACCACTAAATAGTTATGTGTTATAAATAATACATATTTAATCAACAGATGATAAAAGTTAGAATAAGTCTTTCCCCGGGATCCAACTCTGTACCTACAGTGAAAATCGTTACAGCACATGGACCGTGTAAACGTAACAAACTAACAGACACACTATCGCATTTAAATTAATAGTTTGGGAGTATTGATATTTTTCGGAACTAAAATAGAAGAAAAACTTTATTTATGACAGCTCGCTCTCATTATCTAGGTCTGACCTTACAGATTAGTGATGTGAAAAGCTCGCTAAACTCGGTCAGTACCGTATTACTTAATAATTTAAAACAATTAACCATAATTTTACACGTCGTTAAAAATTACTTATATAATGCGAACATAAAAAGCATAAAAATTTGCAATAAGTAAACAGATAAAAAATGTGTGCATTGTATTGTCGTTCTCATGGTAGGTACGATTTCTTAATCTTATTCTTACCGATCTATGACTCCATTAGCTCTACTTGAAATGGAAAAATTACTCTTAAATTAAAGTATAGTTTCCCAGCAAAATTTACATAAAGAAACATTTCAACAAAAACTGATTTAGTAACTTGCGTTAAAAATATTATAAATCAAAAGATACTTAAATATCAATAATAAATAATATTAATATAATCTAACTGAGCAAAAGCAAGCTAAAATAATAAAAACTTTAAAAAGCAAAAGGTCAAATCCATTGTTTATATACAAATAATTTGTATGAATCTGTCACTAACTATTTACGCTAAACACATTCCATAATATACCTACTACTATTTCTGCTTAACACAATTGAATTAAGTAACTTTATATCTTTATAAATTAACTGAAAAATAAATACCTATTAAGTACTGAAAATCTCTTACCTTAAAAGCTTTGATCCTGAACTTTAATCACCGCTAAAAAGGAAAAAAATTAAATTAGAATACACATCACTAGTTTCACAAAATCCTTGAAAACCCCGAACTGTAAATTCAAATTGTGAACGAATGGAACGAACCGTTTTTTTTTCAAATAAAAGGAATGCACTGCCGGCTCTGGGTATTGGAGGAGAATGTTCGCGGGTGTTTCATAGTTCACGCTTATAACCTCTTCGGAGACATTACCACCATTTTGACTTGACCCCCATTTGGTAATGTGTGGTTCTGCCTATGGGATTATTTAATAATGGCGTCATTTTCACACAATTCGGGGGCTGAATGAAATGAATTTGGTAATTAATTCATGCTGGTGACTTTATTAACGTAAACAATAAACATTATTTAAATCAACGTAAAACGATGATACGAGTACAATATGAAAAGCTCTTTGCGATAGGTATCATATTAAGACGTCAGGTTATGGGAATTCTTAGTATTTTTTTGTCAAATTTAGGATGATAACTTTAACACTTGAAGCCGTTTAAGTTTACGAATGCGGAACGATGGAAATCCACCGCAAAAATTATCCTAAGAAAGCTTCTTACGTTATTGGGTTGCAACCCTCAAAAATGAGAACGATGACGCAGAGCGAGAATGAGCGCAGTGTGAAAACTAAAATGAATGAAACTTGATGCTACAAGTAGCTAAGTACCTAAAACATAACCCGTTAATACTTTATAATATACTTTTATGCATTTTTTTTATTTGTATATTTTTTAAGGAAATTAGCATAAAATTAAACCGCCCACATAAGTAACTTAATAAAAAAATCCCTCTGAATCGCAGTTACGTTTTACGGCTCCGCTGAGTTTTGTGGTTAAACTAAAAAAAAAAAAAAATTTAGAATTTAGAATTTTCACTACAATCTGTGGCATCTGGCGATCCGATATCCGTGATCAATGATCGCATTCCAGATACTCACCAAGAAAAAAAAATGAAAAAAAAAATTGGTTAGATTAGACCTACTACCTGCCTAGAACCTAGTACTAAAACAAGACTATAAACTATAAGATATCGGTAGCGGTACGTCTTATTATGTAAAATTGACCAGTTTGGGTGAACTCAGATTTTTAGCACAGGCGTCTATTTCTCTAATTACATCAAATAGACCATTGCATCTTATTTCGTAAATGAGACAATGAGCGGGGCTGCCCATTGAGACGTCGCTATTTCGCAACCTGTCAGACCATTTACAATACGGACAACAAAAGACAATTTGTTAATTACATTATCTGTGAGGTTCATCTTGACACTCATTAGGGTAACTTCTGGTTCCGTAGAAGAATTACTATAATAGTCTAGGCAATAAAGCTAGTCGACCCCAACAATAATTTCTCAGGCAACGAAAATTTACAGTATGATAAAGTATCATGAGTTAAACTTATATTATAAATATCCAATAAAAAATCAGAAAGGAAGTAAGGGTTTTTATGCTATACCTAATTGTTAAAGCAGGAAGGTACATTATCGCGTAAACGCAGTTTAGGTTTGATAATAAAATCGGTTAAATATCGATGTTCTGCATAATTATTTCGTTTGATATTTCGGTTTTGAGTGTAAATATACTACTTACTATTATTTTAAAAAGAAATCGCTAGAAAATTCAGTCATAAATATTAAGTTTTATTTATTTATACCTAACTTCCGGATGGATTTTTTATTGGATATTTTTGTATAAGTTTTGGTTCATACCATACTATAACCCTGCCAAGTTTCAACGACTGAGGAATTAATGCGGGGGTGTCCATACAACGAACCGCCCCATTGCCTAGACTAAGCAGTAGCCCTATTCCGTAAAAGCTGCATCAATCATTGTTACAATCTTAATAATTGTTGTTATTAATTTTAAATTTAATAATTTATTGAAATAAACGAATGTATTGAAATAACTGAATTGATGGTACTACAATACCTTTTTAGCTACCTACAACAAATGATTTTGGCCAATAGCGAAAGAGTGTTAACCATTCAGAGGTGATTGCAATCGTTACACATTAGTAATTACTTTTACGTAATAAGGACCCTGGTAATCCTTATCGTTATGGCATTTGATAACGCACATGCTGACTGTAGAGAAGCATCTCTATTCTGTAGGTAGGTACTCCTATGAAATGCAAGAAATGTTAACGGGTTAAATGTTATTCGTATAAAAATTAGAAGATTTTTATACGAATCGAATAGTAATCGATTCAGAAAATCAAAAGGCAAATTCTGTTAAGTAGATATTTTTCTTTGCTTCTATTATCATACAAATATATTGTAGAAGTAACTGAAATATACCACAAAAGTGAAGTTATGTAACTAAGTTTAACTATATGACTAAACCAATCAGAAAGGATCCCCAAAAATCGAAGCTTTTAAAGCGCGTAACGACCATGTGAACAAAACAACTAATATATTATGGTTTGTAAGACCAGTCGTTTAATTATCAATTTTGAAAATTTAATTTGCCTCATTGAAACAGAGTCAAGGCCGCAAAAGCTTTGTTTAAAAACTGTGGGTTCACTGGAAATCTGACGTAATATGTGAAACAGTATGTAATGTAGAGCCTCAAATGGTTATTTAGGTAGTTGTTGTAATGTAGGTAGCAATGCCTAGGTATTGTAAGTTCACATAGGTGGAAAAAAACTGAGCTGAGCTAACATAATTATCTGCTTAAATAGTCATGCCCACAGAACTTGAGAGTTAGAGGTTACAGGGTATTATTTATACAGGGTAGATTTCTGTGGTGTGGGGAATATCGCGGGCTAGTGTGGCATACTCACTGTATACCACATAGATTTACCTATTATCGCGGATTATAGCGAATTAAACTTCTTGTTCCTTCATTATCATGGACTTCCGCAAAGTAACGCCTTCTTCTATCCAATATTAATTATTGGAATCAACTAATATACAGAACAATGAATTCCTGACCTCTAAACTAGGACCCGTATCTTAGGGGCCAGTGCCTAGTTGATTAAAATATCATAAGCATAACGTCTAGTTAGTGCGATCAGAAAGTTATTCTTGCGCCGATTACCGAAACCTGAATGATAATATCACAGTCCAAGGAGATTCCTTCCTTTTCTATTAATCATCAGATGCAGACGTCTAGATAGAGCAACGTTGCAGGATGACAGGGACAAGACTGGCGAGAGTATCTCCAAGCTCACAGCATTTTCAGTATAAAATTCTGACATCCCAGCACAAAATTAGTATGCAGCTTAGAGTTGAACAGAACTATGGTGTAGTAGATGAACATGTGATCTGCAATGTATGGGCGTCGATCCACTGTTGAAATGACAAAGCTTCGATGCCCATCAAGGGTTCCCGTTCCTTTTCTCAGGGAACCAGCGTCAATTTACAAACGTTGTCTTGGTAATTTAAATATTTAGTACTGCCCCCTTATTCTGTAACTCAGTGGTTATCAAAGAGTGAAAGCCACTGACATATATTTTTTATCCATTGAAGGTTTGCTATAAAAACTTAATTTTTATTTCATAGCAAGCCTTCAATGGATGAAAAATTTATATCAGTGATTTTCATTTTTTGATAGTCACTGAGTTAGAGAATAGGGCTGCTGGTGTAGATATTTATATACTGCCTCGTTGGTCTAGCGGTTAGCATAGTCGACTGCGGATCACGATGTCCTGGGTCCGATTCGCGGTCGGGCAAAAAAATTGGTATTGGGTTTTTCAATTCAGAAATTCTCAGTGCCAGCCCGGACTTGGAAGTTGGCGGTGTTTCACCCCCGTGTCTCGGAGAGCACGTTAAGCCGTCGGTCCCGGTTATTATCCCTAACATGATAATAGACTTTCAAGCCCGCCAACCCGCATTGGAGCAGCGTCGTGGGTCTAAGCTATAATTCCCTCTCTCCTATGAGAGTGTGGAGACCTGTGCCCAGCAGTAGGACGTTAATGGGCTGTAATGGTGGTGTAGATATTTATGTATCTAGGCCTTACGCTCAGTTAAACATCAATAAGTAACACAGGTAGTAGAGCGTACGTTTCAATGGGTGCATTTACGAGCTACAAGTGAAAATTATGGCGTACATATAAATTCAAATTGACATAATTATTAAAACATCTCTCTAATGCTTGTATAACAAGATCAGTTCTTAAGATTTTGTATTTAGAGATACGTTCACTGCCGCGCTCAGATTCACTTAATCATTACTTAGGGAACTCCTTATCCTCAGCAATGGATTTTTCTAACGTTGGATAAAACCGTACCCATTTCTAAAAATTATGTTACTAGGGCCATCAAATTTGTTTATTTACTAGCTGATGCCGGCGACTTCGTCCACGTGGTTTAAGTTTTTTTTATTCCCGCGGGAACTCCTTAATTTTCTGGGATAAAAGTAGCCTATGTCACTCTCCAGGTCCTCAACTATTACCCACGCCATAAATCAAGTCGATCCGTTGCTGCGTTGCGACGTGATTGATGGACAAACCAACAAACAAACACACTTTCGTATTTATAATATTAAAGTATGATATAGGGAACTAGCTGATGCCCGCGACTTCGTCTGCGTGGATTGAGGTTTTTCGGTTCCCGCGGGAATTTTCCGGGATAAAAAGCCTATGTGTTATTCCAGACTATACCTAATCTATCTCTGTGCCAAATTTCATCCAAATGCATTCAGCCGTTCTAGCGTGATTGAGTAACAACTAACGTTGGATAAAACCGTACCCATTTCTAAAAATTATGTTACTAGGGCCATCAAATTTGTTTATTTACTAGCTGATGCCGGCGACTTCGTCCACGTGGTTTAAGTTTTTTTTATTCCCGCGGGAACTCCTTAATTTTCTGGGATAAAAGTAGCCTATGTCACTCTCCAGGTCCTCAACTATTACCCACGCCATAAATCAAGTCGATCCGTTGCTGCGTTGCGACGTGATTGATGGACAAACCAACAAACAAACACACTTTCGTATTTATAATATTAAAGTATGATATAGGGAACTAGCTGATGCCCGCGACTTCGTCTGCGTGGATTGAGGTTTTTCGGTTCCCGCGGGAATTTTCCGGGATAAAAAGCCTATGTGTTATTCCAGACTATACCTAATCTATCTCTGTGCCAAATTTCATCCAAATGCATTCAGCCGTTCTAGCGTGATTGAGTAACAACTAACAAACATCCATCCATCCATTCATCCACAATATAGTAATAGTAATTGTATAGAAGTATCTATATAGATATTAAATACACTAATATTACGACCTAACGATTAAATATAAAAAGATTGACACGTCAGTATTATGCATGTGTTTGTTGTTGTACATTGAATCGAACACAAGTAGAAACACACATAACAGCTTTCCGACCGCGGCATAATTTCCGGAATTGACCAAAACAATAAACTTAAACCACAAACGAAAACTGAAAGTAGGTAGCTAGGGCGTAGGTGCTAAATCAGTTACATTGTTAGCATATACGCAATATGTCCTGTAATCTTTGTGTGTCTAAAGCCAAGTGTCCACTACTACACATTGCAAGCTTTGTCAAGGCTGTGTATAAACTCGCAGCGAGCGTTTATGCAAGTAGAACTTGCTGAAATATCCATTGAGACGGCAGTAACCGCGACTTCAGCTAGTTTTATTACCAGTTATAACTCTGGCAAATCTGTTTCGCTGGAAAATAGTACTAAATAAATACTTAACCGCCAATAAATTTAAGCTTGGTGCAAAGTAGGTAATCAAGTCATGAAACTTGCTGAAATTGACATTGAAATGACAAGGATAGCGACTTCTATTAGTGAACACTAGCATTAGGTAACTTCATAAGGCCAGCGAAGACAAAACATTAGTGTGAAATTACGTTATTTGTATACTCATAGTTGAGCTTTAACTTCTTTGCTCTACTTAAGCTCTACCTATACCGCAATACAATCTGACCTCATCGGAATTATTTTCTGAAACACCCTCTAAATAATACTTTTCCAAAAATATATTTAGCCCGGCCATACACGGACTGCTTGAGCAGTTAGCTAGTGATCAACTTACACCGACCACTCTTGCAGTCATAGTCAACAGCTTGAAGCTACCATTGATAACTGCTGTCAACCGCCCGAAGCAGTCGCAACTGCTCGAGCGGTTGTGTACGTAGACTATGCAGTCGCAGCATGAAGCAGTCCATCCTGACTGCCTGCTGTCCGTGTATGGCCGGCTTTAGGAATAGCCAGTGCTCAGTCACTCTTTGCAAGTGAAAAACTCTACCAACATGCAGTTGCAGCACGGAGCAGTTCAACTTGAACTCACGCGAAAGTCATCTTTAAGACACATCCAAACATGGCCAACAGAAAAGCTCTCCATATTATACTCATGTGAAGATACATTTATTATGTTTATAGGTTCATTTCAGTTTTATTCATTGGTTCTTAGTTTCAATTCATATTTCAGATATTGTTTCGAGGATAATTATTATACTTACCTACTAGTACTTACTACGTAGGTATATTTTGTTTCGTAGATTTGATACCGGTTAATTCATACTATTACCTATTATTTATTAGTGCGTACCTACCTTCAGCCCTGATTCCAATCAATAACAACTTCTCAAGACATCCGTAATCAATATTTTTAATTCTAAACAGGTAACTACGATATTGCTACGTAGTTAGATTGAGTTGTATTAATTTAGTTAGATTGACTTATAATTCCGGTTTCTTCAAAATTATTTTATTAGGTACTAGATAATTCCCGCGACTTCGTCCTCGTGGACTAAGTTTTTGGATTCCCGCAGAAACTCCTTAATTTTCCGGGATAAAAAGTATGTATGTAAGTAAGTATGTCCTTGCCCGGGATACAATCTATCCCTGTACCAAATTTCATCAAAATCGGTTGAAAAGATGGGCCGGGAAAGCGTAGCAGACAGACAGATGGACAGACAGACAGACACCCTTTAGCATTTATAATATTTAGTGTGTACATCTAGACGTGATCCCAATAAATACCAACTTCTCAAGATATTTTCAATTCCAGTTAACAAGTAATTAGTACCTACCTACTTTAATGCTCGCAACAGAATTTCTCCCATGAACTTGGTTCAACCAATACTCGTAATCAATTTGCTACAAACAAACAAGTTGTAGGCATCCTCGTATTACCCGCTATAATTACATAATTGTCATTTCTACGTGCACTTTCACTAAAAACTTAAATAAAATTCATGTATTCATAAATTGTCACTTTCGTTGGACCTTTGTATTCAAATGATTTTGTTTACAGTGACTTTTTTTTTGCAGTTCGATCTCTTGGTCTTAAATTTAAGGCTCGGACACACGAAATGTGCGGAGGAATGTAATTTTATTTTATTTTTTTATTCCACTACAAGTTAGCCCTTGACTGCGATCTCACCTGATGGTAAGTGATGATGCAGTCTACGACGGTAGCGGACTAACCTGTTAGGGGCATGGTAGTTATAATTAACCCATACTCCTATTCGGTTTCTACACGACATCGTACCGGAATGCTAAATTGCTTGGCGGTACGTCTTTGCCGGTAGGGTGGTAATTAGCCATTGCCGAAGCCTCCCACCAGGCCAGGGAAAATTCAGAAATTATGAATTCCCAAATTGACCCTGCCGGGAATCAAACCCAGGACCTCCCACGTTAAGGCAACGGCGCTCAACACTGTGCCAGGGCGGTCGTAGATAACCTACGCTTAGTCCTAAGTTGCTAGGTAGGTATAAGTACACATGAGCCAGACGGTTCATGCCGTCATGTTTTGGTCAGTACCGCGCCCACGGCGTAAGTAAACACTACAGTAAGATAACCACTTTGATGTTTGTATGAAAATCTAGTAAAGACGGAATGTCGGCAACCACAATTGCCTTACACACATTCGCCGAGAGATTTGGCCTAGTTCGTTGGGCCAATGTGTATATGGCTCTTTTTAGTAACATTGTTTAACTTAGATTATTTAGTTATTACGTGACAATTATTCAGATTATTAGTAACAGTCTTGTAAGGTCTTACAATGGCTTAACTTAACATAAGATTTGCGTGGCCAATAGCCTATTCCTATAGATACGCTTGTAAACGAGTTAGCACAGTTACGCCTACAAATTATTGTATATACCTAATCTTAATAAGTAGGTATAACAAGCAGACAATGTCGTGCAGGTCACAGAGACATTAAAGCACTGCTTACCTTATAATAGCTTACCACTCGCTCACTCAGGGAGGTCGTTAAAGGGAGGTATTTATATCGATAGTCGTTTTTGTCGTGGTCGAGTCAATTGCTGGAGGATCGGGCACATAGAGCTAATATAATAATATATCTATGATCGGGCAGCTCATCGCCTTATAAAAAAAAATTTGGCAGTCATAGGAGCTGTCGATAGAATTTAAAACGTTTTTTTTTTGTTGTTTTTTAAATTAAAATTATTAAAATATAAACCTTAACAATAAGGTGTTAAAGTTTAATTTCGAATGTAGTATATTTATATGTTCGCGAGCATGTAGTTCACGGTCACGCTAATCTACATTTTTACCCCCTACCAAAAAGTGCTCAACGCGCCTAAAGAAGTATTCACTTCAAAAAACGATTTTTGTTATAAATGAAAGAGGATACTTAGTAAGGATTATTGACGCGGTGAAAGCCTAGTGGTTTAGACACTCGATACGGGGTCGCGGGTTCAATCCCTAGAAACGCACCTCTAAATTTTGAGAGTTATGTGCGTTTTAAGAAAGTAAATATCAGTTGTTTCGAACGATAAAGTACAACAGCATGAGAAAAACTGCACGCCCGAGAGTTCTTCATTATGTTCTCTAAGGTGTGTGAAGTCTGCCAATCCGGATTTGGCCAGCGTGGTGGACTATGGCCAAACCCTTATCATTTCCAGAGGAGACTCATGCTCAGTAGTGAAAGTATAGGTTAGGGTTGCAAAGATGAATGAACGACGCAGAGAGACGCTACAAATATTGCGTTATTGTCATGATGATAATTTTGTCATTTGTGTTGATTTGATTGACTGCAATGACCCTCAAATTTAACTAAAAAAATTGACAAACAGCTGACTCGAAGTCGAAATGTAAATGTATTCCTTTGACAAATTTAACGTGGTTTGTTTTGGTTATTAAGTTAAGCTATTAACACTTGAAGCATCAATACAATCGCGCAGAAAAGATTTTAGATTTTATTATTCATATATTAGATTTTATTATTCATATATCTTAAAAACTAGATGTTTTTGATGAATCAAACACCATTTCAGCAAAATAGATTGAGGGCCCTGAAAAGGTAACAGACAAACAAACATGCAGAGTGCAACCAGACATACTTTCAATTAGGTACTTCATCTGTTTTAATTAAAATAACTATTTAACTACATTTATGTTAGCTATCCGATATTTATGTTTTGTAAAATGTTGATCGACCACCCACCAAAAATGAGTAAGAATGTGTAGGTAACTAACGTTTATCGGTAGTTAGATTATTTTTAAGTATTGTAATAATACACTAGTCTTATCTTTATCTTTTATCTTTTGTACCACCTTTGTAATATTATGTGTATCATGCAATAAATAATTTCTGATTCTGGTGGTTCTGGTAGTACTAGTATCAATATGCGAAAACGCGCCGTAAATCGCGCTTAATAAGCGCTTTAGGCAGGCCTCGTTAACTACATTCCTTGCACAAGTTCTTTGACTGCTGTGTGTCTAGTTGTTTAAGCCGAAAGTTAGCAATTCTTGTGCTGGACACATGAAGAATGACCGAGAGCTTTGATTTAACCAACCATGATTAACCGCACGTCTTTGCCGGTGGGGTGGTAACTAGTCACGGCCGAAGCCAGTCCAGACCAGGGAAAATTCAGAAATTATAAATTCCCAAATAGACCCTGCTGGAGATCGAACCCGGGACGTTACGACAACAGCGCTCAACACTGCGCCACGGAGGTCGTCAAATCACGCAAAAGTTAAAATGGTCCGTTAGAAGCCCCCACTAGGCTCCACTTTTTGGATCCACCAGTGAAGCCGTGTCCGCAGATGAGGGGTGTTGGAGTTTATTTTCAAACTTTTTACTATCTCGATTATTTTCAAACTTTGGTAAAAACTAATAGAATAGACAAGGAAACAGTGGGAATTTTTTGGGGGCCTTACTCAATGAAATAAATCTATGGGTAGAAGTTTCGTGCGAGGGACACGATCTATAATTTGATACTTTTTTTTAACTTTTGGTTTTTGGTTCTTGTTCTAGAGTGAGAAAAATGGAAAAGAGTCTTTGTTTCTTGTTTTTATACTCTGAAATGACTAACCATAGAGTGAAACATAGATCAAAAATAAAGATACTGGTTTTATTGTTTATTTTATTTAGTTTTAAAAAAAGGGTCCATTTTTTTAAACCATAAAGAAGAGCGATAACCTTTTCAACTTAATTTCGTAACGATTTGAATGACGTACTGTGTTTACGTAGCTCGTAGTAATACGAGATATAAATATTTATATCTGCGCGGCCCGCCGGCGGCCGCACAATTTCGGGATCACCCACGTGACCTCTCGCAGTTCCGCACCGATTTTTTCCAAATGGCGTGCCAGAGCAAGGGTTAAGTAGCATCTATTATTATTATCTATCTATTTATCACCATTGTAGAAGCAGTTTTATTCACCTTTGCAGAAGCAGTTTTCTTAACAACTGTACTTTATTCTAAGGTCATTATTACATCAACTCAACCCTGACCCAACGGTGGCTTTTTTTGGTAAAATTGTGATGTTTTATCCTTAAAGTCGATTAGTTAGTATCTTAGCAGAGATAGCACCCATTTAATCATAATATGGTATAGATAAGAAAAATAAGTAGGTAGGTTACCCACATTATCAAAATAGGTTTAAAATTAGAAATTTATCTATGTAAAATTAGAAATTTTATTAATTTTATGTTATGTTTAGCTAACCTAAGAAAATAACGACTGATTTTGCAACCGATTGTGAGTTTCAATTATTAATTTTGATATCAATCTATATATATAAAAATGAAACCCGTTTTCCTTGGTCACGGCATCACGCGTGAATGGCTGGACCGATTTCACTAATTCTTTTTTTGTTGTATTTGTTATTATTAGGAGAAGGTTCTTACGGAAAAAAATATTAAGAAAATCTCTCAGAAATATTGAAAAATATACATTTAATTTTGCATACTAAGGCGGTACGAAGTTCGCCGGGTCAGCTAGTTGTTAATAAAATAAAATTTATAAATTTAGTTAATAAAATATAAGAATATATAAAATATTATAATAGTAATGAAATATTGTGAAATAAACTTCATAACTTTCTTTTTTAACCATTTTAAAATACATGGGTCCAATGGACCCACGACTATAGAAGTGTAACTATTTTTCACGACTAAAAATATTGTTAAGGGATAAGGTAGGCACAGTCCTGGGATTTTGACGGGTACAGTAGGTATGTAGGTAGGTACATAGGTTAAGTAGGAATATAAGATTTGTGCCGTAGATTACGAGAACCTTTATTTTTGTTTGTAACAGCTGGCGTAGAGGAAGTAAACTGACAAACAAAAAAACCGGGTCGGTAATTAAAATAAAAAACCTTTGCGACTGACCTGGATTCTTAGGTCACGACTTTTATGTAGTTATAGAATAGAATAGAATAATTTATTTGCAAGAATCATGCAAGAATGTGGTACTTACAATCTGCCCCCCGATTGTGTAAGGAAATCGTAATCGTAATAGTTTGTCAAACGTAATTCGACCTGTTTAAGGAGTTCATAGATGCCTGCACGTCAAAAAGCACGTATGAACTCCATAAACACTCCGAGTAATACGTTTTAAGCGATCAAAATATGATTACTATTTGCTTAGACCACGGAATAGATAAGGGAGATTATTTTTTCTATGGCTTAGACAATGGAGAAGTTCCATGATGTGGTGAATATCATATTTAACACAACGGAAGTAAAATATAGATTACAACTACATACAATCCATCAATAAATTACTGAGAAATGACGATTTAAAAGTTTAATTATTTAATGTAAGTACACCGATTGATGTATCTTACTCGAGTGAGAAATTTTGTAAGTGAGTTTTAATACCTAGCCGAGATTTAATACTTCAAAATTATCTTCACACACAAATTAAGTGCTTTTAATTCAATTAAGTCACGTTAAGTCCATTTATTTCTTTTATTCGGCTTTATAAAGTCTGTTGACAGGGAATTATGACGTCACGTCTCCCGTCTTGCAAGCGCAACTTTAAAGTTCCATAACTTTTTCATTTGTTGAGATATTTTAATAAATCTTTCATATTTTTGTTTTATTTTGTTTTATATTGTCTTAATTTTCATATTAAATTTTTAAAAAAATGGTAAACTTCTCCATAGGGCCTCTGCCCCCCGATAGTATAAGAAAATCATTATTAATCGTAAGCGTTTGACAAACGAACTACTACTACCAACTACTTAGGACTAAGTAGATGCCTGCATGTGAAAAAGTATGAATGAGCAGTAATTGACCGAGCGAAGCGAAGGTCTCTGAGTCTACTTGGGTGAATTGGCACTTGTCCGTCCGTCCGTCCGTCCGTCCGTCTGTCAGAGCATTATAACTTCTGAATTACTGAACGCAATTACTTCAGCTTTAAATATAATATGTAAACCAATGGCCTCCCGCCGAATATGGCTTAAAAAATAATAAAAATCTTTATTTCAGGGGGGCTCTCATAGAAGCGAATGCGAATTAAAATATTTTTTATAAAGTAACATAGGGTTGCGGTATATCATTTTAAAGATAATTAGAAATAGAGTCCAAAAATATATTTTTTTTAATTTTTCCCCCAAAATTGACGAAATGGGGGGCTTTCAAAGTGGAGATTTTCTAACGTCCAAAGATGACCTCAGAACTCTAAATTTTCTGAAAGGATGAGCCTGAAACTTGATCAATTATTTCAATTATATCCTGTACTTGAACAACAAATACTAAAATTGGATAAATATTGTAAGAAAACGGAATTATTTAATTTTTAATGAGCTTCAGTATTTTTAACAAAACTTCACATTTATGTCAATAGATGGCGCCGCGAGGTCTTAGTTCGGGGCGAACCACTAGTTTATGTTTTAAACGCTCAAATGAGGCCTTAAAATTATTTTGCGCTGACACATTCAACTAATTAGTTAATTAGTGTGCAAATTAGAATAATACATCACTGCATAATATAACGCGAAGATTTACAATTAATATTTCAATCATCTAAATATAGGTACCTACCTAGGTATTATAGGTCCCTACCTAGGTACCTACCTACCTGCCTAGGTATACAAATGTAGTAAGATCGACTGATCTTTGGCGACCATTTGCCAGCATAGCATAAAAGAAACATCAAAGCAAATCAATATTAATATCGCATCTATTTTCAAATCGTGGTGACACGTCGATTTAGGTCTTTGAGATTGATGCACTAACATTGCAAATGACCTTAGATATTTTAGCACATTGTTGACCATCTAAGCTATTTTGCAAGTATAGGTACAGGTATAGGTACTTTTATACTAAGATAAGTTTTACAAATTATAGAGACCCTAAATAACTATAATAGACTTGATATACAGGTATTTACCTACTACCGTTGAAATAACTACCTAAACGAATCTAACACTATGGTCGGTTAGTTGGTAGGACGAGTGGAAATTCGGTCATTGACACGAAATAATGAGGTAGGTAGAGGGGGTAGAGGTACCTACTTCCCTGTGTGCGTCCCATTTAATAAAGACGTTAGACAGACGTTAGAGATAAGTATGATTCATCTAAAAATGTAAAGCATATAATAAGTACTTAGATGTTTTTACAGCTTTATGAACAATTTAATAAACACTGCTGATTTCTGAAATATTAGGTAGATACCTATCTACTAGTGGCCCCGAAGTAAGACCACACGAGTATATATCCGAACAGAGGGGAAGCTTCCTAAGAGCATTGAAAATGTATACCTATTCTGCTAGGGTTGTCACCTGATGCATGTCAACAATTTAAGGAAAAAATAAAAATATTATATATTTATGTAATGTATAACTTCAGTTATATCCTGAAATTGAACAACAAATACTTAAATTAGACAGATGTAACAGTTTCCTGTTTTGTAACACCAGGAATTCTCAGATATCAATTTTGAACGAAATATATACGAAAAAAATACGAAAAATATTTGTTAACCAAATCGACAAGTTTTGTAGTAAAAATTTAAAAATTTACCTGAGTAGGTATATAATTATTTTTGTGCTCAGATTGAAAGCAACTTTTTGAGGAAAACAAGCCTAGGTTAAGCTAAACAAATATTTAACTTCCCATTTGTTTCTATGAGCAAGGATTTTTACAACTTTTTATTTAATTTTCGGTTTTGGGCCATCGATATACGATCGATATTTGTGAGTTTGAAGTACCACTACCACTACAGCCCATTAACGTCCCACTGCTGGGCACAGGCCTCCACTCTCATAGGAGAGAGGGAATTAGAGCTTAGACCCGCCACGCTGCTCCAATGCGGGTTGGCGGGCTTTAACGACTATTATCATGTTAGTGATAATAACCGGGACCGACGGCTTAACGTGCTCTCCGAGGCACGGGGGTGGAACACCGCCAACTTCCAACTCCGGGCTGGCACTGAGAATTTCTTAATTGAAAAACCCAATACCTAAAATTTTTATGCCCGACCGGGAATCGAACCCAGGCCCTCGTGATCCGCAGTCGACTAAGCTAACCGCTAGACCAACGAGGCAGTTGAAGTACCTATTCGTAAATAATTATATTCATTGATTCAGAAGATATATCTAAGGCTCTGACAGACTGACGGACAGACGGATAAGTAAGTGTCAATCCACCCAAGTACCTACATCAGAGACCTTGTCTTCGGTCTGTCAATTAGGTGAAGGTACTTTATTTTTAATCTATGAACATCCGACATACCTAATCACTGAAACATAAAATTAACTGAAAGTAGAGACTGATGAAAATTCTAACGAACATGCTACCTACTATAATAGCGAGTTAGTAATCATAGGAGGATGAATTATTCAGTAGATAAGAGTTATATATTACCTATATAATTTATTCATTTGCATGTTTTAATGTTATAGACCTGGTGTGTACCTAGTTAGGTACTGTATGTACTACTTACCTACTACTCAATTAGAAATTCATGAGATATTATTTTGTATCAAAGAAATACTGTAGCCAAGATATTAATAATATTACCTATTTAGATTGAATCACCTATTCCTCTCTACCAGATTTCCTACAAAAAATTTTTACCTATAGGTACATAATTATTATATACGAACCTAGATACCAACTCCCTACCCTATACCGATTTTAGTTCAAGAATTAGGTACGGTAACCATGACGGTAATAAAGTATATGATATACTAGATGATTCCCGCGACTTCGTCCGCGTGGATCAAGATTTTTTGATTCTGAATTTTCCGGGATAAAAAGTAGCCTATGTCCTTCCCCGAGATACAATCTACCCCTGTACCAAATTTCATCAAAATCAGTTGAATAGATGGGCCGTGAAAGCGTAGCAGACAGACACTCTTTCGCATTTATAATATTAGGTATTTAGTAATATAGTAATATGGAAGTATGGATTAGTATGGTTAAAATAATATGAAAAAGAAATCCATTAAAAGTATGCTTCTTAGACGGTTGAAGATTACGTAAATGATAAAAAAGCATGGATTTGACTCGCTCCAGCAACGCTAAGGACAGCGGTTACTTATGTATTATATCTACACATTAATGAAATTCTAATTTATTTATTTTCAAAGAGCAACCACCGGTTTCTTGCTGGTTCTTCTCGGTAGGAATTCATTCCGAACCAGTGGTAGATTCACTCGACGCGCGATTCAAAAGCACTTGTAAAAGTTTATTTGAATAAAAACCATATATTATGTATACCTATATATTATATTATTATGTGTATAGTATGATATACGTATATGTACCTGTTGTTTAAGTTTATATAATATCTTGTTAAACATTATTTAATTCTGTATTTATTTTAATCTTATTGTATTTAAATCGGAAAAGTTTTCGTTTGTTAACATGTACCTACACAGTTTTATCTTATATACTTCACTATTCTCACATTCTGGGGCATCTGGAAGAAATCTCTTCAAGAGATAAGTTGTCCTTGTGCATGTCCTTTCAATGTTTATGTTTTATTTTTAAGTTACTGGTACATATAGATGGGCGCAAACTCGTACTTACTCAGGTTAGTGTAAAAGTACTAAGTACGAGTTTGCCCAGTTGTACTACAACTACCTACTGAACCCTACATGAACGTACGCTCGTTCTTGGCCGGAGTTTCTTGCAAGCATGTAAAAAATAAATTTTGCAGACAAAAGAATTAACGAATTTTAAATTATGCTTAGGAATTAATTACATAATGCGATATAGATAATCTCAGCTGTAATCTAATAAGTAAGTAAGTACACTCTCCGCGTCATCACAGAGTAGGTACGTATACTCGTGTGGCGTCATGGTCACAGTAAAACGTGAGTAGGTAGACCGTGTTTTGCATATGTCAGCGTATAAAAATTCTTTCCAAAAAACCGACTTCCTACGCAAATTAGTGCTGTAAATATTTAAAAAAAAGAAAAATAGGTTCTCGAAAGGTATAGACAGACCTGTACCTAATAACTATCTGGGTTCATGTCCTTATAAAATTTAAGTTCCTTTGATTTCCCCAGGATTCCATCATCAGACCTAATGACCATGGGACCACCTGGAAAGAAAAAAAAAGAATTTTCCAAATCGGTCCAGGCGTCTTCGAGTAATCGGGGAAGATCTGTCTTCGAAGATTTCGGGGGACATCTGTCTTCGAAGATCTTCATCAGATCTTCACCAAATTTATATGGGACCACCTTTGAAGTATACCCTTTCAAACAAAAAAAGAATTTTCAAAATCGGTCCAGGCGTCTTCGAGTAATCGGGAACATACATAAAAAATAAAAAAAAGATTCCGACGAATTGAGAACCTCCTCCTTTTTTTGAAGTCTAACCAACTTAGTCTAACCGAAAGTAAAAAATAATTTTGATTTCTACACACTATGTTGAAGTCGGGCGAGCCATGATGCGTCAACCTTGCTAAACGCGCCCGACTTCAACACAGTGGGTAGAAATCAAAAAAAATTTTTTTATTTACTTTACAGTGGCGTTGGAAATTGGTTTTTTGGAAAGAAATTTATTTTTAACTTTTTAGTGTCAGGGTTGAGGATTTTGAGTCAGAATTTTTTATGGGACCACCTCGAGAGCTTCCTCTAACGACTGAAAAAACATTTTTCAAATCGGCTTAGAAACCACGGAGATATGCGGTAACATACATTAAAAAAAAATACGCGACGAATTGAGAACCTCCTCCTTTTTTGGAAGTCAGTTAAAAATTATAAATTCCGTTAGATTATAATCTGTCTCGCGAGATTGTAAACTGTCTAAAATTGTGAACCTACCTACTGCTTATTATTTTTCGGTAGAGAGAAGAGTAAGAGAGAGAGAGATTCGTACTACATAACTACCTGTTATTTAACGGACTTCCAAAAAAGGAGGAGGTTCTCATAAATTACTGCATTTATTAATTCAATTTACGAATGCCTTGTTATGTTTTACAACTAAATATAACTTTTTTCCAAACTAATCTATAATGGAGAAGTTTACCATTTTTTTAATTGAATGAAAAAGTTATGGAACTATAAAGTTGCGCTTACAAGTGGGGTGGTGTGACGTCACCCTATCAACCGAATTTAAAAAGCCGAATAAAAGAAATAAATGGACTTAACGTGACTTAATTGAATTAAAAGCAATTAATTTGTGTGTGAAGATAATTTTGAAGTACCTACCTATTAAATCTCGGCTAGGTATTAAAACTCACTCACAAAATTTCTCACTCGAGTAAGATACAGCAATCGGTGTACATTTCTCAGTCATTAATTATTGATGGATTTAAAACCACTGATTTTTTAAGTTATAATCTATATTTTACTTCCGTTGTGTTAAATATGATATTCACAACATCATGAAACTTCTTAATTTAAAGTACCTATTTCCGCAATCCGTATAAAACAATAAAGCTACTCTCTATAGAAAGGCAAAAATTTCCATACTAAATTAGTGGTCACGTCGCGCGTCTGACCTCGCGGCACAAAGATGCTGTGTAATCTGTGGAGATAAATCAATGATCAATTAAGATTCAATGCATCGATATCGGCTTAGCACTGATAGATTCTCATGAATAAAGTAATAAATAAGTACTTGCCTAAAATTATTAGGAGTGTATAATGTGGTACTTACCACAGAAATACATAATTAACTAAAGTACTCAGTTCGTTCTTTGGAAGAATTTATATTTTATTATTGATTTATTGATTTTTGACTGAACTAAATTAATAATTATTATAAAGTAAACTTTACTGTTAAAACAAAAAAAAACAAAAAATATGTTTCCGCCCGGGATCGAACCGGGGACCTTCTGCGTGTTAGGCAGATGTGATAACCGCTACACCACGGAAACTATGAAGATAACGCCCAAATGTTGCTAGAATATCTGCAGTATCAAAATAATGTTAACTGTATCACTACTACTACTCATTTATAGGTGCATCCGCACTGAAGTTACTTTTTGTGGCGCAATTTTTGCTAGTGTTATTACGTTATTAGGAAACAAAAAGTTATCAAATGTTGCCGTGTTAGGTAACGTTGCCCAAAATTTAATAACAATCATTTTAGGATAACTTGGAGTAATATAAGTAATTGGTGATATGGACGCGATGAGCAACATGCTATCATCTAACTCTACCGTCTACTCTTCTAATGTGGTGATGGATCGATCACGGAGCGATGATTCACTTTTGCAAAGATGTAATATTCACCTTTTACTATTTAGGGTTCCGTAGCTCAAAAGGAAAAACGGTCCCCTTATAGGATCACTGTATGATACTTAATATGAGTGATTTAAGTGGTGTGAAATAATAAAATTAAATCAACTATTAGGTATTTTAGATGTGAGAAAAAAATTGCACTTTTAATAGCCGCCAAAAATCTCGAAAGAAGTGGTCGTGAGAAACCATTTTCTAGTGACCTACTCGAGTTTTATTTTCAAGTTTTCTCAAAGGTAGAGGCCGCGCTGCGGTGTTTTCCAGCGGCTCAGCCGCTATAACCGCAAAACCGCTCGAGAGCACACACTACGATTAAAAACCGCGAAATTGCCCCCGATTTTCACAGTATTGAAGATGGATTTCAAGAGAGCAGTAGATATATTGTATTGTGTCTCTAATACTAAGAAATATAAAAAGAAGAGGTCAACGCAATTTTCGCAAATATTGGGTCCATCCACTCACTAGCCGTAGATTTGAGAAAGGTTTCTTTCATTAGAAAGAGAACATCCTGAGATTTTTTTTAATTATGTACTATCAGATGTCAGTAGCCAGTTTCGATAAAATTTTGCAAATTGTGCGTCCACACATTACCTTCATGGATACAACATTTCGCAAAAGTATTTCACCAGAAGAGGATCGCTTCAAACAGACTGACTCGACTCGACTACGACATAGTTACAATGGCGTGACAATACAACCACTCTTACGGCGGTCTGCCGAATACTCGCAAAACCGCCCGCGGTTAACGCAATAGGGTTTTTTACCCGCGAGCATTTTGTAAAATCCACGCGAAAACACCGCAAGTGAGGCCGCTTTGGAGGAAATTCGTTTGCTTGACTCACAAAATCACACGGTTAAAAACCGCGGCGGTTTAGCCGTAGTGCGGCCTAGGCCATATGTATTAAAAACGTTATGTGATACACGGGCGTTTAGGTTTTTACAACCTCGTGACGATGGTCAGCCCTCTCCTGGCGGAATCTGGCTGACATGAGTCAACTCGTAAGTAAAGACCTTCTTACCGCTTATATATGGCAAACTACTATTTTGTATTTAGGTACAAAATAAAACATCAAGTGATAATAATGCATGTCATTATATTCATACAACTTAAATAAAATCACATTTTATATTATTACTACTCGAAAATCGTAACAAACGCATCTGAGAACTATTACCTAGCTTAGTAGTAAAAATAATGTAAACAGCGAACAAGACTAACCTATCTCTATTATAATATTATTAGCGTTTAATGTTTCCTTCACAAAATATATTATACTTACATAGGTAAATAATACTATTATAATATTATTTCAAACAAGCATAAATATTATATTTAAATATTCCACTACATATTTATTTATACCACTTGTACGTAAAAGTCGGAATTTAATGTACTTAAACAATTTCTCATTATTTGAATTCCAAACGATTCTAAAAATTTTAAGCAAAATGAAAAATATCGAAAGCTCTAAAATATTTTACTAGTTTGAAACCGCATCGCTACCTTAAAAATGTAAGATTTTACTATATACAATTTAAAGTACATAATAATTATATAATAAAAAATAAATTTCTTGTGGTTCAATCATAATTATATTATTGAATTAATATTAAACATATTGTAACTACTAACTTCCCAACAATAAAATGTTATAATTTAGAAATCCAGAAAATTGACGATCAGCTTTTGCGTGACAAAAGTCCAAAGCCGAATTTTTTTAAATTAGTATAATAAGGCAATAACGTCGAATGAAACAATAATATTTTTTGTATTTTTTTTTTATTGTTTATAACATCGAAGTCGCCAAACAGAAGTCGAGCTTCGGTTTTGGGCGAGACTTTACTTAGGAGTAACATAAATCTGTCTCGTTTTAAGTTTTTAAACCATGTCTGTAGTCTTTGCAAAGTCAAAGTTCGCTCTATAGATCTCACGCTAATTGAGTATTTGACAAATAGTCAAATCAGCAACTTTTGTTCAGACGTCAAAACGCGTCCTAAGTATGGGATTTATATGAAATTCTGAAATGTGACGTCATTAAAGTTCGACGCACTTTTTTACTTCAATCGATTGTTTAAAATGGTTATTCAACATAAAACTATCAGGGGACTTGGATATTACTTTTGGGATATCCTCTATTAATATTTAAAAAATAATTTATTTGAATAGTAGTCAAATACCCAATTGCATTACTGAGGATCGCGATGGGCTGATTTTCCAGATTTTGTTTATTAGGATGGAGTATTTAGTACACTCTGAAAAGTAATTAAAAATATTTTTCTATAATCTATAATGCTTGCACAGTAACATAAGACATATAGTGTACATGGGGCTTAAACTACCATCGCATAAAGCAGTATTATTTTAATATTTATAATAAAGCAGATTTATTTTAATATTTATAACCTGTTAGGGTCATGGCAGTAATATTAAACCCATACCCCTAATCGGTTTCTACACGGCATCGTACGGGAACGCTAAATCGCTTGGCGGCACGTCTTTGCCGGTAGGGTGGTAACTAGCCACGGCCGAAGTCTCCCACCACGCCAGACTAGGGCATATTCATTATTGAGATTTTATACCTAATTTACGGCAAATTAGGTATAAAATCTCAAAATTGATCCTGCCGGGGATCGAACCCGGGACCTCCGCACGTTAAGACAACAGCGCTCAACGCTGCGCCAGGGAAGTCGTCAAACGTCATATTGTGCAATCTTCCGTCGTGCAGCATGGAAAAAAAATTCCATCCATATTTTTACATTTTTTGACACGTAAAATGCGCATTTTTTTACAGTAACTTTGCTATGTCATATCTTATGTTATCGTGCATACATACTTAAACAATTAAATCTAACTCTTTTCCTCTTCTTTCCGTTTCCCTTCAGCGGTTTGATCGGGCCTGCGACCTAAGAGGTCTCTTTTGACGCAGCATTTATCACTCTGAAATCAAATAATCATGTTGAAATACCTATAGTATCTATAGTTTAAAATTCAGAGAGTTTAGTACATATATTTAGAACTAGCTGATGCCCGCGACTTCGTCCGCGTTTTTTAAGGATTTTTGATTCCCGCGGGAACTCCTTAATTTTCCGGGATAAATAGTATCCTGTCACTTTCAAGGTCATCAACCTCAAAATCACGTCGATTCGTTGCACCGTTGCGGCGTGATTGAAGGACAAACCAACAAACCAATAAACCAACAAACAAACACACTTTCGCATTTATAATATTAGTATGATCTAAAGTGAAGGAGTGAAGTTTACTTCACTATTTTAAGTTATTTTTACTTAAAAGTAATTTAAGCTCTCTTTAAAAAGTAAATATACAAGTTACTCTAACTATGAGAACGTTTTATAAGTTTATAACATAATATGTATTCTATATAACATGAAAATTAATTGAACAGAAAATAAAAATCATATTAAATAGATTAAAACAAATTTATTCAGTATGTATTTTGTTCATTCATTGAATTGTGTTCTATAGAAAAGAAACGATTCAATCATCGAAATAAACAATTCATATTATTATACTCGTAGGTACTAGCTAATGCCCGCGACTTCGTCCGCATGGTTTAAGTTTTTTTTAGATTCCCGCGGGTACTCCTTAATTTTCCGGAATAAAAAGAAAAGCATCCTATGGCACTCTCCATGCAAAATAAATAACGTCGATCCGTTGCACTGTTGCGGCGTGATTGAAGGACCAACTGTCAAACAAACACACTTTCGCATATCTTCTATATATATAAAAATCAATTGCTGTTCGTTTGTCTCGCTAAAACTCAGAAACGGCTTGACCGTTTTTTTTTTTTTAATATATAGGCTAGCGCTTGGCTGCAATCAGACTTGCATGCAAGAGGTGATGCAGCCTAAGGTGGAGCGCGCTTGCCTAGAAGATGCCTATTCACTCTTGATTTGAAGGTACCTATATTAAAAGAGGAGGGGAAAACGGAAGCCGGAAGGGCATTCCATATCCTAGCGGTTAGGATTAGATTTAGACGAAATTTTTTGTGCGGGTTTTAGTGGGTCCAAGGATGGTTTATATTTATTATTGGACTCGGTAGGGGGCGCTGCAATCGGGTTCTAGGCTTAGGGCAGGACAACGTGTGCCGGGCCCACTAGTTTTATAATATTAGTGTGATTACAACCTAAAAAAAAAACTGCACTGAAAACTAACATACACTCACGGAATCGTCGCTAGAGTCGTCGGTGTCGCTAGAGGTGTCCGTGTCGTAATGACCTAAGCCTGGTAACACTCCCACGCACTGCATCGCGCCCAGCGTCTCGCCAGCTATCGCGGACACTTTCTGGCCACTGTCCAAAACATTCTATATATATATATATATATTTTTTTTTTTTAAATTATCAACATAAAAATCGATACAGCTTTGTTGGGTAGCACTGCGAAAAACCACGAAGGTGTAAATTGCGTGCTTCCATTTTAAATTGGTTATCGATACTATTTATTAAGCGAGGGATCATGTATGCGCTAGGGCGCTCACCATATTTGTTCTTAGCTGGCACGGTTATTGACTTTTGTTGAGATACTAATTTACGAGTATGAATTTTGTGAGAAACTATATTTTGTATGTCTAAGTTAAAGAATTGTTCTTTTAGAAGCTGATATTTGACCTTATCATGAATATTCATTACCTTGCAGTGTTAAAATAGAAAATTTTCATTCGTTTTGGCTTGAATTTTAATATTTAATGGTACAATGGCTTTTAAGATCCTAAGTTGTATATTATTTATTATATACAAAATTTTGTGCCGATAGAAGTGAAAACGAATATTTAAAATAAATTAAAATAAAACCGCGAGGTGTGTGATTTACACAGCACTTTTAAAATAATTAAAATATAAACCTTAAAATTAAAGGCATTAAAGTTTAATTACGAATGTACTATATTTATATTTAAGACATTTTGTCTTCGTAACAACGCGAGGTGTCGGTCACGCGTTTCTACATGTTTACCCCCTACCAAAAAGCGCTCAACGCGGCTAAAGAAGTTTTCACTTCAAAAACCGAATTCCAAATTATTTATTTGTGAATACAGTCAGTCAGACGTTACAGATTTATAGTAGGTAAAGTGTATTCTATCACAGTGTGGTGTACAAATGTAAACGTATACGTATAGTTTAGGCAACTTGCACTGCTTAAAACAGTACATGTCAGCGGAGACAATGTTATGAAGTGTATCACTTAATACACTTTGCATTTCGGTTTTTAAAGTTATTAGACCCAGGCCTGACAGCACGCCCATGCACTGCATCGTGCATCGCCGGTGGGTCTCGCCAGGTATCGCGGACACTTTCTGGCCACTGTTCAAAACATTCCAAAGAGGGCTACCGTTTTTATGCTCACTAGTTGGCGCCACTTGCGAGTAAGGTCCTAAAGTATAGCTGTAAATTCGGTAAACAAGCATATTTCTGAAAAAAATAACCTTTTTGTAAATAGTAAACATACAGGAACCAGGAAAATACTAACCTATGAATAAGCTGTTCTTTCAGTCCGCTTATTTTTGTACCTCTTTTTAACAGACTTCAAAAAAAGGAGGAGGTTCTCAATTCGTCGGAATCTTTTTTTTTTCTTAGCTCCGCTTTCAAAGTGCAGAGTACTGGCATTCATTGACACGTATCTTACGTCTTCCATAATTAATCGGTTATCGCTAAATATTCACAACATTAACTAAATAATTAGACTTGCGATAAAAGCCCAGTGATATTTGACATTTCGGAGACCTCACTCTACACTAGCGCCCCTAGCGGCGAATTTAAACGCGGCAGCCCCCATTGGAATGTTTTGAACAGTGGCCAGAAAGTGTCCGCGATACCTATAACATAGCCTTAAATTAATTAATATAAGTCTTAAATTAAGGGTCAACACAACGTCTTCTCCCGGACAGATTCCCGCTAGATGGCGTTGTTAGGGCTTTTGACAGGTTTTTGATATTTTCGCAAAGTTGCAATGCACTGATTTTAAAAATATTAAAATTGCGGCAGTACATCAATGCCTATTATTTTATCACATAATTAGTTTACTTTAAAACAGAGCCATTTAGTCAAATAGTCAAATTATAAACCTCTGTTATATCGATTACTGTATATACGCAATACCCACGCACACACTGACAATGGTTGTTATCCAAGTTCTGTGGTTCTAACATAAACTACGAATTGTTTACTATAAAATTTAACTAGATGGCATTGAAACAAAAACTGCTGCGTTTTGCTTAGTATTGTTTTTTTATTTATTTCATTCGGATACAAGATAAACTTTCAGCTTTGACTGCAATCTCACATGGTTGATGGTGCCACCATGTGAGATGGCGGTAAGTGATGATGCAGTCTAAGATAGGAGCGGACTAACCTAGAAGGGGTATGGTAGTTTTTATTAAACCCATACTTTATACCCCTTTGATTTCTACATGGCCACAGAATAATATAATAGTACTAACGTACATGGCATCGTACCGGAACGCTAATCGCTTGGCGGCACGGCTTTGCCGGTAGGGTGTCTTTGCTGCAGACGGGTGACAACTTACAATAATGTGGCTAGGGTTGCCAACTTTTTTGGAAACAAGCTACTTCAAATTTCAATATACCTACCTACAGAAAACGAACAATTGGCCAATTCTTGAAAACTATTGAAACGATTTTAATGAAACTTGCACTGTTCCCTAAGTTGAAGTAAATGTAAGCCAGTAAAAAAAGATTAGTCGCATATTTTCGAATAAATGCATGGACAAACATACATGACATACAGACTTACATATACATATTATGTTTGGAAGCCCTAATAGATTGTCATTTATGTGAATACTAGCTGATGCCTGCGACTTCGTCCGCGTGGTTTGAGTTTTAGTTATTCCCGCGGGAACTCCTTAATTTTCCGGGATAAAAAGTAGCCCATGTCACTCTCCAGGTCCTCAACTAACTATACCTATGCCAAAAATAACATCGATCCGTTGCTCCGTTGCGGCGTGATTGAAGGACAAACCAACAAAAAAAAAACACTTTCGCATTAATTATAATATTAGTATGATATGAAGTATGATTTTGCAGTTCCAATAATATAACACACGAAATATATTATGCGTGTCGAATTGTCTTTTGGAAGTCGGTTAAAAATAGTTTTTATTTGTTCAAAAGTTGTGAAAATATACTAGTTCTGGAAAATTATATAATTAAGTAGGTTTTTTACGAATGCCGTGGCAGCCAAATCGGTAGTGACGTGATTAAGTAACAAACATCTGTAAGATTCCTGGTCAGGTCCCCCGTTGAAGTGATACACATACTTCGCTTTAATTCTTTTTTTTTCTTCTGTTTGCTTGTTTGCATGATTTTCCCCCGTTTAAGTACTCATTAATGCAATAACTGTCATTTCGGACAGAGTGCCGGCTTATAATTAAATTTTCGAGAGATGTAATAATAAATTAATAATTGGGTAGTACCGAGTACGGGTGGCAAGTGGCAACCCTACTGATGAGGCGTACTGTTGCAAGCCACGCGCAAGAGCGAAATAAGAAATTATTATCACCGCGATATTATAGACCAAGAGGAAACGAAATGTTTTTTTATCTGATTTTATTTATTAGACACACAACAGATTATGACAAATACAAGTAAAACTGATAATGTACCTACTTATTGATGTGAATGTTATGCCTATACCGAAGTTGAACGATTTATATTAAAATATAAATAGGTAGGTACTTATAATAAAACTGTAACGGGTCCAATTCAGTATATTGAAAAAAATTTTTTTTTTGAAGAGTACTCCATAATCTTTTTAATTTTTTTTCATTTATTTAATTATACTCCATAACTCAGCCAAATCTGAACCGCTGATCTGAAATCGCTTCGCTCGGTCAATTAGAGATAGGTACGGTACATATTGCATAGGTACTTATCTCATCACTCATGCAGATACTCAAAAAATAAAAACAGGAGGAAATGAACGGAAATTAGTGCCGCTGCCTCCCGGACTATAGAGGCCGCATCGGCTAGCGATGCGCGATTTTGAATTCAATTCGAATTATCAAAATCAGTAACTAACTTGAATAATGCTCCACTACCTAATTCGAGTCGATTAGTAGGCTAACTAGTTAGTAGTTAGTACTAACGAATAAAACTTTAATTTGAAATTGAGCCATAATTGCAAATTTATGTTATACTAGCTGATGCCCGCGACTTCGTCCGCGTGGAATAAGTTTTTGGATTCCCGCGAAAACTCCTCAATTTTCCGGGATAAAAAGTAGCCTATGTCACTCTCCAGGTCCTCAACTGTACCCATGCCAAAAATCACGTCGATCCGTTGCTCCGTTGCAGCAGCGTGATTGAAGGACAAACCAACAAACAAACTGACTTTCGCATTTATAATATTAGTATGATGATATTATGAAGTCAAGGACCTTTAGACCAAGGTCCTTGTATGAAGTATGATATGATTTCAATTATACCTCCTAGGTATCAATAAAAAGTTTCAATTTAAACCTAGGTAGGTATAAAGCCGCGGAAAAACGGTAGGTAGGTAAATACCTAAAAACATGAAGGCTATAACACAGTAGACATTTCATCTATAGGTAAGTAGGTAGGTATACCTACCTATCATACTTTTAATATTATACCTATGGGGGAAAGTAAGTTTGTTTGTTACTCTTTCACGCAAAAACTACTGAACCGATTTGGCTGAAATTTGGAATGGAGATAGCTTATAGCCTGACTTACATTTTATCCACACTGGCGAAGCCGCTTGCAAAAGCTTGTATGTATAAAAATTATAATCATACTTCATAGGTACTAATATTATAAATGCCAAAGTGTGTTTGTTTGTTGGTTTGTCCTTCAATCAAGCCGCAACAGAGCTACGGATCGAGGTTATTTTTTGCATGGGAATAATAGAGGACCTGGAGTTACATAGGTACCTAGGTAGGCTACTTTTTATCCCAGGAAATCAAAGAGTTCCCGAGGGATTTCAAAAACTTAATCCACGTAGACGAAGTCGCGGGCATCAGCTAGGTAGTTACAAAGTTATCTTTTAAACTCTGAACCGATTTTGATGAAACTTACAATGATATTTTACTCTTTTCCTAGATTTATTCGACACATTGGACTATAGGTTGCCTTGTTTATTTAGTTCATTTTGATCTCAACAAATCCAAGTAGGTAGGTATATCGCAACACACAATCCACAATTGGGGGAAGCCCCGTCGCTAACGTCCGCAGGAACTACCTTCTACCTCACTGCACGTGTCCCCTGGGTCACAGTATTGGTATATAGATACCAATACTGTGCCTGGGTGGTGCTAAACGAGCGACGAACTTGTAGGCGAAATAAGCGTTCTTTTTATGCCTGGATACGATTAAATAGTTTTGATCCCGATATACCACGACCTTCGCCGATCTGTTTTATAGATGAAACCTACTTTTTATTTAATAATAGATAAACACACCTAAAATAGGTTAATTTGATTACAAACGCGATGGTATAGCATTGGCTACAATAAACTTGTAAAAAAAAAAATTAAAATTAATTTATTTAAAAATAGCCTGGACCGGATTTTGATAGGCAAACTAATTTAGGCGTATTTATCTATTATTAAATAATAAAAGTTGTTTCCAAAAAACCGACTTCCAAAGCCACTGTAGAAATCAAAATTATTTTATACTTTACAATGGCTTTGGAAGTCGGCTTTTTGGAAAGAATTTTTATTTTTAACTTTTTAGTGTACTCTAAATCCCCACGGCTTAGGAGTGCAGTACCCTGCAGCGTTAGAGTTGAGGAGTTAAGACTTGGTTTTAAGTATGAAGTCGTTGCTTGACACCTACAATCTGAATTCACCATTAAAAATCCTAAATCACTATGTTTAAGGAGTTCTGTTCCCTGCAGCATCAGGGTTGAGGAGTTGGCACTTGGGTTTAAGTATGAAGGCGTTGCTTGACACCTACAATAAGAATTCATCATAAAAAAATCCTAAATTGCTATTTTAAGGAGTTCTGTACCCTACAGCATCAGGGTTGAGGAGTTGGGACTCAGAGTTGTATTTTATACACGTGACTTGATACCTACTATATTAATTTACCATCAAAATTTCCTAAATGCCTAGTTTTGAGGATTTCATGTAGTACGGTACACCTACAGCATCAGGATTGAGGATTTGGAGTCAGAATTTTTTATGGGACCACATCGGGAGCTTCCACTAACCAGTGAAAAAAAAATTTTCAAATCGGTTTAGAAACAACGGAGATATGCACCGACATACATTTAAAAAAAACATACGCGCCGAATTGAACCTCCTCCTTTTTTGGAAGTCGGTTAAAAATAAAAAGTAGGTTTCATCTATTATACAGATCGGTGAAGGTCGTGGTATAGCGGGATCTAATACGAAAATAATTTATCCACAATCCGCGTACTTAGATATGAACCTTCATGCAACTTCCCCTATCCTATAAAAGTTTATAGCATGTAACAGCGAACTAGTTTTACAGTATAATGATAGATGGCGATCAAATATATTTTTTTGACGCATTATTTAGGCGACACGGGCGACATCTATCAAGACGAATGTAAACTTCACAACTCACACATGCGTAAATCTGACACTTTTTGAATGCCGTTTTTATATTATAAATAATGTAAATATTTGTCTGACATGAAAATTGCGACCATAAAAAGCCCTAAAGAAATGATAAAACAAATTAAAAAAACACAAAAATGTATATATTTCAAGAATAATCGAAAAGAAAAATGTATGAAAGTCGACCTATGCACGTGCGCCTTAACAAAGATGTGGCGTTTTATGACAATCTTGAATACAATATATATTTATTAACCCCTATGATAGTCTTTATATCCGGGTATGGCAGATATTTTCTGGCCACTATGCAGAAATTCCATTTGACCTATGGCAGACACTTTCTGGCCACTGCTTAAGGCGAGTCACCTGCAAGATTTTAGGAGGTGAGGTGTGGGGTGCCGCCCGCGCTTCTCGCGGTACATTTCTCGTAGAGACTGGCGGGGAAGCGGGCAGCGCGGTATATTCTGAAACCGCTTGGCAACGTTCAAGTTCTGGGATTAATTTGAATTAAATAGATATAGGACTTCAGTTTGAAATAAATTTTAGCAGGTTCTCATTAATACTTCAAGAGAAATTTATCCATATAAAAATGATGAGCAAAGTCGAAAATTTTATTAATAAAAAATTCGTTTTAAACTTTTAATTTAGCCTGTTTCAAGATTTTTTTTGATCGAGTAAAGTACATCCTATCGTGTAACAAATTAGCACATTCTTTAGACAATATCTTTAAGTGTATCGGATATTTTTTGTAAGACCGTTATTTAATAGTAAATACCGAAAAAATTTGATCTAGCAAACCAGTTTTCACCGCTGAGCTGAGGTGACTCGCCTTAAAACAGTACATTGCAGTGGAGTCACGAAGTCAATAAATCTACAGGTGTACAATTACTATACAATACAAATACTATCATAACTAATAATTGAAGCCAAATTGAAAAATAACAAAAACAATTCAGCACCTGTTCATGTTACCCATGCCATTTTTGGGTGGAGATTGACTCTTCTCCTTTTCCAGTTTGTCTCCTTCCATTTCGCTTGCTTTCCTCTTCCGCACAACTACCTGAAAATATTTATATACAACTTTAAATATATAAAGATACTAGCGAATGCCCGCGACTTCGTCCGCGTGGTTTGAGGTTTTTTGGTTCCTGCGGGAACTTTTTAATTTTCCGGGCTACTGCCTATGTGCTATTCCAGACTATAACCTATCTCTGTGATAAATTTCAGCCAGATCCGTTCAGCCGTTGGGGCGTGATTGAGTAACAAACATCCATCCATACATCCAAACTTTCGCATTTATAATATTAATATTATAGATTAGCTACTCTATGCTACTTAACATCGATATGCTATATCCAAGTTCTCTAGTCGCACCCTTCGTGGCAGAAACAAATTACATCCTCACCACCTGGTTGCCTGGTATGAGGTGGAAACCTGCTGGTGGGTGGTGATAGTGGTAAACACTTAACTTTAGGTGACCCGCCTGCATACATAGTATAAAAAAGCAGCAGTGGAATGATATATAAAATATAAATTAAAAATCATACTCAATTAAATAAAACTAACATTAGGCTTATATAAATCCATACTAATATTACAAAACAAATGCGCAAGTGTGTCTGTCTGTCTGTCTGCTGCGCTTTCACGGCCTATCTGTTCAAGCGATTTTGATGTAATTTGGTATAAGGATAGTTTGTTATTATTAGTTGATATTATTGAAAACTTTTGTGTTTAGATCGCAATTTGATTTAGAGCTTAACGATAGCAATCGTGGCCGGATCAAATGAATATTGCCTTAAAGACAATATTCATTTCGTTTAGCCAACTTTTATCTAATTTCATTAAATCTCTCGTGGAACCTCTACACGTTTAAACATTTACTCATGCAAGTTTCAAATGAGACAACAAATATATTAGAAATGGTTTTATTAATACCTACTTCTGGATTGTCGCTTACAATTACAGCAATACTGAACTACACACAAACATTATTGTTATCAAAAACAGCCTTATTTTGTATTAAAAAACAGCCTTATTTTGAATTAAAAACTGAAACAGGCAGAAACTCACCCCTTGCAGTTTATTTTTCTGTGGCTGTGCTGTTGTTGGTGTGGTCCTTGCGGGTGCCAGCTGTGCTCGCAGTCGGATCAACTCTTCGCTCTCGGTCAAGCTTGACACTCTTTCTCTGTAAGACGAGTCATCGTTAATTAAGAGTCTTAAGATAGAAACAGACCCAGAAAAGTAAAAGGGTGAGCTCTTGTGTGCTTTGGGCTTAATTTTCTAATAATTTTTGGGGTTGATCAGTCACAGAGGATTGTTTGCAAGGTCAAACCATAGAAAGAAACACTTAAAAGAACTCACCGCTATCGACAAACCCACAGAACAGACCCTAACAACAAATATTTAACATAGAAATTTCAATTTTCAATTTTAATATTGTAACTTGTAGTATAGCTATAAAAACATACAGCTACTGTTATTAGCTAAAGGGATGGTGTTCATTGACTTTCGGATACTTCATTAGGCTTTGGCATAACTTATACTTAATTATATTGTAACTACAATAAATTTGTCAAAAAAAATATTTAAAAATAGCCTGGGCCAGATTTTGATAGGCGTATTTATTTTTTATTAAATAAAAGTAAGAAGTATGTTTCATCTGTTAAACAGATCGGTGAAGTTCGTGGTATATCCGGATCTCAGACTACTAATTCCTAGTTCCGCTGCACACCGCACGCAGTTCAGTCCCGCTCTCGCCAGCATACATCTCAAGCTCTAGACAACAGTGCTCAACTCTGATGAGCTTTTTTTTTTAATCCACTACAACCTAGACCTTGACTGCGATCTCACCTAATGGTAAGTGATGATGCAGTCTAAGATGGTAGTGGGCTAACCTGTTAGGGGCGTGGCAGTTATATTAAACCCATACCCCTTCGGTTTCTACACGGCATCGTACCGGAACGCTAAATCGCTTGGCGGGAATCTTCGCCGGTAGGGTGGTAACTAGCCACGGCCGAAGCCTCCCACCAGACCAGACCAGGAAAATTTAGAAATTATAAATTCCCAAATTGACTCTGCCGGGGATCGAACCCGGGACCTCCGCGCGTTAAGGCAACAGCGCTACACACTGCGCCACGGAGGTCGTCAAAAAAAAGCTTCTGTGTAGTGTGAATTGGTTACCTGAATTCTTGCATTTCTTTCTTCTCTTCAATGCTGATCTGCTGTGCTACCTCAGCCTTAGTACGCTCAACCAGATCCAGGAAACCAACCTCGTCATCATCCAAACCTCTGATCATATTTTCTAAAAAAAAAAAAACATTACACATAGCGGAAACAAACATAATAAGCAACGGTGACAGGACTGAGTATGACTGAGTTTACAATTTGTAACACAAGATACTGCATGAAGTAAGTCACACTGCTATTTACTACTAAATTATACCTGTTTTTGCTATTTATCAATATCAATGTGGCTATAATGACACCTCTAATATTAGTCTATTGCTATTTCTTTCATGATACTGCCTGGCCATAGCAAAAAATTTAGAGCTGTCATTTTAGTTTAGTTTAAAGATTATATTAAACAGAATTGGCCATAGTGTACCTATTTTTTCTGCTGAAACACACTTCACGATTACAGTGCAGCAGGCATCATTTTCATAATAACAAAAGTTAACTATGTATATTTTTGATTAGATTTTGTCTTCAAGCTTATTAAATTAAGTGCTTAGAAATGTCAGGTTTGTACGGTATAAGAAGTTTGAACAATCAACAAAGTTGTGCTCACTGAGTTTATGTGCCTCCTCATATTCTGCATCTTTTCGCAACCTCTGCTCTTCAAGACGCTGGAAGAGTGGTCGTGTATCATACGACTCTTCTGGAGCCTCTGTGAAAAAATTGATAATGTATAAGTTAGGCTCAAAGAATGAAAACGCTCATTGAGTGAAAAAGAAAGAAAGAATATGTAAGGCTATTATGTGATTCGACCACGATGGAGCTTCAGAGTATTTAGCTAGTTATTGGGGCTGAATCTGTATAACACAATCTCTAAACTAAACTAAATTTATCAGCAGCTTTAAATCTAGTTCTGTCCCTTTCCATAGGAAGTATTATGAAAGAGATAGCAATATTTGTAATGCTCTAATTTTAGTTTAGTTTAGAGATTGTGCAGTGTGCACTACAGAATAAGCCCCATTGTTTTATTAGGAGCTAATACATAAAAGTAAATGCAGTTAACTTTCTATTTCTTGATCAGCTGCTAGTAGACACAATAGGCATGATGATAGTAACAAAGAATCAATGAAATTATAAATTTATCTAATAAAATTGGATTCATGGATTATAAAAAACGAATTTTTTTTTCTATTTCGAGTAAGATTGCTATTTATTTTGATAAAATAAAAATATAAAATACAGCAATCCACCATATTGGTTAAAACACCAATGAAGCGACAATGAAGCTGCCTGTCGCCTGTCTGCTACAGCAAATATACGGACGATATCCCAATTGCTAGCGGCGCCAAGTTGGCGCTGTATGCAGACGATGCTGCATTTATCACGACATCGCTCAATGGCCCGCACGCAGCGGTCAAAATGCAGCGAGCATTAGATGCACTTCCCATTTGGCTGAAGGACTGCAGTGAAGGTCAACGTGGCAAAGACACAGGCGATATCCATCGGGCGGGCTGCCCCGCCGCCCCCGGTGTCGCTATTGGGAGAAACCGTCGAATGGTCCCAGACGGCTAAATACCTGGGGGTGACCATCGACAGGAGACTCTCAATAAAACCCCACGTGAAAAACGTGGTCGCGCAGGCGCGCGCCGTACGAAGCCTCCTTCGCCCCGTGTTGGCAACCCACCTGCCGCTCCGTGCGAAGCTGTGCGTCTATAAGGCATACATCCGAACACGACTCACTTACGCAGCCCCAGCCTGGTTCGCACTGGTCAGCGAGTCGGGCCGCAAATCGCTGCGGGCGCAGCAGTCGCTGGCGCTACGCACCATCTCCGGAGCACCACGCTACGTACGCAATCAGGTCATCTCCAGGGACCTTCGCATGGAGAGCCTCGACGACCACGTCAGCCGCCTGAGCACCGCTATGTTCGCGCGCGCCGACGGAGCGCGATCCCAGCACCTGCGAGGTATCGCGCCATACCATCGACGACCGCCGGATGTAAGAGGACTGCCACGAGACCTAGTCTCACAACGGACATGATCGGTTCCTCGCCGCTGGCTGATGGGCGCCCGTCAGGACCTCACTGGCGGGCTCGACCTCGCTGAGCGGCGGGCGCAAGCCCACCATGGACTCACCACTCCGCCACAGTTCGCTGATCGCTCGCGACAATCAATCTCGGCTCGATCGCACTGTGGCGTGACACACGGACATGACGCTACGGACCAGTGGTCCCACCCAGTGCCCCGCCTGTAGTTGCAGGCGGCGTTGCAACCACTGAAGAGGGCCATCGCCATGACCAGTAACCCCGAGACCCGAGAGGGTCTACGAGGACGACCAACGAGATGACGTCACAATTATTTTCGAACTTTGACAATCACACTATTGCTTACACTGCACAGAGTACCTTGGTAAAAATAATAGTGACGTCAAAAACGACGCCATGACACCGCCGAACGTTTTGGCGTGAATTTTAAAATTTAAATTTCAAATGCCAATTTCATCTACCAAACCTTATTTTTCTGCTGAAATAAGATATTTTTTTGAAATAGTAGATATACTTCCGAACATAATCTGACCATTTTTCAAAATCAGTCATCATGCCTATTGAATAGTTTGTTGTTAGCAGCTTGGGTTAACTTACTCATAATATTTTTTTATTTATTTACTGATATATTTAGGTACTGAACTATTTTGCAATTAGAATTCCAACAAGCTTGTTTATCAGCTTGTTGATTGGATTATGCTCTTAATTTTATTCCAATTTACAAAAAATGTTTTATTACATTTTCAGCAAGTGATTGCTTGTATACTTTAACTAACTTTATTGCCCTCTGAATAACAATGTCCTTATGTACGTATGTTGTTAATGTACTTATGTACATGTAGGTAGTATGTAGTTGATATTTATAGTACTTATATTTTATTTGTAGTTTGCGCACCATCCCGTTTGTATTCTCTTCTCCTTTCTCCAATGGTTGTCTGGAAGAGATCGCCTTAGGCAATAAGACCGCCTTTGCATACTGTGTTGTCCTAGTCGTAGTTTTATTGTCTTTTTTATGTCCGTTTACTTGTGTGCAATAAAGGTTTAAATAATAATAATAATGTCCTTTAAGTCAGCAGGCATTAAACAATTTTGGTCATCCAACTACCAAATTAATTATAATTTTTTTTGTTACCTATAGTGTTTACCCACACAGAAGGAAGTTTCTAAACTTTTCTTAAATATATAGTGTAGCTATAATAGTAATATATAGAATAGTTTGAGCTGTAGTCGTCTTTGAGCTGAGGTGCGAGTGATTATTTGTGCAACTCTCACACAAACTATCGAAATCAAAGTACTACTGTACGCACTATTACCACTACGATACTACGCACGAAAATATGCTATTGCGACGCATCTTGCAGTCAACTTCAGACGTGACTAAATGATTGGCGTAAGCTGTATCTATATAACATAAGTGTAAAATGCTTATAAAATACCTATCAAAATTATTGTGAGTAGACTTACCAGCTGGTGTCAATCGTGACAGTATGATATAATATGTCCAATAAATATTGATGATTTGAATAGGGTTACACAAGGCACGGTGGACTTCGTGTCAAAGACAGTGCGAAGATACACTACCTATACAGCCGTGTAGAATCCCTACCCCGTTATTTTCAGGTTAACCCACGAAATTTCTATAACCAAGTGCAATAGCACGAGCTACACGAAATATGTACACAAGGTAATTATTGTAATAAACATAAAAAATTGAGTAGGTAATAAAGCTAGTAGACCACCTTTTGGCTGATCCTCGGTTCGCACTTTTTCCCATTCTTCTTGACGCCGGCGCCTCGCCTCCAATATCTCAGATTCTGATATAAACCCTGAACTCATTGTATTTTGTCTAATTATTAGTAAGTAAGTAAGTACTACTTACTACTACTTACTACTACGTAGTACGTAAGTAAGTATTACTTTATCTTTTTATCGGATCGACAACAACACACTCAATATTTTTTTATTTTTAAAATTTTCATGTATTGTAGGCCATGGAAGTAGGAATTTAGGAAAGCTGGTAGATATGTTACTTGTCTCTGGCTGGTAGGTGCTGGTACTCTTTTAATCTGAGTGCTGGTAGGAAACACAGACATAATAACTTTATAAATCTGTGGTCAGTGTTGTCTCAGAAGGACTAGAATCCAGAGACTTTAAACCAGTTAATTATAAATAAAAAAGCTGTCAGTGTCAGAAATCTCTGCTCAGAACATCAGAAACTCAGTTACGTCTTGTCCTTCCTCATGTCCACTCATTCCTTTATCTGGTCTTGCCAGGCTCAGAAGGACTAGAATCCAGAGCCGTAAAATAAATTAAAAAAAAAACAGAGCAAAAAGCAAAAAAGTTACTTGTCTCTGGAAAAAATTCCAACAGTACAGCAGGGATAATTTTTTATTTATGCAATAATTAATTAATTAGTAAAATATTTTTAATTAATAAACAAAAGCTAACGTTTCTGATTAAAACATGAATTAACGTTATAATTATTGAGTCTCTGCACTCTGCAGTCATCATTAGTACCTAAACGTAAACGTCATTAGACCATACCATGTCTGAAGTTGAGTCTGAAGTCGAAAATACCGGCATTAGTTATTCACTAAGCGATTTAATTGATGATGATGGGTTTAATAAGTTAATAGTGAAATGTAAATATTGTGACTCAAAAATACTGGACAAAAAATCGGGAAAATACATAGTTCAACAGGTAATTTAAAATCACACTGTTTATTTACTTACAGTAAGGTTACTACCTACCTTTTGGTTTTAAAGACTGAGCACGAAATCCAAGCCGAACGGCTTGTATTTGCTGCGCTTTTGTTATTTATGAGTAAAACTGCCTTACAATAGTTGAACCCAGAACAAATGTCTATCTCCAAAATATTTATAGGTATATTTGCGATTTCTGGCTAAACTCCACCTTTCCTAGTTTACATTATTTTATTTTATACATCATATAGATAGGTATTTTATGCCATGTACCTACAGTAAATTTTATTATAATAATGAATCAGATAATTATAAAAGGCAAGTAAATTATTTGTAACCAGCAAACAGCTCCTATGTACCTAAGCTATAGTTAGTTTATAGTTCTAATGTTATGTTTGAGTGGCCACTGACACCATTTATGATGTTATTTTTGACTACTTTGGCTTTCTTGGCAAGAATAAATAAGTAATAGCAATTTATTTAAGCCCAAATGAGTATTTAAGTCTCTTCACAAGAATATCCTGAGAATATGATAGGTACATTTACATTACTTAAAGAAATTATTGAATTACAGAAAGAGCTTCCTCTCATGCAACAGGATACAAGAAAGGAGGGAGAAATACAGAACGAAAAAGTTGAACAATTTTATCATGTGGAAAATATGTTCACTTTCGAGAACATAGGATTTACACACACAGTAGATTGTTACAAATATCTCAGTTGTGCAGACTGTGACGCTGGGCCTGTTGGATACTATGATATGAACACTAAACACAGTTATGTAGCTCTATGTAGGATAGAGTATGCTTAGCTTAGAATTACAATAACAATTACTTTCCTGCAGAATTTTTTTCTTTGGCTTGCTTTTAAACTATTGATAATTTTATTACCGTTGCATATGACTGATTTTGCTTTAAAACTCATGGAACACATTAGGGCTAATTCTGTTGTACACAATCTCAAACCAAATTATTCTTTGTTCAATAATTTATTTATCAATGTTCTATTACGACAACGTGACGACAAGTCAATGATGTTCTAATGCTTTACTGATTCGATTTTTGATAACAATCAACGTTTTTTATGAAGAACTTTTAATCAACTTGACATTTATCTTTGCTTTGCGTTTTTTACTGTTTTATAAACATACCCAAGGGACATCACTAGATTTAGTCCTGCCAATTTAGTTTAGGCCCATTAGCAAATGAAACAGGTGTGGTCATGTTTAACTCAGTAATAGAGTTGAAATGTCGACAGAAGTTTTACACAAATTCTGTCAAATAAGAGGCTAACTCTGGGGTAAGAAGGATAACCCGTCGTTTTCTTGGGGCCTTAGATAATAGAGCTTGAGTAATACAGAATAAGCCATGAGGCCTTCATTGGCTTTTATTTGTTACTAGCTGACCCGACGAACTTCGTACCGCCAGTATGCAAAATTAAATGTATATTTTTCAATATTTCTGAGATTTTCTTTATATTTTTTTCCGTAAGAACCTTCTCCTAATAATAACAAATACAACAAAAAAAGAATTAGTGAAATCGGTCCAGCCATTCACGCGTGATGCCGTGACCAAGGAAAACGGGTTTCATTTTTATATATATAGATAGAAGATAGACTAGCTGACCCGGCGAACTTTGTACCGCCTTAGTATGCAAAATTAAATGTATATTTTTCAATATTTCTGAGAGATTTTCTTAATATTTTTTTCCGTAAGAACCTTCTCCTAATAATAACAAATACAACAAAAAAATAATTAGTGAAATCGGTCCAGCCATTCACGCGTGATGCCGTGACCAAGGAAAACGGGTTTCATTTTTATATATATAGATTTAATGCTGTTATTTTAGTTTATAGATTATGTAGAAAAGAATTAGCCTCAATCTGAAAATTTTATTTAGTAGTTCAGTAAATTTGTGCAGGAAGTACCTACTTAGGTATAAAACATATCTAATCACTATTGCAACTTGTAATAAGATTGCTAAAGCTCATTTATGCCATTCCATTTGTGATTTTTTGCGGAAAATATGTTAATGAAAATATTATAAAAAATTCAATGTTGTGTTATGTATTTTTATACCTAAAATGGTTTTCTTATTTATTTTGTAAATTTACCTACATCAGTTGTTATGTGTATGGACATGTACCCAGTTTCATTTGTACATTACAAAAATATCTAAGTGCTAACTTCCTTTTTGTAAGAATTAAACATATTATGTACTTCACTGAATTTGTATTTGTTTTTTTATTGCGAGATAGGCTTGCGCTTGACGGCAATCATGCAAAGTGCAAAGCAATGATGAGGTCTATATAGGTTGGAACAAGCTTGCCTAGAAGATGCCTATTCACTCTTGCCTTGATTATTTATTTTATACCACATATTTTTTTATACCAGCCAATAGTTGTAAATAGTTTGTGTATTGCGTATACCAGATATATGCAAATAAATATCAACGCTTTTGGTTCATTATTCATACATGCTCAGCTTGTGGTTCGCAAAAACAATGTCAAAGTAGTTGGTTTGACACTAGCAGATAGTGCACAATCAGTCTGAAAATGTTTACCAGTTTTCAAATTAGATTATAACTACAGGGTTATAAAATATGTAAGGTCCAAAATACCTTAGCAAGGTGTTTATTACGTTTCAAAGTTATCATACATTCTGTTCCCCCAAAATGCAGCGCCTTTATCTGTGGTGCCATGGGTAAACTTAATGGGACCATGGGTAAACACTCCTTATGGGTTGATTTTTCAAAAATCCTTTTTGTGGATACTATACTATATTTTCAAAAGCAAGGTTCTACTTAGAGATCCCACAAAAAAAAGAATGCCAGGATGTAGAAGTGCCATTTTAGTAAGAAACTGCAGTAAAATCTATTAATAGTGTACAATAAAATTCCAAAATCAATTAGAGAACTCGGATTCAATCTATTTAAGTCAAGACTTAAAAGGTGGCTTACAGAAAGGTGCTCCTACACAATATAATATGAATTCTTAAATTTCAAATAATAGATAATTTTATAAACAAAATAGGTAATTTTGCATGCCTGATTATAAGGTGAAACATTTATACTGGAAACTAACAAATAACATCTCAATGTAAAAAAATGTTTCTGCAAATAAAAAAATTTGAATTTTGAATTTTATATAAATCTTAATAGATATTCATACAATATAATTTAGAAATCAAACAAAAAAACAATTGTATAACTTTGTATTTTATTTCTAACCCACACAATATCCTTACTTAAAAATATATACAATTAATTGGAATGATTTCCTACAAATTATTTTCTTGAATGGTATGAAAAATCTAATGATTTGGTCGTAAACAAAAGTCCTAAGCTAGAGGTAATTTCACGGATATTTTTGGTAACCCAGCGTTAAGTACTCTAGATTATTATCACTACTTTGTGCCAACGTTGCCTCAGATGTGGTCACCGGATCGGACACAGGTTCGATTACCGGTTTCATCGTCGATGTTGACAGCGGCGCGTTATGATCTGAGTCCATACTGTCGTCTGCTGCTAACCTGGCATTTAACTCTTCTTTTTTTGATATTTCGTTTTTTTTTCTTCTATTTCTGTAAACAGTATATTGTAATGTAATTAGCGTGTTTATTAAAACTTGTGTGAAGCAATTTAAATTTTTAACACCATAATTTTACCCGTCAGGATGGCTTCACGCTAGTGATAATCGATACTAATAATATTATAAATGCGAAAGTTTGGATGGATGTTTGTTACTCAATCACGCCAGAACGGCTAAACGGATCTGGATGAAATTTGGCAAAGAGATAGATTATAGTTCGGAACAACACATAGGCTACTGTTTATCCCGGAAAATTAAACAGTTCCCGCGGGAACCAAAAAATCCCAATCCATGCGGACGCATCAGCTAGTGTTGTTATATATACCTAAGCAAATAGGGACAGCGTCGTATATAACCCAAAGTAGATAAATCATACTAGTTGATAACATATTAGAGGTAATAATTTTAAAAAAAAATCGAGTATTTTGGCGGATGGCTCGTGAAAAACGGATTGTTCGATATTGGTCGTGACAATTTCACGTCTCGTTGTCTCGTGTTTCTTGATCATGATCCTTTCTTTTTTAACGAGGGGGAAATCTTCATAAAATACCTGGCTACTAGGGGTGGAAGCCAGGTTATGTGAGATTCTTACTCACTAAAATCCCCTCGGAGTTCGGACTCGGCTTCGAGTTCTTATAAATGAACGCAATCGAAGTCTCCCCGGCGCGGCACTTGGGCTCGCCCTTAGCATCATAATCCTAGTAACTGAGTATCATGGTATGTACCTGCAAATAACATTTTAACAGAACTTACATTCTATAAGCGCTTTACCTTTTTGGGTATGGTTGCATAAGATGGTAGGTCTTATAATGCAGTTTCATACTGTTGTTCTGCGTAAACCGCTTGTCACACAATGTGCAGCGGTACGGTTTCTCTCCAGTGTGAGTCTGGAAATAACAAAACTAATCTGAATGTAAGTTACTTAAAAATCGTAATAGAAAGAGACTATAGAAAATATGGAGCATCCAATTAGCTTTATCCCAATCTCTTTTACAAGACAAAAACAGTCGTAGGTAAATATGTGACTTATTTGCGACATTCTCCAGTTAATTGAAATATCAAAAGAATATTTTCAGCAAAAATAATCACAAACGACAAATATTATCTCAATAAAAAAACGATAAGCGTCTATGGAGTATTGCGTTTTTTGTCGATGGTTGCCTGTCGTTAATTTACACAGTCTTCACAGGCGTGCTTGTGTCAAAAGTAAATTAAATGATTGGATATAAATGGGATTCAGGTTATTTGTGAGTCAACAAGCTATCAACGCAACTCACTACGGAGTGTCGCTTGAGGCCGACGCTGGAGTGGAACTGTTTGCCGCAAGTGTCGCACGAGTGCAGGCGCTCGCGCGTGTGCATGTTCTGATGCGCCGTCACACTGCCCGGCTGGAAATTATTGTTTTTTCAATACACTTGCTCGAAAAATGCACTTACAGAAGCAGTAAACAGGGCTTGTAAGTTAAATTTACTGCCTTCGCGCTATTTTTTTTTTGAAGTGAAACTTCTTTAGATTCGTGGTTTGATAATTCGGTGAAACGAAAAAGCGACACAAAAAAAGGCAAACATTTAACATAATAACATTCATAATAAGATTTAGCCTGCGAGAGAATGAGATAGAATACAAGTTATATTTATCTCATTCGCTCGGAAATTACTTTTCAGAAGTTTCACTTCTGCCGTGTGAAATCACATTTTTTTTGTGGGTGTGTGTTCACATTTATTCGAAATAAAAAGATTTCATGCAAGCAGGTTCTTAATGATATTGAATAAAATCATTTAAATGTGAGTTGATGAAATTAATTCATGCAATTAAAATAAATTAAACATTAATTAAAATTGTTTTAAAGCAAAGACGTAAGTAGGTAAAGGTAAAGTAAAGTAAGTCCAAGCTGGAAGTTAAGAGCTAGAACCTAGAGCCTATGAAGACGATTTAAAAAAAAACGCGCCGTAGATCGATAATCTATAAACATATTATAACTATAAATAATATTATATGAACTAACCGCCAGTGAAGCTCCACAGATCTCGCAGATATGTCTCTCGTTGCGCGCAAAGAACGACGTACCAGGATGATCCGAGAGGTGGTGTTTCATACAAGCCGCTTGCGTCTCGAAGTGTTTCCCACACTAAGCACAAACGAGCAAACTGACATTTGACAAAGCACACAGGGAGCGGGCGCGGGCCGGGTTGAATTTCTTCTATTTACATCGACGACATCATACAGAACGTGGCCGCGTGGCGGGTGACGCTGTGATGTTTTTTTTTAATCCACTACAAGCTGGGCTAGCTTACTACTTACTAGCTGGTAAGTGATGATGCAGTCTAAGAAGGTACCGGGCTAACCTGTTAGGGGCATGGCAGTTATATTAAACCCATACTCCTTCGGTTTCTACACGGCATCGTACCGGAACGCTAAATCGCTTGGCGGTCTTTGCCGGTATGGCGGTAACTAGCCACGGCCGAAGCCTCCCAACAGACCAGACCAGGGAAAATTCAGAAATTATAAATTCCCAAATTGACCCTGCCGGGGATCGAACCCAGGACCTCCGCACGTTAAGGCAACAGCGCTATACACTGCGCCACGGAGGTCGTCCATAGAAATACAAGGAATTCATTTATATGGACGAAATCATACAGCGTCAAGATTTTCGCATCTCTCTATAGTGCTTCCAGCAGCTACGAGCCACTGACTTGAAGTCATCCGTCTTTTTTTTTTGTTAGGGGTCCTCAAATTCTGCGATTTTCGGTGGCAAACAGCCATTAAAGCTCCATGGGACCCCAACACCTATCGGTTCTTCGAACTATGTGCCCGCCCATGACCTCTTTAGCTCAGCGACTCTTATTATTAGTGAATTACCTTAAAACTTTATTCAAATTCAAGTTTTTTTATTCAAATAGACTTATTACAAGTAAGTGCCTATGAATAGTCGAATGAATCTACCACTGGTTCGGAATGCCGTTCCTACCGAGAAGAACCAGCAAGAAACTCGGCTGTTTTACACTAAACAGTTGCATAAACTGTTATTTTATCTAACTTACTTGATGGCAAGTAGTAGGTTTTGTTCTGGGCCTGCGAAGCTTTCTTAACTTTCTCTTTTGTGGTTGGAATATCTCCGCATCGGACTTTCTGAAAATATGTAAAACATTCAATTAGCTGTCTTAGGGTCGATTGCACTATATATCGTTAAATTTTCGCACCAAATATCTCGTAAAGCGAGGGGCATAAGTCAGTACTCTTACATCATTACATTGGCCTGGTGGGAGGCTTCGGCCGTGATTAGTTACCACCCTACCGGCAAAAGACGTGCCGCCAAGCGATTTAGCGTCCCGGTACGAAGCCGTGTAGAAACCGAATAGGAGTACATGTCCCTAACAGGTTAGCCCGCTACCATCTTAGACTGCATCATCACTTACCATCAGGTGAGATTGCAGTCAAGGGCTAACTTGTAGTGGAATAAAAAAAATAAAAAAAACATCCATAATTAAGATTTTAAGTAAAATTTTAACGACAACTGATGGTGCAATCGGCCTAATTATTATTAAAATTCAGTATAAAAATAGATTGAAATAATAATACATATATTTACTCACTCCTCTTTTAACCTGCTCGTTATCTGAAAATATTTACAAAGTAAGTAATTATTAATAACAAAGAAATCCTTGGGTCTTAAAACCAAATGATTAGTTCGTTATAATTATAAGTTGTGGCAGACACTTATATTTTGTTTGAAAATACATATGTATAAGGATTAGTATCCTTATATAAGGATTAGTGACGATGCCCGCTACATCGACGATTACTATAGTTTTATTGATCGAGAACTTCTATCTAGTTACTCGATCACGCCCGAATGGCTGAACGAATCAGGATGAAATTTGGCACAGAGAAAGATTATAGTATGAAATAACACATAGGCTAGGTACTTAGTGGGGCTGATTCTGTAGTGCACAATCTCTAAACTAAACTAAAATTAGAGCATTACAAATATTGCTAACCCTTTCATAATACTCCCTACGGAAAGGGACAGAACTACATTTAAAGCTGCCATTTTAGTTTAGTTTAGAGATTGTGTTATACAGAATCAGCCCCATTATCCCCGAAAACTAGAGTTCCCGCGGGAACCAAAAAAACCTCAATGCATGCGGAAGTCGCGGGCATCAGTTAGTTTATAAAATTATAGCATGATATTAATTAGTAAGATGTTTACAAGATCGAGATAGAGAAATAAGAAAAAAAATAACCTTAGCTTTTAACAATTTGCCCAAAATTTTTCGTGGTTTTGGATCTTCAGGGTTATTGTCTACGCTGGAACAAACAAATTTTAATAAGTTACATCTATAAAGCAACACAATACCGTACCTACACCCGACCCGGCCCGGCCCGCGCTTCTTCAGAGGTTCTGAATCTCTGGGCTCCTGGACATGGACGTCGTAGGCTCAGGGCTTTGGCTAACAACATTACCCGCAGTTAAGCTTGTCGCCCCTTCAGGCGGCGGCATATCATAGCTGGTGGCTATGCCTTTCAGAGGTGTTTCCGCGTTATCCGTTTTTAGTACCTTATGTGGGACCAGTGAGTGATATGTACTCGTCCGCACCAATAGGAAGATCTTCCTCCGGGCTGGTGTTGTGCCCGGGGTCCGACCGTTGTAAGTTGCGATGTAGATACAATAGGCATGATGACTGATTTTGAAAAATGTTAAGATTATGTTCGGAAGTATCTACTATTTCGAAAAAATATCTTATTTCAGCAGAAAAATAAGGTTTGGTAGATAATATTGGCATTTGAAATTTAAATTTTAAAATTCACGCCAAAACGCTCCCCGGTGTCATGGCGTCGTTTGTGACGTCACTATTATTTTTACCAATGTACTCTGTGCAGTGTGCAGTAAGCAATAGTGTGATTGTCAAAGCTCGAAAACAAACCATTGTGACGTCATTCGCTTCTTGGTGTTTTAACCAATATGGCGGATTGCTGTATTTTATAATTTTATTTTATCAAAATAAATAGCAATCTCACTCGAAATAGAAAAATAAATACGTTTTTTATAATCCATGAATCCTATTTCATTAGATAAATTCATAATTTCATTAATTCTTGGTTACTGTCATCATGCCTATTAGCGCCATCTAGTTTGCACTGTGGTAACCGCTACACGTTATATTTACACTCTGGACACATTCAATTTGACGGCATTTGTGTGTCTTCCGAAACAGCGACGCATGCCTAATGATAATTTAAAGCAGTGCATCCGAAGGTAATCGCAGTGACACCTACCGGCGAGAGGAACTTTCCACAAGCTCGGCACTTGGCCATTTTGAACGACCATATTGAATGTCTCAACGTAGTTCAAACACTTTACGCTAGATAGCTCCTGCTTAGTAGTTTACTCTATTGCCAATAGATGGGACTAAAAGCGGACTACTTTGCTTGAATTTGCTGTACACTTGATATGTAACGGGTATGGAGTGTAGAGGTAACGGGGCAGGTAGAATTATTTCAATATACCCTCCTCTTGAGTGTACTTACGCCTGGGTAAATAGATTTAATTGCAGATTTACACCGCTTCAAGTTCAGTTTGAATCGCAAAAACACTGATAGACTAGGATCAAGGCGACACACTTGAAAACGCAACATTTTTAATTTATATTGACTACAAAGCGCAAGAGATACCTACAACTATCGTAGTCATATCCATGACGTCACTCTCCAACAGATAATACAGACAACTGCATTATGCAGGCAACTTACTCATCCCCCACAGAATGCATCGCCGAATGGAATACGTGTTCATCGTAAGCCTTCCTGGTCTCGAAGCGAATATCGCAACGAGAGCAATACGTGTCGACTTCTTCATCGTCTTCCGGACTTTCCTGACAAAAAATAAACATATTTCATGTCCATAGTGCAACCACCGAGACAATGTATTATTGACAGTTGTTCGTAATGGGGAGGGACACTGACATTTTATCCCACTAGGTGTCGCATCGTCGCTGGTGTTGTTTACCTGTCAAACGCCATATATTTTTTAAGCGATAGTTTAATTTTCTTAGATTAATTCATTATAATGCCTAAATGTTGTCCATTCAAATGTGATAATAAAAGCGCACACCGTTTTCCTGCTGATGAGGAAAGAAGAAGACTGTGATACAAAGCCTTGCGCCAACAAAATTGGAAACCTAGTTCATCGGCTAGATTATGTAGCGCTCATTTTAGACCTGACGATTTGTATGGCATGAGCACATAAAGTGTTTTTTTTTCCAAGATTCAATTCAAATAGGACGCCTGACAGTTACCAGCGAGGGTGGCGCCATCTGAGATTAGCTTTGCCTGTCCCTCTCCATTGGATTATCGAGGTAACTTTGAAGTGGTGAGTTTGAGTGAGTGATATACTGCAAACATTTGTTTTTATCGTTTATTTACAGGACACAAATTAAAAATTAAGAAGATTAAGAAAATTATATTGTGGTTCACCATTCGTAAAATGACAGGATTGATGTATTGCTCTCCTTTTCTGCTTCCTGTGGCAAAGGACTGCACTACATAACTAGTCCTAGGAAGTTAAGTTTAGTTTTGCGATCACGTACAACCGAATTTGTCAAATTATTATGTCAACAAAATGCGATAAAATAATCAAAAAAATATTTGGCTTACTGTGTAAACACAGAAGCGTTTGTTTAACGAAACGAAACGTAGGATTACAGAGGGACGGGCCATCCAGCTAGTTTTATGTTTTGTAAGCAAGTGTAAGGTTACATCATAAGTGATATAAGGTGGCGATAAGGCCGCCATTTGTACCATAGCTTAGTTTTATTGTAATTGTTTATGTGTTTCATCACGCCGCCTCTCTAAAGACAACTTTTAATATACCTACACGTAGTTGGTGCCAATCAAATAGTCGTCTCTGAGCTGAGGTGCAAGAGCTTGTTTGCGCAGTTCTCACACTATTTATGGTGAGCGCGGAAAGCCCGCAGAACGATGACATTTAAAATATGCTTCTTCTTTCTGCTGGGCAGGTTTCCGCACTTAAACCTCCAGTTGGAGGTCTGTTGTACGTTACCTAAAATATGCTATTGCGACGCGTCTTGCGGTCAACTTCAGACGCGACTATTTGATTGGCGCCAGCATATCAAAGAGTTATACCTAATTAAAGCTCAAGTTTAAAATATTAAGAAACACTCACAACTCCATTCTCTTCTGCGTCATTATCGTCATCAAAGCAGTGCTTGACTCGTTTATGAAGACGCAAGCCCATTTCGCTGACGAATGACGACCCGCAATGCGTACATATATGATCGCTCCTATGAGTGCGTAGGTGAGTATAGTAGGTCGAGGAGTGCCTTAAAATAAACTGTCATATTTAGGACGAAAACACTACGGACTCTCTCTCTCTGCGTCGTATTCCTCATACTGAGAGTCGTGACCCCTTTCCATTAATCAAATTATGGTAGTTTTCTTGGGTAATAATACTGTGGGTTCCCACGTCCTTCCGCAACACTACGGACATTTGTTTATAAATTTAACTTTAAAATATTCTTTAGGGCAACTACTTATTGAAAAACTTTTTTTTACACTTCTAAAGCTTTAATAAAAATACCTAATAACAAAAAAATCTTTTTGCAGTACACTACAGACACTCTTCAATTCTGTTTTGAAAAGGCAGTAGTCGATCGATAACCGGTCCGCCGACCGTCCGAATAATACCTTACCTACCTTGTCTTAGAGAAGCCCATTTTAAAATCATTATTTATTGTATGAAATGTAGTTTTTGAAGTGAAACTTCTTTAGCATCGTTGTGATTTGAAAATTCGATTAAAAGAAAAAGCAACACCAAAAAGAGACAAACATGCGAGAGAATGAGATAGAATACTAGTTATATTAATGCTTTGGGTCAACTACACCAAAAGCGCACGTAGCAGCATCAGAGTACAGTATAATAACGCATACCGTATTCTGATGAGACTGCCCAAATACTGCAGTGCGTCCGGAATGTTTGCCGACGCCAGAGTTAAATTATTATATTATTTATCTCATTCTGTCGTAGGCTACTTTTCTGAAGTTTCACTTCTGTCGTGTGTGAATTGCACACACACACTTTTTAAAATCAGAATATGTAAAAGACGCAGAACAAAGGTTATTCAGTATTACGTAGAGATTAAATTAACTCTGTATTCGACATGCATGGTGAATTGGTGTACAATACAGGGTGTATGTATGGTTTTTGTTTCTTACCTAAATTCTTCATTACAATGTACACATTTCTTAGTGAAACCACTATGATAAATGTCGTGTAGCAATGCAGTATTTCTGAAAAAGAAAATAAAATATGTTTAACATCTTGATATAATCTTTGAATGAGCGACTAGACAATTTGTAGAAGACTATGAACTCCTATAATAAAGCTGGGTACCACTGTCTCGCAAATCTAGGAGCTAGGGAGCGGCAAACTGGACCTGAGCCTGTTTGCGGCATACCTAGGAGCCTACCCAACCTCAACCTGTTGACCTATTGCTATTACGAAATAGGTCAACAGGGTGCATTACTTTACCATCCAGGTATGATCGCAATTAAGGGCTAAATAAAATGGATTTATTAGTGAGAATATGGGATGATACAAGACGTTTATACTCAAAATTAGAACTGCATATTCCGTCAGCTAACCCTGACGTACAAATTTATTTGAGTTACTTTAATTCTAATGACAGGAAGTAGAATAAAATAAATAAGTACCTGGATGACCGATTGATTGATTGTACTGATTTTATTTGGTAAATCGTGTTTTTTGGAAATTATTTTTAAATTAAATAAAATAAAAATCTGACTGGAGACATCTGGAATCGAACCGGGGTCTTCTGGTTTCGGGACCGCCCAATTTCCCACCTGAGCTATTATAACCTTGTAGATGGTGGCGAAATTTACCTTCGTATTCTAATGATATTTTAGCAGTTATTCATTGCCTGAAAACGCGGATAAAACGGCATTTTCTAAAAATGAATCCCAACTAGATCGATTCATCGCCCACGAAACCCGCTGCATACTACATTTCATGAAAATCGTTTGAGCAGTTTCCAAGATTCAGATTATATACCTATATATATATATATATATATATATATATATATATACAAGAATTGCTCGTAGATAACCACTTACTAAATACTAAAAGTACTAGATAACAACTTACTCGAGAGTACAGATTAGTCCACACCGTAGACACTCGTACCTATTGTAGTGTTGGCGCATATGTTTCTTGAGTTGGTAATTCCGTTTGAACCGCATTCGGCAGAAACGACACTCAATAGAGCCAGACTGTGAGGAGAGAGTAATTCCAATTTAGAACCAACTACTTAGACCTACTGTTGGTTTTGGTAAAAAGACATTCCCGAATTGGACCTAGGTACATCAAAAACCAAATCTATGCTCTTTTTCGCAATTCTAATAATCTCTTTGTATCCTTTTCAAGGTCAATATGTGTTTTTGACGATATCTGGTACATAAAGGTTGCATTCTGGGGTTATCAGTACAATTTAAAATATCCATGATAGTGAATTTAAAAAAGTTGTAAAAGTTAATTTGCGTAAAATAACTCTAAGTAATACAATGAGTAAATTTGAGCCTTGAGATACAAGTCATAAACTTGTACAAAATCTATCAAACCCAGATTGTAATCAGAGGTGCAATCATGTAAGGATCGCCGATCAAATTTCGTGTATCCATTCTCATAGTGCAGGTATGTACGATACCCTAAACGTATGCGAATGGATACACGAAATGCTGTTATGGTTTATTTTACTTTGGAGCCGAACTTTAACGATTTCATCGGCAATCCTTACATGATTTGCACCTCTGAAGTGCTTAGTTTACCTTATTATGCCTCAGTTTTCGGTGTCTTTTCAACATGTCTTCCTTAGAGAATCCTTTAAAACAATCAGTGCATTTGTGCGCCGCAATTATATATTTCTCACTTTCAGCTTTTTTTCTGAATTCCTTGAACATAATATTATAATTTTTTAAAAGGTTCGTCAATTATCTATTAAACTATTAAACTGCAATTACGCAAATACAGCTACATATATTATAAAATAGAGCCGTAGTACCTTTAAAGCTTCGTCTTCGGATAGTTTCCTTTTTCCCCAATATTTGATGTTAAGTAGCTTACTCCGTTTAAAAGTATATTTATCTTTGTCTTTATCATCAAAATCGTCTTCTACGATTTCTATATCTGTTTTGTAGGGCTCGTTATTTATTTCACCAATATTTCCCTGAATGATTCGAGATTTTTGTTCCGAATCTGTTTCAGGATCAGAAGCTAGATATACATCATCTTCCTGATCTTCCATAGGTAAATCGAAGAATTCTATATTTTCTACCTTTGTTTGGTCATACTGCGCTTGCTCTTCTTTTATCGGAAGTTGATCTTTCGTTGAGTATACTTTCAATGTATATTTCAGATTCAGTTTCGCAAGTGGTGACTGTAGTGTGGTTCTGTCTAACTTATAAATGGCTTCGTATGAAATCTAAAAGTTTATCGCTACAGTAAATGAGAAATAATTTAAACAATATTTGGAATTATTTAAAAAGAAATATAATTCAGATATGTAAATAGTATTTCAGATTCAGTTTCACAAATGGTGACTGGAGTTTGGTTCTGTCTAACTTATAAATGTCTTCGTACGATGAGAATAAATAATAATAAAATAAATAAATAAAATAAATAAAATAGCCTTTTATTACAGAGCTTTTCACACTTTTAGTTTTTACCGAATATTATTAATAAATAAAGTCTCTTAGTTCTGTGTGCCTCGTGGCAAAGGCCTCCTCCAGCTCTCTCCAGTGTTTGCGATTTAGTGCCACCCGTCTCCAGAATGGACCAGCTGTCAGCTTCAGTTCGTCTTCCCAACGTCTTTGCTGCCGGCCCTTGTTTCTTTTCCCATCCCGTGGGTACCAATGTGTTATCAGGTTACTCCATTTTCCGTGGGGGTCTCGGAGCATGTGACCAGTCCACCTCCACTTCAGCTGATCCATTCTTTTGAGTATATCTGTGACACCTGTTTTCGCCCTGATGACTGAGCTCCTGATTCGGTCGCTTTTCTTGACACCAACCATACTCCGTTCCATCGCCCTCTGACACCTCTCAAAATTTTCCCTATGGGCCTTGTTTAGTGCCCAGGTTTCACAGGCATATGTAATGCTTGGAAGGACGCATGTGTTGAATACTTTTTTCTTCAGGTTCAAGCTCAGCTCCTTGCTTTTGAAAATTTCCTTTAAAGCCCAGTACTTTTTCCAACCTAATGCAATTCTTTTGTTTGTTTCCTTTGCTGTTTGATCTTCAGGCGAGATTATTTGTCCCAGATAAGTGAACTCCTTTACATACTCTAAGATTTCACCTCCTACTGTAATTGGTGTTTCAGCATCAGTTACATTGGTCATAACTTTTGTTTTGTTTTGATTCATTTTCAGACCGAAATGGCTACACTCAATTGCTAGGTCTTGTATCATAGACTCCAATTTTACTGGTGATTCCTCGAATATCACTATGTCGTCCGCGAATCTGAGATGGTGAAGTCTGCGGCCATTTATTGATAAACCCCTTTCATCCCAATTTAGATTACGAAAGATACTTTCAAGGACAGAAGAAAACAATTTAGGGGACAAAGGGTCACCCTGCCTTACACCTCTCCTTATGGGGAACTCGATTCCCAAAGCTTCTAATTGTATCCGTGCCTTGCTGTTCAAGTAGATACTTTTGATAAGGTTTATATATGTACTGTTGATTCCTTGTTCTTCCAGGCTAGTCCATATACGGCTATGGTAAAGGCTGTCAAAAGCTTTGGCAAAATCAATGAACGCTATGTAGAGAGGTTTATTATACTCATTATACTTTTCTATCAGTTGCTTGACTGTGTGGATATGATCGATGGTAGAAAAGTTTTTGCGAAAACCAGCCTGCTCAATTGGTTGGTTCTCGTCTAACTTGGCCTCTATTCTACCTAGAATGACTTTGGCAAAAATCTTATACACATTGGACATTAGGCTTATAGGTCTGTAGTTACTTATATCATCTTTTGCCCCTTTCTTATATAACAAAATGATATGCGATTCCCCCCATTGAGCGGGTATTTTTCCCGTGGTTAAAATTTCATTAAACAGTGAGGTAAGCACTGGGGCTACTTCGTCCATTGTACCTTTTAAAAGTTCATTACAAATTTTGTCTGGCCCAGGGGCTTTATCCATTTTCTGGCTTATTATTGCTTTTACAATCTCGCTAGTAAGAAATTCTGGCTCGGTGTTAGTTGTTTCATCGACATCATTTCTTGGTAAGTTCTTTGCCGAGTAGAGCTCGCTATAGAAGTTTGTAGCTACCTTGTAAATTTCGCTCCTTTGAGTTATGTTTTTGTTATTTTTCTTTACTTTTGGTATCCACTCTTTTCCACTCTCCCTTAGTTCTTTTAAGGCTTTCCTTGTTCCCCCTGTCTTTTTTATATGATATTCTAATCTCTCTAGTCTCTTTATTTTCCTGTCACGTCTCATGCTTTCTCTGATTTTTTTGCTGATGTCAGCAATCTTGTGGAGGTTTCCTTTTTTGTTTTGTCCGGATATTAGCTTCTTCCTTTCCTCCATCAGATTTTTAGTTGTATCACTCAGGTATCTGGTTTTGGCACATTTTGTCTTTGTTGATACTTGTTTTAGCACTTTCTCTATTGTGTTGTATTTTGCTGCAATATCTGAGGATTGGTATGAAGTAAGGATTATTGACTCCTGTAATTTTTTTTTAGTCTCTTTGATAGTAGTTTGGTTTATTTCGTTTTTGTTGTGGGTGCCGATATTTGTTCTTGACGTTTTTGGTGGTCGTAGATTTAATTCACCTCTAATCATGCGGTGGTTTGTGTTAAAATTTAAGTTTTGTATGACACTTGTGTTTGTGAAAGCTTTATGGTAATTACTTGTAATATAGTCAATTTCATTTTTATATTTTCCGTCAGGTGATACCCATGTCCACTTGCACTTCACATTCTTTTTAAAGATGCTATTGAGGAGTGTCAGTCTATTTTCTTGTAAAAATTGCACTAACTTCTGGCCATTTTTGCTTCTTTTCCCAAAGCCATAGTTTCCTAGAACAAATTCCTCTGTACTAAGTCTTTTTCCCACCTGGGCATTGAAGTCTCCCATCACCAACAGGTGTTTATTTTGATGGTCTTTTAAGAAAGTAGATAAATCTTCATAGAATTTATTTATTTCACTTGGTTCTGACTGTTCTGTGGGAGCATAGACTTGAACTATGGACCAGTCTTTTTTATAACTTGGTATGTTTATTACTACCGCGGCTATCCTTTCTGTTATTCCAATAAATTCCTTTATGTTTGCTTTTAAATGTTTTTTTATAAGAAAACCTACACCTTTGTGGCCTGCAGTTTCTCCTTTGTAATATAATATAAAGTCTTCTCGTTCCTCTATTGCCTCACCAATTCTTCTCATCTCGCTGATGCCTATGATGTCCCAGTTTAGGTCCTGTATTGCTAAAGCTAGTTCTTGAAGACTTTCTTCAGTTCTGAGTGTCCTTGTGTTCAGAGTTGCTATGTACAAAACTTCTTTTTTGATTTTACTTTTAGTTATTGCGGCTGTAATGTTCTGGCTAGGATTTGGGTAACAGTGTTTATATTTTGGGTATTCATTTGATTTTGATTTTGCTGGAGGGTTTGGGTCTTCAGGCGCACCCGCGGGGACCAGCCGTATTGGGGGCCTTATTTTTTGTTGCGTTTCGTTGTATTTAATTTTATTTGTATTCCTTTTTGCTTGAAAGCTTATGTTTGTTGCATTTAGTCTAGTAGTTATTTTTACATTAGTTTTAGTTTTCCGGTTGCCGCAGTTGCTTATTAGTTTTTTGGCGTCGCGTCAGTTGATGAATGTGCTTTGAAACTGGAGAGGTAGTTTGCCATAGTTTTTCTGTTCACTTTCTTTGCTTCTCCCGCTCTGAGATCTTCCATTGGCGACATAGGAGGATCCGATATTTCTCTCTTTCTTTTTTCTCGCATATTGCTGTTTGGTTCCTTTACTATCAGCTGATCATATTTCATGTATGCAATGTTACCTTTTTTCCTTTCTTCCTCTAGTTTTGGCTGTAGCTGTTTCCTGATTGCCTGTACCTCTTTAGGTAGGTCTTCTTTAATGTTAAGGCCTGTGGGGAGATTTCGTTTGTTTTTCATAATTAATTGTTTTTTCCATCTGGTCGTTAGGCAGACTACTATTGGTCGCGTTTTGTCCGATTTCATTCCAATCCTGAAAGCTTTGTTTATTTCCTGGCTTTCTATGTTCACACCTAAGTCTTCGATAATTTCCTTGGCTTGATCTACCAGATCCCATTGATTTTTTTCTTTTTCTTCGGCTCCAAATATAACTATATTGTTATGTCGCTTTTCTTTTTCCATGTTGCTTACTTTTTCTTCTAGTTTTTCGACCTTTGATTTCAGATTTTTATTTTCTTCCATGAGGTACTTCATCTTTTGATCAAGCGCCTCCATCACGTTTTTAGTCACAGCATTGGTTATTGCAGTAGTTTGTTTATTCATTTTTTCATCAATTTTTTCCAACAAAATTGTCATATCCATTTTTGGGGAAAAGTTTTTTATATGGCAATACTTTTCGTCCAAAATACTAGAGTCCAGGTTGAAATTGTCTATAGTCTGTACGGTATGAAGTTAGCTTTTAGGTTGTTATGTTGGCAATAGTGAGATATTTGGTGTTCTGTGGGTATTGTTTTGACGTTTCGACTTTTGAGTTTTTTGACGTCTAACTGAAGAAATAACGATATGAATTGCACTTTCGGTATCGGTTTTCGGCACTTATTTCACCTTAAACACTTGGATCTTTTATTGAATATGTTCTTCGGGTGTTGTTTTGTCGTTTTATCAATGTTTACGTGCAGTACACTAGCGATATATCACAGTTTTCGAATAAAATTCGCGAGAGTCACAATCGTACGTCTTCACAGTTTGACTACCGGAACCGGAAAAACAAATAAATAATAAATGAGAAATAATCTAAACAATATTTGGAGTTATTTAAAAATAAATATAATTTAGATAAATAAAACTAATAAAGTTGATTAAAATATTAAATTTATTAGATATAATGGGAAATACATTTAGAGGTACATAATATCCAATCTAATACAATGTTTTACATAATGAATTAAATTTTGATACATTATTTATTAATGACTAGACTTGACTAGAAAGGGTAATGTGACAAATTTAGTATTCTTGATTACACAAACTTAAATTCACTTTAATATTGTTCATTTGCATTATGTTTAGAAATTACATATCTAAACCTCATTTGAGATACATCCAAAGTTTTCATCATAAATTGCTGACAAACTTTGATATCTTCTCCATTGTGTGTTATATAATAATCATAAGAAATATTCTTTGCACATGTAGTTCCATTTCGGCGTCGGATCTTTTTTGGTCTTATACACGAGAGCAACCAGTCTTGTTGTTCTGGTTTGCTCATTTTCCAATAACGTTCGTGAATGATCAATCTGTCTACTTCTGTTAATCTAACCGAACATTCATTGCCACATTTTTTGTGACAAGGACTGGGTTTGACTTGTTTACTGAATGGATGTTTTCTGCGAATTCTAATGCGCTTTTTCTTAATTGGTCCTACAACGCGTTCTTGTTCCACTTGTAATTGATTCAAAGAATCTTCAGTGTCTATGTTTCCTACATCAGTATCAGGAATAGATTCGAAATATTCTTGAGAAGTAGTAGCCAACACGCTATGAATATTTGGCGCTACTTGATTTTTTGACGTGATTCTCACTTTGTTATCTAAATTTATATTTATTGAGCATGATTCAGTTTGTCCTACATTAGATTCAAATGCTTCAGAACCATCATTAAATATTGGTGTCGCTTCGTTCATTAGTAATTCTTCAGCATTTTTATGGGATAATTGTAAGTTATTCTCTGCTGTGTTCAAAGTAGATGTCATACTTTCTGAAAATGCTTGAGATTTTCGTACTGAATCATGGTAATCGTTTGTTGTCAGTTTTTCTTTTTTTTCGACCGTATTATCAGCGTTATTTTTCTTTGTAAGATCTAAACCTGTCTCAATAATAAATTCTATAACAGGTTCCTGAGATGTGTTAGGTAAATCACTATTAGAAACTAGATTAGCATCTATATCAATGTCTGGTGAGAGATCTAAATCGCTTTCAATAAATTCCAAATTAGAGTCATCAAATGCTTCAGATATACTAGGCAAATCGCCATACAGCATTGAAGATTCATTTTCATCAAAGCCTTCTAAATTTTCTGTCAGATTTGAACTAATTTCTTCATATCCTAAATCGGATTCAAGCAATGTTTCGTTAATACTAGGCAAGTCACAGACATCTACGGGCAACTGATCATTTTCTGTTACTTCTCCAACATTCAGGTTTGTTTCAATATTTTTTGGAAGATATGTGTCGAGTTCTATAGTTGGTTTAGGTGTTGCGTCATAAATTTTTGACAATGGAGCCTTCTCAATCATACTTCCATCATCAAGAACTACATCAATATTTTTTAAAAGAAATGAGTCAATTTCTACAGGATCCGTGTGGAATTCATGATTTAAAACTGGAAGTTCGGCTACATTACTATCTGTCTCTAAGAAAGGATTGTCAACTTCGGATTCTTGATGTGTCGTTTTAGAAGAAAACTTCGACAGTTCAATCATTCCAGCCTAAAACAAACCAATTTTATCATTATGTAAATGTGAAAAAAGTTCATATAAAATATAATTTAGTAGTAATAATTATATGCGTCTTTTTATTTATACTGCATAGTCTTTGTTTTAAAATAGCATGAAAAATAATTTAGAGTGATTGTTTTATTACCCAACTGCGGAACGCACAGGGATATAGCAATCAATGTATAAAATTTTAATAAGAAAATACTTAATACAGAAAAAAAAACGAAGCTAATGAGGAGATTAAGAGGGCAAACAGATCAAACATAAACTTGTCTTAAGTTCAGTAAAATTTATTTATTGTTTGTAAAATAATTAATCAATACTTTTCAAATGAACACATTAAATTTATTGGCTTGTTTTATGCTTTACATATTGAACTATAAAGATACATAATAATGGTTAAATAATTGATTTTAGTTACGGTTTCAACAAGTTCTAAAACCAACAAAGATCATTAGAAAATGACTCATTTAATTTTATACTAATGAAAATGAGACGGAATATAACATTAAATATAATTTTAACATAATAATCAGTTCTATATATAGACATACCTTTAATATAGAAATAGTATCAAATAAAGAGGAATATTAAATGAAATTGCGTCAAATTATTTATGTTTCTATAACATAGATAGAACAATACATACAAATTCAATGCAAAGTTTTACAAATTCAAGCCATACAATTTTTTTTTTCGCAATGCATCTTTGTCAAAACTCTAGTCACAGTAATTATATTAAAACAGTAAGTATGACATGTTGCAATTAAGTAATAAAACTAAACTAAAAAAAATGGTAGGTAAAAAAATTTAAAGATACTTTAGATAAAATACACTTAATTATTTTTTATAACTATTTTAAGAATTTATGATAATTCATTCATGGATTTCAAAACGAATCCCTCAAAATTATAAAGTTAAAGTCACCATACATACCAGTGCTGTTATTTTTATTACTTTACTAAAAAAATTATTATTTGCAATATTTTTGTTTATTTTTGAAGTGAAAACTTCTTTAGGCGTGTTGTCGAGCACTTTTTGGTAGGGGGTAAAAATGTAGATTCACGCGACCGACATGCTCGCGAACAGCGACATGCTCGCGAACATATAAATATACTACATTCGAAATTTAACTTTAACGCCTTAGTGTTAAGGTTTATATTTTAATAACTTTAATTAAAACAAAATTTAATAAAAAAATTAAATCGTTTTCACTTCTATTGGCAGTCCCTCTGACTACCAATTTTTTTATATTTATTATTGCACTTAAGATACGTCAGTGTAGTAAACATTAGAAAACCTGATGTCATCATTTTTAATGACAGTTTCATTCATATTTTTTAAAGATCCAGTTGGAATTTCTTAAATCCTAGAAGGTACACAATTAGGAACATTTCCTCCAAATTTTGATTCACTAAATCTACCAGTTTTTACCATGATATAAAAAGCTAAGTGCAGGTAATATTTGCTAAGTGAGGGTTCCATTGCTTGGAAGGAAACTTATAAAAATATATTTGATTCAATTAATATATATGATCTCAAATACAAACCCCAGGCTAAACAGAAACACCAAACATAGTTAAAGGTTTATTTCCATTTTTGAATGGAACCCTAAAATTAATTTATATAAAAATAATTAAATAATAATAAACATCTTAAAATCAACTTACAGGGCCTTTTCTTAGCAATTCCTTCAGTAATGTTTGTCCTGTGTAGCATTTTTCTTTGAATTTGTGAAATCTGTGCAACAATGTAGCACATTCAAAGCAAAAGTAATGTGGCAGCTCATCTGTTTCGCTCACCTGTAAAATGGATAATATCATATTATTTGGCTATATCTGTACAAGAACTGATCGAAAAACCGATAGATGTTGGGGTCCCAAAGTGCTGGAATGCCAACCTCTCTCTACAAAGCGCAGCGTAGTCAGAAATCTCCCACTTGTTGGACAATATTGATATAATTATCACATTGTGATTATCAAACTTATTGTAAACTAGCTGATGCCCGCGACTTCGTCCGTGTGGAGGCTGTACATCTAAGCCACTTTGCTATCAGGCCTTACCATCAAATTCACAACCATTCTAAATCTATTGTTTTTATGTAGATAACTAGGTAGGCTTAAGACGTTCGACACACGAACACACGAACTAAATCTAAATATATAAAGGAAAAGGTGACCGACTGATCTATCTACTATCAAATCATTGGACAATGGACGCATCGGGCTGAAATTTGACTTGCAGATAGCTACTATGACGTAGACATAATATAATAATAATAATAATAATAATAATAATGTCTTTATTAAAGATAAAAATCCACTGTTAATATAATATATAAGAACAAAATAATGTAAAAATAAAATAAAATTAAATAGCCTTAAACATAGCACATGCTATATTTCTTACATCTAACCCTACTTCTTATTTGCGTCTCGGTGTACAGAGCGCCAGTGATTAATTATATCACCGGACATATCCTCACCGATGACCCTAAGGATGACATTGTTTGACTGTCGCAATCGCTCCCAGAAGGAAGCTATTCGAATAATAACAAATAAGAAAAAAAAATTGAAAATTCAACCCCTAAGGGGGTAAAATAGGGGTTTGAAATTTGTGTAATCCACGCGGACGAAGTCTCGGTTATAAACTAGTTATTGTTAAAGATGACTCGTTTATTGTGATGTAAATTGACAAGGTATACTTACTTTCAACGCTATAACTTCCTCATAGTACGATTTTAGTTGAAATTGTTCGTAATTGTAAACTTTAGATTCGGTACGTAAACATATCCGGCATATTTTTAATTCCGCCATATCTATGTTATTCCATATAGATAATTAACTAAGAAGCATAATAATTACATCGAACAGAATCTAGAATTAAGAAACTACTCAAAAACTAATAAATATTAATATTTCACTATCAAGTACATCAAACATCAAATTCAATCAATTCCAGATCAATTCAACACCAAATGGCAAATTCAAATGACGTGCGCCTGTGCAAAACAGTGCAAAAATCTTAAAACATAGACAGAGAAAGACATATAGACAGAGCGTCAGCGTATACAGTATGCGATAGTCTTAATGCGATATTTTCTGGTAAATAAGTATTTTTGAATAGAAAACTTCTATTTTTGGTAGGGGTTAGAAATGTAGAAACGCAACGCGTGACCAACACCGTAACCAAAATCTCGCGCCGTGACCGATACCTCGCGTTATTACGAAGACAAAAGGTCTTAAATATAAATACAGCACATTCATAATTCAACTTTAATGCCTTAGTTTTAAGGTTTATGTTTTAAGTATTTTATTGAAGTGAAATCTTCTTTAGGTGCGTTGAGCTGTTTTTGGTATTAGCGTTGCGTAGCGACAATGTAATAATAATACCACAGGTGAGTGAAATGTGTATATACGCTAATGCCAAGGAGTGACAGAGCGAGAAAATGTTCTCTTGTCCTACTCAGCGTATCACTTTTTATTGTTTGACCTATGCGACAGTTTAGGTTTTTGTTATTCGCCCATATTCGTATGAAATCGGAATTGGACAAAGTGGTAACTGTGCTCGTAGCTTACGAAAAAAGTGGTTTAACTTATAGATGATGGTGTATTGTTTTAGGCTGCAAAAGCCGAACTGAACGTAAATACATAACCTAATAAGTAAGTTTACAATTTTTACCTGGTTGTTACAAATAAAAACAGGCTATATTTGTAAAGACTCGCATGAATGCTACTAAGTATAGAAATAACAAATAAAAATTGGTAGTCATAGGGACTGCTGATAGAAGTGAAAACTAAATCCATTCAATTTTACTTCACAATAAACATTTGAGTTTCTGACTGGGAAATGTAGAAAGAGGTATTATAATATTATCAACAACTTCAGTTAATTATGCACCTTAGGACTAACACATAAAGCTACATTACAATGGGAAAATATTAATTTATAAGTCGTTCTGTCATCAGAGAAAACGTAGGAATAACCCTTCAATCTAAAATAAAAAGTAATTTTTTAAATATGTGGTTTAAGATATTTATTGTCTCAGAAAGAATTTTACAATTCACTTATTTGAGACTTACAGGCTAACATTACTTATTAAGTACAAGATTTGGTATGTTGAGCGCACAGGATTAAGTTTACTATAACTATTAATTCTATACTATTACTATAATTAACAACAAACATACAATTCTAAACCAAATATCAAATCAATTTCTCTTATATTTATAATGAGGGTAGTCTTAGGCATTAGCTGTACGATTTGAACAAAACATATAAAGTACACGGACAGTCTGCCACGGAACTGTGTGAACATGGATATATTATCTTAACTAGAAGTGACCTGAGTTTAATTATTCTATCATACTTATTAAGTATTTACTTTTTAGGTATTTATTTAAGTATTTTAAGTATTTAGTTTTGATGGGATAAGTAAATTTTAAGTAATTTTTGAAGGTGTTCCTTGTTAGGCATTTTTTTATATAACTAATGTATATGTTTAACTGTGTGTTTAAGTTTTATATGTACAAAAATATTCCTTATAAAATAAACCTTAAAACTAACGCATTAAAGTTTAGTTTCGAATGTAGTATATTTACATTTAAGACCTTTTGTTTTCGTAACAACGCGAGCATCTCGCTATTCACGAGCATGTCACTGTTCACGAGCATGTCAGTCACGGTTACGCGAATCCACAATTTAACCCCTACCAAAAAGTGCTCAACACGGCTAAAGAAATTTTCACTTCAAAAAATACTTATTTACCAATAAGAAAATATCGCATACTATATACGCTGACGCTATGTCGATATCTGTTTCTCTGTCTACGGCGTAGTAGAATAGAGTGAAGACCTTGTCTCTGGTACCACTACAGACTCAGAGTTATGAATATATAGTTACTCTATGGTAAGGAGGAACTTCTTTTTCTGGTAGGTGGAAGCAATGTTTATTCATTGGGTGGAAGGAACCTGTCTATATTCAATGTACTCTGTGGAACCTGTGGAAGGAACTGCTAGAAATTTTAGTAACGCCATCTAGTTCGAAAAGCGGACAGCGCTATGGCGGGGACAAGGACAGGCGGGAACAGGTGAGGGGCATGCCCTACAAGTCAGACGCCCAACTTTTTCTATGAAAGGGCCCACCTAGTACCTACATATATATCACAATTCACAGAGTACATTGAATATGATATTATAATATCGATGCACACCACACAGTAAACAACACGTGTTGAAAGAAATCTTCACACACACCGCGACGATCGTGAAAAATTCAGGCGTGGATTGTACCCACTTCTAAATACTAATGCTTTTATAACCGACTTCCAAAAAAGGAGGAGGTTCTCAATTTGGCGCGTATGTTTTTTTTTTAGTTATGCGTTCGCGCTTTTCGAAGACAGAAACAATTGGTTTTGTTGTTTGGAACAAGGGGAACTTACTTATAATACGCAGACTATCAAGGAGCTAGTGATCTTGCTTTTGTGTCGTTTTCTTAACTTGCCCAATCGGAAATCGAACCCTGACGCAGTAGTAGGTACTGTACCACCGGTCATATAATAAAAGTCTTTAAAAGTTTAATTATTTGATCTTTATTTATTAATATCGAACCGCCCTGGCTTCGCACGGGCAGTAGGCTTTATTTATTATTAACGACTCGCGCCGGCTTCGCACGGGTAGTACGGTACCTACCTACCTACTAGTCAAATATTATTTTTTAGTGGTTATTTATTTAATAGTCGTAATGTCCACGTCCCATAATAGTTTCATGTTTGAAAACCATTTCAAACTATCGATTGAAATAAAAAAGTGCGTCGAATTTGATGACGTCACAATTCAGTAAGTAGTTAAGTAAGTGTAATATTATGTCCCCATTACACAGGTTTAATAAAAAAATATTACCTACTGCTACGATAATATAACTGCACCTGTTCAAAACGTAGAGAGGTATTTTAACCACTCATTGTCTGAGACAAAGCTCCCTTGACACCGGAATGTTCATTGTATGTTCCGGTGTTATAACAGAATAAAAGTACTTACATACTGAATGCATAACATTTTGTAACGAAATATCCGTGGCCTGCCAGCTGCCTTCAGAGTTTAGTCACCAAATGAGAACATGAAGTATTTTTAACATAGCATTAGCACGTAAGAGGTACCATTTGTTACTGCCAGTCTTATTAATTTACCTACTCTTACCTTTTTTTTTTTTTAAATTCACTACAAGCTAGCCCTTGACTGCGATCTCACCTGATGGTAAGTGATGATACAATAGATGGTAGCGGGCTAACCTGTTAGAGGCATGGCAGTTATATTAAACCCATACCCCTTCGGTTTCTACACGGCATCGTACCGGAACGCTAAATCGCTTGGCGGCACGTCTTTGCCGGTAGGGTGGTAACTAGCCACGGCCGAAGCCTCCCACCAGACCAGACCAGGGGCAATTCAGAAATTATAAATTCCCAAATTGACGCCGGGGATCGAACCCGGAACCTCCGCACGTTAAGGCAACAGCGCTACACACTGCGCCACGGAGGTCGTCCAATATTATTCTTCTATTTTTTTATTCTTATATTTATAATATTAGTATAATCATACTAATATTATTATAAATGCGAAAGTGTATTGGTTTGTTGGTTTGTCCTTCAATCACGCCGCAACAGAGCAACGGATCGACGTGGTTTTAGGCAGGACCTGAAGAGTGACATAGGCTACTTTTTATCCCGGTTAATTAAGGAGTTCCCACGGGATTCAAAAAACCTTTAACCACAAACGAAGTCGCGGGCATCAGCTAGTAAGGGAAATAAAAATTCTCCCCTTTTGTAACCAAAGCAGTTAGTATTTAGTAACACGTAAAAGAATATGGGATGTTATTACTGGCAATATTTATAACGGATAGTAACATGGGTAAAGAATGATTAATACTAACTGTGTGTGTAAGGTATTTTTTGCACGGATCATAGCTTCTATGATCTTCTTCATAATTTTTCTTTCATCTGTGCTATAGGTAAGTCGTTGCTTCGTACCAAATTTCAAGATTCTGAGTTCACGGGTTGCGAGTGTCGAAAATTTGCAGCTTATACGTCTGTATCTTTTGATTGCGTTGGCTTAGAAGTTTGATTTTTCCACAGCTCCAAGAGACAGTAAACCTGAGTATTTGATATGAATTTCAGCTTGATTCATACGTTCCTGAGAAACACAGACGACGGACAACAAAGTGATGCTTGATGGGTTCCGTTTTTTCCTTTTGAGGTACGGAACCCTAAAAACGAAAAACTTAATGGTTTGATCACTGAAAAGTGAAAAACAAAGATAGGCCTAAAGTGCTATCGTAACAAACAATGCAGCAAGTCATGTCAGATAAGCTATGCGACGACTAATGGATATGGACGGGCCTTGGTTTGAAGGCCTATTCTGTGACTTGAGCGTAACTTTTTTGTGTTTGTGAACAAAAGTTATTCACGTTTATATTCAATGTGTACTAAAAAGTTTAACAGCGTCCCTAGCGAGCTATTTTAGAAACTTTGTCTCTCCATACAGTAGGTATGCAAATTGGTTACTCTGTGAACGAGGTTTGTTTATTCAAAAACTTTGCTTTGAGGCGCTGCTTTACGACTAAAACTGCATAAATAAATACCTCTACTCGTAGACGTAGACGCTACGCTACGCGTATTTTAGACACTGTGCTACGAAACACGTCTTGACCAAAGTTAAATAGCGACAGTTTTGCTTGCCGTCTACCGATAGACGTCATAGGTCTTTTGTAGGGACTTCCACAGTTCTCGGTCTTGTGCCGCCTGGATCCAGCGACTCGTTTTTCCCGCCTAGTGGGGGGGTCTTGCCAACGCTACGCTTTGTGCGAGGGGTCGTCATTCCAGCACCTTGGGACCCAAACGTTCATCGGTTTTTCAAACTATGTGTCCCATCCATTGCCACTTTAGCTTCGCAATACGTCGAGGTATGTCGGTTGACTCTGGTTCTCCTACGGATCTCTTCTAATAGGGATACTCGCATCGTAATTCATTGTCCTCGCCCGCTGAGTGACCCTAATATCTTATAATATAAAGCCAGACCCAAAATATCTCCTGCATATAAAATGTAAAAAATTATAATAAAACTAGTTGTTCCTCTTTGTCATTCTCCCACAAGCATCTTTCATCTGGCGTATCGTATCGCAGACACTAATCTAGTCCGAAACTATTCTTTGAAAATTATTTGCTTTATCTCTCTAAGTAAGATAAATTATAAAGGTAGGTAGGATTTTGCTGCCATTACTGAATGCGGGCAGCGGGCTTTCCCTTGATACCCGGTAATTAAATCTGAACTAATATTACCAGTTTTAATGTTGTGGTACATTTTGTTAACGTAGACGTACGTAAATTTGTTCTGAAATCAAGTTCTCCAGGCTGCCAGCTTCTGGCTTCATCATCAGACTACGGATATCATCTAGGACCAGAGTAGTTACTTGTCAAGACAAATCAAATGAGTCCAAAATTGATGGGGTTAATACGTTAGGGTTAATTATTACAGAGTTCCCATAATAGCCCTCCATCTCCATCATCAGATCAGCTCCATGTTATAATGTTATAATGTTATAATGTAAAGCTATGTAATAAAAAAACTTTGTTTATCCCAGTGGTTCCTTCAGGTTTTGAATTTCAAAATCACTGAGCATTAGGCATTCCCTGCCATCCATACTAATATTATAAATGAGAAAGTGTGTCTACGCTCTTACGGCCCAACTACTCAACCGATTTTGATAAAACTTGGTACAGAGATAGTTTACATCCCGGGTAAGGCAATAGGCTATTTTTTATCCCGGAAAATTGAATAGTTCCCGCGGGAATAAACAAACATCAATTCATGCGGACGAAGTTGCAGGCATCGTATCGTAGATGTATAATTTTAGAAGATCTAATACCCTATTTCGATGTTCCCTGCATTCACAGATCATCGGTGCCTGAATTACACGTCTTAAGTATATTATTCAGTCATGTGAATATTAGGAAATATCAATCCCCAAAAATTGCAAAATTATAATTCCTATAGTTCTCAGAATAATAATATTGTAGGTATCTCGATTTCCTGTAAATCATCTGGCCGGAAGCTTTTAAAAAGGCGTCGGTCTTTCTGATCGGGCATACAATTTGACGTGAAAGCGGATTGGATGGGGATTTATTGGCATTATTCCTAAGCTATATTCTGTCAAACGGGCAAACTGATTGAACGCAACCTTTATAACTTGGTATAATTTGATTTTACTGGATAATGCCCGCGACTCTATTCACTTGAAAAGTCTTCTTGAAAAGCCTGGTAACTAATATATTTCCGGGATAAAAAGTAGCCTTTGTATGTATAAGTTATATCTATAACTCCACTTCAGCCTCCCGCCGTTGGGCACAGGCCTCAACCCTCGTCCCTCATAGAAGAGAGGTAATTAGAGCTTAGACTCACCATGCTACGCGTTGGCAGGCTTTGAGGACTATTATCATGTTAGTGATAATAACCGGGACCGACGGCTTAACGTGCTCATTATATCTATTTCAATATCTCCACATCTACTCGTATATATCTATATCAATTTCATAAAAATACGGATGGTTCAGGGTATCTACCTATATGCACGATGGTAGGGCGTTCAACTGGAGCGGGCTATATAGGTACCTATCAAAAACGTAGAAAAAATATATCAGTTTAAAGATGTAATATCGGTAATAACATTGAATGTTAATCACAACCAAACAACGCTTACAAATCTTAGGCAGAAGATATGCAAGCATATGAAGTGCAACTTTTTTCTCTTGCTGATGCAAATACATAGACTTTGATTGACACTTCACATTTTTAGTAAGTATTCCATGTCTATGAGACTACATAATATTATGTTGTTATACCATAGAACATCTACATTCGTGATTCATCATTCAGGTCAACCGCGTTCGAATATTATACCTAATAAACAATGCATATGTAGCTGGATTGTTTAATTACATTTATAAGGGGTTTTTTATGTTAATGTCGGGAACTATTTCGTCGGGTATGGTTTATAAAACAAGTGATGTGTCGGCATCACGCAAGTTTTTGGGCGGCCAAGCCCGGCCGTAGGACTGGCGTGTAAGTCATAGCACGTCAGGCTTAGAAGCCTTGGTTATTTTAGTACCAGGCCAAATAGAGTGGCGTGAATAAACGTTTTACTAAGAAAGATGAATTTTTTATACTCGTTTGCGTCATTTTTACAGGGCAGGACTTTGTATAAATGCCGTACATATAGTTGGTTAAAATATGTTGGAAGACCTTTAGGTATCATAGATATTTTGACCACGTTGAACGTAGAGTAGGTACGAAGTAAATATTACATATATGTACTAGATTATGCCTGATACTTCATCCGCGTGGATGAATTTTTTTTAATTCCCGCGGGAGCTCTTAAATTTTCCGGGATAAAAAGTAGCCTATGTCCTTCCTCAGGTCAGGATACAACCTATCCCTGTACCAAGTTTCATCAAAATCGGTCGAACAGATGGGCCGTGAAAGCGTAGCAGACAGACAGACATATTTTCGCATTTATAATATTAAGTATGGAATTAGTATGGATTGTGGTACAGGTCCTGATCGAGAAGTAGAGACTTGGGCCGTAGCGTAGATTTAATGTACTAAGTAGGTTTTCCTACGAAGCCCACTGGCAAGGTATTCCGTAAAATAGGTAAGTTTAAATCAAATTTTATATTAGCTTAGGTAAGTATATAAACAAAAAAATATATTTAATTTTCCTTTGATTTTAAAGAAACAATTTTAAATGTATAAAAAATAGTAGAGTAAAAATAAAAAGATGAATTAAAAGACAATTTTGACCATAGAAAAAAATAATTTTGACAATAAATTCCTTCTAATTTACTCTATAACAAAAACGTTATTTAAATAATTCTATTGGAAGGTAGAATCGATGGACAACCCGCACTGGTAAACGCAGCGTTGGTAGGCCTCCTGCCTCCTATACTATAGGTGGGCGGACGACATCAAACGAGTCGCAGGGAGTCTCTGGTTCCAGGTCAAAGATAAATATGTACAGATCTAGGTGGCGCAAAATCATGGCGTGTATCAAGAGCAATAATTGTATTTTATGATAATTTGCACACCATATATGATTAGTAGATTGTGGCTCGATACTATGACTTTATTGTAAGAACTTCCTTTGTAACTACTATCAGCATATAAAATATTATAAATGCGAAAGTGTGTTTGTTTGTTGGTTTGTTGGTTTGTCTTTCAATTACGCCGCACCGAAGCAACGGATTGAGGTGATTTTTGGCACGGGTATAGATGAGGACCGGAAAGTGACATAGGCTAGTTTTTATCACGGAAATTCCCGCGTGAATAACAAAAACCTTAAACCACGCGGACGAAGTCGCGGGCATCAGCTAGTCAGCATATAAATATTTATTATATTATGATTATGTGGAAGTCGTTGCAAGAGACATATGACCAACCGTTGATGTCAATTGGCTGAAGACGACGACAAGAAGGTACGATCTTACTTTTCTACCAGCCAAGACATGGAACATCGACAGGTAAGTAGATATAATGCTTAGAGACGGGTTAAATTGTTATTGGCCTAAGCATAATATTGCGGCGGATTCCGTAGAAAAATAAAATTGAGTGATAAATAATAACTGACACGACTCAGCCCGCTCTATTTCCAGTCAAAGGTAAACATGTTAAATTTTAGTTTGCTTGTTTTATTATGCCATAAATTGTAAACAGCCGATTACTTTGTTCGACATTTTGTTTAAACTTCTAAATTGTTGTACCATTAACACTTACCTATACGTAAAAGTCGGACAGTTGTAAAAATTTCCTGCACAGTCAGTGTTTCATATTAAAGAATACTAAAACAAAGTACCTTACTCATGTGTAGGTACTTTTTGTGAACAAAAGTTGAAAAAGTCCGCTTAAGGATTTAACTTCGAGGACATAATATTGGCTCTTTGGAGAAATAATAACATAATCTATGCACTAATATTATAAATAAGTACAAAAGTTTGGATGGATGGATGGATGTTTGTTACTCAATCACGCCAGAATGGGTGAACGGATCTGGATAAAATTTGGTATAGAGATAGATAATAGTCCGGAATAACATATGGGCTACTTTTTAGGCGAAAATTAAGGAGTTTCCGCGGGAACCAAAAAAACCCCAATCCACGCGGACGAAGTCGCGGACATTAGCTAGTTACAATATTATATAAGTAAGCATACCCATATAAAGGGGTATCTGGTATAGGTACTCAATAGCTGTTGTCTCTGTGACAAAAAGATTAGGTCGGTAGGTACTTGCCCAACAGATTTGAAGATACAAAGGACATAGAAGCTGAGACGCCGAGATAGTTAATAATTACTGGTGTCGTATTTCTCAGTTATCACAGTGATAAATCAACTAAATTTCGGCAAACAGGGCTAACGAGGGTTTCACGTACATAGTACCTACAAATTAAAGCGTCTGTGACTCCAATTTCATTAGCACGTTAACATAAAGCTTCGTATATAAATACTTCAATCTTAGTGCGTAGCGCTGTGTATTGTAAATATGCAGGTTTGATTTCTGTGCCAGTGACGCGGCAGACATTTTTTATGTTTAAGTAGGTATATGTCACCGTAAAATTGTAAATTCCGTTAGATTGTAATCTAACTCTTTTTATCTTGATAGATTGTAAGCTGTCGAAAAAAAATTGTGAACCGTTCAATGTTCTGAGTGTAAATTTTTGAAATATTCATTGTATTTACGTTTTCTTGTCTCTTTCTTGTAGGTTAGATTAGGGTTCGAAATAAATAATATCGGGTTAATACTATACCTAACAGATTACAATCTACCGAAAAATAATGCGTTAAATTGTAATCTGTTGACCGTTTACATTACATTTGTATATATGTCGATTTTGTATATAATATATATACAAAATTGCTCGTTTAAAGGTATTAGATATAACATAAACTTCCGTCATGTAACTGTCGTATGTACTAGTTGAAATGTACAATATGTAACCAACCCCAATCATGTAGTTTGTAGGCATAAGCGCATAAGTACCTACATTATTCAACCTCAATACCAAATGGAACAAATAATACATTGACAAGTGCCGTAAACGTCTGTAAAGTGCCGATACAACTTAGGCAATCGTGCAAGTTTGTGCTAACTTACAAACAAACGCGGCTGTAATAGACACATTAGACCTAAGTTTGATGAAATTTAATGGGTCATGCCCAAACTCGTAAACTGCTATCTGTACAAGGATGTTTGAATGGGAACGCTTGTGCCCTTCACATATAAATCGACTACACAACAAAGAAACTAGGGTAGCTAGGTTTGACGACCTCCGTGGTGCACTGTGTAACGCTGTTGCCTTAACGTGCCCTCGTCCTGGGTTCGATCCCCGGCAGGGTAAATTTCTGAATTTTCCCTGGTCTGGCCTGGTGGGAGGCTTCGGCCGTGGCTAGTTACCACCCTACCGGCAAAGACGTGCCGCCAAGCGATTTAGCGTTCCGGTACGATGCTGTGTAGAAACCGAAGGGGTATGGGTTTAATATAACTGCCATGCCCATAACAGGTTAGCCCGCTACTATCTTAGACTGCATCATCACTTACCATCTGATGAGATCGCAGTCGAGGGCTAGATATAAGGATAAAAAAAAAGCTGAGCCTTTCCATATTATTTTTACTACAGAATATATAATATTATTTTACTAAAAGAAAATATTTGAAGAACAGGGTAAAATGTGTAGTAGGTATTTCATAAAAGCGCAAGTCACAATCAGTGTTGTTGAACCTGACAGTCCCAGAAGTACCTACCTATAGTTAAATACCTCACCTATCCTCTTCTTCTCGCTCCGTTTCCTCAACTTTGCCTGGTGGGAGACTTCGGCCCTGGCTAGTTACCACCCTACCGGCTAAGACGTGCCGCCAAGCGATTTAGCGTTCCGCTCCGATGCGGTGTAGAAAACGAAGGGGTATGGGTTTAATATAACTGCCATGCCCCTAACAGGTTAGCCCACTACCACCTTAGACTGCATCATCACTTACCATCAAGTGAGATCGCAGTTAAGGGCTAGCTTGTAGTGGATTAAAAAAAAAAAGTCCTGGAGTTATTGCTTTGTCTTCAGGCAGGTACCCGATACCTTACTTTATTATACCTAAGGACCAATTGTTCTCTTGTCAATAGCGAATATTGATTTTCAGGCGAATCTCTAGCGTTGTTAGGCTCACGTTTTCATCCATATCCCGAGTTGGTGCATATTTGGTACAGTGACATAACAACAATGCTTTCACGTTTTGCACATTTTGCTTTCAAGTTTTTAATATTTTCTCTAGAGTGCATTTAGCTAGAGGTCTAGTTCACACCAAGCGATTTATTCGGGCTAGAAACTTGTCCTATCTGAAACCTTCAGCGAGAATAGAGAGCTAATGATGCACGACTTGGATTTTATATTTTTTTTATCACTCATCCGTCTCCTTACATCAGAAGTCTCAAGAGGCAAGATGTCTATTTAGTAGAGTTTCATAAACGCGCTCGTTCGCGTTAAATAACGCGGAGTCTTGTCTGTAAGAATCGGTGAGTCGGTGAGCATATATCACCAAATATTATTTTAAACAAGGGAAACCCCCATTATATTATTTTATTAGCCCTTTGATCAACGGAATTGTAACCTGGAGAGTGACATAGGCTACTTTTTGTCCCGGAAAATTAAGGAGTTCCCGCGGGAATAAAAAAACCTAAACCACGCGGATGAAGTCGCGGGCATGTTCCACCATGTGGATGTTAGCAATAAGTTTTTCTTTTTGTATTTTTCATGAAACAATAAAGACATTTTAAAAATCAAAATCTATCGATTTAGATTTTTAAAGGTTTTTTATTACATGAAATACTTTATAAAAGCCCGGTGTGCCTGCACTACAAACTTTTATGACGCAGAATGAAGAAGCATTAGAAGTGTATTTGAAGAAAAGTCTGCAGTAACAAGTTTTATCCTCTATGTACGACTTAAGTGATGCTACGGTCGATGGCCCCTACATCTTTCATCGTTATGTGGTGCTTTACTGTCCTTAGTCCTGATCTTTAATATATTATGTCGTATGCATAAGTAAAAGCGTTTTGATCAAGATTTTAAAAGTGCGATTTTAGGATAACTTAAGTAACCGGCATTATCCAAGACACTGCTACGCCAGATGTGTCGTCGTCTGAGTAATGAGTCGTGTTCTGAATAATATATATTTAAAACTTGCGGGCCCGACAGACGTTGTCCTGCCCTGAGGTGCGATTGTGTAAGAATTGTCGATCAAATCGTCAAAGTTCGGCGTCAAAGTAAAATAAACCATAACAGCATTGAATTAGAGCTCAATTTCGTGTATCCATTCTCATACGTTTAGGTATGTACGATACACTAAACGGATGAGAATGAAAAAACATATATATTAATCTATACTAATATTATAAATGCGAAAGTTTGGATGGAAACGGATCTGGATAAAATTTGGCAGAGAAATAGATTATAGTATGGAATAACACATACAAGGAGTTCCTGCGGGAACCAAGAAACCTCAATCCACGCGTACGTAGTCGCTGGCATCAGCTAGTATTATAATTTGGTACCTATCACTATATATATGTTCTAGTTATATATATTATATTCAATTTTAATGTGTATACACCTACACCAGACTTATTATCTACTACGCAGTTCGCAATGGTATAATTTTACGGTTCCGTTGATCAGCGTCGAATTGAAATTCAATTTAGTATTTGAATTCTAAATGTGCTTCATTCGAATGGAATTCAAGTAACTAGTTAAATTATGCACGTTAGAATCTAGGCACAAGAAAACACGAGTATATTTTGTTCTTGAAAAGTTTGTAAGGGTAGTTTTAAAGGCGATCGCATACCACGACACGACTCCCAAAAAGCGCCAGAGCCGCATGAATAAGTTACGTGTTTTGCTCAACTTACTGCTTACCCATAAGGAGAATAAGTAACTTCTCACTGAAACGCATAATAATTATAGGAAGTTGTTACCGGGAGTTAACGATAAAAATATTATGATACGAGTGGAAAACCTAAATAAGTTACGTCTACACCGCCGGAAAATACGTAAAACTTCCAGAAAATGTCTGCGATTTGTTTATCTTTAAGGCCAAGGAAAATTAGATTTTTATTATTTTCTGAGTTCGTTCGTTCTATTTGCAGCCTAAATTGCAGCATGTATTTAAATACTGAATTATTTGTTACTGCAATATATTAGCAGGTCACCAGCAGGATTCGAACGCATCGGGCGCATCGAGGAAATATATCACAAAAACTATCGTATGAAAACTTCGTTGTTCAGGGCACAGTATATACGTATATTATTCGGTGGCCTGACTGCAGTGATGTCTTCCAGGTAGCCCAAGCCGTTAGAGAATAGCCTGTTGCGGTAGATACGTAATTTCAATATAGAAAAATGCATTTGTTGCGGCCTTGGCGTCTTTGCGTCCGTGTTCGAGCTTAAATAAATCGATTCAATCGTAAAAAGGGTTCCATTTAACTGTAACCGCACCAAAGAGATCGTGGACTGCGAGTGCTTTCAAATGGGTGGAAATAAAAGAAGCTTAAGTAACAGCATGATAAAATCCACTGAGTGAATTCTTTTATCTTACTCATTTTATTAGGGGCGTGAAATTGTCCCTGCTAGCTTTCTTACGTGCGGTGGCATATTTCAGCTTGGCTGTATTACAAGCTAATGCAAACAGGTTCAGTATCCGCAGATTTTCTAAAATTACCTAAGATTTCGTCAATTATTATTATTGTTCGTTATTAATCTTCTTCGATTAGTCCTGTATATTTTTGTATTTTCTTGTCTCTAAACGAGCAATATTGTAATAATAATTGTTAGTATCTATAAATTCTCAATTGATCATCATCATCCACCTATCGCCGGCCAACTACTTAGTACTGGTATTCTCTCAGAATGAGAACGGTTAGGCCATACTCCACCATGCCGCTGGCTGAGTACGGGTTGGCAGACTACAACGTACGTTTGAGAATATTATGGAGTACTCTGTGGTTGTAGGTTTATGGTTTCCTCACGATTTGTTCCTTATCTTAATCATGATTATTAAGATTCCTTAAAACACACATGGTTTTGTGAAAAGTTAGAGGCGCAATGTGCATGCTCGAGGTCCAATGTATTCTGTGGCTGTATTCTTATTCACTTCAAACACCGATAACCACCTATTCCGAATGAAATAAACCTTCCTAGGAATTTGTTAATTTCAGTACGAAAATACGTTACGTAAATGGTATGTTTTAATGTTTACGCTAACGATATTGTCGAGAAAAACGATTAACTTTTTCTTAAACACCAAAAACATTAGCGTCATGCCCTTGACGAAAAAGTAAGTTTAACCGCACCTACACTGCGGTAGAGTGGAAAGCTTATTTGGTTGCTAACAGAACCGCTGACGCGACGTTTTTCATCTTCTTACTATAATTACCTATATCTAGAGTTAAATAATAACAATGAACCTATTTTATTCAATATTTAAAGGTAATTATTAATACCACTGCCTATCATTACCTCATTACCCATAATATTTTAAATGAGTGTCGTTGTTGGATTTTTAGTTTTTTCTTCAAGGTGTAACAGAGCGACGAATCGATGTTATTTTTTTGGAAGAATAGAGTTAAAGACCTAGAGATATAGCTGTTAAAGACTACAATATCAGCTGTATCTCTAGGTCTTTATCTCTATCCTTGCAATAAAATAGCATTGAGTTCTTAATTCTGAAAATAAAGGAGTAGGTACCCCGGGAGATCTCTACTACTTAATAAAAAGGTAGCTTTACAAAAAAACGTCAAAATATGTTAATAAGATGGGACGTGTAAAGGTAGCATACAAACAGAAACAGACATAAAGACAGACACAGTTTGGCATTTAAATAGCTATTTATGCAACTGTATCGTAATGAGGGTCATTTTAATTCGAGTGCTGTTTTTTGATACGAGGCTTGCCGAGTATCAAAATAGGATAGTACGAGAATTAAAATGACTAATTACGTACAGTTGCATACAAGATTTTATCTACGACAAGGACGTCTTTATAATTTTTTACTTTGTAAATTAATAAAAAAGTCAAATCAATTGACTGGTTGGGAAAGTGCCAGAACCCAGAGCCGCTAAGCTATAGGTATCCTATTTATGAAGATAACCATATCGATACAGCTACGACTCATAACGATACAGCTCCCATACAACGAACTGTATCGTTATGAGAAGCAAACACGAAAGAGGGTTCAATTCGATATAGTTGTCAAATTCGAAATTGGAACTTTTCGATGCTGGAGTAGATAATTAGTAGATTATACACCAAGGGGATAAAGCACTGTTGTAAGTCATGGGCGCTACATTGAATCCTGAACGTAACGAAGGACTCCAAATTTAATTCCCGAGCGCAGCGAGGGTGTTATAAGTTAATACCCGAGCAAAGCGAGGGAATTAATATTGAGTCCTGAGTGCAGTGAGGGATTCAAGCGCCCAAGAAAAAAACAGTTTTATCCCCGTGGTGTATACTCTACTTTTCTCACTTTATGCGAGACAATAAAAAACCAGGCTTAGTGGATAGTGTTTATTACAGCAAATTAAAAGTGCAAATTGATATTGGAGACATTAGTCCAATTATGGAAAGATAACGTTATATTTTTATTTGGTACGTTTATCGAGTTTGGTACGTTTGAGCTAGAGTTTATTTGAGTTGTGATAGAATCTTCTAAAGGTACTACTAGCTACGGCTATAGCACATTCTTCCAGCTGGCGTGGCCTACTCGATTTGACAAACAAACGAAGTTCGTCTCAGTGCGAATCTAGTGGGCCACGGCCTATATAGCCACTTCTTTCAGCTGGCGTGGCCTACTCGATTTGACAAACAAATGAAGTTCGTCTCAGTGCGAATCTAGTGGGCCACGGCTTCGGTTTTAGAAAATCGAGTTGGCCGCGCCCGCTGAGAACACATTATGTTTAGCGAAATTAGACTTTATCGACATTGCAATAAGAATTATGAAAGTGAAAATCACATTATTGACCAGCGGGTTATAATGAAATTCAATAGAACATTATAACCCGGCTAAAGCCAAGAGATATAATGTCTTGCTTTCGGTAAGGTTTACATGACATATAATGGGGACTATCGTTTCTTTGCTCACCAGTTGGCGCCACTGTTGACTAAGGTCCAGAGGTATAGCTGTCAAAGGCGACTTTATAAGATTGGCGCCGAAACAAAGTTTTAAATCTTGAATCTCATTAAGTTTATTAATTACTAGCGATCCGCCCCGGCTTCGCACGGGTAGCACTAATAATCCTAATATATACCTACCCAATATATCCAGTGGGCAGCAGCTTACATTTTAATATTACATTGTAAGAGTACGCCCCGTCCTCGTTATTTCTATGATATCTCATAAGCTATTTATCTAAATTAAATGGTGTATAGGACAATTTTTATCTTAGTTAAATACTTGAGATGATTAATATATTTATTTTGATAAGGATTAATACTATGTCTGTAAAAACACCTTCGCAAGTAAAGCATTGGTTTAGACCAAATTTGAAAATCATAAAAATGGTTATTGTGAGTCAACTTTTTAAGAGGAACAATTCCACCATACATTGTTTTCGTGTAACTTTACGAGAAGAGACGATTTTTTCCGACTTAGTTCACATTATTGCAATTTTCGTAAGGATCTCTAATTTTTTTGAAAATAAAGTACCTATAGCTAATGTTACTCATCCATATTTGCGATAATTTCACGAAGGAGATCACTTTTCAACAGGTAAATTAAAGAAATTATAATTTATGTCACGAAGCCCGCTAAAACCAGTGAAAAGTGAATGTTAATGGACCTCACGCGACACCAGCGCCTCTAGTGGCAAATTCACACGCGATAGCCCCCATTCGGCATTGTCGAGCATGTGGTGTGAAAATAATATTATGTACTTGTTAGTTATTACCTAACGGATTAACTATGTACTTAATAGGTAATCAATAACTAATACATATTACTCTCTATAGTAGAAAAACCTTCCTGAGTTACAAACCATGGCAATATAAGGGTTGGCTGAATAGTGATTGGGGTCTTGCATGATTAATTTACTAAATTTGGTGTAAAGTGCCTTCCCGGTTGAACAAGGAGGAAGGAACATTAATCAACCGATATGCTATTTATTATTGAAGCTGGAAAAAACCTTGCAAAAAAGGTTTGCTTTAAAAACCTTCTTTCTTTCTTAATTTTGTATATAATTTATTTTTCTAGCCATCTAGCTTGACTACGTGCCCACATTGGGCCAACAATCATTTGCATAATTTGGGTTAACGCAGTAATACAGATTGCGCCCTCGTAACCCCCCGATTGTTTATAGGTATGTACGATACCCTAAACGGATGAGAATGGATACACGAAATTGAGCTCTAATTCAATGCTGTTATGGTTTTTTTTACTTTGACGCCGAACTTTGACGATTTGATCGGAAATTCTTACACAATCGCACCTCAATTTTGCATAATTATTTTGCTTGTTGATTATTTTCAATTATTTTCAAAAGTAGCCTATGCCACTCTCTAGGTTCGTAACTAGTTCTGTTGTGGCATGATTGGAGGACAAACCGACAAAAAACAAACAGACTTTCACATACTTAAATAGATATTATTATGACGGCGGCTCACACTCTTTGTGTCATCAGTAAATATGAAAAGTATTATTTCCATGAGTTTGTAAATTCTCATAACAGGACTAATCGAATCTTTGACAACTCACAGGAACTTATGAAGTAACCTACATGTTGACTAACGTGACTCTGCTTTTTTACAGGTCAACGTTTAGAGAAAGACCATTAGATAAAGAATTTCAGACTAGATTTTGTAAAGTGCCATTTAAAAAATTTTGGGTGAGCAAGAGTTTAGAATCAATTTGAAAGATTTGGTAATTAACATTAAACTTCGATCATCTTATCTAGGCTTTTCCCTTAAAAGTCCAAAATTTGCTAAATTATCTGGCTCAGAATCTGGAGAAAACAAAAGAAGTAATTCTTTTGTTTTTGGTAAATAATCATTCTATAATTGAAGTCAAAATCAATTATCGTCGTCGAAAATCTAGAGATATGATTAGTCATAGTCATAGTCATTTATTTATTAAATATAGGTACACTGTAGGTACACTTATTTTCGTCTAAAAATTACATAAGTACTTAAAAAGCATGATGATGATAATGGGTAACGGTATCTTAAAACTAAAGCTACGAGGGTTCCAAACGCGCCCTGGTCTGAGAAGAGCCCACAACAAACTCAGCCGGGAAAATTTGATCGTGGGCCTCATCATTATCATCCGAGAGCCGCATTTTTTTATTTTATTTTTTTATTTTTAATCCACCGCAAGCTAGCCCTTGACTTCGATCTCACCTGATGGTAAATGATGATGCAGTCTAAGATGGTAGCGGGCTACCCTGTTAGGGGCAAGGCAGTTATATTAAACCCATACCCCTTCGGTTTCTACACGGCATCGTACCGGAACGCTAAATGACTTGGCGGCACGTCTTTGCCGGTAGGGTGGTAACTAGCCACGGCCGAAGCCTCCCACCAGACAAATGAGCATGAATGGCATGAGGTCCCAGGGCCGTATGTTTGACATAACTCCACTGGAGTCATTGAAGTATGTGCAATAATTACGACACGCCCGATGCTACTGACGTTACTCGCATTTTCCTTTTATTAATTTACACCTCCTGCGGTTCTTTTGACCTTATGGGATTTCTTCAAAACATTACCACTTTTTCATCGTACCTTTATTAGGATTCTTTTGTCTGACCTTTTCTGTCGTTTGGGCTTAATAAATTTATAGTTTGGCCTGTACAGGTGCATTCATTGCTTTTGCATTGCAAATGCCTTCATAGCAGTCTTTAGATACGTTTTATTTTGCGTGGGCGCTGAATATGTCACAATTTTTGTCGGCAGATGAAGTTTAGCGACGTTCTCGGTTAGCATAATTTACATTCGATATAACTTTTCCCCAGCTTATGCTGAAAATAACCTATTGCCTGTGGCATTTACCGATAAAGATAACTTTGAATTTACTTGTACGAATTCTTTTGCAAATTTTATTATTATCCACACAACAAATCTTTCAAATCAAAGCTGAACGAAGGTTTTTCACAAATAAAATCCATACTAAAATATTATAAATGCGAAAGTGTGTCTGTCTCTCTGTCTGTCTGTTTGCTACGCTTTCACGGTCCATCAGTTACACCGATTTCGATGACATTTGAAACAGGGATAGGTAGTATCCAGGAGTAGGACGTAGGACGAATCCCGGAAAATTAAAAAGTTGGGAATTAAAACTTAATCCACGCAGACAAAGTCGCGGGCATTATCTAGTGTTCCATAAAATATTTTGATTTTGTGCCACTTATGTCCAGTCCCAGTGGCTACCAACTCTGTCCGCCTAATAATCTTCCCAGGTTGTGGTTTTCCGGTACGAGATCTCCATTCAAGCAATATACTCCATATTCAATTGCATAGTATTGATTTTTCTTTGTTTCTATCCATCCTAATTATTTGAATTCAACGACCTCAATGTACATAGACGGGCCCTGTCAAACAAAGAATGTGAACTTATTTTACTAACGCCATCTGGTCTGAAAAGCGGGTCGCGCTTATACAGGTGAGGGGCACGCCCTACAAGTCGGACGCCCAACATTTTTCTATGAAAGGGCCCATCTAGTACCTACATAATATTATATATCGATATTTGAATTGGATATTGAAAAGTGTTTGAACTTTCTCGGAGTAAGTAGGTACCTAGTTCGGTTTGGTCGGGCTGCGCTGATGTGGTCGTTTGACAAAAAAATTATAGTGCATTTTGTTAGACCGGTCTGGGAGTTTCATCAGTTTGACGGCTTTAGCTTTGATTGTATATAGTTTGCTGGCAATACAAATATCGGTATATTGGTAGGTACTTCCTTTGACACCACCGCTCCCGTCATTCGCGTCGCGTCGATCACGCCCTTCATGCGGTTTCATCAAACGCTTTCAATTTTAATTAACTTTGAAACTAACTTTGTTTCAGCTCAGGTTATATTTGTAAACACATTTTATTGCCGAGAGAGGAGAGTGTGTTATTTTAATTTTAATTGAGTTTAGTTCCCTTTTTGAGGGCTGCGACCCACGTTCTGATTCCTACCTGGTTCAAAGGTTATCTATTGGCATTCAGCGTGGCAATGCTGCAAGCTTGATGGGTACCTTTGGCCCAAGGGCAACCAAGGGTGGTCTTTTTGATTAGGGTTTAATTTTTATATTTTGTTAGTAGGTATACCTATGTAAGGATTTGTTTTATAGTTAGTTTAATATTTAGTTTTTGTATTTTAATTTATTGTATAGTTTTAATTTTAATCTACGAATAATTTTAATTAAGTAAGAGATTTTACTCTGTGTTGGCGATTTATTTATTTACTGTAACATAATTAGGTACCGAGAGCAAGCTTATCTTCAAAGTCAAGATTAAGTTCTCCGAATGTTTTGAACTTAGATCTATTAGTATATTATGTGTACCTCTAAATATTGAACTAATGATATAGGTACAGTGATTTTACATTTATTTGATTTCTTTTGTTGAAGCTTTTTATCTATCTTTCTGGCTTCCAATGATCAGTTTTAATGACTCAAAGGTCGGCTGTAAGAGATAAGGTATCTAATTGGGATAAGTCTTCCTTTGTACATTTAACCTCCGTAAGTTTCAATGTCATATATTTTGTTCTATCTTCAGAGAAGTAAGCAACAACTAAGAGTAATAATCCATTTATCAATCAAATAAATATTATAAATGTGAAAGTTTAGATGTATGGATGTATGGATGTATAGATGGATGTTTGTTACCTACTCAATCACGCCCCAACGGATCTGGCTAAAATTTGGCACAGAGATAGGTTTATAGTCTGGAAAACACGTAGGCTACTTTTTATCTTTTTCAATATGTAGCTACGTGCTACGGCGCAAGATACAATAATATTATGTAGCTAGGTGCTACGGCCTTGTACGGCGCAGGCTACACGTCTACACATATGCTACGAAGTACTTCAAGACGTCTATTAGAATGAAGGTTTCGGGGATTAAGATAATTTTTAATCGGTTGACTCGATGGGACGTAAAAACGTAGCAGAGAGACAGACAGACTGACCGAGAAACATACAAATACACTTTCGCATAATTTATAATATTAGCCCCTCCGCTTTTAATATTGTTATTTTCAAAGCAAGAGCGAATAGGCAACTTCCAGACAACCGGACCCCTGGCCCGTCGTCCTAGGTAAGCGACGTTTTTATACATAAAAGAGACTCACGTTCGGTTGAAATAACACCTAAGCACTTAAACATTTTTGGCCTGTTGTCTTACGCACTTTTATCTCTAGGTGAAAAAAAACATGAGTTGAATTTTATTCTTTATTTTTTTCATCTAACATCCAACGTAGAATTGCTAAGATTCTCCACAAATAGACTTTAAAGCGAATTTATAAACAACTAGCTGATGCCCGCAACTTTGTCTGCGTGGAATAATTTTTTTGATTCCCACAGGAACTTCTTAATTTTACTGGATAAAAAGTAGCCTATATCCTTCCCCGGGATATAACCTACCTCTTTACCTTTCATCTAAATATTAGTTGAAAATATGGGTTATTTAAGCGTAACAGACTGACAGACACACTTTAACGCATTTGTAATATTAGTATGGATTTGTATAGATATATTAGTATACCTGATATTCGTCTGTGTAAACAAGTGCTCTCCACTGGTGTCAGGTTTCTGAGGGGAAAGTTTTTAGTACCTCTACAACCCACAATGCATCCACTGCATTGTTCCCTTCAAAGCTTGAAGCGAAAGTTAGCATTGACCTATAAATATTCATATCGTTTCAGGCATAGTTTTCAGCAGGTTCACTAGAACTACCTTACCTTATATTAGGTAATAATTGATTTACCGTTTGATTTGCTCCGATTGATTGGCTCCGATTCGGAAACTAAAGCCAAAATCATAGATTTATTATGTACTAGCTGATGCCCGCTTCTTCATCTGCATGAATTAAGATTTTTTGGTTTCCGCGGGAACTCTTTAATTTTCCGGGATAAAAAGTGTTATTCCAGACTATAATCTATCTCTGTGCCAAATTTCATTCAGATCCGTCCAGCCGTTCGGGCGTGATTGAGTAACAAACATCCATCCTGTCTGGATGTCTGGTGGGAGGCTTCGGCCGTGGCTAGTTACCACCCTACCGGCAAAGACGTGCCGCCAAGCGATTTAGCGTTCCGGTACGATGCCGTGTAGAAACCGAAGGGGTATGGGTTTAATATAACTGCCATGCTCTTAACAGGCTAGCCCGCTATCATCTTAGACTGCATCATCACTTACCATCAGATGAGATCGTAGTCAAGGGCTAGCTTGTAGTGGATTTAAAAAAAAACCGTCGATACAAACTCTCAGATTTATAATATTTGTATAGATTTACTACCGTGTCACTGGCCACAGCTCCGCGGACGCCGGAGCTAGTCGTGAGCTGTTGCGCCACCTTAACAAAGTCACAGCTGCAAACTTCCTGAACGTCAACATTTCTACATGTAGGTACCTACTACACTAAACGGACTGTCACACCTCTAACTTTTCGGAGTCATGTGCATTTTAGACAATTTAATATAACTTACTTTAACTGTAAAGGACAACATCGTACTGCATTTCTGACAGTAACAATGGACCTTTTGCAAAATCACTGCCGCAAACTTCATTGGCCGTCAAAATTACTAAAGAATTATTCAAAATTACTGACGTTGAAATCAGGTTTCACAACACATTTTGAACACTGCTGAATAGTTTAGACCTTTCTGAGGTTGAATAATCAATGAGAGATACTTAGCATAGTGACTAGCAGCGACGCTAGAGTATTCTGTTCTGCTGAATAAACTTAAGATTAGACCAAGAAACTATCTGTTCAAAGTTAAGGCTTATTTGAATTTCAATAAACCTAGAGTAGATTCTATTGCCGGGACTATAGTCTGTTACACGACTCTATATTATATACATAAAATAAATAGCATAGCTACTAATACTATATTATATATATGTATAAAAAATACCATATAAAAGCGAAATACCAGTCATCACTCACTCACACACTGACTGACTAATCACGATATTATCTCAGGAACTATACAGCATGCAAACTTGAAATTTGGAAGGTAGATTCCTTCTATAGTGTAGTGTAGACATCAAGAAACGGTTTTAAGAAAATTCACCCCTAAGGAGGGGAAATGGGCGGGGTGGAAGTTTGTATGAAAGTCAAGTTTTTGAAGTTAAAGACTTGAAAATCGGCATTTAGGTTAGCAGTTTTAAATAATAAAAACCTGCATAAGCTATAAGCCGTTATACGTAGGCCTTTTGCAGCAGGAAAATTTCATAATCTCATAGGAAATCAGACATTGTACGCGGACGAAGTCGCGGGCGACCTCCAGTTATATCATAAAATATTTTTAATTGTTATTTTACCCATCAACTAAACTGACAGATATTTATAAACAACAACCTAGCAACTAAAATAAATAAGAAATACAATTTTAATAAAACTCACATTTTTAATGCAGATTATCTGAAAAATAGTGTGTGCGCCACGGGATGAAACACGATTTCAGATTTCGGGTGATGCCAGCCCTCGCTTCGCTCAGGCAGAAAACTTCCCTCTCGTCTGAAATCGTCTTGTTTAACCCCTGAGCACACAATATATTATTGTGTATAAAAAAATGTCAATGTGTTCTTGAGCTTTCTTTTATTTTTAACACGCACACTTCCGATTTCCTCTGATGCAGTAGGTATTCTCACATTATCTCATCATTTGCTCGCAAAAATGTATTATATAAAACATTAGCTCATAAACTGACTCATGTTTCAACGTTGTCACATTTTGAAGTACTTTTTTACGGTCTAAAATACTGTGCAATAAAATATTACGTACGCACAACCTCCAAAGTACTCGTAAATATATTTAAAAGCGTAATATTGCTTAAAAATATAAAAAAATACTCTTAACATGATTACAGCCCCATCTCTGTATTTCAGTTTAAACTTTACAGGTTTGCCATAGGGTTGAAATTCTCTTGATATGTATTTGGATATCAGAAAAGAGGCCGATCCGTCTATACCGCGCAATATAACAGATGCGACGCTATCGGCCCGGATATGAAACCTGCCACTAATCTAGCTACCACAGACTTAATAAACAACAGAGCGGCTTTTTACGTAATACAATACGAGCGGGCCATACACGGACTGCTCGAGCAGTAAGCCAGTAATCAACATACACGGACCGCTCTTGCAGTCATAGTAAACAGCTTGAAGCTACCATTATAAATGCTGCCAACCGCCCGAAGCAGTCGCAACTGCTCGACCGGTTCCATGTATGTGTGGACGTAAAAGACTGTAGTTCACTATGCAGTCGCAGTTTGAAGCAGTCCACTCTGACTGCTTCAAGCTGTCCGTGAATCCGAGGTCTAAATTGATAACTCTGGAACTACTGCTCTGCTATTGATCAAGGATGTCACTAAATTTTTATCTGTCAGTATTCGATTAGATATTATGTGGTACAAGTACAATCGTCGATTATGGTGCTTTTAGGCCATTGGAGATGATTCATTTAGAAAGACAGCAACAAATGAATATCTATTACCTAGTGTACCTATCCAATGGTCAATCTATGCCTTTGAAACTCTTCATCGGAATGACAATCCGCCGCACATTCAAAAGTTAGCTCTGCATTGTTCGGCTGCTGATGTTTCATATCTCTTTTAATTACTGTACATGTGCCAATCTTACGTAATATTGGGAAATCGAGGTAGGACGAGACCCTAACAGTTTTGTTATATATGAGATTAAAAGTTAGACTTATTCTCGTGCCTAGCAGTTCAATTATAGGAAACTGACGCCCTTGGAAGTAAGAGCGGACCCTAGAATGGAGTTGGAAAGTAAATAGTACAAGTAAATATCTCGATGATCTGATGGTTTGCATGTTTGACGCGGATTCATGGGTCGGGCCATGCCTAAGGACTGGGGTTTTCAGGATTTTCCGTACAGTCGGGCTGTGAGAGTAAAGGAACATAGAGCGACATGTGTTTGAAACATTTTTTTAATTTAGTAAATAAATTTACAAAACTTTGATTCATAACAGACGCACGAACTTAAATCGTAGCTTGTATTTATAAAATTAGTAATGTGTAAGTGATTGTTTTATTGAAATGGCGATGGGCAGGTCATTGTATGCGTATGACAGACGGTGGAGCAAGATCGCTACTCGGTGGAGAGAACCGCACTTCGGACAACGCACGACAGGCCGACCGCTCAAACGCTGGGCTGACGACATCGTGGCGACAGCGGGTTCACAATGGGCCAAGAAGGCATTAGACCGAAAGCTATGGGAGAGCTTGGAGGAGGCCTACACCCTCGGGGGGCGCTAAAAAGAAGGAACAAAAAAAAATTTTTTTTTTCTTTAAACTTTTTTTTATAACTTTTTTTTTCAACTATGTATTTTTTCAGCAAATAAAGGCTTTATAAGAATAATAAAAAAGTGATTGTTTGTGTCACGTAATTCGAACTTGCACGAACAAAACAAGACCGCAAATCTAAGTGTGTTTGAAAAGATTTATTGTTGTTTTTCTAAAAACTAAGCTGTGTTAGAGACTTGTTTTATTATTCCTGCAATGTTTGCGTGGGCCACGGTCAACTATAATTATTTCAGATTATTAGCTTTGTTAACTTTAAAGGGACAACACAGCCCCATTGTATCTGACCCCACTTTAAAATTCCGACCCCATTTCAGCAGGTTCTGCAATTTATTTCTTACTTCTTAAATAATTGTAGATGTTAAATATACAGTAAGTCTGAGCGACACTGCACTTTAGTATATTATGAAGAGCGTTCCATAACAATAGATATTTTGTGACGTCACACTTCGCAGTTTATTCCAAACACGTCAGCATGAAGCGTCGACCTTTCATTAGCGTATTATTATAATAGAGCTTCTAGGTCGAAAGGGTTCTAAAGCGGATAAAGGCATGCGCCGGAAGTAACTCATTTTTCTGTAAGTGCGTCATTCGGTTTTTGACGAATATTCGCTATTCAGAAATCGTTATGTAGATTCACTCACAGACAAAAGCCCCACTTGCACAACGGCTCTTAAGCTGATTTAGTTAAATATTTTAATACTGTCCCTTTTTGGCAACTACAATATGCATTTGTCAACAAGGCACAGCAAAAGTATTTTTTTTATCAACTTGTTTTAATTAAATCAGTTTAGATGTCCTTGTGCAAGTGGCCCTTAGAGCCTGTTTCACAATCGCTAAGTAAATCTGAATATTATCGAATATGTTCTGACAGATGTTGTACAGGAATCCTGTCAAAATTTCAAATTTATTTGTCAGTTAAGATTTACTAGACGACTGGGAAAAGCCTTTTATATAATTAACTAGCTGACCCGGCGAACTTCGTACCGCCTTAGTATGCAAAATTAAATGTTACATATTTTTCAATATTTCTGAGAGATTTTCTTAATATTTTTTTCCGTAAGAACCTTCTCCTAATAATAACAAATACAACAAAAAAAAATTTGTGAAATCGGTCCAGCCATTCACGCGTGATGCCGTGACCAAGGAAAACGGGTTTCATTTTTATATATATATGTCGGAAATGATTAGCGACACCGGTGGACACAAACACTAAACTGATTAGTCGGGACGCCAGCGCCATCTCTTGGTGCTCGACGGAGTCTACGATGTAGCGAACAACATTGTCGGAGCTCAGTCTTGTTTTGTCGGTCGAGCTGAGTGGTCGTAGAAACTGTCTCGCGTTCCGTAGCCCTAAGCTATAGCTATACTTAGTTAGTTAGTTAAAGTGATTTCTTTGTTTCCTAAAATTGAATTACAGTCGATTTGATTTTCTATCCGCGTTCATATTATTCCTACCGACACCTACCCACCTATGCCCACAAACTATGGCCGATGCAGAGGAAGAAAATAATGTGTCCCCGACATCAGATGTGGGATCAGTGCCGGTACAGACTCGAAGTGAAAGTGGCGAAGGTGACCTTTGGCGCAAAATGTTCGAGATGCAGAATGCAAACATGCGAGCCCTTATCGAAGCCCTTCAGTCACCTCAGGCGAGTAATCGGGTTGATTTACCAGAGTTTAACCCTGATAAGGCAGACACGGACGCGAGATCGTGGTGCGCGACAGCGGATTTGTGCTTCTCCGAAAAACCACTAAGCGGCGGTCAACTTGTGGTTGCTATCAGCAAGGCACTAAAGGGAGCTGCATCTACGTGGCTATCGCAGGTAGCATATCAAGGAATGACATGGAGCGAGTTCAAGGTACTGTTCACGTCGCGTTTTGTTTCATCTGAAACTCTAGCGGGTACCCTCATAAGTCTAAACGGCGACAAACCCAATGATAAGGAAACGCTAGCTGCGTATGCGAGTCGTTTGATTACCTCCTTATCTAACCGCTGGAAGGATTCGAACAAAGAACAAATAGCAGTCGCTACCGTTCTAGCTCACATATCACAGTTTGATACGAGGTTGCAACGATTGGCTTTTACAACTGAAATAACAACGAGGGACAAATTACAGCAAGAATTACATGCTTTCTCGCACTTGAAACGAAAAGCTGTTACCCTCGGTGAATCATCGCATGTATCGGAAGCAAAGCGAAGCAAGATTTCTACGCTGAAATGTTACACGTGTGGAAAGACGGATCACAAGAGGTCTGAGTGTAGGAGCAAACCTACTGACAGCAAAGGACGTCACTCTGCGTTCTCAACGTCGTCTCAAGCATCCGAAAAGCCTGCAGTGAAGCCCCTGGTGTGCTACAAGTGCGGCAAACCAGGCCACATCGCGAACCGGTGCCTGAGCGGCGGCAGTAGCGGCAGCCAAGCGGGTGGCGGCAGCGGTACGAGTGCGGCGCATGCTGAGCGGCGCGTGGACGTCTGCGTCGTGCAATCGCCTTCAGGGACAATGGAGCATAAAGGTCAGCTGTATTGTTTTTCTTTTGATTCTGGTGCTGAGTGCTCGCTTGTTAAAGAAAATGTAGCTGCTAAATTGAGTGGCAAGCGATTTAATAACGTAGTTTCAATGATTGGCATTGGTCAAACGCGAGTAGTCAGCACAGAACAAATCTTATGTTGTGTAACGATTGACGATCATCCTCTTGAGCTTTTACTGCATGTTTTGCCGGACAGTTGCCTTCAGAGCGATGTTATGTTAGGACGTGAAATTCTAAAGTTAGGCTTTTCCGCGAATATGACTGCTAACCATTTTTTATTAAGCAAAACCGTTAATTCGATTCGTAACAATGATAAGCCACAGCCTGATTTAAACGCGATACAAACTGACGTCGGAGGTCATGATAAATCTGAGCTTTTGAAAACATTAAGTCAGTTTTCCGAGTTTTTCATAACCGGTATGCCTACTACGCGAGTAAATACGGGTGAGCTTAAGATTAGGTTGATTGATCCGAATCGTACCGTACAAAGGCGACCCTATAGGATGTCTGTCGAGGAACGAAGTGTAGTTCGCGATCGAGTAAGGGAATTATTGGACTCTAACATCATACGACCTAGCTGTTCTCCATTTGCTAGCCCTGCTCTTTTGGTAAAGAAGCAAGATGGTTCTGATCGTATGGTAATAGATTACCGTGAGCTCAATAATAACACTGTGCCTGATCGGTATCCATTACCGTTGATATCGGACCAAATAGCTCGTCTAAATGGCGCGAATTATTTCTCCCAACTAGATTGTGCTAGTGGCTTCCACTTAATTCCAGTTAATGAGGATTCCGTCGAACGTACGGCTTTTATCACAAATGAGGGACAATTTGAGTTTTTGACCATGCCGTTTGGTTTGAAAAATGCCATTTCAGTCTTCCAGAGAGCCATTGTGAATGCCCTAGGTGACTTGGCTAACGACTACGTCATAGTGTACGTCGATGACGTACTCATCGTCTCTCCTAATGTAGAGTTAGGACTTCAGAGGCTTAACACTGTGCTTGAGGTTCTGACCAAGGCTGGTTTCTCTTTAAACCTCAGGAAGTGCTCCTTCCTTAAGACGAAGGTAGTGTTCTTGGGTTTTGAGGTAGAGGCTGGTCAAATCAGACCTAACCGCAGAAAATCAGAAGCACTCTCAGCGCTTCCACCTCCCCAGACTGTGACACAGCTAAGACAATTTATTGGACTTAGTTCCTACTTTCGACAATTCATTCAAAACTTCTCCCGAATTATGGCCCCGCTCTATAAACTGACATCTCTTAAAGGTGATATGAATTGGAAACCCGAACATGAAAAGATACGACAGCAAATAATCTCTAATTTGACTAGTGACCCTGTTTTGATGATCTTTGACCCCCAATATCCGGTGGAACTACATACTGACGCTAGCAGTTTAGGCTATGGAGCCATTCTCTTTCAAGTCGTGGCCGGCAAGCGTCATGTCGTAGCGTTTTTCAGCAAACGCACTTCCCCGGCAGAGAGTAGGTACCACTCTTATGAGCTGGAGACCTTAGCCGTCGTGAATTCCATCAAACACTTCAGACAGTTCCTTCATGGTAGGAAATTCACTGTCGTGACAGACTGTAACTCGTTGAAATCCTCTCAAACAAAAGTAGAGCTCTCTCCTAGAGTACATAGATGGTGGGTTTTCCTTCAGTCCTTTGATTTTGACGTGGTGTATAGAGACGGCAAACGTATGTCTCATGTAGACTTCCTTTCAAGGAATCCATTGCCGTCCGACCTGTCGTCGATTCCTTCAGTTCCCCGCGTAGAACAGAAGCGCGTCGAACTCACTGAGCTTTCACCGAACTGGCTTCAAGCCGAACAGCAACGTGACCTAGAGGTTTCTAAAATTGTAACTGATTTAGAAAGCGGACAAATGAATGAGGAAATAGCTGAAACCTATGTGTTGCGTTCCGGGATCCTGCATCGTAAAATTCAACGTAACGGTCGAACTAAATGTTTACCATACCTACCGCGTGCTTTAAGGTGGTCCGTTGTAAACAACATTCATGACTCTCTTGTTCATCTAGGCGTCGATAAGACACGCGAAAAGCTTTTTGAATTTTACTGGTTTCCGGCAATGTCTCAGTATGTCAAGAAATTTGTAGAGGGTTGCGTTACATGTAAGGTAGCGAAATCCCACTCTGGGAAAATCCAAGTTGAACTGCACCCGATACCAAAAGTGACAGTTCCTTGGCACACCGTTCATATAGACGCGACAGGTAAACTAAGTGGCAAAAATGATAACAAGGAGTACATTTTTGTTTTAATAGACGCGTTTACGAAGTATGTGTTACTCTACCATACTACCAATATTGACAGTAAAAGTAGTATCCGCGCGGTTAATCAAAGCGTTGCTCTCTTTGGAGCTCCTACGCGCATCATAGCCGACCAAGGCAGATGCTTCGCAAGTAAAGAGTTTGGTGAGTTTTGTGACAGCAAAAACATTAAATTGCATCTCATAGCGACAGGCTCCTCACGTGCGAATGGACAGGTAGAGCGTGTTATGAGTGTGCTAAAATCAATGTTAACTGCGGTAGAGACTAGCGAAAATAAATCCTGGCAAGACTCTATCGGTGAAGTTCAACTCGCGATTAACTGTACCATGAACCGCGTTACTAAAGCTTCCCCACTCGAACTTCTAATAGGTAAAGTCGCGAGGCCCTTGTCGTTAATGTGTAGTGAAACCGAAACCGAAGTAGACATTGACGAAATCCGTGAAATTGCAGCTAGTAACATTGAAAAATCCGCGGAATATGATAAGGAACGGTTTGATAGTACGAAGGCTGCAATTGCACCGTTTTCGGTTGGTGATTACGTGTTGTTAGCTAACGAAGAGAGAAATCAGACAAAGTTAGATCCGAAGTACAAAGGTCCGTTCAAGGTAGTTGAGATTTTGGACGGTGATCGTTACACGCTAAAGGCTCTAAACTCTAAGCGCACTTACAAGTACGCACACGATAGGTTAAGATCTATGCCTGTGGGTCATGTACCAGTCGAAGTAGAAAGTAGTGAGGATCACAATGAGCAAGTCTAAAAATTTATTGGTCAAGGCGTAGCGCAGGTATTCCATCAGCCGTAGTAAAATCGACCGTACTAGTTGCTATTTCGTAGCCGTAGCCCGGTAGAAATCGGTGTCTCTTGGGGCAACTCAAGTAGTCCGTGGGTGCGCGGTGCGCGTGTAGTTCTAGCGTAGGTCGGGGTCTGCAGAGACCGTAGTGTGAGTCAGGGTGATCACATGGCAGCAATTGTAATTGGCTGGTCGGCTGGTGAAGGCCGTGGTGATGGAGTACATGCGAAAGCTGTTTTGTGTTAACTGATTTCTTGGCAATAAAACGATGGTACGTGGCTCTGGCAAATTATTGTTTCCCTATGTCGAATCTCTGAATGTTAGTTAGTTTTTGATGATCATGGTGATTTCAGTTAAGATTAAATTAAGATTGCTAGATTGAGGTTTAAAGTTTAAATAAACGATATAGTTTGAAAACTTCTTTATTTCGAGATCATAGAGTAGTACTTGAAGTAGAGTCTTAGTTAGTCAGGAACAGCCGAGTTGAAGTGATACTGTGATTGTTTTTATTGTTTCAGAATAACACACTGGGACGTGTGTCAGCAGGATGGCCGTGTCGGAAATGATTAGCGACACCGGTGGACACAAACACTAAACTGATTAGTCGGGACGCCAGCGCCATCTCTTGGTGCTCGACGGAGTCTACGATGTAGCGAACAACATTGTCGGAGCTCAGTCTTGTTTTGTCGGTCGAGCTGAGTGGTCGTAGAAACTGTCTCGCGTTCCGTAGCCCTAAGCTATAGCTATACTTAGTTAGTTAGTTAAAGTGATTTCTTTGTTTCCTAAAATTGAATTACAGTCGATTTGATTTTCTATCCGCGTTCATATTATTCCTACCGACACCTACCCACCTATGCCCACAAACTATGGCCGATGCAGAGGAAGAAAATAATGTGTCCCCGACATATACATAAGTACAGTCACGGACAGATATATTTTACGCTGTAATATTATCGTCATCATCTTCATCAGCATATGGACATCCTCTGTTGGACACATGCTTTTCTTAGTAGGTGCCGTCACACTCGGTCCTTAGCTTTCCTCATCCAGCCATTTCCTGCCATCCCCTCTAAAATAATTGCATCGACCCATATAGCTGGGGTCACCCCTCCCTATATGCTTACTTATACATCGGTCTACTCTTTCTAGAACCTTTCGACTCAAATGTCCTTTAAAACCATTAATTCTGAAATAGAACATTTCAGAAATAACCAACCGCACTAAAATTATGGCATGTAGAGCACTATTGCTATTCATCAAATGATAAATTGTGTCAAACGATGGTTGTTTAACCTCCCCTGTTACGAGCCCATTACCTACTTCAATGGTTCAGATTAGAATCTACATTTAAAAGATTATAGATTAGTGATTCAGCAAGTTCTAGACTGGAAGCTATTTCTAGACTAGGAAAGGCTGAAAGCTCTGTGTGTACCTATTATTAAAACTTTTAACCTTAAAGCTCAGGAGCTCTAACTATTTTGTAGTCAAGCAGCTAAATATTTATTCAAGTTTTAAGGGTTCCGTACCAAAATGGTAAAATGGAACCCTTATGGTGCGACTTTCTCCGTCTGTCTGTCCGTCTGTCCGTCCGTCACACTCGATTATTTAGAGTAACTACCGAAGCTATCGACATGAAATTTGGAATAGTTGTGTATATTAGTGGCCCAAAGACACTGGAATTAAAAAAAATTGGAAATTATTTTTGTTCTTATTTAAAAAGGGGGGAAAATCGGAGGGTTGAAATTTAAAAATGAGTGTACTGTGTGTCCCCACACATCATATGAAAGGGTTTACTGTGTACATTCTAAAACAGATTTTTAATTATTTTTAGTTATGATAGTTTTTGATTTATCGGGGAAAATGTCTAAAAAAATACCGTCCCCCCCCCCCCCCCTTATCTCCGGAGTTTACCAATCGAAAAATTTGAAATAATTATGGTCAATAGGAATTTACGTATATTTTACAGGAAAACTATAGCCAATGCTCTAACTAGCATAGTTTTTTTGATATTAACAATAAACCTCTACAAACAAAGTTAGTCTTGCGGTTCATTAACAAAGGTAATTATTTATTAATAATGGTACGGAACCCTTCGTGCGCGAGTCCGACTCGCACTTGCCCGGTTTTTTAATATAGGTACTTAGCATATTTTGTAAGGATCGACGAATACAGACGGACAAGAGTGAAATCAAGTCTTTTAAATACTAATTCAATCACCTGTTATGCATGCCTCTTTTTCTAGTGCTTCTTCGCTGCTGGCAGTCATTCCATACTTACATATAGTTGTGTTACGCTTTATTTTATTATGATTTGAAAAGTTTTATGTTCTCGGGGAAGATTTCGCATTGAATATAAAATATATGTTTTGCTAGCCCTGCTGTGTAATAAAAGTGTATGGGATGATTTGATTTTGTTTTTACTGTTTTAGGTTTTGGGCCGCAACTCAAGGCTTGTGAAGTCAGGGCGGGAGAGTATGGGGACCCAAAACCTCAATTCTGGTGGTAAAATTCAACGGTTTTTACTTACTAAAGTAATTATACTTTACTGGATATATTGTTTTAAAACAATACGAACGGAATGAAATGCAAAATACAATAAACTCGTAAGTATTTATTTATTTCCACATTGATAATATCTTTAAACAGGTATACATTTTTTAAATAAATAAATTATTGGATTTACAATGTTTCTACTACATACCTAATACATAAAATATTATTAAGGACATAATCTTTATCAATATACTAAATTAGTATATTGATAAAGATTTAAAACTAACTTTCACTTTCTAAACTTTAAACTTTAAACTTTCACTTTTATAATATTAGTATTACTAATATTATATAAAAGTGAAAGTTTGGATGGATGGATGGATGTTTGGTACCTACTCAATCATGTCCGAACGACTGAACGGATCTGGATGAAATTTGACACAGAGATATATTATAGTCTGGAATAACACATATGCTACTTTTTATCCCGGAAAATTAAGGAGTTCCCGCGGGAACCAAAAAACCTCAATCCACACGGACGAAGTCGCGGGCATTATATAGTTCAACATAGATTATATATACTTACATAGATTTAAATAGGTTCATTATAGTTTAAGTTATGTAATAATTGTACATATTTTCTTTTACATAGGTACCTACTTTAAAAATGTTTTGATATTAACAAATGGTTTGTACAGAAAAACAGCGTTTACTATTTACATACGTCTTAGTAAAATAAAGTAAGTAATTTTTGTATTTTAAACAAATACGAAAATTACGAAAAAATTTACCCGAGAGGACAATAAGCAGATTTGTATGGAGTTTCCCAACCCTTGTAGCAAGATATGGCATGTGGTCAAGTGTTGTACTTATTCCCCTAATGACATATAATATTATACGTTGTTTTACTATAAGTTATGTCTAAGTAACGACAAAATTATTTTGAAAATAATAACAAAAAGGAATGGCCTTTTTAACCGACTTCCAAAAAAGGAGGAGGTTCTCAATTCGGCGCGTATGTTTTTTTTGTATGTTTGTTACTCTCCGCCAATTATGAACCGATTTTGATAATTCTTTTTTTGTTTGGTAGGTCATACTTCAGAGGTGGTCCCATTTTAATTTGGTGAAGATCTGATGAATATCTCCGGAGATGGAGAACGGAACTCCTCAATGTATAAGAGTAAATTGCTCGCGATCAGTGTGATAGTTTTGTAAACAGTATGTTTTAACCATGCATAGCATATCTTTTTTTTTTTTAGGGTTCCGTACCAAAACGGTAAAAATGGAACCCTTATTACTTTCTCTTTCCGTCTGTCACAGTCGATTATTTCAGTAACTATTAACTATTGACATGAAATTTGGAATAGTTGTATATAATAGTGGCCCAATATCATGGAAATCAAAAAAATTGAAAATTATTTTTAGTTTAATTAAAAAAGTGGGGAAAATCAGGGGTTTGAAATTTCAAAGTAGGATAACTATACCAAGTGGGGTATCATAATATGGACTTTGTACTTGACTTGTCTAAGTTAGACAAGTCGACGAGTAACGATTAAACGACGTTATTCTTAATAACGCTAAGTTTTTACTAGCGTTCTGGTTATTAAAACTGTATTTTAAAACAGTGGGGCCACTAAAAATTGTGAAATAAATAATTTTCAAAAAAAAAAAAAAACCGACTTCAAAAACCACAAACACTAAAAAGTAAAAAATAATTTAATTTATTATGTATACAAGAGTTAATGTAGTTCTATAATAACATTTTTTGGAGTCGGTGCCAATGTGGAGTCACGTCAACAATAATGAAGAGTAGGTAGACGGTTCATGCGGCTAATTGGTACCGACTCCAAAAAATGTTATTATAGAACTACATTAACTCTTGTATACATAATAAATTAAATTATTTTTTACTTTTTAGTGTTTGTGGTTTTTGAAGTCGGTTTATTTTTTTTTGAAATTTTTTTATTATTATGGCTAGTTAAATTTTCTTTTTAGTACGATTTTTAATTAATTAATTTATTTATGAAAAGAAACTTATAAACTTGCGATCTCGAAATAATTTTCCACTATACATGTTTTCTCCCTTATAATAAGGAGGGGCTCCTTACCCCCAGGGGGTAAGGGGGGCTTGGAGGGGGGGGTTCCTTAGGGGGAGAAAACATACTATAGAAAGGACATGACAGAATAACAGCGCGAAACGCCTGCGTTTATGGAAAATACATTTCTTCGTGTCCCGCAGGTCTGTGCAGTTCATATAAAAATTATGCAGGCCTAAATAGCAACGGTCTAACCTACCAAGTATCTATTAATCTTATTTCGTAGCTGGTAACGACAACTAGTAATCAACGTGGATAATAGGGGGTTACCCATTATACCCCAATAGGTTTCTACACGGTGTCGTACCGGATCGCTATATCCGAGTCCTGCCCTATCATTAGTGTGTTTTCGCCCTACTAAAGGATATAACACACTATAGGTATTTATCGTGTTAGTAAACGCAATAGGTATGCACAGGAAACGACTTGTATACACAAAATGTATTCGGTGTCGGCACCCATGCGTGCAATAAAACGGTATACCTAAAGGTATTTTTAGAACAAACAGTTGCAACAGTTTTGTAATACGGGGATATTTATAACTTTATTTTACTAGACATCCGATTCAAAGCTGTCCCCAAGTGCTTGTATGTTACGGTATTTTTCATTTTGTTCGGTATATTTCTAGAACGGGTATTTTTTTAAATTTATAGGTATGTATTATTTTATAGCGCTTAGCTGCATCCAAATCTATTAGACAACTGCTGATGGGGCATAAGTAAGGCTTATAATATGTAATCTTGATTTGAAGGTACAGCTCGCGCGCGAGTTGAATGCAGAGTATATGTATGTGTCACATATACAAGTATGTGTGAAGGGAAAGGGAAGGGAAATCCGAAGCTGAAAGGGCATTTCATATCGTTAGAAACAAGGAAACAAATCGCTTCGTACGTGTCCGTGGAATTTCGACTACGTTTGAATGTAGAACTGACGATGCCTTGCGACACGATAGGAGATAAGTGACGGAGGAACTATTTAGTTCCAAGAACGTATGAAATTATTAGAGATGATCCAACCATTAAATATTATAATCCAACTAGATCGTGCCCACGACTTCGTCCGCGAAAATTAAGATTTTTGAAATTGAGCCTATGTCTTTCCCTGAGATGCAGCCTATCTTTGAACCGTCAAAATTGGTAGAAAGATGGACCGTGAAAATGTAGTAAATAAACGGACAGATAGACAGACACCTTCGCATTTATTTTATTAGAATGGAATATGCTTAATTGTCTCTTTAATACCAGTAAGATAAGCCTGCCTTTGAGGGACATTAATATTATTTATCTTGAGCTTTTCTTTCACCAAAACCAATTCGAATAATTAACGGGACAAATCGGATTATACGTAAACGGATCTAAGCTAGATTGCTTTCTTTGTGACAATTACGAAATTATTTGGTTAATTTGACCGACAAACATTTTATGTTTGCTGTAATATACTTTTGTAGAACTTGTTACATCCATACATATATTATAAATGCGAAAGTGTGTCTGCCTGTCTGCTACCCTTTCATGGCCCATCTTTTCGATGCTGATGAAATTTGGCATAGGGATAGTTTGAATTCCGGGGAACGACATTGGCTACTTTTTATCCCGGAATGTTAAGGAATTCCCGTGGGAATCAAAATACTTATCCACGCGGACGAAGTCGCGGGCATCATCTAGTAAAAAGATATATTCAAACTAATCCAAAAGTTTGTCTGTTTGTTTGCTACGTTTTCATAAAATTTGGTACGTTGCATTCCTGAAAATCATAGAATTCGCACAGGATTTTTCAAATCCTAAATCCTGTTGAACGAAGTCGTGGGCACAATAAAGTAATATAACCTAGTAATAATATAATTGAGATGGTTTCCTTAAGCTACAGCTTTAAGTAACCCGCACTACCTACTCTATATATGCAATGTTTGATAGTTAATTTGATTAATTTTAAATTAATCAATGAATTTGATTGATTAATTTAAAACAATTAAATGTGATTTGCTTAGTATATTTTAAACATTTTGTGCTGTTCTATACAAAGCTAACCAACTGTCATTGTCTTATTTATTATGTCCGAAAGAAACACAAAGATATGATATCAATCACAAATATTTACAACCCAGTCTTAGAACTAGTTGGTACTACTTTACACGAAATGCTAAAACACAGTTTTAACCTTCCTCTTATTTTTTAACTGACAGCTATTTAGACTACGATTAAATTTAAATTTAAACCCGTTTTTTGTTTCACCAACAGTGAAAAGCTCTTTCAGTTCATTATCACACTCTCGATAGTCGGCGTGCGTATCACTGTGTCTTTCAAGTTCTATTTTATCGAAGCTCACTTTTTTAACACCACATCCACTTGGTCCTTGGCCTTTAAAACAGTCGTAGTAAGGCTTACAATCAATGCTATTCGTACTCCTTGCTATATAGCCAATTCCGTCGCGGTTTCTATCGGTGTACACGAGAAGATCTCTGCCCAATTGTCAATCTCTAGCATCTGTGGTTAGGGTGAATCGAGCAGATTCGCTAATCGAGTCATCCCTCACTTTAGGTCTTCGATTGCCATTCATATTTTCTATGAAAGATGTATTTGTATTTCTCACTACATCTCGATGGATATTGTTGTGGTTCGATGGAGAGAGATGAGTCAGTCTGTAGCTGACACAGGAGTCATTTCTTCTGACAACAGTTCTGGTGGTTCCGGCTCGAGAACTGCCAATTGGTGCAAACGAGGTCCCGTTCTGCTCGGGAGCGGAAGATGCGAAACAACAGCAAAAGCATTTGAAATATGATCTGTGGAATTCTCGCCGGAACTTCCCTATAACAAATAGAAAAAAAGTTAACTATACCCTATATTTTCATAGAACATTGTAAAGACTGTCACTGCGACATACTCGTACGATGGCAACATATTATCACCAAAGGTGTAATTTATTTACAAAGGCTGCATGACTTGCAGTTTTACGAAGGTTTTAAGTTTTAAATAACCTATAATATAATCAAGTTAACAGTTTCGTGAACTTCAAAAACCTGTGAATCATGTATTTTTTTGGACTCCCATAATAATAAATTAGAAACAAGTGCAAAAGCATGTGTGTCCAACCTTAACTACTGAAGTGGTTTTTGAACTTCTTGGATATTGCCTTATTGGTAAAGTACATAAATTAGCATGTATTGTTTATTATTTTTATTAACATAGACGATAAAACATCAAAGTTCTTTATTACAAATTTGAAACATTTACACAGTTGCATCGTTTGGTGATATATAAATAAAGGTGCGGGTGAATAAACCAAGATACATAACAAAAATAAATGCATGCGGTTCCCAATTTTAAATAATATTATTCAAAAGCTAGATTTTTAAAAATAACAATCAAACCAATGGGCCGAAAGCACTAACCTGAAAACCCTGGGAAACCTGCAAGCAAAATATTTCTGTGACGTATATTCAAACAAAAAAATGAATGATCATTTGGACGATGTATAGTTTTGTAAAAATAAATACATATCTTCGCATAGGTTATTTTTTGTAAATATTTAAAAAATTATTTTATTGTATCACATTGTACTTATAATAATGCCAAAAGTGACTCGTATTTACAAATTTTTTACTTCGCGAGTGATTTGGAGCCAAAAATTTAATCAGCCTTTTAATGGGGCGTCCCTGACCAAAATGGTTGTCGCAATTGCTTAATATTTGATGAGCCATTACAAAGTTGAATTACAAATCTATTTGCGCGAAAGATTCACCATGTTACGTTTTAATTTCACGACTCTACAATATTCTTTTCTTTCTATGGTGACAATTCCAAGATTTTACTTAATTTAAGACCAAAGAGGGGTTTTACCAAAACAATTAAAATAATATGACTTAGATCAATTAAAACCATAACTAAGACTTAATAAAGAACACAAATGATAAAGGCTTTCCGAGAAGAAATCTAGGATAAGTCGATTTTTTTTTATATTTAATTTTTCATTATACAACATATATTTTAATTAAAACTAAGAAATAAATTTAAATCTAAATTTAAATTTAAGTCGAATTTGTCGGAATTAAATTTCAAAAACTTCCCAAAGATGTGCTGCAGTCTATCAACATACAGAGAAATTCGCGTCATGTTTCATACATTTTAAACGGAGTTTCTATTATTTTATGCTAAAACGTTCCTCAAGATTTCTCAAATATCTACATTATAATATGACTTATAGAACCTACGAGTGCCTAAATTAACTTGATTCCTTATTGCTTTTGTCGAGCACCCTTCAACAAATGTAATTATTTTATGCCGTTCGTGATGAGAATATTATTTTAATGATATTATTTGAGTAGGAAGATGTATTATTTTTAGTGTTGAAATTTGCCTGAGCTGGTAGTTATGTACTACTCGTCTTAAAAAATCAAAAATGAGATAACGGTTCTCGACGGCATTTTAGCTTTAGTTTTAATAGCTCCAGGCTATAATCTATAGCTGTGCCAAATTTCAGCCAGATCCGTTCAGCCGTTGAGGCGTGATTGAGTAACAAACATCCATGCATACATCCATACATCCATCCAAATTTTCGCATTTATAATAGTAAGTTAAGATAATCTTTCATAGCTGAATAGCCAATCTGAAAGGAGACTATTCGGGAGCTCTCAGAATTCAGGAGGTTATTAGAACAAATTCTCAGATTAAACCGAGAATTTGTTATCAAAAATATTTTTTTTGTCCCGGCTCGGGACTCGAACCCGGACTTTCATGCTTTCAGCCCAGTAAGTTAGCAAATAGCAATGTATCATCGAGGCACTCAGACTTAGTCTAACAAATGTTTATCACGGAGAGAAATATTTCGATTCTGGAGAAATATTTTCGAGGAATAAAAGACAACGTGGGCAATTTTTCATATTATTATTGTGATTTATTTGTACTTTATATTACAATAATTACAAAGTCGCTGAAGAAACAAATGATTTATTTTGATGTTTTTTGGAATAAATTAGAATTTTATACGTGTTTATTTTAGGTTTTCCGTTTGGATGACATTTTCGTGTCAACAAATTGTTTTGCGTAAATCTGTAAAGTTCTTTACTATTTTTTTAAATGAAATACTCGTAGATTACGTTCGTTCAGATAAAAAAATAGGTACTTTTTCGTTATTTCCAATAAATTAGTTTATAGTAAGTACCTACCTAGGTAGGTAGTACTTTTAATATTATTAATCAAATTTTTCATGGATTTTGATTTGAGGGCTTACAGAATTTTTAATTAAATACGATAAACTTTGATTCTGGATTGATCATAGACATACCAGCTTTTGGTAAAACAAAAAAATATATCCATGTTCAGAGTCATAGATGATAAAAATACTGCAATAATTGTTCAATTATTACTTAGCTGATACTTTAAGGGCAGTTATAGATATTTATCACACGTTATATAATATTTATGTACTATAAATTAAAGCGATATAATGCATCAAATATTTCGCGTGGCGTCAGGTTAAGTGTATTTCCGCCATAAGAGGAGCTCACCTCGAACACTTCGAACTCGCTACATACAAATGTATAGATATTTGATTTTCACTGAATTCCAAACAATTTAACTTTATGAAATTTTGTAGACACGCTAGAAACTAATATCGTGTGTCTGTGGTTTACACTGTGGAAGGTTATCCGCGTTAAAACATGTGTAGGTATCTAAACTAATATTATAAATGCGAAAGTTTGGATGTATGGATGTATGGATGGATGTTTGTTACTCAATCACGCCCCAACGGCTGAACGGATCTGGATGAAATTTGGCACAGAGATAGATTATAGTCTGGAATAGCATATAGGCTACTTTTTATCCCGGAGCATTAAGGAGTTCCCGCGGGAACCAAAAAACCTTAATCCACGCGGACGAAGTCGCGGGCATCAGCTATTATTATATATTATATCTTCATGCGTAACTTTAAAACTAAGGAAATGTAGCCAACCACAGAGCAGATCCTATCGGGTTCTAAATTCTAATGCGTGTCTCTAAAACTTGGTTCAGCTCTAAATGGTAATACAAAGTCGCTATCAGTTTGTTTATGAGCTCATTATTTTCTAAACTACGCAACGAATTCTGATGCGGTTTTCATTATCATTTTGAAAATTTTAGCCTATTTAAGCTCTTATTCTCTCCCTCCCGTGAAAGTGGACGCCTGTGGATAGCAGTGGGACGTTTATGGGCTGCAGTGGTGGTGGTGGTGGAATGTATTTTGTATAAATAGTAATCAGAGTTGCATCCGCAAAATGAGAACCAAACGTTTATTAGGAGCGCAAGACCAACTTCGTTTAAACTTACCACTCATAAAGTTGTAGATGAGAGGGTTCACCGCAGAGTTGGCGTAGCACATCACGTGGGATATCAAAGCGATGCATGTCATTATCTCTGTCTGCTGCACGACGAAGGCGACTCTGGTGAAAGAAAGAGAAGGATAAGCTTGTAAAACCACTACTTACTAGCAACTGAACGTTGCTACGTTCCCGTGGAATTTTGAAAAATCCAACTTATTCCTCGTCTAAGTTATAACGAGAATCTCCGTGCAAAACTTCTCCTTTCTAGGTCCAATGTTTCGTGTGTTCGTCGAAAAACTGACATACGTTGGGGTCTAATAAATTAATAATTTCTGCGTGATAAGGCCCCTGATGTAACTCTTGGACCCATACAAAGCGTTAGATACGTGCGTAAGCAATTCAATGTAGAATAGAATGAACCATATAGACCTATTTCATAAGTCCATGAGATTGACACAATGTACGCTCGGTAGTATGTTCACTATGTAACACAAGGATTTACTGCATCAAAGGCTTTAATACAGCAGTGCACGACAATGGCACGAGCTTGGTTCCTACGTGCGTAGTGCGATACACTTTCATATGAGCTCTTGTAATAGAACAGCTTTTAGGAAGCGTTTTTTAGAATATGGGCACATTGAATCACGCCTCACTACCGTCGGATCGATTTTTGTGCTTCCTTCAGGCTTCAAAAGTCTTTTGTAACAATGTAAAGGGTTTTGTACCTGAGCACCGACAGAAGATGCACAGGGAAGTAGCAAACCGCGAACATAACGACCACAGCTACCAGCATCTTGGCAGCCTTGCGACGGGAGCGCAATTGTCCTTCAGTGGAAGCGTTCGCGTGGATTGACGGTGTGGTCCGTCGACTGGCTGCCAACCCTGGACAAAAAATAATAACAGGCGTAAGAAAGAATAATAAAAACTGTATTGAGTGTCAAGACTGTGGACCATGGAGTAAAATAATAATTTATTATATTATTAACTATTGCTGCTTTAGATTTAATTGCCGAACGACATTTAAAGGCAGTTAGATTGTTCATCAAGGGACTAAAATGAGCCATATCATACGAGATGTTTAGCTTACCGAGCGTAGCGAGGTTCTCGTACCTACTCGATTCTATGCTATAGAATCGAGTAGAATGGCTTTTAGTCCCGTGGTAAACACTCTACTTTTCACTTCAATTGCGAGAAAATAAAGTAAATAACTTGTTTAATTATTTATTTGTCTTTCTGTTACATTTTCATATTAGAGCTCCTTTTTAAAGTTCCTTATGAAACGGGTTGTCTGGAGGAGATCATTTTTAGTGATAGGACCCGCCCTTGCGCACGTTATTTCTATGTTATGTGTAGCAATAAAGAATTTATCTATATTTTCATGCTTCCAGCGCTTTGAGAATTTAACACACAGCGGTAAAGAAGAATGAATGAATGAATGAAATATTCTTTATTGTACACCAAAACAAAAATAAATAAATAATTAGAAAATGGTATTTGTTTTATCGATATTTTTTTATTTTACTTATTTATTAGTAAAATATGTTTTCCTGTGATAGACTTTTAAGTAATATTTCCTTGTTTACATAAGTATGAACTAATATACCTTAGTACTTATAGCTGCTTAAATAGCCGTACTTCGGGTTTTATCGGTTATATATCTTACCCATTTTCGCTATGTTTATGCGATCTAGTGAGAAAATTTAATTACAATTTTAAATATACGTCCCAGGAACTGTTTTTACGTTATTGTTCTTGAGTACTTCTTAAACATTTGATACGTTCTTATCTCTCGTTTTCGTATAGTCGGTATTATCCCTATTATTAGATTATTTTTGCTAGCTCAAATGTTATCTAATAATATAATAATGAATATTGTATACGATAATTAAGTAAAGTGTAGGCAAACGGGATTCAAAAAACAACATAATAATTCGATAATTATTCTTTTGAACTCCATTCCGAGAAAAATAAGGCTGATTTCGACGCAGGATGTTAATTGGGCACCCAAAGCTAACTCTGATGTTTCAATCATTTTAATAAAAGCAATTAGGTAGGTATTTCCCTGCCTAATTTTCACAAATATAAATTCCATTACGAAAGGTCAAATTACTAAAATTGAATGGCTTAGTAGAATTATTTAAAAATCTTTCTCCGCGTCGTCATATTCCTTGCAAAGGGTCGTGACCTATAAGTAAGTTTTACATTATGTTGAGGGTTTTCTTGGATCTCAGACCCTTCTTAAATAAACAAATAAAGAAATATTTAGTCATTGAAGGAAATATTAACGTAAAATATTACGTAAATCCACCCAGAGTCACGTAATATTTTCTTGATATATATATTTAAAAAAAAATTGTCTTTAAAACAAATAGATACCTGATGATGACGATGAAGGCTTGTTTATAGTAGGTACCCAGATTAAATAACTGTCACCCGAATTCATAACAGGAGGGGATTGTCTCAATAAGATGCGGTATGTATTACTATAAAAAATATTCATTTTAAAGAAAATGTTTAAAAAAATTAATAGCCTAGCTCTAAAGCGTCTGCTTCATGAATTCGTCACGAAGTGCATAGGACCGTGTGGCCTAATGGATAAGGCGTCGGACTTCGGATCCGAAGATTGCAGGTTCGAGTCCTGTCACGGTCGATCGTACTTTTTAAAAATATTTTTTAAGGTTATGTTATGTCCTATTTTTACGAATAAAGAAGTGTTTTAATTTAGGAAATGGTGTCAAACGATTTTTTTTTTTTATTAAGTTAATTCCAAAATGCCCGTTATTGATTCATCCCCTTGAAAAATTGACCCACTTGCGTAAAAGAATTACTAAAAGAGATACGGTACGTGTTAAAAATACTAAAATAGCACGTAAACAACATCTGCCGCAGATCTGCCGCTTTTCTTTGATAAATTACATTTTTCGCTCCCTGCGCGTTAGGTATATACTTTTTCTAATCAGAATAAGTAATTCGGTTGCCTTGGCTCCACTCACTCCGCAGCTATGCGTCGGACCTAATAGGTACTTAGTAGGGTAATGCACACCGTTAATTATAAAAGACACCACTGCATGGGCTGCCCCCAAGGCTGCCTCTAATTAAAATCCGTATCACGTTTACATTTACAAGTACCCTAATTGGACCTCGTTGTTATCCAGTGAATAGCTTCACACCACTGTATTATGTAACCATTTTCAACATTGAGCGCATCACGTATGGCCATGGAGAAGCAGATCTCATACATCTGCCCATGCATAGACGCGATTTTTAAATTAAGATTAAGCATTTCTTTGAACGCAGTAGTTGTGATTGGCTGCATTTGGTATTTTTGCTGCAATATAGCGAATGGTGAAGAAGCGAGTTGGCCAATCAAATAAGATTGTGAACTATTGCAAGTAACTGTTATTAGTAATGTAGTGCTTTGGCAATTGACCTGCAACTTGTAAATTTCCAACAAGCAGCCTAGTTTAAAACACTTTATAGGTAGGGTAAGGATAGCTTTTTGGAAATCCTAAAAGTCGCGCTTAGTGAATAAACTTAACTTTTGATTCATAAATTATATATGTAAGTGTTTTATTTTATAAAAATATTATTTACATACACGGCAAGAGTAGTTCCGTGGAAAAGGATCGGCTGACTTTCAGTTGGGGTCATTTTGCGAAAACATTGCGCCCTCTAGTAAATGCAACAACTCTCTGGTTTTCATATACACTGCAAAATTAAAGTATGAAAAGCCTGGTAAGCATAATACCTGCTGGTAACAGGCTTTATATTTTGTAAAGGTCAGCCCTCTTCTACGATAACGCCTAATGAAAAGCTATATAAGTGATTAAATGTAAATCAGAACATCATGTACATAACATTGTACCTATAGGTACATCAAATTCTAATTAATCTTCCTTTTAAAAGAACCTATTCAAAAAATATCAAAACGTGAATTTTAGACAACCTAAATAAATGAACGTTTATTTCAAGGAAATTTTTTATATTATTCTAGCTGATGGCAGCGACTTCGTTCGCGTGGATTGAAGTTTTTGTATAACCAGTTTTGTATTCTGTAGAATAATTAATATTGGGAAATATTGAACTTTTCGAGAAAAAAGTAGCATAAATGTCCTCCTCTGGGATGCAACCGTCTTACTTCCATAATAATTACGGTTTAAAGTAAACTAGATGCCCGCAACTTTGTCCGCGTGAATTAACTTTTTAATTCTCGCGGGAACTCCTAAATTTTCCGGGATATAAACTACTTCTATACCAAATTTCATCAAAATCGGTTGAAAAGACGGGCTGTTAAAGCGTAGCAGACAGATAGACACACTTTCGCATTTATATTATTAATAGTATGGATTTTGGTATATAAGTAGAAGTATCCTGACTATTGCAATCCAAAGATATTTTTAATGTGGTAAAAGAGACGGTTCAGATTTGTATGGGGCGTGAGTCCGGTCTTTTTACAAGTAGATACATGAAAAAAAAAATACTAGGCCAGTTTTGATCGTTCAAATCTACGAATTCGTCGTACTTTCAGTGGTGAAATTATTTAATCTTTCCACGATAAGCAACCTAAACATGAGTGGATAACAATGGCGGATTCATATTTTTTGACATTTTCAAAAGAAAAACACGTTATTTTGACAGTGACCGTCACAAATGACATCTGATACGTTTCGCGTCTACTGCCTTCTGTATAGCTGTAGGTTGCCATCTTGGAAACGTATCGAAAACTTGAAATACTTTAATTTTTTTTCACTTTATTTAGTTAATTATTATATTATTTTTAATACAATCTATTTTCCTTTATTCATGGTAGAGTGTAACAAAGAGTCCACCAAAAATGAACATTCTCTTTTAACGTTTTCTATATAATATACGCTTGTAGCGCAATTGGGCCAAAGTGTGGGACGCTGGTTCGTCGTGTTTGTACTGAATTTGTATTGAAAAGCTATACCTCCTTAAATGTTTACCAAGAGCTAAGATAACATTAACGAAAGCCACACCGTTGTTTTGGCTGTGCCCTGAAAACTAATATCACGTTACATAATACCTTAATTACACTATTTTTGTTTCCAAGGTGAATCGTGACAGACCCTTTTCTATACAAACTTATGTAATTTATTAATGGGCATTTGAAAGGGGGTCTTATTTCTAGGCATTTACTTTTACATCATGGACTAGAACCCTGCAAGTTTACTGTAGATTGTTATATGTTTACATTGAGTTTAAAATTTTATAGCGGTATAGTATGATGTTATCAAGTTATTAATGTGGCGGGGATAGCCGAGTTGTTTAGACTTCGGCATCCTAGTGGGAGGCGCGGGTTCGTTCCCCGGGCGCTGATTAAATATCACTTGCTATAATGGTGAAGGAAAACATCGTGACCTGTATGCCTGAGAGTTCTCTATAACGTTCTCTAAGATTTGTGAATCAGCCGTTCCGCTTGGCCAGCGTGGTGGCCAGTGGCCTAACCTTTCTCATTCTGAGAGGATGCACGTGCTTAGGTGATGCGCAGGTGATGGGTTGAAATCAAGTTGAAATGACGATGATGATTGATGTAGGAACTGCCGAAGGATAAGATCCGTTTGTTGTATCCAGAAATAAAATCATATAATAACTACCTATTTAGATCTTGCCAGCTGTTTGTTTTACTCCTCCGTGGCGCAGTGTGTAGCGCTGTTGCCTTAACGTGCGGAGGTCCCGGGTTCGATCCCCGGCAGGGTCAATTTGGGAATTTATAATTTCTGAATTTTCCCTGCTCTGGCCTGCTTCAGCCGTGGCTAGTTACCACCCTACTGGCAAAGACGTTCCGATACGATGCCGTGTAGAAACTGAAGGGGCATTGCCATGCCCCTAACAGGTTAGCCCGCTACCATCTTCGACTGCTAAGTTAAGGGCTAGCTTGTAGTGGATAAAAGAAACTCCAATAACTGAACAAAGAAATCCAGTGGTTTTTCAATCCACTGGTGGATCCAGTCAGTGAATCCTAGAGGATTGAGGGTGTGAAACCGTAATACGTATTATTATGTGTACGTAAGATGTGGTCAGGCTTTTCGGGGTTTTCCCGTGAGAGTGTACACTTTTTATGATATTACCGCATGTTAGTTACTCAGGTGGCGGAGTAAATAACGTGTGTAGAGTCCCTGGAGAACTCCCATCTTCTAAAAGCTACCTACCGGCAAAGACGTGCCGCCAAGCGATTTAGCGTTCCGGTACGATGCCGTGTAGAAACCGAAGGGGTATGGGTTTAATATAACTGCCATACCCCTAACAGGTTAGCCCGCTACCATCTTAGACTGCATCATCACTTACCATCAGGTGAGATCGCAGTCAAGGGCTAGCTTGTAGTGGATTAAAAAAAAAAGGACTATCTTCTACGTTAGTAGTAACTGAGTTGCTTGCTCTGTAAAGCGATCATAAAAAGTATTTGATGGAAGCATACATTTATTATAGGGTTCTAAATCTATGGATGGAAGCTAGGCTTTAAAAGGAAATGTGCACGAACTACCTCACGTAGCGTAGGTTTAAGTCAAATGCCTGAAGTTTTGAGGTGAAATACTTGCTGTTTTGTAGGTATAGCGGTATTTCTGTTGCGCCAGGCATCTCAGAAAGCGTGGGACTCATATTATGAAGGCAGCAAATTCTACGCTTATATAGAGCAAAAACAACACAATTTTTAGTAGGTAAGCTAAATCACACGGAAGGAATTAAATAGGGTGGGTAACCGATGAAAAACTGGCGATACTAAGATACTCATGTAGTGTAGTACCAATATATTATAATTAAAATACACTTTGAAGAAATTCAACTATTAAAAACTTAACCAAAGCATAATGCCCTGAATTTTTCGTTGTGATACAATGAGAATAAACATCCTTACATAAAACTGAGTCGATCAACTTTTACAAAAATTGACAATCTATACTTAATATATTATATACCTACTAACAATCTACTCGTATATAATATCTGAAACTAGTGCACCGATTTTTAAAAATTCTGGTAGGTACCAATAGAAAGCCACATTATTTGTGAGTGTCATAGGCGATATGTTAACCCGAAAAGTAAGAGAGTTCCCGTGGGAATTTAAAAAACTTATTGCACGCGGACGAAGTCGCGGGCATCTTTGAGGGACAACTCACGTGTGACATAAAAATTGCGAAACTTTTTTTCATAAAACCAGAGTTGATAGTTTCTACGACAGTTTTCCTGTATCTCTTATGGTTTCAGATTTTCTTACACTCTCTCATTAAAACGAAACACAGCGTAGTGGTGTCTAACTTAACTTTATGTCTCGGTAGTCGTAACGGTAGTCTCCAGTCTCCATCAAACGTAAGAATGCTTAAAACACCCTTACAATATTCATCCCATAAAACATACGATCCGTTTTTCCTACGGTGTACAACTCGTAACTTTGTAGCGATACGGCGTGTCTCAAGTCGTTGATAAATAATTTATCGAAGTCTCATGAGGACGCTTAGCATACATTATATTTTTTTCGAAGAATATTTATGAGACATCCTTTTACCACTGCTCCTTGCATTGCTAAGGGATTTCTTAAATATGTGCGGTAGATATCCAGACTTTGCCTTTGTGTCGCACATTATAACATCCATTCTTATACTAAGACTTCTTATACGGGGTCACGGGTTCGACCCCTGGGCACACACCTCTAACTGATAGAAGTTATGTGCGTTTTAAGATATTAATAACACTTTCTTCAAACGGTGAAGGAAAAATTCGTTAGGAAACCTTCATGCCTGAGAGTTCTTCATAATGTTCTTGAAAGTGTGTCATGTCTGCCAATCCGCAGTTGGCCAGCGTAGTGGACTATGGCCAAAATCCTTTTCATTCCGAGACTATCATTCGTGCTCAGTAGTGAGCCGGCAATGCGTTGAAACGATGATTAAAAATACTAGTGGTTCGCCCCGAACTAAGACCTCGCGGCGCCATCTATTGACATAAATGTGAAGTTCTGTTAAAAATACTGAAGCTCATTAAAAATTAAATAATTCCGTTTCCTTACAATATTTATCTAATTTTAGTATTTGTTGTTCTAGTACAGGATATAATTGAAATAATTGATCAAGTTTCAGGCTCATCCTTTCAGAAAATTTAGAGTTCTGAGGTCATCTTTGGACGTTAGAAAATAACCACTTTGAAAGCCCCCCATTTCGTCAATTTTGGGGGAAAAATTAAAAAAAAATATTTTTGGACTCTATTCCTAATTATCTTTAAAATGATATACCGCAACCCTATGTAACTTTATAAAAAATATTTTACTTCGCATTCGCTTCTATGAGAGCCCCCCTGAAATAAAGATTTTTATTATTTTTTAAGCCATATTCGGCGGGAGGCCATTGGTTTACATATTATATTTAAAGCTGAAGTAATTGCGTTCAGTAATTCAGAAGTTATAATGCTCTGACAGACGGACGGACGGACGGACGGACGGACAAGTGCCAATTCACCCAAGTAGACTCAGAGACCTTCGCTTCGCTCGGTCAATTATTCAAATTATTATCGTGTCATATCAGGGAGACAGAATCAAGGCCGGGAGCCGCAGCAGAAAAGGCTGAAACCGGCAAGCGGCGGAAGTATGCCTCTCTCATAGAGAGTTACATATTTGTTCCGTTTGCCGTGGAGACCCTGGGGCCATTGAGTCTAAGTGCCAAAAAAAATTTTACGAGATATTTCACCGCGGTTAATTGCCTCATCTGGTGACAGAAGGGCTGGCTCATTTTTTGCGCAAAGGATCAGCCTGGCTGTGGAAATGCAGCCAGCATTCTTGCCACCATTCCACGCGGGCATGATATAGTAATTAGGTTAGGCTAGCTAGCATTAAGTTCTATTGTATTGTTTTCAATAGAATATTTAAATAAAAAATATGGTAGTAAAAAATTAACTTACAATTATTATGTCCACCAGTGGGCGGGCATAGCTTGTGGGATTCAGTGTGACCAGGGATGTTGTCAGATCTCCACAGCACTCTCACGATTTGGCAGTACGCTATCATCATCAGCATGAGCGGGAATCTACAGAAGAAATAAATTAGGAGATTAAGTGGACTATGATTTAATAACTAAACAATGGGGCTGATTCTGTAGTGCACAATCTCTAAAATAAACTAAAATTAGAGCATTACAAGTATTGCTAACCCTTTCATAATACTTCCTACGAAAAGGGACAGAGCTAGATTTAAAGCTGCTATTTTAGTTTAGTTTAGAGATTGTGTTATACAGAATCAGCCCCAATACGTAGTATCCCGCCAACACGCATTGGAGCAGCGTGGTGGGTCTAAGCTCTATTTCCCCCTCTCCTATGAGAGTGGAGGCCTGTGCCCAGCAGTGGGACGTTAATGGGCTGAAGTGATGACGTAGTATCTAAATTATCTTACTAATATTATAAATGCGAAAGTTTGGATGGATGTATGGATGTTTTTTACTCAATCACGCCGTAACAACTGAATGGATCTGGCTGAAATTTGGCACAGAGGTAGATTATAGCTTGGAATAGCACATAGGCTTTTATTCCGGAAAATTAAAGAGTTCTCTTGGGAACCAAAAAACCTCAAACTACGCAGACGAAGTCGCGGGCATTCGCTAGTTATGTTATAAATTGGTGCTATCGGGGTAGGTAGTTTAATAAAAAAACGGTGTTTATTTTGTGTGTCATCAATAATTCTGTGCCTTAAAAACAAGCTCTACCTACAGGATAACTTAAGCAAAGGTATGCATTTTTGAGAATTTGGTTTCAAGATTTTGTTTGTCATGTTAAAACGTACTTACTTATATTTTAAAGGAAGTTTGTCACAAAAAAAACATTATTTTTGGGCAGGCATTTTGATACATACTAACTCCTCAAAAACTTTACTCTACAGAGTAGGCACCTATTTATCTTTTTATTTTTTATTTTATTTTTATTTATTGTATTTAGGTGTACCAACAGCGAGTACACAAAGCTTAAATTAAGAAATAGTACATAGGGTCTATAACTGTGTGGCACGCCACTTATAGGTATACACAGCTATAGAAAAATAAGATAAATATAAAAAATAAACAACCGATCACAAGTATCTACTTAACTACTTACGTGATAAAAAGAATATAAAATCAAAAGAACAATGAACCTACTATTACTACTCTGATAAATAAATTAATCTACCAATTTTGAAAAATACAACCTTAACTCTAACTGATATCTTTGCACAGAACAGTCGGATCGAGTTGACAAAGATTGATTCGGGCAAACCTCAAAACGGAATGTTTATTAATAAAGTTTTTGACTACTTAATCATGGAAAACTATTAAGAAGTTTTGAATAATTTATGTTTTAATTTAAAATTAGCGAACAACGTGAATTTGACCACAACAGTCTACCATCTGTTTATTTAAGTTTCCCAATTACGTATATTTGACAAACGATACATTATGATAAGTTTAATAAGGGACTACCTAAGCAAAATCAATTTATATTATTTTGGAGTACCTACCGAGAAACTTAGAAAGTTAATTTTTGTTATTTGTCTTGAAAGAACCTGAAACTTCTACAAGAAACCAAAATAATAATCAAAAAGCAAAAAAAGTTATTTTAGAACATAATATTATTTGAACTCTTCCAAGAAGCTCTCAGTATTAGTAGTAGTAGTAGTTGTAGAATTCGGAAAAGAGCATCGTCGTAAGAAAGATGTTGCAGGTTCGAACCCAACTCACGTAGTTCACGTTATTTAAAATTAAAAAAATAGCGAATAGTAACTATGTTCTTACGGGGTGTCCAACGACACTACACGAACACTTCATTCGACCACCAGAGCCACGACTCCAAGTAATAGAACATATTTAATAATTTTGGTTATGTTTTGACACACACAAATAGCTCTGACTTACGTGTAAAGGAAAAGCGCCTTTATTATGTGCCATTTGAGATCACTTTCATCTGACCACGTGGACGTGCACTGCATGAAGTACTGCGCGTTGAACCTCAGCTGCACCGTCTGTTGTACTTGAAGGACAACAAATTCCGGTACATCTGTTGAAGAACAGATTTTTTTACTTTTGATATGCACATGCTGAGTGAAGACCATTTTGAGGATCAAGTCTCATTTCGCTATTTTTCTTCTGTTTTGTCTTGTATCCCTGAATAAAGATTTCTTGCTTGCTTGCTTTTTTCTTTCTTTCTTTCTTTCTTTCTTTCTTTCTTTCTTTCATAACGACCCATAGACTATTGAGCACGAGTCTCCTCTCAGAATGAAAAATATTTTGCCGTAAACCACCACGCTCACGCTAGCCAAGTGCGGTTTGGCAGGCTTCACACATCTTTAAGAACATTTTGCCGAACTTTCGGACATGCAGGTTTCCTTCACCGTGAAAGCAAGTGGTGTTTAATTGCTTAAAACTCACATTACTTCGAAAAGTTAGTATTAGTTAGTAGGTACGTGCCCACTGATTGAACCATCAACCAAACATGGATTGAACCCCCGACCGTTGGTCTTATTCGCAATTTCTTTAGAGCGTAAATACACTACAGACCGAGTGGAATAAAACTTCCACACGAAGAAGTCTGCGTCGGAGGAGAACGACGATGTGTCCTATCACCTAGTTTGCGCACTCCATAAATGAAAGAAATTGACTTCTTGTCGACCAGACAATTTTGTTTTGACCGTAGTGTGTTTTTGCCTTAATTACATGTAGACCTATGTAGATCCAAATCGTAGGTCCGCGTAGGTAAGCGTAGCGTGCTACGTTGGCAGCGTAGAGTATTTTAGAAATCACCTATACCCGGTACGCTACCGATTATATTCTGTCCAACCATTTATTTTACTTTTAACATAAGCACACCTATGAAGTTTTATAATTATTGTCAGGCAGGCATCGACAAAAAAATGCAATACTCCATAGTCGCATATTGTTCTTTAACAAGCGACGTGCCCTTTTATCCGATATTTCGTAACTCGTATACTCATCTAGTAATTACAAGAACGACTTTCCTTTTCAAAATATTCACGGAGCTGCAACACTAGTTTTCTAGATTGTCCTTTAAGCACCACACATCTTCGGTGATGGATGGTTTCTATGATCTGCCTGATTCATGTATAGTATGTCACCGTCAAATTGAAAACGTTAGATTGTAATCTAACGCTTTTTATCTCGGTATATTGTAAACTGTCGAAAGATTGTGAGCCGTTCAATGTTCTGAGTGTCAGTTTTTGAAATATATATTGTATTTACATTTTCTTGTCTCTTTCTTGTAGGTTAGGTTCGAGATAAATAATCATCGGGTTAATATACTTAACAGATTACAATCTACCGCAAAATAATGCGTTAAATTGTAATCTTTCGACAGTTTACAATCTCGCTAGTTAAATTATAATCCAACGGTTTTTACAATTTGACGGTGACATATATACATATTTTACTGTACTGTTGTATATAAATGATTTATTTTAATACATACATTAATATTAACTAGTCATTTAAACGCTTGGGTTAAATATTTATAAAATAGTAAAAAAATGTTGAGCAAATATAAATATCAATGTGTCAAATCGATTAAAACTTCTTCATAGAGATAGTCGATTTTTATCAAAAATCTAATCAATAAAGCATAAGAACATCATTGTATCGAGCTGCCAAAAGTAAAATAAATGATTGGACAGAGAATAACGTGGTAAATTGACTGCAGTAAGTAGGAACGTCATAAAGGCCGGATCGCATTACAGCGGCGCTGCGCGGCGCGGCACAAAGCCTCAAAATATTATTTCAATCATATCGTATGGTGCATGTCTCACTAGAGCGGTGCTGCACTGTGCGTTGCTGCGCGTCGCGGTATAGGTAGTTGCCTCCGAGAGAATATTTTGCCGCGCAGTGCCGCTGTATTGCGGTCCGGCCTTAAGCAAGAAATTCCTTATAATATATTACGTCCACCGTGGTTTATTTTTTGAACATAGTTTTTTTGGTACGATAAAATGCGGGGATCTGGCCTGAAAAAAGAGTAGGTACGTGACAAAAAGAGAGAATGTTTTTTTAAAAAGAAAACTAATTTTTAACCGACTTCCAAAAAAGGAGGAGGTTCTCAATTCGGCGCGTATGTTTTTTTTTTCTTATAAAAATTTTGGGACATTAGCTTTATTGTATTTGTTAGATTGGTTTATAAGTGACCTACCTATACATCGACCGACACGTCATGTTTTAAATTAATGATCTAGATATTAATATTGTAAGCTTCTGACATAAGTTTGTGCATGCAATTATGAATCGTTAAGTCGTAAACATTTTCAGACTGCGACTATACCTATTTCGGTTTTAATATAAGATTATTATAATGTTAAATAAAATATAAGTATTTATTTAATGTGTGGTGCAATTGGTTGCCGGGATTAATGAATTGATGATAGCTATAGGTTTATGATAGTAGGTTCCTATATTATTAACGTGTAAAAATAAATAACGACAATACTTTGAATTCGGTTGCAAATAGTTTTTTTTTTAATTTTGTAATTAAACAGGGAAAATGTCTGTCTATTCGTTTACTAACGTTACTTGTTTCTAACTTTAGCTAAAGGGTTTTTCATCTACACCGAAATAGGTAAGAAATCAATGATTCTAACATAATAATAATCTTATTTACAAATTGCAATAAAACAGTTATGGTTTTTAAGAAGTAGATCTTCTAAAAGTGGATTTTGTAACACAACGCCTACCTACTTATACGAGTAAATCACAAAGTGTTAAACCTTGTTGGAAATATCCAAAATCAACACATGTTATGGTTAAAGAAATGGGCTCTTTTATTATGCACATAAAGTGATATAGGATAGCATAGGATCTCGATAGGACACTGAGATTCGAGATACCGATCGCTGCTGTCAGATGTCAGACCCATTTCAGTCTGTCGGATATCCAAGAATCGTTAAATTCTTTACATCCCATATCGTCCACGTTCGAGGTCTTTATGGCTGAGAAGTTCTAAATTTATTACTTTTTTATTACTTTTACGCCACTACAAGTTAGCCCTTGTCTGCAATCTTACCTAATGGTAAGTGATTATGGAGTCTAAGATCGTAGCGGGCGATATATATAATATATGTTATAAATTATGTTATAAACATCGATATATATGTAAGTACTAGATGGGCCCTTTCATAGAAAAACGCCGGGCCGCCGAGATGCGGAACGCGTTCCGCATCTGTCTTTGTTCCCGTCGTAGCGCTGTCACGATCGCTCGTCGTGCAGATAATTTGTTATTATTAAGTTAACATCTAAAGTTTAATTAGTTTGGCACTGTATAATTTTTATTTATAGGTAAGTGTTTCAATTCACAATCATACATTTCCAAAAAAACGTTATTTATTCTTCCTTTTTAATATTTTTATCCATTAGGCAATCATTTAACTTCCGCGGCAAACTGTATGATTTTTTTTTTTACTAACTGGCCAATTAGTAAAATCTTTAGGCTTTGGGTTCCAGCCGTAGAATAGTCAGCCCAGTACGATAAAAAAATGCAATCAAGATTAGAGACGGGCAGACCGTACAATAGGCATTAATATTAAAAATTAAACTCTATTTAAATTTAATTTAATATTATTATAATAATAATATGACAAAATTTATTATTGACGTGAATTAAATTTTTAACTACAATAAATTACAAGTTTTTAGCATTAGTAGTTACTGAATTATGCAAAGTGTGACAGACGGACATGTCGCGCCACAAGGGTTGTTTCCTTATCATTTTGGTACGCAACCTTAAAAATGATTTTATTTCTGTCAATTTTCGACAAAACTTCAGTATCAATAACTAAAAAATAATAAAATTTTAAAAACCCACGACGTACTGCAACTCCCCATTCAGTGGACTTTGACCTTAAAATATATCTAAGAACCTTCTCACAAGCTATACATATCTAATGCAAAAAACCGCATTATAATCGGTCCAATAGTTTTACAGGAAAGTTGTAACAAAAGTGGTAAAAATAACAACATCATACTATCATTTATCGTTTACCTCAGAGAGTATACTGATGTAGGTATTATTTTCAACAAGCGTATCTGTACTAATCTATGACCGAGTCATATACGTTTTCAAGCTGTCATTCAGCAATGGCGGATATTGCAAGCAAGTTCCCGCTTTTCAGACTAGATGGCGTTGATGGCGTTGCTAAAAATCGCCCACATTCTTTGTTTGACAGGGCCCGTCTATGTAAATTGAGGTCGTTGGTTATAAATGGCCGTTATAATAAACCGGCAGCGAATACCGGAACGCTAAAAAGGGTTCCAAACGCGACCTAGTTTGAGAAGAAGCCACAATAAACTCAGTCGGTTTTTGTTCCATTTAAATTAATGTAATACTTACTTTATACACGAATTAAGTCATAAAATTAAAATAATACTTACTGAATAACAGGGAAATCACCCAAATGATAAGTATGGCGGTCTTAGCCCGACTTGTAGTTGACTTGAACTTGAGCGGGAAGCAGATGGCGTACCAGCGGTCCACGGAGATGAAGGTCAGCGTCAGAACTGATACCGTCACTGATACTGACTGCAACAAAAAATATGCTAGTTATTATACGACTGCCTGAAAAAAGGAGTATATTGTTTTCAGGGTTCATGTATGTATACGTATGTATGTATGTGAGATTGTTTATTCCACCATAACTTCTATACGCCTGAACCCATTTTGTTAAATGAGGTATCGTCAGAATCCCTAGCTTATTCCGGGTGACATAGGCTAGTAAAATTAAAAAAAAAATTTATGGGGTGACCATGGTCCCGCATTAAAGACTAAAGTTGAAAAAAAATATTCGAAAATAAGATTAACTATATAATCATCATCATCTAGAAAATGATGAGTAGATTCCAAAAATATATAACACTATAGTTCAATATCCAGTGATTCACAAAAAAATATCATTTAATAAAAATGTGAATAAGATTCCAAAGGTAAGTAATTCAATACGGGCTACGGCAGAGCAGTCGTATTTTTTAATAATTTTAATTATATTCACTTGTACTTAGGCCATTTTACGCTGTAGCAACACCACGCGACAATGCGGCATGCCGCATGCTACAAATAGGGATGATGACAACTCAATCAAATCAGCAACTCTTTATCAAATTTAAAAACGCACTTCTAGCATGGAAGTTGTATGAAATTCACAGTTGTGACGTCATAAAATTTCAACGCACTTTTTTCCTGTAATCTATATATTTTTAAAATGGTTATCAAACTTAAAACTAACCGAGGAAGTGAATTTTAGGTCTTTTGGAAGACCCTCTATTTAATAATGAGTTAGAAATAATTTATTTTTGATATAGGCATCATCCCTTTTGAAACATTAATTTTGCAGCCTAATAAACATCGCTGTTTTTGAAAGCTCTGTCTAATTGGAAAACTGTGCAAAACACAAAAAGTTTGGTATATAATTTCAATAGTACTTTTGGTCTTCAATCTAAATTTTATTGCAAGACAGAAACATGATTGGCTACAATTTTCACGATACAGATATATTATCCGAAGAATGCTCAAAAAAATTGATTTTTTTAGTATTTCTGCATTTTAAAAAAAATGTGTTGATGTTTATTTTTGCTATTTACATTTCAATATATTCAAGCATGTGGTTCGTGGCATGCCTCAATGTAAAAGTTCCACCAAAATCTGTTTAGTATTGTTTGCTGGGCGGGTAAGTGTTTTAGTGCTCCGGTTACAATATCCCAAAACTCCCATAGACATAGTTATGATACAGTTTACTGCTAGTAGTTTGGAAAACAAGCAAGAATGTTCATAAATCAAAAAATAATATACGGTATCGTACTCGTGCTAATAAACCATTTTTATTTTCAATTAACAGTTATATTTGCGTGAGTTATTGACCGCGACCTTATTTAAGTGAATGACCAAAATCGAGGTGTCGTACTGAATTGGCCCTTATCCCTTCCGATTTCGGATGAAGTTAACTTGTGGTGGGATTCAGCAAATTAATTAGTATTGACATTGATGGAGGGATTGGATCGACTAACGACACTCACTTTATCGTATTCTACAGAGGTTGTACGTACGAGAATTTCAAAATTGTTAAATTAACTCTCGTTACTTAATTAGTAAGTAATTATTATTAAGGTTTTTAATTTATCTTTCTATTTATTTGATTGTATGTAAGGACGTAATTGTAATATTTGTGACGGAAATTCAAAACATAAAATAAAAAGGGTAAACTACCTAATAATTTGATACAATCTACAGGACTTCCATTATTAAATACCTACTTGAGTTTAAATAGAATTCTGGTTGAAAAAAAAGGTAAGTAAATGCTTATTTTTCTAAAACTAAATTCATGCTAGGACAGCTGACGACGATTTTGAAATGCATATCCTTATTTACAAAGATGTGCTTAGTGCACGTTGCAATACTTATTTCTCTTCTTTGAGTGGATTTTACTAAGTATATAAGTAAGCTTGTTGTATCGCCGATACCACAAAGCATATCTTATCCTTTGAAGAACCTTTTTCACGGAACGAGAAAAGATATATATATTAGGTAAACTTACTTCAAGGTTATTTTGTAGCATTAGATTGATATCCACAAGTATTATTTCAAAGTTGTCTATATGACGTACTAACTGATGCAAGCGACTTCACCCGCGTGGATTGAGGTGTTTGGGTTCCCGTGGGAACTCTTTAATTTTCCGGGATAAAAAGTAGCCTATTTGTTATTCCAGACTATAATCTATTTCTGTAGCAAATTTATCAGATCCGTTCAGCCGTTCTGGCGTGATTGAGTAACAAACATCCATCCATCCAAACTTTCGCAATTATTATTATATTATACTTAGTATAGATATAAAATAAAATAACCTGATTTTGGTTCTAAATTGAGGTACTTCTGTAAAAATTGACGTATTATAATATAAGAGAGAGTAAACAAATTAAATTATCTCTGAAATGGAACACTACGAAGTGTTCTATAAAATTCTGTCAACAGCCAAAAAATTTGCTTTATTCGCGGCTTATCTTTGTAATCTGTCTTAAGGAGTCGTTCACACCGAATTAGATGAACGCTTTCATCAAAAGTGAATTTAAAAAATGGAATAACTTGAGTGCTATGAAACGAGCGGTAAATAAGGACTTTGAATATTCTGTTTTACTTTGGTTGGTCAACCTTGTTTAATTAACAGCATGCACACGTAACACAAAGTTTTGTGAAGTAGGTAAAGCCTTAAAATCTGTAAATTAAATACATAATAATATCTCCGTAAGAAGCTACGAGTAATGACTAAAGCCCTGAATCTCCACGCTTATGTCAAATCGAACGTGCAGCTAAGTATAGTTCGCGTGCGAGTTAAATGCAGAGCTAATGTACCATACATAAGCTCTGCATTCAACTCGCGAGCGAACTTTAACTATTTACGGTTACACTGTCACATAAATACTATATTACAAACTGACAAAGTTTAGTGGGCTAGCGACCGAAATAAGCGAAGACCACTGTCTTGGTCTTCGCTGTCCGTTGTCCAAGGAGATGCAACGCGACGCGATACGACTCCAAAGAAAATGACAAACTTATCTACGCGATAACGTAGGTCGCTAAACAGATTTAGAGTGGAATTCATAATCGTTGGGTAACCAGTCTCCGCAAAAATGTCGTTCACGATTCGCGAAGCGATTGAATGTCGAATCTACCTTTGTAAACTGTCGCTTTGCGTCGTATCGAGTCGCATTGTCACGTTTGTCGCTCACGTCTATGACAGAGCCTAACAGAGAGTCTAACAATGCGTCAGCGTTGCGTCGACGTAGCGCTGTCGCTGCGTCGTTTTACATACTAATAATCATAGTGTACACACGGTGCGCTGTGTCGACGCAACGCACTCACGACGGAACTGCAGCCCGCGAGACGAAACGGGCGGGGGTGTACTCATTGCGACGTCGGAACGGCAGCGCTCAGTTGTTTGTGCGTTGTTAGACTGACTGCGATGTTTTTACAAAATGCTCCCCGCGATCGTGCGTCGCCGCTGCGACGACGGAACGTTAGGACTGCGTCGTAGTAACCCTGCGATGACGCAGCGCCCGCGTGGGCGGCTATGCGTCAAAATATATACGCGTTGCGACGACGCAACGCAACGCGCCGTGTGGACTCTCTGTTAGGCAACAGTTTGTCAACGCATAAGAATGTAATAAGGTACTTACTTAGTACTGTTATTATAAATCTGTCGTGTAAAAAAGAAAACTAAAGCTTTGTATTTAGCGACATCTCGAACTTAGTTCATGCTTAGTTCACAGTAAATGATTAATTATTAGAGCTGAGAAGCATTCGTGATGCTTAGGTTACCTTCAAAACCGCTTAAGTACACCCCCAGAGCTGTGAATCGAACCGCAAAGGAACACTTACCGTACCTTAGGTTTCCTTTTAGACTCCCGATATTAAATAACATTATGAACTTTTGACAAGAGATGAGTGATTGTAAAGCTCTTAGGAATTTAAAGCTGTGGGTAATAAAACTGATACCCGTAAATTGCCGGCCGAGGAAACGCTCCATCTAAGTCTGCTTAATCACTTACCACCGTGTGAGATCGCAGTCATGAACTAACTTGTATAATAATATAAAGTTGGTAAGAATTTTGTCGCATTGTTTGTGCTCAGATTCGCTCCGCTGTGCATCACTTGATAGAATATTTTCATATCCATACTAATATTATGAATGCGAAAGTGTTTGTTTGTTGGTTTGTTGGTCTGTCCTTCAATCACGCTTCAACGGCGCAACGGATCCACATGATTTTTTGCATGGGTATTTTTGAGGACCTGGAGAGTGACATAGGCCATTTTTTATTCCGGAAAAATAAACAGTTACTGTGGGATAGTACGCTCTTTTTTTCGCATTTGTTCTTCAATTAGGTGGCAACGGCGCAACAGACCCGTGGCGCCCTCTCGCATGCTTAATTTAAATACAGTTTTTCTGCACTAGAAATATCAAGTTCTGAGTTCTTGGAAGTTGTTCTCATTAAAGTAAAAAAAAAACAATTTTTCACATAAAACTCAGTTATTGTTCCCTTGAGTCACGCGAGTGAAGCTGCGGGTAACAGCTAGTTATAAATTAAGCCCCGTATTCACTAGGGGATAAATATCCTGTGACACGTGTAGCTAGCTAGGCATGGCTGGCAGTGGCGTGCATAGGTTTTGAAGCTAGGGTAGGCATTAGATAGTCAGAATACCTATTTGCTAGCTGTTTTGATGAAATATTAGCAGTGACGTGTTTCAATTTGGGTAAGCAGTGCTTTTATGCCTCTATGAACTGCACGCCACTGAATTGGCTGGCCACAGGAAACAATAGGAATAAGGTCGAGCTACAAGATATCTTGCTACATAAGTTGACATCGCCCAATTTCGCCTGACTCATCTAGCAACACGTGTCGCAGAACATGAAGGGTTAATCAAATCAGCAACTACTCGTATTTTACATTTTGGTACCAAAAACTTGCGCATCAAAATTAGTCCCAGTTTTTTACTTTAATCGATAATTTAAAATGGTTATCAAATAAATATTATAAATGGGAAAGTTTGGATATATGGATGGATGTTTGTTACTCAATGACGCCCCAACGGCTGAGCGGATCTGGATGAAATTTGGCACAGAGATTATAGACTGGAATAACACATAATGCCATTTTTCGTCCCGGAAAATTAAAGAGTTCCCGCGGGAACCGTTAAACCTCAATCCACGCGAACTAAGTCGCGGGCATTATATACTTAGTTCAACATAAAACTAATATTGAACGTGTAGGTATATTACTTCTTTTGAGAGATTATCTATTTAATAATGACTAAAAATATTAATTTTTGACATAGACGACTAAGTCTCTGTGGATTTAGGTTTTTTATTTCTCTTTAATTTTTCGGGAAAGTGGGTAAGTCGACATAGGACCTATTTGCAATATAGCCTGTCCCGAGAAGCAACCCATCTCTTTATCAAATTTGGCTAAAATTTGTTAAATATATGAGTGAAAGCGTAGCAGAAAGTCAGATGGACAAACAGACAGACAGTTTCGCATTTATTTTTAACAGACTTCTGGAGGAGGAGGTTCTCAATTATTCGGCGCGTATTTGCTTTTTTTTTTTAATTTGTATGGATTAAGTGCATTCTAGGATTAACTGTACCTAGTTAGAATTACTGATGAATCCGTACCTACTTGTGATATAATAAAGGCTGAAGTGTAATTTATTTGTTGGTTTGTCCGACAACCAAGCCGCAATGGAGCAGCTGCAGATCTATGTGAATTTTCGCATTAATATAGTTGATCATCTAGAGAGTGTCATTCTATCTATCAAGGAAAATTAAGGATTTCCCGCGTACAGTACTAAAAAAACTTAAACCGCAACTATCCGACGATATAACGATACTACGAAGTCGCGTACAATAGCTAACTAGTAAATAAATAAATAAATAAATAAATAAATAAGCCTTTATTTACTGAACTAAGTATACAACAAATGAGTGTTACAAATATAACAAGTATAGGTACAATACAATTTAGATACTATTACAATAACAAATACATAGGTTTCTAATACGACAATATATTGCTTAGTACTAAGTTCTTACAGTAGGTATGTTTGTTTTAAGACATTTTCTTAGCAAAGTTGATTATGATATTTTTAGTATATCTAAGTGTTGTAGATATGTAATAAAATAAATTCCATCTTATTTATATTTCTACTATAGTTCTTTCTTTCTATTTCTTTTTTTTTTTCTAAATATTATTTTCTTTTCTATAATATAGGTAATGCCTGAGAAATTTATACTTTATGTTTACGAATTATTGAATAACTATGCAGGTATTTGTAGTTTTTTATGTTTACTAGACATAGAAAATTATTTTAAATATTTATTTATTTTAAACTTAGGTCTTGCAGGTCTTGATTAAGTATGGGTTGTAATAAGCCGTTGTTATTTACCATTATACATTATAATAAAATTCAATATTGCATACCTAAGGTGTAATATTACAATTTGACTTGGTAAGTACTTTGAGAAAAGGAAAGCAAACAGTTTGTTTCCATTTTAACTACTTCATTTTTTCATTGCAGAATATATCTAACTCTTACAAATAGCAAACTATTCGAAAAAAAACTGTTTAGATTATTATGCATAATATCTATCTACATTATTTAATGTTTAAACTTGTTTTGTTTTTTAACTTGTTTAAACTGTTCATATATATTTAGTATGAACACTGTTAATGTTATAATTACTATTATACATTGTTAGATAATATTTACTGAGTAGGTATATTATAGATTACCATATCACTCTGGTTAATTATTGATACACATGTAATTTATGGTTTACTCTGAATAGAATTATACAAAAATAATGATTATTAGTTGAGATTTAAGTATTTTACGAGTACAGAATTTAACCTTCGAAACAACAGCTAAACATAAAAAAAAACAGAGATAATTTAATACAAATTTCTTACTGCTAGATACCTGTAAAGTATGTTTAATAGTTCAGTACATCCTGAAGATGTAAGGCCTCCTCCAGTTGCTTCTTGTGCATAAATAGCTTGCAATTTTGTCTATTAATAATTTATAGATGAGTTATATTTTACACTGAAGGGTTTTGGTCTGACCTCTCACGGGGACCAACCGGATTGAGAGGTGAAGAGGGTAATATTTTACATTTTTTATTTCTGACCTTTGTTACTAAGTGCACCTGTAGATGAATATCATTGTATTAAAGATTTCTTATTTATTAGTCTTTTTATATTTTTTGTTAGATTTACTAAAGTTTTTGAAGATATGCTGGTTGCTTGCTGTTTCTTGGAAAGAGGATGGTAGAATAGTTTTGTTGTTTGTAGTTTTCCGCCTTAATTCAGTTTTGTTTTGGTCTAGTATTTTAATTTTATCATATATTAATATTGCATATTTCCCATTTTTTCGTTCTTCATTTAATTTCTCTCTTAGTTGTTTTCTCTTATTAAGAATTTCTTTAGGAAAATCTTCTTTAATGTAGTAGCTTGAACTATCTAACATTTTTCTATTCTTTAACAAATTAATTTTCATTCCTACCGTTTTTACAGTAACAACTACAGGTCTTATAGTGCCTGTCTTTCTGCCAATTCTTCCCACATATTCTAGACTGTCGCTGCTGTAGTTTACCTTCATATTATTATTTATTATGCTCAGTATATTTTTTTCTAAATCGTAATAACTTTTTTCTGTTTCTTCTATTCCAAAGAAAACTAGATTTTTCCTCCTTATATATTTCTCTAAATAATTAATAGACCTTTGCTGTGTTTCTAATCTTTCTTCTAGAAACTTAGTTTTTAGATCTATATTCAAAAATTTTTCATTGATATTGTCATTTATGCTTTGTTGTAGATTATGCAAGTCTTGTTTCTGCATATCCATTTGAACTTGAATTTGACGTAAAATATCTGTTATTTCTTCCATTTTTAAGTAGAACGGTAGGTAGATAAAAACAGTATAGAAGACGAATTTCGAATGTAAACAACAATCTAGGAGCTCGCGTCAAATGTAAAGTGAGTGTTCCAATTTTTCGATCGATAAAAACATAGGCTTTGGATAGATGGCGTTAGAGGTAATCTTGAAGACAAATAACTGGATGTCTATGTATATTTTTAGGTTATAAATTTATTTATATTAGTTTTTCTTCCTTTATTTTTCTAAATATACACAAACACAAAGTTCTTTTATTGTTTATTTAATTAAACAAGGCAATTTTACCTAAATTTTTGAACTAAACGTGTTTCTTGCGTATTTAAAAAACTGTATCGTTCGTTACACATTCTGGTTACACATTTTTGATTTATTATCACAGCACTGCTGATAGGTTGCAAAATTTTTAGCACTGGTTGTAGTATATCCACAAATGTAATGATTTTTTACTTTTTATTGAACTTTTAACAATTATTTGTATTTAAATAACAGTTTTAACAAGGAGCTGATGTACGTCGGTGCACTGTTGCGCCCTCTCCTAACTAGCTAACTAGTAGTCTCTATAAAATACATTAAGGTTACACACACGTATAATGCTATTATACTCGCTACCAAAAAAATTTTGTCTTTCATTTCAATGTTTGTGTAGAGTGCCTCCCGAATGTTAATTATTTTCGTACAAATGTTGCATGTTAAACAGCCCGTTCATTAATATTCTAATGAAACTTGGCGCTAATTCACAGCCTTGGTAAACATTATACCTCCATTTCCGTATTATTTAAGCACCTTCCAGCGTATTATAATAGATCATTAAAGAACGTTTCGGAATGCCTTATACGCAAATCGATCCAACAGAATATCAACTCTTAAATATTGCTACTAATTTTACCTTGGAAAAAAAATTGAAGAATAAAGAAGATACTATATCCAAATAAATTAAACAATTTTTTCTTTTTGAAATTATGTAAAATTTCAGCCACAGATTCTCATTTTGAACACATAAAGACCGCATTCACCGGATTTTATTACATACATTTGTGGAATCTAGAGCAGCGAAACACAATACCTATTAACACGGAAGTGCGCTAAGAGCATTAGGTTTAATGAACTTCATAACTTATTTACATTTTATAGTTGTGTATAATGAAAGGTAGACAGACAGTCTCCATTTTCTCGCCATGTTCCATTGTTACTTGCTCATGCTTTGGTTATTTTTATGTGATTCAAAATATTATATTATTATAAACTACGTTGACATGTAGTCTGAAGATTTGTTGCCGATCCAATGATTGGCATCAAATCTACACATGAGATCTACAGACTACATGTACGAGTATGTGTGGGTGTCTTAACAGAATTTGGAACTTCATGGAATTGTACCACTTATCTTACCTTCTCTGCATAACATCCTAAACATTTATCAAAATAATAATGTAACATGTATTCAGACGGAATAACAATTTTAATGTATCTAATCTTTAAATAATTATTAAAAGCAGAAATTCATAAGTAATTGTATACTTACCTGAAAATACAGCACAATTCTGCACATCGCAGTACCAAAGAACCAAGTCTCCGTTACATCCCAAAGTACAGTGGGAGGTAGACATATTAAAATCACCATAAAATCTGCCACTGCTAGATTAACTATGAAATAGTTGGTTACAGTTCTCATGGAATGATTTCTATATACGGCTATACAAACTAGTGCATTTCCGATCAGTCCAATCACAAAAACTATCGCGTGAGTTGCGATAAGTACCCATTCGTAAGGTTGAGGATAAATATATTCATTTAACATTTCGAAATATTCTTCTCTGGTCATATTGCAGTATTCTGGATCTCCCACACAAAAATCTTCAGTGTAATTATCTGCGTCAAAAAATTCTGTAGTAACGTGATCTTCAATTTCATCTGACCTATTTGCTACCATTTTGTCCTTATCTTCCAAATCTTTTATCGATGTTCTTTCATCTGTGACATTTATAGGAAGAATCATATTATTGTCTTTATGATCCAGTACTGGAATATTGTCTAAAGTTGCATTTATGTTTCTTTTATATCTTAATTGATTATGACTTTTCGGTTTAACTTTATTCGCAAAGTATGTTAAATTATCGTCTTTAGTTATGTCTAATATGTACTTAGTATTGAATATACTATCTAGATCCTTTAGAATATAATCGTTTAAATTCGACTTTAAATTAACACTTTCATGGGCACTTATGTACAAACTGGACATTAAAATTGCTATCAATACAGTTTTTAGTGTCATTTTTAGTTAGTTTTGGTCATTGGATCTGTTAAATTTACTGCATCACATTTTTATTTCCTCCTTCTAGTAACTGCGTTGTCGTCGTAATCTGAAAAGAAGAAACATCACGTTAGTAAAACAAGAAAATGGTTTTTGAACACAAGAACATAGTGTCTTTAAATTGATTAAAGAAAAACTAAGATGCGTCAATGGACTACTTCTTAGTATATAAGATAATTTATAAGTTTAGGCTAAAGTAAAATTACTCATTAGTCTAATTATAAGGCTAGATTGTTATCTTACTGAGTATAGGTTGTATGAACTATATACTCATATTAATGGGAAAAAAACGTTAGTAAAACGGGTTTAAGATATTTTTTTTTAAATGTTGCAAAAACGTAGCCGCAATATTTGACAAGATTAGAGGTTCACAGTCCAATGCGTTTGAAAATCTTTGGCGTGGAATGGCTAGAAACTTTTGCTAACTTTGTAGCTTTATGACTTTACAAAAAGAAGAAAAATGTGAGCACAATCTGCTCGAACAAATTAGGATAACTTTGTGAAGGACTAAACTAATGTACCTTTACATAGGATTAACATATTCTACTTTACTTTTTTCAATTGCTTTCAGTTAATTTGTTATTTTTTCATAATATTACAATTTATAAGTTCTAAGATCTCAGCGATAAGCTTGAGCTATGTACTACATACGAATAATTGTAAAGTGCGTGGACAAAGTTGTATAACTTACTAGCCGAAACCCGTGACTCGTCCACGTGGATTAAAGTTTTTTGGTTTCCGCAGGAACTTTTGAATTTTCCGTGATCAAAGGTTTTTTTTTATCCACTACATAGCTTGTAGTGGATAAAAAAGCCCTTGAGCCTTGAGCAGTATAAGATGGTAGCGGGCTAACCTGTTAGCCGCATGGCAGTGATATTAAACCCATACCCCTTCGGTTTCTACACGGCATCGTACCGGAATGCTGAATCGCTTGGTGGCAAGTCTTTGCCGGTAGGGTGGTAACTAGCCACGGTCGAAGCCTCCCACCAGGCCAGACCAGGGAAAATGCGGAAATAATAAATTCCCAAATTGACCCTGCCGGGGTTCGAACCCAGAACCTCCGCACGTTAAGGCAACAGCGCTACACACTGCGCCACAGAGGTCGTCAAAAGTAATAAGTACATAAGTAGCCTATGTGTTATACCAGACTATAACTTTTCTGTGCCAAATTTCATCCAGATTCGTTCAGCCGTTAGATGTCGCCATTGAGTAACAGACATCCATCCATCCATACATCCATTTATCCAAACTTTCGCATTTATAATATTAGTACAGATCATAATTCATAAGTTTCACATTATAAATTAGGTATTAATTCATTAGGTAGGTATATAAGAATGTTTACTTCAACATAATTTCAAAAGTTTATTTCTCCGTAAAACGTTGTTTTTTTGCAATCTCCGGCGCCGCATGATGAGTTTATGATTAAGTAAATTGGTTTACTTATCGCTCTCGATAATACCACACTTAATAAAAAGAAATTTGTTGCCTACAGGTAATTTTTTATCGAGAACATTTTAATATTAGCTAGTTCTCATAATCCATACTTCTATACTAATATTATAAATGCGAAAGTTTAGATGGATGGATGTATGAATGTATGGATGTATGGATAGATGTTTGTTACTCAATCACGCCCCAACAGCTGAACGGATCTGGATGAAATTTTGCACAGAGATAGATTATACGCTGACGCTGACGCTATACGATTATATATAGACGCTGGTTCCCTGGGACGGGGACGGGATTAAAAAATCACAAAAAAAATATCATTAAAATTTATGCCAATGAGAATGCAGCTTTATAATTTATAGTTATAATACTGACGATACTGATTGACGCTGGTTCCCTGGGAACGGGGACGGGCAACAACCAATGTGTCTAACATTGGCCCCGTGTCATATTAGGGAGACAGCATCAAGGCCGGGAGCCGCAGCAGAAAAGGCTGAAACCAGCAAGCGGCGGAAGTATACCTCTCTCATAGAGAGTTACATATTTGTTCCGTTTGCCGTGGAGACTCTGGGGCCGTGGAGTCTTAGTGCCAACATTTTTTTGCAGGATATTTCACCGCGGTTAATTGCCTCATCTGGTGATAGAAGGGCTGGCTCATTTTTTGCGCAAAGGATCAGCCTGGCTGTCCAGCGCGGAAATGCAGCCAGCATTCTTGCCACCATTCCACGCGGGCATGATTTATATATTAATTAGGTTGGGCTAGCTAGCATTAAGTTCTATTGTATGATATTCAATTTAAAAAAAAGAAAAGTTATATATACTAATAATACGTATTATAAAAACAAATGTAAAACAAAAAAAACCTCAGTAAAATATGCACACTGTGAACTAGCACGCTCATAACTTCTCATATTTTACTGTGGCACCAGATCACTAGATTTATGCCAATATAATCGGGAGAAAATTATTATGATTAAATTTCGGCCAATTAAGCAGCTTCTCGCACGGATCCATTCTTCACAAATGCACACATGTTCACAGAGTCGTTCCATTTTGATAAAAACCTAATGAAAAATCCTTACAGCTGAGAATAAAGAATATATTGACAGACAATACCCTTTTAAATACGTTTTAACGCTTTAAAGTTTCTCTTTCACTATCCGTTTTAGACGAGAAATTCTGCATGCTTTTATCTCATAAATAGAAAACTTTTCTTAATCAGTGTATAAATCCTTCGTTTATTTTATTAAAACGACTATGTTCGCTACGAGTATTTCTGTGATATAAATTCATTATTTGCGCATTCTCATTGAAAATAGTATAAAGTCATGAGTAAACTGGAAAATTAACTTAGATAATTACTTAAATAGAATTTATCCATTAAGTCCATCCACCCAAATGTCTTATGAAAAACACCATTCTTTCAATCATAAAAATGGATGGAAATGTAATTATACCTCAAACAGATGGATCACGAAATATGTCAACAAAGCTGTTCCGTAACGTCGCGCTGCTTGAACTGTAGTTCTGCTGCATAATATTATTACGACGATACGATGAGTTCATCAATCTATCTATCAGCTTGCGTTCATCCACCGCTGGTCAGTTAAGGTAATTTTGAACGCTGTCAAGCATGGTTTCTGCCTTCTCCTGAATTCAACCTCTTCCCACAACCTTCTTGAGTTCATCAGACCACCAAAGAGGTCATTTCACACTGCGCTCACCGATTCATCATTCATAGTCTCCATTGTAAAACGCGTCTACCCCAGCGATATTTGGTTCTACGACTTTTTTTCACCACTTAAGTAAAGTCAGTTTTGTTCAAAATCTTACTTTGTGTCCTATTTAAATTACTTTGAAGTTACGTGCATGACTAAAACTAGTTTTATAACAGCTATTGTCTTCTACATTTTTAGGTTTATTTGAAAGGTGTAATAACGGGAGAGGTCACTCTTTAATATATGGCCTACGTGAGTAATAAAACACACGCCTCACTATTTGCAGTGCCCAAAATGTAACGCCTTGGGAAACGTCCTAAGCAATTTGTGAAAAAGTTTTTACTACTTTTTTATTTGTGATTACAGGATAGGCTTACGCTTGATGATACTTATGCCTTACGGAGAGCCATGATGAGGTATAATCTAGGTCCAAGCGTGCTTGCCTAGAATAAAATCAAGTTAAGCGCAAAGATAGGCAAGCTATTTCTATTTTTCATCGGTCCTTCTGGCGTAGCAGGTCAATGTTGTGCACATTTTATCTTGGAATCAGCTACCTTCTTTAAAGCTTAAGCCTTACCTACATTAACTTCCTTTTTTAAACTGTCCTTCTTTTAAGATTCTTTCAAAAATGTGTTCATAAAAAGCGCAAAGCCAAAAGTCACGTATTTAGTTGATATGGTCCAACTTATAATGCAACTTGATTACAAGGCGGCTAAACGTGGGCTTTCGAATCGTCTGGCTGAACGTTTGGATGTGTGATTTTTTAATAATACCAGGGGTAATACGGTGGATTTCACGATATACCTATTACCCGTGATTAATTTCCTTCCAGGTATGTTGATTCAGGTGCCACAAAAAGGAAATGATTTATTTTTTACAACACCTACTCACTCATGACTCTGATGAATGTTGCCGTCATATTATTTTCATTTCTTTATCACATAGACACAAAGACATTTGTCCTGGAAATATACGTAGTAATTTTTTAGGTACCTAAGAAATATGCTAAGATAAATGCAACAAATTTTTCAGGTGAATTTTGCTCAAATTAATTTTTCCTCGTTCCCATTTGTAAAAGAAATGTAAGGATCTTACATCAGAAGATTTTGTATATTTTTTATAGCATAAGTAAGCCCAGCTTATACCCACTACCTACTCAGGCCTGACGAAAAAGAGACGTTACACTTTTAATAAGTTTGAATGATTTGTCTGACTATGTATCTCTCTGAGGATTGAAAATATGTCTGTCTGTCTGCTACGCTTTAGAAAATTATCAGAAAACAACGTCTCAGCTGTTTAACCTGAAGTTTGTGAGCCCTCGTGCGACTTCCAATTCAATCTTAACGTGCTTTCCGAGGCACGGGGGTGAAACACCGCCAACTTCCTAACTCCGGGCTAGTATTGAGAATTTCTAGTCAGAAAAATGCAATACTTAATTAAGGCCCGACCCGGGACTCGAATCCGGGACCTCGTCGGCAGCGGTTGAACGTGCTAATCATTAGACCAACGAGGCGGTTCAAAATTTGTTTTATGCCTGAAAATTAAAATGGAATGATTACTCCAACACAGTGAAACCAAATTAAACAATTTAATAAATCTAAACATACCAAGAATGATCTAGCTCAGGATGAACTCTTCTTCGGGTTATTTGGGTTTATGACGTTTTTATGATGATACAAAGCCATTGCATACCTACGTATCACCAAAAGTAAAGTAACTTATTCGTTTTATGGTAGCATGGTTTTCTTTCATACTTTTTAGGGTTCCGTACCCAAAGGCTACCAACGGCATATTACTAAGTCTCCGCTGTACGTCCGACCGTCCGCCCGTCCGTCCGTCCGTCCGCTGGTCCATCCGTTTGATCACCTGTCCGTCCGTCTGTCTGTCTGTCAGCGGGCTTTATCTCAAGAACCGTAATAGATAGACAGTTGTCACTCAGTTTTATTTCTATTGCCTTATTACAACCAATAATAAAAACAAAATAATAAAAAAATTGGTACGAACCCCTTCGTTTGCGATTACTGAACAACGAATCTGATCTGTTTATAAGCTGTGTGAGACCGAGTCTCATTTGGCCGGTTTTTTGTAGTTTCTCTGTTCTTCTTCTCATTCACGTCATCCATTGGAAACAATTAGTTAAATGTAAAACAACAAACGATCTATTTTCAAAGAGTGTAAATTTTACAATAATTATTAACTTTTGGCATTTACCTACTTTGTAAATCCGATTATTTCCGAGTCCTATTTTATTTTTGCGCTTTAAAACCGGGAATTTGTCGATATTATTCCTAAAGTACGAAATGTAGGACAAATTCCATCGAAATTCGTTCGTCGCATCGTTGACTTTATCCCTCTTATTTTTGTCGATGTGTCTGTATAATAGACATAAAAAGGCAAGATTTGATTTGACTGGATTTTTAATTTAACATTTATATATTTTCCCCTTCTTTTTGATGTCAATACCGGAGTTAGACTCATCCTAAGTCAACACGCAGCCCGAAATGTTGTGCCGTTTGTAAAATTTCTGTTATTCTTGATTAAATATCTCGGACCTTTTTCGTATTTTTTTTATTTTGACTAACGGTAGTAGGGTAGGGTGGTGTAAGACGGCGCGGGCGATAAGATGGCGCATTCGCGATTGGCTGGATCTGGTGTGACGTTAGTATCTAACTTCACTCGTGTTTTGATGACTATTTGTGATAGTACGTGCTCACAAAAAATTAAACAATTTCCTTACAAACTGAATGTTGTAGGCAAGTCTAAAGATTTTGGCCACTTTTGATCTATTTTTAATATCATTTGCTAGCGGTGTCGTTCAAAAATTTAATATAAATTCGGTGTTTTGAATGACTTATTGATTGAACACTTACTTCATCTTAGTCTAACAAACGAAATAATTCCGATATTTCATACGAGATGGCGTAAGTATATCGATTTCTGCGTTATGGGAAAGTATGTAAGTTGGCGTGTGTATAGAAGGTCATTGGTTGGCGCACTTAGTGGGTGTACAAGATGGCGCGCGCCAACTTACAAATACCCTATTCCATTGTTTAAGGTTTGCACTGCTTTTTAATTGTTTCTTATTTCATCAGTTGTAGAATGTCAATTACAGAATGTCAGAAAACACGATACAACCAAATAGCCAGGCCAGTACATCACAAAGCCCCTATCCAAAACAAACAATTCACTGATCACTGTTGATGCCCAATCCAGTTTGTGCACAATTTCTGATTATGTTGCACGATTGCTGAACCAAAACCCAAAAACCCTAAAATAATCTTTAAAAGCACCAAATAAATATAATCCAGAGAAAACTTGGACGTGTCGTGGGTGTCAAGAAATATATAAGAAACCGATCGAAGAAGACTGGATCGAATGCTCAGTTTGTCAAGAATAGTGGCATGAGAAGTGTACAGGATCGATATCTTGGGTTTCTGTCTCTGTTGGGGACATCTGTCTTCCATAACTGATGTTAAAATGGCTTCGCATCACGTGCGCCATCTTATCAACTTTGCTGCGCCAACTTACCCGACAGGTTGTGTAAAAGTGCGCATTTCTCATTTTTTTAAGTTTTATTGCTCAGTAACCCAAAGATATACAATATGATTTTGATTTATGTTTTCTTTTCTTACCAATTAATCAAAGAATTCAAATATATAAATTTGATTTTGAAACATTGACTTTTCATTTTATTATGACCGATTGTTTAAAAAGTGCGTCATCTTACACCACCCTACCCTAGGTACATTAGCACGCGTAATTATCAACTTGAAAACATATTACACTGAGTTTTTAAGGCTTCATTATCAAGATGTCTGAAAAGCTTGTTCATTCCAATTGAAAACCATCATAAGAATCACAAAAAAGAAATAAAGTAGGTTTAGCGACTGTGAAAATATTCGATACGCTGCTAATAACACTAGATTAAGAACAATTTATAAGTAACTTATTAACAATCGAAAACAAAAGACCGATATTATGTTAACACAGAAAATATTGTGACAAGAGGGTAAGCAGTCAACTACAACAACAAGCTGCGTTTAGTGTAGGTGATAGCAAAACATTAATTTGTGACCTGTAGATAAAGTGTAAAAAGTGTATTAATAAGTATATATTTGTATAATTGTAATAACTTTACAATTAAGCTGAAAATAAATATTTTCATTTCATTTCATTTCATAATAATAGGTATATTATGTTCTTAATTGATGGTTAATTTTATAATAATCACAAATTGCTGAGCTTATTAAACTCAAAGTAGGCGTTTAAATCAACTGAATGATTTTATTTATTCTTCTTAAGATTTTTTTATCATGAGCGTTAACAAATTAAGTGGAAAATACTGTGAATGAATGCCATTTTTTTTAAAATGGCAAATAAGCATCCATAGACAGGGCCCTCAATCATTATCTATATAAAAAAAACATTTCTGATCGGCAGATTGGTTTTCGATAACAATCGACGCATTTAGGTTGTGTTTTTGGTTCAACTATTAAGCCTTAATTATTTTGGGTAAGTAGTTAAATCTTGCAAACAACTTTTGGAAAAATAACGGGAACAATTTTATTTCACAAGACAATTTCGAGATTTCGATTTGTTAGCTCAGCGCATAACCGAGAACACATTCAGTATACCTATGGCCTAGGTATATCTTTAGGGATACATCGAAGCAAAATGATGATAAGGTAAATAATAAATATTGATGACCTTTTTTAATTAGGTATACCTACTAAGTTTTGCGAGAACATTATGTCTGAATAAACAGCTCTACAGCAGTGAAATTGTCTGTGTTGTTAGATTACGTACTTAAAGGGATATAAACGCAAGGGTTGTTAGGTTTACGATGGACCATAACTTTTGTAATTAAATTGTACCCAGTTTGTAAACATTGGACCGTTCATGATTAAAAATTTTTGGTTCTCGCAACAACATTATAAAGACTTTTCCTACAAAGAGATGATATCGAATAATTCATTCGAGTTTTATCTAGTAGTTTTTGCCAGGCTTCGGCCGTGGCTTGTTACCACCCTACCGGCAAAGACGTGCCGCCAAGCGATTTAGCGTTCCGGTACGAAGCCGTGTAGAAACCGAATAGGGGTATCCGTTTAATATAACTGCCATGTCCCTAACAGGTTAGCCCGCTACCATCTTAGACTGCATCATCACTTTCAGGTGAGATCGCAGTCAAGGGCTAGCTTGTAGTGACAAAAAAAAATTGATAGCAGAAAAAAAAATGCCTGGAGAGTAGTAAGTATGTACTTAGTTGTTGTTGTAAACTGTAGGTTGCTGTGTAGAAACTCATTTAGGGAAACCTATATCTGCCATGCCAAGTTAGCCCGCTACCATCTCCATATTATGTTTTATGAGACTAAAGCAATCTAAGTAAAAGTTAGCTTTTGCCTGAGGTCTAATGAAAAGCGGACTTATTGCAGTTTTAAATTATACACAAAACACACAATATAACTGACTATTACTATGTACCCAAACCTCTAGTTAATTTATGTTTGAAGTGGTACCGCTACGCTTAATCGCTTAACGGTACAGCTTTTCCGGTAGTGTGGATTATTGAGCAATATCGAATAGCTCTGACCAGACCTAATCTGCAGCTCTGTTCAATGTTGTTTTGAATTTTCTAACACTACCATATTGTGTATTGTAGAGTTATAGGAAAATTTCAACGAAAAAGAATATGAAAGGCCTTTTATTCTAATTTATTCAATTTTTCCTTTGTACGCTATATGCATTTACATATAAAAGACGAGGAAATCTGGACGGACGCCGTTACCTATTATTATATAAGACTATGCAAAGGTTATGTTAATAAAGATATTTTCAGTAGCTTTTTTAAAAACGCCATTTCTAAACATGTGCATGAACCTTGTAATTCACCTACAAACTCAGCGTTACCTATAGGCACTAACTAGCTGATGCCCGCATCTTCGTCCACTCTTTAATTTTCCGGGATAAAAAGTAGCCTATGTGTTATTCCAGACTATAATCTATCCCTGTGCCAAATTTCATCTAGATCCGTTCAGCCGTTCAGGCATGATTGAGTGACAATTATCCATCCATCCATCCATTCTTCCATCCATCCATCCAAAATATTACTATAGATTAAATAATGATTTTTTATATTATGTAAGTTCTCCGCCCTGAAGCTTCACTGAGTACATACACGTGGACCATATATTACAACTTAACATAGCCTTCAGTACACGTTGGCCCAACACGTTAGGTAAATTTCGGCCATGTTAATAAAGTATGCGAATTGTGCCAACATTCTTGTTACACACGTAGCTTGAAAACCCACACCAGTGGGAAAGCTGGCCAGTGTACACTCGTAAAATAATAGTACTTAGTTTTTTTTAAAGTTCAAAATGTTACAATATAGAGTAAGGCTATCTAGCGAGTTCTTTTATAGCATTATATCTAGTCAAATTTAATTGCTATAACGGCGAGGTGATAAGATTGCTAGCTGCTGGACTACGATTCCACCAGCACTGCTGGACAACTAACCCCTTTGCTCATAAAATCAAACTAAACGGTCAGCCCCCACAGTAGCAATTAAACGTGATGAGATGGTTCGTAATTTTTTTTTACTTTTAAATCACGTTGACGCTCTTGTTTCCGAATTATACATAATCCTTATTTTAGAGAGGTCAAGGTTTAGGAAAGTCATATAAAACATCAATTTTTAAATAATACTGCTTAAAGCGACGATAGTAAGCCTCCGGGTATGGCAAATGGGGCAAATATTATTATGCCAACCTCGATGAGACAATTTGAGTCATTTCCACGGCAGCTTCCGGCCTTTGTCAGATAAAATTAGCAGATACCAGGGAAAAAACCAAAATAATAAACGATAGTGAAGGAGATATTGTGTCTTCGCATATAGGTATGTTGCATTTACTTTCTTACTCCGCGGGAAGCGAAAGATTGACGCACCAAAAAGCACGAAGACTCCAAAATTACCTATTGCGCAGATTCAAGACGTTACAGCTGACACACATTCGCCGAATGCTGGTGCCGAGTACATTTGTGCCAACTTATACAAGGGGCTTTAAAGTCTAGGTGGTTCCAAGATTCATCGCATGAGGTAGTAATATAATCACCAATTAATTGAGTTGCAAAGCGATTTGTTTGCATATACCGCCTTTGATAGGAAGTCAAGTTACCTTTACATATGCAGAAGATATTACAAGCTACAACACAAATTGCATTCCCCCGAATGAGTTGCAAATTGTTGCAACTGTTAGTTTACAGTTGTTGTTGGAACCTTTTGTAGGTACCGTCATAATAAAAGGTGCTGCGAGTGATGGTTGCACAAAGAGCAACGCATGACGACAATTAGCTAGTAGTAGTACGAAGTTGTAACAGTTTTTAACCGACTTCCAAAAAAGGAGGAGGTTCTCAATTCGGCGCGTTTTTTTTTGTATGTCGGTGCAGATCTCCGTGGTTTGTGAACCGATTTGAAGTACCTATCAGTCGTTAGAGGAAGCTCGAGAAGTGGTCCCATAAACAATTCGGACTCCAAATCCTCAACCCTGACACTAAAAAGTTAAAAATAAAAATTCTTTCCAAAAAACTGACTTCCAACGCCACTGTAAAGTAAAAAATATTTTTTATTTCTACCCACTATGTTGAAGTCGGGCGAGTGTAACAAGGATAAGCAAAGTTGACGCATCAGGCTCGCACGACTTCAACATAGTGGGTAGAAATAAAAATTATTTTTTACTGTACAGTGGCGTTGGAAGTCGGTTTTTTGGAAAGAATTTTTTAAAATAACCACTACGAAACGTGTGGTCTCTACATTATTACCTAAGATATTGATCTTTTATGTATATCGATCGGGGGAATGGAATACGAACACATGTGGGATTATACACGGAACAAACTAAAAACTTATTTTTCCTACATTAATACTCATTGCATAATCTTCCTTAGCTCTGAAAATCATTTCAAAGAAGTTCAGCTTTTCTAATAAAAGAAGAATATGTTTGTAAGTATAATGTAGATAAGTGGAAAATATACCTACATAATATGCATCTTTAATTAATTTTAACTTAACTAATAAAACGTAAATGTTCCTTGAAACTTTAAACTGAATAGTAATTAATAACTCTTACTGTTACTTTGGAGACTGAAGTATAAAGTCAAGCGGGTCGTGAAAATTACAGCAAGTTGATGTCCGCAGGGAAATTTTCCAAATAAAAGAAATGCCTCGTTTCAGGGTTGTAAATTTGTACACAAATACTAGCTTTAGCATCAGCTTCATCTGCATGAAGTTGGACAATAAATAAATGGGTCGACACAGTGGGTACACAGTGGGCAAACGCTCAAGCTTTTTATATTTAAAAAAAAAAGTGTGTGTGCAATTCACACATGGCAGAAGTGAAACTTCAGAAAAGTAACTTACGAGAGAATAAGATAAATATAACTTGTATTCTATCTCATTCTCTCGCAGACTAAATCCTATATTATGTTTGTCTCTTTTTGTTGAATTTTCAAATCACAGCGATTCTAAAGAAGTTTCACTTCAATATGACTGAAGATGACCATATAATTATTATATTTGTTATAGGAGTTCATAAGTACATGGTTTTCGCTTTGTAAGCATCTATGAACTTCTTAATAGTAATAACTAATATGTGTATCTATCTATACTGTTTAGTATCTAAACTGACCATCATGTACCGTATAATTTTGCCATTGGAATTATACCTACTCGTAAATTTTCATAGCAAAATTTTCCTGTTGTAACGAAGCGTTACTTATTTAAATATTGTTTTATAACGTATGCAATTATTTATAATTTAAAAGTTTTATTAATATTATATTTCATTTCATTAATATGTTAAGATATTTAATTATATGCAAGCAAATTTCTGAACGCGATCTTGCTAGCGGCCGTTTTCAATTTCCGAGCGCGAATTTGCTTGTGCTCATTTTTTTGCAACTCATGGAACCGCGGCCTGCAGTTGCATCACTATGCGACTTCAGTCAAGCACGGCGCGTTCCTAGCGTGATGCTTTTTGTCGCGTCTCAGTCCTCAGATCACTAGTTGGGACGCGACGCCATTTAAAATGCGTTTTAAAAATAATGTTAATATAATATGAAATTTCGTGCAACCTTTCTCCCGCATTAGGGTAAGTTTTGAATGGTACCTAAAACACGTCATCGTAGTAATTGTCATTTTCATTGTTCGTAGTTTTTGTAATTAGTAAATTCATAATCCCAAGTGTCCATTGCAATCTTTGTTTTTGAATTACGTAAATAGTTTTATCAAAATAAGTTCGTAAGTTTCCATTAGATTGCATCATCTTTTAAATTTCCAATACACCTTCATTTGTTAGTTAATTTTTAACTTTGCTTTTTCTATTTTTGGGCCTTCAGCCAAATAATTCATACTAATTGTAAACTCCGTTCTGGATCCACCACACCGACAATTCTATCACGCCAAAGTACCTCCTGTGGTTTACAGAGGCCAGGGCCGGATCCAGGACGGAATTGATATGCCAGACGTTAACTAGTCGGTATTAACAATTCCAGGAGCAACGTGCACCTTTAGTATCATCGTGGCATTCCATCCGGCTATAGCAGCACCGTTCGGGATCCCAACGTGACCATCTGCTGCACTCCTCACCTCTGGGCCGTCTACTACCATCAAGGCCCTTCACCCAGGGGAGTGCCACCGAAGTCAAAGCAGACATCGTGGGGCCCCACGTTGGGCGCCAGTGTGCCGGGGCGATGGACTTCATTTCACTTACTTAGCCCAACGGCTTAGCCTTGCCATTCAACGAGGTAATAGCGCCAGTGTTTTGGGCACCATGCCCATTAACGATCATTTGGACGGCGTTTATTTTTTGTAAATATAACAAGTGTTTTATTTTATTTTGATTTTAATTTATTTCTTAGCTTCGTTACATTGTTCCGTATATAACCTTAAAACTAAGGAATTTCTGCATACAGCTTTGAGTGTGGCTCCCCATTGTGACTTTATGGTGTGATCGGCCTTGAAATAATCGCTCCGTTGCACTCGACGATTACGGTCGAACTCAGACCAAACATTATTTTAGCGGATAAAAATAATAAAACTAAGTTTAATTGTTGATAAGGACAGGATCCAAAAATTAATAACCTTTTCCAAGGGTGTACGTTTATTTTAATATCCGATATTTATTTTATTTCCAGACATGACGTACTGCATATTATGTTTTAAAATTTTAGTTATTATTATTAAAATATATTTAATTTCATTATAAACTACCTGAATAACTCTTTATTGTGGAATTCCTGAAAACTATAGTATTGAGTTAGACTTTCTAAATCCGTTATTAATCCTATAGGTAGGTAAATGCGAATGTGTATCTTTCAGCTACGTTTTCATGGCCCATCTTTTCAACCGGATTTGATGATATTGCATCTTATGGAAGGACATGGGCACGGAATAATTTTTATCCCGGAGATTCCCACAAGGAGGTCAGGTCCCATAGGATTTTTGAAACCTAAAATTAATATCTATTGATTTTATCCTTGAGTTCTCACGAAATTGCTGTAAGATTTAAATACGTTTAGGTAAACTCAGTAGCGCCCAGGTATTTATATTTAGCCTTTATACCTACCAAAATCAACGAAATAGCAAGTGGCGTTACCACGTTCAAACAGCTCTGTTTAATTACTTACCGACAATTCGGCCTTTAGCCGTCCCTTGTTGCCTTTGATGAACTTCCTAACTGCCACGACCTTTTGTTGGCTTAATTTTACCAGCTTGTATGAAACAAGGCAGAATCGCGCGGGCATGACAGGATAAACCAATAGACGCTAAGCGGTTTTGGCCAATGTGTACCTACTATAGGTTAGCAAAATGTAAGTATTTGTTTCTCAGATTTTTTATTGGGGACCAAACTTTACCTTTGAAATTTCATATTAAAAAGACACGTCTTGTGTTTTAAAATAGCTCCGCTCGCAGATCCGGCAAAAAAAACTATACTTAATTGAAGCTGGATCGAATGCAATCAGTGTCGCACCGTGCACTCACACAAGTTCTATCCAGATGTAATTACATTGAAAGCAATTAGTTATTTGCTAAGTTTAATTAGATCTTAGAAATGTAGGTCTGTACAAGTTGCGACGGAAACGTTTCTGAGAAATCGGATAGAAACACAAAATTACACTCTCTTCCAGACTTCCCGATTACTACGCGGGGTAGAAACACCGCGAAGATTTAGGGTAGGTACGTAAGTACTAATAGAATATTCTATGCTTAGGGTGCCTTTCCAGCACAGATGTGCTACGTTGCTAAACCCACCCAAACACCCACGAGTGTCAAACCCACGAATAATAGCGCTTCATCAAATCTAGATTTGAAAATCAAGTATGTCAAACCCACCGATATAGGGGATATTGGTGGGTTTGACATACGACCTTAGCTTAACAACATCTGTGCTGGAAAGGCACTCTTAGACAGTGCACGGAGTCATTCATTTTATTGTTGTACCTATTATTATCGTAGCGGTAGGATTCAGTAGAGCCGAGTCTTTTTTATTTCAACTTACTGAGTTAAAGTTTCTAGCGGCTTCCAGCTGCACGCTTGAGATCATCCGTCCACCTCAAGGTTGGACAACCTCAAGGTTGTCCAATCTAAAGGTTGTCCAACGCTGCGCCGGTGCGAGGCCGCCATTCGAGAACTTTGGGGCTCCAACGCCTATCGGTTCTACGTGCCCCGCCCACTTGAGCTTGGCGACTGTTCGAGCTATGTCGGTTACTTTGGTTCGCCTACGGATCTCCTCATTTCTGATTTGATCACGCAGGGATACTCCGAGCATAGCTTACTCATAGTTACTCAAATTAACAAGCGGCACAAGACCGTACTCTGTTTCGATCCATGCAGGAGACCTTCGTCCAGCAGTGAAGTTGAGACGACGACAACGACGACGAGCTAAAGTTTACCTTTGTGTTATGGACTTTGACATATTATTATATTTTTATGGTTAAAATAATTACACCGAAGAAATAGTTGAGTAGAAGACATACCCTATGGCAGGGCTTGTAGGAGCAACATTTACTTAAGTTGGTGTGTTGCTCTAATTATGGACTTTACATTCCTTGTGCCGATAACTCTGCCTTTATTGATTTAGTTACATTTTGTGATAATATCAGTTTATAATACTTTTATTTCAGGGTTGACATGCAAAAGAAAGGAGAAGAAAATTTAATTTAAACACATGTAACGGCCTTGTACAAGAGGGCCTTGTGAAAATATTTTCTTTTACTACAAATATTCCGTAAGTAACTATAGGCACTTAATTTTATTCAAAGTATAATGTTTTAATGACCATGAGCAGCGGAATTTCTACGATAAGCCAATTCGGCATGGAAGCTGCTAATAGGCTGATAAGAAACGAAATACCTAAATACCTACATTACTGAAGATATAATTCAGCTTAACGCATGGATTTTTATGTGGGTATAAAGGTTAATGGTCGAAAGGGAAACTGAATATACTAATATAGATATTATATGTATTATCATAATATAAATATTATGATAATTATTACATAATCGCTGGATGTTAGTTTAGATATTATACGAATTTGTATTACACACGAATATAAAAAGGTACTCTTTATATTCTCTTAATATTATGCGAAATAGTTTTGAACCTTTTTTAACTAAATGTGACTATAGTAAAAATGCTTTAATTTCCATTTTAAATATTCTTATTTCGTAACAATCACTTACTTTAGACAATTTTTTAAGTTTTTTAATTAACGAAATGTTATAAGTGCTAAGTTGTATTTAAAAAACGGTTTTAATTTTTCTTTCCGGTATTGTTGAAAATTTGAACCTAGAGCATTTCTTGATTGAAAATATTTTATACATTTTGTATGCAAAACATGAGGCAGCCCTACTAAAAGAACCTAAATAGTGCTGCGGCTTAACTAGCGATGGGTAAAAAAAGTTTTAATTCACACCTCGTTGGTCCAGCGGTTAGTATAGTCGACTGCGGATCACGAGGTCCTGGGTTCGATTCCCGGTCGGGCATAAAAATTGTTAGGTATTGGATTTTTCAATTAAGAAGTTCTCAGTGCTAGCCCGGAGTTGGAAGTTGGCGGTGTCACCCCCGTGTCTCGAAGAGCACGTTAAGCCGTCGGTCCCGGTTATTATCACTAACATGATAATAGTCGTTAAAGCCCACCAACTCGCATTGGAGTAGCGTGGTGGGTCTAAGTTCTAATTCCGTCTCTCCTATGAGAGTGGAGGCCTATGCCCAGCAGTGGGACGTGAATAGGCTGTAGTGGTGGTGGAAATAGTTTTACCATGACAAACCAGACAACCGATGTCCTATATTACAAAAACTGACAGAATGGCTCTATAGGCACAGATTATTCTCTGTCCAATCATTTATTTTACTTTTGGCAGCTCGATTCAATAATTTTAGATAATGCGTTACTGATTCGATTTGATAATAATCGACTTTATTGATAAAATAACTTTTTTTTACTGTTTCATAAACATACTGAAGCGTTTAGATGACCTCAGTATATTAATGTATGTATTTAAATAAAAATATATTACTGTATACTGTATACAGTAGATGTACATGAATCAGTCAGGTCAAGAAAATTTACAAAGTTAGTACTTAGTGTTGCAGCTCCGTGAATATTTTGAAAAGGAAAGTTGTACTTGTAATTACTAGATGAGTATACGAGTTACGAAATATCGGATAAAAGGGCACGTCGCTTCATTATTGTAAAAAAACGATATGCGTATAAGGAGTATTGCATTTTTTATCGATCCTGTCAATAATTATAAAACTTCATTGGCGTACTTATGTGAAAAGTAAAATAAATGGTTGGACAGAAAATAGGTCGAAAGTTTGTATGCCTTTGTCGTAAGGTGTTTATGTTCTAACTGGATAGTTTGGAGTGTCCCTATACGTCCTCAATCACGCTGACGGACAGACATAATTTTTGCTTGAGTATTGTTCAGGATATGGAGAGTGGCCTAGGCTTTACTCGGCTTAAATATTAATCCAGAAAATTAATGAATTCCCACTAGATTTAAGCTAAATTCACGTGGACGAAATCGCGGACATCATCCAGTAAAATTTAATAGAGTAAGCTCTTTACATAAAGTTTAGGGATTAATCTAGCATATTATATCAAATAGTTCTAGTACAAAAGTCCCTATCACTTCAAGTTATTTAGAACAATGTGTGATCTCAGTCTCACCATTACTGGGAAACTATTCCTTGCGGGATTTTCAAGACAATAGAGCTTTTGGGGGAGACACCTACATTTGTCTACGATTCCAACCCTTCTTGAATTTCGTAATTCACTATGAGTAATCTATCTATACTAATATTATAAATGCGAAAGTTTGGATGGATCTATTGATGGATGGATGGATGTTTGTTACTCAATCACGCCAGAACGGCGGAACGGATCTCGATGAAATTTGGCACAGATATATATTATAGTCTAGATTAACACATAGGCTACTTTTTTTAGTTAGTTTTAATATATGAACCCAGCTGAGATAAACAGCGATTTTTCCTGATGGTTCTTGGTAGTAGGTCTGAATTGATAAGTACTAAACTTATTACTTAAAAGTTACGAGTATTGTACGGGCAATGGGTACGCTGTTCATACTATTTATTATATTTGTATTTATTTATCAGTTTATTTATTTATTTATTTATTAGGAATAGGCATAGGTGTAGGTATGTCTAGGCATGGTACCGATTGGTGTAGTATATCCACAGTCTAAGGAGAAACTTCTTTCTTTCTTTTATACATTAATATGTTGATAAGTTTACACTAGTAATAGTTATAATTCTGTGCTTACGCTGGCTGGTATAGCCATAATAGTACTATTGGTACGAATTCAGGATAACTTTTCGCTGGTCCATACTATTGCGACCGACTTTCCTCTCAGAATTTAAAATTAATATACCTTTTTTCCTTTAATAACTCAATGAGAGTAATTTCCTTCTAATTTTCATTCCCAAAAAGACAACTTTCTCAATACCGATTAGCTACCTTCCGAATCGTACAGTAAGTTTTTTTCTGAAAGGCTTTTTTTAAAAAGGAGATCATCAGAAGGAACGTGAGGAAATTTCCCTCACTTAACTAGATAGCTACACAGTTCAAACACAAACCTAATAGAACCCTACAACACGTCAGAGACATGCCTATGTTGATAGCATTTCTGGATATGGAATTGGAAATAATTGGAGCAATCACACATCGAATCGTATTTTGAGCCAGTCTCGAGCGGAAATATATGCTATTGTGTTTGAATTAAACCCGGTTTTCGTTTGCGATTTCATCTGTTTGAAAATTGCTATCTTCCGTCCATTCCATACAGCAGCGCACGAGAGATTGACTGAGTACCTAGAACGGAAATAGAGATTCTGGAAATGTTAAACTTACATAGCTTGTTCTCGTATTTTTTTTTTTTTTTATCACCTACAAACTAGCCCTTGACTGCGATCACACCTGATGGTAAGTGATGATGCAGTCTAAGATGGTAGCGGGCTAACCTGTTAGGGGCATGGCAGTTGTATTAAACCCACACCCCTTCGGTTTCTACACGGCATCGTACCGGAACGCTGAATCGCTTGGCGGCACGTCTTTGCCGGTAGGGTGGTAACTAGCCACGGCCGAAGCCTCCCACCAGGCCAGACCAGAGAAAATTCAGAAATTATAAATTCCTAAATTGACCCTGCCGGGGATCGAACCCGGGACCTCCGCACGTTAAGGCAACAGCGCTACACACTGCGCCACGGAGGTCGTCAAAAATCATGATCGTATCAACTTTTCATGATTTTCTGAATGTACCTATAGTATACCTATTATTAAAATAGTAATGACGTTTTCATAATTCATAATTCATAATTTTTATTCATATTTTTTGTCCTGTAATTTTTTTTCCTATTGTGTGTTTTGGCACTTAGGTGTACTTAGGCCCTTATTGTAACTCTGCTATTAACGAATTTATGTACTTACTGAGTGATGCCCGTGACTTTGCCCGCGTGGAATAAGTTTTTTCAATTCCCCGGGAACTCTTTAATTTTCCGGTATAAAAAGTAGCCTATGTAGAATAGATAAAAATAATGACTCTTTGACATTGAGTTGACATGAATTTTGAAGTATTGTGGCATTTTCCATCTTATACTTACATGATATTCTTATAATGGCAACAATTGCAGGCATAAGTCTTTCCCCCGTTTTATCCACGGTGGATATTCTTTTCACCGCTGGGCCTATGCTCGACGGGTGGATAAAACTAAGCGAGGGGATAAAAAATGTATCCTTTCCCCGTGGATAAAATGTCCCCTGCCTATGCTCGCCCTGCAGGTCCTCGACTATACCCATGCTAAAACTCACGTCGATCCGTTGCGTTGTGATTGAAGGACCAACCCAAATCAACAAACAAACACACTTTCGCATTTATAATACTAATATGATTGAAGCAGGTGCTTTCACGATATGAGGTGGCTTGAGGTGAGTTCATTGTTCAACTACAACTCGCGTGCGCCTCTATATTCCAAGTAGGTACCTACATAGTCTAATGGTTGCGTGTGTAAATAAAATATTTACCCATTACAATAACTTCAAAAATAGAACAATACAATGGGTGTTAAATAAGCAAGTGTTTTTAAAGTGAAACTTCAAATCGTTGTGATTTGAAAATTCGATGAAACGAATAACGAAACGAAAAAGTATTTAAGAAAAGCAAAAGAGTTCGTTTTGTATTTAGTTTTTTTATTATGGTCTATTATTGGTTTGTCATAGTTTGTCACCTTCTGTCTAATATTGAAAAATTATACTATATATAGCTCGATTACCACTCACTCACTCACTGACTGACTGACTCATTGACATAATTGTTCTCCTAGAAAGAGACAGAAAACGATATAATGATGTACGGGAGATGTGTTCGGGTGCGGGAGTCGAGTAGGGAAAAATTATGACATTTCGGAAAAACAAGATGGCGGCCGACGTGATTCTTGCAACTCTTTTGTTTTCCAACCGATTTCGTTGCAACTCGCAACGATTGAAGAAACTAAGAAACGATTTATAGAAAAAGTGGAAAAAATTAGAAAAACAAGATGGCGGCTGAGCTGTAGTGTTTTGAAATTTTTGATTTTTCGACCCCGAACCGCGGCGCCACAGATCCGAAACGGCGTGGTCGAGCGTAATATTTTTTTCTCTTTTCGCCTACAACTATCCTGTATTTTGACAGAACGGGAGTGGTTTTTAAAAATTCAAGATGGCGGCTGTCGCGGGGGCCGTTCGGTCTGAGGTACGAAAAAACGCAATTTTAAAATTCAATTTTCTCACAGTTGGCAACGTCGGAGCGTTTCGACTTGTACGGGGCGATTGTGTGTACAGATTCGAACTATGGATTGGGGAAAAAAAATTACCCCATTTCTCGGGAAATTTTCAAGATTTACCCCAAAAATTAAAAAATCGAAATACGTATTTTTTGCAAAGTTCGAGTATGAGCGACCACGTGTCCCACTTGTACTAATGACATTTGGGTATTTTCGTCGCCGAGATCTGGCAACACTGGAATTTATCAAAGTAAAAGTGATTTTCGACATGGTCTCTTTTCAGGAGCTATCATTTCGGCTGGGTGCGAGCGAGATGAAAAATTGAAACGTCATCAGGAGCGGTATATCCTGTAGTTCACGGGAAAATTATGAAGCTATGTAAAATGCTTCGGTGAAACGAGTTGGCGGCCATTTTGTATTATTTTTGTGTTTTTGAAAATTTCGATCACGATTTTGAGGCAGTTTGCAACATTTGGGAAAGTTGACATGTATGGATCGATTGTGTAGCTCGACCGGCAGTATCGAGATATCTAAACAGTGTTGCCACATTTGGGGTAGTTTTCGAGATTTTCCCCAAAAATGTCCTCCTGTAAAATTTTGTATGAAAATTTTTTTTTTCACTAATGCCTTCGTATAGAAGTCAGAAAATATAACATGAAGAAAAATTTGGAGACTGCTGATGATTGAGGATTTTGGAGACGGGTAAAGGGCACGGCCAAGGTATTGAAGATAGGTGGGGGGTCCTCGAACTAATGTCACTCGGAACCTCATCCAATAGACAAAGAGCAAAAAAAAAAATCAAAATGGCGGATTTAAGATGGCTGCCATACAAATTTGTTTGGTGTCTATCTCAGAAAGTATAAAAGATGGAAGAGTGGTTTCTTGGCAAAAGATGATCAGGACCTGAAGGTCTACTTGATGAACAGGAAAAAAATTCAAGATGGCGGAATTTATTTGTCCATAGAAAATATATGGCCAATATTTAAGAATACTACAAGACTGTGTAAAACTATGCAAGATTTTGATACGGTTCCGTTTTACCCACGACGAATTACCACTCACTGATTCACTGACTCACTGACTCATTGACATAATTGTTCTCCTAGAAAGAGACAGAAAACGATACTATGATGTACGGGAGATGTGTTCGGGTGCGGGAGTCGAGTAGGGAAAAATTATGACATTTCGGAAAAACAAGATGGCGGCCGACGTGATTCTTGCAACTCTTTTGTTTTCCAACCGATTTTGTTAAAACTCGCAACGATTGAAGAAACTAGGAAACGATTTATAGAAAAAGTGGAAAAAATTGGAAAAACAAGATGGCGGCCGAGGTGTAGTGTTTTGAAATTTTTGATTTTTCGACCCCGAACCGCGGCGCCACAGATCCGAAACGGCGCGGTCGAGCGTAATATTCTTTTCTCTTTTCGCCTACAACTATCCTGTATTTTGACAGAACGGGAGTGGTTTTTAAAAATTCAAGATGGCGGCTGTCGCGGCGGCCGTTCGGTCTGAGGTACGAAAAAACGCAATTTTTAACTTCAAATTTCTCCCAGTTGGCAACGTCGGAGCGTTTCGACTTCTAGGGGGCGATTGTGTGTACAGACTCGAACTATGGATTGGGGAAAAAAAATTACCCCATTTCTCGGGAGATTTACAAGATTTACCCCAAAAATAAAAAAATCTAAATACGTATTTTTTGCAAAATTCGAGTAGGAGCGACCACGTGTCCCACTTGTGCGAATGACATTTGGGTGTTTTCGTCGCCGAGGTCTGGCAACACTGGGATTTATCGAAGTAAAAGTGATTTTCGACATGGTCTTTTTTCAGGTGCTATCATTTCGGCTGGGTGCGACCGAGATGAAAAATTGAAACGTCATCAGGAGTGGTATATCCTGTAGTTCACTGGAAAATTATGAAACTGTGTAAAATGTTTGTTTGGAACGAGGTGGCGGCCATTTTGTATTCTTTTTGTGTTTTTGAAAATTTCAATCACGATTTTGAGGCAGTTGGCAACATTTGGGAAAGTTGACATGTATGGATCGATTATGTAGCTCGACCGGCAGTATCGAGATATCTAAACAGTGTTGCCACATTTGGGGTAGTTTTCGAGATTTTCCCCAAAAATGTCCTCCTGTAAAATTTTGTATGAAAAATTTTTTTTTCACTGATGGCTTCGTATAGAAGTAAGAAAATATAACTTGAAAAAAAATATGGAGACAGCTGATGATTGAGGATTTCGGAGACGGGTAAAGGGCACGGCCAAGGTATTGAAGATAGGTGGGGGGTCCTCGAACTAATGTCACTCGGAACCTCATCCAATAGACAAAGAGCAAGAAAAAAATTCAAAATGGCGGATTTAAGATGGCTGCCATACAAATATGTTTGGTGTCTATCTCAGAAAGTATAAAAGATGGAAGAGTGGTTTCTTGGCAAAAGATGATCAGGACCTGAAGGTCTACTTGATGAACAGGAAAAAATTCAAGATGGCGGAATTTATTTTTCCATAGAAAATATTATATGGCCAATATTGAAGAATACTACAAGACTTTTTGATACGGTTCCGTTTTACCCACGGGCTCCCTGCGATAACAAAACGGGAAACTGGTACTAAAATTGAAAAAAAATCGCCATTTTGAAATTCTTTGTTAATTGACCGATTTCGTTTAAAATCGATATTGAGGACTCTCTGGGGTTACAAAACAGGAAACTGAAACCAAAATTTTAAAAATTCAGCGCCATTTTGAAATTCTTTGTTAATGGACCGATTTCGTTCAAAATCGATATTTAGGGCTCCCTGGGATTTCAATACAGGAAACTGTTACTAAAGTGTTAAAAAATCAGCGCCATTTTGAAATTCTTTGTTAATTGACCGATTTCGTTCAAATTCGATAACTGAGGATCCCTAATATTATCCCAAAAACAACAACCCGTGAGCTGCTTTAGCAGCTCGCGCACAGGGCGAAACACTAGTTATTATATAAAATTGAATTTGGTTGAACCCAAAAACCAAGAAAAGAAGAATAAATTAATTATTTTAAAACAATGTGTTTCCTGTGAAAATATCCTAGGCCTCACTTAAACAATAAGCGACACCAAAAAGAGACAAACATAATATATATATGATTTAGCCTGCGAGAGAATGAGATAGAATACAACTTATATTTATCTCATTCTCTCATAGGCTACTTTTCTGAAATTTCACTTCTGCCGTGTGTGAATATTGTACACACATACACTTTTTTTTTATTAATACCGAACTTACACTCTAACATTCTGATTTACAGCAAAGTACAATTAAAAATATTGCCGCATCCGTATTTGTGCTTCCTGTGTAGCCCTAAGCTAACGTAGAACAAGATTATGCAGCAATAAAATGTACTCGTAAAGCAACGTTTACAGGGAAGGTATGTTACCAGTTTCTCCCTACATTCGTTAATCTTCAGACATTATTTCCGAGTTACGCACACATTGCGGGCACTGAAATGTAATTTACACTAATTGCACCATTTTGTACTGATAAATGATTATTAGTACCGCAGAATACAGAACAGTTTCACGGTATAAAATAAAGGAGCTTGTGGAAACATCAGCATTATACCTACAATCATAGATTTAGTAATGGGCTCGCGGTGAAGCGCGCGAGCCCAATACTAAATCTATGTTTAAATAACATACACCCTTAGCTTTCTCACTAGGTTAATCCGTTGTGTGTATGGTTGCCTGGTAGAGATAGCTTTAAAGCGATAAGACTTGTGCCATAGCTTAGTTTTATTGTTATTATAAGTATGTGTTTCTTGGTGTAAAATAAATAATTTTTCATTCATTTTTTAATTCATTCATCAGTCTAGAGGCCCAAATTGTCTATGCAAATCGTAATAATTTGACAGCTTGAAACGTATTACTCGTACTGTTTAAGCAGTTCATACATGCTGTATGACGTGCAGGCATCTATGAACTCCTTAAGGCGCTGTGAGTTCACGAGATCAAAATACAGGCGCGCTGGGGTGAAATCAAGCAAGCTCATGTTGCAAAAATACAAGAAATCATTTGTAAAAAAATAAATATTTACTGTTCAATACAAATTAGACGGACATTGTGTTTGATTTAGAAATGTAAATTTTATCTTAATTTCTAGAGCAAATTATTAGTTTCAATAAGGAGAAAAATTGCTTTAAAAGGTAAATTAAGAGGTATGTTTAAAATAAATTTCAATGCAGAGATATTTTTTATATTGTGTTTTGAGATGCGTCCAATGGCTGCTTAAAGGTCTTGAAAACAGCAAATTATTTTTACAAGCTTAAATTATGTCACCGTTTGATGGATACACTGCTTTTAAAAACCCCGATTTACGCTACACAGGGCCTTAAACAAGTCGAATTTTACGTTTGACAAACGATTACGATTACGATTTTCTTACACAATCGAGGGGCAGATTATTAAAACAGACGCATTTATACATAAACTAGCTGATTCCCGCGACTTCTCTGCGTGGATTGAGGTTTTCGGTTCCTGCGAGAACTCTTTAATTTTCCGGGATAAAAAGATTCCAAATTTCACCCAGATCCGTTCAGCCGTCGGGGCGTGATTGAGTAACAAACATCCATACATCCATCCATACCTTCGCATTTTTATTATGAGTATAGATATAGAGTAGTAAACAGTTTAATACTATCATAGTTTTGAACAAGATCACCGCCGCGACTTTTTTTTAAATTCTGAGGGAACTCTTTGATTTTCCAGAATGTCACTCTCCTGATCTTCAATAATAAAATCACGTCGATCCGTTGCTTTGCGGCGTGATTGAAGGACAATCCAAAAACAAAACCTTTCTCATTTATTGTATAAGTACGAATACGAATGAGTTAGCTAGCACCCTACCGGCAAAGACGTGCCGCCAAGCGATTTAGCGTTCCGGTACGATGCCGTGTAGAAACCGAAGGGGTGTGGGTTTGATATAACTGCCATGCCCCTAACAGGTTAGCCCGCTACCATCTTAGACTGCATCATCATTACCATAAGGTGTGATCGCAGTCAAGGGCTAGCTTGTAGTGGATAAAAAAAAAAAAAAAAAAGAGTTAGCTAGAGTATCACGAATGCTAGCTAGGTGTCTTGCAGATAAGTATATTATACTATTTCTATAGCCTTACATTTTTAGAATCCTGTGATTACAATTAATATTAACTCTTTCACTCAACACTAAAATAGCAAGCCAACAAAGGTTAAGATTTTATATAATTATATAGAACTAGCTCATGCCAGCATCTTCGTCCGCGTGGTTTAATTTTTTTTGATTCCCGAGGGAACTCCTCAATTTTCCGGGATACAAAGTAGCCTCTGTCACTCTCCACGCCCTTAAATATATCTATGCCAAAAATCACGTTGACCCGTTGCTCCGTTGCGGCGTGATTGAAGGACAAACCAATAAACCAACAAACAACCACTCTTTCGCATTTATAATTGATATGATAGTATGAAGTACGATGTGTAGTTATAAAATATCAAAATCAATTATTAGTTGTCACAAAAAATTATATATTTATAAATAATTAACTACATCATTCTTTAGATAGAGCACGCGTTAATTTTTTTTTCAATGAAAGATAATGTTGCATGTCGCAACTTGGCCAACGCCATAATAATATTTTCTTTATACTTTGTGATACAAGACAATAGCTTGTGCTGCTGTTATCATAAATTAAATTATTAAACTAGAAATGAATTAATATTTTAAAAAAAACGTGTGGTGTCGTGGGACACCGTAGGAACGAAGTTTCTTACTATATTCTAAATTAAACTTTAATTTTTTTTTTTTTTTTTTTTTTTAATTTATTTATTTCTAATGGATACAACAATTTTTACATAATATATATCTCGCCAAACTGGTGGGCCAGTTTGTTGGCGAGTTGGCGCTCTATACATAATATTTAAGTTGTATCTAAAAATATGCACTAGTAAACCTACGAGTAATAACCTAACACTAACAAACAAATTTTAACAAAATCAAAAAAAAAGCACAACTAGACAATATAAACAAAAGAGCAAATAAAAAATATAAATAAAGAGGAGAGAAAAATAAAAATAACTAACTAATTATTGATACTTAAGTGACCTTTTAACTTCTTCTTAAGTATTCCTACACTAACCTTATTTTCCTCCCTTAGCCAATCTATGCTATTGTAAATTTTGGGTACTAAATAACAACTCAACCTTTTACCGTAATAGTTACATACCTTTGGCAACGTAAATCTTACCTTTCTGCAACTTCTCGCGTTATCTCTTAGTTTAGTAGGTGTTTTAAATTTGTCCGAGAAATAATGTTCTTTAGCTATTAGATATTCCACTTTACTATGTACTGGCAATAACTTCAGGTCTTTAAATATATTATCATAATTTCCCTTATACCTTTTCCTCTCCTTTTTCCCCACAACATACTTCAAAATTCTAATTTGTATTTTTTTTATTTCGTCCAAATAGGTGCTAAATGTCCTTCCATACACACTTAGGCCGTAGCTAATCACTGCGTCTGCCAGCGCATAGTACACAACAAGCTTATTATGCCTACTTAGCACACGGTTGAGGTGATAAAACTTGCCTAAGACGGACCTTAGCTTGTTGCATACGACCCCCACATGTGTTTTCCAATTAAAGTTTCGATCCACGTGCAGTCCTAGGTACTTATAATTATCCACGTATCGCAGCGGCTGACATGCACATGAATCTTTAGCCCTATGCAGGCAATCGTAGCTATGACCGACTATCCCTATATCCTGATACTGGACCGTCTTGGCTCGCCTGTTGTGTGGCGAGTATATATGCATGCAGTTAGTTTTTTCCATATTGATAATTATACCATTGTCATGCGCCCATTTAATTACGTTTTCCAAATCCAACTGGATATTATCGCGCGCCTCGCTTACGTCCTTTGACGCATACAACAAACACATGTCGTCAGCATACATATATACTCGACACTTCCTAATAACGTTAACTACACTGTTAACTAGCATGAGGTATCCCACTGGTCCGTACACTGAGCCAGTTGGCACTCCTAAGGTAACGTCCCATTCATCCCCCGTTATGCCATCAATAGTAGTGCGTATAGTTCTATCCGAAAGATAATTGCGAAACCACTCATTTGTTGCGCCCACGATACCACATTCTTGCATGGCCAAGAGTAAGATCCCTTTATCCAACGTGTCAAAAGCCTTCTTGTAATCAATAAAAAGCGCTACGACCTGCTTCCCACTATTTAGACTACAATTAATTTCATCTGCAAACTGAGTAAGGGCGGTTACAGTGCTCCGGCCTTTCCTGAACCCGTGCTGTGCATCACTCAATATATTATACTTTTCAAGGAATCTTGACACCTGGCCTACTACTACTTTTTCAACTATTTTATTAATTATTGATAATATGGCTATTGGTCTATAATTAGTGTATTCAAGATGGCTGCCACCCTTGTATATAGGTCGTATCATTGCTTTTTTTAACTCTTCGGGGTATAGACCTTTTTGAATACACAAATTTACAAAATTAGCCAGTACTGAGCTCAAGCTATCTGCCAAAAACTTTATATCTTGCACCCTAATTTTATCGAAGCCTGGAGCTTTTTCAGTACTTAATTTTCTAATTATTTTTTTTATGTCTGAAGCATTAACTTTCATGTATCTAAAAGAAATATTGCATGGTTTAACATACTTGTGTCTCTCTAAAAATTTAACTGGGCAATTGTGCTTTATTTTTTCTATTTCTTGAGTAAATGTTTTTGAAAACTCATTACATATACTATACATATTATTTATTTTACCTAAGTATTTCTTAATAACACTATCTACATTTGGCTTAATCCTTCCTAACCAGCTATTAACAGTTAACCAAACTTTTCTATAATCGCCGCCACAACTTTTTACTTCCTGCCTTCTATAATTATTTTTAGCAATATTCACAAGTTTATTAACCTTATTTCTAAATTTAGTATACTCTAAACGTCTACTCATACAATTCGGTGAAGCTTTCCATGAACGAAACAAGCTATCCCTTTTTGCAATCATAACATATAGCTTCTTTTCGATCCATGGCTGTGTTATTCTACCGTGCCTCAACGATTTTTGTATCATGCTATCCCTATAGACACTCTTAAATACATTACAAAGCTTACTAAATAATAACAATGGGCAAATAATACCTAAGAATTGAGTCCAGTCATAACTATCTAATTTTGCATGAACCAATTTATCACTTAGTACAAGCTTTTCACTGTACCTGTCCGACTCGCAGTCGTATAGCTCACGGTCAAGGTCGAGCGAAACTCCTATCATATGGTGATCCGAAATATTGCACTCAACTAAAAAAGACGTAGCAGGTGCATTCTCGTGTCTCCGCAACTGTCCCGCTCGCACCCACGCGTGATCAATGCACGACCGGTCGAGTCGCGCGTCCACGATTGCCTCGCGTGTCACCTCCGTTGTAGGTATCACACATTGTAGGCCGTGTTCACACAAGATATTTTTATAACCGATTGAGGTTGCATTTAATTTTCCTTCTGATATATCTATATTTATGTCTCCGATGATGATTAAATCTTCGTTCTTTGGAATACCCTTCACTAAAACATTCATTTGTTCCAGAAAGTGCAGTCTGTTTTTGTTTGGCGGTCTATACACCGAGATAATATGTAGGAAAGAATTCTTTAATTTTAGCACCCCGTAAATAGTTTCAGCAGCTGTGATTTTAGTTTCTTTTATACAAACACTCAAATTCTCTTTCACATACAACAATAATCCTCCTCCTCTGTTTAACTGTCGTGTTCTGACAAAACTCGTGAACCCCGTTATTGTAAATAGTGACACTTCCTCTTCTTTGATATTTATTTCTGATAGTACTAGTATATCGATTTGATACTTTGTTTGCTCCAATAAAATCAATAGCTCATTAAAATGTTTTCGGATTGATCTTATATTTAAGTGTAGTATATGTAATTTTTTTGTAATAATATTATCCTTATTTTTATACCAAGATTCAATGTTGTTATATCTAGTATATTGTATATCTGGTGAGAAATCAATGAAGTCGTTGAATTTTATTATTTATATTAATCTTGCCGCATGTGTATGGCGCCTTAGTTGCATCTCAGCCTACTATATTTTCAATGTCTTTTTCGCATTTTATTCTATATATCTTTTTCTCATCTTCCTTCCGGGCCAAAATATTTGAGTTTTGAATCCATATATATTTACATATTCCCTTTAACTGGTTTTTAGCGGTCCAGAATAATTGCCGCTTAAAACGCGGTAGGTCTTCATTTATGTAAATGGGCTGGTCGCAATTGTTTTTATATACGTCTCTGTTAGTAATCGGAGTTTTCCTGGATATGATCCATTGGTCCCGGGCTGATCTGGTTTTCAGTGTCACGATAACCGGCTGCGGTTTCTTGTCATCGGACTTTTCCCGCCCAACTCTGACCGTGTCCCTGATATCGTCCGGGTCCAACTTTAGTTTTTGGGCAATTTTTCGTACTACCTCCATTGTGTTCTCACTCTCATGCTTTTCAAGACCCACTATTTCCACATTATTAGCTTTCATACCCTGCTCCATATCTAATATTCTTTCTTCTAATGCCTTATTACATTTGTCTAAGTAGATATTCTTTTGCTCTAACGACTTAATCTTTTTCTCCGCTTCTTCCTTAAATGCGACCATCTGTTGATACTGCTCAGCGTAAAAGTCAACTGCCTCACTAATATCTTCGAGTTTTTTTTCTATTTTGTACACGATTTCCAACTTTTTGTTCACTTCTCTAAGCAATCCTTCAGCAGATGCCTCCTTCATATTGACCTCGATCTGCGAACTATCCTCCTTTTGCATACAATCCTCGCATGTTTCAGTTTTCATGAACTTTTTTACGTTCTTTACACACTTTTTATGAAACACCGCCTCACATGGGCCTTTACACTTTAGGACATCGTCCTTGGCAAGTGAGACGAATAATCGACACTTATTACACTGCACCATCTTAAATTTCGATAATATATAATGCTTTAGAGTTAAAGTTTAATTTCGAATAAACTACACGCATTTTCGTTACGGACGTTTTTTGCCGGCTAGAGTACCCCTCCGCATCGTCCCATAAGGAATTTCGTTCCAAAAAAAAATTAACAAATTTTTACAAGTTGTAGGTACCTACCTACTGATAGTGTGGCGTGAATATTTTTGTACATACTGATAAACGCTTATCATAAAGAGTTATTTGGAACCGCAGGCCACTGCTCATCTTGCTACCTATAAAATACAATTACTTTGATGAGTGAAAAAATATTAATATGAATTTTATCTCTCAGACAGAATCTCTTTGTTTACCAAAAATTAAAAAGTCCACCACCAGATAGCTAAAAAATATATTTATATCATACTTGCTCAGTAACTAGGGATTACTATGGTGGAAAGTCTCCTTGTAAGTTGGTGTTTGCAATTCAAGGCAACATTACGTCGCACTATGCTTGAATTGTAATGTTCACATTACAGTTCAAGCTATGCAAAACTCCTTGGAACTCAGAGCCGTAGAAAAAAAATGGAAATGGCGGCTTTTCATTTGATCTGAAAGTTTGTGAAGTTTGTTCGTAAAGTGATTTAAATTATTTACAACAATGTCAAGCACTTCATCAGATGATGAAAAAGGAGGAGAGCCTGATTTTTGTTTGCTTGAAGCAGAACCTTTTGCCGGATAAGTCCATTTTCTCTAAATTTGCTAATTATTCTAATTAAAATTTCATTTTGCATTACCAATGTTTTATTTACCTCGCAAGAATGATATAAAGTAGAATGCTTACCTCGGTTGCAAGTAGCTATTACACCCTCGAACTATATTCACCCTCGCTCGCTGCGCTCGCTCGTGTGACTAAATATCTCGGGTGCACGCGATCCATTAGCGCCCTATGCGAGCTGCGCTCGCACTGGCGCCAAATTGGATCTTGTTCTGTAATAGCTTACTTACGTCCCTTGTGTAACAATCTACTATTACGAATACAAAATCCCGCTGTATAATATTCAAACTATATAATTTAATTATTATAACATAATTATTCTGTTTTTAAACAGCTAATAAGCCAGCGGGCTTTATAAATACAGGCGGTTCAAAGATTTATCAAAGACTTCCTTTACTAAAGAAAAAGTTAAAAAGAAAAGAAGAAGAAGTTTTTTCCTTTTTTTACTAAAGAAGGCTTGACTTGCTTGCAAGTGGTGATGCAGCCTGAGGTGGAGCGCGCTTGCCTAGAAAATACCTATTTACCTACTCTTGATTTGAAGGTACCTATACTATAAGAAGAGAAGAAAACGGAAGTCGAAAGTACCAAATTACAAACACTAAAAAGGCGTCTATTTCCATTTATATTCTAGAGCATTTTACCCCGGTCAATTTTGACACTTACGGGCAAAAGGCGCTCGAGTTGTATATCGTTGCGGTTCGCGTTGCATTTGGGCCTATCCTAATGTTGTACAATTTAGGCCTTTGGTTTGGTATTTGTATAGCACACTACTCAAAAATGCACCACATTTCCCTCTGGGACACGTATTGTGAAACCTGAGGCTCAATTGTCTAAGGAAATCGTAACCATTTGAGATCTTAAAACGTATTACATCGCTGTTTAAAAAGTTCATACATGCTTTTTAGCAAGCAAGCATCTATGAACGCCATAATATACGTTTGACAAACGTCTAAGATTACCTACCATTTTCTTACACAATCGGGGAGCTGACCCTATATTTACTGATAGAGCTATTAGTTGCAAACCAAACACAACCCCGTCAGGCCATGTATGGTTATTGACATTCCTTTGAGTATACAATATATACGGTAAACAAACGTGCATTATAAGGGTTGATATATCCACGTATCTACGTGACCAAAGTTTGACATTCCCCTTTAACTAAGAATTAACTTTGACATAAGAGTGTTATCGAAGTTCTGAACTACAAGCAGATCCTTTGAGATTTCAGTCTGATGTTAATTCGCTTAACATACTTACTAAAGACTTCTCGGACGGATACAAAATGATATACCCTACTCACTAAGTATTTTTTGTCTTTATTAACCACTGTGATCCCCACGCAATTAGAGATTACCTAAATCAGCAAGTTTCATACTACATGAATGAATTAATTATAATGTTTGATGCGTACACGCATTAGGATATGTTGCAAACCTGGCGCCAATAATTTAGCCGCGTCTGAAGTTGACAGCGTAAGACTCGTCGCAATAGCATATTTGCGCGCGTACACGTACTATTATACGCAAATACGTATATACAGGCTCACTCACACAAACGTGCGCATGGACGAGACCCCAAGCGCTCGTCGCAGTGCCGTCAGTAATGAGTGCCGTCATCGCATGTTCGATGCGCACGTTTGTGTGAGTGAGCTGTTTCGAACGTTTATAGGTAGTTTCCATACTGGTTGTATATGTTTACTGTGCACGTACTATTATACGCAAATACGTACGTATTTGCGTACGTACGTTGACTTCGACATCTCAGAGACTACTATTTGACTAGCGCTAACTATAGCATCATACTTCATACTACTATTATAAATGCGAAAGTGTGTTGGTTTATTGGTTTGTCCTTCAATCAAGCCACAACAAAGCAACGGATTGACGTGATTTTTGCATGGGTACCTATAGTTGAGGACCTGGAAAGTGACAAAGGCCACATAATATGGAAATGGAAATTTATAAAACAACATCTGTACTCACAGTAATCTTCCTCTCGTAATATCAACGGGAGAAAAAAATCAAATATGTCTATAAGAATAAATACAAATAAACTTGTACACTGCAAAATATAATATAGGAATAGCAAATATGAACTCACAACGCAATAAATGCACAGAAATTCCATACAGATGTTCTAGCGAGATTAGGTTTCAGTGACGTACCTACGTTTCCCATTGAAAACGCCTTGATGCATTGATCTTTAGCATTGCATGTTCCACTCATAGCTCACTCACATATTCGATACGATCTGTTAACGTCAATATTGCTTTGAATGTTTCTAATGCATCGAGATAATATGGTTAACTAAATCCCGCAGGAACGAATCGTAGTCTGGCATAATGTTTGTTGAGTAATATTGAGAAATAATCTGCCGCATTTGGGTTAATACATATTATCTACTTACTAATCTCTTAGTCTGTAATATTGGTTGACTATTTTGGTAAAATTTTGTTACAGACACAAGTTTTCTCCCGGGGAAGGATAATAGGCTACTTTTTAAGAGTTCCCACGGGAATTCAAAAACCACGTGAATGAAGTCTCAGGCATCATTTCGTATACATCGTCGTCGTTGTCGTCTCAACCTATAGACGTCCACTGCTGGACGAAGGTTTCCTTCATTATTTACTTTTATTTCGTATACATAATATAACACATCTAATTATGAATAGACTCTCTCTGCATCGTTCCTCTCCTCATTACTGAGGGTCGTGACCCCTTTCCATTGATCAAATAATGGTAAGTAGGAGTTTTCTTGGGATAATAATGCGATGGATTCCCACTTCCCACGTCCTTCCGCACATGGCTCAACTAAGTAAGAGTATTTAAGTTCTTAGGTTTTTGTAACGATTATTATCAGATGTTAGTGATAATAACCGGGACTGACGGCTTAACGTGCTCTCCGAGGTATGGAGGTAACGAAAAGGCCAAATTTGAACCTCCAAATTCGGTCATCCATCCAATTACCGACTGAGGTCAACGTTGCTTTACCTACGCAATCAACTGATACACGTTGTCACAACTAGGCCACTCGTCCCTCAGACAAATTTTTTAGACTACCGAATACCGACAATTATTGGACTACCGGAATCATAAAATGTTATCATCATCGTTAACATGAGCCTGCAATAATTGGCCTTGTGCCCTGACAGCAACCGTACCAAGCAATGACCTTCTATACACAAGGTCATTGGTACCAAGCAACCGTATAATAATAATTGCAGAAGTATTAAGTAGCGCCTCTGGGGACCCGGAGTTCTCTTGCCTAAAATTTTGCCGTCCTACTCAATTTTCTAAAGAAAATTAAATTCCGTGTTGCAAGTGATAAAAGCGAGTATTTTTTCTTTGCATAGACGGTGACTGAACATGTGCCTACCTACTATTGATACACCTACACCTATCTGTGTAATCTGTTTTATGTACCTTTCGTTAAAACAAAATAGCATAACTATTTTATTGTTATTGGTATATGCAGTTAGCAACATAAATTGCTCCATAAGTGAGCCAATACATTCGTTCTGGGAGTTTCATTTAGCCTGATGAAAAGGACGCTCTTGCACTCGACCCGCCATGAATCATTATTGTGATCGTTTACAAACAAAATTATATCTCGACCTGGTGCCAAATTCAGTATTTCAATTAGTACTGAGAAACTAACCAGTGATAACATCTATAAATTATTGGGTTATATCTACCTATATTATAGCTTGTGGCCGCTAATTAATCGAAGTTTATTTTAGGGCTTTATTTTCGCAATTCAGCATCTTGAAAAATACGTGCTAACTGATAAAAAACAGAATTCACAATTTATTGTTTGTATACCAAGTGTGTTGGGTTGAGAAAGTAATAATTTTTATGTGAGCCGACACCGATGTATCGTTAATTTCACACAGTACCTAATACGTTTTCGTATAATATCCCAAAATTGAATTGCAGATTTGACGTGTGAGATCCATATACGCGTTTCTGCGTTGCGAGCGTAGGAGCGGAAATCGGAAAATCTTTTGCTCGGGGGATCCATTTTGTAGACAAAACCTCCGTTCAAGATACGAGTACAATATAATTTCAGTTTGAATGCCAAGTGGTTTGAGTTGAGTATGGTGTTAATTTCTGCATTTGCGGACCCTAGCATAAAATAAGTTCTTTTGTTTTGCTTTTACTGAGTATCATTAATATTCAAAGTTTGTAAATTGCCTTGTACTTAATATACTAAGGGCCGCTTGCACAAGGACATTTAAACTAATTTAGTTAAATTTTGTAATGTTGTCCCTTTTTGGCAAATGCATACTGTAGTTGCCAAAAAGGGACAGCATTGAAATATTTAACCAAGTCAATTTAGGAGTCCTTGTGCAAGTGAGCCTAAGAACTTGTCCAATGACGTATCTTCGTCTTCTCGGAGAAAATTTGCGTAAAAACATGTCCTGGCGGAGAAAGTTTATTTTATTGTTTTCTTTGCTGCAATCACTTTATATAAAATGCCTCTGTATGCAATCGTCTCTAAAGGCTACCTGTCTATTCCTTTGCCTTTGTATGAATGAAGGGTCACTAGTGAATTGGAAAATTGCTTTACGCTGCACAATAATTGTAAGACTGGTTACGACTCGCATTGAACCGCTATGTAGCTAATTGGCGAAGTCTAACGCAGGATTTTTTTACAAAATAACAAGTTATCTATGTACTTTACCAGTTGTTAAGAACGAGAGGACCGTGATCCGTGCAGAGGATGCTACATAATATTATTATATCTGTATCAAAAATACCTTGAGCTTTTTTAAATAGTAATACGACCCATGTCATATTTAAGTTCTTGGAGTACACTTCATTTCATAATATTGCAGCTAAGTTCAAAGTTTTGAACAAAAGATCACCAAAATTATGTCAACCTAGATATATTTTCCTAGAACCTACCTAGAACCATTTTCGCCAAAGTAACCAAATAACGGCAGATATACACTCCAAGAGCTTTCATATCATGACAAGGGGCTGTTGGACTGTTGGACGATGTTGAAAAGTGAGCCCAAAAGGCCGCATGGCCTTTCGTAAAAAGTGTATAAGTAAATATAGATATGGACCGTAAAAATGTACCAGATAAACACACAGATCTAGTTATTTACTATTTACACCATAATAGTAAAATCTTCTGTTAAAAATTAAGCTCAGTCTAAATAGTAAATTGTTCATCAAGGCACTAAAATGAGCAATATCATATGAGATGTTTAGCTTACCGAGCGCAGCGAGGTATGCTATAGAATCGAGTAGAATAGCTTTTGGTCCCGTGGGAAACACACAAATAACGATTTTTAATTATTTCTTTGCCTTTCTGTTAAATTTTCATATTAGGAGTAAGATCTTTATTTTTACTTGATGATATTAACAAATAAATAGTCACATTCACTTTACCTACCTTCACTTTATATTACGTATTTTGCATCGAAATTTGAAATGGATTAATTGTCATCCATAAAACATCCATTTAAATAAATGTATAATATTTACAACAAACAAAATCTATGATTTCGCGGCAAACCGCATACCAACTTTATTTTTCTCCGTTAACAAGAAGGAATTTAAAAAAATACTACAGTAGTACCCATATATTAGGTCCATGGTAGTACCATATACATAGACCTGTAGGATAAGATGGGTAACATTGACATTCAACTAAGTGACATTTTGGCTGTTGATAGTAACCATAACCATAAAAAATTGACCGTTTTATAGACTGAATTTATACAATATCTAGAACAAATTTACTCTAGATCTGTATAGGTAATCGTAGTGAAAAGGATCAGCTGAAACTTTATTTGTACCATTATATAAATAACTAGATGATGCGTCACTCTGTCCGATTGAATTTAGCTTTTCAAAAATCCCGTACCTAATAAGTACCTACCGTTTAATTTTTAGTGATGAATTATTAGTCATTAGTCTTGGTCTTTGGATTTGTAGCTGTCTCAGTACAAATATGATCAAATCAGCTAAGTAGGTAACTGGGCCCTTCAAAGGTCCACGTAACTCATTTTTATATGGAGCCACACTCGCTAGCGTGACTGGAGTAAACACCTTTCCTCTCGCACGCGGAAGTTCCGCGCAGACATTTTGTCCTGTCTGGTTCCGATGTGTTTTCGGTCTACAAACAGTAGGTACCTAGGTAGCCGGTACCAATCAAATAGTCGGTGGCAATAGCATATTTTCCGCGCGTTGTATGTACGTTGTTGTACCTCAGCTCAAAGAAGACTAAATTATTGGCGCGAACTATAGTTTAGTAGTTTTATAGGTAGGTGCTCGATGGATGTCGAGTGTCTAGAGTCTGAATAACTTTATGAAACTCCAATTTTCGCTTGAAGTGCTTCGGAAATATTTGCTTCGATCTTTCCAAGAAGCAAGAAGATTACACAAACGTGTTGGGTTATGGTTGGATTAAATACCTACTTGCAGAGATTTTGAAGAAGCCGACAGACGTTGCTATCCTTCTCCTGGATTCTTCGTCAGACCCTCGTCAACAAGTGTGTAAGGGATATTTTAAAACAAATCAAATGAACACAAACTCGGGGGGTTTTTAGAAGCCGTTAAAGAGTTTCACTTTCCACCCCCAGGTTCCATCATCAGATCAGCACGATGGAAACAAAATATTGTATTATAATCGGTTTCAAATAGAATAGATAGATATTAGAAGTTGGTTAATTTTTTTTTTATCCACTACAAGCTAGCCCTTGACTGCAATCTCACCTGATGGTAAGTGTTGATGCAGTCTAAGATGGTAGCGGGCTAACCTGTTAGGGGCATGGCAGTTATGTTAAACCCATACCCCTTCGGTTTCTACACGGCATCGTACCGGAACGCTAAATCGCTTGGTGGCACGCCTTTGCCGGTAGGGTGGTAACTAGCTACGGCCGAAGCCTCCCACCAGGCCGGACCAGGGAAAATTCAGAAATTATAAATTCCCAAATTCCCGAACCCAGGACCTCCGCACGTTAAGGCAACAGCGCTACACACTGCGCCACGGAGGTCGTCAATTCTTTTTTTTTTTATCCACCACAAGCTAGCCCTTGACTGCGAACACACCTGATGGTGAGTGATGATGCAGTCTAAGATGGTAGCGGGCTAACCTGTTAGGGGCATGGCAGTTATATTAAACCCACACCCCTTCGGTTTCTACACGGCATCGTACCGGAACGCTAAATCGCTTGGTGGCACGTCTTTGCCGGTAGGGTGGTAACTAGCTACGGCCGAAGCCTCCCACCAGGCCAGACCAGGGAAAATTCAGAAATTATAAATTCCCAAATTCCCGAACCCAGGACCTCCGCACGTTAAGGCAACAGCGCTACACACTGCGCCACGGAGGTCGTCAATTCTTTTTTTTTTATCCACCACAAGCTAGCCCTTGACTGCGATCACACCTGATGGTGAGTGATGATGCAGTCTAAGATGGTAGCGGGCTAACCTGTCAGGGGCATGGCAGTTATATTAAACCCACACCCCTTCGGTTTCTACACGGCATCGTACCGGAACGCTAAATCGCTTGGCGGCACGTCTTTGCCGGTAGGGCGGTAACTAGCCACGGCCGAAGCCTCCCACCAGGCCAGACCAGGGAAAATTCAGAAATTATAAATTCCTAAAGTGACCCTGCCGGGGATCGAACCCGGGACCTCCGCACGCGCTACACACTGCGCCACGGAGGTCGTCAAAACCGTCGTCGACTTCCAAGATTAAATTCATATGCATTAATGGTAAAGCTTATAAAAGCGTCTTAAAATAAAGTAGGTATTTTTAAATTCAAGTTAAAATTGTTTCATAAAAAGTAATGAGGAATAATTTGGATCGTAATAGTGAACGCATTTTTCACACTCTATACCTCGCCTGACCGCTACAATGTTTACCTCATAAAATAAAGTTCAGCCAAGTGCCTAAGTACTTTCAGTTTTATGAGGTCACTATTCACACCGTGCGTTGCTGTGGTAATATTTATTCTTAGGCCGGCCATACACGGACTGCTCGAGCAGTTAGCCTGTGATGACAGCTCTTGCAGTCATAGTCAACAGCTTGAAGCTACCATTGATAACTGCTGCCAACCGTCCGAAGCAGTCGCAACTACTCGAGCGGTTCCATGTATGTGTGTACGTAGAAGACGTTTACTATGCAGTCGCAGCTTGAAGCAGTCCATCCTGACTGCTTCAAGCTGTCCGTGTATGGCCGGCCTTATAGGCATTGGCGTGTTCCAGTTTTTCTTTTTAAATATTTAACTTTGGGGCATATTAATTTTTATAGTATATAATTAGTTACCGAACAATTATTTTTACTTATCGGATGACTGAGTTTTCCTGAGTTTAACATAATTTTAAAGTGAAGTACATGTTTGTTTGTCCGAGCCAATTTGCAAAACGCTGAGCCGTTTTTGACGGGACTCGTGAGGATGATAGGCAGGTAGAGGACTATGAAGATTATGGTATTACCGTAGTTTTTTTTTTTCAAAGCATTTTACACTATTTAAAGAGTACGAAAACCGTTATAAAATAGGTATGATATAATGAACTGAACTTTTATCAGATGTAGCGACTAATTTTAATTTATTATTTTATATTTAAGTCATTTGATCCGATTTTATTGATTAATTTTATTCTCTTGGCTAATTTGCTTGCACCAGGAGCAAAAGGGATAAAGAAACCTGCCGCAGCCTGCTTCCGTGGGAAATCCGAATAATTTAGCCTTTCTTGTCTACATTACAACTTTCAGGTTTCTAGGTCTCTTTAAAATTTAAGGAAAATAAAATGTAAATAATAATTATTTCCGGAAATACAAAAGAGTGTAACGCGATTTTTAAAGAAAAACACAGGACACAACAGAAGACACAGGATAATGCTAGTAGATAAATGCCATATATTGATTCTGTACCCGCGTTTACGCCTCATGGAAATAAGCGACCTCCGGGAAATTTGGCACACACGTTCCGACAAGCTGTTGCCATAAAGTAAATAGTCAACAATGACCTTTCTTTATTCTAATACAAGCGACCCGCCCCGGCTTCGCACGGGTGCAATGCTGATACTAAATATACGACAGAATGTCTTTATAGGTACACAACGTTCACAGCTTAATTTGTTATTAGACAATACAAACATGTTTTCTTTAGAGATTAAATGTTTTTTATTGGGGATTATCCCTAAGTACCTATACTATCGCTGACTTTTTTGTAGACCTTTTTAAGGTGTACAATACTGTAGTACAATACAATACATTATTTTGATCTATCTCGTAGGGTTCAGCCAGCGTTTGCAATGTAAGCGCTAAAGAGTGTGTTTATTTACGACATCACATTAGAAACCTCTAAAATTATCAGTGTTTCTCTACTATATTATGCATATATTATACATATAAACCTTCCTCTTGAATCACTCTATCTACTTGAAAAACCGCATCAAAATCCGTTGCGTATTTTTAAAGATCTAAGCATACATAGGGACAGACAGCGGGTAGCGACTTTGTTTTATACTATGTAGTGATAGTGAAGTGATTCGGACGTAACATACTCCCATTCAAAGAAGAAAAATGATGAAAAGAAAATAAGTAAGTAGTTTTGGTTAGCAACAAACTGAAAATATATAAGCGATGACAAACCTTTGGATCCTATTTATTCTGAGTAATGGGAACTGACGTAAGCGTTAATTATCTAGGATCTGTTTTGAAGCCGAATTGTTTTCAAGGAGAGCGAAGCTTAAATATAATGAAAATATTAATGGACGTAATTGTTTTGGCATTTGCATTTATCTCAAGTACTTACCACTAAGACAACGATAACATTTGTAAGTTTATACCTACTTAAGTGACTTAAATAACTAAGATTTGCATACGATGATGTTTACATATCGTAAGTTACTCATAATAGCGACTTGCTTGAGTACAACTTACAAGTTTAATCGTGGCCTAATAATATGTATACCCATGCATACCTACAGATTTCTAGCACTAAGGGCCCCTGAGCTAAGCTACGGACAGACAGACACAAACGGACGGACAGCGAAACTATAAGGGACTATAACTATTTCGTGTTGACGCGGAACCCTAAAAACGTATCTCCTTAGACTAACTATGGCATTACTGTAATAACTAGGTGGATAATATTATAAATTAGGTCTACAATTTCTCTCACTTTCTAAACTTGGAAATGTTAACCGCAAAGTAAAGTACTTCTACCTTCACGAAGCCACAGTTTACGTTAGTGCTGTGAAAATGTTTGCTCTCCTTGCTATAAAAAAGTTTATACGACATTCCATTTTAAGGATGAGGGGGTTAGCGTGACCTGAAATTTTTTATTTTTCCTTTTCTGTAATGTGTTGTAAACTTACAAGGAGTTGTATGAATTATAAAAACGTTCGCACTACGAAACGCACATTGGAGCCTCGCTGTTTGTAAAGCTGCTTAAATAAAAGTTTATTTGTACCGACTGTACTGTAAATAATAAAAAATAATTTTTATTTCTAGCCACTATGTTGACGTCGGGCGAGCTTGATGCGTCAACTGTGCTTATCCTTGTTATACCCGCCCAACTTCAACATAGTGGGTAGAAATAAAAATTATTTTTTACTTTACAGTGGCGTTGCAACTTGCAAGACGGTTTTGTGGAAAGAATTTTAATTTTTAATTTTTTAGTGTCAGAGTTGAGGATTTGGAGTCTGAATTTTTTATGGGACCACCTCGAGAGCTTCCTCTAACGACTGAAAAAAACATTTTTCAAATCGGCTTCGAAACCACGGAGATATGCGGTAACATACATTTTAAAAATAAACTTTTTTTGGAAGTCGGTTAAATCTTAGTAATTATGAAGACAGACTTAAATTTTTCAAGAGGAACAGGCTTGAGGATAGGAGAGATCTATTGTCGATGACGTTCTTATTCAAACTGTTTAGAGGCAAAGTTGATTGTCCCGAGTTGCTCTCTAGATTCGCGATTAAAGCCCCTCGCATGAATAATCCCAGGCACCCTTGCAAATTGTTGCATGTTAGATCGTGTCGGACTAAACTAGGTAAATATTCACCCATACCAAGAATGTCAGATCTGTATAACAATTCTGTAAGGAAACATAAGGAAATAGATTTATTCCATAACAGTTACTCTGAATTTAGGCGAAAATTTATTGCTATATTTTCTGCTAACAGTAATTAATAAATTAAATTGGGCATATTCTGTGTGTATTGAACTGAACTTGTAATGAACTTTGTATACCATGTATTAGGTTAATTTAGTTTTTAGTAAGTGACTAGGTTTTCCTTTGACTGCTTTTTTGATTGATAATATAATAAAATATAATTTGCGACTTTATACCTAATCTAAATAATACTTTTTTTTTTTTTGAAAGATTGACATACCTACTTTACTGTAAATAGTAATTAGATTTTTGAAATTCTTTGTTATGTAGTATCCAATTTAGTATTTATAATTTTGTTTAAGCATGTTGTGTTAGCCTGTAATTGGTTGTACATTTAGGATATATAATATTTTGTATGCGTTTAATTAATTTTATCATGTAATTTAATGTAACAACTGTTGGCTATCCTAATAAATAAATAATAAATAATAATAATAAAAAGAGATGATGCCGAATTTTACGGGACAGGACAGAACATCCTTGCCCTCCGACGATGACGCGTAGTTTGTACCGGAGCTTTTATTCTGTCAGTGAAATAATTTGAACTAGACAAGGATTTTGACACCGATTTTTGTTGGTAAGTTAGCAAACCACTCAAGCCTTGAACAGCTTGGATCCAAGTTCACTTCGCCTCAGTATTTAATCAAAATAAATATAAATCTTGTGGAAAATTAACCACGACGACAGAGTTCTGTTTGAAAAAGCAATTCAGAGCTACATGTTTTATCGTTTAAAAGTTTGACTTTAGGTCCTTAAAGTTTTGTTTAGCCAAATAAATTTTGGTGAACTTATATAATAAAAAATACTAGTCACTGTACGTGGCTTTGCCTAAATGGTTTAGATATTATTAATATTAATAATAATGTCCTTTCAACCAAATTTTGGACACGGCGGCCAATCTCTAGAGATTATAGCGGGAGATATCATAGTGTACAAGTGAGTGTGCAAACACAGGTGTACTCTCTGTTCCTTTACTCTCATAGCCCGATGGAACGGAAAATCCGACACGACCGGATAGAGATCAGGCGATCATGGCCTGCTCCTCATACGTAGTCGAACATGTTAACCACTAGACACGCGAGGCAGATAAGTAACGAGGTTTAGATATAACTAGTTGATGCCCGCGACTTCGTCCGCGTGGTTTAAATTTTTATTTTTCCCGCGGGAACTCCTTAATTTTCCGGGATAAGTAGTAGCCTATATCACTCTCTAGGTCCTCAACTATATACCCAAGCCGAATCACGTCGATCCGTTGCTCCGTTGCGGCGTGATTTAGGGACAAACCAACAATCTAACATAACTATTATTACCTATCCTTATAGCTAAGAAGTTAGATAACTCAAGGCATACAATTAAAACTTAAATAGAACAACAAGATGAATTGTACTCGTATGTGTAATCTTGAGGTTTGGAGCGACGCACACTGGGCTCAATTTAGATACCCTAATTGCTATCCATTTCGTCTGAACTGATTCTAACGCGTGCCTAAAGCTGATAATATTACTTTTACGAAAGTATTGCCACGAGATTAAATCCTTATTTCATAATTTATTACGGCCATTTATTTAGATAGGATTAGTCGCAGCTAATTTTACGCAAAAAATCCGCTAACCTACCTACAACTGCGTAGTAGGCGATCTATTTGGTGCTATGAAGAGAGGGGAGATCAGTTCAACAATACCATGCGCTTACAAATACTCTAAAAAAACTTTCGCAGGGAAATCCGTCATGGATACCGTTGCGCTCGGGAAGGTGCGGAATGTATCTCGAACTTTACCAACTGCAAGGGTCACACTATCAATATCATCACGAAATACGCGATATTGCGATCCTGTATCGAGGAAATATTGATTGTATCGCAGTTATATTGACATTTACATTCAAATGATTGAAATTGAATACCCTCAAAAGTCAAAACTCCACGGTATTCCATGCATCGCCTGGTCTTGTGGTAGCATAAATATTAATAATTATTATTACTAATTAATTAATAATTATTATAATGTTAATAATTATTATTATATTATTATATGATATTAATAATTATTATAATGTTATAAGTATTATTTGGTCTGGTGGCTGCAGGGTACCTTCAGGACCGTTCTCGCTCGATTCCCTTGTCAACACATCCTAACCCAACGGTAATTTTAGACGTCTTTTTGGGTTAAACGCAAATCGAACCTGCTGGTAAGTAAGTAAACATCAATATTATGTTCGCAAATAAAAGTCATGACTCTACATAATGATACTATTGATTATTTTCAACCCAAGCCATTACATACCTACATACGACGTTTTATTATTACAGTTTTGTGATAAGGCACGTTTATATTATATTTTTGGTAGATAAAAAATGATACTTTTTAACCTTCAATGAATTATTATTTTATATCATACCTGTGTAAGCATAGTGACATTACTATGATTTTTAGTCCGAGCATGTACCTCTGCCTACGTGACTATTCCGAGATTCAGTGGTTCGTAAAATAAGGATAGGTTAAAATCAAATATTCTGGACTCTAGACGTTTCTGATAAAAAAAACCAAGAGTTTGTGTTTGGGTCCTTCAGCTTGGTTTAAGTACTTACTGTTTTTAAAAACCATATTTGATATTATTATGATAAATGCAAAAGTGTTTCTGTCTGTCTGTCCGCTACGCTTGCACAGCCAATCTGCTCAACCGATTTTGCCAAAATTTGGAAGAGAGATATATCTAGCCCCGGGCAATGATTGTACTACCAAATGTTTTAAATTTTATAAATACCCCGCATTATTCACAGAGTTATTATAATTATGGTCTAGCTGCCTCGACGTAAGTTTAAAATACTTATAACATAGTTACGTTATGTATCGCAAAGTTGAAGAGTTAGGAACATTTTATAATATATAGCGTATCTACTATAATATGTAGGTAAGTGTTGTGGTTGGAATCTTTCAAACAGCCAACCAAAATCATGGCAAAATAATTTTCTTGGATCCATACCATAATTATTCTTTGCCATAATGTATGTCTACACGTGTTTGTGTGTGTGATGTGAAGATAAATCCTATTTTATTTTCTCAACACGATTCACTAAGGGCAAATACTATAAGAGGGCTTAAATATTGATGTGTGAACGTACCGGACTGACAATGAAGATGTAGAGTTTACGGACCATCGCCTACGTGACAATGATAGATTGATTGAAGGTTAAAGCAAATGGGCGGTATTCACTTATTGAAATATTATTTATATTTGGCTTTTGAAAATAAGTAAGTAAGAAAATGGTAATATCGATTTATCTATACAAGATAGTCTTGTTTAAGTAACGATTTTCACGGTGGTGAATAACATTAATAACATTACTGAGATTTTGTTAAAACTCCATTAACTAGAAGGTGTCTATTCACAATTTCTTGGAAAGAGGACTTGATGTCAACTGCATAAGGAAACCAACGTTTACTGCTTGTCGCAGTTTTGCGGCAAAACTGCAAGGAAAACGGATATTGCTCCCAACACAGACATATCTATAATTAAAATGCTCAGTGGAGTCTATATTTTGTGACCACACGTCATCTCATTTCTTTTGTCTTTTTACCTATAACTATTACCATAATAAGTGTGTTCCAAACAAACGCTTTTTGTTTCGTATTACATGCTATTCGAAGAAGAAATTGTTAATAAAATAAAATTGAGAAATTTTATATTGTGTTCTTTCATAAAGCAGCTATTATATTTAAATTAAATAAATTGTGCAACAAATTGATGTAAACGAAGACCAAGAGAAATTTCTAAATAAACTTGATTTTGCTAAAATTCGCATTGATTGAATCAATGCGAATTTTAGAACACATTTCACAGTTAATTTGTTGTAACGTTTGATGCTAGTAGGTAGGTATTTTATATAGCTAAAAAGGATTTTTGTGCTCTCAAGGAGATTGAACATTGAAGACTCGGGGAAGACGTACCTACTGGAAGCGTAAATTCTGTTTAACGCCAGAGCAAGTTCAACAACTTACGACATTGGATTGAATAGAACATTAAGCTCCAGAGCACGGATATTAAATTGTAGGCCATGGAAACTAGAAAAACATACTTCAGAATCGTGCAGCAGAATTGAAATTTGAATGATAAGATAGTCTGTCAACGATTCTTGTTGCATTTTTTGTTGTGCGGTGCTCTAGCACAGTAAAGCACGTGCCAGATTTAAATACAAATCAGGAATACTAAATCCAATTTCATTTTATTTTTGTCATTATGGGTACGTCCGTTTGCCGAAACGATATAATATTTTATCGCGCAACGTCACTACCGCTTCTAATCTATCATACTTATTACAACAGAGGAAAGAGCGCTACAGTATTATTATTAGCGCTACATTAATACTAATTCCGTGAATGTGTACAGATTCAATCTCTTCGGTCCTTGGGCAATCCATGTAAATTCTGAAAAAATTGGAACATAATACCACAGACTATACATCCACTGAATTCTTAGAATTTGGATCAATTAACGTGTCGTGGTTTATGATTCCCTAGCATTAATAAAAAAAAAATCCTGGTGGTTTGCGCTACGAGATTACATCCTACTAAATTATTAAGGCTAGTCCACAAACTTCAAGTCGCTCAACACGCTATGGAAAGAGCTATGCTCGGAATTTCTTTGAGGGATAAAATCCGAAACGAAGTAATTCGCCAAAGAACCAAAGTAATAGACATAGCTCTCAAAGCTAGCGCGTTGAAGTGGCAGTGGGCTGGTCACGTTTGCCGTAGGACCGACGGCCGCTGGAGTCGCAAGGTCCTAGAGTGGAGATCGCGTCTCGGCAAACGGAGTGTGGGGCGCCCCCCGGCTAGGTGGAGCGACGACATCCGGAGAGTGGCTGGCATCAAATGGATGCTAACAGCCAAGGATAGGCAACGTTGGTGCAATCTTAAAGAGGCCTATGTCCAGCAGTGGATGCATATTGGCTGATGATGATGATGATGATGAAATTATAAATGTGAAATAATAATAAGTTTACTATGTTTACGTGTTTGTTATTCCCTCACGCCACAATGACTGAACCGATTTGGCTGAAGTTTGGAATGGCTTATAACCTGTTTTAATTAACAAATAGGCCATATTTGATCCCAGAAAATTAAAACCGGTTATTGTAGAGGCTTTTACAGTCAGTTACTATACAGGAAAAGAATGGATTCCTACAGAACTTTTAAAGAAAGCCTAAATAAATCTTTGCGAGCGAATTTAAAATAGGTAAGTAGATAGTAAAAATAGGTAAAAACGCTTTTGATGTAATGGCGAGCATGGTTCCATATTGCACTTCAAAGTCCTAGGATGTTTTAGCTTATTTATATCTCCCATCTTATTTCAGCCCGTAAAACCGCAGTTTGTCAACTTTATGGGACATTCGTGTGCAGTTTTCACGAACGATAAACCTCTAGGTTTTCCCTCATGTAGCTTGTTTACGTTGAATATATAACGGCAATTTTTGAATGGAAATATTTTCGGAATTTATTAGAATACCTTACCCATTTATCTACTACTATTAAGTACCAATTATATGATGGGTCAACTTGCCTGGTGATGTCAAAATTGTTGCCTTCGCTGTCTTAGTCGTCGTTTCAACCAATAGACGGCTGCCAGACAAAGGTCTCCTACATGGATTTCCATCAGAACATGGTCTTTTCCCGCTTGCTTTCAGCGGCTCTGAGTAGCTCCATCCACGGGAGAGTTAGGGGTCGCCTAGCTGTGCTTTTCGGTTCAACCCCGCCATTTAAGCAACTTGGGAGCCCAACGCCTATCTATTCATTAAACATGTCAGAACTTTTTGCGAAAATTTAAATTCCCTTTGCCAACTGCAAAGTTGATGTGTCTCTGTGTCTAATCTAAGTTAATTGTTACTAAAAACTGAATATAAATGTCCAGCAGTAGGTATCAGATCTGGTAGTAAGGGTAGTTTCGCTCTAAAAGGTGATCAACTCGGTCTTCGGTCTTCGGACAGTAAGAAAATTGGTAAGACTGGTAAGTACGGTTTCATCTTAATTTGGATGGTCAAGATGTTGATGAAGATGGGGTATAGTCTAAGTACACACGATTGCCAAATGCAAAGTAGACTTGTTTATAAATACAAGGCAGTTTTGTTGCACAACAATAATCTCAATTTAGTTTAAGTCAACTCTATCACACTAATAAGGCTGCATTATTGGAGGGCAGCGGCGCGGAAGCGGATCCGCGGATGCGATACGCTCACGCCATATATTTTGTATTGGCGAGCGGAGAATGCAGTGCAATGATATCGCAAACCAGTAAGCGATTTCCGCTCATGTAGGGTAGTTGATATGGGCGGGTCCGCTACCGGTCTACGAAAACACGACTGCGGAACGCATTTTATTCCGCTTCCGCTCACCCGCTGCCCGCCGAAAATGTAGCGTAGAACCTAAATAGAACCCTACGTTGAAAAATAAGATGGTTGTGGGCTAACTTGTTGAGAGCTGGTATGACAGTTATATTAAACGCTCACCCTTACCCGTTAAGGTGGTATTAACCTTGACAGCTGCCAAATTCCCAAATTAAACCCTGTTGGCTATTGAACCTGGGACCTCCCAATTACAAGACGTTCTCCTCGGACGTGGACATTCGTGCTCTGCCCGTGATGTGTTTTCACCCTTAATCCCTATTTGATCCGTTGTTAATATAAAAGCTTTGTTAAAGTAATATGTTAATAATATACGAAACTCAATCTAAACTAATGTATTCAGACGCTTTTAACTAACTTCTCGGCAAATCTGATCACTATAGAATAATTTACGTAAGTAAGGGTCACTCGTGTACACTAGTCCTGGTATCAATTTGTAGGCCTCTGACAAATCGACGAGGCAGAAATAGAACTAAAGTTAAACACAAACGTAAGCAAACGATACCATCTCACAATCACTCCGGAAAATAGAATCATTTTCAGAATAAATCTACTTGATACATAATACGCCGTTCAGAGTGTCTCTAAGTGTATTTATTCCAACAGTCTGAAAAGGATCTTTTGGGTTAAATATTATTATATTTATATTTCTTCTTATCTTACTATACTATAATATTATAAAGGCGAAAGTTTGGATGTATGTATGGATGTATGTTACTTTGGCAAGAGATAGATTATAGTCTGGAATAGCACATAGGCTACTTTTTATCCAGGAAAATTAAAGAGTTCCCGCGGGAAACAGAAAACCTCAAACCACGCAGACGAAGTCGCGGGCATCCGCTAGTCTTCTTATACCTATATATAAAAATCAATTGCTGTTTGTTTGTTTTGCTAAAACTCGAGAACGGCTTGAACGATTTAGATGAAATTTTCTGTATGAGTTTGAGTAGGTTCAGGGATTGTTTATATTGATAATTGGACTCGGTAGGGGGCGCTGCAATCGGGTTCTAGGTTCAGGGCAGGACAACGTATGCCGGGCCCACTAGTTAGTTATAAAGATTTATTTATTTAAAAGAAGTTTTTCGGATGATGTCTGCCAAACTGGACTTTCTAGGGTTATAAAGCCTTTGTCCAATGGTTAACGGCTGTAAGCGGTAGTAAAAAAACAATGTTTTTTTTCACAGGAGTAAAGCTCGTTTATTACCGTTAACCACTTACCGTTTAACAAACGACAGTAAAAAAAAAAACAAAGATTTTTTCACTCGCTAGTGCACACGAGTAAATTGTTTACTAATATTTTCAACCACTAGCCGTTAACCGTTTAACGACATGCCATGTCAACACCTGTCATGTCCATCGCTGGGATACAAGCTATCTCTGAAACGATTTTCATCCAAATTATTAAAACTGATGACCCGCAAAAAGACACCAGACATAGACAAACAAACAGACACTAGACAGACAAATATGTAAGCAGGCATGTAGATACAATTTCGCATTATCTAATCATATTATGATAGTATGATATAGATTTAAATAATTAGGATCAGATCACGAATTATTGATTAAATTAACAAAATTAAGAAGGATTGGAGTGGATTTAGATTTTTTAAGAATCCTGTGGCATCCTGCCCATGCTGCTAGTCTGATTTCTTTTCACGAACCATCAACGTACTTAATCGATTTGAATACTTAGGCTGTACTATTATATTGCTAAGTATGGATTTAACTAACACATAATAATACCTGGGATTAACTTGTTTTGACGAATAATAATTCCTACCCCTATTCTCTCCTATTTAAAATCCCATTTCTTATTATTATACCATCAACATTCATTTACTGCTGGAGCTACAAATTACACTGTATAATTACAGATTACAGTAAATTATCTACTTATTCCTACTTATCTACGTATTCCAGGTAATATTTACCGGTGTTAAAATTTAATTCAAAAGAAAATCCATACCTACTAATATTATAAATGCGAAAGTGTCTATCTGTCTTTTATTAACTTATAATATCAAGCTGACCCGACCTTGACGAAAGGTAGAGAGATAACTTTTAATTTTATGAGTCTACAAGTAGGCTTTTCGTAAACTTAAGTTAACACATAAATGAAAGTAAATGGAAGTCACTTAAGTGATTACTCATATAGCGACGATATACCACTTTGTTTTACTTTCACTTTGATAACATAAAAAAGTGAAGAAATAAGCCTCTACAAATATAGAGATGATTCTCTATATTTGTAGAGGTTCATTCACAAGTAGGTATATCGGTCTTATTCGTTATTACCAAAACAATGATTTTATTAGAATTTTTTCTCGACTAAGTAATAAGCGTGAGAAAAAGCTCACTGGGAGATGATTTATAAGCCACTTAAAAATAAAAACGACGCATCTTACATCACGATCAAGAAAATGTCGATGTGTGAACGTGTCGTAAATTTTCTTTAGCATTTTTCCTTATTGTCGCCCGCGGCTAAGACTTTATTACATCAATATAATATTATTACGTATTAGGGAAGAGGCGTTCCTATTCCATTAGACTTGGAAACATTTTTCACTTTTGTAACATATTAAGCCATTGTAGAAAATAATGTTAAGAAAACCTTTTGTGCCATAACATTTTGGGAAACGATGATCCATTACAATTTAGTTAGAAAGGTATAGGATCTCGTGCGAATTCCTAAAATCCCATGAGACGTAAAATTTTATGACGTAATTATAATTTTGGTTTGAAAGCGCGACAACTTTTTAAAGCTTCTGTAAACAATGTGAAACAACCAGTAGGCATCTAATTAGGTAGTTAAATTTATATAATTTCGGGTTTTAGAAGACATGCTACCACAGTTAGCTCGGGTTGGTAGAATTACTAAAACCGTGAAAATTCTATTCAAAAAATCTTTAAGCTGTCTTTAATGTGTCGTGAGCAAATATATTTTATATATAACTAGGTCGTTAGTTTGTGTTTCCAAACTATTTTAGTTATTATAAAGAAAATATGAAGAAGGAAAGAAACTCTGTCTGTCGGTCTGCTATGCTTTCATTTCCTATCTGTTCGACCGATGTCGATGACTCTTGGTAAGTCTAAAGATAATTTGCATCGCGGGAAATTATATCCCGGAAAATCAAAGAATTCCAAAAAGATTTTACAAAACCTGAATTAACGCGGGTCAATTCGCGGGCATTATCTAGTATTAACGTACAAACAAACGTTATACATATACGTTTATCTATACAACTCCATAAGTGGAGTATAGAAACTTGATATTTTGAATATTGTAAAATTTTCTGTATCTTGTGGACTCCTAACAAAGAATGTATTTTTAGAATTTCCACCCGAAAGAAGCTTAGGGAGTTGAGTTAGCTCTGTTATAGCTAACTAAAGGAGATAATCGTCAATTTAACCAAATAAGGCCAATATTATGTAAGCGACTGTGGATTTACGGAACACAAAGGTGCGAAACAATATGTTCTGAAAGTTACATTTCACTTGCAGGTATTAAGTTGAACGCTTATTATGTAAATTTTGAATGCAAACTGCCATAGCATAAATTGCATTTAAGTGTAACCGCCATGGTTAGAGTTAACGAGCTCTTTTGTCCGTTAAGCTATTGTAATGCAGTAATTAACCTGACTGAACAGCCCTGCGTTTGCAAACGGATTCGTTACTTGATTATGGAAAATTGAAACGGGGTGCCTCTTTCAGCTGTCGCGCTTTGTGATCAAGTTGATAGCCTATCTAAATATATAAAATTCAAAGTCCTAACTAATTGACTGATATATCAACGGACAGCCTAAACCATTGGTCCTAGAGACATGAAATTTGGAGGGTGTGTTCTTTGTGAAGAGTAGGTATCCACTAAGAAGGGTTTTTTGAAATTCCACCCCCAAAAGGTTAAAATAGGGATTGAAAGTTTGTATGAAAGTCCGTCACTGTTCAAGTCCATGAAACTTGGCATTTGAGCTACCGGTTTAAAATAAAGAAATACGAGTTTCGCCATTTTTAAAATTTTTACCCGCAAATGGCTGAAATAGGGCATGAAAGTTTGTATGAAAGTCCTTTATTTTACAAGATATTTTTCAAGTTAAATCTACGAAACTGGTATTTTGGCTTTCGGTAAAAAATAAAGAAGGATGTGTGTCACAATTTTTAAAAATTCCAGCCCCAAAGCGGTTTAATAGGGGTTGAAAGTTTGTATGAAAGCCCGTCGTTTTTGAAGCTATAGCCATGAAACTTGGTATTTAGGCTTCGGGTTTAAAATGATGAAATACGGATTTCACAGTTTTTGAAACTTATATCCCCAAGAACGTCAAAAAGTGAGTTTGTCAATACAAATTCTTCAATCACGCCGCAACAAAGCAACGGGTTGACTTGATTTTTTGCATGGGTATAGTTGACTACCTGGAGCACTCTCCAGGTACTCAACTATACCGGATATATACTACCGGATATATACTATCCGGGATAAAAAGAAGCCTATGTCACTACATAGGCTTCTTTTAACGAGTGCCTGTGGGAATTAAAAAACTTATGCTACGCGAACGAAGTCGCGGGCGTCCGCTAGTATAGTATAGGTATACTAGATCTACGTAAGCCCTAAGGTATTTTTTTAAAGATTAACCACCTGTCTTACCTTATTCTTCGTTCCCCTCTAACTGAACGTAAAACTTGTGGTATAAATAGCTACAGCTGGAGTTGAAAGAGTGTAGAGAGGAAAGGAAAAACAGAAATGAAGAATACAAAAGCCTTGATGATCGAGCTAAGCTATGCTACACATTTCCGTGGTAATCGGCATGACTTGTTCGTCGTTTCTTCAACTTTGAGGCTCCCTCGAGATATTACCGCCTTCAAGGTGTGACGCCATTTCTCCCTATTGGAAGCCGTGCGAAAGGCATTACAAAATAGAGTTTCGACCGTTTTTTTATCTTTTTTGTCAGACCAACGTCTTTTTTTTTTATCCACTACAAGCTAGCCCTTGACTGTGATCTCACCTGATGGTAAGTGATGATGCAGTCTAAGATGGTAGCGGGCTAACCTGTTAGGGGCATGGCTGTTATATTAAACCCTTACCAGATCAGACCAGGGAAAATTCAGAAATTATAAATTCCCAACTTGACCCTGCCGGGGATCGAACCCAGGACCTCCGCACGTTAAGGCAACAGTGCTACACACTGCGCCACGGAGGTCGTCAAAAGGAGGAGGAGGTCTCTCGGGTTCTCCTTCCTTCGATTTTGCCAGTGATAATGAGTTCTCCCTGCTTGCATTTTTCCCGATCAATGGGACCAATGTAGTCGAGCATCCGCTGCAGACAGTTATATGTTGCAAGATAGCCGCATCTTTATTTTTAATCTGTTTAAGATCGATCTGCAAGACACGGGGAGGTTATTTTTAGTCCACGCAAGTAAGTCAGTCTATAGGGATTTTTCCTCACCCAGAAAAAAAAATACCTACCGCTAAAGTACGGGTCAGAACACGTATAAGGTAGAGTTTCGTAGACATGTTAGATGCTAAACATTTTGAAGGTCGTTATTTCGTAAACGGTAGATTTTTCAAACGTCACAGAAACCTCATAATGATGTCTAGCGCTAACTTTTCACGTGTAGATTCATTCAAGATAAGTATTTCTATATTGAGGTAAAAGGTTAAAATTACTACCTGATGCCCGCGACTTTGACCGCGTGGAATAAGTTTTTCAAATTCCCACGGGAACTCCTAATTTTTCCGGGATAAAAAGTAGCGTCACTCTCCAAGTTCTCAACTATACCCATGCAAAATCAGGTCGCTCTGTTGCGACGTGATTGACGACGAAACGGTCTAAGGTCTTGTTCTACTACGGGACACTTAAAAAGAAAACAGTACGGCAATAGTGCAATAGGTGGAGTTTAAATTCTTAACCTTTAGATTTTCAGTACGCGTCCGATCGTTGCTCTATTGAAGATTCTATAGTTATCTATATCGAACCAAAATTTCATCTCTGCGATGTAAGATTGGAACAGAGGCCATACTGCCAACGTTTAAAACAATACTTGCGCAAGATTACTCAAAATGACAGTTTGTTGTCACCTTGACGTTCCTTAAATAAGGATTTTAATAATCTAAAACACGAAAAAAAATATCTTGAATATAGTTAACAGTTCTCACCCAACATACAGTAAATGTACTTATTTATTTTTATTTTGTTGGTAGGCCTTTTTCTGCAAGACTTATAAGTTATAATTATTGACCAATTAACATCAGGGAGTCATCGATATAGATGTAGGTAGATGGGCCCTTTCATAGAAAAAAGTTGGGCGTCCGACCTGTAGAGCGCGCTCCACACCTGTATAAGCCTGTCCTTGTCCCCGCCATAGCGTTGTCCCGCTTTTCAGGCTAGATGGCGTTTGTAAAATACATAGGTCCACATTCTTTGTTTGACAGGGCCCGTCTATGTAAATTGAGGTCGTTGCAGGGAGTCGAATTTGGGTGTCGGTGTGCGCGCGCATCGTGAAAATTGACTCTGATAATTTTTCGCTAACGCGCCACAGAAGTATAACTTCAATAAACAATAATGAAACAAAATGGCTGTAAACGTTGGCAGTTTAGCCCCTGCCACAAATGGCGTTAGACCTTTGTAACAGTTGATTGTGGATTGTTAGCGTTTTGCGGTTAATTAATTCGGACCCGCTTATATTAAGCCGAGCAACTGTTTGCTAACTTTGTCTAGATAATCATGTATCTGTGTCAAAATTATTCACGAGTATATCGATCTCTCCGTTCTACGAGTCTCTACCAGATTAAGACATTAAACTTACTTAACTGATTTTTATCTCTACACTAGCTGACCCGGCGAACTTCGTACCGCCTTAGCGTAGCAATACTTTTTATTTTTTTCCGTAAGAACCTTCTCCTAATAATAAGAAATACAACAAAAAAAGAATTAGTGAAATCGGTCCAGCCATTCACGCGTGATCCCGTGACCAAGGAAAACGGGTTTCATTTTTTTATATATATAGATATTATACCTACTGGAACTGCTGAGTGCTGACAAATTTTTAACCAACTTCCAAAAAAGTAGAAGATTCTCAATTCGGCGCGTATCTTTTTTTTTAAATGTATGTCGGTGCATGTGTGGTTTCTAAACCGATTTGAATTTTTTTTTTCAGTGGTTACAGGATGCTCGCGAGGTGATCCCATAAAAAATTCTGACTGCAAATCCTCAATCCTGATGCTGTAGAGTACAGAAATCCTCAAAAATAGTGAGTTAGGAAATTTTGATGGTGAATTCATATAGTAGGTATCAAGTCACGTGTATACAATTCAACTCTGAGTCCCAACTCCTCAACCCTGATGCTGCAGGGTACAGAACTACTTAAAAATAGCGATTTAGGATTTTTTAATGGTGAATTCATATTGTAGGTGTCAAGCAACAACATCATACTTAAATCCAAGTTCCAACTCCTAAACCCTAATGCTGTAGGGTACTGCCTGGATCTTAAGCCGTGGGGATTTAGAGTACACTAAAAAGTTAAAAATAAAAATTATTTCCAAAAAATCTACATGTTGATAAAATTTATCTAATTACTAGCTGATGCCCGCGACTTTGTCCGCGTGAAATAAGTTTTTTTAATTCCCACGGAAACTGCCTAATTTTCCGGGATAAAAAGTAGCCTATGTCACTCTCCAGGTCCTCAGCTATACCCATGCAAAAAAATCACGTCGATCCATGGCTCTGTTGCGACGTGATTGAAGGACAAACGAACAAATCAACAAACCAACAAACAAACACACTTTCGCATTTATTATATTAGTATGATTCAATAAGTTAGTCACCACGAAGTCGCTTTAAACGCGATGTGATTGTTTGTTTTAGTAAAGTAAGTACAGTGCAAGAAAGTTACTGCAAAGCAAAGAATTTTCATACCAGTACAATCATAACAGTACCAGTACATAAAAGGTTAGACCTTTGTAAAGGTATATAGGTTCGAAGTGATGAAGAAGTAGAATCATCATCATCAACCACCCATCGACGGCCCACTACTGAGGCCGACCGTTCTCTCATAATGAGAAGAATTATTAGATTGGTGGGCTTCACGCCAAAGACCTGAATTTACATAGACGTGCCCAGTCAATCAAATAATGTGGACCTATTTTACTAACGCCATCTAGTCTGTAAAGTGGGACAGCGCTATGGCGAGAACAAGGACAGAGCTATACAGGTTAAGAGCGTGCTCTACAGGTCGTACGCCCAATTTTTTTCTATGAAAGGGCCCATCTAGTACCTAGATACATATCGATGCTTCACGCACCTTTGAGAATATTGCACCCTCTGGCATCCAAATTCTCTCACTATGTTTTCTTTCCGTTATATATTTATTATATAGTTATTTATACAAACCATAATTTTTAAAACAACACAAATATTTAGATTTGTCTGCACTGGAAGAGCTACAAAAAAGAGAAGGAAATAAATTATTGCCAATTTAAACTCCTATTCATGTAAAACGAATGTACAAAAGTGGTTACAAGAACTAACGTATTGACACACACACACATGCACACGCACACGAACACACACACACGCACACACACACTTGCACACGCACACACACAGAACAACACACGCGCATTATAATAATAATATTATGTTTAATACTCTTGTTGTCTATATCATAGTAAGAGAAGATTGTAAGGGGAAAGCACTGATGCCTTTATCACGAGTTTTAAACTTATTGTAGCCTAGGCATCTGACGCTAAACCTTTAAATGATATTGTAACTTTTTGTAGACAATAAACGATTTATTTATTTAGAGTTAGTAAATTAATTAGACTCTGAAAAGTTAGAGGTGCGTGCCTGGGGATCGAACCCCCGACAACCTGAACAGGAGGTCAAACGTATATGTAGTCACCGCTTATCACAATAATGAGGTAGTACAAAGCAGAATAATATTCAGCTACGATGCTCGAAGATCATCTCAATATTCCTCAATGGCTTACTGTGTTGACTCATGCTTAACACAATGCATGCATCACAAGATTCAAGCGTGCCTATGCATGATTCCCTAAGTGTCTCTACCAACACGTATACATGGGACGAATATTAGGCCTTGTAAAGAGCCTTTCTAGCTTTCAGTTCCTGTGTTAACGATCCATCATTGTGCCTAGCGCAAGGTAAAATAATACCTAAAAATGAGTAAAATAAGTGCGACAACCTAAAGACATGACTCTTTTAAAGTGAAAACTTCTTTAGTCGCGTTGACCACTTTTTCGTAGGGTGTAAATTTGTGGATTCGCGTCACCGACATGCGTCACCGACATGCTCGCGTTGTTACGAAGGCAAAAGGTCTTAAATATTAATATACTAGCTGACCCGGCGAACTTCGTACCGCCTTAGTATGCAAAATTAAATGTATATTTTTCAATATTTCTGAGAGATTTTCTTAATATTTTTTTCCGTAAGAACCTTCTCCTAATAATAACAAATACAACAAAAAAAGAATTAGTGAAATCGGTCCAGCCATTCACGCGTGATGCCGTGACCAAGGAAAACGGGTTTCATTTTTATATATATAGACTACATTCGTAATTAAACTTTAATGGCTTAGTTTTAAAGATTATATTTTTAATTTTTTTTTTATTATTTCAAATATTTATATTTAAATTATAAGTTTTACGTCTATCGGGAGTCCCTATGACTGCCAATTTTTTTAATTTTATTTGTAGACTAGTGCTTGGCTGCAATCAGACTTGCTAGAATTAGTGATGCAGCCTAAGGTGGAGATGATGAAGTATGAATATGTGATGTGTGAAGTAATTTCAAAACGAATGAATTATCTACTTGAAAAAGTCAAATAATATCATTTTGTTTCTGGAAATATTTATGTAAGAGTTCTCTAAATAGTTTTATTTAAATTTTATTATTTGTTTGTATGTGAATAGAATAAATATTTAAAAAATCTGAATAACGTTTAAAACAATTGCGTTGCGTAAACCACGATTAAGCATTTGCATGTGATTACGACGAGATTACTACTACCCATGCACATTTGTAGCACCAGAGGAAATGTGTAGCCAGCACTCTGAAAATTTGTCATAGTCATAGTCATAGTCATAGTCATTTATTTATTAATTATAGGTACACTGTAGGTACACTTATTTTCGTCTAAAAATTACATAAGTACTTAAAAAGCATGATGGTGATAATGGGTAACGGTATCTTAAAACTAAAGCTACGAGGGTTCCAAACGCGCCCTGGTCTGAGAAGAGCCCACAACAAACTCAGCCGGGTTTTTTTTTTAAATTATCACCATCTCACAAATATTCTTACTAAGGAACTATCAGAGACATTAGAGAAAATTATTGCCAAGCTTCCTTGTCGTTTAAGTAGTCCTTTACATGGTAATAAGACTTTTCAATGAGTTTACGTTTTACATTAACTTTGAACTTATTCAGAGACATCTTCAACATGTCTTCTGGGAGCTTATTATAGAAGCGGACACTGTTTTCAACAAATGAATCCATCCCCATAATTGAACCCTATATTATTGAAATTACGAAGGAACATAGTCGGTGGAAGTTCCCTAATGAACAGGTACGGAAGTTCATAAAATTAAATTATTGGAAAATGTGAGACTGATAAAAAACTCTAGATATAATATTATCTAGATACAAATTAGAATTTTATGTAGATAGGCAGTAGATTAGGTACTGTACATTTAAGTTTTATGTGCTCTACTCAAAAAACCTAAATATAATCACGTTTACAAAAGGTAGAGACAAAGTGGGAACGATTGATATGATTACAATTTCATTGTTTCATTTCTCCAATATGAAAGGAAGTATTTCATTGAGTTATAAGAATATAAAGATAAAATGGAATGTAGGTAATCAATTTATTTTATCTACTCCAGCATCGAAAAGTTCCAATTTCGAATTTGACAACTATATCGAATTGAACCCTCTTTCGTGTTTGCTTCTCATAACGATACAGTTCGTTGTATGGGAGCTGTATCGTTCTGAGTCGTAGCTGTATCGATATGGTTATCTTCATAAATAGGATACCTATAGCTTAGCGGCTCTGGGTTCTGGCACTTTCCCAACCAGTCAATTGATTTGACTCTTTTATTAATTTACAAAGTAAAAAATTATAAAGACGTCCTTGTCGTAGATAAAATCTTGTATGCAACTGTACGTAATTAGTCATTTTAATTCTCGTACTAAGTATCCTATTTTGATACTCGGCAAGCCTCGTATCAAAAAACAGCACTCGAATTAAAATGACCCTCATTACGATACAGTTGCATAAATAGCTATTATACCTTCACCTTCTTAAAAGTATACGGTTATGAAGGATGTGAGGGTTGGATAAAAATGTTATTATATTTCTTACTCTCTTATTACGAGTAGTGAGTACCTATATTCAATTGAATACTATGCATGAGCTTCATTTATACATTAAAAAAAAATGTTCAAAGCGATGGTTATTTTTAAACGTCTGAAATAAATTATTTATATTGCACAGATTAAAACTCACGTTATTATTTAAAAAAAAATCTAACTGTCCTTATATAAATAACACCTATATAAATAAAATACTGTGTAATTACATAGTAATAATGTCAGTTTTATGCTCACCATCGATATTATTTTTAAAAATATAGTAGGATCGGTAATAGTCAATACATAACATCCACAATCACGCTTCGCTAATTTACTTCAATCGCAAATCAAAACAAATTTAAACGCATTCTAGGTAAATATGCGAGTGGCGATAAGAAATAATGTGCGTACTTACGTTAGAAACAGCTCTGGCAAAAGTTCAGAAATTTTCACAAATGCAAAATTACGAAATCGATCTCCCGGCACTCACAAAAACATTCAAAAAATATTCACAGAACAGATTAAAATATTTGCTATAAAAAAAAGCACAAGCTGATTTTTCGTTCTTTTAGTAGAGCAAGATTTAAAAAATATATATATTGCACTCTATTGTTTTAATCATCCTTCAAAAACTTTTTCGGCATTCGAAATTCAAGCACTTCGCGCTGCGATATCAGGCATGCACTGCGAGACGTAAGCGGCGAAGAACTGATTTCCCGCGCTCGAGTTTAGCCATGACAGAAATACGCTGTGCCACAGATTAAATAATAACAGAGTGCTTATTTTTGATAAATATTGATGCTTTGTAAATGATCCATTATTGTCAGCTGCTTTGAGAAGTTATAATTTTAAGGGTGGTCTGAAAACCGGTTAAATAAAAAAAACATCAGAGGTTTACAGAGATACCTAATGCAGATAAGCAGATGTATTGACGCACTGTCTCTCTCAACAAAAAGTTAACATACTCGTAAGTAGGAGTAAATATTATATGGTAAATTTTTGCAGGTTTAATTCGACTGTAATAAATAAAACCTCAGACTTCGTTACTTTTTTTTTATCCACTACAAGCTAGCCTTTGACTACGATCTCACCTGATGGTAAGTGATGATGCAGTCTAAGATGGTAGCGGGCTAACATGTTAGGGGCATGGCAGTTATATTAAACCCATACATACCCCTTCGGTTTCTACACGGCATCGTACCGGAACGCTAAATCGCTTGGCGGCACGTCTTTGCCGGTAGGGTGGTAGGTGGTGGTGGCCGAAGCCTCCCGCCAGGCCAGACCAGGGAATATTCAGAAATCATAAATTCCCAAATTGACCCTGCCGGGGATCGAACCCGGGACCTCCGCACGTTAAGGCAACAGCGCTACACACTGCGTCGCGGAGGTCGTCAAAAAACACAAAACAAAATGTTGTTTTGGTGTAAATTTTTTATACTAGTAGGTATTTCTTTAGATTCGTTTAATCATTAGTGGTAGTGGAATATATTGAAAGGACTTTATAGCAGTTCATGGGGGATGCCCCGACGCTCACGTCCGCAGGAGCTACCTTCTACCTCCCTGCACGTGTCCCCTGGGTGGTGCTAAGCGAGCGTCGAACTTGCAGGCGAAATAAGCGTTCTTTTTATAAAAACGCTTATTATGTACCAAACGCCATACGATTAAATAAATAGCAGTTCATAGGCAAAAATTCAATAAAAGGCATTGTTTCCTTTTTTGTGTCCTTTTGTATCTACAAAAGCTTTTGTATAATAAAAGTATTGTCGATATTTACCCTTTCAGGAATCGCAGAAAGGCCCTTGTCATGCGGACTTATTGGTAAGCGCCAAACAGTGAATAAATGAAAAATATGCTGAAAACAAAGCCTATGGTAACGGGTGGCAAATATTACCGAAAAGGCTTATAATTTTTTTTATAATGAAAAAACCAACTTCACTAATAACTAAGAATAAAATGGAAAAATAATTCGGAGTCCGAAAAACTTATCTGACCCGGTGACAGCGTCGCTAGTAGACGTATCTATGAAAAATTATATTTAAAAAAACGTTTTGTATTTGTTTAGGCATAAAAAATAACCTAGTTCCAATTTTGGCCACCGGGTCAGATAAGTTTGTGGAACTCTACCTATACTGGGTGACCTTTTTTGTCGTCTTGAAAAATCAGGGGTAAATGCAACGACCTTAATTTACATAGACGGGCCCTGTCAAACAAAGAATGTGGACTTATTTTTCTAACGCCATCTAGTCCGAAAAGTGGGACAGCGCTATGTCGGGGACAAGGACAGGGCTATACAGGTGAGGAGCATGCACCACAAATCGGACACCCAACTTTTTTCTATGAAAGGGCCCATCTAGTACCTACATAAATATCGATGGGTAAATGGCAAAAAACCCATGGCATAATTTAATATACTTTTAATAACTTTTATTTATATTTAATAACTTTTATTTTTTTTATCTGTCAATAAATAGGTAAGTACTACTAATTAGAGTATTTTTTTTAAGTTTATACATTTACAAACAGGAATTCAAATGAAAAAGTGAAATTATTAAGATTGTAAATCATTGTCAACCTGCTCGGCTTTCAGAGTTCTCTCGCGCGAGTTGAACCGAACGCAGTCAGCTGTTGCGCATTTCATCTTGGGTTTATGTAGTTTTATCAATATGATGGACTATAATAAATCCAAATATGATTAAATAAATAATGCCGTATATACCATAAATTCCACTTACCTACTATGATATAAATTTTTCGAAACGCCAAAAAAGTCATCCAGTGTATGCAGTTTCGTGGACAGATTTTTGCCAAGTCCTTTGTTCATTATTGACTGCAGCATAAGTTGTAAAATGATCATGCTACAAAATTGGCACGGTCCCGGTGTAAGATTAATATTTCCTTAGGTACTAGTAGTAATAACTCACTACTATTGTAGGTATAGAGACATCTTACAAAGACCTTAGAAATGTAAAAGTTCGATTCTCACTGAATGACCGATCCTTTTGAAGATGGAATAGTAAATAGCATTTAACGACATTTTTCATGGACATAATATTGTGAAGTTCAATAGTAAATATGTGAAAGGACTTTTAGGATCGAAAAATAAAAAATAATGTGAGAGTGACAGATTCAAAATACTTTTATCTTAATACAATATTGTTTCGAATTGATAACTGATTTAAATAATAAATAATTTATTTATTTCATGTGGGACAATTTTTGACACTTGATACCAAGATGGTCCAGACTCTACCACCGGTCGGTAATGTTTCCAGTAAAATATGAGTTAAATAAACCTGGCAGGTAGGCTCGATTCTAAGTTATACTTCATCACTATTCGTTTTGTAATAAAGATAAATTTATCCCACCTTATTATTCATCAAATTAATAAGTGATCAAAGAAAATCTTTGGTAGTAGGTACCAGTGGAACAGCTGTGAAGTGTAACTGAATTACAAATAAGACTTTGATGGGTCAACATTTATTCATGAATAGATTAATTAGAGTGAATCGCCATGGTACAACCAATAACCAAAGGTAGGTGATTGTTACCGTTTTTTTTCAAAGTTACAAATTGAAAAATACAATCTTGCGAATTTCGTGAGAGGGATTTGAATCTGCGACATCGCCTGCGACCCGGTTTTTTTCCGGAGGAGTTACTACCTACATGTTTGTAAGTGTTCTAAATATTTTTAAAAATTACATACAAGTTATCTATCTGTTCCAATAGGGTGAGAAGGCGTAACGACGTGAAGGCGGTAATATCGTGAGTTGAGAAAACGATGCTGCGAGAAGAAGAAGAAGAACTCTAACTCTCTCCATCTGTCCTAGAGGAAGAGAGCCAGAGTTTAACGCTTTTTTATCACGTACGATTTTTCCAGATAAAAAATAAAAGTAACTTAATAAAAAACATATAAAAAGATTTAATAAAAGTCTTAGAACGAAATAAGAAGAATGAACACTGAATGAACTTAATTGGTGTTGCAATATTAGAATATCGTATTGTATTGAGTACGGGCAACATTGGTTTCTCCACACGACAAGGCAAACAGGAGAATCTTGTCACGCGTAACGTGCATGTTAGGGTAAACGAGAAATAAACCGACACAACATCTCTCTCTCGTTGCGAGAATATCTCGTTGTGCGCATGCTAAGCCAGCAGGTCCCTGGGTTTTATCATGCCAATTAAACTACGTTCTAATAATTTTTCAAGTTTATAATTATTGCACAACTTATATTAATCGACTTCGATGAAAGTTTTCAACGTTAAGGTGTCGAAGCGAAATTGTGTCTGAAACTACGTCGTCTATGAAGCGTAATATTTTCAAAGTGAAACTTCGATTGGCGCTTCGTTGGGGAAAACATCGTTTCTTTGTTTCAACTTTCGATAAAGCTATTTTTAAAACTATTATATTCTCACTACGACAAAATTATAGTATTACGTTAATTATACGATAGTTGAAAAGTAATTAAAACTGTAATACGAGTATAATTTTTTGTTTATCTAATAAGGCTACTTTACAATAATATAATACTTTACTTTAATAATATAATACTTTGGCTCTGTGGCCGTCAAGCTGACATGTCAGATCAGCTGTTCCGATTTAATTTTAATTAGATTTAGTTTAAAATACGGCTTAGTTCTGCTGTAAAATAGATTGATTTTATGTGTAAATTCTAATAAATAGAAAGTTACTTCTTCATCATCATCGGAATATAGACTTCGAGGCTGAGACAAAAGTACCTGTCGGATGGCGACCGGCGTGATTGATGATTCATAAAGCAACGACAAAATCCCGGGGAGTATTGCTTTTATTTATTTAACAATTAAATTAATTATTACTGCACACTAATAGGTATATTTCACAAATACTCCCTACACGCCACTCGTTCGACAATTTCGAGTAACGTCCATCCTCACACTCAGGCAAAGACTTTTCTCACTTTACTTGACTTATTAGTGGAAGTAAAGCTGGAGAATAACCTGGGTTGCCTCAGACAAATCTAACACTACACATGACATAATATAATCATTAATAAAAAAACAAATAACAAGCTTATCTTTCTTGTCTTGTCTATTTTATCTGATTCTTTTTGTATCCCTCCCTCTGTCTATTCTTTAAACTCTCATTTTCCCTTCTCTGACATATAAAATTGGTGTGTTTCAGGTGTAGCCATTGTAAAATGGCTCCATCCGTGCAAACCAGACGGGCAGCAGCTTTAGAGGAGCAACAGAAACTTAAAAATGCCCTACAGGAAATTAAATCGCTGAAACAATTAAACACACAGCTTCTGAAGGAACAAGAGGACAGTGAAGTTGAACTGAGAGTTATCATTACGAAGAATACACAGCTGAAGGCTGAACTGGCTAGCCTGCACAGCGCCCATACTTTTGTGCTAGAGGAGCGAGATCAACTTCAGGTGGCAGTCGGCTCATTCAATCAGTGTATTCAGACCTATGAAGAGGCCTTGGGAAGAATCTCTTTTTTGGAGGATGAATTGAGCAGCTCACATAAAATAATTGACGACCTTCAGTCACAAATAGAAAGTTGCGAAAGGCAACAAAACAACAAACTGTATGATGAGCTGCTTGCTTCATCTTCATCCTCAGCGGCACCGGTTGTGACCATTGATCTCACCTGTGACAGTCCTTGTGCCCATAATAAGCCACATAAAGAACTCAATATTAACTTAAATAGTCACAGAAAAATAAAAAAATACATAAAAATTGGCAAGTTTATTACAAAAACAAAGAAATTAATTAAATCACAAAAGGCAAGTGCTCATAACATTGTACTGAGAAAAGAGCGGTCAGACTTATTAAATAAGCTGAATATAACTTGTTCCTCATTGCAAGAAATGAGAGAGCAATATGAATCTAACATTCATAGCCTAAATAATGAGATATTAAAGTTGGAAAGTTCATTACGAACTATTACTTCCCAGTACGAACTGTCACAGAAACAGATCAGTGAACACATTATGGCTGCCGATGAGCTGTTAACCATAGGTAATTATAATATTGAACGATTAGACTCTCTAGTGAATAAATGTCAGTGTTCAAATAAGGTTCCTTCAGTTGTCTCAGCGGAAAATCAATGTACTGATTTCAAAAATTCCTGTATGAGTAATAACAAATTAATGTGTCCCTCCCCACAGCGAAAAACATTTGTAATCTCAGATGGGTTGGGAAAAGACTTTGGTTATTTGCTAAAAAGTGAACTACACCAACAGGTCCTTAACATATGTAACCCGGGGGCCCCCTATGAGTACATAATTGAAAATATTAAAGACTGTTGTTTAGATAAATACAGCACAGTAGTATTGTTAGTCGGTGACAGTCTGCAAATAACCAAAAAAGAAATACTGAGAAGTTTTGCATACCTACAAAGTGTACAAAAAGATTCTGAATGTAAATTTATACTTTGTGCGTTTCCATACTCATGCTCTTTGACCCCAGCACAAAATAGGTATGTTTATAAACTTAACATGGTTTTACATAACTTAAGCTATGGTCATAGAGACCATTTCCATGTACTAGACACAAATAAGTTTGTTAAGAGATTTACTCTGACAAAAGATACTATGTATCTGCCACATAGATATAAGAAACAAATAGCTACATTAGTAGCTTGTAATATACAAGACCCAGCTATTTTTAGCTTGGATGTAACTGTGAATGGTACATGTTGTACCCATAATATTGATTTAGCTAGTAATATTAGTACCAATTCCAGTATATTGGACCCAGCTATTTTTAGCTGTAATGTTATTGGCAACTGTACATATTGTACTGAGAATATTGATATTAGTAACTTTACTAATTCCAGTCTTTTGACACCGGATGCAAATTGTATGAATCTGAGTAGTAGTATTTTAACTCCAGATACAAACAATTGTAATATAATTGTTGGAAAAAATATTTTAAACTAAGTAATAAGACAACAGGTAAGGCGTGTAATATTAATCTTGTACACCAGAATATACAGGGCTTACCTGGCAAAGAACATGAGATTGAGCTTTTTATTAGAAATTTTGATATTGACATTTTATGTCTTACTGAACATTGGCTCAATAGTTATCAATTATTATTCAATCTTAAGAATTACTCTCTGTCAAGTGCGTTCTCCAGAAAGAAAGCTATACGCGGAGGGTCTTTAATAATAACTCGTAACAATAACAATTGTAAAGAAAGAAAAGACATTGTTAACCTTTCCGTTGAACGCACTATTGAGCTGTCCTGTGTTGAGTTGGAGCGATACATCATAGTTTGTGTGTACCGACCTCCTTCAGGTGACCTTGCACTGTTTGAGGATGTTATGGAGGAGGCCCTAAGGCGGATATGTAAGTCATCCAAAAAAATTTTAATCTGTGGAGACTTTAATATAGATATTTTGCATCTCACTTCTCCAGCTGAGAAATTACTTAACTTATTTAAAAGTTTCAATTTAGACAACATTTTTATTGAACCTACAAGGATAACTGCAAGTACAGCTACCTGTATTGACAATATTTTCAGTGACTGTAAAATTGTCAACAAATCCGTCATTACTCATCTAAGATCTGATCACTGCGGGCAAATGATATCTATACCTAGCTCTAAACAAAATACAACTAAAATAATAAAGTATAGGCCAATTACCACTAAAAAAGTACAGAAATTTAAACATGAAATTTCAAATAATTTACCTACGCTCGATTTTACACAGGGTGGTCCGGATGAACTCTATAACACCTTCTTTGATTTGCTAAATTCTCAATTTAATTCCATCTTTAAAGTAGTAGAAAAAAAATTGTTTAAGAACCTAAAATTTAGTGACTGGGCTACTGTTGGCATTTATAAAAGTAGAAACAAGTTGTTTAGCTTGTATGCCGAAAAGCAATATAATTACACCCCCACATTTGTTAAATACGTCAGAAATTATTCAAAATTATTTAGAAATGTCTGCATACAAGCAAAGTCACTTCATATAAAACAAAAAATTATAAATTCAGATGACAAAATTAAAGCAGTTTGGGAAATAATCGCCGATGAAATTGGGAAACATAAAGTGGACGACAATAAACTGGAGCTAAAAATTAACAACCGTATTATTGACTGCAAAACAGAAATCGCGAACACATTTGAGAATTTTTTTCGAAATATTCCAGTCACCACTACTAGTTTCCTTAACTCCTCGCCAACAGAAGCCCATAAACTGCTCAAGGATAGTGTCACCGAGTGCAGTGTGCTGTTTAAGTTTAGACATGTGACCCCATATGATATTATTAAAGTATTTAAATCTTTGCAACTTAAAAAAACCGGAGACCTATGGGGTATATCCGTAAAAATAATCGGCAATATTATTGATGTTATTGCACCATATCTTGCTCTAGTTTTTAATGAGTCTGTAAATTCAGGATCCTTTCCAAACCTTATGAAATGTGGTAAATTGATTCCACTTTTTAAATCGGGTAGCAAAAGCGATCCAAATAATTACAGACCAATTTCAATTTTGCCAACACTCAGCAAGATATTTGAAAAAATTATGCTCAACCAACTGCTTCAGCACTTTAATTCAAATAAACTTCTTCACTCCGAGCAGTATGGTTTTACTAAAGGTCGATCGACAATTGATGCGGGCGCCGTGCTGTTAAAACATATATTCGACGCGTGGGAGAAATCACAGAATGCTATTGGTATTTTCTGTGATTTGTCTAAGGCATTTGATTGCGTTGAGCACGAGACGCTTTTAGTTAAGTTGAGCTACTATGGAGTCAAAGACACTGCGCTTGGCCTCATTGCATCCTACCTCAGTAATCGCATTCAAACAGTATGTGTCAACGATGTGAAGTCATCCGGATCAGCCTCACTAATGGGTGTCCCTCAAGGCTCCATTTTGGGTCCCTTCATGTTCCTAGTGTACATCAATGATTTGCCATATTTTGTCCGTAACACTTGCGATATTGTACTATTTGCTGATGATACGTCCTTGATTTTTAAAGTCGATAGACATAAGGACAACTTTGACGACGTAAATACTGCAATTTCTCAAGTCACGAACTGGTTTACGGTTAACAATCTACTTTTAAACACAAAAAAAACTAAATGTGTCGAGTTCGCATTGCCGAATGCCAGATCCACAAGTGATATAAAACTAATGGTAAATAATGACATGTTGAAAATAGAAGATACTACTGTGTTCCTGGGGGTGACCTTGGACGCAAAGCTTCAATGGGGCACCCATATATCAACACTTGCTGGCAAGCTTAGTTCTGCTGCTTACGCTGTCAGAAAGATTCGACAGTTAACTGACATCGAAACTGCCAGGATCGTATATTTTGCTTATTTCCATAGCATTATGTCTTACGGAATCTTACTGTGGGGTAAAGCGGCAGATATTCAAAAAATTTTTGTACTACAAAAAAGGGCTATACGAGCAATTTATAATTTAAAACCGCGTGATTCACTTAGAGAGAAATTTAAAGAAATTGGTATTCTAACAGTAGCCTCGCAATATATTTACAGTAATATAATTTTTGTAAAACAGCACATCCATAATTATAAAAAAAAATGCGATCTGCACGATAGGCCAACTAGAGGCCGTAATAAGCTCGTGACTCCATCGCTCCGCCTCAAAAAAGTCAGAAGGTCATTCGTGGGAATGGGCATTATTTTCTATAACAAAGTTCCACAACCTATTTTGGACTTGCCAATAAATAAATTTAAGAAATCCATTAAAAGTATGCTCCTGAAAAAAGCTTATTATACAGTTGAAGATTATGTAAATGATAGAGGAGCATGGATTTGATCGCTCCAGCAATGCTGGGGACAGCGGTTACTTATTATAAATTAGTGTTTGAATATTAGTATTCAATTCGATGCTTTGATACGGGTAGACTGAGTATGTCACGCTCTCTTTAAACATTTCTGTGGTGGTGTCGTGTGGTGCGGGTTGTTACGTTCCCTCAAATATGGTCGAGCGAAGCAATGGCTGGATCATGCGTCATGCTCGTGAACGGGTGCCACCGGCGGGAATGGGGCTACTTTCTGTCTGCCCGTCTTTGACATGAATTGAATAAACAAATTTAAGAAATCCATTAAAAGTATGCTCCTGAAAAAAGCTTATTATACTGTTGAAGATTATGTAAATGATAGAGGAGCATGGATTTGATCGCTCCAACAATGCTGGGGACAGCGGTTACTTATGTACACATTGATATAGTAATTGTAAATGAATTATTTAAAAAGAGCAACCACCGAGTTTCTTGCTGGTTCTTCTCGGTAGGAATGGCATTCCGAACCAGTGGTAGATTCACTTGACGATTCAAAAGTACTTGTAAAAGTTTATTTGAATAAAAAGATATTTGATTGATTTGATTGATTGATTGATTGAATACACTAAACAAAAACATAAAATTTTATTGTTTATCTTTTATTATTCTGAAAAACGTGACGCCGAGCGACGTTTGAAGCTTAAAAGATAAATGTAGTCGTGCCATTATAAAATGATTTGTTTTTGAATAAAACATCTCTCTAATCTACCCGGTAGTCGGTACCTAGTTAGATATTTTTTGTAGTACGTGATGTAAGACTACAAAAAGGTACTTTTGTAGGACGTACGTACTCGTATAATCAAAATATGGTTCACATTGAACTGCATAATATGCCTGTCAAGAATTACCTATTACGAATTACGACATATCGGAATTTTTAAGGAAGCGGGGATAGCTTAGTAGTTTAGATGCCCGACTTCCATTTTGTATGGTCGGGAGTTCAATCCCCGGGTAACCCCCAATTTATCGGAGTTAATGGCGGTGAAGGAAAATATAGCTAATATAGGAAACCTGCATGCCCAGCAGTTCTTCACAATGTTCTCAAAGGTGTATGTTTGTCTGTGACGTCTGCTAACCTGAATCAGTCAGCGTTGAGAGCGATGGCCTGCTTAGAAGTGAGCCGGCGCGGCGCCCAGCAATCGATTGAAGTGATTACTAATATTATAAATGCGAAAATGTGCATGTTTGTCTATCCGCTACGCTGACAATACCCATCTATTTAACGTATTAAAATTCTTACGAAGTTCGGTAAAGACAGCTTACGGGTAGTATCTAAAGTTCGCGCGCGAGTTGAATGCAGAGTAAATGTATGTGTGTGTTTAGAACACGTTAAGCCGTCGGTCCTGCGCCTGACCTCTCTCCGTTTGCGTCAGAATTTCCGTCCCATCGGGCTATGAGAGTAAAGGAACAGAGAGTGCACCTGTGTATGCGCACACACTTGTGCACTATAATAAATCTCCCGCGCAGATGGCTTATCTCTCTGGAGATAGGCCGCCGTGGCCGAAATTCGGTCAGGAGGACATTATTATTAAATGTATGTGTCACCATACATTTACTCTGCATTCAAATCGCGCGCTAACTATACGTTGTTGGACAAAGGCTTTCAAATTCTCGGATACATTCAACATGAACAATGATGAACAATAATAATTAATTGACGTGCTACCCGTTAGGGCATTATGCAATTTGAGTAGACAACCTCCTAGATAGGTAACCTTCTTTTTATCCCTTTAAAAATGAAAGAGTTCCCACGGGATTTTTCAAAAACCTGAATCCACGTGGACGAAGTCGCGGGCATCATTTAGTTAAAAAATAAGATAGAAATTTAACAAGATGGTTTGATTTCAGCAGATAATGGTTCAATTACACAAATACACAATCGATCTGGAAGTGTGCTCTGGAATTTGTTGGTCCGCAATAAAAGCTGTTTAATCAGTATAAAATTGTTCTCGAACCTTCCCAAGGATTTTTACAAATGGCTGAATTCGTTTCAAATGATTACAGAAAGCTGCAAAAGATTTTGCGTGCTTTACCAATATTAAAAAAAACATCAGCATTTTTCCTTTAGATATGCTATGTAAAATCTTTCTTGTGCATATATTAATATGTTTATTTATTCCGAGGCCAATACCGGCCAATCCCGTGGAAGGTCATTGATTTTTCGTAATAACAAGTAGAATATATACATACGATTATGTCCGAGATGAAAGCTTTTATAAGCAAGTTGCAAGCGGATGGATCTTGAAAAGGTAACCGTAAAAAAGCCCAGCTGTGTTTGCTCTGGGCTCTTCTCAGACCAGGGCGCGTTTGGAACCCCCGTAGTATTAAGATACCGTAATTGATTATCACCATCACGTTTTTACAGTAATACAGTGTACCTAATTTGTTTGTTTGTTTGTTTTTTTTTTTTAATTTTCCGGGATATAAAGTAGCCTATGTCCTTCCTTGGGATACAATCTATCCCTGTAACAAATTTCAATACAATCGGTTGAACGCATGGGCCGTGAAAGCGTAGCAGACAAACAGACAGACACACTTTCGCATTTATAATAAACCTAGGTATTCATTTTTTCAGTACTTATACTACTACTGATTGGTATAATCAATCAACAATGCAGAGAATGCAGGTGGCCATAAAACTCCGATTTCCTTCGCGTCATGCTTGAAGGATTAATGAAATCCAAACAAATGAAGAACTGAGTTTTAATTCCACTTTTGACATTTCAAAATATTATAATATAATCAAGAATAAAAAATGTAACTTTATTTATTTGAAGTCGAGATGAGAAACATAAAATTATTTATAGAAATAAATTTAAGTTACTAACTTGTTAGTATGGAATTTATTTATTTATTTATTTAGATTTATTTATTTATTATATTCTATACTTCTATACTAATATTATAAATACGAAAGTTTGGATGGATGGATGGATGTTTGTAACTCAATCACGCCAGAATGGCTCAACTGATCTGGATGAAATTGGGCACAGAGATAGATTATATTATTATTTATATTATATTATATTATATTATTATGTCTGGAATAATACATAGGCTACTTATTATCCCGGAAAATTGAAAGCCTCAGTCCACGCGGACGAAGCCGCGGGCATTAGCTAGTAATAGATAGGTACAACTCTTTATTGCACACACTTAAAACAGAAACAATGAACAATAGGTATGTTTCTTGTTCATAGGAATAAATTTCTGGAAATTAATGATTAGAAAACGTCAAGCTGTGCGCTTTGATTAAAGTCTGTTAATAGTGCCGAAGGTAATAGCACAGAAAAGCTAATGAATGAATAAATGAATAAAGCTTTATTGAATTCCATACAAAGTTGAGTATTAATTATTTACACATCATTAATAATAAAATTAGAATTTTTAATAGTAGATTATTAACCAAGGGGATAAAGCAGTGTCTTCTGTCGCGGGTGACGATTTAAATCGCGAGCGTAACGAAGGACACGAGGTTTACTCCCGAGCGTAGCGAGGGTGTTAAAAACTTAAATCACGAGCGAAACGAGGGATTTAACACGAGTCCTGAGTGTAGCGAGGGATTTAAGTTCACCCAAGACTAAGACAGCTTTATCACCGAGGAAAATACTCTACTTTTCGTACCATTTGCGAAAAAAATAACACAATAATAATATGAGATAAGCATTTATTAAAAATAATGACAATTAAAAGTAAAAGTTAACATTCGAAACATTGGTCCAATTATTGATAGAGAGAGTTAAATTTTTGTTTGGTACATTTATTGTTGATGAGTTGATTTGAGTATATGCACCAAAGTGTATTCGAATTCTTTGTCTTGGATAAATAATCAAAATAGACAAGAAGTACTGATTCTGAAATTGATAGGCCTTTCGCACTTCTCCACGTTGAAAATTCTTCATAAGTTTTTAAATAATTTTCCTTGGATTTTGTTGGAAGCAAATTATTTATAATTGCGGCAGCATTTGCACTGATGGAATCCGACAATTCACTGTCACTGTCGGTTTGATTTAACATCGTAACGTATTTTTAGAACATTAACTTATTTATAAAAATAAATTAAAATAAACTTAACGTTTATGTATTTGAAGAAAACAAAAACGCGGCAAATTCCTAGACTAATTTTTTTTTGTCGGAAAAGCAAAGGCATCAAGCTCATACGGCCTCATCGGTTTTCGTAATTTTATTTAATAATCATAACTGCATAATAAATGCGTCTTCCTTTTTCAAAAAGATGTATAATGCTTTATTTACAAACTCAATGGTGATGTAGTTCATTATAAATTTCGGTAAGTATTCCAAATTTAAATCACATTCTCCCCCTAGAGGATGAATGAAATTCAGTACAATTTTCTTTCCCTGTTTTTAACAGATTAAAAATGACTATTGTTATGTTCGCTTTTTGTGGCATAGAATGTCACTTTTTTGAGCAAGTGGTACGAAAAAATAATTATGATTAGTAAGTTATAAAAGACAGAATAAAAATAAATAAATAAAAATAAATTATTATTACAAGACTTATAATGTAGCTTAATGTAGTAAGGCTTTTACCCAGAAAAGGTAATAGTATAATGTAAATAGATAGCTATATAGCAAGTTTATAATAATTATAAGATGCGTAGATCGACGCAATCGTTCTATAGAATAGAAATTCAGCCTTAGATTTTGTTTGGCCAATTGTGAATTAATATTGGTGTATAGTTAGGTATCTATGTATTGCATTAAGCCCGCCAACCCGCATTGGAGCAGCGTGGTGGGCCTAAGCTCTGATTCCCTCTCTCCTATGAGAGTGGAGGCCTGTGCACAGCAGTGGGCTGTAGTGGTGGCATTGCATTATATCGATAAATAATTTTACTTAACCTCAAATGGAAAACTCGCGTAAACATTTTTTGACGCCCCAAACCACCGGGATTTTTTCGTAAAGTACCTGTTAAGTAAGTAGCTATAAGTTACATACTTTGCTTGAGGTAACAAATAGCAAATATACACAAAACCTTTTCTTATTATATACCAGTGCATGAATAAGCGAAATTTCGTATTTCAGAGGGCAAAATTGGAAATAACGTAACCGGCGGACCTCGGACGTGCAAGGATCAAAGTTTTTTCATAAGTGGTCCGTAAATAGAAATATAGGCAGAAAAACTTAATATGTAGGTAGCTCACCCGAACATGTGCCAACAGCAGACTGATCGATCAAATACATTGATGTAGAATTTTTTTAGTACCTATACTAGATGTAGGATTAGCGCTTCAAAAATGTCCCCGACAAATTACAGCACAAATACGAAAGTGCTCTTATTTGCCACTAGTATGAGCCAACCTTAGCCAACATAACGACGCGTCAAAATGCTGCAGTGCTCATATAAAAAGTGTGCTAATATCCTTTGGCCAATGTTTATGACAATGCGTCAAATATTGTAACAAACATTGACTGTTCTGGATAGACGGGATGCATGGAGTAGTGTTGGTGTTTTAAAAGTATTGTTGCTTAGTGATTCCCTGGTAATCCATTTCGTTATGCAGTAGAGTTGTTTAAGCCATCTAAAATATACAGATAACATTAATTATGTTCAAATTCATTTTGATAAAATTGATATTACTGGAAACACACATACCTTAGTTACATAAATACACATAAAATACATGGGTACATAAAGATATTATATACTTTACATAAATATTTTATAAAAAAATGTAGTAAAAAATAATAAAAGCCGCAAAGGCTAAATCTGAATAAAGTTTACTTGGTACTTTTTAGGTTTACGTGTAATACGTCAATAAAACGTAGATTTTTAACCTTAATATTAATTTTAAAATGAAACTAAGTAAGGAAAATTAAATTTTAAGTTAAAATCTTACTTCTTAAACAAATGTTAGGTAGTTTAGTTTTAGTTTCCTCATGTTTTTACACAGATACTTATGCATATCATAACATTGTATAGTTATAAATATTGATAGAAGAGGAGAGAGTACGCCATTTAAACCTACGTGGTTTTTCGCAGTGCTACCCACCAAAACTGTATCAATATTTATTTTGATAAATAAAACATACTGTACAAGTATAACACATAAGTGAGTTGCTGGGGCGCGTAATAAATATACACGACCACATACCACCACGATATACAACTTTAAAAAAATCAGCAACTCCATGTCTCCATTGTTCTATTTGAATTTCGTTCCATTGAATTTTTTGTTTTTGCCTTTTTACAAAGACAAAAGGTCTTAAATATAAACATACTACATTCGTAATTCAACTTAAATTCTAAGTTTTTAAGGTTTATAATAAATTGACGTTGTTGATATTGACAATGTGATGCCAAGAGTTGCGTCTTGTTCCAAAATAGTGTAAAGGTATCAATTTGACAACGTATGAAGTACCTTATTGCTTACATATTAAGTTTTATTTTAATAATAAATATTTTTGTACTTATTTTAAAAATTACTTTTTGTTTTGGATTGAAAGGTTATTCCTACCTTTTCTCTGATGACAGAACGTCTTTAAAATTAATATTTTCTAATCGTAATGTAGCTTTATGTGTTAAACTTAAGGTGCATAATTAACTGAAGTTGTTGCTAATATAATACCTTTTTCTACATTTCCCACTCAGCATACAAATGTTTATGTGTGTGAAAATTGGGACATTTTTGCGATATTTTTTGTTCGTGACCCTGTTTCTAGTACTCATTCTATTTCAATGATCAAATAACAAAGTTTTCTTTAACAAAGGTGGCTCTAAACAAAGGAATTAAACAATAGTGAAGAGTCTTTTGTGTGAGATGTATATTATATATTTTGATAAAAGAAATTTTACAGTATATGATACAAGGACAACACTGGCAAGTACGACGAAACAATAGCAGTTTCTACCTAAACTTTAGTGATACTTTACAGTGCTTTCAAATATAATAAGTAAATAATAATTAAAATCTATACCTAATATTATAAATGCGAAAGTTTGGATGGATGGATGGATGTTTGTTACTCAATCACGGCAGAACGGCTGAACGGATCTGGATGGAATTTGGCACATAGATAAATTATAGTCTGGAATAACACAGGGTACTTTTTATCCCGGAAAATTAAAGAGTTCCCGTGGGAACCAAAAAACCACGCGGACAAAGTCGCGGGCATCGGCTAGTGTTTAATATATTTTCCCTCGTAGCTTTAGTTTTAAGATACCGTTACTGATTATCACCATTATATTTTATAAATAACTGGACGTCAATATGTGCAGTGTACCTACCTAAATTGAATAAACATTTTTGACTATTGACTATTGATTATTGACTATGCTTTTCAGTGCGGGGTCGCCACTCCAGCACCTTGTGATCTGGGAAAGACGTACAAGTCTTAAAGTAAAAACACCTAATATTTTATTGTCTCTCGCATTTTGTAGTATTTTTAAAATCAAGTAACTATTACTAATTGTTCAGGCTGTAGCCTGCAAGTAACTAGAAACTAGACGAAGCATCGGTTTTTTTGTACTTTAGAAAAATACGTTCGATCTTGAAAGCTCTTAACTTCGCTTCAAACATTAGATAGACAAAATGTAGCTATTAATTAGTGCTTTTACTTAGGGATTCCGTCAGACAGGTTTAAGTGTGTATTTTTGTGGCTATGTTAGCGGGGATCCACAACAAAATGCCTTTCTTACGGTCTAAATTACCATTCATAATAGACTTTTTGCAGTAAGTGCCAAACGTAAACATCAAGCTATCTAAATAACGATCTGGGATAAAATAAGGCTTAATTTATTTTACACCATGGAAGTGGCGTGGCATGGTCAGACTCGAACCAAATTATCCATACTAATATTATAAATGCCATGCCAAATTGGTTCCCGAAAATCACAGAGTTCCCAAGAGATTAATTCACTATGGATGATAGAGATTCATTTTCTCGAATTGTTATCTCACATTTCTAAATGACAGTGTTGCTCAAAATCGGTAACACTTTAGTCCCAGTGTATTCAAAACAGACGCCATAGCCTAGGTTTCTTTAGAGTACTGTAGTTTAGAAAGCGATTAGTGCTACTAAGGATGCGCCAGTTCAGTGCCACGCCATAGGAATTCATCATGCTTCGATCAAGAGGCATCTACGCCAGCCGTACTGTCGTGCAAAGCGGACGCAATATTAATAAAAAAAATTCAAAAAAAAATAAAAACCGACTTCAAAAACCACAAACACTAAAAAGTAAAAAATAATTTAATTTATTATGTATACAAGAATTAATGTAGTTCTATAATAACATTTTTTGGAATCGGTACCAATTATTTGAAGTCGGTTTTTATTTTTTTTTGAAATTTTTTTATTTCACAATTTTTAGTGGCCCCACTGTTTTAAAATACAGGGTGTAACCAGAACGCTAGTAAAAACTTAGCGTTATTAAGAATAACGTCGTTTAATCGTTACTCGTCGACTGGTCTAACTTAGACAAGTCAAGTACAAAGACCTTTCATATGATACCCCACTTGGTACAGTTATCCTACTTTGAAATTTCAAACCCCTGATTTTCCCCACTTTTTTAATTAAACTAAAAATAATTTTCAATTTTTTTGAATTCCATGATATTGGGCCACTATTATATACAACTATTCCAAATTTCATGTCAATAGCTTTAATAGTTACTGAAATAATCGACTGTGACAGACGGACGGAGAAAGTCGCACCATAAGGGTACCATTTTTACCATTTTGGTACGGAACCCTAAAAAAAAACAGATATATGCTATGCATGGTTAAAACATACTGTTTACAAAACTATCACATTGATCGCGGACAATTTACTCTTATCCATTGAGGAGTTCCGTTCTCCATCTCCGGAGATATTCATCAGATCTTCACCAAATTAAAATGGGACCACCTCTGAAGTGTGACCTACCAAACAAAAAAAGAATTATCAAAATCGGTTCATAATTGGCGGAGAAATCGCGTAACAAACATACAAAAAAAAAACAAAAAAAAAAACATACAGTCGAATTGAGAACCTCCTCCTTTTTTTGAAGTCGGTTAAAAACCTATAATAGACATTACGGTTTTAAACTCCGCTCTCTAGAAAACCACAGTCTTGTTTGTATCAAGAAGGTTTCAGAATCAGCGCTATATTGCAACCGCTATGTGGCAGCACCGTTTTCCTTGGAAACCCTCTAAGTTATTTAAACTCGTTCTTGAGCTGTGTTAAATTTGTTGCTTAAATGAAAATGTCAGTTTTTTTTACAGCTTGTATAGTCTTTAGATCCAAATTAATTGCCGCTACAGTGTCACCGAGTGCGGAAGCCTTATGTACAGTGAGGATGAGCTCGAGTTCGATGAGACCAGAGGCACGTTAAGGCCACCTCCTATGAGAGTTGAATCGCGGCTCAGAATGACACTGTGGAATGGGTTTGTTTGACCGTACGTCGTTCTTGAGGCCGTTGGTAAGCATTCACGTCCTGGTGGCGTAAGAAAGCGAGAAGCTCTTCTTTACTGGCGAACACTTTGTGTACGGGCACGAAATTAGCGACGGGGGAGCGACGGCGGCAGCGGGGCGATGCGATTAGTCGGAGAGCTGGCGACGAATTTCGCCGCAATTTGGTCGTACTCATTTGAAAACTTTATTCACGTCTGGGAATTGTTTAAAACCGCAAAATTTGTCTGGCGATTTGCATGTAATTATTGAAATTACTCAATAAATACGTGATTAAAATTTCAGATTGCCAAAAGTATAATTTTTGGGAATTTTAATAAAATATTTTTGAAGATGTCTGGTAATACTTTATAACCGATTCTACCAGACTGGCAGGACTGGATTCGCCAATTGACGAAATTATGTTTTCACAGTTTCAGTTTGCCGAAAGGACCTTCCCCCCCGCCTGCCTTGTGCTGAGGTTGTTGATGTGTGTACTATATTATAATATTGTTTCTTAGATCATTTCACTAGGATTTCAATTTCAATTTATTTCAATTTATTTATTTGAATACAAAAAAATATGTACAAATACAGTAGGTATACTCCTTAAAAACTAGTCAAGGTTTTTATTATACCGAAGCATTTGAACAAAGGAGTGCTTAGACACCCGTACTAAGATAACTTGTATTACGGGTGTCGTCACCTTCCTCCGAACCGTTTACAATAATATGATTTCATTAATAATTCTAGTTATATTATACTAATAACGATATTGTAAAAATATTTTAGCACAATAATTATTTAAATATTCTTTATTTTAATAAATCATTATTTCATGAATTATTTGAATTATCTCTTTTATGCACTTATCTCTATCCTATGCACGCATTTTCATGTAAAACGACGTCATGACGTTTCATGACGTCACTTCAATAAAAGTAGCATTAAAATGCACATAATTATACTGATAAAACCAAAAAACCATAAAGCACCTGACGACATTGACATCCGAGAATTATGGTGCCATTAAGGTAAAATTGGATTTCAGCCAGATACACTTATCACGCACGGAAATCGGATTTTAAATAATAACTTTTGCATAACATTACACATTACGTACATATTGAACTAAAAGTTCACGTTGTAACTGTTTTATATTGTAAATAATTGCGAAAGTATTTCGTGAAACGAATTTTTTGTCAATGTCAAGCGTATTGCTGCTGTTGGAAAATACTTGAAAATTATTTAATTTCAAAATTTCTTGGAAAAAAATTCATGTCATTGGCTAACTCCAATAATTGGACTGTAATAGCTTTAGAACTCATAATGGGTTATCCAGCTCAATTGCTAAATGCTACTTAACGACGATTATGAGATGAGTCCCTACCTCTCTTCGGACAACCGTGCCATCTGAGTGGCATCTATCATCTCACAGGGCGGAAACACAAAACAACTAGACTTTGTATACAGAACACGTTTTGCCCTATCCTGGTAGTTTGTTATACACAGTATACACACAAACTTCTTGTCCCTATAGAGGAAGATATACTTACTGCCAAGCGAAAAAGGGTTCAGTGGTACAATTCCGTGCTAACTTTCATTATTTTCTGCATGGAAAGAAAAACAAAACCCCTTTGTTAATAAGTATGCAGTATGCTCTAGCAGCTCTCCTTGTATTAAAATTAATATCTTATGTAACAAAAGTCTCTCTAAAGCGTAATAAATGGGATTAGACGCTTCACTGCCAGCTTAAGTCTCAGTTTTATGAAAAACCTCGTTAGGGCGTTTCTCGTAACCTTTATTTAGTTTGTGAAAAGCTAACTTGTAATAAAATAAAATGTAGATATACCTAGTTCCTTATAGGCTATCCAGTTTGCTTATCTGTTTCCTATTCACGGCCCATATTTTCAACAGATTTTGACAAAGTTTGGTATAGAGATATAGCTTGCATCCCTGACGTAATATTAATCTTTTTATTTTCTGGGATATATCCGAGGATAAGAATAGATTAGTAGGTAAAGAATATAGATAGTAGTCTAAAATCAAAGAGTTCTCACATTATTTTTAAAAATCTACTCCATAAGTAAATATTTCTTTATTTTAAAAACGTAAATTAAATATGGATTTTGAACTGACTTCTAAAATGGAGAAGGTTAGCTTAATTCGAGCGACGAATAAGATATAGAAGTCGAAACGAAGAATTGAATGCAGCAAGAAGCCTCGCAAGCCAAAGGTTCAGTCGGTGTGGATATATTATGCAGCGTGATTGGTTGAACGCACGTTCCTTAAGGCGCTGTGAGCTCACGAGATGAAAAACACAGGCGCGCGGGGGTCAAGCATCGCATGTCGCAAAAAATGCTTGAAATAATTTGTAAAAAAATTAATATTTACTTTTCAATATAAATGAAGCCGACAATGTGTTTGATTTAGAAATATGAATTTTATCTTATATTTCTAGAGCTAATTATTGGTTTCAATAAGGAGAAAAATTGCTTTAAAAGGTAAATTAAGAGGTATGTTTAAAATAAATTTCAATGCAGAGATATTTTTTTAAATTGTGTTTTGAGATGCGTCAATGACTGCTCAAAGGTCTCGAAAACAGCACATTATTTTTACAAGCATACATTATGTCACCATTTGATGGATACACTGCTTTTAAAAACCCCCTTTTACGCTACACAGGGCCTTAAGCCTAGCATATATATACCTATAATAAATATATTTTTTTATTTGCGTAGTTTCTTGGCCCCCAAGGTTATCGCGCGAGCATCAAATTTGAGCCACAAAACAAAACAGTTGTACTCAGGATATTTTATATTGGGTGCAGGCAAATATCACCAGCCTTGTCATCTTGGGCTCTGCTATACCTAGGTACTATTGTATCAAAGCGAAACATCTCTTTGGACTTGCACTGATCTGTTCCTGGCCACCCTTTGTCACGTCTTGCAAAATATGTACTCGTACTTACTGCGATATAAATTGAAACTGCAGAAACTTGTTACTGAAGATACTTACTTCAGTATTTAACTTAACATTTCACGGTTGGCTTGTTTTCAATTGGGGTAGAAATGGGGTAGAAGCACAAAATATTAAGTACGATTTAAGCGACACTTATCTTTAGTAAAAGGATCATTATATTATTATGTAATAGGTATATTTTATATCAATGTAGTGGTTAAAAAAATATCAATAGTGAGTTTTAGCACTATTCATAGAGTAAAGTAAGTAATATTGTTTTTGACTATTTTTGTTTTTTTTATCATTAACATGCTTATTAATATAAACGCAGTTTATTATAATATTAGAGGATTATTAATAAAAATACAGTTTATTATTATATTTTAATTAACATAACTACAGAAACTACTAATCATTCGCCCAAAATAGCGTCCTAAAAAATATTTTACTTTCGATTCGATCGATCGAGAAAATAAAATAAATAAAGATTTTTAATTATTTCTGTGCCTTTCTGTTACATTTTCATATTAGGAGTAAGATCTTTACTTTCACTTGATGATACACAAATAAATAGTCGCATTCACTTGTGACTATTTATTTCTGTATCATCAAGTGAACCTGCCTTCACCTTGTACTTATTACGTATTGTGCATCGAATTTTGAAATGTATTATTATTATCATCCAATAAATGGCCATTTACTTAAATAAATTTAATAATTACAACTAAAAAATCTATGATTTCGCGGCAATATACAATCAATACCAACTTTATTTTTCTCCGTATCGTCAATAAGGAATTTTAAAAAATACATTAGTACCATAGACATAGATTTGTAGGATAATGGTAGGATAATAAGGGTAACATTGACATTCAACTAAGTGACATAATTTTTTTGGCTGTTGATAGTAACCATAGACTAAAAATTTTGGATAACCGAATGAGGATATCACGCATATCGATATTATGAGGATAGTACGGCAATTATTTAAAAAAAACTTTAATCCCTAGACCCTAAATGGTAACTTTAGTTTAGTCTTTTTAGAGCTTGAGAGGTGAAAAAAATATTAATGTCCTCCCAACCGAATTTCGACCACGGTGGCCTATCTCCATAGAGATAAGCCATCTGCGCGATCTTATAGTGCACAAGTGTGTGCGCATACACAGTTGCACTCTCTGTTCCTTTACTCTCATAGCCCGATGGGACGGAAAATCCGACACGACCGGAGAGAGATCAGGCGCAGGACCGACGGCTTAACGTGCTCTCCGAGGCACGGGGGTGAAACACCGCCAATTTACTAACTCCGGGGTAATACTGAGAATTATATAATATTTTCAGAAAAACCCAATACTTGCGACGACGACGACGAGGTCCCAGGTTCGAGTCCTCGGCCGCAGTCGAACATGCTAACCACTAGACCAACGAGGCAGTTAAATGCCCACGACGGACATTTTATTATGTAACTGACACGACTTTAATTGACATAAGCTATATTTATCCCGGAAAATAAAGAAGTTCCCCGGAAATTTAAGAAAAACGTAATCCTCGCGTGTGAAGTCGCTGGCATCAACTAGTAATACAATAATTTTTCGGACTTTGACTTTAAAATAAACCGAGTTGAAGAAATTTCCATATCTAATTTAAATAAATAATTAGATATAATTATTACGAATTATGTATAAAAGCATATTATTCCTGTATTAAAATAATGACGGTATTTAATATTGCTCCAGGATACGTTAAAATTTATTCAGATAACAATACTAAGGTAATATTCGCAGAATAATATGGGTATTTAGACGGTGTGTTTTTATAACGAGATTGATTGCTGTTCTTGTTTTAAATGAAATGTTTTGCTGTATACGAAATCCTACGAATATTCTACGGAAGTTCTATTTAAATTTTGTATCTACGAGTATTTCGTAAAACGATACCTATACTCGTAGTTGTCTGCTGGGATTGACGCATCATTGCCGAAACACTTTTTAAAGTGAAACTTCTTTAACCAACCAACAAATCAACAAACCAATAAACCAAAACAAGTGAATATAATTAAAATAAATATTATTAAAAAATACGACTGCTCTGCCGTAGCCCGTATTGTATTAGGTACTTACCTTTGTAATCTTATTCACATTTTTATTAAATGATAATTTTTGTGAATCACTGGATATTGAACTATAGTGTTATATATTTTTGGAATCTACTCATCATTTTCTAGATGATGATTATATATTTAACCTTGTTTTCGAATATTTTTATTCAACTTTAGTCTTTAATGCGGGACCATGGTTATCCCATCAATTTTTTTTTAAATTTTACTAGCCTATTTCACCCGGAATAAGCTAGGGATTCTAACGATACCTCATTTATCAAAATCGCTTCAGGCGTATAGAAGTTATGGTGGAATATACAAACTCACATACATACATACATACATACATACATACATATATGAACCCTGAAAACAATATACTCCTTTTTTCAGGCAGTCGTACAATAAAAACACAATTTCGCATTTATAATATTTATTTATAATAGGATTTAGTCTGCAAGAGAATGATATAGAATACAAGTTATATTTATTTCATTATCTCGTAGGTTACTTTTCTGAAATTTCACTTATGCCGTGTGTGTCTTTTTCTTTAAATTACTTTAGTACAAACAAGAGTGAATAGGCATGTTTTAGGCAAGCGCGCTCCACCTTAGGCTGCATCACCACTTGCGAGCAAGTCTGATCGCAGCCAAGCGCTAGCCTATAATATATTTTTTTTAAAAACCTACGATTTGTGTTTTTGGTAGTTTTACCATTTTCGACGACTGTTAATAAGTTTCCATGATGTACGCTACCCCAATCCGTCCAATGGGTCCCGAAATACATGCATTCTCGCCAAGCTTCTTTAAATGTAGAAATTCTCTTCAATCTTCGAATCAAATTGACTTATCAGCCTATAAGGATCAGGCTGAGTGATCCAAACCGAGTTACGTAGGTACTTTGCAATCCTTTGTCGAGTGTCTCGTTAATCTAATCACGCGTTCTATCCAACGCTTTGAATTTTTTTTAAAAATAAATTTCTTAAATTCCTTACCAATTTTTTTCATACCAAAGTAAACTATTAAAGATTTTGTTCGCCCAATAAAGCGTAATTGATTGATTAGTGATTCCATACTAATATTATTATAAATACGAAATAATTATTGTACCCACATCTGATTGCAGAAAATATTTATATTGTAATAGTAATATTTTCTCTCCAAGTGGATTTTGTAACAATGTAGAAGTTACCCATTTTTTTTTAATTTATTATGAAAATTAAGAGAAAATAAAACAAAAAATATGAAAAAATCATTAAAATATCTCAACAAATGAAAAGTTATGGAACTTTAAAGTTGCGCTTGCAAGTCGGGTGGCCTGATGTCACACCACCCTATCAACCGACTTTATAAAACCGAATAAAAGAAATAAATGGACTCAACGTGACTTTATTGAATTAAAAGCACTTAATTTGTGTGTGAAAATAATTTTGAAGTATTAAATCTCGGCTAGGTATTTAAAACTCACTCACAAAATTTCTCACACAAGTAAGATACACCATTCGGTGTGCATTAAATAATTAAACTTTTAAATAATTAATTTCTCAGTCATTTATTGATGGATTAAAAAAAACACTGATTTAATTTATGATATTTTAATTTCCTAAAACGCACATTAATTAGAAAAGTTAGAAATGCGTGCCTGAAGATCAAACCCAAATAGTATACTAATCTGCCCCTCAATTGTCTACTTCTTCTACATTCTCATCCGTTTAGGGTATCGTACATACCTAAGCGTATGAGAATGGATACACGAAATTGAGCTCTAATTCAATCCTGTTATGGTTTATTTTACTTTGACGTCGAACTTTTACGATTTGATCGGCAATTCTTACACAATCGCACCTCTGAACCACTAGGTGACTAGTCCATTTATGTAATAAAGTAGAACATGATATGTAGATATTTTTAGGGTTCCGTACCTCAACGCAACCCTCATAGGATCACTTTGTTGTCCGTCCGTCTGTTTGTTAAGACCCTTCTTTTCAGGAACTCATGCTGGTATCAAGCTGAAATTCATATCAAATACTCAGGTCTGGTACTGTCCCTTGGAGCTGTGAAAAAATCAAACTTCTGAGCTAACGCAATCAAAAGATACAGCCGTTTATGCTGCAAATTTTGATCGTACCTATATACCTACAGGTTTGTATGGATTCGCACTTGGCCGGTTTTTTCATTAAATCATCGTGATTGTTTATACGACAAACAACTCAATAAGCTAAACTAATTACTTTCGCAAAAGGTTCTTGATATTGACCAAAATTAATTGGTAGATAGATACTGAATGGAATTTTTAACTTCTAACAATGCCTTTGGTGTTTGTGTTATCGCGGAGAATGCCATAACAAATTCAATATAAATTACAGCGAATCATGGCGGATTATTTTTTGCATTTGACCCCTGGGATAATACTCCAACTTATATTTGAATATAATGATGGCCGCTACTGCGTACGCATTTTTTTTAATTACCATAAAGTGCCATTACAATATAATGGGAACTTTATTGTCTACTACCATCTAGCCTATTGGCTGATATTATTCTAGCTTAAACTTTTACTTAAAATAAACTACGACTAATTTGCAGTCCAATAACTGTCCTTAGTGACCTACTTAAGTAACCAAGTAGGTACAGGCACAAGCACTAATTCACTACCCAGCACTTATGCACTTTTTACACTAGTTCGAATGATTTCATTCTTTTAAGTCTCCTTTGTACGCATTGATTAAGTTTTTTTTAATCCCGCTTGATAACACAGAATTGTAGGAATATATTCGGAGCTGGATATTAGTAAAACATATCCGTATATATAGTAGTATCCCGGGGAAGGAAATTTTATCCCGGAAAATTCGAGTTCCCGGGAATCAAAAACCTTAATCTACGCGGATGAAGTCGCGGGCATCTTCTAATATTATAAATATTATATTGTATATGTTTGCCTCTCTGCTGAATTAGATTTAGCAAAAGGGATCCACACACGTTTCGTCCTCTGATTCCTCATTTGATTCATTGGGGTCGAAATTGGTGTGTATTTCTAAAGGTACGAATATCCAGCTCCAAATATGTTTCTACAATTCTGTGTTATAAAGCGTACTGTACAAATTCTGACTATTATTTATTTATAACTAGATGATGCCCGCGACTTCACCCGCGTGAATTAAGGTTTTTTACTTTCCGCTGGAACTCTTTAATTTTTTGTATAAATATGTATGTATAATTCCGAACCAGTGGTAGATTCACTTGACGATTCAAAAGTACTTGTAAAAGTTTATTTGAATAAAAAAATATTTGATTTGATTTGATTATGATAAAATGTAGCCTAAGTCCTTCCCCGGGATGCAACCTACCACTATATCAAATTTCACCAAAATCGGTTGAACAGATGGGTAGTGAAAGATGGGCAGTCTATAGACATTGAACCAGTAAATCGATTGAAGCCTTTTCTGGTAGGCTGGAAACTAGCCTAGGCCAAATCGCCCCCGCACCAAACCAGCCCGCACCATTTCCAAAATTATAAATTCCAAAAATATCGCTCTTGTCAGGGCTGCAGGGTTACACTTTGAAAAGATAACAGTACGGGTGAAAAGTGCAGGTGTTAAGTGCTTGTTAAAATCATATTATTTTGATTATTATAATTAATATAATATTTTAAGCCTCTTCCATCTCGGGACCATGGGATCCCGGACCTTTGGAAGGCATACGAGGGGCCGAAACCAACTCGCAGAGGCCCGTTAGACAATTTTACTCTAAAGGAAATGTGACACCAATCAGCGAATATCCCTTTATGCACTATGCGAGTGCACCCAAGGACAATCCCTGGTTAGTGCAGGACTATTGCAAAACATGGACACAAATTATAGGTATGGGTCTACGGGTTTGGGTTGCTATAATGGACTGGTGAAATGGCTCTATCTAAGTACTATGGCCCCTGCCTGACCAATGTTATGTTACTGTGTGTGTGTGTGTGTATATAATATTTTAAGTAATATTATATTATATAATATAATATAATATATAAGCGGTCACACTGCTAAGTGTGAAGTGTGAATGTGAGTAAAGTGATTAGAGTACTCTTAGAGTACTCACTTAGAGTATCACATGTGTGAACATTTACTTTAAACTTAACACTATAAAATACTAGCTGATGCCCGCGACTTCGTACGCGTGGATTGAGGTTCTTTGGTTCCCGCGAGAACTCTTTAATTTTCCGAGATAAAAAGTAGCCTATGTGCCATTCCAGACCAGGTATAGTCTATCTGGTGTGTCAAATTTCATCCAGATCTGAATCCTAATGAGATATTCAGGGGCCGCATTACTCTATCATAAATTGCATCCAATACCCAAGCTGATTATTGTCTTGGATCCATTTTCATCTAGCTTCTTAATAAGAGAAGAAAATACAAACCCTAACACAGAATAATTACGTATAGATCACGTGCGAAAGCGGTAAACAAAACTCGCTCATGCAAAGGATATTATCGCTGATATTATTTTAGGCGAGAATACCAGGAGTACAGTTTAAGTCTAAACATGCTCGCACTTAACATCTTATTAACATTAAATTAGAATGCAGAAGCTTAGTCGTAACTTAAACCTTTAAACTAGCAAATCTTTAATCTAAGGCTATGCGCACATTGGCTTTTAGAACTTGAGCTAACTACTTTCAGCCGTTGATATATATAGAAGCTTATAGGTACGAGACGCCCGACGCCCGGCGTCCATGGGAGCAATTTAATAAGATAAGGCTGCGGTAAAATGCTGGAGCTTATTTTGTAGATGCTACGGCTGCCCGCTTCAACTAGTAGTCGTCGAGAACTCAACACTCGAAATTGTAGAAGAGTATAATATACCTGGGCCTGGGACACACGGTCCACTGTCCAGCCACAGAAACTGACTCGGCAGGCTGAGCAGAGTGTGTTCGAATAGCTTCGCTAATGTCTTTTATGTCTCTGTTCAAAATAGACATGATGACTGATTTTGAATTTCAGAATATGTTCGGAAGTACTATTTCGAAAAAATATCTTATTTCAGCGGAAAAATAAGGTTTGGTAGATTAAAAATGGCATTTGAAACTGAAATTTTGAAATTATAAAATTTTAAAACGCTCGCCGGTGTCATGGCGCCGTTTGTGACGTCACTAATACTTTTACCAACGAAATAATGTACTCTGTGCATTTAACAATAGGTCTTCGTATTAGATATTTTGTGTGAATAATATGAATTAATTCTGAATTACGGCTAAATTCTACTATTTATTTCTGCGAAGATCACTTTGACGTAAATTTTGTGCTTTATTCTAATATCGTAATATGCTGTGTGCTTAATAATCTTGTTTGAGGTCTTAATCCTTTCTACCTTACTAATATTATAAAAGCGAAAGTTTGCATGGATAAATGGATGTTTGTTACTCTTTCACGCCAGAACGGCTGAACGGATATGGATGAAATTTGGCGCAGAGATAGAGTATAGTCTGGAATAACACATAGGCTACGATCCCACGGGAACTAAAATACCTCAATCCACGCGGACGAAGTGGCGGGCATCAGCTAGTTTGATAATAAATCCGATTCTTTTGTGGTTAGGTTTTATCTTATTGGTTTCAATAAGGAGAAAAATTATTGCTTTAAAAGGTAAATTAAAAGGCATGTTTAAAATAAATTTCAATGCAGAGATTTTTTTAAATTGTGTTTTGAGATGCGTCAATGGCAGCTCAAAGGTCTTGAAAACAGCACATTATTTTTACAAGCATATATTATGTCACCGTTTGAAGGATACACTGCTTTTAAAAACCCCCTTTTACGCTACACAGGGCCCCGTAACTGATTATAGTCATCATCGTCATGTTTTATAATATTAGACGTCAATAAGTGTAAAATGTACCTAATTTGGATTAATGAATACTAATTTGATTTGTGGTGGACGGTTGACAACAACGACTACTGTTAGAACGTCTAAAAATCACTTTGTGCCCAGACAAAAGGTACTATCTGTTTGAAATCACTAGTAAATAGGAATCCGTAAAAATAACAAGATGCCGTAAAATGTTTCTGCTAAGAAATTGTGTAGGTACAGGCACAACGTTATCAGAGCATAACTAAGCTGTGAACTTGCCAATTTTTTTTTTCTAAGATCAAAGCAAATTGACATCTTTGTAAAATTAAGTGAAACTGAAACTTCGTTAAAAGTCAAAGGAATTAACTTTTCACTCTGATTTTTCTTTCAATGGCTTTTTCAGCGAAAAGGCGACAACCCTGTTAATTCTTGAGTAGGTTGCTACATTTCGGGTGCTATCACAGCTTTTGAAAAACCTCAGTCAAGAAATAACAAAAATACTCATTATAATTATATAAACTAATCATTTTTTTACTAACTTTAATTAGCCTGAATTTATAAAGTCAATAACCCAAACCGGCAAACCCTCTCACGGTGAAAACTTCGAGACTCGTAAGTGAAAATATTCAGGTAATACAGGATATTTTTATTTTCGTGTTCTGTGAGCTCATTCAAAACTTTTCTGAAATATTATTCTCAAAAGTAGGTATACAAAGAGTTGTCATTATCATTCTTCTAATTCTGGAAAAAAATGCTAATAATAATGGCTTTTTAATTGTTTATGCTTCTGGAAGCATAAACAATTAAAAAGCAACTCTGTAAATATTTGCTGTCTTCTCTGTCTAGTAGTCCACGGCATCAACCCCATGGGAAATAAATTTCGATATAATATATAACTTAATTTCCGCCGGGGTCATTCATGTTGACAGAGAACTACGCAGGATCCTCATTTTAGTTCAAATTAAGATGTATCTACTTTCTGCGGCCGACGGCCACGCATTTCGTAAAGGCTGAATTTATGGTATTACTACAGTAGATATGGTATTAAGGTTTGACCACGTTAGGAGTCAAGTCGTGAGACAAAAAGTTATTAAGTAAAGTATAAATGTCGATTCTAGATTACGAAAATTAAATGGCATACTTATTACGAACTCCCGAAAGGAATTCTCTAGATAGTGAAAGCCGTAGTTACGTACCGATCCGTTGTGTAGTTTGAAAAAACCAGCCATGTGCGTCTCGAGTCACGCGCAGTATAGGGTTCGGAAACGGTTTTTTTTATTTAACCACTTAAATTTAACAACAAAATTTTATTTAACCACTTTTTTGGCATGCTTAATATGCCAAATTACAGCTTTCTATTACTAACAGCCTCTGAACAAAACCGTAGACAGACAGACGGACGGACTTGTCGAAACTATAAGGTTTTCTTGTTGACTACGGAATCTTAAAAACTTGAGAAGTGGGATAGACTTAACAGATACAAAAGAGCAAGTTTGATTGAAACCTAAAGATTACACAACACCTTCTAACTACTTAAATGAAACGTACGTTGAGAATAATTTGGAAGATTTATGTGGTGTGGTGAATATTGCAAGATACACATTGTCTATGTGGCGGTCTTCGCAGTCCGCACATAATCCAATAGATGGCATTACTAGTAGCGCACGATGAACACGAAGAGCCCAACTCACGCTAACGAAGCGTTCGCTGAATTAGACTATATTATGTATATACGACCTCCAAACATGAACGGTCGGACCAGTGGTCTCCGAGCTCAACACCCGCTCGGTAGGATGATCATCCTTTGTCATCCCATCCCATCAGTCGAGCCGAAATTTACCTACTGTGGCGGTTTATAGCGAATTAAATTTCAAGTTCCTTCATTATCATGGACTCCCGCAAAGAAACGCCTGCTTCTAATCCAATATTCTATATAATTGTTGCTGTCGTAGAAAATATACGTGACAAAACAAAAAGTTGTGAGACAAAACGGCATTTTCTGTTCGTTTAACTTAACGTTCGCACCTTGTTGGTGATGGCAATTTAGAGAAAATTGCGGTCAATAGGTGTCATTTTCCCTTCCTATGTAGGCTTAGAAATAGTTTATATTTACACACCGTATAATAAAACAATAAATTTGATAAATGGGTACGGCCCTACAAATGTGATCTAATATAGGATCCCCTGCTGTGAATCAGCGTGGAAGCCATAAATAGGGGCGCAAATTGTTTAATTATTAATGACTAGCTGATGCCCGCGACTTCGTCCGCGTGGTTTAAGTTTTTTTGATTCCCTCGGGAACTCCTTAATTTTCCGGGATAAAAAGTAAGTAAGTCCTCAACTATACCGTTGCGACTATAATCACGTCGATCTGTTGCTCCGTTGCGGCGTGATTGAAGGACAAATCAACAAACAAACTGACTTTCGCATTTATAATATTAGTAAGTAGTAAAGTATGATTGTCGCTTACCCTTACCTTAGATACATCTATATATATAAAAATGAAACCCGTTTTCCTTGGTCACGGCATCACGCGTGAATGGCTGGACCGATTTCACTAATTCTTTTTTTGTTGTATTTGTTATTATTAGGAGAAGGTTCTTACGGAAAAAAATATTAAGAAAATCTCTCAGAAATATTGAAAAATTTACATTTAATTTTGCATACTAAGGCGGTACGAAGTTCGCCGGGTCAGCTAGTATATTATAAATGAGAAAGTTTCGATGGATGGATGTTTGTTACTCAATCACGCTAGAACGGCTGACCAGATCTGGATGAAATTTGGCACAGAGATAGATTATAGTCTGGAATAACACATAGGCTACTTTTTATCTCGGAAAATTAAAGAGTTCCTGCGGAAACCAAAACACTAATTCTTCAATACACGCGGACAAAGTTGCGGGAATTAGCAAGTAGGTAATACATGCGGAAGGTAATTAAAAGAGGCAGAGAGAGGGGAGAGGAAATTAACGTCTATTATTGTTGTAGACTTCTGCATATAGAGTAAGAATTACTGTCCAATTTTTGGCTGGTTTTCTTGAGACAATAGATATGATGAAGTATCTATTATTTCGAAAAAATATCTTATTTCAACATAAAAATAAAGTTTGGTAGATAAAATTGGCATTTTAAATTTAAATTTTAAAATTCACGCCTAAACGCTCGTGGGTGTCATGGCGTCGTTTGTGACGTCACTATTGTTTTTATCAATGTACTCTGTGCAGTGTGCAGAAACAATTGTGTGATTGTCAAAGCTCGAAAAAGCTCGCTTCTTGGTGTTTAATCCATTATGGCGGATTGCTGTATTTTATAGTTTTCTTTTTTTTCAAACAAATAGCAATCCCACTCGAAATTGAAAAATAAATAGGTTTTTTATAATCCAGAGTCCTATTTCATTAGATAAATTCATAATTTAATTGGTTACTGTCATCATTCCTATTGCTCCCGAATACTTCCGCTTACTTTGATGTAACGGTTAATGCCTGATCTTAGTGATGATAATCGGGATCGATTGCTAAGGGTGAAACCATACTACGCCCGCGTCGTATGGAACCCACAAAAAATTGCCCACTAAAAGTTAGTCCTTGACTGCGATGTCACCTAATGGTAAGTGATGATGCAGTCTAAGATGGTAGCGGGCTAACCTGTAAGGCGGAATGCCAGTTATATTAAACCCGTACCCCTTCGGTTTCTACACGGCATTGTACCGGAACGCTAAATCGCTTGGCGACACGTCTTTGCCGGTAGGGTGGTAACTAGCCACGGCTGAAGCCTCCCAACAGGCCAGACCAGAGAAAAATCAGAAATTATAAATTCCCAAATTGACCCTGTCGGGAATCAAACCCGAGACCTCCTCACGTTGAGCAGCGGTCAACACTGCGCCGCGGACGTCGTCAAGAAAGAACGGAGGTGTCTGTTTCGATTAGTGTGATCGGTGTGGTCACTTAGACTGAATCATGCACACAGCGTAGCGGCGCATCCATAACGGCCACGTTATCGAGCAAAGAGCATCGAGTAAAGAAAATCCTTCCGAGCCTGTTGCTCTCAGATTAACAAAATATGTGACTAGCGAACTTACGAGCAGGCAGGCATCTAAGTGATTATCGCCGTCCATAAACATTGAACAGTACCAGAGGAACGATGTTTGTTATGTATGTTAATGTTTTGCCGGCTGTTTTGAATATCCCCAGATTTTCAACTGCGCCGAAGGTGCTTAGTTCCACAATTTGCACGTGTGCAGTAAAAAGTCGAGTCTTTCAGTGTTAAGACGTAGTTTGTAAAAACTGCCATTAGGTAAACAGTACCAGAGGAACAACTAATGTTTTGCCGGCTGTTTTGAATAACCCCTGATTTTGAACTGCGCCGAAGGTTTTTAGTTCCACAATTTGCACGTGTTGCCATTAAACAGTACCAGAGGAACGACTAATGTTTTGCCGGCTGTTTTGAATAACCCCTGATTTTGAACTGCGCCGAAGGTGTTTAGTTCCATAATTTGCACGTGTGCAGTAAAAAGTCGAGTCTTTCAGTGTTAAGAAGTTGTTTGTAAAAACTGCTTATGTCAGGCACAGTGTTTCTTTAAAAATGCGGTGCAAACAATAAGCAGGTTCCCTGTTCTGTGGCAAACAAGCACAAGGGTTACTACTCTTACCATCACTTAAAGCAGCAGGTATTATTTCCAAAGGCAGTTTTATGTCACGACCTTGATGTCCCTAAAATAAGGATTATAATTAATTCTAAAACACGAAAGCCAACAATATTATAATAAAGCAATACTTACTTACGGCTTTAAGCGATCGTAGTACCAATGCCCCTTGTGACATAAAATCCTCAATTGCTCAAGTCAGGTGGAATACTAACTTATCGAGTTGGTTGGATTTTGTTCGAGGACGTATCATATCCGATAAGTGGCACTCACGGGAATCTACAACTTTTGTGATATAACTGCTTATGAAACTTCTGGAGATATATTATTGTGCCTCATAAACAACGTATGTATTTAATTTCAAGTAAGAAGAAAATACAATAATGTTTGCTAGTTTAAAGGAGTAGGTACTAAGACAAAACTATACTTTTATTAGACAAACCTTTAAAAACCATTTCGCCTAAGACAATAGTAAACCACCATGGCAACCCATACATTTTATTCTCCCATACATTTTATACACAAGTTTAAGAAAACCATTAAAAAAATGCTCCTGAAGATTATATATAAATGACTAGCTGATGCCCGTGACTTCGTCCGCGTGGAATACGTTTTTTTGGATTCCCGGGGGAAATCCTCAATTTTCCGGGATAAAAAGTAGCCTATGTCACACTCCAGCTCCTCAACTATACCCATGCCAAAAATCAAGTCGATCCGTTGCTCCGTTGCAGCGTGATTGAAGGACAAACAAACTGACTTTCGCATTTATAATATTGCGCATGGATTTGACTCGCTCCAGCAATGCTCAGGACTGCGGTTACTGTATGTTTAGATTAATGCAATTGTAAATACATTTATTTTTTTTCGCAACCACCGATTTCCTTGCTGGTTGCTGGTTGCGGTAAGAACGGCATTCCGAACCAGTGGTAGATACATTCGACTATTCATAAGCACTTGTAAAAAGTATATTTGAATAAAAAACATTTGAATTTTGAATTCTGTGCAAGTTTCGTATCGATTCCGTCAGTCCGGATCCAAAGATAAAATAGTCATGTGGTTTATATTATTTAAAAAAACAACGTCTATTCAATTTGTACCATAACAATAAAGTCGAATTTGAATACCATAAAACATGAGCGAAATCTGTTTCAAATATTCTTTGACCTTCGTCAGTTGCTCTAAAACGAAAAGAAATTTCCTATCGTTCCCATTTTTCTTAACAATTTCCGTCTCGGCTTAACGCCGTTCGGTTTCAAAGGATCGTTTTAATAATACATGAGTGGGGGTATGTATATCGTGCCTTTCTGAACCGAAGTGTGTTTGAACTGTTTTGTCTAAAGGCTTACAGCCCTTCGATGTAAAATTCATAGTCCTTCTGATAACCGTAACAACAATACCTCTTAGTATCGTCCGGGGTTTTCTTGCTTTGCTAGTTTGCTCCTTTTGGTGGTAGAGTCAAAACATGACGTAGCCTTTTAGACACCTTAACATAATAAATGTGAAAGTTTGGATATTTATATGTTTGTATGTTTGTAAGTTTGTTTCCTTTTAAAGTAAGGAACCCTTGAAAATGTGTTATTTTCGGAGCCAAATTTTTTAATTTAAAGCATAATTCGGCATAAAGAACATCCGAATTTCGCCTTTAGAATGAAAACGGCATAAGTGTCCTAACAAGATGGCGTTGGCTTTACGACAAGTTTACGACGGCGAGGAGACACATCTTTTACGGGACGCGTTAGAGCTTTTGATGACATCAGTCATGATAGTAATATTCTTTAGTGCCATAAATAAGAGATATTATTAACTGCTTACGTGTGCTGTTTTGTATGCTACTTATCTATAAATATTGTAATTTGTCTTTCGTAAAAACGTGATGAATAATTACGGTACCAACGCATACGTTATAACGTGATCGACGAAAGTAAAAAAGAAAACCAGATCGAACATGCAGCGCAGCTTGTGCGATAATTTTGCCTGGCTCATAGGTACTAATATTTTGCCCTGATTCGGGACTTAAATAAAGAGTATCTCCCAACAGGCCCTAGAGGCTCCAAAGCCTAGTCGCGAGGCGGACCAGCGCCTCCACCCCACTCTTGTTCCGCCACTGAGGAAACGTCTTACTTATTTGGCTAAATTATATGTTGCACTTTTTACTATTTTAGTACGGAACAAACATACATTCTTGCAGTACATGCACGCGCCTGTTTCACGCTGAGGCAATCTATACTAATATTATAAATGCGAAAGTTTGGATGTATGGATGTATGGATGGATGTTTGTTACTCAATCACGCCCCAACGGATCTGGATGTTGGCACACAGATAGATTATAGTCTGGAATAGCACATAGGCTACTTTTTATCCCGGAAAATTAAGGATCTCCAGCGGGAACCAAAAAACCTTAATCCACGCGGACGGAGTCGCGGGCATCAACTAGTAAAACTTTTCTAAAACGTCGCGACCGTTTCCCTTTGCTATAATTATCTACATCACTTAGCAGATTCCGTGTTCCGTGGTCTACACAATGCGTTAAACAATAGAGATATCTCAAGCTTACAACCTTACATGCTAATATATTATTTAGTTCATTTTTTGAACTAATTTTATCATCATATTTAGAAGGGTTTGTACCAAGAAGTAAGAACCTGAGAGATATTTTTATTACAAAAGGAAATAAAACTCGTCGAAAAGGTAGATGAATGGGACATCAGAATTTCGGATATAACTCGAGGTACAAAAGTGTTCATTCTCAAGAGGTTTTTTTAAATAAAACATGAGCTCTGAGTACACGTTGCGACCTTTTCTAGATATGTTTGAAGTGTTAAGGTGATAAATCTAACAGGTATGTCTTAGTTTCTGCTACTATTTTGCTCCACAAAGGTATTGCTAGGTATAATCTTTCTAATCTGGACTATGTATGTCATTTAAGCGTGTAACATCATACTACACAGTACACTAGTAGTATAAAGCCGTATAAAAGTCGGAAGAAGGTAATAGCAAACAAGAAGTTTGATTTTAACAGAAAGGGCCATTCCTTTTAGTTTCTACAACTAAAGTGAAACAAAACTTTTACACTTTGTACCTAAAGCTTTTAGCAAGAAAAGATTACAATTATTTTGCTATAATCCGCCAACAGAAAAAATTCTGTATGGTCAAGCATGCAGCTATAAGCGAAGCACCGTTTACCTTCCCAACCAAGCAACAAAGCCAAGTTCCCAAGCAAGCAATGCCACCACCACTCACATGCACCACCACACAAGACTTTTATACTATTCTCGACGCACGTTTCGCCCCGACACCGGAGCATCTTCAGGAGATGTCGACTTTACAATGCAAGATTGTCTAGTCTACTAGACAATCTTGCATTGTAAAGTCGACATGTCGACGAAGTCTTGTGTGGTGGTGCATGTGAGTGGTGGTGGCATTGCTTGCTTGGGAACTTGGCTTTGTTGCTTGGTTGGGAAGGTAATCGGTGCTTCGCTTATAGCTGCATGCTTGACCATACAGAATTTTTTCTGTTGGCGGATTATAGCAAAATAATTGTAATCTTTTCTTGCTAAATCATGAACTTCCGCAAAGTAACGCCTGATTCTATCCAATACCTAAAGCTTTTATTTTTACAAGGACATCAAAATATCACCTATAAATTCGCTATTGATCCTGCCATCTTTCACGAAATAACCACAGCAGATATTGGTTATATTGGCCTCATCCCTCTAGACGCGAACTGTGGCAGTTTCGCCATTAATTCATTATGATATTGTGTTGTCATAGTGATCGACATTTCATGCATTAGTGTCAATAATTGGACAGAATAAAGGACAGAATAATGACAAGGCACTCTCCCCTCGCCCGGCAAAAGTTAGCCGAACGTGATTTCATATATTTCTCTTATGTTTCGTATCCTGTGTTTATTGCATCCAAGACTGCTGTGCGTTTAAACTGAGGAGAGCCATTGCTCTTCTTGCGTTTAAACGCACTATACTCTAATAAAGACCTTTTAGCATAACTTGTTATAGCAATGTGAAACTTACAAGTTACAATCAACTCTCAAGGGTTCGTTAATATTTCTGCTTAAACTTTTAGTAATAATTCTTAAATATTCTTTAATAATAATAACCTAAATCAGGGTTTGGATAACCTACTAAAACATTGGTAGAGATGTGTAACGAAATGTCTTACCGATGCTTTCCTTTTAGACACGTTAGTATACAAGGTGCTTTTTGTTCAGTTTTTACAACCGTAGAAACATAACAACTGGTAATTAAAATCATGGTAATAAATCGTGCTATAAAACTTCTTTAAAGATAATTCTACTATACGAAGTCAGGATTTATTTTTTAGTAAACATTACTGCTTAATATAAACGAACGAATCTCGAACGATCTGACAAGTGATAAGGGTGCCATCTAATACCTATCAATGAACATTACACCTACCCGTTGAGTCGAGGACGTTGCCTTTGCAAGAAATTAAAGGGAAAGAACGCTTTATTATGTAATCTGACAAATCGTATTGGATTCTATCGCGAATTATTTGGCGTAGAAATATATTATTTCCTTATAAGATGACACCCCACGACTTCGTCCGCGTGGATTATTCAGCTTTTTTTTTAAATCTGTTGGGAAGTCAGCTTTTCAGAGGTAGAACGCCTAGTCAACAGGATGCAAGCTTTCCCCACAAAAATGGATGTCCCGTGATAATGTAAGAGTAGGTAGACACAATTTTGCAACTAAAATAATATTAGATCTTTGGTTATTTACTTGTGTAGGACTAATTTAATTACTCTGAATTTTCAAAGGAGAACCTAACTTTATTAAATTAAATTAGGTTGTAATACTTGTAAAATAGCTATCCTTTGATCTGAATTAAGTCGATCGATCGAGGTCGTTGACAGTTTCTCTTTATAAGATAGGTAGGTATATGAATTGCTCACATTAATTATACAGTCTTAATAAACTTAAAATAATAGTTTAAAAAACTAAAAAACACGCTTTTGACGCAGACACTCCGGGTCTCAGGAAAACAAAAAATCGCTAATCCTGATTATCCTAGTAAGGATAACGGGTCAAACTGTTTAAAATATTGAATTGTCATCGGTCCTTAATAAGTATGCCAAATTTCGAGTTAATCCGACGTTTTAAAAGGGGTCAAAATCATGTTCAAAGATTCCGTTACATACTAACATACATACGTCTGAAGCTAATAAAAAGCGTGTAATAATAAAGGGTCTAAATTCTCTCACAAAGTCATCACGATCTACTTACACCTATTAAAGGCACATCTAATTAATTCAATAAGTATCTAAAGCAAAGATCGAATTCATAGTTAAGTTAAAAGTTACATAAGTAAACTTGGCATGATAGAGGCAAATTATATTGTACAAAATCTCAGAACCAGACTTAATTGACAGGCCAAATTACCCTTTTCTTGACTGAGTATTTCTAAAGACATGACAATTATATGTACTTAGATAGAATTAGCCACATTTCCTACTTCATTACTTATATCCAAATCTGCACCCGAATCTAGAGCGAAAATAATCAACTCTATAGGTAGGCGAAGGCAAACCAGGGTAGGCGAACCTTTATGTATCAACGTGCCATTTTTTCTAAATAAATCTTTGATGAGGTCATAGACGTGCCATCAAATAATTTTAATAATAAATACTATAAACTCAAAACTCTTTACCTACTACAAAAAAAAAATATTTGCAATGTCTCAATTATACGCGCAATTAAAATAGTGTGACTTCTGTTGTTGCAGATTAGATGACCAATAACTTATATTAGGGTTTTTTTTTTCTTAGTGAATAATGAATTTTGTGACGTATAAACAAAACACTGTCGCGTGCCACGAATCGAACCCAAGACATCGTGATCCGCAGTCGACTATGCTAACCGCTAGACCAAGGAGACAGTCAGGCAGTTTACTGCCTCGTTGGTCTACATCCTCATACAACTATACATAATACTTGCCGCCACGTGTCTCGCTGCTCCTAGCCTCTGTAGTGGGGCTAGACCTTACAATGGAGCGGCACAGACCTGCCTGACATGATGATACTATTATGATGATATTTCCCATACGATCCTCTCAGTAGTGTGTTTCCACCCTAAGGTGAGGTTTCTACGTGGTAACTGGTAACGGAAACAGTCATAAGACTCTGATATTTATCAGAGAAATCAGCACTGTAGTTGAATGCAATGGTTAATGAATGGATTGAGTGGGATGTTTGAGCATTATGTGTTAAATTATTATCTGTAGTTTCCCAGAATAATTTACTACGGAGCGTCTACGGTGTCTACGGCGTAGGCGTAGCCACAATGCAATAAATTAAAGTAGGGATCATTGCATATAACAGCTAGGAAGTCCATTTCATATATATGTATTTATTTTCGAAAAATACACACACACACACACACACACACAATGCTTACACGTGAGTATATCCGGTAATTATGTATATTTAAAATGAATATCACTACAGTTACTAATATACAGTTCTAATAAAAAACACGTAAAACGGCCACCTTCAAGACTTGATATTATTATTATTACAAAGCCATTGACTTTGAAAGTCCGTAGAAGGCAGATAGTCTGCTACGCTTTCACACAGCCCATTTTTTCGGCCAATTTTGAAGAATTTCGGTACTGAGGTAGGTTGCATCCCGGGGAAGTAGCCTATCCTTCCCCTGGATGCAACAAGCAATCTATTTCTGTGCCTATAAAATTTCGTCAAACAGGTTGAACAGATGGGCCATGAAATAGTAACAGTCAACAGAAACAGTATCGCAGTAATACATATTAGTATGGACGAGATGATTTGCTCGCATGGATTTAGGTTTTTGTAAAATTCGTGGAAACTCTTCGATTACTATCCGGGATAAAAATAACCGCTGTCTCCAGGATACAAGCTGTTTCTTCAAATTTTCATCAAGATTGGTTCAGCTATTGAGACGACAAAGGAAAATTTACAGACATACATCACAAGACAGACAGTAATTATATACATAAAGGCATTAGTAGGTAGGTACTAGAGGATGAAAATGACTTTACTAGGTATTTGAATTATAGGCATAATAATAATATGTCTTATTAATTAGGTCATATCTACTCAGATATTATACCGCTCGCAATTAAACAGTTTATTGCCATTGCTATAGTAACATTAACCTACTTTCTCCAAGAAGCAATTGCGGATTCGTTTCGATCGTAAAGTTGACGGAGTATATTTTTTGGGAATATGATATTTTAATTGTTGCACTTAACTTAACATAATTAACATATAAGTTGCATATAACTGCCATGCCCCTAATAGGTTAGCCCGCTACCATCTTAGACTGCATCATCACTTACCATCAGGTGAGATCGCAGTCAAGGGCTAGCTTGTAGTGGATAAAAAAAAAACTTCGTTTAATAAAAACGGTTATCTGATTTTTAGAGATTATTCCTTTATAATGGCTGCACAGCATTTTTAATTATTTTTATTTTCGTCAAGTCCTTACGATTGTCACACCAAAACAAAATTGCAGCGATCTAAACTCCAATACTCTTCTTCTTTCTTTTAGAACTATAAAGTTGTATTTTTTACCGCTAAAGAAGCTCGTATCAGCAACACTGATGCTGATACGAGAATGTCTCTTTAAATTTAAAAATAAAATAAAAACTGATCCTCTTCAGAGGGTCCAGTGGGAGCTTTTTTACTTGCTCAATTGCGTTAAAGTTAGCTTCGATTTATATGGAATCATCGAGCACTTGATGACAGATGACAGTTCGCACTCGATTAAGATATGATAGTTCACTTTACCGCGGTGGACACGTAAAAAAACTTCCACTCGGCCTGCACTAACTAATAGCAGAGAGCCGAGAAAAATTTACTTTTCGGGTGATACCTTATTGAATAGATTTTTATAATTTAAACGCTGCGGTTTCTTAAACTAATAATATTAGTATGGATATTGGATCTAACACCTGCGTATTTTCAATAAGATATGACATTCATGTCTCGATAAAATAACGCATATTGCGCGACAATATTCCTATATTTTATGACCAGTTTATATACCAAAAACTTAGCTACACTTCGTCACATTTGCGTCTGTTTCAATTTCCAGTCACGTCCCTTCATTCCAACGTTGACGCCTACAGTTTCAGTAATGATATGCGATGTTATTTCTTGCTGTGGAGCTTTCGTATCATTCAAATAATATAATAATAACATGATGGGAGAAAAACGTGACTTCCAAGCGATAGTTATCTGCCTATGTTTGAATGTAATTACGATAGATAAATTGTCATGGAAGCAGCAGTAAATTATTCCATGTAAATCTTACTATATAATATTATAAATGTGAAAGTTTGGATGGATGTACATGGATGGATGTATGGATGACTGTACTCGATTACGCGCCAACGGCTGAACGGATCTGGCTAAAATTTTGCACAGAGATAGATTGTAGTCTGGAATAGCACATAGGCTAATTTTTATCCCGGAAAATCAAAGAGTTACCGCGGGAACCAAAAAACCTCAAACCACGCAGACGAAGTCGCGGGCATTCGCTAGTTTTACATTACAAGACAGATTTTCCCTAACACTCTTGCCACGTTAGATTGAAAAGGCAACTTTGTTATTTTTTTTGTTTTGTGGAATTTGAACAATGAACTATGAATGAATGAATGGCTTTTTCACAATTTTGACAAGCAACTTAGTTTATTTGCAGTTTTTATAGATCATACTTTATCATTCAACACGCGGGCGCAGTTGTATGCAATGAAAAATAATTAAACCACCATAATTCACAGTATTTTGTAAATGCCTTCTCAGAGCCCGCGTTGAAAATGTGAAGTTTAACACACTGTAAATTAATTAGTTCACTGCATAACTTTGTCAAGCTTTCACGCCTAAATCTAATTTAAATTCTACGCACAACTTTCAGGTTAATCTTCCACATTCTCGAACTAGGAATTCAATATGTCACAAGATACTCACGCCGCACGCATTCCAAGTACCTTTGAAATTTTAAACAGCAAATCTCATGGGTCGTGCCTGTGAAGATTTATTCACAGGCACGACCCATGAGATAAAAATATACTTACTTCCAATAATGCTGTGGTGAGTTGGCTAATTTTAGATTCCCGATAAAAGAATCTGGGTGTCTTAAATAATTCGTTTATAGGACTAATAAGGATGATTGGCGTTGGCGACAAGCCTCCCACCAGGCCAGACCAGAGAAAATTCAGAAATTATAAATTCCCGAATTGACCCTGCCGGGGATCGATCCCGGTACCTCCGCACGTTATGACAACAGCGCTTAACACTGCGCCACGGAGGTCGTCAAAAAGCGGACGGACGCAAGCTATGATTAGCTGAGATATATACTACATCGGCGTAACTTATAAAAGTGGTAGTACTGTACCTACCTATACCTAGCTATGTACTGAGAAAAAACAAATACCTTCGTGTTACGTTCTCATAAGCGTAATGTTAGAGCATTAGGAACGATTTGAACAACTTTTCTTCTTTTGACCTTTGGGCGATTTCTTTGAAAACTGAGTTATTACGAAGACGAGTTACTGCGAAATATTATGTAATTTAGGTTCCGTTCACGCATTTCTAACTAGCTAATGCCCACGACTTCGTCCGCGTGGATTTAGGTTTTTCGGTTGGGCGTGATTGAGTAACAAACATCCATCCATACATCCAAACTTTCGCATTTATAATTTTTATTTGATAAGACATGTATAATAAACAAGGATTGTTGCTGTAAGTACAACCTTTTTAAAATATCAAAAGAACAAGTTGTGATGTGCGATTTACAACAAAAACTTACAATTTCTTAATTTATTTGTGGATTTCAATACGGTTTTCACCCGTGGTTTTCACCATCGTTTTATAGAAGACTAGCTGATGCCCGCGACTTCGTTCGCGTGGTTTAAGTTTTTTTGATTCCCGCGGGACCTCCTTAATTTTCCGGGATAAAAAGTAGCCTATGTCACTGTCCAGATCCTCAACTATATCCATGCCAAAAATCATGTCAATCCGTAATAAATTGTGGCGTGATTGAAGGACAAACCAACAAACCAATAAACCAACAAACAAACACACTTTCGCATTTATAATATTAGTATGAAGTATGATATTATGATTTCACTAGGAGGGTTTAAAGCAGCTATGTTTAAATTATGTGTAATACCACCCGTGCGAAACCGGGTCAAGTCAGCTAGTTTCTATTTTGCAGGTTCAAGGTTATCTGACTTTTCTTAGCAAAAATATACAGCTATATCTTTTATTTTACCATTTAATCTGTAGGTATGATTTCCATCGATTGAAAATAAAGGGACATTATTGAGGCAAATTCTAAACTTTTTCTCGTAATGGTTAAGCGAGAAATCGTGTTAATTCAATACCGAAATTTGCTGGAACAGAAAATGTTTCGGCGTCGTCGGTAAATTTGGGAAAAAAACAAGCAGTTGCAATTCGCCAAGTAATGAATAATTACTAATATTATAAATACGAAAGTTGTCCTTCAATTACGCCGCAACAGTGCAAGGGATCAGCGTGATTTTTATAAAACGAGGTAGAGTGCTTTTATCATGTACAATGTGTACATCTCGAGATAGCGTATACCTACCTGGATAAAATTAAATTGCAGGCTTCGGGTGACGCTTGACAGAAATGACGAAGAAGACGACGCGAAGCATTTTTCGGTGAGAGTGTCTAGTGGGAGACTTTCTTCCCATTCGATCGCGACAATTAACTGTTGGTTAAAGTTACGATTTGTATGGAATTGTCAAGCATTTGATAGCTGGGGCTCAATCAATCATTACTATAATATTAGAAATGCAAAAGTGTGTCTGTCTACCTGTTTGAAATTTTGATGAAATTTGTTTCCAGGATAGATTGTATCCCCGGGGAAGGATAGGTAAGGATAGGCTTCTTTTTATACCGGAAAATTTAAGATTACCCGCGGAAATCAAAAAGTGTCAAATCAAATAAATGCAAAAATGTGTCTGTCTGCTGTCTGCTACGATTCCATGGCCTATCTGTTCAACAGATTTTGATGAAATTTGGTTCAGGGATTGATTGTACCCCGGGGAAGGACATAGGCTACTTTTTATCCCGGAAAATTAAATAGTCACCGCGGAAATAAAAAAAGATTTTCTTCCCATTCGATCGCGACAACGCTAACTACAATTTGTATGGAATAGTCAAGCGCCTGACAGCTCAATCAATTCCATAATATACTCCTATTGGTAGAGGAGCCCAAGAGGGGATTTTTGGATTTACTCCAGCACGGCAGATTAATATAAAGGGGGATTCTTCGTACCCTGTAGAGTACCTTCAAAAGGAGTTGGAAGTTTTTAAATTTGTAACTCTCCAACTTTTATGTCTCAAGTCGTCAGATTATTTGGATGTACACTTTTCAGCACGTAATTATAGGCCGACTGTTTAACTCGCGTATCGCCTGCGGGGTAAGAAGGGAGCGGGGGCGGGTAACGCTACACACGGAGTCAATAATCCAAAGATTTATCTCGAGATATATACAGGGCTCATATATGGTGAAGGTACTCTACAGGGTTCAAGCAATCCCCCTTTATATTAATCTTCCACGCTGGAGTAAATCCAAAAATCCCCTCTTGGGCTCCCCTACTATATTCATTCGTACCATTCGAAAAGATCTTTTTTAGTGAATTTTTCAATATCGTTATCATAGATTTCAGGATGGTTTTCGTATTTAACGGATATTTTCCACCGGCCATCTGTTACCTGCTAGTCTACGCTTGCTAATTAAATTAAAACTAAAGATAAATCAAAGAACTCATAAGGTGCGTAAAATCTTAATTTAATTTACCTACTTTATAATAGGAATCTTTTTTAATTGCCTTTCTATTTGTCTTACGCTCATATCCTTTATTGCTGGTACATTGGAAATTGTGTACACTGCACCGAATAAGTTGATGCAAGCGAAAATATATAGCAGCGTGTAAATGCCCATATAATCTTCTAGGTATTTGAACGTGTATACGTGAACAAGCCTTAAGATCTGAGAGTATGTGTACACCATTCCTAAGACTGTGGTCCGGATCTGTAAAGAAACAAACAAGACTTTAGTAAACAACTATACAGTGCTAAACTCAGGACGGCATGATAACAGGACACTGTCCACTTAACAAACACCTATATGTTCTAGGTATAATCGACAGCCCTCTGTACAGAGCCTGCATGGAGAGCGAGGAAACACCAAGACACTGCATACTACTCAAGTGTAGTGCCGTAATCACTCAACGAGGAGCCTACATTAGCTCCCCAGCAACACTCCCGGAAGTTCTCGCCGACCTGGGCGGCCTGCTTGGATTCTGGAGTGAGCTCGACTGGCTGGAGTGATCCAGAGGGGAGTCGCACTAAAGGTCTCACGCACAACGGGCACTTACATTTAAGTGCGGAAAAGCCCAGAGAGAGAAGAAGAAGAAGACTTTAGTATAAAAATCATGAGGGCTATTCGGTTGTGCAAAGGGAGGTTATCTAAGCAGGGGCTTCGCCACTTATGCGGCTATGCCTCGGGTTATACATATTGGGTTTGTTTTACGTAGGCTCGTAATAGTTGAAGTAGCGTCGATCGTTCCAAGACAAGATTTTATTAATAAACTAGTGGGCCCGGCAGACGTTGTCCTGCCCTAGCCCGATTGCAGCGCCCCTTACCGAGTCCAATTGTGAATATAAACCATCACTGGACCCACTAAAACCCGCATAAAAAATTTCCATCAAATTCGTCAAGCCGTTTCTGAATTTTAGCGAGACAAACGAACAGCAATTGATTTTTTATATATAACTAGCTGATGCCCGCGACTTCATCCGCGCGTCGTAACTTACTAATTTTTCCATATTTTCGGTTTCTAGTCCTACTATGGAACCATAAGATAAATCAGAATTTTCGTGCAATATTTCAGAAATTCTATAAAGTTCACTCTGTGCGAGTAGTGTAGTATCGTAGAATGTAGGCATTTCACGGACGATAGCTTTAAAACGAGCGCGTTTCGGGGAAAGGGAGTTTTAACTGGCAATGGACAATTGAAATGTGGTTTGGGAATTCCTTACTGTTGTCGTGATGGTTAGGACACAAACACACCACGGACAAAAAAATTCTCTGGCGGATAAAAAGTCCGCGCGCTCACTTTTATATGGAGCTGTACAGACAACTGTGACAGAACGAAACGTTTTCTGTGGGCATTTTACACGAAAGTTTTGTCCTTTCCTGTCTGTAGTGTGTTCTCGCCCTTAGAGATTTGTAATTTCGTGTAACGCCTGAAATACTTTGCTTAATGTTACGAAAGTATTTCTGTTTATTTGTCCATCTTTAAGTTGATCTTGATGTTGATTACAGACATAGCTTGTATTCTGAAGATATTGTATAGAGACATATTTTTATCAAGGCGAGGAATATATCATAACTAGCTGATGCCCGTGACTCCATCCGCGTGGATTAAGTTTTTTAAATTTCCACGGGAACTACTTAATTTTCCGGGACAAAAAGGCTGGCCTATGTCACTCTCACGGTCGTCAACTATCCCATGCAAAAAAACCCGTTGATCCCTTGCTCTAATGCGGCGTGAATTAATAAAATTTTAGTATGATTCCACGCAATAATCTATTGACTAACAGTACCTATTAACATTTTTAACCGTCTTCCAAAAAAGGAGGAGGTTCTCAATTCAGCGCGTAACTTTTTTTTAAACAAAATCGATCCTACCGGGCCACACGCGTTCTGAGTCCTGTATCAATTAGGTCATGCTCATGATAGCTCTTCAATATGTAGGCAAATTAGCTGATGCCCGCGACTTTGTCCCCGTGGATTGAGGTTTTTTAGTTCCCGCGGGAACTCCTTAATTTTCCGGGATAAAAAGTAGCCTATGAGCTAATCCAGACTATAATCTAAACATGCTGATAAGTTCAACCGTTCTGGCATAATTGAGTAACAAACACCCATCCATCCATACATCCATCTATCCATCCATACTGTCGCATTTATAATCAAATACATATTTATGGCCAATACACAGTTACAGTCATTTTTAACCTTCTCCGCACTAGGGAATATGGTATTATAATATGACCATATTATAATTACCTATTTAAGTATGGACTTAACCGAGCACTAACTAGGACACAATAGTTAATTATTTAAATTTTAAGTTAAAAATAATATAGATAAGTATAGAATATAGATACCGAGGAGACAAGGTCCAGACACGTCGACGCCCCGAAACCAAAACTTACCTCTAAATTCAGCATCTCCACAACAATGACAGTGGGCAGTCCCCACGCAACTCCGTATCCAAACACAAGCACCCCCAGTGCAACCACTGGTAACCATCTCAATGACGTCACAGTCAGGTCAGCTTGCGTGAACACCGCTAGCGTGCCCATCGATAGCACCATCACCGACAAAGCGAATGTTAGAAGGTACTGAAACAAAGTAAAGGTAAGAGCCAGTCCAACCGGCGCGTTGCGTCGTCGCAACGCATATATTTTGACGCACAGCCGGCCACACGCGCGTTGCGTCTTCGCAGCGTTACTACACCGGCGTCGCAATGAGTACACCCCCGCCCGCTTCGTCTCGGGGCTGCAGTTGCGTCGACATAGCGCACCGTGTGTACACTATGATTATTAGTTTAGCGTTCTGGTACGATGCCGTGTAGAAACCGATTAGGGACATGGGTTTAATATAAGTGCCATGCCCCTAACAGGTTAGCCCGCTACCATTTTAGACTGCATCATCACTTACCAGGTGAGATCGCAGTCAAGGGCTAACTTGTAGTGGATAAAAAAAAAGATGATAATTTGCTTAGGGCGCAATTGCTATTGCAAACTCTTAATCAGAATCACGATCGAGTTTCTAATATAGATATAGAGATTTCATCCCGGGGAAAGATACAGGCTACATTTAGGTGTTCGCGCAGAAATAAAAAAAAACGATCCACGCGGACGAAGTCGTGGGCATCATCTAGTAATTTAGACAAGGCACAAAGCCGGATTTAGATACAGGCGATCCCTAGTTGTTATTATATAATTCAAAATAATTTCCAATCTAAAATAACCGCTTTTCCAAAAAGCGTTCCAAGAAAATATTTTTATTTCTTAAAACAATCTTTTAACGGACTACTTTTTGCGAAGGGTAAGTTTTTGTTTGATCAGGTATATTAATAAAATATAAAAACACTAAAACTCCGTAAGTAAAACAGATTGGATCATCGTCCAATTTATGGATAATATTTTATACCTCCAAGCTAGCTGGCATACTCTGATCTGGATAATATCATGTATATTTAATTATTTCCATGACTCTGACAAACAATGCACAACCTTATATACGTAGATACTTGGGAAAACATATTCCTCACATTCCCTTAAGGACGTACTAAGGCAAGATTTCAATTAAATATCACCCGAAGACGTGTCTTGTTGAAAGCTTTTCCGGAAGGACGAGTTTTTTGTTCCAAACGTTCTTCAGGAGGATTGCCTGAACGTCCTTCTGGTAGTACCTACCTAGTACCTACCCGGTTTGTATGTGCACCGGGTGTTTTTCTTTATCGTGATAGACACTGAAATATTCTTCTTTTTCGTAAAAAAAATATATTTGTACAACTTAATATAGTTACGGTATTCATGAGATCATTAAAAATTGCGTCCTTCAGAAACCACTCAAAGTCCTGTTAGCGGGACTCCAAGCGATCTATCATCAAAAAACAAACGGGATCTTTAAAAACCGCACATAAACGTACAAAATATACTAAACCTTTAGGGGTCTTATGACGTATAAATGTGGATCTATCGACGCGGAACCGGCTTGAGACGGTAAGAAAAAGCTTTATGTATATGGTACTAGATGATGCCCGCGACTTCGTCCGCGTGGATTAAGTTTTTTTGATTCCCGGCGGAGCTCCTAAATTTTTCGGGATAAAAGGTAACCTATGTCTTTCCCCGGGATGTTACCTACCGGTATACCAAATTTCATCAAAATGGTTGAATAGATGGGCCGTGAAAGCGTAGCAGACAGACAGACAGACACACTTTCGCATTTATAATATTAGTATGGATTAAGAGTGAAAAAGACTTCGCCCATCCTGGGCCGGCGGGAAGTTACGGCATTTACTCTTATTACCGTAAACATAAAGCTCACATAATGCTTTTCTGACAGGCCCAAGCCGGTTCCGCGCTCATAGGTTTGGTGAGACCCTAAGCCACATGGAATAGTAACAGCTACAAAAACTACTTTCAATGCTTTAGTCATTATATAAATAGATAGATTATATAGATTTAAAGTAATACTTACTTACTTTTCTGTCAATTATCCTTACTAAAATGACGCAAACTAGGGCTCCCAAAAACAAGCAAATAGGCACCAATATGTTTTCAGCGTCGGTAGAGGTCTTTAGTTGTACCAAAACCTTCTCTTTGTCAAGAAATATAATGCACCCACTAATTATTATTGTTGTGAAAAGCATTACACATATTTTCATCTCGTCACGCCATATTTGATTTTTGACTGAAACAAATTAAAATGCCTAGTTAAATTGCTTAATTTAAAAATACCTAGTTTTCCTAAGATTAGAGAAAAGGTAAACAAATAGCAGAAACCTTCTTCTTCTGGGCGAAACGCGTAAGCGACGCTTTTTTCCCGGCGCTTAAGATGTTTTCGAATTAGATTTTTCACAGGAATCATGATTTCATCCACAGATCACGGAAACAAGGGAGATGTGCTAAGGGGGCGTGTTGCGTGCGAACTCATCAGGCACAAAATAGGCCTGATGGCCGTTTTTGTCTTTAGTCGCATGTCATTCAAAGATTGGTTCACTTCTCTCGGTTTTTAACAAAATGCCGCGTTGTTCAGTGGTTGTTTGTAAAAATTCAAGCTGCAAAGTGAATTACATGAAAGATGGCATCTCATTTCACACGTAAGTACAAATAAATTGTTGTAATTTTCCATTAAAATCAATAAAACATTATTTAGTGGTATCATAATGTAATAGAGTGACAAGTCTATATCTCATTATGAACAAAAACCATTGCTTGCTTAGTAGAAATCTATCAATGAATCGGCTAGTCTTACGACGCAATGGTTAAGTGTTCTTTACCGATTCTTTCACTAGCACGATAGATCAAATTTCGTAGTTCGGCCGCTGTCGGCGTGCCGTGAACTAGAGATGTGACGATGCAGGTACGAGTACAATGCAGTTGTCGATATTTTAGCGACCAAACGATGATCTGTGATACAATAATTAATAGTACCTTAATTATAACTTAGTAAACAATTATTGCTATTTTAACGTTTAAACTATCGTGAGTAAAATTCATTATAACTATATTTTTAGTCATAATTATTACTATTTTTTTTAATGTAAGTACTCGACTTACTTAGCTGACGAAACGTATAAAAAATATACTAGGTGAATTAATATAATGTCAATTTACGTAGATACTCATTACTCATTTATTGTATTATTGTATTTATTTCAAAGGTCTTGTAAAATAATTTTTCGATTAATGTGTACTTAAAATTCACCCAAACAAACAAACAACCAAACAAACTTGAAGAAAAAAGTGTTGTAATGTGCACAAAAAGAACCTCGTCCTTTTTTCAGAAAGTCGGTTAAAAATAATCTAATATGAGATGATTTTTTACATCTTATTTTTGGTACACAAGTAAAATATCACTTTTCATAATCGGTAGTCATTGTCAAAAACCCAAATATTAAGAAATTTAGCATCGATAGATCCATTTTAGTCAACCACTAATTGTATCATATTTGAATTTTGCACAGCACATCGACAACGTTTTACGTTTGTGTGAGTAAGATGCACGGTGATTGAAATTGAACCCTGTTTGGTAAACAATAAAGTGTATATTTGTTCGTGCCTCATGCACTGATCTATCGGTATGCGTGTGTGTGAGTGAGACTTCTTGTCTATTGTATTTATTTAGTTGCTTGTATTGGTAGCAGGTAGTAGGGATAGGTAGGGATAAACTGGAGACAGCAGGTTTCAATACAATTTGATACATAGGCATATCTCCCTTGTTTCCGTGATCTGTGATTTCATCGATATCCGTTAGTTCACGATAACGACTTCCTATTCGCCGTGCGTAACGTGTTTTTTTTAATTTGATAATTTACACAAACAAATAAAAAAAATATGTTTCTCGCCAATCTATACACGTAGTTTGTAGGCGAGTTCGCGCTCAACTTCTATAATAGTATATTATAGCTTGTATCCAGGGAATTTCCTAAGTGGGCGACAAACGCGACACCGTGCCTCGATACGACGCGATGCGACATTATCACATGACCTACGTGGTTGCGTATACAAGTTTGTCATTTTCTATGGAGTCCTATCGCATCGCATAGTATCGCGTCGCTTTCGTCGCTCTTCTCGGACAAAGGGTACGCGTACGCGTTTCAGAGAGAAACCACTTGTTTACCTTTCTTCTAGGAAAGGATAAACCATGATACAATGCACTTTGTCATCCAAAGACTTATAGATTAGTAACTTTTGACGATCTCCGTGGCGCAGTGTGTAGCACTGTTGTCTTAAAGTGCGGAGGTCCCGGGTTCGATCCCCGGCAGGGTCAATTTGGGAATTTTTATAATTTCTGCATTCTCCCTGGTCTGGCCTGGTGGGAGGCTTCGGCCGTGGCTAGTTACCACCCTACCGGCAAAGACGTGCCGCCAAGCGATTTAGCGTTCCGGTACGATGCCGTGTAGAAACCGAATAGGGGTATGGGTTTAATATAACTGTCATGCCCCTCACAGGTTAGCCCGCTACCATCTTAGACTGCATCATCACTTACCATCAGTTGAGATCGCAGTCAAGGGCTAACTTGTAGTGGATTAAAAAAAAAACGCTGTACAATCATACTTCATGTTGAAAATGTTTATACGTTAAACTGTAGAAAACGTAGGTACTTACGTCAGAAAATTTTATCGAATTTTCTCGCTGCAAGTAAATTGTATTATCTCTACATCATTTCACATGCAAGTATTTGGAGCGATGAAGCGGGAAGCGGGATTTGTAGTTAAATTCAGACAAACAACATCAATAACTTTGCCTGTACTGAATTTTGTGCTAGGTTATGCACATATTTTACAGAAATACTAGATGATGCCCGCGGCTTCGTCCGCGTGGATTGTTTTTTTGTTTCCGCGGAAACTCCTTAATTTTTCGGGATAAAATGCTCTTACCCGGGATGCACCCTATATGTACCTATACCAAAAATAATCAAAATCGGTTTAAAAGATGCGCTGTGAAAGCGTATAAGGAGTTCATAGATGCCTGCACGTGAAAAAGCATGTATATGAACTCCTTAAACAGTTCGATCTCAACTGATAACGATTTGCTTATACAGTCGGGCCTCTGGTCCTTATGAGAGTAAATAAAACTACAGGAAAAGTCAATGACCTATACGGTTCCGAGACTTGTGATAGAAGTACGTAACATTAAATAACAATTGTATTTAAGAAGTCTCTTTCTAGTTTTTATAAGAAGAAATACGAGAAATTATATTTACCATTTCTCCAGTTTCGCAAAGTGAGTGACAGATAAAAGCGTTCTCAAAAGCCTATAGATGAATAAATCATAAGTTCTCTTAGCTTGGGCAAAAAATTTAACATCTCTAGATGGAATAACTTACATATTTGATACCACGGTAAAGTTCCATTTGGCTTGGCACGGTCACTCTCCTCCTGTAGTAGTTTTATTTGGGTGACGATATAAGTGTCGTTCGCAGACAGACATTTCAACTTGCCCATACTTGTTTTCGCCGCCTGAAAAATATCATAGAATTACCATTTATCATCAACGATCTTTTATATATGCTTGCGACTTCAACCGCGTGGATTGTTTTTTCTGTATTTCTACAGAGAGCTTTAATTTTCCTGGATTTAAACTATCCTATAGGTATGCCTGTCTCCAAAATGCAAGCTAACTCTGTGGCAATAAGACAATATATGGACTGCAGAGAGATATAAAATACAAATATAGTGGGAAAAGGGGAAAAGTAAGTAGGGGCGTAGTAATAGAGAAACGGGGAGTGCAGTTTCAAGTTATAATGGTCTCTATTGTGTAGGGAAAATGTTTTCCACGACCATTTCACAAATTCGCCTCGCTTTCCAAGCGACCGTGTGGCCTAATGGATAAGGCGTCGGACTTCGGATCCGAAGATTGCAGGTTCGAGTCCTGTCACGGTCGAAATGGAATCAAACCTTTTTGTCTTTTTTATGGGCAATTCGATTATACCTGTAAAAGTATCCTATACTAGCTGACCCGGCGAACTTCGTACCGCCTTAGTATGCAAAAATATTTCTGAGAGATTTTCTTAATATTTTTTTCCGTAAGAACCTTCTCCTAATAATTACAAATACAACAAAAAAAGAATTAGTGAAATCGGTCCAGCCATTCACGCGTGATGCCGTGACCAAGGAAAACGGGTTTCATTTTTATATATAGATATAGAATAGATAACTAAACTCAACTAAACTAAACTTTAGTTGAGAAAACTGCTCTATTTATTTATTGCTGCACATAATGTTCAGATATTACAAATATTTGAAAATCCATTCCTATTCAATAAAATCTTGCCTTTACCTTATTTTCATGGAAATATATGGAATATTAAGCAAATAATTGGAACATAATTTTATTACTTTGGAATAATGAAATTGATTTGTGGTCATATTAATCGAGTCTCAATGTTTGAATACATACCAATACTTATATTATAAATGCCAAAGTATGTCTGTCTGCGGCCTATCTGTTCAACCGATTTAGATGTTTCTTAAAGAAATTATTGGTCGCATTTCGCTTAACAGTAGAAATAAAGTACTTCTTACCCGGGAAAATCAAAATCGAAGGTTCTAAACCTAAATCGAATTAAGGAACTAGAAGTTTAATTTGCTATAATCCGCGACAATAGGTAAATCTATGTGTATCCCGCACTTATAGCCCGCGATATTCACCACACCACAGAAATGTTCCAAACTGCTCTCAACGTACGTGTCACTCCGATGCCGGAGCATCTTCGGAAATGCTCGCTTGTAAGTGCACTTTACAATCGTGCATTGTAGAGTCAACATCTCCTAAAACTCGATCATTATGATGGACTTCCGCTAAGTCACGCCTGCTTCTATCCAATAACCTAAATCTACACCGACGATGTCGTAGGCATTGACCGGTAAAAAAACATAAACCGCGAAAATGTTTCTCCTCACCTCTATCTTTCCAACCTTTACCAAATATGCTGGAGATTCAACCATCATGAATAAGGAAACAAACTGCACAAACACCACACCAGCTATCAAATACAGCCTATTATCTTCATCGAGGGCCAATCTCATCAAATATCCTGTCGCAGTCATCAGCACCATTAGGGACATCATAGCTCCACGACTCTTGACATCGCTTATCTCTCTGATGTAAACTGGTACGCATATGAAAAGACCAGCGGTAGAGATCCCTGATAATACGTGTAGGATTATGTAGGCAACGTCGTTTGGTGGTATAAGGAGTGGTATACATGATGCCTGAAACCAAATATCAAATGCTTAGAATATTTATAAAACGATGTTCTCTTTTTATCTACTACTACTTTACTAGATAACCCGGTTGTACTTCGTATCACCGAGTCTACCGTACCGAAGGGACGAACGTCAAATGTTTGACAGGAAAGTAGGTATAACAGTTTATATGGGAAAATGAAATTGTTGTTTTTACTATCTTCCTCGCAATTTTTCCATATTTTCTTACCGTTTTTACCTTCTCTGGACCACGACAAACATTTCAAACCCAAAATCAGCTAAATCGGCCCAGCGGTTCTCGATAATATTTGGCTTGACCTGAGATTCGAATCCAAAACCTCAAGATCCGGAGCAAATCTAAATTTAACTAACTGCTAGATAGCCTCGTTTATTGGTTTGTTGGCCTTTTGTTGGTTTACCCTCTTTCACATAAAACTTTATTACAGCAATAGATAAAGCTGCTAAATAACTGCGTCGTTGGTATAAAAGTTAGTATGTTCGATTGCGGCCGACGAGGTCCCGGGTTCGAGTCCAGGTTGGTTCATAAAGTGCCAGCCCGGAGTTGGAAGTTGGTGGCGTCTCACCCCCGTGCCTCGGAGAGATTAAGCCGTCGGTTCCGGCTATTATCACATGTGTGCCTAAGCACTCCTTTGTTCAAATGCTTCGGTATAATAAAAACCTTGACTAGTTTTTAAGGAGTATACCTACTGTATTTGTACATATTTTTTTGTATTCAAATAAATAAATTGAAATTGAAATAAATTGAACATGATAATAGTGTTAAAGCCCGCCAACCCGCATTGGGCAGCGTGGTTGGTCTAAGCTCTAATTCCCTCTTTCCTATGAGAGTGGAGGCCTGTGCCCAGCAGTGAGACGTTAATGGGCTGTAGTGTTGGTAGTGGTAGACAAAGCTACAGAACCGATAACCGGCAAAACACACATATATAGCTGTTTATACACAACATACATAACACATACCCTACTGTTAGCAGGTAATAAAAGATCGGTAGTACTGTAGTAGATACTAGCACGTTTTATACCAATAGATAGTAGGTACTTAGATACGTAGATAACTTAGCTTAACGAACTGAAATAATAATGAGTCAAAAGTTATTTACATAATTTAGTAATCTCATACGTGACTGAATCACTGTTCTGCATACGCTCTGTGTAAAAATGCTTTATTGTCTTCTCTAATTCTATGTCGTTTAATATTTTTAGAGTTCGGTGGCTCAAATTGAAAAACAAAATTTTTGTTGTTCGTAATGATTTATTGTAGCCTTACTTGTAATACTTACCCAATTTTCTCAAAAACTTCAACAAAAAAAAATGTATGTATTTCGCCAAATATGTGAAATGTAAGCTCCCTCTAGCGTCATACTAATCTTATAAATGCAAAAGTGAATAAAGCAACAGATTATGATTTTGGGATAGTTGAGAACCTGGAAAGTGACATAAGCTACTTTTATCCAGGAAAATTAAGGAGTTTCCGTGGGAATCGACAAAACTAATTCCATTCGGATGAAGTCATCAGGTGAGATCGCAGTCAAGGGGTAACTTGTAGTGTATAAAAATAAAAAATAAAAGTCGTGGGCACTTACCCCTTGCAACAATACAACCACGAAAATACCAAATCTTCGTCCCCAAGTGTCAATAGCATAACTGTACATTAGTGCACTAAAGATGGACCCAAGTATAAGGCCCATAGTCGTCCATGGTATGTCTTCAGGTGTTGTAAAATGACCCGCGTGACTTGAAATTGTGAGATTGAGACTCTCCACGCCATGGGTGAAGAACGGCAAAGACACTGCAAACAGAATGAAATTACGCTAATTTTAATAAGCTTTTGGACTTTCCTATAAATCTTACTTGTTTACAAAATCCAAACGCGTTTGGATTCGGTCACTATTCCAGGACTTTCAAATTTTATTGAAATAATAATTAATATACAAAAACGGACATTTTATAAGGACCTTAAAAGTTTGTTATGGAAGTTTGAATTCCATTTTATAAAAAAGTGACTTTCTCGGCAGAGAGTTAGAAAATGACTGGGATTAAACATAATGTGAAGATGTGCCGTGAAGTGACGCATCTCAGAACACATGAAAGGGAACTAACCAGAAAAGGACTGGTACAGCGCAGGTATTTATTATGTAACACTTATACCCTCTTACCATACCTCTACTCTAAACGGACTATACGAAGCGTCATATCGAAAAGCTGAATTCGCTTGGTAAGTATTGGTACTAAAATTCTACATTAATGGGTATTAACGGTAAATGCATATTAGATGTATAGATAGCCGCGATTTAAGATCGCTGCCTATAGTCGAGAAATTCTAAATTCAAAAATTGACATAACCAGCTGGAAATTCGCAGTCGCTGCGAAAGGAAGTAGCCCCGTGATTCTATCAAGAAAGCTTTCAGGAAAATCATGAAAGTCAGATCTTTAAATCGCTTTCCGTAGGTAGTCAGATCTTTAGGGCAAGTTCAGGTATCTACCTCTACTGCATATACTATATGCATAATTCAATTTAGGTATACTTATGATAAAAATTGGGCGGGTCCTGTACTTTTTATTATTTTTTATTATTAGACTAGCGCTTGTCTGCAATCCAATTTGCAAATGGAGATGTAGCCTAAGGTGGAGCACGCTTGCCTAGCAGGAGCCTTCACTTATCATAATTAGTGATTCGCCCCGAACTGAGACCTCGTGGCGCCATCTATTGACATATCAATGTGAAGTTCTGTTAAAAATACTGAAGGTCATTAAAAATTAAATAATTTCGTTTCCTTACAATATTTATCTAATTTTATGAAATGAAATGAAATAATTGATCAAGTTTCAGACTCAGCCTTTCAGAAAATTTAGAGTTCTGAGGTCAACTTTGGACATTAGAAAATCTCCACTTTGAAAGCCCCCCATTTCGTCAATTTTAGGGGAAAAATTAAAAAAATATATTTTTGGACTCTATTCCTAATTATCTTTAAATTGATATACCGCAACCCTATGTAACGCCATAAAAAATATTTTACTTCGCATTCGCTTCTATGAGAGCCCCCCTGAAATAAAGATTTTTATATTTTTTAAGCCATATTCGGCTGGAGGCCATTAGTTTACATATTATAATATTTAAAGCTAAAGTAATTACGTTTAGTAATTCAGAAGTTATAATGCTCTGACAGACGGACGGACGGACAAGTGCAAATTCACTCAAGTAGACTCAGAGACCTTCGCTTCGCTCGGTCAATTAAAAGGATCATTTTCATTTTTTTTAGCTTACTAATATTATGACGCATGTAATTTAGCCTTTATAGGTCAGGGCGACGTCTGTTAGCGTTTAATAGTTATAAGCAAAACTCAGTAATAACACCCCATAGTATCGTCCAGTCCATCTTTGTGTCACAGACATTTTAATCAGAAACTATTAAAACTGATACACACTACCACTGAAATCAACCCAAACACCTTTACTGCTACACAGAGTCACAGGTGACAGAGTTGTGGCCTGCAAAGAGTTTTTGCATTTTTCTATCTCTATGTTGTAAACTCTAAAGTACCATAGTATAAAATCTAAAACTTGCTTCAACATAGCACGCTAAGTACGTATATACGATATTATAAGTATAGTTGCACGTGCAAACATATGAATAATTTTACTACCAAAAGTATCACGAATACCATGAGGAGACCGCGATGTATCGACCGATCAAGATAATGTGGTAAATGGTATGGTGGTATTCTAGCCTTTGGTTCACTATCCGAAGTGCTTTTACCTTTTTTTTTAATGGGGCAGCAAGGTGTCGGTGACGCACATCAACAAATTTAACCCCCCCCCCCCCCCCCCCCCTCCTTTACCAAAAAGTGCCTAAAGAAGTTTTCACTTCAAAAATGTCTATGTAAACAGCTGCCAGGTAAACAGTAGGTAAATAAAATCTGTTCGTTACATGGTATCCGGTATATGTATCCTTTATATTATCGTTCAAGCACTAGGTACACACTACTTTGAAAGTTTTTGCTTAGTACATGATTATACACGTAAGATGAGGTACCTAGTTTCTTAACTACTGTTGAAAGGGACAGCCGTCCCATTAACATGGACGGTCAGTTCATAATAGACCAGGATTTTGGCTATACCTGATCTTGGTCGACTAAACCTTTGTGGGGACGAGTGAACGCTTTTATAACATGGTTCCCAAAGAGTTTCTAGATTTGCCATTACATAAATTGAAGAAAAAGAAAGACTGTGTTAAACAGCATTGTTAAGTCGAGGTTATTACAATATCGATGATTTTCTGAATGACAAAGTTGGAAGAAACCGGGCTCGCATCCAGTGACCCACAAGTCAGTGTAATACTTGTAACGTAATGTATGTGTTGTATTGTTACTTATTGTAACCTTTTTCTTTTTTAAGAAAAGAGCAACTGCTGAGTATCTTGCCGGCTCTTCTCAGTAGAATCACCTTTCCGAACCGGTGGTAGAGTCTTGACGTATCATAAGTGACACAAGTTGTCCTACATGAAATAAATAAATCATTTCATTTCATTTCATAAAAAACAGGTCATTTTTAAACCCAATCCAGATGCAATTAGGAGAAAAAAAATGGAGGAGGGGACTGATCCCCTCCTTCTCTTTTTTCTCCTAAACCTCAGTTTATCTCTTTTCTCCTTAAGATTAGTCACTCGAGAAAAAAAAGAATGCTATCTGTCATCCTAATAGCATCTGTATAGTAGGTAACAAAAGTAAGTCAAAATTGAAATGGCCGCACGCAAAGAGAATTTGGTGCCATCGTGCTCCAAATAGTCAGAAGCAATTTCGCTGAATCAATTCAATTTAGATCACTCAGCATTCAATGAATCCGCCGGGTTTTTTACAATGCGAAACATATATCTACCTACACGATACCCACATAACTAATTATTTATCTTACAAATATTAAAATAGTGAAAGTTTGGATGTTCGGATGTTTGTTACTCCTTCACGCTACAATTACCGAATCGATTTGGCTACATTTCATCCAAGAAAAGAGCTCCCGCGGGAATCAAAACGCTCAATGCACACATACGAAGTCATGGGGATCATCTAATTGAACATAAAAATTAAGTAGGTATTTTTGATGTAATTTTTTTCAAAGATCAAAAAACAAAAATTAGCTTTGCAGCCTTATGGATTTTGAATTACCAAAGTGTGCATGGAAGTAAAATATGTAGTGGATTCACTGGAAGCGAAACAAAAATGTGGTTCATAAATCCCTATAATAGTGACCTGATAAAGGGACTGTCATGATATCCATCGGTACGAAAATGTAATAAGCAGAGAGATAGAAATATAATATAAAGAAATATATAATATTATGTATTGATTCTTCTTTATTGAAACATAAAATATAAATAATAATAAGAAAGTAGATTATAAGTAAGCAGGGAATGGGGGACTAAAATAGGTGTGAGGATGTTAACCTGCCTTCTTCCGTCGTCATTATCTCCTAACGAAAGAAAGACAATTTTGTATTGTAATTAGAGATAATTTTCTTATTTTTATCGCAATTTTCGTAACGCTTGCGCACCCAAAAGGTCTGATAAAACAAAACACGTTTCAAATATAAAAAAAACCATGACATACCTATAAAAGATAACGCATACTGCTTCAGAGCACAGCCGCGATGTTCTTCTGAAATATGCACATTTTTCGTTATTGTAAACACCATTGCTACTAGACAGTCATACAAATAAACAACACGCAAAAGACACTGTCGTTTCCACACTGTTTTACCAGTATATACCTACTTGCACTGAAACAAACAAACGATCACACTGTCATTGAAATATCAACCTTAAACATTACAAAACAAAGCATTAACTTGAGCGTCACAGAATCAAGATAATAGTCTCATGTTTGTTATGGAATTTAAACGCTAAATTAATTGTGATTGATGCTGAAACTCAGCTATAAGGAGCCGTAATTATTGTAAACTTAAGACGATTATTTCGTTATGATTATGTATAAACAGACGTTAAACTAGAAGCTGATTGCTAGAACGTTTGAGAAGTAGGGCGATATGCGATGGCTCATTCACACTAAAACCGGTCACTTGTCATTCAAGTGGTATTTATTTTAAAAATAATCTCTTCGTCGTTACACTCTTGACAGAGTGGTTGTGGTCATCACGAAGTGACGGCTTTCAGACGGTAGCAGATGTTATGCGCCTCACGAGCATCCGCCACTTCAACCTCCAGCTCAGTACACTCGTGCAAGGAACCGCCAACAGCCGACATAATTTGGTCGGTCCATCGCATGGGTGGGGTTCCATCGCGCTCTGGTGCCCTCCTTGCCGTAAAGATCTTAAAACTTGTTTATTGCATTGTATATGTCACCGTAAGATTGTAAAAACCGTTAGATTATAATATAACGTTTTTTATCTCGATAGATTATAAACTGTCGACAGATTGTGAACCGTAACATACTGGTAACAATTTAACGCGTTATTTTTCGGTAAATGCTGGCCGGGCACTACCTGAATATTCATGTCAAACCCTAACCTAACCTATAGTTCGCACGCGAGTTGAATGCAGAGTAAATGTATGGTGACACTTACATTTACTCTGCATTCAACTCGCGCGCGAACTGTACAAGAATGAAACAAGAAAACGTAAAAACAATAAATATTTCTTAAATTAATACTCAGAACATTGAACGGTTCACAATCTTTCGACAGTTTATAATCTAGCGGGATAGAAAAATTAAGAAACTGTACGGATTTTTAGTCTGTTGTGTATATGTAAAATCCGTTAGATTATAATCTAACGGATTTTATAATCTTACGGTGACATATACACAACAGACTAAAAATCCATATTGTTTCTTAATTTTTAATCAGTCCAGTTTGTATTGCAGCTTCCTTACTTAATGACGAGAGAAAACTTTGATTTGCCAGGATAAAAAGAAGCATACGTTCGTCCACAGGTTGCAAACTATTTCTGTAGACAATTTCATCAAAATAGGTTTAATGCATGGGCCGTGTACCCGTCACATACAGACAGGTACATTTTTGCCTTAACAATAATAGTTCTTAGTTCTTATAACACAATTAGTATACGTTCTTAAATACATCTATGTGCCCCTTTAACAGAAGTAGTATACGTTCTTAAATATAGTATAGTAGTATGTGCCCCTTTATAACAGCAAGTCTACTTATACATTGGAATAGTCCTAAGTGGACAATCGACCTGTATGATCATCGCAATTATAGTTAACTGACTCTTCCTGACTCTATCTTGTATAACTGACAGGTACTTCGTTCCCTTTATTGCATAACTGTACATACATAATGCTGATTGCACATTACGACTGTGCCGCTTGGGCTGCCTGCAATGCATTTTAGAACTGCACCTCTTATTGTCAGTACCGAAAGGCACGCTAGTCGCTAGGCACATCAGGAACTAATAATAATCAGGAGTCTGAACACGTGACGGTACGTTAAAATACTTGCTATTAATATAAATGCGATAATAGACTTTAATTGTTAGTAATTATTATTTGGATCCAAGTTTTCAGTCTCTCAATTTGAAAGTTTGACTTTAACGAACTTGGTTTGTCGTCGTCATATCAACCGATAGGTGAAGACTACTGGATGAAGATCTCCTACATGGATCTCCACACGACGTGGTCTTGTTCCCTTCTTAGTTCTAGCGACTCCCAGCGAATCATACTGTAAATTAGTGACAGTAAAATAACTGGCACCGTTATGGAAAACGTCAAACGATATTATGTCACACAATTACGGACTATTTAATAAAATAAATTATTCTATTGTATTATTCTATAATTTTAGCCTACGTCCTCCTCGGAATGCAACCTTTGTTTGTATCATTCATCAAAATGGGTTATATAGTTGGGCCATGAAAACGTAACACATAGGTAGACAGACGAACCGACACATTTTTAAATTTATAATATTAAAATTATGGACTATAGGTGATTGTTTTTTCGTTCACAGGTAGACATCGGTATTTTGATTTATAGTAAGCAGGAATGTTTGAAGTCTTCAACTCATTACCGCGCTATTTGAATGAGAAAGACTAACTACACACAAACTCTGCAAACTTACCACATACTTGAGTTCTAACCTTGTGGTAAAGTCTTGAGGCTAAAGTTCAGCCAAGAAACCGATTAAGTTCAAGTTATTTCTCTTTGAATACTGCAAGAATCTTAGTTTACCCAGTTTTTAATCCTTGTTTACTAGCTCAGCAGTGGCAAATTGCTATATACCTACGAAGAATTTACGCTTTTGGAATATGTTTTGCTATTAAATGTAGACTTGGAAATTAATGACCTTTTAAGGTTTAATAAATTGAGAGTCGTACTCACAATTTTCAATGAAATTCTATGTATTTTCTGAAAATAAGTAGGTAATTAGTTATTTCATGGAATAATTTACGAAAATGGAATAATTATTAATTTATTCATGTTTTCGGTGAACGTAACCTTCGTGTGGTATTTATGTGAATTTCTACTAATTAATTTTATTTCAGGATTAAAATAAATCCATAGTTAGAAATGTCAGACGCAGTTATTATTTCTTCTTGCAGCGAATAGGTAACGAATACCAACTATACTATAGACACCTACAAATACTTACTATAGATCGACACTTTCTTCGCGCCTCAATGGCATATATATTCAAAATTCAAAATGATTTTTATTCATTCATACATAGGCTCTATAATAAAAGCGGAATCCAGCGTGCGCTCTCAAAGTCATCTTTACAATTGTGCATTGCTGAGTCAAAATCTCCTGCTTTGAAAGATTTGTGTAGTGGTGATGCTTGGTTGCTTGCTTTTCCTGCATGTTTAGAACTGGGAGGTGCAAAATAATACAGTATGCACATTGTACCACATATATTTGTCTGTTTTAGCAGACTGTAGTGAATTAAGCTTCTTTTTCTTTGATTATCATGGACTTCCGCAAAGTAATGCCTGCTTCCATCCAATAATTAAATGAGTTCGCTTGTATGAATTGTCAGAGCGTGGGTATATGCAAGATAAGCGTACCGCGGAAGTACACCATCGTCACCAGTGCCACATAAAAGCTCAGTAAAAGAGCCATCCTGTTCCATCCACATCGATTCCCATTTGCCAGCTAGGAGGAACTTTATAGCTCTTAAAACCTATTTTATTCCCCTTTCAATAAAAAGTGCCCTCGGCTCAGTGAAAAACTGTTTGCGTTTTAAACAAGCCGTGACCTCGAGGTTTATTGTTTTGGAAATTATGCGATTGTTATCGGTATGAAAAATGGTGACACGTTTTTAAATGCTGCGAAAGTTCAAGTTATAGGTCAAAAGGGTGCTTTCTAAAAGGAATATTAACCATGCTAATCATGACTTATTATTCCTCTTTCCCCTTCAACGAAGCGTTAAGCTTCAATGATTGCGATAACTTGTAGTAGCCTTATTGACTAGGTATGCTAAACCTGCATCAATCATTGTTAAATCATCAATCATTTATCAATCAAGTGAATCAATCATCAATCATGTTATTTATTTGTCTGGTGGGAGGCTTCAGCCGTGGCTAGTTACCACCCTACCGGCAAAGACGGGGGGGGGGGGGGGGGGGGTAATATAACTGCCATGCCCCTAACAGGTAAGATCGCAGTCAAGGACTAGGTTGTAAAGGATTAAAAAAAATATTGTGATTGTTACACCAGTCAGAAGGCCGAGTGGGAGTTTACTTACTTTACTTACTAGTGTTAAAACCATTTGTATATTTGTATGGAATTGATCGACCACCAGCTGTCATGTCATCAAGCACTTGACAATTCAATAAAAAGCGTAGTTAACGATGAGGCGATCGAATGGGAAGAGAATCTCCCACTAGGCACTCTGAGCTGATCATGCTGTTGTCACTTGTTTTTTTTTTTTATATACTTAGTATAGCGAAAGTAACTATGTAGGTACTTACGGTATGTCCAATGACACCACACGGCTCCCTGTTTGTATTCAAACGCTTTATTCAATAGTTTTCAGACTACGATACGATTTTATTTGAAAATTCAAAATGGTGCTTCGGCCTGGTATTAGGCCACTAATCTCGAAGTTTGAACTGTCCCGCTACCCGCGCCTCTCTTTGTCCGGGCACTGCTCGCGAGAATCGCGTGGGCTCTGTGAATAATAATTAATTAAAGCACTACCTAATTGAGTTTGTTGATTCTAATCAACAAAACAACCAGACGGATTTGGAGCAAACGGCCTGTCGTCCTGAACAAAAAAGAGATAATCTTTTTTCTCAAAGTAAAACAAAAATAAAACCGTTTCAATGTGATTAAGAGACACAATTCACTCGAAGATTTTGCATTGTCATATCGCCTAGTGGTTCAAACAACCGGCTTCCTATACGGCTGATCGGGGATTCGAACCTCGGGCACGCACCCTTAACGTTTCGGAGCTGTGTGCGAAGAAATTAAATGCCACTTGGACTAACTGTGAAGGAAACACCGCGAGGAAGCCTGCATGTCTTCATTCTCAAAGGTGTGTCTACTATTATGTACGTAAGCTGCCAATCTGCATTTGCCTGCCTGGCCTGCGTAGTGGACTATGGCCAAATCTTTCTCATTCTGAGAATATAGACTTTGATGAATAGAATTGAATATAGACGTGATGATGGTGTGATGATTGTCGTAATATAGTTTGTCCCACCATTTATTTTACTTTTGACAGTATGCAGTGTCATAATTATTGACAGGAGTATTGCATTTTTTGTTGACGGTTGCAACAAAATAATGTAATACTCCATAGACGCATATCGTTTTTTATAATAGTGAAGCGACGTGCCTTTTTATCCGATATTCCGTAACTCGTATACTCATCTAGTAAATTACAAGTACGACTTTTCTTGGTCAAAATGGGCACGGAGCTGCAACATTAGCTTTCTTGATAGTCCTTCAAGCACCATATGGATGGTTTCTATAACCCGACTGATTCATGTACATTTACTGTACGGTTTTACATTAAATGATTACATACATTATTAAACTTAGTCATTTAAACGTTTACATTTGATTATAAAACATAAAAAAATGTTAGGAAAGATAAGTATCAATGTGTCAAATCGATTAAAACTTCTTCATGACGCCTCCACCTTAGTAACGCATTAGAATATCGTTAAAACGAGCTACCAAAAGTAAAATAAATGGTTGAACAAAATAACACCCTCCCAGCGCACGACTTAGGTACCTTCAAGGCAAGAGTGAATAGGCATCTTCTAGGCAAGCGCGTTCCAACCTAGACCTCATCATTGCTATGCACTAAGCATAACTGTCGTCAAGCGCAAGCCTATCACGTAATAAAAAAAAAAAAAAAAAAAAATAGGGGTCAACTATAGTTCACGACTCTGCTAATACACTTCAGTGGCTCGAAGATCACACTAAAACGGGTCCCGTAAGGTCATACCAGTATGCTTAGCATGCGCACAACGAGATTATCTCGCGACGAGAGAGAGAGGTGTTGTCGTTGCTGGCAAATTTTTCATTTACCCTAACATGCACAAAATACGGTATATAACAAGAATAAAAATAGTCGACATGTAAAGGTTCGTAGAGAAAAATACCACAGATAAGAAATATTACTTTTAACTCTACTTTTGACGTAACGAGACAAGTAACCATGTTAGCTTCGGTAGACAGAGAGAGATAACGGGTAGACATAATTTTATTCGTAGTGCGCATGCTAGCCATACTGCACACTAGCTCCACTTTTGTTTATTAATAGATCATCGAGATCCAAGCGCTATGCACTGTACAGAGGAATACCACTGGATTAGATACCTGTATGAACTATTTCACTAGCTTTGGAGCTTTGCTAGGATTTGGCGCGATTGAAAATTAGTAATCCAGATATTGAACTGGAATGTTGATTGGTTTCAGCACATTGTTCTAAAACACTGTTCCTCTTATTTCAGTTGCACACACAGTATATTATACTAGCTTTTACGGCTTATTACTCTTTGACATCCCGCTTTTTGAGCTCATCTTATTCTTCATCAAAGAATAAACTATATTATGAAACATCGCAACTAATTAATTTGTATTCCTTTGTATTCGGATAAAAAAATTACAACTTTGAAAGTATGGAAATTAAGTAAAAGAAAATGCAAATCTTGTCCAGTGCTCGCCTACTTTTCAAAGTTGGTCTTGTTGTCTTTTTGTGTAAGGCAATCTAATTTTGCATAGTTCTGCCAAACTTCTATTTTTAAACAATATTTTAAAATATGAAACTTGTATAGGTACATAGGATTCCGGGGACAGACATAGACAAAAAAAAGTGTACCTATGTGTGCAATTTACACACGGCAGAAGTGAAACCTCAGAAAAGTAGCCTACGAGAGAATTAAATACCTAAATATAACTTGTATTCCATCTCATCTTGTAGATATTTTATCTCATTCTCTCGCATGCTAATGCCTATTATGAATGTGCTTGTCTCTTTTTAGTGTCGATTTTTCATTTTATCGAATTTTCAAATCACAACGATTCTAAAGAAGTTTCACTTCAAAAAGAAGACAACAGTGAATGAAGTCGCAGGCAACATCTAGTATACTTAATAATAGCAAACAAAGTAAAAGACGGGTCACTTCTTTCTAAATAAATGCCTGCCGACTGCACCAGAGGAATCGCCATTGTTGGCTCTTGAGGATTTACACCTCTGCCTCTGCGGTTAGCATAGTCGACTGCGAATCACGAGGTCCTGGGTTCGATTCCCGGTCGTGCACAAAAATTGGTATTGGGTTTTTCAATTCAGAAATTCTCAGTGCCAGCCTGGAGTTGGAAGTTGGCGGTGTTTCACCCCCGTGTCTAGGAGAGCACGTTAAGCCATCGGTCTCGGTTATTATCACTAACATGTTAATAGTCGTTAAAGGCCGCCAACCCGCATTGGAGCAGCGTGGTGCGTCTAAGCTCTAATTCCCTCTCTCCTATGAGAGTGGACGCCTGTGTCCAGCAGTGGGACGTTAATAGGCTGTAGTGGTGGTGGTGGTGGAGGATTTACAAGCACTTTATCCTTCCCTTGAATAACCCCATAGATTTTTTTTTCCTAGTCAGGAGGAAATCCTCATGGATGTTATGCCCGACTTCACTGGGATGCTCCCTGCGACCTACGGACTAAAACCTCTTGCCTTCTCTGGCTGCCCTTCCCGGTACTGCGATGTGCATAAGTATGTAGTACCATAGGTAATATTGACAACAAGGGAAATTTTCTAGGAATTAGGAATTTGTCTAGAGCAGAGATGGCGAACCAATGGCACGCGTGCCATTAATGGCACGTGACACAATATTTTGGGCACGTCACCGATCACAAAATTCATGCACTAAGAAAAAAAGTGTGAAGTAGGTTTTATATGACGAGCGAACGTTAGAATCCGTTTGACAGATGACTGCAGTTCAGCATGCATTCTGCTAAAAGTAACATCTTACAACCCTATATATTAGTTATTTGTCATGTAATCTGCAACAACAGAGGTCACACTAATTTTACTTAAATTAAAATTAAGCGTTTAATTGAGACATTGCAAATTGATATTTTTTTAGTAGTAAATAAAGAGTTTTGAGTTGATAGTATTTATTATTATTATTTTCCCAATAATCTCAAAGTCAAAATTATTTGATGGCACGTCTATGACCGCATTAAATTTTTTAGAAAAAATAGCACGTTGATACACAAAGGTTCGCCTACCCATGGTCTAGAGTATGGAAATTGTAACACAATTAAAGGCTTTGCATAAACTTATACCAAGTCGTTTAATCTTCCGAGTATCTACCTCACTAATCTTGCAAATTGAGGGTAGGATGATAAAGGGTAAGATAACCGCAGACTAAACGATTTTATGAGAGTAGGGCGCTGAGGGGCTTAATACCATTGCTAACAGCAGTATTATTTTAGTCTTACTGACGCTCTTGTTTAAGAATTATATTCCTTATTTTAGGGACGCCAAGGTACGTAATATAAAACGTCAATATCAAATAATACTGCTTTAAGTGACGGTAGTAAGCCCACAGGTCGCGACATAATTCGATAATTATGAAGCGAAAATCTCTGGCAATATTTTTAAAAATTAAATTATCACAGCTTAATTTTGTGTAATGATTAAATTAGTTTTATCACAAGTTAATTTTTTTTCGAACAACTTATATATGCATGTAAATTCTTCCAAACGAAATCGGATTTCCCTGATTTTGTTTCTCTTGGATCTTCTCCTTTTTATATACCAACAAGACGATACCCGTGCAACTTCGCCACCGTCGATTCAGACTTTTTAAAGTCCCTAAGGAATTCTTTGATGTTCCGAGATAAAAAGTAGGGCTTATGTCCGTCCTCGCAATACAAGCTATCTCCGTTCCAAACCGTTTATCGATATCGGTTAAACGGATGGGCAGTGAAAAGCATACAGCTAGACATAAACACCTCCCGACCGAATATCGGCCATGGCGGCCTGTCTCCAGAGAGATTAGCCATCTGCGCGGGAGATATTATAGTGCACAAGTGTATGCATACACAGGTGCACTCTCTGTTCCTTTACTCTCCTAGCCCGATGGGACGGAAAATCCGACACGACCGGAGAGTGAAACACCGCCAACTTCCTTACTACGGGATAGTACTGAGAATTTCTTGTCATAAAAACCCAATAATTGTTATGGCTCGACCCAGGGATCGATCCCGGGATCTAGTCGGCCGCAGTCGAACATGCTAACCACTAGACCAACAAGGCAGTCAAAATTGTGTGAATGTGGGTGTGCTTAAAATATTCAGTTAATAAACCATGTATTGGCTTTAAGCAATAATTAAGGTTCAGTACGCGATTCGCATGTTTGATCAGAAACTGTACAATACAATCTGCAATCATATTCAGCTGACCGAGTGGGAGTTCTTTAAACGGTTTTATTTATCTTGCCCTGTTTTTTAGGGTCAAAAGTAATTGAAATTTTACCCCTTTCCTGTTGACAGATTGATCTGATATTTGGTACAACTTCAGTTCTAATGACATTACAATTATATATAACAACAGAATAGGTATTTTTAATAGATATAACTTGATAGATTTACTGCCATGCCCCTAATAGGTTAGCCCGTTACCATCTTTAGACTGCATCATCACTTACCATCAGGTGAAATCGCAGTCAAGGGCTAACTTGCAGTGGATAAAAAATAGATATTTAAACAGGTATAACATTCAGCAATATTAAAAATCCAAGATGGCCGCTGCAACAAAATGGCGGATTACATAATTACAACAAGTTGCTTGTTGCAATTAAGCAACTACTCTTTTTAAAATTCCATACATATCGTAGTTAACGTTGTCGCGATCGAATGCGAAGAAATCTCCCACTCGGCCTGTAGATATTGTATGTCATAAATCTGTTTCACATTCGATCTTTATTTTTAGCGGTTTTAATTATTCCATTTACCTGGTGGGAGGCTTTGGCCGTGGCTAGTTACCACCCTACCGGCAAAGACGTGCCGCCAAGCGATTTAGCGTTCCGGTACGATGCCGTGTAGAAACCGAAGGGGTAGGTATGGGTTTAATATAACTGCCATGCCCCTAACAGGTTGGCCCGCTGCCATCTTGGACTGCATCATCACTTACCATCAGGTGTGATCGCAGTCAAGGGCTAGCTTGTAGTGGATTAAAAAAAAATATATTGATTGAAGCGGTTATTAATGAGACAAGAAGTAGGCCGATTTCGACCGAGTCGACTGTTATTTTAAAAATCCCGAGTGATTTCCATAAGTTTCCAGGGTAAAGAGTAGTTTATGTCCGTCCCTGTAATACAACCTATATCCCTGTACCAAAATGGATATTGAATAAAATACCTCTTATTTGATATCATTGGTTCTTGACGGGGGCAGTTCGTAACCCTCGTAGCAATCTCGTAGCTCGGAGTTCTAAGTTGACGTAGATAAACTTATCAGATTTTGGTGATAAGTTATCACCATAATCTCGTATCGAATCCACTAAAAGTTGTATTAAAAAGTCGTAAGTTGTAGTTAAGAGATCAACAGTAGAATAGTCAGCTTGTTTGTGAGACAAAGCTCTATAATAACTCAGAAGTGTCTCCTCTACTCATACTTTATAGCCCCGGTAAAAGCCCGAATAGTAATTTCACTAACATTAAACATCGCATCGTTAAGCCATCCGTCGCCATTTTTCATTCCGATAACAATCGTGTAATTTACAAAACAATAAACAGCGAGGTCGCGCCTTGTTTAAACGTGAACCGTTTTCCAGTGAGCTGAGCAGAGAGATGTCATATCTAGAGGTGCAAACCTCATACATCAGGCCTCATAAGGGACCTCATCCCTAGCGGTTTTTTAACTGGTGATAATGAATAAGTCTTTCATTGGGATCTCACCTAGTACTATATGATATGATATGTATATGGCATATGGCAGTTTTTCTAAAACAACTTTAAACGGCATCGCTAGTCATACTAAATCACTACCTATATCGCTCAGTGGTATGGCTTTTCCGGTAAGGTAACTAGCCGAGGCCTTCCTCAAAAATCTTAAAATCTATTTAGAAAATATTAGGATAATTACCCCGATAACCTTACCCACATAATACACTCATAAAATAGCACCCACTACCATGTCATAAATCCGTCAACATAACAAAACTTAACAGAATTAAATGTTTTGAAACAATAAACCATTTGAGTAAACATTATTTTTTTCATCCTGTTACATAAGTGGTGCATCGTATTAAAGTAAGAATAGCTATACATATAAATGCATAGATGATACTATTTTGTGTTAGTACTCTTTTGCGGGACTCCACTGTCTCTAGTAAAATTTCAACTCTCTGGCAACAAGGGCTTTTATAGCAAGGGAAGTAAAAAAGGTTTAAAGTGTTATAAAATTCCTCCAAGCTGGCAAATGGGGCTCGATGCAGATGAAGAGATGGCTCTTTTATGGAGCACTGGCGAGGCAGATTAGTACTGAGTTTATTAAATTGTAACTGAGTGCTATTAATAGGTACACCAAACTTTATTTTATTACAACCCTTGCAGTCAAGATGCATGATGACCAGTCAAGTCAGTAGATGCAGTCAAGGAGAGTTCCTTGACTGCATCTACGGAGGAGGAGGAGTGAAGCGCAGGAAGTAGTTAAAGGTGATGCCACGGGGAGGATGCGGGGATCTCTTCGTGTGCTCGTAACATCAGCCCCAGAAAGGGGAGAATGACAATAGGGACAAGGAAACAGAAAAAAAAGAACTTTTAGGGAGTAAAGAATACGCCCCGGGAACACGCCAAGAGCAAGTACCGAACGGGCGCTCTCCCGCGATTCGGTCCTTAATATAACCGCGAGGTTGGTGGGGCCATGGGAGGTGGTGGGTTGTCCTTGACTGCTATCTCACCTGGTGGTGAGTATAATGATACAGTCTATGATGGTAGCGGACTAATCTGTTAGGCGTACCGGGTATGGCAGTTTGATTGAACCGATACCACTAATCCAATTCGGAGCCAGGGTAGGCATTGGTTAGTTAGATACCTAGTTTCAAGCAGGGCATGATGAAAAATAAGCACTGAGCCTTTTTAACTAGGATACGCTATGCTCTTATGCCTCTATGTCGTACACGTCACTGTCGTAATCGGTTACTACACGACATCGTATCGGAACGCTAAATCGTTTGGTGGCACGTCTTTGCCGGTAAGGTGGTAAGCCACGGCCGAAGACTCTCACCAGACCAGATCAGAGAAAATTCGGTGATTATTATTTCCAATATTTATTTTGCCACATACCCGTTGTTACATTATATTCAGATAGAGTTCGCTGCCACCAACTCAACTTACTAATAAATAATTCAATAGGTAAATATAATAATATATTCCGTTCCAAAATTCGAGTAGGACAAGAATCAATTACAATTCAATTAATAATGGCAATACCAAATATCAAATAATTATGGATGGAAGATAATAAAGATCAAATGACTCGATTCGATGATGAATGACATGAACACGACCATGACAAATGACCATGGTACAGACGAACGAAATGTAACATGCAATGTAACACGCAATGAAAGAATTTGCCATCACTTACCACCAATGATTTCAAAGATAACTTTTAAGACCAAAGTTTGTGGTGATAAAAGTTGATCACGCTATCTATCATACGCTTTTCTGAGACGCGTGTCATAAAGTTACGATGTGTAATCATAATTATGCACTCAGAATAGCGATTTTCCTTTTAGTGGTCCTAACAGAACTTTGATATTTTCTCACTGAAGCAGAATGTAAATTTATGTTCAGTACCCCTTGCTTGTAAGTAGTAGTTAGTATTCTATGCCCCAAGTAGAGTGTCAAGTTAAATATATGAATGTTGCCAACTTTTGCATGCATTCATCAAATATAAATTCACATGCTGTCACTTTATATAGTTTGAATTTAAATAATAATAGTTTAAAAAAACTAAAAAACACGAAAACAAAAAATCGCTAATCCTGATTATCCTAGTAAGGATAACGGGTCAAACTGTTTAAAATATTGAATTGTCATCGGTCCTTAATAAGTATGCCAAATTTCGAGTTAATCCGACGTTTTGAAGGGGGTCAAAATCATGTTCAAAGATTCGCTTACATACTAACATACTTACATACATACTCGTACGTCTGAAGCTAATAAAAAGCGTGTAAAAAGCAAAATGTTACATTAAGTAGGTATACAATATACAGTAGACAGTATAAGTTATTACTGTCCTGTCCTGCAGTCATGTAGGGCGCTGCACGTAAAGTCGATTGCTTTCATACAATTTTGTCATACAAATATGTATTTAATTTACCATTTACAATACGAATAATCCTAACGGGCAATGGTCAAGAATTTCCAACTTTATAGGGCTTCTGAGAATAACGTTACAATTATTTCCTTTCCGGGAGTAAAACATTCTCTCTATGACTTTCTCCGGGCCATGTTCTAGCAGCTGCCGCGATTTAAAAACCAAGAAAGATTAAATGTTCTGAATGAATTTAAAAACCAATTTGAAATTCTCTTCAAAGTTTACATGTTTCTAAACTTCGTATTCGTTGTATCCATTTAAAATAAATAAATTAAAAAAAAAAATCATTTTTGCCTTTAGTGCAATAATTGGTAAGATATTATACTCGTAGAACGAAATCAATGGCAGAACCAATAATCATCTTTCTGAATGAACACCTGACAATGAATCTCTTCCCACTGTGAATTCTAACAGTGAGAAGAGATTCAATTTTCAAGATTAATTCAATGAATAGAATTATTTATATTTATAGGGCTTCTGAGAATAACGTTACAATTATTTCCTTTCCGGGAGTAAAACATTATCTCTATGACTTTATCCGGGCCATGTTCTAGCAGCTGCCGCGATTTAAAAACCAAGAAAGATTAAATGCTCTGAATGAATTTAAAAACCAATTTGAAATTCTCTTCAAAGTTTACATGTTTCTAAACTTGTCTCACTGTGAATTCTCACAGTGAGAAGAGATTCAATTTTCAAGATTAATTCAATGAATAGAATTATTTATCTATCGTAATAATTGTAGTTAACAGTGTAGTGACAAAATTCAATAAACTCGGTTTATTTTAACGTTTAAACTATCGTCATTTTAACTATAGGTACATGACACGTATTATTATACTTGTTATTTATTTTAACACGTGAGTTTACCTGGTGGTTATGTATAGTTAAAACTCGGTTTATTAACCACATTTACTAATTTTATACAGTCGGTGGTGAAATTGTGGGACGAACATCAAAAACGTGCACATTAACACTAGCTAACTTAAAATTGAATAAGTACTGACGAACATACTATAACTCGTTAGGTCAGGGCTTTCATATTCGCTTTAAACATTCGCTACAAAATATTTGCACTATAATTGCAAATTTAATTTTACATTACAAATTACTGAAATTATATTCAATTAATGAAATTTATGAAAACTACTCAATACTGACCGGGTTTGACCGATTTTGTATTTAAAAAGTTATAGTTTAAAAAAAAGCGCCAGTGCCGTCCCTTTATTCTATTTAAAGTAGACTGAGTGCTTGGATGTACTTTACTCAATTTTATCTCCAAGATGAAAATCCAATATTGAAAATCTAATAAGATGGGAAACGATGGGAAATATCTAGAACTGCTAAATAGGAATAGAAAGTCTTTATTCGAATAAAGTTTTACGAGTGCTTGATTTGTTAATTGAATCTGCCAATGCCCATTCTACCGAAAAGAAACAGCAAGCAAGCGCATTCATACTATCCATATCCTCCATACTTATTTTTATACTATATTATATATATACTATATAATATTATAAATGCGAAAGTGTGTCAGTCTGTCTGTCTGCTACGCTTTCACGGCCCACCTGTTCAACCGATTTTGATGAAATTTTGTGCAGGTTGTATCCCGGGGAAGGACATAGGCTATCTTTCTGTCGAGGAAAATTAAAGAGCTCCAGCGGGAATCCAAAAAACTTAATCCACGCGGACGAAGTCGCGAGCATTATCTAGTCCTTTCATATAAGGCTTAATATAACGGTATACTACTAAAGAAAACTTCTGAGCATTATAATATTGTAAACTGTCTGTAGTACTAGTCTATAAATATTTAAACCCGCTTTATTTAACAAAAAATATATTGACGTGTCAATAACAGAGATTCTTTTTTAATCTGTATAAAAGCTGGTCGTTTTTCCGCCTTTATTCCTTGACCACAATGGAAAATTGAATGGTGTATGTATAGATAGTTTGTAACAAATGAAGGTCCCATATAATACCATATACTTAGTATATATAGGGATAGGTAGATTACATACCGAAACCTATCCCAGTCTATTGTTATATTTTATACAGATAAAAATACAAAATAAATGTTATTTTTAGCACATATTGATAATTTTCTAACACTTTTTATACTGAGGTAGAAAATCTGGTCAAGTGCGTGTCACGCAATAAGGTACAGTTCCGTAGTCATGTTACTAGCCAAAGCGGTCATTATTTCGTAAACGTTAGTCTTTTTCCAAGAAACCTCGTTATAATTTTAAAATTCCTTATCGACGCAGCGGTAAACCAAAATTTTTTCAGCTTTCTTACGGATATGATTTATGAATACAAAGAATTATTATTATTTTGTGTGAACTTGTGCCTTAGAAAATGTTCCGTTACCCTTTTACTGCTGCTTTTCTCTTTATATTTAGTACAAATGGCAGAGGCATCAAGGTATTCTGGGCAGCCAGATAATTCCATATTAATGGCGTCCAGACGTTTCCCACACTGATAATTTAGCATAACGTATGGTCTAAATCATGATTATTTTATTTTGCTCAGCTACTAAGCAAGTTCTGCTAACGTGCATTCATATACTTAATAACAATTTGCTGCAAAAAACTTGACTAAATTGCCTACATCACATTATAAAAACCTAGAACTAAAATTTAGGTTACCTAAACAACCTTTATTTTTTTAAGAAATAAGTACCATACATGACTGTTGAATTCTCTAACGCGTAGCGGTTTTTGCGCTATATATACTGTAAAACAGATTTATTTCTACAGAATTTGGGTTGCAATGGTAGCTAAAGATATGCCTACGCAGATAGATTTCTATGATTGTTTCAGTAAATATTTTTAGAATATCGCCAATGCGACAAGTATATAAATGGGGATGTGGGGAAAGAAGTCGCCCGCCCCGGTCGACGCGACGCGACTTTTACCGACAGTTCGACGTCGTCTTTTTCACTCTAATACCGTATACAGAAAGCTTTTTCTGACCGGCTCAAGATGTGGGGAGACCTTTAACCACTATTCACTAACAAAAATCGCTTCATTCTAAGACTCGAGCCGTTACATAAGTTTCCCTTTCAACGGTGGCTATCTGTTAGCTCCAGCGTAAGGAGGAAAAATACAGGCCACGCGGAGGTAAATAATGTTTATTATAAAAATATTTTACAATCTCCGCACAATTTCTGCTAAACTTTATAAACCACATCGTGCGCTTAGAATCCACAACCACAACTAAGTAACAATTAAACTATAAGTTTATTTTTAATTTAGAATGATATTCTCACGCTTTACTAAATCGTCATAGATATATACACATTTATAAAGGACGTCCGTTTAAAAAAATTTAGTTTGAGAAAATAATAAATAAGGTTTTTCGAGTTATTTTTATTGGCTCTTCCTAAAGTTTAAGTCCTCATATTTACGAATTTGTATAATATTATTTAATACTTAATACATATTCGAAATGTACCTACTTGTAGTTTGCAGCGATATGCTTAAGTAAAGCGCGCGTTAACAGCGCGTGAAATAGTCTCTATAAGTTAATGTCAAAGCAAAAATACTTTGTCATAGAATTAAGCATTAGTTTTTTTTTTTTTTTTAATCTTTATTTATTTTATAGGGCTTTTATACAATATGTATATGACAGTCCTATTGTAGCTTATCCATTATTTTTAACTATTCCACTTAATTTATTTTAGTACACATAAATTCTAATTATGTATCTATTCTATTTTTTATGCTATTAATATATTTTTTTTTTTTTATTGCGTGATAGGCTTGCGCTTGACGACAATCATGCTTAGTGCAAAGCAATGATGAGGTCTAGGTTGGAACGCGCTTGCCTAGAAGATGCCTATTCACTCTTGCCTTGAAGGTACTTAAGTTATAAGTGGCAGGAAACACGTGCGCTGGGAGGGTGTTCCACACCCTAGCGGTTCGTATCAGAAACGTGGAGCAAAAACGCTTCGTGCGAGCAAATTGGACGTCAACCACATAAGGGTGCCAACGCTCACGGTTTCTCGCTGTTCTGTGGTAGAACGGAGAAGAAGGAACAAGGTTATGAAGTTCCAGAGCACACTCGCCATGGTATATCCGATAAAAAACCGATAAGCAGGCGACATTGCGTCGGTGTTGTAGACTGAGCAATTTCGCCTGCGTGAGTGATTGATCGCCAATTATTCTTCGGGCCCGGCGATCTATCGAGTCTAATTTATCGAGTTGGTACTTGGCGGATCCATCCCAAAGGTGGCAGCAGTACTCCATTCCAGAACGAACTTGTGCCTGATAAAGAGTGAGGCGCTGTTCCGGCGTGAAGTACCGCTTTACCTTGTTCAGGATACCAAGTTTTTTGGCAGCTGTTTTGGCCTTTGACTCGATACATTTCCCGAAATTGAGGTTGGGAGAGATGTCAATACCCAAGAGCTCAATGTTATCACTAATCGGTACTGATATACCATGGAAAGTTGGAGCCAAGGTGAAGGGGCTCCTCTTTGCGGTAAATAAACACGCTTGTGTTTTGGTGGCGTTAAACTTGACTAGGTTGGCGTCACCCCAATCGGACACCTCCTTAAGAGTCGAGTTAACGCGATCCACCAAGGCCTCTCTTTGCTCAAGTATCTCAGAAGCACTGGCTCGAGAACTGGACATGTATCTCTCCGTAACAGTGCTGTCATCAGCGTACCCAAAGATACCGGGTTTTAGGAGATCGTTGATGTGCAGCAGGAAAAGTGTTGCGGAGAGAACAGACCCCTGAGGAACACCGGCATTGACAGCCATTAGGTCAGAGGAGCAGCCGTCGACGACCACCCGGAATGACCTGTCACTCAGGAAATCAGATATCCAGTTGCAGAAACCAGTGGGAATCCCGTACGCAGGGAGCTTGCTGAGAAGACTGCCGTGCCAGACCCGGTCAAATGCCTTCGATATATCGAGAGAGACAGCAAGTGCCTCGCCGTGCTTCTCGATGGCTTCGCCCCAAGTATGTGTGGCATACACTAGGAGATCTCCAGTAGACCGATTTTTCCGAAAGCCGTACTGACGGTCTGACAGAAGATCGTTTTCTTCTAGGTATGCCAGGAGCTTGTTGTTAAGCACACGTTCCATACTCTTGCAGAGAATAGATGTGATGGCAATAGGTCTGTAATTGGCCGGATCAGCACGAATCCCCTTTTTCAGTACTGGCTGCACATTTGCAACTTTCCACGACTTGGGGACTTGAGCAGTTTCAAGAGAGAGGCGAAACAAGCGTGTTAGCACATATAAAAGTTAAATAGGATTTTAGCTGAAACGGATTCCGGTTCAGATAAAATGCTATTTAACCACCCAATATTATAATTGTTTAAATTCAGTGCTGACAGAGCTTGTTCCCTCAGACTGTTGTTCTGAACACATTCCATTAATTAGTTATTATCATGCTCCAACGTAATATCGCATTGAATCATACTAATATTATAAATGCGAAAGTGTGTTTGTTTGTTGGTTTGTTGGTTTATTGGTTTGTTGGTTTGTACTTCAATCACGTTGCAACGGAGTAACGGATTGACGTGATTTTTGGCATGGGTATAGTTGAGGACCTGGAGAGTGACATTCCTTGTATCCCGGAAAATTAAAGAGTTCCCGCGGGAATCAAAAAAACTTTAACCACGTGGACGAAGTCGCGGGCATCAACTAGTATCTAATAAACCTAAAGTCGTATGAGTGTATCGCGCAATGCATTTGTCACAAACCTACCTATTATCACATAATACGAATACAAAATGAGCATTTTCAATGCAATAATCGTGAAAATTGTGTGTGGATAACAGTATAGAGTGCAATAACACGAGTTTGCGGACTGCATGCCGTGTAAGGCTAAACTACAGACTGAAAAAAACCGTTTATTTTAATATTTTTGTATTCTGTAATATGAATTTCGTCTGGTTATCGTACAAAAAAAGATCCTCCTCCTTACGTCGTATTCCCCATTACTGAGGGTCGTGACCTCTTCCACCAATAATCCTTCTATGAACGATGTCGCGCCATTTTGCTCGGTTTTTTGCGACATGCAGGGCTTCGAGGACCTTGCTATCGAGAGCGGTGCGGATTCGATCTGACCAACGCATCGGGCTACGTCCCCGAGGTCTCTTTTTGTCCACTTTGCCAGTAATGACAATCTTTTGAAGATTGTGCCGCTCCCTTCTGGCAATGTGGCCGAAATAATCAAAGATCCTCTGGAAACAGGTGGTAGTGGTGACTGGTGACAGTGGATCGATGCGTTGGTTCTGTGTGCTGTCCAAATTATCCGAAGCATTCTCCTCCAGAACCACATCCCGAGAACGTCAATACGATATCGGGAATATAAGTGAGCGAACAAGACAATATAAATAATCAACCAATATTTTCCCGTATTTAAAATTCAGTCAAAATTGAAATTTAATATTCATCTCATATCTTTTATATTAGGTACAAAACAACTGCAATTTGATTTACCATGGAAACATAAAGTCAATTACGTAACGGAGAAAGTTTGAATAAATTTTCATAACCCGGGCCTTTATTGTATGAAAATTAATTCTAAAGAAGGTAAACTCCAAAAATGCACAGCATGTTATTTTACACCATTGGAATTTGTGTCGTTCGTTATTTTCATTATTCATTATTTTAAGCGCTCTTATCACTTGAAGTATACCTGAATAAACGGCGTTTTTGATGTAAGTACTTGCATGAGTTGCAACCAAATAAACATCAACCTCTTTATCTCTGGCTCTGTACTAATTGGCAAGCGCTTGCACAAATAAATTTAAATGCCTAGTTCCAAAATTATACTGATCGTGTTCTATCAAATAAAGATATTAATTTGTTAATGAGATCCTTGCAAGATCTTCGCATATTTGGTCTAAGACAATAAGACATCCTCCTAACCATGGCCAGAGTTAGCAAATCATAGATGATTGCGATCATTAAACTGTATCAATCATTTTATCATAATAAAGCTTGGATCTATTAACTCAATTTGTTGATATATGCCATAAATTGCTACAAAATTATTTTGAAAGGAATACCCACTTCACCCTGTAACGTAAAATGGGGAACTAAAAAAATATTTGAAGGAGTTCCATAATTTAAAAACCCATATCAACCTGGACCAAAAGAAAAACTAATATTATACTAAAGACAAACTACTTGACCGTTGTCGACGCTTGTCGACGATATGCTTTTTATACGACTGTCTGAAAAAAGGAGTATATTGTTTTCAGGGTTCATGTATGTATGTATGTATGTGAGTTTGTATATTCCATCATAACTTCTACACGCCTGAACCGATTTTGATAAATGAGGTATCTTTAGAATCCCTAGCTTATTCCGGGTGACATAGGCTAGTAAAATTAAAAAAAAATTATGGGGTGACCATGGTCTCGCATTAAATACTAAAGTTGAAAAAAAATATTCGAAAATAAGATTAATTACTATATAATCATCACCTAGAAAATGATGAGTCGATTCCAAAGGTAATTCAATACGGGCGACGGCAGAGCAGTCGTATTTTTTAATAATTTTAATTATATTCACTTGTTCACGTCTTCCGCCATTACCTACTATATTACTAATATTACAATCATAATTATATTTTATGATTTTATCTTGTTCTTCAGGCTCTTATAATCTCTTTTCTATAATTTAATAAAAGGCGAAGGTTCGCGAAAATCCATTATCTAATTCAGTTAAATCAACTCTGTCATAAAAAGGATCTACCAACCTTCTATTGTCTGTGTCAATAGAATCCCACAAAAAGTACAAATAAACCTCCTATTCATATATCTGTCATATATTCATATATATATATATATATATATATATATATATATATATATATATATATATAATATGTATATATATTTATACCATACCAAGGTCCTTATATCTATAATCAGACTGAAAAGGGATAACGATTATTGTGATTCGGAAAATTTCAAGATTTTTTTCACTTGAAAATATTATTATTATTTACTAGCTGATGCCCGCGACTTCGTCCGCGTGGATTAAGTTTTTTTGGATTCCCGCGGGAACTCCTCAATTTTTGCAGCGTGATTGAAGGACAAACCAACAAACAAACTGAATTTCGCATTTATAATATAAGTATGATTCTGGTAAAGTTTTGAAGCCATTATTAAGAGAAGTTGTATTGATATAATTCGTACGTACGTGGAGAATAATTTGGAAGATTTGTAAATATCGCAACCTACAAATGCTAGATACAGACACCACATAGATTACACACACCTACTGTGGCGGATTATAGCAAATTAAACTTCTAGTTCTTTCACTATCACGGACTTCCGCAAAGTACCTAATGCCTAACGCCTGCTTCTATCCAATATTTTTATAATAAGTAATTATATACGACGACCTCCGTGGCGCAGTGTGTAGCGCTGTTGCCTTAACGTGTGGAGGTCTCGGGTTCGATCCCCGGCAGGGTCAATTCAGGAATTTATAATTTCTGAATTTTCCCCGGTCTGGCCTGGTGGGAGGCTTTGGCCGTGGCTAGTTACCACCCTACCGGCAAAGACGTGCCGCCAAGCGATTTAGCGTTCCGGTACGATGAAACCGAAGGGGTGTGGGTTTAATATAACCGCCATGCCCCTAACAGGTTAGCCCGCTACCATCTTAGACTGAATCATCACTTACCATCAGGAGTGATGGCAGTCATGGGCTAGCTTGTACTGGATAAAAAAAAAATATACGTTTATGTCTTACGTTAAAATATCGAGTTGTCTCATATTGATGAATTGTACGTTTTCCCAAGTGCGTCATACGCATAAGAAAACCCATTGGAGCAAAAAAGTGTCATAAATATAAATCGAAGTTTGAAAGATGTAATCTCTTTTTTTACGAAGAAACCATATGATTTTATTTATTTTTTATTCGGTAAAATATATTATGATGCATATATTATCCGAATTCAATATCATATAAACTTAATTAACTAAAGAATTGTCCATGGAACAAAGGATAGATTTAATATAGTATTGCCAATGATAGTATTTTTTTTTTAATTCCACTACAATTAAGCCCTTGACTGCGATCTCACCTGATGGTAAGTGACGATGCAGTCTAATATGGCAACGAGCTAACCTGTTATGAATATGACAGTTCTATTAAACCCATACCCCTAGGCGGTTTCGACACGGCATCGTACCGGAACGCTAAATTCGTCTAAAACGTCTTTGTCGGTAGGGTGGTAACTAGCCACGGCCGAAGCCTCCAACCAGACCGGACCAGAGAAAATTCAATAATTATAAATTCCCAAATTGACCCTGTCGGGAATCGAACCCGGGAGCTCCCACGTTAAGAATACAGCGCTCAACACTGCGCCAGGGAGGTCGTTTTAAAATGTTAAACATACGAGTATTATTATGATGGAAATGAAGGGATATAGGTACCTAGTTTATAATAATATATATAGAGCTTTATTTACTTAAATAAAATTATCATGGTAATCAACAGTATGTTTCTTCGTCCACCTATGCGCATGAATGGTAGAATGTATCCAGGAGTTGACCTCTACGGAGGACACTAGCGTCACAATAGAAGGCCCCCCTTCAATTTCACAGTCTTCTGACTTCCAAGACGAAATTATACCCCACAGTACACCATTCAGGACTACTGGTGCACCAATTTCTCTCTGAAAAAAAAACCAGTCTATTGCGATTCAAACTCGCGCACAAATGATTCCGTACCACTACACAATATAACTTATTTTAGTAAATAATATATAGGAGTCCACAGGTGACCGGAGGGCTGGCAGTTATCTCGGCCAACATATAAGTTTGGCTATTCAGCGAGGTAACGCAGCCAGCATTCTGGGCACATTGCCTTATTGCAGTGGAATAGATGATATTTTTAATGTTTAGTTTTTAGTTTCCTTTTTTTTTTTTTTACTTTAGATTTAATTTAGATTTTAATTTTTCATGTATATATTTAGTACCTATTTAATATATATAGGTAGGTACAATTTTTTTACATCAATGAGTAAATAACAAGAAAGATGTCATAATAGGCTTAGCTTTCCGTACTCATAGCTAAACTGAAAGCGCTAAAGTGGTAGCGCCTGATAAACAATTCGACATATGTGTACGGAACCCTAATTAACAATTTTCGAACTTTTTCTAATTAGATTAGGTGAGTTAGATTCGAGGTCAACGAGAAGTACCTACCCTGTGTCTGTAGGTTTCGATTTATTGGCGAATGTCAAAATATGCGGCATAAACGTTTGATTGCGTTGACTTCGAAGCTTGATTTCTTTACAGCTCCAAGAGACCGTAGATCTAAATATTTGCCATTAATTTCAACTTAATACCTCCTCTCGTTCCCGAAAAAAAGAGAGGTTACAGATAAACAGACAGAGAGGAAGTGAAGCTATAAGAGTTCTTTTTTTCCTCTTGAGGTACGTTGAGCTAAAAATAACCTTATCCGTCTTATGTTCGAACAACATATTACCTGGCAGGGATTAGTTGCAATATTAGGGTCCAAACACATAAAAGACTTGGTATTGTTGTGATCAGGAACCATCGTGTCCATTTCCTCAGAACACACTTCAGGATCGGTCGGGTGTAAATGCGACACGGTGAGCATGCGACGTCGCCTTATTTGCTCTAATGATTCTCGGTGACTTGCACTTAGATTTTGTTGCTAAAATTTAACAAGGGCGTGAATTTCGATATCGAATTTTCCATGTTATAATTACGAGCTGCCATGGCGGCTACGCTCCTGGGAATTTAGAAAAATACGGCATTTTACTTTGTCTACATTATATTAGATCGGGAACCTCTGTGCAAAATTTCAACTTTCTGAAAGAAATCGGCTAACAGAGTGAGTAATGCAAGGGGTCATGATCATCAGCGCTGAGCACACACACACACCCACACATACATCCACACACACACACACACACGCACACACACAGAGAGAGAGAGAGACAGAGAGAGAGAGAGAGTGGAAAATTAAAGCACCAGTAGACTATCAAAGTACCTGATACATTGGCCATGCGGTTACTATAAAATGTGAAGCGACGATTGTTCGAGGTTTTCTCTGAAGTCTTATAGGGTTTATACTTTGCGTAAGTCTTACAGCCTCAGGCAATTTTATAAGTGCCACATCAAAAAGCGGCTTACTGTCATCAAAATAAGGATGAATTTGAAAGTACTTGATGGGTGTAAGATACCCCCCTTTCTTATAATTAGCGCTGCCAAGTCGCACCCGAAGAAATCGTGACGACTCTCTAATCCTGAAACAAATAATATTATCTTTTCATCTCCCGAACGTTGTGGCGTGATTTACGATCGAACTTGAGGGTTTTGATTTTAAGTTTAAGTAATTCTACAAGAAAGATGGTTATTTTTATTGGATTAGAAGTTCGAAAATCGTGATACGCTTCAGTTACATGCCGCGGTTCAGTTAAAACTTTTTGATTGAACTACAATGATATTTTGTAAAAAATATATCATATTATTTATATTATTTATCTGTAGTATGAGATCCGGATATACCACGACCTTCACCTATCTTTTTAATAGATGAAACCTACTTTTGATTTTTATTTAATAACTAGCTGATGCCCGCGACTTCGTACGCGTGGATCGAGGTTTTGTGGTTCCCGCGGGAACTCTTTAATTTTCCGGGATAAAAAGTAGCCTATGTGTTATTCCAGACTATAATCTATCTCTGTGCCAAATTTCATCCAGATCCGTTCAGTTGTTGGGGCGTGATTGAGTAACAAACATCCATCCACACATCCATACATCCAAACTTTCGCATTTATAATATTATAGTATATAGTATAGTATAGTATAGTATATAGTATAGTATAGTATATAGTATAGTATAGTATACTGTATATAGTATAGTAAGTATAGTATAGTAGAGTAAGAGTAAGATAGATAAATACGCCTCAAATAGATTGCCTATCAAAATTTTGATATATAATATAACTCAAGCGGTTCCGATCCGTTAAGCTACCTATGGACTACGGTAAGTTGGTAAGTTACCATTGTCCAGAGGTAACTTCACGGATCTGTTAACCGATTGGGTTGCGAATGTCGAACCACGTAATATAAAACTAGAAAATAGTGATAATACTGAATCTGCTATCCATGCTCACCAAAAACACAGTAAACAGATACAACCAGTATGGAAACTACCTAGAAACGTTGGAAACAGCTCACTCACACAAACGTGCGCATTGAACATGAGATGACGCGGCACTCACTACTGACAGCACTGCGACGAGCCCTTGGGGTCTCGTCGATGCGCACGTTTGTGTGAGTGAGCCTGTTTGATTGAGATATTAAATGTTGATTACAATGACATTTGTAAATAAACTGTTCTACTCACGTAAATAATGCATCAGCCCCTGTAAGCACCCAACTATCATCAATCAAAGCTCCGGCACTAATGTATGTAGTTTTTCTCAGTATTGCCACCATGTATGGAAAGTTGTTAATATCAGTCACCATAGTGTGTTCTTCCAGCGCTTTGGATTTATCTAGTAAGTCCGTTGTAGCACTTATTTTATTAATGAAAAGCGTTATTAAAGCGTAAACAGTGCGTAACTTATTGTAAATAATCATTTTTACGATAATTTGATTTAATTTACAAGTCGATCTCGTCGATCAGAAGTTGTAGTTTCAATTGATACATTTAATTTAATTCTAAAACGTTTTTTATGTTGCTACCAATGAAAAATATTGAACAGTATCTAAAGGTAAGAGATCCAAATACTGCTTAATGTACCTAATCTAGGAAGCAATGGTTAAGTTAGTCAGAAAAGTTAAACTAGCTCAGTTGGTCTGTATTTCGCAGTATCGGTTCGCCACCGCTAAGTTTGATTAGTATTGGCAAGCGATAGCAATAGTTTATAAACACTTGACTTGTTACGTATACTGGATCGCAGCAGTTTCTGGTTCAAAGCATAGCTCACCATTTAGGAAAACGCTATTTAAACTAAGACCGCTATTTAACGAGCATGACCAAATACTACACGATTTAAACGACTTGATATGCAAGATTACAAAATCGGTTGATCCGACAGAACAAAACTACTTTTTTCATCGTACAAGTGATATCAGTGCCAAGGTGTCCTCATCTAAGTAGCGTCAGTCGTTTGACGAGCGCTGTTGCCTTAATGTGCGGAGGTCCTGGGTTCGATCCCCGGCAGGGTCAATTTGGGAATTTATAATTTCTGAATTATCCCTGGTCTGGCCTGGTGGGAGGCTTCGGCCGTGGCTAGTTACCACCCTACCGGCATAGACGTGCCGCCAAGCAATTTAGCGTTCCGGTACGATGCCGTGTAGAAACCGAAGGGGTATGGGTTTAATATAACTGCCATGCCCCTAACAGGTTAGCCCGCTACCATCTTAGACTGCATCATCACTTACCATCAGGTGAGATCGTAGTCAAGGGCTAGCTTGTAGTGGATAAAAAAAAAGTCGTCAATCAATATGGTTTTATCCACAGAACAGGAAATCTAATATGCTTAACTGCCGTCAAGTTATGCCACCAAGATACAGTTTTTCCTCTGAAAATATTTTTCTTTCTTTTCCTACTAGGATTCCTCATGTGCTATTTTATTTTGAATACGTTATAGTAGCGAAACTTTATAAGGTTTCTTGCCAAAGGAAAGGATTTTATTTCTGCTACAAAGTGAGAAAAACAGAAATATTAGTGGACAAGGAATCACTTATCTCTATAAGAGATCTCTACCAGTGACCCTTGGCAGTGAGAAAGGTTGTGAAGGAAGAATAGGTTTTTTTTTTATCCACTACAAGCTAGCCCTTGACTGCGATCTCACCTGATTATAAGTGATGATGCAGTCTAAGATGGTAGCGGGCTAACCTGCATGGCAGTTAAATTAAACCCATACCCCTTTGGTTTCTACACGGCATCGTACCGGTACGCTAAATCGCTTGGCGGCACGTCTTTGCCGGTAGGGTGGTAACTAGCCACGGCCGAAGCCTCCCACCAGAATTTTAATTTATTTGGAGGAAACTTCATTATCGATAGAACTTTTGCTTGAATGTCTGTCGTGTTATAGCATCATGGTGAAACTACTGGACTGATCTGAATGAAACTTTGGCACATTTATAGCTTACTAGCTGATGCCCGCGACTCCGTCGTGGTTTAAGTTTTTCTATTCCCGCAGGAGGATAAAAAGTAGCCTATGTACTCGTAACTCTCCAGGTCCTCAACTATACCTGCCAAAAATCATGTGGATCCGTTGCTCCGTTGCGGCGTGATTGAAGGACAAACCAACAAACCAATAAACCAACAAACCAACAAACCAAGATGATATGATAATATTAGGTAAATATATTCAGGATATTTTTTGTCCCGAAAAATTGAGTACCTTTTTGATAAGGGTGGGGTGCGGGTTCGCGTCATGGTTGTTCCAAGTAACAGAATGGCAACCACATACAGTTTAGTTTCACTTATTTTCACTACAATATGCTAGCATCGTTCATATATTATCTTGTGAGGTAAGTTTTTTTGTAGCAGGACCCCGGACTATACATTATACTAACTCCATCAAATCTAAACTTTGATAATTATTTCTTCTTTGGAAAGGTTAATTCCGTGTCAATTTTATAATTGCGGAAGGACCTGGGAGCCCACCGCATTCTTATACCAAGAAAACCACTGCCATAATGGATTAATGGAAAGGGGTCACGACCCACAGCAATGAGGAATACGCCGCAGAGAGAGTTATGAATTAGGTCAATCTCGGAAGTGGAAGATGGAACTCCTCAACGGGCAACAAAAAGTACATGGTGATAAGTAGCTTTTCAACGTTTTTGGTAGTAGTACATAAAGGAACTCATGCCAAGCGAGGTCGGGTCATCTAGCTATAATTGTCTTCCTAGATGAATTTTATTGAAATTTTCTCAACAGAAAACCCCAATATTTCTATCTTGGCTCTTTATCTCATACAGCTTAAACTTCTAACAATATAAAAGCTACGATGTAGTGGACAAATAGCCACTATCTTAGCTTACACATGCACAACAACAAGTCGCAAAATAATAATAATTATTAGCTTTCATCTAAAACAAAAACCGACTTTAAAACTATACCTATAAGTACCAACTTAAGGCCCTGTGTAGCGTAAAAGGGGAGTTTTAAAAGCAGTGTATCCATCATAATGTATGCTTGTAAAAATAATGGGCTGTTTTCAAGACCTTTGAGCAGCCATTGACGCATCTCAAAACACAATTTAAAAAAAATATCTGCATTGAAATTTATTTTAAACATACTTCTTAATTTTCCTTTTAAAGCAATTTTTCTCCTTATTGAAACCAATAATTAGCTCTAGAAATATAAGATAAAATTCATATTTCTAAATCAAACACATTGTCGGTTTCATTTGTATTGAAAAGTAAATATTTTTTTTTTGCAAATTATTTCATGCCTTTTTTGCGACATGCGCTTTCTCGGTTTCACCCCTGCGCGCCTGTGTTTTTCCTCTCGTGAGCTCACAGCGCCTTAACTAAAAAGTAAAAAGCATTATCTGGGTATATATTTTTGTTGATTTTTGTTAATTTTCTCAAACAGCGCTGAATCAATTTCGATATAAGGGACCACCTCTGAAGTATGATCTACCAAACAAAAAAAGAATCATCAAAATTGTTTCATAATTGGCGGAATGATCGCGTAACATACATTCAAAAAAAACATACAGTCGAATCGAGAACCTCCTCCTTTTTTGAAGTAAGTTAAAAATGTTACCTTCACGGCTCCATGTAAATAGCCTTCAGTGCATATAGACTTTCCGCATGATCGGACAGCAATCAAGTTATTGGTGCACGGTCTCTCACCGGGGACTGCTGTGTACTCAGATGTTTGGTGTTTTGGCTCGTAAAAATATTGCTTTACGAATGGTTCAAGATATTGCCACACTGAGAGCAAAATAAAGTCTCATGATTTAAAGCCCGAGAGCCTTAGGCCCGTATTAATAAACCGATATCAGCTAAGAACCAATTCTCAAGTATTGGTCAATCTATGCTTAAGACCGGTTTTTACCATAGAGTGTCCGATGATTTGATAACCTGTTCTTAGCTGATGTCGGCTTATTAATAAGGGCCTTAAGGCCATCTTGCACAAAACTGAATTTACTATTTAAATTTATGAATGAATGAATGAATGAATATACTTTTATTGTACACCACAAAGGATACACACACAACACAGCACACAACAGTAAACTTAGCTAATCACAAGTAAGTATACAACTTGGCGGCCCTATCGCTACATAGCGATCTCAGGCAGCCAATGGTGTAAAAGGACATAGCTACAAATACAACAGATAGATGGTGCAGAAATAATAAAATAAATAAAAATATTAAAATATAAAATGCATGAAAAGAACAGATAATTATAGCAAATTAACTTTTGACGGGTTGGTGCAAGTGGACCTTAGTGTAGGTACTCAATCTTTATTTCGATGGCAGCAAAGTAGAAGAAGACATCTACAAAATCGCAATTTTACAGGAGAGCGCATTTAGTAAAAATTAGTAGCCATTTTGAGAATAATGGACCGATTAGCATGAAATTTTCTATGACGCATTAAAATAATCTCCTTTATTGGTTGTATGACAGGTTGAATCGATATATCGTTGTTTTAATGAAATAATGTAGATGTCTTCATTTACTCTGAAAAAACTTCGACGTAGAAGAAGACGTCTGCCTGATATCCGTTTATGCGTTGTGATAAAGCGCCTTTCCATCTAAAATACCAAATAAACTAAGATAATACTCTCCAGTCATATTTTTAAGGATATTTAAAGAAAATCTAAGCATCATACAAACAATAATCCCTATTTTTTTTTTGCCAAATTTTGTAGATGTCTTTATTTAGCTACTTTGCATTTAACACACTTTGCACATTATTAAATGAGTTATCTACCATTAAACTCTATCATTAAACTAATTTATTAAGGTTCCGAATCACGCAATATATTATATATTTTTAAATAAAAATGCTTTATATTACTATGTTTTATTTATTTACAAAAGGTCTTTCTTAAAGAAAACTATGAAATGTATATTAGTCAACAATCACTAAATTTTAATCAAGTGACGGATGACTTTGTCTACGTTTCAAATCATTTGTCGATGCTCCGAAGTAAAGGCGGACAAATTCAAATGTCCGTTTCTACTGCGATGTTTTTTTTAAATCGAGTGTAGATGACTTCATTTACGTGCCAGATTTTCTTCATTATTTTGAATTTTAAAATAATTTTAATGCAGACTTGTAGATAGGGTTAATATGAGCTCATTTTTGTGAAAAAAAGATTTTTGCAAAAATGTAGATGTCCGTATCTACTTTGCTGCCATCGATTTTATTAATTAAATGCAAAGCTACCTTTTGAATTTACCTTCTCGTACTATCATAATATAACATACAAATTGTGTCTGGTTGATCAGAAAATTAAAGTGAACCCATTTTGAGATGTTCGAACCAGAAATGAAAACAATATGAGGATTTCTAATCCTGTGGTCCATAGAATACTGCAAGCCACGTAATATAAAACTAGAAAATAGTGATAATACTGAATCTGCTATCCATGCTCACCAAAAACACAGTAAACAGATACAACCAGTATGGAAACTACCTAGAAACGTTGGAAACAGCTCACTCACACAAACGTGCGCATTGAACATGAGATGACGCGGCACTCACTACTGACAGCACTGCGACGAGCCCTTGGGGTCTCGTCGATGCGCACGTTTGTGTGAGTGAGCCTGTTTGATTGAGATATTAAATGTTGATTACAATGACATTTGTAAATAAACTGTTCTACTCACGTAAATAATGCATCAGCCCCTGTAAGCACCCAACTATCATCAATCAAAGCTCCGGCACTAATGTATGTAGTTTTTCTCAGTATTGCCACCATGTATGGAAAGTTGTTAATATCAGTCACCATAGTGTGTTCTTCCAGCGCTTTGGATTTATCTAGTAAGTCCGTTGTAGCACTTATTTTATTAATGAAAAGCGTTATTAAAGCGTAAACAGTGCGTAACTTATTGTAAATAATCATTTTTACGATAATTTGATTTAATTTACAAGTCGATCTCGTCGATCAGAAGTTGTAGTTTCAATTGATACATTTAATTTAATTCTAAAACGTTTTTTATGTTGCTACCAATGAAAAATATTGAACAGTATCTAAAGGTAAGAGATCCAAATACTGCTTAATGTACCTAATCTAGGAAGCAATGGTTAAGTTAGTCAGAAAAGTTAAACTAGCTCAGTTGGTCTGTATTTCGCAGTATCGGTTCGCCACCGCTAAGTTTGATTAGTATTGGCAAGCGATAGCAATAGTTTATAAACACTTGACTTGTTACGTATACTGGATCGCAGCAGTTTCTGGTTCAAAGCATAGCTCACCATTTAGGAAAACGCTATTTAAACTAAGACCGCTATTTAACGAGCATGACCAAATACTACACGATTTAAACGACTTGATATGCAAGATTACAAAATCGGTTGATCCGACAGAACAAAACTACTTTTTTCATCGTACAAGTGATATCAGTGCCAAGGTGTCCTCATCTAAGTAGCGTCAGTCGTTTGACGAGCGCTGTTGCCTTAATGTGCGGAGGTCCTGGGTTCGATCCCCGGCAGGGTCAATTTGGGAATTTATAATTTCTGAATTATCCCTGGTCTGGCCTGGTGGGAGGCTTCGGCCGTGGCTAGTTACCACCCTACCGGCATAGACGTGCCGCCAAGCAATTTAGCGTTCCGGTACGATGCCGTGTAGAAACCGAAGGGGTATGGGTTTAATATAACTGCCATGCCCCTAACAGGTTAGCCCGCTACCATCTTAGACTGCATCATCACTTACCATCAGGTGAGATCGTAGTCAAGGGCTAGCTTGTAGTGGATAAAAAAAAAGTCGTCAATCAATATGGTTTTATCCACAGAACAGGAAATCTAATATGCTTAACTGCCGTCAAGTTATGCCACCAAGATACAGTTTTTCCTCTGAAAATATTTTTCTTTCTTTTCCTACTAGGATTCCTCATGTGCTATTTTATTTTGAATACGTTATAGTAGCGAAACTTTATAAGGTTTCTTGCCAAAGGAAAGGATTTTATTTCTGCTACAAAGTGAGAAAAACAGAAATATTAGTGGACAAGGAATCACTTATCTCTATAAGAGATCTCTACCAGTGACCCTTGGCAGTGAGAAAGGTTGTGAAGGAAGAATAGGTTTTTTTTTTATCCACTACAAGCTAGCCCTTGACTGCGATCTCACCTGATTATAAGTGATGATGCAGTCTAAGATGGTAGCGGGCTAACCTGCATGGCAGTTAAATTAAACCCATACCCCTTTGGTTTCTACACGGCATCGTACCGGTACGCTAAATCGCTTGGCGGCACGTCTTTGCCGGTAGGGTGGTAACTAGCCACGGCCGAAGCCTCCCACCAGAATTTTAATTTATTTGGAGGAAACTTCATTATCGATAGAACTTTTGCTTGAATGTCTGTCGTGTTATAGCATCATGGTGAAACTACTGGACTGATCTGAATGAAACTTTGGCACATTTATAGCTTACTAGCTGATGCCCGCGACTCCGTCGTGGTTTAAGTTTTTCTATTCCCGCAGGAGGATAAAAAGTAGCCTATGTACTCGTAACTCTCCAGGTCCTCAACTATACCTGCCAAAAATCATGTGGATCCGTTGCTCCGTTGCGGCGTGATTGAAGGACAAACCAACAAACCAATAAACCAACAAACCAACAAACCAAGATGATATGATAATATTAGGTAAATATATTCAGGATATTTTTTGTCCCGAAAAATTGAGTACCTTTTTGATAAGGGTGGGGTGCGGGTTCGCGTCATGGTTGTTCCAAGTAACAGAATGGCAACCACATACAGTTTAGTTTCACTTATTTTCACTACAATATGCTAGCATCGTTCATATATTATCTTGTGAGGTAAGTTTTTTTGTAGCAGGACCCCGGACTATACATTATACTAACTCCATCAAATCTAAACTTTGATAATTATTTCTTCTTTGGAAAGGTTAATTCCGTGTCAATTTTATAATTGCGGAAGGACCTGGGAGCCCACCGCATTCTTATACCAAGAAAACCACTGCCATAATGGATTAATGGAAAGGGGTCACGACCCACAGCAATGAGGAATACGCCGCAGAGAGAGTTATGAATTAGGTCAATCTCGGAAGTGGAAGATGGAACTCCTCAACGGGCAACAAAAAGTACATGGTGATAAGTAGCTTTTCAACGTTTTTGGTAGTAGTACATAAAGGAACTCATGCCAAGCGAGGTCGGGTCATCTAGCTATAATTGTCTTCCTAGATGAATTTTATTGAAATTTTCTCAACAGAAAACCCCAATATTTCTATCTTGGCTCTTTATCTCATACAGCTTAAACTTCTAACAATATAAAAGCTACGATGTAGTGGACAAATAGCCACTATCTTAGCTTACACATGCACAACAACAAGTCGCAAAATAATAATAATTATTAGCTTTCATCTAAAACAAAAACCGACTTTAAAACTATACCTATAAGTACCAACTTAAGGCCCTGTGTAGCGTAAAAGGGGAGTTTTAAAAGCAGTGTATCCATCATAATGTATGCTTGTAAAAATAATGGGCTGTTTTCAAGACCTTTGAGCAGCCATTGACGCATCTCAAAACACAATTTAAAAAAAATATCTGCATTGAAATTTATTTTAAACATACTTCTTAATTTTCCTTTTAAAGCAATTTTTCTCCTTATTGAAACCAATAATTAGCTCTAGAAATATAAGATAAAATTCATATTTCTAAATCAAACACATTGTCGGTTTCATTTGTATTGAAAAGTAAATATTTTTTTTTTGCAAATTATTTCATGCCTTTTTTGCGACATGCGCTTTCTCGGTTTCACCCCTGCGCGCCTGTGTTTTTCCTCTCGTGAGCTCACAGCGCCTTAACTAAAAAGTAAAAAGCATTATCTGGGTATATATTTTTGTTGATTTTTGTTAATTTTCTCAAACAGCGCTGAATCAATTTCGATATAAGGGACCACCTCTGAAGTATGATCTACCAAACAAAAAAAGAATCATCAAAATTGTTTCATAATTGGCGGAATGATCGCGTAACATACATTCAAAAAAAACATACAGTCGAATCGAGAACCTCCTCCTTTTTTGAAGTAAGTTAAAAATGTTACCTTCACGGCTCCATGTAAATAGCCTTCAGTGCATATAGACTTTCCGCATGATCGGACAGCAATCAAGTTATTGGTGCACGGTCTCTCACCGGGGACTGCTGTGTACTCAGATGTTTGGTGTTTTGGCTCGTAAAAATATTGCTTTACGAATGGTTCAAGATATTGCCACACTGAGAGCAAAATAAAGTCTCATGATTTAAAGCCCGAGAGCCTTAGGCCCGTATTAATAAACCGATATCAGCTAAGAACCAATTCTCAAGTATTGGTCAATCTATGCTTAAGACCGGTTTTTACCATAGAGTGTCCGATGATTTGATAACCTGTTCTTAGCTGATGTCGGCTTATTAATAAGGGCCTTAAGGCCATCTTGCACAAAACTGAATTTACTATTTAAATTTATGAATGAATGAATGAATGAATATACTTTTATTGTACACCACAAAGGATACACACACAACACAGCACACAACAGTAAACTTAGCTAATCACAAGTAAGTATACAACTTGGCGGCCCTATCGCTACATAGCGATCTCAGGCAGCCAATGGTGTAAAAGGACATAGCTACAAATACAACAGATAGATGGTGCAGAAATAATAAAATAAATAAAAATATTAAAATATAAAATGCATGAAAAGAACAGATAATTATAGCAAATTAACTTTTGACGGGTTGGTGCAAGTGGACCTTAGTGTAGGTACTCAATCTTTATTTCGATGGCAGCAAAGTAGAAGAAGACATCTACAAAATCGCAATTTTACAGGAGAGCGCATTTAGTAAAAATTAGTAGCCATTTTGAGAATAATGGACCGATTAGCATGAAATTTTCTATGACGCATTAAAATAATCTCCTTTATTGGTTGTATGACAGGTTGAATCGATATATCGTTGTTTTAATGAAATAATGTAGATGTCTTCATTTACTCTGAAAAAACTTCGACGTAGAAGAAGACGTCTGCCTGATATCCGTTTATGCGTTGTGATAAAGCGCCTTTCCATCTAAAATACCAAATAAACTAAGATAATACTCTCCAGTCATATTTTTAAGGATATTTAAAGAAAATCTAAGCATCATACAAACAATAATCCCTATTTTTTTTTTGCCAAATTTTGTAGATGTCTTTATTTAGCTACTTTGCATTTAACACACTTTGCACATTATTAAATGAGTTATCTACCATTAAACTCTATCATTAAACTAATTTATTAAGGTTCCGAATCACGCAATATATTATATATTTTTAAATAAAAATGCTTTATATTACTATGTTTTATTTATTTACAAAAGGTCTTTCTTAAAGAAAACTATGAAATGTATATTAGTCAACAATCACTAAATTTTAATCAAGTGACGGATGACTTTGTCTACGTTTCAAATCATTTGTCGATGCTCCGAAGTAAAGGCGGACAAATTCAAATGTCCGTTTCTACTGCGATGTTTTTTTTAAATCGAGTGTAGATGACTTCATTTACGTGCCAGATTTTCTTCATTATTTTGAATTTTAAAATAATTTTAATGCAGACTTGTAGATAGGGTTAATATGAGCTCATTTTTGTGAAAAAAAGATTTTTGCAAAAATGTAGATGTCCGTATCTACTTTGCTGCCATCGATTTTATTAATTAAATGCAAAGCTACCTTTTGAATTTACCTTCTCGTACTATCATAATATAACATACAAATTGTGTCTGGTTGATCAGAAAATTAAAGTGAACCCATTTTGAGATGTTCGAACCAGAAATGAAAACAATATGAGGATTTCTAATCCTGTGGTCCATAGAATACTGCAAGCCACGGTAATGTATGTATAGAGTCCGCACACGAGCTCCGAGGAATCGGGATCTGAAAAAACGACGGCTGTACGTCACCCCCGATCGTTGCTCCATATCCAGCTCACTCCCAGCACTAGTTTCGAGCTTGACGCGTGTAATTTTGCGATAGCAGTATTGTTTTGTACTTTAAACAACTCTAGGTCATTACTTTAACATTCCATAGGATTCCTCGGAGCTCGCGGACTGTAAATGATGTATAGTTAAATTAAAACCCATTGATAAGAAACAATGTAACGCCCTCTCTGGCACTGCTAAGATACTGTTTAGAAAATTTACTCGCTTAGGCACCCACATCCATAGTCCGGACCCAAACCCTGTGATTGTCGAGGGATCATAATATCAGCTGTAGCAAGTCGTGGGTTTATGTAGGGTTCTCTGTAATATGGGAAAACCGAGTATTCATTGCTCTCGATAGATGTCGCCAGTTGATGGAAGACAGTTTTGGCTATTGTTTTGGTCTAGAAACACATCGAGCAAAAATCTGCATGAGTGAAATCTAACACTTACCATGGACAGACGTTTCAACTTTTGTAAGATGGCGAAATGGCATACAAAGTTTCCATTTTTTTAAAATTTGCCATAATATAAAACCTGACTTAAATTGAATCACTAATTGTAAAAAGGACACATGCCTAAGGGTACATGCGAGCGTAAAATCTTCAGGAAACGGTATAGTACAAAATATTTTACCATTAATCGATATTTTTTATCTTAAATCTTAGAAACTATACCGAAATAAAAGCTCTGGTGTGCTTTTTTATCCAGGAAATGTAGAAGTTTTGAAGTGTTAAATCTCGGCTAGGTATTAAAACTCACTCGAGTAAGATACAGCAATGGGTGTATATTAAATAATAATCAAACTTTTAAATCGTCATTTCTCAGTCATTTATTGATGTATTTGAAAAAAACCACTGATTTATTAGTTTTAATCTATATTTTACTTCTGTTGTGTTAAATATGATATTCACAACGTCATGAAACTTCTCCATTTAGGCATGTTGTCCTTACCCCTGAATCAAGGTGCTTTTCGTCTCAAGCAAAACTCTGTTCATCAGACTAGTTAGATTACGCAGAGAATCATGCACGCAGACGTTATGAAATTATCATAATTAACTTAATTAGTACAATACTTAATTTTATTTTTCTGCTAAACATGATACTGTGAGAGGACTACTCAGCGGACAAATCAAATTAGTGACAGATCACGTGATAATATGTGTTTGATCTGTGGACAGGCAATCAATCTATATACAGATCGCGCGCGAGTTGAATGCAGAGTAGTTAAATGTATGTGTCACGTGTCACCATACATTTACTCTGCATTCAACTCGCGCGTGAACTATAATATATAGTATAGGTATGTGCATGATAGTTCAAGAAAACAATTAAACAATCATAAATTTCAGTGCCAACTTTATTATAAAAAAAGATAGAGATGTATACACTTCTAAAATATAAATAAATAGAAACTTAGTTCTCTTTAGAAATAAATAAATAAATAGCAATTTATTTGCACATTTTTATACACGACATTGTTAAACTTAATTCTTATTATCCTTATAATATATCCAAATTGTTGACTAGAACTTATTAAATTAATACTTAACTTTAAATTTAACAGACGTTTGTACTTCCCGAATGTGTTTTATTAACTTTTCTATTTACAAGTATAAATTTAAAATAACCCCTAACAGTTTGAAGTAACAGGATACAAATTTCGTTTCGATATCAGACCTGTGAAAATTGTTTGCATCCCTTCATCGACTAGAAAAGAGCTGATGATCTTCAAACGGTTGAACCGATTCCCTTAAATCATAGCTAGGAAGCTATCATTCAAACACAAAATACTAAATCAAAATCGGTTCATCAGTTTGGAAGCCACGATGCCACAAGCAAACACGCAGATAAGTATACAAATACACACGTTAAAATAACAGAGATCAAAGAATTATCATATACCTATAAGACTGAGTTAAATTATCTTAGAAACACTAAAAAGACTTAAAAGATCTATCTAACTGCAGTAATATGGAGTCTTGTGATTTAATTAGTTTAATTGCGGGTTGTTACGTTCCCTCAAATATGGTCGAGCGAAGCAATGGCTGGATCATGCGTCATGCTCGTGAACGGGTGCCACCGGCGGGAATGGGGCTACTTTCTGTCTGCCCGTCTTTGACATGAATTGAATAAACAAATTTAAGAAATCCATTAAAAGTATGCTCCTGAAAAAAGCTTATTATACTGTTGAAGATTATGTAAATGATAGAGGAGCATGGATTTGATCGCTCCAGCAATGCTGGGGACAGCGGTTACTTATGTACACATTGATATAGTAATTGTAAATGAATTATTTAAAAAAAGCAACCACCGAGTTTCTTGCTGGTTCTTCTCGGTAGGAATGGCATTCCGAACCAGTGGTAGATTCACTTGACGATTCAAAAGTACTTGTAAAAGTTTATTTGAATAAAGAATATTTGATTTGATTTGATTTGAATTAGCTTTCAGCGTTAAACTTTTTTTATAATTACTTAAAAGTGCCCAAGTTATGTAGATCCTTTAAAACTGCACGGAGCAGCTAAATAGGGTTTACAAATTTAAATACCTTGGGGCTTGGGCACGTTGTAACAGACGATCAAATGGATGATGCGGACATGGAAAGGGAGCCCCTGCGCTCCGTTGTCAATCCGAGCGAATATGCTGTTCCGCAGGTTTGCCCGATGTACAGAGGCGGTGAAGATAACTCTTTTCAGAGCCTACTGTACATCCTTATACTCAGCGAACCTGTGGTTCCGGTATACGCAAAAGGCTTACCACGCACTGCGAGTCCAATATAATAATGCGTTCAGGGTGCCTAGGTTCTGCAGCGCGTCAGCGATGTTTTCCCAGGCGCAGACAGATAGCTTTGTTGCTATCTGGCGCTAGAAAACCGCATCACTGCTGTCCAGAGTCCGTGGAAGCAGCAACAGCATCCTGAATAGCATAGCAGGGAAAATGGATAGTCCTCTGGTGGGGAAACTCATACAGAGGACTAAATCCCTTTTAGTTTTTAGGTACTAACATAGATTAAGTTAAAATTGTTACTAACACCTTATATTTTAAGTACTAACATAGTTATTAGGATTATATGGTTACTAACAATAATGGACCATAAATGTTGTCTGTTTTAAATAAATTAAATTGAAATTGAAATTAAAAGAGAACAATAATAATTATCCGATTTAAAACCAGACTTACTATGAAACATAATAATGTACATTGACAACAGCACTACACGGCACATTAGGTACCATATAATTTAAGTACCTACCTGTATTACATACGACACGACTTAGATATGCAACCTACACCTACGTACTCTTATGTTCAGAAACTATTTCTAACGGTATGTCAAAAACGCAAAATAGAACCGTACTTCGTAGTCACAAACTAATAGATATCCACTGCTGAAAATAGATCGATGTCCTGCGCTGCGCCTTGTGAATCCACTACCCAAAGATGAGCCGATGACAATATAGTTCGTACAGGTAATTAATGCTTATTATAATAATTAATATTATGAACATTTAAACTAATTATAACAAGTAACTTTTTCTACACTCCATATTTTGATTGTACGGCGAATATCTGTCATAGTAGCTTTGCCCGTTATTTACACAAACATCGTATTTCAAACTACCTGAGTCTGCAAGTTGACAACCTTTATGAGACATGCGATTACACTTTTGGCCATTGAGGGGTGGTTGGTCACAATTTTGGCCGTTGAACGACGTGTGATCACATCTGTGGCCTTTACACGACATCCGTTCACATCGGTGGCCAATAAACGACATTCTATCACAATTATGACCTCTTGTGAGTGGCATATTATTAAAATTATGGGATCTTAATGAGGTATTCGGTGTATTAAAATTATGGGATCTTAATGAGGTATTCGGTGTATTAAAATTATGGGATCTTAATGAGGTATTCGGTGTACAAGTTTGGCCCTTTTCGAAGGATTGGTCGAACTTTCTTTTAGCTGTGGTGAGACGAGTCAAGGTGGTCGATGTCTCGTGTCTCAGTACCGATGAACAGCAGAACGCCCGACGGAATTCTCGGCGATATTTACCTGAAATATTTACACGGAATTCAGAATATTTACAATTATTTATCTATGTGTAAAAATAGTTTGTCTTGGACGAATAAACCACTTATTTGTATTTGTCCAACTTCAGAGCACATTGTTGTGAAAACAAAGAAATTATTATTTGCTTAACGTTATTCACCAGTTGTTTCGGATGCTTGATTTATAATAATAATTGTGTTCTTTCGTAATGTTTTTATCTCTCTCTGCGTCGTATTCCTCATTACTGAGGGTCGTGACCCCATTCCATTAACCACATAGTGGTAGGAGTTTTCTTGGGATATTAATGCGGTGGGTTCCCACGTCCTTCCGCATACGACTCGACTAGGAGTATTTAAACTCTTAGGTTTGTTACGATTAATTTTTATCAGATATTAGAGATAGTAACCGGGACCGGCGGCTTAACGTGCTCTCCGTGGCATGGAGGAAAGGAAAAGGCCATATTTGAACCTCCAAATTCGGTCACCCATCCAGTTACCGACTTGGGTCAACGTTGCTTAACAAGCGCAATCGACTGACGTCACAGCTATGCCATTCATCCCTCAATGTTTTCATATGCGTAGGTAAATTGCTCAAAATCGGTCAACACGTTTTCCCAGTATTAAAACAAGCAGACTGATATTATTTATATGAACCGTTATTGGAATCAAAGCCAACAAAAGTTACTTACCACTCATGAAGTTGTAAATTAACGGATTGATGGCAGAGTTGGCGTAGCAGAGCACATGGGACAGTAGAGCTAGGCAGGTGACCACGTCGTTCTGTTCCATATCCACTACGTACCTGAAATTAAACACCTTATTACTACAGCGTAATAGTTCGTAATTGTGTAATAACTATTTTCAGGGATTACTATAGTAGGAAGAGGATAATTTATATTATTTTTGCTTTAATACTGCCAACGGGACCGAAGTCGAGGGCGTTTGTTTGTTGAATATCAATCTTGGACGAGTAGCTAGGTAAGTACATTTCGTGGGGTGGCCTGCGTCAAACAAGAAACCGGGTTTATTTGATTCAGCCAGTGAACAATGCTTTCACTTAGAGAAAATTGATGACGTTGTAGGGAAAACGTGAAAACAAATTATTAATTCTCTGCCTACGCAATCCCTCATTTGGAAAAATTTCTAACTAGGTAAATACCTACCTACATAAGGAAATTTCAATGAAATTACAAGAATAGAGTAAAATAGCACGACAAGAGTAAAATACAGAGTAACTTAATCGTATTTTTTTTGACACAAATACCCTTTCAACTCTTAGAAACATTCTTTTCATTTTTAATATTTTATCACTAATGTTCTATGGCGAATTATTGATGTTAAAATTACTCTAAGTATCATGAATAGATACATCATGCAATTTACAAAGGTACTACTATAATAATTGTGGAGTAAATTATTTTGAAGATAGGTCGTTTGTCCATAGTAGGAAACTTCTAAACAATCAGAGCTTCTAGATATGCTACCGATTTGTCATCTATCCAAACTGAATAACTTATTACGGGACACAGTTAATCATTCTGAAGCGACAACGAGGCATCTAATTTCACGAACCACTTGTATTTCGTCCGAAAGACGCAAGTTCCCTATTTTATTACAAATTAAGCATCGAAGATCTATTTATCTTCTTCTACGTCCAAATCGGGGACCCGGAACGTAGTTATCTACGTGTTACACATTCTCAATGACAAACACAATTTCCTAATGTTTAAAACACAAGGCAAAATAGAGGGACTCACAATGGTACTAATTTGTATAATTTATTATTATTATTAATATATTTGTGTAAGAGATAGGTACATTAAAGTCAACGGTCCATGTTTGCAATATAAAACAAACGAAAAAGTTGATAATTTAATGAAATTAATTCGCTTTTAAGTACTTTACTTTTTTGTCTCTTTTGTATTTAATTTGTGACTGCCTAAATGAATTCTGAATATTTTTAAAGAAGCACAGAAGTTTTTTCATTCAGGATTCTTTACGTTTACGACTACATAATTCAAGATTATTAATAATAAAGTAAATTTTTAAAGTATTGTGTTTACAACGTAGGTAAATTTTATTGTACCTACCGTAGCGTAGCTTTAGTATTAGTTCACTAAACCTACAAGAAATTTGCCACACTGTATCATTTTTTTTTATCTACTACAAGCTAGCCCTTGACTGCGATCACACCTGATGGTAAGTGATGATGCAGTCCAAGATGGTAGCGGGCTAACCTGTTAGGGGCATGGCAGTTATATTAAAACTCATTCCCCTAGTCGGTTTCTACACGGCATCGTACCGGAACGCTAAATCGCTTGGCGGCACGTCTTTGCCGGTAGGGTGGTAACTAGCCACGGCCGAAGCCTCCCACCAGGCCAGACCAGGGAAAATTCAGAAATAATAAATTCCTAAATTGACCCTGCCGGGGATCGAACCCGGGACCTCCACACGTTAAGGCAACAGCGCTACACACTGCGCCACGGAGGTCGTCAATTATTTTGAACTAGATGATGCCCGCGACTTCGTCCGCGTGGATTGGTGTTTTTTTATTCCCGCGAGAACTCTTCAATTTTCTGGGATAAAAAGTAGCCTATGTCCTTCCCCGGAATGTAACCTATCTCTATACCAAATTTCATCAAAATCGGTTGAGTAGTTGAGCCGTGAAAGCGTAGCGGACACACAGACACACTTTCGCAATTATAATATTAGTATGGATTTCTTACAAAAGTGGTAAAGATGAACATCGTTATTTTTAGTTTAATAGCTTTTACAGAGGCCACGGAATTCATAAAACCATTTATTTCTGCTTTTAATTACTCCATTCAACCGGTATAAAAAAGCGTTGTATTTCTAACCTAACCCAGCTATATCAAGGTATAGTTGTTTTTTTATTAAGATTAAAAACAACCGTTGGGTGTACAATCTACTGAAGTTTATTGCAAATGAACCGTCCGCCATGTTCAAATGATGTTGGGTGGAAGGACCTTTGTATGAAACTAACTGGGTAAATCCGCACACTTTTCCCTTAATAATGGTTGAAAATTTGTTTGGATTTTGCGGAGGTTTCCAAAATTTTTTTACGATATATATGACTCAAAAATCTTCTTGCTGACCTATTTCGATAGTCGTAAGCTTTGGAAATGACTCTAATAAGATAATCCATCGAATTCTCATGATACCGCTAATGTATGCTTAGTCAACAGTGATTCGATTAGCGCTTATGTGAGAACAATCTTCGGTTTTCCCTTGACATGTTATGTTTAACAAGACTGGCCTTTAGGGGATAAAGTAGCCAATAAATAAACATCCGCCTATATCTACTAGAACCACAGTTCACTCACTGTGTAACTACTAAATATTATCTTAAGTAGATACCAAAAATTAACTTATTTTGGCATTTGCGTGATCTAATCTCGACTCTACAATTTATTCTAAGTCAGCCATTGAAATAGAAGTATAGTTACAAAAATTCTACATGAATGAAGTCAGCAATCAACGTCAATGAACGATAAGAAATAAAATCCTGATAAATAAATTCCTTACTTTTTATGAATAGAGCAATAACTGCTGTGTTCGCATCGTTTGATTGTTAGATTCGCCGGCTACTTTACTGAGTCTCAAGCGTGACATGTAATTATTAGCGGGCTGTGTTTGTTGTGGGCTCTTCTCAGACCAGGGCGCGTTTGGAACCCTCGTAGCCTTAGTTTTAAGATACCGTAACTGAATATCATCATCATGTTTAATAAGTAATTGGACTTCAATAACTGTACAGTGTACGTAATTTGAATACTTTAATAAATATTGATTGATAGATATTAGCATATCTCCTACAAGGATGATAAAACGGTTGATAATAATATTACTTACATCATTCCTTGATAAATGATAAATGATTTATTCATTTCATGTTGGACAACTTGTGTCACTTATGATACGTTAAGACTCTACCACCGATTCGGAAAGATGTTCTACTGAGAAAAGCCGTCAAGATACTCAGCACTGATTTCCCATCATCCCACTTGAATGACCTACGAAGAAGAACCTATTTCGGAAGAAGATCCGAAAGACCATAGTTCGACCATAGATGTCTCCACACATCTACCTAAATATAACTCTTTTCTGAATAATCATAGTAACCTACGTCTAGTAACGTAAGTCAATTCTTAAATTGGTTTTAATAACTGGAAGAAAATATTTTTCGAGCAAGTTATTCTGGAAAATACTAATTTGTACATACAAAGGCTGTATGCACATTGCTGCTATCTTCTTAGCATCAGCTAACCTCTCTTTGAGCTATAAACACGAGTGTTTTTCACTTGTCTAAAAATATTAAAGCTTCAGTAACTACGATATACTCAACTGCTACATAGTTCTACTTTTAAAATTTAGGTATAATAATAATTACTAGCCTTTATCCGCGATTTTGGACGCATGGACTATAATATTATAAAATTGGGGATTCTAACCGTTCATTTTACCCCCTTAGGGGTAGAACTTTCAAAAATTATTTCAAAGATCAGTCGGTCACCTTTTTCTTTAATATTTTCAAATAATTTAAACCTGTTTTTACATTTTTTATATCAAATTATTTATTTTTTTATATCAATTTTTTTTTATATCAAATTATTTATTATTATTACTGCGGATCACGAGGTCCGATTCCCGTGGAGGCCTGTGCCCAGCAGTGGGACGTTAATAGGCTGTAGTGGTGGTGGTGGTGGTGGTGGTGGTGGTGGTGGTGGTGGTGGTGGTGGATATCAAATTAATTAAATATTCTTCACATAAACATTTTTTCTTAAATTTTGTGGAAGGCTAACCTGCTTAAATATAAGCTACGGACATTGATGTAGAATTTTAGGCTACGGAAGCAAACATTTGTACAAAGTTCGCTTAGCAAAAAATGTTTTTATTATAATTTTACGAATCAATTAAATGTCGAGAAAATTCAAGTCGGCACGGCGAGTTGAGACTGAAAAAAATTTAAGGCTAACGAACTTACCTGAGCACATTTAAGAGATGAACAGGAAAGTAACAGACTGCGAACATAACCACTACCGCCACTAGCATCTTGGCTGCCTTTCTTCGAGAACGCAGCTGAGCTGGAAATATGAAGCTTAATTAATGGGTTGGGTTTAAAAAAAACGCAATATCCCTTGCAGGTAAGCCTATTTTCCATTGTCCAACCAGTTGTAAGCATAGATTGACAGATACTCGAGAACGTGTTCTTAGCTTGTGTCGGTTTATTATTACGGGCCTGACTGCATTAGAGCGAAAACATACAAGGGATAGCGTAAGGCCCGGAGCCCCGGACTCCACCTGATTGGAGAGGAGACGAGAAGAGAGGAGATGTGATTTAAACAACCAATAGAGTTTCGTTATTCACACATCTCGTCTCCGCTCAGCTTCAGTGGATACCACTGAGAGGAGATGTATCATAATATTTGTATGGCGCGATCGATGCGGAGATGTGAGTTGTCGCTCGCAAGCTGGCGGCGGCGCGCAGTGGAGACGAGAGGAGATGTGAGTGGCGTGCAGCGGAGGAGAGAGGAGATGTGAGCGACGTGCTGTGAGCGGCGCCGCGTTCATCTCAACACCCAACGCTCACCGCATGCAGCTCGGTCCCGCTCTAACCAGCATACATCTCCGCTCTAGCCAGTACACATCTCCGCTCCAGTCTAGCCAGTACGCATCTCCACACAGCTTCGGTGGATACATCCTAGCTGAAAAACATCTCTTCTCGTCTCTGCTTCAGACATCTCCGCACATCTCCGCTCTGGTGGATTCCGGGCCTAAGACGTCTGCGTCAGTGGGGATCAGCTAGTGTGTATGCTCCTTATCAAAGTTAGAGACGCGGACTTGTATTCACAAGACATAATTTGGTCCAAGTGTGTTCTCGTACTTGAAGATCGCTAACCTAGAATTACGTAGGTATACAGACAATAATGCTTGATTAATACCTATTACCCCTACGATAGAGGCCGACTTGCAAAATTATACTGCACTGATTTTGTATAAATTTTTGATGCGGTCACTTTTATGTATGTTTATGCGGGGTTGACTCGGAAAGGACAGGTATAGAAAATTCCACTTAAACAAATTTAAGCAGGTGGGCCTAAATATCGTTCACTGATAATATGATTACCTATACAGACAAATTAAGACAAAAAGCAGTTATTTCAAATCAAAAACCATTTATACTTTAAGTATATTTTGTATAGCTGCTATTTACTAATACCTAAATTAATATTCACATGACCCGAGTTTAAACCACAACAACGGTCAGGAATATCCGAAATCAATAGCTTACGGAACAAACAAAGGTTTGGCCATAGCAATGAACTCAAAATTAATCATACTTACTAATATTACAAATGCGAAAGTGTGTTTGTTTGTTGGTTGGTTGGTTTATTGGTTTGTTGGTTTGTCCCTTAATCACGCTGCAACGGAGCAACGGATCGACGTGATTTTTTGCATGGGTATAGTTGAGGACCTGGAGAGTGACATATGCTACTTTTTATCCCGGAAAATTGAGGACTTCCTGTGGGAATTTTAAAAAAACAAATTCCACGCGGACGAAGTCGCGGGCATCAAGCGTTATAAGCGTTATAAGCGTTATACATATACGATTAACATGTAGCGAAAATTCGGGACTGGACTTCATTCACACCCCACCGCTTCAGCTCGCAAAAGTAATAAAAAAAAATTGGGAAATCTATGGCCTTATTATTATTATTTTAGTTAATTTATTGTTTATGTGTATTATGTGTAGTCTCATTGGAATGACATTGTTTTTGTGATCTGTGTACCAAATTGAGTTTTTTGTGTATTTTGTTAATTGTAAGTGTAAGCAAGTCTATATTAAGTTTTTTTATTTATTGTCACTTTAGCCCTGAGAGACGCATTGGGCAACTGTAAGGTCTCTTCGGGTATGTTATATAAATAAATAACAAAAGAATTTTCATTTTTAGTTTCCCACAACCTACTTTGCCAAGAGCTGACAATAAATCGGATTACTAACAATTTAGTTTAAAGTTTCGTAATCTAGAATCCAGAGTGGTCCGAGCTTTTTTTAATATTAAAGTTTTTTCTTATATTTGGTGACAATTGTTGAGGTCATCTCACCTTGTAATTTTATATGGAAGCAAGAAGCATAGTGATGTGGAAGATAGGCTTTATGATCAGATGATACGCGGTATAATATCGGAATTACGAACGGTTTTCTTGAGGGCACACGCTGAGAAATAGCTAGCTGCGACTGACGTCTGTGTCTCTCACAAGACCGGATACGAGCCAATTCAAAAAATATTTACACCTTCATTTTTTTAATTATTATATTCATTAAGACATAGAATAGAGGTATTTACCACTGACGTCGTCAGTCACAGCAGAGATTGGGTACTTACTAGGGAATGTCACAGGAAAGTCGTCCATAAGATCATTTTATCTTACTAATATTATAAATGCGAAAGTTTGGATGGATGTAGGTATGGATGTTTGTTACTCAATCACGCCCCAACGGCTGAACGGATCTGGCTGAAATTTGGCACAGAGATAGATTATAGTCTGCAGTCGCACATCGGCTTTTTATTCCGGAAAATTAAAGAGTTCCCGCGGGAACCAAAAACCTCAAACCACCCAGACGTAGTTGCGGGCATTCGCTAGTCTACAATTTTACGGATATACTACACTGCTTATTTTTAGATTAATAGATAGGTACTAAACATTGTAAAAAGGCTTAGATAGTGAAAAAAATCTTTAAAATTAAAATAACTAAAACTGTCATACTCAAAATATTTTTATGTCAACTTCTCCTGTAATAAAACGGTCCCCTGCTTATTTAAAAATTTTGATAAAATTTTAACTGCTATTCCCATTATTTTGCTCCAAGCGCTTAAGAGATTATCGCGCTGAATCTTTCAAGAAAGTTTAAAATATTTTCTTTAACTATACGGAACAGAAAGTGGATGCAAACATTATAATTATTTATACGGATGTTATTCATTGTAGCGGTCTTCGCAGTCCGCACATAATCCAATAGATGGCAATACTAGTAGCGCACGATGAACACGAAGAGCCTAACTCACGCTAACGAAGCATTCTCCGAATTAAGCGTATAAACGACCTCCAACGATGAACGGTCGGACCAGTGGTCCCCGAGCACAACACCCGCTCGGTGGATGATATCGTCCTTTGTTACGGTCGAGCCATATCACCTGCTCCCGTGCATTCAACGTGCATTCATAAATGTTTTACTTACTTTGTTCAGCAGGTGCCAGCTTCATAGTCTCCGCTTGTCCAGGAATCTTTTCTGAGCTCCACAACACTCTCACGATCTGATGATATGCCACCGTCATCAACAGGAGGGGTATCCTGAAACCAATTATATTCATAAATAAACTATTTGATGTACAACTGAAGCATAGAAATAATAGTTTAGTAGTAGTAGTAGTAGTAGTAGTAGTAGTAGTATATACTCGTATATATTAACTATATTTCTCATTAAAATTCTACATCAATATTTCTACATGATCCGAAGCTAAGATAAAATAAAATGGTGATATAATCTTGCAAAGAGTTTTTAACCTTTCAATTTAAAGATAGAGGTACAAGTTTTCTCTGAATTCTGGTTTTTTTTTTTATTTTTTTTATTTATTATCATAGGAAAATCAACAGCGATTCTGATAAACAATAATACTTAAACACTAACAGGATCAGTATGGCCAATTACAGATTTTCTCAAACATAAATTGCAATAAAATATGAGAGTGAGTTTAAAGAAATTTTAAGAAAGTAAGTGTATATTAAAGTTAAGTAAGTTTAAGTAGCAAATGAGTAAGGTTAAGTAGCAAATTTCATTTATTAAGTTTGCTAACTACTAAACATTTCTTGTTTCTTCCCAATCCAAATTAAGACATTAGAAATAACGAAATCTACAGCCGTTTTTTTAAATCCACTACAAGTTATCCCTTGACTGCGATCTCGCCTCATGGCAAGTGATGATGCAGTCTAAGACGGTAGGAAATCAAAACAATAAACTTACGTGTAAATAAACACTACTTTGATAATATGCCACACTAGATCACTGGTCGATGACCAAATCGCTGTACATTGCACCAAATATTCCAAGTCGAAGCGAAGAGGTACCATTTTCACGGTAGTTAGGACTACTAATTCTGGAGCATCTAAAAAATTTCAAAACTTTAAGTTTATCCAATCGAGTGGTGGCAGATCACATTGCCCTCCCACAGGAATCAGATTTTTTCTAATACTTCAAAAACAATACCAACAATATCTGTTCAGGCATTTACCTTAGTTCAAAATATTTTAGTTTCCTATACAAACAATAATATATTTTGTTTGAATTGCTTTGAAATTTACTGTTTCAGTCTGTTTGTTTATGTTATATCCATGATTGCGTCTTGGAAGTCAATGATGAAAGTACTTATTGTTTCTATTGTATTAAAATGGACGATTTAAAAAACAAATAGAATGATAAAACAATTTTAAACGTCTTTAATAGGTTGATGGAATGACTAAACATTATCAAAATGAAATCACAATACAGACAAAAAATAACTAAGGGCATTGTTTAAGGATCTTTCCAATATTTGTAAGGTATATTGAATTGTATTTTATTTCAAAGACAATTTTTAAATTTGTGTCAAGGACAAAGCGTGAGAAAGAATCATCCGTCTGATTCAAAATAATTTTCTTACTTATTTTTTGTATTAACAAACATATCTAAGAAATAAACAAGGAGACCCTGACAAAAATTTTGCGCTATGTCATTTATAAACATGATACAGATTACAGAGCCATATAGTGTGGTCTACTTACTGAATACGAGTGAAACAGCCCATATGACAAAAATAGCGGTCTTAGCCCGGTTGATAGTGGACTTAAACTTGAGTGGGAAGCAGATGGCGTACCAGCGGTCCACGGAGATGAAGGTCAGCGTCAGAACTGATACCGTCACTGATACTGACTGCAAAAAGAAAGTGTTATTAGATAGCTCTAAAGATACGTCTAAATTTCCTTTTAATGTCCTTCCTGATAACTAATGCATCGATGGATGGTGCACTGCATGAACCGAGATTTAATAAAAATTTACGTTGTTAAATTTAAATTATTATTGCTTTTTCATCGACTCTTCAAATCAAGTCTTCACGAATTGCGTCAAAACATTAAGCTATTTGCAATAAAATATAATATAATTTCTTATATAAATTACTTTTAGTATAATAAATTTCATCTTCGAAGCAAAATTACTGTTGCTAGCCAATTATATTAATAATATAGCCTATGATAGTTCTATAATATATAATATAGCTAAGTAGTACGCCTCAATGATTGTAAAAGATTCTTTGTGTACGCCTACAGAATGCTTTTTCGTTCGATATCATTAAATCATTAATTTCATTACTTTTCCACTGTTTGCTTTTGTTGTGTTGTGTTGTTGTTATGAAATAATGGTTAGACAGCATGATTCAATTCAATCATCTGTTTTTAGGTCAGTTATGTCAATGCTCTAATAAAGTCTAATATTAGGTACTTTCTTTTTTAGCGTGAATTGGATTTAATAATACTGAAAATCTAATATTAGGATTTAGGACTATATGCCAAAAAATGTAAAGCGATTTTCATTAAAATTTAGTAATATGTAAGTACGTATTTATTGTTCATTCACAATTATTCATTTCTTAAAAATAAAATTTACACATACCTGAAAGTAGAGCAGTATTTTGCAAAGTGCATCTCCTAAAAACCACGTCTCCGTTACGTCCCACAAAACCGTAGCAGGTAGACAAAACAGCAACACCATAAAGTCAGCCATCGCCAAATTTACTAGGAAGTAGTTCGTCACAGTTCGCATTGTATGGTTCTTATAAACAGCAACACATACCAATGTGTTTCCAACCAAACCTATAATGAATACCGCTGAATGAGTGCCTATAAGTACCCATTCGTAAGTTTGAGGATATATATAATCATTCAGCATAGCTAAGTAGTCTTCTTTTGTCAAATTACAGAATTGTTTGTCTCCAACACAATCTTCTGTGATATTATAATATTTGATCATAGGTGCTACTTCTGTACTATTATGTGTTTGAATATTATTATCAATTTCTTCAGTAACCTGTTTAAGACCTCTTCTATGTCTTATGGCTAGTTCATCTTGAACGCTTCTAAAAACCAGTTCATTGTTTATACTGTCAAGGCTATTCTTAGTATTTTCTCCATAACTTACAGCATCAATATTTTTTACAATAAAAACTATAAACGTACATAAAGATAATATTTTATACATGGTTCTATGTTATTACAAATGAGTCTCCGTGTCTTCGTTGATATTCAAATCATCATCTGCAAAAAACAAGTTATTCTTGTTAAAATATTAGTATCTATGAGTTTAACTAAAAAAGGAGTGTAAATTTTTCAAGGGTCAAGTGTGTATGTGAGTTTCTTTATTCCACCATAACTTCTAAATGCCTGAACAGATTTGGATGTATGGGGTATCGTTATAATTCTTACATCCTCCCGAGCGACACTGGCTAGAATTTTTTTGAAAAAAGTTCAATGGCAGTCGTGTTTTATGGTGTATGATTATACGAATCACACACGAATTCGTGTTTGTCAAGTTTTATATAGTTCTAAAATATGTACCTACAGATACACCATTTTATTTTTATAATGCCTATCTTTATGAAATTTCGCAAACCTAAACTAAAAGACATTGACTCAAACAAGACAGTAACGAGACGAAATCGAAATCCAGAAAAAAGATCTAAGGCCGGCCATACACGAACAGCAATCAGGATTGACTGCTTCAAGCTGCGACTGCATAGAGAACTATAGTCTTCTACGTACACACTTAGATGGAACATACATTCGGGCGCATAGAGGTAATATAGTAGCTATAGAGTGGTAATATCGCACCGTGAACTATAGCTAGTAATATTTATAGACATGTAACAAATAGGGATGGGAAATAGTATGCCGCAAGTGCAATATCGATAAAGTACCACTGTACTGTACAGTACCTATTGTTTGTGTATGTTTGTAACTTATCATACTAATATTGTAAATGCGAAAGTGAATTTATTTGTTGGTTTGTCCTTCAATCACGCCTCAATAGAGCAACGAAATACGTGATTTTTGCATGGGTATAGTATTGTGGAGACGTAGAGAGTGATACTTATCCCAGAAAATTAAAGAAGTTCCGTGGGAATTGAAAAAAAACTAGTTTATAAAAATATCGATATTTGTTTTTAATGGTCAATCGTATTTATTAAATATAATATTACTAGATGATGCCCGCAACTTCTTTCGCGTCGATTGTTTTTTTATTCCCGCGGGAACTCTACAATTTTCCGGGATAAAACGTAGCATATGTCCTTCCCTGGTATTTAACCTGTTATTGTACCAAATTTCATCAAAATCGGTTCAGTAGTTGTGGCGTGAAAGCGTAATAGACAAACAGACACACTTTCGCATTTATAATAATAGGTTTTTACCTATGAAATTGCCTTTCTTCAGTACTGGTCATTTCAAATAAAAAAAAGTTTGTTATTAAGGCTCTGTATTCTAAATTCAAATTAATTTTGTTTTAAAACCATGACATTGTTTTTACAAACTCAGTCTTTTGTTTTTTTGATTAGCGTTGTATTTTCATTACATTTCAACATTTTTCGTCATAATGGATACTTTAAAATTATGGTAATTCGTGTAATTATGGAATATGAGTTCCGTCGTGGCACCAACGCGACACAAACGGCACGTAACATCAAAAACGTTTACGGAGAGAACTGTACAAACGAACGCACAACCCGTTATTGGTTTTCCCAGTTCCGTTCTGGAAATTTTGACTTGATAAATGAAGCTCGTGGTCGTCCGGAGACTTTGGTCAACAATAATGAATTAAAAACGATTGTGGAAGCTGACGAAACTCAATCTACAGCTGAGCTAGCAGCAGCTTCTGATGTGAGCATCAAAACAATATTGATCCATTTGCGACAAATTGGCAAGGTAAAAAAGCTTGATAGATGGGTGCCCCACGACCTTAACGATCGCCAGCGCAACGTACGCGTCGAGACCTGCCTTGCGCTGCTCAACAGGCAAAGAAATGAAGGAATTTTAAAACGAATTGTTACGTGCGCCGAAAAATGGATTCTGTTCGACAATCGAAAGCGCTCAGCAAGTTGGTTAGATCCTGGTTCAGCACCAAAGCAATGCCCTAAACCAAAAATGACCCCTAAAAAGGTGATGGTCACTGTTTGGTGGTCTAGCGCGGGTGTGACTCACCACAGCTTTTTACAAAACGGCATGAGCATTACTGCAGATGTGTACTGTGAAGAACTGGAGAGAATGATGGAGAAGCTTGCACATCTGCAACCAGCTTTGGTCAGTCGGTCGTCCCCACTGCTTGTTCACGACGCGACCCCATACTACGCAACAGACAGTCAAGCTCTCCCTCATACTCACCAGACCTTGCACCTACCGACTATTACTTTTTCCAAAATTTAGACAACTTTTTAGTGGGTAAAAAATTCAATTCCCGAGAGACAGTACAAAATGCCTTTAAAGAGTTTGTTGCCTCCCGTCCAGCTGATTTTTACAAGAAGGACATCAATAAACTGCCAATGCGTTGGCAAAGATGCGTCGATTGCATGGGTGATTACTTCGAATAACAGAAATAAAAAAGTTTGAAAAAATAAGTACTTTCACCATAAATTCTACATCAATGACTTTCACTTATTCCATTCAAAACGGCAATTTCATAGGTAAAGACCTAATATTAGTATGGATATGGATTGATATATATCCCATGTATCACGAATACATAAAATATGTATGAAAAGGTGCTAATTTGCATTTAAATGTGAAATTATAAAATAAAAGTATAAGTTTGATTCTTTGACGCTTTAATTATAAAAGTATCAAAAAATTAAATTCATTTTTTATAACTATTCTTTCGTAACGTCGACGGCGCCCGCGTCGAATTTATCACATCAGTATCCGAGTCGGTGAGCAGTCGGCTATCCTAGCGGGGTTGCAGGACGGTGCGGGCAGTATTATGTTGCCTTGCGTCCCACGTCTGATCACCCCCGCGACACGTAATTTCTATTTTACTCAAAAGTTTAAAAAATTGACTTACCGATGAAATGTGATGCTAGAATTCTGTTTATTTTGATAGCGAGTATCATGTTTACATGTTTTTATAGCACATTTAACCTTTTATTTCAGTTTAAAAACGGAATTTCGACCAAGAGTTCCCAATAGGCGATCTCAGCGCTAGCGTTCGTTTGACTAAAGCGCTTGCTGACGAAACGATGCTATGAGCTTACCCGTGCCCACTATTCCTACTTAGAAAAACACGCTCTTGACATTACATTACTACATAGATTCTTACTCAGTGTTCGGGCGATTGGCAGCAGTTATCAGTGGTAGCTTCAAGCTGCAGTTTGACTATGACTGCAAGAGCGAACCGTATATGTGGATCATTGGTTAACTGTTTGAGCAGTCCGTGTATAGCCGGCCTTAATAGTTTATGTCTCGACAATGAATCATAAAACGAGGTCGTGAGCATTTGTTTTAAAAAAAAATGGTTGTTTATTTCGTACGATAATAGATGAGTGACACTTTGTTTAGATTGAGCTGTAAACACGGTAATGTTTTATAATTTACCAGAAACTGTATGGAATAACATAATCTAAACAACTGATGAAAGCTACGGCATCCAGAGACCACATAGATGAATAATGTTTTGTACATTTTTTTTATAGCTCTCATCCAATTCTTATCTACTTTGCAACCCATTGCCGGCTCACTACTGAGCACGAGTCTCCTCTAAGAATGATTTTCCTTTCCACGCGATTTTTGTTCACCGTACCTAAGTGATATTACGTGTGACCGTAAAATATCAGATTAATTATTATTCATATGAGACGTTTTCCTTTCTTAAGGCGAGTCACCTCCAAGATTTTAGGAGGTGAGGTGTGGGGTGCCGCCCGCGCGTCTCGCGGTACATTTCTCGTAGAGACTAGCGGGGAAGCGGGCAGCGCGGTATATTCTGAAACCGCTTGGCAACGTTCAAATTCTGGGATTAATTTGAATTAAATAGATATAGGACTTCAGTTTGAAATAAATTTTAGCAGGTTCTCATTAATACTTCAAGAGGAATTTATCCATATAAAAATTATGAGCAAAGTCGAAAATTTTATTAATAAAAAATTCGTTTTAAACTTTTAATTTAGCCTGTTTCAAGATTTTTTTTGATCGAGTAAAGTACATCCTATCGTGTAACAAATTAGCACATTCTTTAGACAATATCTTTAAGTGTATCGGATATTTTTTGTAAGACCGTTATTTAATAGTAAATACCGAAAAAATTTGATCTAGCAAACCAGTTTTCACCGCTGAGCTGAGGTGACTCGCCCCGTTTTATGTTTTGTATGTGAAAAGTCGTATTATAATGTGTCTCAATTTAAGTACCTACTTTTAAAATAAATTCTTTTTGTTGTGTGGGCATAAAGTAGTTACCAGATTACTAAGCTACAACTAAAGTATCAGCTTGGCAAAGCAAAAAGGAACCCCTTTAGAGGCTTATATAATTTTTGTGTACTCGCACATAATACTCAGTAGTACCTTAGGTAAGTACTTCGTAGATTAGATGTCAAAAGAGGGATTGGATTCTTTAATACACCTGCCAACAAAACCCATTAATGTCGAAAATCGTAGTTATGCCCCTAAATTATTGTTCATAGGTGTGAACTCATATGTAAAAGTGTGATATGAAAGACCTTATGTAACTTTGTAAGTGCTGTTACACACTAAGAATATTATGCGATACGTAGCGATATTTTTACTCGATATAGATAATTCTCTTAATGATAAGATGATAACGGAGAGTAAGATGGGACAAATGTTGTCCCATCTTACTAACCCAAACAAGAATGAGTAAGAAAGTGAAGAGTGTGATTTCAGCACTGTGATTTCAACACTGTCCCCACTACCAAAGGTTAGGTTACTGGAAAACTGGAAGATAATAATAATACCTCTAGGTATTAAGTTCGCCTTTGTGCATTGTAATCTACGTATGTGCAATAAAGAATTTAAAACAAAACAAACAAGATTTCGGACGGATTAAAGTTTTTCTTATTTTGTGTGAGAGTCTAGAAGGTAAAGATCTAGTAAATTCGTGACGATACTTGGAAGTGTGTTTTAGTATTAAATTTCGAAATTGCTTAGACTGCAAAATTTATAGCATCAGATCGTATAGCTACTCACAATGGAAGGCCAGCCTTGATGCGAATGTCCTTTTACGAGACGTTAGCCTTTTCTAACTCTTCAGGTAAATATTTTCTGTTAGAAGAATGTAATTTGTTACCAGAGGTGATCGACTCCTCAAAAGATAAATAATATTCTAAGCTGATCAAAGACGATTTTGAGTGTATATTGAATTGGAGTCTGACACGAATACATTTTGGTGAAGAGTATTTTGTCTTTGTATCTCAAGCTCTGTAACGTTCCTGACCTCGATTACATTATCAGGGGTTAAAAAAAAGTTTTCTAATCTTACGACTCTACTAAGGATACACTTTATAGGTTCTAGTGGTAATAGTATATAAAGAGTCATCAGAGGTAAGTCATAATCTTACGGACCGGGACCGATCAAGGCTTGTAGATGCAAAATTTTGACCTACAAAGTCAGTCAAAGAGCTATCGACTTTTTTTTGAGACAGCACAATTGATTGGTACACATTATCCCAAGTATTATATTATTTTTTACCCAAAACTTGTAAGTTTAACGCAACTAAAATATCAGGACAAAAAGACGTCTTCTCATGCAATAAAAAGGTAAGTCCTGACTCACTGACTCGCTCACTGGCTGACTCATAAACGCCCAGCCCAGAAAACTAAGATTTTGCACAGCGGAAGCCTTCGTAGCACAGATTTTAGAAGTAATTTATTATTTTTGTGTTCTGTGCTTCGTAGACTAGATAAGGAATACGGCTAGAATTTTCTATATTGAGTGTATTCGCAGGCCGTTACTGGTATAGTGTATGAAAATACTTAAAAGGGTGAATCAATATCATGAACTCCTATTACTTCCTTAGCAAATATCGGTTCAAAACTCTTCATAATATTAGGATTGGATGTTTCCCAAACAGCCAGATTTATAAGTTGCGTGTTTTAAAACTGACGCATCGGAGAGAACAAAAATAATCCAGGTAAAATCATCATCCAATTTATTATATTGACGTGTTGTTAGTTTGTACATCCCACACATTTTTTTCAATTTGATAATCCACTCAAATACTTATACGGGATCGGGAAGCTATGTTTTTTTTTTCAATTCCATTAGCCTAATTTTTAATAGTTCTGATACATTTTTCTCTTAGATAATTTTGGCTTTCAACAAGCTAAGTGGTTTGGCTATACAGCCGTTAAATGTCGGTTTTCTAATTTTTCATACCCAATCGAGGTTAAATCGTGACTTTTATGACTGGGGCTTGATTTCTATTAATGGAGTCATAAACTAAAGCCCATCAAACAAACCGTAAAAATGCCCAACATGGTTTCACGAGTCGATCTTAGGAAAGTGTAAGTATTTTAAATCAAACAAGAAATTGACATAAATTAATATTTTCAGGGATTGTTCAATTCCGCCATTCACGATGGCACAACGCCACAGGTTCTCCGTACAATAAAATTATGATGCCTGTGTATAATATACCAAAACTTTTATGAAAGTATTTTGTTTTTTTTTATCGACTACAAGTTAGCCCTTGACTGCGATCTCACCTGATGGCAAGTGATGATGCAGTCTAAGATGGTAGCGGGCTAACCTGTAAGGGGCATGGTAGTTATATTAAACCCATACGCCTATTCGGTTTCTACACGGCATCGTAACGGAACGCTAAATCGCTTAGCGGCACGTCTTTGCCGGTAGGGTGGTAACTAACTACGGGCTTCAGACCAGGGAAAATTCAGAAATTATAAATTCCCAAATTGACCCTGCCGGGGATCGAACCCAGGACCTTAGCACGTTAAGGCAACAGGAGCCACGGAGGTCGTCAAATGCAGATAGACTGCCTCGTTGGTCTAGCGGTTAGCATAGTCGACTGCGGATCACGAGGTCTTGGGTTCGATTCACGGTCGGGCATAAAAATTGTTAGGATCTGGGTTATTCAGTTAAGAAATTCTCAGTGCCAGCCCGGAATTGGAAGTTGGCGGTGTTTCACCCCCGTGCCTCGGAGAGCACGTTAAGCTGGTCGGTCCCAGTTATTATCACTACCATAATAATAGTCGTTAAAGCCCGCCAACCCGCATTGGAGCAGCGTGGTGGGTCTAAGCTCTAATTCCCTCTCTTCTATGAGAGTGGAGGCCTGTGCCCAGCAGTGGGAAGTTAATGGGCTGTAGTGGTGAGTGTGATGATGATGCAGAATAAATCATCAAAATCAGTTAATTAGTGTTTGAGAAAATCGCTATTAAACATATATACACGTACACATGGATCGAATACAGAACCTCCGACGCACGACCTCCGTGGCGCAGAGTTGAGTTGAGTTGTTGCCTTAACGTGCGGAGGTCCCGGGTTCGATCCCCGGCAGCGTCAATTTGGGAATTTATAATTTCTGAATTTTCTCTGGTCTGGCCTGGTGAGCTGCTTCGGCCGTGGCTAGTTACCACCCTACCGGCAAAGACGTGCCGCCAAGCGATTCCGTGCGATATACGTTCCGGTACGATGCCGTGTAGAAACCGAATAGAGGTATGAGTTTGACATAACTGCCGTGCTCCTAACAAGTCAAGTCAGTCAAGGGCTAACTTGTAACTAGTAGAGACAGAATATTAAAGCGAATCGCACGCCGCAACATTATTCGTCAATGAATTACCTAAGCAAGCTAAGTGCTGACAACAACTGTACAAAGTTTCAACTCAATGATACGAATATATTGTTATTTTTGAATTTGTGTTAGTGCCTGCGCAGGCGAGATACAGTAGATACTTAAGCCTGCGTACATTTGTTGTTCGTCAAAATAGTAAAAAGATCACTTAAAACAGCATCCCATAACGCACACTGGACTAAATTACGGCGAAAACCCATAATAAAAGTTTTGACTGGACAAGAGGCCATAGACCGACCCAGATGAGATGAAAATTTCAAAATTTGAAATTAGTTCTAAGTTTTCACTCTAAACGCGATTATTTCATGTCTGGAAATTTAATGAAAATATTATAAAACTTTAGCAACGGATCAAAAGCCAGCAAGGTATCAAAAGGTATTCGGGCTTCCAGCGCCACCGATGACCTTTTTGTACGATATGTGACACGATTTTATTTCGAGGTATATCCAGCAGAGTAGTAACAAGCTCGACATTTTCCCATCGGATATTGGTTTTCAGGACATTTTTCATTGATGTCACCTGTCGGCGACAAGGATTTCCCTAGAAAATATTTATTCAACCATATTTATCTTGACGTTTATAACTTCTTGATAAGGTTTCGAACCTTGAAGTACTTAATTGGTTCGCAATAATATTTAAATTATAATAATATCTTTCCTTCGGAAATGACTTTGTCAGTGTTGATTTAGCGTTCCGGTACGATGCCGTGTAGAAACCGAAGGGGTATGGGTTTAATATAACTGCCACGCCCCTAACAGGTTAGCCCGCTGCCATCTTAGACTGCATCATCACTTACCATCAGGTAAGATCGCAGTCAAGGGCTAGCTTGTAGTGGATTAAAAAAAAAACTTCGCATTCGCTTCTATGAGAGCCCCCCTGAAATAAAGATTTTTATAACTTTTTAAGCGATATTCGGCTGGAGGCCATCGGTATACATATTATATTTAAATTTTAAGTAATAACGTTCAGTTATTCAGAAGTTATAAGGCTCTGACACACGGACGGACGGACGGACATGTGCTAATTCACTCAAGTAGACTCAGAGACCTTCGCTTCGCTCGGTCAACAATATTAATATGATACGAAAATATATACATCTCTTCAAGACCCACATGCCACTTATGAATAGGGGTTTCTAAGGAAGGCGACACAATAAAAACATACCTCTTTATAGCTAATATAATAACTGAGTGGCATTATCTCAACGAACTTGGTCTGTGACACAAGGAAATGGATCTTGAAAGTTTAGATTTGGCGTTCACTCTACAAGGTGGACCCTCATTAAGATAGGATTTCTAAAAATTTAGTCCGGTAGTTCAACTACCGACACGATAAGAAAATGATTAACTGGCTGAAAAGCATGCCTATAGGCTATATTATGAATATCCATTACTAATATACGAGTACTCGTAAGTCTGCCTATCCATTTGTCTGTACTACGGTACGTTTCATACGGTTCGTCTGTTCAGTCAATCATGTTTTGACAAAATTTGATACATAGACAGCTTTGATCGCGGAAACGGACATAGGCATTCCTTGTTCCGGAAAATCAAACAGTTTCTCCATTATTTAAAACAAGTTATGAGTTCCTTTCTAGTCCTGATATTAATAAATTTAAAATTACTATACGATGCCCGCGATTTCGTCCGATTTAGGTTTTAAATTTTCGTTGGAACTTCCGGGCAAAAATAATTTATCACCAAAAAGCAAGCTATCTCTGTATCAATATCGTTATGTTCAGTTCAGCGGTTGAGCCGTGAAAAGGTGAACAAGGGTGCTTTTCCATTAGAGACGTGATTCGTCGCTAAACTACGGACATGTGTCAAAACTAGGGTTGTAACAGAACCTCGCCTCCGCCTCCGTAAGTGCGGAACTTTCGCAAGAAATCGTACCTCCGCTTCCGCATCCGCCTCCGCCGTTTTTTTACGGAGTTGTAACGATTTACGTTGACTTACAATGCAAGAGGTAAAAATCGAAGCAGGTGATGTCATTAACACCATTACAACAAAAAAAGGCAACTGTCCTTAGAAGAATCCTCAAAAAAATATCTAATCTGGGATTCATCGCATCCTAAAGCACAGAAAATGGACGATGTGATCGGAGAAGTCCACCTCCGCTAACCTCCGCATCCGCGGAGACAAAGCCCCTTCACCTCCGCATTCGTCTCTGCTTCCGCTTAGTACGCCTCCGTTACAACCCTAGTCAAAACCACCAAAAGGAGCGCTTGAGAACACCTACGATATAAGCTATTAGCGACCCGCCCCGGCTTCGCACGGGTGCAATGCTGATACTAAATATACTACAAAATGTATTTATTCACGCCTTACGTTCACAGCTTTTTTGTCAAACAATACAAACATGTTTTCTTTAGAGGTTAAAATGGTTATTGCGGGTTATCCCTAAGAGATAGATATGTACTATCGCGGACTTTTTTTGTAGACCTTTTTAAGGTGTATAATACTGTATTACATTATTTTGATCTATCTCGTAGGGTTCAGCCAGCGTTTGCAATGTAAGCGCAAGAATGTGTTTATTTACGACATCACACCTCTAAAACCTACCTCTAAAATTATCAGTGTTTCTCTACTATATTATGCGTATTATACATATAAAACTTCCTCTTGAATCACTCTATCTATTAAAAAAAACCGCATCAAATTCCGTTGCGTAGTTTTAAAAATCTATAAGCATGTACATAGGGACAGACAGCGGGAAGCGACTTTGTGTTGTACTATGTAGTGATGATAATCAAGGGTGGGTTTGACACCATCTGCTTTTCAAACAACTGGTGGAAAGGCACCCTTAGAATTACTTGCGCATTTAAATTAAGCATGGATGCATGATTATGTGATGGATGAAGCATGGTTTTGACAACAAACTTTATCGACAGAAAAGCTGTTTTCCTTCGTGAGTTTACAAGTCCAAATATTTACATCAAAATGTGAAGCGATTTCTGAAACCTTGAAACTTGAAAGCGTAGACCTGAGTAAATGATCATCATTCATTCTGAAATCTCATTAAGCCTATCCGGTATGTATATTTCCGCGAAATCAATTAGAAACAAGTGTTAAGGCGTAAAATGTATTCCACAAACAAGTTCAGGCACAGGTTCATGTTAATTTAGTGGACCCTAGGGGCCTTCTTAAAAAAGCAATATTTTTGGAGTTTACCTCCTTAAGAACCGATTTTCATATATACCTAAGCCCGGGGTATGAAAATTTATGGGGATTAAAATTAAACTTTCTCCGTTACGTTATTTACTTTATGTTTCCATGGTAACACTTGTATATGTTTCCATGGTTCGTAAGGAGTAAACTCCAGTCGTGCGTCGGAGCTGACACACACAATTGTTTTAACATTATTTAATTCTTTAAATTACGTATGTAGTTACCGAGTTTTTTTATATATTATTTGCATGGAGGTATAAAAAAATTACCTGCATAGTTAGGAATAATTATGTCAGTAATTTATCCATGTAGGTGAAACTGACTCAATAAATTAGACCTCGGGCCTTGCTATGAACTGTGAGATCTTCAATCAAAAAAAAAACACGCGTAAGAAGTCTAGTTAGCTATGACTAGCATAGATTTAACTTTTTTTTATGATAAAGAAAGCTCTACAAAACTCCCATATTACAGAATTAACACGTTCAGGCTTTAGATCTAACGACTGGCCTTGTCTCGTAATGATTTATCGCAGGCAGGGTTTTAAAATGCTTCTTCACACCAGATTTATGTTGGAGTGAACATCGAATGTTAACCAATTAATCTCATGTCCATCTAACAGTTTCATCGTGATATAGGCTATATATAAAAAATGTGAAAGTGAGTATTTTTATTACATATTTTATTTAGATGATTAGAGAATGATTATAATATATTAGAGTTCGTTTGTTCTTCAATCACGCCGCAACCGAGCAATTGATCGACGTATTTTTTTTGATGGACTAATTTTATTTATAGTTGAGGACCTAGAGTAGTGACATAGGTTTATTTTGTCTTGGAGAATCAGAGAATTCCCCTTGGACTTTTAAAACCTTTAACCATGCGGAAGAAGTGGCAGGCATCCTCTAGTAATGTGTACAACTAAACTCGAATTTCCTCGTCCTGTATTTGGTGTCCTGAATTGTGTATTTTTTTTTTTTTTTTTTTATCCACTACAAGCTAGCCCTTGACTGCGATCTCACCTGATGGTAAGTGATGATGCAGTCTAAGATGGTAGCGGGCTAACCTGTTAGGGGCATGGCAGTTATATTAAACCCATACCCCTTCGGTTTCTACACGGCATCGTACCGGAACGCTAAATCGCTTGGCGGCACGTCTTTGCCGGTAGGGTGGTAACTAGCCACGGCCGAAGCCTCCCACCAGGCCAGACCAGGGAAAATTCAGAAATTATAAATTCCCAAATTGACCCTACCGGGGATCGAACCCAGGACCTCCGCACGTTAAGGCAACAGCGCTACACACTGCGCCACGGAGGTCGTCAAAATCGATGGAAGATGCGTGACGACAAGATTTATTTTCTCGCAAATATTCCAATATCGGTTGTTTAACCACTGCAATCGTCTCTGTAATTACGAGCTATGTAATATAATCTTCAATCGTAACCGAATTACTGTAATCGAATATTACGGTAATTCGGTTACGAATATATCGGTTCGGTAATATTCCCATTGAACCAGTTATTATTACGAGTATTATTTTATCTCTTCGCTTCCAATAAGTGATTTATTTTGGTCGACGTTATTGTTTTTATAATTATAATAATGTTAATATTATTATTATTTGTATTGTTGTAATCTAGCGGTCCAATAGACAAGTTCGGGTTAGGCGGGTTACCAAAATTCATCCCCTATTTTGACAGGTAAAGTTTCAAGTTTATGACTTCAGGGTTATTACATTCAAAACAAACCTAGGTACCTATATAATAATCGATCACTAATATGCAACTCCTGTAATGTATATAATAGGTTGATACTATTTAGATAAAGTCGAAGCCATCCCGCAGAATGGAGGATAAGATTACAAAAGATTCCTTCCTAATGGTGAACGAGAAGACAATGAGGTGACTTGACAAGTAATTTGTTAAGGCGGTCCCTCACCGGGAGCATTCGCCTGTCGTGTAACAGTTCAGATCCGACCATTAAGAAGTGAGCATTTCAGTGCGCAACCTGTAATGATACAAAGTGTGCCCGTCTAATCAATCAATTTTGAAATAAGTAGACACCGATATGGTTAATTTTGCTTTTTTTTACGTAAATAACAATATTGAATGTTCGTTAGTAAGTGAGCCAGTCTTGTAACGTAATGCTCAAAATTGAATCTTAGATTATAACATTTAAAGGCGAATTCTCCCGGTGGGGGACCGCCTTTAAAAGAACGTATGTTACGCATTATTTACTCTTCGAGCTCCGTCGAGGCTGGCTCACAAAGGCGCGCTATTTCTGTACTATCGAGATTTTACATTAGGGATTTAAACAGCGAATAATGGATTTATCTTTTTAACGCTCGTGACTTCGTCTTTGCGGATATTATGTTAAATTTTCCGGGATAAAGTAATATTTGCGGCCCTCCAGGTTTTAAATAAATCCATGGAAAAATCGACGCGACAATCCATAGCAGACTGATTGAAGGACAAATCAACAAAAAAAAGTACTTACCTATTCCACATTAATGAAATTAATTAGGGTATTCAGCAGTTTTACCTTTTTATAAGGAAGATATGGTTAGAATCATGCTAAATTGAATGCAATTATATCTAGGATCGATTGAAAAGCACCTAATGAAGGAACCAGAAGTTTAACTCGCTATAATTCGCGACAACAGGAAAATCTATATGGTAGTGTTTTTTTTTCACCACACCACAGATATTCCCCAAAAACTACCCTCAATGTACGTTTCACTCCGATACCGGAGCATCTTCAGGAGATGTCGCCTCCACAATGCACGATTGTGAAGTGAAGTGATTGATCGTGTCAGAAATTCCGGCTTTTATACCTTGTTTGGCATGACTCAAACTATAGCCCCGCCCCGTCCCCTCTACTACTGTATAAATCGAGTAAAGGTGACCTTTACTCAAAAATAAAAAAGGTATTAAAGCCGGAATTTCCGACACGATCAATCACTTCACAATCGTACACTGTGAAGGCAACATCTCTTGAAGATCGGAGTGAAACGTACGTTGAGGGTAGTTTTTGGGGGATTTCTGTGGTGTGGTGAAAAAAAAAACACTGTACCACATAGATTTTCCTGTTGTTGAGGATTATAGTGAGTTAAACTTCTGGGTTCATTCATTATGATGGACTTCCGCAAACTAACGCCTGCTTATATCCAATAAAAATCACCTGCCTAGACATACCTACCTATTAAGCGGACAATGAAATTTGTCAGCGCTAGTGGATTCGTCAGCAATAGATGGATGGATATTATACTCTTTGTGGCAGCAAAATAAGGACTATATTGGTAATTTATACCCCTCTTAAAGTTGGTACCGCGTGATCCAATCAAATTGAAGGAAAATTTTGTGACACGGAAACTTACAGATCCAAACGGAAAACGACGGTAACCTGTCGTTAAGGCTCGAAAATAACACATAGGAATAAAAATATGCCGAAGTGAATAAGTACTATATGAAGTCATTAACCTAACACCCGCCTCTAATTATCTTCTACGTGGTATTAGATCACTTGGGAGTACGAATTGGCATGTGTTAGGTAACCTTTAATTTGCTATGAAGAAATAACAAGCCATACGCATATAGACTCATATTACCGTATCCCCCAGAGATAATACACAAGCCAAAAGATAGGTATTAAATTCAGAAAATAATAATTTACGAAGGAATTTGTGTTCAAGGAGGGAAAAGCTGCGATTTCCTGTATTAACTTTTTCCTGTATTATATAGTATATAAATTCCCAATTTTTCATAAATCACAAGATCTCAAATATATTGGCGAATGGATGGATGTTTGTTACTCAATCACGCCCCAACGACTAAACGGATCTGGATGAAATTTGGCATAAAGAAAGATTATATAGGCTTGAATAACAGTTAACACATATGCTACTTTTTATCCCGTAAAATTAAAGAGTTCCAGAGGAACCATAAAACCTCAATTCACGCGGACGAAGTCGCGGGCATCAGCTAGTATAACATGATATCTAAAACACAAAACTGTATATTTGACGACTCAGTAGTTTTTTGACCAGCGTGGTGGACTATGGCAAAACCCTTCTCATTCCGAGATAAGACTTGTGCTTAGTAATGAGAAGAGGTGTCAAAAAGTATTCAATTTTAATATTCTGATAAATACTGTGATCACTTAAGGAGTTCCTGTGACCACATCCTGGCTCAATCACGAGATCCTGGGTAGCATCTAGGTTTAAATTGCTTGTCAAGACAAATCAAAAGAGTCCAAATATGACGGGTTTACGATGAGAACTTAAGGAGTTCCCGTGACCACCTGCTGGCTCCATCATGAGACTCTAGGCAGCATCTCGGTACAAAATGCTAGTCAAGACAAATCAAAAGAGTCGACACACGACGGGTTCACGAGAACTTAAGGAGTTCCTGTGACCACCTCCTAGCTCCATCACGAGACCCTGGGCAGCATCTAGGTACAAAATGCTAGTCAAGAAAAATCAAAAGAGTCTAAACACGGCGGGTTTACGATGAGAACTTAAGGAGTTTCTATTACCACTTACCAAATCACGATTGCAGTTCAACTTGGTTGTCTATGGTCCTTAAACATATCTAAGAACCATGCCAGAAGTTATGCTTATCTAATGAAAAAACCGCATATTAATCGGTCCAGTGGATTTCCAGAAAAACGGTAGCAAAAAGTGCACAAACAAACAAACAAACACACAACCTCTTAGGGCAAACACATATACCGTCTCCGTTTCGTCGAGGGTAAAAAAGCAAATGCTGTTTAGTCCAGGCTGGGTCAGAGCTAGAACCTAGAGTCATGAAAAACGCAATTGCCACAGCGCGGTACAGAAATCTGTGCGCGCTATTTTTAAAAGTTTCATTGAGTTTTTCTTATAAATTATTATTAAGAGTGGTATAAGTGATGTGCAATCATAACAATAAATCAACAATTAGTTATTTTATATGTGAGAAAAAATCGCGCTAATAATAGCCGCCAAAAATCTCGTGAAAGTATGGGCGTGAAAACCCATTTTCTAGTAAGTACCTAGTAAACTACTACCTACACGTCTTTTATTTTCAAGTTTTCTCACAAATGTATTGAAAAATATTGTGTGTTACACGGGCGTTATATAAGGTTTTAACAAACTCGTGACGATGGTCAGCCCTCGCCTGACGCCATCGGGCTGACACCAGTTAACTCTTACCTATAAAATTCTTTCCAAAAAACCGAATTCCAACGCCACTGTAAAGTAATAATGATTTTTATTTCTACCCACTATGTTGAAGTCGGGCGAGCTTGATGGCCAATGCCTTTGCTTATCCTTGTTATACCCGCCCGACTTCATTATTAAAGAAAGAATTATTATTTTTAACTCTTTAGTATCAGCGTTGAAGATTTGGAGTCAGAATTTTTTATGGGACCACCTTGAGAGCTTCCTCTAACGACTGAAAAATAAATTTTTCAAACGGAGAAATATGCGGTAACATACATTTAAAAAATAATAATACGCGCCAAATTGAGAACCTCCTCCTTTTTTGGAAGTCGTATAATAAAAACCTAGTTACCGCTCATAAATAACAAACTACTGTAAGACACCCTAATCGATTTGAGCGGGGTTCAATTTAATTGAAGCTTTTTGATAAAATTAATATAAATTAGTACCTAACAAAAGGTAATGAAGGAACATTTAGTTATAATAATACCAAGTGATGTCAACCAATCTATATAGTGGCAAATTTTCAAACTAAGTTATTAATTATATTGTAAATAGTTTAAGACTTAGGTATAATATAATATTACTAGTAATTATATTGTAAATAGTTCAAGATTCATAATACAATATTATAACATTGTTTATTAGTTAAATTGTTGTGAGTATGCAAAGATAATAACAGCGTAATATTTAGTAGCTACTTCAAAGTAAGATTATATTTGCCCGTGATTATTTTTGCGTCCTATTGCGCTGAAAGTTGAAACCACGAAGCTATATTCAAAGAATAGGTAATAGTCATAGAGTTAGTAGGTACTATATACTAACTCTATGGTAATAGTATAGTACCACAAACTTACACTAGAATATATGAAAAATAAAAATAAAAAAACTCAGGCATAAAAATTAGGGGTCAGTAAAGGATGACTCACGCCAGACCGTGCCGGGCCCGAACCGAGCGTCGGCCGAGCGCGGTTAACTTAATATTACGTATATTTTGTATGGACACACTCACAAGCGGCAACCGAGTGACAGCCGAGCATTGGACAATATTACGTGCTAAGGCCTAAGGCTAAGGCCAACACTCGGCTCGGTCCCGACACGGTCTAGCGTAAGTCATCCTTTATGTTTGACGGACTGTACAGCTGTATAGATAAAGATTGGAGTGGAGGTACTCTAAGTCATAACGGGTATGTTCCGATATGCACTGCGAGCACTGTTCAGTGCACTGGGGAGAAATTCCTTCCGTTATAGACTGACAGTATACTGCCGCAATATCCTAGGGAAATATGACGTCATAAATTGTCGCCATTTTCGACCCTTCGACTTCGTCCGCGTGGTTTAAGGTGTTTTGATTCCCGCGGGAACTTTTTAATTTTCCGGGACAAAAAGTGTAGCCTATGTCCTTTCCCGGGAAACCTACCTCTGTACCAAATGTCATCAAAATCGGTTGAACAGATGAGCCGTGAAAGCGTAGCAGACAGACACACTTTCGCATTTATAATATAACTTACTTAAATAATAATATAATATTAATATAATTATTATACTTATAACTTTCATTTAGATCTCTACTCTTCAAAAATGTTTACAAACTGTAGGTATTTGCGTATGACAAGGGTTGTTCGTTATGGAAATTCGTTGCGAAAACAATGGGTTGTGTGATTGCATAAATAATACACTTTTTGCTTCGGCTGTACGAATGAACTAACATTTGTTGAAGGATTTCATAACAAATGTAAGTATGCCTCCGTCCATCAGTATTAAATTCAAGCTTACTTATTTAAGTTGCCTACCAAGTATAAAACGAAGAATCAATTTGTGACTTGTGCAATATTAAAAATAATAACATCAATTTTTTATTTCTCATCGCTGTCACTCTCCTGACATTCCAAAAATGCGCGAAAAAACCAAAAGCCTCGGAGCGTCAAATGTCAAACGGGGCCTCGTGTGTCGGAAAGTCTGGGTTGACGTTTGCGTTCCGTTGTACAATTTTTTATCCGCTTATTGATTATGTTAAATTCTTAGGTTTATGATACAAATTAAAATGATCTCCAAATGATATTGGAAACCACACTGAATAAACATAGAGAAAATAAAAAAAACGTAACTTAGTTTCATACCATGCAGATGAGAAAGAGATGAAGAAAGGTCATGCAATATTCAAAGATGTTGCATTACGTTCAATGAAAAAATCTGAATGTCGAAAAACATATGTCCTCTCTTCTTCTTGCCTTTTTTTCCCACGTTATGTGGGGTCGGCACAACATGTTTTCTTCTTTCACTCACTTCTTTTATCCGTCAACCCTTTATTCACCCCTTTTATACGCATATCCTCTTTCACACAATCCATCCATCTTTTCTTTGGTCTCCCTCTACTATTTTTTCCTTCCACATGCATAATATATCTTATATCATTCTTCTAGTTATATGCCTGTCTTCCTTCGCATTACATGCCCCTACCATGCTAGCATATTACTCCTCATCTTTTCTATCACAGGCTACTTTCAAACTTCTTAACTATTCATTCCTAATCTTATCCATTCTAGTCACACCACACATCTCAACATTCGCATTTCGGCGCATGTACTTTTCTTTCAACCGTCCCTTTCACCGCCCAACCATTCTGAACTATATAATGCGACAGGTCTAACGACTGTCTTGTATATTTTTCCTTTTAGTTTATGGGGCATTCGTGGTTCGCTTATATGTATAGTCTGATAATATTTGTTAGATTGCTCAATACAAAACTGAACCTTACCGAACCCGAACCGATATCATTTATATGCTTTGAAATAGAAAATTTGCGTGCATTACAAAGTCAAAGCTTCGTGTATAGAGAACTTAAATAAACCCCTTTAAATCCAGTTACTTACTTACAATTCATTATGAACAAGTCTCAACGAAATATAATCATAGCTTAAAGTGCGAAAGTATCCCATAAAACGTAATGGCTTTATGGAATAATGTGTTTGTCATTGCCTGAAAAAGGTCGGCGCTTAATGTGCCCGTCGCGAATTATCACCACTTTACGGATTAAACTAGGAAGGCATGACTAATTTGCTAAGAAAATATCAAAAACATCGCGAGATGCCTTCAGCTCTGTCGACGGATTTGAATACGTTTAAGCTGCTGCAATGACAGATTAAACTCAAGCTCAAACTCAATTTATTTATAACATGTAGAACATACAGGTATCTTTTATGTTACGTCATGTTTTGACTCTAACAGTGGAATTCATAAACGCTTGAAACGCTCGTCACCGAGACGTTTCAGGCGCTATGTGTCGAATTCAAGCTTTTTGCATTTCATAGTCGTAAGATACTCTCAAATTGGTCGCCAACAGCGGCCGAATACTGGTTCGCCGATTTCCGCGCGCCAGACACTATCAAACAAGGCTTTCGCTATGACATGAGCTTGACATAGCATTATTATTGTATTTTGTGGGCTATTTGTGCGTAATAAATCTTGATTTTTGATAAAAAATGGAAGAAAAATGTGATTTTAGTCATACACAACATGTATTTCTAAGTTTGTACTTGTGGTAAAACCAATAAATCCACCAATAATCCAAAGTATAGTATAAAGCGAATGATGGCTATACTTTGATGGTGAAATCGCTAATTACAGGCTGTGCATATAAAACTACGACGATTTATGCTGTCCTGAAACATACTGGTATTTCTGGAAGTTACCCTTTCCGTTCTGAGAAGAGGCACGTGCTCAATATTTAGTAGTGGGCCTGGCAATGAACCAGAATGGCCAGAAGAAAGAAATGCCGCACGAGGGTGGATTCTTGAAAGACACCACAATCGGCTAGCCTACATAAAGACGCAAGGCTAGTAGACGCACAGGCTAATTGATGGTATACTACAGAACTGGATAAAAAAGAAACAAGCCAATTTTTATAATGACTCAGATGTTGATGAATAAAACATATACGAGCGCAAAATAAAGGAACTACAGTTAATGTATGTACTACCCAGACACCTATTGACGATTCCAGAACATACGCTGTTCTACTATCCTCAGGTTGAGCAAAGATCTTGTATCTCTGGTTTGAAGAAGTTAGAATAAAGGTCGTGGATTAATTCATTTGGTTGGAGGGCCTCATATGATATTACTCTTATGTGCATTACCTAAGGCGAAAAGGAAGTGACTAGTAATACAATAATCATTATAGCAGTCAATATTATGAATAATCTCCTTTTCAGCCTGTTATATCTATTTAAATGTTAAAATAATATTAAAGGGATTATATAATACACTATTTTGTAGTTTTCATTCAATTATTTATTTGAATCAGGCAACAATATTTAAACATAATTATTACGCATATAAATACTATAAATACAATTCTAAAAATAAGTATATAGTCATAAAAAACAGAAGAAAATTCCTTCTCGTTTTCCTGTAACGACGGTATACTATGCCCTCAGGCCAAAAGCCTGCACTGATGAACACATCTTTGCACCATGCCGGAACAGTTAGAACGTAAGAGCTAAAGTTAGTACATAGTTCTACTGGACTTCAGTTTAGTAAGCTGCACTTTTGTTAGATCTGCGAAAAAACATATCTTCGCGATATTACATATTTTTGCAGAGGTGGTCCAGGATGTACTGTTAGCCTTGGCCGTCTCTGACTTTATGCGGGATTTACAAATCATGATGTTAGGCATCACCGCTATCAAGGTGGTATTACTCGTCAGCGTTTTACCACGTAAATTTCGAGTTAGTGTCGGTTGTTGCTTCCTCTTCTTCACTAAAATTGGAAACTATTGGGAATTCAAAACCTCGTCAATGTTTGTTTGTAAACAAACACTGACATTCACTTGAGTGACTCAGTGCTTCAAAGTGACATCCATAGAGAATTCCTACAGATAACATTTAAATCAATAGACAATACTCTGTACATCTCCATTTCTTCTCCATTCAGCTAGGCGATTGTCTGGTGAACGTTTATGAATTGCAACAAAGGAAGATTCGACATTCAATCGCTTCGCGAATCGTGAACGACATTTTTGCGGAGACTGGTTACCCAACGATTATGAATTCCACTGTTAAACCGGTTCGGAAAATAGATTCTGCTAAGAAGAGCTAGAAAGAACCTCAGCAGTTGCTCTTTTTTAAATAACGTGATATTACAATACGTAGGTATATAAATTAAATACAGTAGAGTCAGTAATGGTATACTATCCTGTGGGGCGCTGGACCCAAAGTCCATTACGGCTTTTTTAAATTCGTGTAACGGCAAATTCAAAAGTTCTTTTGAAACCATATTATTATTATAAAAGCTAATTAGTCCCTGAACTATCATCAACCAAGCAAAAGTAATCGGGAAGACAGCGTTCACTGTGAAGAAAATCGAGCACCGCGCCGTTATGAAGTTCCTTACCAAGCAAGGAAAAACATTCAAACCATTACGAAACATATGTCCTCCGTTTACGAAGACTCTGTCCCTTCTAAAACCATGATTTACAAGTGGCATCGTCTATTCAAGCAAGGACGAGAATCACTTGAAGACGATCCGCGGCCTGGACGCCCCATCGAGATGATTACACCCGAAATCATCGCTAAAGTCGAAAAATTTATATTGGATGATGCTCGTCGAAGAAAAAACAGCTTGCAAAAATGGTTGGAGTAACCGATGCAACCAGATGGTCATACCATCTCCTCTTCAACTGATCTTAGTCATACCGAGATCGGTAAGACTAAGATCAGTGCAAGATGGGTGTCGAGAATGCTCACGCCGCCGCAAAAGCAACATCGTGTAGAGAGTGCACCTGCGTTTTTGGACCTCAAGGATTTGGATAGCAAGAGGGTATCTTGACTTAAATTGTTACTGAAGATGAAACTTGGGTTTCCTAAATAAGACCTAGAACCTGAACCTAAACAAGACTATATACAGTGGCATAAAAAAAGCATACCACCGGCTTAGAAGTTCAAGGTGTCGCAGTCGGCCGGAAAACTCATGGCGACTGCTTTCTGGGATACTGAAGGAATCCTGCTGATTGATTATAAGGACGAGGGCGTTTATAATCAGAGAATACTACGCGTCAATTCTGGAGCATTTGAGGGAAGCAATCAAAGAGAAAAGACGAGGAAAATTTACGAAAGGCACTTGCTCTTGCACGACAACGCGCCTGTTCACAAGAGCCGTGTTGCCCTGGCTGCCCTAAGTTGCTATAGTTAATATAATAGGCTAAGTAGTATAATATAAGTTATTCTTCAAGCTTCGAAATAATTAACCACCCATCATATTATCTATTGTCAAACATGAAAAAAGAGCTTCGTGAGAAGAAATTTTTAAGTGATGAAGAAGTGAAGGACGTATTTTGAGGACAAAAATGAATAATTTTTTTTCGATGGTTTGCATAAGCTTATTGAACGATCTCAAAAATGTATTAGGCTAGCAGATGAATATAGGTAAATTAAAAGAAAAATATTTTCAAGACGAAATACCAAAATCAAGTCTAAATCCGATAGAAGTCAAGTTATTTGAGCAAGCAAACGTGTTTACGTATTTATACAGTAGATTCTTTGGAGCATATTTTTTTCGTTCCGATTTTGTTTATATACCTACTAAATCAATTCTGTAATGAAATGTTTGATGTACGTTATTTAGATTAATTTATATACTTCAATGACAATAATTTGAAAAATTCTATTTTAAAAGCTTTTATTTAACTTGCAATGTTTGTTCGGGTGGAATCTTGCAACTCAATTTTGAAGCAGATATCTTCAACCGTTTGAGCTGAAATTTTGTATACACGTTTAGTTTGGATGACAATGCATGATAAGCTGTGTGACATCATTCTAAATCCAATTTGGCGGAACATCCACGATGGCGGACTAGTTATTTCTAATGCACTCCTACAATATGGGTAGGTATCAAATGAAAGTGCTTGCTGAGAATAACTCGAAAAATTAAGTGACGTTACTCTAAATCCAATATGGCGGACTTCTGAGGATGGCGGACTAAGTTTTTTATGTTTTCCTATAAAAATGGTATCAAATTAAAGGACTTGCTGAGAATACGACTTCTGACTTTTACTAAAAAGTAAAAAAATAAATAAAAAGTAAAAAAAACGTTTTTAAAAACAAGCTTTTATTAAATGCGCTAAAAAGAATAAAATAAACGTTTCCTTTAAAACTTTTACTATCAACTTATAACGTCATTACACAATTCATAATATGATATAAAAGCTTGTCGCGAGATTTACCTGTGTAGTTATACAAGTAAATTAAATAACTTGATCTGATTTTTCAAACTAAGTAAATACGATTACTTAAATCTCGCGACAAGCTTTTATATCATATGAATTGTGTAATGACGTCATAAGTTAAGACTGCGCTCATTTCGCAGTCGAGCCCGGGTTTGGTTGGCGACTACGACGAAGTGAAAGAGCTCCATAATTTAATAGGTACCCACGAGTATAACTTTAATAGCGTACCTACTACGACAGGAAATATCTCAAGAATTTATTGAATTTCGCCGATTTTGGTAAAGTAATTAAAGTTGGCTAATTCGCACAAAACTTTAGTCATATTCATAGTCATAGTCATTTATTTATTAAATATAGGTACACTGTAGGTACACTTATTTTCGTCTAAAAATTACTTACTTAAAAAGCATGATGGTGATAATGGGTAACGGTATCTTAAAACTAAAGCTACGAGGGTTCCAAGCGCGCCCTGGTCTGAGAAGAGCCCACAACAAACTCAGCCGGGTCGGGTTTGATTACATTTCTTTATACCTAACCATTCCCGGGAAGTCGGTCTTCAGTTATTGAAGGAAATTGAATGTTTTTTTCCAACTGAACTGTCTGAAATTAGCGCGGAATACATAATATATAAATAAGGAGAGACTTGGCTGTGTAATAGATGTTGGTATGATGTTGGTACTGAAGTAGATAGACCATTTAAATGATGAATGATTTATTTATTTCACGTAGGACAACTTGTGACTTATGATAAGTCAATACTCTACCACTGGTTCGGAAAAATGATTATACTGCGAAGAACCGGCGAGAAACTAAGCATTAAGTAGCTCTTTTCATAACTTATGTACTGTAACTTTATTAGAAAAAATATGATGCCTACTACTTCGTCCGCGTAGCTTTAGTTTTAAGATACCTCAGTTAATTGTCACCATCACACATCATACGTTGTAAGCATTACGTTCAGAAGGTGCACTTTGTAGATTACCTATTTTGAATAAATATTTGAGTTGAATTGAGTTAAATTAAGTCTTTTTAATTCCCGCGGGAATTCCTTAATTTTACCTGTCCCAAATTTCATCAAAATTGGTTGAACAGATAGGCCGTGAAAGCGAAGCTGGCAGACAGACACCCTTTCGCATTTATTATATTAGTATGGATTGTTATATCTATGTATATGAGACATAGCTTTTAAAATGCTCGCGCGTCTTGACTGAATAGGTAACTCTACTTTTCGTTCAGCTATATTAAAGGGTTCTTTCATTTCATAAACGCATTAGCATCGTTTCAAAATTGTCCTTGCAACGCTCTGTGTGATAACTAGATTTAAAACTCATAATAAATAATTGACAGAGCGACTCGTGCCTCCGACTCTACTTAGGAGGGAAATTTAAATTCCTTTTTTTTTTTAAACTGCCTTTCGTATACGTTGAAAGTCGGCCCGCATATGGATGGGATCAGCTTTTCAGGCGATAGTTACAAAAAGTGCAGCTGTCTCTTATAATATCACGATATTGGATAGAAGCAGGCATTACTCTGCGGAAGTCCATGTTATGGAAAGAACTAGAACTTTAATTCGCTATATCGCAAGCTACAAGTGCAAGATACACACTGTACCACATAGATTTACTTACTGTGGCGGATTATAGCGTTCTAATTCTTTCAAGACCTGACTATGTCGATCAATACTAATATTATAAATGCGAAAAAGTTTTTTTTTTCTTTCTGCTATGACCAGAGATAGATGGCATCCCGGAAAATCATCCAGGCGAACGATGTCTTAAATTCAGTTCAGTGTACCTGAATTATAATAATTAATTATTGATCACTTGGTCTCTATGACTAATGAACGGTAAACTCAGTGCAAAACAGAACATATACCTACGTGCTCAGACTATGCTAAATTTTGTTAAAAATAACCAAATCCTATTTACAATCCCATCATGACTCAGGGTGTTTTAAATCAGTCGTGTTTGACAGAAATACGTGTTTCTTTCAGGTTTGGGTGGCAGTATTTGTTCAAGAATTATGAATTGCTTTGGGTGTCGGTAGGAATTTATTAGCCCAAATTCAACAAATCAATAACGAGAATATAATTCTTTATGACTATTGGTATCTGTAAAGTTAAGATGCAAACATTGTTGTGGTGCCGAGCCGAGTGTAAAAACTTATAACGCGGAAGAAATATATATTGCAGTAAACCAGTGGGTATAAAATATGCAGTCTGCCATGACTTGGAATTTTGTAGGTATATTAAGTTGCATTTCGGGGCAGTACGGTACGAGTACATATGCTACTTTTATCGCGCATAATCAAAAAGATCCCACAGGATTTTCTAAAAACCTAAATCTTCATTGATGCGAAGCTGTGGGCATCATACTAATTATAAATGCGAAAGTGTGTTTTTGGTTTGTCCTTCAATCACGGTGCAACAGAGGAATGAATCGAAGTGATTTTTTATTACGGTTGTAGTCGAGGACCTGGAGAGTGACAGGCTATTTTTTATCCCGGAAAATTAAAAAGTTCCCGTGGGAATTAAAGAAACTTATGCGGACGAAGTCACGCGAGGCATCAGCTGATCATCTTATAATGGGAATAAGTTAGTACATAGGTACTTAATATTATACACATTTGCCAATATATGTGTATGTATGCATGAACCTCTCTTTGATGATACGTGTAAATAGGTATATTATAAGTGGTTGTACCTACTGAATAAAATGGCAACACCTTATTTCTTTTTATTCTTTATCTGACCATCGACCATTCAGATTTCAGTGAGTAGGTACTTAAGTTACTGGCCCTGTTGGTATGGAGCATGGACCTAGAAAAGAACGCATGGAGGCTCCAACCAAGGACAAGAAAATATACTCTTATTATTTCGCACTACGTTAATAGCCTTGAATATATTTAATAGGTTTCCTTCCTAAAGTAAATGTTATTTTAGAATGAGTAGTGAAATTCTCTACTCACAACAAATTCATGTGATTATTTATTGAATTGAACCTAATTATATTTTTATGTAAACATTTTTGCCACACGTATTCTGAGATCAAAACGGCTAAATAAAAAGATAAAAATATAACGCTTTATTGAATTCCATTCTGTTACAATATACAGAATTCTCTTTGATCATGAATGTTACCTAACAAGAATTGTTCAACAATGAGTTATCAAAAACCTTCATTCAAAATTCCTCTAATATACAATGTGTTTACGATACAATTAAAATTGTGTAGGCAGTGCAACAGCTAATACATATTTTTTTACGTTTTACTTTATATTACGCCTTGCAGGAAGTATCCATTGTTAAAATCAATTATTGCCGCAACGTATGTTTTCGCATCATTTCAGAATGGCTGGACCGATTCTGATGGAATTTTTTGTGTGTTTATATGGGTCCCGGGATGGTTTATATTCACAATTGAACCCTGTAGGTGGTTCTGCCCTGAACCTAGAACCCGATTGGGTTCTAAGTTGGGCAGGAAAATGTCCCACTAATATGTTGATTAAAAAGTCAAGGTTTATATCACAGATGTAGTACTAACAGATACCGCGCTAGGAACACGGCAGGCGCGCCAACAAAGCAAATACAAAACGAAAAGCAAATACAAATCTCATTTAGTTGGATGCGACGCGTCGAGAAGTTTTGACGTAACGTGTGTTTAAACAAGTTTCTCAAAATAATGCCTTCTTGTGTCTTGAAACACTGTAAAAATTGTTCCCAAAAATTAAAAAAGGATAATGGTGTTTCTTTTCATAGGTAAGAATTTATATTTTCATTCTGTAAGTTTTTTTTCCCTTTTTATTTAATTGCTGATGACTTGAAACACAAAACCTCAACGATATCTGTCAGTGTTGCTAATTTACGTTGTAATATTTTCCCTTAAATTAAAGAAGGTGTAAATGAGCTGTTAGTAGATAGTTTTTTTTTTGTGAAACAGCTACGCTGCCGGCGTATTTCGAGGTACGCCGATTAGCTTATAGGTACGCCAGCTGCTTTTGAGGTACGTCAGCTACTTTGATGGTACGTAGGCTACTTTTAAGGTACGCCAGCTTCTTTAGAGGTACGCCAGCTACTTTAGAGGTACGTAGGCTACTTTGGTGGTACGCAGGCTACTTTGCTGGTACGCAGGCTACTTTTAAGGTACGCCAGCTACTTTAGAGGTACGCAGGCTACTTTAGAGGTACGCAGGCTACTTTTAAGGTACGCCAGCTACTTTAGAGGTACGCAGGCTACTTTGGAGGTACGTAGGCTACTTTGGTGGTACGCAGGCTACTTTGCTGGTACGCAGGCTACTTTTAAGGTACGCCAGCTACTTTAGAGGTACGCAGGCTACTTTAGAGGTACGCAGGCTACTTTTAAGGTACGCCAGCTACTTTAGAGGTACGCAGGCTACTTTGGAGGTACGTAGGCTACTTTGGTGGTACGCAGGCTACTTTGCTGGTACGCAGGCTACTTTTAAGGTACGCCAGCTACTTTAGAGGTACGCAGGCTACTTTAGAGGTACGCAGGCTACTTTGGAGGTACGTAGGCTACTTTGGCGGTACGCAGGCTACTTTGCTGGTACGCAGGCTACTTTTAAGGTACGCCAGCTACTTTAGAGGTACGCAGGCTACTTTGGAGGTACGCCAGCTACTTTAGAGGTACGCAGGCTACTTTGGAGGTACGTAGGCTACTTTGGTGGTACGCAGGCTACTTTGCTGGTACGCAGGCTACTTTTAAGGTACGCCAGCTACTTTAGAGGTACGCAGGCTACTTTGGAGGTACGCCAGCTACTTTAGAGGTACGCAGGCTACTTTGCTGGTACGCAGGCTACTTTTAAGGTACGCCAGCTACTTTAGAGGTACGCAGGCTACTTTAGAGGTACGCAGGCTACTTTAGAGGTACGCAGGCAACTTTGGAGGTACGCAGGCTACTTTGGTAGTACGTAGGCTACTTTTAAGGTACACCAGCTACTTAGGAGGTACGTAGACTACTTTAGTGGTACGCAGGCCACTTTGGTGGTACGCAGGCTAATTTTAAGGTACGCCAGCTACTTTAGAGGTACGCAGGCTACTTTGGTGGTACGTAGGCTACTAGCCTGCGTACCTCTAAAGTAGCCGGCGTACCTCTAAAGTAGCTGGCGTACCACCAAAATAGCCTACGTACCTCCTAAGTAGCCTGCGTACCTCTAAAGTAGCCGGCGTACCTCTAAAGTAGCTGACGTACCTTAAAAGTAGCCTACGTACCACCAAAGTAGCCTGCGTACCTCTAAAGTAGCCGGCGTACCTCTAAAGTAGCTGGCGTACCACCAAAATAGCCTACGTACCTCCTAAGTAGCCTGCGTACCTCTAAAGTAGCTGGCGTACCTCTAAAGAAGCTGGCGAACCTTAAAAGTAGCCTACGTACCATCAAAGTAGCTGACGTACCTCAAAAGCAGCTGGCGTACCTACGTACCACCAAAGTAGTCGGCGTATCTCTAAAGTAGTCGGCCTACCTCCAAAGTAGTCTCCGTACCTCCAATTTAACTGGCATATCTTGAAAGTATTCGACGTACCGCTAAATTACTCAGCGTAGCTCCAAAGTAGCCAGCGTACCACCACAGTAATATGCGAATCTCCTTTTCCAGGATACAAGCTATTCTCCTACCATATGTCGTTGAAATCGGTTAAGTAGTTAAGGTCTAAAGATAGAACAAACAATTAAAATTTCTTACATTAATTTGGCATTTTTTCATTAATGTGGCAACATTTCACGCACACTGATGCATGTGTCCAGACAGTGCTGTCACGCACACTAGAATAAATTTTGGCCGCACTGTCGTGTTCCGAGCGCGGTATCTGTTAGTACTACATCTGTGGTTTATATTATCATACTATCAGGGATTAGGGCATGAGGATCCCAATTTCATACTTGATGTTATATTATGTATGGTTCAAGTATGAATTGTGAACACTAACAATATAATCTTCTATCTTGTTTTAGAAGGTATAAGCACTGAAAATGCATGTCGCAAATTCGGCTGAATCGGCGTATCGAAGAAATTATATGAGGACGCTCCCCTTTATAAATCTGTGTGAGGACGTCAATAGTATAGACAAAGTAATCTGTGGTCAACAGAGATTGTAGTTAAGTTGGTAATAGATATACCTCTTTGGTCACATGGGATTAGTCACGGTTTCGTGATAACAACAACGGAATGTTCAATGTTTATAGTACACCATGTTCATGCCATTTCGTTGGCTTAACCAAATAAACTTCCACCGTTACCATTAAACGCATTTAAAAACCTATTTACCAACTTACTTCTCGAAACAATCGTATTATGGTGATTATTTTTCTTTTCTGATCTGGATCTAAAAATAAATCAAATATTGATTTAAAAATCAAATATTGATTTTTGTCTCTATCATAGTAGGTATACGAGAAGTAGAGATAAAGGAGATCACTAATTTTTTGGGCATCATTGGGCTTTATTTTTATTTTGCCGGCCAACGAAATTGTGTCTACAGTCGGGCCGTGAAAGCGTAGCAGACAGACAGACAGTCTATGTGCTACGCTTTCACGGCCCGACTGTACTGTAACCGATTTGGATGAAATATGGTATAGGGATAGTTTGTTTCCCGCGGAAGGACAAAAGCTACTTTTTATCCCGGAAAATTAAAGAGTAACTAATAAGTATCCTTCGGGGTTGATGGAAAGTAATTTTGTTTTGTATATAGAGTGGTGTAATGGTAGTCAATTGTGTTTCAAAATTTGTCCAGAAATGTATAGAAGCTGGGTGATCTCCTTTATTTTTAAAGTTTTATCACCCTTGAAATCCAGGGTTTATTTTCTTCCAGTTCTTTAGAACTGGAAGAAAATAAACCCTGGATTCCAAAAATAAAAGGTAAAGGAAAGAAAGACCATACGATAAGGCTTGAGATATTAAAATCAGCAACAACATTTTATAGCAACCTGTACCATGACCAAACTTCATCATCAATAAATCTGGACTACAAAGAGAACGAAGATGAAATACCCGTAATAATGAGAAGTGAAATAAGAAAAGCTATACAATCCCAAAAAAGCGGAAAATCGCCAGGGGAAGATGGGATATCTAACGAACTCATAAAAGGCACATTGAATATTATAATTGATCATTTATCTCACTTATTTAACGAAATATTGGAAAGGGAAGTAATACCGGCTCAATGGACAACATCAACTATTATTTTATTACATAAAAAAGGAAATAGATATGACATTAATAATTATAGACCCATTAGCCTTATGTCTAACCTCTATAAAGTATTCTCAAAAATAATACTCGATAGAATAACCAAAACTTTGGATGAGAACCAGCCAAAAGAACAAGCTGGATTTCGCAGCGGATTTGCAACAGTCGATCATATACATACAATAAAGCAAGTCATAGAAAAATGCAATGAGTACAATATGCCTTATTACCTAGCCTTTGTTGATTATAACAAGGCATTTGACTCTCTAAAACATGAAATGATTTGGGAAGCATTGGTAAATCAGGGTGTAGACAGAAAATATATTCGTTTAATCAAAAATATTTACAAGAATATGACAGCAAGAATAAAGACAGAAAGGGTAGGAGAAAGGTTTGAAATTAAGAAAGGTGTAAGACAAGGTGATCCTTTATCGCCCAAACTCTTCTCCGCTACTCTAGAACAAATATTTAGACATCTGGATTGGACAGGATACGGAATAAAGATAAATGGAGAATTGCTAAACCACCTTAGATTTGCTGACGACCTTATTTTGATATCAGACAACTTCAACCATTTACAAGAAATGCTGGATCAATTAGCGGCGGAAAGTCATAAAGTTGGATTATATATGAACATATCGAAAACCAAACTAATGACAAATCGTACCAAGCAGCCTATCGAAGTCAACAATAAAATAATTGAATATGTTAACGAGTATACTTATCTCGGCCAAATTATTTCTCCAAAATACCTTACTTCTAAAGAAATACAGAACAGGATAAATTTAACGTGGAATAAATACTGGTCCCTGAGAGAAATAACAAAAAATCCAGCAATACCACTCAATCTAAAAAGTCGGACATTTAACTCGTGCTTACTACCCAGCATGACCTATGGTTGCCAGACATGGGCCCTAACGAAAGAAAATTATAAAAAACTGGAGACATGCCAACACAACATGGAAAGAAGCATGTTAAATGTAAAAAGAAAGGACAAAATAAATCTTAAATGTATTAGACAGAAAACTAAAATCATGGATGTAACTTATACCATTAAAAAACTCAAATGGAAGTGGGCTGGACATCTTATAAGAAACAAGAAACCAAATTGGGCAAAAAATGTAACAGAATGGTACCCAAGGGAGGGAAAGAGAAGAAGAGGTAGACCATTCCGAAGGTGGGAAGATGATCTAAGAATAACAGGTGGAACACAGTGGAAAAGAAAAACTCACGACCGTGAAATATGGAAGCGCCTGGGGGAGGCCTTTGCTAATAAGCAAGACAATTAGCTAAAATTATCATTATCGGTGTCTTTTTATTATTTATAGCATAAGTAATTAATAAACTTTTCAATATAATTGTAATTCTAGATATAAGTTAAGATTGTAAAAAATTGTCAATAAAGGCTTATCTTATCTTATCTTATCTTATCACCCTTGAAATATCTTTAAACTTTTGTGCATTAAGGCAAATAAATGAGAAACTACAAAATACCATTATAATAAGCACGAATTATAACAAATAAAGAGTATAATAATAATAATAATATCAACCTAGCCAGAGGCCTCATTGGCAGACTGCAAAGCTTCAGGTCGGGCAATACCAGGCCAAGGATTGTGCGCTCCGTTAGAATTGCCTTCAACGGGCTTAGGGTTAGTTTGGATCAGCCCGACATAGCCCAAAAGCTAACGGAGCGCATCGACGACCTGAAGCAGAAAATCGCTGCATGGGGGAACCGCATACGGCGATACTCGGAAAGAGTTGAGCGCTTTCAGCAAAATCGTCTCTTCTCGAGTGATCAGAAAAGGTTCTATAAAAGATTGGAGTGTCCAGCAGTCTGCTCTACCTCTCAACGGCCGAGCTCGGCAGATCTCGTCGCTTTTTGGCGGAGTGTGTGGTCGCGAGAGGTTGAGCATGAAGAGGGCCGTTGGATTGCGGCGGTAGAGGAAGCATGTGCCGTAATTGAGCCGATGAACCCGGTAGCCATCTCTGCGGAGGATGTGGTTGATGCAGTAAAGCGGGCCCCGAACTGGAAAAGTCCGGGTCCCGATGGGCTGCATCACTACTGGCTTAAGGGTTTCTCGGTTTGCCATGCGACCTTGGCTCGACAATTCCAAGAGGCTCTCGAGCAGAGGACGCTCCCGAACCTTTTCACTACTGGGATCACTCACCTAGCTCCAAAGTCCGCGGATGCCGCTGATCCGGCAAAATACCGCCCCATTACGTGTCTTACGACCATCTATAAGACACTAACATCCGTTCTGAGCCTCAAGATATCTCGTCATGTAGACGAAAATAACATCATGTCTGGGGCTCAGAACGGATGTCGGGGGGGTAGCCGTGGTACTAAGGAGCTCCTTCTCATCGACTCCGTTGCGGGGCAATTGGTCAAACGCAACCGCCGGAACTTCTCCGCTGCCTGGATTGATTATAAAAAGGCATTCGACTCGGTGCCCCATTCATGGCTCTTGAGGGTCCTTGAACTGTACAAAGTCGATGGTACAGTTCGAGACTTCCTCAGGGAATGCATGGGGCAATGGAGTACGATCCTTTGTCTCCACGGTGAGCGGTTGGCGGCTGCCGATGACCGGATAAGGATACGGCGAGGGATCTTCCAGGGTGACTGTCTGAGCCCACTTTGGTTTTGCCTGTCCCTGAACCCACTCAGCTCACTGCTGGAGAGTTCAGGGACGGGCTTTCAGTTTCGGAGAGGAGGGACAAGAGTGCCTCACCTTTTCTACATGGATGACCTCAAGCTGCTGGCACCCAATGCTACCCGCCTGCAAGAATTGCTGAATGTCACCACTGAGTTCAGCAATTCTATCAGGATGGAGCTTGGGCTAGACAAGTGTGCGGTCTTGCATGTGGTGAGGGGACAGGTTACTCACTCGGCTGAGTTTAGTCTCGAGCCATCGAGCATTAGGACCCTCTCCGAAGCTGAATCATACCGGTATCTGGGTATGTCGCAATCGATGGGAGTAAATGAGGCGGACATGAAACAGTCTGTTTGCGAGGCCTTCTTTGGCCGTCTGACAAAAATCTGTAAAAGCTTTTTGTCAGGCGCAAATAAGGTTCGAGCATATAACGGCTGGGTTATGCCCGTTCTCATGTACACCTTTGGCGTACTCAGATGGACTCAGACCGAACTTGACGCCCTGGATAGAAAAGTCCGCACGACTATGACTCTCTATCGCATGCATCACCCGAAATCGTCAGTGATGAGATTGTATATCCCCCGGAAATGTGGTGGTCGAGGCGTATTAAGCGTCAAGACCATGCATAACCGGGAGATAGCCAATCTCAGAACATACTTTGAGACGAAGAGGGAGTCACCCATGCATAGAGAGGTCATAGAATGTGATAAAGGACTTACTCCCCTATCCTTAGCCAAAATCGAGTGGCAGGCGCCGGTGGTACTTAGCACCTCTGACCGGGAGACCGTATGGAAGGAGAAGGAGTTGCACGGACGCTTTTTTAAAGCTCTTAATGAGCCACACGTCGATAAAAAAGCGTCCGTGCAATGGCTGCGCTTCGGTGACCTCTTTGGGGAAACCGAAGGGTTTGTCTGTGCGATACAGGATCAGGTAGTTAAGACGCGGAACTACCGAAAGTACATTCTGAAGGATGGCACTCATGACATCTGTCGAGCCTGTCGCCATCCCGGTGAGTCACTCAGACATGTGCTTTCGGGATGTTCGGCGCTTGCTAACACTGAGTATCTGCACAGACACAACCAAGCGGCCAAAATCCTTCACCAGGAGCTTGCTCTGAAGTACGGTCTCCTGGATGAGAGGCTGCCGTACTACAAGTACACACCGGTGCCTGTACTCGAGCGTGACGGAGTCCGGCTCTATTGGGACCGGTCCATCATCACGGACAGGACTATTCTTGCGAATAAGCCTGACATCGTGTTGTTGGACCGGGCACAGTCGCGGGTGTTTTTGGTGGACATCACTATTCCATATGACGAGAACCTTGTGAGAGCTGAGACGGAGAAAAAACGTAAGTATGTCGATCTGGCTCACGAGGTTTCCGCCATGTGGCATGTGGAGTCCACTGAAACCATCCCAATCGTCATATCTGCGAATGGGTTAATCCCAGTCAGCCTCGCTCACCATCTGAGGCGACTGGGATTCCGTGGCAGTTCGCTCGCAGCCAGGATGCAGAAAGCGGTGTTGCTAGACTCGGCTAGGATAGTCCGCCGGTTTCTCAACCTGTCCCCCTGACCCCCGGCCGTCTGGTCTCCCCTGCCGGGGTGTAATCCTCCGCCCGCTACAACTATTTATTTGTGTATTTGTGTATGTAAGTTTATTAAGTTGCATTTATTTACGTAAGTTTATTCTAAATCTTTTGGCCATATATGTATTTATTTTGTATGCGGGCGTGAGAGCTAAATTTATACTGATAATAATAATAATAATTATAATCTTTGACATACTTTATAGTAATATTTAATTATGCAATCAAATATAACTTTGTTCAAAAATATTGATTATTTTGCAAAAGACGTATCATATCATATCATACTAATATTATAAATGCGAAAGTGTGTTTGTTTGTTGGTTTGTTGGTTTGTTGGTTTGTTGGTTTATTGGTTTGTTGGTTTGTTGGTTTGTCCTTCAACCACGCCGCAACGGAGCAACGGATCGACGTGATTTTTGGCATAGGTATAGCTGAGGACCTGGAGAGTGACATAGGCTATTTTTTATCTCGGAAAATTAAGGAGTTCCCGCGGGAATAACAGAAACTTAAACCACGCGAACGAAGTCGCGGGCATCGGCTAGTATGTTATAGAAATATGATACAGAAATACTTTAGAAATATCATGCTGTGAAAATACTAACGCTGTAAGTATGTTGTATGTTGCCGCCAACCTAGTTTCATTTCGTAGATTTATAATTATTCAGTTTCATAGTTCATTACCCTTTACTATGAATAGCTTATCGTCAGTGTACAGCTTTTTTAAACCAGTCTACAGACATACAATAGCAACTGATGATGCACCAGCATGGTGTGCGGTAAAACTTGCAAATTTTATGTTCACACCATTGATGTAGAATTTTTTTAGTACCTATTCTATTTCAATGGTTCACACCATGTTTATTTGTATACTTCATACTTAATATTATAAATACGAAATTGTGTTTGTTTATAGGTTTATTGGTTTGTTGGTTTGTCCTTCAATCACGCCGCAACGGAGCAACGGATCGGCGTGATTTTTGGTATGGGTATAGTTGAGGACCTGGAGAGTGACATAGGCTACTTTTTATCCCGGAAAAATAAGGAGTTCCCGCGGGAATCAAAAAAACTTAAACCACGCGGATGAAGTCGCGGGCATCAGCTAGTTATTATATAATAATTAAAACAAGGCCGTCCTAACGGCTAATCACACAATCTACTGTCTGGTCTTTGTTTAGGATATACCTACAGAGTAATTTCCAGTATAAATTAAAAATTAATAAAAACTCCAACACATTGAAGTAACAGGATACCAAATTTAAAAGTAATCAGACCTATTAAATGGCAGCTGCATACATCCCATCATCTACTAAAGCTGATATAAGCTTTATAGCTGAACATATTTTCTTCAATCATAGCTAAGAACACTCAAGTCACGTTTCAAACAAAACAAACTAAAGCAAAATCGGTTCATCCATTTGGAAGCATTGATGCCACAAACAGATAAATACATTAGAGTTTTATCGCTCCTCAGTTTGCGTCGGGGATCACTTCAATAAATATTTGCTAGAATGACGAATGTTTTACAATAAACATTTTTACAACAACTAATGCGTGCAAAAATAGCTAAATGTTGTAAGAACGTAGATAACATTCCGGGAAGTTATTTTTAAATTATTTAATATCCGCCAGACGGTACAAAAGCGACGTGAAAAATTTGTGCGGACCCTCTCAAAAATATTGTTTTACATTTGCATATGTCACCGTAAGATTGTACAATCCGTTAGATTATAATCTAACGGTTTCTATCCCGCGAGATTATAAACTGTCGTAAGATTGTGAACCGTTTGATGTTCTGAGTATTAATTTATGAAATATTTATTGTTTTTACGTTTTCTTGTCTCTTTCTTGTACAGTTCGCGCGTGAGTTGAATGCAGAATAAATGTAAGTGTCACCATACATTTACTCTGCATTCAACTCGCGCGCGAACTATAGGTTAGGTTAGGGTTTGACATGAATATTCGGGCAGTGCCCGGCCACAGGCTGGGCACTTAGGTTCTATCGGGTTAATATACCTAATATATTACAATTTACCGAAAAATAACGCGTTAAATTGTAAGCAGTATGTTACGGTTCACAATCCGTCGACAGTTTCTAATCTATCGAGATAAAAAACGTTATATTGTAATCTAACGGTTTTTACAATCTTACGGTGACATACAAAACAGGTATACCTACTTAGTACATGAGGTATTTTGAAAGCGGTCAGTACAGCGGTTTAAAAAAAAAGACACTCACTCGAAGGTTTCAGTACTAGTAGTAGTATCTAATATCACCTTGAATAATGCTATAGTGTAATTATGTTAATGTTATAAAAGAACTTTAAGCGAGCCGAAGATATATAAATTTTTATGGTTCCGCGATAAAACAAGAATACCTTATAAAAAAAAACATACGCGCCGAATTGAGAACCTCCTCCTTTTTTGGAAGTCGATTAAAAATAATCTCATACTCATCTCTAATACTCCTAGTCACTCAACTTCCTTCTATCAAAATTCTTTTACGGTAACTGCTATACGGCTTTGGAACGTTCTTCCTTTGGATATTAAACTATCTCAATCTCTTCCTATCTTCAAAACTAAATTGAAACAACATTATCTATCATTATAATTTATTTATTCATCTGTTGTCTTTTATCTATTACTTCTATACTGTGTATTTATCCTACATATTTTTACATTGTTTTTATGTATATAATATTTATTTATTAATATTATGTCTCAGTACACCCCTCCCGCTTTCTTTTAAAAGTTTCCTCTGCTCTAAGGTTGTCTGGAAGAGATCGCTGTTTAAGCGATAAGGCCGCCTGTTGTGCCGTAGGTAATAGGTATCCATTAATATGATTGTTTTTATCTTTTCATTTCTTTGTGTACAATAAAGTATATTTTACTTTACTTTACTTTACTTATAGTTTGGTCCTGTCCATTTGTCTATACGTCAGATAGATTGACAGATTTAAAGCATAGCAGTCAAGTTAAAATTGCAGACAGTCAATTGCTACCACCCTGAAAAATACTATCAATTTTTTGTGCTACCACTACATAAATGTATAAGATATTGAGATCATGAGCGTAATCGGCTGCGAGGATTTAGGTTTTCCCAAAATCCCGTGGGAACTCTTTGATTCTCCAGGATGAAAAGTCCTATGTTGATTTTCAGGTCTCTAACTACTATATTCATGTAAATTTACGTCTATCTGTAATGTTCCGTTGCGGCGTGATTGAAGTGCAAACCAACAAAAAATACACTTTTATCCTGTAGGTATATAAAAAGTAAAAAAAATTGCCACGCCCTTTTGAAATGGGTAACTGGTTAAATAAATAGGTATATTATATACAATTAGATCACTATTAAGTTTCTCGAACTGCTTTTTCAAATAAATCAACCATTTATGAAATTATTGATATTCTTCTTCTTCTTCTTCTTATTTTGTTTTATGGCTTTATAGAGTTACATCAAAATAACAATTATTTGGCATGTGTCAAAGTGGCAGATTTAAGAGCTGAATGTACCAGCCCCTATCTAACCTGGAAAAATTAAATTTTTTTTTTTGGCTAGCATGTCGTTATGCTAAAATGTGAGAGATTATTCTGAGACAAATAAATAAGCCAGAGAAAAACTCATACACCTACTCAATGAGATTATTATCCTTTTTGGTTTAGATTAAAACGTTTATATATATTTTGTAAGCATGTCTACGGAACCTATCTAATTCTGCCACGCACTTGACCAATTATTTCATTTCATATTTTTCTGATAGTAGTTTCTGTTATATTATTTAGCTTGAGTTCGTCCAAATTCGACAAAGTCGACACGATAATGGTGGGAGGGGACGGTAATGTACAACGGTACACAAATCGGGGTTTCAGGCACAGAAATAGGTAATTGCTTCAGGCAAGAAAGTCCATTCCATAATAGAGATGGAATTCTGAACAAGAATTCTATCTCTATTATGGAATTCTAAACAATGTAAATAAAAAGATCTAGTAAATATTTAAACATCGTGATAGCGCATAGCCGATTATAACCATGTTAAAGTTTGGATGTTTTTAAGTTTGTATGTGTGTATATTTTTTACACCTTCACGCCACAATGACTGAACCGATTAAGATGAAATTCTGTATTGAGATAGTTTATAACCTGATTTAACACAAGGCTACATTTTATTCCGGAAAATAAAAGGGCTATCGCGGGAATCTAAAAACGTTAATGAAATCGCGGACAGAAATAAGCGGCAGTAAATAAATAATTCAAAAGCGCGTTTTATGTAGATTGTACTATAAGATTTTAACGCCATAAAAATAAAGGTAAAAATAGGTACGTTTATTTTAACAACTCGTATGATGTTTCACTGGACATACTGTACGCTTACTCTGAGTTTTTACATTGCAAATACGATTGATCGACGTGAGAGCTCACCACGCCAAGTGTAAGCGAACGTCAAAGTAAAATGGACCCAAAAGCTCTTGCTCTAAAGTCACAAATTCAGCGTTTGGAGCGCTGGCTGTGAATAAATACACAAAATGATGAAATGAGCTCTAAACCAATGCAGTTAAGGTTCATTTTACTTTAAAAACGTTAAAGTAAAATGAACCTTGATGAACTGCATTGCTTACACTTCGCGTGGTGAGCTCTCACGTCGATCAATCGTATTTGCAATGTAAAGACTCAGAGTAAGCGTACTGTGCGGTCACAAGTTCAATCTCCTTTGCCAGAAACTGGAGACGTTAGCAAGGGGCGCGTAAGAAAGAAACACCCTTTTTAAAACGTGTAGAGTATGAAAATAATGAGCTCATAATATTTCTGACTCAAAAAATCTACTTATAGCTGAAATTAAGATGCACAGACTTAATACAAAGAGAATGTTTGTTTGTTTGTTTTAAATTCTTTATTGCACATATACAATTACAATGCACAAAGGCGAATTTAATACCTAGACGTATAAAATCTTCCAGTTAACCTTTGGTTTTGATGCGTTTCTCCAAGGCAGGTAAAGGACTGCATGCTAGTATGTATTATGTACCTTTAACAAAAAATGCCCGTCCGAGTTAAAACTTGATGGCTAGTAACAGTGTAATGTTAGAAAATTTAAAAAAATACTGTCCAAAGTATTGGCGTGTTTTTCGTCAAATTTCGTCAAAATCGGTTGATAATTGGACGCAACTTGGTTCGCGTGGATTAAGTTTTTTGATTCCTTCGGCATCTCTTTCAATTCAAAAAGTAGCCCTTATTAGGATGCCACCTATCTCTGCACCTAATTTCGAAGTCGCAATCGGTTTTAACCAGATAGGCCGTAAAAGGTTAGCAGACGGACAGACAGAGAGATACTTTTTCGCATTTATGTATAATGTTATTAAGAATTAGATGAAAAAGTTACAATACTTTATTTGGAACATGCATAGCCACTACTTCAGAACTTATTATTTTTTAAGTAGGATTCGTTCCGCTAGGTTGCAATCTTATCGCTTTAATTTTTGTCAAAGTGAGCCGAAACTAGTCGGCTAGATTACATGCAATTTCCATGATAACATTATCTCATTTCATATCTACGTAGATAGATATTTTTAGATAGATTTCCGAATTTTTTGACAATGATCCGAAGTTCGTCGTCAATCGTTTTATTTTCGGGCTAGGTTGACGCGTCTTTTTCCGTGTCGATAAAGGTTTTTGGATTTTCGAGAAAACTCTTTAATTTTCCGGGTTAATTAATGTAGTCTATGTATTAATTCAGGTAAGTACTTAGGTAACAAGCTATCGCCGTCCCTTTAAGACAAATCCATTCAGCGTGATGGAGTAACAAACATCCAAATTAACACATCCGTATACTAATCCATACTAATATTATAAATGCGAAAGTTTGTCTGTCTGTCTGTCTGCTACGCTTTCCCGGCCTACCTTTTCACCCGATTTTGCTGAAATTTGGTATGGAGGTAGGTTATATCCTGGGGAAGGACATAGGCTACTTTTTATCCCGGAAAATTAACGAGTTCCCGCGGGAATCAAAAAACCTTAATCCAAGCGGACAATGTCGCGGGTATCATCTAGTATTATTATAAATGCGAAAGTGTCTGTCTGTCTGTCTGCTACGCATTCGCGGCCCATCTTTTCAACTGATTTCGATGAAATTTAGTACAGAAATTGATTGCATCCCAGGGAAGGACATAGTCTTTTTGTCCCGGAAGATTAAGGAGAATTGAGGTTGAGATTGGATTGAGGGTTTGTTGGTTCCCGCGGGAACGCTTCAATTGTTCGGGATAAAAAGTAGCCTATGTTCCAGACTATAAGTTATCTCTGTGCCAAATTTCATCCAGATCCGTTCAGCCGTTCTGGCGTGATTGAGTAACAAACATCCATCCATCCATCCAAACTTTCGCATTTATTATATTATAGCGAATGCCCGCGGCTTCGTCTGCGTGGTTTGAGGTTTTATGGTTCCCGCGGGAACTCTTTAATTTTCCGGGATAAAAAGTAGCCTATGTGCTATTCCAGACTATAATCTATCTCTGTGCCAAATTTCAGCAGATCCGTTCAGCCGTTGGGGCGTGATTGAGTAACAAACATCCATACATCCATACATCCATCCAAACTTTCGCATTTGTAATATTAGTAAGATTAGTATGGATGTAGGCTAGCGCTTGGCTGCCAGCCTAATATTAATATTATAATATTGATGCTTAGTAATAATAAGCAAATTCTTAATTACATGGGGAAAAATATTTAAAAAAAACTTTTGTTCATTTAAGTATTTAAAAATCAATTTTACGTAATTTATATCTATTTTGTATAACTTAATGTATCCGACAATACACACATATTTTAATTTTTTCTATAACATAGACAATGGCTTTGTTTCTAGTGTCTAGTAGGTACATCTGTTAAACTGTAGCGATTCTGCGTCTATCTTTTGAGTTAGAGTATCGAGTCACGATTACTTGCTAAATCTGTTTAAAGCTTTCTTCACAATAGGATACCCGAGCAATAGTTTTATTGAAACTCGTGTCCCGAGGTGGGTAACAAAGTGTTCGACCTACAATTGTATGGAACATGGAAATATATTCAGAATCCATTACAACTGTGAATTCAATATACTTGTACAGCTGTCTACCTTTTGATCAATTCAGATAATACATAGAATTGTTATTTCTTGGTAAATTTCATCGACAATAGTATTATAGAGATAGCTATTTCGTAACCAAAGTAGTTATCATATATGTTTTAAAAAAAAAGATACGCGCCGCATTAAGAACCTCCTCTTTTTTTGAAAATCGGTTGAAAAGTGTCTTCCGTTTAAAATTGGTTCATAATATAAAACCCTAATTTATGAAGATCGTAGCTAATTGAGTGGGCGTAGCCGACGGTAGTGTTTCAACTAATTGAAGTTTCCATATTATCTACTAGAGTCTATAGCCCGCGACTTCGTCGGCGTGGATATTAAGTAAGGTTTTTGATTCCCGCAGGATCTCTTCAATTTTCAGAAATAAAATGTAGCCTATGCTAATATATTAAGGGTATATAACCTGCCTCCATTCCACATTACATCCTTTACAAAACAAATTTACAAACATTCAAACTTTCACACTTATAATAGGTACATATTACTAAGTTTTTTTTATCCACTACAAGTAAGCCTTTGACTGCGATCTCACCTGATGGTAAGTGATGATGCAGTCTAAGATGGTAGCGGGCTAACCTGTTAGGGGCATGGAAGTAATATTAAACCCATACCCCTAATCGGTTTCTAGACGGTATCATACCGGAACGCTTAATCGCTTGGCGGCACGTCTTTGCCGGTAGGGTGGTAACGAGCCACGGCCGAAGCCTCCCGCCAGGCCCGTCCAGGGAAAATTCAGAAATTATAAATTCCCAAATTGACTGTTCTAACTTTAATATTTCGTGTTTGAAAATGATGTATCCTAGAAAATCTTGTAGCCGTCTAGTATTATTGACGTCAAAGCGATACAGATCATCCCGAGCCGATCTTCTCAGGAAGTGGCGAGCGACGAGCGTAAAACTGGATGAAGACCGATTTATCGCAATTTATGTCGAGTTTATTTTCGTTTTGAAACTATATCATATTTATTTGTTTACCAATTGATTTATTTATTTCATTCTAGATGATTCCCGCGACTTCGTCCGTGAACTCTTTAATTTTCCGGGATAAAAAGTAGCCTATGTCCTTCCCCGGGATACCATGTACCCCTGTACCAAATTTCATCAAAATCGGGTGAAGAGACAGTTTTTTTTTATTCCCGCGGGATAAATTTTCCGGGATAAAAAGTAGCCTATGTCCTTCCCCGTGATCGGTTGGAAAATCGGTTGAAAAGATAGACCGGGAAAGCGTAGCAGACAGGCAGACAGACAGACAGAAACACTTTCGCATTTATAATATTAAGTACGGATTTGTTCATGTTTAAATTCATATGAGGCCCTGCCAGGGCATTGCAAATTTTAAATTAATAACATTTTATTACAATTAACATTGAACATACTTAATAATAAACATCAAATGAGTAGTTATCCAGTAATTAAATAAAATAATTATAAAAAATCTAATTAATCTATGCTACTACAACATTAGATAATTAAGTTTTGTCTTCAAATAATTAAATCTAGAAATCACAGTCAATGAGTCTAAAAATAATATTAAATAAATTATTATAATTAAAAAAATATTCAATGGCTATATCGTGCTAGTGAAGTCTATGTAGTCAGAAAATCTTGAATATTATAAAATCATTTTTGTATTAACCAATTTTTTTTAGTTAAATCGCTTCTGAATAGCCTCCCAGCTGACAAGAGCCCTATCAATTAGTACAAATTGCCCCTGCCACGAATCGAACCCGCGACCTCCCAATCTAGTACTTCCGAGGTACTGGATTGGTCGCTGAAGTCGCTATCACAATAAACAGTTTGGTTTGCCCTAGGAACTTTCTAGGAACCTTTTTCTAGGAACTATAGGAAGTGTATTAAGCTAACTTAACTGAAAGCTTATCAAACGTGACAAATCCGACATTTCATATAGATGGCCTACCAACCTCGTAACCAATAAAATCATTTTTTTATTAACCAATGTCTCAATTTTCTTTAAAAGGTTGTCCCTTTGTTTTCTTCTTTTATAATATTAGGGAGTTTGTTATAAAAATAATTTATCTAAAGTCCGGTCTACTACGGCTTGATATTCCTAGATTACGATTTCACCGACGCCCACGCAACCATATTATTTAAAATCCGTATCAATCATTGTTACAACCTCAATTATTATTGTGACTGGCTGAATTTACGGCCTATTCTTCCTGTGAAAATGGATTTTGTCCAATTGCGATTTGCAGACGAGCGTCGACCAGTCAGAGGTAATTGAGACCTTTTCACTGTAGCCATCATTTTTACGTACCTACCTACTTGAGGAGTTCTGAATTTCTGATTGTATCTATTGAAGCTTTTATGTATGTCCTGCAGACAATTTGTTTATAGGACGAGCTTTTGATGCGTGATTTGAACTTCACTAAAATACAGATACAAGTTACCTCATTATGCTTCGACCGTGATTTTACAGGTGTGTAAATGATAAATAAAATCTAAGATACGGGCTAATCTGATATCGCAATTTTTGAAGTGAAAACTTCTTTAAGCGCGTTGAGCAGCTTTTTGGTAGGGGGTAAAAATGTGGAATACGCGAGACCGACCGCGAGACCGACGCAGTTCTTCTTAAGACAAAAGATCTTAAGTATAAATATAGTACATTCATAATTAAACTTTAAGTTTGTAACTTTCCAACTCCTAAATCGTCGAGTAAACCACACAACAACACAACCTCGATAAACTGGCTTTTACACAAGTTTAAGAAATTCATTAATAAAATGCTCTTGAAAAATGCTTATATAATACTGTCGAATATTATCACACCGTGAAGAATTTGCACACCGTGTGCAAATTTAATACCACATATGGATACCACAACAGAAACGACCCAAAGGAAGACCTCGAAAAAGATGGATCCATTGTGTAGAAGTAGATCTGCAGAAACTCGGGAAGCTCCCTTCATGGAAGAAGGAGGCTAAGGATAGATCCAGGTGGAAAGAAACTGTAGAGGAGGCCAAGACCCCCCACAAAGGGTTGTAGCGCCGAAGGAAGTAAGTAAGTAAGTACACCGTGTGCAATTTGATCCAACTTGAAAGATAGGATAGCTTACATTTTAATTTATAGCCGCAATATTATTTTATTGCTTTACTTGCAAAGGTGTTTTTACCGACATAGTATTAATCCTTATCTCAAGTATTTAATTAAGATAAAAATTGTTCGTGCTACCCGTGCGAAGGCGGGGCGGGTCGCTAGTATATTATATAATATGATAAAAGCGCATGGATTTGACTACCTCCAGCAATGCTCAGGACTGCGGTTACTTGTGTATCTTTACATTAGATGTTTGCCGATGCGCGTGTGGATTGTTTCTACACTACCATGCGCAAACGGTACACATCCCTGGTTCGCAGGGTTCGGGCTAGCTCCAATGGCATCCTGAGCGCATTTGCTGACAGGTTTGATTGTCAGTACCTAAACCATTGTCATATGGTTCACGTGCTGACAAATCAAGGCCGTCTTAGATAAGGTTTTAGGATTAGGTAGTTTTTTATTTTAGATTTACTAACATTAGGTTATTGTGTGTGTTTCTTACTAACAAAATTTTATGATCTTTATATGGTCGAATTAAATGATTTTTATAATAAATAAAAATCATCATCATATTTTATTTATTAGGGTAATTTTTATTATACTTTATTTTTTTCAAAAGTGCAACCACCGAGTTTCTAGGTAGGAACGGCATTCCGAACCTACCACTGGTTCGGAATTCACTTGACGATTCAAAAGTACTTGTAAAAGTTTATTTGAATAAAAATCATTTTGAATTTGAATTTCAATAGCACTTGTATTTTATTTGAATAAAAAACTTTTGAATTTGAATTTTGAATGCCCGAAAACGCGCCCCAGTGCTCTTATTTATTGTGATGACGGTACCATTTAGCATGCAAGTAAATCCTTGCTAGAATAGAATATTACAATGTTAGAATATTGGTTAATTATACCTAGCGACGTGTACATACCTCTCGGTAGAGCGCGTACATTTTCGCATGAAATACAGCTGTACAGTAAGACTCGAGCCGAAACGTATTGTCCTTGTTAACAGACTTCCAAAAAAGGAGGAGGTTCTCAATTCGGCGCGTATGTTTTTTTTTAAATGTATGTCGGTGCATATCTTTAATTAATAAAATCGTTAAGAAACACACATACATACAAACATACGAGTCGAATAAAGAACCTCCTTTTAAAAATCATTTAATATAGGACTCTGATTTCGGTCGATAAGTGCAGCCGTCTCATTTTTTTTTAAATCTTGTGTTCCTAATAATGGCCATATACAAACGACTTTGTAAAAATAATGTGTGTAGCGCAACTTTCAGAGACGAAAAATGGGACGATGGGACGCATCTGTGTGGTTTTGACTTGGAACAATCTATACCTATCATGTTATATTTCCAAAAAAAAAACAATTCTGACTTGAAAAGTTATACACTGAGGCTTTGTGATCGTTAACCCCATTAGTGTGATGAAAGGAATAATCATAATGGGTCAAGTATAGGATTACGGAAATAAGTAAAACAAACCTAAAACTAGCGCTTTTGCTAGATACCTAACAAAAGCGCTAGTTTTAGGTTTAGGTTTGTTTTACTTATTTCCGTAATCCTATACTTGACCCATTATGATTATTCCTTTCATCACACTAATGGGGTTAACGATCACAAAGCCTCAGTGTAACTTTTCAAGTCAGAATTGTTTTTTTTTTGGAAATATAAACGAAAAAAATGATAAACTATAAAATGGTAAAATGGTAAAATGATAAACGTTAAACATCTAGTGTATACTAGATGTTTAACGTTTATCAGATTATGCAGTTTGCCATGATTGATCACTCTCTTATAATATGATCTAACTACTGTGATCAAAACCTAAACTAGGTACTAGAATTTAACCCACTGCGTAGGTATACTCATTTATAAAGAATATCCCAGTATAAATTATACGAAGGATATTAAATTATACACATTATATAATATTATAGTCATAAATTAAACGTAGGTAGGTATAATATAAGCTATGTACTGAGTACGGAGGAGAAGGGTTCTTTGCACAACTTTGAGAACACTCTGAGGGCCACAGCTAAACTCACAATGCGTTCATACCGTTAGAGCAATTGATATTTAATTTGAACGCACATAACTCAAAAAAATAAGTAGTGCGCGTCAGAGGGTCGAACCCTCAATCGGCGGCATAGCTTTCGTCCTCGAAGTTTTTTTTAGAAACGATAAAAGAGCTTTCTCAGATCAATTGTAATGAGCGAATACGAGGAATACCGGTGTACGAATAAACCCGATCACGGTTTTTGTTACAAAATAATATATTGTAATCTGTTACATTTGGAAATGTATACCTACTTGTTTTTAAATAAATAAATAATTCTACTTTAAAAGCCCAAAAAAATATACCTATGCACACTATAAGTATTATTATTTTGCATTCGTTCTAGAATAATAAAATAAGATCTAGAATAATATCATACTTTCATACTTAATATTATAAATGCGAAAGTGTGTTTGTTTGTTGGTTTATTGGTTTGTTGGTCTGTCCTTCAATCACGCCGCAACGGAGCAACGGATCAACGTGATTTTTGGGATCGGTATAGTTGTGGCATAGGCTACTTTTTATCCCGGAAAATTAAAGTTCCCGCGGAAATCATAAAAACTTAAACCTCGCGGACAAAGTCGCGGGCATTATCTAGTAATATATATTAGGTATATTATTTAAAGCCAATAACTTACCAAAACACAGATGAATAGTTATGTTGAAGTCCAAAAGTCAAGTACGTCCTACTCAATATCACACTACCTAATTATTTTTAAAAGTCACAAATTAAAAAGAATTATCAACTGAATATTATTTTCCTTAATAAAATTATTTTCTTAAACTTTTCAAACTAAGTAAGTATACCGGGAAACTAAGCGCCAATGACAATCGTAGTCGATCGTAGTACACGACCGCACGCCAGGAGATGTCGAACGAACTGCGAATTTCCATACAATCTGCCTACAGTTAAGAACCCAAATTCGTAGATACATTAGTTACAGCCCGATGGTTGCAATTGTTAAGATAAACACCCCTGGAACCTAAAATTCTACATCAATGCCTGGAACTCAAATGAATTATTTTGTTTTCAGGTTTTAAAATTAAATAAGATCATAGGTACTAATCTCTGTAAGAGTGACGATTATAAAAAGGTGTTGGTGCTGGTAGACCAACCCCACACCATGGGATAGACGAAAAAAGAAATTCATCCCCATGTAACGTGTAGGCCCTTCCCTGCACATTACATGGGGGTGAATTTCTTTTTATTCTACCCTAAAAAGTCCACTTTACTTCTAAAGAAAAAGTTTTCTTCTAACCTAATGACATTGACTTTGTATGTAGAAAACCTAAATAAAAAAATAATAACATTTAAATTGATGAAATTAAAGATTGTATTTAATATACTGAATTAATTTAAATTGTTTTAAGTTTTATTAATCAAAAACCAAAGGCTGACTAGTCCAGGCTGCAGAACGAAGCCAATAAAAAAACGCAATTACAACAACGCGCCGTAGATAACTAGATACCATTGAGTTTGAATCATGAAATTAAAACAACAATTAGGTATTTTAGATGTGAGAAAACAACGCGCTAATAAAGTAGGGCGTGAAATACCATTTTCTAGTGAGTACCACTACCTACCGCCTAACTAGTACCTACCTACTCGACTTTTATTTTCAAGTTTTCTCACAAATGTATTGAAAAATATTCTGTGACTAGCGATTGCTCACGACTTCGCCCACCTGGTTTGAGGTTTTTTGTTCCCGCGGGAACTCTTTAGTTTTCCGGGATAAAAAGTCTATGTGCTATTCCAGACTATAATCTATTTAAGTGCCAAATTTGAGCCAGATCCGTTCAGCCGTTGGGGCGTGATTGAGTAACAAACATCCATACATCCATCCAAACTTTCACTTTTCATTTATAATAGGTATTAGTAAGATACACGGGCGTTAAGGTTTTAACAAACTCGTGATGATGGTCAGCTCTCGCTTGGCGCCATCGGGCTGACATGAGTCAACTCGTATCATCGTATGTAAAAACCTACTTACTATATCTATATCACAATCTACTAAGTATTTAGGAAAAACTTATCTTAGAAAATACTAAAATTAAAATGATCTATTAAATGCAGTGAAGGAAATTTCGTGAGGAAACGGCCCCATTAGTTCTTTAAAATAATATTTTGCCAAACCGCACAACACCGCATGCGTTGTTGCATTTTTGCATTTTTCTGCAACCCAGAACGTTAATATTTTGCCAACCGGTTAAATGATAGTCATTAATTATTAATGTCGATCAGTTGACGTCAACTGATACTCAATATCGCCAATTTGAAACGCCTCCTGTTTCGGGAGCGTTTCAAATTGGCGCTATTGAGTATATGGGTCGCGCCTGCGGGAAAACGTGTCGTTAACGCGTCAATCAAATTTTGCTTCCATTAAAATAATAAAAGTTAATTGACCCAGATTTGCTTCACACGGGTGGAATTTCTGAAAATCCTTTCTTATCCGGATCCAGCTGTAATGAAGAAAACCGTTGTTTTGAAATTATGGCGGTTAGTGTTCTATAAAAGCTATATACTCTGTAGTTTGACCACAGAGATAGAGATCCATGGTCATGACGATCCCCCAATCCATATTATAAAAAATATAACATGACGTGTGTTACTTAAAGTATCCATATAAAACAGTCGGGTCCTTAATAAAAGTTTTGACGATCTCCCTGGCGCAGTGTTGAGCGCGGCGCGCTTAACGTGCGGAGGGCCCGGGTTCGATCCCCGGCAGGGTCAATTTGGGAATTTATAATTTCCGAATTTTCCCTGGTCTGGCCTTGTGGGAGGCTTTGGCCGTGACTAGTTACCACCCTACCAGCAAAAACGTGCCGCCAAGCGATCTAGAGTTCAGGTACGATGCCGTGTAGAAACCGATTAACCATCTTAGACTGCATCATCACTTACCATCGGGTGAGATCGTAGTCAAGGGCTAACTTGTAGTGGATGAAAAAAAAACCAACAATGACAGGTCTGCTGCTGAGAACACACGTTCTCAAGTGTCGGTCAATCTATGCTTAATACCGACCTACTTGTCAAACTGTTATTAACGGAATATTTCCGTTTATCAATAAGGTACGGTAAGTAAGTAAGTAAGTAAGTAAAAACACTTTATTACACACAAACAATTAACAAAACAGAGATAAAACTAATCATGATAATATAATTTACAACTTGTTGCGGTGTAAAGGCGGCCTTATCACTAAGAGTGATCTCTTCCAGGCAACCTTTATGAAAGGAGATCGGTTGCATGTTGACAGGGTGGTGCACAGTGCACACGTGTAAACTAAAAGAAAAATTATAAAAACCTACTAAATATTACAATATAATAAACTTACATAATGGTACATACTATAATTACATACTATTTTACTTAAATGACAATATGAATCTAAAAATAAAATAGACATAATATATACTCAAATAATAAATATGATATCATAAACTTACTTACAGAAGCTTTACATAGATATTTATACTTTTATAGCGATAAATAGTAATTTTTAAGACGTCGTTTAAAAGTTGGTAATGATACAGACTGGCGGATATCCTGCGGTAGCGCATTCCAGAGAATCACAGCTTTGACAGTGAAGGAGTCGCCGTAGCATTGCGAGCGACTGCTTGGCATCGCTAATTTGTTATCGTTCTTTGAACGAAGGTTGAGAAGATGGCTAGATCGAAGAAAATGAAATCTTTCCTTTAGATATGGAGGAGTATGTGGAAGAAAGAGGATAGAGTAGAGAAGAGAAAGGATATGATAAGTAGGATAGGTAAGTCTTCTTCTTCTTCTTCTTCCTGTCCTTGTCCCACGCTATGTGGGGTCGGCACAACATTTTTTCTTCTTCCACTCACTTCTGTTATCTGTTATTCAAACTCGCTAAAGTAGGATAGGTAAGTATAATGATAAAATGTAGCCAACGTGTTAATTCAGATAAATACGGCTATTTCCAATCCAAATTTCAACAAAATTGGTTCAGACTTCAGTCATTGTGACGTGAAGTAGAAGGTGGTACTAGGTGTTAGCACTTAGCATATCGCTAAACGGTTAATGGTTAACGGCTGTAAACGGTAGTAAAAAAATCTAAGTTTTTTTCACATACCATTAGCCGTTTAACCGTTTAACGACATGCTAACACTTCTAACGTGAAGGAATATCTAACGAACATAATATTCAAAACTTACAAACCTCCAAGTTCTATATCTATAAATATAAAAATCAATTGCTGTTCGTTCGTCTCGCTAAAACTCGAGAACGGCTGGACCGATTTAGCTGATTTTGGTTTCGAAATGTTTGTCGTACAGGGAAGGTTTAAACGGTGAGAAAAATATGAAAAAATTGGTTAGTTACGACCCGCAGACGAAGTCGCGGGCATCAGCTAGTTTATAATATTAGTAGAATTAGTATGCAACAGGTGAGTGAGATCACAGTCAAGGGCTAACTTGTACGTACCGCCTATTGAATAGAAAAAAATATGTTTAAGGAGACTTAAAAATCTTCAATGGAAGATATGACGACCCGCAGCAACGTAGAATACATACATCTACTACGGTCTACGTTCCGAAGTGTAATACCATGTAACATCGTAATGAAAAATATAAAAATTCCTCTAGGCTTTGTAACTTTTCGAGGACCGAAACATTTCTTTAAGCTTTGCCTTCGTGGTAAAAAAGTTTAAAACAATTATTAAGTAGTATAAAATTACACAAAACGAGACGTACCTAGTAAATTTAAGGCTGAGAATTGAGCAAAGAAAAGTTGAAAACAATCTGAGATAATATTATTATCTCTTCATAAAAAAACTAAAGGCGCAACCACACTGTGTTGGTGGTTGGTGATGTCGTAACGAACGACGCCAAAATTACAAAATATGCTATTTTTATCCGCATATTTTTTTACAATTTTATAATATAAACCGGAATCCTGATTCAATAGTTCCGTCCTAAGCCTCCGAAGGGGTGTTGCATAACAAATACTCCAAAACAAAGTTTGTTGAGCCTCAACAATTAATTAGGCATTATAAAGTAAATCGATTAATCAGACCATAGTATAAGTACTGCGAGATTGATGGACATCTGCCGTTGTATTATTACGAGTATGTAAATGGATTCCCAACTTAAGCAGAACCCAAACATAATACAGTACGCTGCCTATTACCTACTAGCCGACGTTCGCGACTTCGTCCGCGTGGTTCAAGTTTTTTTGATTCTAAAAAAGAAAGGAAAATGTAGCCTAGGTATGTCACTCTCCAGGTTAACTATACCCATGCCAAAAAACACGTCGATCCGTTGCTCTGTTGCGGCGTGATTGAAGGACAAACCAACAAATAAACACACTTTCGCATTACGTACGTACGAAACTTACGTTGATAATAATTTGGAAAATTTGTGTGGTGTGGTGAATATCGCAAGTTACATACTGTACCACAAAGATTTACTTACTGTGGCGGATTATAGCGAATCAAAGTTCTTTCTTTATCATTATACTTCATATACTATATATTATAAATGCGAAAGTGTGTTTGTTTGTTGGTTTGCTGGTTTGTCCTTCAATCACGCCGCAACAGAACAACGGATCGACGTAATTTTGACAATGGCATGGGTATAGTTAAAGACCTGGAGAGTGACATAGGCTACTTCTTATCGCGGAAAATTAAGGAGTTCCCGCGGGAATCAAAAAAACTTAAACCACGCGGACGAAGTCGCGAGCATCAGCTAGTGGTTCATAAAAACTCCCGTACTCGACGTTTATCAAAGACTTGCTACAATTGATAGATGTCAAATCCCATAAAACCGTATAATTATAATATTTATTGCCAGCTGCCTATCAAAAATATTGGCTATTTTAAAAAGTACTGAGATCTAAATTATAACCATTATCTTTGCTTGGCGTAATTTTTTATGCCTTTGAATGTGTGGATTAAAAACAAATTTAAAATGTTAATTTATTTTTAAACCTCCGTGGGTGAAGCGTACCTCAACTTTTGGAGCTTTTCGGATTTCCCCTTTATTTACACAGTGAAACCCATCATCCTACGAAATTTAAAATTTCTGCGTACGAAGTGCTTCATAATTTTGATGAACAAGTCCCATTTTATGCCTAATTTTTAAACTTCTTTATCTCAAGTACCATTTCACTTAGATATAATGAAACTTACAAGTTACAAGTTACAACTTACAAATTGCCATTATATTTATTTAAGTACCTACTAGCGAATGCCCGCGACGGTTTTTTGGTTCCCGCAGGAACTCTTTAATTTTCCAGGATATAAAGTAGGTAGCCTATGTGCTATTTCAGACTATAATCTATCACTGTGCCAAATTTCAGCCGTTGGAGCGTGATTGAGTAACAAACATCCATACATCGTATATCCATATATCCATCCAAACTTTCACATTTGTAATATTAGTAAGATTTATTATTTTTTTAGCCAGGATCGGGCACCAAATTTATGAGAGGGGTAAAAACAGCAAAAATGTTTCGTGTAAATACATAAAAATAGGTTACTACCTAAGTGTCATCATTATTGAAGATTTGGACAGCATCTGACACGCACGCGCTGTAGGCTGTGATTGAAAACCGCATAGACCTGAAACCGGAAATTAAAGAAGCAACAGATCTACTTCGAATTATAGTATATTAATTTGCTGAGCGAAGCGAAAGTCTCTGAGTCTTGAGTGAATTAGCACTTGTCCGTTCGTCCGTCTGTCAGAGCCTTATAACTTCTGAATTACTGAATGTAATTACTTCAAATTTAAATATATTAATATGTAAACCGATGGCCTCCAGTCGAATATGGCTTAAAAAGTTATAAAAATCTTTATTTCAGGGGGGCGCGGCGCTCATAGAAGCGAATGCGAAGTAAAATATTTTTTATAGCATTACATAGGGTTGCGGTATATCATTTTAAAAATAATTAGGAGTAGAGTCCAAAAATATATTTTTAAAAAAATTTCCCCTAAAATTGACGAAATGGAGGGCTTTCAAAGTGGAGATTTTCTAACGTCCATAGTTGACCTCAATTTTCTGAAAGGCTGAGCTTGAAACTTGATCAATTATTGGAATTATATCATGTACTTGAATAACAAATACTTAAATTAGATAAATATTATATGGAAACGAAATTATTTAATTTTTAATGAGCTTCAGTATTTTTAACAGAACTTTACAATGATGTCAATAGATGGCGCTCTGTAAAATTTTATTCGTTTGTGCTTACAAATAATAGACGTTAGCACCATCTTACGAGGAATAAAAAAATAGTCTACCGATAGTACTGATGTCTATGAACGTAAAGATGAGCGCGCAATAAGGTATTTTAATAACTGTCAACGAAAACGTGAGGAAACTTGCATGCGCGAAAGTTATTAAAAATATGTAGTTACGTAGATATTATTAGATAAGTAATCAGCCTTACTTAAAGGTAAAGTCCCTCAAGTTTTCCTTGAGGAAAATAAATTTTAACTTGAAACTAAATTAGCATAGTTAAATTTAAACTTCTCTCAACTTAGCAGCTAAGTTTAAGTAATCACTTCGCAGTCAGGATACCTAAATACCTATAGGTATTGTAAACTGTTATATTGGTTGACTTTAAGTTGCCTTTCAATAATATTATTGTTCGATAACTCAAGCAAATATCGGGATGCCTATATCGGGATAACCATTTAAATAGAATTTAAACGATCCGGTGAGTTGTACGAAACACATTCAAAAATTTAAGTGTCAGTTAAACTAATTTAAGTGCAAGATTTGTATGAAGTCTTGTGATTAAATTAGTTTAATCAACACTTAAATTTATCAAATTGTTTCGTGCAACTCAGCGCTAGAGTCAAATCACACAATCACAAAGGTTACAAAGTTATCGGACATTTAACGCAAAGAGGAAAACCGAATACGGAGCAGGGAATGAACCTGACCGAAATAATCAGAATTCGATTTGGTATCGTACATCATCATTCTGTGATCTTACTCAATTAATACTTAAGTTAATAATGCCACAATAATGCCTTGAAATAAATCTACTCAGTTTACTTAAGACACATAATATGAAAACGGAACGTTATTATGACTGAAATCAGCGAAATCCATCAAGCCTATCCACATTTATCCACAGATGGACAGGCTTATTTATCCGCCCCTTTCGCCCCCAGTCCTACTTGCTTCACTTTCCTCATCCACCTACTTTTACGGTAGCTCCAGCCCGAATTCGGGAAGGTATTGCACGCCAATGGTCGTGCAGCTGGGCTGCCTCCTGTCTTGTCGGGTTGCCAGCACTTTCGGACTATATACCTACATATTTGGTTCCCGCAGCAATAATTTAGTGGAACTAATACAGTATTTAAAGCCATAAAAGCGCTGCCTCTAGGGGACTACTTTCGTGATACGAACTCTAGGTACTTTTTATTTCAGCTAAATCTATGTAAGCGACAATCCAGATATACTCGTAGGTATTAGTAAAACACTTTCAATATAATATATTTTGTACTCTCATTTGAACTTGCACGAATAAATGATTATACATGTAGAGGTTCCACGAGAGATTTAATGTAGGTATGTAATTAGTTATTTATAAAACATAGTTAAAGCTAACAACAGCAATTAATCCTGTGACCAAGCCGCAGTTGTTACTGCAAGCTCATAACGAATCAAAACGATCTAAACACCGAAGGTATTCAATAATCGTTTGAGTCTGCCGGCAGGAGACTGAATTACCAAAACACTCGTAGGTATGTAATACTAACCATTTTCAACATGGCGTCCGTATCCGCCGATTAAATCGAATGTCATGAAACGAGTCAAATTGACACGTATTCTTTCTGTCTCATGAGGTATAATAAAAATTCGTAATAATGCTAAACATCTACCTACTTATAATGCTAAACTAGTGGTTCGCCCCGAACTAAGACCTCGCGGCGCCATCTATTGACATAAATGTGAAGTTCTGTTAAAAATACTGAAGCTCATTAAAAATTAAATAATTCCGTTTCCTTACAATATTTATCTAATTTTAGTATTTGTTGTTCAAGTACAGGATATAATTGAAATAATTGATCAAGTTTCAGGCTCATCCTTTCAGAAAATTTAGAGTTCTGAGGTCATCTTTGGACGTTAGAAAATCACCACTTTGAAAGCCCCCCATTTCGTCAATTTTGGGGGAAAAATTAAAAAAAAATATTTTTGGACTCTATTCCTAATTATCTTTAAAATGATATACCGCAACCCTATGTAACTTTATAAAAAATATTTTAATTCGCATTCGCTTCTATGAGAGCCCCCCTGAAATAAAGATTTTTATTATTTTTTAAGCCATATTCGGCGGGAGGCCATTGGTTTACATATTATATTTAAAGCTGAAGTAATTGCGTTCAGTAATTCAGAAGTTATAATGCTCTGACAGACGGACGGACGGACGGACGGACGGACGGACGGACGGACAAGTGCCAATTCACCCAAGTAGACTCAGAGACCTTCGCTTCGCTCGGTCAAATATATCTGAGGTGACAATTCAAGATTTGCAATTAAAACAGTAGTGTTTGTAGTGGTTTATCATAGTATGCGTACTATATTATTGCATTGCTTCAGTAGGAACTGACCGACGCAAGATATTATATGACTAAGATAACGCAGGTGAAGTTTGTTTTCTCAGTAGAGGGGAATCCTCGTAGAGGTGCTTATTTTCCTTTATCATCTTACAAGTTATTCATTTTATCTTAACAAACCATACCAAAATTATAAATGTTGTGTGTCTATCTGCTACGCTTTCATGGTCCATCTGTTCAACCGATTTTGATGAAAGGTATAAGTAGAGATATGTTGCCTCCCCCGGAGAGGACTATAGGCTATCTGTTCCGGAATATCAGTTACTTCCGGCAGGAACTAAAAAGAAACACGCGGACGAAGTCGCATGTATCACCTAGTAATACCTGAAAATTTTTTTGTTTGAACTATTGTAACGAAGCGTTACATATTTAAGTATTATTTATTATTTAATGCCATGTTTTTATTAATATTATATTTATTATTTATATATCAAGATAAATAAGTAAGTATATACAATACCAATTTCCGAACGCGACTTTGCTAGCGTCTGATGTTAGCAATGGACGGAACCCGCGGCTTGAAGTTGGTTAATTGTTCTAACGTCATTCAGATTTCAGGCCCGGTGCGCTTCTAGCATCGGGCGTGATGCTTTTTGTCGCGTCTCAGCGCATTAGTTGGGACGCGACGCCATTTAAAATGCGTTTTTTAAAATTTAAACATCAAATGTAAATTCCGTGCAACATTTCTCCCGCATTAGGCAAGGTTCGCACTTCAGCAAGGTTCGCACCTTACCATCCTGCTGGCTTATCATCCAGCCACGTCATACCAGCACCGTTCGGGATCCCAACGTTGACCATCTGCTGCGCTCCTCATCCCTGAGCCGCCTACTACCATCGCGGCCAATCACCCAGGAGAGTACCTAACTACCACCGAGGTCAAAGCAGATATCACGTTACACCACGACCCTACAAATTTGTGTGCCTACCACTCGAGCAAAGCCGCGGTACTCTGTGCCCACTTTAGATGTCCGTAATAAACGTTATTACCTCTTACCACATTTTGCATTTTTAATTTAATTTCATCCCTTTTCTAAATTATTTATTTACTTTTTATCCCCCCCCCGGCACACTATGAATAATTTTATTTATAATTATTAAAACTTTTAAAGATAAGTAAAGTATCATAAAATGATTCTTGAATTAATGGTTGCAGGTTATGGTCTCAGCTGTGATATACATGCTTACATCAGTGTTCGAAATCTTTTTTCCCTCGACGAAACGGAGACGGTATATTTGTTTGTTCTTTATGTAATTTCTTGAAATGAAGTTTCTAAATTCTAATTTTCTGTCTGGTCTTTTTTGTGTAATTGAAAGGTCTACGCATATAGCAGGTACTTGTATGATATTATAACAGCTTACATAATACTTCTATTGATCTGATTCTCAGAAAATCCTTAATAGGTACTGAAGTCTGAAGTACCTATACGCACAATTGGCTATTTGACAGTTTTCGGAAAAATACTTAAAAATGTACGTAGGTTCATTTTATACCTCTTACAATTAACTTTTTCTCAAAAAAAGCGTTATTTATTAGAAAAAAATACATTTTTAATACATTAATTTTAAATTCGCGCGAAAACAGCCGGTCACGTGACATTTGCTAGCTGTGACGTCACAGCTCAGCTCAAAATAAAACAAAGTTAACTATACGACGCTCCAAGTTTCATTTAATTTTAAGTGGAAAGTTTACAGCTTCTTTAATGCAATTGTGGAAATTACAAGCTACAAGACGTGTGTAGAACAATACAATACAATAAATAATAAGTAATTAATATCCTGACAAATTGTATAAACACATTCCTATATACTATATTACCTATGTCATAATTTAAACGTCGAAAGCAGTGGTTAGAGTTAATCTGCCGAGAGCCGGAATTTAAATCGGATAAATATCTGCGGTATTACTTTGTGAAGACCACTTTGATGTTCGTGTTTTGAAGAAATCAACTTAAAACTCTGATCTACCAAAAATGAATTAACCTAACCTGACATTTTCTTCATAAAACATGACAAAATTAAAATAAATTATATTTCTGTCACTTTACAGCAGCACTTTCTTAGGTCTTAAACACGAGACCTAAGTACTATTACTTACTTTGTTTATTTCGGTACTTACATGGAAGTTATAATACATTACGAAATTCGGCAGTGCAAAAGTTTACACGCAAATAAATTTGCAACCTTATATGAATCGACTTTAGGCAGATTTGTACTATCAGCTGTAAAGCATATATAATCCCATTTCATTTAACCGCTCACAATCACAAATCGAAGTATATTACTGTTGTATGTAATGTGTATGTTGTATGTAATTTTCTCAACAATACGCAAACGTTAGTACACACGACGTTTTTTTTTTTGAAATGTGACGTCACACGGGGCTCTATCATGACCTCCCGCGTTTTGCTTCTTGTAATCCACAGATAAAAAATCTCAAATTTGTTTTGCAAAAATAAAATATTTACAATTTATTTTAATGCAAAATACATATTGTATAATTATTGTTAACCCACAAGCTACCAAATCTAACATATTTCATATTTTATAGTTACAGCTGTCAAGTAGCCAATTGTGGGAAAACGTAAAATAGGTTTAATTTCTCACCGACTTTTCTTTAGAATATGCTTGTGTACAAACTTTTGGTGGCTTAATTATAAAGCCAGCTAAAGTTTTAAATTGGTGCATTAATTTTGCGTCAATGGCTTCAGTGGGTTTTAAATCAAACCGACGCGAAGAGAAAAAAAAACCGGGCAAGTGCGAGTCGGACTCGCGCACGAAGGGTTCCGTACCATTATTAATAAATAATTAAGTACCTTTGTTAATGAACCGCAAGACTCTAACTTTGTTTGTAGAGGTTTATTGTTAATATCAAAAAAACTATGCTAGTTAGAGCATTGGCTATAGTTTTCCTGTAAAATATACGTAAATTCCTATTGACCATAATTATTTCAAATTTTTCGTTTGGTAAACTCCGGAGATAAGGGGGGGGGAACGGTATTTTTTTAGACATTTTCCCCGATAAATCAAAAACTATCATAACTAAAAATAATTAAAAATCTGTTTTAGAATGTACAAAGTAAACCCTTTTATATGATACCCCACACAGTACAGTTATCTCACTTTTAAATTTCAACCCTCCGATTTTCCCCCCTTTTTAAATAAGAACAAAAATAATTTCCAATTTTTTTTTAATTCCAGTGTCTTTGGGCCACTAATATACACAACTATTCCAAATTTCATGTCGATAGCTTCGGTAGTTACTGAAATAATCGAGTGTGACGGACGGACAGACGGACAGACAGACGGACAAAGTCGCACCATAAGGGTTCCATTTTACCATTTTGGTACGGAACCATAATTATTGTCATTTAAATTAAAAGTGAATAATGCTATAGCCGCCAATATGGATGTTTTCACTATCTTTTCTATATTTTTTTAATATTTCCTATTAATACTCCAATGCATATTCAAAAACAAAATGGTGCCTGCAAATTTGTCCACGTAGATTAAGGTTCCAAAAATCACCGATGCATTTTTTGCTTTTCTCCAGGTACTAGCAATATACTCGTGCAAATAATCACATTGGTCTAGAAGCTCTGTTGCGGAATGATTGAAGGACAAACAAATAGAGTTTCGCAAATGTGTAAAGTTAAGTACGGATAACAGATCAGACTACTGAGTATTTTAGAAACATTGACACTAATTATTATATAGATTATACTAGCTAATGTCCGCGACTTCGTCCGCGTGAATTGAGATTTTTGGTTCCCGCGGGAACTCTTTAATTTTTCGGGATAAAAAGTAGCCTATATGTGTTATTGAGGGACGAGTGGCCTAGTTGTGACAACGCATATCAATCGATTGCGATTATATTAAGCAACGTTGATCCAAGTCGGTAACTGGATGGGTGACCGAATTTGGAGTTTCAAATTTGGCCTTTTCGTTTCTTCCGTGCCTCGGAGAGCACGTCAAGCCGTCGATCCCGTTTATTATCACTAACATCTGATAATAATCGTCACAAAAACCTAAGAGTTTAAATAATTTACTGTTAGTCGAGTCGTTTGCAGAAGTACGTGGAAACCCACTGCATTATTATCCTAAGAAAACTCCTACCATTATTAGATTAATGGAAAGGTATCATGACCGTATCAGTAATCAATGAGAAATACGACGCAGAAAGAGATGTGTTATTCCAGACTATAATTTATCTCTGTGCCAAATTTCATCCAGATCCGTGATTTTGTAACAAACATCCATCCATACATCTATCCATACATCCATCCATGCAAAATTTCACATTTATAATATTAGTATAGACTATTATTATCACTGCTCGTTAGTAAAAAAATACTTAGAACAAAATTTACGGGTATGCCCACAATTATTGGCTTAAAGCTACTTTTAATTTGGCTGAAAATTTCAGGGAAAATGTCACCGCACTTGTAAACAATGTAAAGTAGAGTCGCGATTATAAAAGCGCGGGAAAACCATCCACACTGTCAGTGCGCGTACGCATCTTCGTAGCGCTTGATCACGCGGGAAACGGGATTCACGCTCAATTATTCAAAATTGGAATACTGACCCGACTGCGGAACGCACAAAATTGAATTAAAATTTAATTTCAACTAAAAATATATTTATAATAAATTATTATTACACAGTTTTTTAGTGACACTAAGTTGTGATATTAAAATGGTGAATAAAATTTATAAAGTTACGTCTGAAAAAGCGGAAAAACACGGAAGTAAACACAATCAAGTTTTGATGTCAATAGTCAGTAAGTACCTTATAAAATTACCTTCTAACTGATGCCCGCAACTCCTTAATTTTCCGGGATAAAAACTAGCTTATGTCAATCTCCAGGTCCTCAACTATTACCCATGCAATAAAAAAAGATTAACTCGCTATAATCCGCCAAAGCAGACAATCTATGTGGTTACACCGTGTAGTTTTTTTTTTATCCAGTACAAGCTAGCCCTTGACTGCGATCACACCTGATGGTAAGTGATGATGCAGTCTAAGATGGTAGCGGGCTAACCTGTTAGGGGCATGGCAATTATATTAAAACCACACCCCTTCGGTTTATACACGGCATCGTACCGGAACGCTTTATCGCTTGGCGGCACGTCTTTGCCGGTAGGGTTGTAACTAGCCACGGCCGAACCAGGCCAGACCAGGGAAAATTCAGAAATTATAAATTCCTAAATTGACCCTGCCGGGGATCGAACCCGAGACCTCCGCACGTTAAGGCAACAGCGCTACACACTGCGCCACGGAGGTATGCTTGCGAGATTCACCGCCCAATAAGCCAGCAATTCGAACCGCAACAAACTTACACAAATCTTCCAAATTACTCTCAAGTTCAACGTACGTTTCCGGAGCATCCTCAGAAGATGTTGTCTCGACAATTTAATGCACGATTGTAAAGTTGTTCTATACTTTAGCTTTACGTTCGAAAACTTTAAGTTCAGATGGAGGACTATTTTCTTCATAATAATTATAGAGATTTAAAAAACTTTAATCATTATATTATACTAGCCGACGCCCGCGACTTCGTCCGCGTGGATTGAGGTTTTTTGGTTCCCGCGGGAATTCTTTAATTTTCCGGAATAAAAAGTCGCCTATATGTTATTCCAGACTATAATCTGTCCCTGTGCCAAATTTAATCCAGATCCGTTCAGCCGTTCTGGCGTGAAAGAGTAACAAACATCCATACATCCATACTCACAAAGTTTCGCGTTTATAAGATAAGACTTACTTACAAATTACAATTATCATTTAAGTATACCAACTTACTTAGTTCGGATTACAATTTCCATCTAACAAACGTTTTAATATTCTTTTTGCCGTGAAATGAAATGATTTATTCATTTCACGCAGAACAACTTGTGCCACATATAAGTCGCAAAAATCTACTTAGGTACCATCGTCATGATTAAACCTATTCTTCAATGTAACCATGACGCTGGCCAACCTCTTTTTCATACCATTTACCCATCTCAAAATATATCCGACCCAAATCACCCTTTAGTGGTCATTTTCTTAACCTTTCTTGCGTCTGTTTTGTCAACTGTGTGCCAAAACCGCCTTTTCATGTTTAGATACAATCTATATGATCATTCGGTCTCACAGGCTCCACAGAATTATTCATCACTTTTTTTTTCATTTCCTTAATAATTGCCTTTATAAAAAACAATACAATAGAATTTAAAGCTAGCTAACCTAACCTAATTACTTACTATATAGGTATAAATCATGCCCGCGTGGAAGAATGCTAGCTGCATTTCCGCGCCGAACAGCTAAGCTGATCCTTAGCGCAAAAATGAGCCAGCCCTGTCACCAGATAATTCTTAGCTTGATTAGTTAGTTAGCTTAGTTGAAAACTTAATTAATCTTCTTTATACATATTGATTTTACAACATATAAACAAAGAATTAAAGTCAGATAAAATGAAAATGGGCATGGTGCCCAAAATACCTATACTGGCGCTATTACCTCGTTGAATGGCAAGGCTAAATAATTAAAACTTAAATCATTAAAATGTAAATCAACTTTTATATTTCACTACAAGTTCCCAAATTGACCTTGCCGGAAATCGATCCCAGGACCTCACACTTCCCACATGGATATTCTAAAAGAATTTTCACTCATAGTTTTTTATAAAATATTTTATTAAGTAAGTATCTAAAATACTATTTTTACTACTACCTACTTGCCATCTTAATAAATATTCCATTCACCAATAATAATTGCCTAATCCAAAAGGTAAGTACCTAGGTAGTTACCTATATACAAATTGAGTCACTTTTCCTTCTCACGTGGGTTTGATAATGATGCCAAATAATTCCGATACCTATATCTCGTCGTGCAAAATAAGTACCTAGGTATATAGATCCGAAATTAAAAGTAGATTGGATATCTGATACATACATTTCTGGAAGAAGTACTACTGAAAAAATATTCGGGCATAATTAATTTTATAATAGGAAGGTACGAAACTATAATATCTTAATAATTTTACGTTGGGGACTGACTTGTTTGATTAATTACTTAATTTTTATCTCTTCATGATATGAGCACGCGTCGACTGTTATCTTATTACAAATTAATTTTATTAACAATTCTTACTTCTAAGTTGTATTTTACTATTATGAACTAGTAAACAAATCTTAATAAAATGCTAATAATCAATAAAAATTATACTATGTAAATGCTAACATACCTAAATATCTTACAGTCCCCTGTCCCTCAAATTTAACTGACCCGGTGACAGCGTCGCTAGTTTAAATATGAAAAAAACTAAACAGGCATAAAAACTTCCAATTTTGGCCACCGAGCCACGGAGCCAGATTATGTTTGACGGGCTATACTGAACAAAGGTTTCTGCGTCTATATGGGTGGATTTGTCTGTAAAAATATAAAAAGCGAGAGCCGAAAAAAGTTCAAAAGTGTTGGTTCAACGTGGGTTACCTAGGTAGGTACATAAAGACAGTTTTTGCAGAAAGGCCTAGACCGTAGGTACTAGGTGCGTTTCGAAATAAAGATCGTCAAAGCAAATACCTAGGTACATGACTATACCTACGGAACTCTGCCTTATTCGTATTCCGACATGCACTTGACCGGCTATTTCATTTTGTTCCAGTATGCATGCCAATCCTAGCATACGGCACGGCCATGGGCTGGATTTCACCCAACAAAGCTTTACTAATGGGAGAGTCCACGCCTTCTCCTCAGAAGCTTACAGAAGAGGACGTTTCATGGATGGCATCCATCATGTTCATATTTGCACCCATAGCTGTGTTCTTATATGGAGTCGCAGCTGACAAGTTTGGCAGAAAAAATGCGTTACTGTGCGCTACTTTACCTATATCGGTGAGTGTAGTAACGGAACGTTACACTGTCACGTTTGACGTGATCTTACTCTTCATAGAATATAATTAAGGGACCTGCGTGCCCGCGACTTCGTCCGCGTGTTATAAGTTTTGTAAATTCCCACGAGAACTCCTCAATTTTCCGGGGTAATAAGTTGCCTATGTCACTGTCTTCAGGTACTCAACTATAGATACCCATGCAAAAAATCACGTCGATCCGTTGCTCTGTTCCGGCGTGATTGAAGGACAAACAAACACACTCTCGCATTTATGATGATTGAATCCAGTTTTATTCTATCTTATATCCTAGGATGGCAAAATAATATCTAAGTTCGGTCCATGTAGAGCTTGTAGAGTCTCATGTCGAACGTTACACAAAAATTAATTAGTACCTAAGTAATTATATTATTTGAATTTCAAAATAAATAAGCATACTTACTTAATTAAGTATTACTATCGTAAACATCTAATTTATATTTTTGAGGCCCACTTGTTTAAGTATATTAACTCGAATGATGTGAAAAGTTCATAAGAATTTCTTTAGCAGTTCAGTAGGTAGGTACATACAAGGCCACATTTCACAATATCGGTCAGTGGGATGGCTAAAGGCATCCGTTGTTGCAGCTGGGTTGGGTAGTAAAGCTTGTGTGCACGCATCCAATAGCCCTGATCGCGGCACGTGCTCTCATCGGCTTCGGCTCTGGAGGCGGCTTCGTGGTGTGCCCACTCTATGTCAAGGAGATCAGTGAGGACAGCATCCGAGGCATGACCGGCACCTTTGTGATCTTCTCTCAGGTTAGTTTATAAGCTTCAGCATCATTCATAACCCTAGCGAAGTGATAGCTAAGCGCTGTGATCTTGTGGGAGGTCCCCGACCCATCCCCGACCCGAGTCTCTTGAGTCTTGACTCTAGTCTACTTGGTGGATTGGATTCTACTTGAATTGTCGGTGTGTCCGTCCGTCTGTTAGAGCTTTATAACTTAACTGAATTATATAATTACCTACATAAAACTCACAAGTTATTAGGTAATATGTAAATCGATGGCCTAAAACCGAAAATTTGGTAGGTACGTAGGTACCTAAACAGTTATAAAAATCCTTATTTGAGGGGGGCGCTCGTAGAAGCGAATGGGGAGTTTTAAGGAGCAAGAAGCTTATTTTGCTATAATCCGCCAATTATGGTACGGTACGGCACTGTCAGTTTTGTGGCACTGTGGTCGTGCCAGTCGCTGTTTATCACGAACGAAATACTTACATTTAATGATTTATTATGATTTATGATGACTGGTATCAAAATAACAATACCTACTGCTTATTGTATTGTAAGTTAAGGTTCAAGTATTTTATACCTACTTTAATGCCATAGAAATGTAGCTCTAAGTCACCATTGAAATCACATCGTCAGCACGTTCATGTACAAATTAATTTGCTGAGAATCTTAGTTCCCCAGAAGGAACATGATGTTATAACTTTATAAGTACTTACAGGGAAAAATTGATGTATATAGGTCTGCTGTCGATTAGTTAACTCGCAAAATAGAAATACTTACTGATACCAAAACTTAAGTAGTAACTTAGTAGCTAAGTATAGAAGCTACAACGCCTGGTGAATAGATAACTTATTGAAAATACGTCGCGGTCAATAAAATTACGTAAAAATGTAATACTCCAGTCAAATTAACGGCTTGAGTGATACAGATCAAAGCCGGCAGATCATCACGTTTCTAATTCGCTCCATGATTGGTAGACATCTCACACCTTTTAGATCTTAGAACATTATATGGCGAACTCTCGGCAGGTTTTCGCACTATATTTTCTTTTAACATTAGAACAGCAAGTGATATCCTGGTAGGTTAAAACGAAGCGTTGAGTAGCTCAAAAAAGATCTTCGGTCCTCGGTCGAATAACAATGTAATCGAAATTTCTATCTACTCGATCGAATAACTTTTCTAAGGTCTTAACTCTTAACATGGTCGATGCTCTTATCCAACAGGCCGTCGCTGCTTTTTCTAAAAAATAAAATATTTATTACAGACTGCTGGTAACCTAGTAGTTTTCGTATTGGGAGATCTGCTGCCATTTCAAACTGTACTGTGGATCCTACTTGCGATCCCGCTGGTACACTTCTGCATACTACTGAGACTGCCCGAAACGCCGTCCTATCTCATCAAGTGTGGAAAGAACGAGGTGAGAAGAATTAATATTTTATTTGCTGATCCTATGACTGAAACGAAGTTCTGCTTGACCTACTAAGAAATGACGAAGTGGCTACACCTGAGGAGTCATCAAAGGTGCGCGAGTTCATCTATTCATGATGATTCTTTGGGATACTTACTTATCTGGGTGTTTCTTATTCGTATAAGTAGGTAATTATTTAAGAAAAATACAAGTACCTACGTAAATATAACGATTAAGTATAAGACTTTTCAAGTTTAGTGTGCGTACTTAAATCTCACATTTAGCATGGACAGGAAAGACATATTTTCATACAAGCCTAACAACGATGGACACAATGACGACAAACCTAAAACTGAAAAACTTAGAGAAATAGTTACTTAGTGTAGGAGAGCCGATCCTAACTACCTAAGGAAAAAGGCTAGGCAAAGGTCTTCAGGTAGGTATAGGTATTAGCCAGAAGCTACCGATAAACTGACGTATCGATATCAACTGGCTGTAATCTGTAGGTACCTACCTACCTATTTCATCTCAAAGCCCGGTAGATGAATAAAGATTCGAACTCCAGTACCTACATAATATCGAGACCTACCTACATTTTTTTAGTAGCAAAAAGTAGGTATTTCCACCACCTGCAGTTTTGAGCACGTGGCAGATCACCCTTGAGGTGGACAGACCAAGTGAGGGCTGCGGTGGACGTCCCCTTACACGAATGTATTCGCAAAGCTGCGATCAGGGAAGAGCGTAGACGGATCGTCAAGCGTGCCACAACACCCAAGTGACGACCACGACCGCTCTGACAAGAGCGAAACGACGAAGAAGAAGAGCAGTTTTGAGAAGATTCTAGACCTTTCAAATTCTATAGATACTTAATTTATTATTACAGGAGACAGCCAAAGTGCTAGGCTGGTTGCGATCACTGCCGCACACTGATATAGCTATCAGTGAAGAGGTGGACCGGCTGATCATCGAACAAACTACTTGCGAGCCAAAGTTCTCGCCAAGGTTGCTTTGTAAGTATCTAGATACCGCGGTGGGTAAGTACAACAAAAAAATGGTTTTAATGAATAGGGAAGTCATGTAAAGCAAATAGCTATTTCACAATAACTTACCTTAACCTTAACTAATATTTCTATAAGTATAACAAGCATAATGCAGATTTACCCATCTATAACTAATGTACCTACTTAAACATAAAGTCATATCCTTTTTGTTGGGTAAAACTTTTTAATTAATTAGCACACACTCATACACATGAATACTTGAACACGCAACACACACACACACACACACATTCTTTTTTTTCCTAGCTCACAATTTTTATTTTCATGTTTGAAACACTCTTTGTAAATTGTAATAAGATGTGCCAAGCACACAACTTTTGGTAAACCGAGGGAGAGGGCTGATACAAAAAAATCTAGTTAGGATAGCCAGTTCTTGATCTTGCAACATGTAGCAAGCGCATTATATTTTTAATTTTAAGTCATTGTTCAAAATCAGACTGTATAGTTAGTGTAACAAAATGATAGAAAAATAAATGATTTGATTTGAATAACATTACCATACTTACCTACCGCGAAATTGCTGGTAAGTAGCTATGGGATATTATATACCTATATATATTTATATACCTAGGTACCTATTCTTTTTTTGTACCTGCTAGGAACAAGTCAGCTTTTGACTGCAACTTCACAGGGAATAGCTTTTCAAAAAATATTTAGTATGTAGGCGTTAACACAAAATTCGACTGTTTTGTGCCTCGGTAAAGACTAAGGTAAGGTGGGGTACTTTTCCCCAAGTCAATGACCTACAGACACTGTCCTAAAAGCCCCTTAAAAATGTAAAGAATGGAATATAGAAAAAATATAATATTTTTTTATTCATACATAAGCCCCAAACCGTTTTGGTATACAGTCTGCTCAAATGAATTTACCACTGCTTCCATAAAAAAATTCTACATCAATGACTGCTTCAAATAAAATCTGTAACAAAAGAAAAGCTTTTCTTCTACTTACAGAACGTTTTCTAAGAACCTGCCAACCGATTTTTACAATTAGGAACCAGAGCAAGCTGGCCTAGTTTCCACCTCAAATATTAACATTCAGTAAGCCGTGCGCCCCATTTTTACACGCTTTTTATTAGCTTCAGACGTATGTATGTTAGTACCTAACGGAATCTTTGAACATGATTTTGACCCCCTTCAAAACGTCGGATTAACTCGAAATTTGGCATACTTATTAAGGACCGATGACAATTCAATATTTTAAACAGTTTGACCCGTTATCCTTACTAGGATAATCAGCATTAGCGATTTTTTGTTTTCCTGAGACCCGGAGTGTCTGCGTCAAAAGCGAGTTTTTTAGTTTTTTTAAACTAATATTATTTCAGTAGACGAAATACGCGGATGCAAACGGAAAATTGTTTTCAAAACACATTTTATTGTTTCAATTGGCGCGGTGACCTCCTCTCCTGTCCTTGATATCTGAGCTCGACCATCATTTTCAATTCACCACTTAATTGGGTTGCTTCTATTTATTTGGTGTCAGATGCCGTTCTTAGGGTCAATTGGTAGAATGCGTCAGCGCTGGGGAAACAAACTGATTTTATATAAGCAAAATAGAATACAATGTAGCTACAAGTGTTTGAGGATAGCCCTCACTTAACTCCTCACAAGTAGTACTTAGGTAAGTATTATTAATTATCGGCGTCGGCAACCGATAGATTTCCATTGCTGGACATGGGTCTAATGAAGTGACTCCGATACGTCGCGTCGCCGCAGTCTTGCGCCGCCTGAGTCCAGCGGGCTCATGCGACTCGTTTGATGTCACCCATGTCTTCTTTCCACCAAGTGTAGGAACATAGAAAAAATAAATGTAGGAAGGTAATAATACGATTACCTTTTAGAACAGACGTCGATGCGCACGTTTGTGTAAGTGAGCTGTTTCGAACGTTTCTAGGTAGTTTCCATACTGGTTGTATCTGTTTACTGTGCCAGTAGTCTCTTGCGCGACGCCCCCGTTGGACTCACAACGACATTTTTTCTTGGGAAAGACATACCAAGCTCTTTGCAAATTGGCCCACTTCCATCCTAGACTGCATCGTAACTTAGGTAGGTACCTACTTAGGCATCACAAAACATTGGAAAAAATGGTGATTTCTTTTATTTTATACAGTTGGAGACAAAACTGCACTGAAAGCCTTCTGGGTGGCTCTTATAGTGAATCTAACCCGTGAGTTCTGCGGGTGTATCGCAGTTCTCGTCTACGCCAGCCACATATTTGCGGAAGCTGGAAAGGATCCACACACCAGCATTGCACTTACGCCGAACAAACAGTCGATTTTGCTCGCTGCTGTCCAGATCTTTGGGTCCTTTTTGGCATGTCAACTAGTGGATCGGACAGGAAGAAAGGTGAGTTATTCAGTACCTACTAATATTATAAATGTGGAAATGTTGATGTTCGTATGTTTGTTAGGTGAACCTTCACGCCACTTCAGCAGAATTTTGGAATGGAGATAGTTTATACACTGAATTAACACACTAACTATATTATTTGATCCGGGAAGATTAAAGAGTTCCCGCAGAAATCAAAAAATTTCTGCAATAAACCTTAAGCCAAGTGGATGAAGTACCTTGCGGTACATCATCTAATTAAATCAATCATGAACGGTCGACGGCAGACGATGTCTGAAATTTAAGGAGTGATCAGTGAACATAACTTAGGTACATACATAAGTAGGTACTTAACTTAATTTACCACGAACCTACAGCAATGAATCAACGCTACTCGCGCAAAACACACAGGGAGCGGGCGCGGGTCGGGTCGGGTGCGCGGCGGGTTGAATTCCTTGTAGGTATTTAAATGGACGCACCCGACCCGGCCCGCGCCCGCTCCCAGTGTGCTTTGCCCTGAGATTTAAATCTTGCATCAATTAGGTACAACAGGTACTCACCCGTTGTCCTAGGTGAGCGACAAACGCGACAATATCAAACATGAAACAATAGCATCCTTTACGTGGCCTACGTCGCGTCGTTACGTAAACGAGTTTGTCAATTTCTTGTCGCTCAACTAGGACAACGGGTTACTCGTGAAAAATAATTTTTCATCCCATGTATTCGAAAAGGACGACTTGATTCGCCTTTAAGTGTACCCAAAGGTGGTGTTTTCTATAAGAAACTTTTAGCGGGCAGAAATGAGTTTTTAATCCTCTTTATTCCACAAAGTGCGCCGCAATTTATTTTCTCACACAGGGTGATGAAAAGTAGAGTGTATCATTCGGGCACAAATTTTTTTGGCTCGGGCGACGTACTTTGAATCCCTCGCTACGTTCAGGATTTTACTAAAGAATACCTCACTTCGCTCTGGATTCAAAAAAGCGCCCTCGCCGTAAAAGTATTATTTTGCTCCCTTATAATACAATCTACTATTCACGAGCATAACATGAATTGGGCAATGATCGATATTGGTTTTAACTTTGTAGCGCAGTGGTTAGAAATCTAGTAGAAAACGGAAAGCTCACTGAAAATGTGACTGCGAGCGTTAGGTACATCGTAGCAATCATTTTCACGTAACAAGGCCCCAGGTAAAAAGTAGATCTTATCAACTCATTAATGATTTGTCTTTTCCCCAGCCCCTCCTAGCCGTTACGAGTGCGGTGGCCGGCTTCAGCATGTGCCTTCTGGGAACTTGGTTCTACTTGCAGAGCATCGGTGTGTTCATGCCGGGCTGGGTGCCCATTATGGCACTTTGTGTTTGCATCTTCGCTGACGCGTCGGGATTGCAGCCACTACCGTTTGTTATTATGACCGAAATGTTTAACTTTCAGGTAGGTCCGATTGACTAGGTATAATTTTTCTTAATAAACCATGGAAGATGTTCTTTAGTACAATGCATGGTGTGTACAGACGTAGTGTTGTGTTCCAAAAGACATACTTTAGCAATTGTAAAAATAAGTAGGTAACTACCTATTAGTATGGACTAGATATTAGCAGATTACTATATCTAGCTGAACTGGTTCCCGCGGGAACTCCTTAATTTTCCGGAACAAAAAGTAGTATGTGTTATTTCGGACTTTAATCTATCTCTGTGCCAAATTTCATCCAAATCCGTTCAGCCGTTCGGGCGTGATTGAGTAACAAACATCCATCCATACATCCATCCATCCAAACTTTCGCATTTATATTATTAGTATACAAGTATAGATGATGAGACGTCCCAAGTTCAATTTCCCAGAATGTCTAGTCCGCCCGCTATCCCCCCCAACAATTCCCCAAACATTCTCAGATTTCAAAGGTCTCTTGAATGTAAAGAATGTTGACGACCTCCGTGGCGCAGTGTGTAACGCTGTTGTCTTAACGTGCGGAGGTCCCGGGTTCGATCCCTGGCATGGTCAATTTGGGAATTTATTATTTCTGAATTTTCCCTGGTCTGGCCTGGTGGGAGGCTTCGACCGTGGCTAGTTACCATCCTACCGGCAAAGACATGGGTTTAATATACATAACTGCCATGCCCCTAACAAGGTTAGCCCGCTACCATCTTAGACTGCATCATTACTTACCATCAGGTGAGATCGCAGTCAAGGGCTAACTTGTAGTAGATAAAAAATAAAAATAAAAGGTTATGTAGGCTATACATTAACATCGATATAAAGAGGTAGGTAGGACAAAAATAATGTGTACCTACTCAACCCTAAACATGGATTCTTGCTTACAGCTGCGAGGTACAGTTGCGACACTCATCATGGCAATTTCTCTCGGTACCGACTTTGCGCTGGTAAAACTCTTCGCTCCACTAAACACCTGGATCGGTTACCATTCCACCTTCTGGATATTCAGCTTTATATGCTTAGCAAATGTTTTCTATCTCATATTCTGCGTCCCTGAGACGAAAATGCGGAATCTAGAAGATATTTATGCCGATTTGGAAGGAAAGAAACGGCGGAAAAAAGAGGAAGCCGTAGTTGAAACTAATCGTGTATAATGTTCCTATTAAGTTCCCATTAGTGTTTAAGATTTTGATTGAAAACTACAGGCCTAGTTTGACTACGCTCTGTAGCAGTAAAAAGACCACCTACCTACTCATATCACTGTATGATAAATACTTAAATATAATGGCAACTTTCATGCTAACAGTGTACACAAAAAGCCAAAAATACATTAAAATGTTATTTAGTAATAAGTCTTGCGAGTATAATGTATTAAACATAGACAAATAGATACTAGTTAGAGCAATCTTATTAGATTTTATGTGTAAATAGTAATTTTAAAACAACTTTCAGATAACTTACAATGTGATATTTGTGATAAATTAATTGTTATTAATAAACTTAAGATTAGTAATAAGACTTCTTTACTTTCATTTAGCAAAGTGTGTTGGACTCTTTCGAAGTAGTCCCTTGACATATCTAACCCGGTGACAGCGTCGCTAGTGTATGTGAAAAATAAAATAAAAACAAAAACTAAAAACAGACTTAATAAAAATTAGTTCCAATTTTGGCCAACGGGCCAGATAAGTTTGTGGTACTGAAAAATTCAAGAGGGTACGGTAGGGTAGACAAGAAAAACTTCATATTGAGAAGATTTTACTTATTTTAATAAATAACCAGCCTAGTTTACAAAAGCATTTTTTTCCATTTTCAAACTTTTTTTTTGAAAATATCTTCATAAAGTAACACATTGTTAACAATATCATTTATTACCAGTTCTGAAGACAGTTAAAATTCTCTCTTTCGAACACAAAAAAAAAACTGTTGATTTTTAAATAAGGACTAGTCAAAACAACATAGGTCTTTCATTTCTATAAAAATAATATTTTAATATGTATTGTCGTATAAATTTAAAAATTTTTTGAATACAGTTACCTCAACAGCTTTCGAAGAATTTAAACATTAATGTAGCGAACACTTAGTTATGGCCGATTATAAAAGCCCACTTGCACAAGGACTCTAAAATTGATTTAGTTTTTTTTAATGCTGTCACTTTTTGGCAACGGCAATAAGCTTTTGCCAAAAAGTGACAGCATTAAAAAAAACTAAATCAGTTTATATGTCCTTGTGCAAGCGGTCCGAAGTCGTTAACAAACATTGAGCTGTGTTTTGTAGTGTGTATATCTACCGTTCTCGGTAAATTTTAGTTGTCTCTCGTAGCTTTTTAGGATCGAAGGGTTAAACGTCTGTTTAAATCGAAAATTAAGATTTTGTTATGAGACTGCTATAACGAAAAAACTAATGGCGCGGGATCTCACCGTTACAAGGCGGCCCGTTAGGTACATTATTCCGGGCTAAATTTTTTTTAGGGTTCCGCGAAACTGGAGCGCTTATTTTATTTCACGCAACATTTGGATATCATTATATTATATTATACTACTTAACATAATTAAAAATCCTCAAAGATAGCTCAACGTCTTTATAGGACAAAATACATAGATCATTTAAGGCTCGGATTACATAGCACAACTCTGGCTACCGAAGAAACTCAATGCAGGACACAAAATAATGCGGGACCGATGAGTGTACTCTTGAAGCACTGTGGCCTGATCTTAACGCGATTTATCAAACCAAGGATTACTAGTGGTTCGCCCCGAACTGAGACCTCGCGCCATCTATTGACATGAATGTGAAATTCTGTTAAAAATACTGAAGCTCATTAAAAATTTAATAATTTCGTTTCCTTACAATATTTATCTAATTTTAGTATTTGTTGTTCAAGTACAGGATATAATTCAAATAATTGATAAGGTTTCAGGCTCAACCTTTCAAAAAATTTTTCAGAGTTCTGAGGTCAACTTTGGACGTTCGAAAACCTCCACTTTGAAAGCCCCCCCATTTCGTCAATTTTAGGGGAAAAATTAAAAAAAAAAAAATTTTTGGACTCTATTCCTAATTATCTTTAAATTGATAAACCGCAACCCTATGTAACGGCATAAAAAATATTTTACTTCGCATTCGCTTCTATGAGAGCCCCCCTGAAATTTTTATAACTTTTTAAGCCATATTCGGCCGGAGGCTATTAGTTTACATATTATGCTCTGACAGACGGACGGACGGACGGACAAGTGCAAATTCACTCAAGTAGCCTCAGAGACCTTCGCTTCGCTCGGTCAAAAATTCCATTGGTAAATAACTGTCGTGACAAAACAAAAAGTCTCAATGGCTAAATATTGAAACGTCTTTAATACTTTAAGGTTTTTTTTTGTATCCACTACAAGTTAGCCCTTGACAGCTATCTCACCTGATGGTAAGTAATGATGCAGTCTAAGATGGTAGCGGGCTCACCTGTTAGGGGTATGACAGTTATATTGAACCCATACCCCAAATCGGTTTCTACACGACATCGTACCGGAACGCTTAAACGCTTGGCGGCACGTCTTTCCCGGTAGGGTGGTAACTAGCCACGGCTGAAACCTCCCACCAGGCCAGACCAGAGAAAATTCAGAAATTATTAATTTCCAAATTGACCGTGCCGTGAATCGAACCCGGGACCTCCCACGTTAAGACAACAGCCCTCAACACTGCGCCAGGGAGGTCGTCAATGGTACTTTTGTGCGTATGAACGCAACACACATACACAGTAGGTATAACGTACGTTAAACGCAGCGTTAGCATCGCGTTTCGCAGCGAATACGTGGGCACTAAACCACCAGGCTTACTATATTATTTTTAATGTATTTAACTATTGCGTTTTTGCGTTGACATTCATAATTTCATACACCCGAAGCTCTACCTTAAAGTGCCATTTTGTTCATAAGTTTTCCTGCTGATGAGGAAAGAAGAATACTATGGTACAAAGCCTTGCGCCAACAAAATTGAAAACCTAGTTCATCGGCTAGGTTATGTAGCGCTCACTTTAGACCTGACGATTTTTATGGCGAGAGCACATACACTGGTTTTTTCCCCAGATTCAATTAAAATAGGACGCATATTTACCTTAAATACCTACGTACGCAAATAAACCTGACAGTTACCAGCGAGGGTTTCGCCATCTGAGATTAGCTTTGCCTGTCCCTCCCCATTTCGTGGTATTCGTTTTAAATTTCATACTTGAAGTCATTCCTTGAAAGACAATCTAATTTAGTCAGACCTCCTGCGAATTCTTAGTCGACAAAACGTAGAAAAAAAAGCAGCATTCACGCAAAAATAACACTATAATTGGAAATTGACATTGTCATGAAAACTATTAGGGTTATTTTTATTATCCAAATATAAGTTGATTGAGCAAAAATATGAACTAGCATAGAAAATAATATAATTTAACTCTTTTTACATTAACAACGGGAAAGACGGACATTAAATATTTGAAAGGAATTTTCATTGATAAAAAAATATAATGGTTTGGTCCAAGGTTTTCTTATTTATTCCCATATGGCTATGATTAAATAATTAAAAATAATATACACATTATCATAAATTATGACGTTTTTAAAATTAAACAATAATTATCTGCAACACTGTCTTAAAATATGACTCAGTTCTTAAATAATTTGCTATTCAAAAAATAATAGCTGACACTGAAGTCAAAACAAAAAAAATCATTGAAACATTTTTATCTTTAATCAAGAATATTCCATTATTTCCAAACTGTGTCAAATACAATATAAATAGGCGCAACTATTTATCGATTAAAATAATAAAATTATAACAAAACAAACAGAGATTAGCATGAGTCACAAAATGAATGGTATATGTCACTGTAAAATTATTGCAAAAACCGTGAGATTGCAATCTAACGCTTTTTATCTCGATAGATTGTAAACTGTCGACAGATTGTGAACCGTTCAATGTTCTGTGTCAATTTTTAAAATATTCATTGTATTTACGTTTTCTTGTCTCTTTCTTGTTTGTAGGTTAGGTATTCGACATAAATAACCAGATAGTGGCTCTTAGGTTCTATCGGGTTAATATACCTAACAGATTACAATCTACCGAAAAATAATGCGTTAAATTGTAGTCTTTCGACAGTTTACAATCTCGCTATATCTAGCGAGATTGTAAACTGTCGAAAGAATTACAATCTGACGGTTTTTACAATCTTACGGTGACATATATAATTATAAAATTAAGTATAAAACATACGTATTGTTTTAACTATTATTATTAGTTATAAATTTTAACATAATAATATATAACAAGTTCCACATATTCTAGATCTAGATGATTTGAGTTTTAACGAGGTTTTTTCAGTATAATATAAGTTCTAGGTCGAAATCTCGAATAAAAATTGGATTCACAATTCCAATAAAAAAGGCAGCTGACAATTGGTAAGAATAGACATACTCGTAGAACACGCTTCGCAGGTTTACTTGGTCGTCCTCCATCACAAACCATGAATATTCAAGGTTTGCGATGGAGTATAATTTATTTTTGACATATTTGTCAAAAATAAATTATTTCCAACTCTTCATATTTTATCCCAATTGGACCAAAGTAACTGACGTCCGTGCACAGCGAGCGATTAATTGCGTACGTTTGCCTCAAATTTTGCCTTTGAAATATTATGGGTTACTTGTTACTTGAACTTACATACTCCGTAATAATAAGTGGGTGCCAGTTACTAGTTACAAGTCTTGATACGAATACGATATACCCATTAAAGAGATTTTTAATTTCTTAGATTAATAAATTTGAAATGCCGACTTTTAAGTTAAACAAAACAATAATCGAATGTCAATTAGAGCAGACCTTTAAAAGACGATTAGATCTCATATGAGTTCAGACGTGGAATTATGGTTTGTGAATCAAATTTTTTTATTATGAGATGCTTTAAATAGTTAGTACTTAATTTTAAAGATTTACTTTCCAACCCCGAAAAGAGCTGAAGCACAGCCATAGAATAGTTATTTAACCTCTTGCGTCGAAAAGAGTCTTACGTCCCTCTCATGCTAAGGTCTACTTTGACTTTGATTAGGCTTTACTCAGAGTTAAAACGGGATGGACTTATGTGCGTATAATAAATCTGTCTCATTTTAACTCAAGTTAAAGCTAAGTCAAAGTATGCTCTATAGATCTCACACTCAGATTCACACAATAATTCATAAGAAAGATTTTATTGCCATCGGTACAAGAGACCAAGCAATTTTTAAAAGACTATCTTTTAGAGCCGTGCGAGTTTGTTTAGGCAACTTTGATGTAACCTTGACATTGATAGCGAAAGTGACTGACGTCATATTACCTAACCCTCGGTGACAGATCGGGTTATTATTTGGGTGCTTTTGACCTAAACTGCTAACTGTTAAACTATCAAAATCATAAATGCTGAAAGCAGTCAATAGGAGCAAAGAATGTATACGACAAGCCTTATGGAAAGATCAAAGAATGAGCCGAAATAGTTTTAGATGTTCAAAAGACATATAAAAAAAACTTTTACGTATTATTACTTAGCGGTAAAGAACTAAAGATCATATTACATTGTTACATTTTAGTAAAGGAGCCTACGACTAAGCCTCAATAACGAAAATTAGAAAATAATATAGATAGTACTAAATATTCTGTTAAAACATTGTTAACACTTAATCAGTTATTAGTACCAATTATAATGTGCATAAACTAAATTAAAATCCAATAATTCCCGTTTACTTTATTATTTGCTGACAATGCAACTATTAGATCTCAATCTATTTAGTTTAGAGATTGTGTTTTAAGGCGAGTCACCTCCAAGATTTTAGGAGGTGAGGTGTGGGGTGCCGCCCGCGCGTCTCGCGGTACATTTCTCGTAGAGACTAGCGGGGAAGCGGGCAGCGCGGTATATTCTGAAACCGCTTGGCAACGTTCAAATTCTGGGATTAATTTGAATTAAATAGATATAGGACTTCAGTTTGTAATAAATTTTAGTAGGTTCTCATTAATACTTCAAGAGGAATTTATCCATATAAAAATGATGAGCAAAGTCGAAAATTTTATTAATAAAAAATTCGTTTTAAACTTTTAATTTAGCCTGTTTCAAGATTTTTTTTGATCGAGTAAAGTACATCCTATCGTGTAACAAATTAGCACATTCTTTAGACAATATCTTTAAGTGTATCGGATATTTTTTGTAAGACCGTTATTTAATAGTAAATACCGAAAAAATTTGATCTAGCAAACCAGTTTTCACCGCTGAGCTGAGGTGACTCGCCTTAACCGATTCACAGTTTGGCATAATATGAACAACGAGTTAGCTCAATCCAGAGCAATAGAATAATTGATCCGAGGGTTACACTTTTCTAATATCAAAGTAAGTCTGATTTCGAAAAAATTGTCTCTTATTCGTTATCAAGTTGCTATCACTTGCACGTTATTTATACAAGAAATTACCTCCTGTTATAATACTCATACATTACCCGTCAGGCTTCTGCACTATCGGGGTTCTCACTCTCTGTTTTCTCTGTTTTCTCCGTCCTCTCCGACTTCGAGTCGGTTGATATTGAGCTTGAGGTTAGGCTGTTGGGTTGGGAGGGCTCTTTACTTTGTGGCTCCTGGGAATTTCTGCTGTCTTGCACCTTATCTTTTGGTGCGTCTGTAACATAACACAAGACCTGTCATCGAATTTTATATAATCTAATCTAGTCTCACTCTGTCGCTAGAGCTACTAAATTTTTTCGTTATTAATAACTAGCTGATGCACGCGACTTCGTCCGTCCGTCCGTGGAATAAGTTTTTTTAATTCTCACAGGACCTCCTTAATATTCTGGGATGAAATGTAGCTTATGTTCCACTCCAGGTCCTCAACTATACCCATGCAAAAAAGTCACTTCGATCCGTTGCTCTGTTGTGGCGTGATTGAAGGACAAACCAACAAACAAACACACTTTCACGCTTATAATATTAGTTATCATTAGTTACTAAGGCAAGGTATTTATTAAACCCATACTGACTGTTAACTAACCACGGCCAAAGCCTTCTTTCATACTAAACCAGAGACAATTTAGATGTTATGAAATATGCAAAGTGCCGGCATGCAATCGAAACAGTACAGTTAATGTAACATGAATCAGGCAGGTCATAGAAACCATCCATCGCCAAAGATGTGTGGTGTTTAAATGACAATCAAGAGAGCTTATGTTGCAGCTTCGTGACTATTTTGAAAAGAAAATTCGTACTGGTAATTCCTAGATGAGTATACGAATTACGAAATATCGGATAAAAGGGAACTTCGCTTCACTATTGTAAAAAAAATCTGTGTCTATGAAGTACTTATTGACTTTTTTGTCGATGGCTGATTATCAATAATTATGAAACTACAGAGGCGTGCTTATGTCAAAAGTAAAATAAATGTTTGGACAGATATAGTCATTTCAATGAGGAAATTTCCATCCTTAGAAACATCATAGGTGGCGCTGAAACACACTAAGGCTTTGCACTAAGCACTAAGGATATATGAGTGCAATGAGGTGTTAAATACCATAGTCTGCTGTATGGCCTGATACCTCCGACTGTATTTGACGACCTCCGTGGCGCAGTGTGTAACGCTGTTGCCTTAACGTGCGGAGGTCCTGGGTTCGATTCCCGGCAGGGTCAATTTGGAAATTTGTAATTTCTGAATTTTCCCTGGTCTGGCATGGTGGGAGGCTTCGGCCGTGGCTAGTTACCACCCTACCGGCAAAGACGTGCCGCCAAGCGATTTAGCGTTCCGGTACGATGCCGTGTAGAAACCGAAGGGGTATGCGTTTAATATAACTGCCATGCCCCTAACAGGTTAGCCCGCTACCATCTTAGACTGCATCATCACTTACCATCAGGAGAGATCGTAGTCAAGGGACAAAAAAAAAACCTGAAAAAGTTTTTACGAAGAAAACTAAGGCCAGTCGCTCACTATTTCGCTTTGCGATACGGTTGCGTGATTTCGTTGAATTCATTTATTTTTTTCTGCTTTGCATCGAATTTTGACTTCGATTACCACTGTGAAAACTGACCTACGACATTTGGATACATTCGATACTGGCCTTAGATTTCTTCGTAAAATCTTTTTCAGGTATCAGGCCGTAGAGCATTAGACTATGGTACTCACACCTCATTGCCACAGATTAGTATACATCATTCCACTCTTTTATTATCCTTAGTGTGTGTTTCAGCGCCACCTATGATGTTTCTAAGGAACGTAGGCTGGAAAGTTCCTCATAATTGGGTATTTGACAACAAGTCAAATCAGCAACTTTTTTTCAAACGTCAAAACGCTCGCTTAATATGGGATGTTGTATGAAAAACTGAACAGAGACGTCATCAAAATAGTTTTCGAACATCAAACTAACAGGTTATGTGGATTTGGGAGATCCTCTATTTAATAATCACTAAAAAATAATTTATTTGAATAGTTGTCAAATACCCCATTTTATATAATAACTATGTCTTATAAATATCTAAATGTTTCTATATACCTCATCTACATATTTTCTAATCTACGAATGTATATCGATAAATAATAATGGTTAGACCAATAGCCCAGGCTACTTGTGCAAGCTATGTATGGGAACCCTAAAATAAAAAATGTAAAGCTGATTTTTGGCACAAGCGTTCCTTGGGGTCTGAGAAGTACTTCTTAAAAATTCCCCCCCTCTAGGCCGCGGGCTTAACCCCCCACCCCCCCAAACGTCTCCCCAACCGCAGTTTTTTCTAATTTTCTCAAAAAATATTAGTGATAGAAAAAAACCATCTATGGCGAAAATAATTAACATTAAATAATCTACCATATGGCACTTAAATCATTATGATCGGATAAATAGTTTTGCAAATATGCCGGCTTATTTGACGCATTTGTTTTATTTTTTTTTAAATCTTGTAAGTTTCTTGTGATTTGCACAAAATGTATAAGAGCTAGGAAAAAAACGACAAGAACAAAATGAAAGTTCATAAAATCTTCTACAAAATGCTTTTTATTTCATTTCAATCGACCGAATACTTTCGGAAATATGACGATCGAAAACGTGCATGACAGAAAAATATTTTGCAATAATTTTGACTTTGTACCTACACATTCTATTTGATAATGATCGATGCTATATTACAATAAATTAATAGTAGATAATAATCATGATATCTTTATCTACAAAACAACACTACACTCAGTAAATAATATATTAAATATTATTATTTATATTCGTTCAAAGTTCTAACAAAGACAAGGCGTCGCGTCGGCCGAAGAATAACGAATAGGAATGCAAAGGAAATGCGGGTGGAATGACATGGTTCGTGTGCAAATGTTACCATTGATGGGGAAGAAGGTGATGATGACGACCATGATGATGTGCTTTAATAATACCTACTAATATAATAATAAATACCTACGTCTCGAAGTCCTTTCAACTATATGTAGGTATGCAATATGCATTTATCTAAAATCAATGTAAATGAACCACCAACATCCAACAGCTATCTTGCAGATAATTTTATCAGATTAACTTTTAATTGTTGACGGCATTCCGAACCAATGGTAGATTCACTGGACGATTCAAAAGCATTTGTAAAAGTTTACTTGAGTAAAAACATTTGATTTGATACTTGAATTGTAATACGATTACAAAAAAGCACAATCGGCTAGATATTTGAGAGGGGGAGGGGGGTCGTGGTAGGGGGGAGGTGGGAGGTGGGAGGGTGGTTGTGGGAGTGGGGGAAAAGAGGACATCATTTGCGCCTAAAATCAAAAATACGTTATTTATTTAGAGGTTAATTTCTATTTATTCCATAGTACTATGCTAAGTCGACATGACTACCACCGGTTCTTACACAACAGCAAGGTATATTTCGAAAACTATTTGTCCTATCAAAATAAACTAAACACTATTTTATAGGTAAATTAATAATCTTTGTACTAAGTCCTGACAGCTTTTTTCCTAACTCTAATACTTTTTCTTGAAATTACAATAAGGGCCGGCGCCCACTGACGGCGTGGCACGGCATGGCACGGCAGGTTGTGCAGAGGCAACCCGCGGCGTGCTGTAGCATCCCGCGGCGTGCTGCGGCATCCCTTGGCGTTCCGTGGCATACCGTGGCATCCTGCTGAAAGCCTAGCCACTCTGGCATCCATCAGTTTTGCTCCGCGCGTGTTCGATTTTGGTTGTGTCGTTATGGTTGACTGGGATTTAGTTTTAATAGCACTTCTAGCTGAAGATGAAGAGAGACAAATAAGAAGTGCTAATTTGACGAAAAGACAATTCTGGGTGCATAATTTATGGAGAACAAGATCTACAAATGGTGAATTCAGCAACTTGTTTAATGATTTGAGATACGACATGCGAAAATTCTATGATTATTACAGAATGGACTATGAAAAATTTGAAAAGTTAAGTCATTTGCTAAAATCGCATATAAAGAAAAACAAAACTAATTTTCGATCGCCTATACCTGTTACCGAGAGATTGTCTGTATGTTTAAGGTAAGTAAGTATATATTACATTACAATGATTCATATACCAACGCGTAGGTAATACATACAGCTTCCCAGCTAACTTGTTCTAGCTATTATATCAATGACCTTATTAAATTAAAAGTCTTGATATATTTAGTAATTATTTATTTTTATAATCAGCTATCTACCACAACTGCTACATGGTAGCACTTGACCGTCAATCCAGTTGTACCTACAGTACATTATGACAAAAAGTGAAAGTATTATAAAATTTTATGAATTTTCATAGTCCGCCAATTCACTATTGGGGTTATTGTCATGTATATCATTATTATTATGACGTCTGGATATAGCAGTAGGTATGTATTCTATTTGTGTAGCACCATAGTTTGGTTCGGTGTTATATTGTTGTTCGGCCTTATTAAATGAACAGAAATTGTGTAAAGGATTTGATCTTTCGATTATTTTATTACGGGTTCTGGCAACAGAAGTTGGTACGTATTGCTGAGATGAATGTAATTCATTTGAAATATCGAATCCTGAACTTGATGTTGAAGGACGACTTAGCTGCACAACTGAATTTAACTCCACATTTTCCAAATGCTTTATTTCTGCATCAGTAACAATATGTAAAACATCGCGTTTTATTTCAGCTTGTAATTTTGGTGACAAAGTCTTCGCTGTTGCCGCCATTGCCTGAAAAAATATCTCCATAGGATGTTGTTCCTTTTTTTGATTTTCAATGTATTTTTTTAATACTTCTGCTGTTGTTTCCGTATGCTGTGCTTCCGATGACATGTATGATCGCTGACGAACATGTCTAGCTTGTCTAGAATCTGATGCCTGTGATGAAAACGACATTGGAGATATAGGCGATTGTGCTTCAGGAAAAGGAACAGTTGATGCTGTTTCGGGAGGTTGTGTATTTTCAATATGCTGCGTATCTTCGGAAAGCTGTGTATCTTCGGAAGAAGAGTCTAAATTTGAGAGCTGAGGTCTATCTTGAAAAAACTTTTGCAGAAATTCAAGTTCCTTTTCAAATTTAATTGGTCGTCTCTTTTTGGCAGCGTCACCGCTTTTGTAAACCCTGTTTTTTAAGGCTTTTCTATAATTATTACGAAGGCAGCTCCACGCCTTCTGGCATTCTTCATCTGTAACAAGAATGAAGTATTTCAAATAACACACGCTTTTAAGTCGTTTACTAAAGCCGGGTCCAGACATGTATCATTTGCACGATCCGATCACCGTATTCGTATCCTCGACGCGTTTCATGATCGCATATGTATGTATGTAATGATCATGATCATGATCGCATAATTATGTGGAACGGTAATGACGCGTTTACCCGTCCACATATGCGATCATGATACGCGGATACGGTGATCGGATCGTACAAATAATACATGTCTAGACCCGGCTTAATGTTTTTTTTTTGTTTTGTTACAGGTATTTAATTACAGGAGCTTCTTTTAAGTCTTTAGCTTTTAGCTATCGTATAGGATTCACTACCGTGCGTAATATAGTCCACGAAACCTGTAAAGCAATATTTACTGTATTAAGGTCGACTGCATTGCCGAAACCCACGAGCCAACAATGGCAGTCAATTGCAACCGACTTTGATAAATTTTGGAATTTTCCTAACTGCATTGGGGCAATAGATGGTAAGCATTTCAAGATTAGAGCTCCTAATAACAGTGGAAGTATGTATATCAACTACAAGAAGTTTTTTAGCATCGTTTTATTAGCTGTCGTGGATGCAAAATACAAATTTGTGATTGTAGATGTCGGAGCATATGGTCGAAATAGCGATGGCGGTATACTCCAAAGCTCTAAATTTGGTTCGAAACTACGTAATGGGTTTTTATGCATACCACCGGAAAAGGCTTTACCACATTCAACTCAAAAATTACCCCACGTATTTGTCGCCGATGAAGCCTTTCCACTAACAGAAAATATTATGAGACCATACCCCTCACATCTTTTAAATGATGAAAAAAAAAGGATATTCAATTATCGCTTAAGTAGAGCACGGCGTATTGTAGAAAATGCTTTTGGGATGTTACAAGAAAGATTTGAATTATTTCAAAAAGGTATAAAAGTTCAACCAAAGTACATTAACAACATCATACTAGCAAGCACGTGTTTGCATAACTTTATCATTGATGATGATGATCATGATTCTATGGAGGCGCTTAGCTCTAATACTAATAATGCAATCGATAGAACCAATGATACAGTGTTCAACAATCTCGAAGGGATGGTTGTAAGAGATTGTTTCACGGAATATTTTTCTAATGTTGGTAACGTGTACTGGCAAAATGAAATTGTTAATAGATGTTAGCTTCTATTTTTGACAATAAATAAGTAAAAAATAACTTACGGGTTTTGTTCATTTCTTCTGCAATTTTCAGCCATGCGTTCCTTTTCATATGTTGATCCATGTAGAAACGGGAGGACACATTGTAGATACACTCATGCGAACGAACCAGATTAATAAGCTTTTCTTCATCCATTTTTCCGTATTTTACGTGAAAGTAATATTATTATATCGCGTACGCACGTGCTAATCACTTTTCACGCGCAGCCAGTGTTGTGACTTGTGAGAGACAGACATAAAATGGCGCGCGCCAGTGTGTTTTCTCACTCCCTTGCCCCCGCGCACAGACCGGACTGAGCCCCACCGAAATGCTGCACAAGTTTCAACCTTATTTCAACTACCTAGCAATCATAATTCCTCGACCCCAAAGTGACCCACACGTCTCGCGGGATGCAATGGCGCGCCGCGTCATCCCGTGGAATGAAAAAGCAAGACACGTCATGCCGCCGCATTCTGTGGCGTGTCGTGTCATGCCGCAGCATCCTGCGGCACGTCGCGGCATCGTGGTACCAAAATAAAGTAACATAAATTCTAAACTCATTGAAATAAGGTTCAAAATAACTTAATTAGTGTTAAAATCCTTTGCTATGACACACCGTGCCGTGCCGGCAATGGGCGCCGGCCCTAAACATTTCCGGATTTTACAAAGGTTTAGTCTAGGCAGCCATATTTCCGAAACTATTAGTTCTATCAAAATAAACTAAAAATTATTTTGAAGATAATTTAATGAAGTTCATTTTTGCTAATTATGTTTTTTTTCCTAGTTCTAGTAGTTTCTGTGAAAATTAAAAATTATACGAACGGTTGTCGAAAAAAAAAAAATTCTTGGAATATAGGTTGCCATATTTCTCGAACTATTGGTCCTATCGAAATTCACCATAAGACTTTTTTGTGGGTAATTTAGTGAAATTAATTACTCTTCCGAGGAATTTTTTCCAGCTCTAATAGTTTTTGTGGAAATTGCAAATAACATAGGATTCTAGCAATTTTTTTATTTTTTTTCGTACACTATACATGGATATATATTCGAAATTATTAGTCCTATCTTTATGAACTAATTTTTTTTAAATAAGTGGTTAAATGGTGTTTATTTTTACTTCTGGGAGTTTTTTGCCTAGCTCTAATAGTTTTCTAGAAATTACAGAAAACATATAAAATTTTGAAAAATATTGCTTTTTCACACCACATGCTCGACAATGCCGAATTATATGTCATGTAAACCTTACCGAAAGCAAGACATTATATCTCTTGGCTTTAGCCGGGTTATAATGTTCTATTGAATTTCATTATAACCCGCTGGTCAATAATGTGATTTTCACTCATAATTCTTATTGCTATGTCGATAAAGTCTAATTTCGCTAAACAGAATGTGTACTCAGCGGGCGCAGCCAACTCGATTTTCTAAAACCGAAGCCGTGGCACACTAGATTCGCACTGAGACGAACTTCATTTGTTTGTCAAATCGAGTAGGCCACGCCAGCTGAAAGAAGTGGCTATATAGGCCGTGGCCCACTAGATTCGCACTGAGAAGAACTTCGTTTGTTTGTCAAATCGAGTAGGCCACGCCAGCTGGAAGAAGTTGCTATAGCCGTAGCTAGTAGTACCTTCAGAAGATTCTATCACAACTTAAATAAACTCTAGCTCAAACTCGATAAAAGTACCAAATAAAAATATAACGTTATCTTTCCATAATTGGACTAATGTCTCTAATATCAATTTGTACTTTTAATTTGCTGTAATAAACACTATCTACTAAGCCTGGTTTTTTATTGTCTCGCATAAAGTGAGAAAAGTAGAGTATACACCACAGGGATAAAACTGTTTTTTTCTTGGGCGCTTGAATCCCTCACTCCACTCAGGACTCAATCTTAATTCCCTCGCTTTGCTCGGGAATTAACTTATAACACCCTCGCTGCGCTCGGGAGTTAAATTTGGAGTCCTTCGTTACGTTCAGGATTCAATGTAGCGCCCGTGACATAAAACAGTGCTTTATCCCCTTGGTGTATAATCTACTATTATGTTAACTATGACAGGTATATTATCGAAATTATTAGTGCTATCAAAATTAACTAAATACTATTTTGTAGGTAATTTAACTATGTTTCTTACTGCTTCAATCAGTTTTTCCTAACTCTGTTAATTTTTTTTCGAAAATTAAAAACAACGTACACGATATTTGCATATTATTTTCTTTATCTTACACAATAGGTAGGCATATCTCCAAACCTATTACTCTTATCAAAATAAACTAAATATCATTTTGTAGCTAATTTAATAGCCTTTCATTTTGCTTCAGACAATATTTTTGTAGCTCTATCAGTTTTTATGGAAATTACAAGAAACTACATTACAAAAAGCCATACATGCAAAATATTTTCTTTTCATGCACAAAGGGTTAACATATCTCCGAAACTATTAGTCTTATGGAAATGAACTAAAATATTATTTTGTAGATAATTTAATGAAGATAATTTTCACCATAGAAAGTTTTTTTCTAGCACTAATATTTTTTGAGAAAATTACAAAAAACTGCAGTTGGGGAGACGTTTGGGGGGGTGGGGATTTAAGCCCGCGGCCTAGGGGGGGGGAATTTTTAAGAGGTACTTCTCAGACCCCAAGGAACACTTGTGCCAAAAATCAGCTTTACATTTTTTATTTTCGGGTCAATGTTTATTAGTCCCGTACTACAATACTAACATTAAAATAAAATTGAACTTAGTACTTCTTGTAAACTTTTCTTCTTATTGAAACTTATAGTTCTTGATACAAACGAGAGTTAAACCACGCTTGTAAAGAGATTTTCGCCCAACGGCTCAAGTCTTCAATAAAAAGAAATAATAAGCATTATTTTTAATAATTAATGGTGCTAATTCAGTTGTAAAAAATCTCTAAACTAAATTATTAGTTTAGTAAGTAGATATAGCCAGGCATATAACGAAAGGTCTATTTATATAAGTAATTTCTTTCACAACGTTCCTAGTGCAGAGAAGGGAACATAGGCGCCGACGAATTTGGAACCTCTTTTTGAAGGTAGATTTATTATTATTTTACTAGTGATCATCACTGGATAAAATGGCTGATAGCGAAATATGGTAGGGGTATGGCAGTTTTATTTTACCCATACAGAATCCCATATCGAATGAAACATTTGTTAAAGCTTTTTTTTTTTTTTTACAACTTTAACAATGGGGCTGATTCTGTAGTGCACAATCTCTAAACTAAACTAAAATTAGAGCATTACAAATATTGCTAACCCTTTCATAATACTTCCTACGGAAAGGGACAGAACTAGATTTAAAGCTGCCATTTTAGTTTAGAGATTGTGTTATACAAAATCAGCCCCAATATATTAATAATATTAGGTCCTTACATATGAAATTGGCATTTTGTAAGGGAGGAACATAAAGTCGATTTTTTAAATATCTACTATAATATATTTATTTAATCAAAGTATGTACCATTGCTATCTATGCACTTTTGCCATCTCATAGGTAGTTCATTGATCCCTTTACTAAAAAATACCATTCAGACGGGAATCAATAAAATCTTTGAAGGCGCTTTGGACTGCCCCATCAGAGTTGAATTTTACCGCTTGCAAGAAGTTATTCAAATTAAAAAAAAAATGGTAATAATATGTTGGAGCAAGGTCCGGGGAGTACGGTGGATGTTTTAGAAATTCCAATTGAAGCTCCTCTAATTTGGTAGCCGTCTGTTGTGCAGTGTGTGGTCTAGCGTTGTCCTGAAGCACCTAGTGACCTAGACCGATTGACCAGCCTGTTTTGCAGCTAGCTTTTCCATCGTGGTTTGCAGTTGCTGACAACAGACATCCGTTGTAATCATCTGGCCAGATTTAAGAAAGCTGTAGTGAACGACACCGGCACTAGTCCACCAAACGCTCACGAGTAATTTTTTCTGAGTCAATTTTCGCTTGGGGCAGGATTTGGCTGGTTCGCCAGGGTTCAGCCATTGCGATGAGCGTTTCCGATTATCGTACAGGATCCACTTTTCATCACAGGTAATAAATAGATTTAAAATCCCTTCATTATTGTGCCGGTTGAGTAATGTAACGCAGCAGACGACGCGCGTTTGTCGGTTTGCTGCACTCAATTCATGAGGTATCCACCTTTCAAGCTTTTTCACCTTCCCAATTTGCTTCAAGTGGATTAAAACAGTTTTATCACTAACACTCGTACTCGTAAATAACGCGATATTCCAATTTTTCCATTTTGTAAACTGCGTGACGCAAAGAAAAAACCAAAAGAGGAAAAAACAAATGAATTAGGGTTTTCAAAACACAAAAGCATGAGTAAATAGCTGTACAAATTTGAAATTGCAATTCCTAACCAAAGAGGAGATATTTGAGATCAAAGTGGCCAGTACGACAAAATGCCAATTTCATATGTAAGGACCTAATGGTAGGTATATTGTGTGCTTAGGGGTGAAATCATCTTGATTTCAGACGAGGGTGAAGTTGCCTGCCTGAGAGAAGCGAGGGCTGGCATCACCCGAAATCTGAAATCGTGTTTCATCTCACACACAATTTTTCATATAATCTGCATTTTCTTATTTATTTTAGTTGCTATGTTGTTGTTAACAAATATCATATCTGTCAGTTTAGTTGATGGGTAAAATGAAAATTATGAAAAGGTTTGAAATAAACTAAGGATACTCTGACAGGATTGAAAGGAGGGTTCCTACGTCCTTCAGCGGGTGGAAAACCATCACATATTCGTCTGAAATTGACTAGTTTCAGGTGGCTCAACAGGCATTGATTGAAACTCGCATTTTCAATGCAGGTTATATGAAAAACTTTTTTCAACTCTCTATGAGAAAATTTTATTCAATTTACCATAAACCCTATTTATTTAGACCTGTCAGTAAATTACAATTTAGTCTAGAGATTTGTGTACAAACGAATTTGCATCTTTTTCAATGCAGATCGGTAAAAAGCTTTTAAAAAGACACTCACCGGCACCTTGCGCGGGCCAAGGCTTTCTTACGAACATGTTTTCAACAATTCTGTCTATGTTGTCTTTTTCAGATGAATTTGCTGGCCTGTAATAGTTAATAAATTTTCAATTTACGCTATTTGACATTGCTATTGAGACAAATTCACTAGGCGCAAACACACAAGATGGATTTTTCACGGAAGTTTAGTAAGTCACGGCGCCGTTTACACAGTGTATACTCGCAGTACAACATTACCTCTCAGGATGTACACGTGCAGACCGTATAGACTAAGAGATAGCTGAACTTTTGAGAACTATCACCAGGAAGGCTGATTCCGTATTTGGTGGATGTAGGGCTCTGCTCTGGTTAAAATAGTGATGGTCTGCTCGCATGCGGCTGGGGATCTGACTTACTGATCGCCGCTCAAAGACGTGTTATGGTTACCAAAAATGACAAAAACTAGGAAGGCTGATTCTAGTATAGTACTAAAGTATGCGCAGAACCTATGTGAATAGTATAGAAACTGACGCCATTCATCAGGGCATTCACTAGATATGGCCGCTCAAAGATGTGATAAGTATGGTTATCAAAAATGAACAATACTAGGAAGGCTGATTCTAGTATAGTATTAAAGTAAACGCAGTATAAAAACTGACGCTATACAACGGGCCGTTCACTCGCGCCAAATACTGAATCCTTCCAGGTGATAGTTACCAGAAGTGCAACTATCTTCTATATTAGTACGATGGACATAATATGGCGGCTGTGGGGCAGCGACTTTATCTGCTCTGTGGAAGTGTAGTAAGTCACGCCGCCGACTTGCGTGCTCTAAGCAGTACAACATTACCTCTCAGGGTGTGCAGGCCGAACGATGGGTATGGCGGCGGTAGGACGCCGAGGCTGGCGCGGCGGTTGCTCCTGCTCCGCGCAAGTGTAGTAAGTCACGCCTCCGGCTTGCGTGCCCTACCAAACGAAATATGTATTAAGACATAATCTAATTCTAAACGAATACGATAAATAGTAATTTGTATGTTTGTTTATAATGGATAAACTCAAAAACTACTTCACCGATTTTCAAAACTCCATAGAAACCTATAGAAAGCTACGTTATCAGCGAGTAAGATCGGCTATATTTTATTTTCAAAAAAATTGAAAGATCCTTACAAAAATTGTAACGATGTGAATTGAGTCGGAAAAAATCGTCTCGTTCGCTGCGCAAATAGTTACACGAAAACAATGTATGGGTGGTATAGTACCCTCAAAAAGCTCTTAAAAAAAGCAAAGCAAATATCTGACTTTTAAGAATTTTTTGATTTACGTTCTAGAGAAAAGGGTATTTGGTACAAAACGATCCAAAGTGAGCCACTTCAAATACTATGGTTCGGATCTGTTAAAATCAATAGGTCGCGCATGCATGCAAAACCGTATGCAGACTTCGTTCGGGACACTACCTGTCTAATAAGTTCGCCCACCTTATGAAAAAGGTTAGTTCGCCTAATTGCGATGTTTGTGGCACGATAGACGATTTGCTACACATATTTATAGTGTCAGAAGAACGTGATCGAACGACGGTCACTGATGGCAAAATTTAATTGGAATAGACTGGATATGGGACTCTTCCAGAGCGTTCTGGCAAGTCCCAATATTCAAATCGCGCTCGTAATGTAAGTCACGAAATAAGATAGGAATTCAACATTTTCAACTTAACTGACTATTTAACTTACAAAGTTATGGTGCTGATAAAGCTGGTGTGGATAGGCCGCCGGTGGTTGGTATATGGGGGCTGCTCCGAATACGCCCCCGCTGCCACCCTGCTGTAATACAACCATTTGATTGAATTTCAACAGTTTGAAAATATCTTAACCAGAATACTAGAGCAAAGGATCAAGTCAATGAAGTGGTTCAGATTTGTATGGGGCTTGGGACTGGTCTTGTACCAGTAGTGAAAGAGAAATAAAGTAAAATATTAAACCAGCTTTGATTGATTATAGCCACGAATTCGTCCTTATTTCAGTGGTGAAATTATTAAATATTTCCACGATTAGCAATCTACGACTTATCTATAGCTGAAAGGCGCCATACTTGGAAGCATATCGAAAAACCTGAAATAGATTTCTATTTTTTGCAAGTTATTTAGTTTTATTTTATTTGTGTAAAACCCCAAAATGGACCTTCTCCTTTCATGCATCAGAACCCAGGCTTGCCATAAAAAATGGAAGTAACTTTTCATGAAACAACAAGTCCTGGCAAAAAATCTCAAGATCATTTATAATATATAACATATTGGTTATAATGACACATAAGTCCCGGTTTATATGTTTGCTCAAAGAATTAAAACTGGTTATTATGACATATTTTAAGCATAATATTATGTATATTTACCTGCATATATTGTGCCGGCATCATGGCCGGCGGCGCGTATCCTTGGGCTGGTTGTAACTGTCCTGAAATTTTACGACAATTTTATCTTTGAGCCATGTATGTCGTTTGCCTACATAATAATTGCTAATAATTTTTTATAGCTTGTAAGTTTATAACGTCTTTGAGAGGTATATCTAGTGAAAGACCCAACGAAGACCGTTAGTTTTTGTACTGTTTACATAGCTACTGTGAATTCTTTAATACTGTACAAGAATCAGCTTTTCTAATTATGGTTCATTTTTGGTAACCATATCACGTTTTTGATCGGCCATATCTAGTGAATGGCCCATCAGCATGCGGGCAGAATTTCACTATGGACATCAGTGGAGAGTGTAGCTCCCACTTATTACTGAATCAGCTTTTCAAGCTATAGTTACGAAAAGTTATCTCTTAGTCTATATACATAAACACCACAGTATTTTACTGCCGGTCAAGTTGACCATCAAAAGAAAATTGGGTATTTGACAACTAGTCAAATCAACTACTTTTTGAAAACGTCAAAACGCATGCTTAGTATGGGATTTTCTAAGAAATATTGAATTGTAACGTTATCAAAGTTCTACGCACTTTTTTCTTTAATCGATAGATTAAAATGGTTATTCAACATACATAGATTGGTCTACTGTAGCGGATTCGATAATCACAACAAAATAATTAATTTGACTAGTAGTCAAATACCCAATTGTAAAGTGGGAATCCGGCCATTCGGCAGTGTTTCTTTTGGTCGAGATATAATACAATTTCACTCACCAATAGCGTGCGGCTGAGGCATATTGTGCATTGTGTGGTGTGGGTGTTGGACGATTTGCTGCTGGTCCAGTATGCCAAGTCTAACTTGCTGCAAATTGAATCAATCAATGTATTTTTCACCGTAAGATTGCAAAAACCGTTAGATTGTAATCTAACAAGCTAAATTGTAAACTGTCGACAGATTACAATTTATTTCATTATTTTTCGGTAGATTGTAATCTGTTAGGTATATTAACCCGATAAAACCTAATTTTTGATTAATTATGTCGAACCCTAACCTAACCTACAAAAAAGAGACAAGAAAACGTAAATACAATGAATATTTCAAAAATTGACACTCAGAACATTGAACGGTTCACAATCTGTCGACAGTTTACAATTTCGCTAGTTAGATTACAATCTAACGGTTTTTCCAATCTTACGGTGACATATACAAGATACTTAGTGCGTACAAAAGATAAATATAATGGTATGTACGAAAATAAGAATGTACCATTAGGCTGCACTGGTATTTTAAAAATAGTATAGTTTTGGTTTTTGAATAATTATTTAAAACTATGTGATGCCCTTTCTTGAACTCCTTCAATTTCCGGAAAAAAAAACATATTTCCTTAGGATACAATCTATCTCTATATCAAATTTCATTATGGGGAGTGAAAGCTTAGCAGACAGACACACTTTCACATGTATATTATTAGTATGGATATTAGGTTTCTTACTGTTAAATTATTTTTACTACCCTACACGCGTCTTTCACTCGGACAATAAGGCCGCCTTTGCATTTTATGTTGGTTTAGTCTAAGTAGATACCAGTCAATATAGTCACCTGTTGCGTGTGCTGTGATTGCGGCAACGACTGGTGCGGCGGCGACGGTCCGTGCGGTGGCGGCGCCACTGCGTTCCTGTGTACCTTATGAAGGCAATCGCATTACTATTATAAGGTTTGGACAAGAAACAATAGAGCGAAATTTCGCCTTTGGGCTACAACATGATTTAAATCAAGGATCACTATAGAAATATTTTTGAAGTGAAAACTTCTTTAGCCGCGTTGTGAACGTTTTTCGTTGAATTTGATGGACTCATATTGGTCAGCGGCATGGTTCTCTATCGAGGTACCTCATGACGTAAAAATTATTGCTACAATGCAATGATCGTTATATGGAACCTGTGAGTGGCTAACATTTTTAGCAAATGGCGAACATTTTGCGTAAATACATTCTGCGCATTTATAATTCTGCGTTTTGAACATTCCGCGTAATATTATGAGATAGCTGTACTTTGGTAACTATACTGCACATGCTTTAATACTATACAAGAATCAGCCTTCCTAGTTATTGTTCATTTTTGGTAACAATAACTCGTCTTTGAGCGGCGATAAGTAGTGAGATCCCCAGTCGCTTGCGGGCAGCAGTGGAGAGCCCCACACCCACTAAATACTGAATCAGCCTTGCTAGCGATAGTTATCAAAAGTACAGAAATCTCTTAGTCTATAATGACTATTCTGCAGTCACAAATTAAGAAAATGAAACAATCTGCTATTTTGTACATTATGTACTTGACGACCTCCGTGGCGCAGTGTGTAGCGCTGTTGTCTTAACATGCGGAGGTCCCGGGTTCGATCCCCGGCATGGTCAATTTGGGAATTATTAATTTCTGAATTTTCCATGGTCTGTCCTGGTGACTTCGGCCGTGGCTAGTTACCACCCTATCGGAAAAGACGTGCCGCCAAGCGACTTAGCGTTCCGGTACGATGCCGTCTAGAAACGGAATAGGGGTATGGGTTTAATATAACTGCCATGCCCCTAACAGGTTAGCCCGCTACCATCTTAGACTGCATCATTACTTATCATCAGGTGAGATCGCAGTCAAGGGCTAACTTGTAGTGGTAAAAAAAAAATGTGTATTGAACATTGTGCGAGTTATACATACCGGGTGCATGATCTGTTGTGGATGCATTTGAGGTACCGGGCTGCCTTGATGCTGTGGTGGCTGACCGCCGACGAACTCTGAATAAAACACAAAAGTATTTAAAAAGTTAATGATCATCATGTATTATTGATAGAATCTCAAGTAGTCCATAGCTGCCAAACTTATACAATGGACAAATGTTGATGGCCCAATCCCCTACTAGTGATTAGTACAAAGTACTACTAACAAATCTATACTAATACTATAAATGCACAAGTGTATCTGTCTATCTGTCTGCTACGCTGTCACGGCTCAACCGTTCAACCAATTTTGATGAAATTCGGTATAGGGATAGGTTGTATGCCGAGGAAGGACATAGGCTACTTTTTATCCCGGAAAATTAAAGAATTCCCGCGGAAATGAAAATCTTAATCCACGCGGACGAAGTCGCGGGCATCATCTAGTGATATATATATATATATATGTTGTTGTTGCGTCTGAGGCGGTTGTTGTTGCGGAGAATATGTGTCGTCTAACGGACATTATAATAGCGCAAATCGCTGGAAGGATTTAATAAAATACTAACCACCATGATATCTATGTTGTTGCTGTTGTTGTTGTTGTGGCTGTGGCGGTTGTTGTTGTTGGGGCTGCGGTTGTTGTTGTTGGGGCTGCTGCTGTTGTTGCGGCGGTGGTTGTGTAGGCTGTTGTTGTGACGGCGGCGGTTGTTGTTGCGTCTGAGGCGGCTGTTGTTGTGGAGAATAAGTCTCGGCTAACGGGCGTTGGCGCAAATTGCTGTAACGCTTGCTGCCACCACGAGGTTCCCCACCTAATAGATTGAAATTTTCATGTTAGAAAGATAAACAAAGTTTATACTTAATAAAAAACAAAAAAGATACCCGCCGAATTGCAAACCTCCTTCTTGTTTGGAAGTCGGTTAAAAAAGATACAAATGATTTAATTTTTAGGCCGCCCCCGCTTTGTGTCGCCCTAGTACTTCAGCTCCTTTATTTGATTTTTATCCAGAAAACTAAAAGAGTTCCACGAGATTAAAATAACTTGCAATCAATGCCAACAAAGTCGTAGGCATCGCGTAGTCATTAAAATACATTAAAGGCGTAAATTCATTCTATTTACCAGCCGTCGGCTGTTGTTGTTGTTGTTGCTGTGGTTGTTGTGCCTGTTGTTGTGATGGCGGCTTCTGTTGTTGTGACGGCGGCTTCTGTTGTTGCGGCGGCTGTTTCGCCGCGTTACTCTGAAGCGGTGGCTGTAGGACACACAACAAACTATACACACGATTATGTAGCATATTGACACTATTGATCATTTTTGGTACATTACGTCCAGTTGACAGGCCTTCTAAGTAAACTTTGACCGCCAATAAAAAGCAAAGTGGGCTGCACAAGTCAGTGTCTAGACTCTAGACTACCATGAAGGTTAAGGTTTCCTTTGTAGTCCAAAATTAATAAACTCAGACTTGCTTCTGCTACCTATTTTTATTTTGATCAACAGTCAAAGTTTTTAACGCTAACCACTAACTGCCTGCAACCAAAATATATTGTCTTAAGGTGGATGACAAGGGTCTGCCCGCGAAATTCAAATTTAATTTGGTTTTTCACAATTTGTAAACTAATACGACAAAGTAGGCTTATGGCATTCAAATTGCGAGCCTAGGAATATCATCTTCATAGGTTTATATAAAAATCTTTACTTGAAAGTGCCCAGTTTAAGAAATTAGTCATAATAATGACTAATTTGTGAGTAACTCACGTCAAACTCATTATTTTGACTAATTTCTTAAACTGGACACTTTCAAGTAAAGATTTTTATATAAACCTGTGAACATGATATTCCTAGGCTCGCAATTTGAATGCCATAAGCCTACTTTGTCGTATTAGTTTACAAATTGTGAAAAACCAAATTAAATTTGAATTTCGCGGGCAGACCCTTGTCATGGACCTTAAGTTTAACGCTAAACATAAAGTACCATTAACCGCCTATCATGTAACTGTACCTTAGCAATGTAATCATCATTTTTAAAAACCGGACCGCGGTTTTCACTGCATCATGTCTAGTGTTTATTAAATTACAAGAAATATAGTATAAAGACTAGCGACCTCTGGCGGCCATGTTATATCAAAATTTCCTGATTTGTTTCATGTCTACATAATAAAGGGAACCTCTGTGCAAAATTTCAGCTTTCTAAGTCCAAGGGTGTGGACTGGGGGTTGGTGATTCTCCTTATCTCTTTATATTGACCTAAAAATCTCATCTACACGACTTTTAGGTTGTGTGATTTTTCAACGGAACTTATACTTAGCTGTGAATTAGTCAAGGAAGCATCATCTTGATCTTGAAAGATATTCAGTGATATGCCACATAATATTATGATAAGCAAAATTGTACGTTCGTGTCGTGTCTACCATCATTTTGTCTTTTACGGTCGCCATTTTTGAAGCGAAAACCTCTTTAGGCGCGTTGAGCACTTTTTGGTAGGGGGTAAAATGTGGAATACGCGAGACCGACACCGTTCTCCTTAAGACAAAAGGTCTTAAATATAAATATAGTACATTCGTAATTAAACTTTAATGCCTTAGTTTTAAGGTTTATATTTGAAATATTTTTTTTTACAGAAACATATCTACAACTTGATGCCCAGATCACACGTGAAAAATACATTGAAATACATAATGAAGCGCAAACCAAACCTGTGTAACGAGCGGTTTCTTCTTTATCTGCTCCGTTGGAACCGGCCGCTGTTGAGCCACGGCTGCGTTCACCTTCCGCTGCGGCAGACCTTCCCTACGGCAATAGTTACACTATATTTTACAACTGAACAGTAAAATGGACCTTGCAATCGATATGTTAAAGTCGCTTATTGAATAATACAAATTAAAATTTTCTTTCTTAGGGTGCTGACTTGACAAACTTTAAAACAAGGGAAAGAACGTCATTTTAGTGTGACAATATTTCGACATTATGACCATAGCGGAAATATTTACCGCGGTGACGTCATGCCTAAGGGAAGTCGGCTACTTTACTTATCAAAAGTGGCAATACAGGTTTCCAACTTCCTCGGGGTGTAATACCGAGAACAGGTTAAGGGCTGGACAAAAGAAAACTTCAGAAACGTACTTATTATTAACAGTGGTGGTGATAGTGAGGTTCTCCAAAGGTATCTGTATCTTGTCCTTGAAAGGTTGCTTCGGCCCTGGTTTGGCCACGGTTGGCTTTATCGGCTTCTGCTTAGGATTCGACGCCTTTATCGAGGCGTTTCTTCTTAACTGCGACCCACTCTCAGATGAGTCGTTGGATGTTGGCTGAGATTTTGATCTTGGGCGCGGACGAGGCCTTCTGTTACAAAAACAAATACATTAGTGCGTGTCTTAATACGCGTATTTGAAGTTACTGCGATGACGTTGTCGCAGATATTACTATTAAATTTACAATAATATAGTCTTTGTCAGGCGGAACATTAATCTTTGTAAGCAAATAAGTGATACTCACAATCGATTTACTAGAAACCGCCATAAGTTCGTAAGAGCGTCATATCGTGTGCGCAAGGTGCAGAAATCCTTTGTGGGGTCGAGTGTACGCTTTTATAACATGGTTCCCAAAGATTTGCCATTACATAAATTTAAAGACTGTGTTAAACAGCATTCGTTAACTCGAGGTTAACAAGTAAAGTTCTCGCTTTCTCGTGAATTTCAAGAATAGTATGTTTTACTTGTGTGGAGCTCTTTGAGAAAGACCTATGTTTAGCAATGAACATCCTCAGGCTGAAATGATGATTATAGTATCTTTTTCCTAACGACTCTACAATCTACATAACGATATAAATAATTGTTGATACTAAAGTTAGCAAAAGGCTGTTGAGATTAATGGACTTAAAACTATACTAGAACTCACCCAGGTTTGTTTGCAGCATTGAGCTCGGGGAAGTCAGCAGGGCTGGGTGGTTTCTTGTGCGGAGTTTGCGCGACCTGCCTCTTGTATGCTTCCTCGTCTTCCCATGTACGCGTGTATTTATTCGGCCCGCGACTGAAAATCGTGGTATGTGTAGATAAACGATAAGTATTGTTGAATACAATCTTTTTGGCGGCTGAGAAATTACCCAAAATGCAACATGAGGTAGAATGTGTTGCTACTTGTGACATGTTCTCAACCTGCTCGGCTGATTCGACATTAAAGTTCGGTCTTACGTTTTCGCAATTATTTTTATTAGTAAATGGGACTCGTGCAATATATGCAAATATAATTCTTACTTATCAAGTTGCTATGACTAGTATCTAGTAATGTCGGTTATTATGCAATAATGAAACTATTATATGCAAAAATTATGAATTTTATATCCTGATATAACGCCTCATTATTTTTTGTATCATCGAGAAAGTTGTTCATAAACATTATTTTAATAAAACCGTGTGTGTATTGGTCGTTATTAGGTACATACTGGGGCTGATTCTGTAGTGAACAATCTGTAAACTAAACTAAAATGACAGCATTAAAAATATTGCTAGCCCTTTCATAATACTCCGTGGAAAGGGACACAACTATATTTAAAGTTGTCATTTTAGTTTAGTTTAGAAATTATGTTATACAGAATTGGCCAAACTTTCTCAATAAGTACCTACGGATATTTATAAATAATTAAGAGTGTGTGAGGACATCATAATTACTAGGTTATTAAAAATTATTACTTTGTCTGTGCAAATAACAGTACATTATTGTTAAAAGATTATAATTTTTCCTAGGCAACATGCAAACTCTTATGAATTTAATAACAATGAAAGCCAGATTTTCCAAGCTTTAAAATATCATGAACAGAGCAAAGCAAAAACGTGCGACAAACATGATTCGACTAAAATTAGATTATTAATAATCAATTAATAATATGTTAATGTTTAAAAGTTTAATTTTATGTTTAACTAGCGAATGCCCGCGACTTCGTCGGCGTGGTTTGAGGTTTTTTGGTTCTGTGCTTTAATTTTCCGGGATAAAAGTAGCTTATGTGCTATTCCAGACTATAATCTATCTCTGTGCCAAATTTTAGCCAGATCCGTTCAGCCGTTGGGGCGTGATTGAGTAACAAACATCCATACATCCATCTATACATCCATCCATACATCCATCCAAACTTTCACATTTATATTATTAAGTAAGATTCAAGCATGCATCATGCACATTAAGCTATGATCATCATCATCATCATCACTACAGCCCATTAACGTCTCACTGCTGGGCACAGGCCTCCACTCTCATAGGAGAGGAAATTAGAGCTTAGACCCACCACGCTGCTCCAGTGCGGGTTAGCGGCTTTAACGACTAATATCATGTTAGTGATAATAACCGGGACCGACGGCTTAACGTGCTCTCCGAGGCACGGGGGTGATACACCGCCAATTTGATAACTCCGGGCTAGTACTGAGAATTTCTAGTCAGATAAACCCGATAATTATGGCCCGACCCGGGACTCGAACCCGGGACCTCGTCGGCTGCAGTCGAACAGCTATGATAAGCTATGATATTCCATGACAATTCACTAACCGCCAATTTCTGTACATCCGTGTTGCAATTGAAACGAAATTGAATGAATTATAATTCAATGATGATTAGTAAGAATATAATTGATAGACAAAGATTTTTAGAAGAACTACGACACATATTGGTTGTTAAAGAATAAGCACATATAATATGACAGGATCTTAGTAAAACCCCTATTAAACTGCACTTTTCACAGGGCCCTGTGGAAAGGGTGGTCGCTAGTTTAGGCGTCGCTTATTACAAAGCAATAAGGACCAAATTAGGGACCCTTTCTCCCTAAATCTTATTACACTACACTGATTCAGGGTTAAAGGTCCCTGTGGTAAGTGCAGTGTAATAGGGGTTTAACCGTGACGGGTAGTAGTAGTTACTAGGCGATCCTGTGACCAAGATTATTATAGATTCATATAAATCATTGATACAAACTTCACACTTTTACCTGCCCCCCGATTGTGTAAGGAAATCGTAATCTAAACGTTTTTCAAACGTATAACTCGACCTGTTTAAGGAGTTCATAGATGCCTGCACGTCAAAAAGCATGTATGAACTTCTTAAACAGCTCGAGTAATACGTTTTAAGCTGTCAAATGATTACGAATTGCTTAGACAATTGGACCTCTGGTCACAGACACCAAGATCTAAATGCTACTTTTATTTGTTGCAGACATTAGTGTTATTTTGGTTGTAAACAAATGTATTTACTAAACAGTGAGGTCTAGAAAGTTTTCCATCCCATAACCACATGGGGGGTTCGAATATTGTTATATGAAGCCTAGCCTATCTACATTTCCGGCATGGCGGCCGCAGAAGCCAAAATATTCAATCCTCTTATAAAAACTGTGTAGTTTAGATATTTGTGTACTACCGAAATACCGACCAACAATATGAAAAACATCCATAGTTCAATCCACGAAGACGCGCCCATCTATTTTTCATTTCATCAGGAAAGTTGCTCTACATACATTATTAAAAGTCATAGTGTTTATAGTAATTGTTATTAGTTACATACTGGGGCTGATTCTAGTGCACAATCTCTAAACTAAAATTAGAGCGTTGCAAATATTGCTAACCCTTTCATAATACTTCCTACGGAAAGGGACAGAACTAGAATTAAAGCTGCCATTTTAGTTTAGTTTAGAGATTGTGTTATACAGAATAAGCCCCACTTTCCTATTAAAAACCAATATTTCTACATTCAAGGGTGTTCTTATTTCTAACTGGTGCACAATAAATGAGAGTGGAGAGTCTTCGTGGATTAAGTTAAGTACAGATTTAACATAGAAACTTCAAATTCTATAGACATACCCATAACGTCTATTGCGTCTGGCGTGTGGTGGAGCATCTTCGTTTCTTATGTCGTACCCGTATATCGCGACAAGTTCGTCACGGGACTTTGGCATCTGGGAGAAAGAATTTTTATAAGTACTAGTTCGCCCTGAACTGAGACCTCGCGGTATCCATAAGATAGTTTTAACTATATAATGCGCGCTCATCTTTACGTTCATAGACATCAGTACTATCAGTAGACTATTTTTTTATTCCACGTAAGATGGTGCTAACACTGCTAACGTCTATTATTTGTAAGCACAAATAAATAAAATTTTACATAGCGCCGTCTATTGACATCATTGTGAAGTCCTTTTAAAAAAAATGAAACTGATTAAAAATTAAATTATTTCGTTTCCTTATAATATTTATCTAATTTTAGTATTTGTTGTTCAAGTACAGGATATAATTCAAATAATTATTGATCAAGTTTCAGGCTCAGCCTTTCAGAAAATTTCGAGTTCTGAGGTCAACTTTGGACGTTAGAAAACCGCCACTTTGAAAGCGGAATTTTAGAGGAAATTTTTTTAAAAAAATATTTTTGGACTCTATTCCTAATTATCTATAAAATGATATAGCGCAACCCTATGTAACGCTATATAAAATATGTTACTTCGCATACGCTTCTAGAGCCCCCCTGAAATAAAGATTTTTATAACTTTTTAAGCCATTGGGGCTGATTCTGTATAACACAATCTCTAAACTAAACTAAAATGGCAGCTTTAAATGTAGTTCTGTCCCTTTCCATAGGGAGTATTATGAAAGGGTTAGCAATATTTGTAATGCTTTAATTTTAGTTTAGTTTAGAGATTTTGCACTACAGAATCAGCCCCAATATCGGCTGGAGGCCGTCGGTTTACAAACTATATTTAAAGAGCAATGGCGAACTTCCATACATCAATAGTATTGAGAAAAAAAAAATATGTACACGTGCGAAAAAAATATATTTTGATAAGCGTCGAATACGAAGCTGTCAGAAGCAAGAATTTTTTTTTAATAAACCTAGAAAAAAATGATATTTCGTTTTAAAGTTTTGTAGGTTATGTGATAATGCTACTTCTGAAAATGTCAAAACTCCGTTAAAACAGATCACAGAATGATCGGAGATCTATGTTTACAGCTTTTTACTTTTTATTTTGAGTGTAGTCTTTAGGAAAACCACGATTTATATTAATATACAGTACCAGATGATCGCGACTTTGTCGGCGTGTATTTAGCCATATAACCACAGACCACATTTATCCATAGAACCACAGACCCATATAACATTAACTGGCATAAACACAGACCATCAGCATCAGTGCTGACATAATATTCTTTCATTTATTACCATTCTGATATAGATTATTAGATAATATAAAAAAATTAAATGCTCTAAAATAACAGAAAATACACTAAAAACGGGCTATCCCATTGTTTAGGCAAACATCAATTAGATAAAATAATTACAATTTTTAAAACGACACAAAATAATCTACCAATTTAGATTTACTCTAGCTACTAGGTAGATTATATATAAAATGGTAACACTAAACTGAGAAACGGGAACTAAATAATCAAAAAAGATTCCCTGAATATTTTATTTTTTTGCCTAGTTTCAATTAATTAAGGTGAATACTTAATAAAATATAAAAAAATAAGCAAATTCCTTTCGTCTTTACCTTACTTGTGTACAATCAAGATGTGGTCTGTACTAATTTCGCCATTGCTCTTTGAAGTAATTACGTTCAGTAATCCAGAAGTTACAAGGCTCTGACAGACGGAAGTTCGCGAGCATGTCGGTCAGGCGAATCTACATTTTTACCCCCTACCAAAAAGTGCTCAACGCGCCTAAAAGACGTGTTTCGGGTGCCATACCTGCTCATTCTCGTTGTATTTATCGTGCGACCATTTATTCAGGGTTTCAGATTTGCGCGGCGGTCGGCGTCTCTCGCCAGGCGTTTCACTTCCCTCCTTCTTTTCGGAAGCAGTCTCCGAAGTCGTTTTGCTTGATTCTTCGCCGCTGATAGTATAAAGGAAATAGCAATATTTAGTTATTATATGTAAGTATATTACTTTATTTTGAGTTCTCATCCATACATACATACATTATAAATGCGAAAGTGTGTCTATCTGTCTGCTACGCTTTCAAGGCACATCTTTTTTACCGATTTTGATGAAATTTTGTATAGAGGTAGGTTCCGGGGAAGGACATAGACTAATTTTAGCCCGGAAAAATGAAGGTGTTCCTGCGGGAATAATTTTTTTTCAATTCACGCGGACGTAGTCGTGGGCATCATCTAGTTATAAAATATAATAATTACAAAATCTAATCTAAAACATCGCTAATATTCATACCGGTCCTTTAAATTCTATTAAGGATGCTGCAACATTAACCTAAATATTAGTTTTAAAAAAAAATTGAGTAAGAAAAAAGCACATTAGTGTGATTTACGCTGACTTGTTCGAAATAAGACTAATATCGAAATACGCGTAACACCAGCAAATATGAGCTCCTTCAACTCATCATGCAGTGAAAAGTGGAGGAAGGCAAGAGGAAGCCTGGCGGCAGAAGGATATCGTGGCTTAAAAACTTACACCAGTGATTTGGAAAGAGCACAAGAGATTTAGAGCAGCAGGAGAAAGTTGAAATCGCGCTAATGATTGCCAAACTTTGCAAGGAGACGGCACACTAAGAAGAATAAGTATTATTATGATCAAATTAGTTAAATCTAAAAGGTTAGCCCACTACCATCTTAGACTGCATCATCACTTACCAGTAACGTAGTAATAGAAACAAACAAAAATCTGATGAGGTATTACAAAAATCTAGTAATGACTTCTAAGAAGTGTTTGAGCAAATTAGTAGAAAAACACTGAACAGAAACTTTCTACTTATTAGATTCATATTACGCTAATATGCTATTAACGCCTGACTGGGCAGCCCGGTCAATGTTCTATACTTTACTATGCCTATAGCTGATTCTAAAATAGTATTTTAGTTTTAAGCAAAATAACACCTCATTGACCTTGAATATGGAATTCAGAATAGGCATAGAGGTGGTACAGGAGAAAGATCAATGTGTGTTATTGTAACAGTAATATAATATTAAAGAAATAAATATAATAAAATATATATTGGTATTGTGTAACTTTGGAGGCTACAGAACTCCTGTTATCATCTGAGTTATCTCATAAATATTTTTTATCAATCTGTGTTTCTTGCACTCATTGGGCTTAAAAAGCATCAGCAATGTGCGTTATGTGAGCACATCTAATCAACCTTGCATAAGTAGGCAGCAAAATGTTGATATTTAGCAAATCATTGGCACATTAGTATTGATTGTTACTAACAACAACTTGTTCAAAAGTAGGTACTTGTAAAAGTTTATTTGAATAAAAATCATTTTGAATTTGAATAACGTTTATGACCTACTAGAATAGATGCCCGCGCCTTCGTCCGCGTGGATTAAGTGTTTTTGATTCCTGCGGGAACTCTTTAATTTTCCGGGATAAAAAGTAGCCCGGGAAGTACCCGGGACAACCTACCCCCATACCAAATTTCATCAAAATCGGTTGAACAGTTGAGCCGTGAAAACGTAGCAGACAGACATACAGGCAGATACACTTTCGCATTTATAATATTAGTATGGATACACTGGTTTCCTAGAAAATTCAAAAACAGAAATATCATTTCTTTTCCCTTTTTTCTTCTGTGAAATTCTGTAGTCTTAATCTAAAGGTATGACCAATGCAACAGGATGCAGACTGCAAAACACCTATAAGATGTTGTTTAAAAGCAATATATTATGCAATACTTCCGATTGTCTGAGTTACAGTCTAGTATTGGCTAAAATTCATCAAAAAATTTATTGCAATATTTGTAACTCACCAGAATACTTAAATAAAGTAAAATTTTTTTTTTTTATTCTGAGATAGGCTTGCGCTTGACGACAATCATGCTTAGTGCAAAGCAATGATTGCCAAGAAGATGCCTATTCACTCTTGCCTTGAAGGTACCTAAGTTATATGTGGCAGGAAACACGTGCGCTGGGAAGGTGTTCCACACCCTAGCAGTTCGGATCAGAAACGTCCAGCAAAAACGTTTTGTGCGGGCAGATTGGACAATTCCTCACAAATACAAATACCCACAAAATTATACTCCACATACGTTTTCTTTTTTAAATATCAAATACAATACTTCAACAAGTACACAATATGTGTGCTATCCTCTCGGATCTTAACGGGGGTCTGACAGTATAATAATACAAGACAATAATTTATACCTATAATAAACCATCACAATATACTAATAATACAAATGCAAATGTTTGGATGTATGGTCGGATTGATGTTTGTTACTCACCACGATAGCTGAATCGAACTGGTTGAAATTGGGCACAGAGATTAGTCTGGAATAACACATAGGCTATTAAGGAGTTCCCGCAGGAACCAAAAACCTCAATCCATGTGGACAAAGTTGCGGTCATCAGCTAGTATTATATTATAATTATTGATAATTGGTATATAATGACATTTTCCAAGCACAAATGAGGTTTTAAACTAATTTATAAAGAAAACTTTAGGTTTAAGAAAGAGGTTAAGCTATGAAGAAAGACGGTGGTAGAGTCTTGACATATCAAAAGTAACACTAGTTGTCCTATGTGAAATAAATAAATCATTTATCATTTATCGAAATCTCCAGTATCAGTTTAAAAGTATATTCCAAATATAGCAATATGTATGAATAGACGTCATAGTACCATTACTATGACGTCTATTCATAATACATACCTGGCCGCTGTTCGATCATCGTGTTCATAGAATGTCCCCCTTTTAGGAATATATTGGGGGTTGCTTCTGTCCTCATCATCATCCACACGTCTCTCTGATTCCTGAAAAATTAAAAGAAACATCTTAATAAGTCAACTATCATGTCTTTTACTTTTTTAGTTAATCCAGTATCACTAAGTTGAAATTATTTATTTTGCATAGCTAAAATTGTATGAATATTCAATTTTATACATGTTACACACCGAAAAATTATTATGCAAATAAAGTATCTGAATTCTGAATTCAAAATGGGTAGAATGTATAATATTATGTGTGACCTATCTTTAAATAATAATAAAACCCTATAAAATCAGAGTTATGCAATAATTATACACAATTATAATAATCAGAGATCCTGATATACTGCACGAACTTCACCGATCCGTTAAGTTACCTATGGACTATGGTAAGTTGGTAAGTTTAACCATTGTCCATAGGTAGTTACCTATGGACAATGGTTAAACTTACCACCTTAAAGTGTAGAACTGTGAAGTTTCACAGATGTGTTAACTGCTTGAGTTATATGTATATCAAAATATAAGTAATTTTATAACAAACGTGATGGTATAGCATTGGCTACAATAAACTTGTCAAAAAAAATTTGATTAATTTAAAAATAGCGTGGACCGGATTTTGATAGGCAACCTACTTTAGGCATATTTTTCATCTATTAAACAGATCGGTGAAGGTTGTGCAGTATATTTGGATCTCTGACTAGTAATTAGGATAATGTTTAACAAGCAGCCTTACTCAAAAAAAAAGTTCATTGCATATTCAATTTAAACCACTAAATATAAAATGTATATTATTTATTAAGGCCCACTTGCACAAAGACTTAAATACTTGCCAAAAAGGGATAGCATTACAAAATTTAACTAAATCAGTTTAAATGTCCTTGTGCAAGCGGCCCTAAGACTTTAAAGTTTAGTCATCAAATAAAACTTATTGTTTTTTTTAGTAAGATGGTTAAAATCTTGTACAACTTTAAGTAACTAGCCTACTAAGAAGCCTACGAAACAGATATTTTACAGAAAATGTTTCTTATTAAATTTCTCTTCTTTTTCTACTACATAACTATTCACAACATAGCCAATTTAATTTATGCAAAGCTTTCTCCACTACTTTCTTCGCTTTAGCATTGTAGAGCAAAATTTCTTTTATTTAGAGTAGTTAGCTCTGAACTATTAGTGTAGTTAGCTTATATCCTTGGGGATGCAAGTTTGTCAAAATCTGTCAGTCAACATAATATTATTTCTGTTAAATTAAAATAATTTTAAACTCATGTAAACTTATAAACAGACAGTTTGCCGGTTTGCAGTGACTATTTCAGAGAGCAGATAGTACTGAGTAACAAGGGAAGATTGAACATTATCCAAAAAGTTGTTCATTGCTAGTCAGACTTGTCATTTGATATTTTCTCAGTCTGTATACATCACTCATCAGGTTTTGCTTAACAAATCAACACACAACTCTGTCATACAATTTAGGGCAGTCAGTTTAGCAATATTGTACAAATTTAAGTTGAAGGCCTATGTAAGATGCCTCAAGTCTTACCTGTTTCTCTGGTTCACCACCTGACCTCTCCGAATCACTCCCCTGGGAGTCATAATCGGATTCATGCTGACCATCCTGTAAATGTGCAGCGACCTTTAGCAATTGCATTTTTACACTGTGATTTTATTGGTACCTCTAGTACAAGTAAAATATTGTTTATTTTTGTGAGTAACTGATATTTGTTTAGGTCGAATCCGAAATGTCCAACAACATCAGAAGTTTTACAGTGAATGGTACCCAATGTGACCTCAATTTTGCGAAAAAGAAATGTACATTCCAACACGCGATTGCGCGAGAGAAAGTGCGCGACAGCGACAGGCGCCAAAATGAAAGTTCTTTTCACAAATTTTGACCCTCACGAATGTCCAACTCACATTTCCAGAGTGGTTCTGCTCGATATCTTGTGAGGCGTCGGAATATTCCGCAGAATCATCAGGTTCTCGTCTCCTGGCCACGGACGTCATCTCGGCGTCCCCGCGGGTCACTTGTAAGACTTCCAGGTTGATAACTTTGATATTCAGTTAAATTAAAACGATAAGTTGATTCAATGATAGCTATTCACGTAAATCCCCTCTTTGGACAACGGAAAATGAACGAACGTCAAATAAACAAGAAATCTAGCGGCCATAAAACAGTTCCGTTTCACGGTACCTACCTTTGATTTTATTTTTTATTCTTTTTTTTTATAAAATCAAAGCACGGTACCTAGTTACCACCGACCAGAAAAAGAAGCTAGCAGATCTATGAATAAAAATTAAAATATATTGCTTTTTGGAAATGTATGTTAATATTTAGTGCCTCAGATTTTTAATCTGAGTTTATTAGTACTTAACTTATACAAAATACAAAAGCATGAATGATCACTGATCACTTGAGACCTCAGTTGAAACCATTGAATTTTGAATCTACGTCGGTGAATCTATGCCACAGAGTACATTGAATACATGGAACTAATAAGTACTACGTACGTAGTACTTATTAATTCCATGATTATAAGGGTAATCTACGCCTTTTTTTTCTGGTCGGTGATCTACGCATATCAATATTTTTTTATAATGTCGTAGACAGAGAAAGGGACTTTGAAAGAGATGATTGTTCACCGATTGATAAACTCTCTATGAACTCAGAGTATACTCAGCTCAAAGACCTTACACTTACTAACTGTAAGGTCTTTGACTCAGCTCCGCTAGGAGTTCTGTGATACTCAGAAGTATAGAGAGCCCCTGGTCAAAAGCCACGCATGGAAGTAATAAGTACTACGTACAACCGGAATGAGCTCTTGTTAATAAAGTGTGCCGAGTGAGAGATACCATACTGACAGTTGTGTCCCTTTTTCACAAGAGTGACCACTTCTTCTTCTTCTTGTTGATGCGGCTTTGCAGGGCTCTATAGCGAGACCCAGTATCACTTTGACCGTCGCCGATCTATTGTGATCGCCACTATCTAAAGTTCCTGACCAATGTTGCTTGCCGCTAAAAACAGCAGCAACTTTTTGGCCGGGATGTTTTTTGCCTCTTCAGGGTCTACAAGGTGTTTCCCTAGGAGGAGGCTGCGTTTGTGCATTAACGCGGGGCAGTAACAGACAAGGTGCAGAGGCGTTTCCTCCGCCTCACAGCAAAGCCTGCACTTGTCTGTTGTGTGAGTGACGAGTGACCACACTATTTTTGAATTTTGGGATACTTCAATATACGGGATATAAATATAGTTACCTCTATGAAGAAATAAAAATCAACAAATAATTTTTAAATATTTATATTTATAATGATTTTGATATTTTATATGTACTGCCTATTGCCTCTTAGTAAGTCTCTTACACAAGTAAGCATTTAGGTCGTCGTCAACCGATGGACGTCCACTGCTGGACATAGGTCTCCTGTAGGGTCCTCCACAAGCCACGGTCTTGCGCCGCCTGGATCCAGCGATCCATTTAGGATTGATAATTACGAAGCATTTAGGTAAAAATAGATAATTATCGGTGATGGTTTAACAAAAAAATTTTTTTTAAATCGGTTAAAAATTCAATAAAACTGGTATTGCTGTAAAGCGAAACATAAATTGACTTCTTGAACCATACATATTTGGCTTTTCGAGCCATACATATTTGACTTTTCGAACATACTGGGTAGGTACCTGTATAAAATTATCAACATGCTCAAATTTTTCATACAAAAAATATTCTTAACTCTTTCTCGCTCCTGAACTCATCTCATCAAACGATCATCTTCACCAAAGATCAGTGAAATTTTCGCTTTGTATAGGCTCAGAAGAACTAGAATCCAGAGCTGTTAAACCAGTTAATTTAAAAAAAATCTAAAGAAGATTACAAAGTCACAGCCATGGAACTAATAAGTACTACGTACAACTGGAATGCGTACTACAAACTTATTTAACTTATTTTTAATCAAATTTAATCCTTATTTCACGGACATAAGGACCACTACGCACGCAGTATAAAAATGAATCCGAGTGAGACAGCCACAACATACCGCGGTGTCCCTTTCTAACAGTGGTCTTTGTGTTGCTATTTCACGGTACGTTTATAGAAGAAATCTGAAAAATGTTTATACTATCGAATTAGTCACCTCCTATCCTCCGATTAAAATTTCAAGCATTTAGAAAATTAGTACGTCAATAATTCACTTGTTTTCGTGTTGAAGGCGGCAATCGTAGTAGTAATAAAAATAAAAATGTTGCATTATGTACTATGATGGTTGCAACACAAACGGCCATTTTGATAAATCTTACGATCGACGAAATTTCTGAAGATTGCGTGAATTTATCTTTAAAAAATGGTGAAAATATCGTGGAAGCTTGTAAAAGTGAATATTATCCGGATTGTGGGTTATCTTTTCCTAAGTAATTGTTTAACTATGTTTATATGTTTTGAATGTTACAGAAATTCGGGTGACATAAATTTAGGTACCAAGTATACGGGACAAGTATCGTAAACTATGAAACACGAATTATAACAGGGTAGATATTTTTTTCATATTTCAGATTACCAAAAAATGATACATTGCGTGAAAAGTGGTTAAGCATTATACCTGGTGGTAACAGAAAAGTGACCCAAAATTCTGTAATATGCAGCAAACATTTCATGCCAGAGGATTATATTCCTAATTTATCACGGCCCGTTTTAAAAGAAAATGCTCTTCCCTCACGATTCCTCGTGGTAAGCAAGATCAACTTTATTTTTATCTTGAATAGGTACGTTTACAGATAATGATAAAAATCCAGCCCGTAACTGTTCCACTACTGGGCAAGGGCCTCTTCTCACTAGGAGAATGCATGAGCATTAATCACCACGCTTGCTCACCGCAGGTTGGTGATTTCAGACTGTCAAGTCCAGGTTTCCTTACGATGTTTCCTTCACCGTATGTGCTGTATCACCGTAGCTCTACAGAATGAAATTAAAAACATTTTCAAACATGGAGACTGGCATAGTGAGAGATGAGTTAAAATATTTTTTGTATCAAAAATTTGAGCATGTTGATAATTTTATATACCCAGTATGTTCGAAAAGTCAAATATGTATGGCTTGAAAAGCCAAATATGTATGGTTCGAGAAGTCAATTTATGTTTCGCTTTTCAGCAATAACAGTTTTATTGAATTATTAACCGACTAAAAAAAATATTATAAAAAATATTTTTTGTTAAACGATCACCGATAATTATCTATTTTTACCTAAATGCTTCGTAATTATCGATCCTAAATGGATCGCTGGATCCAGGCGGCGCAAGACCGTGGCTTGTGGAGGACCCTACAGGAGACCTATGTCCAGCAGTGGACGTCCATCGGTTGACGACGACCTAAATGCTTACTTGTGTAAGAGACTTACTAAGAGGCAATAGGCACTACACATAAAATATCAACATCATTATAAATATAAATATTTTAAAATTATTTGCTGATTTTTATTTCTTCATAGAGGTATATATTTTATATCCCGTATATTGAAGTATCCCAAAATTCAAAAATAGTGTGGTCACTCTTGTGCAGACTCTTGTGGAAAAGGGACACAACTGTCAGTATGGTATCTCTCACTCGGCACACTTTATTAACAAAAGCTCATTCCAGTTGTACGTAGTACTTATTAGTTCCATGGTCACAGCACACACAAAAATGTTCTAAGTTCCGCCTCTAAAAACGTAGTGGTTATGTTCTCTTTGTCGGTGCCTTACTCTATGTCTCGGTGCTTGCCACCCTGTGTTGCCACCACCTTGCCACAGAGTACTTTTTGCTTGCAGACTGCAGAGACAAGTTTTAACCAGAGTTGGGGTTGGGTCTTCTAACTTCTTTTTCTGGTCAGTGAGTTGGGTGTTGTTCTATGGTTGGGTGCTTGTCTCTGTTTGCAATTGTTTGTTTTTAATGTTTATTGTTTCGATCTTCTTGAATTTTGTAATATTTTTCAATAAAATTTGTAAAATGTCGGCAGCTCAAGCAACTGAAGTGTGAGTTTATTATAAATGTACCTATTAGTACTTTTATAGTTACAGCTAGTGGCTTTGAATAATAATAACCCTTTTTAGTTCCAGCGAAAGTCCTATAAAGCCAGAAGACTTAAAAACTGTACAATTTCTCGCAAAAGGTGTGATGGAGATATACGAACCACCTTTGGCTACTTTAAATACGCATCTAAAGGAGTTGACGTAAGTGCAACATTTCTTGTAAGTTGTATAGTTCAACCAAATCAAAGTTCTAAACCACGTTTAATTAAGGGGCTGGACCCAGGTAGATGCCTTAGGCCTAGCGCCTGCCTGGCGACTGTAAGATAAGTTAGTCGACACTGCACCGTCTTCACACTCAGACGTGCGATATTAAGTTGTGTCTCACTCCATGATCTAGGGTATCATCGCGTAAATATTTAATCATCGTGTTACATTTTAAAATCACATAAGGGATTATGCTTCCGAGTTTCTGGCCGGCTCTTCTCAGTAGATTTTTTTTCCAAACCGGTGGTAGAGTCTTATCTCATAACATGACGTAACATAAGAGATAACTGTATATCCTACATTTAATAAATAAATTGAATATGGATATTGGATCTCATTAGTCGCTGCTAATTGCTATCCTGTGCATCTTGGACAACTTTGCTAAAGGAATACTTTTTTGTCATCCCTTTATCAAAAACTAGCGGTCCGCCCCGGCTCCGCACGGGTAGCACTAATCATCATTATAGTCCTTACCCAATAATAGCCAGTCGGCATTGGACAGCAGCATATCAGGTTTTACATTAGCACTGTGATATCTCTGCACTGCCGGCCGCCCCTATTTCTGTTGCTCGTTAATTTTTTTCTATATCTTCTAAGATATCTGAATTAAATGGTGTAGAGGGTGAATTTGGTTTATATTAAATACTTGAGATAACCAACCATTTTATTTTGATAAGGATTAATATAATTAAAAACACCCTTGAAAGTAAAGTTTTGTTTTAGACCAAATTATAAAATCATAATAAAAATGTTTATTGTGAGACAACCTTAAAAGATAGATATATTATATGCTATCACACACTTTTTTTGGACCTTTTTGAGAGGAACGATTCCACTCGACATTGTTTTCGTGTAACGTTTACTATAATAACGCAGAGCAAGCCATGAAAGCTCTCAGATGAGAGGATTATTCCGACTTCATTCACATTATTGCAATTTTCGTAAGGATCTGTAATGTTTTTAAAAATAAAGTATAGCCTATGTTGATAAAGGAGCTTTCTATAAGTGAAAGAATTTTTAAAATTGGTTGAGTAGTTTTTGAGTTTATCCATTTAAAACAAACATACAAACAAATCTTTCTTCTTTATAATATTAGTTTAGATAATAGCAAATAAGTACTTACATGAAATTATTCTGATATCACTTAGTTTACAAACTAAAATTGCTCATTTATTCTACATGACATCAAGTATAAAACATCCAATTTGCATGCAGCTTGGAAATATTATCACACAAACTTAATGTTTTTTCATGATATTGTGTGGGGCCATTCATGTAATACTGTATGTTTAAAACAGTTTTACTGTTTTCAGTGAGAAGCAAGAAGCGGTACACAATATGATTTCATCAGAGAGGCGGCGTCTAGAAGACTTACAAAATGATGCTATGTTAGATGCACTAGTAAGATTATAACCATTATAACCTTCCCAGAGCAAGCGAATAAATGAAATCAACAGGATTTTAGCATTCTGTTAATTTTGTAGATAATACTGTACTCATATTCATTTAAATCCATAGGCTGGCTCACTTCTGAGCAGTGAGCATAGGCCACTTCCAAGATTGAGATGGCCACATTCCACAAGTCCACAATGATTGTGAATCAGCGTCATCCAACGCAGCAACCAGTTTATCGCAATATCATAGAAATTATTTTTCATTTCAGTTGGCAGATATAGCAACAAACAAAGAGAAATTGACATCAATAACAAACTCTATGCTGACTTTACATAAAAGAGTACAAACTATGCAGGTGAGAAAAATTTAATGAACTAGGGGCCATACTAAGATTTGCATTCATAAGAGTTAACCAAAATTCCATTAATCTATATGGAGCGGCATTGACTGTTGGATTAATAAACCTGCAATATCCCTTCTGCATCAAGATTGGTCTGCTTCAATCAAGCAAAGACAAGGTTATGTTTTTTATGAATATATAGGGTATCGTACATACCTAAACGTAAAAGAATGGATACACGAAATTGAGCTCTAATTCCATCCTGTTATGGTTTATTTTACTTTGAAGCCGAGCTTTAACGATTTCATCGTCAATCCTTACATGATTGCACCTCTGAATCAACAGTCTAGATAGTCCTTATTCAAATTTCAAACCTACCACAGAGAAAGAAATACTTGATTTGTTTTTTTTTAATCCACTACAAGTTAGCCCTTGACTGCGATCTCACCTGATGGTAAGTGATGATGCAGTCTAAGATGGTAGCGGGCTAACCTGTTAGGGGCATGGCAGTTATATTAAACCCATACGCCTATTCGGTTTCTACACGGCATCGTACCGGAACGCTAAATCGCTTGGCGGCACGTCTTTGCCGGTAGGGTGGTAACTAGCCACGGCCGAAGCCTCCCACCAGGCCAGACCAGGGAAAATTCAGAAATTATAAATTCCCAAATTGACCCTGCCAGGGATCGAACCCGGGACCGGGAACAGCGCTAAACACTGCGCCACGGAGGTCGTCAAATACTAGATTATCTGTACTCATCCTAGATTATCTGTACTAATATTATAAATGCGAAAGTTTGGTTGGATGGAAGGGTGTTTGTTACTCAATAACGCCATAATGGCTGAACAGATCTGGATAAAAATTGGCACAGAGGTAGACAAACTGGAATAACACTTAGGCTACTTATGCCAGAAAATTAAAGTTCCTGCTGGAACCAAGAAACCTCAATTTACGCATACAAAGTGGCAGGCAGCAGCTAGTGTAACATAAATATTTCTTTATTAAGTATTTAACTATTTAGTTGGTCTTATTTATTTTAGGTTCGGGCGGCAAATGTGGAAAAAGTTGCACAGAGTAAAAGTCAGTGTAAACCAACAAGTTAGCAAAAATGTATATACTATTAAGCCTAAAAGGTCGATTTTGCCTTTAGAAAGACAGTTAATGGGGCTGATTCTGTAGTGCACAATCTCTAAACTAAACTAAAATTAGAGCATTACAAATATTGCTTATCCTTTCATAATACTCCCTACGGAAAGGGACAGAACTAGATTGAAAGCTGCCATTTTAGTTTAGTTTAGAGATTGTGTTATACAGAATCAGCCCCATTAACTGCATAATATTATGTTAAGAGTCTGTCTAGTGAAGGCTCAGAGTAATTTTTTTTTTAGCATTTTAGATGCATTATGTGCGGCCAAACACGGGCCGTACATAACTAGACAAAAAAAATTACGTTGCGGTTACTCGACCAAAAGTTTTTACAGTCTACTCCATTTGGCAATTGCAGCTTTCACTAGAGAGACTACTTTTTAATTATAAAATCTTAGAGAGGATTTTTGGCACTGTTATTTAGTATTTAGTACATAGCTTTAAAAATAATTATTTTGATAGAATTGGAAGAAAAGAAAATACTAATCACATATTATAGGTATACTTAAGTATTTATTTTTATTAACCTTTAAAATATTACAATAATTTCATTAAAAATAAATACAATTGTTAATGCTTAGGTTTAATATAATTAAAAATACAAAAAGGTAGGTATGTATTGCATTTTGAATTCTATGTAATACCTACTTATATGTTCGTTTGGTATAACATAATCCAGATGCTATTAGGATAATCAAAATAGGTCTATCTCTTTTCCTCTTATGATATCTGTTCCTGGAGATAAAAGGACATAATGCAAACTGTCATCCTAATAGTATCTGGATCTGTATATGATAGTACATTGCAATATTTTAATTCAACATGAATTTAAGATTTATACAAACTATCGTAAGCAGGCTACGTTCGCACTGCGAGAAAAACATCTTTTTTTTCGCAACTCTGTAACACTAGAAATCATTTGGAAGAATAGGTATGCACTTGCGAATAAAATCCGCGCGAAAAAAAATCTCTGCTTTGATACAAATTTCACGCGGTGCGGTAAGATTTAAAAATTATATTCGAGCGTATATTTTGTGCTGTATGGAGTTGTATGACGGTCTTCGCATTCGCAGTGCGAAGTAAGTAGGTGACATCCCTACGCGAAATGTTAATCGCGAAAATAAAATTCGCGCGAGTGTTTTTCGCAGTGCGAACGTAGCCTGATTTTTTATCGAAGGTGGAATATATAAAAACCGCTGCTAGTTATTTTAATCTAACAATATCTGAGTACAATATGGTTCACTGTTTATTTAAATCATCGTACCGTACCTTAGCGACGCATTCCATAAATTACATTTAAAATCTTTGTTTAAAATGTTTTTCTAAAAAATAAACTGTTGTAAAGTATACAAATTATAATTTAATAAGATAAATAAAGTTATCAAAAAAATACATGTCGTACTATATTTTACTCATAAGTCATAATCACTAGTGTTGGTGGCAGTGCTAGTTATGTTTTATGGAATTTGAATGACCTATTATAATATTCCTTACAATCTGGTTTGTGATGATAGGTACTTATTTCTTAGAGCACTAAGCAGAAACGAATGAATGTGTTGAGTCAGACAGAGGTCAGACCACGAGACTGTTAACAAATAAAATCGGTATTTTTCGACTATCTTACCCTAGAGCTACATAGTGAAACATTGATGCATACCACAGAGTTGCAAGGTACCTACCACAATTAAAATGTAGCAAGCACATGTTATTGATTCAGACATAAAATAGACTACCGCATGCTGCTTATACCGCAAAATTTATGGCATGCCCAATTGTCGCATGTTGTTGGCCCGGCGTAACAGCCTTTAGTACAGTTTTTCATGTCTCAAAAACGTTGAAAAGATTTAGAATATCGAAACATTTGAGTAGGTATGAAGGACCAAAATTCCATGGTTTACAAGTCGTCACTTAAAAAAAAATTAGCAGTCATAGGCAGAAGTCTGCCGATAGAACTGAAAACTAAATCCATTCAATTTTACTTTACACAGCACTATTGTTGCACATTACGTCACCTGTAGGTATAGCTACAGATATACTGCTATTACCATTTTTTTTGGTCGAAATAATGGTTATTGGTCGAGAAAACGAGAATTACATATCAATATCCAGAACGTCAATTTAATTTAAACCTTAAAACTAAGACAATAAAGTTAATTACGAATGTTGTATATTTATATTTAAGACCTTTTGTCTTCGTAACAACGCGAGCATATCGGCGCGGAGCATGTCGGTGACGCGAATCCACAAGTTTACACCCTACCAAAAAGTGCTCAACGCGGCTGTTAAGAAATTTTCACTTCAAAAACTTTGGCAAGTTTACTTTGGAATCGAAATATTTCGACACTCGAAAACTATAAGTGTCGTTCTTTCCCTTCTGTCGTTTTTGCATAAACACGTTCGAATTTGCTTGTATTCAAATTATTAAAAATGTCAAACTCTGCAAGCTCAGTAAAACGAAGTACTAGAACATAATTATGCTTTGAAATCATACGTAGATATCTTAGGAGTTGGTACGAAACTGTCCGACTATGAAAAATAGCAAAGTACCTCGGTAATTATTGCTTTATAAAATACCTAACGTGAGACCTTCTACTTGGTCTTTAAAAGTTATTGAAATACCTAATAGGTAAATAATTTTATATCTAAAATCGGTAAATGGAAGTTATTTAGCAATTGACTTGATTCATTTCATATGTTATGTCTAAATAAGTTTCATTTTATACTAAATACTGTTTTTATTACAGTAATACCCCGCTTTACGCGAGGGATACGTTCCGGAAAAAATCGCGTTAACTGAAATTCGCGTATATCGAGGTTTATGATTAAACATAGTCAAACTTTAATACAAAAAAATACGAATCATTTTAATCAATCACTTTAATTCTAAGAACACTTTATGCAATACATATGTACTATGTATTAATTATTTTTTACGGAAAAATACCTCTATTGTCTTTTGGGTAGCGTTTTTTTTACGTTCTTGTAAAATACGTTCATAACACCCAACACTGTTTTTAATTGTTTGACACACGGTCAAGACACGGTCATCATTAAGGTCGATGACAAGGGTCTGCCCGCGAAATTCAAATTTAATTTGGTTTTTCACAATTTGTAAACTAATACGACAAAGTAGGCTTATGGCATTCAAATTGCGAGCGTAGGAATATCATCTTCACAGGTTTATATAAAAATCTTTACTTGAAAGTGTCCAGTTTAAGAAATTAGTCAAAATAATGAGTTTGACGTGAGTTACTCACAAATTAGTCATTAATTTGACTAATTTCTTAAACTGGGCACTTTCAAGTAAAGATTTTTATATAAACCTGTGAAGATGATATTCCTACGCTCGCAATTTGAATGCCATAAGCCTACTTTGTCGTATTAGTTTACAAATTGTGAAAAACCAAATTAAATTTGAATTTCGCGGGCAGACCCTTGTCATGCACCTTAATGTCTATACTCTGCAATACATATCTCCAATAAATGTACACAACACAAAACACGACTGCCAGCCGAACTAAACATGACGGAACAAACGAAACGAACGAGGGAATCCCCATAGAACAATGTACATAGAAGGAAGAATGTTCAGAGGAAGCGGGGATTCCCACGACCATAGAGAAGTTGATGACTACCACGACCATAGATAAGTTGATGACTACATTATGTTAATACGCACTCTTTCGCGTAATGCGAGGCATTTGAGCGCGAAATTTGAAATTCGCGTTATAGTGAAACCGCGCATAACGGGGTCGCGTAAAGCGGGGTATTACTGTACTTAGTTACAAATCAAATAATTATTATCATAGGTATACTTACTTAGATGTTTATATAGCTTTTTGAAATTACTTCTCCTTTCTGTACCTAACAGTTATATAGGTATTTATTATATTATCTATTGTAATACTATACTTACTTATTTAATTAAAATGACACAATTATTTTGATTTCAACATTATCTAATAGTGCTCATCAAAACACGTCTATAGTAATAATATTATTTTGGATAGATGGATGGATGTTTGTATCTCAATCACGCCAGAACTACTGAACGGATCTGGATGAATTTTGGCACGAAATAGATTATAGTCTGGTATAACACATAGGCTACTTTTTATTCCGTAAAATCCCCGCGGGAACCAAAAAATCTCAATGCACGCAGACAAAATCGCGGGCATTAGCTATTTATATTATACTAGCGAATGCCCGCGACTCTGACCGCGTGGTTGGAGGTTTTTTGGTTCCCGCGGAAAGTCTTTAATTTTCCGTGATAAAAAGTAGCCTATGTGTTATTCCAGACCAAAGATTTTTCCAGACTATAATCTATCTCTGTGCCAAACATCAAGAATCAAGATCCGTTCAGCCGTTGTGGCGTGATTGAGTAACAAACATCCATCCATCAAAACTTTCTCATTTATAATATTAGTATAAATAGTAGGAGATTACATTTAAATTTTTGCGTATTTTCTTATAGGTAACTTACTTATCATGCATTTTTTAAATACCATTAACTATTCTCACAGATGCAATATAAGACTTAGGTAACTATCCATTCTTCAGTATCAAAATACGTCTCAAAACACAATAAGGTAGTGTAATATTCATGCATTCAAATTTCAAATACTCCATCCCAGAAAGCGGTTGGTTCTGTAGTATTGTATTTTTGAGATCCAATGATACGTAGCTTGTAATACCTACATGCCAAGTTGAGGATGATATTATCTAAACTCAGTAACTATTGCTTCAGTACTGACTTGCACAATTGTTTATATTACGGTCTTCGCTCTATGTCCAGCGCTTTACTTTTACCTTCAGACCGTGCATTTGTGTGAAACATATTGTAAAAATCATCACATATCAATTTATCAATCTATGTGCGTGGGGCGAAGGGATTGTTTCAGGGACAAGTTTCAGTGTGTACACCGACATTATAACGCTTATAATATCGGTGTACACACTGAAACCTGATCTCGCACCTCACGTACTACAGTTGGTCTCGACTTTCGAATTAGCAACAAGTGACGGATATAAAAATCCGGCTAATTATTTCTTTAGTAGTAGTTACTCGATTTCTGTGTACCTACTCTATGGAAAAATTCTTGTATTATTAAACAAAATTCACCCGCTGTTGGTCTTAATCAGCTTACTGACCACACAAAGGGGTGAAATTAGAAAGTTCGTTCGATGTTATGTTTTCTTGTACGCTCGAGTGACTAGGCTCAATGCAGCGACAACGAATGACTCGATGTCCGACTCATTCTCGCCTCTAGCGATACGGAAGTAACCGTTCTCACCCCAATCGCAGCCCCAGCTATTGGCGATAATCTGTAAACAAGCGTAGCATATTATGATATATTACTTAAAAAAACATAAAAAAGCCGATAAGTGTCGTGGGATACCCGACGGAAGCTGAGAAGTTCCTTTTTTCTGCTTAAAGTTAGCCGTTGACTGCGATCTCACCTTGTGGTAAGATGATGCGGTCTGTGATGGTAGCGGTATAACCTAGTATGGTAGTTATTATATGTTAGTGTATTAAACGTATACCCCTAATCTGTTTATACGCGGCATAAAACAAAGAAAGAAAGAAAAAAAAACAGTTTTTCGTCATTGGTGTCACAGAAAAAAAAATTACAGATGTGACGACTTATGAAAACCTCCCTGGCGCAGTTTTGAGCGCTGTTGTCTTAACGCGGGAGGCCCCGGGTTCGATTCCCGGCAGGGTCAATTTGGGAATTTATAATTTCTGAATTTTCCCTGGTCTGGCCTGGTGGGAGGCTTCGGCCGTGGCTAGTTACCACCCTACCAGCAAAGACGTACCGCCAAGCGATTTAGTGTTCCGGTACGATACCGACTAGGGCTATGGGTGTAATATGACTGCCATACCCCTAACAGGTTAGCCAGCTACCATCTTAGACTGTATCGTCACTTACTATCAGGTGAAATCGCAGTCAAGGGCTAACTTGTAGTGGAATAAAAAATGTAACACTTTCGTCTGTGACACCACCCAGAATGGGTGTAGGTACAGCTGAGCGTTAAGCCTTGCATTGTATGCCAATAATTTGCATACAAGCAAAGCGCTGGTTTTCATCACCGGCATTATCATCGGTATCATCCACCACCACCATCACTACAGCACATTAACGTCTCACAGCTGGGCACAGGCCTCCACTCTCATAGGAGAGAGGAAATTAGAGCTTAGACCCACCACGCTGCTCCAATGCGAGTTGGCGGGCTTTAACGATTATTATCATGTTAGTGATAATAACCAGAGGTGCAATTATATGTAAGGATTGCCGATCAAATCGTCAAATTTCGGCTTCAAAGTAAAATAAACCATAACAGCATTGAATTAGAGCTCAATTTCGTGTATCAATTCTCATACGTTTAGGAATGTACGATACCGACGGCTCAACGTGCCATCGGTATCATACCGATACCTAAATCACTTAACGACACGTTGCTGTCTAGTTAGTACCTAGCCACGGCCGAAGCCTCCCACTACACAAAACCAGAGACATCTAAAAGATAATAAATTGCTTCTGCCGTGGATCGAACCCGTGTTCTTGTTTTTAAAAACACCACAGTGCTTTACTAGACACGACAATGGTGTACGCGCTGGCCAGGTAATAATGTGCGATTTGTCCAGACAGCTGTTCTTTCGTTTGCTGGTCTTTTTACGAGAAATCTATCTATAGAAATATATATCCTAAACGGAACGGTATGTAGCCGAAAGGTCCGAAGCCTTTCGGCTTTCAGGCTCTGTTGTGTTCAACTATATGAAATGCTGAGAACTAAAACCATAATTACCCAATACTTATCGTCCCCGTCTTCACCCCAACCAGTGATGCGGACGCTGTGCAAGCCCTTGATGTCGTTGTTCCCGTAACGACTGTGCCGGTAGATGCCGTCATGGTAATGGAAGAAGTCCTGATGGACATTCATCACCGCTGGAAATATTAAAGAGACAGTCGTAGGTTAGACCGCAGATATATTGGTGCCGATTCTCAAATGTCACATCTATAAACTAAACTAATTTTTAAATCTTCGCCAAACTTAGCGTTTCTATCTCCATTTGAATGTCTGAAATTCTAGTGATACCATATACAGAAACAAAGATCGTAATAATACTTTTTGTGACTAAAATCCATCTAAAAAATTCTACATCAATGCTAAAATCGCATTAAATGACTTTTTATACGAAAAAAATATATTTTATTATAATAAAATTGATGTTCCTTGCACCAACTACTTAATAAACTGCCAAAAAGAAACATTTGTGTAACCGGACCCGAAACGATCATTTTACGAAAATATATATCCGGACCTCGGACAACCACCCAAATGTTATCAAAAGATAATGATCAATAATAATAGTGATAATATTGATAAAGTTTAATGCCTCATCGTACCCGGTCGGATTCTATTAGATAATAATATTTAAGGCTGTGCTATCCCGGAGCAATAAGCCACAACGCCGCATGCTACAAACGGAAACATTAATTTTGCGACCTAATGCAGCAAGTACTCGTAGCATTCTGTACTAATCTGGCATGCCACAATGTTGCACTATGTTGCTCCGAAGTTGTGAAGCAAGCAGTTGCGAAATCGTGGTGATTTTAAAAATCTTCCAATCATAGCCTACGATGGCGTTCCGATACAACTTATCCGATCCGATACCGGAGATAACTAAAGCAAAAAACCTTGGGGTGATACTCGATGGTAATTTATCTTGGTCAAAACACATGTAGGTACGACCATGTATCTCAATTTTGAAACAAGTTAAAGTGGCTCCCTATCCGACTTCGCCGGAATATTCATATTATTCTCACGTTACTTTTTAGGATTTTAAACACATCTTCCCCTTCATAATTACGTAAGCGTTTTCACGAGGCCCCTCCTCGTGTGATGCCAATGCGTTCGTGTGTCAAATTAAAATCACTTGCAGTGCCAGCTTACAACACTATTTAGTATGGTAAATCTTTCACGGTAGCTGCGACGCGCCTACGGAACTCACTACCTGATAGTATGATTATGAATAACCCATCTATTCACACATTTATACTTCGACTGAAACAGCACCGAGGAACATAATATTTAGGTACTACGGAACAGCACTATCTATCTTCTCTATCATATAAATTAATAATTTGTATCTGTTATATCAATAAGTATTATTTTATATGATATATTTATGTCGGTATGTATTTATTTAAGACTTCAGCTTATATATTGCGCACCATCATAAAGATACATTATTTACAATGCCAATGCCGTTTACAGAACCAGGATAGGTGGTCTAGATATTTTTTTATAGGCATTTCTCTAAAAAGTGACGCAATGTACGCAGGCGCGAGGTGCGCGGGAGGTGAAATATGAACCGTGCAAAAAATAGACAGTTCAATCCTGTCAATTGAAGGGTTAATAAGTATACATACTTATTTGTCGTTAGTAGGTATGTATATGTGTGTTTATGTAAGTTTATGATATAATATCTCATTTCATTTTACCTCATATTATCTTGTTGTACCTATTCTTCCTACACAACCTTTCTCAATGTAAAGGTCACTGGTAGAGATCTCTTATAGAGATAAGTGCTTCCTTGTCCACTATGTACCTACCTATCTGTTTTTCTTCATATTTTATAACTTTTTGGTAGGTACTAAATAAATTTTAAAAAAAAGCTTAATAATAGCTGAAGTACAGGTACTTACCTACATTATAACTCACTCACAGGTATGTTAAGTAGTATACATTTCGGTATAATTTGCATCGACAAAATTCGTTGGCGCTGAAGCTCAACCTAACGCCGACTAAAGTCGATTGTGAACACCAATGATACAGACCTTACTGGTTGGACCTATCTACCTATGGTGCTCGGACTTCGAACATGGCGCGTAGGAAACAACCAATAGCGAAAGGACGCGCGCTATGATTGGCTGATATATTTTCGCGCCTTTCAAAAATAAGATTTCTCCGCAGGTAAAGTACAGTACCCGGCAGTACCGACATCGGTAGTGTGCGACAGAGATAACGCTATACGAAGCCGAAATAACCGATTGTCTCTTTCCAAAGGTCGATGTGCAATATTTATTGCCGGGTACTGTAGTCTCTTTCCACTCTTGAGCGATACAAATTTAATAATTACAATACAAAGGAGTGCGATAATATTCATTAACTTACCGTGTACTGGTCCAGAAGTCATTATATCATACATGATGTCGGTTTCATTCTTAATCATGTACAGTGGTCCGACCCTGTATCTTTCGGTCCGCGCTGCCACCACTCGCCGGCAACCGAGCTTGACCAAGCCATCTCTTTTAGCGATCTTGCATTGGCCAACCTCCGCCTTGTAGGGTAAGCATTCTTTATCCACAAGCCTAAAAAAAATAACTGGCACCTTAGCATGAAAGTAACTGTGGTTATCAATAATTATCATATTGCCATCAATTGCGAATTGCGACAGAGACTAAAGTGTCAGGCAGCCAAAGATAATTGGGTATTTGATAACTACTTAAATAAATATTTTTTTAGTGAATCATACAAATATTATAAATGCGAAAGTGTGTTTGTCTGTTGGTTTGTTGGTTTGTCCTTCAACCACGCTGCAACGGAGCAACGGATCGACGTGATTTTTTGCATGGGTATAGTTGAAGACCTGGAGAGTGACATAGGCTACTTTTTATCCCGGAAAATTGAGGAGTTCCCGCGGGAATCGAAAAACTTGAACCACGCGGACGAAGTCGCGGGGTCTCGCGACTCTCCCAAAAGTCGTTAATTATCCACGGCTTATGTTAGTTTTATGGTGCCCATAAATATTATATACCCATTTAAAGCTATCGATTAAAGTAAAAATGTGCGTCGAACTTTGATCACAATTCAAAATTTCATACAAACTATACGTGTCACCGTAAGATTGTAAAAACCGTTAGATTATAATATATTTTTTATCTCGATCTTACTAATATTATAAATGCGAAAGTTTGGATGTATGGATGTCGGTATGGATGTATGGATGGATGTTTGTTACTCAATTACGCCCCAACGGCTGAATGGATCTGGATGAAATTTGGCACAGAGATAGATTATAGTCTGGAATAACACATAGGCTACTTTTTATCCCGGGAAATTAAAGGGTTCCCGCGGGAACTACAAAACCTCGATCCACGCGTACGAAGTCGCGGGCAGCAGCTAGTAGATTATAAACTGTTGACAGATTGTGAACCGTAACATACTGCTTACAATTTAACGCGTTATTTTTCGGTAAATTGTAATATATTAGGTATATTAACCCGATAGAAACTAAGCCCTGCGGCCGGGCACTACCTGAATATTCATGTCAAGCCCTAACCTAACCTATAGTTCGCGCGCGAGTTGAATGCAGAGTAAATGTAAGTGTCACCATACATTTACTCTGCATTCAACTCGCGCGCGAACTGTACAAGAAAGAGACAAGAAAACGTAAAAACAATAAATCTATATATTTGTAGATAAAAGCGAAAGGTCACTCACTGACTGATCATCACCATATCTCAGGAACTATAAAACATACAGACTCGAAATTTGGAAGGTAGGTTTCTTCTATAGTATAGACATCAGCTAAGAAACGGTTTTGAGAAAATTGACCCCTAAGGGGTTGAAATGAGGGTTGGAAGTTTGTATGAAAGTCCTTTGTTTTTTAAGTTAGAGACATGAAAATTGGCAGTCAAGTTAATAGTTATAAATAATAAAAACCTATATAAGCAATTTTACGAAAATCTACCCCAATAGGGGTGAAATGGGGGTTGGAAGTTTGCATGATGGTTCTAAGTTTTTGAAGTTAGATACTTGAAAATCGGGATTAAGGTTTATAGTTTTATATAATAATAACCTGTATAAGCCATTTTACGAAAACCCCACAAAGGGTGAAATGGGGGTTGAAAATTTGTATAAAAGCCCTATGTTTTTGTAGAAAGAGACAGGAAAATTCAGCATTTCGGTTATAAGTTTTTAATAATAAAAACCTGCATAAGCTATATAAAGCCTCTTTAGATAGACTTTTTGCAGCGGGAAAATTTCATAATCTCATAGGAAATCAGAAATTGTACGCGGACGAAGTCGCGGGCGACCGCTAGTATTTCATAAATTAATACTCAGAACATTGAACGGTTCACAATCTTTCGACAGTTTATAATCTAGCGGGATAGAAACCGTTAGATTATAATCTAACGGATTTTACAATCTTACGGTGACATATACCTACGTTTGAAAAAAAATTGCTGATTTGACTAGTTGTCAAATACCCAATTGCGGCAATAAGCTGATTTGCTGTTCCGTGATTGCTTTCGTCACTGTATCTACTTGCCAAATTACGTTGCAAGGTAAGTTACGATGTCGTCGATGGAAGCGTGCTAACCTAGAAAGGGTATGGCAGTTTTATTAAACGCATACCCTATAACATGATCGGTTTGTACATGGGATGCTAAATCGCTTTGGGGTTGGACGTTCCTTGATTGGCCATAACAACACCCGCTGCAACAAACCAATTTATTTTCCAAATTGAGCCTCCTGGGCAATGAACTCAAGAAACACCCAAATAAACTACCACTGGATAATACTACACCATGATGGTTGTTACGGACAGCTAAGCTACCATGAGTAGAATGAGAGACGTGTGCGCCGGAGAAATGAGTATATCTAGACGAGTAAGCGAGTGAGTGTATATGAGAGGGAGAAACTGTATAGAAACCCAGCCGAGAGAAAGAGCGGGTATATGTGAGAGGGAGAAAGTGTATAGCAACCCAGAACGGGCGCCGGCGTGAGACAAGGAAAGTATAGATGTCAAGACCGTTGGTGCACTTTAGACCCATGGCTCCACCCTCTTTCCCTGTCAGAGCTCCTGATTGGAGACTGGTCAACCTCGCTCGTTGTAAAACATACTCATATGCAAGGCGCAATATGTGAATATAACTGGCTCAAATACCAGTCAAAAATGTTCCAGTGCATCGAAGTGTTCCTATAATAGTGAAGTGAAATAGTAAATAGGGAAGTACCAAATAGGGCAAAAGTACCTCGAATAGCTCAGTAGTAAATTCAGTGAAATCAGCTCAGGGTAAGTGACCCGGTAACAGAGCGGCTGCTAGCCGAGTACCTCTCCAAAGCCAGATCCCTGGCTGCGGAAGGCTGTGATATTTATATCGCCTCATAGGTACATGCTCTGGGGTCACTACCCTATCCAAGCTGTCTTCGTTAACAAGTCAACGGCCCACGGTCGGGCCTCGGTTAAGTAGGGGTCACCGCCCTCCGCGATGGGTTCGGTATATACCTCGCGGCCGTGCTGGGGTCAATAACCCGCCCCAGCCGGTACCTAGACTACGAGGTTTGGCTGCCTTCGTAGGTAGACCCAGGCGGAACGTCGCAGTACTGTCGCGACCAGTCAACCCCTATGCCCGTACCGTGCGGATAGCTTCAACGCGTCATCGAACGCGCATCCCCGAGCTACGTGTCGAAATTAGTTCGGACCAGCTGCAACGTCGTGTGGTTACGGTGCGGCGGCGTATACAGCGCCGTAGGCATCGCATCGTCACCTGGAATCGTCGGCGTCGATCCGTGACGGCGTCCACTCATAGTGCGTCGCGACGAACCACGGCGATAAGGCTCCGTCACCCTATGCGGTTAAGATCGTACCGCGTACGTCGACGATAGTAGTTAACGGACAAGAAGCCACGTAACCAGTGGAAGTGTCGGTTAACCGGTAAATATAACTTCAGTGTACAGTGCTACCGTAAGTAAATGACTTTAATAACTTACTCTGTAATTATTCCTATGTATGGTAGCCGCACTCTTAATATAATTTTCCAAGTAATTTTCTTTAAAGTAAAGTAAATGTTAACGTAAATCATAAGTTGGTAATAAGTGTGGTTAGTTATCAACCCTTATTGATAAACTTACTATTAATTATAGATGGTAAATTATTGTACCTATTCTTTGTTCGATAGACACTAGCCTTCAGTGACGTGTGCCTATCGTAGTTAATATACTTATTCTTTGTGTAGTAGGCACTAGCCTTTATTGATATGTGCCTACCATTTTCGTAATTTTATAAAATTTTCTTTATTTAGTAAGGTATTAGTCCTCGATGACGGGTACTTACTATATTCATATGTTTTCATGTTTATAAAATTTTCTTTATTTAGTAAGGTATTAGTCCTCGATGACGGGTGCTTACTATATTCATATGTTTTCACGTTTATAAAATCTTCTTTGTTTAGTAAGGTATTAGTCATCAATGACGTGTACTTGCTACAATCATATGATATCTTAATGTTGTCATTTATAAACTCCCTTTGTATAAGTTTATATTTTAATGTTGTCATTTATAAACTCCCTTTGTGTAAGTTAATATCTTTTAATGTTGTTTAGTATTCTACATGTCCGTGAGTAGGTCGTGTCCATACCTACGCGCGCAATAACAATTTGTCGTGTGTTATTAATTCTTTTGTTTTTGTATGTCTACAAGTAGGTCGTGTCTAAACCTACTTGCAGAATCTGTTGTAAAAATCAAAACTGCCGTCGTATATGCTTTATGTATGTAAATAAATGTGTCACTTGTACATAGAGAACTGTTTTATTGATGAGGCAATCCTTCCTGAGATCCAAGCATATACTTGTGTCTTTGAACAAGTTGCGCAGTCAACAGTGCGCAACATAATGGTCCTTCGAGCCGGATCTCTGGAATAATAAAAGGATTTAAAACAGTTCTCTATAATTTTATGTAAATTAATTTTGTGTTAATTAATTTTGTGTTACTAAGGTACAATGGTTGTGACTCGTAGCCAAGCTGGGGATGACCCAGAGACTGATGTGGAGTTCTCTGAAGTGCGTACTGAAGACGCACCTCCAACCGAAACACAGGATGCCAGAACGAGGCACGGCGACGGACAGGGCCAAGGTCAAGGAAGGAACGACCAACCGTCAACCAGCCGTCAACCTGTTTCGGAACAACCGGCTACTACGAGAAGACCATTGGAACGAGCTATTTTGAGGAGGGTACGAAGCACATCAACACCCGATGCACTGGAACCACGGGGGGAGATGTCACAACCCCGTCAACAACCTGCCCCACAGGCCGCTGAGCAGTCAGTAGACGTACTGCAGAGGATAAGAGCGGCAGAAGAGGAGGCAGAGGAACAACTTATGTCGCTACATCTGGCTCACAAACAGGAGCTGGTAAGGAGGCGCTTGGCCCGAGACGTAGCGAGCATAAGAGGTGATGCACCGGATGTACCAGCCCAGACGGCAGACACTGAGGCCCCAGTGTTGCGCATGGTTCAAGATTGGATAAGAACGCGTGAAATGCACGTGCCGTCAGCAGGGGCAAGGGAACCCCGAGCCGAAGCAGAGCAGCTGCGGCCATCGAGGGAAACACGTACAGCAGTGCATCGACCGGTTAGGATGAAACCGGTACGTAAGGTTGAGTGGGAACAAGCGAACATCCTACCAACCTTTTTTCCGCCACCGACAACGGCCAATGAGGGAACGAGATCGGAAATGGATCATCTCGTCTCTACATTAAACCACGTGGTCAACAGACGACCACCGCTCAGAGAGCTGACGCAGCTACCCAAGTTTTCAGGTGCGGCGAACGAATGGACCGGATTCAGAGTGGCCATGATACACAGTACGGAACAGTTTCAATTCTCACCAATAGAGAACATAGCCAGGTTAAGGAACTGCCTACAGGGTAAAGCCAGAGAAGCCGTGTCAAGTTTGCTGAACGCTAGGCAACCAGACCCCGAGCGAATAATGAAAGCTCTTGACCGAACATTCGGGAGGCCTGAAGTAATAGCAAAGCAAGCCGTCGCAAGTATACAGAAAATGAAAAAGCCAGAATCACCAGTTGAGTTAGATGACTTTGCCATCGCATTGCAAAATATAGTGAGCACCCTTCAGGAGACAGAAGGACAGCGACATCATCTAACCAACCCACAGTTGGTGGACGAGGTATTGGACAAGTTACCTCCGGCGATAAAAGAAAAATGGGTAGACTACGCATATGAGTATTGCGATTTCAGCGAACCGGAAATCGTAACGTTAGCCAAGTTCATCGAGATGGAGGCTGATCGTAGGATACTATTCCTAAAGCCAAACGATAAGATGAAGTGGGCGTCAGCAGAGCAACCCCGTGAACAACAAAGGAATGTGCCTTCAAGACGCCAACCATGGGCTGAGAAGCAGTCGTTCACAATGTCGGCCGATGCTCAGAGTCAGAAGCAATTATGTAGTTCGTGTGGCGGGAACCACCAACTACCAAAGTGTCCAAAATTCCTGAAATTGGACAAGACTACTCGATGGGAATTAGTGAAGGGAACAAGGGTATGTTTCAGGTGCCTGGCAAGTAAGCACTACCGGTACAAGTGTAAGGCGAAGTTATGTGGGGTCGATGGATGTACTCGACCTCACCACGCCCTTCTGCACGGCTGCGAACCAGCCAGCGGGGGCGCCGCAACCGTAAGCGTCTTGAACACGACAGCAGAACGAGCGCGCGATCGGATCTTGCTGAAAATCTGTCCAGTTACTATCAAGGGTCCGCAGGGCGAAGTACAGACCTACGCCCTGTTGGATGAGGGCTCTACAGTGACACTGGTAGACGAAGGAGTTGCGGCCGCCGTGGGAGCAGAAGGACCGGTAGGAAACCTCAGAATCCATGGAGTGAATTCGGTAGTTGAAGCAAGGAGCAGCAGGAACGTTAAGCTGCTTCTTAGAGGATCTGGACAGTTTGAGGTAATAACTGCACGTACGGTTCGGAATATGAAGTTGCACAAGCAAACCGTTCCCGCAAGTGTCAGACGGTACACGCACCTTCAGGAGTTTAAGGCAGAAGACGTGTGCTACATGGGGGCAGAACCGCAGATCCTAGTAGGTGTCGATAATTGGCACCTCATTGTCTCACGACAAATTCGTGCGGGCGCACGGGAAGAGCCGGTGGCCGTCCGCACAAGCCTAGGTTGGATGATTATGGGACCCCTGCCTAGGATGCTCTTGGATGAACGTAAAGAAGGGATTCATCATCTTCACATAAGGCATCACAAGGCTACTGATGACCCGAAGAGAAAAGAGCATAAGAAGGTGAAAGCTCTTGTTCCCTACAAGAGGAAGGAGCCGAACCTTGTTACTGAGCAGGAATTTAATGCAGCTCAGAAACCGTCGCACCTGTTCGAGGACCCAGGTGAGCGGTTGCAACCGTTGCGTCTGTTCGAGGACCCAGACGAGCGGTTGCATGAAATGGTAAAGACTCACTTCCATATCGATGCATTGGGAGTGAGTATGGCTCAAAAGGTGAAGCCAGAGGACGAACGTGCCGTCCGGGTTTTTGAGAGTACAACCCGGAGAAGTGGTCAACGATTCGAAGTGGGACTGCCGTGGCGTTACGACGATGTGAAGATGCCACCTAGCTTCGAAAATGCCTTCCGTCGACTGAAGACAATGGAACGGAAGATGGACCGCGATGCAGCGTTCGCCGAAAGTTATACGGCTCAGATAGAAAACTTGTTGGACAAGGCGTATGCAGTGGAATGCAACGGCAAGGAGGAAAAAGAAGACAGAGCGTGGTTTCTCCCGCACTTCGCGGTTAAAAACCCAAACAAGCCCGGAAAGATACGGCTGGTCTTCGACGCTGCTGCAGTGTGCAACGGAACAAGTTTAAACCAGAAACTGTTAGAGGGACCGGACCTCTTGCAGTCACTGCCTGGGATATTATATCGGTTCCGAGAACAACCGATAGCAGTGACGGCGGACATACAAGAAATGTTTTTGCAGGTCAAAATCCGAGAAGAAGATCAACCATCTCAGATGTTCCTATGGCGAGGGAATGACCGGCAACAGCCCCCCAAGAAGTATAAGATGACTTCAATGATCTTCGGGGCAACATGTTCTCCGTTTCTGGCGCACAGCGTACGCAACAAGAACGCGAAGGAATTTGAATTCTCTCATCCAGCGGCATTGGACGCAATCACCAAGAGTCATTATATGGACGACTTCGTGGACAGCTTCAGGACGAAGGAAGAAGCTCAAAAGGTGGTGATGGATGTAGACTTCGTGCAAAAGCAAGCAAGTTTTATGCTTCGTGGATGGAACTCCAACGAGAGAAGCATACTGAGCCACATCCCCTCGGAGCTTTGCTGCAAGACGCAAACTCTTCTCATGGCGGGGATGCACAATGAGGAAAAGACATTGGGTCTTGTGTGGGATTCCCAAAAGGACGAATTGGGATTTAACACAACAATGCCACGAGTAAGGAAAGAGGTGAAAGACATGGAACGTGCACCTACCAAAAGAGAAACACTGAGTGCGGTAATGTCGATCTATGACCCACTCGGTTTTCTAGGACCTTACACGATAGTGGCCAAAATTATGTTACAATCGCTGTGGCGATTGGACGTTGGATGGGATGAGCCCATACCCAACGAACAGGCAGAGCAGTTCTTCACCTGGATGCAAGGATTGGACAACATCGGGCGGCTTCGACTACCTCGGTGTTATGGAACATTGGACGATGACAGTGAGAGGCAGCTGCATGTGTTCTGCGATGCGAGTGAGCTAGCCTATGCTGCCGTGGCGTACTGGCGCATAGAGAAGCCAGATGGGACTGTCACCATTCGACTGGCGGCATCAAAGGCAAAGGTGGCTCCGCTGAAGAGTATCAGCATCCCTCGACTAGAACTTCAAGCAGCAGTCATCGGGTCAAGACTTGCAGATGCAGTGAAAAGGGAACATCGTTGGGAGGTAACGAGTACGACATTTTGGTCAGACTCCCGAACGGTTCTGATATGGGTGAGAACAAACGCCAAGAAGTATACCCCCTTTGTGGCACATCGGCTAGGAGAGATTGCCGAACGGACAAACCCCTCACAGTGGCGCTGGGTACCTACCAAGGAGAACCCAGCGGACGATGCAACGCGCTCCTCATATATATCTGGCCCAAGAACAGAGTGGCTGGAGGGACCTGGCTTTCTGCGGCAACCGAACGCTGGCTGGCCCGCGGAGACGGTCCAGGAACGGGGGGAGCCCGAGGAAGAAGTTCTCGTGCATCACACCACTCAGGGAACGCCAAAACATTGGGAGGCAATGCCTGATATTAACAGAATAAGTAAATGGCACGTGCTGATACGAGCAACAGCACGAGTCCTCTACATTGCGTCGAAGTGGATACGCAAAAGCACACAACTGGAAGTGCAACATCTCCAAATGGCAGAAAAGCTGTGGCTAGAACGAGCCCAGGAAGAAAGCTTTGACGAGGAGATCCAGTTGCTAAAGCGTGGGCAGCCAGTGCCTCGCTCTAGCCGGCTATATAAGTTAGATCCAATATATGGGACTGATCGCCTTCTGCGAGTGCGCGGTCGAATTGACGCTGCACCAGTAAATGATGACCAGAAGCGGCCGATCATATTGGATGGACGACATAAGCTGGTACGGATGATGATTCAAAAGGAACATGAAGCCGCAGGACATGCAGGACACGAACGTGTTGTGAACGACCTACGCCAAAGGTATTGGATCCTGCACCTGCGCCCATCCGTACGAGTCGTCGCCAGAACATGCCAGCGATGTCAGATTCGTAAGACGGTTCCGAAGATACCAGCCTTTGGTGACTTGCCGGAAGCAAGACTGGCGCCCTTCAGCCGCCCCTTCAAGAACACGGGTGTGGACTATTTCGGGCCCATGAGCGTGACGATCGGCAGGCGCCATGAGAAAAGGTGGTGTGCCCTCTTTACTTGCTTAACCACACGAGCAATACACATAGAGTTGGTGGCGAGCCTCTCCACTGATTCGGCAATTCAGGCCATAAGAAGGATGGCAGCAAGGAGAGGCTGGCCAAGTGTAATGTACTCGGACAATGCGACCAATTTCCGAGGAGCTGATGTGGAAATGAAAGCAGCTTGGAAAGAGTGGGCTGAACCTCTACGAGAGTTCTGCATGAACAAAATGATAAGCTGGAAGTACATACCTCCTGGCGCGCCCAATCAAGGAGGTGCGTGGGAGAGACTGGTCCGTTCAGTGAAGAACGCGCTGAACGCCACCTTGGAACAGAAGTACCCCAAGGAAGAAACGCTGCATACCCTGCTAGTGGAGGCCGAGCATGCGATCAACGCTCGTCCTTTAACGCATGTTTCCGTGACACACGAAGACCCGGAAGCATTGACTCCAAACCACTTCTTGTTGGGATCCTCATCAGGACTGCCCGTGGTGGGACCATGTCACCCGGCAGATAAGAGAATCTGGAGAGCGGCGCAAGCGCTTGCCGACGAATTCTGGAGACGATGGGTGAGAGAATACCTACCCAATCTGGTACCGCGTGGCAGTGCCGCTCAAGGATCACGGCAATTACAGCAGGGAGATCTCGTCGTCGTAGTCGACCCTAACCTACCTCGCAATGTATGGCCACGAGGAATTGTAGAAAGGACTTACGAGGGACCAGACGGCGAGGTACGATGTGCAGATGTACGGACACAAGGAGGTGTGTTCCGTAGACCCACAAGGAAGCTAGCTGTCCTCTCGGTTGAGAAAGAGGCTGCGTCTCCTCTAGGGAGTCTGCGCCGGGGGGAGGATGTTACGGACAGCTAAGCTACCATGAGTAGAATGAGAGACGTGTGCGCCGGAGAAATGAGTATATCTAGACGAGTAAGCGAGTGAGTGTATATGAGAGGGAGAAACTGTATAGAAACCCAGCCGAGAGAAAGAGCGGGTATATGTGAGAGGGAGAAAGTGTATAGCAACCCAGAACGGGCGCCGGCGTGAGACAAGGAAAGTATAGATGTCAAGACCGTTGGTGCACTTTAGACCCATGGCTCCACCCTCTTTCCCTGTCAGAGCTCCTGATTGGAGACTGGTCAACCTCGCTCGTTGTAAAACATACTCATATGCAAGGCGCAATATGTGAATATAACTGGCTCAAATACCAGTCAAAAATGTTCCAGTGCATCGAAGTGTTCCTATAATAGTGAAGTGAAATAGTAAATAGGGAAGTACCAAATAGGGCAAAAGTACCTCGAATAGCTCAGTAGTAAATTCAGTGAAATCAGCTCAGGGTAAGTGACCCGGTAACAGAGCGGCTGCTAGCCGAGTACCTCTCCAAAGCCAGATCCCTGGCTGCGGAAGGCTGTGATATTTATATCGCCTCATAGGTACATGCTCTGGGGTCACTACCCTATCCAAGCTGTCTTCGTTAACAAGTCAACGGCCCACGGTCGGGCCTCGGTTAAGTAGGGGTCACCGCCCTCCGCGATGGGTTCGGTATATACCTCGCGGCCGTGCTGGGGTCAATAACCCGCCCCAGCCGGTACCTAGACTACGAGGTTTGGCTGCCTTCGTAGGTAGACCCAGGCGGAACGTCGCAGTACTGTCGCGACCAGTCAACCCCTATGCCCGTACCGTGCGGATAGCTTCAACGCGTCATCGAACGCGCATCCCCGAGCTACGTGTCGAAATTAGTTCGGACCAGCTGCAACGTCGTGTGGTTACGGTGCGGCGGCGTATACAGCGCCGTAGGCATCGCATCGTCACCTGGAATCGTCGGCGTCGATCCGTGACGGCGTCCACTCATAGTGCGTCGCGACGAACCACGGCGATAAGGCTCCGTCACCCTATGCGGTTAAGATCGTACCGCGTACGTCGACGATAGTAGTTAACGGACAAGAAGCCACGTAACCAGTGGAAGTGTCGGTTAACCGGTAAATATAACTTCAGTGTACAGTGCTACCGTAAGTAAATGACTTTAATAACTTACTCTGTAATTATTCCTATGTATGGTAGCCGCACTCTTAATATAATTTTCCAAGTAATTTTCTTTAAAGTAAAGTAAATGTTAACGTAAATCATAAGTTGGTAATAAGTGTGGTTAGTTATCAACCCTTATTGATAAACTTACTATTAATTATAGATGGTAAATTATTGTACCTATTCTTTGTTCGATAGACACTAGCCTTCAGTGACGTGTGCCTATCGTAGTTAATATACTTATTCTTTGTGTAGTAGGCACTAGCCTTTATTGATATGTGCCTACCATTTTCGTAATTTTATAAAATTTTCTTTATTTAGTAAGGTATTAGTCCTCGATGACGGGTACTTACTATATTCATATGTTTTCATGTTTATAAAATTTTCTTTATTTAGTAAGGTATTAGTCCTCGATGACGGGTGCTTACTATATTCATATGTTTTCACGTTTATAAAATCTTCTTTGTTTAGTAAGGTATTAGTCATCAATGACGTGTACTTGCTACAATCATATGATATCTTAATGTTGTCATTTATAAACTCCCTTTGTATAAGTTTATATTTTAATGTTGTCATTTATAAACTCCCTTTGTGTAAGTTAATATCTTTTAATGTTGTTTAGTATTCTACATGTCCGTGAGTAGGTCGTGTCCATACCTACGCGCGCAATAACAATTTGTCGTGTGTTATTAATTCTTTTGTTTTTGTATGTCTACAAGTAGGTCGTGTCTAAACCTACTTGCAGAATCTGTTGTAAAAATCAAAACTGCCGTCGTATATGCTTTATGTATGTAAATAAATGTGTCACTTGTACATAGAGAACTGTTTTATTGATGAGGCAATCCTTCCTGAGATCCAAGCATATACTTGTGTCTTTGAACAAGTTGCGCAGTCAACAGTGCGCAACAATGGTCTTTAATAAAGAACTTTTGTAAATAAAATTGGTTTTACCCAAATAGTTTAGCGTAATTCCATGCTATGTCAATGTGACCGCCATTGCAACCTTGTTGTTCCTTGATGCACGACAGCAGGATCTGGGGACTGAGCACTACCTTCTCAGCACCGTTGGATTGAATTGCAAATCTGAAAGTGTGATGCCAAATTTGAAATTACTATATTGTAAGTTCATCTGTTTCTTTTATAAGAAAAATAGTATAAGAGACTCTTTGCGAATTAAAACAATCGCTCATTGGTCGCTGTAATAATAAAAGCGTACGGGCACAGAGTACTAACTCGACTTTGTCACGCGTTAGCGACCATTTATATTTTTTACTGTGAATTTTTCTTATTTGTGATAGGATTACAATTTGTTCATGATTGTTCATTTTAGTTCTGATCTGAAAGCTTAATTTTTGTTAAAACTGAGGTGCAATCATGTAAGGATTGCCGATGAAATCGTTTAAGTTCTGCTTCAAAGTAAAATATACCATAACAGCATTGAATTAGAGCTCAATTTCGTGTATCCATTCTCATACGTTTAGGGTATCGTCCTAATCGTCCTCGTCCTGCTCATTATCTTTCGCTTTGAGCAAGCGCAGGTACTAGGAGAAAGATGCAAAAAATAAAATGGCTTGCTGACCTAGAATAGGTCTGTGAAAGATACTAAGTACAGTACAGTACCGATCGGTAGTGTGCGACAGAGATAACGCTATACGAAGCCGAAATAACCGATTGTCTCTTTCCAAAGGTCGATGTGCAATATTTATTGCCGGGTACTGTAGGTACTTTGTTTTAATTATTATTGACGTCATCATTAATTCACAGGAAACATGGTGAATTACTTTCTTTTTGACGCAAGAAGTATTTGTCGTGAAAAAATTATCAACAAAAAAATGTATTTGGCAAATAGAGAATATTACTTATAAAGGACATGAGAAACTTATGTTAATATCATAATATTATCGACCTGTAGGGATAGCATGCGCACAACGATTAAAATTATGTCTGCCTGTTATCTCTATTTGTCTACTGAAGCTAACATGGTTAGGTACTAATTCTAATTGTCTCGTTACGTCAAAAGTAGAGATAAAAGTAATATTATTTCTTATCTGTGGTATTTTTCTCTACGAACCCTTACATGCAGACTAAGTATTTTTTTTCTTGTAATATTCTTGGGTTTTGCGCATGTTAGGGTATGGTAGGGTAGGGTTAGAAAGTAGCCGGCATCGACAACATCTCTCTGTCTCGTCGCGAGATATCTCGTGCGCATGCTAAGCCTGCAGGCCGTTGTTATTCATGACAAAGCGTAGCGAGTAGCGACATAATATGAAGTCATTACCTACGACATCGATGCTAAAATTAAAATGATACAAAGATATTATATTATTATATTATATTATAAATATCGTACCTGTCTGAAGCCACAGTGGCAACAGTTACAGCCCAGTCGGAACCACACCATCCTTGGTCCACAACAGGAGATATATAATCGGGCCAGTTCTCTTTGGAATCGAAGCTCCTTGGGTAGGTGTAGTTTACTACACCTTCCTTATTCGGTTTCAATGACGCTGTTGAGTATCTTATTTCGTCACTGAGAATGGTACCTGTAATATGAAGTGAATTTTTGAGTTTTTTTTTTTTTAATAAATACGCTAGCGCTTGGCTGCAATCAGACTTGCATGCAAGTGGTGATGCAGCCTTAAGATGGAGCGCGCTTGCCTAGAAGATGCCTATTCACTTTTGATTTGAAGGTACCTACCTATATTAAAACGGGAGGGGAAAACGGAAGCCGGAAGGGCATTCCATATCCTAGCGGTTCGAATTAGAAACGAGGAATATTATTTAAGCTTTTGTTTAACACGACGTCATGTTTTCTTCAAGCGACGACCTCCGTGGCGCAGTGTGTAGCGCTGTTGCCTTAACGTGCGGAGGTCCCGGGTTCGATCCCCGGCAGGGTCAATTTGGAAATTTATAATTTCTGAATTTTCCCTGGTCTGGCCTGGTGGGAGGCTTCGGCCGTGGCTAGTTACCACCCTACCGGCAAAGACGTGCCGCCAAGCGATTTAGCGTTCCGGTACGATGCCGTGTAGAAACCGAAGGGGTATGGGTTTAATATAACTGCCATGCCCCTAACAGGTTAGCCCGCTACCATCTTAGACTGCATCATCACTTACCATCAGGTGAGATCGCAGTCAAGGGCTAGCTTGTAGCGGATAAAAAAATAAAAAAAAGCGAAATTTGAAACACTACCTAGCCAATGCCCAATTGTGCCGCTAACTGCGATATTCTTTTATTCTGATTGTAAAACATATTTTTATAACAGACATGGACTGACGTAAATTGTTGGCTTTATAAGTTTGAGTAGATATCTAAAGAGCTATGACATTGCCTGACTGAGCTCAGACTTCAGAACAGTAATTGGATAAGGCTCTCACATAAATCTGTCCCGTTTGAGCTTTGAGTCTGAGCCAAGTCAGTGTTTGTGTTCTGAGCATTGAATCATTGATGTAGAATTTTAGCTCTGAGTCATTTTCCTTGCAAAAAAGTACCTAGGTATAACAATAGTATGACAAATTAGGTTTGTAAATGTGTAGGTGCAACTGAATTATATCCATTGTACGCCCCTATTTCCATTGATGTGTACCTATAGGTACGTACAGTGAATTTTAAACTGGAACATTTACGATTAGATTGAATCTACTTATCAACCTAAACCAAACATTAACATTCGAACGAAACTCGAAGCACTACAGGTCACTAACTCACTACAGCTTATGGCAGTAGGTACTTTTCTCTTAAGCACTAGAATGGACTACTTTCACTTCATTTGTGTTTTCTAATCGTAATAATACGTATAAGTTGGTAATGATACAACTTCATTGTTCCTAGATAGGTACGAAGATTTAGGTATTTATCCTTTTATTCGTACCTGCGTACTATTTCGTTTAAACTTTAAACATATTATCATATAGGTAGACATTATTCCAAGCATCTTACAAACCTACACGGTATGTGTAACAATAATTATATAGTATTTGTATATTGATATAGTAATTATTGTAAATGAATTATTTAAAAAGAGCAACCACCGAGTTTCGGTTCTTCTTGGTAGGAATGTCATTCCGAACCAGTGGTAGATTCACTTGACGATTCAAAAGTACTTGTAAAAGTTTATTTGAATAAAAAACATTTGATTTGATTAATTTAAATTTGAGTAAGAATTTAAAAAGATCTCAAATGTATGACTGATATACAGAGCTGCTAATTCTCAAACCGCTGGACTATAGGTAGGTAGTCATGAAGAATCATCCAAGATAAACCCTCGAATAAAAAAACGCAATTAAAGTCGGTAAGTCGGTCAAGTAATTAAGCTAATTACATAGGTACCTATCTACCTATGGTAAGCGGATTCCAAATCCTGTGGTAAGTATATTCATTTGATACCTACTCGGAACACAAGGAGGGACATACAAGGAATAGGAATAGGAATATGTAGATCTAGATAATAATTCACACTGTCCAGGTTCTCAAAATCTCAAATATACCTACCTTTCCTTGTAAAAAAAATGTATGGGTAGAGACTAGAGTGGTATCAGGCCAATGATATTTATATTATGTTCCTATCGTATCAGACTATCAGTGTTTGCACAGACGTACGTAGTACATACCTAGCTTATAAACAAGCCCTTCTTTCAACTTCTTCCCATGGAACTGCGTGTAGTTGTAAGGCCGCCACGTGGAGTAAGGGTCCGATGCCACTCCTCTCAACACCTTATCGCTCATAATGCACGGGTCGGTGTCGCACTTGAAATAAGTTTTCTTACTAATTGGATCTTGATTGCATTCGCTGTAAATAAAGAAAACTAAGGTCAGTAGATAAATAGTTGACTAAATTCAAATTCAAATAATGTTTATTCAATATAGACACTAGATATACTTATTGACTATTTTCATGAAACGCCATTTCACGGAGTGCTCGACTATTTAATCAAAATTTACGATCAATTCTACGATGGAAAAATAATTTCAAATCGGTTCAGAAACCATGGCGATATGCATCGACATAAGTAGGTACGTAAAAAAAATTGAGATCCTCCTCCTTTTTTGGAAGTCGGTGAAAAATAAACTTCGAAAAGCTGTATTTTTTTTATCGTGATAATCGTATTTTTATAGTGATTAGAAGCCACGATCAATTTATTACTTCAAGCAGTTTCTAAGAAAAAAGCCTTGAAGCTCGGACAGAGGGACAACAAAGATACAAAATGAAACAAATGATACAAAAGAAAGATAGGGTCGTTCTTTTTAATATGGCATACGTAGTAAGTAGTACCTAACCTCACCTCAACGAATTACAAATTTAAATCAAAATGTTGTCCTAGGTATATTTACCTATATTCTCTCCAGCAGTATACCTACGGGCTTTCTAATAAATAAAACAATCACTTTTTATCTTTTTGAATAATTAATAACAAGAACTCCTACTTACTTATTTCTTTTGAATCGCTATCAGACCCAAAAAAGTTACCTAGTTTCGGTATATTCATATTCAATGTCACCATATTATACTACCATAACATTCCTATAATATAATTAAAATATGACTAGCGATCCGCCCCGGCTTTGCACGGGTAGCACTAATAATCTCTAATTTTTTTGAAAATAAAATATAGCCTATGTTACCCGTTGATAAGCTTTCTATAGGTGAAAGAATTTTTAAAATCGGTTGAGTTGTTTTTGAGTTTATCCATTACAACAAACAAATCTTTCCTCTTCATAATTGACCGAGCGAAGCGAAGGTCTCCGAGTCTACTTGAGTGAATTTGCACTTGTCCGTCCGTCCGTCCGTCCGTCTGTCAGAGCCTTATAACTTCTGAATTACTGAACTTAATTAATTTAAACATAATATGTAAACCGATGGCCTTCCGCCGAATATGGCTTAAAAAGTTATAAAAATCTTTATTTCAGGGGTGCTCTCATAGAAGCGAAGTAAAATATTTTTATAGCGTTACATAGGGTGGTACATTGTGGTTCTCGTATATCATTATAAAGATAATTAGGAATAGAGTCCAAGAATTTTTTTTTTAATTTTTCCCCTGAAATTTACGCAATGGGGTTCTTTCAAAGTGGAGATTTTCTAACGTCCAAAGTTGACCTCAGAACTCTCAATGTAAGGCTGAGCCTGAAACTTGATCAATTATATCCTGTACTTGAACAACAAATACAAATAAATACTAAAATTAGATAAATATTTTAAGGACACGAAATTATTTAATTTTTAATGAGCTTCAGTATTTTTAACAGAACTTCACAATGCTGTCAATAGATGGCGCTAATGTTAAAAGTTAAATATTACAAAATATAGTTAAAACTACGGTATAGATAAAGGGAGAGTTAAAACTATAGTCTATAATATGGATACCGCAAGGTCTCAGTTCGGGGCGAACCACTAGTAATATTAGTATAGATTTTTAATTTTTAATATGAGCGATAACATTATGTAGGGTATCGCTGTCGGCTATCGTTTAGGCAGCTGTTATTTTTTTTGGTTTCCTGTATCAAGATAACAAGGAGGTATCAAATTCGCAGAATGAGATGTATAATTAAAATACCGGCTATTGTTCGTTATAGGTGGTTATAGTATCAATATTATTTATTACTTAAGAGGCCGGGGAACGCCGCTCGCAACTTCTATTCGAACCGCAAATATAAATTTGCCGGTAATACTATCACTAACTATTTGGCTGATGATATTATATTATGATCGCGTGCAAGCGCGATAGCAATATGAGCGTACAAAATTTGTTATACATTTAGTCTTGTTCCGTGAATACCAAAAATGATGAATGAAAAATTGTTGTGTTTTTAACTTTGTGTTGTTATTCTGTAACTTGACAATATAGGCTATTATTATGATCAATTAGTACGTGAGATATCGTCGGTTTTAATATGAAACAAATAAGGAGCCAGCCAAGACCCATCAATATCAATATTCTTTTTAAACATTTATGTAATAAAAATAATACCTATTACCGTTCATTTTTTATTTATTTTAAACGCTAAGTGGATTTAACAGACCACATTATTTCTACAACTCGCTCTTAGGCTACTAATAATAATTAATATTAGGTTTGGAACAATGGGTCCAATTCTCATTTGGTCCATAAGACGATACTCCGTGCTAATTACAATGAAGAAAATATTTTTGCACCATAAAATCTATATTTATCCGTGTCATGTCCCTATGTTTCGCTTTTTTCGATAATTTAATAATTTTAGGAATATGGAACCACAGTGGAACCTTCAAAAATTGCAAAAAATTTCTAGTTTTCGCGTCATCATCAGATATCCCGCAAATAAATTTGATGAGTACAATCAAAAAAAGAAAAACATACCGACATAGCCAGATTCCTTCTTAAATTATTCTTGTATAAAAAATTAAAATCAGTTCTGTTTTGGAGGAGGAAACAGAAAAATTCGAGAGTAAGAATTTGAGTGTTTTCATAGGTATAATCGGTCCAAGCTGCAGTTGTCCCTATCGGGTGTGTTGGAATTCTATTCGAGGAGTAGCGGGACGGCAATATAATTGTTCAATACCTATTCTCAAAGTTTCCCGTTCATGCCATATCCTCTTAAGGTACAAGTGACAGCTACGAGCTCGTAATTTGCGGTTTGTCCAATTCGCAGATGGTCCAAAATACGTGGCGGGTTGAGGGGAGTAGAGGAGGAAGTGAGAAGGGATAGTTCCAACGCCAGAAGCCACGCTTCATTTTCCATTTAACTCACCTTGGAGCCTTGGTAGTAGCATGGACCATTTTGGACTATCTGCAAATTGGATCAAATGCGAATTGGACCAACCGTGAATTAGGTAAATTTAACCAATTAATGAGAGCAGTTGTACCAATCGCGACTAAGTTAACACTAATTTCTAAAATATAAAGTTGAAAAAATTTAAGTTAAATAATGATTGACTACCTAGATAAGTATGTACCTAATTACCTATGTCCTACTCATAAGCTCAGAATACTAGCTGGAAAGAAGGTATGATGTGCTTTTATTTACAAGCGAAATTTTTTTTAAAATTTAGACATTCTATACGAGAGTAAAATAGGTATCCTAATAGCTGTGGTATAGTTACAGAGTAGTTATAGGTAAATATTATTTAATCTACAACCATAGGGCGGGCAACATGTAACTCTAGTAGGTAGGTAGGTATACCTAAAATATAATGTCGCACCAGCTAGGTATCCAAGGTCAGATCTATATTTGTCTACATCTCTACCTAATTGGACCACTCATGATGATTACTCACTTCTTTATTGATAGCTTTACAAAACAATAATTCCAAGTGCTTGTATTTATTAGATATTGAAAATCGCAATAGGTACCTACCTACATGCCAGTGCCTCTTACGGAGCTTTAAAAAACATGCACACAACATATTATTTTCATATGACTAATATATGGCTCTTTTCATCTCCGACTAAGATTATGCTAGGAATAATATTTTAATCGACCCATCGAATTTCAAACTTTAAGGCTTTGAGCATTGAGCTATCGAGGCATGCAGGCAATTGGCTTAGATTCCGAAGATAGATGGTAATCACTAGAAGTGCTCGTATGGCGTAGCTACACTTATCAAAGAACTTGAGCTAGAACCCAAAATCGTTACGAAACAAAAAACTAATACAGAAACCTAGAGTGTAATAATTTACTGATATTCAAAAACATATAGGTATATAGGTAATAGTTAGGTACGTAATGTTAGCTCGATCATTTTCGATTTTAGTGATGACGGCATACACCATTACGATCAACCGATTAAGGACATACTAATCTGACAAAGCCACGTGACACGAGGACAATTTTAACTTTATCTGACCGGCCATTAGCTTTTTTTATTGGACATAACATTGTTTGCACTTGACCACGATCTCATACTATGACTTACAAAGATGACCAATCAATCACCCTTATTGTGTCCACTGGGGCAGCGTGTTTCAACCTAGACCTTATTATCGCTTGCTGGCTTTCCACTAAGCGTGATTGTCGTCAAGCGCAAGTCTATAATATTGCAAAAAAAAAAAGTAAGTATTCCTGAAAAAAAATATTTTTAAATTAAAAAAAAAACCGCCTTCAAAAACTAAAAAGCAAAAAATAATTGGATATATTTACATATTATTATTTCTACCCACTATGTTGAAGTCGGGCGGGTATAACAAGGATAAGCAAAGTTGACGCAAGGCCCGACTTCTACATAGTGGGTAGAAATAATAATATGTAAATATATCCAATTATTTTTTGCTTTTTAGTTTTTGAAGGCGGTTTTTGTTTTAATTTAAAAATAATTTTATTGTTTGCTTTTTAGTGCTGTAAATATAAAAAAAAAAGAAAAATAGGTTCTCGAAAGGTAGACAGACCTGTACCTAATAACTATCTGGGTTCGTGTCCTTATAAAATTTAAGTTCCTTTGAGTTCCCCAGGATTCCATCATCAGACCTAATGACCATGGGACCACCTGGAAAGTATACCCTTTCAAAAAAAAAAGAATTTTCCAAATCGGTCCAGGCGTCTTCGAGTAATCGGGGAACATCTGTCTTCGAAGATCTTCATCAGATCTTCACGAAATTTATATGGGACCACCTTGGAAGTATACCCTTTCAAACAAAAAAAGAATTTTCAAAATCGGTCCAGGTGTCTTCGAGGAATCGGGGAACAGACGAATTGAGAACCTCCTCCTTTTTTTGAAGTCGGTTAAAAACACGGTCCTCTGCCGTCCTTGTATGCTTGCTGGTAGTTGGTATTCACTACTCAGTCTCGTGCACCTCTAAATACGCGTCCACCCCAGTGGCCATCGCCTCAGACCTCAGGGTGAGCTAGATGATTCCCTCAATTTCTTCCACGTGGTTTTTTGAAAAATCCCTTGGGAACTCTGATTGTCTGGGATAAAAATTTGCCCATGACCTTCTCCGAGATGCAATGCATTATGCAACGGTACTGCGTAAAAATCGGTTGCACAGATGGGACGTGAATACTTAGCAGATGTGCCACCGACCGAATTTCAGCCACGGCGGCCTATTTTAAGAGAGATTAGCCATCAGCACCGCGGGAGATACTTTGCTGAGATCTATTGACTTGGCTCAGAGTTTACTCAGAGTTAAAACGAGATGGACTTATGTGAGTTGCATAAATTTGTCTTGTTTTAACCATCTAACCAAAGTCAAAGTTCGCTCTATAGATCTCACACTTAGTGCTTAAGTGTGTCCCCATCACTCTCTCTCACTTACCTACTCACTCACGTGTGCACACTCTGTTCCTTTACTCTCATAGCCCGATGGGACGTAAAATCCTACACGACTGGAGAGATCAGGCGCAGGACCGACGGCTTCTCGTGCTCTCCGAGGCACGGAGGTGAACTACCACCAACTTCCTAACTCCGGGCTCAAAGACTTCCGGGCTTCACATTTTTACATTTTTCAAAATTCCAAAAAAGTTACCAGCCGATTTCCAAAATTCAAACGCCCATACGTGTCTCGATAAATTCCTCAATTCTTGGTACTATTTCGACATCTCGATCCTTCCAAAATCCTCGGAGCTATGGCCAAAAATACGTCTCAGGCGATTTGCATCTGATAACCATTTTAAATGGTAAAACAAGGAAAATGTAATTAAAACATACATTGTTGTATTATATGGACAAGTTTATGACAAGTTGCCATAGGCTGACGACGGACAGAGTAATGGGTTGTCCAGGACAACCCATTATTCGTGAGTCATGCAAAGACACCTATCCAGCGCCATTCTTCTAGTGAATTTAAGATCTCTTACAAATGACGTGGTTCTGGTAATATTAATTCTTTGGCAAATTGGTTTGGAATTTTTTCAATTGTTTGCTGGTAACAGCATTGGGCCTCGTAAAAAGCACCAATAGAAATAGATAGGTATTTTTTTAAATAATTAGTTAGGTAGCTAGCATCGTTTTGTAAACTGAATGATCACATGTGCAATTGACAATAAATAATTAATAGTTTGAACATTACTGAAATAGAAATGTTCCTATCCAACTGCAGTTGATATCTAAAAGTAGGTGAACTGTTCTGTAAAATTGTCTATATTGGAAAATTATGTAGACGAAAGTCTTATTTCAATAAACCTTATGCCCGCGTGGGATGAAGCAAAGAATTCTTGGTATGATCCTTTGCGCAAAAATGAACCAGCCCCTCTGTTACCAAAAGAGGAATTATTCTAGACTTGGAATTAGAAAGACTACCGGCAAACAGGGCAATTAATATTACCAACCAAGGTAGCTTCGAACCTCTTAGAGTTTGCAAGGGTTACTTTAAGTACCTATTAACTCAATGAAGATTGAAGACTCAAGATTTGCTCGAGAGTCAGAAGTAGGTACCTGATGTAAGAACTACGTAATCGACTGTAGGTACCTATTTTTAAAAGAATCTGACCTATATTTTTTTGATTAGGAGCTGTTACTAATTATTATAAATTGGAATATGGTGCTAAATTTTTAACAGCAGCCTTCGGAAGTAAAATGGATAGGATACCCTACTTAATAATAAAGATATTCCTTCGTAACTACTTATCGGAAAAACTCAACGGTAAATAACTTATGTTACAACTTACCTACAGATGTGAAAGTTTGGATCTCTATAAGTTTTTAAGTTTGGATTTTTTTATGAACTCATTCACGCCGTATCTACCACAGTAAACAGATGCAACCAGTATGGAAACTACCTAGAAACGTTCGAAACAGGCTCACTCACACAAACGTGTGCATCGACGAGACCCCAAGCGCTCGTCGCAGTGCCGTCAGTAGTGAGTGCCGCGTCATCGCATGTTCGATGCACACGTTTGTGTGAGTGAGCTGTTTTGAACGTTTCTTGGTAGTTTCCATACTGGTTGTATCTGTTTACTGTGTATAACTACTGAACGAAAAGCTAGCCACAGCTGGCGCACGTCTTCCACTAGACCAGAGGTCATCATACTTATTTTTGCTACCTAAATAAAAATATAATAGCTCACCACTTGTTGCACCCTCTTGTAATTTTTTGTCCAGCGTGATAATATTTGTTGCGATCTTCGCAGGCGATTATGGTATCTGGTGGTGGTGATGGTGTTTGTTCTCTACAGACCTCATTGTAGTCAGGGCAGCAGTCATCATTCGACCCGCGGTCACAAAAGTCGTCGCAGTAGCAAATGGTGTCTGAAAACAAAAGAAAACTCACGTCATATCACTCAGAGGCATGTGACTATCTTAGTTTTCTCAGATCTTCTCAGGTAGGAGAGTGTCCTCAAAAGCTTTAAAACCTAAAACCTTGTTCCTTCTTCACAGTTCCGACAGGCGAGAAATCGTGTTATTTCTTATTTAGTCGACATGATCCAGTCAACGTTCGAAACGTTTCTTTTCTAGGTTTCTGATACCGCTAAGGTTAAACTAAATTAGATAGGTACCTGTAGCAAGGCAAGAGTGAATAGACATATTCTAGGCAAGCGTTCAAGTTCCAACCAAAAGGCTTTTATAGGCATGATTGTTGGCAGAGAAGCTGGGCACCTATAACTCACCGAGTACTGGTGTGGAACAATTGTCCTGTCTACCGCTACAGCATCTGTTGGTGATCCCGCCACAATAGGGCCCTCGTGGTATGATTGGTCGGTCGTACGCCGCGACCGCGACCAATCCAGCGCAGAATAACGACAGGTGCAAGCTGGAACAACAACATGATATATTAATCGTCATCATCATCATCTAAACCCATCGCTGGCCCTCTGCTGAGCCAGAGTTTGCTCTGTAGTAAGAAAAAATGCCAGTGATAGGGACTGCCGATAGAAGTGAAAACTAATTAATTTTTTTACTTAAAATTATTAAAATATAAACTTTAACAATAAGGCATTAAAGTTTAATTTTGAATGTAGTATATTTATATACTACATTCGAAATATATTATACAGTCGAATAATAATTCGCGAGCATGTCGGTCACGGTCACGCGAATCTACATTTTTACCCCATACCAAAAAGTGCTCAACGCTCCTACAGAAGTTTTACACTTCAATATAAATTACCAAAAAGTGCTCAACGCGCTTAAAGAAGTTTTCACTTCAATAATAAAATCCGCAGGTGAATCATCTGATAGAAATGTGTTTCTATTAACGTAACAAGCAAGAAACTAAAAAATATTATCAATGCGCTAACTAACAAAAAGGTAGCCCATAAATGTGCCATATCAGCGATTAGTTCGCCAATTTATAAAGTCGTTAAATCTCACAGAGTAATTAAATTAAGAGACTGGATAAATATAAAAATAGGGGAAATAGACGATTCCTCGAAATATTAATTGCTTAGACATGGAACTTTTTTACCTTTCACAAAACCTAACAAACAAACGTCGCCTGACATGTGGGCAAAGACTGCAACACACTGGATGCCACACCTATGTCTTTCCACGGCCACGATCACGAACGATTCACGATACATGAAACCATTCTCTATACAAAATTTCGTCTTGAACAGATGAGCTAAACATGGTAACAACGTAGCAAACAGACAAACACTGTCGCAACCATGCTCGCAAAAAAAAAAAAAAAATAGAAAAAAATTGGGCGTCCAATTTTTAGAGCACGCTCCTAACCTGTATATCCCTGTCCTTGTCCCCGCCATAACGCTGTCCCGCTTTACAGACTAGATGGCGTTAGTAAAATAGGTCCACATTCTTTGTTTGACAGGGCCCGTCTATGTAAATTGAGGTCGTTGGGCATACCACGTTTGGGGGCGTACACTAAATACACCTAGTATAGATAAAAATAATTTGTGACACTAACTAAACAGTGGAGAAGTCAGATCGAAAGATTGACGGAACAATGCACTCGCCATCGCGCCTTACTAATCTTCGCACTAAAGTGACAAGTGACATTATTATCAACACCCAAGATACAACTTGAGCATTGGTTGATATTTGATCCTTTTCAGAGTTCTTTCATGCGATATAGCAACATTGTAACTTAAGACGACTTCTCCCGGCGTTTACTCCATACAAAAACATTTGTCCGTTTCCCGCGTGGATTATTACAATAGAGAAAACATGTTTGCACCATAAAATCTATATTTCATGTGTCCGTGCCATGGTCCTATGTTTTGCTTTTTTCAATAAATTAATAAGTAATTAAACGAACAAGGAACCTTCAAAAATTGCAAAAAATGGCCCAGTTTCGCGCCATCATCAGCCTACTATTACCTACTCTGTGATTAGTCATGGCGGAGAAAAACATACTGGCATCACACTGGCATAGCCTGAGTCCTGCTTAACGCTGTTGTCTCCGTTTTCGTCGATTCTAAAATCGATATAAGTTTGTAACGCGTGGATCAAAAAATTTGAAATTAAAATATACTATAATTCATTATATTTTCAAGTATTGGATCACATGAAAACATGATTGGACGAAATTTTCTCGATAGAAAAAAATTCCAAAGTCATGAAGAATAAAAGAGCAAGAAGCCTTTTTCTCTTAAATGGCTCGGCCTATAAGAACGAAACTTTCAGTATAGGTGTACAACAATCAAATTAATATTTGGATCACTTTATTTTGCGGTAGGTATCGTATTTCAAATGATATTCTTGATTACTTTAATTCTCGCATGTCTCCATGAAATGTTCAAATCGCATGGAAAGCGAGTACAAAGAATTGTCGACCCTATTGCTTGAGAGTTATGGTACGTAGTTACGTTGATCTTGTCAGTCACACGCGACGCTTCAGCGCGGTTGGACCTGTGTCGGGTTCCCTAAGCGCCTTGGGCTTATTACGATGCCAAAAAATGCCATAGTGTAACGAATTCAGAATGGTATCTTATTAGAAAATGACCAAGTAGGTAATGATAAAATATTTTATACCTATCAAAATGAGTTAATATGCTGTTTATTTATGTTATTAAAATAATGATACAAATTGATTCAAGTTATTATTACATTGTAGCCGTAGTATTTACTTTCGATTAGTTGCTTAATTTAAAAATATGTTTTGACATTTAAAATGTGGGCTTTTTAGATAAATTAAGTTTAACCTGTTATCCAAATAGACTCGGTTTCATGACTCCTTTTTATTATTATGCATCTTAATCTTATCTTTTTCGGTTTTATTTAGTACGATAAAAAAACATCTGAAGCATATGCACGCTTGAGATGTTTTTTTAAAGACATCGAATATAACAAGGATTTTTACTTATAAACAAAACACAATCATAAAATTTTAAGTCATTTTATTTTGCAGGTGCATTGAAATAAAAACAATCCTTTTGAGATGTTTTTGCACACCTGTGATCTATAGTGGTATATAGTGATAAAAGACAAAGGATTTTACAACCCCGTTATTAGCGCAACGGAAGGACTTATATTTATTGATGGATAATAAATATCGGTCATTGAAAACCGCCGTCTCAGAGCACGGGATAGTTGATAAGGTGATTGTTCTCAACCACGTGTCAATGTTAGTTGCATCGCTTTTCATTTCATTCTTGATCACATTGGTAATCCTTCGTTATGCTTTTTGCTTGGTGAATCTTAGTTGAGTGTAATTTTTATAATCTCGGAATCTCTATGGTGGTTCGGAGTTCGGACTCTATCACTTCAATATAATTTGCGAAAGTGTTGTGGAAATAAATTGAAATCCAGAATCTACTAAGGTAAAATATGATTTTAGTTGATTTGACTTTTACGATGCATAGTAAAACACCGACTTCTTTCTTTCTATCATCAGTTTTCTCAATATTTTTTTTATTGCTTTGATACATAATGTGCTGTTATTTCATAATGTTTTATTCTATTTCTTTACATTTTTTGTAGGTACATTTTAGTTTGGTTTGTCATAGCAAAGATAAAAAGAAAAACTGCAACTGCGAAGACAGTTGCTAGCGCATAAGTAAGTGTCAGTACTTACTTTTTAATAAATTAATATTGCTACAAATGCAATTCTTATCTAATTTTGACAATTCTTTTGTCTCAGCCGCGGACACCTTCCTTAAAATCCTTTTGTCCTATGACAAAAGGATTTTACAACCCCTCTTATTAGCGCGACGGATTGTATCGGTCATTGCTAACCAACGGCTTGCCCTAATTTCTTTGCCCTCGCTGTCCATTTTAGCTGCCAATTGATTTTCGACAATTCGAGACGAATATCCAAGTCGAGAATGGTTTGGCAGAGAATTTGTTTCTACTTGATTACTAAATTAGTTCAAAGTAGTAGTCATTAGTATCAAATTCAGATGTGCAAATTAACACCAAAACATTTTTGGATTCTTATGATTCTTGGTACTTCAAATTATTAGTCTCTATGTACAAATTTTTTGATCCATAACGTAACACTTTTGGTTATTATAGTATGTACTATATATACCATATAAGTTTTCCAACCCGAGCAAGTGGAGTTTAGCATTCCTAAATTGTATTATATTATAAATGTAGTTATTCGTTTATAACTAATGTGATCAGTATTAGGCTGGTTCCATTAGATTATTTCACTTGCATTATCATAGCGTTTGCGGTCAAATGACAAACGATGCGTAGGTTCGAAACCTGAGTCGTCTTCAAAAGTGTATTTTTTCCTTTTTAACATTTTTTTAGATTATCCGTACAGTTGAGGTGAAATAGGGATCACGGTCAGCCATTACCGATCAGCTGTCTAGTAAGGTAGGTAAATAAGATTTAGGATTGGTTAGTTTATTTGATTAGATTAGGTTTATTATATTATTAGTTTTAGGATTCACGCGCTTGGATCCTAAAACTATGGTAAGGACGCATAGTGTACTTGTCCTGTAGTGTTATTTAGCAGTTTGGCTATTTTTGAATTTAAAGAAATCGTTATCTATTAATTTGCAAGCAACGAAATTCATATGTCATCAAAAAAACCTAGTAATACTATTAAAAAGTGTTTTAAAGTACTCCAAAGGGGGTAAGTTGCACCGAAATTGTAATAAGAGTAGATTAATATATCAGTTTAGCTTTATATAAAGTGTGTAATGTCGTTTTAGTGCTAATTGATTTTCAATATTATTTCCACGTCAGCAAAGTCGAGAATGGTTTGGCAGTGTAGATTGCGCTTCACTAGATACGGTGTTTGACAAATTTGTGCATGGATGCTGGCATCCTTGACAATTCTCCATTTTGTTTTTACTCAAATTCCTTTATTTTATTATATAATTGTTGTTATTTGTTTATACCTATTTTGTGAAATATGTATTAAAAATAATAAAAGATATAATAATTTCTTATCTATTCGTTTTTATTGGGTTTATAGCACTGGATAAAGTATCCCTATGACATACAAATTATAATGAAAACACGATAATTAGTACTATCATATCCAAATGCTATTTGGATGACAGTAAGCAGTTGTGTTATAAAAACTTTTTCAGTTCGCCAGAAATACAAACAATACAATACAAAACAATACAATAGAAACAATACAACATAAGCTTTATGACTGTAGGCTCGCAGTCATAGAATAAGTTACTGGTGTAAAAATTTGTCTTAAAACTTACCTTATTTATTTATTTATTTATTTATTTATATATTTAGTACCAAACTTAAAAACTAAACATAAAAATTTAAAGGACATGTACAAGGACAACTTATCTCTAGAAGAGATTTCTTCCAGCAGCCCTAGAATGTGAGAATGGAGAAAAATAGATAAAACTGAGTAGGTACTTATAAACTAAAGTGAAACTTTTAAAAAGACTTATGATAATTGTCATAAACATATACATATAATATTAATATATATACTATATATAGCTCAATATTAATATATACGTGAAATACACAAATTAATAACATACATACAAAATAAAATACATAACAGTATATTATACATATTATACAATCATAAATATATAAAAATAAAATAATATTGAAAATATAAAAGCTAATTTAGTTCACTTTAAAGTCTAAATTGAATTGTATCAATAGTTTTTTGTTATATTTTTTTATTTGGTTATAATTTCATACCTTATACGAATTAAACAAGATAAGAAATCTCTTGGTAAGAATAAATAATTTTGAATGCTTGGAAAGTAATGATTATTTCATACGATGCTAATCCTAATACATATTTATTTTTTCATTTTATTTTTACTGTTTCAATTTGGCGTACTGACTACTGAGTCGATGCCGCGTATAATTCAATAAGAAAATTATTTCAATTAGGATTGTTTCGATCTTACACTACTATCAACTCACATCACAGTTTTTATACTTGTAGAAAATGAATTAAAAAACGTATAGTAATATTACTTTAATCCATACTAATATTATAAATGCGAAAATGTGTCTGTATGTCTGTCCGTCTGCTACGCTCTTACGGCCCATCTGTTCAACCGAATAGCATAGGGATAGTTTGTATCCCGGGTAAGGCTACATAGGCTACTTTTAATCCCGAAAAAGTAAAGAGTTCCCGCAGGAATTAAAACTTTAATCCACAAAGACGAAGTCGCGGGCATCATCTAGTAATAAATATATCGGTAATATATTTTTTATCAAATTAATATGCATTTCATTAATTGCCTACTATTTTAGACCATAAAGATTAAAGGTAATCAATATCATATATTATTATGTATTATGATTAATAAACATAATTATTAAGTTCGCGCAAACTAACAGAGAAAACTTGAATGGAACTACGAAGTTAAGAATTTATGCAAAAGCGGTGCGTCGCTTTATTATTTTCTACACTGTGGCCATTCGCAACAGGTAAAAGACGTTGGAGTGAGGTAGCTGTTACCGTTCTCACAAAACGAAATTTCTGCTGGAGTAGCATGGGGCCTTAAATTAATATTTTAAAAAAAATTTAAAATCTGTTGTTTTGGAGGAGGAAAAAGAAAAATACGAGAGTAAGAATTCGACTGTTTTTTTATACGACTGCCTGAAAAAAGGAGTATATTGTTTTCAGGGTTCATGTATGTATGTATGTGAGTTTACCACCATAACTATACGCCTGACCCTGAACTGATTTTGACAAAAGAGGTATCTTTAGAATCCCTAGCTTATTCCGGGTGACATAGACTAGTAAAATTAAAAAAAAAATTGATGGGGTGGGAGCTAAATGGTCCCGCATTAAAGACTAAAGTTGAAAAAAAATATTCGAAAATAAGATAATATAATCATCATTTAGAAAATGATGAGTAGATTCCAAACATATAGATATAACACTATAGTTCAATATCCAGTGATTCATAAAAAATATCAGTTAATAAAAATGTGAATAAGATTCCAAAGGTAATTCAATACGGGCTACGGCAGAGCAGTCATATTTTTTAATAATTTTATGAATTTTAATTATGTTCACTTGTTCATAGGTACCATCGGTCCGAGCTGCAGTCGGGTGTTATGGAATTATATTCGAGGAGCAGCGCGACGACAATATAATTGTTCAATATCTATTCTCAAAGTTTCCCGTTCATGCCATATCCTCTTAAAGCTCTATAAATCAATTGATTAATTTTGTAAGTAACACAAAATGGAAGGAGTCGTATTCTATTACCATTTACCACCATTATTTATGCATTGAGTTTTGATTGAAATTCAAAACCGCTGTCAATGGACACTGAAATAAAAGCTTTGATTTTCTCCAACGGAACATACCGCACTTACCCAATCAAAATATAATGCCTTATCATTATATAAATAAAGTCCATATTCACTCTACGCAGTTGTAAAATTAACGTGCGTAGTAAATTCAAATCGGACGTTTAGTGCACCATTGATTTACGACAGTTCCATTATTTCGAGTCGAAATAATGGAACTGTCGTAAATTTTCGACATTTAAAGCTTAGCACATCGCAATGAGCTTTTTTAGCTGTCGTTCTTCGCTAAAGTTGTATCGCATGTAACCACCAATAAAATTCTGTTTGGGTTTTCATTAAATAGGTAGCCAGCAGAAGCTAGCCCAGTACTAGACAGAGCCAATGACTCCAATTTTTTTAAATCTTGAACTAACTAAGCAATGAGTATGAACATTCAGTTTTTCGTAAACGTCACCGAGCATGTGGACCTCCACAGCTGGACATAAACCTTTCCAATTCACACTCAAGTGATCTAATATATTAGTATATCTGTCACCGTAAGATTGTAAAAACCGTTAGATTGTAATCTAACTAGTGATTTTGTAAACTGTCGACAGATTACAATTTAACGCATTATTTTTCGGTAAATTGTAATCTGTTAGGTATATTAACCTGATAAAACCTAAAACCTAAGGGCACTACCTGATTATTTATGTCGAACCCTAACCTAACTTAAAGGAAAGAAACAAGAAAACCTAAATACAATGAACATTTCAAAAATTGACACTCTGTAAGATAAAAAGGACCGCAGCCTTCCGTGGCAGACTGTCCGTGTAGTTTATATGTTTTGTTCAAATCGTACAGCTAATGCCTTATGACTACCCTCATTATAAATTTAAGAGAAATTGATTTGATATTTGGTTAAGAATTGTATGTTTGTTGTAAATTATAGTAATAGTATAGTATTAATAATTATAGTAAACTTAATCCTGTGCGCTCAACATGCCAAATCTTGTAGGTACTTAATAAGTAGGTAATGTTAGCCTGTAAGTCTCAAATAAGTGAATTGTAAAATTCTTTCTGAGACAGCCTCTACATAATAGGTATAATACGAAAACCTGACAAAATTCTCATTTTTTGATCAGATAGGCTTATATGAGGCAAATGTATTACCGCTCTCATAAGATAAATGAATAATCACGCCTAACAAACGACTGATAACGTTGTTGACATCACAAACAAGGAATGACGACCTTGGTGATGATATATCTAGCATACGATTGTAGACGTTATTTTGTAGTTCATAAGAGCTTGAATGTTAAAATATCTAGGTAGTATTACACTTTTCACGTGTTTGTATTATAATAGGTTAACCGAATTTTAAGAATTACAAGGCTTTACAAGCATGATACTAGAGTAGACCGGCTGTCGACTATTCTCTCAAGCTGATAGCAAATAAATTAAGTAGATGAATTAATATACTAAGTATAAGAAATTAGAATTTTGATTGAACAGAGGTAGCTAGGTATCTACTATCCACTAACCTACAAGTTCCGAAAAACATCAGAGACCACAATATACTTAATAAGTAAGTATATTGTGGTCTCTGATTTCTGAGGATTGATAGATTGTATTTATACACCTTCGCCCACAGAATCCTGACAGGTTAAATATCTTGCCTCCGCCATGTTGGCGAAGCTAGGTAATAGGTATGTTGATGTCCTAAATTTAGGTACGTAAGATAGGTATGTATAGGTTTAAGCAGGCTACGAAAAGATTTTTAATAATATTTTATACTATAGGAATAATATCAAATCAATGAAATAAATATTATAAATGCGAAAGTTTGGATGGATGTATGGATGGATGTTTTTTACTCAATCACGAGATAGATTAGAGTCTGGAATAACACACAGGCTACTTTTTATCCCGGAAAATTAAATAGTTCCCGCGGGAACCGAAAAACCTCAATCCACGCGGACGAAGTCGCGGGCATTAGCTAGTAATAATATAATAACATGGGGAGAAAGCACATAATTATTACCTACATATATGTTTTTTTTTTTTGTGAAAAATAAGTGCAATTCACCTATCACTATGGTATAACGACCTCAATTTCCATAGACGGGCCCTGTAAACAAAGAATGTGGACTTATTTTACTAACGCCATCTAGTCTGTAAAGCGGGACAGCGCTATGACGGGGACAAAGACAGGCTTATACAGGTGAGGGGCAAGCCCTACAAGTGGGACGCCCAACTTTTTTCTATGAAAGGGCCCATCTAGTACTACATCCTATTATTATTAAATCGATGCTTTGGTCTAACTCTACCGCTGCAGAGCAAAAAGCTTCTGAGCTCGGACTTACCTAGGTATTCCTTTTTACAGTCGGTTTGCCGCGTTTGATTGATCATGCGTGGTTAGGAGAAACTCAACATGGTTTTCATTGGACAAAGACAATGGACGTACTTACAGAACAGGTACCTTTTGATACTAAAATATTTAAGGCGAGTCACCTCCAAGATTTTAGGAGGTGAGGTGTGGGGTGCCGCCCGCGCGTCTCGCGGTACATTTCTCGTAGAGACTGGCGGGGAAGCGGGCAGCGCGGTATATTCTGAAACCGCTTGGCAACGTTCAAGTTCTGGGATTAATTTGAATTAAATAAATATAGGACTTCAGTTTGAAATAAATTTTAGCAGGTTCTTATTAATACTTCAAGAGGAACTTATCCATATAAAAATGATGAGCAAAGTCGAAAATTTTATTAATAAAAAATTCGTTTTAAACTTTTAATTTAGCCTGTTTTTTTGATCGAGTAAAGTACATCCTATCGTGTAACAAATTAGCACATTCTTTAGACAATATCTTTAAGTGTATCGGATATTTTTTGTAAGACCGTTATTTAATAGTAAATACCGAAAAAATTTGATCTAGCAAACCAGTTTTCACCGCTGAGCTGAGGTGACTCGCCTTAAAGAAAAATTGCTGTAGGTGGATTAGTAATTTGCTATCAAATTCGAAAGGAATGTTCCGTAAAGTTACAAGATAGTAGCTACCTAGGTATGCAAATGAAATAAAAATAGGTGATATTTATACAGATGTCTGAATTCGTTACCGTTAAATTTTTACATACCTTTCTGAGTTATGCGCGTTTGAAGCAAGTAAATATCACCTGCTATACCTAACAGTAAAGGAAAATGTCGTGAGAAAACTGACAAGCCCGAGAGTGAAGTCTGTCAATCCGGACTTGGCCAGCGTTGTGGACTAAGCCGACTAATAGCCAAACGCAGCAGGTGGAGCAACAGCAGTAATAGGAGACTAGTGAGCTAGCAATGTGTTGAAATGATGATGGATAACATGAATTGGTAACTATCTCCAATCTACGTCTAGAATCTTAGATACTAATTTTATACTTAAATGCGAAAGTTTGGACGGATGGATGTACCTATGCACAGACCATATAGGTTTAGTAGTCGGTGGATGGATGTATGTATGGAATTATGGATGGATGGATGGATGTTTATTACTCAATCACGTTACAACGGCTAAACGGATCTGGATAAAATTTGGCACAGAGATAGATTATACTCTGGAATACTTGGGCTACTTTTTATCCCGGAAAATCAAAGAATTCCCGCGGACCGAAAAACCTCAATCCACGCGGACGAAGTCGCGGGCAACAGATAATAGATAATATTACTGATCATTTTTATCTTTGTCGCATTTTTTATGAGCTTCTTAGTCATGAGGCATACATGTCATGGAATATTGAAATAGTTAAACTGTTAGGCGCCAGTGTCACTAAGGCGACGTATTAAGTTATTAATATACCACGAGCGTGGTCCAGTTATCGAGATAATTCACAAAAAATGTGAGAATACGCGAGCCAAATAAAACCAACGTGGACTGAAGTTCAACGACCGAACTGTAAATACTGAATACAGTATTGCCATAGTACAAACAGGTATTGCCTGCGCGATCTGTAGAATTTTAATCGATTTTCGATTAATCATACCCATTGCGAGTAAGGTATGGACAAATATTTTGCACTGCATTGCTACAGTCGATATTTCAATTTTTTACGGACTATGGTATGGTTTTGGCAAAGTAACAAAAATCAATAATTACAGGTGCTCTGAAACTGTAGCTCAGAAGCTCTATAGTTTCGCTCGGATGGAAATTCCGGTTTTCTTATTAGTGAGGGTCCGGACTCCGGAGGCCTACATGCAATACAATACGTATATATATATCTAGGTGTTTTTGATCGGAATCACCTCTGATTTGCTAACACGCTACCGCTATTAGGCAAAATCTAATGACGTAATTTAGTAAGATCATAAATTTCAATCCTAAATCTATGAGTAAGATCCGTACTAATATTATACATGCGAAAGTGTGTCTGACTGTCTGTCTGCTACGCTTTCACGGCCCATCTGTTTAACCGATTTTGATGAAATTTGGCACAGGGATAGGTTGTATCCTGGGGAAGGACATGATACCAGGAAGGCTACTTTTTATCCCGGAAAATTCAAGAGTTCCCGCGGGAATCAAAAACTTTAATCCACGCGGATGAAGTCGCGGGAATCATCTAGTGTACCATAAATTCAACCAACCAGAACAATTGAGATTGTAACGATAATTGATACAGGGCTGCGCGTTGATAATATTATGTTAGTCAGTCAGTCAGTGATTTATTGTACGAGTAAGTCTATTATAGTCTAGTCGACGCGACGGGGCGGTTCGTTGTATGGACTATGGAGACCCCCGCATTAAATCCTCAGTTGTTGAAACTTGGCAGGGTTCTGTATGGTATGAATACTACAATACTTATACAAAAATATCCAAAAATCCATCCGGAAGTTAGGTATTTATACCTAATAGTACGGGACTAATAAACATTGACCCTAAAATAAAAAATGTAAAGCTGATTTTTGGCACAAGTGTTCCTTGGGGTCTGAGAAGTACCTCTTAAAAATTCCCCCCCCCTAGGCCGCGGGCTTAACCCCCCACCCCCCCAAACGTCTCCCCAACCGCAGTTTTTTGTAATTTTCTCAATAAATATTAGTGCTAGAAAAAAACTTTCTATGGCGAAAATTATCTTCATTAAATTATCTACAAAATAATATTTAGTTCATTTCCATAAGACTAATAGTTTCGGAGACATGTTAACCCTTTGTGCATGAAAAGAAAATATTTTGCATGGCTTTTTGTAATGTAGTTTCTTGTAATTTCCATAAAAACTGATAGAGCTACAAAAATAATGTCTGAAGCAAAATGAAAGGCTATTAAATTAGCTATAAAATGATATTTAGTTTATTTTGATAAGAGTAATAGTTTTGGAGATATGCCTACCTATTGTGTAAGATAAAGAAAATAATATGCAAATATCGTGTACGTTGTTTTTAATATTCGAAAAAAAAATAACAGAGTTAAGAAAATCTGATTGAAGCAGTAAGAAACATAGTTAAATTACCTACAAAATAGTATTTAGTTAATTTCGATAGCACTAATAATTTCGAAAATATACCTGTCATAGTTAACATAAAAGCAATATTTTTCAAAATTTTATATGTTTTCTGTAATTTCTAGAAAACTATTAGAGCTAGGCAAAAAACTCGCAGAAGTAAAAATAAACACCATTTAACCACTTATTAAAAAAAATTAGTTCATAAAGATAGGACTAATAATTTCGAATATATATGCATGTATAGTGTACGAAAAAAAATAAAAAAATTGCTAGAATCCTATGTTATTTGCAATTTCCACAAAAACTATTAGAGCTGGAAAAAATCCTCGCAAGAGTAATTAATTTCACTAAATTACCCACAAAAAAGTCTTATGGTGAATTTAGATAGGACCAATAGTTCGAGAAATATGGCAACCTATATTCCAAGAAATTTTTTTTTTTTTCGACAACCGTTGGTATATTTTTAAATTTTCACAGAAACTACTAGAACTAGGAAAAAAAACATAAGAAGCAAAAATGAACTTCATTAAATTATCTTCAAAATAATTTTTAGTTTATTTTGATAGAACTAATAGTTTCGGAAATATGGCTGCCTAACTGGAATAAAAGACTAAACCTTTGTAAAATCCGTAAATGTTTATTGTAATTTCAAGAAAAAGTATTAGAGTTAGGAAAAAAGCTGTCAGGACTTAGTACAAAGATTATTAATTTACCTATAAAATAGTGTTTAGTTTATTATGATAGGACAAATAGTTTTCGAAATATACCTTGCTGTTGTGTAAGAACCGGTGGTAGTCATGTAAGACTTAGCATAGTACTATGGAATAAATAGAAATTAACCTCTAAATAAATAACGTATTTTTGATTTTAGGCGCAAATGATGTCCTTTTTTCTCCCCACTCCCACAACCCCCCTCCCCCCTACCAAGACCCCCCTCCCCCTCTCAAATATCTAGCCGATTGTGCTTTTTTGTAATCGTATTACAATTCAAGTATCAAATCAAATGTTTTTACTCAAGTAAACTTTTACAAGTGCTTTTGAATCGTCCAGTGAATCTACCATTGGTTCGGAATGCCGTTAACAGTTAAAAGTTAATCTGATAAAATTATCTGCAAGATAGCTGTTGGATGTTGGTGGTTCATTTACATTGTTTTTAAATGCATATTGCATAGGTACCTACATATAGTTGAAAGGACTTCGAGACGTAGGTATTTATTATTATTATATTAGTAGGTATTATTAAAGCACATCATCATGGTCGTCATCATCACCTTCTTCCCCATCAATGGTAACATTTGCACACGAACCATGTCATTCCACCCGCATTTCCTTTGCAATCCTATTCGTTATTCTTCGGCCGACGCGACGCCTTGTCTTTGTTAGAACTTTGAACGAATATAAATAATAATATTTAATATATTATTTACTGAGTGTGGTGTTGTTTTGTAGATAAAGATATCATGATTATTACCTACTATTAATTTATTGTAATATAGCATCGATCATTATCAAATAGAATGTGTAGGTACAAAGTCAAAATTATTGCAAAATATTTTTCTGTCATGCACGTTTTCGATCGTCATTTTTCCGAAAGTATTCGGTCGATTGAAATGAAATAAAAAGCATTTTGTAGAAGATTGTATGAACTTTCATTTTGTTCTTGTCGTTTTTTTCCTAGTTCTTATACATTATGTGCAAATCACAAGAAACTTACACGATTTAAAAAAAAAAAAAATGCGTCAAATAAGCCGGCATATTTGCAAAACTATTTATCCGATCATAATGATTTAAGTGCCATATGGTAGATTATTTAATCTTTATTATTTTCGCCATAGATGGTTTTTTTCTAGCACTAATATTTATTGAGAAAATTACAAAAAACTGCGGTTGGGGAGACGTTTGGGGGGGTGGGGGTTTTAGCCCGCGGCCTAGGGGGGGGGGAATTTTTAAGAAGTACTTCTCAGACCCCAAGGAACGCTTGTGCCAAAAATCAGCTTTACATTTTTTATTTTAGGGATCCCATACATTGCTTGCACAAGTAGCCTGGGCTATAAAACTTAATATTTTATGACTGAATATTTCAACGATTTCTTTTTAAAATAATAGTAGGTAGTATATTTACACTCAAAACCGTAATATCAAACGAAATAATCATGCAGAACATCGATATTTAAACCGATTTTACTATCAAACTTAGAGGTATAGCATAAAAAGTTAAAAACCTTCAACTCATGATCCTACATAAAAAGTATCATCTGTTAAGTTTCGTCGCCTGAGGAATTATTGGTGGGGTCGACTAGCTTTATTGCCTAGACAGTAGACTAATAGGTGCAAATGAAAGAATATGATAGATTCGCGAAGACCTTTTTAACCGACTTCCAAAAAAGGAGGAGGTTCTCAATTCGGCGCGTAAGTTTTTTTTTTATGTATGTCGGTGCATATCTTCGTGGTTTATAAACCGATTTGAAAAATTTTTTTTTCACTGGTTAGTGGAAGCTCGCGAGGTGGTCCCATAAAAAATTCTGACTCCAAAAAATTAAAATCTCCGTACTAGACTTCAACAAAGTTAAATTAGACGTTTAGGCGTAAAAAACATAGGTTCACGCTTTTTCGGTTAAATATGTGTACTTATAACAAAACACAAATATTTTGTCAGTTGCTCAACATTTATGCTTATGTCGATAATATGACGATAAGAAAGCCAATCATAGCACGTCACTAGCTTTTTGCAAATTCATACAAAATCGACGGGGCTATTTCGTCTTAAAAATTGACAAAATAGCCCCGCCAAAATATTTTTCGAGGTTATGACATCGGACTTAATAACACTGTTTATTTAAAGCGTAGGATAAAATAAATAGTTTAGAAAGAATCTCCAACATACAAAGTTATTACTTACCTTGGGCAGATTTCACAACAATCACTTTTAACACGTAAAACGAAATAAAATTTGCGGAGCGTTGTCTATGTTGTGTCCATTCAAAATGGCGACTGTAGAAGAATAGCTGTCATTCCAAAACCATGCATCCTACAGCTACATTTGTTAGCTTATCGCGTAGTTAATTAAATTTTATACCTGCTGAAAGATGTCGTTACTAGAAAACTATTAAACTGTAGGCTACAAAGTCTTCTGACAAGATTGCCCCGCCGACAAAATAGCCCCGCCCTTCCTTATTTTGTTTTATAATTAGTCTGTAACGTGTACCTAGTCAACGGTGTTACATTGTATTTTGACAAAATACGCTCGTAAAACCCATTATGGCGAGAATTAACACATTTATCTAAATTTATTTATATGTAAATAGAATTGCGCACGCGAATCATTTTTCTATAGCAAACTACACTAGTGTTTTAATTTTGCAATAATTAACGCTGGTTATTATGTCGATCTATTAGTAATTCATTTGTCGGTAGCAGTATACGTTTTTATAATAAAATCGCAGAGTCCAGAAGACATTGGAGATATCTCTCAACAAGTTCAAAGTTTTTGTACAACGTAAATTCTCATTGAAAAGTCTTATTATAGTGTAAAAGATTATTTGAATGATAGGCAGCCATGGGTATGAATTGTTCCAGCTTCTAATTATGTTATACCTAATTATAAATAAAATAATTAAGTAATTTTGAGTATGATGAGATGGTGATAATAAAAATAAAAAAAACCCGGCTGAGTTTGTTGTGGGCTCTTCTCAGACCAGGGCGCGTTTGGAACCCTCGTAGGTTTAGTTAAGATACCGTAGCTAATTATCACCATCAAGAAATTTCCTATATTTGTGAGATGGTGATAACAAAAAATACCCGGCTGAGTTTGTTGTGGGCTCTTCTTAGACTAGGGCACGTTTGGAACCCTCGTAGCTTTAGTTTTAATAATAAAAACAGTAAGTACAGTAACTGCCGCTTCCAGTGAGGTGGCACCCTTTTTTCCTTTTTTCCTATAATTAATATAATTAGAAATAGAAATAATTAGAAATTAGAAACGTATTTAAATATTTTATACCGTAGGTATACAATGTGCAGTTCCGTGAATAATTACCGTACTATGCCTATGCGGACAAAGTCAGACAGACAATTGTCTGCAACGTTGTTACTTGTTTGGTTGAACAACGTTGAGCTGCAAAAATTGGTTGACCATCGGTCAGTCAAAATCTTCCTATCTAAAGATAACACACATGTATTTTAGAAGATAATAGAGACGCCGAGACAACAAAAAATTTAGGTCAAGGGTTTTCATGCTTTCGAAACGGTAGCTATATATTTAAACAAAACAATAAAATATTCATAAGATCCGAATTTATAACCACATCAGATGCTTTTCTTTACGAGCAATGAAATATTTAGATTTGGTGATGAATCTAGGTTAAGCCGCCAAAACAGGGTGAACGGAAAAGCTGAAGGACAAAAGTATTTTTAAGAATAATAAAAAGTAACTCAACAAGTTGTGAAGAGGGCTATTTTAAACTGATTATTTTTGACGACCTCCGTGGCGCAGTGTTGAGCGCTGTTGCCTTAAAATGCGGAGGCCCCGGGTTCGATCCCCGGCAGGGTTTGGAAATTTATAGTTTCTGAATTTTCCCTGGTCTGGTCTGGTGAGAGGCTTCGCCGTGGCTAGTTACAACCCTACCGGCAAAGACGTGTCGCCAAGCGATTTAGCGTTCCGGTACGATGCGGTGTAGAAACCGAATAGGATTTAATATAACTGCCATGCCCCTAACAGGTTAATCTGGTGCCATGTTAGACTGCAGCATTACTTACCATCTGGTGAGATCGCAGTCAAGGGTTAACTTGTAGTGAATTAAAAAAAATCTAAAAGAAGAATCTCTGGCCCGTATTTTTTCATATTATATGAGTTTCTAATAACGATAAGATTCAAAATGCACATAAGAACCGAGATTACATAGGTCATAGGAACATATTTGGTTGGTCCGGACTCCGGAGTACTCGTATAATTACATACCTAGTCGTTATCCACATCAAATGACGGAAAGCCGGAAAATTCTAGAGTGGAGAGTGGAGACCATGTATTTACCTATGTTAGGCACCCTGCAGCAAGTTGATGGACTGATGGACTGACCGGCCTAAATAGGGGTGGCGGGGTTTAACAGGTAATTGTAATATCTACAAGAAACTATCTGATGCACATCACACTACAAAACCGCGGCTGCCAGGAGCCAAGTATGCTCCTGAAAAAAGCTTATGATACTGTTAAAGATTACGTAAATGACAAAGAGGCATGGATTTGACTCGCTCCAGCAATGCTAAGGACAGCTGTTACTTATGTATTCTACAAATCAATGAAATAATTGTAATAATTTTTTTCAAAAGAGCAACCGCCGAGTTTCTTGCTGGTTCTTCTCGGTAGGAACGGCATTCCGAACCAGTGGTAGATTCACTCGACGATTCAAAAGTGCCTAGCTGTAAAAAAATATTTGAGTAAAAGCAATTGAATTTTGATTTTTTTTTGAATTCGTAGTGTCAACGGCCTTCATCTGTAAAGTGTTTGTTAATTTTTATAAGAGATACGTTGAATAAGTAGTAGGTTTCCTTCGTAGCGCGTTGTGTATGTTTCAAGCTCTCTGAAATGGTTTATGATTGTGTTTGGACTTACGCATCCGTATTATCGCTCGCGAAATAAAATCATAGATATAATAGCCCCCGCAAAATGCTATTATAACTGGGCCGCCTTTTAAATTATGTGAGAATCAGGTTAAGGTGTTTATTATTAAACATCATAGGAATCTGGGCGAATATGTATATTTATAATTCAAAAGTTTGCGCACTTTGCTTGCTTATATAAGAAGGTAACCGATTATACAGTGAGCATTCCACAAAAAGTTTTCAAGATGACTATTTCTAAATAGAAACTTCACAGTTTACAGTACCTGTTTCATACCATGCCATGAAGGTAAACATACTGTCATAGTCAGAGATCCGCATATACCCCGACCTTCACCGAGCTGGTTAATGGATGAAACCTACTTTTTATTTTTATTTAATAATAGATAAAATAGCATTGGCTACAATAAACTTGTCAAAAAAAAATTAAAATTAATTAATTTAAAAATAGCCTGGACCGGATTTTGATAGTCAAATAATATGAACAATGAGACCATGAGATGAGACAAGTCGCTACAAAAGGGTTGCTAAACTACCTTTTAAAGTTTTAGGTACCTATGCATTACGCAACCCTAAAACCCTAATAAGCAGCTATGACGAACGATCTTTATAGATACGTCGCACGATAAATATTATCGTTTTGGTACGCAACCCTGAAAATAGATAAACATGCAGGACAGAGGACGAAATCGAATTAATTAGTAGGTATTAATTAAAAAGTCACTATGAACTCATTCGTGATTCTTGAACAATGAACAACAATTGACGTAGGTACGGTCTACATATAGTATCTAGATGCAGCGGTCAACACTCAACAAACTCTTAAGATATTTTTATATTGTAAAAGTCCACAGTATTTCTGATTACTTTGTAGGGTTCCGTACCCAAAGAAAAGAGTATGGTACGAATGCACACTCACTTGGACCGCTGAACAGTAGTGACCCAAATGCATAAGAAAGCGCCCTACATATATTATAATGAACATGCAGCTTTTAGTCCAAGAGACCACCGGTGGACTCGATTGCTGAAGTTTAACAACTACTGAGTACAGACACATCGCAAATACTTCTGATCAGCTAACAGAATTTCTGCCAGCCATTTATTTCAATTGGCAATACTTTAGACTTCAATGACTTCATGTAATTTTGAAGAACCTAGACATCTACCTATATGAAATTATATTTATATACTCTGCTTATTATTCTTATCTTATTGTTTATACGACTGCCCAAAACCAGGACTGTAATGTTTTCAGGGTATATGCGGTATCGTTAGAATCCTTACATTCTCCCGAGTGACAATTTTATGAATTGTCAATTTTTTGAAAAATAACATGAATATGACAGGACAGCCGTGTTTTTTTATTTTTTAAATTTCGTTCACTTGTTTCTTATCTAATTTTTTGAAAGAGCTTAATATGCTAGGTAATTATAGAAACTTACCATGAGATAACAAATATTTTTGCAAAACCTTTAGAGCTCCCACCCATCACGTTGAGTAATAGATTTTCACCACCATCTCTAAAAGTATCGTAATCTGACAGATCATTAATTTCATGTGAAAGCTGTGCATTGAATACTAACGATATAGCGCCATGGTGTTTTAATCTTTTAATTCTTTTTTTTTTAATATATAGGCTAGCGCTTGGCTGCAATCAGACTTAGCTTGCAAGTGGTGATGCAGCCTAAGGTGGAGCGCGCTTGCCTAGAATATGCTTATTCACTCTAGATTTGAAGATACCTATAGTAAAAGACGAGGGGAAAACGGAAGCCGGAAGGGCATTCCATATCCTAGCGGTTACAATTCGAAGAAGGAACAAATAAAAGTAAGTGACTTTAAATTTTAACCTCAATTAGTAATATTAACCAAATTTGAATTAGTATTTGATTAAAACAAATTTTGCTTAATTAAGACCCAGCAAAAGCACCAATCTATACTTCTACACTAATATTATAAACGAGAAAGTTTGGATGGATGTATGGCTGTATGGATGGATGTTTGTAACTCAATCACGCCCCAACGGCTGAACGGATCTGGATGAAATTTGGCACAGAGAAAGATTATAGTCTGGAAAAGTACATAGGCTTTTTGTCGAGCGACTATGAACTCCAGGTCGAATTATCCGTTTAACAAACGATTACAATCGGGGGCAGAATTTGGCACATATAAGGTGATCGCATATAGACGGAGAGCTGGCGACGAATTTCGGTAAGGTCCTTGTGGCAAGCTCAAATTGTGAAAAATATAATTTCGTCAATTGGCGAATCCAGTCCTGCCAGTCTGGTACAGGTAATCCGGTTACTCTATACTTAGTTAGTATTACAAATGCGAAAGTTTGTGTGTATGGATGTATGGATGTTTGTTACGCTTTCACGCCAGAACGGATGATCGGATCTGGATGAAAATTGTGTCAGCTTTACGTTTTAAATTAAAGTAGAATTTTTTGAAAAGATAAAAGATTATTAATTTATTTATTGATGAAGGTTTAATTTAATCGATATTTGACTCATTCGATGTATTTCACTCAGTTCGTTCTTTGGCGGGGATACGCCATATTGGAATAATTTGCATTAATACGAATATTTTGACGTTTGAAAATCAGTCTCCTACCGGCAGACTCAGCGATAATTGAATACTTTGTGTTTAGATCGCAAGTTTATTTAGAGCTTAGCAGTAGCAACTGCAGCTTGATCAAATTTTTGTTGTTGTGATGCTTTGGCCATGTATTTTTTATAATAAACTGTTTACATTAAATCTCTCATGAAACCGCTACACGTTGTGACCATTCGCCCGCGCACGTTTTTTTTTTGCCCTACAAAAATATTTAAAAAGTAAGTTTAATTATTCACCCATTATTGGAATTATGCTTACAATTGGCTCAGAGATAGGTTATAGTCCGGAATAACATAGGCTACTTTTTATCGCGAAAAATAAAAGAGTTCCAGCGGAAACCAAAAAACCCTCAATCCACGCGGACGAAGTCGCGGGCATCAGCTGAAGCAGCTGAAATATTACTTAAGTAGTCGGAATGCTAAAAAGCTCTATCGATCAAAATAACAAAGGTATCAGTGAATCTACAAAGAGCGTTCTTTGACAACCCAACCTTCGCCAGCAAGGCCAAGGTGGGTTGACTGTGCTTATAGTCATGCTAATTCAAGTCTGGGTCACAGCCGTCAAGTTTTTAAAGTCAGAACACGGAGTAAAATGGAGCATTTTGTGAAACAAATGAATAAAACATGACCTTGTCATGTTCGCCTATAAAAATTATACCTACCTACATGAGAGGAACCACTTAGCCGCATGGGAAAGGGGCATTCGAAAAAAACAACTTGCGTGTGTCAGCTCCGGCCTCCGACTGGAGTTTACTCTTTTTTTTTGGCCCAGGGCTCATTTGCAGCGCGGTTCAAATTTTATCTGCCACTATTGAAAACGCAATCGCCTGCGGGCTGATTTGATAATTATTATTTTCATGACATGATGACAGCAACTCAGATACGTTAGACTCCCTTTCGGATTGACGACCTACCTGGCACTGTGGTGAATGCTGTGGGATATATTGGGAGGTCCCGGGTTCGATCCCCGGCGAGTCAATTTGAGAATTTATAATCTATTCCGTGTTTTCTGGTATGGTCAGTGGGAGGCTTCGACCGTGGCTAGTTACCACCTAACGACAAAGACGTGCCGCCAAGCGATTTGGTGTTCCTTTACTATGCTGTGTAGAAACCTATTGGGGGTATGGGTATGTCTGCCATACTAGGTATATGACACAGGTTAGCCCGCTTTCATCTTAGACCTCATCATCATCCAGGAACTACGAGGTGAGATTGCAGTCAAAGGCTAACTTGTTGTGGAACTTAAAACAAAATAGCTATCTTCTGCATTCAAATTCCTCACTCAATCACCTCCGATTTTCTGATATTTTTCCATTTTGTTTTCCACGAGTTTCTAGCCGTCAAATTGATCCTAGAAATTAGAATTAAGTATACCTAGGGACGAGTGGCCTAGTTGTGACAACGCATATCAGTCGATTGCGATTGGTAAGCAACGTTGACCCAAGTCGGTAACTGGATGGGTGACCGAACTTGAAGGTTCAAATTTGGCCTTTTCGTTTCCTCTGTGCCTCGGAGAGCACGTTAAGCCGTCGGTCCTCTTAGTCAAAGGACGTGGGAACCCACCGCATTATTATCCCAAGAAAACTCCTACCATTATGTGATTAATGGAAAGGGGTCATGACCCTCAGTAATGAGGAATACGACGCAAAGAGAGAGAGAAGTATACCTACCTACTGCGACATTTCAAAGTTAGTAAAATCCAGAAGGTTATGGATAGCTTAGCATAATATAGCAATACATAATGCATACCTACGTACGCCTTAGATATTTCGATGTTAATATGTTAGTACGTAACGTTCGTCGTCGTAAAATACGGTAATACCATCAGCGTTGTGTGATCACGGCAAAAGGAACAGACGTCTTCAAGGTACGGGCCTAATCAGTAAATCAAAAACGTTCCATTTTATGCAAAAGGTCATCCCCGAAATGGAAAGTAAGCCGCTGTCTCGTTATAAATTTCCTGTCCGAGATCCAAGGATATTAAAATAAGTATAGGTATATGCGATACTTAAAACTCAGAATAGTTAGAAGTGCGTTCCCGAGGATCAAAGACAAAGTACTTACTCATATGGATATTTTATTCAACACAGTACACTTTTTGGACGTCAACTATACAAAATATAAGACGTGATGGTGATAATTAACAACAATATCTTAAACTAAAGCTACGAGGGTTCCAAACACGCCCTGGTCTGAGAAGAGCCACAACAAACTCATCGAACCTCTGACCACCAGAATAGGAGGCTTAACGTCTAAGCTTAAGGGCGGCCTAAGGATAGCACCGCTTTTTATTCCATTAAATTTTTTGTGAAATATCAGCATTTGTCTTCTTATAGGAGAATCGCGATTTTTGCCTACCAGATTTTTTAAAAATTGCGTTTTCCATCCATTTGAAGGCTAAATTAGCACGTAATGTAAACCAGAACCTTAATAAATCTCATATTGATTTTCTGCGGTACCTTATCAATGGATCAGCTAGATAACTTTTTTATGTGTATTAACTACGTTAGAAGTGATTGTACTCGGAGGTGACTTATGCCCGATGCTGTTATATTAGGTATAACATTATGTTCTGTACTGTATTTATTACTGTACCAAATGTTATTGTAACACATAATATTATGTACATAATACACTAGATGAGTAATTTTTTTTTAAGTCCCACGAGAATTCCTTAAATTTCCGGTATAAAAAGTGGCCTATGTCAGTGCCCCAGGTCAGGTCCTCAACTATACTTAAATGTCACCGTAAGATTGCAAAAACCGTTAGATTGTAATCTAACTAGCGAAATTGTAAACTGCAGTCGACAGATTGTGAACCGTTCAATGTTCAGAGTGTAAATTTTTGAAATATTCCTTGTATTTACGTTTTCTTGTCTCTTTCTTGTATAGGTTAGGGTTCGACATATTATATAAAAAGGTACTTAGGTTTTATCGGGTTAATATATCTAACAGATTACAATCTACCGAAATGCGTTAAATTGTAATCTGTCGACAGTTTACAATTTCCGTAGTTAGATTACAATTTAACGGTTTTTGCAATCTTACGGTGACATACAAAAATCTCGTCGATCCGTTGCTCTGTTGCGACGTGATTGAAGTACAAACCAACAAACAAACACACTTTCGCATTTATGATATTAGTATGAAGTATGATCTATGAATTCTGAATATTTATTAGGTAACCTATCATATTTGACGACCTCCGTCGCACAGTGTGTAGCGTAGTCAGGGCTTCGATCGATGTAGAAATGCCGAACACTAATACAAAAATTATTTATTGTTGAATAGTAAAGCATTCTACTCTAGTGATTCTACGATCGGCGAAATTCTACCATAACAAATAGGTAATTCTATAAAATTTATACTTTTTTGTACTATCCAAAAATTTTGCTGGAATTCGTAATAAGATTACCTACCTGTAATCATGTACCTAAGTATGTATTTAGGGAAATTAAAACTTTGCTACGAATATCAAGAAAACGCTTGTATTTTTAACCGACTTCCAAAAAAGGAGGAGGTTCTCAATTCGGCGCGTAGGTATGTTTTTTTTCCTTTTTTTTATTTTTTAATGTATGTCTGTGCATATCTCCGTGGTTTCTAAACCGATTTGAAAATTTTTTTTTCACTGGTTAGAAGAAGCTCGCGAGGTGGTCCCATAAAAAATTCTGACTCAAAATCCTCAATCCTGATGCTGTAGGTGTACCGTACTACATGAAATCCTCAAAACTAGGGAGTTAGGAAATTTTGATGGTGAATTAATATAGTAGGTATCAAGTCACGTGTATTATACAATACAACTTACAACATTGAGTCCCAACTCCTCAACCCTGATGCTGTAGGGTACAGAACTCCTTCAAAATAGCGATTTAGGATTTTTTTATGATGAATTCATATTGTAGGTGTCAAGCAACGACTTCATACTTAAACCCAAGTCCCAACTCCTCAACCCTGATGCTGCAGGGTACTGCACTCCTAAGGCGTGGGGATTTAGAGTACACTAAAAAGCTGAAAATAAAAAATAAAAACTATTTTTACACACTATGTTGAAGTCGGGCGGGACATAGTGTGTAGAAAGCAAAATTATTTTTTACTTTACAGTGGCTTTGGAAGTCGGTTTTTTGGAAGGATTTTTTTCTGATAAAAGTTTAAAATATAGGTAAGTATATTTTTTTGTAATAAGTGGATTTCATTGTCGTTCAACTTGTGTTTAATAATTAATTAATTAATTCAGTTCCATTTAAAGATTTCTTATTCAAATTATAAGAGAAGTTGAATATACAACGGCTATGAGAGCAGGATGCGGTTTTCAGTAATATGGACCTTAAAGATAAAAATTTACATTTGGAAACCTTGGAACCTTGGAAACCTTAACACTATGTAAAACACCATTGTACTTACATATTCTTCATGTTAGCTTTTGTCTCTAAGAGCTGGAAGCACGAAGAACATGAAGTCAGAAATTTCTAATGAGCGAACTGAATAAACGAAAATTATTCGAAATATTTTAGTCCACGGACATTTTTATTCAAAATATCATCTGTCCATAGTTATTTTAAAAGAAAAACACTGGTAGATATTTGCGGCTTGAATATTATAATTCGCTACGTTCACGTCGCGCGCATATTTGTATCCGAAACGTCAAGACGTGAGTTCAACTTGGACGTCGAAATGAAACTGTAGACTGTGGTTGGCGACGGCAACCGCGAAAACATACACAACTTTATATTGCTTTATACCTATGCTGATGATCTGAAGAACACCATACAATGGCTGCCTGATTCTTATAGATTTCTCGCAATCACAGATTGCATTTTTTTCACAATCATTGTGAACAGAATACGACTTCATTCAGGCTTACAACAAAATGTTATTAATTTCGGAGCTCTAATGGCATGTAATCTAGCCTAGCGCGATAACCAAAAGACATATCCATCACCGGGCACGCTCCTTTAACTTTACTTCACTTATTTTAACGGTGAAGGTAAACATTGTAAGGCCTGAGAAGTGAGAGCTCTTCATATAATCTTCTCAAAGGTGTGTGAAGTTTCAATATTCAAGTACCTAGACTCTAGAGCTAGTCATGATTTCTGATCTAGGTACACAGCGTGCACCTTGATGATCATTGTTCAGAAACAATGACTTCTAACACCAGAGCTGCAAAGGTCAAAGCATTCTTATGCACCGCATTGGGCGGAGCACACAGTTCGTAGAATAGATATAAATTCATTTAAATATTCCAATTCCAAAAGATTATACAAAAGAATTACATGAAAAAATTTATAGTGGTATACATACCTAACATAACATTTGTTCATCAATATTAGTTACGTCGAGTAACAGCTAATGTTGACAACCTTTGTAATGAACTTAGAATATCCACTGTGGTTAGAATCATTAATAATTTCCCTCAGAACTATACAATACAATGGAAAAGGTGAGGAAATGGAAAGTTTTTGAGGTCAGAGGGAAGTACTAGGAAAGCCCGTACTACATAAACGTTTTTTTTTTTTTTTAAAGAAAGCAGAATACCTCCGATATTGGGGTCGGAGACCTTTCTTACAAGTGGTTCGTTTATTTAATTTAGTATTTAATTTTAGACCAAATGGACAACACATAGGTTGGCCATTTTTATCGAAGTAGTTTATCATATTATTATAATACGCATTATACTATCGATCTATATTTCCAACCTATGTTTTGTTCCTTTTGATCGCGTAGTTTGCCCCTTTTTTACAAAACTCAAGGAAGTGTCTTTGATCCAGCTTGCTGGTGATCAGTGACACTAAGTTTTCAGTAGTCACACTCTTGTCAGTTCTCTGTTCTAGTTCGAACCGTGATCTGATGAACTTAGGACAATCCACCAGCAAGTGGATCACTGACTCCCCCCTGCCTGGCTCGCAGTCACAATCTGGGTTATCTTTACATTTGTACTTGTGCAGGTATTCAGCGAAACCTCCATGGCCTGTCAACACCTGCACAAGTATTGGGGTAAGCTCCATTTTTTTAATTGTTTTTTGGGCTGTCGTTATGTCCGGGAAGAATAATTTAGTAGTTTTTGCTTTTTCGCTATTAATATACCTGTCATTCCAAGTTTGGACAGTCTCCAATCGTATCTGTCTTTTTATATATGACACAGGACATTTGTCATAGTCTGGCGCTGTTTTTTTTATATTTTGCTGCTTGCTTCGCCAGCTCGTCTGCTCTTTCATTCCCTTGAACCCCTATGTGCGCTTTTATCCAGAACAGCTTTACTGTCTTGCCATTTTCTTTTGAATGCTTAAGATTCTCTTTTATAGAAAATGCCAGTGGATTATTCACGCCAGTGTTACAGAGGAGTTCAAGAGCTGACCTCGAGTCACTGAGAATGTTGATTTCACGTCCGGTAATTGTGATGGCAGTTTTAGTGGCCTGGTACAGCGCATACATTTCTGCTTGAAACACCGTGCAGAAAGCAGACAGTTTAAACTTTTTTGCCAGTATTTCGTGGTCTTCTTTCCAACAGGATAGTGATGCACCAACCTTTTCCTCTATTCTGCTACCGTCCGTGAATATCAACACTCCTTTGATTTTATGTTTTTCTATGGTTGCCATTTCGAGGTCATGTAAGCATTCGAAAGTGACTTCCATCTCCTGAGCCGGATGTGTCGCTTTGAGATAGCTTACCCTGCCCTCCAATTCGTACGCTTTCAAGATATCCTGGAGCCCACCTCTTTTGCCCACATAGAGCCTCGCCGCTTCCTTGACACGTAGGTCCAGAGGGAGCAGACCCGTCAGGGTTAGCGCTGCGTGCAAGGACACCGTTCTATATGCTTTGCATATTTTTAGCGCGAATCCTCTCTGCACGCGTGTAGGCGATATAAAATAAAACACGGAATAGGTACTTTAAGAAAGACTCGAGGATGTGCGCACTATAGGTAGTTGCCGCGGCCGCGTTCGTGCGGAGACTGCAATACTGTGTGTCAATGCAATAGGCCTATTGTTTAGTGGCTAACGTCCAGGCGCTGCGCGCATTCTCGAAAATTCTTCTTTATTATAAATAAAACTTAAAATATAATTACAACAATAGTTGCGTCGCTTACAATATCTGCCCCCTTAGTGCTAACTTGTTAGTACTATATTATGCATCACCATGGGGGGACAGTAAAGCGACGCGCGTCACCGGCCGACGCAGCGTGCCGGTGCGCGTGCGCACATCTACAATCCTAACTCGCCCGTCTGCGCCTGCGTGGGTCGCACTCACCACACCATGCCGCCAGACGCTACGGTCGAGGCTAGGCTCCACCAAAATTACGTAATCACCCACCTGTAGTGATCTAGTCTCCTGAGTCCATTTCTGACGAGGTAGGAGGGTCGGCAGATACTCGCGGACCCAGCGATTCCAAAACATGTCAGCGAGACGTTGTGCTACGCGCCATCGCTTTCTGAGGCACAGATCATTGTCGTCGTACTTACCAAACGTGGGTCCGTTAGACGATGTACCTATTAAAAAATGATTTGGCGTCAAAGCTTCGGGATAATTAGGGTCTGTGGATACGTGCGTGATAGGCCGACTGTTCACCAGCGCTTCAACTTCTGCTAACAGCGTCACGAGCGTGTCAGGGTGAGGTGCACGATGTTTTAAAATTACCTTCAGTGCCGTTTTTACTGTGCGAATCATACGCTCCCAGGCCCCTCCCATTTCTGGAGCGCCAGGAGGTATGAACCTCCACTCTAGACCTCGGATCGCACCATCTTCTTGCAGAGCGCTGGTGTTCAGCTCTTCCAGACTGCGCTTAAGTTCAGCATCCGCTGCTCTCAGGTTCGTCCCGTTATCGGAGTAAATCACCATCGGCAAACCTCGCCGAGCGGCCATTCTCCTAAGTCCGAGGATCGTTGAGTCAGCTGTAAGATCCTCTGTTAATTCAATATGAATCGCGCGTATGGTAAGACAAGTAAAAATCATACCGTATCGCTTAAGTCTCCTACGACCTACAGTGACTTCGAGTGGCCCAAAAAAGTCGACTCCCGAATAACTGAAGGGCCGTCTATTGTGCTGCAGCCTCGCAGCTGGTAAGTCTGCCATGCGCTGTGGCTGAGGCGCCGCCCGTCTGTAGCGACAGAACAAGCAGCGCGAGCTTATCTTGCGAACAGTCGGTCGAAGCCTCAAAATCCAGTATTGTTGTCGCAACTGATTTACGACAAGCTCGTTAGCGCCATGCAGTGCCTTCTTGTGGTGGTATTCAACTAGCAGTTGAGAGATTCGGTGCTGGCCGTCCAGAATGGCTGGTCTCATAGTAGCTCGTTCCACCCCGCTTACCTTATCGATTCGTCCGCCAACACGTAAGATACCGTCGTCGTCCAAATATGGTGAAATTTGTAGCAATCGGCTGGTACTCGCTAGGGACTTACCTTGTTTTAAGCACGACAGTTCGTTTCCAAATGAGTCAGACTGACACTTTTTTATGAGCAGGTCTTCCGCTTCCTTCATCAGGAAAACGTTAAGTTGAACGTCTTTGCGCTGACATTTTCTTATGAAAAGCAAAACCCTTCCAGTGGCGCGTACAAGAGTGATCCAACTCGAGATGTTATTTTCATTAGGTAAAAACAACACTGAGCAGTCACTACTTACCGTGTGTACAGACCTCTCTTCACACTTAACCTCCTCTGCCAGGTTGGTAAACTTGCGATCCTTCGGCCAGTCCTCTTCAGGACGACGTAAGAAGGAAGGACCTTGAAACCAAGCATCGGAATAAGCAAGCGGTGGAGAGTCTTCTCTCGTAGCTATGTCAGCCGGGTTGATCTTAGTCGGCACGTACCGCCACTCGCACGATTTAGTTAAATCGTCGATTTCGCCCAAACGATGAGCGACGTAAGGTTTATAATTGCGTGGATCACTGCGGATCCATTGCAGTACTGTGCTCGAGTCAGACCAGAAGTAACGTTTAGTAAGTGTCGTCGTATCCCTGTGCTCGCCTTCTATAGTTTTCGCTAAGCGCGCCCCTAAGAGCGCTCCTTGAAGTTCAAGTCTAGGTATAGATACAGGCCGCAGCGGACTAACCCTACTTTTACTAGCGACGAAACATACCAGTACGTGCCCGTCCGAGCGTTTAAATCGCCAGTATATTACAGCCGCGAACGATTTAAGTGAAGCATCGCAAAAAATATGCATTTGTCGCTCTAAAATCTTACAATGCTTACCGGATGACTCATTCGATGCATAACATTCCGTCCATGCGCCCGCGCCGGCATAGTAGCGCGGTATGCGTAGTGCAGCGAGGCGCTTCAGTTCTTGCAGCCAGTTCACCCATGCTGTATGATCGCTAGGTTGGATGCGGCAATTCCAATCGACGCCACTGCGGTGTACATTTTGAAAAAGAATTTTACCTTTTATTATGAAGGGCGATAAAAAACCATGCAAATCATACACAGACATAATAATACTGAGCATTTTTGCTTTAGTAGGCGGTTCGACTCCGTCTAAAATATATTGAACTCGGTCTAAACAAATTTTAAATCCAAACGAATCATCGCTCGTATACCACATCAAACCGAGAGTGCGCTCCATGGTATTATTAGATCCGTGTTTGAACTCGATCGCAGTCGGCGCGAGCGCCTCTGGCGGAATAGTTTCCAGCACTCGTTTGCTATTACTTGACCAGCGTGTTATTTCAAACCCACCTTGCTTATGAATCATCGTGATGTCCCGCACTAATTCTATAGCCTTACTTTCGCTCGCACACGAATGTAAACAATCGTCCATATAGTGATCGTTCACTATTACGTCGACTGCATCGGGATACAAGTCCTGATATTTTAACGCATTTTTATTTTTTATATATTGCGCTATAAAAGGTGAACAGGTGGCGCCAAATATTAAACTTTCCATGGCACATATTTTTAGAGGAGCATCTAAACTAGTTTGCCATAGAAATCTTAAAAAATTTTGATCTTCGCGACGTATTTTTATTTGAAGAAACATTTCTTTTATGTCTCCTATCAAAACAAATGCATGTTCGCGAAATCTTAGCATTATGCCGAGCAACGAATTATAAAGGTCGGGGCCAGTTAATAGAAGATCATTTAGGCATTGACCTTTCACCTTTCCGGCGCAATCGAACACTAACCTGAGTTTGCCTGGTTTATTGGGGTTTTGAACCCCAAAATGCGAGAGATACCATACGTGACTAGTCGAGATTTCTTCATCATCTAGTTCTCGAGCATAGCCGCTAGCGAATAGCTTTTCCATCTCTTGCCGATACCTATCGGCGTACGCGCTGTCCGCTTGGCATTTTTTTAATATGCCACGCAAGCGAGAGCGTGCGTACTCATAGCTGTCAGGCATAGTGAATGTGTCCTTGCAAAAGGGCAATCCTACCTCCCATCGTTGACCTAAATAGCGGGCCGTTGAATCTAATATTTCAACGGCTCTTAAATGTGCCTTATTCTCTCGACGTAAGGTTGAAATTCCTATGGAGTCCAACTCGAACGATTGCTTTATTAAATCGTTTAATTGATCGACTTCGCTATTCACTTTTTTATCGGCGCTGTCGAGAAAGAAGGCATGACCACTTACCGGCGAGTGAGTGCGACCGTAGCAGCCGTGAATAGACCAACCTAGGCGACATTTGGTGGCGTAGGGCTCATTTTTACCACCATGTAATACTTCTAGTGGGGCTAAAAGAAAATAATTGTCCTCCCCTATTAATAGTTTAGGTACAACACATTCCGAACATACAAATGGTTTTATATCTAACAAATGTTTACACTTAAGTTCGTTAACAATAGATAAATTTTGCATTGGTAACTTAAGTTGATTAACTTGTCTAAAAATTACATTATAATAATTGCTATTATCATAGTTAGAGATTTTAACATTGATTTTAGGACAATTCTCTTGGTATACTTCTAGGCCGAAAGCATCTACTATCTTTATCGGTTCGGACTTACAACTACTAACACCTAGTTCTTTCGCCAGCTCTGAGTCCATCATTGACACTGCCGCACCGTCATCGAGTAACGCATAAGCGCTTACACTTTTACCACTAGCACTGCACAAATTGACTTTGACTACCTTTAGCATCACATCACACTTTGCCATGCTCACGGTTTCACGCTGCAGCTCGGGGTCTCCTCTCGGCTCGGCGACGAGGGCCACGGCGGCGCTCGAGGTCGATGACTCCTCCTGGGCCTCGAGCGCCTGCCGGGGCTCTTCGGCAGTTGGCGCTGGGCTTTTTGGCTTTTTAAAGTGTAGCAGTTCACTGTGCGGAAGTCCACAGCTGTCTATACTACAAAGTGGAGCAGAGCATGCGCTTCGGTCGTGCTTCTCAGCTAATAAGCAACCGAAGCAATAGTTGTTTGCTTTTACAAATCGCCAACGTTCTTTCCGCAAGGCTCTTTTGAACATCCTACAGTCTGGCAGTAAATGTATTCCTTTCTTGCAAAATTTACATTTGCTATCTGAGTTAACAGTTAATAGTACTGCGCGAGGTTTACCTTCATGCTTTTTGTCGGTTGTAAGTTCGAGTTTCTTATGTACGACACCCACGACGGATATCATCTCAGCCTCTGTTTGTAAAAATTTTGCTAATAATTCTAATTTAGATACGCCCTTATTGATCCTAGGAAAGGCGTAATCAGTCCACCTTGAAAATATGACACTAGGAAGTTTAGAAACTATTGCAGTGGCCAACTCTGGACTTCTCAAATAATCTTCTTTGTTAAGAGCTCGTAGAATGGATACACAATTATTTACTTTAGTAGAAAAGGTAATTAAATCTTGTTGATAATTGGTCGATAAAGGTGCTAGCTTTTTAATTCTATTTGTTAAATTTTCTATTATTAAATCAGATTGGCCAAACCTGAGTTCCAGCGTCTTGATGATGTGTTCTGGAGATGTGTTGCCGATGAGTAAGTCAGTTACCGCCTCCTTGGCGTCACCTTTTAACGCCCGTCGTAATCTCCAAAGGTTTTCAGACGTTGTGAACTGGCACACACGAGTGGATTCTTCATAGGCACTCTTAAAATGTAGCCACTCCACGCAATCACCGCTGAATGTGGGTAGGTCCCTGGGGGTCGCCAGTCTGGTAAGCAACCGGTCTTCTTTTGTAGAGGGTGAGGCAACCATAATATCCTTCAGTGCCTGGGCCACTTGTAGGAGGCTATCGACCGGCAGTGATGAGGTGAGTAACTGACTTGCAGGTGCCAGCTGTGCCGCCTCCGTCGCCGTCGCTGCTGCCGTCGCTGCTGCCGCCGGTTCCGCCTGCGGAACCTGTGACGGCTGTGCCTGGCTGTGGCTGCGCTCCAACCACTCTTCAACGTTCGAGCGACCACTCTGGTAGGAGTGGCCCTGAAATTTCGCCTCCGCCTCGTCATCAATGGCGGCTATGTCCGCTTCTAATTTTTTATTAATTAGCTCGATCTCAATTTGAGCCTTGGCCCGAGCAGCTTCTAATTCCAGCTGTTTCCGGCGGGCTGTTGAAGACTTTTTCGTAGACGAACATGACATATTGTCGCCTAATTCGCTACGCGGCGTGATGTTACTTTTAACGCGACGCGGTGAATAATTCCCACTATATTCTTGCGCGAGCACGCGCTCCGAAGCGCGTTCAAGTCTTTGATTTAATCTTTCCCGGTTTTTAACCGATATAATAGGTGGCGTATTAAACATCGCTGATTATAGATTTGGCTCGATTGACCACGAAAACGGTTGTAGGCGATATAAAATAAAACACGGAATAGGTACTTTAAGAAAGACTCGAGGATGTGCGCACTATAGGTAGTTGCCGCGGCCGCGTTCGTGCGGAGACTGCAATACTGTGTGTCAATGCAATAGGCCTATTGTTTAGTGGCTAACGTCCAGGCGCTGCGCGCATTCTCGAAAATTCTTCTTTATTATAAATAAAACTTAAAATATAATTACAACAATAGTTGCGTCGCTTACAACGCGTCCCAGCTGTTTCTGCACTAATACTTTATTGGCAGCTGGTGCCCACGCGGCAGCCGCGTAAAGGATCACCGGTTCCACTACTGCCATATATATTGTCTTTATTACCTCAGGATGGAGGCCCCAACTGACTTTTGCGGCTCTTGTCAGCTGCTTGTAAATTCTCTGAACTTTTTTACAAGTGTTTGCGACGTGTGTGTTAAAGGTCATCTTTTTGTCAATAGTGAGCCCTAAAATCTTTATTTCCCGGGACAGGCCGACACCGATCCCACCCATGGTCAGGAGAGGGGAGTCGTACTTCAATTTATTCGTGATCACCATTGCCTTTGTTTTTTGAGGCGCAAATTTCAATTTGTTTCGTACTCCCCACTCTCGTACATAGGCAAGAGCGGCGTTGGCCTGTCTTGAGACCTCCAATCCCGTATTCCCGTCAAAGACGAGTACGACATCGTCCGCGAAAGCCTGGCAATAGTCACCTCGTTGTTCCAGCCCTTTAAGTAGAGGATCCAGGAGTAAATTCCAAAGGATGGGCCCGCCAATCGACCCCTGTACACATCCCTTGGTGGTACCCTTTGTGTATTCTTCTCCACCATAACGAACGGTGACCTTTCTATCACGCAGGTAGCTGTCTAGCGTTCTCCTAATGTTAATCGGGCACCTTTCCTCAGCCAATCGGACTCTTATTGCAGGCCACCATGCGTTGTCAAAGGCTCCCTCTATGTCCAGTGAGATCATTGTTACAATCTTTTTTGCCGCAACTTTTCGGCGTATATAACTCACTAGGTCATAGAGGGAGTCCTCTGTGCTTTTTTGGGGCATGAATCCGTATTGACGAGTACTTATCCTCGGAAAAATATGCCATTTCAGTCTACCTACGATGAGCTTTTCCAATATTTTCCCCATCACTGGCAACAGTCCTATCGGCCTATAAGCTCTGGGGTTTGTATAGTCCTCCTTCCCAGGCTTACGAAGGACTACCACCGTAGCTTCTTTTTAGAGGGTCGGAAAGTGCTCCAACTCCAGACATTTGTTGACCAGTGATAGAAAAAGCTCCGGATCACTGGATATCGCGTGACTGCAGATGTCAGCGGTCAAGCCATCCGAACCCGGAGCCTTTTTCGGGTTGAAGCTCTTTACTACATTTCTAAGTTCCTCCATCGTAAACGGTGGGTCTCGAAGCCCTTCACGATCACAATCGTTCACCCGGTCAGCCGCCTCTCTAATTAGGTTATGCTCCACTGTGTCACTTTCCTTCAGGTCATCTGGGTAGAAGGTCTCAGTTAGTACTCTTGCTGAGTCCCGTAAATCTATCGTCCTTCCATCCTTTTCCAGGGGCAAGTCCTCTTGTCGCTTGGTGGTCAGACTTATCACTCTGTAGATCCCGCCCCATACTCCCTCCCTATCCTGTTTAGCACAGAATCCTTTCCAGCTTTTTATTTGCGCTGCCCTAGCCTCCATCTCATACTTTTCTTTTATTTGCAGGTACTCATCGACGACTTTATTTCTCCGGACCGCAGCTGCAACCCGGATACGACGCTTTCTGGTGAGGACCTCTTTCTTCAGCAACATTAGCTCTTTGGACATCCACGGCAAGGTAAGTTTTTCTTTGGACTTCTTTACTACGACTACATAAACGTTGCAGTAGTACCAAAGGGCTGGAACCGTACAGATACTTACCTCTTCTGAGTGGAAGGATGACAAAAAGCTGGATTCAAGCGGAGCACGACCGCGACCCGCGATTCCTCTCAAGAGAACAATGTCCAGCGTTGCGTCGACCGGTTGACGAGTAAGTATGAATTCAAATAGGTACTAAAACATCATTGACAACCTTGATCTATGGGAGTAACGAACCATGAAATCAATCTAATTGGCACAAAGATGGTCATTTACCAAATAATACCAAATCACTACTTAACTTTAATCATTATTTATATTTTACCAACTCTCCTTCCACGCATCATTGGCGAGGTATATTGTACCCATTTGGTACAAACGCAAGCCATAAAACCAAGAATTGAATTGAATTGTTGTTCGACAACTCCGAGTTATCCGCATTTGTAACGGGCAGTTACGGAACCCTACTCGGCGTGTGGCCTGACACGCACTTGGCCGGTTTTTTTGCCAAGCCAAAGTTTGTTTTGACGAGTCCCATAATATACGGTCTATTAAAGATAGACGAAGAAATGGTGACGGGTGCTTCTAGTTTTTTAAAGTACCTACTTGTAAACTTATTATAATGATAGGTTTTGTGAAGAAAAACTATTCATATATTAATTTCTAGCTGATGCCCGCGACTTCGTCCGCGTGGATTGAGGTTTTTTTGGTTCCCGCGGGAACTCTTTAATTTTCCGAGATAAAAAGTAACCTAAGTATGTGTTATTCCAGACTATAATCTATCTCTGTGTAAAATATCATCCAGATCCGTTCAGCAGTTCTGGTGTGATTGAGTAACAAACATCCATCCATACATTCATCCATCCATCCAATCTTTTATACCTACTAACTTTATATAGATTGATACCTCACTCTGTAATACTCTGTTTTCGGCATATCAACTCAATAAACGTACAAACAGAGAATAAAAAATAATAATCGAAGTTGATTGTCCCGAATGAAACGGCTGCATTGTGACATTGTGTGACACAGTTTGTAAGACCTTTTGCACTTTAACTTGTCTGCAACGTAAAGAGTCTGCACGTCTGGACCATTTCAATGGTGTCATTTAGAAATTTCTCAAAAGCATCTCATGAATGCTGTGACAGATTAGTGAATAGGTTCAACGAGGTCTGCTCCTCAGGTCTGCTCTATAAATGTTTCTTTATTATATGTGCTCTAAAACTAAATCAATATTAAACCAACAGACTGACAGACGAACAAACAGACACACTTTCGCTTTTATAATATTAATTAATAAATTAATTAATATATTTTTTATTATTTTTTTCTGGTTCCTACCTGGTTCAAAGATTATCCATCGCCATTCAGCGTGGCAATGCTGCAAGTTTGATGGGTACCTTTGGCCCAGGGGCAACCAGGGGTGGTCTTTTTGATTAGGGTTTTATTTTTATTTTTAATAGTAGGTATTTAAGAATTTGTTTTAAATTTATTGTATAGTTTGTATAATATTTAGATTTTAGATTAACTTTTAAATTAATTATTAGTGAAACAAACACATTAATTAATATTATCGATGTACCTACCTACACGCATACAATTTGTACGTTACGCTATTGCCTAAATTATCTATTCTGTGTAATAAATTAATGTTTAGTTTGGTTACTTAATACTATATAAATGTATAAACTTGGGATGTTCGTAAGTTTCTACGTTTGGATGTTTGTTACTCCTTTACGCCACAACTACTAAGTTGATTTATCGATACCCCACTTGCCGTAGTCTATCGACTTTTATTTTTTAATTTGTTACATTATGGCTTCTAGAGGGCGCCATTTGGTTTTTCTCAAATTCGGCTTCCACAGTGACAGTCTAATACGGCATAAATTGGTGCAAGAATCATCAAAATCGGTCCACGCGTTTAGTTTAGGCTGTATCTGTCATGTCCTGAAAGGAACATACGAACATATATATGGACTGATGAACACGTCATAACCCTGTTCCTGTGCGTTCCGCAGTCGGGTAAAAATAGGAATTTAGTAAGTTCTTAGTTCACAATAATTAACGTTTGGCGTGACATGAGTTTGGTCCTGAAATCTTACAGTTGAAAAGTTTGTGAGCACGTAAGCTTTTATAGCTGTTGTTAACAAGTAGCTTCTCACTAAAACGCGTGATGTGGTCCTTGCTCGGCGGATAGAACGGCGCGGCGGCGGTAACGATATCGCGTCATTAATAACATGTTTGACGATGAAATTGTGATACGAGTGAAAAACCTGCATATTATCATTGTATACTATAATTACATTAATTGTACCTATTCTGTGCTAATAATATCTCGTTTAAATTAGGTACCTACAATCTGCAATCTGCGCCGGGCAAAGTGCGTCGGTTACGCGTTCGGCGTTTCGCTAAGGTTTTCTGGTGGTTTACTGCGATTTTTTTTCCCTGCAGTCCTTCCATACTCTAGAGAAAACTAGTCATACCCGTAGACGTAGACCGTGAAAAAAATATTGTTCTTACTTTCTTTACTAGCCATCGAAATGGAGGTGCTAAAATTCTACATCAATGTTAGTAGCTCACTAAATATTGACGTAGTAGTCCGTTGCCCACTGCTAAACGTGGGTATGTACCTGTATCTGAATTTTTCGATAGGTTTATCTTCGTATCTTAATATTGACAGTTGGAAATGCAAAAGAAAACTCAATATGTAATTTACGTTTGTTCTGCGGCCTGAAAAATAAATTTCATGTCCTGAATACCTGAATGATGATTGCAATCGTTTTTAAAAATAAATACGCTTGCGCCATCCGAATCTAGGCCACCATTTTAATATTTATAACTCGAACAATTGATCATTTCGAATGCCGTTCAATACAGTTGTTTAAACTCTAACAGGTTATTCAAACTATGCGATTTTTTAAGGTTCTAGAAGGAGATCCACGAGGCCTTACGAAATAATTCCAATATTTATCGAGCGTACCTAATGCTGCATTAGGGTATTGGTCTTTGGTTCGGACTTCGGTCACATCCACGCACTCATCAAATAAATTAAAATAAGCAGCATGCGTTTTATTAAACCATGTACATAATAATAATTAACAGTTCCGCCCGCCCAAAGTATTTTCTTGTTACACAACAATGTCACGATTTATTTAGTTCGATTGAATCATTGAACAACCAATTATATCACAGACGCACGTGTGGCTAGGTGTAGTTCGGTAAGCAACGCGAACGTAGCTAAATGGATAGGTGATTTGGAGACTTTTTTTAGAATTTGGGATTGCTGTTTCTTTCATGCCTTGGAGAGTATGCTAAGCTTAATTGGTACTTAATACCTATAAGAAATTTTATAATCGTAAGACAAACATCGTAGTGGAAAGGTTTTATATCAAGGAAACCCTCTACCACAAACCGAACTTCAGTAGGTACGACTTATTGTTGTTTTCTTGTTTGTAACATGTTTTATTTGTATATTTGTGGTATACAATAACTAACTGATGCCCGCAACTTCGTCCGCGTGGACTGAGATTTTTGTGCTTCTCGCGTTGAACCTACACATTTTTTTTTATTCACTACAATCTAGCCCTTGACTGCGATCTCACCTGATGGTAAGTGATGATGCAGTCTAAGATGGTAGAAGTTATATCAATACCTAAATAACAACTTATACCTGGTATATACTATTGTTTATCTAAAAAGCATTTTGGTGGCATTTGAAGGAAACAAAAAATTGCAACCAAAAGAAAATCTGTCAAGATTTTCTCTTGGTCGCAATTTTTTTTAATTAATTTTGTTTCCTTCAAACGCCACCAAAAAGATATTATTAAATCCTAATCCTAGTGAATTGCTGTTGTCTGTTGAGGAGTTTTGTCCTCTATCTCTGATTATATTTATCAAATCTTCACCAAAATTACTTACCTGATGATACATACCTTCTAATAAAGAAAGATTTATTCAAATCAGTTCAGATTTGACTGAGTTTTGGAGTAAAATCAACAATAAACCCCTATCCTGGAGGAACCTTATTTTCTATCGGGAGAAAAACTATCCTATATATTGACACGGAGTATCAGCTATCGCTATAACAAATTTCATTTAAATCCGTTCATTACTTTTCGCGTGTTGCGCGGCCATACAGGCAGACAGACAGACAAAATTTAAATAAAAATCTGTTTTGGGCTCAGTATCGATAGTAAAGCATACCCCGATTAAAATTTTCAGAATAGGTATATTAAATGTATAGAAATCTTCCAGTTACAGTTTTATTACCCGTTTTTCTACAATTCAAAATCTAAAGAGACCACCTAGGTACATACAGGTCACAATTATTAACCGATTTTCAAAATTTTTTCGCCATTTTGTAGCTAAACTAATACCCAAGTTTTTTTGTTAATTTTTTCTCAAGTCGGGTTTTTTCCGAAATATTTACATTTTAGTAAACAAACACCCCCCAAAAAGACCGACTTTTTACACTTTTCAAAATTCAAAAAATTTTACCAGCCGATTTTCAAAATTCAAACGCTCACACGTCGAGTCTCGATAAATTTCTAAACTTTTGCTACTATTCTCATCTCGATCCTCCCAAAATCCTCGGAGCTATGGCCAAAAATACGTCTCAGGCGATTTGCATCTGATATCAAATTTCAATAGTAAAAAAAACAAATAACTCTCCAGACTAATTATATTAAGTCTGATGATCAGTTTGAGGATCGCCATGCTAATTGATTTATGAGTTCAGAACGATTTAGATATGGACGATAAGTGATGACGGCTCCAGTTTTAATGTTTAGTAAATATTTACGTCTTTCATTACAGCGGCGGCACCGATGCTTAGAGATTGAAGAATGTGCTCTATATTCATTTCATATTTTTTTCTACTAAAGATCCATTTACTGAACGAGCGAAGCGAAGTTCTCTGAGTCTACTTGAGTGAATTTGCACTTGTCCGTCCGACCGTCCGTCAGTGCCTTATAACTTCTGAATAACTGAACGTAATTACTTCTCCAGCCGAGTATGGCTGAAAAAGTTATAAAAATCTTTATTTCTTCGGGCTCTCATAGAAGCGAATGCGAAGTAAAATATTTTTTATAGCGTTACTTATAGGGTTGCGGTATATCATTTTAAAGGTAATTAGGAATAGAGTCCAAAAATATTTCCCCTAATTCATTCATTTTTCCCCTAAAATTGACGAAATGGGGGGCTTCTAAAGTGGAGATTTTCTAACGTCCAAAGTTGACCTCAGAACTCTCATGTTTCTGAAAGGCTGAGCCTGAAACTTGATCAATTATTTGAATTATATCCTGTACTTGAACAACAAATACTAAATATTATAAGAAAACGACATTATTTAATTTTTAATGAGCTTCAGTATTTTTAACAGAACTTCACAATGATGTCAATAGATGGCTCTGTAAAAGTCTAACAAATAATAGACGTTAGCACCATCTTACGTGGAATAAAAAAATAGTCTACCGATAGTACTGATGTCTATGAACGTAAAGAAGAGCATCTTTACGTTACGTACCTATATACATATATATAGTTAAAATTATCTTAATATGGATACCGCGAGGTCTCAGTTCGGGGCGAGCCACTAAGTAGCTAAGGCCTAATTCCATGTAAAGATCTCGTAAATTCAACAAACCCACCCACAGACAGAGAGATTAGCGATACACTTTTAGCTGGATAATGTAATTCATCATCAGCCACTGTGCATCCACTGTTGGACATAGGCCTCTTTCAAGTAGCCCAACGTGCTCTTTCCTTGGTTTTAGTATAATTATTAATAATTAATGTATTAATGTAATTATAATGTAATAATAGCCAAGGAATTACTTTTGACTGCTGAGTTTTTTACAAGATTCATCTGCGTGGATTTAAGTAAATCCATTTAATCTCAACCCATGACCCATCGCAAGCGCAAGTTACTGAGCAGCTCAGAATTAGAAAGGTTTATCCAAATTCCACTATACGCGGGCCAAGTGGCAGACTTCACACAATATCTTTGAGAACATTATAAAGAACTCTCAGGCTTGCTTTCCTCGAGATGTATTCCTTCACCGTGATAGGAAGGTGATATTTATTGTTAAGGCATTTAAGCGGAGTGGAGCGGAGATGTGTTGGGCTGACCAATCGAATTGTTGATCGTGGATGCTATATTTTTTTTAATTTTTTCGAATCACCTGCCGGGAATTGACTTGTTTAGCAGTTTTTTTTTGTAACCACTACAAGTTGGCCCTTGACTGCGATCTCACCTGATGATAAGTGATGATGCAGTCTAAGATAGTAGCGGGCTAACCTGTTAGGGGCATGGCAGTCATAATAAACCCATACCCCTATTCGATTTCTACACGGCATCGTATCGGAACGCTAAATCGCTTGGCGGCACGTCTTTGCCGGTAGGGTGGTAACTAGCCACGGCCGAAGCCTCCCACCATGCCAGACCAGGGAAAATTCAGAAATTATAAATTCCCAAATTGGCCCTGCCGGGGATCGAACCCAGGACCTCCGCACGTTAAGACAACAGCGCTACACACTGCGCCACGGAGGTCGGTAAACATCTCCTCTCCGCCGGCTTCAATGGGCAGGTCCTCTAAGGCCCTGTCCTGCGTCAGCGACAAACGCGAGAGCGCGACTCGATACCATGAGACGCGATAGTATCAAACAGTCTGTCTTCAACCAGTCAGTCAACCTTCACGTTTCCAACGTTGCTGCGTAGATAAGTAAGAGATAAGATAAGATAAGTATGTCATTTCCTTTGGAGTCATATCGCGTCGCGTTGTGTCTCGTCGCTCCCCTAAGACAACTGGAGTGGTACCACTAGGCTATTACCGCTGAAACATTTCATACACACGGCAAAATCTCAAGTATTTCTCGGATAACCAGAATGATGTCAGCATGAGGCGTCTGCAGCAGATGTGCCAAAGAAATGCGTCAGCACGCAGCACTGTACAATCAGCTTATGTGAATTTGGACAGCCTGCAATTTCATTTATCGTGCACATTCGACCATCGACGTCACACGGTAAATTAAGAAATGACGCCGGGCGCCTTATTATTGTAATGTAACAAGTCCTTGAATTATTAAACCATATTATATGACCATTCCAATCCGAAATCTGTATCTTTATTCTGTACTTATAATAAAACTAAATATATCAGGAAAATTCTAATAAGTACATTAGCAAGCCAAATTTTTTTTGCTCTAAAATTATAGTTCACTAGCGGCCCGTCCCGGCTTCGCACGGGTAGACATAAATAGGTACAGATATTTAAGTTATAAGCATGCTAATTAAAACGACCATGAATATGATGTATGACCATATGTAAAAAAGTAGTTATAATGGCGTAACTACAATAGTTAGACGTCATGGTCTCGCGAAGTTTTTTGTAGATATTGATATATTCTATAATATTGTCGAACATTTTTTTGTCCTATCATTAATACTCTTCGCAGCGTATGCGATGAAAGACATTTTATGGCTAATTTTTTTACACCTTCGGTTGGTTTTAATAGGAATTTCTAAAGATTTCTATAGTAATCTAATACTAAATATAGCTGTTACTCAGTGATAATGTGGCTTTCTAATGAAAAAAGAATTATTAAAATCGGTCCAGTACTTTTTGAGTTTAATCGTTACATACAAAAATACAAAAATACAAATCTTTCCTCTTTATAATTCGGGTACTATTCTTACAGCGATTTGTGGTTTGCATTTTTATATGTTGGCATTTGGTACTAGTATTTGTATTTAATCGGTACTTTGAGGTACTGCCTCGTTGGTCTAGTGGTTGGCATGTTCGACTGCGGCCAACGAGGTCCCGGGGTCGAGTCGGGCCATAATTGAGTATTGGGTTTTTCTGACTAGAAATTCTCAGTATTAGCCCGGCCCGGAGTTCGGAAGTTGGCGGTGTTTCACCCCCGTACCTCGGAGAGAACTAACATGATAATAATCGTTACAGCCCACCAACCCGCATTGGACTTTGGAGCAGCGTGGTGGGTCTAAGCTCTAAGTCCCTCTCTCCTATGAGAGCGGAGGCCTGTGCCCAGCAGTGGGACGTTAATGGGCTGTAGTGGTGGTGGTGGTGGTACTTTGAGGTAAGTAGCATAAGCGGGGAAAATATTTTACGAATATTGTGCAAACTAATAGAAATACCTTGGTCATATCCTGACATAACCTTTACGCTTGAGAGTTCTTCATAATGTTCTCAAAAGGTGTGTGAAGCCTGCCAATCCGCATGTTGCCAGCGTAGTGGAATATTGGCCAAACCCTTCTCGTTCTGAGAAATGGCTCATGACCTTGTGGCACGGTGATGGGTCGAAATGAAAATACATACTTACGTACCTAACCACCTATCCAATGCATTTAGGTAGACATAAAGTAATAAGTAACACTAGACGCATTCTATTGTCTCATACACCGTAGGTCCTAATATTATACATCAATGGATGTCTCTTATAATATAATATCTATGCTTAAATGCTTAAAGCTTTATGAGCGACGTCATGTTCTCAACCTACAGAATTTTGTTACCACGCGATTACTCCGCCAATTATGAATCAATTCGGATGATTCTTTTTTTGTTTGATAGATCACACTTCAGAGGTGGCTCCATATAAATTTGGTGAAGATCTGAAGAATATCTTCGGACATGGAGAACGGAACTCCTCAATGAATAAGAGTAAATTGCTCGCGATCAGTGTAATAGCTTAGTAAACAATAGGTTTTTAACCAGACATCGATACTAATACAATAAATGCGAAAGTGTGTCTGTCTGTCTGCTACGCTTTTACGGCCCATCTGTGCAACCGATTTTGATTAAATTTGGTACAGAGATAGGTTGTATCCCGAAAAATTCAAAGGTTCCCGAGGGAATCAAAAACCTTAATCCACGCGGACGAAGTCGCGGTCATAATCTAGTAGCACATTATTTTAATACGTGACCACTAAAAATTGTGAAATAAAATAAAAATAAAAACCGACTTCAATAACCACAAACTTGTCCACTTGTCTCGATTGGTAGCATTGCGGGATCACTCTACCACAGCTTTCTGGGTCACAGTTTTTATTAGGTCTGTCCATCGAGTAGGTGAACGTCCTCTGGCTCGCTTTTCTTCCACATGACTCTGTACCACCAGGCGCTCAACTGACCCTTCATTTCTGGAGATGTGGCCAAATAACTTCAGAATTCGCAATTACACATTCGACGATAGCCTTTCTTTTATCTTAAATTACAAGATTGCATGCATCTGACTCTGATGCATCATATTGTATTTGCAGATATCTGACGCAAGATATTCAAGTTAGAATTAAATGACCTACATTACTTCAGAAAATCCTTACTGAAACTTGACTCAGCTAGGAGTACAGATTTACATACTTAAAGGTAAGTACACTAGATGATGCCCGCGATGATGGCCGGGAAAGCGTAGCAGACAGACAGATAGACAGACAGACAGACACACTTTCACATTTATAATATTAGTATGGAATTAGTATGGATATGAAAATATGGATACCTAGCGATCCTTCATTAAGCTATGCCTCCGTCGGACAAACTTATTAAACCAAACTTAACTTATTAACTTAAACGAGCAGAAACATTATCTGGAGAAAGTTCCAATTTAATAAGACTGCTAGTGCCGTGTGTTGGACGAAAATAAAATATAAATATCGGATTTCAATTACCCTTATCGCACGCCATCTTTCTTTTCTCGCTTTCTTTTGTCCTTAATTTAAGTCTCAACTGTTGTAACTCCCGTAAACATGATTAAAAGCCGACATCAGCTTTTATTTTTTATATTCATAAAATGCTTCAAATATGTTCATAGATTTTTATCCTAGGACGGATATGACCATGGTAATACAACTTCCTTGCCTTTATATCTTTCGAATTGTTTTCCGAGAACTCCTTATCAAACACCGAGCAGCCTGTGGTATCAAACATATTATTATCTTTCGGCTTTTGTAAACAAAGGCGATGAGCTGTTGAGGTCGGTATTTATTTTTTCTATGAGGTCGTCACCGTGGAAGGTGCCAGAGGTCGAGGAACGTTGCTTACGCGATGGACCGACCAAGTTAAATCAGCTGTGTTAATAATTGGTAAGTAATTTATTCATAACTCGATGATGCCCGCGACTCCGTCTGCGTGGGTTAAGGTTTTTTGGTTCCCGCGGGAACTTCTTAATTTTCCGGGATATAAACCGGGTAGCTTATGTGCTATTCCAGACTATAATTTATCTCTGTGTCAAATTTCATCCAGATCCATTCAGCTGTTGGGGCGTGATTGAGTAACAAACATCCATCCATACATCCATACATCCAAACTTTCGCATTTATAATACTAGATGATTCCCGCGAAGTCCGCGTGGATTAAGATTTTTGATTCCTGCGGGAACTCTTTAATTTTCCGGGATAAAAAGTCTAAGCCTATGTCCTTCCCTGGGATACCATTTACCTCTGTACCAAATTTCATCAAAATCGGTTGAACAGATGAAACGTGAAAGCGTAGCAGACAGACAGACAGACACACTTTCGCATTTATAATATTAGTATGGATCACAGATCACGGAAACAAGGTTTCCTTGTTTCCGTGATCTGTGGTATGGATTATTGGTTTTCATTGTTTCATTCAATTATTGGAATCAGCACTGGTGTTAATCATGCATTAGTGCACGCTGTCTGCTAGCACAGAGCCGAATGTTTGTAAGGCGAATCACGTCATCTAACCCAAAACACATCACGGTCATGATGACCGGCCATGAGCTGTACGCGGAAAAAATTCAAAAATCAACTTAAGTAATGTATATCTTTATCTTCTCCCTTTTTTGATTGAATGTAAGCATAGATATAATATAAAGAACCTAGGTACCTCCCTAAAATCACCTAAACCTAAAATAAACTAATATTATGCGCTTGATACGCATCAAGGTGCAAGCACTTCCTCAACCAACTCACCAACCAGCAAATGATGTATTATTAGCTCTTCATCTGTAACTAGCTAACTGATTATAATTATGTAAAGCTATAGGTATGTAGTATTGAGCAGATGTGGGAAAAATCTGTTCTTATATTAATTCTTTTTAATATCACATAGATTGATGTCTAACTCGGTAAATAATATTCGGCATATTATCAATGGGGAGGGACACTGCCAATTTATCCCGCTAGGTGTCCCATCGTCGCTGGTGTTGTTTACCTGTCAAACACCGTATTATATTTTTACGCGTTATTTTAATTTTTTTAGATTAATTCATTATAATGCCTAAATGTTGTGCAATCAAATGTGATAATAAAGGCGCACACCGTAAACATCCGCAAAAGAGCGTCACTGCAATAGCACAAAAGGCGCAGCGGACACAAGTTCAATCTTCGCAGGAAATCTCAGGGGTAAGCGGAAGAACATCAGTAGAGAGAGAAAAGACTCCACAACCTCTAAAACAGGTTAATATAATAGGTTAGCCCGCTGCCATCTTAGACTGCTTCATCACTTCATCAGGTGAGATCGCAGTCAAGGGCTAACTTGTAGTGGTTTTCCTGCTGATGAGGAAAGAAGATGACTATGGTACAAAGCCTTGCGCCAACAAAATTGGAAACCCAGATCACCGGCTAGGCTATGTAGTGCTTACTATAGACCTGACGAATGACGATCTTTATGGCAAGAGCACATACACTGGTTTTTTCCCCAGATTTAATTAAAATAGGACGCTACCTCAAATATGCACGCAAATGAACCTGACAGTTATCAGCGAGGGTGGCGCCATCTGAGATTAGCTTTGCCTGTCCCTCCCCATTCAATAAACGTCCAAACAGAGAATTTAAAAAAACGTGTGCTGTTGATAAAGTTCACCAGGTAGGAACGAAGTTCCTTAATACCTACATAAATATTAATTTCAAGTTCTAGTCGAGGTAAAAAGAAAATTCACAACAGATTGCGAACCGTTCAATGTTGTGAGTGTCTGATTTTTGAAATATTCATTACTTACACTTTATTACATTATTTACACTTTCTTGTCTCTTTTTTGTAGGCTAGGTTAGGGTTCGACATAAGAATCAGGTACTCAGGTCACTTAGGTTTTATCGGGTTAATGTACCTACCTAACAGATTACAATCTATTGAAAAATAATTCGTTAAATTGTAATCCGTCGACAGTTTACAATTTCGGTAATTAGATTACAATCTAACGATTTTTGCAATCTTATGGTTATACACACGTTATACACTTCACAATGCAGTTCACGGTAGGTATACCTTATGCATTTCACAGAGACCAACCGTCTACTTACAAGGTTTACATATAAAATATAAATATACTACATTCATAATTAAACTTTAATCCTCTAGTCTCTAGTGTTATGGTTTAATTTCGAAAAACTATACATAAAAATCTTCTCCAAGCATTTTCTTACGGACATTTTTTGCCGGCTAGGGTATCCCTCCGCATCGTCCCCAAATGGAACTTCGCTTAATTCAGTTTGACAAAACTCATCCCAAGATTTTACCTTTACCGAGTGTTTACCAAGTCTAATAAAATACTTCTGAATCAAGTCTAGATAGTCCTATTAAAATTTCAAAGTTACCACAGAGAAAGAAATACTTGATTTGGTTGTTTTACTATTATAAATGCGAAAGTATGATGGATGGGTATTTGTTACTTACTCGCGTCAGAACGGCTGGACGAATCTGGATGAAATTTGGCACAGAGATAGACAGACTGGAATAACACATACCTACTCTAGTCTCTACTCTTTATGCCAGAAAATTAAAAAGTTCCTGCGGGAACCAAGAAACCCACGCGGATGAAGTCGCGGGCAGCAGCTAATGTTTCTTAAACTTAAATGTTTGTTTTTGTTGTTTGTACAGGTTTCTTTTTTATTTAACTAACTAGTTGGTCTTATTTATTTCAGGTTCGGGCGGCAAATGTGCAAAAATTTGCAAGTCCGCCTAAACCAACAAGTTAGCAAATAATTGTATATACTATTTAAGCCTAAAATGGCGATTTTGACTTTAGAAGGTTAGATAGTAACTACTAACTGCATAATATTATTTATGTAAGAGTCTGCCTAGTGAAAGCAGAGAGTAATTTTATTTTTGCGTTTTAGACGCTGGCAGCATTGGGGCCGTACAAAACTAGACAAAGACAAGAATCAGAGCATTGAAACTAAATACGAAAAAATTTCGAAAAAATATATTTTATTTAGAAAAACACATTACAAGTTGAATAATTCAAAATCCAACTCCACTCCAATCCGTGACGATCGGTCAATAAAATCACTCCAGCTTTTGTTGATTCTTAAAAAAATCTTCTTCAAAATTTTTCAAGAATTGATTAACCGATTTTCAAAATTCTAACTCGAATGCACTTCCCGCTTGCATCCGCATCATTTAACACCATTACCATGACGATCGGTCAATAGTCATAGTAGCTACATCAGTTTTTATATACGGAAATACCCGTTTTTCTACAATTCCAAATCTAAAGGGACCACCTTAAACAAACTAATACACTAGGAATCTTTTTTCCGAAATATTTACAATTTCATTAAACACCCCCGAAAAAACCCGTCCTTTTTTTCATTTAAAAAAAATGTTACCAGCCTATTTTCAAAATTTAAATGCTCACACGTGTCTCGATAAATTCCTCAACTTTTGGTACTATTCTCATCTTGATCCTCCCAAAATCCTCGGAGCTATGGCCAAAAATACGTCTCAAGCGATTTGCATCTGATAACCATTTTCAATGGTAAAAAAAATTACATTGGGGGATACTCAACCAATTTCTGTTATTTAGTATTATATCTATTTAGTACAATAGCGGAAGAAAAGAAAATACTAATCACATAATGTATTTATTTTCATTAACTTTTGAAATATTACAATTTCTTTAAAAATAAATACAATTCTTTATTCTTTATTATTATAAAAACATGCCAGGGAAGACTTTACAGTTGCCCAATTCGTCTCCCCTGGCTACATAATTACCTAAAACTACAACAACAATTACAAATTAAACTAAGAAATTATAAATTAAATTAAGTAATTAAATTAATTAAGTTAATTCTTAGTACCTATATTATTTAAAACAACTATAATTAAAAAAATACAAATAGGTATGTATTGCATTTTTAAATCTTTAAATACCTATATTATGTTCGTTTGGTATACCTAACCCAATCCAGATGCTATTAGGATAATAAAAAATGTAGGTTTATCTCTTTTCCTCTTATGATATCCGTCACTCGAGAGAAAAGGACAGAATGCTGTCATCCTAAATAGTATATCTGGGTATGATAATACAGTGCAAATTTAAGATTTCTACAATACAAACTATCGTAAGCAGGCTACATTCGAACTGCGAAAACATACGCATTTGCGAATAAAATCCGCGCGGAAAAAATCTCTGGTATTTACGCTGTGCGGTAAGAATTATACTTAATCAAGCGAATATTTTGATGCATGGAGATGCATGACGGTCACCGCATTCGCAATGCGGAGTAGGTGAAATCCGTACGCAAAATATAAATCATCATTCTCAACCGATAGACGTCCACTACTGCATATAGGCCTCTTGCAAAGATTTCCACACGCCTCCGTCCTCCGCCGCGTGGATCATGCGGCTCCACGGTTTTTCTATGTGCGGCTCCCTGCGACTCTCCTGATGTTGTCTGTCCAGCGAGTAGGGGATAATATGCCAACGCTAAATAAAATTCACGCGAATGTTTTTCGCAGTGCGAACGTAGCCTGATTTTTTTCCAAGGCGGAATAGGTATATTATAAAAACCGCTGCTAGTTATTTTAATCTACCAATATTTATATATCTATGTACAATATGGTTTACTTTTAATTTAAATCATACTCGTACCATAGCGACGCATTCCATAAATTACATTTAAAATGTTATTCTAAAAAATAAACTGTTTGTAAAGTCTAAAAACTATGATTTTAATGAGATAAATACAGTTATCATATAAAAATACATGTCATACTATATTTTATTCATAAGTCATAACTAAGACTAGTGTGGTTGACAGTGCTAGTTTTGTTTTCATATAAACATATGAATTTACCTGATGAATGATATTTACCTAATAATGTGTAGTACCTAGTGATGATACGTATTTCTTAAAGCACTAAGCAGAAACGATTGAATCATAAATGTGTTGAGACTACGGTCAGACCAATAGACTGTCAATTTAACTAATCAGTATTTTTCCACGCATCTCCTCCCCACTTCATACTTGCTCATCGAGCAAGTTGTAGAGCCTGTATCGTTGAGACCTCACTCTAGTCACTCTAGAGCAACATAGTGCAACATTGTTGCATACCACAGAGTTGCAAGCTACCAAAATTAATTAAAATGTAGCAAGAATCTTTCTAAAGCACGATGTTAATGATACAGACGACATAAAATATCGCATGATGCTTAAACCACAAAATGTTATTGCATGCCCTATTGTCGCATGTCGTTGCCGCGGCGTAAAACAGCCTTTAGTACAGTTTTTCATGTGTCAATAACGTTGAAAAGTTTTAGAATGTCGAAACATTTGAGTAAGTAAAGGACCAAAATTCCAAGTTGTAGGTAGTCACTTTTAAAAAAAAACTTTGACATGTTCAGTTAAGGTCAAGTTCTACCGGATTTCATATTATCTCAAAGTTTAGTTTTACTTTAGAATCGTAACATTTCGACTCTAGACACTCGAAAACTATCTATCTACGTAATTTAGATGTGTCTCATGTGTGTGTCGTTCTATGCTTTCTGTCGTTATTGGTTAAACATGCTCGAATTTACTTGTATTCAAATTATTAAAAATGTCAAACTCTCTGCAAGCTCTTATGTAAAGAGCTAGAAAATACACTTTGGAATCATACCCATGTCAGGAAGTTGGTACTTGAAAAGTATCAAAACTGTCCGACTATGAAAATATGATTTATTTTTAATTCCTTTTCTTATAGCAAAGTAATTATTGCTTTATAAAACAACGTGAGACCTTCTACTTGGTCGTAAAAGTTATTCAAACACCTAATAAATAATTTTATATCTAAAATCGGTAAATGGCAGTTATTTAGCAATTAACTGGATTAATTTCATATGTTATGTCTAAGTTTCATTTTAAAATTAAATTAAATTTAAACTCATTGTTTTAAAATCACTTAATTACAAATCAAATAATAATTAAGTATTATATGAATTCCTAGTTTTTAACTTTTATAGTGAACTTAGTTTTCGTTTCTTTAGCATTTAATTATTTATTATATTATAATCATAAATCTACTAGGTACTTATTACTTATACTTATTTTAATAACATGACACAATTTTGATTTCAACAATAATACTGCTCATCAAAACACATCTAGGTATACTAATTCATAAATGCGAAAGTTTGGATGGATACATGTCTGTAACTCAATCACGCCAGAACTACTGAATGGATCTGGATGGAATTTTGGCACAGAGATTTACTTTTTATTCCGGAAAATTCCCGCGGGAACCAAAAAACCCAATCCATGCAGACAAAGTCGCGGGTATTAGCTATTTATATTATACTAGCTGACTTCGTCCGCGTGAATTGAAGTTTTTAGGTTCCCGCGGGAACGTTTTCATTTTCTGGGATAAAAAAGCCTATGTGTAATTCCTGACTATAATCTATCTCTGTGCCAAATTTCATCAAGATCCGTTTAGCCGTTCTGGCATGATTGAGTAACAAACATCCATCCAAACTTTCTCATTTATAATATTAGTATAAATAACATTATAATTTTTGCATATTTACTTATGACATAAACATGCATTTTTTTAAATACCATTAACTATTCTCACAGATGCAATATACTTACCACTCTTCATTATCAAAATACGTCTCGAAACACAGTAATTAAGGTAGTGTAATATTCATGCATTCAAATACTCCATCTCAGAAGCGGTTGGTTCTGTAGTATTGTATTTTTGAGATCCAATGATACATAGGTTGTAACACCTGCATGCTAAGTAGAACATGATAATATACTCAGTAACTTGCGTACCGACGTGCACAAATGGGTATTTGACTACTATTCAAATCAATTATTTTTTAGTGATTATTAAATAGAGGATCTCCCAGAAGTCGTAATATCCTCGTCCCCTGATAGTTTTGTGTTGAATAACCATTTTGAACAATCGATTAAAGTAAAAAAGTGCTTCGAACTTTAATGACGTCACATTTCAGAATCTATATATATAAAAATGAAACCCGTTTTCCTTGGTCACGGCATCACGCGTGAATGGCTGGACCGATTTCACTAATTCTTTTTTTGATGTATTTGTTATTATTAGGAGAAGGTTCTAACGGAAAAAAATATTAAGAAAATCTCTCAGAAATATTGAAAAATATACATTTAATTTTGCATAGATACTAAGGCGGTACGAAGTTCGCCGGGTCAGCTAGTTTCATATAAATCCCATACTTAGGACGCGTTTTGACGTTTGAAAAAAAGTTGCTGATTTGACTGTTTGTCAATAGATAATACTCAATTGTTTATAATACAGTCGTCGCTCTATGTCCAGCGCTTTAGTTTTACCTTCAGAGCGTGCTTTTGTGCGAACGTTACTGTAATAATCATCACATATCAATTTAATCTATGTGCGTGGTACGAAGGAACTGTCGCTTTATATAATGACGGTGTATAAGCAAATCGTAATCATTTGAGAGCTTAAAACGTATTACTTGAACAGTTTAAGAAGCTCATATACATGCTTTTTGACGTGCAGGCATCTATGAACTCCTTAAATAGTTTAATTTATACGTTTGACGTACGTTTACTGTCCTACACAATCGGGGGGCTGATCTCGCACCTCGTGGACTACAGTTGGGCTCGACATTCGAATTAGCAACAAGTGACTGATATAAAAATCCGGCTAATTATATCTCTATATTATCATTAGATTATTCGATTTCTGTGAACTCTATGGAAAATTTCTTGTACTATTCAACAAAATCCACCCCCTATTGGTCTTAATCAGCTTACTGACCACACAAAGGGGTGTGATTAGAAAGTTCGTTCGATGTTATGTTTTCTTGTACGCTTGAGTGACTTCGCTCCATGCAGCGACCACGAATGACTCGATGTCCGACTCATTCTCGCCTCTAGCGATACGGAAGTAACCGTTCTCACCCCAATCGCAGCCCCAGCTATTGGCGATAATCTGTAAACAAGCATAGGTAGCATTATAAATAAATGAAATAAAAATAAAAATCATTTAATTCGACCATTTAAAGATCATAAAATTTTGTTAGTAAGAAACACACACAATAACCTAATGTTAGTAAATCTAAAAACTACCTAATCCTAAAACCTTATCTAAGACAGCCTTGATTTGTCAGCACGTGAACCATATGACAATGGTTCAGGTACTGACAATCAAACCTGTCAGCAAATGCCCTCAGGATGCCATTGGAGCTAGCCCGAACCCTGCGAACCAGGGATGTGTACCGTTTGCGCATGGTAGTGTAGAAACACTCCACACGCGCATCGGCAAACATCCCCGACGCACTGCAGTATCTAGGCAGACCCATTAGCATCCTGAATGCATTATTATACTGTACACGCAGGGCACTATACTGTTTTTGCGTGTAGTCGATCCACAGGCTGCTCGTGTAGAAAGAGGTGCAGTAAGCTCTGAAGACCGTTACTTTAACAGAGGCGGAACAACGAGCAAACCTGCGTGCAATCATGTTCGCCCTGACAGACAATGCCCTGCGCTCTCTCTCTATATCAGCATCATCTTTCAGGTCAAAGGATACCACATGACCCAGATATTTAAACTGAAACACCCTTTTTAACGGTGTACCGTATAGCCTAATGGGTGGTACAGTTGCGGGCAAGGATTTTCCTTTGGCCTGAAAGACCATGCATTCACTTTTTTTGACGTTGTACGTCAAGCCGTGTCTAAGAGCATAATTTTCACATATGCCTAACAGTTTTGTTAAGCCACAAACAGATGCACTCAGCAATACCATGTCGTCTGCGTAACTGATGTTGTTGAAACATACTCCATCAATATGACAACCGACATGAGTGGTACTGAGTGCCTCTAACAGCGCATTGACATAAAGGTTGAAGAGCTTAGGGGAAGTTAAACCCCCCTGTCGAACCCCGCACTCCAACCTATATGGCTGCGAATACGTTTCGAACCATCGCACGACATTGAACTGATTTCGATACCAATATTTGAAGATCCTGGTAACTTCTTCGGGCAGTCCAGTATTTATCAATTATGATATTATTATGATATTTTACTTTAAAAAAACAAATAAATAAATAAATAAAATCTTTATTTGGAATTATCAGACACAGTGAAGATACAAACACAAACTTACTACTAGAAAAGAAAAAAGAAAAACCTAACTTATGAACTAGACTGTGACAAAATAATTCCAAAAAGGGCATCGGCTCAGCGTAATGCTGTTGTGTAAATACACCATAACAGCGCTGATTTTCAGCCGATCCCTAAAAAAGAGTTTTCGACATCCCGGACCGGCCCGGGCCGCCCGCTGACCTAACATCGCTAATAATTGATTAACAAGCCGTACATACAACATATGTGTCGTGGGATACCCGACAGAAGCTTAGAAGCACGTTTTTCATTCATATTCACGACTGCGGAACGCACAGGGTTATTTTCCGCTTCAAGTTAGCCGTTGACTGCGATCTCACCTGAAGACGTGGCTGTCTGTGATAGTAGCGGTATAACCTAGTATGGTAGTTATTATATGTTAGTGTATTAAATATATACCTATACCCTTAATCCTAAAATCACTTAGCGACAGGTAAGTAACTAGCCACGGCCGAAGCCTTCCACTAGACCAGACCAGAGACAACTAAGAGATCATAAATTGCTTCTGCCGAGGATCGAACCTGGGTTCTCGTTCTTAAAAACACCACATTTTTTTACAAAACACGACAATGGTGCACGCGCTGGCCAGGCGCGTGCACCATTGTCGTGTGTGAGATGAGACCAATGTGAGATTTGTCCAGACCTAAACAGCTGTTCTTTCGTTTGTTTCTCTTTTTACGAGAAATCCAGAACCGTAAGTTTACTCACTATCTTCACTTTATTACTTTCGCCTTCAGGCTCTGTTATTTTCAACTTTAAGAAATGCGAAGAATTTAAACCAAAGTTACCCAATATTTATCGCCCCGATCTTCACCCCAGCCAGTGATGCGGACGCTGTGCAAGTCCGGCTTCATGTTGTTGTTGCCGTAACGACTGTGCCGGTAGATGCCGTCATGGTAATGGAAGAAGTCCTGATGGACCTTCATCACCGCTGGAAATATTAAAGAGACACTCGTAGGTAAGACCGCAGACATCTTACTTCTTACTAATATTATAAATGCGAAAGTTTGGATGTATGGATGTCGGTATGGATGTTTGTTACTCAATCACGCCCCAACGGCTGAACGGATCTGGATGAAATTTGGCACAGAGATAGATTATAGTCTGGAATAACACATAGGCTACTTTTTATCCCGGAAAATTAAAGAGTTCCCGCGGGAACCACAAAACCTCGATCCACGCGTACGAAGTCGCGGGCGTCAGCTAGTATTATATATTGTGTAACCGGGCCCAAAACGATCATTTTACGAAAGTATATCTTGACCTCGGACAATCACCCAAATGTTATCTAAAGATAATGATCAATGATAATAGTGATAATCTTGATAAAGTTTAATGCCTCACCGTGCCCGCTCGGATTCTATTAGATAATAATATTTAAGGCTGTGCTATCCTGGAGCAACAAAATGCGACAACGCTGCATGCTACAAACGGAAACATTAAAGCGCAAAACACACAGCGGGGAGCAGGCGCGGGTCGGGCGCGTGGCGGGTGTCGCTGTGTGATGTCGTACATATAAATACAAGGAATCCAACCAGCCGCGCACCCGACCCCGATCCGCACCCGACCCGCGCCCGCTCCCTGTCTGTTTTGCCCTGATTGCTGCGACCTAAAGCAGCATGTGGCATTCTGTAATGCCCAGCCGAGATAGCATCTTGCTATTATGCGACGCTGGCATGCCACAATGTTGCACTATGTTGCTCCGAAGTTATGAAGCTTAATAATAGCTGAAGTATAGGTATTTATAAGTCGCATCGACAAAATCGTTGTCGACGTTTGCGCTGAAACGCAACCTAACGCCGACTAAAGCCGATTGTGAACACCAATGATACAGACCTTACTGGTAGACGTTAAGTTTGAAAACAGAAGAACAACAGACACTCGTGCTGTCTTAGATCTATCGTGCTCGAACTTCGAACATGGCGCGTAGGAAACAACCAATAGCAAAGGGACGCGCGATAGTTTGGCTGATATATTTTCGCGCCTTTCAAAAATTAGATTTCACCACAAGTAAAGTACACTCTTGCCACTCTTTAGCCTGAGATCGCCCGATGGCGTGTCCTGCTGGAAGCGCTTCCGGAAGGACTGGTTTTCGTCCTGCCGGAAGACTACTGCACGTCTTGCTGGAAGGACGCGATTTTATTTGGTCCTTCTGGCAGAAATAAGCTTTTTTTTCATCTAAATTTGAACTTTGTGCGATATACCATTACGGTATTGTGATCGAAAAAAGCTGCGTCCTTCCGGAAGGACTTAAGTCCTGCTAGCAGAACGCCGGGCGATCTAAGAATTTAGCGATACAAATTTAATAATACAAAGGAGTACGGTAATATTCATTAACTTACCGTGTACTGGTCCAGAAGTCATTATTTCATACATGATGTCGGTTTCATTCTTAATCCTGTACAGTGGTCCGACCCTGTATCTTTCGGTCCGAGCTGCCACCACAGGCCGGCAACCGTGCTTGACCAAGTCATCTCTTTTAGCGAACTTGCATTGGCCAACCTTCGCCTTATAAGGTAAGCATTCTTCGTCCACAAGCCTAAAAAAATGACTGGCACCTTAGCATGAAAGTAACTGTGGTTATCATATTCAGGCAGCCATTAGTATATTGTGTGCCGAAGTCTGAAATCGTGTTTCATCCAGCGGCACACAATATTATTCATATAACCTGCATTGAAAGTGCGAGTCTTATTAAAATTGTATTTCTTATTTATTTTAGTTGCCAGGTTGTTGTTTACAATAATGATATCTGTCAGTTTAGTTGATGGTTAAAATGACAAATATAAAGGTTTGAAATAAACAAAAGATACTCTGAAAAAAGAAAAGAAAAAAAGAAAAGAAAAGAAGAAGAAGAAGATACTCTGACAGGATTAGAAAGAGGGCTGCTATTTTCTGCCCTAGAGCACAAAGCGACGGTTTTCTACCCGCTGAATGACGTATTCGTCATTCGGGTGGCTCAACAGGCATTGAAACCCGCATTTTCAAAAATTCCCGCATTATATGAAAAGACAGTTGCGACAATAAGGTGATTTGCTGTTCCGTGATTGTTTTCGTCACTCTGTATCTACTTGGCAAATTACGTTGTATGATGAGTGACGATGCCGTCTAAGATGGAAGCGTGCTAAACTAGAAAGGGTATGGCAGTTTTATTAACCCTATACCCTGATTGGTTTGTACTTGTTTGCAATGCTAAATCGTTTTGGGGTTGGGTTGGCCATAACCACACCCGCCTCAACAAACCAATTTACTTTCCAAATTGAGCCTCTGGGCAATGAATCCAAGAAACTCCCAAATAAATGATCACTAGGGATAATATTACACCATGATGTAATAAAGAACTTTTATTAAAAAAAATTGGTTTTACCCAAATAGTTTAGCGTAATTCCATGCTATGTCAATGTGACCGCCATTGCAACCTTGTTGTTCCTTGTTGCACGACAGCAGGATCTGGGGACTGAGCACTACCTTCTCAGCACCGTTGGATTGAATTGCAAATCTGAAAGTGTGATGCCAAATTTGAAATTACTATATTGTAAGTTCATCTGTTTCTTTTAAAAGTAAAATAGTGGATAGTGAAGAAGTTATCTCTGCAAGATATCTGTATTCTGGGTTTACGGTACGGTCGAGCTGGTATGACGATGGAAGCTAGGGGAATTTAAGAGACCTCTATATTGGGTAAGCAGGTGTTTATTCTCTTAGTTATATTAGAAAAGTAACTTAGAAAAGAAAAGTAAGTAGGTACATTGCTTGCATCTCACTATTCCTAATAAGAAGAATGTATAGACAAAAGCACTCAAGCTAAAAATACTCTCGCTATAACAAAAGTGCGAGTCTCTAAATCTTTCTTGAAGGTTTTTAATGCTGAAAAGTAAGGAAGTACCTACCTGCTCATTATCTTTCACTTTGAGCAAACTTAGGTACAGGAGAATGATGCAAGAAATAAAATGGCATGCTGACCTAGAATAGGTCTGTGGACTATGACAGATACAGTACTTTGTTTTAAATTTTGACGTCATCATTATTTCACATGGTGGTATGGTAACATGGTGCATTACTTTCATTAATTATTTATGACGCAAGATGTGTTTGTATTTAAAAAAAACACATCTTGCAAATAGAGAATACTATTATTTGCATGGATTTGACTCGCTACAGCAATGCTAAGGACAGCTGTTACTTATGTATTTTACAAATTAATGAAATTTTTTTCAAAAGAGCAACCGCCGAGTTTCTTGTTGGTTCTTCTCGGTAGGAATGGCATTCCGAACCAGTGGTAGATTCACTTGACGATTCAAAAGTAATTGTAAAAGTTTATTTGAATAAAAAATTTTTGAATTTTGTTTTTATAAACTTATAAAACGAAGTACCTAAGTATATCAACCTGTAGGGCTAGCATGCGCACAACGAGTAAAATTATGTCTACCTGTTATCTCTATTTATCTACCGAAGCTAACATGATTACTAAGTAATTTGTCTCGTTAGGACAAAAGTAGTCATAAAAGTATTATTATTTCTTATTTGTGGTACTTTTCACTACGAAGTACGAATCCTTACATGCCGACAATTTTTTCTCGTAATACCTATACCTGATTTTGTGCATGTAAACGAGAAATTAGCCGGCAACGACAACATCTCTCTCTCGTCGCGAGATATTCGTTATGCGCATGCTAAGCCTGCAGGCCGTGGTTATTCATGACAAAACGTAGCGACGTAATGATGAAGTCATTACCTTCGATATCGATTCATTTTTGACGACCTCCGTGGCGCAGTGTGTAGCACTGTTGCCTTAACGTGCGGAGGTCCTGGGTTCGATCCCCGGCAGGGTCAATTTGGGAATTTATAATTTCTGAATTTTCCCTGGTCTGGCCTGGTGGGAGGCTTCGGCCGTGGCTAGTTACCACCCTACCGGCAAAAGACGTGCCGCCAAGCGATTTTGCGTTCCGGTACGATGCCGTGTAGAAACCGAAGGGGTATGGGTTTAATATAACTGCCATGCCCCTAACAGGTTAGCCCGCTACCATCTTAGACTGCATCATCACTTACCATCAGGTGAGATCGCAGTCAAGGGCTAGCTTGTAGTGGATAAAAAAAAAATATCGAAGGTAATGACTTCATCTGAAATTAAAATGATACAAATATATAAATATCGTACCTGTCTGAAGCCACAGTGGCAACAGTTACAGCCCAGTCGGAACCACACCATTCTTGGTCCACAACAGGAGATATATATTCGGGCCAGTTCTCTTTGGCATCGAAGCTCCTTGCGTAAACTACACCTTCCTTATTTGTTGGCAATGGCACTGTTGAGTATCTTATTTCGTTACTGAGAATGGTACCTGTAATATGAAGCGAATTTTGATATATTTTTCAAAGCTCTTGTTTAACACGTCATGTTTTCTTCAAGCGGAAACACTAGCCAATGCCCAATTGTGTCGCTAACTACGAAATTCTTTTATTCTGATTGTAAAACATTTTATAACAGACATGGACTGACATAAATTGTTGGGTTTATAAGTTTGAGTATCTAAGGAGTTAAGACATTGCCTGACTGAGCACAGACTTCAGAAAAGTTGGATAGGTATGGCTCTCACATAAATCTGTCCCGTTTGAGCGTTGAGACATTAGACAAGACTGAGCCAAGTCAATATTCGTGCTCTAAGACATTAGTTGTGTCTGAGCCACGTCAATGTTTGTGCTCTGAGACATTAGATAAGTCTGAGCAAATTCATTGTTTGTGCTCTGAGTCATAAGATAAGTCTGAGCGAAGTCATTTAGATTACCTAATCTCCTTTACACAATTTTTCTTGCGAAAAAGTATAGCAACCAATAATAGTAGACTATTTAGGCACGTAGGTAGATAATGTAAATGTGTAGGTGCAACTAAATTATAGTTTATTTCAGTTTATTTATTTAAACATGTAGGACATACAGGTGTCTCTTATGCTACGTCATGTTTGACTCTACCATCGGTTCGGAAATCAGATTCTGCCGAGAAGAGCCGGCAAGAAACTCAGCAGTTGCTCTTTTTTTCACAATATTATATTACAATACTTAGGTAAGTATATAAATTAAATACAATAGTGTAAGTTATTATACTATCCTGTGGGGAGCTGGACCCAAAGTCGGTTGCTTCCATACAACTTTGTCAATAAGAAATTCATCAATTGTATATAATAGCCCCGACTCAACAAGTGTTCTTTTACGGTTTTTTAAAATTTGTGCACTGGCAAATCTAAAAGTTCTTTTGGAACCATATTATAAAAGGTAATACCTACTCGACCCCACTAAGGATTTATGCACCTTGCGAGGTACTAAAATTTTACATCAATGCCTTGCGTAGACGACATCGCGGCATTACAAGTTTATGCCGGTTTCTAGTAAGTCGATTTTGTGTATCCCCTCTATGTCTATGGAGATGAACGTTTTGTTTCACAAACATTATATTATCGTATATGTACTGCGATGCAACCGTAAGGATGCCAATTTCTTTAAATTTTTCACGAAGGGATTCGCGTGATCCGAGTTTATATATTGATCGAATCGCCCTCTTATGCAAAACAAAAATCTTTTGTATATCAGCAGCTCTGCCCCACAATAAGATGCCGTACGACATAACACTATGAAAATAGACAAAATAGACAAGCCTAGCAGTCTCAATATCGGTAAGCTACCTATATCCATTGTGTGTAGGTACCTACGTACAGTGGATTTTAACATTCAGTGGAAGCACTACAGGTCACTACAGCAGATGTCAGTGCTTTCTTTTAAGAACTAGATTGAACTACTTTCACTATTATCTATTATGTTTTCTAAACCTAATAATAGGTATAATGAGTAAACGTACTGTTAATGACACAACTTCATTGTTCCTAAAGAAATCGAAAATTTTAATGTATCTAAATAGGCATTTTATTCGTACCTACAGTACCCGGCAATAAATATTGCACATCGACCTTCCACACGATCGGTAGTGTCGCACACTACCGATCGGTAGTGTGCGGTAGTTTTGAGATAACGCTATACGAAGCCGAAATAACCGATTGTCTCTTTCCAAAGGTCGATGTGCAATATTTATTGCCGGGTACTGTACGTACTATTTAGTTTAAACAAATACCTACCTTATAGGCAGACAAGTATTCCGCTTAGTAGCATCTTAATAATGTATAGGTACGTTAACTAGGTATGTCTAACAATAATTAATTTCAATTTGAGTAAGGATTTAAAAAGCTCTGACACAAATGTATGACTGATCCTTTGGACTGATCCATACAGAGCTGCTAATTCTCAGCCGCTGGACCGATTTACGTGTACGTGTGCCTACTCGTACGATTTGTGATACCTACCTACTAGGAACACAAGGAGGGCAAGAGCAAGAGACCCCTTTTCCAAATAGGGGTCCATTTTTAGACCTCGTCGACCCCCAAAATTAGTTTTCGTTTATACCGACCCCTGGTAAAACGACCACTTTGGGAATCCCTGATCTAGATCATAATTCACACTGTCCAGGTGACCAGGTCCTCAATTATACCTATCTATCCTTGTAAAAAAATTTATGGGTAGAGTGACATCATACCAATGATATTTATATTATACTAGCTGATGCCCGCGACTTCATCCGCGTGGTTTAAGTTTTCCGGGATAAAAAGTAGCCTATGTCACTCTCCAGGTCCTCAACTATAGTCTATACCCATGCCAAAAATCACGTCGATCCGTTGCTCCGTTGCAGCGTGATTGAAGGACAAACCAACAAACCAATAAACCAACAAACAAACTGACTTTCTCATTTATAATATTAGTATGATTTATTATTATTACTATCATATCAGACTGTCAGTGTTTTGCACAGACGTACATAGCACATACCTAGCTTATAAATAAGACCTTCTTTCAACTTCTTCCCATGGAACTGCGTGTAGTTGTAAGGCCGCCACGTGGAGTAAGGGTCCGATGCCACTCCTCTCAACACCTCATCGCTCATAATGCACGGGTCGGTGTCGCACTTGAAATAAGTCGCCTGACTATTTGGGTCATGATAGCATTCGCTGTAAATAAAGAAAACTTAGGTCAGTAGGTAATACATAGTTGACTATTTTCATGAAACGCCACCCATAATTTCACGGAGTGCTCGACTGACTATTTTATGAAAATTTATTATCAATTCTACGATCTGCGCACGACAGATAAAATATATTTAAGTACCTAGCTCATTGAAATGAAAGTACTTCATATTATTATGTCGGGACTTTGGTGATAGGGGAAAAAATGGATCTCCTTTTCTTGTTATGCTCTTTGCTCTTTGAAACGTAGCTCGATATTTGCTCTTTACATAAAATTTATTGTTAACTTTTAGCGCTACGATTAGTTTGGTTGTTGAGGTTGCCGAATAATTTAACCAAATAAATAACCATGTGATATATTTTCGACATTAAAATGAAATAAAAATACAAGTTTCCGATTTCGTGAGTGGTATTTGAACCTGAGATACCTGTCTGGTTTACTTCAAGTACAGTATGTGACTAGCTTTATAATAATTATTGCTTATAAGTACATGCATGTATCTAGTAATAAGTCTATACTAATAAAGCAGTCCAAACTCCAAAACCAACTCTCGGGTCGTACACTCATTTCCTATGGCTTGGTCCCAACCAACCTAGATGTTAAAAACTAACTAAAATACAGGTACTTATATCGTCTCCCTACCTATACTAGGGGAAGAGAGAGCTTAACACTTTTTGGTTTAGATATTTTACCCTGGCCAAAATAAAGTACAGTTTATGTTCTAATAATATTAATGTACCCTTCCAACGCACGGAACCCCCATGGCACTCGAATCTGGCTCGCACTTGGTCGGATATCTGTGATTAAATGGATTGATAATAGAATTAATATTATGTTATTTCTTGAGACACTTAGGTAGGTAGGTACTTAAAATAGTTCACGTTTCCATTGGAATCCCACTGGTATCAATAATTAGTAATTAAATAATTGTTGTTGAGCAATCTTTATCGTGTATGGTATTCGATATAAGTACCTATGTATGATTCGTCCTCATAATTGACATTATTTTACTAACACACCCATATTGAAACTTTGTTTATTTTGCGGGACGCTTAAATTGCTCTTCTCTTTGTCATAGGTGAGCGAAGAATGTGACGCGACGCGGTCCATGGAAAATGACAAACTTATCTACACGACAAACATACCTAGATCAAGGATTGGTGTCCGCTGCGCTTCTTGGCGACAAAATAAGCCACGAGAAGAGAAGGGACGCAAAGTTAGCTTACATAGCTACCTTTGCGTCGCCTGGTCACATTTACTGCTGATGGTCATGGCACTAGGCACAGGCAGGGCTTTATTCCGTACCTCTCTTAAGGAGGGATGATTGGTACAGTTTTCTACATCAAATACCGTGCACAAGGCGTGCACAGTATTTGGAGCCATGGTATAGGCATTAGTTATGTAGAGACCCATTTTCAGGCTGGGCAAAATAAGTACCCATTGAGTTTTTTTTACTAGGGTAAGTCCGTACACAGCCGAGAACACCTTTCAAGCTTCCGGGACAGACCGGTAATCATAGATAGAAGTGTTTAAAAACATGATTGCCGTTGATGAGTCTCTCTCTCCATCTTTTTTGGGTAAATGGTACATTTTCACCGCAACCCTGGGACATGGAGACCAAAGATCCTAATATAATGGAGAATTCTCTACTAGATTATAGAGAAAGTTGCATGGTATAGCTACCTACCTAGCTAGCGTTTTAAAGTTTAAAACGCCCGTTTGAAAGAACGCTAATGCTCAAACAGCAATATAGTTACATAAGGGCTTCTAATAAATAAAACAATCACTTTTTATCTTTTAAATCTTAATTTAATTTAAGACCCAAAAGTTACCTACCTAGTTTCGTTATATTCATATCCAATGTCACCATATACTACCATAACATTCCTATAATACCTATAACTATAACATAATTTTTATTAAGAGCAATAACATTATGTGAATAGGGTATCGACTGTCGTATAGGGTGTTATTTTTTTGGCTTCCTGTATCAAGATAACAATGAGGTATCAATTTCGCAGAATGAGATGTAATTCAAATACCGGCTATTGTTAGTTATTGTATCAATATTATTTACTACTTAAGATCCATCAATATCAATATTCTTGTTAAACATTTAAGTAATAAAAATAATACCTTACCTTACCTAATTTTTCTTTTCTTTTAAAAGCTAAGTGGATTAAACAGATTAGGTAGTATTCCTGCAACTCACTCTTAGGATACTAATAATATTATTATTATAAGGTTTAGTACAATTATTGGTCCATAAGGTACAAACCACACCTAATTTGCGGTTGATCCAATTCGCAGATGGTCCAAAATGAGTGGCGGGTTGAGGGGAGTAGAGAAGAAAGTAAGAACTAAGAAGGTTGTTAGTTCCCACTCCTCCAAACTCCAATTTTATTTTAACGTGCTACGCCAGAAGCCGCCCTTCATGATCACTTTACCTCACCTTGGAGCCTTGGAGGAAGCACGGACCAATCGCGATTAAGTGGATATTAATTTCTAAAATATAAAGCTGAAAAAAATTAAGTTAAATAATGATTGACTACCTAGATATACCAGAATAGGTAGCTAATTACCTATGTCCTACTCATAAGCTCAGAATACTAACTGGAAAAAGAAGGTGTAGAAAATCAAGGTAAATATTATCTAATCTGCAACTATAGGGCACCCTGTAACACCAGGTTTTTTTTCGAGGGGGAACGGAGAGGGAACTCAAGGTACCTACCTAGACTTATATAACTAGGTAGTCTACGCATAAATAATGTCGCACCAGCTATCCAAGGTCAGATCTGTATTTATCTAGCTACTTCTATTGCTGAACCACTCAAGATGAATACCTACTTCACTTCTTTATTGATAGCTTTACAAAACAATAATTCAAAGTGATTTATTAGATATCGTTAACGATATTTGACGCAAATTGCAATATATAGGTAGTGGACAATCAATCAATCAATCAAATATCTTTTTATTCAAATAAACTTTTACAAGTACTTTTGAATCGTCAAGTGAATCTACCACTGGTTCGGAATGCCATTCCTACCGAGAAGAACCAGCAAGAAACTCGGTGGTTGCTCTTTTTAAATAATTCATTTACAATTACTATATCAATGTGTACATAAGTAACCGCTGTCCCCAGCATTGTTGGAGCGATCAAATCCATGCTCCTCTATCATTTACATAATCTTCAACAGTATAATAAGCTTTTTTCAGGAGCATACTTTTAATGGATTTCTTAAATTTGTTTATTCAATTCATGTCAAAGACGGGCAGACAGAAAGTAGCCCCATTCCCGCCGGTGGCACCCGTTCACGAGCATGACGCATGAGCCAGCCAGACAGTGGTACATGCCAGTGCCTCTTACGGAGCTTTAAAAAAAATTTATGCACACAACATATTTTCACATGACTGTATATCTTACTACCTAATATTATAAACGCGAAAATTTGTGACTATAGATGTATGTATGGATGTATGGATGTTTGTTACTATTTCACGCCAGAACGGCTGAACGGATCTGGATGAAATTTGGCACATGGATAGATTATAGTCTGGAATAACACATATTCTACTTTTTATCCCGGAAAATTAAAGAGTTCTCGCGGGAACCAAAAAACCTCAATCCACATCAGCTAGTAATTATAAATGCGAAAGTTTGGATGGATGTATGGATGTTTGTTACTCAATCACGCCCCAACGGCTGAAATTTGCCACACAGAGATAGATTATAGCGGAATAGCACATAGGCTTTTTATCCGGCGCGGCATTGAGATAGAGGCATGCAAGCAATCCGAAGCTACCTAGATAGTAATCACTAGAAGTGCTCGTACGGCGTACCTATTACCTACACCTTTCAAAGAACTAGAGCTAGTTGAACCCAAAGGCCAAAATCTAAAGGTACCAAATACCTAGAGTGTAATAATTTTCTGGTATTTCAAAACATTTAAAGGTATTAGTTATAAGGTACGTAATGTTATCATTTTCGATTATAGTGATGACGGCATACACCATTACGATCAACCGATTAAGGACATACAAATCTGACAAAGCCACGTGACACGAGGTCAATTTTAACTTTAACTGACCGGCCATTAGCTTTTTTTATTGGACATGACATTGTTTGCACTTGACCACGATCTCATGACTTACAAAGATGACCAATCAATCACCCTAATTGTGTCCACTGTTACAGGCTTACAGCGCGTTCCAACCTAGACTTTATTATTAATTTATTATTGCTGGCTTTCCACTAAACGTGATTGTCGTCAAGCGAAAGCCTATATTGCAATAGAAAAAATATTCCAATATAAAAATAGTCTATATTGCTTCCTTGTATGCTTATTGGTAGTGGGTACTCAGTATACGCGTCCACCCCAGTCACAGAGTAATAATACTCGTGCACTGCCCCAGTGATCATCGCGTCCGTGACAGGCACTGCCTGTCACTTCAGCTTGCTAATTCTTTGCAATGTGGGTCACTTTAGTACTTCTAAGCATTTCCTTGTTACGAATTATCCTTCAGAGAGACACCCACGTCTAACATAGCGTGCTTCGTAGTTATTACTGACCGCTCATATTATGAGCTGTCGGTAATAACTACGATATGAGTGACTTTTAATTTGTGGATGAGGCCAACTGTCCAGCTCTATCCGCGCACTCAGCACACGTCCACAGGTAGGATATACGTTGGCCTCCACTCTCACAGAATAGAGGAAATTAGAGCTTAGACCCACCACGCATTGTTTCTACCAAGTCATATTACCTGATCTAGGTAGATAGAATAGCACTTTTGACTAGGTTGATCCATAGAACCTAAGGATGGATTTTAGAAGTGGAACCATCATATAAGAATTGGAGGTATCAGACCTCAGTCTAATTTTGACACCTAACTATGTCAGTTTAGCTACAAGGCCAAATAGGCCTACAGCAAGTGTGCCCAAGTGGATTTTGAAATTATCGAACACATTTAGTGTAAATTATTACTATTTGTTTCTATATTGTTGTTTACAAACGAAACATTCTTAGTTGAAACTAACTTACAGACAGCTATGAACAGTGGCGTAGCTATCATAAGACCAGGTGGTGCAGTGCACCGGGGCCCCGAAGCTCAGAGGGCCCCCTCCCCCTCAAGCTTTGAAAAGAGGAGCAGCGGGCTTCTGAAAATTGAAACCGACAAGATTTCAAGATGGTCCAGCAGGGTTAATACAACTGCAGTCAAACTTAGTTTTTTTCGATTTTATCATAGCATTGTCCGAAATAACGCTGAAGAGCTCCAGTAAAGACGAACGTAGTGAAACAGAAATTATAAAATCAAATATGCTCAATTTTGAGTTTATATGTCTTTGCAATTTCATGCACAGTTGGGTGTTTTACAAGATCTTTAAACTAAATTATATTGACATGGCTAAATCTTGTGATGATCTTGTAAAACACCCAAAAATTGTCAAAATACTGTTTTCGGGCGCCATTTTTCCAATATGGCGGCGCTAGCAGCAAAGATACGAGGTGGCAAAGTGAAAATCCGGAGAGAACACATCGAAATTTATAAAATCACTAATTTTCAAAACTCCCGAAAGACTGGACTATATTATAATACTACACGCTACTACGTGGAAAGCGGGGGTGGGGGCCCGATTTTCCTCTATGGCCCTTATCCACTTAGCTACGCCACTGGCTATGAACATAATATTATATTGTCCCCTTGTCCCCTCAAAGTCAGTCGTCACTCGTCACACCATAAAAACGAGAAGTTGAAATTCTACTCAAGTTACATCATTTATGTAGTTTGATAGCTTACTCATTTTAATAGCTACTTGAGAATCAATGCGATTGACAAAATCTTCCGGGTGTGTGTTTGTTTACCTACGTTGAGTGGCAGGCTGTGTATTGAATAATTGAGTATTAGACATTATTTGTAATGTTTAGGAAAACAATATAATTTATGTAGGTGGCATAGGCGAGTATAAAAAATAAACGCCCATAACCAAAGTACAATCACAGAATCCATACTTTACTTGTATTCTAAATGCGAAAGTATTCTGTCTGTCTGTGTGTTACGCAATCACGCCTAAACTACTGAACCGATTTAAATGAAATTTGGTACAGATATAGTCTAGAGCCCGAGAAAGGACATAGGCTACTTTTTAATGCGAAAAAAGGGCTGTAAGGGGTTGACATAGGGGATGAAAGTTTGTATGGAAATTACGTCATTATTAAAGCTACGATTTGTTGGCTTGGAACTTACTTTTTAGGCTTTTGATTAGATATAAATAAATATGACATTCAAAGTTTGTAAAAATACACCGTGGCCATACCACAGGGCCGTATACATTAAAGTAGATACTTGAGAATCAATGGGATTGACAAAATCCTCTGGGTTATTGTTGTTATTGTTTACCTTGTTGCTTGGCTTTGTATTTGTAAGTATGATGCATGATCTATAGCTATGCCTACCCATAACCCTCGCGCTTTTGTGTTGTGAAAGGCGTCAAGGTGCGAGTCGGTGGGTCAGATATATTTAGCAGTGAGTTGTGACCCAGGTATTCAATCTGAACCACTGGCGCAACGCCATGTCTGACTAATGTCAGCATTGTAAAATAAGACCACTTCAAACAATTTGTAATTGCTATTAATTATTAATGGGTTTCAAAAAGGAGATTGTTTTAGCATACCCATGGGAACAATAGCAAAAGAAAAACACGGAAAATGTAATTAAGACAGTAATTATATTATGGAAAACTATTACTCATTAGTCATGCAAAGACACCTATCCATATAATAATTCTATACCTACAGCTATTCCTCTAGTGAATTTTTGATCTCTTGCAAGTGACGTGGTTCTGGTTACATTAATTCTTTGGCAAATTGGTTTGGAATTTTTTAAATTGTTTGTTGGTAACAGTATATGCGACTGTTTCAGCAATTGGGCCTCGTTAAAAGCACCAATAAAGTAGGTAGGTATTTTTTTTAATAATTAGGTAGCTAGAATCGTATCGTAAACATGATCACATGTGCAAATGGCAATAATAGTTGGAACATTACATGAAAGTTATAAAAGAAAAAGAAATGTGCCTATCCAACTGCAGTTGATATCATAAAGTAGGTGAACTGGTCTGTAAATTTGTCTATAAGGAAATTATATAGACGAAAGCCTGATTTCATTTAAATGTTTTAATAAACCTTAAAGCATTTATGCTCGCGTGGAATGAAACAAAGAATGCCTGAATTGATCCTTCCGCTATGATCCTTTGCGCAAAAATGAACGATCCCCTCTGTTACCAAAAGAGGAATTATTCTAGACTTGGAATTAGAATGACTCCCAGTAAACGGGGCAATATTACCATTACCAACATAGGTACCTTCGAACCTCTTAGAGTTTGTAAGAGTTACTATGGTCTATGAGTACTGAGTAGGTACTAACTCAATCATCGACCAAACGTATGGTCGATGAACTCAACGAAGACTCGAGAATTGCTCGAGAGTCATACCTAAGTACCTGATGTAAGAACACATGAGTAAATGTGGTAAGAACTACGTAATCGATTGTAGGTAGGTACCTATTTTTAAACGATGACCTTTATCATTTTTAACCGACTTCCAAAAAAGGAGGAGGTTCTCAATTCGTCACGTATGTTTTTTTTTGATTAGTAAAATATATGTTTTTACGTTTGGAAGTTTGTGACTCCTTCAAGCCATAACTGTCATAACTACTGAAAGAAAAACTAGCCTCAGCTGGCGCACGTCGACGTCTCCCACGGCCCCCCAGACCAGAGGGCATCATACTTATTTTTGATAGTTAAATAAAAATATAATAGCTCACCACTCGTTGCATCCTCTTGTTATTTTTTCTCCAGCGTGATAATATTTATTGTTATCTTCGCAGGCAATTATCGGAGCTGGTGGTGGTGATGGTGTTTGTCCTCTACAGACCTCGAAGTAGTCAGGGCAGCAGTCATCTCCCGCACCGCGGTCACAAAAGTCATCGCAATAGCAAAGGGTGTCTGAAAAAAAAAGAAAACTCACGTCATATCACTCAGAGGCAGATGACAATCTTAGTTTTCTCAGATCTACTCAGGTAGGAGAGTGTCCTCAAAAGCTTTAAAACCTTGTTCCTTCCTCACAGTTCCGACAGGCGAGAAATCGTGTGCTTTCTTATTTAGTCGACATGATCCAGTCAACGCTCGAAACGTTTTTTTTCTCGGTTTCTGATACTGCTAAGGTTAAACTAAATTAATACCTGTAGCTAGGTAAGAGTGAATAAACATCTTCCAACCAAAAGGCTTTTATAGGCATGATTGTTGTCAAGCTTGTGCTTAAGCTTATGCTTAAGCTAGCGTGTTTTATTGTTAAAATATCCCTATCCTGCAATAAAAAAGGCGGGGGATGGCTTAAGACAATGTTGGTCCTCCTAAGGTCAAGCCTCTAAAGCGGAAAACAAATAAGTATGTAGCAGAGAAGTTGGGCACCTATAACTCACCGCGTATTCTAACGGAACAGCCGTCCTCTCTATCTCTACAGCATCTGTTTCCGATCTTGCCACAATAGGGTCCTGGTGGTAAGTTTGGTCGGTTGTACGCCGCGACCGTGACCAATCCAGCGCAGAATAACGACAGGTGCAATCTGGAACAGGAAAATGAAATAATAATCATCTGAACCATAGCTGGCCCTCTGCTGAGCCCGAGTTTGCTAGAGCACGTTTTCTCTTTATATATGTCACCGTAAGATATCGACAGATTGTGAACCGTTCAATGTTCTGAGTGTAATTTTTTTAAATATTCATTGTATTTTAAATGTTTGCTTGTCTCTTTCTTGTAGGTTAGGTTAGGGTTCGACATAAATCAGGTAGTGCCCGGCATTGGCTTTATCAGGTTAATATACCTAACAGATTACAATCTACCGAAAAATAATGCGTTAAATTGTAATCTGTTTTTATTTTATTTTATTATTCGTTTTCACTTCTATCGGTAGTCCCAGTGACTACCAATTTTTTTTTTTATTCCTTAATTTTCCGGGATAAAAAGTAACCTATGTCTTTCCCCGGGATATAGCCTATCCCTGTACCAAATTTCATCAAAATCGGTTGAACAGATGGGCCGTGGAAGCGTAACAGACAGACAGACAGGCGGATAGACAAAGAGACACACTTTCGCATTTATAATATTAGTAAGTATAGATGAGAAAACATGACATCGCAGGCATATCGCAGGCAGGCAATTTTGAACCAGCGCAAGTGGTAGATTCACTTGACGATTCAATACTAATTGTAATTTAAACCACGTAAAAACCATTTGAATTTGAAGGGTTTTGGCCAAGTCCACAACCATGACATTGGCCACGTAAGAGTACAAGTGAGGTTTGGTAGACTTCTGCTTGAGAACATTATGAAGAACTCTTACATACGGCATACGGATTTCCTCGTGATAAAAAAGTAGAAGTTTTCCTTTCCCGTTAAAGCAAGTGATGTTTAATTGCCTGAAAAGTCAGTAGTGCGGCCCCGATATAAACCTGTGTTAGAGGCAACAGTGCTCTCCAAAAAAAGATGGCATTTATTAAAAGCAAATTAGGTATATAAAATCCGCAGGTGAATCATCTGATAGAAATGTGTTTCTATTAACGTAACAAGCAACAAAAATATTATCTATGCGCTAACAAAGAGGTAGCCAATAAATGTGCCATATCAGCGATAAGTTCGCCGCCAATTTATGAAGTCGTTAAATCTCACATAGTTAAATTAAAATCAGAGGCTGGATAAATATAAAAATAGAAAAAATCTCGAAAAAATAGACGATTCCTCGAAATATTAATTGCATAACATGGAAACTTTTTATACATTCAAACGTCAAATTGTACGTTGCTAGAACCTAACCGATGAAACACACCTTTTTAAGGATTTGTAAAACCTTTTATATCATACTTGCTCAGTAACTAGGGATTACTATGGTGGAAAGTCTCCTTGTAAGTTGGTGTTTGCAATTCAAGGCAACATTACGTCGCACTATGCTTGAATTGTAATGTTCACATTACAGTTCAAGCTTTGCAAAACTCCTTGGTAAACAATCTCTTTTCTTATAAAATGGTAAGAAAACTTTTTACTGAAAAAAAAAACACTGAACATGGCGGCATTTAATATCCATACATTTCAAACTATGCAAAACTCCTTGGAACTCAGAGCCGTAAAAAAAAAATGGAAAACTATTTACGAAAAAAAAATGGAAATGGCGGCATTTCATTCATAATTGCAGCAATATTACTATAATTAATTATGAAATGAAATGAAATGAAATGAAATGATTTATTACCATATACAATATTAACAAGTTATTGTGGCTGAGGCCTTCTGTTAAGCATAAGAATACCTGTGTCAGAAGGCCTAGCTCTTCCAATTTTAACAATAATTAAATATTGGTACAATTTTGATACAGGTTATAATCATGCAGGCATGCAAGTGTGTGTGTGTGTGTGTGTGTTTGTATGTGTGTGTGTGTGAGAGAGAGAGTATATGAGTGTATTGTATGAGTGTGCGTATCCATGTATTCCAGTTAAAGCCACAGTTACACCTACCGAACAATCTGCAGAAGAGCCTCCGTTTCATCAAAAGATAGTGTTTTTAGCCAGTCTTTAAGTGTTCTTTTACAGTCATGAATTTTCTTTGGGTAAATGTTCAGGATTTTGTTAACTTTATTATATAAGTAAGTAGATTTATGTCGGTATTGATACCCAGCAAAGGCAGATCTTGCATGGACTAGTTCCACAACAGTATTATTTGTTCTAATTATAATAAGTAACCATTTTTTTCTATTTTTTCTCTAAATTTGCAAATTATTCTAATTAAAATTTCATTTTGCATTACCAATGTTTTATTTACCTCGCAAGAATGATATAAAGTAGAATGCTTACCTCGGTTGCAAGTAGCTATTACACCCTCGAACTATATTCACCCTCGCTCGCTGCGCTCGCTCGTGTGACTAAATATCTCGGGTGCACGCGATCCATTAGCGCCCTATGCGAGCTGCGCTCGCACTGGCGCCAAATTGGATCTTGTTCTGTAATAGCTTACTTACGTCCCTTGTGTAACAATCTACTATTTTCAATACACTTGCTCGAAAAATGCACTTACAGAGGCAGTAAACAGGGCTTGTAAGTTAAATTTATGTACTGCCCTCGTGCAGTAAATATTTACCGCCCTCATTCAGTTTTTTTTAATTTTTGTAAGTCCACGTTACTTCTAAATAAAAAGTTTTCTTGCAAGAAGGTTCATAATGATATTGACTTTGTATGTAGAAAATCTAAAAAATAATGACATTTAGATGTGAATTGATGAAATTAATTAAAAATTGTATTTAATATGATTAAATAAAATTGTTTAAGGTTTTATAAATCAAAAAAGTAAAGGCTGAATAGTTCAGGCTGTTACTGAGTTAAGAACTAGAGCCTAGAGCCATGAAGCCAATTTAAAAAAAAAACAATTACAACAACGCGCCGTAGGTACAATTATCTTTAAAATCTTTAATTTGTGTGCGCTATTTTTAAAAGTTTCATTGAGTACCTATTTCTTATAAATTATTAAATAATTTATGTGGTTTAAGTGATGTGAGATCATAAAATTAAATCAACAATTAGGTATTTTAGATGTGAGAAAAAAATCGCGCTTGTAATAGGCGCCAAAAATCTCGACTAAGTATGGGCGTGAAAAGCCATTTTCTAGTGAGTATCTAGTACCTTCCTACTCGACTTTTATTTTCAAGTTTTCTCACAAATGTATTGAAAAATATCGTGTGATACACGGGCGTTAAGGTTTCTACATACTCGTGACGATGGTCAGCCCTCGACTGGTGTCATCGGGCTGACATTAGTCAACTCGTATGTAAAAACCTATTTACCGCCCTTATATCACAAACTACTATTAAGGATTAGTCGTTTTTTTTTAGTTAAATTTGTGCCCATACCTAGTAGATACCTATTACTTAAGTACCTCATTAGACCCTGCAAATAATCGACGTTTGATCGGCTTCATCAAATCCAAAGTGGTCAACTCACTGGTCGTTGCCTCTGATGTTTTATCAGTCTGTAGTACAATGACCCACTGTTGCAAAGTAATCATAAAATAAGATAAGAGAACAACGCGTACAAATCAATTTCTTAATGGAAATGGCCAACGGCTTTTCTTTTCAGTTCTAACTAAATGATGCCCGCGAGTCGCGACTTCGTCTGCAAGGATTAAGGATTTTAAAAATACTGTGGGAATTTTAAATTTTCCGGGATAAAAAGTAACCTCACCATCACCTCATGGGCCACGAATCACGATAAATGGATGTCATTTATCGTGATTCGTACAAAATTTCGTCTTGAACTGATGGGCCAATTGTATGGTCTGTGGCCACGTAGCAGACAGATAAACACTGTCGCAACTCGCATATTCTATGTATGAATTTATATATATAAATTCTTGTATATTTGTACTTATATAATATATGAAATATAAATAATATATATTCATGAAATTTAGTAGGTATGCCCCTGTTTAGGGCGCGATAAATCGAATTGCCTAGGATTCATTTTTAGAAAACGTCGTTTTATCCGTGTTTTCAGGCAATGAAAAACTGCTACAATATCATTAGAATACGAAGGTAAATTTCGCCACCATCTACCTATCTATAAGATTGTAATAGCTCAGGTGGGAAATCGGGCGGTCCCGAAACCAGAAGATCCCGGTTCGAGTCCACATGTCTCCAGTCCGATCATTTTTTTCCTTCTTTTTCAAGTTCCTTCTTTTGTGAGAAAAACTATTATTGGGAGCCCAATTGCACTCGTGACTTTTAATTTAAATAACCAGTTCAATATCGGTACGATCGAAAAAATTTCATCAGTATATGGAATTCGTATTTAAATAAATTATAATTTCCATAAAACACGATTTACCAAAAAAATAAACCGGTCATCCAGGTATTGATACAGTTATATAAATAAGGCTAAGCTGTGAATTGTGATAAAAATATTATTATTATTTTAAAATGATATCCGCGAATATTAAGTATTTCTAATTTCGTTTAGGTACAGCGTTTTGGGTTAGGTAAATATTGCAAGTAAGTATTCTTCGTTATTTATTTCATTTCGCTATGAAATCATCGAATTTACGCACAAAAACTAGAAGTAGCCCGACTTCTACCCACGCTGATATTTTCATAGGTCTCCGAATTACATAACTTAATAGGTATTCTGTGGCACTAGTCACTCAGACCTTAAGATTGTTTTGGCGCGACATGCCACATTTGGGGCTTGTTTCCTATTATATATCAAGGTTAAAAGAATTTTGGACACTAAACAGTGGAGAAGATTTATGTCAGTACATGGCATGCATTTTTTTTTATCCACTACAAGCTTGCCCTTGACTGTGATCTCACCTGATGGTAAGTGATGATGCAGTCTAAGATGGTAGTGGGCTAACCTGTTAGGGGCATTGACAGTTACATTAAACCCATACCCCTTCGGTTTCTACACGGCATCGTACCGGAACGCTAAATCGCTTGGCGGCACGTCTTTGTCGGTAGGGTGGTAACTAGCCACGACCGACCCGGCCAGACCAGGGCAAATTCAGAAATTATAAATTCCCAAATTCCAATTACTGCTCTTTCCGTCAGCGTGGAAAGTGAAACAATGCACACAGTGACAAATTATTATCGACACCCAAGATGCAACTTGAGCATTGGTTGATATTAAAACATGTTCAGAGTTCTTTCATACGATATAGCATCATTGAAACTTAAAGCTCTATAAATCAATAGATTAATTAAGTAACACAAAGTGGAAGGAATCGTATTCTATTACCACCATTATTTATGCATTGAGTTTTGATTGAAATTCAAAACCGCTGACACTGGACACTGAAACTAATATAAGAGCTAAGATTTTCTCCAACGGAACATATCGCAGTTACCCCATCAAAATATAGTACCTTTTACCTTCCTGAATAAAGTCCATATTCACTCTACGCAGTTGTAAAATTAACGTGCGTATGTAAATTCAAATCGGACGTTTAGTATACCATTGATTTACGACATTTTCATTATTTCGACATCTTAGCGCATGCATCGGTCTGCACAAATCATCGCTGCTCGCAACATTGAGCTTTTGTAGCAGTCGTTCTTAAGACGTTATATGTGTCTCATGTAATCTAAACTAATATTATAAACAGGAAAGATTTGTTTGTTCGTAATGGAAAAACTCAAAAAAACTCAACCGATTTTAAAAATTCTTTCACTTATAGAAAGCTACATTATCAACGAGTAACAGCTATATTTTATTTGCAAAATTCAATAAAAGTCGGAAAAAATCGTCTCTTCTTAGAGCTTACGTGGCGTGCGCTGGCGTAAATAGTTAAAGTTACACGAAAATAATGTACCTATAGTGGTATTGGTATTCTCAAGGAGTTTAAACTTTTTAGAACTTTTTGAGAAGAACATATCCGCGAACTATCCGCGATAGCATATATCTATCTTTTAAGGTTGACTCACAATAACCATTCTTATATGATTTTCAAATTTAGTCTTAAACAAAGCTTTACTTTCGAGGGTTTTTTACTGATATTGTATTAATCATTATCAAAATAAAATGCATGGTTATCTCAAGTAATTAATATAGACTAAATTCTCCCTTTTCACCATTTAATTCAGATGAATATCTTAGAAGATATCATAGAAATAAATTAACGTGCAACAGAAATAGGAGCGGACGCGACCTGCATAAGTAGATATATTATAAAAGATAGCTGCACTTTTTGTAACTATCGCCTGAAAAGCTGATTCAGTATTAGGTGGGTGTAGGGCTCTCCACTGATGTCAAAAGTGAAAGTCGGCCCGCATATGGATGGTGCAGGTATCTCTTAGTCTAATATCGCAGTGCTAATGTGATATCCTGATGTGCTGCCCAGTGCTGAGTGGCTATTATTGGGTGCTTCGGGACCGCTAGTCACCAGTAAAATTCCTATTTGAATGATTTTTTTTTGGGTTTTCATTAAATAACAGAATAGCCTTGTACTAGATAGAGCCAGACTCAGATTTTTTAAAAATTTTAACTGAATAATGAGTATGAACATTCAGTGTCTTAGTTTTTCATAAACACTAACTTTCGACGCCAATATTTGCGTTCGTCGACACTAACGTTACGAAGCCATCATCGTCACCGAACATGTGGACGTCCACAGCTGGACATAAAACTTTCCAGTTTACACTCAAGTGACCCATTGCATCTAATATATGTGAATTTATATACATATACATCATGTGGTAACCAATAGCCTTATCATACAATAACTATGATATTACAGCAGTGTAAAAAATCTGTTTTATACCGATATGTAGGTATAAAGGTTTAATACCTACATAATATATTATTATCCTTTAAAGTCCTTGGTGTTTCATAGTATTTAATAGGTCATACGTTTAATAAAAAAATTATTAAGTCAGGTCTGTCCTAGTATTTGGTATTTAGGTCACATCTTTTAACTTCGGGTAATTGTACTCAAGATTAATTGCTAAACTAGCAGCTGTAGGCCATTTTTAGGGTTCCGTAGGCCCAAGAAACCCAAATAGTTTATCCTAGTCCGTGTATCTGTTTATATTAATTATTATGTCTATATATTTTTTTTTGAGTTACAGTCACAATAATTGTATTCAGAAAGACCAAAATGTGTGTGATTTACCACCAGCTGAATTATATTTTTATAAACATGACTACGGAACCCGACCATGTTCAGACACGCACTTGTCCAGTTATTTTAATTATTCATCATAATTTATGTATTATATTTTATCAAGGACTCGCGAGTCGCGAGGCTGCGATCTCGCCCTACGGTTGATTCCCAGCTTGAAAAAGCTGTAACTTAATTATAAGTTATAACATATAATAGTTGTAATTGCTATTTTGGCACTGTTGTAGCCTTGTGACGTGTGAGCATTTGTGAGGCTTGGAGTGCTAGGACCAACCTACGCTCGACTGGAATACTGTGAATTGTGAATATTGGGGTTTAATATATATTTGCCATACTTCTTCATAGTTAGCACGCGACCATTTTATTTTTATATTCGCAAGTATTAATAAACCGAAATCAGTTCTCAAGTAGGTGTCGCTATCGGTTTATCTATGCTTAAGATCGGTCTTAATTATAGATCGCCCGAGACTTTAGGTCTGTTGTTAGATGATGGTTGGTTTATCTTTATTAATACGGGCCATAGACTGTAGCAGATTTAAAAGCAAGTGTAAGAATGTATTTAAATAATATTCAATTCTAATAAATTCTATCGTGCACAAATAATAACTTATCATTGCAGCGTGAGATTGCAGTCAAGGGCTAACTATTCATGGTTTAAAAAAAACTCTTATACGTTTATTACCTACCTCTTTAGCGGAAAAGCAGCTTATGGGGTTATTCGCAAACTTGATGTCTCAGATAAAGGGGGCCGCCGCGCCGCCTCTACATAATATAATACGAAAACCTAATGACAATATTCTTATTTTTTGATCAGATAGGCTTATATGAGGCAAATGTATTACCTACCGCTCTCATAAGATAAATGAATAATCACGCCTAAGGCGTCAGGCACGAAACTAGAACTAGCGAGGGCCGAGCGACAGCGACAGCGGGGCGACGCGATTATTCGGAGAGCTGGCTGAATTTTAATAAAATATTTTTGAAGAGGTCTGGTCTTTATAACCGACAAAAAGTCTGGTTTTTTTTTTCGAATTCTATAAGTATGTATGTATGTATGTATATACTTTATTGTACACCACAAAAACACAAAAGAAACAGATTACAAAAATGAAAACTTAAAACGTAGGTACAATAAGGCGGTCTTATCGCTAACCAGCGATCTCTTCCAGACATCGCTGGTTAGCGATAGACCTTATCGATACGGAGACAATGAGCAAGTGGACAGTAGGAGGTGGTGCTTAAAATTAAACTTAAATACTAATAGATACATAAACTTACCAATATCATAAAATAATAACATATTAATACGCTAATATATACAAAATAAAATAAAATAAATAAGTTTAAAATTTCACGTCAATTTTAAACTTATTAAGAGTTTTAGCTCGATGTATTTGTGAGGGCAGTTCATTCCACAAGCTAATGGCCTTGAACATAAATGAATTTTTGAGATATTTTGTTAAGTACTAAATTTAAAGATTAAAAAAATCAATTTGCCAAAACAATGTTTTTTTTTGCAAATGTTATATACAATGCTGCGCAGTAGCGAAATAATCGCAAACGCTCTACCAGACTGGCAATACTGGATTCGCCAATTGACGAAATTATATTTTATCACAATTTTAGCTTGCCTAAAGGACCTTCCCGTAATTCGTCGCCAGCTCTCGGACCACATCGCGCCGCTGTCGCCGTCGCTCGGCCGTCGCTAGTTTCGTGTCTGACGCCTTAATATTGACAAACGACTGATAACGTTGTTGACATCACAAACAACGAATGACGACCTTGGCATTCTTAAAATTGACGACCGTCAATATTTCTGGCATACGATTATAGACGTTATATCTTATGTCACAAGAGCTTGAATGATAAAAAACCTAGTATTACAATTTCCACGTGTTTGCATTAAAATAGGTTACCCGAATTTTAACAATTACAAGGTGTAACAAGCATGTTATCCCATCCTCGTCGCCAATGTGATGCTTTATGCGGAAAGGGAATCCAACAGACTTACAGGATTATTATTAAAATACGTTAGCTGCTTCATTCAAAGATTTTTAATATCTGACTATTGACATAATGTCATACATCACAGTACCTACAAGAGTAGACCGACTGTCGACTATTCTCTCAAGCTGATAACAAATAAATTAAGTACTTAAATGAAATATAATATTAGAAATAAGAATCTTGATTGAACAGAGGTAGCTAGGTAGCCTACGTATATATGTATATAAGTTCCGTAAAACATAGCAGACCACAATATACATCTTCGCACACAGAATCCTGACAGGTTAAATGTAATTGATTCATTGCCTTCGCCATGTTGGCGAAGTTGTGTTGACGTCATTCAGGTACGGAAGGTATGTATAAACCAAACCAAAAAACCTCGATCCTCGCGGACAAAGTCAAGGGCATCAGCTAGTAGGTGATATTTAAACAGATGTCTGAATTCGTTACCGTAAAATTTTTACATACCTTTCTGAGCTATGTGCGTTTGGAACAAGTAAAAATCACCTGCTATACCTAACAGTAAAGAAAAATGTCGTGAGGAAACCGGCAAGCCCGAGGGTTCCTCATAAGTCATAATGTTCTCAAAGATGTGGGAAGTTTGCCAATCCGCACTAGGCCAGCGTGGTATTCATTCCTATAAGAGACTCGTGCTCGGTAGTGACTATAATGAGCCAGCAATGTGTTGAAATGATGATGGATGACATGAGTTGGTACTTGGTAGTTGGTACCGATCTCCAATCCACGTCTAGAGTAGAGCTGATGATATTTATCTTTGTCGCATTTTTTATGAGCTTCTAAGTCATACCAGGCATTTAGGTATGTCATAGAATATTGAAATAGTTAAACTGTTTGGCGCCAGTGTCACTAAGGCGACGTATTAAGTTATTAACACCACGAGCGCTGTCCAGTTATCGAGATAATCCACAAAAAATGTGCAAATACGCGAGCCAATAAAAACCAACGTGGACCGAAGTTCGACGACCGAACTGTAAATATCAGTATTTACACATGTAATACAGTATTGCCTGCGCGATCTGTACAATTTTAATCGATTTGCGATTAATTATACGGTTATACCTATTGCGAGTAAAGTACAGGTACAAATATTTTGCATTGCATAATGCATTGCTATTTGCTATAATCGAGATTTCAATTTTTTAAAGGCAATCAGGCTAATAAAAAACAAAATTTAATTACAGGTGCTGTGAAACTGCAGCTTTGAAATGCCCTGCTCTGTAGGCCGACCGTTTAACTCGCGTATCGCCTGCGCGGTAAGAAGGGAGCGGGGGGAGATGTTAGCGGATTAAAAAAAGATACTTATTATTTTATTCTTTACCAACAATGTCTATCTCGAGATAAATCTTTGGATTATTGACTCCGTGTGTAGCGTTACCCGCCCCCGCTCCCTTCTTACCGCGCAGGCGATACGCGAGTTAAACGATCGGCCTATAGTTTCGCTCGGATGGAAATTCCGATTTTCTTATTAGTGGGGAGGTAGTTAAAAAATCTTTATTCGTGGGGTCCGGGAGCAAAAAGCCTTACTATCCACGTATTTTTGATCGGAAACACCTCTGATTTGCTAACACCCTACCACTAATTTTGCCTATAAATAAATAAATACATACCATAAATTCAACCAACCAGAACAATTGAGATTGTAACGATGATTGATACAGGGCTGCGCGTTGTTAATATTATGTAACTCAGTCAGTCAGTCAGTCAGATATTCATTTTACGAGTAAGTATCATAGAGGCATACGCAAAAAAAAATTCATGTGGCGATTCACAATCGCGAAGACCTTTTTTATACGACTGCCTGAAAAAAGGAGTATATTGTTTTCAGGGTTCATGTATGTATGTATGTGAGTTTGTATATTCCACCATAACTTCTACACGCCTGAACCGATTTCGATAAATGAGGTATCGTAAGAATCCCTAGCTTATTCCGGGTGACATAGGCGAGTAAAATTTTAAAAAAATTGATATGGTGACCATGGTCCCGCATTAAAGACTAAAGTTGAAAAAAATATTCTAAAATTAGATTAACTATAATATAATCATCATGTAGAAAGTGATGCGTAGATTTCAAAAATATAATAAATAAATAAATAAAATCTTTATTTGCAAAATTACATACATAACACTATAGTTCAATATGCAGTGATTCAAAAAAAAATATCATTTAATAGAAATGTGAATAAGATTCCAAAGGTATTATTATGCAATACGGGCTACGGCGGAGCAGTCGTATTTTTTAATAATTTTAATTATATTCACTTGTATTCGTGTACTTTTACTTGTTATTAACTTAGCAGATGGCATTGGTATTTTAAAAAAATTCAGTCTGTAACGTGTGCCTAGTCAACGGTGTTAAATTGTATTTTGACAAAATATATGCCCGAAAAACCCATTATGGCGAGAATTAGCACATTTATCTAAATTTATTTAAATGTAAATAGAATTTCGCACGCGAATCATTTTTCTATAGCGATTAGAAGTTCTAATATTGCAATTAATGCTAGTAGGTATACAATAAATAAGTCGATAGTTCTTAACAATATCTATACTAAAGAGGTAAAATTTATGAAGTTGTAGGGGGTAATCTCTGGATCTACTGAACCGATTTTGAAAATTCTGGTACCAATAGAAAGCCACATAATTTGTGAGTGGCATAGGCTATAGGTATTTTAACCTGAAAAATAAGGGAGTTCCCGTGGGAATTTAAAAAACTTGTTTCACGTGACGAAGTCGCAAGCATCTGCTAGTACTATACAGAGGAGTAAATAATATACTTAATTTAGATTTCCTCAATCTTTTCTTGGACTTGCAGAAAAAGTATAGGCAACGACTTGTCCATATTATGAATGTGAAAGCGTGTCTTTCTGTCTGTCTGCTACGCTTTCCCAGCTCATCTTTTCAACCAATTTTGATTTTGAAAATAATACTCATGTGTTTTAAAATCCCATAGCCGAGACAACAAAAATAAATTTAGTCAAAGGGCTTTATTGCATTCGAAACGGTTGATATGTATTTATTTTTGAACACTTCATCCCGAACAAAACAAAACAATAAAATATTTCATAACATAAGATCCGAAAATAAAACCGCATCAGATACCTCTCTTTACGAGCAATAAAGTTTTTAGATTTGGTGAATCCAGATTAAGCCGCCAAAATAGGGTGAACGGAAAAACTGAAGGACGAAAGTATTTTTAAGAATAAATTAAAGTAGCTCACAAGTTGTGAAGAATGCTATTTTTAACTGACTGACTGAGGTGGAGCTAGGTTCTCTTTAGGGCGCCCGTATTTTTTCATATTATTTGAGTTTCTAAGGATAAGATTCAAAATAAAGATATCCAGAGAAGAACAGAGATTACATAGGCCCATTGAAACATATTTGGTTGGTCCGTAGTATACCTAATTACATATAGTCGTTGCATATAACCTATGTGGCTGATGGAGCCGGAAAATTCTACCTATTAAGTGTTGTGTTAGGCGCCATCCAGCAAGCTAATGGACAAAATTAGATCCATTTATATTTGACGACCTCCGTGGCGCAGTGTTGAGCGCTGTTGTCTTAACGTGCGGAGGACCCGGGTTCGATCCCCGATAGGGCCAATTTAGGAATTTATAATTTCTGAGTTTTCCCTGGTCTGGCCTGGTGGGAGGCTTTGGACGTGGCTAGTTACCACCCTACCGAAAAAGACGTGCCCGGTGCCGCCAAGCGATCTAGCGTTCCGGTACGATGCCGTGTAGAAAACGAATAGGGGTATGGGTTTAATATAACTGCTATGCCCCTAACATTAGACAGCTACCATCATAGACTGCATCATCACTTACCATCAGGTGAGATCGCAGTCAAGGGCTAACTTGTAGTGTATAAAAAAAAAGATAATTATTGTAAAACCTACAAGAAACTACGTGATGCACATCACACTACAAAACTGCGGCCGCTAGGAGAGCTGGTAGTTAATTTTTCTAAGAGTTGTAGTTTTTACCATTGAAAATGGTTAATGCAAATCGCCTGAGACGTATTTTTAGCCATAGCTCCGAGGATTTTGGGAGAATCGAGATGAGAATAGTACCAACAGTTGAGAAATTTATCGAGGCACGTGTAAGCGTTCGACTTTTGAAAATCAGCGGGTATTTTTTGGAATTTTGAAAAATGTAAAAAGTCGGGTTTTTGGGGGGTGTTTGTTTACTAAATTGTAAATATTTCGGAAAAAACGGACTTAAGAAAAAATTAAATAATGGGTCCTTGAGAGTTTAGCTACAAAATGGCGAAATAATTTGAAAATCAGCTAATAATTGTGACCTGTAGCTAGTCCCTTTAGATTTGGAATTGTAAAAAAACTGGTATTTCCGTATATAAAAAGTGATGAAAACTATGATTACTGGTCGATCGTCATGGTAATGGTCTAAAAGATGCGGATGCAGGCGAGAAGTGCATTCGAGTTGGAATTTTGAAAATCGGTTAATAAATTTTAGAAAATTTTTGATGAAGAGATTTTAATTTTTTAAGAATCAACAAAAGCTGTGATTATTGACTGTCATGGTAACGGTGTTAAAAGATGCGGACGCAGACGAGAAGTGCATTCGAGTTGGAATTTTGAATTATTCAACTTATAATGACTTGACTTGTTGTGATGTGCTATGCAAAATAAAATAATTATTTTTTATTCATTGTCAATGCTCCGTTTCTTGCGGGGACAGTGAAATCTGTGATTTTTTTAAAAATATTGTAGCGAGTAAACGAGCAGGCGTCACCTGACTTAGAATGATCAGTAGATTTCCCTCGTAGCGCGTTGTGTATGTTTCAAGCTTATCTGAAAAGGTTTATTTTTGTGTTTGGACATTCGCATGCGTATTATTGCTCGCAAAATAAAATCAGTCTTTAAAATAGCCCCCGCAAAGTGCTATTATAATTGGACCGCCTTTTAAATTATGTGAGAATCAGGTTAAGGTGTTTATTATTAAACATCATAGGAATCGGGTCGATTATATATATTATTTATAAATCAAAAATTTGCGCACTTTGCTTGCTTATAACCGATTACACAGTGAGCATTCCACAAAATGTTTTCGAGATAACTATTTCTAAATAGAAACTTCACGGTACCTGTTTCATAGCATGCCATGAAAGTAAACATACTGTCATGGCATGATTAAATCATAAGTTACACATGTTACATGTAACATATATAGTACCTAGATGCAACTGTTAAAGTCCACAGTATTTCTGATTATTTTGTGGGGTTCCGTACCTAAAGAAAAGAGTATGCTACGAATGCACACTCACTTGAACCGCTGAACATTAGTGACCCAAATGCATAAGAAAGCGCTCTACATAAATATTGAACATGCAACTTTTATAGTCCAAGAGACCACGGGTGGACTCGATTGCTGAAGTTTAACAATTACAGACACGATCGCGATCACTTCTGATCTCAGCTAACAGTATTTCTGCCTGGCCAACCATTTACTACAATTCGCAATACTTTAGACTTCAATGACTTTATGTAATTTTTTACATAATTTGTAAAAAAATTGTAATTTGTATGGAGAGTGACATAGGCTACTTTTTATCCCGGAAAATTAAGGAGTTCCCGCGGGAATAAAAAAAAACTTAAACCAAGCGGACGAAGTCGCGGGCATCAGCTAGTTAAACATATTTAGACGCATAACTTTAAAGAAGCTTTTATATTCCTTCCATGTATTATATATTCCATGTAGATCAAGTTTTAGTAAAATTATTCTTATCTGATCATTATTCTTGTCTTAGTATTTATTATGCATGTGTGTTTATTTATTCCACCATGACTTCTAAATGCCTGAAGAGGTTTGTATACATGGGTTATAGTTAGAATCCTTACAATCTCCCGATTGGCACTAGCTATCAATTTTTTGAAAAATTTTTTTTTTTTTTTTTTTTTTATCCACTACAAGCTAGCCCTTGACTGCGATCTCACCTGATGGTAAGTGATGATGCAGTCTACGATGGTAGCGGGCTAACCTGTTAGGGGCATGGCAGTTATATTAAACCCACACCCCTTCGGTTTCTACACGGCATCGTACCGGAACGCTAAATCGCTTGGCGGCACGTCTTTGCCGGTAGGGTGGTAACTAGCCACGGCCGAAGCCTCCCACCAGGCCAGACCAGGGAAAATTCAGAAATTATAAATTCCTAAATTGACCCTGCCGGGGATCGAACCCAGGACCTCCGCACGTTAAGGCAACAGCGCTACACACTGCGCCACCGAGGTCGTCGAATAATATCAATATGGCAGGACAGCCGTATTTTTAAATTTTATTCACTTGTTTCTTATATAGTTTTTTGAAAGAACTTAATATGCTAGGTAATTATAAAAACTTACCGCATGTGGTAAACAAATATTTTTGCAAAACTTTCAAAACTCCCACCCACACGTTGAGTAAGAGATTTTCACCACCATCTCTCAAAGTAACGTAATCTGACAGATGATTATTAATATCATGTGAAAGCTGTGCATTGAATCTTAACGATATTAATTATATGGCGCCATGTGTTTTAATCTTTTAATTCGAAGTAGGTACAAATAAGTTAGTGATTTTAAATTTTAACCTCCATTAAATAATTGTAACCAAGAAACATTTTGATTAAAACAAATTTTGCTTAATTAAGACCAAGCAAAAGCACCATTTAGAATTAAATACTGGGTTCGTTTTGTTTACTCGAGTTTTATTATATCTATTATACCTAAGGAAAGAGTAAGAAACGCAATTGTGACGCAGACAAAATAGAGTGACTATACAATACAGAGGGAAAAAAACCTGAAGTCAAGAAAACTTTGCATCTGGGAATCATTGTTAATCTGAAAAGAAAAGTTATCTATATAATATGTTGTACCTAACTAATAACGTTACAGTTTGCAAACTGCTACGACTCTACACTCGAGAGCTTTCGTAGACAAATTACTTGAACAGTATACAGGTATACATATATAAGATGAACTAATAGTAAGAACCTAGGTTCCTTTTATAATCAAGTTCACCCAGCCCCACAGCCCACTCACTTCCACCCTTCCGCCTCAGCCAACTTATCAGAACTTGGGTGGACCGTGGAACCTCGCAGAGGTCTACGATATAAGAAACTTCTCGACTTAGTGCTTAATTAAGTATCAAATAATGTATCATTTACTCAGTTTTTCCTTTATTACCTACTGGATGATATCGCGAATAAAGATTTTTTTGGACATTTCCGTGGGAACTCTTCTTTTTTAGATAAAAAGTAGCCCATGTTCGTACAGGCAATCTCTGTGAGTATCAAATTATTTTAAAAGTGGATCGGGTGTGAAAATTCACTTTTGAATTTATGATATTAGGTATAATAAGTAGCATTAAGATATGGATGTACACATTATAACAATTACGAAAAAAATAAAAAACAATCATTTGTTAAAAGGCAGTAGGCATATAGGAGACCTCACTGTCTCATAAAATTTTTGGGTGCTACAAATACGAGTATCTATGTAGGCACCTGCACCAGGTCAAGGCAAAAATATGTAAATTATCACATATTATGACAAAATTTAAGAGGCCGTTAACAATCTTTACCGATATTATGATAATTGGAAACGATTAACTACGTATTAGACGAGATAGAATGGAGTTTAGGAGTATAATGAAAGACACGTTGGCGGTTCTCAATAGACTGAATTTATTTTAAAACATTGACACATGATAGACAATAACTATGACAAGTGAGTGTGGCAGTAACATACAAGTTACCAACAGATGGCGGTATATGATCTATTTTGATATCATTCCTAACACCCCCACTATATCAAAATAACAGGTAAACCAAGTATGAAATACTTACTACACATTACCTATATAAATCCAAAAATATAACATTTCATTTTTGAACAATACCAAGTTTTTGCATAAATTCATAGTGTTTTATTCCTGACAATCCCTTAGTCAATAAGTCAGCAGGCATGCTATCAGTTGGTAAGTATTTAGTTTCAACTGTACCGTTATCAATTACATCTCTGATGAAGTTATACCTCACATCAATATGCTTGGAACGTTTGTGAGACTGATGATTATTTGCCAGCTTTAATGCACTCTGATTGTCATTATATAATACAATTTTATTGCAAGAACCTGTTATTTCACACTCTAGATTCTGTAAGTAAATTGCTTCTCTACATGCTTCCGACAAAGCCATGTATTCTGCTTCACAACTACTCAGTGCTACTGTCCTTTGCTTCTTACTTTCCCAAGAAACTGCAGACCCGGATTTTAGAAAACAAAATCCAGTGTATGAACGTCTATCAGTGGCATCGCTAGCCCAATCTGCATCTACAAATCCTATCAATTCTGCATTTTCTTGAGAATATCTCAAACAATAATTTTTTGTTTTCAACAAATACTTTAAAATTCTCTTAGCATAATTCCAATGACTATAAGAATAACAGTTGTTGAATTGACTGAGATAACTGACCGAGTAAGCAATATCTGGTCGTGTCATAACAGCTAAGTACATTAAGCTGCCTATTAATTTTTGATAAGGTAATTTATCTTCACAAATACTAGACTTTTCTACATTTAGCTTACATTCTATGGGTGTATCAACTGTATTACAATCAGACATATCGAATTTTGTTAACAATTGTTCGATATAATGCTCCTGATCAATTGTAATAACATTACAACTTTTATTTATGTTGATTTTCATGCCTAAATATTGTTTAACTTGACCTAAATTTTTAATCTTAAATTTTTGACTCAAAGCTTCTATCAAAAAATCAGTTTCTTTCTTATAATTTGAAAATAGGATGAAATCATCAACATAAACACCAATAATAGTTTTCTTATTATTATTATGATTTTTTATAAAAACACAAGGTTCTAGTTTACTTTTACTGTACCCCAAGCTGTACAATGTTTCCTCTACTCTCTGATACCAAGCTAATGAAGACTGTTTTAAGCCATAGACAGCCTTTTTTAATTTTAATACTTTATTTGAATTTTGAATAGGAAATCCTTCTGGAAAATGCATAAAAATGCTTTCTTTTAAATAACCATTAAGAAAGGCTGTTGTAACATCTAAATGAGTAATATTCATACCTAACTGAACACTCAAAGCAAACAGTAATCTTAAGGTTGAATGTCTTATTACTGGCGAGAAGGTTTCTTGATAGTCTATACCTGCCTTCTGTGTAAAACCTTTGGCTACCAGTCTAGCACGATATCTCACTTTATTATCACAGTCGAATTTCTTTCGCAAGACCCATCTACACTGCACTACACTTGCACTATCTGGAGCATCGACAATCTCCCACACTTGGTTGTCTTCAAATGACTGCAGCTCCTCTGCTATTGCCTGCAACCACTGTTGTTTCTCAGGACCACTAATAGCCTCTGCATATGTCATTTCATCTTCTCCTGTGAACGTAGTACATACATTGGCAAAGCCATACCTCGATGGTTTCTTTCTTTGCCTTTTTTCCGAGCCTTCAAAGTTTATCTGTGATACATGTGATGTACCTCCCATTTGTGGGCTTTTTTCTTCACTGGGTATATACTTGGCCTCATCTTCCTGAGAGTTCATGCCTGTTTGTTCCTGCATGTTCATACCCTCTCCTGCCTGCATGTCATCATCTAGACCATCCAAGTATTCCGACTCACTTGAACTTGACTGATCAAGAGGTTCAGATTTCATTACCGCAGATTCCTCCATAGACTCCATAGTGTCAATGTTTTAAAATAAATTCAGTCTATTGAGAACCGCCAACGTGTCTTTCATTATAGGTTATGGGCGGCACGTAGTACAGTTTTGTTTAAAAAGTATATTGAGTGCGTTTTCGTGTCTTTAGTTTTACGAATAAAAAATAAAAAATGAGTTCAAGTTACCTCACGAACGTGCCAAAGCTAAAAGGAAGAGAAAACTTCGACGATTGGGCGTTCGCAGTTGAAAACTTATTAGTGCTAGAAGGCGCGGACAAGTACCTGAAAGAGGAAGGTACAGATGCCGCAGCTAAAGCGGCAGATGCCAAGGCAAGAGCCAAGATGGTTTTGACAATAGATTCATCGTTATTTGTTCACATAAAAGAAACAAAGTCCACGAATGAATTATGGACAAAGTTGCGTTCATTGTTCGACGATTCAGGATTTTCGCGGAGGATTACTTTGTTACGTCATCTTATTTCTATAAGGTTAGAAACATGTGAGAATATGACGAGTTATGTGACACAAATAGTGGAAACGTCTCAACGTTTAAGTGGCACAGGATTTGCCATTAACGATGAATGGGTCGGTTCATTATTGCTAGCCGGATTACCAGAACGATTTATGCCGATGATCATGGCTATTGAACATTCGGGAATTCAAATAACTGCTGACTCAATCAAGACAAAATTACTTGATATGGAATCAGTAGACCCAAGTGAAACGGAACGTAACTCAGCGTTAGCAGCCAGATGGCAGAAAAAGAAATTTAATAAAGGTGGCAGCACTAGCAAACATGGCGGGCAGACGCAGTCTTCAAGTACGTCAAAGACAAATACGAAAACAATATCTTGCTATCGGTGCAAAGAAAAAGGCCATTATCGCAGCCAGTGTCCACTTTTAAAAGAGAAAACAGAGATTATGAAACAAAGTAACGCTTTCAGTGTAGTTTTTCTCAGTGGCGGATTTAGTAAAAACGATTTTTACATAGACTCGGGCGCAAGTATGCACATGACTGCAAATGAAAGTTGGGTGAAAAATCCCGTGTATTCACCTAGTTTGCCAGAAGTAATCGTCGCTAATAAAACGAAAGTACCTGTTTTATGCTCCGGGAACGTGGAAATAACTACAAGTAATAACTATAACATAAATGTGAAAAATGTGTTATGTGTTCCAAGTCTTACGACAAATCTATTATCAGTCAGTGAATTGATAAAGAATGGAAACAGTGTTGACTTTGTGCCTAATAAGTGTTTAATACGAAACAAATCAGGCGAATTAGTCGCTGACGCGGATCTAATTGATGGTGTTTACAAAGTAAAATTACAAACACAGCAATGCTTATTATCCTCAACCATGGTGAATGGGGAAGTATGGCACAGGCGACTCGGACACATAAATAGTAATGACATGAACAAGATGAAGCACTGTGAATTAGTGGACGGATTGGATTATCAGGATGTGTTCACAACTAGTAAATCAACTTGTGAAACATGCTGCGAAGGGAAGCAATCACGGTTACCATTCACTAAAGGTACGCGTGCATCAGAAATTCTACAGATTATTCATTCCGACATATGTGGCCCCATGGAGAACAAATCGATAGGCGGAGCAAGGTATTTCCTATTATTCATAGACGATTTCACTAGAATGACTTTTATTTACTTCTTAAAAGAAAAGAGTGAAGTGTTAAGCTACTTCAAAGAATTTAAGTCGATGGCAGAAAACTTCCATAACAAAAAAAATTAAAATCTTAAGAACAGACAATGGTCGTGAATACTGTAACAACAATTTCGATAATTTTTTGAAGAATGAAGGCATAGTACATCAAAAAACAAACCCATACACTCCTGAACAGAATGGACTTAGTGAGAGGTCTAATAGAACCATAGTGGAGAGAGCGAGATGCTTACTTTTTGAAGCTGATCTGGAAAAGAAGTTTTGGGCAGAAGCTGCCAATACAGCTGTCTACTTAAAGAATAGATCAGTAGCTTCAGGTATTGAAAAGACTCCATATGAAGCATGGACCGGAAAGAAACCAAACTTGCAACATATACGCATATTTGGGAGCCCTGTGATGGTACACATACCAAAGGAGAAAAGAAGTAAGTGGGACAGAAAATCTAAGAAACACATACTAGTTGGTTTCTGTGATAATATTAAAGGTTATAGAATTTATGATCCGATAAAAAATATTGTGACAACCAGCAGAGATGTAGTGATATTAGAAAAGATAAAACGAGAAGAAACTGTCACTATTCCCGTAGAGACCACAGATTCAGTGGGGGAGTCTATGGAGGAATCTGCGGTAATGAAATCTGAACCTCTTGATCAGTCAAGTTCAAGTGAGTCGGAATACTTGGATGGTCTAGATGATGACATGCAGGCAGGAGAGGGTATGAACATGCAGGAACAAACAGGCATGAACTCTCAGGAAGATGAGGCCAAGTATATACCCAGTGAAGAAAAAAGCCCACAAATGGGAGGTACATCACATGTATCACAGATAAACTTTGAAGGCTCGGAAAAAAGGCAAAGAAAGAAACCATCGAGGTATGGCTTTGCCAATGTATGTACTACGTTCACAGGAGAAGATGAAATGACATATGCAGAGGCTATTAGTGGTCCTGAGAAACAACAGTGGTTGCAGGCAATAGCAGAGTTGCGCAGTGGAAGCGTGCTGGGCCCATAACCTATAATGAAAGACACGTTGGCGGTTCTCAATAGACTGAATTTATTTTAAAACATTGACACATGATAGACAATAACTATGACAAGTGAGTGTGGCAGTAACATACAAGTTACCAACAGATGGCGGTATATGATCTATTTTGATATCATTCCTAACAAGGAGCTTGTTGCTCAACTCACTAGAAATCAGCATTATTTCATCATTCATCATTAAAATTAATTTTCCATATTCACTTGACTGAGTGCGTGCTTCTTCCTCCTCCTGAAAACCCTTTTGCAGTGGACTACGCCATAGTAATGAACCTACGAGCACATGTATCTACCTAGACCCAGTCAGAGGCCAAATATTGTCGAAGCAAATCGTAATGTTGAGTTCATACCTCTGCTTTTTGACGTGCAGGTCTAATTCCAGGTTGAATTACGATTACGATTTCGTTACACAATCGGGGGGCACATTTTGGCACAAATAAGGTGATCGCAAATATGACAACACGAGCCACAAGACCCGTAGAAAGCGCAGGCAACTAATTTTTCAATTTTAAAAAAGCTTGCGACGGCTACGTCTTTAGTGGGGTGCACATTGATGTAGAATTTTTTTAGTACTCATTCTATTTCAATGGGGGTGCATCAAAGAAATAATGACGTAGGCAGCAAGATTCTTTCCAAGAAAGTAAGTACTAAAACAGTTCAGTACAATTCTAAGATTCGGCTGCATGGATAATAGGATGAGGAAAGGTGGGGAAGTCGCAGACTCATATTTCATATTTCGAATCTGATGCTACCGAGGTCGCATAAATAGGCGCCAGCAAGGTAATCCGGTCACTTATACTAAAATATACTTAGTCGGAATGCTAAAAAGCTCTATCGATCAAGATAACAAAGGTATCAGTGAATCTACAAAGAGCGTTCTTTGACAACCCAACCTTCGCCAGCAAGGCCAAGGTGGCTTATAGTCATGCTAATTCAAGTCAGGGTCACAGCCGTCAAGTTTTTCAAATTAGAACACGGAGTAAAATGGAGCATTTTGTGAAACATATGAATAAAACATCTCCTGAATATCCTTGTCATGTTCGCCCAAAAAAATTAAGCTTACATGAGAGGAAATACATGGGCATTCGAAAAAAATAGTACTTATTATGGTTGGATTTTTTTTTGGCCCAGGGCTCATTTGCAGCGGTCTAAGTTCAAATTATTTATCTGCCACTAGTAATTGAAAGCGCAACCGCCTGAGGGCTGATTTGATAATTATTATCATGACAGAAATTCGGATACGTAGACTCCCTTTCGGATTGACGACCTTCCTGGGGCTGAATGCTGTGATATATATTGGGAGGTCCCGGGTTCGATCCCGGTCAATTTGGGAATTTCTAATTTCCGTACTTTTTCTGGTATGTTCAGTGGGAGGCTTCGGCCGTGGCTAATTACCACCTAACAGCAAAGACGTGCCGCCAATTTAGCGTTCCGGTACGATTCTGTGTAGAAACTGATTGGGAGAATGGGTAGGTAGGAATATGGCACAGGTTAGCCCGCTGCCATCTAGACCTCATCGTCACCCAGGTACTACGAGGTGAGATTACAGTCAAAGGTTAACTTGTTGTGGAACTTAAAAAAAATACCTATCTCATGCATTCAAAGGCCTCAACCACCTACGATTTTCAGATATTTTTCCACTTTGTTTTCCTCGAGTTTACCTACTGCGACTGCGTATAAAGTTTATATTATGTTAGAAGTGATTGTACTCTCAACTTCTCAAGTGCCTTATGCCCGCTGCTGTTATGTTGGGTATAATAATATGTTCTGTACTGTATATAGTACTGTACCAAATGTAATTATTGTGACACATAAGATATGTATATGTCACCGTAAGATTGTAAAAACCGTTAGATTGTAATCTAACTAGCGATATTGTAAACTGTCGACAGATTGTGAACCGTTCAATGTTCTGAGTGTCAATTTTTGAAACTTTCTTGTAGGTTAGGTTAGGGTTCGACATAAATAATCAGGTTTTATCAGGTTAATATACCTAACAGATTACACCTAGGTACCTAAAAAATCACGTCGATCCGTTGCTCTGTTGCGACGAGTTTGAAGTAGGTATAAACCAACAAACAAACACACTTTCACATTTATAATATTAGTATGAAGTATCTATGAATTATGAATATTATTAGGTATCATAAGATTGTAGGGATTATAAGAATATTGAGAAAAAGTAGTCTTGCTTTCATACTGCAATAAAACTCTACAGAAAATATTTTTACCCACAAAAATTGAAACAGATTGAAAATTAGATCGAAAACATACCTAGGTACTATCATCACAGACATGCAGCTGTTAATGGAATCGTATTTATCGGCCTCGATCGATGTACGAGTAGAAATGCCGAACAATATTACAACAATTATTTATTGTTGAATAGGAAAGCATTTACTTTCTACGATCGGCGAAATTCTACCATGACAAATTATTCTATAAAATTTATACTTTTTTGTGCTGTCCAAAAATTTACATGGAATGAATAGGATCACCTTTGCGTGTATTGTATTTATGGAAATGAAATATATTAAAACTTTGCTACGAATATCAAGAAAATGCTTGTATTTTCTGATAAAAGTTTAGTGGTTTTTATAACCAGTGGATTTCAATATGGTTCAACTTGATGTTTAATAATATTATTCGAGATTTCAAATTATATAAGAAAAGTTTAATATACACTATGCGAGCGGGATGCTGTTTTTAGTAATATGGACCTTAAAGATAAAAATTAACATCTCCATACCTTGAAGACCTTAACACTATGCAAAACACCATTGTACTTACATATTCTTCATGTTAGCTTTTGTCTCTAAGAGCTGTAAGCACGAAGAACTTGAAGTCGTCAGAAATTTCTAATGAGCGAACTGAATAAACGAAAATTATTCGAAATATTTTAGTCCACTTAAAATTATATCATCTGTCCATAGTTATTTTAAAAGAAAAACACTGGTAGATATTTGCGGCTTCGCTTCTTGAATAAAATAATTCGCTACGTTCACTTCGCGCGTGTATTTGAATTCGAAACGTCAAGACGTGAGTTCAACTTGGACGTCGAAATGAAACTGTGGCTGGCATTAGCAACCACCGGATTTAATATCGCGGAAAAACATGTACACAACTTTGTATCGCTTTATATGATCGGAAGTACTTAACTGCCTGATTCATCCAGTTTTCTCGCAATCACATATTGCATTTTTTTCACAATCATTATTAACAGAATACGACTTCATTCAAGCTTATCAATCAGCATGATAAAATAGTAACTGAAATTATTCCAAGAAAATGTTATGAATTTCGGAGCTCTAATGGCATGTGATCTAACTTAGCGGGATAACCAAAAGTCGTATCGATCACCCGACACGCTGCTCTAACTTTTCTATGTACGTTTTAAGCAATTAAGTAAATTCCAATCACTTAAGGTTAACATTGTAAGGCCTGAGAGCTCTTCATATAATCTTCTCAAAGGTGTGTGACGTTTCAGTAATTAAGTAGGTACCTAAAGCTAGACATGATTTCTGATCTACAGAGCGTAGCATTGATGTTTAAAAACAATGACTTCTACCACCAGAGCTCCAAGGGCCAAAAGATTCTTATGGACTTTTATTTTTTTATTCCTAAGTTAGCCCTTGACTGCGATCTCAACTGATGGTAAGTGATGATGCAGTCTAAGATGGTAACCTGTTAGGGGTATGGTAGGTATATAAACCCAACCCCTAGTCGGTTTCTACACGGCATCGTACCGGAACGCTAAACCGCTTGGCGGTACGTCTTTGCCGGTAGGGTGGAAACTAGCTACGGTCGAAGCAACCCACCAGACCAGACCAGAGAAAATTCAGAAATCATAAATTCACAAATTGGCCCTGCCGGGAATCAAGCCTTGGGGCTGGGACCTCCCACGATAAGGCAACAGCGCTCAACACTGCGCTAGGGAGGTTATTCTTATGGACTGCATAATCTGTTAAAGTGGAAACAGGCGGAGCACATAGTTCGTAGAATAGGTAAATGTTGCTGTGGTCCCAAAGTACTGTAACCGTGCAGATATCTCTACTCAGTACTAAGTGGATGGATGATATCAAACCTGGATTCAGGCGGAGCACGATCGCGACTCGTGAAATTCCTCGCAAGAGACCAATGTCCAGCACTGGACGTCGATTGGTTAACGTGTAAGTATGGATTCAAATACTATAACCTCATTGACAACCCTTATCTATGGAAGTAACGACCCATGAAATCAACCTAATTGGCACAAAGATGGCATTTACCAAATAATACCAAATCACTACTAGGGCATCAATGATAATTAAATTACAGTAATCAGAATCACTATTGTGAAAATAAACGACTCTATCAGTTATACTCGTAGAACGTGTCTCTAATCTCTAATCTAAATAAGGCTTTGAAATAGGGTCAAAATAGGTAGGGATGTCAGTGGTTTCACACAACAAAAGAAGAAATCAGAACGTCCTTCAATATAGGAAGCACCAATTTAGTATACTTGCTTACATAACATTATGCCTCTGCTGTAAAAACCATCCGCCCAAAAATTAAAAATGTAGGGAGGATATTCGTGTGTTTGTTAGGGGTTGCGTAACTAAAAGGTAGAGTTTCAACCCTTATGGTGGTGGTAGTCTGTCTGGTCAAATTTAGTTTTTAGTAAACTTAGTTACTTACTGGTAATTCGTGAATTGATTATTTCTTTTAGGTTTGGGCATGGTTTAGGCAATGAAAGTTGTTGGGCGGATTTAATTCGTTAGTATTGGATGGATTCGGATATTTTTAGGATTCCGTACCTCAAGAGGAAAAAAGGAACCCTTATAAGATCACTTCGTTGTCCGTTTATCTGTCTGTCTATTTGTCACCTCGGGAACGCGTGGGCATGGGGACGTAGCAAATTAATCAAGTTGAAATTAATATCAATTAAAATCACATACATAGTCTACGGTCCCTTAGAGTTTAGGTATGCCGCATATTTTACATATGTTGAAACTTGCCAATCAAAACCTATAGGGTACTTCGAATTGTTTATCAGGGCGTCTTATTTCACAGCTGATTATGTATTGTTATGACATCTTTCTTGATAATTACTAAAATAAATTATTTCAATAAGTTTGATTCGTCCAAGCACGGAACCCTTTATGAGCGAGTCTAACTCGCACTAGGTCGGTTTTTTTTTGTACGCACAAAGGTTACTGTAAATTATATATACTGAATTATAAAATTTCAATTTTTATAGGTTAGGTAGCTTTACGTTCTCTTGTATTATTTTCAATCAATGTACGAGTAAAAGAACCCAGCAGGGCAACCGCGTATCTTTTGCATCTATCATTGATACATCGCAATCACCTCTGATTGGTTAACACTCTTCCACTATTGGACGAAATCCATTGACGCAGCAAGAATACTATAAATTCAGCCAATCAGAGGTGATTGCGATGTATCAATGATTGATGCAAAAGATACGCAGTCGCCCTGCTGGGCGAAACCGTATTTAAGTACCGCACCGTAGTTAAGGGCGTCTGGGTCTGGGTTTCTAATGCGATAAAACTTCACTGGTAGCCTGTAAAATGTAGGTACTACTATACTAAGTAGGTATAAGGTAACTAGGACAAAATAGTTAAATATCTTTGCACATAAACATTCACTGACGATCTTTCATTTTCAACAATTTACTGGGCTTCATTCGCGAATATTCACACATGATCGCATTCCTCAGATGCCTGTTATCCTATCACGACCAAAATAATAAAACTTCTGCATTTGCTTGCGAGCTAATTTGTGAATGAATGAGCTATTTCTGATTATGCTATTTTTGTTTTGTTTTTAAACAATTAATACGTACTATTTCAGGAGCACAGAAGCTGCGAGTAATGGAGTCGATATTTTTAAGACGCTATAATTAGCTCTTGACTCTTTACCTGTAACTGTATGTACCTAGTGTACTCGAACAAATCTTGAACTTCTAATTATTATTATATCCCCCCCCTTGAATTCGGACGTAGGTTGCCAAAAACGGGGGCTACATTCAAGAAGATTCTCGATAGTGGCGCCCCTATTTCCTATTTTTTTCTAAGTAATACTTATTCTTTTAGCGTTCCGTAATCAACAAAGAACCCTTATAGTGTCGCCATGTCCGTCCGTCCGCGGCCTAGCTCACAGACTATTTTGCGCTAGAAATCTTTAATTTAACAAAGTGGTAAAATAAAATTTTGAAATAAAAAAAATGTTTAGGGTACCTCCGCTTTAAATTGCTAGAGTCCAGTGCCCCAGTGCCTCTGCCAGCTAAACGGTTGTTTTTGGATATGTGAAAAAATACATGGAAATAGTAGGCATGTATTACGAAGTTAAATGGAAAACTATCACAGCTAAGTAGACTTGACAAGTTTACGAGTAATAATAGTCGACCAAGGTATAAAATTTCCGCATATTGTGAGGGGCAGCTACGGAACCCTGCTCTGCGCGTGGCCCGACACGCGTCGCAGAGCAGAGCAGGGTTCCGCAGGGAGCAGTGTGCAATGCGTACTTGTTAAACTTACTTGTAAACTTATTATAATCATAGGTTTTAAAAAAATCTGTTCTTATATTAATTATTTGTAACTAGCTGACCCGGCGAACTTCGTACCGCCTTAGTATGCAAAATAAAATGTATATTTTTCAATATTTCTGAGAGAATTTCTTAATATTTTTTTCCGTAAGAACCTTCTCCTAATAATAACAAATACAACAAAAAAAGAGTTAGTGAAATCGGTCCAGCCATTCACGCGTGATGCCGTGACCAAGGAAAACGGGTTTCATTTTTATATATATAGATAACAGATCGATTGCTCAGTAACTAGGTATTCGGCATATCAACTCAATAAACGTCCAAACAGAGAATAAAAAATAATAATCGAAGTTGATTGTCCCGAATGAAACGGCTGCATTGTGACATTGTGTGACACAGTTTTTAAGACCTTTTGCACTTTAACTTGTCTGCAACGTAAAGAGTCTGCACGTCTGGACCATTTCAATGGTATCATTTAGAAATTTCTCATAAGCATCTCATGAATGCTGTGACAGATTAGTGAATAGGTCTGCTCTGTAAAGTTTGTTCTGTAAAATTTGTTGCGAGCTCTCAAACTAAATCAAAATTATACCAACATACAGACAGACAGACGGACAAACAGACACACTTTCGCTTTGATACAGGTATTTAAAATATACTAGCTGATGCCCGCAACTTCTTCCGCGTGCGGGCAGTGAACCAATGACTTACAAAAAAAAACTAAAACAAGCTGAAATATAATGAAAAAACGGCCGCGGCTATCACAAAAGAAATGAGAAGAGCGATGTGACGGCTTATTCTAACTTTTAAATCGATTGATGTAAGATGAATGGGCTACGCCTTCGTTTCGCTATGGAGGTCACCGGCTCGCTTCGCTCGCCACCTCCCCCCTTCGCTCTACTCGACCTCGTAGGCTTGCTTCATTCGGGGCTTCTGCTTTCGCGCTTTACAAAACACTCTAGGGGTAGGGCAGATGAGACTACTAGATGAGTGGAGTTGGGTTGTATTGATTCGGTTTTGGGAGAGATCCACATTTTTTAATAATATTGTGAGTTGTAACGTTTTATAGCATCCCAAGCTCGCACGCTGCACAGCGTTGTCGGCTTTATTTCCTTGGCTTGAACACTCGTTTGGAAGAAAATTTCGGTTGCAAACCCGCGTGCGATTAGAGGACGAGTTCTGTTCTGCTATTTTCAAAATAATAATATACTAAAATAGAAAAACAAATATCTCAAATAGTATTACAGTAGGTACCTGACAAATAGCGCAGCTCATAAGAATGTCTTAAAAGGTATGAAATGTATGTCTTAAAGGTTATGAAGCACTTAATGTATTAGCTCAAACCGGTATAAAGTTACTTACTCGTACTTCGTTTAGTAGTCGCTACCTCAGTATTTTAGTCGCTAGCTTTAGTATTACATTCGGTCACTTAAAATATTATTTGCTAGTGATTAATTGCTTTCTTTTAGTACCGCAATTTATATATTTTTTGTGATTTACTACTGTCGCAAGTTAAATAAATCTGTTGCAAACTTATTTTAACGCCGCTCGGTTTAGTATTAAAGTATTCCTTTATCACTCGTCAATTAATTTTTTAATCGCTCGATTATTAATATGCCTATGATTGATGATCGATGTACCTACACGCATACACGCGCTTTAAATGTGTACGTTGAGATATTGTCTATTCTGTGTTATAATTATTATTATTTTTTTCTGTTATTGAGTACCTATGAAAGGTGCTCAATATAAATACAATAGCCAGACTATTTGATTTATAAGTATTTTTTCTTTAACCTAAGCTTATAATTAACTTATGTACTAAGAAATGGTCCAATGACGTATCTTAGACTTTCTTGTTGCGAATAGACACTTTGTTCATGTGTTCTTTTAGGCAGCACTTCACTACACTATCACTAGTCACTAATCACTATACACTAACTCAAAGGGTTTTGTCCTTTTTTTGTTATAAATTAATATTTAGTTTATTATAAATGTACCTACCTATAACTTTGGATGCCTAAGTTTGTATGTTTGTAACTCCTTTACGCCACAACTACTAAGTACCGATTTGGTTGAAATTTGGAATGGTGATAGCTTATACCTACCCTGAATTATCACATAGACAACATTTTATCCTGGAAAATCAATGAGTTCCCGCGGGAATCAAAAATCCTTTAATTCCGAAGTCCGGGCATCATCTAGTTCCAATGTTTCAAATAAAGCTTTAGACACGATATGGACATAATTAAGTTTGAAACATCAGAATGAATGAATAAGTATAAATTTACTTAGAAACATATCCATTTGTAATACATACATATTAGGTATATACACCTGATAATAACGACTATTGTAAAGTGTGTATTGTTTGACATACCTAATTATTTTGCGGTAACAACAAGCATACAGCTGTTTTTCATTACAGCATGCAATTTCCATGAACGCAACCGAGGTCATTATAGATCTAAAAGCCATTTGTCACACTAACGTCTCATCTGTTATGAATATAATATGTCAGTTGTCATGAAATAATTATTAACCCGCAGGGCGACCGCGTATCTTTTGCATCAATCATTGATGCAAAAGATACGCGATAGATACAATCTATCCTTGTACCAAACTTCATCAAAATCGGTTGAATAGATGGGCCGTGAAAGCGTAGCCGACAGACATTTATAATATAATATTAAGTATGGATACTGAAGTAGTTATGGCTAACTAGCTGATGCCCGAGACTTCGTCCGCGTGGATTGAGGTTTTTTGATTCGTGCGGGAACTTAATATCCTGGGATAGCTTATGTGCTATTCCAGGCTATAATCTTTCTCTGTGCCAAATTTCATCCAGATCTGTTCAGGTGTTCTCGCGTGATTGAGTAACAAATCCAATCCACCTATCCATCCAAACTAGGGTTGTAACGAACGGAGGCGTTCTTAACGGAAGCAGAGGCGGATGCGGAGGTGAAGGGGCGTTGCCTCCGCAGATGTGGAGGTTAACGGAAGCGGAGGCGGAGGTGGACTTCTCCGATCACATCGTCCATTTTCTGTGCTCTAGGATGCGATGAATCCCACATTTGATTTATTTTGAGGATTCTTCTAAGGACAGTTGTCTTTTTGATTGTTGTAATGGTGTCCCTGACGTCACCTGCTTCGATCTGTACCTCTCGCATTGTAAGTCAACGTAAATAAACCTCCGTTACAACTCCGCAAAAAAAAAACAGCACAGGCGGATGCGGAAGCGGAGGTACGATTTCTTGCTAAAGTTCCGCACTTACGGAGGCGGAGGCGAGGTTCCGTTACAACCCTAATCCAAACTTTCGCATTTATAATATTAGTAAAGATATCCCTGCCTACAGCCTAGATACGTAAACGCATCTCGCGTTCATAAAATTGACCCCATCATCATATTAATTAATTTACCATTCAGATGAGATGACGATTCAGTAGGAGCTAATCTTCTCAATCATACAAAAATTCCACATCAATGTTCTCAATAGGGAAAAGTCTTTGGATGGCTAGTGTTATGACGTCTATAAATTCCTTCGCTGCCAATCGTTTATTAATAGACCTGCGCATTTCACGCTCATTGAAAAGTGAATATTCCAAGAAAAGCACAATCACAGTCGTATTTTGGAACGAGCTTAATTACATAGTAGTTTTAAGGGTGTACACATACGGTTTCGATTTGGGTTGCGAAAACACTGCAAAATTGTTGTTTAGTGCAGTTGGCATAACAGCATCAAAAGTCGCGAGTCGCGACTGTACAGTCGACAGTATGTTCAGTTTGCACTGTGAGCTAGTAATAGAACTTGGTCAAATGGTCAGCGACTGAGTCGGTCGGCTGTAGTCGGTAGTAATTAATGTCAGTTTTTTCAAACTGCTTTATTGCAAACAAACCTGCTGGTAGTGCAGTTTAAGGTAGAGCACACCTATGCCAGAAGGTGTCTGTTACACTCATGTTTTAAATATTTTAAAAGTAGGTTAGTAAGTACTAACCTATATTAAATTAAAGTGTAGGGGGGACAGGATGCTGAAATAAACATCCGATTTTATAGTTATTCGAATTACAAATAATATAAGGAAGCAAATCGCTTCTTACGTGTCCATTGCATTTCAACTACATACCGATAACTGTACCCGTAACAGGTTAGCCCGCTACCAACTTAGACTGCATCATCACTTACCATCATTACGGTACTTAATTTTTAATTAAATAAGAGCATGATCCCGTCAACAAACTGCCATGCAGTTTGACGGAATAATGTAAGAAATAGTTTGTATGAATGTTTATTATGGTTAATAAATAAATTTAAAAAAAAAAAAAAAAAAAAAATCAGGTGAGATCACAGTCAAGGGCTAAATTATAGTAGAATAATATTAAGTATAGATTATAAAATATAAAATAAAAATACTTAGAATTTGACGATGCTTTGCGGTACTAGTAGAAAGACGAGCGAGGAACCAGATCAAAAACGGTTGGGATAAAAAATTCACTAGGTATACTTAACAACGTGCATCCAGTCCAAATGCAGACCGTCTGCATTGACCCTAAAACCTTTAAACTATTTATAGGTGATGACGCTGATGGGACTCATTTCGCGCCCATTGAGATTCCAATTTGAATAAAGTATTTTTAAAAATATATAATCGGACGATGATGACTTAGACACAAAAAATTATGTTATACTTGCTTAGGCTAGCTTTTTTTCAGCCGCAATTTAAGCATAATTACGTCGTTTAGAAAAAAAATACTTGCTCGCTAGAATCCCTAGAGTACCGAATAGGCGTTAGTTCCCTTTGTGTGTTTTATCGTTTCTACAATGGGGAGTGCTCTGAAGAGCTATTTAATCTAATACCACCTTCCGTGTTCTCCAGTCGCATCCTTCGTCGCAGAATTTTTTTTTCATCCTCACCACCTGGATGCCTGGTCTTCTTCTACCTCCCAATATTCCAGGTCATTTTTGCCACGTACACCTGCAAATTATGGAACCAGCTTCCATCTTCTGTGTCCCCTCATGATTATAATATGGGGCTCTTCAAAGGGCGGACAAACAAATATCTCAAAAGCCAGCAACGCATTAGCGGTTCCTCTAGTGCTGCAAATGTTCATGGGCGGCGGTAATCACTTACCGTCAGGTGACCCGTGAAATGAGTTTGTTCATGAAATCGTATTAGCTTTTATAGTTTGTTTTTCCATATCTCCAAAAAGAAAGAAAAAAGAAAAGAAAAGTCGTTCTCCAAAAAGAAGTTTGAATCGCGTGACGTCCATGCTCGGCGGATAGTTCAACGTCGTTACCGCGTAATTCTTAATAATATGTTCGACGATGAAATTGTGATACGAGTGAAAAATCTCGCGCCGGCCAAAGTGCGTCGGAGTACGCGTTCGGCGTTTCACCACAGAATAGGTTTTCTGCGATTTGTTTCCCTAGAGTCCTTTTATACTCTAGGGAAAACTAGTCATTCCCGTATGTACGTAGACCGCAAAAAAAATATTGTTCTTACTAAGAAGTTCATCATCCTAATTATAAATGCGAAAGTATGTTTGTTTGTTGGTTTATTAGTTTCCTACAATCACGCCACAACGGAGCAACAGATCGACGTGATTTTTGGCATGGGTATAGTTGCGGGCCTGGAGAGTGATACAGGCTTTTTATCCCGGAAAATTAAGGAGTTTTCGCGGGAATAATAAAAAACACGCGGATGAAGTCGCAGGCATCAGAAATGACATAAAGTTATTTATATACTATGTTTGAACTTATAACTTTCTTTAGTAGCCATCGAAATAGAGGTAGGTACTAATATTCTACATCAATGTTAGTAGCTCACTAAATATTGACGTAGTAGCCCACTGATAAACACCACTGCCCACTGCCCACTGGTAAACCTGTATCTGAATTTTTCGATCGCCTAATCTTCGTATATCTTAATATTGACATTTGAAAATGCAAAAGAAAACTCAATATGTAATTTATCTACATTCTGCGGCCTGAAAAATAAATTTCATGTCCTGAATACCTGAATGATGATTGCAATAGTTTATAAAAATAAATACGCTTGGCGCCATCCGAATCGAGGCCACCTAAATAATAATAATATTCATATACTTAACTCGAACAATTGATCATTTTGAATGCCACGTGTAATACAGTTGTTTAAACTTTGACAGGTACCCATTGGGTTATTCAAACCATAGGATTTTCTAAGGAGAAGGAGGAAATAATTCCAATATTTATCGAGCATACTATGCTGAATTAGGGTAAATTGGTCTTTGGTTCGGACTTCGGTCACATCCACGCACTCATTAAAGAAATTAAAATAGGCGCCATGCGTTTTAATAAAACCATGATCATAATAATAATTACAAACTCATTATAAATTGGCTTTAACTCGTAGTTCCGCCCGCCCAAAGTATTTTCTTGTTACAATGTCACGATTTAGTTAGTTCGATTGAACAACCAATTAGGTACCTATGTCACAGACGCACGTGTGGGGCTGGGTGTTGTTTGGTACTCGTAAGTAACGTAGATTAAATGGATAGGAGATTGACTTTTGGGGTCTAATTTGGGATTGCCGTTTCTTCCATGTCTTGGAGAGTATTCAAAGCTTCTCTCTCTCTCTCTATGCGTCGTATTCCTCATTACTGATGGTCGTGACCCCTTTCCATTAATCAAATAATAGTAGGAGTTATCTTGGGATAATAATGCGGTGTGTAAGCTTCGATTCCCGGTCGGGCATAAAAATTGTTAGGTATTGGGTTTTTCAATTGAGAAATTCTCAGTGCCAGCCCGGAGTTGGAAGTTGGCGGTGTTTCACCCGTGCCTTGGAGAGCACGTTAAGCCGTCGGTGCGGGATATTATCACTAACATGATAATAGTCGTTAAAGCCCGCCAACCCGCAATGGAGCAGCGTGGTGGGTCTAAGCTCTAATTCCCTCTCTCCTATGAGAGTGGAGGCCTGTGCCCAGCAGTGGGACGTTAATAGGCTGTAGTGGTGGTAAGCTGAAGTAGGTACTTAATATAAAAAATAATATCGAGTCAAGATATTGTATCAAATCGTAAGGCAAACATCAAGTCGTAGGTGGAAGGCTTTTCATATCAAGAAAACCCTCTAACACAAACCGAACCTCTCCGTATAAGGTAGGTACGACGCAAAGATGAGGCGCGTTTATTTCTGCCTTATTAAAAAAAAACAACTCCTCAATCTGAATAAAGTGTGATGATCAGTTTGAGGATCGCCATGCTAATTGATTTATGGGCTCAGAATTAAAGGGACGATAAGCGATGACGGCTCCAATGTTAATATTTAAGTACATGTCTTTCATTACAGTGGCGGCACGGATGCTTAAGAGATTGAAGAATGCGCTCTATATTCATTTCATTTGGTTCATACTAAACATCCTTTTTTTAGTAGGTAAAGATCTCGTAAATTCAACAAACCCAACCAAAGAGAGAGAGATTAGAGATGCACTTTTAGTTAGCTGGATAATGTAATACCTAATGTTGTAGTTACTCGTATGTGTACCTAAGTGTAACTTTTGGCTGCTGACTTTTTTTACAAGGTTCATCTGTGTGGATTTAAGTAAAAGTAAAGTAGATGATGATGACATTCCATCATCATCATCCATCAAGCGTAGGTTACTGAATACCTCAGAATGAGTAAGTTTTGTCTTAACTCCACCACGCGGTCCAAATGGCAGAATTCAGACTATATCATTGAGAACATTTTAAAGAACTCTCGGGCGTGCTTTCCTCGAGATGTATTCCTTCACCGTGATAGCAAGGTGATATTTAAATATTATAAGGCATTTTAGCGGAGCGGAGATGAGATTTTGGGCGGACCAATCAAATTGTTGAACGATGATGCGATAATTTTTGTCCTGTCCGAATTGACTTGTTTTGCACATCTCATCTCCGCCCGCTTCAATGGGCAGCTATGTGATTCTCTAAGGTAAAATAAAATTTACAACCGTTGCAGTCAAGGTCGATCTCTTCGATGTTACATCGCAGACCGCATCGATGCTAGCAAAGCTTAAATATTTCTTAGAGAATCACACTGCCTGCAGTGTAAATTTTATTTTACCTAAGGCCCTGTCCTACGTCAGCGACAAACGCAAGAGCGCGACTCGACGCGCGACGTGATAGTATTAAACGTCTCTCTTCAACCAGTCAGTCAACATTCACGTTTCCAACGTTGCTGCGTAGATAAGCATATTCTTTCCATGGGAGTCATATCGCGCCGCGTTGCATCTCGTCGCTTTCGTCGCTCACCTAGGACAACTGGTACCACTTGGCTGTTACCGCTGAAACATTTCATACACACGGCAAAATCTCAAGTATTTCTCGGATAGTCAGAATGATGTCAGCATGAGGCGTCCGCAGCAGATGTGCCAAAGAAATGCGTCAGCACGCAGCACTGTACAATCAGCTAATGTGAATTTGACAGCCTGCAATTCCATTTATCGTGCACATTGTGCTAAATTGCGGTATATTCGACCATCCACGTCGCACGGTAAATAAAGAAATTAGGCGCCTTACATACATAACACATCCTTGAATTATTAACCTTTATTAACACCATTCCAATCCGAAATCTATATCTTTATAATAAAAGTAAATATACTTATCTGGAAAATTCTTGCACATTACTACATTTTTTTTTTCTTTAATTGGAGGAGACTAACTTATTACTACTATTACCTATTCTGTGCTAATACCCAGCTAATACCACACTTCGATTTAACGTACCTATACCTACTAAAGTACTAACTAAACTACTATAGATAATAGGCTCAGAAGACTATCAAAAAAATCTATATTTTGTGATATTAAATAATTAGTCATCGGAGTCCTCAGGCATTGTCAATGACTATACTCATCCCGATTGAAACCCGATTGTTTTTGGGATAAAAAATACATAAAGTACCAACTCTATTACCACTATCTCTATTTTGTACTCTGACTCTGATCGCTTTTTTTTTTTTATCCAGCCCTTGACTACGATCTCACCTGATGGTAAGTGATGATGCAGTCTAAGATGGTAGCGGGCTAACCTGTTAGGGGCATGGCAGTTATATTCAACCCATACCCCTTCGGTTTCTACACGGCATCGTACCGGAACGCTAAATCGCTTAGCGGCACGTCTTTGCCGGTAGGGTGGTAACTAGCCGCGGCCGAAGCCTCCCACCAGGCCCGACCAGGGAAAATTCAGAAATTATAAATTCCCAAACTGACCCTGCCGGGGATCGAACCCAGGACCTCCGCACGTTAAGGCAACAGCGCTACACACTGCGCCACGGAGGTCGTCGAAAATCTCTAGTCAAAGAATGAAATTTAATGGAATTGTAACATTTATTTGTACTTTGAAACAATGCGGTACAATAAGTAATTATTATATCTGAAGAATGGAGGAAAATATATAGAATAATTATTAAACATATATTAATAGTCACAGTTTATTTCCAGAGACTTAATCACTTCTGGAATTGGATGTTCTATGGAATTCATTCATCCTAAAACACATACCTTGGGTGATGCATACCATTATCTACCTACCCAGTGGTCAGTCGGTACGATTCCAGTTCCTAGTAGTAGGTATGTGGTGGTATTTTATCAGGGTCTGAGGCTGCTCATTCAATCAATAAATTCATAATAATAATTCGTGACTCACGTGCCTACACGTATTACATAGGTACCTATTAACTATTAAATCTGTGCCCATACTTCATTTTTATTCCTTTCTCTGCATCTTATTCTTCATTGCTGAGGGTCGTAACTCGTAAACTCTTTCATAATCGGAGTTTACTGGAGAAAGTGATGCGGTGGTGGTGGACTCGACCAAGGATGATATTTACATTTTAGACTCTTAGGTAAGAAAGAGATCGTTCTGTTCTTTTACCATTTCTTCTTGACTCTAGTACTGTTTTATGTAAGAGATCGTTTTGTTCTTTTTTACGAGTACCATTTCGGTACGGAACGCTAAAATATCGCTGTTCTTTTTAGATCTTTTACCACACTTTTAAAATCATTAGCCTGTATTTTTCTTCTTTCTTTATTAATTAATTATTATAAGGCATACCTATGGGTATCTATGCATCTATGGTGCATCTATGGATGCAGAAAATAGCAATAAATGGCTGTTTGGATATTAGACAAGGACGAAAACAATAAGACATTTATTTTATTGCGTCCATGAGATACGTATATAATTATTTAGATTTATTGCATACCAAGACATAATAGTCACAGAAAATGGAGTCTTAGACTTTAGACATAACTTGCATTAATGCATAAAGTTTAGATATGTACATAATGTCAGGTCGCGGGACATTTGGCGGGAAACAATAAACAAGTGCATAGATTACTGATGATTACCTAATACCTGAGCTAATACCAAACGTTCCGACCATGAATAATCTTACGTCACGACAGAACTATGCATCACACTCGAAATATTTTGCACTTGGAATTATTTGTTTGCAGGGTTGTCATGAACAAGAAATGGCTTTTCTTTTTTTTAATATTGAACGTGCCGAATATTTCAGGCAGGCAGTATTGCCTCGTTTGTCTAGTGGTTAGCATGCTCGACTGTGGCCGACGAGATCCCGGATTCGAGTCCCAGGACTCGAGCCATAATTAAGTATAGGGTTTCTCTGACTAGAAATTCTCAGTACTAGCCTGGAATTAGGAAGTTGGCGGTGTTTCGAGCCCGTGCCTCGGAGAGCATATTAAGACGTCGCGCGTCGGTCCCGGTTATTATCACTAACATGATAATAGTCGTTAAAACCAACCCGCATTGGAGCAGCGTGGTGGGTCTAAGCTCTAATTCCTCTCTCCTATGAGAGAGGAGACCTGTGCCCAGCAGTGGGACGTTAATGGGCTATAGTGTGGGTGGTGCAGAATATATTTTCCCCTTTCATTGTGATGCTTGACTATAAGATGTCGCCTGAAACTGGGGTAGGTTCATACTGCACTATGTGTCATGTTCCTAATACTATTTCTTCCTGGGTACACTGGAAAGCGCGCCAAGACCCCTTTAATGGACGGACGATATCAAACGAGTCGTAGAGAGCCTGGATTGGACTCATGGATCCAGGCGCGCGGCGGGCGTGTGGATTTATTCCACAGTGTGGAAGACCCCACAAGAAACCTATGTCCAACAGTAGACATCTATCGGTTAACTGTACCAAACATCAAAATCGGTTGAGCAGATAAGCCGTGAAAGCGTTGATAAACAGACAAACTTTCGCATTTATAATATTAGTATGAATTTATGCAAAATTAACTCTACAAAATTAAAAACATGTAGAGCCCCAGCCATTGACCATTGTGTTTTTTTTCTATTCTTTCGAGTTTCATGTTTCAAGTAACAATCTAAACTGGTTAGACAAATGCTCCGTGGGCTAGACTTACGGCGTGCGCCCATAGTCGGCACGGGATTTTCATGCGACAAATAGAAATATATAACTTAACAGCTTGACAATGAAATTGAAATATTTATATATTGACGATGATGATCATTCAATGATCATCTTCGTCAATAACGCTTCAAGCACTAGCGGAGGCATGGATATTTCAATTTTATTGAATTCTATTTGTCGTGCCGTGCTATGGGCGCAGGCCCTTAGTCTATCTAGGTATTATAGGTATTCTGCGGTGTCTGCCCTAGAATTCTGAATAGATATAATAATATGTAGAAGTGGTATTATAGTTGTTACTCGAGTTTTATAATATTATGTACTTTCGACTTATATTCTTATTTACCTAATGAAATATATATTTATTTATTACACAATTATTATAAATGGGAAAGTAGTTCTGTTTCTTTGTCTCTGCCTGTTATGTTCTTACGTGTTATTAAGCGATCTTAGTATTTGGCATAGAAATAGCTTGCATTCAGGGGACAGACATAGAAAACTTTCTACACGTCCTCACGAGAATAAAAAAGAAACTAAATCCAGACGATTATGCAAGTTTCTAGAAATTAATCAGTATCCTGCACTTACTAGTAACTATTTTGTTGCTCTGGGTTTATACTACCATGACTTAAAGCAGTATTGTTTTAATATTGTTGACGTTCGTGTTCTACAATTATAATCCTTATATTAGGGACGTCAAGATAGTTACGTGACTTAAGACTGTCATTTTGAAATAATACTGTTTTAAGCGATGGTGGTAACCCCCCTGAGCCTATGATATTAAAAACATGATTCGTTGCTCTGTGCCCATATTAAAGACAACAGATGCAGTTTCTATACAATTCTGTGGTATACCGTCCCCGTACGTTGATTCCGACGCCATCTCTACTCAAATGACTGGTAATACTATCTCAGATGTAGTCTTCTTTCTTCACGGTGGCTAGTCCTGGTTTTATTTTATCTTTTTCTTTTTTAAATATTAGATACTTTTATAGACAAGTAATTCAAAGAGTAGACAGAAAAGTACCTACCTATAAAAAATTATTTAAAAGTTTTATAACCAGAGGTGTGCCGAAGGAAAGTTGTATTGTTATAAAAACCCTCAAGTAGGTAGTTTGATAGTTTCAGACTATGGTGACGATTTTGAAATGCAGTGCACACACTGCTGCATCAAAAATACCACAAATCAGCCAATCATATCATAAATGTATCGTCATAACCACGCTGCAAATGGTAGAAATGTGATAATCACAAATTTTATGCTAAGATTATTATTTTATCCTATTGTTACTGACATTTCCCTAGCACTAGAAAGTAATGTCTAATGTACTGTTATCAAAAAAAACGGCAGCATTAAATTCGCAGGAATTCGACGGTGCATATCAAAATAAACCAAGCGAGTTGCGAGAGGTCAGTGAAAGTGTATTGAAAGCGCCAATGCATTGTTTGAGTTGACCCTAGATTCAGACCACAGACCATACAACCAAGTAGTTCATATCACCCAGTAGGTTTACTACTTACTCGGTGATTCAGACTGATCTAAACAGCTTTTTTAAATCTTAGGTTTTGAAAGTAAGTAGGTACTTAGATGCAACTATCTAACCGACGTAGTTCTATGACGAGTGACGACCTCCCTGGCGCTATGGTCTTTTAAGCACTGAAGGCACCGGGTTCGATCCCCGGCAGCGTCAATTTGGGAATTTATATAGTTTCTGAATCATGGGTTGATGCGTGCGCGTGCCTTCTTAATATCTCTGAAACGAGAACTACAATATTGGGTTGCTATAAGTACTAAACGTACCTGCCACAGGGGTTTGAGTTATTCAGAAACATGTCTTCGCAAATTTTAAACCGTGTATTATGTCAGAGTTGCATTAAATATTGAGATCTCTAAACAACGTCTCTAAATATAAACTTTAGCTCAACGATCGGTATTCATTACAAGCAGGTATTCTTACAGCGATTTGTGGTTTGCAGACGAACGATCGTCTTTTATTGTATGTTGGCAATTGGCACTAGTATTATAATTTAACCGGTACTTTGAGGTAATTAACATAATTAAGTGGGGAAAAATATTTTACGAATATTATGCAAACTAATAGAACTACCTTCGTGACACAACATTTACGCTTGAGAGTTCTCCACAATGTTCTCAAAAGTCACGTCGCCAGCGTAGTGATCTATTGGTCAAACCCTTCTCATTCTGAGAAAAGACTCATATAACCTTGTGTGCCGGCGATGGGTCGAAATTATGAAATAGCCCTTAGCGGCCCTTAGCGCCTCACTGAGGCCACACACACCCACACTATACATGCGTACCCTATCCAATGCACTTAGCTATAAAGTAATAAGTAACACTCGACGCATTTACTTGTCTCTTATGTATTGTCCGCGCGCGAGCTCCGAGGAATCCTATGGAATGTTAAAGTAAAGACCTAGAGTTGTTTAAAGTACAAAACAATACTGCTATCGCAAAATTACACGCGTCAAGCTCGAAACTAGTGCTGGGAGAGAGCTGGATATGGAGCGACGATCGGGGGTGGCGTACAGCCGTCGTTTCTTCAGACCCACATTCCTCGGAGCTCGTACGCGGACTGTACTAATATTAAACATGAATGGCTGTCTCTTATAATCTATCTACATGCTTATAGCTATGACGTTATGACGTCATGTTCTCGTAGTACCTACAGACTACAGATGTACTAATACTGTAATACTTATGTTGATCCTTTAAGCTATGCCTAGGTATATTGGACAAGCTTATACACGAGCAGCAACATTATCTGGAGAAAGTTCCAATGTAACACTCCCAGTGCCGTGTGTTGAACAAAAATAAAATATAAATATCGGATTTCAATTCCCTTATCGCACGCCATCTTTCTTTTCTCGCTTTCTTTTGTCCATATTTTAAATCTCAACTTCTGTCACTTTCGTAAACGTGATTAAGACGACATCAGAGGTGCGATTATGTAAGAATTGTCGATCAAATCGTCAAAGTTCGGTATCAAAGTAAAATAAACCATAACAGCATTGAATTAGATTCATCATGCATTAGTGCACGCTGTCTGCTAGCAAGGAGCCGAATGTTTGTAAGGCGAATCACGTCATCTGACCCAAAACACAACACGGTCATGATGACCGGCCAAGAGTTTTACGCAGAAAAATGAAAAAATTACGTTAGTAATGTAATTCTATATCTTCTCCCTTTTTTGATTGAATGTAAGCACAGATAGAAAAGGCACCTACCTATTTTCCTAGTTTCACCTTCCATTATTAGAAGTGTTATTGTAAAATTTGGAAGTTTTAAATTAATAAATTAATAGTATGCACTGGATACTAAAACCAACAGAATATAATTTATATGTAATAACTTATAACTTGTTTGTTGAGATAATTCAATTATCTCAACAAAGAAGTTTATTGTCACACACGTGATCTTTAATGACGTTTAAAGAAACTCCAGAAACGATGTCTTATGTCTGCGAATACTCTTCATTCCTCAAACTCTTAATCCAATATGCAATATTCCATCTGTGAAACTGTTCAATGGAGCTATTTTGAGGCACATTCCTGACGTTGCCACGTTAGGGTTGTCTGTGTGTTAAATGTTAATGCTCAAACTCAAACACTTGTTTATTTCATGTAGCATATAGGACTGTTAATCCAAAAACTACATTAATATAATGTGAAATTATATGGCCAACTTCCTATCAAAAATATTAGCCATTCGAAGTACGCCATCAAAATTATGACCAAGTTCTTTGATATAGGCTTTTGTTGGCCCAGGTCCCGTTTTATGTAATTTACGAACCTCTTTACCTCCAGTACCATTTCACATTAGGTAAATAGTTACTTTCAGGTTGTCATCATATTTATGACCCACTGTTCCACATTTCGGTACTACCTACACTGCGTGCGGTAGGTCGGAACTTCGCCACGATAGAGGTTGTGACTTTTGACTCTACCACTGGTTCATAATGCAGATTCTACTGAGACTTCTGATGCTTTTCTTAGATTTATTATTTACATAGGTAAACGACCTCCCTGATTGGTCGACCTCCTAGGTCAGACGACCCCCCTGACGCAGTGTTGAGCGCTGTTGTCTTAACGTGGAGATCCCGGGTTTGATTCCCGGCAGGGTCAATTTGGGAATTTATAATTTCTGAATTTTCTCTGGTCTGGCTGGTGGGAGTCTTCGGCCGTGGCTAGTTACCACCCTACCGTCAAAGAACGTACCACCAAGCGATTTAGCGTACGATGCCGTGTAGAAACCGACTAGGGGTATGGATTTAATGTAAACCAAACCCGTAACAGGTTAGCCCGCTACCATCTTAGACCGCATCGTCACTTACCATCACGTGAGATCGCAGTCAAGGGCTAACTTGTAGTGGAATAAAAAATAGGTAATTAAAACACTAATAATCAGATACTTACTTACAACAGATAAAATTAGTTAATTTTGGTTTGGCTTGTATACCTAATCCCTGCTCCATTTTAGGCAAGGTATAAAATGGACAAACGAGTCCTGAGTCAAGATTTAATTCGGAGTGTTCTGAAGTAATTTAGGTCATTTAATTTTAACTTGAATATCTTACGTCAGACACCTGCAAATACAATGTGATGCATCAGATGCATGCAATCATGTAACCCTGTTGTAACCATTGGCTTCAGGCCCGTACTAATAAACCGACATTAGCAAAGAACGCGTTCTCAAGTGTCGGACAATTTATGCTTAAGACCATGGCGCATTTGACACATTATAAAAGTGCATTTGAGTCGTCGAGTGAATCTACCACTGGTTCAGAATGCCATTCCAGAACCAGCAAGAAAATCGATGGCTGCTCTTTAAAAAAAAAAATTGGCAGTGGACTGCCGATAGATGTGAAAAGGTTTTTTTTTTAATTTTTTTTTAAATAGTAATTAAAATATAAACCTTAATGTCGTAACGTGTGGAGGTCCCGGGTTCGATCCCCGGCAGGGTAAACTTAGAATTTTTTAATTTCTGAATTTTCCTTGGTCTGACCTGGTGGGAGGCTTAGGCTTCGGCTAGTTACCACCCTACCGGCAAAGACGTGCCGCCAAGCGATTTAGCGTTCCGGTATGATGCCGTGTAGAAACCGAATAGGGACCTATGGGTTTAATATACCTAACTGAAATGCCCTTAACAGGTTAAACCGCTACCATCGTAGACTGCATCATCACTTACCATCAGGTGAGATCGCAGTCAAGGGCTAACTTGTTGTGCATAAAAAATATGAATATAAATGAAATATTGTAACCTTAATGGTTGTATAGTAAAACTAGCTACTACCCGCGTCTTCGCTCGCGATTCTCAAGGGAACAATAACTTATCTAACCCGGTGACAGCTTGGCTAGTATGAAAAATAAAATTTAAAAAAAACTTCCATATGCCTTCGCTTCGACATTAACTTTTTCAATAACCACAGATTTTTCATTCAGATTCACACAAATTGTGCGAAATAGGTTATTATACCTGTTAGCAGTAAATTCATACACGGGTAGCAACTGTAATTGGAAATAGCTAAGCAGTTAAATCAAATTTTCCAAATAACTCGTAACTCGTGAGCGCAGGTGGTTTAAATAGCCCGATTTATTGAGTGGCCGAACTTGGCTGAACAAACACAGCTTTTATCTTTGGACCACAAAATGGCGCACTATAAAGTTTAATTTTGGCGCATATGCAAATCTATGTATAGGCGACGTCGTCAAATAGGTACATCATACTAATATGCGAATGCGAAAGTATATGTTTGGTTGTTGGGTTGTTGGTTTTTCCTTCAATCACGCCGCAACGGAGCAACGGATTGACGCTATGTGGCATGGGTATAGTTGAGGACCTGAGGCAACATTTTATCCCGGAAAATTAAGGAGTTCCCGCGGTAATTAAAAAAACTTTAACCACGCGGACGAAGTCGCGGGCATCAGCTAGTTATAAATAAAATATGTTGCTTTTATTTTTCCTTACAGGTATACATAGGTACCTACCTATTTTTCTTTGTGCTTAACACCTACTCTACATTTTTGCAATTTTAATGACAGTTTCAATAAAATCCTTAATAAACATGCACATAGTTAGATTAATCAATATTTAATTAGCAAGAAGTAGAATTAGGTATTATGTATTTGGCATTTTTTATTTTTGCTTGTATATGTCACCGTAAGATTGTAAAAACCGTTAGATTATAATATAACGTTTTTTTATCTCGATAGATTATAAACTGTCGACAGATTGTGAACCGTGACATACTGCTTACAATTTAACGCGTTATTTTTCGGTAAATTGTAATATATTAGGTATATTAACCCGATAGAACCTAAGTGAATATTCACTACCTGAATATTCATGTCAAACCCTAACCTAACCTATAGTTCGCGCGCGAGTTGGATGCAGAGTAAATAAATGGAGACACTTACATTTACTCTGAATTCAACTCGCGCGCGAACTGTACAAGAAAGAGACAAGAAAACGTAAAAACAATAAATATTTCATAAATTAATACTCAGAACATTTTCAGGTTCACAATCTTTCGACAGTTTATAATCTCGCGGGATAGAAACCGTTAGATTATAATCTAACGGATTTTACAATCTTACGGTGACATATATATTATACTTAGTGGAGGTCGTGTAGGTATACTATTTAACCTTCTGTTTTAGATTTCTGTTTAGTGTTTATGAAATTTTACATATAGGCAGGTAGGTACATAATATAAGGAATAAGGATACACGATGGATTCGTGGTACCTAGTGAACTAACCATTATTCCCTTCACGTCTTAAGATGAATTCTGATGTCTATCTTCTTCTTACTAATATTATAAATGCAAAAGTTTGGATGTATGGATGTATGGATGGATGTTTGTTACTCAAGCACGGCCCAACGGCTGATTATAGTCTGGAATAACACATAGGGTACTTTTTATCCCGGAAAATTAAGGAGTTCCCGCGGGAAGCAAACAACCTCAATCCACGCGGACGTAGTCGCGGGCATCAGCTAGTTAGTATAATAATAAAATGTTCCTGCTAATAAACTATCGATGGACACAGATTAGGAAACAAGTGATCTCTGGGTGATATAGGTACACATTGTTTTTATTTATTATATGACGACGACGACCTCCGTGGCGCAGTGTGTAGCGCTGTTGCCTTAACGTGCGGAGGTCCCGGGTTCGATCCCCGGCAGGGTCAATTTGGGAATTTATAATTTCTGCATTTTCCCTGGTCTGGCCTAGTCTGGCTTCGGCCGTGGCTAGTTACCACCCTACCGGCAAAGACGTGCCGCCAAGCGATTTAGCGTTCCGGTACGATGGCGTGTAGAAACGAAGGGGTGTGGGTTTAATATAGCTGCCATGCCCCTAACAGGTTAGCCCGCTACTATCTTAGACTGCATCATCACTTACCATCAGGTGAGATCGCAGTCAAGGGCTAGCTTGTAGTGGATAAAAAAAAATAAAAAAAAAATAAGTCACATTGCTCGACGTGTTGCGAAACTGACGAGGCAACGCTCGACGAACCGAAAGAAGTTGGGGTCCCAAAGTGCTAAAATGGCGACCTCGCACTGGAAAGCGCAGCATTGGCAGAACTCCAACTGAACTGAATGGGCGACATCAAACGAGCGGCACCCTACGCCACTGGATTCAGGCGGCGCAAAATCGCCGCGTGTGGATTTCCTTGCAAGAGACCTATAGTCCAGCAGTGAATGTCTATTGGTTGATGACGAAGATAAGATTAATACACTGCAACCTCTACTCACAAAATTAAGAGTTTAACCCTTTTTTTTTTTAATCGTATGGCATTTATTACGCCTCCTGGTTCGTCGCTCGCTTAGCACCACCCGGGGGACACGTGCAGGGAGATAAAAGGTAATTCCTGCGGACGTGAGCGACGGGGCATCCCCCAGTTTAACCCTAGAACAGCCTAGCTGTCTAATGCCTCATAAAGGTTCTTATCAACGTAAAATATATTGCATGTGTCGCACCAGGCGTTAGATAATAAATCATGATCACATCAAACAGTTATTTAAGAAATCCTCGTAAAACTATAGGTCGTGAATGACATTGAATTTCAAATTGTATCATCACCACACCCACTGCTGATGTCATTCCGGACGAGAGCCTCGATACCCGTGTCACCTTGACTCAGCTGTAAGCAGGTGCAAAATGCACCTTTTGTTAGAGTTGTTACCGCCCAACCACTCCAAGTTACGGGCATTGTGAGATCTGTCTTTGTAATTGGTTTTTTATTCGTTGCCTATGGTTGAACTGCTCTGGATGGACTATGTACATCCAACACTACTACTGGGTACTATTAATACATTATTTCATTCATTCCAGTCTTACCCACTCTGAGTATAAAAAATAAAATGACGTCCACTAAGTTTAGCTAATTCAATAAGCTTGTTTTTAAAAATGTATTAAATTATTTAAAACTTACTTATTTAAAACTTTGCCTTCAGTCTTGTTTATGTATTACGTTAATAATGTAGTCTAATTTGTATGTAAATTAAATAACGAATGTTTATTAAGATGACGCATCGTGCATGACGGTTGGTCTGAGCTGTCGGGATTTATGAACCTGATTTAAGGATACAAACGAGTTACAAAGAATTTTCATCGTTTCAAGCCTTGTTTCAAGCATATTAGACTTTGGGGCAATTAATCGAACGTGCTTTTATTTTTTTTAATCTAGAAGATGGGGCCTTTCTTCTTCTTTTTTAATTTCTCAATTCTGCAGTAACTTTTCAGTTCCGGCATTGGTAGGTATGTCATGTTCGTGTCATAGCATGTCTGTATCCAAGATGAACGCTATTTCTGAACCTAAAATTGTTTGAAATCCTATCCAGATCGATTCGATCACTTTGCCTTGAAAAGACAATAAAAAGACAAAAAAACGTTAGTATGGAAATAATTTTATTGGGCAAAGAATAACCTAGTCCTAAGAGATCATTCATTCTTATACAAATAAATATATTTTAAATAATCGACATCCGGGACTTTCTGCTCCAGATATTGGGAGATAAGTCTAGCCATTTTTTCCTTTGGCGTATTGAATTCCATAATATCTTCGAATGTTTCGCATATTTCGAGGTATGACACAGCTCTCTCATCATCAGCGTTTTCTTCAACGAAATGTCTGTAATTTTTAAAATTACATAGGTAACGTAAATACTTCTTTGTCAAAATACTAAGTACTTTCGCCTCATTTAATTTTAGTTTTAGACTGAACTGAGGACGAGTGAGTCTGAATCAATCTGAGAGAATCTGAATGATGATTGGTATATTCAATATTGGCGTTAGTTTACTTTGCTGGTCATTTGTGGATTGTATGATTGAAGCACATTTAAAAGATTTCGCGCAAACCGATTTCTAACGATGTCTTACTTCAATAGTACAGTAGACATACCGCAGTAATAATTTTTGTATTATTGTCTCCAGAATTTAAGCTACCGGGGTGGTAAATTGTATCAAGGTCAGTTCACTGGTATAGCCGTGAAAAGGTTACAAACAGACAAACACTCACCACTGCGCCCGAAAAGTCTTACTATGCTCGATTTTATTCCATAGCATTTAGAAAAAAACAAACCTTTTTCAAGGCATAATATTATCTATACTTACTTAATATTATAAATGCAAAAGTTTGGATGGATGGATGGATTGATGTTTGTTACCCAATCACGCCAGAACGGCTGGATTATAGTCTGGAATATCCCGGAAAATTAAGGAGTTCCCGCGAACCAAAAAACCTCAATCCACGCGGAAGAAGTCGCGGGCATCAGCTAGTATATATTATAAATGAATTGAACTTACCTGAGACATTGCCTCAAATAGTTGAAATGAGGCAGAAAACACAAACAAGGGCCGAACTGAGCCAATATAGAAGTTTCTGGTGCCTCACCATCTAGAACTTCGTTCCTATAAGTTTCCGTCTCGCCATCAGTAACTGACAAGTTGGGGCCGCTGTCCAAATATTTATTGAAGTACAACTTTCTTATTAAAGTGGAGGACATAACAGGCATTTGCTTATTTATATCTATATCGCCTGTCACCCTGTTGTATTCTTCGTGTTCCATATCAATCGCTACAGCTCTTTTGACCTCAGTCATAATAGATTCGACGTCAACCGCTGGAGAGAGCCGATCGATTTCCCGACAGAGGGCTTGGATGAACCAGGAACCATGTAGCTCATCCCTGTAATTAGAAAGAACAAAAGTTCATAGACAAGAAAAATAACTTGAACTTTTGAATTTATTTTTTAAGTTCAGAGTAGAAAAATCATAGAAATATAATGACAATCCCTCATAATAATAGATAAGTTTGCATATATTTAGGAGCTAGGCGCCATAAACTTTAGCCACAGAGCAAAAGAATACTCTGATAAGCAGATTCCTTGTTCTGTGCCTTCAGCAACCTTAATCAAAGACACTGGATGTTGGTCGAGAAGTTATTTGCCAATAGCCACTCGGAACTAAGAGACGCCGTTCTGTATGACTAGAAAATCTAGTTCTGATATAGATAACAGACTGATTAATCAATGTATTCGATGATTTACCTAGAAACCAGTTCCAACTAAGTTTAAAATAGCAAATATATGTCCAATACTTAAAGATGGGGATCCTGCCGTAGTGTCAAATTATAGGCCGATCTCACTGCTCTCATGTCTGTCTAAAATTATTGAAAAAGTGGTCAATAAAAGGTTGCTAGACTACTTAGAATCAAATAATCTTCTCTCACAAAACCAGTATGGGTTTAGAGCTAGTCGTTCCACAGAAGACGCAGTTACGGAACTTACTGACTTTGTGTCCGCTAATCTGGATCTAGGAAGTAAATGCATTGGTGTCTTTCTGGATTTAGCGAAAGCGTTTGACACTTTATCCAGGAAAATTTTGCTAACCAAACTGGAGGCTCTGGGAATACGTGGTATTGCACTACAATGGTTCCAATCGTATTTAACAGGTCGTAAGCAAAAGGTTTCTGTCGGTGATCTGTCCAGTGACGTAGCTGAAGTACATTTCGGAGTGCCTCAAGGCAGTGTACTAGGTCCTACCTTGTTCTTGGCCTATATAAATGACCTGTGCTCACTCAACCTCAAACAGGCTCAATTCTTTACTTTTGCGGATGACACTGCGGTAGTGTTTTGCGGTGATAGTTGGAATTCAGTAGAACTTTTATGTCAACAGGGACTTCAAGAGGTGTATGCGTGGCTCAGAAGTAACCTACTAACTATCAACACGAAGAAAACAAAATTTATTAGCTTTAAAATTTCTAGCAGAACTGACTCAATAGAACAATTAAATATTAAATTACATGTATGTTCCAACTATCACAGTAAAAATTGCGATTGTCCTATAATTGAACAGGTCAGTGACGTAAAATACTTAGGGGTAGTGCTAGATGAATACCTTCGGTGGGATAAGCAAGTACACGCCCTGAGTGGTAGGCTAAGCAAATTCATGTTTATATTCAAAAGGCTGAGAAATGTGGCTGATGCAGAGGTGGTTAGGCTTGTTTATTTATCATTTTGTGAATCATTACTAAATTACTGCTTGCCTGCGTGGGGTGGAGCTGGGAAAATTTGTTTGCTAAAATTAGAACGTTCTCAACGTGCCGTTCTAAAGACTGCTTATAAAAAACCTTACCGCTACCCCACTGATAGCCTATACTCAGAGTGTGGATATTTGCGCGTCAGACAGTTGTATATTAAGTCTGTCATACTGAGATTCCACAAATTGGCAGCTCTAACAGTAATCACACGCTCGCGTCTCCAGAGGTGGAGGTGCCCCTTATTACGCACACAATGGGCTCGTAGATGTTTCCGTTTTGCTGGACCATTTTTGTATACCAAAGTCAATAGAGCACTCAAGGTAATTAAAATGTCAAGATACATATGTAAAAAAACCATAAACAAATGGCTAAAAGAATTCACCTACGAAGACACGGAAAAAATACTAAAAAATGTAATATAGTAACACACATACACAAACTTACACCCACACGCACACACACTCACACACACACACACACACACACACACACACACACACAAACAAACAATCACGCACGCACACACACACAAACATACTTGTTTAATCAATAGACTAGTATTTTAATGTGTGTATATTTTGTATAAGCTGTACGTTCACATTTAAATTTTTAAGTTTTTTTTATTGTTACCTACCCTCGGAAGGAAGTGGTTTCCACGATACAGGGAATCCTAGTGTGGAAACCACTGCCCCACTAGTTTTAACCGCAATTATTGTAATGATTTTTGGAACAAATAAATGAAATGAAATGAAATGAAATAAGGTATCATATTTTGAGACATTTAAGAAAGAAATATGCTTGTTTATTTTAGCTTACCTGTGAGAAGGATTCCCCATGTAGGAGCTGTGAAGCACTAACATGTCTGATTCAATAGGCAACGTGTAAGGTCCTATGTCATCATCAACGTCTTTGTGAATCTTCCCTATTTGTTTTGCGAACACTCCTCGTATTGGTCTCGCACCTCGACACGCCTAGAAACACATGATATAACTAGTGGTTCGCCCCGAACTGAGACCTCGTGGTGCCATTGTGAAGTTCTGTTAAGAATACTGAAGCTCATTAAAAATTAAATAATTTCGTTTCCTTACAATATTTATCTAATTTTAGTATTTGTTGTTCAAGTACAGGATATAATTCAGGCTCAGCTTTTCAGAACTTTGGACGTTAGAAAATCTCCACTTTGAAACCCCCTCGTAAATTTCGTCAATTTTAGGGGAAACATAAAATATTTTTGCACTCTATTCCTAATTATCTTTAAATTGATATACCGCAACCCTATGTAACGCTATAAAAAATATTTTACTTCGCATTCGCTTCTATGAGAGCCCCCCTGAAATAAAGATTTTTATAATTTTTTAAGCCAGCTGGAGGCCATCGATTTACATATTATATTTAAAGCTGAAGTTCAGTTCAGTAATTCAGTTCAAGAAGAAGTTCAGTAATTCAGACGGTATGAGGCTCTGACAGACGGACGGACGGACGGACGGACGGACGGACAAGTGCAAATTCACTCAAGTAGACAGAGACCTTCGCTTCGCTCGGTCAATAAATCACTAGCTGATGATGCCCGTGTGTTTGTCCGCGTGGTTTTTTGATTCCCGCGGGAACTCCTTAAAAACTAGCTTATTCCTTTCCCTTGGTGCAGCCTAGTACCTCTGTACCGAATTTCATCAAAATCGATTGAAAATATGAGCCGGGTCAGCGTAGCAGACAGACAGTCAGACACACCTTCGCATTTATAATACTAGCATGGATTCTGAAGACATTTCTGATTTCAAAAAAGATTCTCTATTTTTTTTAAGATTTAGAAATGGTTAGATGAACAAAACTTTAAGATCGACATGTTCCCATCCCATGCCTCAGTATACGATACAATTCACCATCATTATCAACGTCATCGTCAACCTGTGGACATCTACCATCTGTTCGTCTACTATAATAATTGAGTGCCACCTGCATAGTTCATACCCATACCTCAGCCTTCCCCTTACTACAACGCGACCAAGCCAACTAGGTAGGCACCTAGAGATATTACGTCACGCGGGTTTCGGGTGCCGAGTTCGCTTGGTTGAGTATGGCCACAGACCACTCAGGCTGAGTGGTCTGTGAGTATGGCTAATATCTAACGCTCTTTTTTAACAGTCGGCCCACTGGCCATTTCTGAAATTACGATACACTACAATAATATTATTATTAACGAGTAGTACCTATAGTGTCAAGTATAAGTGTATTATAGTTAAAGATAAAAGCCTGTAGAGAAACATTTATCCCGGAAAATCAAAGAAATCCGGAAGGAAGAAGAATTAAGAACCTAAATCCACGCAGACGAAGTTGTTGCGTGCAACAGCTTAGTGCCGAATAAATTACCTATGCTGATGATTAATATGACCCATCACTTCTCCTTTAGTTAAACACGTTTGGATGCAACTCCAGAAAGTATTTAATAAAGTTCATTAACTTACCTGAATAATCAATAATTTGGGTTTTGTTATGAGCGTTGGTTTATCGTGTGTTTTGAATTGATTAATTATTTCCGTTTCGCTGTATTGCTGGTCCTTGGCCCGAAGCAGACCGTCGTAGGTGCCATGAGTTAGTACTGTAACCGCTACGCATCCGTAGTCCGTGAAATCTTTCTCTCTAACTGCAATAGCAAAGTTCAGTCTGAACTGCAGTAAAAATTTGATATTATACATATAAGTGGTAGACTCACTCGACAATTCAAAAGACTTGTAAAAAATATTTAAATTTGCATAAATTAAATTAAATAAGTTCAAGCGCAAGTTTGCCCTCAATCAACACAGATTTGCACTCTAGTCTGGATAGATAGATAGTAGATTCAGGAGGCGAAAGACCGCGGCGTGTCCCTAATCCAGCAGTGAACGTCTATTGGTTGATGACCACGACGAGGTATTAGTGACTCAGCCTGCACATAAAGTAGACACTTGCTGCATCAAAGGTAGCTAAATCTTTCCTTCTATACAGCTTGTCATGACTTATGTCGTCAAAGACGTTTTAAAAACCCCTAATCTCACCGAAGAAGATTTTTATTTGTTATCAATTAGGAATCCTATCTGTAGGTATTGCAAAACAATGATAAGAAAGAAATGAGTCACTGTAAACTGCTGATCTTATTGACATTTCATGCATCCTATAAACAGAACATGAACTCAGAACACTAAAACTCATTTGATGGAAAGCTACAACCGCTGAACTCACACAAAGATTTCTACGGATCGAATCGAATGAGTTAATTGCATCTTTGAAATTGGATTGCATCTTTGTGTGTATCTAGTTACCGGGTGCTTTTCATCAGATGTGTTTCTCAATAAATTACTTAATTTCGATCAAATAAAAGCAGCTACTTATTTAGGTAGGAGGTAAAGGTATAACAACGACGTGCCTTAAAAACAATCCAAAGGCGGAAAACAAAAGAACTCATTTCTCTACATAAACACAAGGAAATATGAAGCTGTGTATAAGATGTCAGAAAATCGGAATGAAAGGCGGAAAACAAAAGACTTCATTTCTCCACGCAAACACTAGGATAAATGAGGCAATAATATGAGGCTGTGCATAAGATGTCAGAAAATCGATCGATATTCTCCAGCCCTCAAAATGGAAATCAAACTGGAATGAGCATGTTTAAAAAATGCTTCAGTTTTTTTTTCAGTTTAAAATCTGTGTGAATAAGATTTGAAATTATCACCTCAATAGAAACCAGACGACATCACCAAAAACCTTCCTGGCTTAATAGCTAAATGTAATAACTCACAAATTTTTAATGCGTCTAATATTTCAGCTTTAGTAAAATCCGTGTGCACTTCGATCTCAAATCCAAATTTTGTAAACGTTTTCTCAATAGCTTCCACATCCTTTTCTGTGCCACGTCTTGGCCTATACCCCTCTATGTTTTCTTGGTTAAATACGACGAGATAATTCTTCTCGAAAGTTTCTAATTTGTACGTGGTCTCGTTTTTGCTCAAAGCCTTGATATTGTATGGGATCGTTTTTACCGTTTCCTCTATTTCATCAATAGATGACTTAGTTTCATCATCGGCGCTTGCATCTTCAATTACTGATACTCCGCGGTCTATAGGCGCAGCACTCATAATGCTGTCCCGAACATTGCTAGGACCAGCATAATTAAATTCCTCCGGTGGGGTCCCTCCGGTTGGAAGATATCCGTATCCCTGTGTCCAATGTTCCATTTTTTTTATTTTGTTCGTGTTTTTTGTAACACATACACAATACTGTCTTCTGCCACAGTGGTTTTGAAAATACTTATCGATCTTATACTTTTATCTTATCATATCAATATCGCGTTTAAATGTATATTTATCGGATGATATCATGAAACTCACAAATTCTATGCTTACAAGATTATTATTAAATTATTCTACTCTATCCATACATGATAGTTACTAACTTACTATCGATAACTTCAGAAGCCGAAATATACGTAGTTTCTCTTTACGATCTCACCTGATGGTAAGTGATGATGCAGTCTAAGATGGTAGCGGGCTAACCTGTTAGGGGCATGGCAGTTATATTAAACCCATACCCCTTCGGTATTTACACGGCATCGTACCGGAACGCTAAATCGCTTGGCGGCACGTCTTTGCCGGTAGGGTGGTAACTAGCCACGGCCGAAGCCTCCCACCAGGCCAGACCAGGGAAAATTCAGAAATTATAAATTCCCAAATTGGCCCTGCCGGGGATCGAACCCAGGACCTCCGCACGTTAAGGCAACAGCGCTACACACTGCGCCACGGAGGTCGTTCTCAGATAAAAAGTAAAAATATATATAAATATAAATATACTACATTAGAATAAAAGGAGAAACTATTTTTAAAAAGCAAGTAGAGACGCCCCACTACTTAGCTAACTAATAAATCACCTTACTCGTTGTTAGATACCATTTGGAAGCATTGGTTATAATGTAAATGTAAGGTATGTTTGACGGTGTCCGTTCTTCTGAAGACATCCATAATTCAATACTAATATTATAAATGCGAAAGTCTGTCTGTATGTTTGTCAGTCAGCTGTCTGTCTGTGTGCTACGCTTTCACGGCCCATCTGTTCAACCGATTATGATGAAATTTGGTACAGGGGTAAGTTGTATCCCAGGGAAGAACATCAACGACCTCCGGGCCCTTTAAAACAAATAATTTGGGTGTATTTTACAACGCCATCTGGTCTGAAAAACGGGAACTTGCTTGCAACATATTATATGCGCCATCGTGAATTACAGCTTGAAAACGTATGACTCGGTCATAGATAATACAAGGTCATACTTAGTCATAGAAGCAGTAAGGCCAGTTAGTAAAAAAAAATCATAATAATTTTGATTGCGCAAATTATTATGATTGCGTAATGGATACAAATTTTAAATAGGAAGATTAAATAACGTTTTTTGGAAATGTATAATTATTGTGAATTGGAACACTTACTTTAAAATAAAAATTATACAGTGCCAAACTGATTAGACTTTTTTTGACGACCTCCGTGGCGCAGTGTGTAGCGCTGTTGCCTTGTTGTGTCCCGGGTTCGATCCCCGGCAGGGTCAATTTGGGAATTTATAATTTCTGCATTTTTCCTGGTCTGGCCTAGTGGGAGGCTTCGGCCGTGGCTAGTTACCACCCTACCGGCAAAAGACGTGCCGCCAAGCGATTTAGCGTTCCGGTATGATGCCGTGTAGAAACCGAATAGGGGTAGGGTAGGCAGGGGGAATAGCGCTCACTGGGTAATGGCGCTCACCTCTGTAACTCTGTCAAAATGGAACGTAGCAACACGCCACGTAGCGTGAAGCGCGAGGGGAAGGGTTCTCTAACAGACAGAGATGCAAACGGACAATCAGCTCGCGTCATGCGACCGTGAAGTGAGTTTCTTCGTTTGCCGCCGCGCTGTTCTAATTTTTGGTTAGGTGTTTTTTGTCGGTAAGTCCAAAACTTTAATGCTTATTTAATTATTAATTTTACTTTTCTGACAGTAAAACTATTCTATTTTGTGATAATGTAATCAATATTCAACAATTGTGAATATTTTTTTTTTAAATTTTAAATTAATTACAAAACGACCGTTTGGGGTTATTATACCGCTCATCTGAGCGCCATTACCCCTTAGCGACTTATTATTTTATTGTTGTAGATATGCCAAGACATCATCAAAGTACCACCGCAGAAGCGGCTTGGACCGAAGAAGACCTTCAATCTGTCAAAGAAAAGAAGAACAAACATATTGAACAAAAATCTTACAAGAGAAATTTTTTACAAGAAAATTCTTCAGAGAGTGAAGATGAAGAGCACCTTTGCGACTATGACAGTAATGACGAAATGAATGTGGATGATAAAAATTATAAAAAAAGTGTTATTTGCGAAGAATTTGGAAAAAATAACGAGTTGTGGTATCGCTGCACCATCTGCGGACTGTGGGCTCATACTATACCAGGGTGGGATTCGCCAGATGGATACATCTGTGATTTGTGTCCAAAAATATAATATTTCTATTTCTGATTTGTCTTACCTCTAATAATAATTATTATTACCCTCGACGAAACGGAGACGGTATATGTGTTGTGTGTTTGTACGTTTGTTTGTTTGTTTGTTTGTTTGTTTGTTTGTTTGTGCACTTTTTTGTTACCGTTTCCCTGGAAAACTACTGGACCGATTTAAATGCGGTTTTTTGCATTAGATATGTATAGCTTGTGAGAAGGTTCTTAGATATATTTTAGGACCATAGACAACCAAGCTGAACTGTAGTCTATGATTTTAATTTTTCAATATGTTACCATTTTTCTCAAAAAGTACTGGGCCGATTGAGATGCGGTTTTTTGCATTAGATATGGATAGCTAGTGAGAAGGTTCTTAGATATATTTTAGGACCATAGACAACCAAGCTGAGCTGTAATCTATGATTTTAATTTTTCAATATGTTACCATTTTTCTCAAAAAGTACTGGGCCGATTGAGATGCGGTTTTTTGCATTAGATATGGATAGCTTGTGAGAAGGTTCTTAGGTATATTTTAGGACCATAGACAACCAAGCTGAGCTGTAGTCTATGATTCTAATTTTTCAATATGTTACCATTTTTGTCAAAAAGTACTGGGCCGATTGAGATGCGGTTTTTTGCATCAGATATGTATAGCTTGTGAGAAGGTTCTTGGATATATTTTAGGACCACAGACAATCAAGCTGAGCTAGTGATTTGGTAAGTGGTCATGGGAACTCCTTAAGTTCTCATCGTAAACCCGTCGTGCTTAGACTCTTTTGGTTTGTCTTGACTAGCATTTCGTACCTAGATGCTGCCCAGGGTCTCATGATGGAGCCAGGAGGTGGTCATAGGAACTCCTTAAGTTCTTATCGTAAACCCGTCGTGTTTGGACTCTTTTGATTTGTCTTGACTAGCACTTTGTACCTAGATGCTGCCCAGGGTCTCACGATGGAGCCAGGAGGTGGTCATGGGAACTCCTTAAGTTCTCATCGTAAACCCGTTGTATTTGGACTCTTTTGATTTGTCTTGACGAGCGCTTTGTACCTAGATGCTGCCCAGGGTCTCATGATGGAGCCAGGAGGTGGTCATGGGAACTCCTGAAGTTCTCATCGTAACCCGTCGTATTTGGACTCTTTTGATTTGTCTTGACTAGCACTTTGTACCTAGATTCTGCCCAGGGTCTCATGATGGAGCCAGGAGGTGGTCATAGGAACTCCTTAAGTTCTTATCGTAAACCCGTCGTGTTTGGACTCTTTTGATTTGTCTTGACTAGCACTTTGTACCTAGATGCTGCTCAGGGTCTTATGATGGAGCCAGGAGGTAGTCATGGAAATTCCTTAAGTGATCACATTTTTTTAAACAATTTTTATCAGAATATTAAAATTTAACACTATTTGTCACCTCTGCTCATTACTAAGCCCAAGTTTTATCTCGGAATGAGAATGGTTTGGCCATAGTCCACCACGCTGGTCAAAAGAACTACTGAGCCGGCACATATATGCAGTTTTGTGTTTTAGATATTATTTTATATATACCTACTTTTGCTAAGTTCTAATTGTTGTTTCAATGGAGCTCTGAAGTTCGTCGTGGGTTTTTTAAAAAATTTAATTTTATTACTTGTTTTATATTATACTATAATAATTGAAGTTGATTTGACATCGAAGACCTGACTATATTAATTTTGTTAAATTGAAAAAGGCTAATCTTACATACAATGGGATAATTGATGCTAATTATCCCATTTTATATAATTTATTTAATTGTATAAGGTTGATCTCATTAATATTTCTTTAATTAAAATGTATCTTACTTGTTATATTCCAAAAAGCATGTTTGAGCGTTAATACCCCGTACCCTGAGCGGCATTACCCAAAGTCAGGGGCAATGCCGCTCAAACATTTTTTTTTTTTTTTTTTTTTTTTTTTAAATATATAGGCTAGCGCTTGGCTGCAATCAGACTTGCATGCAAGAGGTGATGCAGCCTAAGGTGGAGCGCGCTTGCCTAGAAGATGCCTATTCACTCTTGATTTGAAGGTACCTATATTAAAAGAGGATGGGAAAACGGAAGCCGGAAGGGCATTCCATATCCTAGCGGTTCGAATTAGAAACGAGGAAGCAAAACGCTTCGTACGAGCCCGCGGAATTTCGACTGCGTAAGGGTGCAGACCTTGTCGATGCCTTGCGGTTCGATAATAAAAAGGCGACGGAGGAACCAGATCGAATAGTTCTTGAGCACACTCTCCGAAATATATCCTGTAGAATACCGACAGACAGGCAACTTTGCGCCGATGTTCCAAGCTTTGCAGCTTCGAACTGACCAGCGCTTTGTTGCCAATTAGTCTCCTGGCGCGACGATCCACCGAATCCAATGCGTCAAGCTGGTACTTGGCAGAGCCGTCCCATAAATGGCTGCAGTACTCCATGCACGATCGAACTTGTGCTTGGTACAGGATAAGAAGCTGTTCCGGCGTGAAGTACCGCTTGACTTTGTTGAGGATGCCAAGTTTCTTACCAGCTGTTTTTGCCTTAGATTCGATGCATTGTCCAAAGTTGAGGTTGGACGATATGTTGATACCAAGGAGCTCGACACTGTCGGTAATTGGAACGGATATATTTCGGAAAGTCGGAGTAAGTGGGAATGAACTCCGTTTCGCGGTGAAAAGACACGCTTGCGTTTTGGTAGCGTTAAACTTGACGAGATTGGCGTCACCCCAGTCGGACACCTCCTTCAAGGTCAAGTTGATTCGTTCTACCAAAGCCTCTCTGTGCTTAAGAATCTCAGCTCCACTAGCTCGGGGACCGGACATGTATCTCTCTGTAACGGTGCTGTCATCTGCATACCCAAAGATACCGGGTTTTAGCATGTCGTTGATGTGAAGCAAAAAAAGCGTTGCAGAGAGAACTGATCCCTGAGGGACACCGGCATTGATCGCCATGAGATCAGATGAGGAGCCATCAACGACTACTCGAAATGATCGTCCACTCAGGAAGTCTGATATCCAGTCGCAGAAGCCAGCGGGTATCCCATAGGCTGGAAGCTTGGTCAAAAGGCTCTCATGCCAGACCCGGTCGAAAGCCTTCGAGACGTCTAGCGAAACAGCAAGTGCTTCACCATACCTCTCGATGGCCTCACCCCAGATGTGCGTGGGATACACTAAAAGATCCCCTGTGGATCGATTACGTCGAAATCCGTACTGTTGGTCCGACAGGAGGTCATTTTCTTCGAGGTATGCCAGTAGCCTGTTGTTCAGCACACGCTCCAAACTTTTGCAAAGCATGGAGGTGATTGCAATAGGCCTGTAGTTGGCCGGGTCAGCACGGCTGCCCTTTTTTGGGACCGGCTGTACATTCGCAATCTTCCAAGCCTTAGGGACCTGAGCAGACTTAAGGGAGAGGCGAAACAAGCGTGTCAGAACTGGAGACAATTCGGGAGCACAGGTCTTCAAAACCATTGCTGGTATTCCATCTGGACCACTTGCCTTATTCACATCCAGGTTGCGGAGCACTTTTAGCACCTCATTCTGGCGAACGTGTATCTCTGACATGGCAGAGCCGCAAGATGGTAAACAAGGTGGTATAGCACATCCTGGATCTAGATGTGAATTTTCCGCGAACAGAGTCGCCAAAAGATTTGCTTTATCTGTCGCAGTAAAAGCCAGCGATCCATCTGGTTTGAGTAGAGGAGGCAGCGAAGGACGACAAAAATTTGATTCAACCGACTTCGAGAGAGACCAAAAAGCCTTACTACCACGTGGATAGGATGCTAGTTTGGCCCCAATACGGTTAGTACGGTTGAAACAAGCCTCTTTAAGAACCTTCTTGTAGGACTTGGCGGCAAGGTTGAACGCTCTCTTCTTTGCGTTGACGTCCGGAGCCTTAACGTGTGTGCCTTAACATGTTTTTTTAATAATGTTTTCCTACTACTAGTAGGTTAAAGATATATGTTTTTGTTGTTAAATTGTTGATTACTCGATAATTAAAGACTTTGTTACTTTTCTTAATTTTGATTTGTAATAAATAATTTAAAAAATACACCATGTTTTCCTTAAGTGAACGCCATTCCCCCTTCCTACCCTATGGGTTTTTAATATAACTGCCATGCCTAGGTTAGCCCGCTACCATCTTTGACTGCATCATCACTTACCGTCAGATGAGATCGCAGTCAAGGGCTAATTTGTAGTGGATAAAAAATAAAAATAAACTTTAAATGTTATAACTTAATAATAACACATTATGTACACGACGAGCTATCGTGACAGCGCTACGACGCGGACAAAGACCAATGAATTAAGACAAAGACAGGCATAAGACAGGTGTGGAACATGCTCAGCAAGTCAGACGCCCGCCATTATTCTATGAAAGGGCCCATCTAGTACCTACATATAATATATCGATGAAGAACATAATATTATAATAGGCAACTTTTTATACCGGAAGACTAGGTCTCGCGGGAATCAGAAAACCCGAAGTCGCGGGCACCATGTACTTAGTTTGAAATAATTTTAAATAGTTAATTGTTAAATAAAGCATGCATCTACAATATAAATTCTAGTAAGCACGTTGTTTTAATTATTTGTAGGTACATTTTGTTGATGTTTGTTAATTTACGCACGAAGTTAGTTTACAAAACAGTAAAATATATTGACCTTCAAAACAAAATATTATTAGTCTAAATATAATTATTTATAATCATCCTAAATCTATACTAATTACTAATATTTAGGTACAAAATGCGAATGTATCTGTCTGTTAAGTTTTCAAAGTCCATCTCTCTAACAAATTGTGTCGGTATAGGTATGTACCTACCTAATATGGATTGCATCCAGACTTTTTTACCCGGAAGCTAGAACTTATTATCCTGGATTTTTTTTGGATAGGTAGGTACACGAGTACATAAAAGACACCTAAATCACAAAAAGAATGCCTAAAACCAAACTAAATGGTACAGACTCTACAGAGGTAGGTTGCATGCCGGAGAAGGACATATTATGCATATGTTCGGTTCTAATTTTATTGTTTTAATTATTTTATAATATTATTAATTATTTATGTAACGCCAAGATTTTAGAGCAATAATGTACTAGTAACGCACTTCTTCCCCCTATCAGAGGAGTCAATCGGAGTCTCCCCGCAGCAGGCATAACAGGCGCACAACGAGATAATTATCTTTTTTTTTTTTTTTTTTTTATCCACTACAAGCTAGCCCTTGACTACGATCTCACCTGATGGTAAGTGATGATGCAGTCTAAGATGGTAGCGGGCTAACCTGTAAGGGGCATGGGAGTTATATTAAACCCATACCCCTTCGGTTTCTACACGGCTTCGTATCGGAACGCTAAATCGCTTGGCGGCACGTCTTTGCCGGTAGGGTGGTAACTAGCCACGGCCGAAGCCTCCCACCAGGCCAGACCAGGGAAAATTCAGAAATTATAAATTCCCAAATTGACCCTGCCGGGGATCGAACCCAGGTCCTCCGCAAGTTAAGGCAACAGCGCTACACACTGCGCCACGGAGGTCGTCAAAATCGTATCTTGTCACGAGAGAGAGAGATGTTGTCTTTGCCGACAAATTTTTCGTTTATCTTATCATGCATAATAATATAATATACCGGTATATAACGAGAAAAAAATAGTCGGTATGTAAAGGTTCGAGTAGAGAAATATTACTTTTATCTCTACTTTTGACGTAACGAGACAAGTCATATTATGTGCAACCATGTAAGCTTCGGTAGACAAATAGAGATAACGGGTTGTCCTAATTTTACTCATTTAGCCGCGGAGCGGATAATCGTCGCAGCTTCATATAGGTTGCGAATTATGAATGAATGCTAATCTACTCGACTCGTTTCGGCGAGTGGACCACAGTCTGTGGAGTGGACGCAGCCTTCATATTTATTGGCTACGTCCACTCGCCGAACCGATACGTTCTGTGTCAAATGAAAACCGATCAAGATAGGCTCGGATGGGCTGGAACCTAGAGCCGTAAAGTCAGATATAAAAGAAAAATTAAAACTTAAACAACTGTCAGTGTCAGTGGTGTCAATGCATTGTTGTGTCAATCAATGTGTGTCACGTGTCACTGTCAGTTAGGGATGGACGATTTTTGCCTTGCGTCGATTCTCAAAGAGGACTGCATACTTACGAGTTACGAATCGTTTTCATCAAAATCGATTTAATCAGTCAAATTACAAAAATGGTGCATATTATTAACGAAACATAACGAATAGCAATTGACTAATCGACACGATGCGCAAGACATAAATTAAAAACACATATAGAGATTTTTTTATTTTTTTTCATCAAACGTTTCCTCAGCTACCTAGCAGGCCGAGATCAGAGACTATTTTAAAATGGTCCCTGCCATCATAGGTGTCACTGCGGTAATTGTTTTCGAGGAGTGCATCCCCAAGAACAAAAAATAATAAAGTAAAAGGTTTGTGTGTTGTGTGTATAACACCAAAACAAAATGCTTTATCTCATGTAAAATAAATTCAGAGCTGGCCCGGGTCAGTTTTACTTACCGCACCACCCAAGATAGATTGTATGCACGCGCAGTCATCCATTTTGAGTTTTAAACATGACGTATTTTTTACATTTACTTTTGATTGACTAAAGATCGCATCGAAATGATTCGATTATCATAACCAAATCGCAATGTGCTTCCCTAGACAGTCACTATTTACGGCCTTACCTCACGTCATACTGGTCATAACCAGTGTTTCCACAATGAGGGGAACTTCCCCATTTGAGGGGAAATTAGGGTCCATAGGGAAAGAAAAAGGGGAAGACATTAAAAGGGGAAATTGCGGGAAATCATGGATATAACCTAGCTTAAAATATTTCGGTAAATTTCGGAACAAATTTTTTTATGGACTACCGTGGACTAGCGTGTTGCCGTATAAAAGAAACAGTGACAACACTTGCAGGTGGCGTATATTTACCCTTATTACGATTCTGTTTAAGGCCTAAAATATTATTCTGTGCTAAAATGTATGTGCTGATTGCGTAAACTAACTTGGAATAAGAGGTGAGTATACAGTCCCAAGTTTTATAGATTTCTGGTGAGGCTATAAATAAAATACGAATCGTTTAATTATACTTTATTCATGCTTAGTCTATTTTTTTTAGATTCGCTTGCAGTTGCATTGGACTGTATAAACTTTAGGTGTGGTATTTCTAGCTGATTTTTCATTAGTTATACAGAAGTTGTTCCCGTTCTTTTCAAGCCAGATTTTACACACAGGATTGATGCATATTCTGATAAGACAGTAATTTATATTATTTATTTTAGTTAGTTTAGTTTAGTAAAATGTAAGCAGTTACGTGTGAAAGGCAATATTATCACTTCTTTTTTGTTTTCCCGATGAGTTAATACACTTCTTAACTACGCAAGCGGTCATTTTTAATTACTTTTCGCGCGCTGTGTTTGACAAAACAACCGTCACAATAAATATTTCTAGTTTTGTTTAATTACTGGAGCTCTCAACCACTAAAACCAACCACAAATTAGAAAGAATATTAGTTACCAACATTACAACGTAAAGAAATTGACAGCTAGTGATGTGTGTGTGTGATTTTGTTGACGCATTTAGTTTAAATAATATTATCATAGTATAGTATCACCAGAGGCGTGGGCACTTGGGCAGGCTATAAAAGAAAATCGATAAAGACCTTTTTTTTAGTTAATACACTAGGGCCAAAAGTAAAAACTACAGCAGAAAAATTTTTGAGGGGAAAAAAGCCCTGAGGAGGGGAAATTTGAATTGAGGCGCGGGGAAATCAAATCATTAAAGTGGAAACACTGGTCATAACTCAATAATCTCATATTTTGATCATATTTTGATTCGCGTGCGTCTGTGTGTGTATCCTATATGTTACTTTACTTGTCTCTGGTGTGAACTGTGAATGGACTGTACTAAGTTTTAGTTTTTTGCCGAAAAATATAGACTATTAGAATAGTATATAAGTCGCTCACATTTACTGCAATTTAAATTTTGTTACAGTTATCCCGTAAAAAATAAATAATGTGTTTTAAAATTAATATTTATGTTCAAGAAGTGTTTTAAATATACATGCAGTACATGTTTGAATTCGCGTAAATTTCAATCGTCATAGTGCCTAAAAATGTTTAACTATAAATATCTCAGTCGGGAACATCTTGATGGATTCGACAATTATAAGGTATTTTTGAATTTCCTATTATGTACCTAGTTCATAATAATTGAAATGTAGTTTTGCATAGGAATGCATTTTTATGAGCGTAACCTATAAATTACAGAAAAATTATCGATCATTTACGCAACATTGTACTGCAGTCTTATTCAATTTTGTAATGCAACGCCAATTAAGTATAGCTGGAATATTAAAACCAGAGTTTCGTAATTTCACAGTATAAATTATTTAAAATTACTTTACTACTTTAAACCTGAATAAGTGTTCTACGCTCCACTGCAGCATGTAGCAAGCGGCACCCTGTGGGCTGTGACTAGATTGAGTGACATCATCTGTCTTTCTTTTCTTTTGGGCTACTGCATTTACTTGCTTACATCATTGTTGCCTGGGTACAACAGCCAAACCCTACTCTGTTTAAAAAAAGTGTCATTTTCTGTGTCCTGCAGCTATATTTACATTACATTACAATACATTTTTCAAACAAGATTGCATAAACATAAGACAACTCTGCAACTACATGCTGCGTCTGGTAGACTTCTTTCATTACATGGACTATAGTAAGATAGCTAGCATTTAACTTGGACCAGTAATTTGAGAAAATCCTAATAATAAGAGGGACCTGGTAAAAGTCAAGGTATTTGTAGCGCAAAGACTAACCTTTCTTCTAACTCCCAACTAACTAAACCAGCGTTTACTTTCTTAGCTATTTTTTGTTATAGCGGCAATACAAATACATATTCAGTGAAAGTTTCAACTGTCTATGTACGGTTAGACATTACGGTTCATGACAGAAACACGGATGGAGGCTTAGTAATAGATACCCGTTGGCGCCATTTGAGTACGGAACCCTAACTACCAGGGGAGTGCAATTACACCCCCATCGCAGCGTCCATTCCTGCTGGGAATCATATCCAAAACCTCGAACATGAGACCATATCTTTTATCATGACATTAATTCTTCACTTTCTTAGTTTGAATCTTACAGTACACCTGCAAACTGAATGCATTTGAGCCCTGAAGCCACTCACACACCTGCAAAGTGATGTCCTAGGACTTAAAAATCTTTCCCATGCCTATTGATAAGTAGTAGTTATTGAAGTTGACAGAATGAGGTTCTTACTATTTTACTTTTATCGCATTGCCGAAATGCATTCATTTTGCATGTGTTTACTAAACATTATCAAAAGTATCATGATTAAAGATCTTCATATTTTTTACCAGACTGCGGAACACACAGGGTTTTTACATTTATAGAATAATAATCATGTTCATTTATTTCAGTATATGGCGAAAGACACAAGTCCGCTAAGTGTGTATGTGATGCATCCATTTTGGAATAAAGTTGTAGAGGTAAGGACACTTTTTTCTAATTAGGTACCAATATACCAATACAAAACCAGCAAAGATGTGCCGCCAAGCGATTTAGCGGTCCGGTACAATACAGTGTAGAAACCAATTAGGGGTATGGGTTAATTAGAACTTCCATGCACCTAACAGGTTAGCCCCCTACCATCTTAAACTGCATCATCACTTATCATAAGGTGAGATTGCAGTCACGGGCTAACTTGTAGTGAATAACCTATTCCTTCCTTCGTTTTTCCCTCCAATACTATTTTTTGATTCCTGCATGAAACCTTTCTTGAGCTGAAAACTAATTAAATTAATTGCAAAGTAGTTAGTAACTGAAGTGCAAGAGTATTATGCATTGTTATTAGAGTTTCTTTGTTTTAAAAGATAAAGCCTGACCTATATTTCGCAGTCTAGACATGTAGATAATTAAAACACTGAATATGATGTACCTAGTTATATTGTTGCTTAGACGTTGGAACTACTAGGGTTTGCCACAGACCTTGAAGCATTGTGATAAGCTTGACAATAGGTTATCACAGTGCCTCAGCACTAAACATTGAATATCTATACTATATTTGAAAGTGTGTAGGTACAAAATATGTATAAGAAAACTTCTAGTGTTTTATTTTGGACTGAATTTATCAATCACCAAATAATATTTTACTGTGTCATGTTTTGTATTGGTATTTGGTAATTTATCAAAATATCAAGTTTATTTGTCAGTTTAAGTTTATCTGGGTACTGAAAATTCTGCCCTAAGTAATACAATATTATTGTAACTAAACAGAGGGGTGTTTCATACCTTAGGGCTTAGGCCAAGACCAATCGGAATTTCGATCAGTGGAAAAATATGTGGGGAATGTTTCTTCATATTGCGTTCAATATTTCAGAATGTTCCGCATGTGAAAATAGGCTGATGGAATACCTTCACAATGAGAGATGAAGTAATAATACTCAATACTCCCCAAGCCTTATCTTCTTATAAATAAAAAATCTTTTTAATCTGTCTGTTCTTAACTATACGTTTGTGCATCGTTTATCTGATTAAGTTGAAATGTTGAATCATCAAAATTGATTCATAATTGGCGGAATGATCGCGTAACATACAAAAAAAAAACATACAGTCGAAAACAATTGAGAACCTCCTCCTTTTGTGTTTAGAGGTTTGGGTTAATTAGAACTGCCATGCCCCTAACAGGTTAGCCCGTTACTATATTAGACTGCATCATCACTTACCATCAGGTGAGATCGCAGTCAAGGGCTAGCTTGTAGTGGATAAAAAATTTGAATATAAATGAAAGATTGTAACCTTAATGGTTGTATAATAAAACTGGCTATTACCCGCGGCTTCGCTCGCGTGGCTCAAGGGAACAATAACTGAGTTTTATGTGAAAAATTTACATTTTTTTTAACATTAATGAGAACAACTTGCAAGAACTCAGATCTTGATGTTTTAGTGCAGAAATATACCCATGCCAAAAATCACGTCGATCCGTTGCGCCGTTGCCGCCTACTATTGAAGAAAAATGCGAGAAAAATAACATGCTATCCCACAGGAACTGTTTGTTTTTCCGAGATAAAAAGTGGTCTATGTCACTCTCGTCCTCAAATATACCCATGCAAATCACGTCGATTCGTTGCGCCGTTGAAGCACGCTTTAACGGTTCGACGGTTTGTTGGTTTGTCCTTCAATCACGATTGAAGGACAAACCAACAAACAAACTGACTTTAGCTTTATAATATTAGTATGGATGTTGGCTGATTATTGTACAAATCCTTTTTTTTTTTCAGTATGTACCACGATGGGTGGCGCCAAACGTTCTAACGTTCGTAGGATTTCTGTTGACTGTACTCGATTTTTTGCTGCTGTCGTATTACGATTACGACTATTTAGCGGCGAGTACAAGAGTCCACAATGAAACGGAACCACTGAATGGACACACAGAGATTATACCCCAGTCATTGTGGTACATATTAGCTGTCTTCCTCTTTGTGGCGTACACACTAGGTGAGGTCATTGCGTTATCCTGTTTTTACACATCTATTATTTATACATGTAGAATTTATTGTTGTCATTTTTAAGACCAGACTGATCGCATATTGAGAAAAAATTTAAGACCAGAGAGGCACTGAAATTGTAATTGTGCTAATGCTGTAGAATTAATCGGTGTCTTTCTTCCACTATTGTTTCGAAATCTATACTAATATAATATATAGTAATACTAGCTGATGCCCGCGACTTCGACTTGCGACTATATATATATATATATATAGTAATATAAATGTGAAAGTTTGTATGGAGGGAGGAATAGATGTTATTTTTCACCAGATTATGTTTTTCTATTAGGTTGGTATGTTAGAATTTGAAGCTGTAGTATCAAAGAAATCAAAATGGATTAGTCATTAGTAATCATAATTAGTAGGTACCTAACTAATCATCGATAACTGAAAATAGAAATTTTATTTTTATTTCAAACATTCTTTGGGTGAAGTCAGAAGATAAGAGGTTATATTACGCGCATAAAACTTGTTCTGCATACTCGTAGATAGGTACGAAAATAATTCAATTTGAATCTAATGCTATTTTAAGGCTGTGCCATCCGGTATTTTCTTCATACACAAACGTAGGAGCAAAATATTGCATGCAAAAATGCATTGCATTATATTATCGATTATTGATATTGCAAATAATAGATTGAGTTATTTTATGTATTGCTTTTCTCATTATCTTGGCTTGTTTTGTTGCTTAAATATTATAGCAACAAAGTTCCTAGCCTTACATAGTTAATGGGATTATGTGAATTTCAGATGGTATCGACGGCAAGCAAGCGCGGCGAACTCAAACTTCAGGGCCCCTGGGAGAGCTATTCGACCATGGACTCGATTCTTACTCAGTATTCTTCATACCTGCCTGTCTTTACTCAATTTATGGGCGAAAAGATTTCTCCATATCGCCATTGAGGTAAGACTTTTACTCAATTCTTCTATTCTTGCTTCTTGACCCTCTGAGTTTTCTTGTTCTAGTTTAGTAGTTATCTTGTCTACAACTTGTCATGGGTACTCTTGGTTCCCTGTGTTCTTCCTCGAACTATTAAGTAGACGTTAAATGGACATACATAATACCATCGTCTAAAATTCTAGATACATGATTAAAGAAATTAATGAGAACTAGCTGATGCCCGCGACTTTTATGGATTAAGTTTTTTTAATTTCTGTGGAGATGGATTAAGTATTTTTGATTCCCGGGGGAACTCCTTAATTTCCCGGGATAAAACGAGGCCTATGTCCTTCCCCGAGAAACAACCTATCCCTGTACCTACCAAATTTCATTAAAATCGGTTGAACAGGGAATGTTTTGATTCCCGCGGGAACTCTTGAATTTTCCGGGATAAAAAGTAGCCTATGTCCTTCTTCGGGATACATCCTCTCCCTGTACCAAATTTCATCAAAATCGGTTGAACAGATGGGCCGTGAAAGCGTAGCAGACAGACAGACACACTTTCGCATTTATAATATTAAGTATGGATGGGAACCTGTGCTAGCAGAATTCTTCAACATCTGGGTCAGATATATTTGGACCAAGAGATTCAATGCTCAATCATATAGGACATACGAGTACAGCAGGGCGACCGCGTGACTTCTGCATCAATCATTGTTACAGTATCAATTGTTATGATTGGCTGAATTTATGGTATTCTTGCTGCGTCAATGGATTTTGCTCAATAGTGGAAGAGTGTTAACCAATCAGAAGTGATTACTGTTCGTTACTCTGTAGCTGTCATTTTTAGCCGGTCGCCCTGCAGGTCTCTAAACATAGAATAATTAAATCTCTAGAATCAATGCCAGCGTGTAACCGAAAGGGATAGGTAATAATAGGTAAAACGCTGCAATGCACCAAGCACAATAAGTGCTTTATGAACAAAACAAACTAAACCCGTGACACGCAGAAAGGGATAAAAGAAATCATATTATTTTGTTCTCATTCTATCTTGTGTAACATCTCAACACTGCATCTCTTTCATGTGGGAGTGAAAAGGAGATATGGCTTGGTCTATATTACTATCTCTGTTTACGTCTCTAAACGTATCCAAACAGAGCGGCATTCGTGCGCGGCTGCCGCGTGCCGTATAATAATATGGGTTGGTCCTCAAGTACTTACCAGAACCTTTAAGCGCGGCAGAATTGTGTCCTTCAAACGACGAGTGTTGCTGCCACGCACATGCCGCTCTATACGAGACACCATTACAATATCACTTGTCTTGACTCTAGTAGTACATTTCGAGAGCGTCTATCTTGTCATTTTATCGCCAGGGTCCATGTTTCCCAAGTTTAGAGGACGCCTCTTCACTTTTATAGCACTGATTTGATATTTATATTCTTTACAGAATGTATTATATAATGTGGAATCTTCTACTCAACTTTTACTTGAGCCACTGGGAGAAATATAATACAGGCGTGTTATTTCTACCCTGGGGATATGATTTTAGTATGTGGGTAAGTAAGATAACGTCTTGTTCTTATTAAAACAAAAATAGAATCCTGAAATAACTAATATTGCAATAAGACATTTACAGGATCGAATGTTATATAATATTATTATTATGTACTTTGTAGTTCTAATAATAATCTTTTTTATACATATAATTAAAGATAATAATTACAGTACACGATTTTTTTTTTTGAGGAAACTTTATTATCGGCCCAAAACAATTTGTCTGTTTGGACATCACGCCGAAACTACTGGACGGATTTGATTTCAACTTGACACATTATAGCTTACAGTCTGGGTTTATAAATAGGCTATTTTTTATCACGAAAAACAATTACAGGGTTACTATGGGATAAGGGGTGAAAGTTTTGGTCGATTTTACTTCATAACTCGGTCTGAACCGATTTTAAGAATTCTTTTTTCATCTATTATTAATAAAACCTTTTTACAGACGTCTACATTCGTGTTTCTGTGGACAGGGGTAAAAGGCACTAGTTTCTATAAGCGCTACATATTCGGCAGCTACACTCTCGCCAACGCCTTCGAATGGCTCATATACGCTACGGGGGTGTTCACCAATCTACCAGTTGCTGTGTACAATACATACCTGTAAGTACAAATATATACATTTAGCTAGTACAATTTTTTGTAAAGATGAAACGGATAGTTGTTTGGCCGGATACCGGATATCCGGCTAGCTACAAGCCGGATGGCCGAATATCCGGCCCGTAGTCTCACAGCAGGTTGTCGCAAGTTTAGCGCCGCACAGGTACAGCGAAAGCAATCGCCTGAATTCGCCTGGTGGGAGGCTTCGGCCGTGGCTAGTTACCACCCTAGCGGCAAAGACGTGCCGCCAAGCGATTTAGCGTTCCGGTACGATGCCGTGTAGAAACCGAAGGGGTATGGGTTTAATATAACTGCCATGTCCCTAACAAGTTAGCCCGCTACCATCTTAGACTGCATCATCACTTACCATCAGGTGAGATCGCAGTCAAGGGCTAGCTTGCAGTGGATAAAAAAAAACGGATCAATTCGGGCGGTTCCGGGTGTCATCGTGAGTGATCGTGGCCGGCGGCGTGAGTGATTAATAATGCATAAAGAAAATTTGTTATTTACTTGCTGAGTAAAGTGCGTGATTTGTGAGTAATTTAAGACAAAATTTTAAAAAACTAATTTTTTTGGAAGAGAACGGACCCTTGTGAGATTTTGTAACTTTTCAGTTTTAAAGTCATCATAATTATAACCCGTTTTCTTATTATTTATCTCACAAAGACTTATGTTTTAAAGTTGATTTTACGAAATTGTCGTAGTTTTTGAACATCCGGTATCCGGCCGGATATTGAGTTACATTCCGGTATCCGGCCGGATAATAAATTTACGCCGGATAGGCCGGATAGTTACCGGATATCCGTTTCATCTCTAATTTTTAGTCTATAGTTTGATGCACCGATAGATGTTGCAGTCCCAAAAGAACAATGGATCGACGTGATTACTTTTTCCCGGAAAATTAAGGAGTTATCCTGTGGGAGTTAAAAAACCTATTCCACGCGGACGATGTCCCGGGTATCAGCTATTTTATCATAATCTTGAAACTCCAGAGATTTTGTGAAATAAAAAGTATCACAATTATGTCCATCTATAAGATGCAAGATATCTAAGTATCCTAAATTTCGTCAAGATCGTGAAAAGGTACAACTGTTTTTTTCCTCCAATCACACCGCAACATCGTGATTTATTGCATGGGTTATGGGTATGCATACCTTGATAGTTGAAGGACCTGCAGCCTGATTCTGTAACTCAGTGGCTATCAAAGAGTGAAAGCCACTGACATATATTCTTTATCCATTGAAGGTTTGCTATGAAAAATTAATTTTTATTTCATAGCAAACCTTCAATGGATAAAGAATATATGTCAGTGGCTTTCACTCTTTGATAGCCACTGAGTTACAGAATCAGGCTGCTGGAGGGTACCAGCTACTTTTATGCCAGAAAATCAAAGCTTCCCGGGGATTTTTGCAACCTAATTTCACGCGGACAAAGTCGCGGACATCACCTTTATCTATATTGTCTATCTATATTGCAGATCGTACAAACTGCGCACGGGCAAGATGCGTTCAACAACGGAAGCTCTACGGCCGCTGTGGTCGCTGTTGAGCATGTTCGTCGCATGCTCTGTTTGGGTTCACAAATCCGAACGGTTGCCGGACTGTGATCCGCGCGCACTTTTCCTCCTGATAGGGACGCTTTTCAGCAATGTGGCGGTAAGAACGATGTGATGTATTTTAATATCAGTCACCGTAAAATTGTAAACACCGTTAGACTATAATTCAATTAGCGAGATTGTAAACTGTCGAAGGATTACAATAGGCATGATGACTGATTTTGAAAAATGGTCAGATTATGTTCGGATGTATGTACTATTTCGAAAAAATATCTTATTTCTTGGTTACTGTCATCATGCCTATTGGGCCTCTGGTTGGAAACTACCCTATTTTAATGAAAATTGGCACTGAGATAGATTGCAGTCTAGAAAACTTAAGTATGAATGAAGTGACTTTGAATACTGCAGTTAATCATTCAAGAATCATTAATTAAGGAACTCCTTAGTATAGTTTTCAATAGTCATAGTCAAGTCATTTATTTATTAAATATAGGTACACTGTAGGTACACTTATTTTCGTCTAAAAATTACTTACTTAAAAAGCATGATGGTGATAATGGGTAACGGTATCTTAAAACTAAGGCTACGAGGGTTCCAAACGCGCCTTGGTCTGAGAAGAGCCCACAACAAACTCAGCCGGGTTAAAATCATACTAATGATTTTCTTAAGTAATTATTAAGCTACTCTAAGTGCGGCAGTTAGAACCGATATCCACGTTGCCAAAAGGTAGAACGCAGTAAATAGGGATGACGACAATTGAATCAAATCAGCAACTCTTTATTAAACTTGAAAACACACTTCTAATATGGATGTTGTCATCAAATTTCAACGCACTTTTTTTCTTTAATCTATATTTTAAAATGGTTATCAAACTGAAAACTAACCGAGGATGCGAATTTGAGGTATTTTGGAAGACCTTCAATTTAATAATCAGTTAGAAATAATTTATTTTTGATATCTAGGCATCATCCCTATTATGTACACAATAAAATATTTCGCACTACACTTTAGTAATACTACATAAATTATCCAGTGTCGTCTGATCGTGAGTCAAATGAGCAACCAGCGATGCGAGTTGGTCAACTGGTTGGTGTGGCCGCTTTCGATGGCCGCCATACTTTCCCTCGCACTGCCGCAGTATGAGCTGACACTGTTCTATGCGATGACCAGCTTGAGTATCCTTGCACATATACACTACGGTGCCTGTGTGGTAAGATTTTTTTTTTATTATCCACTACAAGCTAGCCCTTGACTGCGATCTCACCTGATGGTAAGTGATGATGCAGTTTAAGATGGTAGCGGGCTAACCTGTTAGGGGCATGGCAGTTATATTAAACCCATATCTAAAGCTAAATCGCTTGGCGGCACGTCTTTGCCGGTAGGGTGGTAACTAGCCACGGCCGAAGCCTCCCACCAGACCAGACCAGGGAAAATTCAGAAATTATTAATTCCCAAATTGACCCTGCCGGGTTTGGAACCCAGGACCTCCGCACGTTAAGGCAACGGCGCTACACACTGCGCCACGGAGGTCGTCAAAATATCCACAAAATCAAAATTATTTATTATTGATTGTTGTTTACATGGAATTATGGTTACCAGGTGTAGTTGTGGTTACCAAGTGTGGTTGTGGTGAAAAAGTACGACAGAGGTTACCGATTTTGGTAGGGGTTTCTAGAGATGAAACGGATATCCGGTAACTATCCGGTATCCAGCCTATGCGGCGGGATAATTTTTAACTGAGGTAACTAAATATTAAGAAAACGGTTATATTTATGATTTTATTTAAAACTGAAATGTTACAATAACTCACAAGGAAGTTCAAAGAACCTTTCTTAAATTGCACTCAAATCACGCACTAGTACGCGGCAAGTAAACAAAAAATTTTCGCTTTACTCATGCCGCCGGCCACGATCGCTCACGATGGCACCCGAAACTTTCGCTGTACCTGTGCGGCGCTAAACTTGTCACGACCTGCTACCACGGGCCGGGCATTAATGGTAACCACAATCATACCTACTGATTCACTTCTACACCTGGCAACCAGAGATGCGAGTCGGTCAGTTAGTTATTGAAGCCGCTGTTATTGACCGCCATGGATCTCCTCGCACTACTGCAGTCTGAGTTGAGGGTGTTTTATGCGATGTGCATTTCAGTGTTCATGCACATATACACTAGTGCGTAAACGTTTTATCATTGTTACAAAGAGCATGATAATAATTGTGGAAACAATCACCAGGTGTGGCAGTGATATGGTAGTCCCTCGGTGTGAATTGTACAAAATTATAGATATTTAAAATGTATGTGTGCTTTCATTAATCCATAATGTAACAAAAGTGTGTCTGTCTGAATGTCTGTCTGCTACGCTTTCACGGCCCATCTGTTCAACCGATTTTGATGAAATTTGGTACAGGGAGAGGTTGAATCCCGGGAAAGGACATGGCTACTTTTTATCCCGGAAAATTCAAGAGTTCCTGCGGGAATCAACAAATTATCTGTTCTACCTATTTTAATGAAATTTGGTACAGGGATAGGTTGTATCCCGGGGAAGGACATAGGCATCTTTTTATCACGGAAAATTCAAGAGTTCCTGCGGGAATCAACAAATTATCTGTTCTACCTATTTTAATGAAATTTGGTACAGGGATAGGTTGTATCCCGGGGAAGGACATAGGCATCTTTTTATCACGGAAAATTCAAGAGTTCCTGCGGGAATCAAAAAATTATCTGTTCTACCTATTTTAATGAAATTTGGTACAGGGATAGGTTGTATCCCGGGGAAGGGCATAGGCATCTTTTTATCACGGAAAATTCAAGAGTTCCTGCGGGAATCAACAAATTATCTGTTCTACCTATTTTAATGAAATTTGGTACAGGGATAGGTTGTATCCCGGGGAAGGACATAGGCATCTTTTTATCACGGAAAATTCAAGAGTTCCCGCGGGAATCAAAACACCTTAATCCATGCAGACGAAGTCGCGGGCATCATCTAGTATCTAATATTTCAATTTTTTTCTTATCTACAGGTTAGACAAATGTGCGATCACTTCAGAATAAGCTGTTTCCACATAAAACAACGAGCAGATTGACTTTTAGACGACAATGCGTGCTGAATACATAACAAACAAAATATCAAAAGCCATTATACCACTATTCAATATGTTTTCATTGCAAATTAAACTTTGTGTCAATGCTATAAGAACGAAGATAAGATATTTTGACAAATCTTATTGCTTATGAGAAAAAGTATTTTTACTTTCCCATAACAATTTAGTTCTTATGACGTCATCATAAAGATAATTGTGCAATGGAAATCAACCATGGCATAAAACATTATACGTGCTGAAACATATACACACATACTTAGGTATTGGTATGAAAATACCTATTGGTAAAATATAGCGTGAGACTGATTGTAAAAATTTTGGGATGGTGACTATTAAAAAATATTTACACGAATTTAAGATTCGCTAGAATCAAAGCTAGATCTTACATATTGCAGATTTTTTTAAGGTTTTTTCTTTTCAATACAAGACCTGTTATTTAAAATCTAAACTAAATATAAAATAATTTTCATAAAAAAAACTACAAAAGTGATAACCTTAGCAAGGTTTTCATTTTAGAAGGTTCTTGCAGTTTATTCTTGAGTTCTTTTCCTCGTATAATAATGTCAATCATTTAAAAATCAGTCAATGTGGCCAATGCTGTTTAAACACACCCTCTAAACTAAACTAAAATAAGACAACTCTAAATCTAATGCTGCCCCTTTCCGCTGGAAGTGAAAGAGATAGCAATAAAAATAGAGCTGTCATTTTAGTTTAGTGATGGTGTACAACAGAATTGGCTTCATTTAAAAATATTTATTTATACAAGTTAATACCACCGTTCGTTTTATTTACACTTTTAATTTATTTAATTTTATTACAAAATCTTGTTTTATCAGCACTTATGTTTTTATATTGAGTTTTTTTTAAGAAAGTGTACATAAATAATATTGTGAATATTATTAAACTTTTATGATTATTTTGTTCTTTATATTCTGTGTACACTTCTTAATCTGAGTGCTTATAGCACGCATTGTCTATGGATTACTTTAAGTATTTTATGAAAGCAGAGTCTTCTATTAGAAAGAGTTCTTTATTAGACTTTTATAGGCTTGTGCTTGACCTGCATAATAAATGATGAAATTTTACGTGAAGCTCGCTTTGACGTTATAGTTGGCGTGAAAAACAAAGCCGGAAGAGTTCCATAAAGCGGCGCGTGTTATAGACTAGGGAGGTAATCGCTTCGTACGAATGCAGGGTATTTAAAGGTGCATCATTACTATAGTTCTTTGGCAAACTCGAACTTTGATATAGGAATTCGATTTAATGACAGGAGCATTTTATATTTCTGATGATAGAAGATGTGATCTAACTTAATTCCTTGACGTACGTTATGATAGATATCGTCATTTATCGAATACTTGTTAAATGTTTCAATGTTGGCGATTATTACATTTTACAATATCTGAATTTATTTTTACTATTGGCAGTATTTTTTGCTTTATTACAAAATACATCCCTGTTTTGATTTTTATACATTTTGTATGTATAACATACCATAGTTTTTAATCATAGTATTTTAAGGAAATATGTAAATACGAATTTACCTCTTTAAGTTATGGAATCTTGCATATTCTATTTTTTAGAAAGATAAATAAAAAAACTATCTATCAAATCAGCATTTTTATCATGATTAATAATTATTGGTTTATATAATTTAATGAAAGTTTCAGTATTATTAGTAAGAACCGCAGTTTTACGATACATACAGTAGCACAAAGCCCTTGATGTGAAGATTGTCACAAAAAAATTAAATAATTTTCATTATTATTACTTACATTTTTTTTATTTACATGAATATTATATTATACATACATACTCATAGGTTACAATAAATTAATTAATTATTTATTTATTCGAATTATATCCCTCCAGCGAGTGCGGAAACTAAGCGAGTCTAAGCACCGCGCCGGCGGTGCCCTGGAAGGCTCCCCAGCGTTGCTCTGTACAAGCCCATTTGTTGCACAACTGTAAATATCGTAAAACTGTGGTAAGAACTATTAGAATATTCTATCTACTATCTACTACCTAGTTTCAACCAAATCAATCATACTTTATTTTATAAATAAGTGAAAGGGGGAATATTTTTTTAAGTTTATCTAACAAATATTCTGATTAAACTTCACTGTACTTGTAAAATAAACCAGTGTCATAAGAAGTTCGTGTAAAGTTTTGATAGAAAGGGAAAGGTTTATGAGTTAAATTTTTAACTGTCCATAGGCAGGTTTTCTTGTCGAAGTTGCTATCATCGTCATGTTTTCTTCGACATAAAGTATATTTGAATTGCTGTGAACGTTTTCAGAGGACTCAAATGCTGTTCTGTTCCTCTTAGAATTCGCAGAAGTTGATTGCCATTGGACAGTGGACACTTGGCCTTACACCAAACTTAGGCTTTAAAAGCTTGACTTCTTTTAACATTGTTCTTCCAAGATGCAATACCAATAGTTTCTTCTCTAGTTCAGTGTGGGATACTCACTCAACTACTCAAGCTGTAGTCACGAGACTAGTTGTTAGCTTATATGAAACAAATAGTAGAGACAAAATGTACATGAAAAGAAAACTAGCGTTAGCTCTGAAGTTGCAATGGCCGCGTGTTCACGCCGCGTTGGTACAAAAAACTTTGCGTTAGAGTACAAGCCTAAAAGTCGCGTGTTTTAAGCACCTACGACAAACTTACTTGGCTCGCTGATGGTGACACACATGGTTGCCGAGCGAAATATACGCGTCTAAAGTTGTGTGTCTATCGCCTACAGCCCAAATAATTTTACCCCACCCGGAACGAATATTACGCGGGACGCACACATCAATCTACGACCTCAGTGGCGCAGTGTGTAAAAAGCGCTGTTGCCTTAACGTGCGGAGGTCCCGGGTTCGATCCCCGGCAGGGTCAATTTGGAAATTTATAATTTCTGAATTTTCCCTGGTCTGGCCTGGTGGGAGGCTTCGGCCGTGGCTAGTTGCCACCCTACCGGCGAAGACGTGCCGCCAAGCGATTTAGCGTTCCGGTACGATGCCGTGTAGAAACCGAAGGGGAATGGGTTTAATATAACTGCCATGCCCCTAACAGGTTAGCCCGCTACCATCTTAGACTGCATCATCACTTACCATCAGGTGAGATCGCAGTCAAGGGCTAGCTTGTAGTGTGCAATATCAAAACCCTAAATTTTTTATATTATTATGTAGTAATACCGTGCAGATTCATGTATACTAGTATATTAAGGTAAGCGGTGTCCCTTATTTTTATTACGTCAGAAGAAAAAGCTCGTTTTATTATTACATCTAAATATGTACAATTGTAAAATTCTGTCTACCGTCTGGTTGGTTGTATTTTGGAACATGTTCTTCCCATTTGCCTTGATCGAGATTGTGATAGCTTAGTAATACTCTAAGCTAGCTAGATAATAATTGCTTTTACACAGACAGACACTGTCAACGCTTCTCGCTGATCAATATTATCATGTGACAATATAATTTTAAGAAATAAATCAATTGTTTTATTTCATGTTATTATATCCATTATTTTAATATTAACCATACATGGATAGGTAATCATCGATACATATGTAGGCACTAGATGGGCCCTTTCATAGAAAAACGCCGGGCGTCCGAGTTGCTGAACACGTTCCGCACCTGTCTTTGTTCCCGTCGTAGCGCTGTCACGATCGCTCGTCGTGCAGATAATTTGTTATTATTAAGTTATCATCTAAAGTTTAATTAGTTTGGCACTGTATAATTTTAATTTTAAGGTAAGTGTTTCAATTCACCATTATACATTTCCAAAAAAACGTTATTTAATCTTCCTATTTAATATTTTTATCCATTACGCAATCATTTAATTTCCGCGGCAAACTGTATGATTTTTTTTACGAACTGACCTTACGGCTATGACCTATATTATTATCTATGTCCGAGTCATACGTTTTCAAGTTTTTATTCAAGATGTTGCAAGCAAGTTCCCGCTTTTCAGACTAGATGGCGTTGATGGCGTTGCTAAAAATACGCCCACATTCTTTGTTTGACAGGGCCCGTCTATGTAAATTGAGGTCGTTGTAGGTAATAAATTGAAGACCTGATAATATACTGAGATGTTTTGGTTGAAACAAAAAAAGTCTAGTCAAAATAAATAAAATAAATAGTCAAAATGAAATAAAATAAACAGTCAAAATAAATTGTACAGGTTTATACTTACTGTATAAATATACTATAATATACAACAGTACTTGTAATATAAAACATAAAATCAGTTGGTAGGTACTGTGGTTTAACTATATTGGCAATTTATATCAGTTTATTGACAAACTATTTAATATAGCAATATATTTCTTTAAAGTATTTTATTGATCCAACTTCAGCCTTTAACATTACTCAAATGCAAACAGTTAACTAAATTGCAGGAGTCCATACAATATATAAAGATAATATATTACTTAATATAATATAAAACTAATTCTTGTAATCATTAAATATTCCACTACATATCACCTCAATGGATTTTTGGGTTTCACTCTTGAAACAATTATAATTGAAGCAACATACCCGAATTCCAACCATCCATTTCCTGAACAGGATTAATTGTGCAGATCTGTATGTACCTTGACTGCCTCATTGGTCTAGCAGTTAGCATAGTCGACTGCAGATCACAAGGTCCTGGGTTCGATTCCCGGTCGGGCATAAAAATTGTTAGGTATTGGGTTTTTCATTTAAGAAATTCTCAGTGACAGCCCGGAGTTGGAAGTTGGCGGTTTCACCCCCGTGCCTTGGAGAGCACGTTAAGCCGTCGGTCTAAGTTATTATCAATAACATGATAATAGTTGTTAAAGCCCACCAACCCGCATTGGAGCAGCGTGGTGGGTCTAAGCTCTGATTCCCTCTCTCCTATGAGAGTGGAGGCCTGTGTCCAGCAGTGGTACGTTAATGGGCTGTAGTGGTGGTGGTATGTACCTCATTCATAATCTGTTATATTAGATGTTTAATTTAATTATTATTCAGTAATTACTTAATTAAGTTTTCCACCCATCTTTCCAATATATTCTGCTTTTATCTTCTCCCTATCCTCAACATCAGGTAAGTATGGCACTATGCCTCTGGCTCTTCTGTCTTTAAAAACTTTACCCTGAAATTGAAATGTATTTGCTTAATTACCCTGTTCAATATATTATCTATCTAAATAAAACAATGATGACAGATGAACAGCTCAAACTGCAAGGTCCACATAATATATCTCAATCAATGTTAAGTACAGTTGTACAGACCACACATCCCTTATTTATCCACTGTGATATTGAATATATTAGAAGTAATCAGTGGTCCACTGTAGAATCAGTTCTTGATTCACAGATCACCACATATGGTTCGCCACTTAGCATGCTGCTCTTGTTTACCTATTGTACCTTGACTCTATTCAACTACATAAGTCCTACTAAGTAGAGACTGGGTCTAATTTCTTTTCTAAAAAAATTTGTTTTTGTTGCATATTTTAGGCATTTTTCAAGTTTTTAGGGTTCAAGAGGGAAAAGGAACACATAGGATTACTTTGTTGTCTGTCTGTCTGTCTGTCAACCACCTTTTTCTCAGGAACACGTGGGTCGTGGAGGTATCAAGTTGAAATTAATATCAACTACTTAGATCTACAGTCCCCTGGAGCTGTAAAAAATCAAGCTTTTAAGTCAACACAGTTAAAAGGTATGGCCGTTTATGCCGCATAATTAGCATTTTATGACAACAATAAATCAAAACCTATATTGTACTAACTGTTGACCTAGAATCATGAAATTTAGAAAGAAGCAAGGTGTCACAGCACAAGTATAGAAACAATCCGAAAATCGTTAATTAAGGGTAATTGGACACCCTATGAAGTATGAGTACCCTAAGTACTTGTATTTGTCAGGCATAGTATTAGTTTAGCGCCATATATAAACCAGTTTTACACAGTTAAAAGGAACTTTTGTGCAAGTCTCTTGACTGGTTTTGTATGTTGCATATGATCTAGTAGGTATCTACAAATACCCAAGTATTTAATAATATGCTAGGCTCAATAACAAATAACTGACTGACCCAAAATTTTTTGCAGGTGTTATAGTTATCAAAATAAGGTTCACACTTCTCGTGATCAAATCCATTTTTATTAAGACATTGATACGACTTTTCTTGTTCCTGAAACAAAGAATTGAATGTTGGGTGAAAATGTAATCAATGTGAAAACTACAAATCGATGGTGAAAACATTTTGGAAATAGTTACATAATTGTACAATTCATTCAGAAAAAATATTGACTTAGACCTTTAAACACGGATTTAAGCGCTCCGCGTCTTCATTTTTGGATTGTCTCATTTTCAATTCTTTTATAGAAAACAGAGATAGAAAACTATAAATATAAAATTCCGATTTCGCCGTTCGAATCTGGTTCGAATTCTCTGGTTAACTTGTCTCTGGTTCGAATTTCGATTTGACCAGAGACAAGTTAATCTTTGTTTAAAAAAAAATCCCTTGGTCGCGTAGACAGAGTAAGACATATAGACATGGCAGCAGCGTATACAGAATGCAATAGCGATAGTCTTGATCAATGACTAATGAAACTAAAGGACTTGTCATACCAACGAAAAAAAGCTGTATACCTGACTAAAATGGCGACTTACCAAAGTGCGGCCCTGATGACTATCGATAATATTTATCGATGTGATTTATTACATACTCAGAATACAGTTTGTTCTGTATTCTGAGGCTATGGGAAGCGTTTTGATGCTGGCATAAAGTCCGGATTCTGTACGATGATGCTAAGCCTACCACGCTTTTAAGATACAGCACCAACAAAACCTATACTAATATTATGAAGAGGTGTAAAGTTTGTGAGGTTGTAGGGGGTCATCTCTGGATCTACGGAACCGATTTTGAAAATTCTGTTACTAATAGAAAGCCACATTATTTATGAGTGTCATAGGCTATATATTAACCAAAAAAATGAAACGAATTTTTCGTGGTAGTCGGCTTTGCAAAGTAATTCGGAGAAAAAACGGTCGAACGAAAAAGTTTTTTTACGAAAGCTGCCTTAACAATGATATAATCACTAGTTGACCCGACCCTCACCCCTGCCCGCTGGCCCGCACGGTGGGCCTGCCTATTGCATGGACAAAAAAATACCCAAGTGCCGAACTCGATGCACATTGGTCTTCTATAGGCAGCTGTTGTTGTAGCAGGAAGATGGCTGTAAGAAGTAAATTTTATGTACAAAACAAAAACTAAACATAACATTTAAAAATTAGTTAACCGAGATCCTTGAAGAAATTTGCATTTGTTCATTTGATCGCCCATCCATCAGTCTGTCAGAGCCTTATTAGTATGGGACTAATAAACATTGACCCTAAAATAAAAAATGTAAAGCTGATTTTTGGCACAAGTGTTCCTTGGGGTCTGAGAAGTACCTCTTAAAAATTCCCCCCCCTAGGCCGCGGGCTTAACCCCCCACCCCCCCAAACGTCTCCCCAACCGCAGTTTTTTGTAATTTTCTCAAAAATATTAGTGCTAGAAAAAAACTTTCTATGGTGAAAATTATCTTCATTAAAGTATCTACAAAATAATATTGTAGTTCATTTCCATAAGACTAATAGTTTCGGAGATATGTTAACCCTTTGTGCATGAAAAGAAAATATTTTGCATGTATGGCTTTTTGTAATGTAGTTTCTTGTAATTTCCATAAAAACTGATAGAGCTACAAAAATATTGTCTGAAGCAAAATGAAAGGCTATTAAATTAGCTATAAAATGATATTTAGTTTATTTTGATAAGAGTAATAGTTTTGGAGATATGCCTACCTATTGTATAAGATAAAGAAAATAATATGCAAATATCGTGTGCGTTGTTTTTATTTTTCGAAAAAAAAATAACAGAGTTAGGAAAAACTGATTGAAGCAGTAAGAAACATAGTTAAATTACCTACAAAATAGTATTTAGTTAATTTTGATAGCACTAATAATTTCGAAAATATACCTGTCATATTTAACATAAAAGCAATATTTTTCAAAATTTTATATGTTTTCTGTCATTTCTAGAAAACTATTAGAGCTAGGCAAAAAACTCCCAGAGTTAAAAATAAACACCACTTAACACATGGGGCGAGCTAAAGCATAAAGCGTCCGACAGATCGGCTTGGAAAAGAGTAGTGTCTGCCCTCTGCCCCGAAGGGGGGACATAGGACTTAATGATGATGAACCACTTATTAAAAAAAATTAGTTCATAAAGATAGGACTAATAATTTCGAATATATATCCATGTATAGTGTACGAAAAAAAATAAAAAAATTGCTAGAATCCTATGTTATTTGCAATTTTCACGAAAACTATTAGAGCTGGAAAAAATACTCGGAGGAGTAATTAATTTCACTAAATTACCCACAAAAAAGTCTTATGGTGAATTAAGATAGAACCAATAGTTCGAGAAATATGGCAACCTATATTCCAAGATTTTTTTTTTTCGACTACCGTTGGAATATTTTTGAATTTTCACAGAAACTACTAGAACTAGGAATAAAACATAAAAAGCAAAAATGAACTTCATTAAATTATCTTCAAAATAATTTTTAGTTTATTTTGATAGAATTAATAGTTTCGGAAATATGGCTGCCTAACTGGAATAAAAAACTAAACCTTTGTAAAATCCGTAAATGTTTATTGTAATTTCAAGAAAAAGTATTAGAGTTAGGAAAAAAGCTGTCAGGACTTAGTACAAAGATTATTAATTTACCTATAAAATAACGTTTAGTTTATTTTGATAAGACAAATAGTTTTCGAAATATACCTTGCTGTTGTGTAAGAACCGGTGGAAGTCATGTAGACTTAGCATAGTACTATGGAATAAATAGAAATTAACCTCTAAATAAATAACGTATTTTTGATTTTAGGCGCAAATGATGTCCTCTTTTCTCCCCACTCCCACAACCCCCCTCCCACCTCCAATCTCCCCCCTCCCAAAACCCCACTCGCACCTCCCACAACCCCCCTCGCACCTCCTACAACCCCCCTCTCAACTCCCCCCTACCACGACCCCCCTCCCCCTCTCAAATATCTAGCCGATTGTGCTTTTTTGTAATCGTATTACAATTCAAGTATCAAATCAAATGTTATTACTCAAGTAAACTTTTACAAGTGCTTTTGAATCGTCCAGTGAATCTACCATTGGTTCGGAATGCCGTTAACAGTTAAAAGTTAATCTGATAAAATTATCTGCAAGATAGCTGTTGGATGTTGGTGGTTCTACATTGTTTTTAGATAAATGCATATTGCATACCTATACATATAGTTGAAAGCATTGAAAGGACTTCGAGACGTAGGTATTTATTATTATTATATTAGTAGGTGTTATTAAAGCACATCATCATGGTCGTCATCATCACCTTCTTCCCCATCAATGGTAACATTTGCACACGAACCATGTCATTCCACCCGCATTTCCTTTGCAATCCTATTCGTTATTCTTCGGCCGACGCGACGCCTTGTCTTTGTTAGGACTTTGAACGAATATAAATAATAATATTTAATATATTATTTACTGAGTGTGGAGTTGTTTTGTAGATAAAGATATCATGATTATTACCTACTATTAATTTATTGTAATATAGCATCGATCATTATCAAATAGAATGTGTAGGTACAAAGTCAAAATTATTGCAAAATATTTTTCTGTCATGCACGTTTTCGATCGTCATATTTCCGAAAGTATTCGGTCGATTGAAATGAAATAAAAAGCATTTTGCAGAAGATTGTATGAACTTTCATTTTGTTCTTGTCGTTTTTTTCCCAGCTCTTATACATTTTGTGCAAATCACAAGAAACTTACACGATTTAAAAAAAAAAAAAACAAATGCGTCAAATAAGCCGGCATATTTGCAAAACTATTTATCCGATCATAATGATTTAAGTGCCATATGGTAGATTATTTAATGTTAATTATTTTCGCCATACATGGGTTTTTTTCTAGCACTAATAGTGTTTGAGAAAATTACAAAAAACTGCGGTTGGGGACACGTTTGGGGGGGTGGGGGGTTAAACCCGCGGCCTGGGGGGGGGGGGGAATTTTTAAGAAGTACTTCTCAGACCCCAAGGAACGCTTGTGCCAAAAATCAGCTTTACATTTTTTATTTTAGGGTTCCCACTTCCCATACATAGCTTGCACAAGTAGCCTGGGCTATATAACTTCTAAATGAGTGAACATCATCACTTCAAATTTATAATTATAACATAATATGTTTAAACCGAGGGCGTCGAGCTGAAGATTGCTTAAAAAGTTGATATAATAATTATTTTGATAATAAAATATCAAAATTATTATCTAAGCAAATATCGATATCGATGAAAATTTCCTCTTAGTAATGTCTAGTAGGTACTTATCATATGCTTATCAACAGGTAAAAATCTAGCTTAAAATCAAATATTTACAGCAAAAACACTAATTTATTCTCCGTAACAAATAAACACACAATTTTTCAACAAAACACAATTACACGTTACCAGGCGATGACACTTGAAGTACACAAGAAATTGCTGACTAAAATGGCGGCTAGGCACGCTCAAGCTACAGGGCAATTACAGGTTATGTCTGTTTCTTTGTTTCCTTATTCATTGGTCTTAATGCGATATTTTCTTAATGTTAAATAAGTATTTTTTTGTTATTTATATACTTTGTAGCATTCATGCGAGTCTTTTAAAATAATATAATTTGTTTTTATCTGTAACAATCAGGTAAAAATAAGGTCAAAATTGTAAACTAACATATTAGGTTATGTTTTCGTATTTACGTTCAGTTCGGCTTTTACAGCCTAACACACAGCAATACACCATCGTCTTTAAGTTGAACCACTTTTTTCGTAAGCTACGAGCTACCACTTTGTCCAATTCCGATTTCGTACGAATATGGGCGAATAACAAAAACGACACAGGATTGTTTGACCTAAACTATCGGATAGGTCAAACAAATAAAAAATTGCCAGTCATGGTGACTGCCGGTAGAAGTGAAAACGAATATTTAAAAAAATTACAATAATAACAATAAAATATTTCAAATATAAACCTTAAAACTAAGATATTAAAGCTTAATTACGAATGAAGGTATTATATTTATATTTAAGACCTTTTGTCTTTGTAACAACGCGTGGTGTCGCCCACGGTTACACAGCACTTATTAATATAAACCTTAAAACTAAGATGTTAAAGTTTAATTACGAATGTACTATATTATTATTATACTTAAGACCTTTTGTCTTAAGAAGAATAGTGTCGATCACGCGTAATCCACATTTTTACCCGCCATCAAAAAGTGCTCAACGCGCCTTAAGAAGTTTTCACTTCAAAAATAAGTGATACGCTGAGCAGGACAAGAGAACATTTCCTCGCTCTGTCACTTGGCATTAGCGTATATACTCATTTCGCTCACCTGTGGTATTTTAATCTGAAATTATTTCAGTTATTTACTGTGGTTAAATAAAACTGCCTCTTCTTGCTATATTTACTCTGTGTCAATGGCATTCTATGGTCTCCATAGAGGTAGGAAATTAGTACTTCTAGTTTACTTTCGTGACCTCTATCCCAGGCTACTTGTGCAAGCTATTTAAGGGAACCCTAAAATAAAAAATGTAAAGCTGATTTTTGGCACAAGCGGTCCTTGGGGTCTGAGAAGTACTTCTTATAAATTCCCCCCCCCCCCCCTAGGCCGCGGGCTTAACCCCCCACCCCCCCAAACGTCTCCCCAACCGCAGTTTTTTGTAATTTTCTCAAAAAATATTAGTGCTAGAAAAAAACTTTCTATGGTGAAAATTATCTACAAAATAATATTTCAGTTCATTTCCATAAGACTAATAGTTTCGGAGATATTCTGAGTTTCTTGCTGGTTCTTCTCGGTAGGAATGGCATTCCGAACCAGTGGTAGATTCACTTGACGATTCAAAAGTACTTGTAAAAGTTTATTTGAATAAAAAATATTTGATTTGATTTATGTTAACCCTTTGTGCATGAAAAGAAAATATTTTGCATGTATGGCTTTTTGTAATGTAGTTTCTTGTAATTTCCATAAAAACTGATAGAGCTACAAAAATATTGTCTGAAGAAAAATAAAAGGCTATTAAATTAGCTATAAAATGATATTTAGTTTATTTTGGTAAGAGTAATAGTTTTGGAGATAATCCTACCTATTGTGTAAGATAAAGAAAATAATATGCAAATATTGTGTACGTTGTTTTTAATTTTCGAAAAAAAATAACAGAGTTAGGAAAAACTGATTGAAGCAGTAAGAAACATAGTTACATTACCTACAAAATAGTATTTAGTTAATTTTGATAGCACTAATAATTTCGAAAATATACCTGTCATAGTTAACATAAAAGCAATATTTTTCAAAATTTTATGTTTTCTGTCATTTCTAGAAAACTATTAGAGATAGGCAAAAAACACCCAGAAGTAAAAATAAACACCATTTAACCACTTATTAAAAAAAATTAGTTCATAAAGATAGGACTAATAATTTCGAATATATGTCAATGTTTATTAGTCCCGTACTACTAACTGGAACTGGCTTTCAAGGATAATAGCATTTAGCCTTAGCCCAAAGAGTATATAATCACTATGGCCTTAGCCTAGCCTAGTATGCATGCTCTCTCACTACCAAATTTTGCCAAAATCACATCTAAACTAATTATGCAAAAGTTTGGATGGATGGATTTTTGTTACTCAATCACACCAGAACAGCTGATTAGTGTGGAATAACACAGGCTACTTTTTATCCCGAAAAATTAAAGATTTTGCAGGAACCAAAAAACCTCAATCCAGACCGACACTTGTTGCAGGTCTTGCAGGTATCAGACCTGCAACAAATATCTGTGCGGATTGAGGTTTTATAGTTCAATATAATAGTATTGATGGGTTAGGTTACATATTTTCAGATTAAAAACTCACTTTTCATATAAATTACAAACATTATTAAGTATAATATAATATATAAGTTCCTTCTCATGTAGCTGTTATGGTAAGTCCTGAGTTAAAATCTATTTGAGGATTTAATATACAAAAGTTCACTTAAAAATTACGACGGCAAGTTCGCTGCTTTATTTTGTACAACATTTTCACTCGTTTTTCTGATCTCCCTGATGACGAGAGCTAGCATCTCTGGATTAACGCCTAGCTCGCACAGTCTGATGCATATGGTCAGGGTTTCAGCGTCTAGCCCTGTATTGAGAAGCTGCGATATTTGGAATAGCATCTGGAATGTCTCCCGCGTCTGTTCCACTTGAGCTTTACGCTCTGAAGTCATGATTTTTGAGTCTGCACGATTTTGAAAATAAATTCTCTTTCGTAAGCTTTATTGAGATGTTGCGTAGTGCCACACCACAGTGATGAGTGAACACAACTAAGCGAGAGACTAAGAAAACTAGCTGAGATTCATGAAATTATTTCAAACAAGTTTTAAAGCACACAACGAACTATTAGAAGCTTGAGCTAAAAGTTAAATTATTTATAATTTATATTCCAGATAAACACACAAAGACACTTTCATTTTGATGGTCTCCACCATAGATAAATATGGTCTCCACTCTTGGACAGCTCTGGAGTCTGGAGTCTGGAATATGTTACTCGTCTCTGGTCCAGTGAACTTCTGGTCTCCATGTTGTCTGAGGTCTCCATCATGTCCACAGATCAGGTATTAGTTGATCATGTCTCCCTACTTGTCTCTGATGTCTCCATCTTAAACTTTTCGTCAAAAACATGATTTAATTTTCTCTTGCTTTGTATAATTTTTTGAAGTGAAACTGCTTTAGAAACTGATTTAAAAATTCAACGAAACGAAAAAATTAAACGAAAAAGCGACACCAGAAAGAGAAAAACATATTATATAGGATTTGATAGAAGAGAGAGTGAGATAGAATACAAGTTATATTTATCTCATTCTCTCATAGGCTACTTTTCGTGTGTGAATCACTATGTCGTGTGTGAATGGCACAAACACACTTTTTTACAATAAAAGGTATTAGTATAGTAATTTAAAGCATTATTATAAAAATAGTACCTATAAGTTTTTTTAAATGCGTTAAACGGATCGAAAATATTTGTTTCCAGTGAACATCAAGATTCAAGTGAGAAACGTTAGAAACTGAGTTAGAAACCCATTAATTTGTGTGGAAACACTTGTTCTTAAAAACTTGCATCCAATTAAAATCCAGCGTATTCAGAAAACACTACTCCTATTGGTCAAATATTACTAATGCATGAAATATTTTTTAAACAGCAGAACCACTGTGTACTCTAAGTCTAAACTCTAAAATTACGACGCGAGAGTGGTCCAAAGACTACAGTGTAAAGGAGTGGTCTGTGGACTCTGTGGTGTTGGAAAGAAGCTCTGGAAAGAAGCACGAAAGAAGTCTCATCAGTTTAAAACTTTTGCTAATTTACAATGTTTATCGAAATAAGTGCCTGAATATTTTTAAGATAATTTAACCTTAGTGCTGTGTTAAATGCTTTCGAAATGTCGAAAAACAAAATCGCCGCTCGAATCGACAGCCAAAGTGTTGAAGTTAAGACTAAGGTATGTGGGAGCAAAATTTCTAATTTCCTTACTTTTAGAGATTGTGATTCATATTTTTGAAATAAATCTTCTTAATACTTGGGTCTCCTATCCACTGAATTAAACTATCAAATCTGATAGCACCTACCTGTAGAATTGTTGTTTAATTGCAATCTACTTATCTACTTAAAAGTCAACACAATAATGAGTTTATAAAATTAGGTTCAACTTAATACAACATAGTTATTTACGGCTTTCAGTTTCGGCCAGATCCTTATAAATTCTTTAAATATATTATTAAAGTCACATTGTAATTATGTATAATGCATTGATAGTTATTTGGCCCAGGATAATTAAACTGTTTTAATTTTAAAAAAAGCATGAGAGTGAGTTTTTTTAATGGCTCTGAATACTGTGAAATTTTGATAAACTATAAAGAGTGATTTCTTGCCCGAGTTTGTGGGACCATCGTCTTACCATCTTTATTCTTTAATAATCTCTATCACATCTATTTGGCTAGTAAATACAATATTGATGGTCAAATAAGTATTAAGTACAATGTTTACTAAAAATTCTGAATAAAATATTTGATAACATTTGAATAAGAAGATGAACATAGCTTTCATAACAAAATGAACAATGTAAAACTTGTCAAAATGACCATTTTATTTCTGGGCCCTAACAGATATATTGCATTATAAACGAACATAATATAACACAGGCGCTTAATTGCTACCTTACATAAACGCCTTGTTTTTCCAGTTTGATGCAGAATTCCGTCGGTTCTCACTGAATAGGACAGAGAAACTTAAATATGAGGACTTCAAAGCATTAATAGAGAAACTTCACAGACTTCATGATGTGGCCTTCTTGATCAGCTATACAGACCCACGAGATGGTGACCTATTGCCTATCAACAATGATGATAACTTGGCTAGGGCTTTGCTCACGGCAAGACCACTCCTCAGGGTTATAATACAAAGGAAAGGTGAGTCAGACTTTGTCCATCCATCAGCCTGTAAGACGTACCCTATTCTGATTAAAGGCTTAGTGTATACCATCACAGCTCTCTGCCTTCCTCATCCAACCATTTCATTTTATTTTTAATAGTCAAGAGCCCTAATTTGGTCAGCTATAAACTCTATAGGTACTTAACTAGATTAGCAGATCCAAAAGTAATTAAGTCTCTCTTAAACTTAAGAGAAAAACTATGTGAAAACTGTGTAAACATTTAATATTGACATATTTTTTATATTAGGCAGACATCCTACAGACCTTCAGAATGTTGCTGGAATTCTGATAATATTGGATGGAGGGAGTAGTTATTTTAACTCTGCCAATTTATAAAGTGGGCTTAGAAATTTGGTACTGAATCAGCACTAATGAAATAATAGAATATTCAAAGTTAACCTACATTTACATCAATACTAGCAATGGCAACTTTGTCTGTGTGGTTTGAGGTTTTTTGGTTCCCGCGGGAACTCTTTATTTTTCCGGGATAAAAAGTAGCCTATGTGCTATACCAGACTATAATCTATCTCTGTGCCAAATTTCAGCCAGATCCGTTCAGCCGTTGGCACGTGATTAAGTAACAAACATCCATACATCCATACATCCATCCAAACTTTCACATTTATAATCTTAGTAAGATGAGATTTATTTATTTTCTCAACCCATTACCCGCTCACTACTGAGCACGAGTTTACCTTTGGAATGAGAAGGGTTCGGCCATAGTACACCATATTAGCCAAATTGGTAGACTTCACACACCATCCGAGAACATTATCAAGAACTCTCCAGCAAGCAGGTTTTCTTACAATGATTTCCTTCACTGTTTGAAGCAAGTGATATTTAATTTCGGAAAACGCACATAACTTTGATAAGTGTGTGGTGCTGAAACCCACGACCCTGCACAGGAGGAGAGGGGTGTCTTCTAGGTTATCACTGCTTCATACTTATTAAAATATGAAAAATAATTTGGCATAGAGATGACTTTAATAATTGCAGTAAGAAGATAGTTATCTTGGTCTTGGAAAAATGCCTATTTAAGGATAATAGAATGTAAACACTAGAAACTAAAATCATGTGGTATGCTTTACGAAAATGTTCTTCCTGCTCCCCAAACTTATAATCATACTAGCGGACGCCCGCGACTTCGTACGCGTGGATCGAGGTTTTGTGGTTCCCGCGGGAACTCTTTAATTTTCCGGGATAAAAAGTAGCCTAGGTGTTATTCCAGACTATAATCTATCTCTGTGCCAAATTTCATCCAGATCCGTTCAGCCGTTGGAGCGTGATTGAGTAACAAACATCCATCCATACATCCAGACATCCATACATCCAAACTTTCGCATTTATAATATTTATTTGATTATTTCTCTTTTGAGTGTAGGCTTCTAAGATGTTTAACTATTATGAAATAGTAAAAATCCTAATCGAAACCTAAGATTTTCAACAGTGTTCCTATACAATAAGTAAAAGTTCAGAAATTCCTAATCTAATATACAAATAAGAAAAGGTAACTGACTGATTCATCAAGCCACAGCTCAAGCTACTGAACAGGTCAGGCTGTTTGGCATACAGATTTTTTTATTATGTACTAATAGGTATCTGGCTTTGAAAATTGCATGAAAATCGAACTTGATGCGCGCGAAGCAACAGGCAAAAGCTTGTATAACAAAACCACTTTCTTTGCTAAGATCCTGACTCCTTCTTGGGCAAATAGTTATAACTCTAACCACCTTATATATACGATTGATTAAGGACTGTAACAAGTTTATTAAATCAATAGACGTCTTCCATAAGTGTTTGCGAAGGACAAATGATAATTACTCCAGCGTTCACTGAAAAGCTGATATATCTAATTACTCGATTTGGTGATCTGCTTTAAAGCAACCATATAATCTTCCAATTTGATATAGTTACTTTTATATGTGAATATTGCATTGACGTGAACATACAGTAGGTGACCTTAGTTTTAATATATGTAAGTTATAATAATCACTCTTGTTATTAAGGCAATAGAGGTTATACTTAAATTCGTGGCCCGTTGTACAGGTCGGATATGGCACTCATTATTGCAATGGCATATTAGCATAGAATGTGACACAGACACTCCTGTACTTGTTAAGTGAGTATTGTGATAAGGTGTAGTAAAATCATCGTTCCGCCGTTTATGGAACATCGCTTGTACGATACGATACGAGGTAGGTGTTCACGAAAATATGAAAAATTTTTAGGGTTCCATACATTGATGTAGAATTTTTTTAGTACCTATACTAGATGTAGGATTAGCGCTTCAAAAATGTCCCCGACAAATTACAGCACAAATACGAAAGTGCTCTTATTTGCCACTAGTATGAGCCAACCTTAGCCAACATAACGACGCGTCAAAATGCTGCAGTGCTCATATAAAAAGTGTGCTAATATCCTTTGGCCAATGTTTGTGACAATGCGTCAAATATTGTAACAAACATTGACTGTTCTGGATAGACGGGATGCATGGAGTAGTGTTGGTGTTTTAAAAGTATTGTTGCTTAGTGATTCCCTGGTAATCCATTTCGTTATGCAGTAGAGTTGTTTAAGCCATCTAAAATATACAGATAACATTAATTATGTTCAAATTCATTTTGATAAAATTGATATTACTGGAAACACACATACCTTAGTTACATAAATACACATAAAATACATGGGTACATAAAGATATTATATACTTTACATAAATATTTTATAAAAAAATGTAGTAAAAAGTAATAAAAGCCGCAAAGGCTAAATCTGAATAAAGTTTACTTGGTACTTTTTAAGTTTACGTGTAATACGTCAATAAAACGTAGATTTTTAACCTTGATATTAATTTTAAAATGAAACTAAGTAAGGAAAATTTAATTTTAAGTTAAAATCTTACTTCTTAAACAAATGTTAGGTAGTTTAGTTTTAGTTTCCTCATGTTTTTACACAGATACTTATGCATATCATAACATTGTATAGTTATAAATATTGATAGAAGAGGAGAGAGTACGCCATTTAAACCTACGTGGTTTTTCGCAGTGCTACCCACCAAAACTGTATCAATATTTATTTTGATAAATAAAACATACTGTACAAGTATAACACATAAGTGAGTTGCTGGGGCGCGTAAGCTAGTAATAAATATACACGACCACATACCACCACGATATACAACTTTAAAAAAATCAGCAACTCCATGTCTCCATTGTTCTATTTGAATTTCGTTCCATTGAATTTTTTGTTTTTGCCTTTTTACAAAGACAAAATATCTTAAATATAAACATACTACATTCGTAATTCAACTTAAAATCTAAGTTTAAGGTTTATAATAAATTGACGTTGTTGATATTGACAATGTGATGCCAAGAGTTGCGTCTTGTTCCAAAATAGTGTAAAGATATCAATTTGGCAACGTATGAAGTACCTTATTGCTTACATATTAAGTTTTATTTTAATAATAAATATTTTTGTACTTATTTTAAAAATTACTTTTTGTTTTGGATTGAAGGGTTATTCCTACCTTTTCTCTGATGACAGAACGTCTTAAAAATTAATATTTTCTAATCGTAATGTAGCTTTATGTGTTAAACTTAAGGTGCATAATTAACTGAAGTTGTTGCTAATATACCTTTTTCTACATTTCCCACTCAGCATACAAATGTTTATGTGTGTGCAAATTGGGACATTTTTGCGATATTTTTTGTTCGTGACCCTGCTTCTAGTACTCATTCTATTTCAATGGTTCCATAGGAAATACCTAATAGTTTCGGACTAATGGCTTTGAAACGGTCTCCTGACAGTTTTAAAGCCAATTTAAAAATCAACTTAAGAGCTATACAACTGTTGTAATTAAGTAAAGCATATACCTGTTCTTCTCTCTCTACACATACCTACTACAATTTTGAAAAAGAAAAATTCAGGTCAGGTCACTCACCTCCTAAGTCATAATGAAAAGCAAGGGCCGAAAAAATGTTTTACCGATCTCAAATTACTCGATCGATTGATTGCCTCGATTTAATTTTATTACGATTTTTACTAGACAACTTGCGAATCTACTACCGTTTAAAAAATAGTGACAATCGTTAGTTTTTATTTTAGCAACTAACCATGTCTACAGTAGGTACCCTACCATATGCGTCTTCTGACACGCACTTGCCCAGTTTTACTTTAATACAAATAAAATTACGAACGGTTGTCTGCCAAATATGCCACCTCCTTTGTGGAGCGTTTTATCCGTATCTTATCTGTATTCTTTTCACCAAAAACTTAATCCAATAAATTTCACGGTGCGCTGGCTAGGTACATACCAGATGCTATATGCTTATCCAGCTTCAGCAGAGCGCGTCGTTTTAATGATGTAGTGAATGTACAAAATTAGATAGGTATAACCATGCAAGCACGTTTTTGTTAGTATTTTTGGTACCCTTTTTGTTTAGCTAAAATCATATTCTTTTTTATTGTATTTAAGGATTTGTAAAATTCCGTTGCAATGTAATATGCAGTAAAATTCCGTTATTAATAACTAGGCTTGATCAGGATAGCAAAGTTATCATAAGTTTGAAAAGAAAACATAGTATACCTACACATCCATACTAATATTATAAATGCGAATGTGTGTCTGTCTGTCCGTCTGTCTGTCTGCTACGCTTTCAAGGCCCACCTGTTCAACGATTTTAATGAAATTTGGTACAGGGATAGTTTGTATCCCGGGGAAGGACATAGACTTTTTATCCCGCGATTTTATACTGCGATCTCACCTGATGGTAAGAGATGATGCAGTCTAAGATGGTAGCGGGCTAACCTTAACAGGTATTGCATGGCAGTTATATTAAATTAAACCCATACCCCTTCGGTTTCTACACGGCATCGTACCGGAACGCAAAATCGTTTGGCGTCACGTCTTTGCCGGTAGGGTGGTAACTAGCCACGGCCGAAGCCTCCCACCAGTCCAGGCCAAGGAAAATTCAGAAATTATAAATTGAACCTACCGGGGATCGAACCCAGGACCTCCGCACGTTAAGACAACAGCGTTACACACTGCGCCACGGAGGTCGTCAAATCATTACAAGTTAACAACGTATCTGCCGAGCTACAAAATAATCTGCTGTAGTATCCACTCTATCAAGTCTGAGATAAAAACTACGATATCGGAAAACGCTAGAAGATATTTTTTCATTACAAAGCAACTTTATTAATAGAATGCCCCAACCTCTCGGCTAAGATCAAGAGCTTTCAAGACCTCAAGATAAGAGAGACCTCAAGGTTCCTATCAACTATGAAGTTGATATCCATAAAGCTTACGACGACGTTTCTTAAAGTAGAGTTGTTCTCCTGTAGAATTATCGTTAAATGACGCGTAAATGGACGGTTTATGTGTGACGTAAACGTGACGAGGGTGGAGATTCCACTACCCACCTATAATAACGAACGAAGAGATTATTCTTTGTTAATTCCCTTCTCATCCGAGATCAATCAATCAATTTGAGAGGAGATTAATTGTGCTCAGTAGTGAGCCAATTGCCTCGTTGATATAGTGGTTACCATGTTGGACTGCGGCCGACGACGTCCCGGGTTCGAGTTCCAGGTCGGGCCATATTTAAGTATTGGGTTTATCTGACTAGAAATTCTCAGTACTAGCCCGGATTTAGGAAGTTGGTGGTGTTTCACCCCCGTGCGTCGGAGAGCACGTTAAGCCGCCGGTCCCGGTTATTATCACTAACATGATAATAGTCGTTGAAGCCCGCCAACCCGCATTGGAGCAGCGTGGTGGGTCTAAGCTCTAATTCCCTCTCTCCTATGAGAGTGGAGGCCTGTGCCCAGCAGTGGGTCGTTAATGGTGGTGAGCCAACAATGAATTGAAATGATGATGCTGATGGATATTAACACATTGAAGTAAAGCCAATTTCCTACATCAAGAATAAGGAATAAAATGTCAAGTAGTTAATGAGATATCTGGGAGCAGGTTACCAAATAGGTACAGTTCTATGCAAGTTCTATGGCATGTCGATTAGTCACATAAATGCCTTTCAAACCCACCATCTAGGCAACTCATCTAGGTCAAAACCTTTATTATACAAGGAAATACTGCTCGAGAAATTTACAACCGCACAGCTTTGTGAGGAAAATTATTAATGATTGTCTTAACTCCTTTGCTCTTTGAACTATATAAAAAGCGTTCACAGAAATCAATTTAGCTAAATCCATTAAGTAACATTATATTATAATGGGTTAGTGAGAGTGGACCTTAAGCTTATCGGGCATTCTCAATATTATTCCTGCAGGCCTAGTATTTATGCCATGGAGTTGAATCGAAAAACCACAGAATGAAATGAAATCACAGAATTGACCAAAAAAAAATACAATAAAAATTTATTTCGTACAACACGATTTTAAATTTAATTACGATGGGCGCAAGATCAACCATTTACATGACATTATAAATTACGTCTAACCAAAGTGTTTATTTCCTTGTTTCTAGGAGATAGTCTCGAAGAACTGAACGGATATGGCACGATGCGGCCACGTAACATAATATCGTCGATACTGAGCGGCACACCGGCTAAGAACAAAGGGCTCGCAATATCTAATCCCCACGACTTTAGAATGGTGAGTATTTTTAACGCCTACGATAAGATACGATACGATACAATACACGTGTTTTGGGGGGAAATGAGGAGATAGTTAATATAAAAACCTAATTTTACACGATCTCATGTTAACTACCTCCTGGCGGATTGTGAAAGTTTTGCTACAGACCATCACAAGGTCGCCAACCGACTATAGCGGGACTATAGCGGGCGCCAAATAAATAGTCGTGTCTGAAGTTGACCGCAAGATGCGTCGCAATAGCTATTTTCGTGCGTAGTATGTACGTTGACTTCGACAGTTTGTATGAGAGTTACGCAAACACTCGTACCTCAGTTTAGAGACGACTATTTGATTGGCGCCTACTATTTTTTTTTTTTAATCCACTACAAGCTATAATATACTACAATTTGACTGTTTGATACTATAAAATCTCAATCGTGATAGTCAATCAGAGCTGATCCCGATCAGTATAACATTCTAGTTGTCGTTTTACGGCATCTACCCAAATTGCGATTAAAAGAACAACTATTCACTTAAATTTAACTTTTTTTGAACTGTTTACTGATTGATGTAGATATTACGCAGTTAACCAGCAGGTTGACCACATTATAGCTACTATCTTTGTGCACTACTTGCCAAAATTTGCCATTGTGACGCACCAAACACGAATTTCTGCATTAGTGTACCTACTAAAAATTAATTGTTTCAGGTTTCAGCAATCATTGATGTAGACATAGTTCCAGAGACATGCAGAAGAGTGAAATTACTAAAGCATGGCTTCGATAGACCCTTAGGATTCTTTATAAGGTAATTAGAACCATACAGTAACATAAAATCATTATGAAATCTTAGTTCAGCATTTTCCAAACCAGTTGAACTGAGCTAATCTCAGTTAATTATTTCATTCGATAAAGAGTTCTTAACATTTGAGATGCTTTTACTTCATTTCCGTTTATTTTGAATTAATCAATATCAACACCTTTTGTACGTGACAATCCAGAACTATATACTAATAAAACACTTTTAATATATTAATTGTCCTCTCATTTGAAACTTTCATGAGTAAATGGATAAACATGTAGAGGTTCCACGAGAGATTTAATATAATTAGATAAAAGTCTGCTTGCTAAACTTAAAGACAATATTCATTTGATCCGGCCATGATTGCTATCGTTAAGCTCTAAATCAAATTGCGATCTAAACACAAAAGTATTCAATAATCGCTGAGTCTGCCGGCAGGAGACTGAATCACCATCGTCAAAGCACTCTTATTTATACTAACTATTTTCAATATGGCGTCCGTATCCGCAGATTAAATCGAATGACATTAAACAAGTCAAATTGACAGATATTCTTCCTGTTTCATGAAATATATATAATGACAAATAGTAATTATGTGAAATATATAATGACATATTGTTTTTGTCATTATATATGGTTAAGGACACTTTGTTCCAAAAATTTTTGCCTTTTGTGTCAATGAACATAATTCGCTACGCTACGTGTTCAAATGTCATAGAAACAATCAAAGATTAAACAATTTTCAGAGACGGCACATCGGTCCGCGTAACGCCCAACGGGGTGGAGCGCTCGCCCGGCATCTTCATATCGCGGCTGGTGCCGGGCGGGCTGGCCGAGTCCACGGGGCTGCTGGGCGTCAACGATGAGGTGCTTGAGGTCAACGGCATTGACGTGTCCAACAAGACCCTGGACCAGGTGAGGCTTTGTGGAGAACATAGCTAATGCCTGGCATGTGTTGTAATGCCTCATTAATTTTGTTTGTCTCTTATGCCACTTGGGTAAAATGTCAGAAATGTAGAAAATGGGATTCCACAGATGCCAGTCCTCTTAATGTTTATTTGAAGAAGAAAGGGAAGGATGTTGCCATGTTTAATAGCTAAACATTTATTTTTGTTCAGGTGACAGACATGATGGTGGCCAATTCGTCGAACCTCATAATAACGGTGCGGCCCGCGAACCAGCGCGCCGGGCCGCCGCCCCCCGACCCGCGCGAGCCCCGCGCCTCGCAGCCGCCCAGCGAGACCGACGAGGACAGGTACGAATATGAGCATAGCGCTGCGGTCTTCCAGTATGACGACACAATATTATAACTCATTAAACAAATAAAACCTTTTTTAGAGTGGAAATAATTTAGCTGTTAATTTTTATGGTCATGTTAGTGTAATTTTATCTGTAAAAATTTAGTAAGTAAACATTTTTTTCTGTAAAGATTTAGTTAAGTAATTTCCTATATATATTATTATTATGTTTAATTTGTAATTGTTGTAGTTTTAGGTAATTATGTAGCCAGGGGAGACGAATTGGGCAACTGTAAAGTCTTCCCTGGCATGTTTTTTTTATAATAATAAAGAATAATAAAGATGAATAATAATAATATAGCGGAAAGTCTAGTGTTGATTCCGTCCGTTATTCTTAATTTAAACGCATTGACCGACTACGACCGACGTACATGACTGCCCAGGCTGAAAATAAAGTAATTAATGTTAGTTATGCCCTATATACTTCGCAATTGTCCAGCAATTTCTATTATCGTCCGCCGGACAATTTTTGGAAATTGCTGGCGTGCGGCTATAATAAAGCCAATGTATGCATTGATTTTTTAAATAATTAACCAATTTCCGAGCAAGTAGAAGTAAAATAAATGGTTCTTGTTCCAGATTCGATCAAGATGACCACGACGAGATCGTCGACCTGACGGCCGTCACTCTGGAGGAGCAGCCCGAGCCCGCTTTCCCGCACCTGTCGAGCAAGGACGACGGTCAGATCCTGCACCTATAGTACATACTGCGCAGGTACCGCCGCGCGACACAACACACACTACACACAAGCGACTTGACACCTCCACAGTCACGCAGCACGGCAGAACATCGGCCACGATAGGCCTAATTGTTTGTCTGTCTAGTAAAAGTCCCAGTCCTTTTGACTGTTTTAGGGTTCCATGCCTAAATGGACGCGAGTATTACTATATTCTGTCCAACCATTTATTTTTACTTTTGACATAAGCACGCCTATGAAGTGTCATAATTATTGACAGGCAACCATGAACAAAAAATGCAATACTCCATAGACGCATATCGCTTTTTACAATAGTAAAGTTACGCGCCCTTGTATCCGATATTTCGTAACTCATCTAGTATACGAGTACGACTTTTCAAAATAGTCACGGAGCTGCAACACTAGCTTTCTTGATAGTCCTTTAAGCATTATACGTCTTTGGCGATAGATAGTTTCTATGACCTGACGGATTCAAGTATATTTACTGTACTTTTGTATATAAATGATTTATTTTAATACATACATTAATCATAGTCAATATAACAATAACATCAATAGTCATTTAATTTTAAACGCTTGGGTATGTTTATAAAACAATTTAAAAAAATGTTGAGCAAAGATAAATATCAATGTGTCAAATCGATTAAAACTTCTTCATAACGAAAGTCGATTGTTATCAAAAATCGAATCAGTAACGCAATAGAACATCAATGAATCGAGCTGTCAAAAGTAAAATAAATGGTTGGATAGACATAGCAATCAGTTGTGATGATACTCGCGGCAGAAGCCGTCGCGGCCTCCGCCTCGCTCTGTCGTAATAACTGTACTCTATGGCCTAGCGTTAGTACTAATCACATCTGTCAAAGCAGCAATATTTATTTCTTGTACCCATCGCACATTATAGAGATCAAACTATTTTTCAGTACTAAAAATACGGTTACTGTAATCTGCAATCATCTTATTTTGGTACTGATTAATCAAATGTTGAATGCTTAACTTAACAATGTCTATAAATGTGGTTGTGAGATTTATAGAGAATACTTTGACTTAGCTCTAACTTAAGTTTGAGTTAAAATGAGACAGATTTATTATACGAACTTAAGTACATCCCGTTTTAACTCGTAAAGCGTGAGCAAAGTCAAAGTACGCTCTACAGTTCTCGGCATAAGAGTGCCCCCACATTTTAACAACAAAAAATTAATGTATAATTGCTGTTATAAAGTTAGGAGGTATGTTCCAAAGGGGTATCTAAATACTGTTGGGAAATATTTATATTAAATTTGAAATTTTTGAGGTTTGTGTGTGGAAATACTTTACATTCAGACATTCCATTGTTAGTAATCGGATGCAGTGAACATTCAATTAAAGAATTTGTTTCGTATATAACATGGTCTAATGTACTTAAAAGTTAAATTTTAACAGTGGAAACCTTACAAGAGATGTATTTAAAAAGCAATATTGAAACCAATGTTTCAAACATACTTGTTTGGCAATATACTCGTAAGTTACGCAATATGGAAGATGACTTAGTTTTTTTTAATTATTTGACCGGCTTTTCAATATATAAACAAAAGTCGTATCTCAAAAATAAATAAGATGCTTTTCAAATCTGAAGCTAATCGTCAATTATGACAGAAACGAGATGCCCAACATTAGACGTGACGTCACCTCCGTTTAATTTCATGCGTGTGAGGGAGATAGCGCGATGTTCCCACTTTACCCTCATCCTCCGGTTTCCTTTCATATAAAATATTAATTACGAACATAGTCATCTACCATAAATATTAGACAGTTCATCTATCATGTCGTTTTCATTGATGCAGGGAAAAAACTAATGCTTAATGAACACTAAAGAAAGTTGTCTTATGAACAGTAAAATTTATATAAGTAACAATAAGAAAGTTGCTATTGAAATACATATTATATGGTAAGGATTACGCAGAATTGTTGTGGAACTAACGTTAAAACTGTTATTGTTTTGCAAAGGAGACGGTTCATTCGTCGTAATTTCAGTGGTGAAATTATTTAATCTTTCCACGATAAGCAACACTAAACATGAGTGGTTATCAATGGCAAATTCATATTTTTTGACGTTTTCAAAAGAAAAACACGTTATTTTGACAGTGACTGTCAGACATTACATTTGATATATTTCACGCTTACTGGCTCTATAGCTGAAGGTTGCCATCTTGGAAACGTATCGAAAACTTGAAATACATTTTTTTTTTTCACGTTATTTACTTTACTATTCTAAATTATTATATTATTAATACAATATAAGTATTTTCCTCTATTCATGGTAGAGTGTACAAAGAGTCCACCAAAAATGAACCTTCTCTTTTGCACGCATAGAAAAACATTGTGATTTAACGAAGATATTTTGCATTGCTCTTGTATCTTTGGTGTTGAGTGTCGTCCTACAAATACGCTAGTAGAATAGCAAGATACTAGATAGACATGCATCTGATGACACTCATAATAGTGGAAAGCAATGAAGAGGTCTAGGTTTGGAGCGCGCTTTCTTAGAAGATGCATATTCGCTCTTGCCCTAAAAGGCACTCAAGTTACAATTTACATGTTGTTGATAAATCATTTGCACTGAGATAAAAACTGTTAGTGATGAGTTTATTTAGTTGAACACTTTGCTTCTTGGCTAAAATAATATCTATTATTGCCCGATGAAATTCTACTTAATATTTGATGGTTTAAAGAATCATAATATGATAATTTCTTTTGTTAATGTTAGGTTCTTATCTAATTTTTGTGGATGAAAAGTATATGAAGTAAAATTAAAATTGGTTTTCTGTAACAAGCAATATGTACTGTTGCTAAGTTACAACAATAACTATTGTTATTTGGTTTCATATGTAAAACTTTTAATCAAGGACAATAAATTTAGCTGTAGTAAAATGTTTTGTATTGAATAGGTATCAAATTCCATCCATTTTGTTACTAGGAAATGCATTTTTAGTCGCTGTAAAATATGAACTAAGTGACTAGTAAACATACTAAAGTTCCTAATAATCAATTATATATATTTGGAAATCCTAAAATAAATTTCATTAAAATGATAGGTCGTTGCTTATGACAGTTAAATTTTCGCTGCAATCAACATAATATTTTGTGTTGATAGATCACTTTCACATTGTTTACTTTAGATTTAAAAATTAATATTAGTTCATATTTTACTTTTTGTGTGTGATTGGAGGTTGACGGTAAGCATTAAGGTAAAGATAAATATATCTATAATAATTCACTTCCCATGGAAGGTGCTATGAAAATTGAAACCAACATTAATGTTTGTAATGCTTAAAATATTCATGTTTTCAATTCAATTTGTTGCATAACTATATAATATAACATTTAAAATGATATAAAGTTCATATGAGCAATACCATTGATATATATTATGTAGGCACTAGATGGGCCCTTTCATAGAAAAACGCCGGGCGTCCGAGTTGCTGAACACGTTCCGCACCTGTCTTTGTTCCCGTCGTAGCGCTGTCACGATCGCTCGTCGTGCAGATAATTTGTTATTATTAAGTTAACATCTAAAGTTTAATTAGTTTGGCACTGTATAATTTTAATTTTAAGGTAAGTGTTTCAATTCACAATTATACATTTCCAAAAAAACGTTATTTAATCTTCCTATTTAATATTTTTATCCATTACGCAATCATTTAATTTCCGCGGCAAACTGTATGGTTTTTTTTTACTAACTGGCCTTACGGCTATGACCTATATTATCTATGACCGAGTCATACGTTTTCAAGCTTTCATTCAAGATGTTGCAAGCAAGTTCCCGCTTTTCAGACTAGATGGCGTTGATGGCGTTGCTAAAAATACGCCCACATTCTTTGTTTGACAGGGCCCGTCTATGTAAATTGAGGTCGTTGAGCAATACATAGTTATACATTTCACTGTTCTATTTTTTAGTCTTAATGGTTTTTTTACATTCCATTGTAGAAACATTTTGTGCCTTGAATCTCTATTTCATGAGTAGTTGCCAATGTTAAGGAACTAAGTAATAATTTGCACTCGAACTTATTTGTGATGTAGCTGAACATGGTTAAAGAATAAAGGGCCTAACGATATGCCTTGATATTTATTACTGTAAGTATACTATTATATTTGTATCATTTATGTTATATGAACTTTTTAAATGATATTTTTACCATCGCAATTATAGTAGGCAATTGTATTAAATAATCTTGATAGAATTTTGTATGAATCACTCAATCAAAGGCTTTCGTTTATTATTTTTTAAGGATACTAATGCCAATTTCACCAACTCCGCGTTACGTTCAACCTAGGATTAAAATTGATGTTTTGACAGATGCTATGTAGTAATTCTGTCAACTTTTCAAATTTAATCCTAGGTTAGACGTTATTCGGAGGTAGTGAAATCGACACTTAGGGGTCGATTTCACCAACTTTATTATTACTATATATTATTAAACGTAACGCGGAGTTGGTGAAATTGGCACTTAGTGTTCCATTTGGCAGTTTTAGAAAATGTTAGTTTTCTGCATAATCACAATTTTATCAATCATATAAACTAACTAACTGGTGCAACATCTCACGAGTCAAAAAGTGCCAAAAGAGATTTTAAAGCAAGAAGTAAAAATATTTCTAAACTTGCCAAATGGCCCATTATAGTAATTAATTAACATTTAATTGAAATATTTATATAAAACACCCACCTCTTCTGCAAATAGCGTGGAAATGCATCTGGACTTAAAATATAAATTAGATCTAAATGACGTTAAATAACTAATAATCGAGTTGATATTATTGAGAGGAGCTCAAAATGCTCAAATACTAAGTTTTTTAAAGGTGTTTCAGTATTTGGCCATCAGTCCAGGTGCGGTATGTATCCTCTAGCGTTTTGTACAATCTGAACTTTTTATATCACATGCTTTAGGAACTACAGGTTTATTGTTTAGATCAAAGTATTTTAGTGATTTGAGCTTAATTTAAAAGTTTAGTTTTTTAAGAGTATTTAATGTAACTAAGGGCATATATACTAAGTATTTAGCATAAGATTAATTATTATATCTTTGCACATATCAAAGATCATGTTATAAATACATATACAACAATCATTCCATCGGCATTTATAATCTTCCAATTTATATAATTTTTATGTGAGAATTTACATTTTGATTTATTTAAATGAACTTCTATGTGTTAATCAAATTGATTATTTTTGTGATACCTATCTGCAGAATTCTTATCTACCTACTCAATTTAGAAATAACTTTCTGAAAAGTTTGTGTCATACAACTAATAGTCTGCAGAATGAGGGCGATAACCTCAGTAACGTAAGTGCGAAAACACATTAGTGACCGGACAAGACAAGACGCCTGAGCAGAGGGAACGACATTTTATCCTGTCGCGTTAGTATGTGCAGCTCGGTATAAATGTGAGTTGCGCAGACCTTTTGTCCGTAGCGTGTTTTCACTCTTATTTCAAAGGAGTTGTCTTCAAAGTATAATGTATATAGATATTTTAGATTCGGCTGTCTCTTATGAATCTAGTGATATTTTAAACTTTCTATGACATTTTTTTCTATTATAATAATCGATATTTTTCTTTATTATGAATGTACTTAACTAGTTTTATTTCACAGTATATTATTTTGAAGAGTGTCAATAGTAAAATATTTTGGTGGTTAAATTCAAAATTTTATTCAAAAAACAATGCACACAATAATGATTTTGAATATAGATAGTGTCAAAATGCGTTAAGTTTAATATCATTCGTAGATTTCGGATCCTTATTCCCAAAATTGATCATTTTAATAAATTTATCTAGGTACAGTGACGTTTTGTATTTTCGAATTGGCTCAAATTATTATGGTCCAAAAATGTTATAGTGAATGATTATATTCTAATAATACAGTTATTTACACTCTAGTTAGTATACACTTGTGTTGTATATAATTAAATATTATTATTTTTAGTTCTGATTTGTTTTTTATTTCTTAACCATCCCCAATAATGCCGACATACAGTTGTAGTCTGATAATGTTACCGTAAGGTTCATAATTACATGGACACTATTTATGTTCGTTATAATTTATTGGAGATAGATCATAGTTTTTTTACTTTTTCAATAGGTGGTTTTCTATCTAATAAAAGTTATTTTGTCGTCTCGTGAAGAGCTTACTATAGAAATGATCCTATGAAATAAGGTCTTTCTAATAAAAGTTAGCCCTACGTTAGCCCTTGACTGCGATCTGATGGTAAGTGATTATGCAGTCTAAAATGGTAGCGGGCTAACCTGTTAGGGGCATGGCATTTATATTTAACCCATACCCCTAATCGGTTTCTCTTTCTACATGGCATCGTACCAGAATGCTTAATCGCTTGGTGGCACGTCTGCCGGGAGGGTGGTAACTAGCCATGACAGAGGCCTCCCGCCAGGCCAGACCACTCAGAAATTATAAATGCCTAAATTGACCCTGCAGGGGATTGAACCTGGGACCTCTGCACGACAAGCGTTCAACACTGCGCCAGGGAGGTCGTCAAAATGTAGAAAACTTCTCAATATTTTTATTAAATGTCTCTAACAAATGCGATGGTGCTAATGTGTAAATCTTGAAATTAGGAAATAATCTATCAACAAATATATTTCTAAAGTGATTGTAACTTAATAAAGCACTATGGCAGGTACTAATAAACGTACCTATATATATTATAAGTACCTACCCCCTACCATTTTCAGAACAGGCCATTCACTCTTAATTCAAAATACATTTTTAAAACGACACCTGACAGGTTAATGCCCCTGCCCCCTGAAGACAGACTAATTACACCTACTTTTTTCATCCTTGGTGATGGTCTACAGTGAAACTATGAAATGGTAGGCGTACAGCTTCCTAATGACACTCTCGCTAATGAGTTACGAGTAGGTATATTTTTATTTAAAAAAAAATAGCAGCGCCAAACGTACCAATACGAGCACGCTTTGGTGTCTAGTGCGTAGTCGAATATTTTACTATGGACCTATTCTTATTAGCTTCTAATTAATTTAATACATCGTTTTAAAATTTGTCCGATCTTGCCATAAGCAGATTCTTATTTCTGTGGAACTTGCAATCTTATTGATTAAAACTAGTTTGTACTTTATTCTAGCCAAAGCATACCAGCTGTGCCTTGATGTTTATTATTAACTCTATTGACAGATGGATGCGCAATTTAATTGATGGCATTTAAGTACCTAGTCTACCTATTTATACAGTTTTTAATTCTAAATAACTCAAGGTTCCCACTTTATAAAATCAATAATAAACACACCATAACCACAGTGTTTAAAATAATAGTTAAGTAACAGTTCTAACTATTGAATCTCGAGGCGGACTATTTCTTATGATATTATCATAAGAAATAGTCTTTATAACATCTATGGTCCTTCGAACCGGATATGAAAATTGCTCTCAACATGAATAGTTTTAAAGTTTTTAGATAATAAAATAACTAACTGTACTATATGGTACATAATGTTTGTATGTGTAAAACATACATGAAGCATTAGTATTGAAGTAGGTACTTAAGTATATTTTTAAAACAGCACGGCTACTGACGCAGCTCGACAATTGCGTACTAAGTAGTTCATTATGCGTAAGATATAAAAATATATAGCTATTTTAATATCTTACGCATAATGAACTACTTACCTAGTATTTAACAACCTCAACATGTTAATTTCAACTTTCTTCGAAAAAACTTACATGCACGTTGTTTTTGTGTCCACTTTAAAATATGGAACAAGGAAACAGAAAATAAATCGACACAGAAGAAATTACGCGCGAAAGTGGATTTATTTCATACGTTGTCAAGACAGCTTAAATAGCTTTCCGTGATTCAGACAAAAAAATAAAGTTAAACGATTAGTCGTGCTCTATTCCACGGGAATAAAGTCTAAAATTATACCTGAAGATGTTTTGCTTTCAGCATAGATATCATGGCCAAGGTCTCCAGAAATAAATGTTACATACTCCAGAATCGCGAGGACCGTGCCAAGTTTCAGAGTACAGCTTCAGTATAAACACAAAAACCGCGCCAGATGGTCAACCGTGAAAGGTGTTAATGCGAGAAGTGTCTGTTTATACATTGTGAAATATACTTATCTAATTACTTAGTAGATTTTAATAACAAAATAATCTTTCTAAACATTAAAAACTAAAATTAAAAAATGGCCGATGTCGAAGAGGATTATTACCCGGTGTACACTCGTATGGAAGATATAACGGAACAGGATGACCGACACTTGGCTGGAGCGAGAAAAGAAATCAGAAATGACTTAACAGTTATCATCCCGGAAAATCCGTTTCCGGAAATATTAGTGGATGCGTATCCACCGTTGACGTTTTCTTGGGTTATTCCCAAGAAACTTGCAGCCTTTGCTTTCCCGAGGCATATAGAAAACCTACAGTTTCTCGTCAATCAGGGGATAACTCGTTTGGTAACGTTAACGGCGGGCAAGAAACCTCCAGTGGACGATATTCCTATGCTGAGTTGGACGGAGATACCAATAGAAGAATTCGAAGCACCTACAGTGGAACAGATTAGCCAGTTTATTGATGTTTGTAAACGAGCGGATAAAAAGGGTGAGGTAAGTAGGAGGATCTCTAATAATTATTTTTTACATGAGTAGATACGTTATCCGTTAATTTGAATTCTTACCCATAAAAACGACTTTTTCTCCGTATCAAAATAGTATTGTAGAAAATAATATAGTTATCCGATAACTATATTATTTTCTACAATACGCCCGATCGTGATTTCGACCAAATTCGTGTGGAATAAGTTTTTTAATTCCCACAGGAACTCTTTGATATTCCGGGATAAAAAGTACTTATCCTGTGTCACTTTCCAGGCCCTCAACGATGCCCATGCAAAAAAACACTCGATCCGTTGCGACATGATTGAAGGACTAAACCAACACTTTTTCGCATTTACCTATCATAATATAAGTATGAAGTACTAGCTGATGCCTGCGACTTCGTCCGCGTGGATTGAGGTTTTATGGTTCCCGCAGGATCTCTTCAATTTTCCGGTATAAAAAGTAGCCTATGTGGTTTTCCAGACTATAATCTATCTCTGTACCAAATTTCACCCAGATCCGTTCAGCCGTTCTGGCTTGATTGAGTAACAAACATGCATTTCAGGTTTTTTGGTTCAAATTCCCAAATTGACCCTGCCGGGAATCGAACCCGGGGCCTCCCACGTTAAGACAGCAGTGCTCAAAACTGCGCCTTTTAATGCCTGCTGAATGGATCAAAACTACGTCGTTCTCATTTTGGAGTGATGTCCACAGGTGATAGGCCTCCACTGCCGGCAGGGTCGAAGCCGGTCTGGGGTGATGCTAGCCTGCTATCTCGTCCATTTCCACCGGTTCCTACCAGACCAAGCTATTAACGTTATCCGCATGATCCGTCCAGGTAAGTTGTATAAGATAGCATCCATACTAATATTATAAATGCGAAAGTGTGTCGGTCTGTTCTGCTACGCTTTCACGGCCCATGTATTTGAGATGTACGGAAACGGTTGTTAAACGGTTCGGCTGTAAGCAGTAAAGCTAAAGTAAAGATATATACCTACTGCTAGAGTAAAGATAGTTTACCGTTTAACAAACGAACAATGTTTTTTTTTCACTCGCTAGTGCACACGAGTAAAGATTGTTTACTAATATTTTCAACCACTAGCCGTAAACCGTTTAACCATTTAACCATTTAACGACATGCTAACACCTCTACCATATATTAAACCGATTTTGATGAAATCTTAATCCACGCGGACGAAGCCGTGGGCATCATCTAATAATAGAACCTATAAGTAAACAAGTGATTAAGGCAGGGAAGGGTAGGTACCTAGCAGTGTACTCACAGTTCGGTAGGTTTCTTTTTAGTTTATACTAACCGGACTTACTCAGGTACCTAATGCAAAATGATCATTGATTGATCAGCTAGAGTGAACAGCGCTAAAGTCTCTCTGATCTTGAATCGTTTGAGATTCTGTTGATATGCGTTTAAAAATAAGAGATGATAACTTTTAAAGATGAGGATAGGCCTCATCTTGAAAAGTTATCAACTGATACAGTTCTTGGAACCACAGGCAGGATCGGTTTTTACTTAAATTGACCCAGTACCGATAGGTACATATATAAGGTTAAATATTATAAATATATAAATATTATATGTATATAAGGTACGTCAGTAGCTTATTCCTGTTTTTTTTAAAATATAAATTAGGATGCCTGTCTAAGTGATAAATAGGTACCTAATTATAATGCAGAAAGTATAAGTATTTATACCTAATCAAATGCAATATACTACATATTATTTTGTTTATGCATATCAAACACAACTTGACTGTCCGAAAACAGTGTCACCGCCCTTACTTGACACTGCTTACTTTTTGTACTTATCGCAGGTTCGCTAGTGTTCGAGGAGCAAGAAGAAGCAGTTGGCAGATACTTCGAGCACCTGACAGATAACAACCCAGTGAGGTTCGGCGTCAGCGGCGAAGTCATGGAGGAGTTCATAGAAGTCGCTAAAGATACCACCAAGAAGGCGTTATAGTTTAAACAATAACACTAAGTAATAATTAATTATCTAGGTTTAAGTTTAAAATAAAATTGTCACCCGACTAACTATAGGAAAAAAAACCGAGACCTCCTTTTATTAAAAAGGGGCCTAAAATAAGCAAGATCCGTTTTGTTCGTGTAAAATGTAGCCTGTTATACCTGGACTAAGTATAATAAATAAAGAATCGTTTGACATCTCATTTATCAAGTTCGGCATTCGGCTCATAGAACATACATACATACACTGCTTAAATCGTAACCCTTAGGTACGACTTTCCCTTAGTCGGGTAATAAATAATGAGGTCAATATTAAAAGTGAACGTTTGTAATTTAAGTAAAGCTGGCACCATTCACCAACTAACTACCTACGAAAACACGCATCAATGAAGACGGTTGTGAAAAGCAATAACCTTACGTCATAGGTACCTTTAATAATAACTCATGTAGAGATAGGATACCTAAGTAAACTGGAAGCAATGTTTAAATGAAACAGTGAAAGCGCTAATGTATTAGGTATAAGGTACTTAGCTATATTTTACCTAAATGGTGGTAAGTCTATACCGATGCTATGAAGCGGTTTACTGAATTAGTAATAAATAAAGCATATTTTATAAGCAACCTGAGAAATGCATCGTTTTGCAAATTAATTTATAATTCGTTAGGTAGGTACACAAAGTCAACTTTGGTCTAAATTCACGAACAAGAATAAATTGCTTATATATGTTTATCATAATCATCCCAAAAAACATACTCATCGAGTTGTAGGTAAGTAGGTACCTACACAAAGCATAGAGTCATCGAGGTTTAAAAAAATAATTATAGGTATTCTAAGTGCGCAAGTATTTTCTATACGAAAATATGTTGAATTTAATGTTCTGGAGGTGAATTGAGTTTTAAGATTTAATGTATCAAACACGCATGTTTAATTTTACCTACTCCATATTCTTCGGCCAAGATTATTTTTACTTTCAGATGACCTAGTTAATAATAATTCGTGACTACACATTGACCATCTGGCGATGTTTTAAAGTTGCATCTTATTTAAGTTTATAGGTACCTAATTAAAAAATAAAATATAATTTAATTCGACATTCGACAAAAATATATTTTTAGGCTGTGAAATCAATAGGTACCTACCTATAAATTTTACGCAATATTTAGGTAATTTTCTAGCAACTTTTGTAAGAATGTACCTGAAAAAATATATTTAAAGCATATATGGACTTTATTTATTTCATTTTTATTAAAGAAAAATATAAGATCATCGTTACATCCACAAATGTATTCAACTTAAATAGGTACATAAACTTACCTAATAACATTAAAAAATAATGTGGTTATTGAAAATGTGACTTGTGTATTTTCCCGAACTGATTCTGTTGTAGAAGGCAAAAATTATCATCAATTAAGCTAAATGGGTGTATTGAGAGTTATTACGAAACGATAGTTAAAGAATCCACTAATCAAGCAAGAAAGAAGTTACGTTGGCATCCACAAAAATATTTGTAACCCCTACCCAAGCACTAGGTAGATACAGGTAAAGATAAAATTGATACCTAGATAGGGCACAGTTTTTTTTATTCCACTACAAGTTAGGCCTTTACTGCGATCTCACCTGATGATGCAGTCTTGCGCACTAACCTGGTAACTGGTAAGGTACAGGCAGAATACTTTAGGTAATTACTACGAGCGTTTTAAGCACGAGTCTTCTCTCAGAATGAGAAGGGCTAAGGCCCATAGTCTACTACGCTGGCCAAGTACGGATTGGCAACTAAGTACTTGCTTACTTACTAACTAATTAGTAATTACTTTACAAACCTTTATGAACATAAAGGGGAACTCGCCAGGCACGCAGATTTTCTCATACCGTTAAGTATAGAAATATTTAATCGCTAAAGTAAGAAGAGCCAAAGGATAGAACCCGAATAGGTCTTAAAAGCGCGAGGCTTCGAACCCCGGACTAAGAGACCTATTAAACATAAGTAATTGACTGTATCCATTACCCATAACCCATGTTACCATAGATGTAGTATATATGCCAGAAGTACTGTACAGGAAGTGGGTAACTTTGGATACGTTTGTCAACATTTACATTGCAATACACTATGGATCCCAACCTACAACAATTGTTCCTTAAATTAAAACTCGAAATGGAGAATCAAACAACAGAAATTACAACTAAACTAACAGAAAAAATCGATGAAAAGCTACAGCCAATTATTGAAGAAAATAAAAACCTAAAGAGTCAATTAAACTATTTGGAAAAGAAAGTAGCTTGGTTAGAAAAAGATAGAAAGAAAAACAATATTATAATTTTTGGAATAGAAGAGCGCGAGAAGTCTAATAAAGAACTAATAAATAAAATCACAGAGGAAATAAGTAAATTAGAGATAGAACTAAGCATTAATGAAATTAATTCTGCATATCGAGTTGGAAAGAAAATTTCTAGCAACGATAAAGCACGGCCAATTGTTGTAACGCTTGTAAGCACATGGAAGAGAAATGAAATTTTAAAAAACAAAAAGAAATCAAAAATCGTTTATATAACGGAAGATTTCCCGAAAGAGGTGTTAGAAAAAAGGCGCTCGCTACAGAATCAATTGCAAGAAGAAAGAAAAAAAGGAAACTACGCTTATATTAAATACGATAAGCTAATAGTAAAGAGTAATAAGAGTCAGGAGAAACGAAAGCGTGCTCCACCCACACCAACTAGTGCTACTAATACCGCTGAAAACAAAAATGAGAAAGACACCACACCAGTTTCGAAATTTAGCAGAGTAAATGCTTTCGATGTAATGAGATCTCGGTCCAATTCTCTGAGCAAAGCAACAGATAAAAATAAATAGCAATTACCCGCACTCGACAACCGGAATAACAAACAAGATCTAGTAACAAACGAATATAAGAAAAACGCGAAAAACTCTCCTCCAAGCCGATTGGTCATCGTGGAGGAACATGACCAACACCCTCTAAATTTAAATTTAAATGAAATTAAAAACTACTCTATAGATAAACATAAACATATATATATATCTACACTTAATGTACGCTCCCTAAGCTCACCTGAAAGATTACTTGAACTTGAAAAAGCGCTCTCTGATATAAAATGGGACATTCTTGGCTTAAGCGAAGTGCGTAGAATGGGGGAACGTATAGAAGAATATGACAACTACCTTCTTTATCATATAGGAGAAACACCAGGCCTTTACGGAGTTGGTTTTCTGATTAAAAAATATTTATCCACAAAAATAGAAGAAATAATTGGAATATCCGAAAGAATAGCTATCTTAAACATTAAACTACCAACATCAATAAAGGATGAAACATGGACCATCATACAAGTATATGCCCCCACTGAACCTACTAGAAAAGAAGATAATTTGAAAATAGAAGATTTCTTTGAAAAATTACAATATATCAATCACTATATGAACAGGAATGTTATAGTGATGGGTGATTTTAATGGCAAAATAGGACAGCGTAAATCTGGTGAAGAACACATAATACGATACTCGAGCCATGGAACACGCAGTAAGAATGGTAACAGATTAGTCAATTTTGCATTACAAAATAAACTTACTATACTCAACAGTCGATACAAAAGAAAACCTAATAAAAAATGGACCTGGGTTTCACCTGGTGGAACACATAAAAACGAAATTGATTTCATTATGACTAACAGAGCAAGACGTTTTTCAAACACACATGTCCTGAATCAATTTAATTTCAACACCGACCATAGGATGGTAAGAGCCTCTTTACAAATAGTCCCACCGAAGAAATCACGAAGAAATTATAAAACTAACAAGCAATTACCCATGATAGACAACAATGAAAAGCTACAATATAATTTGTCCATAGCCCTAAACCAAGAAGAAACAATGCAGGATAGTATTGAAGATAAATATAATTCACTAATATCAAACCTTATAAGGGAAACTAGGAAATGTAAATCCGAAAACAAGACCCTTTCAGAAGAAAGTGAGAAATTGATACAACAAAGAAAACAATTGATTGCATCGAAAAAAGATAAAGAAACCAGAAGTAAAATCGTGGAACTGAGTAAAAAAATTAGAGATCAAATACGTGAAGACATAACTCGAAAGAGAAATGAAACTATTCAAGATCATATTATTAAAACGGGAGGTGTAAAAAAGGCTTTAAAAAGTCTAAAAAACAAAAAGGACTGGATGCTTCATCTGAATAACTCAAACAATAAAATAACCAAAAACAGAGATGAAATAATAAAAATCGCTGCGCAGTTTTACCGTAATCTTTACAGAAGAACTACAGGCGCTCACAATTCTGCTGAGAAAATTAACAGCGATGAAAACATTTACATAAACGACGATCCTCTACCTGAAATTTTACTTAGTGAAACCATTTCAGCTATAAAATCACAGAAAAACGACAAAGCACCAGGACCGGACCAAATATCAAATGAGATGCTTAAAGCAACCTCACCTGTAATTGCACCAAAACTAACAGAAATCTTTAACCAGATATTACAGACGGAGATCATTCCAGTAGATTGGACAAAGTCAACTATAACATTGATTTATAAAAAAGGCGATAAAAATGATATTGGGAACTATAGACCGATAAGTTTAATGTCTAACATATATAAGATATTCTCGAAGATATTATTATCTAGAGTCTCTAAGATTCTAGACGAAAATCAACCCAAAGAGCAGGCAGGCTTCAGAGCGAAATTCTCGACCGTAGATCATTTATACACAGTAAAACAAATACTAGAAAAATACAAGGAATATAATTGTGTATATTATCTAGGTTTTGTAGACTACAACAAAGCTTTCGACTCTTTAGAACACCATGCAATATGGAAATGCCTCAGAGCACAGGGTGTACATGGAAAAATAATAAACATTTTGAAGAAAATATATTCCAACTGTACAGCTTGTGTTAAATTGGATAAAACAAGTGAAGAGTTTCCAATAGAAAGGGGAGTCAGGCAGGGAGATCCGATATCTCCCAAACTGTTCTCGGCTGTATTAGAAATGATATTCAGGAATCTTGAATGGGAAAACGAGGGTCTCAATATAAATGGCGAAAACCTCAACCATCTACGATTTGCAGACGACTTGATAATATTTTCAGAATGTCCAAGAAAATTAGAACACATGCTGCAGCAGTTGTCAGATGAAAGCGCCAAAGTAGGACTCACGATGAATACTAGCAAAACCAAGATAATGACAAACTCTGACAAAACACAAATCAAAGTAGATGGTGAAACAATTGAGTATGTCGATGATTATGTTTACCTGGGGCATTTATTGTCAACCAAGGACTGTATGACAAAAGAAATCGACAGAAGGGTGACAAACTCCTGGAAACGATATTGGTCGCTCAGCGAAGTGATGAAAAACAAATACATGCCCATCAAGAACAAGAGGAAAGTTTTCAATACCTGCATCCTACCATGTCTAACTTATGGGTCACAAACCTGGGCGCTTACAGAGAAAAACCTCACAACATTAAGAACTTGCCAAAACTCTATGGAAAGAAGTGTTTTAGGTGTAAGACTACGAGACAGAATAAAGCTAGAAGACATTAAAAGAAAAGTAAATTTTAAAAGTGTTGAAAGAGTAGTCAAACGACAAAAATGGAGATGGGCAGGTCATATGATAAGAGAAAATGCGGAGAAGTGGACCAAAAAAGTTTTAGAGTGGTACCCCAGGAACAAAAAACGAAGAAGAGGCAGACAATTTAAAAGATGGGAGGATGATATAAGAAACTTGATTGGTAGTATGTGGACAAGGTTAGCCAAAAATAGAAATGCCTGGAAAAATTTAGAGGAGGCCTATGTCGAAGGACACGCAGAGCAATTATCATTATAATTTAAGTGTTATATTTTAAGTTAGAATTAGTAAAACTGTACAGTACTGCAATAAAGGCTCATTTTATTTTATTTTATTTTAATTGACTGTATCTCAAATAAGTAAGTATATGCGACTTCTAATCATAGAAAAAATAAAGTGCTTCTAATAATGGCCAACCTAATTATTTCAGATTGGCACTGTTTATGCTAAATGTCACAAATCCATCGCTTGCCAATACCGAAAACTTGGCGACCCTCCAAGCACCAAGTCCTCAATGTCTGGTGAATCTCTCCCGGTGAAAGACCAGGTCAAAAATAGCTAATTACTTAAGTTTAAAATCTCATGTTGGCAGGGTCCACATACATAAATTAAAAGTGAGGACGGCTGAGTGAATTGCCGTTGAAAAGTGCAGTGAATTAAAAAATAATTCTACACAATTTAGGTGAAAAAGTAAACAAACAGAAAACTAAAACATATTTTAGAAAGTTGTTAAAAATGAGTACCATAAAAAAGAGGACCAATCTGAAACTTGCGAAACTCTTTTACAAATATGCAGATGAAGTGGTCAAACATGTCGAGGAAAAGGAAGAAATAAAGCAGCCAATCGTAGCTGATGAAGAGGCTCCCTACCCACCATATAATTTTTCCTGGCTGGTTGAGAATAAAATAGCGGGAATGGGATGTCCTCAAAGTGTGGGCAACTTGAATTATTTGGCAGATGTCGGCATCAATCACCTCATTACTCTTTCGGCTGAAAAGATTCCACCAATCTTGGAATGCACTAGGAAATTGAAATGGTCTGAGATTCGAATCAAAGCGTCCGACGCACCGACCTTGAGACAGATAATAAAATTTATTGAAATCTGTGAACGAGCGGAAATTAATAGAGAGGTTTGTAAAGAAGCACCTATTTATATTACGTTCTCTTTAGCGCTAATACTCAAGGTATTGCAAGTTTCGCAGTTATCATTTATAGGTATAGACTACCTATAAATGATAACTGCGAAATCGTCCGCATTGATTTAGGTTTTTAATACCTATATCCCGGGTTGACTCTTTGCTTTTCCCGGATAAAAAGTAGCTTACGGTCGTCTCCCGAGATGCAAGCTTACGTATCTGAACGAAATTTCATCAAAATGAGTTAAACAGTTAAGGTTGTTTTCTTACATATACCTATATATTTACATAAAATTAGTGAATACTCATTTCATTTCAATACTGAAGATATTTAGTTGATTTAGGTATGAAGTACCAACCTCCAACTACTCTGATTTCAGGCCTCAGATTGACATATCGAAGCTTCAAATAGTAATATTGAGCACACAGAATATCGTAATCCTTCCCAGGTTATAGGTGTCCACTGTCGCCACGGCCGCGGTCGCACGGGAGCGATGCTGGCGTGCTATCTCGTGAAATTCAAGAACATGACTCCTGAACGTGCTTTGATGACTGTGCGAGTGCAGAGACCAGGTGCTCACTCAGCTTAGCTAGTCGGTTTTCCTTTTAAAAATACATTGGAACACACCTTCAAGCCTTGTGAAGACGTGGGCCTCCTTTGAAAGAGCCCTGGGTTCAAGATCGAACCCTCTAAGTTTTCATAGTTACTTGCTTAAAATTAAAATATATCTTTGCTTTAACGGTGAAAGTAAACGTCGTAAAATAGGCCTGAGAGATCTCCATAATGTTTTCAAAGTTGTGTGAAATCTGCCAATCCGCGCTCGGTCAGCGTCTATGGCTTAGCGGCTAGTCCTTCTAATTCTGAGAGAAGACCTGTGAAACTTAGTAGTGGGGTGGCGATGGCTTGAGTTGATAGTGACACGGTTAATTAAATAGATATCCGTGATATCATGGTTTGTGTTGTATTACACATTATTATCTGTATCTCATCTCTAAAACAAGTTAATAATTAAAAAAATTAAAAAACACGACTGCCTTGCCAAAAAAGAACTATAGGCCGACCGTTTAACTCGCGTATCGCCTGCGCGGTAAGAAGGGAGCGGGGGCGGGTAACGCTACACACGGAGTCAATAATCCAAAGATTTATCTCGAGATAGACATTGTTGGTAAAGAATAAAATAATAAGTATCTTTTTTTTAAGTATTTAAAATCTCCCCCCGCTCCCTTCTTACCGCGCAGGCAATACGCGAATTAAACGGTCGGCCTATAACTAAAAAGTTAAAAACGAACTAAAAATTTAAATGATATTTTTTTGTAAATCACTGGATATTAAACTATAGTGTTATATATTTTTGGAATCTACTCATCATTTTCTAGATGATGATTATGTAGTTATTCTTATTTTCGAAAAAAAAAAATTCAACTTTAGTCTTTAATGCGGGACCATGGTCACCCCACCAATTTATTTTTTAATTTTTCTAGCCTATGTCACCCGAAATAAGCTAGGGATTCTAACGATACCTCATTTGTCAAAATCGGTTCAGGCGTATAGAAGTTATGGTGGAATATACAAACTCACATACATACATACATACATGAACCCTGAAAACAATATACTCCTTTTTTCAGGCACTCGTATAATAAACTCAAATGACAGCTCTAAATCTAGTGTTCTGTTCTAGTCTAAACCTTTCTGCAGGGAGTAATAAGAAAGGGATAGCAATATAAAGCCGACATTTTAGTTTAGATAATAATATGTTGCAATTATCGTAATGTAATGTACCTCTAGAATCCATCTCTAGATGATCTCGATCTCGCGGATATTTAAAAAGTTTAAGTTTTATTTAATACGCCTGTAGCTACGCTTTTAGCAATTTCGTACAAGATTGTTAAAGAAAAAAAACTAGATATACTTTAAGCAGAGACCAAAGACTATATCGAAATTGCTAAATTTTTGTTAATATTACGAAAAACTCACGACTTTTTCAGATATTTTATTTAAATTTTTCATGTTTAGGATCTTGCGAGACCACTGATCAAGAAAAGATAGTCTGCCATTATCATGACTGCATCAAAGGTACTATCACCAAAACTGACTACCGTTTGGTTGATGATAAACAATACTTTGATTTCACCATGAAACACATGTGCCCTGATGAAGAAAAACAGGCGAAAGAGGAGTCGGACACCTTCGAGGAATTACTAAAAAAAATTGATCCTACAAAGTTAGAAGAATTAATTAGGAAAGAAGAATTAGAAGAGAGACGTAAGAGATCAAAAGCAATGGTCATCCATCATAAGATTTACTTTTAAATCATATTGTATTTATTGACCAAGTGATGCGAAGGTCTCTGAGTCTACTTGAGTGAATTGGCACTTGTCCGTCCGTCCGTCCGTCTGTCAGAGCATTATAACTTCTGAATTACTGAACGCAATTACTTCAGCTTTAAATATAATATGTAAACCAATGGCCTCCCGCCGAATATGGCTTAAAAAATAATAAAAATCTTTATTTCAGGGGTGCTCTCATAGAAGCGAATGCGAAGTAAAATATTTTTTATAAAGTTACATAGGGTTGCGGTATATCATTTTAAAGATATACCGCAATTAGGAATAGAGTCCAAAAAAATTTTTTTTTTATTTTTCCCCCAAAAATGACGAAATGGGGGGCTTTCAAAGTGGAGATTTTCTAACGTCCAAAGATGACCTCAGAACTCTAAATTTTCTGAAAGGATGAGCCTGAAACTTGATCAATTATTTCAATTATATCCTGTACTTGAACAAATACTATAATTAGATAAATATTGTAAGGAAACTGAATTATTTAATTTTTAATGAGCTTCAGTATTTTTAACAGAACTTCACATTTATGTCAATAGATGGCGCCGCGAGGTCTCAGTTCGGGGCGAACCACTAGTTTATTTATATTCACTATGTATTTTAACAGCAATGAATTAAGAAGAATTTTAGTTAACTACCTATTTATTATGTTAGTTCTTAGTTAAACAATGCTCTGTCTTCTTCTTTCATATGTCAAATCTCTGAAGACAGAGAGAGAAATCAGTGCTTGTCATACACTCACTAACCAATAATTATTATTCGATAGGCTAAGATTTAAGAATGTTTTCTATTTTAGTATAAATCTAATAATATACATCTAATAATTGCAAAAAAACAATATTTAATTATTTATTTATGCATTTACATATGTTAAAATAAACAAAAGAAGAACAACAAAAAAACAGTAGATTCTTACAATATTCAAGATTTTTTTTCTATACGGCATCCCAGCAAGCCAGGCTGGGTCCATATTCTAGGCACTACGGTAAGACTAAGCACATGCCTGCCCCGTCTTACTTTCACCTGTATGGGCTGCCCCACAGAGTGCTGTACCACAGAATTGATTTGCTGTACATCTGTGAAGTTTGCCGCATTGATTGAGCCAAATTCAAGCAATTCATCTTTTTCATTGAGACCCTGGAAATAATAAAGATGAAATAAGATATATATATCTGAAAATATAATTTTTTCGAATTTTCTTTTATGATTTCCATATAAAAACAATACAATTTGAAAAAGTATTTGTAATTCCCATGGGAACTCTTTAATTTCAGGGATAAAATGCCTATGTCTTTCTTTGGGATGTAACCTACCACTGTACCGAATTTCATCCAAATCTGTTGAACAGATGGCCAATGAAAGTGTAACAGACAGACAGACAGACACACTTTCGCATTTAGATAAAATATTAGTATGGAATATGGATTATATCAACATGCATGCAAAAGTCTGTTTATTCATTCATCAACATGATTTTTTAGACATAGTTCAAAAATCTGGAGTTACTACTTTTTGTCCCAGATAATCAGGATTTTTTAAAACCTAACCACACTGACAAAGTTGAAAGCAATAGAATTGGGTTACAAAACTTTACTATTCTATCACTCACCGCCATATCAGCAGGAGACCCCACTACAACATACGCAATAACAGCAAAACTTTCATCATTGGTATCTGGCTGGGATTGTTCATTGGATCGGCCTTTGTCTTCAGCAAAACCATTTGTGTGACCAGAACTTTGAGGGTGATCATTTCTCAGTGTTCCTTCACTGTTTGCAACAAATTGAGAGTGGACTTCACTGAGTCCTCGTTCAATTTGTTTCATTATATTTTTATGGTCATTCTGGAGACCTGAAAATTTAAGAACCTCTAATCTAAGCCCCACCATCACACTTTGTTACTATGAACTTAATGTCACAGTACTAATACATATGAACAGATAATATAATATGTTCATAGGATTCAATAAATAAAACAAATTGCAAAGTCAATGCAATGCAAAGTAATAAGTATACAAAACAGTGCATCAAAAATGCTAACTCATTGAGCATAAAATATCTACCACCCTGAAAGGTTTCAGCAAGATAAACAACTTACAAATGATTCGGTGCCTGGCATGTCTCACTTTATAAACATCAATATCGTTGCGAGGGAAGCCGTCTGCATCAACAAGTGAATCCTGCATTCCAACATTGTTTTCTTCCAGCACCAAGTTTTGCTCGCGTATCTCACCCTCTATTCGATCTTTTTCTTGTATTAATCTCATAACCTGGTCCCGAGCTGGTCCATCCATGGTGTATTGTACCATTTTTTTTCTTATTTGCTGAAATTCCTCGGCAAAGGAACAATGAATTTTTAATCTGACTTCATCACCAACAAGAAAAACCCATGGAGGTTTGTAACAAAAAACCAGAAAAAAAGATTTTTGTATTTTCAAATGACAACCATAGACCATAGATAAATATGAATATGACAATTGACAACTGTAATGCTGGACACGATCAAGTTTACCGTCAAGTTTGCAGCGGACTTGAAGCGGCGTCCAGCGTTTCCAGTCGCCATCCCAACACTATGCGTGGCCATGTCACTAATTATGTACCTTTGACGTCATTTCGAATATCAACCTCTTGTCAACTGAGTTAGAGAATACAAAATTTGATTTTGACAGCTTTCAGTTAGGCTGGTGCCCATTAAATTTTAAAAGCCACTGAGATACAGAATAGGCCTGCAGTACACTTAACGGTGTATGGTTATCAGTGTGCACATGGAGGTAACAAATGTGTGCATGACAAGTCTACTTGATAATTTCCATTCTGCCGACTTGATCAAGTTTGCAGCCTCATATAAACTTGAACGAGTGTGTGTACGGTCAATTATGCTGCTATGCATGACGTTAGTTGGTATCGGCAGATGACGAGCTCTTAAGCGAACAAAACCCTATTTTTTTCGTTTCAATAACCAGTTTTGCACCACTCTGAACGATCTTTTCTTTCTGTTTTTAACGTTCCGTAACTCAAGAGGACAACAAAGTGGTACTGTAAGGGATCACTTAGCAGTCCGTCTGTCTGTCTGTCAACCACCTTTTATTGGGACCGCGTTGAAATTAATATCAAATACCCTTGGAGACATATTTCTTGTTATTTACTAAAATAATTGATATTGTGTGGTGGTACGGAACTCTTTTTGCGCGGGTCTGACTCGCACTTGCCCAGTTTCTTAATCGCGAGCAAAAAGCCCAGGATAAGTCGTCCGTCACTGGTGAGTGGTGACGCCATGCTTTCACTGGTGCGGCATCAAGCAAACATGACGGCGAACTTGATCGTGAGTGGTATGGGTATCTAAGGATGCACTACAAACTAGACGCCGCGTCGCTTTATGTTCGCTACAAACTTGACATGGTAAAAATGATGGTGTATGGCCAGGTTGATATTGGTTGATATCTCATATACACACAGTGACATATCACAGACAACAAGACTGAAGCCCTTTTTGCTTACTCTATGCTGCAGCCAAATTCATTGAGCTAAACCAATGAAACCAATGAGGAAACTAAGCCAAACATAGCTATCATATTTTGACCTTTTCTCTATTATGTCTGTGATTTTGACCAAAAGAGCCTCATCTGAGAAAAGAGCCAAAAGATTATGCTGGTGTTACCATATTACAAATAACGGTGGATATATTGGAACGTTATTTCAATATATCCACCGTAACGTTATTTGAATATATAGTAACGCTACTTTAATTATTGCGAGTTTCAACTTGGTTCATATTTTTTGACGACCTCCATGGCGCAGTGGTCTTATAAGTGGCCAAAAGGGTCAATTCTCTGGTCTGGCCTAGTGGGAGGCTTTGGCGGTGGTTAGTTAACACCATACCGGCAGACGCACCGCTAAGCGATTCAGCGTTACGGTACGATGCCGTGTCGAAACCGATTTAATATAACTGCCATACCCCGAACAGGTCATCCCGCTACCATCTTAGACTGCACCCATCACTTTCCATTAGGTGAGTTTGCAGTCAAGAGATAACTTGTAGAGGTGTAAAAAGATTTTTAAGCATAATAATAACCATGCATCTGTTACCGTTAAACTTGCTAAAACTCATTTCCTAGCGGTAACACATTTACAAACTTTGTGATTTCTTTGATATTTTTGAACCACCTTGTACCTATCAAATACAATATGTGCTACTAGCTCAAGCTACTAGGAGAGCATGCAACATCTTTCACTATCATTCCACAGTGTTCGTGTACCCTTTATTTACTTCTTCTTTTTTTGGATTATGGCTTTCAGTAGTGCCAAAACATACCGGTATTTTTTACGATAAAGGTAAATAAAAGAAGTTAATAATTAATGTTATTTTTTATTTTGAAATCAATTATGAGATTTAAAACTGTAGCTCTTCAGAAACATTACTTTATACAAAAAAATATTGCAAGCTTTTAGTAAATTTGCTATGATTTTACATATAACAAATACAACAATGATTTAAATAAAAAATGACCAGATTAATAGTTTACAATATTTCTAATAATAAAGGCCTATCCTTAAAGTCAGATGTATAGTAAAAATAACAAGTAAATGTGAGTGTTGGTTAACATTTTTTAAGGAAGGTTACATTATTAAAGCGTTCTTTTCATATATAAAAAAGTGTCTTAATATAGCTTTATTAAGTAAATGTCTTTTGTGTCGACAATAATATTATGTACTTTAGTTATTTATTTAAATAAAGTCCGCTATGGAATTTCTCTTCATGAGCAAATTCTGGTAAACATAACTTTAAATCAGTACGACTCTGGCGTTAGACGAAAAGATTCAAATTATGTTTACCAGTTCTATGCAAGATTCTTAATGCAATCACAATAATAATATTGTGCAAGTGTAGTAATAATAATCACATACATAAAGTAAATTCTAAGATTGTTGATAAATTATTATATTTCTATATAGAGAATTGAATGATCATATTTAAATAAAAGAAAACATGATTGTGCAATTACAAATGAACATAAGACTATTATCACCTCAAATAATTACCAGTAACAATTTCAGGCAGTTTATCAAGCATATAGTCTGGCGTTACTATGTGCTAGAACAACGAGGTGAAAGTGGTTACTGGTAATTGCATACGAATGAATATTCCGTAAACAAAATGGTCCCTAAAAGAACAAAAAAATACAAAAACGTTTTACAAAATCACACTTTCGGTCCCTAATAGAGACTAATACGTATATAACATACACTAAAAATTATGGCAACTTTGACAATAAATAAGAAAATATTCACAATGGAACAGAAAAAGTAAATCAATTTAATCAGTAAAAAAATACTGACAGCACAAAAATCCGACGTGTAAAGAGGCTCGTAGAAAATAAGTATACAAGGCAACAAGTGCAGACTTTATGTTTTACTACAATCTATGGTTGTTACTAATTAAAAGCCAATTTCGCAATGTTTATACAAGCTTGGCTTAAATCGCGAATGGGTTAATTTGCTGTTAGTAATATAATCATCGGCACTTCAAAGTGTAGCCGAGGCTAGACGCTCCGATTTATTTTAACGCATGTAACAATATTAAACATACAAGGCTTACAAATAAAAAATACAATTTTGCAAAAACGGCATAAGATTATATTTGTAATAAATCAAAGCGGCTAGCATTGCTAACACTGAGGCTGAATATAATTTTCAAAAAAAACTACACAAAATTCTGCCACACGGAAAATTATTAGAATATAATATTCCAATATGGCGAAACTTTTGAAAGGAATGATATTGAATTCATATACTGTTTCATCTACAGTCGAAAAGGTTCACGTTTCTCTGTAGTTTTCGTAGATGCTGTATTAGTGCGCCTGGCGACAGGCGTTGCGGGCGCACCGTCTGTGGCATCGGACGGGCGCCTCGTCAGACGCGACGCGGCGGTCTGCTGCCCAGGCCGCACTGGCGTCGTACTTCCCGACGGAGTTCTTTGTCTGCGATAATAATCAAATAAGTTACGAACTTGTTGTTCAGAATGGTAAACATGCATCAAGCTACATCACACTAAAAGTCCAGACACCTAAGTATAATATTATAGATAAACTGAATAAATAAACAACAAACACTACAATCAAACTCATTAAGGCTACAAACTAAGTTTTACCTAGAATGACTATTAATCTCCTTAGGCACCGGTATGCGACTTCTGCCAGGCGTTTGTCCATCGGTCGAGGCAAACGACCCACTCCTACGGCGATGTTAGCGAAGCACAAAGACGGAAGAAATATTAGATACAGACGAAAAGAAGAAATGTATTAGTTGTAGTTAGTGCATATCCTACTGTGCTTAACTAGTAGAAATCAGATTTTCTTAACTTTATACACTGGTAATAATAATTATGAGAAGAAACGCTTTATTATACACATACACACATATATATTTCATTATTATATACATATTACATATTATTATTATTAATACAGTGCGTATGTTTAATCATTAACAGTGCATAATAGAATCTCAGAACTACTTATCAAATTATCAATCTATGTGCAATAACAAAAAAGACAATTTTTATGTGAAAAGCATGGAATTAAATATTAATATCGAAAGATGCTGACACTGAAACTATTATAATATGTATAAGTAGGGATTAATTAATTTATCACTCCCTCCACAATATTTTTTCAAAATGAAAATTTTGTTCGTTGAACACATGTCATAACTTTTACGAAAAAGAAACAAACATAGCAAAATATAGTTATAATAAGGTTAATCATGTCAAACACAAAATGCAAAGATTTTAAGTAGGTATTATGAGTTTTTTTAGTAAAAGCAAATCAGTAAAGAGAATATATTAATCGAAAAGTTGTGGTATTGCAAAAAATCATACACCAGATAGCTTTTTATCATAACTTCATAAGAACGTAAGAAAATATGCAGTTATTTCTCGAATATTAAGAGAATATGTCGTGTGTCAGCATGCTAAAATTATGCATGAAATAAATCACGTAAAATAAAAATAAGAAGTGTAAATTATGAAATAACATAATGGAATGACATTAAAAGTAATCGTAATCGAAAATGAGTTGAAAATCTAGTGAATAAATGCAGCTGCTGAAATGATTGACTATGAAAAATTAAAATCAACGAGCATCAATAAAAAATAGGGCAAAAACAAAGCTACAATCAACAGGCTTGTACCCTTTGATATCTCGTTGGGTTGGCTTTGGCGCTTCACCGCTCGACTCGCTAATATTACTTTCATATTCATTGTCACTTGTCATTCCCGATATGCTGAACAGTGAGGAATCATCTTCTGGACTTCGTTGGTCTGATTTAGGGTCATGGGAAATAGGACTAGGATCTTGAGAAGCCTCTCGAGACCGAGACTTTCGTGAAGTTTTAAGCTTTCGCTCCACAGACGGCGTTCGTTGCGATCGATTTCCGACGTACACAGGAATTTTGGTTGTCCCCTGGGTTTGGAATGCAGGATGAGTATGAGTTAAGGATTTATGAGGTTCGGATGCCATTGAGGATGGCTGGGAATGTGTCGAACTATATTATTTATTCCATGTCCATTTTCGTAATCGATGCATGTGAAAAGGAAAAATATAATTTCATTATAATTCTTTGATACATACATATTTTGTTAAAATATAATATTTGGTTAGTAAATATGCCACTCTCAAGTCTCAACAATGGTTTGGCCTATGTTAGCTTACTTATAAAGCATGCTTTGAATCTGTTATATGAATTCTTGATTCTTTTACCCACAACCACATTGCCAAGACAAACAAAGAAGTTTCAAAATTTTGTGTGTCCCCACGCAATATATGCAGACGCCACTACGTAAACATTCACAATTTAACCTCTAGAAGCCAAGTGGCGTATTCTCGATAAAGTGTTTTTAAATATTACGATCGCAATGTGTTCATATTTTTGTTAGACTTTCGCTAACCAGAATAAAAATAAAATGTATTGTTTAGGCTCATATTAACCCAGTAACTATCAAAAACAGATTGCGACCGTAGCGCCACAATGTTTCAAACAATACACGAATAAACCCTCAATCATTTTTCTGTACCTTACTAACGCCGGCACCGGTGAGAGTGTCGGAATACTGGATGTGCGGTACATCACTCCACTAGGTAACCTGCCCATACCCAGTTTAAACTATTTATTAATAATTACAATATATCTTAAACCAATATTTTTAACAACACACTAGATAGCTGCACATCATTTCGTTGCTGTTAGCAAACCTATAAAATATCCTTTAATATTTATAATATTCGAATTAGGAATTCAAACTTGGAGATCACACCACATTATAGCATTCTGGGTATATACAAATTAATTTTATGTTAAAATACATGAAGAGAAAAAGTATTTCAAATTCATTAAATCAGGTACTACACAATCTTGATATAATTGATTAATTACGAGTATTATAAAAAATACATACATATCTTTGTATATATTTTCTTCTTCATGTATTTTGGGTAATCCTATGAGTTTCTGATCTAAACGTACCTGCCGCTTGCTGGCGTTAGGAATCCGGTGGGAGTTCTTGGGCGAGATCCGCCATTAGGCGTTGTAGTTCCAAACTTGCTTGCATTTGCAGCCGCTCGGGCCGTGGATGTTCGCGTACTTGTCACCTTACGCATGGGAATTCGTGATGGGGTTAATACTTCATCTGAAAAGGTTGGTTGATATTAGACAAATTTGCAGGTTTTATCAATTAAAGGTAACCGTAATACAATCAAAATTTTAACTAACCTGTGCTATCTAGAGACAAATTTGATCCATGTCTAGATGGTGGCTTCGATCCTGTCCTCGATCCCGGCCTAGATCCTGGTCGTGAGCCGCTGGGCGTTAAGGTGGATCTAAAATAATATTTTTTATTAACCCACTCAGGGCCGCTTGCACAAGGACATTTAAACTGATTTAGTTAAATTTTGTAATGCTGTCCCTTTTTGGCAAATGCATATTGTAGTTGCCAAAGAGGGACAGCATTTAAATTTTTATCTAAATCAATTTAAGAGTCCTTGTGCAATTGGGCCTTAAATTATAACTAGTGTTTCGCCCCGAACTAAGACCTCGCGGCGCCATCTATTGACATAAATGTGAAGTTCTGTTAAAAATACTGAAGCTCATTAAAAATTAAATAATTCCGTTTCCTTACAATATTTATCTAATTTTAGTATTTGTTGTTCAAGTACAGGATATAATTCAAATAATTGATCAAGTTTCAGGCTCATCCTTTCAGAAAATTTAGAGTTCTGAGGTCATCTTTGGACGTTAGAAAATCACCACTTTGAAAGCCCCCCATTTCGTCAATTTTGGGGGAAAAATTTTAAAAAAAATTTTTTTGGACTCTATTCCTAATTATCTTTAAAATGATATACCGCAACCCTATGTAACTTTATAAAAAATATTTTACTTCGCATTCGCTTCTATGAGAGCCCCCCTGAAATAAAGATTTTTATTATTTTTTAAGCCATATTCGGCAATCGGCGGGAGGCCATTGGTTTACATATTATATTTAAAGCTGAAGTAATTGCGTTCAGTAATTCAGAAGTTATAATGCTCTGACAGACGGACGGACGGACGGACGGACGGACGGACCAGTGCCAATTCACCCAAGTAGACTCAGAGACCTTCGCTTCGCTCGGTCAAAAATAATTCATATACAAAAATAAGTATAATTCATTACCTTGGAACACTAGGCTTTCTATATTTTTGTCCGAGACCACTGGCAGCTTCATTATCACTAAGCGAGTCAGGTGTTCCAGCGCTTAGAGACGATCTCGAGGCACGACCAGCCACTGCTCCCGTAGACATTGGAACTGAGCGAACTGTACGCTCTCGTACCTATATTTTAAAAATTGCTTAATATCTCAAAATAAATCTTAAGTCAAGTCTCAAAAATCAACACAAACGATTTTTTAATGATAGTATGTATTAGAATAAACCAAAAAAAACACTTAGCACTAAAATGGCTTAGTCGTAGCGATTGAATAAATGGTTTGAAAAAATTGATAGACAGGTGTGTGCCTAATTATTTTTTTAGCAATGACATAAAATGTGCATGCTAACTAAAATGAGCTTGACGGTTTATTCTTACGTTCAACAGACACAATTAACAATACATATCCAACAGAGATTTACAGAAAACAAACAAAAACTCAATGCTTGCTGCTTTTATTAGGGTGCAATCAACTGCAAAACTCTCACATAGTCTATGGCATTACCCAGTGGTATCCTGGTGAAGGCTGGTATCCATGGTGATGTGTATAGTGATGAGCGCCGGGCGTCGTCGATCCTTGCGATCTTGAATGGCCGTAAATGAAAGCTTGCTTCGTGCCATGTGTTGAACCCACGTGGAGCGGGTACGAACAAGGAAGCTCCTCCCGTTGCCTGAGAGCTTCAAATATGGGCCTCAGCTGCTCCATAAACTCCTCCGCTAATCGCATTAATACAAAACCGGAAGCCTTTTATTACGGACGGAAGGGGAATTCCTACAGTGTATCCGTTTTCATAGTGCCAATCTTTTAGCCGAACCGCGTTATTTCAAGACCAGATTACGATTTGTCCACACGCTTAGCCGACGGACGCACGAGTTGATATGAGATGGGTGAGACGGGATTTATCAGGAAAGGAAATAACAAAATACGTTACCATAAAATCCATACTCGCTGACGTGCCACCTCTCCAATGTAGTGGATCCAATGAAGGGTACAACTAGCAAACAACACCGAACACTACACGAGCTGTGCTGCAATGCGTAGCTTTGAGCACACTAATGCAATACGACAACGCTATACGAGCTCACTGCATGCTGCAACCACGACGGTGCCTCTTGCAAATGGATGGCAACAATCCATGTACAAGATGCAACAGAAAAGCGAAAAAAAGAAATCCCAAACCGAATTGCTCCCTCTAATCTACTGTGCGCTATAGGTAGTACATGTGCGAAATTATAGCTTAAAACTTCTAACCTGTAGAAAAGGTTTTAATTAAAATATAAAAGTAGCAATATGTAGCTACTTACCTTGGTTATGGGTCCAGTGGAAGGAGGTGTATTTGTGTTAGAGCGAGGCGTACGCGGTCTGAACGCCGCCATGCTCTGCGACACTCCATCGGCCAGAATGAATTGCTCTCGCAGTTCGATGTTGGTGCGACCCTTGGCTGCATGCGGGCGGCGTCCGATGTGCAGGATCACAATAAGGGTAGGATTGGAAGGGTTGAAAAAAACCGTTCGGTAACAGGATAGGTGAAAAAAAAACACCAAAAGTGTAAAAAAGGACCGTGCATTGGTAGTGAGGAAAGAAAAAACAACAAACAAAATCAGAACATGTCATACAAAACAAACGAACATAACGCAATTAACAAAAAAAAAATGTAAAATGTAAGTGTGCATTAGGATAGGAATCATAAAATATAATTAGTCTCACTGTCACCAAAATATATTATGCAATCTATATAAACCAAGAGCAAGATTTAAATATTAATGATAGTTCTGCTATTTTATCTTTTATCACGATAGTGCAAAATCATTAAAAAAATCTTTAAAAATAATGTGCAGTGAAATAACAGCTACGTTAAAAGTACAATGATAGTACATATGGTCTTGCACTTGACTTATACATAAACTACTTTAATAATAAGAAATACCGTACGCAAATAAATGATATAACATGCTTATTTAAGAAAACATTTACAAGCAAAATAACTTGAACTTGAACTTTTGCAGTGGCAAATAACCCATAAATAACCACGGTAGGCGTAAATATTTACAGCTTACCAAAATGATTCCTTATATTTCGCATATTAATGATGTCTATTTTTAAGCATAATTACAAAGTAGCAAAATAAGTATTTTCTCCAGGCAACAATAACTAAAAATAGTTAGCCACACCAAAGAATACAAATCTGCAATGGAGCCATCTCGAAATTGAAAAAAATTAACTCATAAAATGTGCTATAGTTAAGTACATAGTAGAATAACTTCATTGCAGATTTCAATTTATTACCGAGCGGACAACAAGCTTCATGCTGCTCCGGTTTGCTCGGATCAGGCAGCGGTAGCACTAATGAAACTACATAAATAAGGTTTTATAGGATCAAACGCAATAAAAATAATAGATAAAAAAATAAGGATGAAGGAGTCGGATTGGGCAAAGCGAATACGAATTAGTAAATTAGTAGCAACATCAATCAATGTGGATAAAAGACTGTTTACTTTTAGCCCTACATTATTGTTGACTAGCTTTTAGAATAAATTAGAAATTTAGAATAAATCTTGACAATACAAAAATAACAAAAGAATATGGATATGTGATTTATTTTTGATTTGTATAATGCGGGGGCAAAATATAATATTTCTAACTTTTGGTAACATTTAAAATTGATAGTCTTTGTTTACTGTAACAATTTAATATTGATTTATATTACTAAAGTATTAAAGCTTATCAATAAAAAAAAACTCGTTCACGTTTGATAACGTTATTAGTTATAACGATATTAGTTAGAACGTTATTTTTAAAGGTTTTATGCTGGCAACATCGCGTCGCTTGCTAGTTACTGCGCATGTCAATGTCATCCCGTCAATTTCAATTAGCGTCGGTCCGCGGTCGGTCTCAAAATAACAATGGAGATTGGTCGATTTTAGTGGGTAATTACTAAATAAATACTCTATTTCATTACTAAAACGTAAAATGGCGGGGACAATAATCGAAAACTTAAGCGGCAGGAAGCTCACTGTGTTAGTAACGTTTCTTTTATTGTGTCAAATAATATGTTTTTTGATCGGTGGATTGGTCGCACCTGTGCCTGCAAATGCACAAAACATCCTCGGAACTGTATGCAAAGATACGGCTGTTATGAAAAATGATACGACGAAGTGGTTCTATTACCGCGGTGCAGGTAAATGCGAAAAGGTCGACCTTGACATTATTCATCACGAAGTGTCCGAACGTGATATCGTTTTTGCATTTCAAATGCCGGTGCCTCGAGATTCGGTGACCTACGACTACTCCAGATGGCAACAGAACCTGATAGGCGTTCTGCAAGTTGAAATTAGCTACCACTCTCAGATGCAAGTTGCGCCGCGAAGTGCCATAACAATAGATGCACGGTTGGCGTACCGAAACAAAGGCGATGCGGATGATGCTTGGAAATTATACACACAATCGGTGGAAAAGAGGGTTCTAGACTGTGATATTGATGACAAATCTGAGAAATATTTGTATGACTGCTCACATATACCATTGTTTGAACTTGGTTCACTGCACCATGATTATTATTTGTTAAATTTACGGTTACCTGTTGACACGCCCGATATGAATGCACATATTGGCCACATAAAAGATATGTGGGTTACGGTTATTAATCAAAATGGAGGCTTTACTAAAGTGTGGCTGTCTCTGAAAACAGTATTCTTCCCTTGTATCATTGCAATACTTGTTTGGTTCTGGCGTAGAATTCATATTTTGGAAAGGAAACCTGTTCTACTGGAAAAGATGCTGCTGAGCTTAGGGATTGCATTGTGCTTTCTGAATGCACCCATAGAATATCTGACATTACAATTTGACTTGCCCTTTATGCTACTATTGGGAGACGTTAGACAAGGAGTGTTTTATGCGATGCTGTTTTCATTCTGGCTTGTATTTTCTGGGGAGCATATGGTGATTCAAGATACATCAGCTCAGAGCTCTCTTAAACAATATTGGCGTCACCTGAGTGCTGTAGCTATGGGTTGTGTCTCACTTTTCATATTTGACATGTGCGAGAGAGGTGTTCAGTTGCGTAACCCATTCTATTCTATCTGGGTGACAGATTTAGGCACAAATTTAGCTTTGACATTTATAATACTGGCTGGTATCTCAACTGGAGTATATTTTTTGTTCCTGTGCTACATGGTTTGGCAGGTTTTCCTGAATATATCTCAGAAGCGTCAAAGTTTACCAACCATGAGCTCAGTCCGCCGCTTGCACTATGAAGGGATTATTTACCGATTCATGTTTATGATGTTGGCCACATTGCTATGCGCAGCTCTAACTGTGATTGGTTTTATTTTGGGACAAGTGGCTGAAGGCCAGTGGAAATGGGATGATAATATTGAATTAGAGTATACTTCTGCATTTTTCACTGGAGTATATGGAATGTGGAATATATACATCTTTTCCTTGTTAGTACTGTATGCACCAAGTCACAAGCGCTGGCCAGCTAATGAGAACACTTCTGACACTCAGAATTTGAATGAAGAGCATGAATTTAGCCCATTGCCAACAGAAAGAAGTGAAATTTCATCACTCACTTCTTTCATTCGTAAAGCTACTGTGGACTAATTACAGATTTGTTCATAAAAATTTGAATCTCAACTCATATTTCGTACTCTTTTGTAACAGAAAATAGATTTTCTGCATTTTATGTAGATTAAAAACTGTAGTCAATGCTGTCGATTTAGTGTTAAGTTTAAAACAGTATTATTCATACAATATTTGTACTCAAATATTTGCAATTTGAATTCCATGTTAAGAAATCTTATCTTATGCTTGTAGTGTAGGTCTAACCTGGATTAGTATTTACTAATATGTATTAGTTATTCTATTCTGTCTTTGATTAAGTACTCTATGGTATTTAATGTTAATGTTGTAGGTAAAGCTTTTGTTCTAAAGATAACAATAGTTATGCTTGTAATTTATGTTCAAGACACAATATGAGTCATAGAACAAGTTTCTAAAATCTCAGGTATACTTGAGTCAAAATATTTTAAAGTGGATGTGTGATGACACAAATATATAACTTGAATATCTATTTATGGATACTAATATTGGTCTTAATGAATATTGCATACCTACCTAAATCTTGCCATCTAAAAATTACTTAATTTTTCTGTGATAATGATTTTAATAGTTTCTGTACTTTTGAATTATATTTTTATAATATTTTTTACAATGCTGCCAGCATTTTGAATTATTATTTTTGTAGTTTAAAAATAATTGTAGTTTGCAACTTACATTTGTAATGGATTTAGAATAAAGTATTGAAAAATATAATGTTATTTGGTTATTTAATACCCGGATATCTTATAAAAGTTATAACACACACAACACATAATAATTTGGAGCCCGTCAACACCTGTTATTGGACAATAATATAATTCCCATGTTATGGGGTTAACACATTAAATTGTAAGTAACGGTAACGTTTCTGATTGACACTTTGAATATGATGTAAAGGATAAAATAATTAAATATCTCATTATACTTAATACTCACCAATTGACTTTCTGTTTTGCAAGTGATATATTACATATGAATGATATTATTCATCCAAACAGAATGTCAATAAAACAGTCTACTGAAATTTTCATGTTAGGTGAAAATTCCAGTAAAATTAAAAAACTTATATGTAGTTATTAAGTATAATTATTAATTTTTTAAACCAAGTTATAAGTAATAGTTTTTGATGTAATCCATATTTTATTAAGACACATGAAAATAAGTTAAGTGAGCCGATATTTAGGATTTCTATAAGCATTATTTTTATAGTTACAGAGTTCAATCCAAAAATGAAGAAGTGAATAGTTAACAGCTGTAATAGGGATTTCTGCTCTTTAACTTATTTTACTGGAATCCAATATATCTGCTGTCAATATCTCTTTATATTTGTATGCAATTGTATAAACATACCATAAAAAAATCTAAATGATAAATACTTTTTAAAATAATTATTAAAATAAAAATGGATGGTTCAGGGCTACTCATAATTTGTCATTGATTACTCGAAATATTGGACGACAGATATACATTTTAATCGTATTTCGACCAATTTAAGTTTTATTTGATCATTGATACTGTTATCATAATTTTATTTGACACATAATAAAAATAAGAAATTTGCAAATATTTTAGTTTTGCTAATGGTAAATGGTATTTAGACCGAGATTAAGATAAATGGCCCAACAAAATAACTAAGTTATGGTTCATCTTTAGGACATAATATTTTATATGTTCCTTAAACATGTTCAACAGAAAAAAAAAAGGTTTAGTGTAATTAAAAAGTTTAGTCCAGTCTAAAAACCAAGTAAAGTACCTATAATAATAATTCATAAAATAATTTAACTAGAGTATTATGTTAAAGCTACTAAGATAATGCGATGTAAGGATGAATGTGTGGTGTTTTAAGTAATAGATAACACAACAAATATAATATTGTGATTGGTGAATAAATACAGGTGTAACTAGTGGTTCGCCCCGAACTGGGACCTCGCGGCACCATCTATTGACATCAATGTGAAGTTCTATTAAAAATACTAAAGCGCATTAAAAATTAAATATTTTTTGACGACCTGCGTGGCGCAGTGTGTAGCGCTGTTGCCTTAACGTGCGGAGGTCCCGGGTTCGATCCCCGGTAGGGTCAATTTGGGAATTTATAATTTCTGAATTTTCCCTGGTCTGGTCTGGTGGGAGGCTTCGGCCGTGGCTAGTTACCACCCTACCGGCAAAGACGTGCCGCCAAGCGATTTAGCGTTCCGGTACGATGCCGTGTAGAAACCGAAGGGGTATGGGTTTAATATAACTGCCATGCCCCTAAGGCCCTAACAGGTTAGCCCGCTACCATCTTAGACTGCATCATCACTTACCATCAGGTGAGATCGCAGTCAAGGGCTAGCTTGTAGTAAATTAAAAAAAAATTCGTTTCCTTACAATATTTATCTAATTTTAGTATTTGTTGTTCAAGTACAGGATATAATTGAAATAATTGATCAAGTTTCAGGCTCAGCCTTTCAGAAAATTTAGAGGTCTGAGGTCAACTTTGGATGTTAGAAAATCTCAACTTTTGAAGCCCCCATTTCGTCAATTTTAGGGGACGCTATAAAAAATATTTTACTTAGCATTCGCTTCTATGAGAGCCCCTCTGAAATAAAGATTTTTATAACTTTTTAAGCCATATTCGGCTGGAGGCCATTGGATTACATATTATATTTAAAGCTGAAGTAATTAAGTTCATTAATTCAGAAGTTATAATGCTCTGACAGACGGACGGACGGACGGACAAGTGCAAATTCACTCAAGTAGACTCAGAGAGCTTCGCTTCGCTCGGTCAACTATATATTTTTCATATGATTTATGCAAAGTATAATAGTATTCTCATTTTAGTGCCCAGAGAAACGAGTCATCATGCTTCAGAAAAGTCCCGAATTGCTCTAAGTTGGCAGAAATTCTTGTAAGTAAATATGTTTGTAAGTAATGTTATTACAATATACCGTTTTTGGGGACTTAATAGCCCAGTTTAATTTTTTTAACGGCATTCGGGTTGATGGCGATTTAGTTCAGAAAAAAAACAAGGTTCATCTCAAACTCCAGCTTTTTATGCATTAATATTATTTTAGGTTACACCTGTACTTATAATATGGTATGTGAGTTTACCTATACTGTGTGGTAGTGTGTATTCTAATACAAAAGTGTGCTAACATTGTACAAAGATACATATATCACGATAAGTTACCAGTAAGACAACACTCAACGCAAGAAGTGCATTTTAAATTTATATTTGAAAGAAAAATGAAAGAATTTGCACGTAATTTCTTAAGTAACTGAATTCAAAATAATTTTAAATTATTGCGGCTGTAAAATTATGCCCAACATGCTCGATTTTGAACACATTAAAAAATAAATAAAGATTTTGGAGACATTCAAGAAAGATGGTCACCATCTTTCTAATTTTAGGCCAGATCTGAGAGTTTCTTGATAGAAAAACCCAATACCAATTTATAGCTGAATCCAGGAATCAACCAATAAACTGGCAAAGAAAAGCAGGTTCTATAATATAGAAGCTGGCAAGAATACGGTCTCGGTTTTTTACGTCAACAGTAATGAGCAATATAATGACAGTGACACTTAAGGTTTGTGTGTGTGTGTGTGTGTGTGTGCGTATGTGTGTGTGTGAGCGTGTGTGCGTATGTGTGTGTGTGTGTGAAAGCGCGCAGTGGTACGTACCTCTGCAGGGGTCGTTCTTGACCAGAAACTCGTCGAGCGCCACCCAGCCGCCGCCCACTCGCACCATCACAGTGGAGCGCAGGATGCGGACCAGGCGCAACTTCTGCGAGTCTCCGAACTAAACACAACACTTATCTATGTATAACCGGGCCGGGCTCGCATCTTCACGTGTCCCGAGAAATATATCTAAGCCGTAACTATAGCAGCGGTGCCTCAGGGCACTCATCTCTTATGAGTTATGACCGTGTTGCCGTGAGAGTTAAAGAGTTTATTAACCAAAAATAATTATTAAACTTTTCGCTGTACACTCTAGTCTTTCTTTAGCTCTGTTGTGGTACCTACGTGTTGTAAGAGATGAACGGTCCGCTGACCAGCCATTTCGAAGATTAGATGCCGTCTTAAAGCAACCAATTAAAAAAATTCGTAGAACAAAAGTTGTTCGGTGTATTGCGTAGAAGTTAACCCTTAAAATAATACAAGGAGTTTTTTAAAAATTAACCCTGTATATTGAGAAAAGTAACTTACCCTGTATTTGCCCTCTCCAACCTGGAACACCCTGAATTTCTGCCTGCACGTGCATAGCATCACAAGGCGCTTGACTTCATCGTGAATCTTGTCCGCGTCCGTTGGGGGACCTCGTCTCTCCACCTGCGGGAAGAGTTTATATTAAACTAGGTGATGCCCGCCACTTCGTCCGCGTAGATTTGAGGTCTTATCGAGTCCCGTTGGAACTGGTTTTTTTCCCAGGATACTAGGATAGGTATATAATATATGAAACTGAATAAATGACCGTCAATCTGTCAATATATTTGAAAATCTCTCTACTGTCTTATGTCTCACTTATTTCTCATTTACTTTTGTATATAGAGATTTTTTATCCCATTTCCGTATAATTTTTCAAACATTTTCTTTCATACAAACCTTGTCCTAACAGTTATAAATCTGCAGAATTGAATGGAGCCAGGAGGTTTGAAGCAATCTTCTTATTGTACGACTTGATCCGTATTTAAAATATGCCGTTTCTTGTCGATATGTTGTGTTGTATCGAAGTAAATGAAGCTTATGGCCAAGCCCTAACGGCCATAAGCTAGGTTACAAATACAAAAAAAAATACGAATGATTTGTCTTGTTAGAATTTATAACATCTGTGACAGATTATTATTTTGGGAAAGACACAGATATTATAAAAGGACTAAAAAATAGATGATCTTACCCAGTCGGGCCTGAGCGCGGCGATGAACTCTTCCCAGTCTATCAGACCACTACCGTTTCTGTCAAACAAGTCTGCCACCGCGCCCATTTCCAGCCGGGATGTGTCGAATTCTGAAAAAGAGGTACTTATTAAATATTACTAATCTTATATACACTTCTGATCATGCCTGGGAAAGGCCTTCTTTTCGATTTCTAAACAAATCTAAGTAAACAGGCTGGAATAACGAAAGGGACATGGAGGAAAAGTACAATCAATATTGAAGACATCTAATTTCAATAACAAAAAAAGTCTTTTATTTTTAAAATTAATAAGAATACCCGTATTCAAACATTTTGCAAAAAAGCTTACCTGAGCCGAGAATCGAACAAACTAAATCTACTTCAACCAAATCAAAATCGGTTCATCCGTTTGGGAGCTACGATGCCACAGATAGATACATAGATAGAGATACACACGTTTCCCAATTCCCTCCTTTTGCGTCGGTGGTTAAAAATGTTCAATTCTAACTAAAATAATAACATTAAGGTACTCGGTCTCTCTGTATCAATATTAGAGGAAGAGAGACAGGGAATACCGCATTCTACACACAGGTACACTTTCTAGCCTGCTCGCACGAAGCGTTGCTCGACGTTTCTGATACGAACCGCTAGGGTGTGGAACACCTCCCAGCGCACGTGTTTCCTGCCACATATAACTTAAGTACCTTCAAGGTAAGAGTGAATAGGCATCTTCTAGGCAAGCGCGTTCCAACAACCAAGCGCAAGCCTATCTCGCAATAAAAAAAGTGTGGTGTCGTGGGACACCAGATAGCAACGAAGTTCCTTATTACATAAATATTAATTTCAAGTTCTAGTCGAGGTAAAAAGAAAATAATTTTAACTTTAATGCTTTAGTGTTAAGGTTTAATTTCGAATAAACTATACATAAATATTTTACTCCACTCATTTTCGTTACGGACGTTTTTTACCGGCTAGGTTACCCCTCCACATGGTCTTTATCATCATGATCATAAGGAACTTTGTTCCAAAAAATTAAGAACTTACGTTGTATAAAACAAAATATATACTCACTGGTGTTGATAATTCCGTCGATGAAATCGTTGCGCGCTATGAAGCCGTTGTTGTCTTTGTCCATCTTGCGGAACAGGTCCGTCAGGCGGGACTTCTTGTGGTTCATGAACTTCAGGAACTGGAACCAAAGTTTATGAATTACACTTAGGTCGATTTACTAGTCAACTTATTATTATACCAGATTCGACCGGACAGGATTTTTATTTAGGGCTTTAGTATCAGCTCATACTCAGAACTGGGTTTGCACTCATATATTCCATACCATATCATACATGGAAAAAGGTCCTTCTTTTCCTTTTTTTCATAGTGCAAGTCTCGAGCAAATGTCAAAGTAATTATTTTTTATTCAAATAAACTTTTATTACTGCTTTCGATCGGACATCTTCTATTCTAATCATTATTTATTAGGGCTTAGCTGATGCCCGCGACATCGTTCGCGTGGAATAAGTTTTATTAATTCCCACGGGAACTCCTTAATTTTGTCTTTGTCACTCTCCAGGTCGTCAACATTACCCATGCAAAAAATCAAGTTAATCCGTTGCCCACTTGCGGCGTGTTTGAAGGACATACCATCAAACAAACACTTTCGCATTTATAATACTTTAAGTATTACTACTATAGGTAGTATGCCCCGTCTCTACTGTAGACAGATTTCGCACCTAACTACTAGTAAAATAGAGTTCAATTTTCCTTACCCGCTTTCTCCAGTCATCCCAGCTGAAGTTGGAGACGCGTTGCAGCTCTTTCAAATGAGCGAGACGCTCGTGCAGCCTCCTCTGTCTCTCCCACGCAAGGAGCCACACAGTGCGCCATTTGTCCCACAGCTGTTTCACGCGTGGCGACCTGAACTCCGGTTCCGCCCCTTTGCTGTATATAAATAGAATGTTCTTAGCAAGCTATGCATCAAAAATTCTAATGTAGCTAATTTTGCTTTTTTTTTAATATTATATAGGCTAGCGCTAGGCTGCAATTAGACTTGCTTGCAAGTGGTGATGCAGCCTAAGGTGGTTTATATGGATAATGTGACAAATTCTGTTCAACACAATCTCTCATCTAAACTAGAACGAAATCTCTAAATAAGTACTAGACTGCCTATCCACAGGGAGTATTATAAAAGGGATAGTAGTACCTAACATAAAAAATAGAGCTGTCATTTTAGTTAAGAGATAGTGTACAACAGAATTATTGCCCTCGACACCTTCAATAAAAGCTTTATGTAACAAAAAATAGTATTTCATCTTACTAAGACGAAAAATAATAATATACAATTGAAAACAAAGTTTAATATGTAAATAGATTTGTATACGAGTAAAGAGTATATTAGATGCCTCAGTTAATATGCATGATATAAAAGGCTAATAATAAAATTCATGCTGCTTCAATGTAAATAAATCCCAAGCAAAAATGTGAATTAATTTCCCAAGAAAAATACGAATTATCTAAATACCTAAAATATGTCCTGCCTACAATGAAAACGGATAGTTTCACAGAGAGTATACAAAAAATATAATTTGACTAATAAAGGCTGAAAATATAATATTTATGAGAATATAAAAGAACCTTAAAAGCTTTTTTATTCTTAAAATTTTAATATCAACCATAACATAGACAAATGTCACTGTTAATAAAGTAGATAGAATCATGTTACGGCTACCTTTTTTGTCTATAAAAGAGGGAGACAGAAAACACTGAAATGTTGGGAACTTGAATGCCATCGATGTCCTTACCTTCCTCTGGGCGGGAATCGGGGTCCATAATGCGGCAGGTTGCGGTCCGGCGAGTCTCGGCCCGGACTGACCCGACTGGAGTGGAGCACACATCAATATAAACACACGGACTTACAAACGCACAGACCCATACCTTGTTAGTGGTGCGGAGGCTTGCTGTTAGTTGTGTCGAGTGCCGTTACAGAACTGAAGTCTGAGATACAGTGTCATACGAGTAGAATTGACAAGTTGGATTTGTATGGCGTTGCTAGTTGGTTATCTGATTTTTGAGTGAAAACTTCTTTAGGGCGCGTTGAGCACTTTTTGGTAGGGGGTAAAAATGTAAATTCGCGTGTCCGACATGCTCGCGAACTTATAAATATACTCCATTCGAAATTAAAATTTATTGCCTTAGTTTTAAGGTTTATATTTTAATAATTTTAATTAAAAAAATAGTAATTAAATGTTCGTTTTCACTTCTATCGGCAGTCCCTATGACTGCCAATTTTTTTCTAAGAGAAAAGGAACCAAGTCGCTTCTCGCTAAAACTTGCAAATAAAAACGCAATACGAACCGTATGCACGGCGCTTAGAACGTTGTTAACGCGAACCAACATTGAAATAATTGTGATAGGTGAAAAATCTCGACGCCGGCCGGCCATACACGGACAGCTTGAAGCAGTCAGAATGGACTGCGTCGACTTGCGACTGCATAGTGAACTAGAGTCTTCTACATACACACATACATGGAACCGCTCGAGCAGTTGCGACTGCTTCGGGCGGTTGGCAGCATTTATCAATGGTAGCTTCAAACTGTTGACTACGACTGCAAGAGCGGTCCGTGTATGTTGATCACTAGCTAACTGCTCGAGCAGTCCGTGTATGGTCGGTCTTTGTCAGGAGCTATCTAGAAGGTTTAAAGTGTTGGGCAATGCGCTTCGCTTACGCGTTTCTCAGATAATGATTCTTCGGTTTGTTTACCTTTTAAGTCAGCTGAGGAAATCTAGATTGGATCTATGTATATAATATTTTCTGTAGGAGGCATTAGTATTACAGCCACTTGCCAATTCTGTATCACTGAGCACTGTGTATAAAGTTTTAAGTAAACGACACTCAACACTGGAAGTGTATCTAATGATGCTGCTAGTAAATTTGTAACGCCCTTCGCATGATGCGAAGCCTTTTTGACATTATCTAAAGGGGTTGATGATTCGCTGACGCATGCGAAATGCGTACGTGTTAACGATGTAAACACATAAAATTCGAATGATGTCAATATTTAGACCATTCGCAAACTCCACCGTGCGTTCGTTTACTTCAAAAACTTATATTCAGTGCTCTGTTCTTCGTATTTCAATGTTTTTTAAGCTTATCCTCAGACAAGCTTGAAAGATTAGTACAAACCCAGTCGATGTTGTTAGTAGGTTGCAGCGGTGTCAGGTGTGAAGTTATACCATAGACCCAGAAGACAGACAGCGTACGTTTTGTTATAATATGTGGCGTATTAATAAGGCTTGTAATTGTCGTTAATATGATATAAAAGTTAGACGTGAAAATGTTTGTAAGGGAAATTATTGAAGGTTTATATAGATTAAGAGTAAGTAATTTTGATTAATGAAATTATAAGGTCCAGAATTTCAACAAAAAGATTCATAATTTACGAAAATCACCTAAAATTATACATTAACAAATACATAAAGACATGCACAACTCACAAATACGAAATAGAGAGGCGAAAGACGACGTGTAATATTTACTACTGTGTTACTACTTTAAGCGAAATAAAACCAAAAAGCTACTTAACAACTCTCAAACTATTACTGGGTAGGAAATATGTTGTCATCCTTTACTAATTGTATGAAAAGGCATTTATTTCGTGCACTTTAATTTTTAACATATTTTCTACAAGCTAAAAGAAAAACAAAATCAATCAATAAACAATCCTAGTATAAAACCACATCAAACCTTCCTCTTCTACTTCGACTGTGAATCCTGGACCTGCCGTCGCCAAGCGTGACATGAACGAGACAGAAAGCCACATTTACACATGTTAGAGCGAGATGAAGCTAGTATTGTCATCAGGTATTCAAAGAAAGACGTATCTAATACTGGGGCTGATTCTGTATAACACAATCTCTAAACTAAACTAAAATGGCAGCTTTAAATCTAGTTCTGTCCCTTTCCGTAAGAAGTATTATGAAAGGGTTAGCAATATTTGTAATGCTCTAATTTTAGTTTAGTTTAGAGATTGTGCACAACAGAATCAGCCCCACTGTCCCTCACGCTAAAAATACCAGTTAAAAGAGATATCTTTACTTCCTTTGAGATTTTTTACTTCCTTTACGTGGTAAGTGTATTTCTACGTCTTTCTTGGATTAGAGCAGTGATTATGTAACATTTAAAGCATTACGTGATGTAAGTAAAGCTGATCGCAAATTACAGCAGATCTGTTCGCGAAAAATAAAGTCGTCCGAAATTAACATTCGCTAATGATGCGGATAATTCACACATTACGAATTTTAATTATTGAAAAATGCGTTGATTGTGGCTTCGCTATTAATGAGCGATCAGCATAGAGGTTTACTTGCACGGGAAAGAAAAAACAAAATCCGTTGTTTTAATAATGATAAGCCTAGTTTAAAATAACACTCAGTTTTAGTATTTCAGACGAAATGAAATCGTCAAGCATTGATATTTCGACTTTTCTCTCCCGTGCGAATAAGACCTTGTATAAACAGGACATGACAAATTATGTTTTTAAACAACATTATTTATGTACATGAAAAAAAGGAATTCATAAATGTTTAAACAATACTTAAATGAGAAACGAGTGAGTAATGAAAAATAAATAAATAGAATAAAACAAACCTGTAACGTCTACTGCCATAATAATCAGGCGACACCGATCTCTCCCTATGAAGTTCGTGCTGCGAGCCACGGCTGATGGTAACATTCACACCATGCAATGACGTCACAAGATGGCGCCGAGTGAAAGAAAACACAACGAAATGAAAAAAAATGGTGAAAGAGCGGTGAATTGAGAGCGTGGAGATTTGTAGCAGTGTGAAACAAAATAAAGTAAAAATTTAAATTTAATTCTAACGTAACTTCGACTCGAAATTCAGTAGTCACAATTTGGGCTACGGCAAAATGAAAAACATTCAGTCAAAGAGTATAGAGATGCAGATCCAATACGACTAATGACTATACGTTATCATAGACGTGTACTTTTTATCTAACGAAGACTTCTTGAAGTATTAGAAATGAAGAGGAATTTAATTGCTCTTCATTTCTAATGCCTATAATTACGGCAGGTTTTTATTTAACATTTTAAAATAAATGTCGAGTCGAAGTAAATTTTTATTGCTCACACAAACTAATAAAATTACTATTGTGATAGCAATTAAATGAGATTAATATAAAACCATGATAGAGGGAACTACACATTATGAATGATTTTAAGACAACACAACTATACACTTAAAACTTTCTACAATCAAAATCATCCCGCTCCTGTACTATCAACCAAATTCAAATTGTAACTGCTATTTCTTTAAAATATATAATATAGTACAGGAGCAAGAGTCGAAATTGTGAATGTTACATACCTCGGTGTCCCTTTAGTTGCGGTTTTCGCTGAAACCTTGCGCGGTGTTGATTCCCGGCCTTGACTTTGACTCTTAACCTAAGAAAATAATTATTTTTAAACAATTTTCTTTTAATTTCTAGACAAGCTGTTTCACACCAGTGAGTCGATCGTTTTCCACATTGAAAGAATCTTTGTCTGAGGAAAATTTAATGCAGAGTTTTACCCATAAAAAGGTAACACATCGGTATTTTTCAATTGAATTTTATTAGGCGCAATAAAAGCACCGCAAACGGCAGCCATTCGTATTTAATATGACCGCCAAACAGAACGGCTGTTTTGAGGCCGCCATGGAGTTGTTTTAAATTACCAAGAACTTAGTCTCTCAGATTTAAGATTTTAACTTACTATGCCTCATTTTCATAACTACTTAATGGCATGACTTATTTATTTTAAATCAATGAAGTTTTACTACAGCTGTAAATACAGGTTACGCTCTCTATCGGTGATTCTGTATCGTGCATAGTTGTACTGGTAGTAGTTTAGCGGTGTTTACCTGGTAGGCTTTACAGACACGGTCAACCTCGTTTTGTCGCTTTTGCGTGTGCTCCATTAAGTCCTTGTGATCTTCAATGAGACCCTCCAAAAGCTCGATCGATTCCGGCAAAGATTCCGCTTCCAAAGCTAAAATAAAAGAAAATCGACATTTTTATTTTTTTTAAAGTTGAAAATTTAAGAGAACCTGACGTTTTCAGACGTTTTGTCAATAAGGTAAACGTCACTAACGTACATTTAAAACTATTAAAGACAGTAATAAGAAGTAGAAATCGCCTTAACGCACTAAATTCTTGCGACATTTATGCACTAGTTGGTCAACAGATCCGGCCGTAGAATTCGTCTAAATAGCGGAACGACCAATGATGTCCAATTTGTGTGTATTGCCTTGCACCTACTTTGCATGTGAGCGTAAAGTGTTAAGACATTGGAGGCGCTTTAATTCTTAGATTAGACTGGTGGGAGGCTTCGGCCGGGACTAGTTACCACCCTATCGGCAAAGACGTACCACCAACCGCGATTAATCGTTCCGGTACGATGCCGTGTGGGTTTAATATAACTGTCATACTCATCAGGTTAGCCCGCTACCATCTTAGACTGCATCGTTACTTACCATCAGGTGAGATCGCAGTCAAGGGCTAGTAACTTGTCAAGGGGTAAATAAAAAAAAGATTAGAAGAACTTTAGCTCGCTGCACGGTTGTAACTATTTATGCATAAAAAATACTTATTTGATTTTGGTGAATGTAAACTTACATATAAGTGTGGTCTCGAGACCGGTGAGCCACTGCAATAGCTCCTCCAGAACCAGGTCCAGATCTTTGAGGCTCTGTAAGTGCGTTTCCAGCTTGCCACCACGTTGCATCGCCCATTGCCATACCTGAACAAACCGTACATTTTATTGAACCTTTGAAATGTGTTTTAAAACACATAGAGAACGCTAGAGGTGATGCCAAGGTTCTAGTTCACTTGGAAGTTGCAATTGCTGCGTGATTGCGCCGGTATAAATAAGCCTTATTCCATTATGCAATTTTGAACTGGTAAAAACGTTCACATCCAAACCACGGTATTATTACCTATACCATTACCGTGTCCAAACGTTGCAAAAGCACAGCAAAACGTTTTGCGTGACATAGGTATACCTACCTAAAAATGCATGTGAAACCGGCATGAATTTAATTTACCAATGTAAATGGTAATAAATAATCGAATTCGTTACGGGCTGAAAACTTTACCGCAACAGCCGTTTCTGTTGCGGAAATTAACCAAGTTGTCATGTACAATATGCAAAATAATCTATGACATGTGACCCAGTATGGAAATGGTAAAATTTGGCAGACTTAAATGTATGCCCGCGACAGCGTCTCGATGTGGGTTAAAAAGTGAATACCCATATTGCTACCTTTGAGGTGATGTTACTGTAGGTGGTATTTGTTAAATTCATTGTTCATTTCGTACCTGTCCCGGAGAAACTTTACTAAATATTCGTATATACGGGAACACGGACACTGTGAACTTTGGCTTGTTACGGAAACTGGTACTTGCAGTGCTCATTTTTGCAAATAAATATTATTTTTAAACACGTAACATAATGCTTCATAATAACTCAATTTTAACTACGCACTGGGGTAATAGCGAAATCCAGTAAATATCTTAATCGTGCAGATAAGTATAAATGATTATTTGTTTCGGCTCAATATCCGGAATCCATCTTGAGTCAAGCACCAGTCTTTCTGCCTAAAGTCAGCGTTTCCGGTTCCCTCTCCGATAGTGGCGCCACCTATATGGTACTTACTAAACTTGTTCAAGCACCGGGTGTCCGTTCGTCATTATAGCGTCGTTTTTCACGCCGTTCAGTAGTCAGTTACATTTTTATTACGAAAATAATTTTATACCTACCCTAAAGTTAAATATAAAATTATTAAATTTAAGTAATTTAAATTAAAAAGTAAATTTAAATTTAAGTAATACCTCTCCGAAAATGGAGGACAAAAGTGTTTCTGAGGAATTAAATACTCGAAAACGTGGACGTTCTCCATCACCAAGCTCAAGCAGCGATTCTACGAGTGGAAGTCCAAAGAGGAGCAGGACGAGGAACGATTCGCAAACCGTGAGTAATGCACATTTCGAATTCTTGTCCCAACAAGTTGCATTTTTAACGAATCTTATAGATTCCCTATCTTTTGTTATAAGATTCCGAATTTAAATAAAGAAAATGCAACAGTAGATTCAAATGATCTTAACTTACGTCGCCCTGAGGGTGAGATAAAAAAATAACCAACTCAATATTTTATCCCAAGTTGGTACAACAGTTAAGGATCCTTTCTAAATTAAAGCGGACGAGAGTCATCTTGCAAAATTAACAGAATTGCAACACTTTAACCGTGATGATTGGTACGCTATTCGATTCTCGGATGCTCAAAAGAAATATCTAGCTACCCCCGGATTCGTAAAACTTAAAGTTAACGACGAATTAAAAAGATTTGAAGCTGCGTCATTAAAAGAAGATTCTCGTTCGTATTTACTAGAGCGTTCTTTTGCTGCCTTGTCCAATGCTTTACTGTCTCAAAAGGACGAATTACAAATAACCTTACAAACTTTAGTCGATTGGGCTAGTGAGTCCAAAGAGTCCCTGACTCCAAATTCCTTGTTTGTCAAGATTCAAACATTATTCTCAAAAGATTCTGAATATAGTAAAGTAACTCATGATTTTTTTACAATTAGTATGTAGCAGGCGAGCTGATTTAATTAATTTGCGGCAAGAAGCGATACTGCGGCAGATAAACTAGCTCCATCAGAAGCAAACTCAGCATTACTGAGCATGATAACAATGCTCAGCGCTGGTTTTCGGTTTGCTCCGGTTCTATTTGATTGTACAAAAAAAAAAAAAAAGAAATATATATATAATATATGTATATGATAGAAATAATTCACTAACTTATACAGGTTTAATTAATTATTTGAATATATAAATTTTGCTGCCTCTATCTGTACGTTTGAATAAAAGTTTCTCAGTTTATTTTTTAATGATCTCGCTGGTGGGTTTATTCCATTCGCGTAGAGGTTGTGGGCGATCATTCCATATTTTTGCTGCAGCAAAACGGAAACAACCCCTAAACCCAGCCTTTTTATGAGCAGGTATAGCCAGTTTTCTTTTCTGCTGCCCTCGAGTCGTGCTTCTGTCTTTACGCCAGTGCAATCTGTCGTATAAGTACGATGGTCGCTTATTGTACTAAAGCCGCCGCTAATATTTCCGAGTCCAGCAGTTATGCAATGTGACTTTACAAATCGACAAAATGATAGAGACAGGAATACTAGAACAGGCGGAAAACAGTCCCAGCTACCTCTCCACGTTCTTTTTGGTACCCAAACCGGACCACACATTCCGCCCTATCTTAAACCTAAAAAAGCTAAACAAGTTTGTAAAAGCAAAGTCGTTTCGGCTTTTCAATCACTTGCGTGTACCAGACTTTCTTCAGGACCAAGACTGGATGGAGAAGTTGGATCTGAGCCAAGCGTATTTTCACGTGCCAATAGATCGACAGCATCGCAGATTCCTGAGAATCAACTACAACCAAAAGGTGCACAAGCAGCAACTGCTTCAGATAACCTGCTTACCTTTCGGTCTTTCATCAGCGCCCAAAACGTTCTTCTAGCGAACAGCTCCAAGCAATAGCTACAAGACGACTTAGCATTCACAATAAGGATTTTGCAGCTATTGGGCTGGACAATCAACTTCAACAAGTCTGTGCTGGCTCCGACGCAATGCCTCGAGTTTCTCGGCATAACATGGGACACAAAACGCAACGCAAAGTCCTTGTCGGAGCCGAAGTGCTAACGCTACGCAATGCACTTCAGCAACAGCTCCAAGCAACAGCTACAAGACGACTTAGCATTCACAATAAGGATTATGCAGCTATTGGGCTCGACAATCAACTTCGACAAGTCTGTGCTGGCTCCGACGCAATGCCTCGAGTTTCTCGGCATAACATGGGACACAAAACGCAACGCAAAGTCCTTGTCGGAGCCGAAGTGCTAACGCTACGCAATGCACTTCAGCAACAGCTCCAAAATCGCAAATGGTCTCTCAAGCAATAACAATCTCTTATGGGGAGACTGAACTTTGCGACATTCGTAAGTCGAAGGGGTCGGCTTCACTGTCGTACACTGCAATATCACAGCCGACAGCTGCCGAAGAATCACCCCTATCGCAGAGTGGCAATCCCTCTTCCAGCGCGGTCATAAGCGGAGTGGTGGGTCAAGTCTATAGGAGGGTGCATGCCAATACACATGGGCCCTGTGACCCACTTATTGACCACGGACGCATCCGACATCGATTGGGGAGCGCAGCTCGACGATGTCAAAATTACCGGGTCTTGAACGAATCGACAGATAGCCTGGCACGCAAATCAAAAAGAAATGGTTGCGATATATGCAGCGATACTAGATCAATAACATCAGCTGCAGATTGCTTAGCTTATTCTCCTCCAAACCGACAATCGAACGGTAGTTGCCTACATAAACCAAGAAGGCGGTACGAAATCAGTGAAAGTGCTTCGGCAAACACGTCAGCTTCTATCAATACTGGACGAATTGAATATTCACCTAATAGCTCAGTACTTTCCGGGCAGATACAATGCGGAGGTGGACGCCATGTCACGTCAGAAAGCGTGCCCCGAGTGGCATCTGAAATCAGCAGCAACAGCGGTCATATTTCAAATGTGGGGCACACCAGATATAGACCTCTTTGCGTCGAAAACAGCTCACGTGATGCCGAGATACGTTTCAATAGATATGAAGGACCAGCAGGCTCAGCAACACAACGCATTCTGCCAAAAGTGGAACCTAATTCCCAGAGTCCTCAGCCACTTGAACCAATCCAGCGGGAGATACATACTCATTGCTCCGAAATGGAACAAAGTGTTTTGGAAAGCGGATGTTCAAAACAGAGCCCTACAGTCCCCATATACGATTCCAAATCTAGCTCACACTCTGCTAGACACGAGGACAGGCATTCACCCGCCAGAGATTCAAGACTTGCTATTAGAAGCCTGGCTGATTTCGGGTGGCAAGAGTTGTTGAAAGATTGGACTGATCAGAAACAAGAACTATTAATGTCGAGCTGGCGAGGCTCTACAATCAAGACCTACATGCCAGTGTGGATCCGATCGAAGCAGTGGTGTGATACCTATTCAGTTGATTATAAGTGCCCTAACGCGGACCAAGTAGCACGCTATCTGTCTCACAAAGATATCTTCACAAAGATATCGGTCTTGCCTATAGAACTATCCTAGTGCATAAATCGGTAATAGGTATCAACCTTTATTCATTTGACAAGTAACATTGATTTATCATCGAATTTCTTTATAAAACGGATACTGAAAGCTATTTCCGTGGCAGATAAGAAACCTGCAAAACCACCTATTTGGAATCCAAAACGTTTATTGCAATATATGAATTCATATAGTCTTGACGAAAACAATCTTTACCAGGTTTCGAGACATACTTACAGCCTTACTTATTTGCTATTAGCTTCAGGTCGTAGAGTTCATGACTTCACTTTGTTTAATGTAGACAGTCATAGTTTAAATGATGAAGGCACTAGTATAGTTCTATTGCCGGCATTTGACTCTAAGACAGACAGTCAATAGAAGACAGTCTGGATGGAGGCTTAAAACTCATCTCGATAAGAATTTAAATATGGTTTTCTACATAAGGCAATTACTTAAGTCAAAGTCGTAGAAAAAAATTTAACTAATTTGTTTTTAACAGTTAGAAACGAAATTAAGCCCGTATCTAGAACTATCTATGGGTTGGGTTAAATCTTTCTTAAAAGATGCAGGTATTGAATCCACTCCGGGTTCGGTTCGATCAGCAGTAGCCTCACTTAATTTTGTAGAAAATTTCCCAGTTGATCAAATTCTAGCAACTCGTAATTGGGAGACGATTCATACTATTCAAAATTATTAAACAGAGAATTGTTGGATCATAATTTACAAAATATTACCTTGACCCCGTTGATTAACATGTTTTATAATTATATAAAAAATCTTAATCTGATCCACTGATTAGGACAAATTTCAAGTTTTTTACTCATAGTATTATTTGTATTAATTTGGGTGATCGATATATTATGAGTCTTAATTTTCAAAATGATTAGTTTTATTCATATAATTTTCATACTTACTGTGTTGAACATAATATACTGTGCATAATATATTTTATAACACATTATAGCGTCACCTTCACAGCACCAGGTGATAACAAACACATCACTCAAGATGGATTCCGGATATTGAGCCGAAACAAATAATAGAGAGTTTTAACTACCAATAAAACTTACCTATTATTTTTTCCATCAATATCCGGAATCCAGGTAAGGCCTACCTGGTGCATCATGAGTTCTATAATGACGAACGGACACCCGGTGCTTGAACAAGTTTAGTAAGTACCATATAGGTGGCGCCACTATCGGAGAGGGAACCGGAAACGCTGACTTTAGGCAGAAAGACTGGTGCTTGACTCAAGATGGATTCCGGATATTGATGGAAAAAATAATAGGTAAGTTTTATTGGTAGTTAAAACTCTCTATTAAAGTAGTCAGCTGATTGGTAGAGAACGCGAAGTTAACATTTTGATAAAACATAGAGATTGTATTATCTTTTAATTTCTTATCTTTTGTTTTGGTTAATGTAATCATTATATTGTAAAAGAAAGGTGCTGCTCCATTTCCGAAATCCAAAAATATATTCAGCTGGAAGTCGGTCATTTTTCAAGATATACCCAAAAATTGGTAATTGGCACTGAAGTTCCTTGTTTCAGGATTTTTAAGAATTCTACCCGCAAAGAGTTTATGGGGATAATAGGGGATGAAAATCCATTATTTATCCAGATAAATCCGTGAAAATTGTTATTTGATATTTACGCTTTCTATTTAAAAACATAATGAATACGTGTTTCAGGAGTTTTGGAAATTCTAGACCCTCACCGATATTAAAAATTTCCAGCCAAGCGAAGTCGGGGTCAGCTAGTACATAATTCACATGAATATTATAAATGAGAAAGTGAGTCTGTCTGTCTGTGTGTCTGCTACGCTTTCACGGTCCAACCGTTCAACCGATTTTGATGGAATTTGGTACAGGGATAGGTTGTATCCCAGGGAAGGACACAGGCTACATTTTATCCTGGAAAATCAAGAATCAAAAAATTTAATCTACGCGGACATCATCTAGCATGTCCATATTTATTTGCACTTACCTCATCCCATCTGCTCTGTATGATTGTAATCCAGTGCTTGATAACTGTGACGGCATCGGGATGCGCTTTGCCCAGGATGGAGTGAGCGAGCGCGATGGTGTCGTCCTTGTCCTTCTGTTTCTCTGTCAACTCCCGCGCGAACCGCTCGTGGTCGCGCAACTGTTGCTGCGTCTCTTGCTCGCCTTCGGGCAGTTGACCAGAGAATCGCAGTTTCGTTTCCGCGTCCGAGAGCCACTCGAGCAGCATGTTCACTGATTTGTGTAGACGTTCAGCCTGATTATGGGATAGATACAGTGGTTTTAAGAACTGTATGAATGGTACGCAAAATAAAAAAATTGGCAGTCATAGGGACTGCCGATAGAAGTGAAAATTTATTTGAAAATAATATAAAATTTTCAAATGCCAATATAAATACGAAATTTTTAATTTTTTTTTTAAATCTTATACTAATATTATAAATGCGAAAGTTTGGATGTATGGATGTCTGGATGTATGGATGGATGTTTGTTACTCAATCACGCCCCAACAGCTGAACGGATCTGGATGAAATTTGGCACAGAGATAGATTATAGTCTGGAATAGCACATAGGCTACTTTTTATCCCGGAAAATTAAAGAGTTCCCGCGGGAACCACAAAACCTCGATCCACGCGTACGAAGTCGCGGGCATTCGCTAGTTAAAATATAAACCTTAAAACGAAGACATTAAAGTTTAATTACGAATGTAGTATGTTTATATTTAAGCCCCTTTGTCTTCATAACAACGCGAGCATGTCGGTGCGGAGCATATCAGTGACGCGAATCCACAAGTTTACCCCCTACCAAAAAGTGCTAAAGAAGTTTTCACTTCAAAAGTAACCAGTGAATAAACTTAGCCAGTTAGAAGGTTGTCTTTTGCTTTAACTTGTGCTGAAGTATCCAGTTTTATTACAGAGGAACTAATAGGTTTAGTGGAATGTATGGATACGTAATGGACATGTTCATATATTTCCTTGTAAATTTTTTATGCACTGAGAAAGTGGCCTATCACAGGGAATGTGTTATGACCTGTTACGTAAAAATAAATTCATCGTTATACGATTACATGAGTGTATAGTAAAGTAAGTAAAACAAAGCAGACATGAGATAAACGGTATCATAAAAAGCTTTCTTATTATTCGTACCTCTTTCAAGGCCAATTCCAGTCGGTGTGCCTTCTTTTCGCTAAGGCTCTGTACCGTATCCCACGCTTGCTTCAACTCGCTGCATTGCTTTCTGATTTGGGTGGAATCTTCAGGCGGTACCTGTATAAAGTGATTTATTTAAGTTTGATCGCTTAGTTTCTGGACTTAAACAAATATGCACATGTATCTAAACGAAAATTCTTCAGCTATACTTAGTTACTAAACACAATTTTCTTGGATCTCTTTTAGTACAGTTTGTCCAATTCATATTATTTTAGAATAATCTTATACCAAACATCCCGCATAATATTTGTATTTAAGTTCTTACCGTAGCTTCAAGATCTCTGCCGGTCTTCAAAACGGATTGCATTTGTTGCTCCCGAGAGTGGAGGTCCTCCTCAAATTGCTGAAACAAATAAAATCAACAATAACATACAAAATTCAAAGACTTGATTGACATGGCAAAGTACTACAATGAGGTGAAACCAATATTGTCGTAATTGGATGAATTTATGGTTAAATTCCCTCTGTGGCTTTTTGTTTCAGAAATGTTGAATAAAAAAATGTAGTGCAAGTAGATTAGTTGTCAACTACATTATGGATGCCCCAACGCTCATGGTTTTGTTGATGTCCTGTAGTCAACGGTAAAGGGACACGATGTTGTGTATATGTTTCCTTCAGAAAAGCTAAACAAAAATGTTTCGTGTGAGTAGATTTCAGTCAGGATACGAATGCCTACGAGTTTCGAGTTTCTAGCTTTTCTGTGGTAGAAGTAGGAGAAATGAGATTGAGGATTTTTCTGTACCTTATGTTGTTCGATGAGTGCCATAACAGTGTCCAAGTCTCCGTGTACTGGAGAGTCTCCGGAGAGTTGTTTCTCCTGCTTCTTGAGCCACTCCAGGAGAGCCGACATAGCATCCTTGAACTGCCCGGAGTAAAGGAGGGCCTCTTCTAGTTTGCGTTGTCTATGGAACGAGAAATTCAGTTGATCAACCATGGTACGATAAAATAGTTTAAAAGGGAATAAGATGATGTCAGAATATGTTCGAGAGCGTTGATTTAAGTTCAAAATCTTATACATAAAAGTACGTCTCCAGGATCTAACTCAACTATAAAAATGTAACAAATAGACAGGCAAATATATTTTCGCATTTATAATTTGAGTTGTTAGTATGGATATGGATAGTAAAAAAATAGATTTATCCTTTATGAAAAGAACTTACATTTTAGTAAATCATCGTATGGTTCAATTTGATTGAGACAAAACAAATTGGTACCACTAATCTTAGTAAAATCGTAGTAATCGTAGTAATTGAAAAAAAAAGGAAGCCCGTAACCATCGTTTTGTATTGTATTACAAGCGGAAAATCGGCTGAATAATAGATGACAATAATCTAATCCAGATTTATTTTAATTTTTGGCTGCCTGTCCTTGTAGATTCAGTTGTCTTTAAGATGGTGATTTTTATTAGTTACTTACCTATCAACAGCCTTAGAGCAGACGGTGGTCCATTTGGATTTGAGATCAATGAGCATGTTGCGGAGAACTGGTTCATCGGTTTTGGGAGCCTTATCCTTGAGTTGTTTGCCAACTTTACTGGTCTGGTCGTAAACTGGCTGCTTGGTTGCGAGCGCTTTTTGGAACTCTCGATGTTTGTTCAACCTAGAAAAAGTGAAAGAATTCTTAGTTCCTGCAAATTCAATCCCAATATTTGGCGTTTTTAAGTTTTAGTCAGCATTTCTACCTTCCCAAACCCTTGTAGACTCGTAGATAAAAAATCAGGCGTCTGTAGCGAAGCTTCTACGCTTTTTTTTTGGTGTAAGTACATCTAACTGGACTAGGCTAATCATAGTCATACCAGTCCAGTCCAATCCGATCAGATCCAGTTCTACCCAGTCCGGTGCGGAGACAGGAGTCAAGTCAAATAGCTAAGAAATTGCCATCCGGTGTTATTTTTCGGAGACTTAAGAGTTAAATGTTCGGGGACGTTATTTCCTCATTTCTCTCATCGACGATGGAACCCTAACGACCGTCAAAAGCATAACATAATAAAGATAGAGATTTTTACCTCAGTTTGATCTTCTCAGGATCGTTGACTGTCGCTTCCGAGTTGAGTTGGTCCAGTTGTTGCTCGGTCTCTCCCAACCAGTTCATTAGGTTGGTCCTGTGATCAAAATTTGTTTTTGTGAAACTTTTTTTTTTTTATCCACTACAAGCTAGCCCTTGACTGCGATCTCACCTGATGGTAAGTGATGATGCAGTCTAAGATGGTAGCGGGCTAACCCGTTAGGGGCATGGCAGTTATATTAAACCCATACCCCTTCGGTTTCTACACGGCATCGTACCGGAACGCTAAATCGCTTGGCGGCACGTCTTTGCCGGTAGGGTGGTAACTAGCCACGGCCGAAGCCTCCCACCAGGCCAGACCAGGGAAAATTCAGAAATTATAAATTTCCAAATTGACCCTGCCGGGGATCGAACCCGGGACCTCCGCACGTTAAGGCAACAGCGCTACACACTGCGCCACGGAGGTCGTCAAAAATAGATCCACCCTACTATTTCGAAAATATTATGAAGGTTAATAATATCGGTAAAACATACTTTTACAAGTTCTTTCAAGTGCAACGTCAATACAAGGTGACTGGCATTGTTTCACCTTAGATTACTTTAAATGTAAAGTAATCGCTTCTCTCGAAGAAACCCTTACGCAACGCGCATGGAAGCTCAAGTTGTAAACTCATGGAAAAATGATATAATTTATCAAACCATCAATAGTTAAACTGGTTATCAAATGGGATACTTACCACATATCGTTGAACTCCTTGGCCTCCTTGAGTCCATGGTCTAGAGCTCTAGTTCTCTCAGCGGCCTTGGAAACCACACGTTCCCAACGATGCTGTACGGAAACCAGCAAGTTCTTAATGAGGATGACATCCTGTTTCTGGCTGAAGTACTTGAGGTGGGTTCCCTTCTTGTCCAGTTGGAGCATGGTTTCCCGGTGAGTGGAGACCTCCTTTTGGAATGACTTGTGTTCTTCAACTTGAGCTGTTGAGATAAATTTTATTGGAATAGTTGTCCTATGTAGTTTCTTACGATGTAATTCTGTATGAATGGTCATGGTGTATCGTCATGTATTAAAAACGAGTTGCAAATTCTTGGTATTGACAAGGGCTCTAACATGACAAACCTTTCTCGTTTTTGGACCGAGTTGCATTCACATTGATGTATTATTTTCAAGTTGAATTTTCGGACACACTACTTGCAACAGTGAGGAGATGAATCTGTATAAGATTTAACGTGTGTTCTCCTCATTACTGTCAACTTGGGATCGATAATGATCAACATCAAAACCCTGTACCTAATATTGTAGAGCATAATATGTATGTCAATATTTGATTTGTCAACTTTACTTGAATTAGCGTGAAAATGAGGAGGCCTATGCCCGTTAATGGATAAACAAAGGCTTATAAGGAAAATATAAAGTTTTCTACTCACTGAGTAATGTCTCCATGACCCTCGAGACAGGTTTGGCGTTGGTAAGCGTTTTCTCCGCGCTAGTGAGCCAATCAACGAAGGCCTGTAGCGCGTCGTGGAACTCCGTAGCTTCTTTCAGAGCTATTTCTAATTTTATCTTCTTATCTGATGCCCTGGAGTACAAACATTTGATTTGTAAAGAGAGCATATTATATAAATACTTGGAAAAGTTGAGACTCGCACGTAAAGCGAATTAAAAAAGTATAATGCCACATTTCTACCTACTTACACCGCGAAAGTCTACGAACGCCGGTAACTAAAGAGCAAAACACACAGGGAGCGGGTGCGGGTCGGGCGCGGGTCGGGTCGGGTACGCGGCTGGTTGAATTCCTTGTATTTATATGGAAGACATCACACGGAACGCGGGCGCGGGTCGGTGGCGGGTGTCGCTGTCCCGTCTGACACCCGACCCGATCCGCGCGCGCTTCCTGTGTGTTTTGCCCTTAAACGTATAAATCGTAGCTTTGCAATGTTTTAATGTTATTTTTGTTGGACAGGCTTTTCAGGCTAGATGGTGTTAGTAAAATAGGTCCACATTCTTCGTTTGACACGGCCCGTCTATGTAAATTGAGGTCGTTGTCTACGTACAAATACTAAATTTATGGTAAAATTTACCTAGATGTCACGTTGTCCCATCGGGATTTCAAGTTTCTCAAATTGAGATGTAGCTGTGATGTTGGGTTGGGCTTCTCTTGTCTCTTGATGTATTCCTGGCCTTGCTGCAGCACAGCTTCCACCTTCGGTCTGTTTGCTTCTATCTCGTTGTATACCTCCTGTTACAAATAGCGCGATAATTTTGTACATTTTTGATAAGATTAAATTATGATTGTTGTTGATGATGATTTGTCACACCGATCTACAAGAAAACGATTGTGAAGTTTAAGGACAAGCAAACTCCAAGTAAGGGCCTATTATCTTTGAAAGTAGAAAGCCGAATCGCTTTATAATGCTCGTCAAGATTTTTTATGTATAAGTCCCATTAATTTTATACAGACATTGCTTTCATTTGTAAAGAAAAAACTCACCATGAATCTCTCAAGTTGTTCAGTTGCGGTCTCTGGCAGACCGCCCACTGGTTTGGATGCTGCGATCACACTGTCCACTTCCGACAACCAAGACAGTAGATCACCGATCTCAGCGTTGAAGCTGTCGACAAACATTGAACGTAATTTTTGTGCTGCGAATCACCCTACGTGGACATCCGATATAAGAAATAAGTTCAATTAAACACTAATTCTGTTTAAATCCATCGCTTGTACTAATATTCAAGCTCATTACCCTGACGCCTTGACGCACACACAAAACCAAACAGCAACATAAAGTACAGCGCGCCCTGCTTCTTTTTTTTTGTTGTATAGTTATTAAACAATCGGTGACTTCTGATGACTGCAATGTCAAAATAGGTAGATTTAAAATTGTTCAGAATGGCGCTATACTAAAAATGCCCTTGGCCCCACTAGGACGACATATGATTTCAACACAACACAAACTCAGTATAAAAGTTACTGAGACAGGAAAATTTGTTACTTATGGTTACATACCTCTGTGCCTCTCGCAAGGCATCTTCCAACTCAGCCTGTCTATCTCTGGCCTTCTGCTGCAATTCACGCCACTTTCTGTTCAATGTGGCCAACTTATCTGCCGTTTCTCCCGCTTCGTCTGATCCTGATTTTGAAGCAAATATTATAGCTTATACTTGACAGTTTATTTATATTTCTTATGATTCAGAACTATAAAGAAATGATTTATGGAAAATCACAATATCATGGAGGATTAAATGACATAAAAACATGATTTATACAGACGAATTAGAATAATACGAAAATGTTTTCAAGTGCAATGGCGTAATACAGACTTGAATTTCTTACTTCCTGAATAAGCCACCACACAACGTTACGATTATGTAGTCGAAGGTGTTTTGAAATATTGTTATTGGTTTTTTAATGAATATGGTGTATGGGACATCACAGTGATCACAAACAAAAGCTTTAAGCATTAGTGCTTACATAATGGTTTTTAGAGTGATAATTAATTTTAAGGCAAAAAAACCTTACAATTTTAGCCTAATCTTTATATGTCTTATAATATCATTAAAACCTTTTTTACAAGCTTTTATCGTCCACCATATTGAATTTAGTGTGACGTCATTTTTTTTAAATTCGTCTCAGCAAACCCTTTTAATTGATATTTGATGCCCATATCATGGCGGTTACTAGTCCGCCATCTTTGGAAGTCCATCATATTGGATTTAGAATGACGTCACTTAGCTAACCATGCTATCCAAATTAAACGTGTATGAAAAATTTCAGCCCCATCCATGGGTATAATAGTTTTAAATTCAGTTACAAGATTTGACCTAAACAAACACACAAACTTAAATAAAAGCTTGTAAAAAACTTATGGCCAAAGTTTTACATTACTATACATAGTATTCATTTTAATAATCATCTTAATGCTTTATTTATAACGACTAACCGAAAAAGTAGTTACAGAAAAAAGTAGCTACAACAAAGTATGGACGTTTGCTACGCTTTCCACTATCTTATTTTCTTACCAAATAAATAAATATAAAGTAGATGACAAATTAGGTATGTAGTAATGAGGAAGCACAGCGTGGCATGACATACCCGTACCCTGCTGCACAATCTGCGCTCCGGCCTCATTGAGCGTGTCGACGCTAGCTTGATGCGCCGCTATATCGTTGACGAGCACTTTCAGCTTCGCGAGCTCCACTTCCAGGATTTGAGGATCTCCAGCCACCTATATGGAAAGTTATGAGTTTAGCTTAGCTTGTCCAATGCGGGAAAGACATTCAAAAGTCTATTTCCAGCTTAAGTGGATGCTTCCGATAATCTAAGGACTATTTTTCGAGCACTGAGCCATCAAATCAAGCACTTGATTTTAAAAACAATCAATCAAAAATCTCGAGTTTGGTACAATGTCAAGAATGATAATTAACTACGTATTTAAGCCATAAGAGCTACACGATTATATATTTTGTATATGAAATAATTTTGATATCCAAAATACGTTGAAATGCTAAAATAGTTATTCTCCGAGATTTTTTAAAAAATTCCGCCACCTACTTAGCTCCTACAGAACTGCCGGAAAAAAATCAGCTTACTTACTTTTCACCTTTCATAATGTACCTAATAATTTCAGTTATTATTTGACACTAACCGGCGTAAGAGTATCAAGTGTGTCGCTGGTGTGTTTGATCCAGGCGAGTGTATCTCTCAACGCATGCTGCAACTGGCCAAGCCTCAATAAGGCTCGCTCTAATTGCTGTTGCCTTTCCACCATGCCGCGTAGCAGCGCCGCCCAGCGGGAGTTCACTTCGCTTAGCGGCAGCTTGATTGCCGCCGCTTGCTCTGACGAGGTGCGTTCCGTAAGCTCTGCCGCTTGCCTAGCAACGATATTTGCCATTATAGCTAGTGCGAATTAAGACACCAAGACAAGTCGTGGTTTACAATGCATGAAAATGTAAAATTGCCTAGAGTACAGGAACATATCGAAACGAATCAGTGCTAAATCCGTCTCAATCCCAATATACAGGTATGGTATATAACTGAAAGCGAATGATTAATGTCGACTTTTCGATTTGTTTCTGACAATTGTTTCAAACAACCGAAAATAATACAATAATTATGGAAAGACGAGCTCAGGAGTGACCCTATTCAAATGCTGACAAGCACAACTGTAAACTTTTCGCCATACTCTCGCTCCTACTAAAGTGAGCAGGGGGCTCAAAACAATGCGCCTGATAGCATTTACACGGGGTATTAAACAAACAGAGATTCGCTGCTAAACAAGAAAACATGCGATTTTGGGGGTTATTATAAAATAGTTCACTTAATTTCAGATTTATGTTGAGCTCGCAAATTAAATCATGGTTAATAAAGAAAAGCTTACATTGACACAAACAATACAAATTAAATAAAGACCATAATCAAGAGTTCCGACATAAATACTCGTCATAATCAAACTACATTTAGCATTAATATTATGCACAGCCAGAAAATATTATTTTAGGTAAAACTGTTTATCTGTCGGCACAAATATAGAACAAGACATCACTACATTTAACGACAACGAAACAAAAGCACACTCAAAATGTGTATTAATAAAATTCTTGCCTCGACAAACTTCTGCTCATCACGACGGCGCGGGGAGGGGCATAGAAAAACATATTAATATGGAGAATTAGTAACATTACTAAGTGACATGGAGAAAGGAGTTTATCAAAAGGGTCTAACACTTTCTAAATACATATTTGAACAACCCCCTGTAACTCCATAAGGTACAAGTGATCATTCTCAATGAAGGCTAAAAAAGTATAACATTGTAACTTTGTTCGATCAACTGATTATTTCATGTTTATTCTAGAGGTCAATAGGATCTCATAAATTTGTATGATCACTTTTAGCCTCCATATGAACGATAGTTCTCATCCATCACCATCCTGTTATTTTTGGACGTGGACACTATGCGATAATGCGACCTTATCAACAATTCTTGTAACTATTGAATTGGTTGAATAATTGACTATTAACAAACTTTTCTATATTATATTATTTTTAAATAAAGTATAAAATGTTATCGACGTATTTACACATTCTATACGCAATATCTTACCTATTGAGAGCTTCAACCTTCACCATATGCGGATCCACCTCCTGCTTGAAGGCAGCTAGTTGCGAGATCTGGCGTTTGACCGCGTCAATGTCGGAGCCCAGAGGACCCATTCGCGAGAACTTTTCTTCGGCTTTGTCAAGGAATGCTAGCAGATTCTAGAAGAGCAAAAAATAATCTTTAAATAATGTACCATATAACGCCTTTGCAGTATGATTTCCATTAATGGACTATATGCAGTGCAAGTTAACGTAATAAGTAATGGCTTAACCAGGAGTAACACATCACACGCAGTACATCGTGGATTTTATAAATACATTATCGGATACTTTATCTATGGCCAATTAAATATATCAGGTAGAGCAACGATCAGGTCAAAGTTTGGAAAAAAACTTTCATTCATCCCGTCCTATTGCGATGTTTATATCGTCGCTCCAGCGATCACCTTAGACAACCCCGAGTCAAATGGAAAATATATTAATAAAATTTTAATGTTAGTGCTAATTTTAATGATCCCTTACCTGGAGCGTGTCATGGAACTCCATAGCTTTCTCCATAGCATCGATGAGGTTCTCTTCTCTCCTCGCGTAGAGCGCTGTGATGTTGTCCCAAGCGCTATCGAGGTCTTCCATGTGCTTCTTGACTTCAGGCTTCTCTGGTTCTCCGCATATGGACATGAGGGTTGAACCCGTTTTGCGAGCTTTCTCCACCTGATAAAAAAAAGGTGTTTTAGAAAAAAATACAGGAAAATTGCTGCTGCTATACTAGGGATATCTTTTATGGGCCTAAATATTTGTCATTTGTTGTGGCACACATGATGTGGACTAATGGACACTAAAACTACGGTGTCGTGGTCTGTCATGAAGACATGCATAATATGGCACTCTACCGCATTGACGCTCGAGAATAAAGGGATACTCTAATTGGTCGTTCTTCAAGAGTGCTGTGCAGCTTTGTTTGATAAGTTTTCAGTGTTGTACGTGTACTCTTCAGCTGATCCCAGAAGATCCGTACACCGTATAACCTGCTATCAAGCGATTGTCTACTTTTTACCTTCCTTTTATGTCCACTTTGTACCGTCCTTTTATGTACCTTCGCTATAAAGTCAGCTGTAGAGTCATCGGAAGTAGGGGTATGGGTTTAATATAACTGCCATGCCCCTAACAGGTTAGCCCGCTACCATCTTAGACTGCATCATCACTTACCATCAGGTGAGATCGCAGTCAAGGGCTAACTTGTAGTGGAATTAAAAAAATAAATTTAAAAAAAGAGGAGTAGAGACAGTGCTTACCTCAGGCTTGGTGTGGTCGATCTCGTGGCGGATCTCCTGCAGGGCGACTTGCTGCGCCTGTATGGCGGAGGGCTGCGCGGCGGGCGGCGGCTGCGCAGCCAACGCGTCGGCCAGCTCGCTCAGCGCGGCCATCACTGTCTCTAGCTGCTGCCAGAACTTGCGCGCCACTTCCAACGCGCTGTCGAGCGATTGCCCGCGTTCGCCGGACGCCTTCTGTACTTCGGCCCATAGCCTGTAAAAGTGCGCGTGTTATTTCTAAAATTTTATCAATTCTAAGAGACATTTCCCAAAATCGTGTACGTAGCATCGGATTTACGTATTTCTGTATTGATATAATTAGTGAGTGACCCCGGAAAATTAAAGCAAAGGGTTCGCACGATGAAACGACGACGGTAAAATATACAGTGCAACTTATTGCAACGCGACGTAAAACAGAAACAAAATAGGAGCTACAACAACACTGGTTAAAACCTCTATGCTTTATGACAATTAATTATAGATTTTGAATTACGATTATTCTAATTGTATGGCTTTTAAATTTAAAAAAATTTAGGCCAAGTTACTCACTTAATAATATTATAGTCTTAAAACCGGTGAATTTTATGGTCTACACTCTACAGAATCAAAAGCTTTCGTAAAAAATTTAATTAGCCAATCTACAAACTTGTCCAATTCTTGCTGTTGTATTAATAGATGCTGAAAACACAATCATCTAGCAAAGAAACTTACTTGTTAAGCTTATCCAGCTTGTTGCGAATGTCCCTTACAGCCGGGTCACTCTTGTTGGCTTTCGCCATTACATCACTAGCAGCACGTTGGACTGCGTGGTACGCTTCCTGTCTCTTGTCTAGGTCTTCGATTAGAGCGTTATTTTCTTCGATTTGGTCTCTGTGGACAAGATTATTGATTTTATGTTGTAATCCCTATTTCTGACAAGGAATTTAAGGTATATCACTTGATTCTTTAATCCAAAGACAAAGAAAGTCTATAGACTGCTAGATACTACCCATTTCAGACGCACAAGAGAGGAATACATATTCATTCATTATGTGTTCGAAAAAATGAGATAGAACTGCATGATTTTCCCCTTTGTTGTCCCTTATCGCGTGCCGCCTAATTGTAAGGAGAGCTCGAACTCGGAACTAAACAAACCCTACTAAAGGGCCCTACATCATATTGAAAGCACTTTATTTACCATCCCTTTCAGTGACAGAGTTCTAAGAGGATTGTTATTCTACGCTTAATCATTCTTTTTACCTGTAATGACTTTTGTATAACCCATAAAAACTTTATTTTATCATGAATTATTTCCTACGTCTTTTTAAATTAATTATCCATGAATATTCACTACATTAATAACTGCTACTCACTGTATCTTATGTGGATGCGCGGAGACAGGCTCGGCGCGTTGCAACTGGTCCGCGGCTCCGGAGAGCGCACGCACCATGCCTTCTAACCTCTCCGCAAATACAGACGAGTCTTGTAGTGCCTGTATAGAATACAAACGTAAATTAGGCTAAAAGACCTTATATCAAATAATTGATTGTTTATATAAACATAAAACCAATTGCATTAAATTAAATCTTAGAATTTTCTATGATCAGAATAACACTGCAAACAGTCTACAGCTAACAGGGCTAGCTTGTAATGGATTTAAAAAAAAATCAATGCATGTACGGTTTCGTGTAGAACTAATTAGGGGTATGTTCTGATATACACGGCGAGCACTGTAAGGTGTGACGTCAATTTAGTATACTGCAATGCCGTTCCTTTATATAGTTAGCTATACTAGTTACTGTTTAAAACGGAACGCAGTGCAGCTGTTGATCACGTGATCAAAGCACTGAGAGCAAACCTTACCGCGAAAACGCTAGTGTTCACAGTACAAAAATGGCGACGATTTATGACGTCATATATTTCCCTAGGATACTGCGGCAGTATACTGTCAGTCCATAACGGAACGAATTTCTCCCCAGTAAGAGCACTGAGCGAGCACCTCGCAATGTATATCGGAACATACCCTAGATAAAGGCATCAACCAACTGAATCAATTGAGGTTCCGTTGCATGACAAGCGGTTCAAGTTACGTTACGGTTACCGTAAAATGTAGGGGGTTTTCAACGTTTAAACTTTGAGTTTAGTAACTTTAACGGCCTGTCATGCATCAATACCTAAAACGAGACTTACACAGTTAGATTTCATATAGTTAATGACAAATATTTGTTAAAAGCGTTTTTTCTTGATCAGCATGTTTTAAGGACAAAATGTGAAATCAAAAATATACAAAGAAACGAATGTCCATTACCTGCTCGAGCTCTAGCTGTCTCTGTCTAAGCTCGGCTCTGAGCGCGTTGTATCTATCGCAGTCGTTTTCTACAACGTCTTGAATTTTGGCGGCATCCTCTTCACCGCACAGTTTGGAAAGTGCTTCTCCGGTCTTTATCAACTTGTCTACGAGTGGTTTGTGACTGGCAATGGACTGTTGCAGCATCTGGAGGCAATTTTTTTTAATAAAATCCATACTAATATTATGAATGCGAAAGTTTTGCTGTCTGTCTGGCTGCTCATGGCCCATCTGTTCACCTAATTTAAACGAGTGATAGGTTACATCTCAGGGAAAGACATCGCCGTTTTTATACTCGAAAATTAAGTAAAGAGTTCTGGTGGTAATCAAACATTAATATGTATGTATGTATGTATATAATTTATTGTACACCACGCATATACAAAAACAACATTAAACTACACGGACGAATTGGCGGGCTACATCTAGTATTAAGATATTCTGAGAGCTTTTTAAGATTTTAAGATGTTTTGAAATATTCAAGGGCTCCATTTCTCAATATACAAGAGAGAGGAAATCTTTACTCAGCAGTAGTATATTAAAGGTATGATAGATGCATAATTACCTCGTTCTTATCCTGTTGCTGCGCGATATGGTCGGGACGTAAAGCGGGCAACGCCAAAGCGCCTACCGCCTTCTCCATCTCATCCAACCATGCGCATAATCTGTGTAACAAAAAGAAAATCATTTAATTATAATGACAATTATAATTCATCAATTGCATTTTTTAGGGAGTGTGGAGAAAATAAATAAATATATGCATCTGTTATTATATAAAGACTAGACATACGTCATTGTCGGATCACGAAAATTCTTTTTAAGACAGTTTTTGAAATAAATCTTACTTTTGGGTTAAAGAATCTCGAAGGATATCAAGTACAGAGGTTTGTTTTACCATTTAAATAAACGTTACGATTTAAAAATTACTCTAAACCTTTTACTATGCCAATCACATGGCACGCTAAAACTTTTCCATGCATTGTGTTAGTTTGGCACTACGAAAAGCATAAAACAATAGCAGAAGAAAATATTTCGAGAGACTTACCCATTGTGCGTGTCAGCAAAGTGCTCAGCCAATGGCAGAGCTTGTTCTAAAGCCGCTAACCGCGCTGCACTGAGCTGCCCCACCTCCTCCATCATCTCTTTCAATTCCTCGCTTCTCTCACGAATGATTGCCGCTTCGTCAGAAGACTGGCACTCACGCAGGACCTAGGTATGGGTGAATGAATTAATTTTGTAAAACTTTATATCATTAACTTCATAATTTCAACTAATTATAACAACACACTACTGAGCATGAGTCTCCTATCAGAATGAAAAGGCTTTGTAGGCTAGATCTCAATAGGAGTCTCATGCTGAGATCTATAGAGCGAACTTTGACTTTGCTTAGACTTAAGACATGGTTAAAACGAGACAGAATTATGTTACTCACATAAGTCCATCTCGTTTAAACTTAAAGTAAAGTCTGAGCTAAGTCTTAAAGTACGCTCTATAGATTTCAGCATCAGTTTTAGAGGCCAAAAGGCTTTGATTGCTACAAAAATAACAAAATCCTAAATCGTGTATTACAGTAGTATAGTATGTTCACAAAATATTGGGTTATGTATGTGTAATATCTTCTAGATAAATCTGAAAATAAATAAATACTTAATTCATAAGGCTAAGCTGGAAATAAAATCTCGTAATGAAATACAGAAATTCATATGAACCACAGGTAAATACCTTCTTGGCTTGGCTGAGCAAATCCCTGGCGCGCACTCGTGAAGCGGCGACGTCGTCACAGAGCGGTCGTATCTCAGCGAGCTGAGCGCGGAGCATGGAGGCTTCGCACGCGGGTGGCTCGGCCGCGCGGAGCTGAGCATCAGCTGCTCTGAGCCATTCCACTAGTTCTTCCATATCGCCGACTACTTCGAGCGAACGCTGTGAACAAGTTACGTGTTACTAGCTAATGCCCGCGACCTCGTTCGCGTGGATTTAAGTTATTCGGTTCGCGCAGGAACTCTTTAGTTTTCCGGTATAAAAAGAGACTATAATCTATCTCTGTGAAAAATTTCGTCCAGATCCGTTCAGCCATTGCGGAGTGATTGAGTAACAAACATCCATCCATACATCCATCCATCCAAATTTTCGCATTTATAATATTAGCAATTGTTACGAAGAAAAATGTCTGTATTTAAAATGACCACCTAACAGAAAAGCTGCTTTGAGACCGCCATGTTTTAAATTAAGAAGTAGCTATTGATGTCATAGATTTTAAGGTCTAGTTTTTACTTCATAGTTTCTACCTTCAACTAAATCTTAAAGCCAATAAATTCTAACATAACTTATTTATTTTTAATTTACGCATTAAGCCTCTCACAGTGCGATGCGGATCGTCTCCGCGGAGCATCCGCGACGACGACGTGTCATTGGAGCAATTCATTGTCATGTCATGAATTAGGTGACAGTTATTTCTTAGGGTTGGCAGAGATTTTTGAGATCCTGAGAGGATTAATCTCGTTCTAGTTGTCCAGTGACCTTGAAAATTTCTCCGGTTTTATTAAAAATCAGTATACCTTCTTGCTTAGCAGCAATCTTTCCGCCTTGCGTTGTATTTGTTCGGCAATTGTGTCGAAGCGTCTGTTGTCTCGCGTGACCATTCCTTCTACGTGCGTCGCGCCCTCTCCCGGTGATATCTGATGGACACAAAAATGCAAATTCGTACTCAGCTAGATAGATGATAGAACTATGACAATATAGTTACTTTAGAGTAAAAAGACAATAATAGTGAGAGTGGTGTCGTCTTCTTGTGAAATCAATCAGTTGATTATGCTGATTTGCAATGTTAACTGAATGAGTGCCGTCTTGTAAGAAACCCTATCCTCCAAGTCTTAAGCGGTTCATCCGGATATTATCACTAGCATTGTTAACCAAACAAAAAATCTACTGAAAATGAACTATTCGCTAATTCTAAGCTTATTGCAAAAATCAAATTCGTAGAACGTAAAATCCGTACAAAAAATAAGCTACCATGGTTGAAAATACCAGGCACAAGCTAAGATGTAGGAGAGAAAATCTCACCTGGCATAGTTGTGGCCCAACTTGGTTGATATTATCCAGCAATGGTCTGAATTCCTGCAACTCTGCCTCCAGTCTCAATATGTCCTCTTCACGTGGTTCCACAGACTGCAGACATGTTTCTGCGCTCGACATCCATTCCGTTAACCTGGCAGGAAAATGCAGAATATTAAGATTCAATAAATAAATAAATAAAACATTCAATAGTGTGTTCTATTACGATTTTTTTTACATCTCGGTAGCATCCATACTAATATGCGAAAGTGTGTCTGTCTGTCGGTCTGCCTGTCTATCTGTCTCTGCTACTCTTTAACGGCCCATCTTTTTAACCGATTTTGAAAAATTAGGTACAGGGATAGGTTGTATCCCGGGGAAGGACCAGGCTAGGCTACTATTTATCCTGGATGAATAAGGAGTTCCTTCGCGAATCTAAAAAACTTAATCTGTGCGGACGAAGTCGCGGGCATAATCTAGTTTAGATATAATTATTTATCTAAGTTATATCATAAGTGAGATCAAAACTGCATAAGAACTCGTTGCGAAAATCAAGCAAAACCTCATCCTTTTATAACTTCTTTCCACGAAAAGTACACATAAGGATAGTTTCTCATCCGGAAGGTCTTTGGTAGCTTATTAAATTCCTAATCGGTTTCTATTCAGCTTAGTACCAGAAATCAAGCGAAACCTCATCTTTCTATAACTTCTTTCGCCGAAAAGCACCCATAAGGATAGAACCTCACCCGGCAGGTCTTTGGTAGCCTTTGGTGGTATTAATTCCCTAATCGGTTTCTATGCAGCTTACTACCAGAAATATACTCACTTTGTATGACTGTCGTATAACTGCTGTACCAGCGGCAGAGTCTCGGAGGCAATCCTCAACAAGTCGGCGCCTCGAGAGGTAAGCTCGTTGTATCTCCTTTGCAACGCGTCTAGTTTGTCCTTCAGTTGCAGAGCCTCGTCACCAGAGATGTGCTTCATAAGTTCTAGACCGGACTCCACTGTGCTGTCTACCGCTTCTTGTTTGGAGGCAATCTCTTCGGTTTTTTCCTATTGGAAAATGAGTAATTTAAATGCAGTACATATACCTAGACAGTGTTTGATTCAAATTTTGAGGAATACAGTTGTGAAGTAGATACAATGCCTCTTAGGACTGTTAGTATTTTGGATTCGGACCGTACCAGTGCTTAACAGCCCTTAGGAATACACCATTTGAGATAAATAGGTAATTTAAACGGAAATGTCAACATATACAAAATACTCAATATTATTGGACGATTAATTATTATTGGACCTCTAAAAATCTCAAAGCCCTTAAAGATACTTACAGCCAGTTCGTCCATCTGTCTTAGCAACTTCTCCATGTGGACTGGTAGGATCTTCCTCTTGGCCAAGTATTGCTCCATGCCATCCATCCAGGCGGACAGGTCTTGGTATGTCAGCACCAAGTGGCGCAGACCTTTGCGCGAGTTGTCTAGAAGCTCGCCGATGTTGAGACTGTGGTCTACTAGTGTTTGGTATCTAGAGAGAAATTATTCAAAGTAAGAAATCTTAAAGTCGAACAAATACTAACTATAGTCAAGTATCAATCAGAAATTTATCTGAAAATTATGACACTTAATCCCTTCGAGCGAGAGAGAGACAGAGTGTGTGAAAAACTTTGCACATTTCCCTTATAACCCCAAAAATTAAAAATTGAGGTTTGACCGATAACAAGGTGCAAAACAGGTGGGCGGTACTCATAAGAGCCTAAGTTCGGAGTTTGCCACAAGTAAAATAAATAACCATTTGTGAAAGAAAACGGGATTTATTTTTCATTTTGTTGAAATCCTTCTCAATCCGTTTTCCTAATCTTATGGTTGCCTGGAAGAAATCGCTATTTAGCGATAATGCCGCCTTTTGTACCTATCCTTTTTCTTTATTTTATTTAATGTCTTATTGTTTTTGTTTTTCTTGTCTGGTGCAACTAAAGATTATGATAATAATAATAACTTTAGCTTTATAGTTGTTATGTTTGATATAGTTATTAATGTACCTGTCCGTCGCGGCTTGAAGACGGTCGGCAAGCGTGGTAGCTTCATCGTCTCCGACAAGACTCATGAGCTGAGACGCCGTCTCCGTCAGTTGTTTGAACGGCGGTTGCTTGGTTAGCACGTCATCATGGAGGAGCTAAAAAAAATCAAGGAATATCGATCCAGCAAGGAAGAAATTGATCATTTCTCTAAAGCATAGCAGTATGAAAGATATTGAGTGTGATGATCGAAAATCTAAATCACCTCAAATTGGCTGACATTCTCTGAATATTGGATTATACATACGGAAAAAGAAATCACAACTTTTATGCAAAGAGGGCGGTTCATATTTCTCCGCGAGCTTTTATCTCATCAGTTTATTTAAGGGACGCCTATTAACTGTCTAGAAAGTTCTAAAATCAGCGGTGAGGATAGCAATTAAATTTTAAAGTAAACGAAGGTAATACAATACCTTGTGCTCTCGGATCTTCTGCTGGATCTTTTCCTCATCAGTAGGCACCAGCTCCAACGTTTTCAGCTTGCGTTCCGTCACTCCCAACCACTCAACGAGCGGTTGCAATTGTTCTTGGAACAGTTTAGCCACCTTCATGGCCTGTTCCAGATCGAGCATCCTCTGTTGTGCTCCTTGCGTCAACCCATCGAATCTCTGCATCAGGCCCTTTAGTTGTTTTTCTATAACTTTTCTTTCAGCGCTGTCGCAACCGGCGGCGACTTCGTTGCCCATCGCGAATAGGGACGACATAGAGTTTTGGCGGTCCATTAACATCTTCTTGAGGAACTGTGACACAAATATCGAGGAAATAAATAACGATATTATACTTAAGAAAATTGAAAATGTGAGAATCTCACCTGAAGAGGGAGACACTAACCTTTTGTTCTTGTAGTTGTGCCTTTACCACCTTATAATCTGCGGAAGGTGGTTTTTGGTTGTTGACCATGTCTTCAGTGTCCGCCAGCCATTTCTCGAGTCCCGCCAATGCTTCAGCGAATTTGCCCGATTGGAGCAGCCCTACGTCCAGGCGACGTTCACGTTCGTTCATCTGTAGAAAAAAGTGTAATTAGATTTCCTCGTCTTTTAAATGTAAGTTTTATTGTCCGTTGGTTGAATTCATGGCTAATAAATATTGATTGAGATGCACTAAGACGTACATTTGCGTGCTTATTTTTAAGAAAAATCGTCTTTTAAGAAACTTTATTCAAATCTAAAGTTCATTTCCCTAGATGTGATTTTAAAAGGCTTACCTTTTCCTTAAGAGCATTCCACCGGTCGTTCATCTTTTCTAGATCTTTCTCCAACTGTTGAGTGGAGACACCTTGTAGCGCGGACCGCACAAGTCCTTGACCGATCTTGTTGCAATGGGAGACGTTCACGCCCAAAGGTTCAAGTGTCCTTTGTTTCAAGTCCGCGAAGTCCTTCTGTTGGACGCGAATTTGTTCCACCTCGGACGACACTGGCTTCAAGCTTCTCACTTGTTCAGAAGCCTGATTGAAGAAAAAGAAAACCTCTTAGTATTTATTGGCCTTATCTCAAGATAATATTGAAGATAAAAGGTAGGAAACGTTTTCAAGATTTTTATTAATATTTACCATGCCTATTTTATTAAATTGCCTGGGTCGAGTCCAACGGGCCATAAAAAACTAAATTACTTTTACTAAGCGAGAGATTAATAACGAAGATCTTGAAAGCATAATCCAGAACATTCATTGTGCAGTTGATATTCTACATAACTATGTAGAATATCAAATTTTTACTCATGGATGGACTCAAGGAACTCCTTGAGTTCATCCATGAGTAAAAATTCTCATTAATTAAAAAAATAAAAAGGGATAAGCAATGAGGGATACTCAGTCGAGGGAGAGTGAAAATTAAATTGGGTTACCTCATCCACATCGTCCATGACGGAGTCATAAGCCTTATAGAAGGCCTCCAGCTTGCTAAGCGTATCGTCGAGGTCTTGTTCTTTGGAGCGCGCCCGTTCGTCCAATTTGGCCAACTGTTTGCGGATACCTTCCACCTGTACAAAATAAATTATTAATATTTACAAAATATATTAAACCAGACGATGCTCGCGACTTTGTTCGCGTGGATTAGTTTTTGATTCCCGCGGGAACTCCATAATATTCCAGGATAAAAAGACAGAGAGACAGATAGACAAAAAGAAAGTTACACTTTCGCATTTATAATATTGATATGGATTTAAAAGGAGTAATCAGTCATCTGTAAAAATGGCAGAATATGTGTGTACCTTTCATAAAAACAAAAACATGTTAAACTATAAGATAAGACTGTTTAATTACATAATTATACGCATTGCTTAGGTTAGTTAAAATACTAACCTGATCTCTGGCCTTTGATGAATCTGCGAAGCCACTATCGACCAAATTCTCCGCAGCTCTCTCAGAGTCCGCAACCAGGTCGTCAGCTTTTTCTAATCTCTTGTAGAAACGTCCCAAGTCGTCTAATTGTGCCTTGACTGTCTTGATTTCGCGTCCAGGCGCCTTCATACTTTCCAGTTCTTTTTCTAAGTCCGTAAGATCGTGGGATACACCTTTCACTTTTTCCTGTACACAAGAGTTTGAAGTTAAGCACCAATTGTTAAACCCGTCTCGATATTTAAGCCAATAAAATATATTCTAAACGTGTTTTAGCACACAAGAGAATTAATTTCACAAGAGAATTATCATGTTTTTCCTTGAATATAGTAATTTGTCACTCAAAATTTTTGGAGATTCCTTGTTTAGTAAAATTGCGACAGTTTTCAGGGTGGATAGAAATACTGTATGGCCGCACTAACAATGAAGTGAAACAACATTAATCATAAAACAAGATTATAGATTAACTAATTAGCACAAACTGATCCTCAAAAGTTCCCACGTGTTATCGTCATTAGTCCAAGATATTATCTACCTTGACCCATTGAAAGTAGCACAATTTAATTATACGCCGCGGTTCACCTGCATGAACCTTGGGTCAAACCACATCTCAGACTCTAATCTGAACACTCTGATTTTGTTACTACAAAAAAACGATTTCTAAATTTTGTATAGGAAATCTGTCTAGTTTAAAAAAAAAACAGGCGTCCAACGCTAGTTTAAACTGTGGTTTAAAATGTGATCTCATTGCAATTGAATCAGTAACAAATAAACCACCAATTATTGATAATATTATAATAAATAAAAAAATTGCCATTCATAAGGACTGCCGATAGACGTGAAGATGAATATTTAATATTTGTAATATTTTTTTTTTCTAATGAAAAGAAAAATTAATAAAAAAATTAAAATATCAACCTTAAAACTAAGGCTTAATGCCTTAGTTTTAAGGTTGATATTTTAATTTTAATTACGAATGTAGTATAATTATGCTTAAGACCTTTTGTCTTCGTAACAACGCGAATGTCGGTGTTCGTGAGCATGTCGCTGTTCTCGAGCATGTCGGTCACGCGAATCCACATTTTTAGCCCCTACCAAAAAGTGCTCAACGCGGCTAAAGAACCTTCACTTCAAAAATTTCTCACCTGGAATTGCGAGAACGCAGCGGCTGCTCCAGCTAATCTTTCCCTGGCGTCTTCGGTCTTGGCTTCCAGATCTTGTAGGCGTTCGGCCAGCGCTCTGGCTGTTTCCTCTAATACCGGTCTAGCCCGATTGCCCGCTTCAGGTCCACCGAACTCGATTGCGAGAGCTACGATATCGTCGGCTGCTATGTTGACGCTCTAAAGGAAAAATTGATCACGTTTATTTAACGGTTAACTTGCACTTGACAATTCTTGCCTGGACGGTATTAAACTTATTCATGGCCGAAAACACGGACGCCGGAAGGACGCTCAAAGCTCTAACAATACATATTAGGAGGCTACCAACTGTTAGTTCAGTAACATTATGCCGATATATGATTTTAGTAAACAGTGGGTTTTTGCTACGTTTTTTGGGCCAGAAACAATTTCGCATAACATATAGTCTTTAAAGCAGATGTTTAAAACTAGCAACTAGCCTCAACTTGTTTCTATATAAGTATAATACGATCGGTATAATAGTAGACTAGATTTAGCTAAGTCAATCTAATTTAGTTTAAAGAACTTGTAAAACACCCACAATAAAAATTCATTTAAACTGTGAAAGGTGAATTTAGGTTTTGGTTTGCGGCTCTCGTACGATGAAACTATTGATTTTACAAGAAAAAGGTTACTACATAAACTGTAGTAAATTTTCTATATTTTAGTTTATTACATGACTATTTTCATCGTAAAATTAGTCGGAAAGGAGTTATTGTCAAAAAACTGCTTTTGGGCGCCATTTTTCCATAAAGGCGGCGCGAGCGGCAAAGATATGAGGTGACAAAGTGAAAATTTGGAAAGAGCACGTCGAAATCAATAAAATACACCAATTTTCAAAACTCCCGAGAAACTTTTCGGGTAATCCCCTTTTTGAGTACTAAATTACTGGGTTAGTATGATTCTTGCTACTAACCTGCAATGGTGCTCTCAAAGCATGCACGTGGTCAATCAATCGAGCGACTGCCTCCCTGGCTGCCGCCGGCGGCGCGACCAGTGCGGCTTCTAGCTTCTCTTCGCATCTGGTCAGTGGAGCTTCAACAGCGCGGACCTTCTCGAGGAATTCCCCGAGTTTTCGCGCTGTGGACTCTAGGTATTCCACTTGCTGGAGCACTTCTGTACCAAGACACATATAATTTGTTGAAAATTATTGAAATTGAGGTGAATAATATTAAAAAAAAATTGCCAATAGAAGTTAAAACGAATAAAAAAAATATTTTAATTTATTTTTGTGATAAAAAAAAATTGAAATATAAACCTAGTGTTACTAAGGCATTAAAGTTTAATTTCGAATGTAGTATATTTATATGTAAGACCTTTTGTCTTCGTAACAACGCGAGCATGTCGCTGTTCGCGAGCATGTCGGTCACGCGAATCCACAAGTTTACCCCCTACCAAAAAGTGCCCAACGCGGCTATAAGTTTTCACTTCAATAAGACTAAAATCGCGGTTTTATGGTGACACATCGTTTAAATTAAAGTGACAGGCACCAAAGTGTGATAAGACATCACAGACAATAAATTCTTATAAAACTCCGGAAGGTTAACCGCTATTAAACAAGAAAGAAGTACTAACCGTTGTTTATTCTGTCCCATCTCTCCTTCATGTAATCCAGTTGTTTTCTAACGATCTCTTGGTCGACATCGCATGCGGAGATGAAGGTTTCACCGAGCGTCCTGTTGTTTTCGTACTCTCCAGACCTGATTAAATAAAATAATTTTGGAAATACGGGATAAGTGTCCTTGAGATTTTGTTCGTAAAAAGTAAAGCTAAAAAAATTACGTACGAACTGCGCAAATTTTGGTACGATCGGTCCAATGTTTTAAGCATAATGTGCTAAACTAAATTTAATTTTATTTGTATGTGGTAAAACCAAAGTTTAAAGAGAAAAAAATATTTTTTTGAATTTATTTTCTTCTACAGAGCAAGATTTTAGAAATACTAATAGTAATGGCGAAGGCTCACCTCTTCCAAACATCGTTTCTGATCTGCTGCAATTCTCGAAGTTGTTTCTCCACGTCTTTCTTAGTGAACGCCACCGGTGGTAGTTTTGTCAACCTGTCTTCAGCATCGGACAGCCATGGAAGGAAGGACTCTTGTGCTTTGTTGTATTTGCGGCAGTGTTCCTAAGTAAGTAATGAACACTCTCTTATAAAATTGTGAAAGTTTAAAAGCCTCCAAAAATATTCACGTCAGTAGTTTTGATCTAAATATCAAAAATAGTTAATTCAATCTAACCATAACAATTTATTCACAATTAATGTTTTCTCACCATAGCAGTCTGCAATCTTGTTTGCCTATCGACTGTCTCTCTCTTGAGTTTGTCCCATTGTGTCTGAATCCTGTCTAGGTCCTTACGTAGGCCACTATACGCTGGTTTCTTTTCCATCTCTCGACCTGGATATAATTCAGAGTTGGAATTTTTAAAGTTATAATTAGGCAAGCATTCAAGGACCTCGAAATATATTTATATTGGGGGGATTCATGGAATAAATTTTAAAAACATTCATGCACTATTTACACAGTTCAATCGGATATTCACTATTGTAAACCCCATATTGCTTAAAAACACTTTAAATTATTAAAGGTATTTATAAATAAATAAATAAAAGTTTATTGACCAACACAAGCTTAAACTTATACAAATTAATTACTTAAATTAAAGTACCTACAGTATAGTGTGCATATTTGTGCTTAAACTATGTGCAGGCAATTGGCCACCTCCTCAGCCTAGTATATACCTACCTAACACACCGCAACGCTGATTTTCAAGAGGGGCCGAAATGCCAAGACGTCACGGACTATTTTGAGAAAAGGCAGGCTTCTTAGCCATGCAATTGGCTTTCTGAACCAGACATGCTTATACTTAGAAAGAAAACTTTCTTGGAATAACTATTATACACTTGTATTACAACTATTCACCATACAAACCTTTGTCAAGCAGCATGATGATTTCATGTTCGCGCTGCGTAAGGTCTCGGTATAGCGGCTCATGTTTGGCCAACTGTTGTTGTAGTTTGTTCTTATCAGCGGACACCTGCAGTCTTCCTGGTAGCGCTGTCAGTTCTGATTGCAACCAGCCGAGAGTACGCGATACACTCTCTTCGAGGTTACGGCCGTCCCTATGAAAAATACGATTAATAAGACGGTCATACGCGCGTACACAATGACACATGGCTAAATACTATTTAGATAACATCTATCCGAGTTTGCGATAAAACCTGTTATTTAGAAATTTCATCGTCCATTAGAGGTACGATAAACAGTTCATTCTTATCTGACAAGATAGATTGTAAAGATATGCAGATTACTTATGGTTGGTTTTATACAGACGTAAAATAAAAGACTTTTCCCGCCTTTTATTGAATCTTGCCCGTCAAGTTAAGTATGGAGACTTTTGTTTAACAAATTTCCATTCCAAACTGACACTGTCTTGTAGTCACGCAGATATGAGACAGTGAGAGATAATAATAAAGTAGGACAGTATAACATGTTCATAATACACAAAAATGCTTTGTATTAATGCGTAACTGCCCTTTTGTACTTTAAATATGAGATCTTCTAGGCTATCCATAACAAGATATTACATTACATTTTATCAATATGTGTTAAAATAGACCATAGCAACTTTTTCGTATAAAGAATTTTCAGTAGTTTGATCAAACAAATACGGGACATAACCATATGATTAAAGGTAGAAGTGAATTGGTAACGCATAACGCTGCGCAAAAACGGGCACATAATGTTATGAACGGCTTTCTCATCTGCGTTCAAGGAACACACGAAATGTAGCGTACATAATTCACACTTCACGCATTTACAGGTGCGTATCAAAGATCAAAGTTAAAGAGTTAAAGTTAAGTTCAAAGTTAATGTAAAACGAAAACTCATTGAAAAATCTTATTACCATGTAAAGGATTAATTAAAGGACAAGGAAGCTTGGCAATAATTTGCTCTAATGGCTCTGATAGTTCCTTAGTTAAGATGAGTTTGTGAGATGGTGATAATGAAAAAAAAACCCGGCTGAGTTTGTTGTGGGCTCTTTTCAGACCAGGGCGCGTTTGGAACCTTCGTAGCTTTAGTTTTAAGATACCGTAACTAAGTATCACCATACCAAACTAATATTATAAAGAGGTAAAGTTTGTGACGTTGTAGGGGGTAATCTCTGGATCTACTGAACCGATTTTGAAAATTCTGGTACCAATAGAAAGCGAAATTATTTGTGAGTGTCATGCTATATATTAACCCGATAAATTAGGGAGTTCCCGTGGGAATTAAAAAAAAATTTTAGTAGTAAGTAATGAACGTCAATATGTGTACCTACAGTGTACCTAAATTGAATAAATGATTGATTGATTGATTGATTGATCCCTACTACTACTAAACTACTAAACTACTTACTTGAGGGCAGCTTCAATCTCCGCCTTCTTATGATCAAGCTTCCGTTGTAGAGCGTCATATTGCCTGGCCGCTGCAGCCAATTTGCCCTGTATGTCCTGTCTAGCTCCAGCATCCGCTAACACATCGGCCAGAGCCGCACCGGCCGCTTCCAAGTCCGCGAGAAGAGGACGTTGGCCTTCTAGTTGCCTTTCCAGGTTCTGTTATAAATAATGGTGGAATTTAGGACGCATATTGAGCTAATCACACGTCATTATCTGGGCATACAGTACCTCTATTATAAAAAAACTTGCTGAATTTATGGTAATGAATTTTGGCCACTAGCAGAAGAGTGAATTATTTTTAACCGACTTCCAAAACAGGAGGAGGTTCTCAATTCGGCGCGTATTTTTTTTACGTAATAAGTAGGCTGATGACGTTATTCACATTTTATGTACCATTTAATAATCATTAGCTTTTTTTAAAGGTAGACGAATCGCTTTTGGAAGAATTTTACCGATATTGAAAAGTGAAAAGTGAAAAGGGTACACTTGCGGTGGTGTACGCTTTTATTGAAAATGTGGCGAAAAATAAAATCGCAAGGAACTGACTTCCAGAATAGCGAGACAAGTTATCCAACCTACCTCGACTTCCCGCAATTGGTCGGCGGGTTCCCGTTGTGCCGACACATCATCCAACTTGTCGGATATAGCGTGCAATGCATTCCTGAGCCTAGTGAGGCCGGCGTCGAGTTCCCTGGACGTATCTGCAGCCGCACCTAAACTTTCTGCGCGCTGTTCCAATCTAGGGGTAAACAGAGAGGTAAGATCAGCGGAAAATCAGAATTCTGGGCCCGTGCTAGTGCTGTAATTTCACGTATGTCCCTTTGCCAAAGATAATTTCGGCGTACGGAATTCTGCAAGCGATTTGTAAGTAGTTTTTTAACTATCATAATGCAAAACTTATCAAGTGCAATTCTATCGAGTATTGTAATGAAAATTTAGTGAAAACCTCAGAAAATTGTATGCAATAGTAACAGAGTCAGAGATTCGGTATCTGATTATTTCAATTATTATTAATGTTATAAGTACAATTATTATTACATGAATGAATAATTCTTCTAAAGTGGCTAAAGAAATTTTGTAATAAATAATTTTTTTTAATACCAATTAAATTACCATTTTTCTTCCAAGCAAAGCTATTTGATATGATAAAATATCATCAAAATGTCAATAATAACTTACTTGTTGACGAGATCGTTCCATCGGTCCTGCAAAAGCTTCAACTTCTGTCGCAGCTTGTTCGCATCGGGATCGTTATCTGGCAACCTCTGAAGGACAGTGTGAGCCACCTCTTCCAGATGCACCAATTGTGGTTGTTGACTGCGGAACTCTTCCCGTAGGACTTGCACCTAATTCAGAAGCAAAACCAATTTTTATTGATGCCAAATTTGACCTTGATTGTGAAATCACCTGGTGGTAAGTGATGTCCTGTACTCTATGATGGGAGGGGTATGACAGATAGGGTATCGAGTACATTGCATATCGAAATCTTAAAATTTGATCCCCTCAAATAATATATTTGGCGACTCAATAAGGTTTCTTTTAATTTATATAGAGAATCAAAAGGTTCACCATAAAAGTACCTTTTAATTGAATTACCTTTTGATAATTATGTCCCTTGACATTAAAAAAAAAAATATTTTGAATAGATGAGATTGACTTTTTCTTTCCTCCTAAGGTTCCATCAACCTAGGCCACCTTTCAAAGACCACTTTAAAATGGCATTATAAAGGCACAAAACAGCCCAATTTATCTATTAAAGATGTATTTCCTTGACATGTTACTGGACTATTGCTTTGTAATGCGACTCTGTGGTGTAAGAATGCCTATACGTCAGCATCCCAAACTAACCTGTTGGACTTGAGTTTGCACCACCCGCGAGTCTGAAGAGATTGGCCCAAGTGCAGCCATCATGCGCTCCTTAGAACCGAGCCATTGAGACAGAGACGCGTGCGTGTCGTGGAAGTCTTTCATCTCCTCCATTACACGGATCCTGAGGGAAAGCGAGTGTTAGGGTAACTTTTCCACTTATTAAACCTTATAATATAACTTATATCAACCATTATCTCAGTATTCAGCAAGATATACATCATACGAATATAATAAATATGTAATTCCTTTATGACAGAACCAATTTGGCTAAAAATTTGAATGGATAGTTTATACGATGAATCAGCAGGGCTACATTTTATCTCGGAATATTAAGGCCCGTTATACGGATATCATACTTTTCCAGGTACCCTATAAAGAAATAGGAATCACAGCTGTGGGGATATCATGGTATTAAATTAAAGGTCATGTATTCATATCTCATTTGACCATATAAAAATGCACACTCCCATAGAAATTTTCTGCATAAATACGTATTTACCAACGCAAGAATCGCTTAAAATTACTAAAAATGAATTGTGTTTAGGAACCCTCATTTATGTATCCGCTGCATATTTTAATTTGTAATTTATACAAAAATGATGGCATATATAGTCCTCTATCTAAAGGATATCACATTGTGCTTCCAAATACATTAGGTAGTCATTTATCTCTCCCACCATAATTTTGCATACATTTTTCTAGGGAAAATATCCAAGAATTTGATTTTACACCTCAGTTTGCGCCGAAACGCGCTCGTGAACGGACGGGTGTACCACTTTTTGTCAAGAAAAAATTTTTGCCTAATACAGAGTGTACCTAAGCAAGAACGCTACCGATAACGTAGGTAGTAAGTACTAATACAATCCAATACAAAAACGAATGTTTTTCCGTGTTTTTTGTGGCGATTTCGCAATTGCCGTGTTGCATACTGCGGATGGAAAAAATTGATATTTTTATTTAAAACCGAAATAAAAGTAATTACAACACCAAAATTTTATTTGGAAAAGATATAATATAGGTACAATTTAACTACTATTTTTGACTGACTTCAAAAAGTAGGAGATCCTGAATTCGACGAGTTTTTCTTTTCAAAGCAAGTAGGTACTTAGGTATACCGATTTCTACGAGATTTCTAAACCGACATTCTAGTAGCTACTTGGTAAGACAAATCCAATGAGCCAAAACACGGAGTAGTTATGATGAGTATTTGAAGAGTTCCTGTGACCACGTCTCCCGATTCCATCATGATACCCTGGACGCCAACTACATTTTTTTTTATCCACTACAAGTTAGTCCTTGACTGCGATCTCACCTGATGGTAAGTGATGATGCAGTCTAAGATGGTAGCGGGCTAACCTGTTAGGGACATGGCAGTTAATTACAGTACCCGGCAATAACTACATAATAATAAATAATAGCGTTATCTCTGTCGCACACTACCGATCGGTAGTGTGCGACAGAGATAACGCTATACGAAGCCGAAATAACCGATTGTCTCTTTCCAAAGGTCGATGTGCAATATTTATTGCCGGGTACTGTAAACCTATACCCCTATTCGGTTTCTACACGGCATCGTACCGGAACGCTAAATCGATATTTATTGCCGGGTACTGTAAACCTATACCCCTATTCGGTTTCTACACGGCATCGTACCGGAACGCTAAATCGCTTGGCGGCACGTCTTTGCGGGTAGGGTGGTAACTAGCCACGGCCGAAGCCTCCCACCAGACCAGACCAGGGAAAATTCAGAAATTATAAATTCCCGAACTGACCCTGCCGGGGATCGAACCCAGGATCTCCGCACGTTAAGACAACAGAACTCAACACTGCGCCACGGAGGTCGTCAAAATCCTAAGTCCTAGGTCTTTAGTGCCTAGTACCTACGATAAGGCAAATCCAATGAGCTCAAACACGAAGGAGATACGATGAGTATTTGAGGAGTTCCTTGCTCCATCATGAGTTCACCCGTGAAGTTGTACATGTATACTATCAGCTAAGTCGGTTGAACTCTTCAAGTTCAATTCTTCAAAAATTCCTTTCACATTCATTATAATTATTATTAGTAAGACTAGCTGATGCCGGCGACTTCGTCCGTGTGGTTTTAGTTTTTTTGAGTCCCGCGGGAACTCCTTAATTTTTCGGGATAAAAAGTAGCCTATGTCACTTTCAAGGTCCTCAACTATACCCATACCAAAAATCACGTCGATCCCTTGCTTCGTTGCGGCGTGATTGAAAGACAAACCAACAAATCAACGAACCAAAAAACAAAAACACTCGCATTTACTATATTAGTATGATTACGTTACAAGGTAGATAGGTATAGTTTGCGTGGTTTGCGGTAGCGGCGGATAGAACAAAGGAATAAAATGGACGGCGAACTCACACATACACATATTAGCATTATTACTATTTGTCATTATATCTCGCTAGCTGATGCCCGCGACTTCGTCCGCGTGGAATGCTTTTCGTAAGAAACGTTTTCGTTCGACCGTTTCTTTAAATTTCAGCTCTATTTCATAGAAATAAGAACTTTTTAAATAGCATATTTCATTTATCATGAACTATATCAATTTCAATCCATACCTACTATTAATATTATAAATGTGAAAGTGTGTCTGTCTGTCTGTCTGCTACGCTTTCACGGCCCATCTGTAGAACCGATTTTGATGAAATTTGGTACAGGGATAGGTTGTATCCTGGGGAAGGACAGAATACTTTTTATCCCGGAAAATTCAAGAGTTCCCGCGGGAGTAAATTTCAGCAAAATCGGTTGAAAAGGTGGTCCGGGAAAGCGTAGCAGACAGACAGACAGAAACACTTTCGCATTTATAATATTAGTATAAAACATGAATCCGTCACTTTCTTATAAGGGTGTAAAGGCATAAATAAAGCTATCTCGGTTTATCAATGATCAATCACAATATGGCTCCATCTATAGTTGTATTTTATCTCGCGTCTCGGGCGACCCGCGGCCCGCGGGCAGCGCCACAATCGTAGGTATTAGGTATGAGGTAACGTGTTTAGGGTTGCATCGGTATTTTAGATCCGTATAACAAAAAATTCAAAATTATTTTTTACTTTACAGTGGCTTTGGAAGTCGGTATTTTGGAAAGAATTTTTATTTTTAACTTTTTAGAGTACTCTAAATCCCCACGGCTTAAGACTGCAGTACCCTGCAGCATCAGAGTTGAGGAGTTAGGACTTGGTTTTAAACATGAAGTCGTTGCTTGACACCTACAATATGAATTCATCATAAAAAATCCTAAATCGCTATTTTTAAGGAGTTCTGTACCCTACAGCATCAGGGTTGAGGAGTTCGGACTCAAGAGTTGTATTTTATACACGTGACTTGATACTTACTATATGAATTCACCATCAAAATTTTCTAACTCCCTAGTTTTGAGGATTTCAAGTAGTACGGTACACCTACAGCATCAGTATTGACGATTTGGAGTCCGAATTTTTTATGGGACCACCTCGCGAGCTTCCTCTAACCAGTGAAAAAATAAATTTTCAAATCGGTTTAGAAACCACGGAGATATGCACCGACATACATTAAAAAAAAACATACGCGCCGAATTGAGAACCTCCTCCTTTTTTGGAAGTCGGTTAAAAATACCGAAGTATGAGTGGTTCGGTTTATTCAGCTTCACCCTAATGAAGTATCAGATTTGCCGCAATACATGCGACGTTGCCGATTCGTGCACGCGCCCGCTGCATTTGCAGATCTGACGTTTTCTATCTCTTTCAAATTCAAATTCAAACAATGTTTATTCAATATAGGTAGGTACACTACACTTATTGACATTTTTTTATTATTATTATCCACTACAAGCTAACCCTTGACTGCGATCTCACCTGATGGTAAGTGATGATACAGTCTAAGATGGTAGCGGGCTAACCTGTAAGGGGCATGGCAGTTATATTAAACCCATACCCCTTCGGTTTCTACACGGCATCGTACCGGAACGCTAAATCGCTTGGCGGCACGTCTTTGCCGGTAGGGTGCTCCCACCAGACCAAACGTCTACTTATTTATAAAATATAATGGTGATAATCAGTAACGGTATCTTAAAACTAAAGCTACGAGGGTTCCAAACCATTTCTTTCGCATCGTGACGCAGCGCTGCGCAGCTCAGCCATTTGTGATTTTAGGAGTTTACCTCATCTAGTTGGAATCGATTTGCATATAATATTATAAGCCCTGGGTATGAAAATTGATGGGTAAAATCAAAATTTCTTCGTTACATATTTTCCAATTACCATTGGAATCCACTTGTTTCCATGGTAAAACTTGTTTATGTTTCCATAGGTATGTATTTTGATGAATATAAATTATATACCTAATAATGCGCTTTTGTCACCTAAGCAGTTTAGCTTATTGCTGATGGTGTTGATGATGGAGGCGCCGGGGTAGCATATTTGAGGTAAGCAAATGTGTGGCAAAACTGGAAAATAAATGTTTTTTCTTTTTTCTTTTTTCTTTTATATACTTAATTAATATAAATAAATGTATCAAGCATGCTTTCAGTAATATAAATTTACTAATCTATATATTTTTCATTGGACGTATGGTTTGGAGCTGTGGGGCACAGCCAGCAACTCCAACATAGAAATACTGCAGATATATCAAAACACAGTTTTTCGCACAATACTCAACGCCCCATGGTTTACCAAAACAAGTGAAATGCACGAATACCTCGAAATGCCTCCAATTAGAGAAGAAATACACAGTAATGCTAGAAAACATAGGTCCAGACTCGAATCCCATGTGAATAGTCTGGCAGTGTCACTTACCACATGCAGCAGTATCACTAGATTAAAAAGATCGACAGTTGAAGAACTGTCCCGTGAACAATAAAGCCAGCAAAAGCTTAATGAGAGGAGTTTCTCGAAGGAGTGACCTTTTCCCAACTCTCGACGCTCTCAAAAACATCTGCTTATAGTTAAAGTTTAAACTGATTGCAGATAGAGGACAAATAATAAAAAAAAAAAAAAATTTAATCGTTCGTAAAGAGTAACAATTTTTTCAAGAGTAACACACATTTTTTTAAAATTTCAAATCGTAAACATAGTGATGGTTAAATTAAGCATACCTGAAACTTTTATTGCCTACTGCCATAATATGTGCAATTTTATTAAATAAATTATGTGTAAAATAATTATTAGTGGTTTTTGTTTCTTTCAACGGTCTCGCTCTCGTCCTTCGGTAGTTTTCAAAACCAAATTTGGCAACCCTGGCCGTTTTTAGGGTACCGTACACAGAGTGTGCCATGTGCCGGGACCCTATTACCGGATATATATACTCGTGTGCTATTACTAAGCCTGCGCGCTCAGTCCCTCTGTCTGTGTCTGTCTTTCAGCGGGCAGTAGGTATCACATGAATCGTATGATTATGAAGGAATGATTATATTGTTGTACACCCTTTTATTGTACACCACAATAAAATAAAAAACCGGTCAAGTGCGAGTCGGACACTAAGGGTTCCGTACCATTTAGTTTTATATTTGACAACTCTACATTAGCTGTTAGTATTTTGCGCCTCTATTCATGATTCTACATGAGAATTTAGAAACTGCAGTTGATGGTAAATAAATATTGTAGGTACCTACTAAGCAGAGACTCTATGATTGAACTCCAGGTCCCAGCCCCGCAGGTTGCAGCCTGCAGGCTACTACGCTCCTAAGCCATGGAGATTTAGGAGCCATTGATTGTAAAAATAATGATAGTATATATTAGTACCTACACTAGGTATTAATTATTTACCATTCAATTCAATTTTTATTAGGTAGGTATACTGCACACTTACCTATTGAACGTCCAATAAGTATTATCACAGTAAAAAGATACGTATTATTTATACATATATGGTGATAATCAATTACGGTATCTTAAAACTGAAGCTACTTGTTGACTTCTTACGGTTTCTTGATCCTCTGCTGGGCTGATGCTACAGAAGATTTCACAAAATATGGGGATTGGGAACTGAGAACATTCCGATTGCGATCTTTTTTACGCTCTACAGTCTACTGTAAAAATATTTTCAAAAAATCTACTTCAATACCAAAGACACGATCGATATCGACGTGGTGATACACGCTGAAATTGATTTCCCGCAGCCAAATGATAGGTTGTACTCACGGGTTGTACTACACAACCTAAATTGGTTTTACTACCGGGAAAAATCATTACCATAATCAATACCGGGAAAACAAAAAGAAAAACAATACGACGGCAGGATTTGAACCTGCGTCTCTCTGGGTATCGCGCTCGCGCCTTGAGCACTCGGCCACGGTTTACTTACTTGCCGGTGCCGAAATTTGAGATACATAATAATTATATGCATCTTTACTCCAATCTTTTTACGCGACCGTTTTACATATTCGATGGAACTCTTTGAACGAGGAATGATACATTTTGCGTTTTACTAATTTTATAATTTTATTACAGTGCTTCACACACGGGGAAAGTTTCTAAACTTACATAAATACAAAAAATAATAAATAAATGACTATGACAATATCCGCGAATTTTTGATATACAGTATATAGTAAGTTCAAACTTGGTGTTTGAGCTTTTGGTAAAAAATAAAGAAGTACATGTGTCACTGTTTTTCAAAATTCCACCCCCAAAGGGGTAAAATAGGGGTTAAAAGTTTGTATGAAAGTCCTTCATTTATCAAGTTATAGTTATGAAACTTAGCATTTGGACTTTCGGTTAAATATAAAGAAGTAAGTGTGTCACCATTTTTGAAAGTTCGACCTGCATAGAGGTGAAATGGGGAATGAAAGTTTGTAGGAAAGTTCTATATTTTTCGGGTTACATCAATGAAAATTGGTATTTGGGCTTTCGATTAAATATTAAGAAACACGTGTTTCAGGATTTTCGGAAATTCCACCCAAGGAATTTTTAAAAATTTCACCCGACCGAAGCACTGGGCTCGTCCGCTAGTATCTACTATCTAATAAGTACCTATAATAATGTGGCGCGGAGGCTTAGATATTATGTAGTAAATAAATAATAATCAAATATTTCAAGTAACAAAATTGGTTAGTTGGCTATAAAATCGAGCGTAGAGCGTTGTGCTATATATGCGTACATATATATGCTGTAGTGTGGCGAGTTTTATACCTACAGTTTGTTGCGGCCTGATTGTATATAGGCCCTTAAAAAGTTTTCGCGGAAATCAAAATCCTCTAATTTTTTGATTTTGACAAACCTGCGAGTGGAAAAGCGCACTTTGGTTTCCTTGTTTCAATAGTTTTAAACGAAGGAAAGAAAACGGGTTTACCTGTAATTTTTCCTAGATCATATTGATACCTCTAACTAAAATATGCTAGGGCGTTTTACTTACTTGTCTTTGAATGCTTCGTGAAGCGCTTTCCACCTGGCAGCCACCTCTTCAGATTCGTCGTGTAACCGATCGGCGCCTTCAACTGTTTGCTTGCGACGTAACAGTTCTCGGACCTGATCACAAATTACCCAAAGTGTTTTTTTAATCCACTACAAGTTAGCCCTTGACCTCACCTGATGGTAAGTGACGATGCAGTCTAAGATGGTAGCGGGCTAACCTGTTAGGGGCATGGCAGTTATAATAAACCCATACCACTATTCGGTTTCTACACGACATCGTACCGGAACGCTACATCGCTTGGCGGCACGTCTTTGCCGGTAGGGTGGTAACTAGCCACGCCGAAGCCTCCCACCAGGCCAGATCAAGGAAAATTCAGATATTATAAATTCCCAAATTGACCCTGCTGGGGATCGAACCCGGGAATTCCGCACGTTAAGACAACAGCCCTCAACACTGCGCCATGGAGGTCGTCGTTTAGATATCCAAACCACAAATCATTAGTCTATATTCTTTAAGTATTTCACACTATAGAACAAAATGGCGTTGCACTGTTTTAAAGAAATTAGTAGCATAAATAATAAAAAGCAAAATGCAATGTGCGATTGTAAACTCGTTGATTGATACCAATAATACCTTAATTTCGAAACTAAGGTCTTCAACTAGCATACGTAAACGCATGCGGTACATTGTGGAATATTTTCTGTCAGTTAGTTTATTGTATTTTGTGGTACTTCAATCATGTTTCTTCACTTTGTCACTTTGTTTCAATCTATTTACCTGAGTCTTAGTGGAGTCCAAAATGCTCTGTTTTTCATACATCTCTTCGAGCACTGCGCGCGCTTGCTTGATGGTTTTGTCGGCTTCTTCTTTATTGTTTGGAACGGACTCCTTGGGAACTTGTCTTTGAACCTGTCGAATTTTTTATATTAATAAACAAGCAAACTCTTATTACTCTCGATATTGAATTTACGTTACATTCGGCTTGATTTTTTATATCAAGCTCATATGCAGTTAACGTCAAAAGAACCGATACTTGTGGTCAAAAACCATAAACCAGCATTCAAAACGTGACAGATTTTTTTTCACAGCCTGTTTGACTGTTTTCCACACAAAAACGGTCAAAAGATCAATTAAGCTGATGTTTTTATTTTTTTTAGACTTTAGACATTTAAAAAGGACGCTTTGAATTGACCGAATTGAAATTTTAGTATTCATTCCCGCCACTATTAGTTCAAAATGAAAATAGGTACTCAATACTGACCTTGTCAAGGAAAGTGTTAAGGGCGCGGAGGCTATCGAGATGCTTCCTGACTTCTTCTCTAACGGAGTCCAGTTCGGACTGTCTGTCCGCTAGCTTGGTTCCCAGTAGTTCGTATCTGTTGTTGATTTCAGATATCTGTTGTTGCACTGGTGATAGTTCTGGAAAAAATATTAGAAAATGAAAATTAAGGACCATTATATATCTTAATGCATGTTGGCACTTGGTAGATTGTTCACAATAGTAGGTTTCATTTGTCAGCAAGATTAATTCCATAGTTTGAATTCTAGTGCACTAATCCGATAATAATAATTTATTTGAGAAAAAACTATACATGTGGCTGTAGACAGTGTATTTTCTCCGATCGTAGGCTCTTTAATGGCTGCCAACAATATGGATGATACCTGTATCAAAAATAATTGATAGAGAGTTGCTGATTTGATGGAGTTGTCTTTTGAAAATAGGTTCAGAGTTATCATACCTTCAAGATGGAAGCCATCCTGGCTGGAGCGGCGCGAGGAAAATCCAGACGACGCAGAATGAGCGGAGGCGGGGCTGACTAGACCGCGCGCCTTGCCGGGCGATGGCGACCGACCTTCCACGCGGCCTGTATTACATAACAGAATTTAATGAAGGAACCAGAAGTTTAATTCGCTATAATCCGAGACAACAGGGAAATACTACAACAGGGGACTATGTGGTACAGTGTTTTTTGTTTCCAGGCTATAAAAACGCACAATCTCTTAAGCACGGCGTTACGAGCTGTGTAGGCATAATACCTCTCACTACAGGAGAGGTACAAATAGACAACACAAACTAGATATACATGTATATAAAACTCGACTTACTGGGCGTCTGTCGTTTGGTGGGGCTGTAGAGTTGCCTCTTCCTGTGTGGACTATCCGCGCGGTCACCGCGTGTCAACGCATCGTAAGCCGCGCCGGCTTCATTCACCTGAACAAAACATAATCATCTCAACGCCATGCCCATGTTTTCTCTTGAAATGAAAAGGGTTTAGGCCATAGTCCACCGTGCTCGCTAAATGGGGATTGGCACTTTCGACTTTTTCGAAAATTTCGACTAAGGATTGGCATAGATTTTGACGATGCCTTGCGGTACAGGTGACGGTGAAACCAGATCAAATAGTTGTTGGGCAATCTCCGAAATATATTCTGTAGAAAGTACCGATAGGCAGGCATGTTTGCGCATGATTATAAACTCTTATTTAAATCATACTATAATATTATAAATGCGAAAGTGTGTTACTTTGCTGAGTTGTTGGCTTAATAGTTTGTCCTTCAATCACGCCGCAACGAAGCAACGGATTGACATAGTTGAGGACCTAGAGAGTGACATAGTCTACTTTTTATCCTGGAAAATTAAGGAGTACCCCGCGGGAATCAAAAACTTAAACCACGCGAACGAAGTCGCAGGCATCATCTAGTTTGTTATAAGAAGTAACAAAAGTAAGAAGTAGAAGTAAGTGTATTTGCTAACAAACCTTGTCGATATTGACGGAGAAGTCCCTGTACTCCTTCGCTAGTGGCCTCAGTTCATCTTGTTGCTTTTTGATGATATCTAAGTCGACGGCCACTGGGCGTAGATGCCCAACTCTATTTTCCATTGCTTGGAGCCATTCCAAAACCTGTATGGAAAATGGTAAAAAGTTAATAATAAATCAGTTAAACAGGTGAAGCGGAAACACCTGGAAACCGTTATTATTCCAAGTAAAACCCCTATCATAAGGCTTCGTGTACATGAAGCCTTAGGATCTCCCTACAACTATTGGCGCGGAACCGGCTTGAGCTGTTCTGCAAAAGTTCTATGTATACAGTATTAAGAGTAGAAGTGACTTAGCTCGTCTCGGCTGATGCAACGCGACCCACGGGTCGAAGTCGTTTTCACTCTTCTATACGTTTACGTCACGTAGTTTTAACGCTTCGTTACAACATAATAACATATTCTGACCGGCTCAAGCGGGTTCTGCGTCGATGGATGTGGGGAGAGGAGATCTTTATGTGATTAATGGAAAAGGGTCAGGACCCTCATCAATGAAAAATCCGATGTAGAGAGAGAGGCTCATTTAAAAGATAAATGGAAACAAATATAGGTAACTAACTAGGTAGTAAAATTACGTAAATGCATATCACACCTGTACTCTCAATGACTCGTATTGATTGAGCTGGTTGGCTCTTTGCTGAGATAGTTTTTGTTTCTCTTCTAACGAGACGTTGAAGTCTCGCCACTGGTTCTCCAAAGCCTGTAACAATAAAATAACGTAAAAACTAAATTTTTAATGGAATCCTTCATAGAATCTTTATTTACTGTGTTATTTGCTTTGGTCTTTTTGACAAATAACAATAGATAAAAAGATAGAAAGATAGATATCTAAAATGAAAGATTACGTTGTTAAGAAGTTAGCCCATGACTTGTTCATTTTTAAGGGCAAAAGAAACGACTTGACTGGTTACGGGTCGCCATTTTTTAAGCATGATCGCAGGTTCAGATTTACCTAAAGATTTGGCACGCCAGTTTACTCAGCAGTTTACGCGCTCATGCGTGTCTCGCATTCAAGCATTGAGTTCTTGATTTTTTTTAAATTGTTTAAAAAAGGTTAGTTCGCAGCTGACGCGTAAATATAAAAATTGACGTATACCTTCATTCTGTCGCGCACAACGTGGGTATCGGTGACATCCTTCTTCGAGATGAGTTGTTTACCAATACGCAAACACTCTTCCAACAGCGGCATCTGCTTGTCCCGAGCTTGCGCGAGGTCGGCCAACCTGTGTCGGTCGTCTCGCGAGTCGGCCAGTTCGGCGAGTTGGGAATGCGCCGACTCCAACGCGGTCGCTTGTTGGGTGAACTGCATCAGTTCTATTGAAACCTCTTCAAGGAATTGGCTGCGTTTGAACGAACGCTCTAGAAGCTTTTCGTATCTGCGACAAAACAGTGGATGGTTTTACATAGACTGTGTCATTTTTGGAGTTTTCAAGATAAGAAGAGCAATACCGAGCTTTTAATGGACGCACACGATGGATTTACGATATAAACTGAATTTTATTTGGTCTGACCTGGTGCGAGGCTAGGACTAGTTACCACCTTACAGGCAAAGAGGTACTGCCGTGCGATTTAGCGTTCCGGTACGATGCTGTGTAGAAACCTATCGGTAGTAGGTATGGGTTTAATATAACTGCCATAACACTAACAAGTAGCGATGTGATTACAGTAGTGACGTAAGAAAAACTGTCACAACAGTAAACATCTACAAGCTCATATTATGATGACGATCAATCGATCGATCAAAAGAGCAACCGCCGAGTTTCTTGCTGGTTCTTCTCGGTAGGAATGGCATTCCGAACCAGTGGTAGATTCACTTAACGATTCAAAAGTACTTGTAAAAGTTTATTTGAATAAAAATCATTTTGAATTTTGATTTTTTTTGAATTTTGATCAAATGATATCCAGAAAGATCAATAAATAAATAAAACACCTGAGTATTTGTAATATTTACAGAAAGAACTGGATTTGCATTATATATACCACTTATGCATACCTTGCATAAATATCTTCAGCTCTTTGCTCCAACTTCTTAGCAATTCTAGCATTGGATGGCGTTAAAGCAGCGTCCCTTGCAGAGGACAACAGCTTATTAAGAGTCGGTCTCCGAGCTTCAATCTCGGAGTGGCTGAGCCTTTGTTCACGCACCTGCTCGTCGAGCCGCTCTCGGATCAGAGAAACAGGTTTCACTTGACCCCTAAAATTTAATTTGCACGAATTATACACAGAATCAAAGAAATATATGGGACACAAACCATAATACCTGTTGTTACCATTGACCTGTTGTGGTGTGCACAAGGACACAAAAGTGAAAAATGGATATGGTCGAAATGATGTAACAATTTTTATCTGTCAATTGTTGATGCCCGGACCGGCGGCTCCGGGTTCTTGTGGGTTCTAGTAGGGCATTGCCAGTGGCGCCATTAACTGCTTTAAATGAGACACACAAATGCAAAGACCCGTAGCCTACAAGGCAAGCTCTAGCCGGTTTCTACTCGGCTTCAAGATATCCACCGGGACACACAACGTTGCCCCGCGCCCCGCTCGGGTAAGGAGGCCCTCACGGGCCAAACGGAGAAGACCCTTAACACAAATGCGAAGCTAAGCTTACGGACTGTACTTACTTGAAGTTATTCTCCACGCCAGTCAGCCACTGCGCCTGCGTTTCGGCGGCGTCTTGCAAGCCCTGGCATTGCAGTAACGCGGCTTCAAGCTCCGAGCATCGGGAACCGACTGCGTCGCTCAGTTCGTTGTATCTCTCCGTTATTTCTATCACCGGTACTTCAAGTTGTCTAATTTCGGAGGGTGTGAGATTACTTTCCAGAGACTTCACTAGTTGGTCACATGCCTAGAATAAATTATTGAGAATTATTACAAGGTTTTATTTAACTTGCAATGATTGTGTTTGTTTGGGTCAAGTCAAAACTGAATTTTAAAACATCCCCAAATGATAGAGCTGAAATTTTATATACGTTTAGTTTGGCTGACAATGCATGGTTGGGTAAGTAACGTCATTGTAAATCCAATATGGCGGACTCCCAAAGATGGCGGACTACTTATTTTTTATGCACCCCCATGATATGGGTATCAATTAAAAGGGTTTGCTGGGAAGAAAACGAAATTTGTTTTTATTTAATTTATTAAATATGGCGGACGATAAAAGCTTGTTTTAAGAATGACTTATATTCCCGCTGTTCTTTGCACTATTCTATGACATGCTAAATTACTTAGACAAATATTTGGACAAGATAATTATGTACTAATTCTTCTTTGGAGCAGACGAAAGTCCCACGTTATTGCCTCGAAAATACCCAGCTTACATTTACAGCTGACTGCAGTGTAACTTACTAACAGAATAGATCATAAGGGGCGATGTTAAAAATTAAAAAAAGCATAGTTCCATAATAAGATTGAACGTAGGCCAAAACTGTCTGGATGGGTTTTAATCGTAATTAGAATATGTAATCAATAAATAGGTATAACTTACGTCCTTAGCGTTGTCAATCAGTCGGCCCTGAGCGAGTATTTCAGTGTGCAGCGACTTGGCTCGCGAGAGCTGCGTCTCCACAGCACGCGGTTCGCCGCCTACTGCCTCCGTCAGTACTGCTCGCACTTGAGGTTCCACCTAAAAAAAAAAGACATAGGGACTGCCGATAGAAATTAAAACGATTTATATATATTTTTTTAATTAATCTATATATATAAAAATGAAACCCGTTTTCCTTGGTCACGGCATCACGCGTGAATGGTTGGACCGATTTCATTAATTCTTTTTTTGTTGTATTTGTTATTATTAGGAGAAGGTTCTTACGGAAAAAAATATTAAGAAAATCTCTCAGAAATATTGAAAAATATACATTTAATTTTGCATACTAAGGCGGTACGAAGTTCGCCGGGTCAGCTAGTTATTTATATTTTTATTAAAATATAAACCAATAAGGCATTAAAGTTTAATTTCGAATGTATTTTTTAATAATTAATTTAATATTTATAGTTCGCGAGCATGTCGGTCACGCGAATCTACACTTTTACCCCCTACCAAAAAGTGCTCAACGCGCCTAAAGTTTTCACTTTAAAAAAAACTCCTGTGGATGGTTCTAATAACTAATTAAAAGATATTATAAAAAATTCATGAGACAAAAATGCGAATCGATGCAAGTCTGTTAAATATGATCCACCCACCGTCTGCATCCACCTCTGCGCCCTCTGTACTGCATCCCTATATCTCGCGGATCCATCACTGGCCGTCCTTAGTCTGTCCAACAGTCGCTGAGCTCTGTTGGCCAAGTCGGAATGTCTCCTCCTGGCTAACGCCGCGTGTTCTCGTACTACGCTGTCCACTGGGACAGGCACGTGTGACAATCGCGCGGGTAACGTGGTACGGTAATCGTTGAGGAGTGATAAGAATTCCTGAAAAAAAAACCTTGTTAGCATCGGTAACTTTACGGTACTAAGACAAAAAAGTTTGTGGACGTTAAATTTCACCGACCATTTTGGGCGTCAGTTAGAAATTTATGATTTCTAAATAATTTAGGCTTAGGCGAAAAACACCATGGCGAGTTATCAGCAAAACTATACCGTGTCATCGTCATAGAAACCTATTAAGGTTATGGGCGGCGCGTCAATCTTAGAGTGTACATAGTACATAGTACATCTTATTATTCTAATATCTCACCTTGCTCTCATCCACGAACTTCTGAGCGGACATAGTGATGAATCTGAGATCGGCTTGGTGCGCAATCACATCTGACACAAATTCGCGTACGTCTTCACTTTGACCACTCAAGTTGTCCAATTTGGACAAAGCCACTTCCTTATCCTCGAGCGTGCGGTACGCACTTTCCATCCAAGAGTTGAATGTATTTAGTTCGTTCCTATAAAAAACAAATACAATGAGAGATTTTAACCCATATTAACACGAAAATAAGGTATGAAATACACGAAAATAACGTATTAAATTAGTTTATTTCTAGATATTAGTTTATTTCTAGACTACTTTATTTTTGTTACCTACGGAAGGAAGTGAATTCCGCGATACAGGGAATCCGAGTGCGGAAATCACTGTCCCACTTACTGTTGTAATTACTTCTGTACTTGTGATCTTTATCTGAATAAATCTTTATCTTATCTTATCTAAATATTAATGAAAATACATACGTGAATTTTGCGAGTTCGTCTCTTGCTGCCATAAGACGCCGGAGCATCCTATCACATTTCTCAGAACATTTGTCACAGCGTTGTTTAAGCTGTCTCACCCCACGTTCTAGAGCTGCAACCTACAATAAAATAACAAAAAAATATATTAATTTGTCCTAAAGTAGAGATCGCAAACAATTAAACGTAAAACTGGGTCGACACAATTATGATGCGCCGATGATATGGATCAGGCTAAATGAGGAAGGCTTAGGGCCTGATTTCTCGGCGCTCTTTATAATTCCATCATTGTTCAGTGGACATCCACAGGCTAACGATGACGATCCATGATGATAAATTACTAAATGTCTTTAGGTAACTTAGCTTTTAGAAGTTCTTTTATAGCAAGAGACATAATATGTCGCCAACAAACCTCATGTGGCGCTAGTACGTCGCCACCGGAAACAAGAAGCTGTTTCGCTTGATCCGCACACGCGGACACTTGGCGTTGGTGACTTTCAAGATCGTCCTTGATAAGCTGCAAAAATTAATCGAATGTGTAGATTTGATTTTTTTTTGTATAAATAGATTGGTACAGGTGTATAAATATTCCTAAGAAAGAATTAGGTACCTTGAGTATGTTGATCTGATTTCGGAGCTCATCCATGTCTTCTTTCACCGCTTCCTGATTGGCCAATCGTTCTTCGACAACCGCGATCCATTCCAATAATTTCGAAAGAGTCTCATCACAAAGCCTGTATTTCTCTTCAACTGCTTGCTACACATCAAAATAAATGGGTTATTTTATAATATTTTCGGGTGAAGTGTTATTCAAAATATACACGCTCGTATATGAGCAGCACAGGTGCTTTATTTCTAAACTACGTTGATATAATAATATTCATTAAATCTATCTAAATTGCAGTGCACTCAGTAACTGTACTGTAACTACTGATGTGAATTTACAGTGCTATTTATTTACAGTGAAGTAATCAGGCAACACCAAACGCTCTCAAAAATAATTTTGATCTATCAGAACATTTAAACGACCCAGCTAAGTAGCTAAGTGATTTACTAGATATCTGAAATGTAAGCTTAATCTACCAGCTGACGACTATGCATTCAAGCCAACAATATACCTAGAAATGCAAAAAGACACTGATAACACGAGAGAGGCCAATTTACAAGAGCGTGAAAATGACAAAACACAACCAGTTCAATTGTTGCGTGGAACCCAAAACTAGGTGCAAAAAGCATTGCATGCAAGCAGTGGAACATTCACAAACGTCAAAGACTGGATGTACAATATGTTTTTGACATTTGCTTGATGAACATTAAAGAACTGAGAAATGGTATCAACATTTTCAGAAAATATTATTATTAAATTTTAATTCATAAGTTAATGGTTAAGAAGTAAAATTCACAATTATACCTTACGGCGAAATCTGAAACTTTAAAATAAAAGATTTCTTGTGAAGTAAACGAGATTAAAGTAGGTACAAAGTTATAGAAAAATGTACACTAATAGGCGGAAATAGTTTGATTCGGACGAATTTACATTTATTAAAGTACGAGTAACTATGAGATCCTATTTCATTTATAAAACCCCCTTAAAATGTAAAAAAATCTTTCAAATGAAATAAGTTCTCACGAAAATAGAGCTTCTATAATAAGACTATAATGAATTATGTCAATACTACCTTTGGTGTTTGTGTTTGCAGAAAATGATTTACCATTTGATATTGTGAATGTTTGCGTCACGAATACCGCCTTATTATCGATGTAATAGTTTATGAAATAAATCATGCATTTCGAATGTTTTTGAGCACGCTCCCATGGAATAAGTATATCGGAACACATAAATTTAATGTAAAAGAGGTAATGTCAAGTAAAAACAAATTTCAAAGACATTTAAAACCCAGCAGTCATAATTCACTGGTTTCCATATGAGGAAGCAAACATAGGAAAGCGGGAGTTCGATGACATACAGGTCAAGACAAAAGTTATGTCCCTTTTGATCTCCCTGATATAACTCTTAGCACAAAGTGAATATGGGGGTTAGATATTTGGCGATACGGTGATGGTTCATAAAATCGTCGTTAATATGATCCCTCAAAGGCAAGCATTCACGATTTAGCTCAAAAGGGCTCTTTAGCATCGCAGGCAACGGCTGGAAATAAAAAACAACATACATCGAGCCTTATTACAAAGTGGGTAAGCACATCATCATTTTTTTCACTGATCTTGACAGCTTTCTTTAATATTAAGTAATATTTTGAAAACTTTTTAAGACAAATAATATGCTATAAAATTTCAATGTGAGTACTAAGAGGTATTTTTGGTGTTTCGGTAAAAATATTGAATAAAATGAAATATTAAAAGCATCTTTGATCTTTTTACATCTAAATAAAAATTTATTATGATGGAGCGAATAGATGGAAAACTGTCAATTATCGAGCAAAAAATCTAAAGTTAAGCATCTATAAAGAACACAAGACAAATTGATAAAAAAACTACTGAATTATCAAAGAACTATAAGCGTATTTGTTTTTTTCCTACATTTTACTATATTTGCTATAAAATTAGAATGAGACAAGTAAAATAAGTTGCGATAAATATTATCCCTACTGTTTTGCTTATAAATGTAATTTTGACCCTAATGATATTTCTTGTGCTGAACTAAGTACTTTGAAATCGATGGCAAACCTATTGACCAAATGAATTGTTGACTAAGTTATAGGTAACGTAGGTCATTTTAAAATCTCAAGTTTTCATGTTTGAAATTAACTTTAGCCTATAACTCAGTCATTGACTAAGTTATGGGGGTGTTGTCGTGCCATGCCAATGTTTAAGCCAAACGCTTAAGTAAAATAGATCACCGTCTAAGAGTGGAAATATAGGAAGTTGTAAAGCAATACCTTTGCTTGATCGAAGCAACAAATTATTAAAAAAATAAATGTAACTCACCCTCGTTTCTGCTGGCAGTAAATATCCCTTTTTAAGAGCTTTGACTAAATCAAGACTAATCCCTTTCTGCGGGTTAATAACGATTCTCCCTTCAACAGGGTTGACGAGCTGTTGTTCTATTGCTTGCACCAATGGCCATATTTTTCCAGTTTCTGGTTCCTTTACTACAGTACTAGACGGATCAACTATACCCTGTTTGATTGCTTCACCTAATGTTAATCTTTTCCGATCGATGACGCTTGTGGTTATGAAAGGGTCGTTTAATGCGCCTGTAGTTGGATTATAAATTCCGAAGTTTAAAGTTTCAATAAGAGTGAAACTTTTTTTTGGCGTCATTAGTAATCCACTCTCTATCGCCGCGCTAAGAGTATTTAGCTTGGAGGTATCTGTGTCTAGAATGTTACCCTTTTCAGCGTCCATCAAGCCTTTGCGGAAAGCCTCAGGAAGCTTTACTAGCCTCTTTTTAAGATTATCCTTAATAAGCGCTGTGTCCGGGTCTATGTAGCCTAAAGAGGCCGCGTCTCTAATAGTCAGTACTTCGTTGGATTCTGGATCAGTAAACCGAGCAGTACTTATGTTAAGGTGACCGTTTTCAATAGCTTGCTCAAAAGTTAAGGGTTCCCGAACATAAACGATTAGACCATTTTCAAAGACGAAACAGAGAGTTCGTGAATTACCGCTTTGAGTGTCAAATAATCCCTTAGCGTTAGTGTCAATAATACCATCAGTTATAGCTAATTTTAATGGCACGTACTTATTTTTATGGGGATCTTTAATAAGAGCCGAGTCAGGATTAACAAATTCATATTTTATCGCTTCATCTAACGTAAACTCTCGTAAAACTGGTTGCTTAGTTGCTGACATGTCTGAAACATACCGTCTAGTGATCTTTTGAGATGTAAGAGGTTGTACGACGGTTACTAGCAAACCTTTGTCAAATGCAATATCTAAACTGTATGTTTTCTTTGCTTTAGTATCTAACACCCTACCTTTGGAAACATCAACATCACCTTCTTGTATTGCGTTTAATAGTGGTTTAAATTTACTAGTAGTACTATCCTTGACAATTGTAAGCTCTGGATTAATGAGATTAGATTCAATTGCTTTTTTTATATCTATAAACTCATTAGTGTTAGGGTCTACTATTTTTCCATTGTCAGCTCTGAAAAGACCGTTCTTTATTATTTCTTCTACACTTAGATTTCTCTTCGAAGTTACAATAAGGCCGCGATTCTTTGCGTCAAATAAATTAATTTGAGTTCCGTTTGGTAAAACGTACACACTTTCATTCTCATCAATAATTCCTATTTCTATAGCTTCCTTTAGTTTAATATATCTGCTAGATGGAATGTTTTTCACGATTGACGTCTCTGGATTAACAAAGTCCTCAGCAATAGAGGTTTTAAGTGAAATTTTCCTTTCCGAGACTGGGTGTATAAACATAAGTTCAGTAATATCATACATGTTCATAGACAAAGTCTCATATAGAGAGAATCCGGCACTTTCGATGTCTACAATAAGACCTAAGCTCATAGCCTCAGATAGAGACACTTTAATATCAGAACCAGGTTCGCTAAATTTACCGTTTCTTTTATCTATAATTTCACTTCGACAGCATTCTTTCAATGATAATGGCTTTTCAGATTTTTTATCAAAATAACAAAGATATTTAGGACTAATAATAGATCGCCTCATAGCTTCATGCAAAGTAATTTTACGAGTGGTAACCGGATCAATAAATTTGCCAGTGACATCATCGTAGAGGCCTTGGTGAAGCGCTCTTTGTAAACTGATTGGCGCTTTGCTATCTACGAGCAAACCTATTTCAAAAGCTTTAGCAAGGTTTATTTCTTCATTATCATTGTTTATATTTTTAATTTTTCCTGATTTATCATCGATGACACCAGTTTCTATGGATTCTGATAAAGTAATTTTATCCCATTTGCCTAACCTATTATCTTGAATATGTACAGAATGAGGATCGATTAAATTTCTTTTGATAGCATCAGCAAGGGTATATTTTTTACCACTTTGCGGATCCATGAAATGTCCCGTGATTTCATTATACACTCCTTTTTCAATTGCTTCCATAAGTGATAAAGGCTTGCGTACTTCTACTAATATTCCCCGCTCAAACGCCTCCCGAAAATCTATCCGTTCATCTCCTAATAAAATAGTCCCTGTTCTACCATCGACAATACCTTTGTCAACTGCAAATTCAAATGGAATAACTTTACCTCCAATATGTACTAAGGTAGATTGCGGATCCAGCAAACGTTTTCTGATAGCTCTTTCAGTCGGCATTTTATCTTTATTTTGGGGATTAGAGAACTTTCCGGTTTTTGGATCATAGAATCCTTTAAAAACAGCTTCCGGTAAACTAAGCTTACGTTTGGCCGGTAATATAAGGCCACGCTCCGAAGCATCTGTAAGTGAAATTTTGTCACCATGAACGGGATCTTTTACTTTCCCTTCTTTCGAATCGATAATACCTGCTTTAATTGCGTCAGCGAGAGAAATCATTTCTCCAGAGTCAGCATTCCTAACTGTTAAAACTTCCGGATTGATATTTCCGACCTTAATGGCATCGTCTAGTGTCATTGTAGCACTATTTATTGTTAATAAGCCTGTGTCAGGATCATAAAATCCTTGAACTAAGCCTTCTTGTAATGACCAAGGCTTGATATCACTAAGCAAATATCCCTTTTCACACGCGTCTTTAAGGTTAACTGCAGGTGACGTAATAATACCACGATCTAAATCTATTAAACCAGATTTAACTGCTTGTTCAAAGGAAACAACTGTCTCAGACTTATCATCTTTTATCTTAATATCTCTAGGATCAATTAACTTTTCTTCAATAGCTTTACGTAAGGAAATAGTTTCACCTGTTCTGGGGTTCAAAATTTGACATGAATCTGGTGAATAGTAACCAAGTTCAATAATATCATACAACGAGAATGAAACTGTTTTAGTAGCGATAAGGCCTTTCTTTAACGCATCATCTAATGGAATGTATTTACCAGTCTTTTTGTCTTTCAACTTACCCGTTTCAGGGTTAATCAGTTTTGTATTGAGAGCTTCTTGTAAGGGTACGTATTTTTCTAATGCAGTATCTCTTATCTCAGATATTGTAGGATGTACAATATTTCTTTCTACAGCATCATTAATAGCCAATAATTGTTCAGTAACAATGTCTTTTATTTTACCAGATGTTGGTTCGTACATGTTTTTAGTAATAACGGCTTCTATAGATATTGCCCTACGTGCAATAGTGATTAGACCTCGTTTAATAGCCATCCTAATTTCAATTACTTCCTGAGTTTCAACTATGATAATTAATCCCTCGCGTATTTCTATAATCCCACGTTCGACAGCATCAGATAAGGTCACGACTTCACTTGACTGAGGAATTCTTATAAGTAAAGATTCTTGATCAATGAGACCTTTTTGAACTGCTTCGCCAATAGGAACTAGCTCGCCCGTATTTTCGTCTTTAACTTCACAAGTTTTTGGATTGTACAAACCCTTTTCAAACGCAGATTCAACCGTTATTTGTTCCGGAATAAAAGTATCTTCGGGGGTTTCCACTATCCACCCGATTTGTACACATTCCAAAAATGATACACGTTTGCCTGTTTTAGGATTAACCATATGACCAGTAGCTTTATCAATAATAGGGCGCGATATGGCTTCATCGAAAGGTATATACTTATCTGATTTACAACTCAAATCTTTCACTAGAATAGAGGTTGGATCAAATACTTTAAGTCCATAGACTAGTTCTTCGAATGAAATTTTTGCACCAGTTTTGGGATTTATAAATATCTGTTTCTCAATGTCATAAACTCCCATTTCAGACAGTTCTGCGGGATTTAGTTTTTGAGAAATTGACAAGCTATATCTCGGTTTACTTTCTTTTAAAATAACACAGTTCTTAGACACTACATCGACAGGGGCAAATCGACTGATTTGTTCTTGCTCTAAGGAGTCTTGAACTGTCAGTGGTGATTCTACACCATTAATTAAAATTCGACAAATTTTTGGTTCAATGATGCCTTGTGCTACGGCGTCAATCAAAGGTATATTTTCATAAAGAACTTTAAGGGGTTCTGATTTAACTTTAGTAACATTTTGTTCTGTAATTTCCTCAATTACACGCAAAGGTTGCTTTTCAGCATCGATTAATAAAGCTGATATGGTTTTCCCGTCATCAATTGCAACTGATTGTTTGTTAGTTATCTCAAATACTGTATGTTCAATAGGCTTTTTGACAATGACATCAACAACTTCTCCTGGGCGTGAAATATTTTCTGAATATTTTGATTGTCCTTGCGATATTTCTTGGGGCTGTTTAATTTTTTTATTTGATGCGTCCAATTTTGGTACATTTTCTTTCTTACGAAGCGCCTCCGTTTCGAAGTTTTTATCAGTAGCGGGGTCGGATGCCACTGAATTTTTCACTAACTCGACTACCTTTGACGCGGCGAAAATTGGAGCACCCACAATGGCAACTAAGCCTAACTTAGCAGCATCAGCGAAACTTATCTTATTACCCATATTATCTTCAATTTCTAAAGTTTTTTTGCTTACGATTCCTTCATTTATAGCCGCTTCTAACGTAATTTGATTTCCTGACTTTGGATTTATTATAGTTACCGATTCCGGTGGAATTTCTCCTTTATTAATAGCTTTTAGAACATCATCACCTTTACTAATTATTTCTATTGCAGTTTCAAAGGCTTCGGTTTGACTGCATTCAGTTTCTTTTGTTGCCGGCAGATTCTTTTCATCGGTTTTTTGTATTTTCCTATCACTCGTTACGGGGATATTTTCAATTTCACTACTTTGTGGATATTGGTTTAGTTCTAATGGTTGTTTACTCAGGTTTTCCGAAGATGAAGCGATGAATTCCTTTATTTTACTATTAGCTTTGTCTACTTGGTCCGGATGTTGAACTGTATAAGGAAGTTCGCTCTGATCACGAGTTTCGAAAACTTCAGCAACGTTATAACTTGTAGAAGTGTTTTGAGTGACTTCAATCGTTGTTACTTTAGAAGCTTTAGTTGTTACAATTGTACTTGTATGTTCCGTAATATATTCAGTAGGTTCTGATTTAGAAACTGTAGTTTTTACTATCGTAGTTATTTCCTTTCCATCTGGGGTGATTTTGTGAAATTCTTGAACATCTGGTGTTGCCTCTTGAATTTCTGCTTGATTCAAGCCAACATGAATTGGTTGCATCCCTTTTGCTGTTGTCTTTGTTATAAAATCTTTGTCAATGTCATCATTTTCTAATTTTTCGATATTTATCTTTCTACCAGTATTCAATGTAATCGTTGAATCAACGGTTTTCGTTGAATTTTCGATCACAAAAGAATCTTTAGGAACTGTCTCTTCATCTTTTTGGGTTGTTTTTAAGGGTTCTGCTAATTTAACGTCAGATGATTCCTGTGGTTTTTCACTAGCAGTTCCTATTTTGTTGGCAATGTTCCGAAGGAGTTCTTTTTGGTTTTCGCTATTGAGTTCTTCTTTTAGATGCAGGGATGAAGATGCTTCTGATTTTGTTGCAGGTTTAACCAAATGTATTTCTTTTTTTATCTGAATCTGACCTTCTGGTGTCTTAGATAATTCAATTGCTGAGTAAGCTTCCCGTTCATCTGTAATATTCAACGGTTTTACGGTATAATCACTTTGTGAAAGTTTTCCAGAGTCAGTATCGGTAACTTTTGACTTCGTAATTTCTTGATACTGAGGCTCACTTTTATCTAAAGTAGATGTATCTTTTATCATTGTTATACTTCCCAATTTCTTACTTCCACTGTCACTTTTTTGAGGTTTTTCAATTGAGTGAGATGCTTCGTCTTTAGGCTTATGTTTCATCATTTTATTTGTCACATTTTTAGCGCCTTCAACTACTGCCATGCCTGCTAAAATTGGTGCTGCAACAACTGCTACTAGACCAATTTTAGCTGCCTTTTTAATATCAAATGCCTTTCCTGTACTGGGTTCTTTAATTTTCCCCGATTTATTATCAACCAATCCAACGTTTAAAGCTTCTTTTAATGTAACAGGTTTACCAGCCTGTAAATTATAGATCACCGAATTGGAATCAATTATATTTCTTTCAAGCGCCTCTTTAAAGGTCATTACTTTGTTAGGTGATTTAGGATCTCTAAATTTCTGAGTCTTTTCATCAAAAAGTAATTCAAATGCTTCATTGAGATCCAGCATTTCTAAATCTTCAATTGCTCGAGGAGTTACGTTTTTATCTGTAGTAACTTCGGTGTTTATAAGACCACTGTTAACGGCTTCAGAAATCGTTAACATTTCTCCTGTACTAGGATTAGTGAAGGTACCCCGTTCGACATCAATATAACCTAAATTTAATGCATCTTCAAAACTGATATTTGTATCACTTGTTATGAATTGCTCTTTTCTTGTATGTTCATCTTGAATTATACCTTTTTCTCTTGCTTCTTCAATAGGAATTATTTCACCAGTTTTGGTATTTTGTACCTCCTTTGCATTAACTAAAACATAATCTGCTAAGAGTTCCACCATTTTAGTTGTTACAGTGTGCTGTGAAGTAAAAGTTTCCGTAATGGTAGTAACCATTCCACCTATTTCAGATGTCTCGTTGGGTTTTATCGCAAGTAAACCTTGTTCAATAGCGCTTTCAATAGGAATTTTTTCCTTCGTTTTAGGGTCAGTAAATGTGCCTTCTCGGAGATCAGCTATACCATCATTTACTGCTTTCTCTATTGGTATTGTGGAAGAAGATTGAGGAAAAGGTATATTCATTATTATACCTCTATCTATAGCTTCACCTAAGGATACAATTTCGCCTGTTAGAGGATGCGTTATGTTACCTGTTTTTGGATCAATCATGTTTTGTTTTATAGCCATTGCTAATGTTATGCCAGCCGGGGGTATATTTTCAATAAACGTAGGAGTTTTCTTATCTTGGAATATATGTGCATTTGCAGCAGAAACTAAATCAAGTGTACCATTACTTGTTTTAACGACGTTTTTCTCACTATCGATTATGTTTCTTGCAATAGCATCGGAAAGGCTTATATTTTGTCCAGGTCCTACCGTAATGGTTGATAAGGGATCAACAATGTCACAGATGATAGCTTCTCTTAAAGTCAAATGACTTCCCGTCTCGGGATGGATGATTTTTCCAGTGGTTGGATGCAGCAAACCTTGTTCTAACACTTCCGAAATTGTTAGACTTCTAGCTACCGGTACTAAGACTTCGTTCTGACCATCATTATCTAATACACCTCGTTTGAGAGCTTCTTTGATAGAGATGACATCTCCACGTACTGGATCAATGATTTTACCCTTATTTTCATCTACAAAATCTAGCTGGATAGCTCTTTCCAGAGTTATCGGTAATCCTTTCTCATCTTTATAAGATTTAATGGCTTCCAAAACATTAGCAGTATCCTTATCAATCAAACCCATTTCTAAAGCTTCAACCGGCATGACAACACGTTTTCGAAGCTTTTGCAAAACAATAGGTTTGCTGTTAGTGGAGGGGAAGTCATTTTCACGATCTGTTGTTACTGGTGTACTGTATTTAGATTCTTTGAGAATTTGACTTTTGGGAAGTTCAACAACATCTTGAGATGTCCTTCTTTTATCCATGGGTGTAACATTGTTTGTTTTTTTTCTGTTGTCAATCGAAAGACTGTTTTGTATAGATTCAACGGTTATAAAACCTTCAGAGACTGCTGCTCCAACTGATATGGGTTTAGGAGAGACTTGTGAAATAGATACCTTACTAGAACCAGGTTTAATCAATTTATGTCCCTGTTGAATACTATCAGTTTCGGGCACGCTTACAACCGAGTCTTTGTATTTTTTGTAAGAAATAGAGTCAATAAGGCCCTTCTCCTTAGCTTCGTCTACTATCAATTTTTTACCAGAGACAGGATCTATGACGGTGTAAGCTTTTGCATCAGAAGTCGGTTTTAGTTTCTTTAATGCATCAGTTTCTACTTCAGCGGTCTTTTCTGTAATACTATCTTCATAATTTTTATATGTTACAGGGTCAACAAGCCCCCTTTCATATGCCACTTCCATAGGTAGTTCATCTCCTGTGTTAGGGTCAATGACCATTGTATTTCTTACTACTTGAATCACTTTAGAAGCTGCTACCAAAGGTGCTCCGATAACTGCTATGAGGCCTACTTTGGCAGCATCTGCAAGACTAATTCTTTTTCCAGATTGATCTTTATACTCACCTGTCTTTTTATCTAAAATACCCTTTTGTAATGCCTGTTTATATGAGATAGTTTTTCCAGTCGTTGGTTCAATTACCTTTACAGTGGTGTTTGGAACTACGCCTCGATTTACAGCTTCAATAATATTCTCAGAAATACCAGATGTAGTACATATGACTAATGCTGTAGCTGGATCGTAAATAACACCGGGAGCCACTTGGACAGGTTCTAATATGGATTGCTCTTCGGACTCTTCACCGAGCGGCACTTCATGTTGCAGTTCTGAAATTTCCATTTGATCCGGCAACCCTTCTACAGACGTGATGGTAATAACTTTTTGGCTAGATAAATTTTTTGAGTGTATAACAAAGGTAACAAGCTTCCGTTCAATAGCCTCCCTCATAGTCAATATACCTGTAAAATGTTTATAATGACCTGTGCTATCTATAATATGTAAATCCAAAGCTTTACGTAAAGGCATTTCCTTTTTAGATTTTGTGTCCAGAACAGAAGCTGATTCAGAATTAATAATATTAAGCTTAACGGCTTCTTGAAGATCAAGAACCCTATCAGTACCTGGTATAATAAACATGCCAGATTCTGGATCAAACAGATTTTGTTGTATAGACTCCTTTAAAGTCCAGCCTCCCCGAGGAAGCTCTATTGTATTTTTCTTAATTGTATGGGATGTTACAGACGGATCTGAAGTGACTGATGTTAATGTTACAGTTCTTATCTCTCTAGTTACTTCTTCACGGGGTTGAATTGATTCCTTTATTGTATAATCAGGACTTTTATCAGTCTCGGGTCTATTATCATGTTGTAATTTACTTTCAGGGCTAGAAGGCATCTCTTTAATAAAAGACTTTTTAGTAATCTTTAATTCTACGACTTGACCGGGGACTACATCTTTTTTCGTAACTCTATCTGAAAGCCGGACGATTCGTGGTTCATTTTGATCGACACCTAGCAATCCTTCATCTAAGGCTTGTTGAATAGGAAATACAGTACCTGTTGTTGGATCCGTAAAAGTTTGTGTGGTCTCATCTATTAGACCTCGTCGTATAGCTTCAGCAAATGTAACTATAGTTTCAGACTTACGGGAAGTATTTGTATTTGTCACAGTCACGTATCTTTTCACAGTTTTCGTTACAGTTTGGAGAGTGAGAGTAATATTTAACAACGAATTTAATAAAGCAGCACCCTCAGGAGTTATCATGTTCATTTCTACGGCTTTATTAAATGGTATTGATTTTTTTGTCGCAGAATCAAGCAGATAGCCCGTTTTAGGATCAAGGATATTTTTAAACACTGCGTCTAAAACGGTCAACTCTTTATCATTCTCGAAAACACCTATCTTTCGATTAAACATTTCTAAAACTTCAGGACGAACAATTGATACTTTAGGACAATCTTCTAAGAACACAAAGTCACCGCTTTCTGATTTTAAGAAAGTTTCACCATTCGCGTATTTTAAATAACCTTTATTTAACGCTGTATTAAAAGAAATGAATTCACCTGTTTTTGGATCTCTAAAACCATCAATATCAAAAATTGACCTTTGAGACACAGAGGTTATAAGACCTCGATCTACTGCTTCAGGTATAGTGCAAATTTCTCCTGTCAAATTATCACGGAACTTGTTATCAGGAAGGATGATTCTAGCACCTAAAGCTTCAGATAATGTTAACAATTGTCCGGTTGTTGTATCAGTAACGCATTTAATATTATCACTATCAAGTACGCCAATTGATATTGCTTCTAAAATATTTGAAGGTGTCCTGTTTGATGGTGATAAAATTTTACCATCATTTGTCATTAAATTACTATCACAAACATCTTTAAGGGTCATCGGTTTACAGATAAAACGTTTACCGGCAGCTTCCTTAAAAGTAATTTTTTCCTTGGTTATGTTGTGAACATACTTCGAATGTTTCGTATTAATTATATGCTTTGCTATGGCATCCGCGAGCGTGATTTTAGTGTCATTTTTAGGATCTACTATCTCTCGTATATTTGGATTTATTAAATCGTTTTCTATCGCAACTTCTAATTGGAACCTATCACCTGAGTTTCTATCCAGGATCCAACCATTATTATCTACTAGGTCTTGGTTAATTGCATCGGATAAAGACAAAGCGCTTGATTTTATTTTGATAATCTCATTGTAAATTAGATAACCCCGTTGGTAGGCTTCCGCAATAGTTATGTAGCTTCCGTTAGAGAGCCTGTAGAGACCTCTTTGTAAATCGACTTGACCACGATTTAACGCGTCCGATATACTCATTCCATGGCTAGGTCTTTCACCCTCATCAGTCACCTTGATTCTTTTTTCCGCTGGATCAATTAATCCTTGCTCCGCGTCGTAGAGTTCTCTTTGAATTGCTTCCAATAAAGTGACTTCATTTCCATCTTCTGTCATTCCACAAGGTCCTGTTAACCTAGCAGCTAACTTGGGGTCTATTAAACCCTCTTTGGCTGCTTGTTCTATTGTCATGGTTTGTCTTGTATTAGGGGAGGATAATAATCTTCCCGTTCGTACGTCCAATATTCTCATGCTAATTGCTTGGCCCACAGTCAATATTTCTCTTGTTTCAGGATGAACAATACCTCTGGACTCTATAATATTGGGACCCTCATACATTTTATGAACACGTTTGAGATTTCTTATGTCTGGTCTGTCGTCGTCACCGATTATTGTTTTCGATGTGTAGTTAGGTGAGTTTAATTTGCCGTTAGTCATTGATTTGATAGGTGCATGGCCATCAAGCTCTGTTGATTGTGACGTCCTGACATATCTGTATTGATGTATCAAATAAAATAAAATTAATGATATTATCAATACTATGAGCATAACAAAGACTTACAGCAGGAGCTTTCTCTATCATTTTAACGTAGATAAAAAATAGTTAGGACAACAATCTCAAATTGAAATACTATACTTACTTTTCAGTGGTGTATTGCGTAGTGTAGGTGTGTTCAGTTGTCGAAAGGTCTTGCATGTTGAATTCCTGGCGGAAGGAACGCGCTGATCGCGGCGCCATTGCCTCCACGAGGCGCTGAAAAGACAGAAAATGTCTTTCTTACCCAACAATTACGAAGATAAATTTTAACATAAATTTTCAGGGTTCACGTGTGGTCTATCAGCATTCAGGACTTGGTATAATTTAGAGTTCAATGGCATATATTCTAAATATCAAATCGGTTTCATTCGGACGATCTAAAAAATTGTAGAATTGTAGATTGTCATTTCTTAATAAGAATCCTGGCGAATCCTTTCATTCTCAATCCTACAGCCTCAATATCCGTCGGAAAATTCGAAACAAAAATCCTTCGCAACCTGAAGGGGGTGACATGGGGTAAGTACTTTTATTCCGGAAAAATAAAAGAGTTACTCTGATATTTTTTAAACCTACATCCACGCAGTTTAAGTCGTGGGAATCTTTAGTAAAATATAATGCGTCATCAGCCTGAAAAGTGTTATGGAAAATTCGTCGGACATTCAGATTTACACAAAAATTTAAGAGTTGCGCAAGCAGGAATCAAACCAGCCACAGCTAGAAACCCTGAAGCTGATGTCACGTTAACTAAACTCACATTAACTTCACAAGTTAACGTTAAGATATCAGAAAACAATGTCACAAAATACCAACCCGGCACTCGAACGCGAAGTCATACTCGTACTCCTCCATATTAACGCAAAAGTTCACAACACAGTATCATTTAAACTGGCCACACAAAAGTTTCATGATTCACACCGTAATTAAACTTAATTCATTAAACAAATAACATAGATATTTTTGTATACGAATATATCATTAAAATCTAAAATCAAACATGCGAAAAAAAATTAAACAATCAATAGGAAAACCGATTAAACGCTTGAATTATACGATTAGAGTTTAAAAAGAATCACTCGTAGAAAACACCGGGACAGCGCGAGTAAACGCGCAACGTGCCACTCGGAAACTGAATGAAAAACCGTAAACCGAAAAATAATAACGCGGATTCTAATTTTAAATCATTTCGTAATTGTCCTCGACGCGTCTAGCCGTAGCTTTAGCAATTGTTGTGATGATTATTTCATTGGCGTTACGTGATTTAGTGAAATCGGCCAACAGCTGTTTAGCAGTATTTTTGAGGTTAGAAAAGAAGGGCTCGATATTCGAGGATGCGCGCGCATCCTGATGCGCCGGTGCGGTGCTCTAAAGTGGGCTACGAATATAAAGTATTCTCAAATAGAGGTAGGGCGAACTAAAATAAACTTTAAGAAAAGGAGTAGAAAGAGTAAAATGAATAATCAGTATCCTAAATTTCCCATATTTCACCAACTAGTAGTGAATTTAACACTAAGAGCTAATGTTTTAACCGCAACCGTGAGTAAGTGATGATAAATCCTATCGATGACCATATTCTATCGTAGGGTAAGTAGGTATAATGAGCTAAACTCTGGAATGTGGTAGCTGTATAAAATGACTCAGCAAGGGAAGTAGTTAATTATACTTAGTTCAAACGAAATCCTATTATCCTGCAAATACATGATTTCAGTTTAGTTCCTCATTACAGGTTTCTTCAATTAGTTAAATAAGAAATAATACTCAAAATTTGAGGTGAGACATAATGCTTCTTAACCAGACCAGACTAAGTACCTTTGCATGTAGGTTTTCTTTATAACGTAACGACCAGTCATAGGCATTAGTAATGGTAGGTAAACGACATCTGGAGGAGACCTATGCGCCAGAGGGCGCGCTGATTGCAACGGTCGCCGAAGTTTTTGACTAATCGTAATTTGTATTGTAAATTAATCAACAATAAAGGCCGTATTTATTTATTTAATGGTAAACTATATCTTTTAACTGACTTAAAGTTCTCATTTGAAATAAAGCTGCATAATTCACGATAGTAGGTAATGAGGATAGATTCGACAAACACTAAACCATAAGCGTAATAGTTAAATATAAAACCGATGACTCAGAACGTACATTAGTAAGCAAAACACTAGATTAAACTCCAAAGAAAAAATTTATATGCAGAAGTGTTTTGAAATTACGCTGATGAATAAGATTTGGCTTGTTTCAAAAATTGGCTTACAGTATTTTATGCGGAAACATATCTGAACCAATACTTGACTTGACAAAAAGTACCTATTTCGCAAATGAATTTCTGGATTCAAAATGGTTTTCCCACACCCACGATATTTTTGTACGACTTATCCAACGTCACCCCACACCATGGGATAGACGACAGGGTGAGGGTAATTTTATTTTTCAATATTTAATTTTACCACTTCGTAGGCTCGATTATTATGTATACCCAAGCCAAATTACATATCTCTCTAAGCAACAAATGGACATGGCCACTATTCAATGTGATCACCTGTGCTTGTTTTCAAAACAAATTTGTATATCGAGGTGGAACCGTGATCAACATAGTCTAAAGCTGTTGTTATATTCTCAATCCTTCATGCATTGTAATGGGGGCAACACATCAACATCAATATTAATATTATGCATGAACTTGTTAGCGTTCTAGACGTTCTGTAACTTTGTCACAATTTTTTCAGTTTAATAAAAGCTTGTTTATTCCACAGAGTAAGATTTTTGCTCTGTTTTTAAAATGACTCTTTTAGAAATTAGATTGCGTACCCGAACAGGATATTTTTAGTTTATTTTTAATAATTTTAAATCGCCTAACCAAGCACCTATCCAAAAAAGCCTTCGTTTGCATCAACACAACAGTATATTTTGAGTGAGAAGTCTTAGCAAAAACATCGAGCCAAAGCCAAAGAGGTCAACGACCGAATTAAGACGCGCAACGATCTTTACGGCAAAGCTGAAATTTATAACTACCTATTTTTTTAGTATTGCGTTACAAGAGAATTCAAAGTTCTTCCTTATTAAAATTTTTGACGTTTGTTTAGGAAAATGCAATATGAAAAGTTGGATACAAAAGTGTAGTGACTTAACGCGTTAAAACATTTAGTCGTAGATGTAAAAATTCAACGCATGATTGCAAAATACGTCGACTTTATTGTGAGGTAACGCTCTGATAATTTAGAAAAGCAGCAGCGTGATTTTCATCCATGTTTAGTCGTATGTTTCACAGAAGTTGTTGAAAGAGTACAGGTTATTCGAAGTAGGATTCTAAATCTTAACGACTCCCAATCGATACTCTATTTTAGTCCCCCCGAGGACCTTGACTCGTTGCGGGGAAATTAATGAGCCCGCATGTAGCCCACATTCACGAGTCACAACAGAAAATTTAACGACCTTGACTTTCAAAGATCCTTTTGGTTTGCAGTGTTAATGACATACCTATACTAATGATTATAAATCAGTTGGTAAACCACTGCCATTATTGGGTTATTCAAGGAACCTCAGCAATGACGAGACGAAACAGGGAGAATGAGGTAAACACTTGAATGAATCCTTTAGTTCAGAACACGTTCAGAACAACTAATATTTTTTAGTGACACGCATTCTATAAAATTACAAATGAAAATTCGTTCACAAATTAATAGAAAAAAAAATTTAAAAACCCTTATTCCCTGGGTGATATGATATCAAATCAAAGAACTCCATTGATTCTCAACAGCAAAGCAAATGTCAGGTGATAGCAAAAATAGGCGATCTGGCAATCGGTCGGGTTCATTTAGTAGATTTGTTGCCAAATGTCACATTATAAATGAGATTTCAACACCCGTGAAGTATATTGTATCGTAACACTATTGTAAATAACATTCAGCACATGTGAAACGCGTATTTTAACAATACTGAATGTAATTCGGCAAGTTTGGATCTACTATAGATACCCAAAGTTCTTCGTCCTAGTTGTATAAACCGCGTTGATTCTAATCTAGTCTAATACGATATTTTCATAATCTAAATATATATAAATCACGTGTCACGTTGTTTGTCCGCGATGGACTCCTAAACTACTTAACCGATTTTAAATTAAATTTGCACACCGTGTGCAGTTTGATCCAACTTGAAAGATAGGATAGCTTACATCTTAATTTATAGCCGCAATATTATTTTATGTCGGATTTGCAATGTAAGACGGAGAAAAAACGGTCGAACGAAAACGTTTCTTACGAAAAGCTTCCACGCGGACGAAGTCGCGGGAATCAGCTAGTTTCATGTAAAACACATGAATATTATGCAAATTTCCTAACCTCCGCAATTTTGAGCAAAAACCGCATAAACGGTAAATGCATTGCTTACTATTTATTTTATGAATTAAAGTAATCTAGACGTAGTACATTAAGGTAATATATTATATCTTAATAATAACAGTTATTATGGAGCAAAAATCCTTGCTAAGATATGATGATTTATTTTGATTATTATATTTCATTGGTAGTTAACGGAATTTACGAAATTATAACGGAAGGGAATAAATCATTTTAAACGCAGAAATCGAAATCATAATGTACCCGCAAAACAAAGGCAATACAGAGGTATGTATTAGAATATTATAATTGTTAACAATATAGTATATAACATTAGGTCAACCCCAACGGTAACCCCCTACATGGACATTTCAATCGTCTCTACTCTCTACGTAGGTACATATTCAGGTGAGCGCTACTGTAACATGCGACGACGCTCTATTTTAATATTAGGTCGTTGATTTAATCAAGGTGATAATATAGACCTTGGAATATCCCTGAATGCTGTTTTCTGTACGTATTTTTCTTGTAGAGAAAAGTTGTAATTAATATAAACGGAATAATATTATAAAGGAAAAATATATTATTTATTTATTTTATTTAAGGAATCTTTATCGTCTCTATTATGTATAGCTAATTGCGTTGCTAGTTATGGCGATACCAATATCCCAATGAGATGCTATTTGACGAGATCATTTAGCATATCATTTTAATACTAGCTGATGCCCACGACTTCGTCCGCTTGGAATAAGTTTTTTTGGATTCCCGCGGGAACTCCTCAATTTTCCGGGATAAAAAGTAGCCTATGTCACTCTCCAGGTCCTCAACCATACCCATGCCAAAAATCACGTCGATCTGTTGTTCCGTTGCAGCGTGATTGAAGGACAAACCAACAAACCAACAAACAAACTGACTTTCGCATTTATAATATTAGTAAGTATGATATGGGCTTATTATTATTTCAAGGACTTAGTTTATTGTTTTTTAATTTTTTATCATAATAGTAGACTTTAGTTATTTTAGGTGCCTACTTAAGAACTCAAATGGAGATATTATTCTTGTGCCATTAAGATGCTATATCTTACACTTCGTTATCTCCAGCCCATATTTTAAAATTACGTCATGAGGCTTGTAGAGTTCGAAACGGTCAATGTTATTTAAGAAGGGCATCCAAGTTTTAATGTGGTTTTTATTTATTGAGGAAAATAAACAACCATGTGCTTGTCATAGCTCTAGTTACGCTTTTTTACAGTAACCAGCAAATAAAAATATTTGAAAAAAAAAAAACAAAGTAGTTGTCTTCGAAGACAATGTAAACAGCATCACAAGTCTCACTGAAAATAATATTTAGTAACTGGAAATGTGATCCTGTAAGTTATGTCTTCCGTAACTGCTCAGCTATTGTCGTGAATAAAGCACAATGACATATATACGGTTTCACAGGCACCCTAACCTAGATTTTAACGTCAAAGAGAAAATAATATAAATAATGTAACTGCTATTGAAACCGGTTATAAGTTACAACTGACCGATAAACATTACTCATTTTCATTTATTTCTCACTAGCTGATGCCCGCGACTTCGTCCGCGTGGAATAAGTTTTTTAAATTACCACGGGAACTCCTCAATTTTCCGGGATAAAAAGCCTATGTCACTCTCCAGGTCCTCAAGTATACCCATGCAAAAAATCACGTCAATCCGTTGCTCCGTTGCAGCGTGATTGAAGGACAAACCAACAAACAAACTGACTTTCGCATTTATAATATTAGTATGATGTGATTTTAATGACTAAAATCTAGTTAGTATTGATTCAATTAGTTAAGATTTTAATTTTTTAATAAACGCTGCTCTTTAAATATTTTATACAGACATTTTTATCGTGAAATCAGTATCTTAATAAGCCGCAACAAAGTAAAAGTATGGCAGTTTATAAATCTTGGAACACTGAAAAGCATTTTATTGTAAAAACATTTTTTAGCTCCACAGGCCGAGACCTAGATCCTAATGTTAACACTGCATGACACATCACATGCACCCAACATCGATTTGCGCCACAAATTTTTCGTCGTTCGAATTTCGAAAGCCGATAGTTTACGCGTCACGCGGTTTGGCACGATATGCGTCTAGCGGCTGTTGTCGTTCGCGCGATACTGAAAAAAGCGGCCGCAAATTGTCATACTGTATCAAAACGTGTATGTTGTACTTGTATATGGCTATCATTGATAAATTGACTGCAACGATTATAAACTGATATATTTAATCGCAAATATTATTTTATTATGGTCTGTAAGTCCGCGATAGCAAGCAAGAAAAGAAAGTTAATAAACTGATATAATCATATCTCTATTATGCATCCGATATAGATCAGCATGATAGTATAGATGAATAAAATCAAAAAGGACTGCAAATACAAGAAAAAGGATTACATATTTCTATTGAAATTGCTATCCTACTTTAGTATCTTTAGAATATTTTGGCTCTATATCAATTAAATCAAAGAATCCCTTAACGTTTCAAGACTTCGATCAATTACAATAATTGAAACTGTAATAATAATTTAATACCAATGAGTACAATGCGAACTTACAAATCATACCGCACATAAAACGTGCCAGTGAAGTAATGACTTTATGTATATTATGTCATCAGCGTTAAAAATATACAATAACATTTTAATTTCCTCATGAACGTAATTGATGGCGACTTATTCTGTCCATACAAAGTATTTTTTTTGTAGACGAAAACAGGTTTCTTTCCTTTATTACGTCATTTTATTACGAAAATAACGGATTTTAACGGACGCTATTATATCATAGCACTTTGCGATACTATTATTTACACTTCTTTAAAATATTATAGTTTTAAAGAACTACTTGAAGTAAAAAATGAAACTATTTTATATCGATCGAATGTTGAATCGATTCCAGCCAAACATAAAGTCTAGATCCGTTTTAAACATAAAATAATAAATTACGAGGAAACGTATGTACTCACAAAGAAACACCCACGTAAACTAAACTAAGCCAAAAATCCTTAAGTAGTCGAGTAAAAAATTAATAACACCCGTCAGTAGTAGGATGTATTGGTTTCAATCACGATAATATTACCAAACGAAATGATATTATGACTGATCATATCGGTTATTACTGTAATTGATCCCTTGTGGAGTTCTACAGATATCTAACAGAGGCATCTGGGCATCTGGTATCGAATGGGATGCACTTAAAGCTCCTTCCGAATCAATTTACCAATTCAATTACGACACTATAATCGTTATGGGATGAAATAAACTTTACAAAGTGAAATACGTTATGATCAAATAATTAATTATAACTGATCATATAATATGTATTGATACTTCCATAATAACATTATAACTACGATTATAATAGCATTAAGTATGCAAGTATCAAGTAAGCAACACACCAAGGCGACATCAAGTTAACGTTACGGATGGGAATTATAATTTTAATAAAATATTAGCAAACTTAACTTTTCATACCTACAGCTACAAGGTGAATAACATCAGTTTTTTTGTTAACATATAGGCTAGCGCTTGACTGCAATCTGACTTGCAAGTGGTCTTATTAAGTAAGGACAGTAATAAAAAGCCAATGCATTACTGGCTTTTGAGCTATTTTATATTCACCTTTGGGAAAGCCCCATAATGTAGTTTTGATAATACACGGTAGAAGCTAGTTATGGCAAAATAAATAGGTCAGGCAATAGAAAATACACAATAACGAATCCATAGAGCACCTAAGTTGACCTTTGAATTTGTTATGAAGTCAATTACGGGATCTGCACTCAAACATTTATTATCGGCCCACGTCGTCTGTACGGAGCAGAGAGTGGGTGTCGTTCTACCTTATACGGGAATAGGATTGGATCATAGCATATACTATATACGTTTAGGTCACTTAAATTATTTGTGCCGTTTTCGGCATATAAGCTGGTTCATGGATGTTAAGAAATTCTATCTGCAGGAATCTAAATTGCAGATTCTATTTGGAAATACTTCTTTGTAGCCCACATGTTTGATCGTGATAACCTTTGAGCGCCGCGCATTGAGAAAAAAATACTTGTACGAAAACAAAATGTATCTATACCGTAAGTGTTTTGCACGTGTTGGATTTTAATTTTACGACGAAATATTTACGTATTGGCGATACCTAAAGAATCATGCTAAAATCTTCGTTAAACTCGTTCCATAAACATCAAATATAAAATATATCCCTTGTCTAATTAGTTATTCAAACCCGCACTCTGGTAAAGTAGTGAACGGCCTTCTTCGAGGTCCAAGTTGATAAAATGACATAAGCGTGACATCATTTGCTGTGAATTAAGTGAAACGTTCGCGCACGCTAACTCGACACGGTCCGTCGAGGACATGTACATAAATAATATTGATGGTAAGGATTACTTTCGTATAAAAAAAGTCTTGGCAGGTGTACCTATGTGTGAGTCTACTTTGAAGACTTGACATACTTTATTAGAACAAGAAAATCGCATTGAAATATCTGCAGATACTTATTTAATATAGTATATTGGAATACCGCTGATGTATATTTCATAGATTCTTTAAACAAATTGGGAGTATCAGGTAATAGTTAACCTTCAAATTGAGCTAATATTAACCATCGCAACTTAAAAACGACATACCTTTGAAACAAAACTAGTTTGGATTTCTCAAAATCAGCGCCAGCTTCTTCAAAGCAATACCAATATTTACAGGGTGTTTTATAAGTTTTCCAAAAAGGACATAATGACTTTCAAGAAACTGTCAATGATACAAAAAAATTTGAGTAACAAAGACTCACCAATGTAACAATATCTCCTGGATTGGCAGCCGCTATCCTTCTCAATCTCTCATACAACATGTCTAGTAGTCTTTGGTGTTTCGCGTTTAGTTCATCAAGTTCCTTCGCCACTGCTTCCGCGCCAGATGGAATCTGCTCCCCAGGAATTATATCAATGCAGCCTCGGTTTCGTAGGCGCTCTGCGAGGTCCATGTCTGCCTGTCGTTTTAGCTGCCTTGTGTCCAGGGATGGGTGGATTTCCTCGCACAGCCATTCGACGTATCGCTGGCATCTCGACGAGTGAATCTAATTCGGTTAGGGGTGAAGCGCGTTAAGTTTTATAGGTTAGTTTAGACGACCTGCCCTTAGAATTTCCGTGTTCTGAACTGTTTTGTTTCTAATATAGGTAATATTTTTCAAAATTATTAAAGCAGAATTCTGTGGTTCAATTTTAAGGACAAATCGCTATCGGTTAAAGTAAAGCGTTAAAATTATAACTTATTTTAAAATAGCCTCGCATACATCCTTTCTTGCGTCGGTGAATATAAAGTACTCATTTTAGACTATTGACTTTTACATACGAAATAGGCGACACTTCCAAATATAAACACATCCAGACGCCAACATTTACACAGTACACATTCTAAACACACTCAAACCCATTTTGGAAAACAATAGCCAATATATTTTCATTTATTCCGAGTCCAGCTAGGTGTTCCAGGATTGTGTCATGCTGGAAAAATTCTACAGGGATTCTTTTTTTCGTTTTCTAAGCGTGCAACACCCAGCGTGCGTACACTTTAAAACACCCATCGTGCATCTTTAGAAATCCCAAAGCATAATTGAGCCTTATTTACATTTTTTCATTTCATTTTACAATACCTAGAGTCCCATCTTTAAACAGGTAGAAAATGATTTGGTCAAGTGTACAAAATTTGTGTTATTCAATCTGCGAAATAAAAGTGTACTAATTAAACTTGTTTTTTTATATGTTTTTACTGTATATTATACGGTAAATGAACGTGGACACTGGACAGCACTGACAGAAAAACATCACATGCAAAGCAAAAGAACATTGACCTTAATATTCGTTAGAACTTAGAAAAAAATCAGCGCTGACTTTATTTAATTGCGCTGCAGTATACTTAAACAAGAAATGTATTTGAATTTCAAATTCGTAACGATTGTGCCTTATCGGTATTTCCAGTAACAATATTTTGCCTTAGTGACATTGCGAAATGTAAGTAGCAGTCTTATAATGCCTTTTATGAACATGTATGTATTCGAACTCACAAACATCCCGCATTCAAAGAAGTTGTTAGTAAAATTTAATTTCAAGCATTGTCGCATTCAAAATATTATAGAAATGTTATTTTATTAAAGCGGTTGTAAAATTAGGAAGCATTAACGGACAGCGTGCCAAAGCATCATGCAACTGCAGTGACAGAATTGTCAAAAAAAACGAAACGAAAATGCACGAAAAGACCAAAAACCCAGAGACAACAACAAGACGAAGATATAGAAGGAAACACGCTGGACAAAATTTCTCTTAACTTATAGGAAAACCTTTCACAATCTCTCAAAAATGAACCAGGATCGGCAGGTAACTTAAACGAAAGTGAATCATCGAGTTACCTGCCGGTACAAAATGACTGAAAACGAATACAATTAGGAAAATCCGTATGGATTCTGTGATATTTTTGTCGTACAACAGTATTTTTTTAACTCGACCGTGTCAGTTGCATATCAGAGCAAAATGCAAGTCAGTGTTTGTTGACTTTGAGTACTCAAATTTAAACCTTAAACTACTATACACGTAGTCGAACATATGTGTAGACTAAATACTAACACTTTTGCTTTTTAATGGTTTGATAATTTAAAGATATCGTAACTGTATCCCTCTGTCATGCAACTAGACCTTAGCCTGCATTTAGAAGCTAATTACAAATACTTGAAATGGTCATTAAAGCTAGTGTAGCTTATTTCAAATTCATTTCCTTTCTATGTTTAATGGCTAATGCTCCTCGGTATCTCGTACGAAGCACCAACCACCATAGAATGCCTAGTTTAGAGGATCCTACGTGATGTTCGGTTCAGTGGATCTTACCTTTGCCTCTCGAATAAATCTTCCGCCGTCTACGTTAACTTTTTCAATCTTTGGTGTCCTTTCTACAGCACTTGTCAGTAGGGCCTGCAACATTTACAAAATAAAATGAAGGAATTTTATATTGTTAGCCGTTTGTATTTCTGTTATTTTCCATTCGTTCTTTACTTGTAGACGATGCAATATTATATAGGAAAATCGACATTATTACTACTATTTTGAGGTTATCTTAGGCCAATTGGCCTAGTGCCACTGTGACCTATAGGAAAAGGGCAAACTCGACATACCCTGGTAGGCTCCAACTGTTCCTTGGGCCGGACTTCGATCGGCGGTTGTGCCTGCAACTTGCTGTAAGCGTCGTCGATCCATTCGGCCTCTCTCTCTAACCCAGCGTTGTAATTGCGTAGCAGTTGGTAGGCCGCTTCGCAACTTCGTAGTCTACAAGTAACGAGAAAAAAGTGAGTTGCTCTTATGGAATCATACAAAAAAAGCGTGTGTGTGTACACGGCAGAAGTGAAACTTCAGAAAAGTGGCCTACGAGAGAATAAGATAAATATAACTTGTATTCTATCTCATTATCTAGGCTAAATCCTATTATGAATATGTTTTTCTCTTTTTAGTTTCGCTTTTTCGTTTAATCGAATTTTTAAATCACAACGATTCTAAAGAAGTTTCACTTCATAAATCCTTTAAAAAATAAATCCTTTAAGTTTCATCATACACATAGGCAGACTTTGAAGGGTTTGAAGTCAATTTTACTTATAACAGGGACTTGATACTCAAATTCTGTCAGCATTGGCGAGATGTAAAGATCTTGTACCAACCCTATGGTTCAGTTTGCAGTCCAGGCAGGGGTAACTTGTTACCGCATGAAATAAGCCTTACCTTTCAGCCAGCTGCCCGCACACATTATTCCACCTGTTGTTCAGCTGTGTCACCTCTTTGTCGAGACGCTCAAGGTCTATATGTTTGCCAGATCGCGGCAACGAGGAATGTGGAAGGGCCGCTCTAGAGCTTTCCACCAGTCGGCGGCAGTTTTCTGCGTCGTCGTTCATCTGGTCCACTTGGATTTGTTGCTTGCTGACTGCAACTTGCATTCGGAGTAAGTCCTCGTGAATCTAAAGTAGGGCGCAGAGATTCATTTAAACGTTTTATTTGTCAGCATGCCATTTGACTTACCCGTTGTCCTAGGTGAGCGACAGAAGCGACGCCATAGAAAACAGACGTCTCTACGCGACAACGTCTGTTATTTCCTATGGCGTTGCATCGCGTCGCGTCGCTTCTGTCTCTCACCTAGGACAACGGGTTTCTGAACCAGCTGCGCGGTGTGAGTGAGATGACATTTTACGTTAGGAGCCGTATTGAAAATACAACTTTATAAGTTGAAAGTTGAAAACTATAAAGACAGCGAATTTTGTATTGAATCAAGCATGTTAGTTATTTATATATGCTTTTTGTATCTAATATCTAATTTTGTTTATAAATCTAGATGATAAAAATATCTATATAATCAAAGAACTGCTCCAAAATGTTGATTTATTAAAGTTCGAAAAAGCCAGAGTAGGAATTTTACTAGAAAATACAAAAATGTTACTTACGTCTTTTAGCAGTTCGACATCGTTGGGCAAGTCGCTGAACTGCGCGAGTTTGATCTCAAACTCGGATATCGTCTGGTTGTTTTCTTCTATGCTGTTTACAACTATTTCGACGAACTTAAGTCTGTAACAAAAAAATTAACAATAAAATCCTTGTGATACCAAGTCTATAGTAGGGACCAAGTCTATAGTAGTAGACTAAAATAGACTAAAACTCTATATCTCTTTGTATACTACTCAAAAATACTACTGTTTTACGAATACTCTAAAATTAAGACGTTATTAGAATCGACAGTGATCTTTTTGTTTCTGTTAAGTCAGAGAGAGATAGAAGTCTTGTTTACCTTTCAACGAATAGTTGACTCTTGGATTGCATGTCATTCCATTTGCCCATGACCTTGTCGAGATTCTTCTTCATTGCGGGCGTCTTGAGCGCGATGCCTGCCAACAACATATAGGTCAGTAATACAAACGGTTCTCCAAACACCAATCAATACTGGAAACTGGCAATGCGTCATAAGGGCTTTAAATCCTATCTGACCTTTTATTATTTTCATCAAATTTTCTTACAGAATTGTTATGTCAAGAAATCATATTGGTAAAAGTTTGGTTTCTAATTTAGACCTAACTCTAATAACAAAATAAATTGATTGTTACTACAAAATTCTGTCAGTCTGCCCCGTACAATTAATGTTCGAACAGAGTGCCTTCAAGCGCAAGTAAGTTTTTTGTTCTCACAGAAATTTTTTTGTTAACATTATGCGGCTAGCCTTAAAATGACGATGCCTAAAGGTTATCAATACTTAAAGAACTTAAAGAATATTTAAATACCTCTGAATGTGGTCTGCACTTCTTCCACATCATTTGACAACGTGAGAAGACTGCTTTCCCAGTCCTTGTGTTGTAATACTAGGTGTTCCAACGAGTCCAGATCTCTTGGGATGTGGCTCGCGATGCGCTCATGTAGCTGCCGTTCGAAAACTTCCAGCCTTTCCAGCAGGTTCGCGGATTGTTCGGTGAAAATACGCGCCGCATTCTTTGAATCCTCTGCAGACAAAATAGGTACACTGTTAGCAACTGAAACTGTCTTGTGAGAAATTGTAAATTCTATATCAATCAACCCTATGCTTTTTTTATGATTATACTCGTTCACTACTTCTTATATCAGAGTTTAGCCCGGCAGATGTTTTTACAAAAAAAGTAACGTCGATTAATTTGAATCAAACAAGATATTGAAATCTTTGCATATAAAAAAATACCGGACGTCGTATTGAGGATATCGTCATTCTTTGAGATCCGTTAATAAGATTGAATTGTTTATCCAAAAATTATCACCGTTAAATGGTTTTGAACACCATATTACTGAAAAATTCAAAAGGGCTCAAAAATACGACATAAATTATTAATTAACATTTGCATATATAATTAGTTTTCACCGCCACTATAATTCCGTTAATCACGACTCAATATTTGCAACAAAACAAATCAAACGAAACGAATGACAATGACGACCAATTCAAGCTAGACACAAAAAAAAAATACACCTGAAAGCTTATAGTCGCACCAAGTTCTATCCACTGAATGCTCCGAGTAAACGAGGATTGTGTTACGTAACATTTAAACTAGTTAAATGACAAACTATGAATCGGAGTACAGAACGTGTCGGACAAGACAGAGAAACTGAAAAGTAGAGGTCTGGATGATACGGCCACAGAGTAAAAACGGCCGCTTGACTAATATTCGGCGAAACAATCGTGAAACAGATCTAAATTTAACCTTCGTATTATTTTCTCAATGAATTAAGACAAAACGAGTGATAAATAAAACGGAAACGGCTTTGTATGCTTTGTATGACGATGACAATTAATTTGATTGCAACGACTCAAAAGAAAATCTATACTATAACGATTAAATTGACACTGGATATATCGTATTGAGGTCACAGTTTATTCAGCGTACGTAATGGTAAGTAATAAAATAAATAATAAACAGATTTAACTGCTCGATCTATTAAAAATAATACTATTAATAATACATTATGAAACCTTGTTCTGGGTAATAATACTCATAACTGGTAAATAATTAGGTTTCTGATTTTAGAGTAAAGGAAGGTTTAAATACATACTGAGAATAAGTAAGTATTTAAACCTTCTTAAATTTGTTTCAGTGGCATGGCCTACTTTATAAACATTCTGTTTTAACTCTTCACTACACTGTAACAAAACACCTACACTTTGGTGGTCTCTATTGAAAATTGCAGCTATAACTCAAATAATCTCAGACACGAAGCCAAGGCCAATAAAATTGAAAAAAATCCAATGACATCACTTTGGACCATCTAAAATCTAAATAGTCATTAATTTAATTAAAGGTACACCTTGGGTGATCTAGAGGCTGTGGTTACTAAAGATTTATGGGCAAAATTGTTTTTCACGTTGAGTTGAGTTGATGAATATAAATTAGTGTTATGAGTTGTTGACTGTTATAATTAAAACTCCAGTTTCTCCAGTCGTAGAGGCAAAACTTATTGCACAGTGCGACTGAAGTTTGGTTCAAGGTTCAACTCATTACAAACTTCTAAAATTTCTTCGATAACGCGACCGACAAGTTTTGATGGAAAGTTCTGGGTGAGAACCCGATCATCCCACATTGTGTATATCGTAATGCCTTATTGCAAATTCACATGCCAATTAGATCGATACAGCTGATTAAGCGACTATGGGAGGTCGAATATCGATTTACCGGTTCCCTCAAAACATATTACATACACATCGGATTTTGATAAAGTATTGTTGGCTTTCATTAAACCCTTGCGAAGTCTGACACTTTGACGTCATGACAAATATGGCGCATATGACCCAATGTAGGGTAAGAAAAAAGCTCAGCGATTACACTGTCGTGGTTCTTGAATAAGAACGCGGACGGGTTCAAAACCAGTCAAGCATAATCCGACCAAAATTCCCGCGAGTTCACGAGAATAAAGCGTTTGGAGTCATATCAGTTCTTATTTTAAGGTCAAAAATATATTAAATGAATAGTTTCTAGTTTTTATATTTTGTATAGTGAAATCATAGTCCGCAATTTTCCTGGGTAATGGATGTAATTTGAAATAGCATGACATGAGTTAATAGACACACAGTAGTCATTAGCTCGATTCAGATAGATGGCTATCTAAAGCATTGAAGGGGTCATTCATAATATATCTACATAATATACTGGGTGATGTCATCGAGTCATTGCTCAGTGCAAGGTCGGGTTTAGACTTAAGATATTAACCTTAGGTCAATATATTGATAGACGTAATACCGTGTAGAACTCTCCCAGAATAAATTAATGATAAGTGTAATGTAATGGAGTAGATGTACAACGTGCATTGGTTTATTATTAAATATATCTATTGAAAAACGTAACGTTTTTTTAAAAGGAGGCTTTTTTAAATCTACATAAATAAATATAAATCTAAGCATCACTGTATGTTTATCCGTTTGGTAGCCTGTTTTGATGGGCATGTAATGACCAAGAGAATGACTAAGAAAGTACTAATCGAGGCTATTCTTATCCCGGGACAGTAAAAAGCTTCTACGGAATTAAATAAGAACGAAGCCAAGGCATGAACTGCTTTATAAATGATAAATGATTTATTTATTTCCTGTAGGACAACTTGTGTCACTTATGATACGTTAAGACTCTACCACCGGTTCGGAAAACTCTTCTACTGCTGACTTTAAAATATAAATATATAATGATATTGATATATATCCCTGATCGTATTGGTTTCTATGTTAAACTCAGATAAACAAGCATATTTTCATATCAATTTAGAAAAAGCTATAAAGGTCATTCAATTTATAAAAATAGTGACATTAAAGCGCTAATCATTAAAGGAAACTAAAAATTCTACGACTTGCACTGTTTACTATCACTGCCCACCTGTGTACCTAAATGCTGCATCATCATGTGAATATAATATAAAAAAAGACTCGTGTTAAGGTCTGGTACAAAATTACTCACCGCCTTTCCCAAAAGAGAATATTCGTTTTATTCTCTTCATCCCGTGCTATGCGATGAAAATTTTACGCAAGAATGACTAACATCAGATTAATTTAGCAAAAGTTAGCTTTGTTTACTCACAATATTTAGATTCTCAATTCGGACTATATTTCGCATATGCGAAAAAGCGATGAGAAATCTAATGGATCGTTTGAACTAAAAATAATCTTCTAGTGTTTTTTATTGCTTTACGAGCCATTGCCAACAATAAGAAGCAATATACATTTTATAATTAACTTAGAAAAATAATTTTGAACACAACACAAAACTCTTGAAGAAATTGAGAAAACTATGCAGAAAATAAATCTCTTCACAACATCTTATTTTACGGACACTTTAAGACTTAAAATCTTTTTAATTGAATTAAAAAACGGAAACACTTAATACCGACTCCACAGCACGTCTCTATTAAAGAGAGCACAATTTAAGACAAGAAAATAGTTCTCGTTAATGACGATACTGTAGTACGGCATAGTAATTGTGACTGACAGATCCCGTAGGACGAACACATTTAAAATCCTTTGTCATCATATATGGCACCAGACCTTTGATATTTCAAGACTATTTTTGGCACATTACGTATTTTTGTAGAATACACATTCTAAGTTAAAATTTAAAAATATAGTTCAAAGGGCAGATGGCAGACTTTTAAAGGATAAAATAGACAGCAATTGTTGAGGTTAAGTGAAGGATGTTACAAATTTAGTGGAGGCTTTTTTACCCGACTGCGGAAAGCACAGGGTTATTAGAAGGTAACCTAGTAAACTAAACTAACCCAACCTAGTAAACGAAAGTAACCTAACACTAGGCAAAGAGTAAATCTAAAGAAAATCAATAGATATTTATAATTACTAAAGTAACGAAGCCTTCAGGCAAAAAACACTCTAATTCTAACAGAAATCAGCTAGATACTTAACTTTACTGACTTTTTTTTTAATCCACTACAAGCTAGCCCTTGGCTGCGATCTCACCTGATGGTAAGTGAAGATGCAGTCTAAGATGGCAGCGGGCTAACCTGTTAGGGGCATGGCAGTTATATTAAACCCATACCCCTACGGTTTCTACACGGCATCGTACTGGAACGCTAAATCGCTTGGCGGCACGTCTTTGCCGGTAGGGTGGTAACTAGCCACGGCCGAAGCCTCCCACCAGAAATGTACTGTACTAACCCTATCTTAATGATGGATGTAGTGAGTAAACAAAGTTATGCCTTCTGCACATTTAAGATAACTGACACCGTATTTCACTTTGAGTTAACGACATTTTTAATAACATGTCCATAGCGCAGAAAAATACAGTACTTAAAACAATGAAGTACTTATTATTGAGTCATGATGGTTTATTTATGATAGCACAGGAATCCGCTTATTACTAAAACTATAGAGAAGGAAATATGCTTAAGTATGGACGATGGTAGAGGAATTATTACTTCTGAGCGCAGCTAACGGCAAACCCTATCAATCAATTCACTCAAGATATCTTATTTAAGCCTAAATTATTTATAATAACTTTTAAATGTTCTCGACTACGGTTATACTTTAGAATTTAAATAGAAGTTGTTGTTGTATTTTAGAATTTGAAGATTTGTATCTAAATTGGATAAAGGTCTGGTACTTGAATAAAGGTCGACGTGATGAAATAGAATAGTTAACAATGGGACATATGTGACATAAATACCACGTTCAATTTTCCAATTGGGGATCAATTGAAAATGGGACAAGTTTGGTAAATTATAATTAATCCATATGTGACACAAATCCAGTTTTCTATTTGAAAGGGAAGTTATAACGAGGCAATAACGCACTCGGGACAATTTGACAAAATTATTCTTCTGTCAAGGTTGTAACACTTTGTTTTAAATTGTTTCAAATTAAAATAATTGCCACCCAACAGTTTTTCAAGAGCATACACAGTTCAGTTAGGTCGTAAGATAACTTTGTCGGTCGTTAATGGAATGACTAATCGTGAGCTAATGGTGTTTAAGCTATAATATTTGGAACTCCTGTACCGTAGCTGTTACACATCATTCTATTATAGACTAACGTTACGTCATAGAATGTATATGAGAAAATTTACATTAGAGTATAATCCATCATTCAAAGATTTAGCAATTTTATTTCTAGACCTTAGCAGACAAATACTTTTTGGAACTCCTGTACCGTAGCTGTTATTACATCGTTCTATTTAAGATTAATGTGACGTCATAGTATGTATATTAGAAAAGATACGCGCCGAATTGACAACCTCCTCCTTTTTGGGAAGTCGGTTAAAAATGTAACAAAAAAAGAATGAATGTTAACTTCCAGAATCTATACATTCACGATGCCTTACTCCTTATTACCTAAACAATGATATAAAGTAACAAATAAGTACTCAAGGAATAAATGAACTATTCTAGTTCGCTTATGTAAGATCCAGGATGCTTTTTAGCCAAACGGATTACCGAGCGTAATGTGCTGCGAAAAGGCATTTATGATTTTGTTATTTAATGACAAAGTTACCCCTTGACTGCAATAACAAAATGGCATTCATAGGGACTGCCGATAGAAGTGAAAACTAAATCCATTCAATTTTACTTCACATAAACATTTCAGTTTCTGACTTTGAAATTACGATTGGAAAATATTAATTTTTAAGACGTTCTATCATCAGAGAAAACGTAGGAATAACCTTTCAATCCAAAATAGCAAAACATTTAAAGTATGTGCAAAAATATTAATCATAACATAAACCTTCAAACTAAGGCATCAAAGTTTAACTTCGAACGTAGTATATTTATATTTAAGACCTTTTGTCTTCGAAACAACGCGAGCATCTCGCTGTTCACGAGCATCTCGCTGTTCACGAGCATGTCGCTGTTCGCGAGCATGTCGGTCACGCGAATCCACAACTTTACCCCCTACCAAAAAGTGCTCAATACGGCTAAAGAATTTTTCACTCAAAAAATTCAACTTACCATCGTACAAGATTTAAAACTATGTACTTTTTAAATACAAGTTTATTGTATGGGGAATCACCATAATTATTTTTAACTTTATTATTATTAGTTATTACAGCAGCGTAAAAACTCACCCTGAAAATTTCATAGCTTTTACGGTTCAAGAGATACAGCAAAAACGCCAAAAAAACATGTTTCTTTTACCCTTTATTTTGTTACCTGTAGCCTCATACCAGACAAGCAGACCAAAATAAAGCTCACCTTCAGCTCTTGCGCGTCGTTCAAACTCGTCGAACAGTCGATTGACGTCATCGATTTCCCGCCTCAGGCGACGCAGCTGAGGGTCCGCGGGGTCTCCCTCCGCGAGCAGTTTCTCTGCGTCTTCGTTGAGAGCGCGCCGAATGGCTTGACGTTGCTCCGCGCCCATTGCCACGAACTGGGCAAAAACGATTTATCAGCACTAACTAATATTTTTATTTATTTATTTAATTAGTACGGACACAAGCCAATTACACTAATTAATTAAAAATGACACAGCACAATTTACAATAATTTAATATAACTATACATACACGATTAGTAGGGGTATGGGTTTAATATAACTGCCATGCCCGTAACAGGTTAGCCCGCTACCATCTTAGACTGCATCATCACTTACCATCAGGTGAGATCGCAGTCAAGGGCTAGCTTGTAGTGTATAAAAAAAAAGTTTTTAACACAGCAAAGGATTATCAAAAAAGTTAGGCTCAGAAGATTGCGTCCATTGAACTTGAAGATTGGGAAAAGGTTACCAAATAGAGCAAAATTGTCACTGAATGGTCCAAATGTTGGTGGTATTACACCTTACACCTTAACACTATAATATTTTTTTTTAAATTATCCCTATTTGTTTCTAAAAAACCATGGATATTTTTTCAATGGTCTTAATATATAACGTTTTATTGAATGAAATATCAGACATTAAGGTAAAATCGATGTTGCATACACCTTTGATTAATTAATATTCATAAACAATTTTTCAAGACTTACTTGAGGGAAGTCCCATCCTTTCACCACCTTGATGGTAGCAAAGATCATATTCTGTCGCATCCGTAGTTGCTTCCTCTGCCATAGTTGAATGACCTTAGCGAAAAAGTACACAATAAGCACCATCACAAGATAAATCGCCCTACATGTACATAACGCATACATGACTAGCGGAGACTGACACAATATAAACAATTTTATCTTTACTCATTAAATAACAATATTGAAATTGTCCTTAAATATATCGCTTACATACAAGTATAATATATGACTAAGCTCAATGGTCAATAAGTTTATCTTGACCTTACCATCTGCTAGGAAAGCAGTTATTAGAAAGAAGCCGGCAAGAAACCCAGCAGCAAGATTTTTCCAGAAGATTTTTTTACAATACAGTCAAAACCTCTTACAACAACATAATTTGTATCGAGGCATTGGTTATAAAGACCAAAATTAGTGCCGATTTTGAGGTTGCTTATATATTAACACAGGTTATTATTAAATCACCTAATTATATTGATCCCTTCGATTTTGTTAACAGATTTTAACTGTAAAATCTTAATTTATGGGCAGCTGAACAAAGTATGCTCAGCCGAATTCTTCTATGCTTCTTTGTGTTTGCATTCACGCAAATCTCTCGCGAGCAAATGTAATTTTAAGCATGTGCAGAGAAAGAGGTCGGTATAAGCAAGTTGCCTTCAAAACGAAATACTAGTGTTATGCCCCGAACTAACATCCCTAACCAATCTCACTCACTATCATTTCAATGGTACAACCTGGGATGTTTGGATGGAGGCCTCCCAAAAGATTTTCTTGCATTTTGTATTCAGGTTGTAGGCAGCTTTGGTATGCAGGTTGTTTTGATGACCTCCGTGGCTCAGTGTGTAGCGCTGTTTCCTTAACGTGCGGAGGTCCTGGGTTCGATCCCCGGCAGGGTCAATTTGGGAACTTATAATTTCTGCATTTTCCCTGGTCTGGCCAGGTGGGAGGACTCGGCCGTGGCTAGTTACCACCCTAGCCAATCGCCAAGCGACTTAGCGTTCCAGGACGATGCCGTGTAGAAACCGAAGGGGTATGGGATTAATATAACTGCCATGCCCCTAACAGGTTAGCCCGCTACCATCTTAGACTGCATCATCACTTACCATCAGATGAGATCGCAGTCAAGGGCTAGCTTGACTGCGATCATAAAAAAAGGTTCCAACCTTTTTTATAGACTACATTAATTATAGGCTGTAGTGGCAATGGGTCTCGCACCAGAAAGCGAAGCGTTGTTTGACCATTGTGAAAGTCAGTTTCAACGATGACTATGACAAGTCAAACCTGTTGCCAAGGTTTAGTTCAAAAGTGCTACTTCTGCGGTGAGAACACCCCGAGACACGCCTTATTCGAGTGTCCCGTTTGTGCTGACCTAAGAGAGACGGCACAAGGAACGAGCGAGAGTAGAGTGGAGTCGCGAAATCTAGTCTCACGCGTGCTGGCTGGTGCAGACGCGTGGCACAGATACGCCCAGATGCTTAGGGTCATAATAATGGCAAGAGGGTGGAAAGACACGGAAAGAAGAAGAGTGAGAACCACCACCTCAACCATCGCACAGAGCTGTACGACATGCGGCCCGCAGTCGAGCAGCGACCGCGTCGCGCGAATAGGCTCATGAATAAGGGTCCCGAACGGGTTTGAAACTAGTAGGGCATTTTTCCGACATAACACGTGAGTTTATCCGGGAGTTATGCAAACAGCTAGACGTGCTGACCCACGAAGTAATGCAATGCGGTTCCGTTATAACCTCGAAGACATGTAGAAGTTGTTTTTAGTCCGTGCGAGTCAGACGCGCCCTATCAGCAAACAGAAGTCCATAAGGGATTTTTTCCTCCACCGAAGAAAAAAAAAAGTTCAACTTACTCTGTCATAAGCGTTGCGCAGCGCTCCGGCCGCGTCGAGGGCTTCCTGGCAAGGAGGCGGCAACGCCAACACGGCGCCCGGCAACTGCACTTCAGTACCGGCCCCGCCCAAGCGCACTCGCCAGCGACTGCGCCCTGAGTTGTCCACTACGGTCACCGCTGACCCCTTCTCTATGGCCACCTGTTTTTTTTCCTTTTCATGTTTTAAAATGTACAGAGGTTATCTATACTAATATTATAAATGTGAAAGGATGGATGGCTAGAGGGATGTTTGTTAATCGTCTGAATGGATCTGGATGAAATTTGACACAGAGAAAGATTATAGTCTGGAATAACTACTTTTTATCCTGGAAAATAAAGAGTATATATCCCGCTAGAACCGAAAAACCTCAATCTACGCGGACGAAGTCGCGCACATAAGCTAGTGTTACATAAATAGTGGTTGTTGAGTAGTGCAATGAGTCAAGTTTATTTAGTTATGGCCTTTTATCAGCTTATTTGTTAAGGTCCAAACCCCAAACTAACACGTCATATTTTTTGTCTCCACATTGAAACATCGAAGAACATTTTTGGAGAAGTTATTAGAAGACGTATTCGGAAGTTTATAAACCAACGAAAACGTCCTAAAAGACGAGGACCGATGTTTCACAAAAATCGCTACGTCCAAGAAATATGTTCATCAAATCACACAGTTGGTCAAATAAATTCTAATTATCTTGTAAAATTTTTAACTTTCTATGGTTAGGCTGTCTGAAAGAGGCACTAATTTTGTACTTTACGGAAATGCGTAGTCAAGATTGGCAATACTGGTCGATGGTACGCGGTAATGGAGTTTATTTATGTGGACAACCGAGTTTTCTTTTAATACTATATAAGTAGACGAATATTATTAAAAAGTCTACTTTTTAATAGTTTTCTTATCTATATACTCACATTGGCGTGCTTATAAGCGCATACAGTCTCAGCCCTAAGCGGCCTAGTCACCGGCGCCCGGCGTTGCTTGACCGGCCTGATCTCTTGCGCTTCCTCCACCAGCCGGGATATCGCAGCGCCCTGCTCGTTCAACTCTTCCCGAAGATCTTGCATGCCTTTTAACAGGCGCTCGCCTTGGTCGAGCGTGAATTCAGATTGCGAGAATGTGGTGTTTAACGCTTCCTCGCGTCTAGAAAAAGTGAGGAAATAAAGATTTAGGTTTTGTAAAATAAATTAGGCTTAAAATTACTGTCTATTCTTTAATAGTTAATCCATACCATAATATTATAATTAATGCGAAAGTGTGTCCGTCTGTCTGCTACGCTTTCACGGCCCAACTACTCAACCGATTTTGATGTAATTTGGTACAGATATAGTTTACATCCCGGAAAATAATGGAAATACGTCAATGCTCATTTTTCATCGAAACGGTTACTAAATAGGTATTGTGACTACAAAACAAAACTAGCTACAAAACATGTGCACGCCACTGAATATAGAGTAAGCTTTAAGTTGGACATGTACGATGTTGTCAAATCAAGAGAAACAGCCCCATCATCACAGAGGTTTTCTGTGTATGTTTTAATCACAGAAGCAATCTTATAGTAGTCCTTTCCTATTGCCCGACATCTGGATATTCTTTCACTTTCGGCTAAAGTACAATTTTAGTGGGAGTATAAATTCAGTCAATAATGATATTATAATTCGTGACCACAGTATTTCAATCAATACCAATTTTATATTTCAGCTTAAAAACTTACTTCTGTATCCACTTCTCAGCGTCTTTAACCTGTTCGAAGAAGTTGTGGTAGCTTGTGGTGTGCTTTAGATGCGTCTCCAAGCACAGAGTCAGTTGTAACACCCACGCCCATTGGGATTGCATCACCTAAAATAAAATATATCCGTTAGGTTGAAAATTAAAATACATACAAGACCTTATTGTATCTATGACTGTGTCCTCTAGGTTGGCAACACTGGTCGGAGACGCGATCTTCAATTCAATCTATGAATTTATTCAAATAAACATTTACAAGTGCTGTTAAATCGTAAAATGAATCTACCAGTGGTTGGGATTGCCCATAAACTATAATTAAAACTCGATTAATGAAATTATTCAATCCACCCTAAAATCTATCTGTAGTTTTCCCCTACCATACTATTACATTAAAAATAATATCATAGACAAACTTGCTTAGAGCAAATAGGGTAAAAATATAATATGTAGTAAGTTTGAAATCTCGGCACGAAACCATAACATCTTGCGAACAAGTCTACGTGTTTTATTTCTTCAAATTCCATGCCATTTATTTTACCAAAGTGACCTCAAGCCAAAAAAGCCTCACTTAATAACTACCGTCATATTTATGGTCTGATTTGAAGGGATTAAAGTTAATATACCTTCTAATGGTAACACTTGTTAAGTTTAGAGGATAATATATTATGAAGTTCATGTCATGTTTGTACCTGTAAGTGAGCCTCAATCGTCTTCATAGCCGGGTGATGTTGAGCAATCAACGCCTCTCCTCTGTCGATCACATTACTGAACTGGAGTTCTCTCTTCTCTAGCGACGACATCAGTTGCTACACAAAAACAAACCATATTGAAATGAATCTTACGACTCAAAATAATAGGCTCATACTATATGCTTAAAATTTAAAAACACAAGACAAAATTACAAAGTATAATCTATTCAGCATACATCGAATCTAAAGAGCGCAAATGAAGCGCAAGCGAATTGGATCCTTAAATGACCTATTATAATATTATCATATCATTAAGAGTGCTTCAGATTTTAGAAAGAGCTTCCTGTGAATATAGACCTGCGTAAGATTCATTTGCGAGGTCCAAATAACTATTATACAGCAGGCAGCTTGTAGATAACTTATCCTAAAATTAACAAGCACTAAAACAACTCGCAAAGGAAACAGTAGAAAATCAAATGAAATGTGATAAACAAACCTCTCTATCGTCCCCAAATGAATGCTTGCACAGAAAATAAAGAAAATGTAACTAAATGGAAAACAACATCAATAAGGTAGGTACAGGTAAATCGAGGTTATCGAGCGAGTGTTTTATGAATTAAAGGGTGAATGAAAATGTGGGTATAAAACACTATATTACATTTGCATAATGCAAGTAGCACTAAATTGAAATAGAGATTATGTATATTAATATACTATGTACAATACAACTTAACCTTTCTCAAAACACAGGCGGTTAAAATTATCTTACGGTAAATTTTAAGGCCCACTTGCACAAGGACTCTTAAATTGATTTAGTTAAATATTTTAATGCTGTCCCTTTTTGGCAACTACAGTATGCATTTCCCAGAAAGGGACAGCATTACAAAATTTAACTAAATCAGTTCAAATGTCTTTGCGGCCCTAAGTATTGACCGCCATTAAACGTCATATATGGGTTGCATAAGTTCGTTAATTTTGGATCAAAATTTAGCACCCTAATAATTGAGGCATAAGAAGTGACTTGTCCAAACTACTTTGTTTCTCATTGGTGGTCAAAGTTAAACGCTAACGCATCTTTTAACGCTAACAGGGCCTATGCCATTTAATCCTTACGAACACATGCAAAGTATATTATTTCTTTTAATACTGACTTAACAGCGTTAAAGTTTTAACTTTAGTCTGAGTATAAAGCAGCCGTAAGGTTGGTAATCCCATGCAACACTATATAATTACCAACGCATTGCAGTAAACTTCTATTAGTTCTTAACTACTTCTATCAAAGTAACATATTTCTTAATGACCATTTAACATTCTGTAAAGTCAAGGGAGGTCTTAAAATGTTAATATGAAAACTATGTTTTTCATTGCTAAAGTGACAATTCATTCTTTCTAGTATTAAGATCTAATGAGCTAATGGATCTATTAAGTACACATTTGATAAGTTATTATTCACCTCATAATAATGCTGTACAGCGGGCAGGTTAATATGTGGGTCTGCCCAGTCACGGGACAGCTCAACTTGTTCTTTCTCGTTGAGCCAGTTGAGCTCAGCTGTCGCTGATTGGAGGAACTCTTGAAGCGCGTCCAATTCTGACATCCTGTAGAGATATGACAAATTATATAACAAAATCCTAGTATTAGTGTAGGTTTTGAAATTGAATTACACGGTTTACAAATAGAATCTATCTGATATCTTATAACGTATCAAAAAGTTACTAAGTCCCTTAGATAAAAATAAATTGTCTTCTGTGACGGTTTCGGTCAATAAACAATATACTTTTAGACTTATTTAAAAAGATTTAAGAAACCTCATAATGATTTTAAAATATATTTTTATGAGGTATCACTCTCAAAATAATGCTCAGCAGGTATCCTGAAAAGTCCTTGAATATTATATATAATTATAATATAGCTAAATTATATAAATATTATAATATAGCTGTTACAGGTTTCTGTAAACTGTGGTCGATTTGCACTTTACATAATATCTTTTAGCTGATTTTTGAAATGGCTGTGACACAGAGACATGCTAACAGATGGACGGACAGACTGGGCGAAACTTTAAGAGTTTCTTATTTCACTATGGAGTCCTAGAAATTGGCGATATAAAAGATGGGAACTTACCGTTTAGTACTAGTAGAAAGTAGTTCAGCATAAAGCTTCTGCAGTTGACTTAGATGTTGGTTGTAAAGAGTCAGCTCTTCACCAGTGAAGTTTGATCGATTATGTACACATTGCTCCACCTTGAAAACGAAAACAATTTTTATATAGAACTTGGGACAAAATGAAACAAACCTCAAAACATAAAATAATTTTAAGGGAAATTTAAAATTTAAGGGATGTACATTTCACAATATTCAAGCTTCGATAGCTTGACGGTCAAGCATCGGAGAGAAAACTGAAAGTTCGGCGGTACAAACTGTCCGATGCACTAATGTTATAGTAATCTTACAGGCTTGATGATTAGTTAGAGACATTTAATGACTATTTTTTTTTTGTTTAAGGTCTTACTACTTTTTGCCTCAACTAAACTTACACTCTGGTAAACTAATAACTACTAATCAACTAAATCAAAGAATCAACACAGACTAAATTCTTATCGTCTATTCGTTCCGAATTTTGCCACACGCACAGATCTGCTTGCTAACCTATAGTTACCTTAGAATGAAACTGGTCGATTTGTTTGTGTTCTCGTTGGTGCTTATCTAATTCGTGTTGCACTGAAGGCAGGTCTGATCCGTAGTCTGACTCGTGAAGTTTTTTCTGAAAACAAAAAAATTAATAATACAGCCATTATAAAATTGAAGCACATAAATATTATAATGGATCATGATAAGACTAAATATGGCACCATGCTTCAAAATTTTCCGGCATTATTTTTATTACAAACTTTTTGTGTGACAAGCACCCAATGTCGCGTAACGGTCGTACGAGGTTGCACTAAACTGTCTCACCAGCAATGGCGATCGCTTGTGAAAATGAAACGTTAGTTGACAGTAGCACTCGAAAATCTACCGGAGTTAGCTTAATATAAAAACCTTATACTATGACCTATTAAATATGTGCATGGTGAAAAACTTACTAGTTTCTCTTTACACCATCTGGTAGATTCTTGTAACTGTTGGAACTTGGGATCAGTGTCGTGCACCCTGGTCTCGAGGACCGTTCTCGTTTCTCTGCGAACGGTGGTCTGTTGTACCGGCATCCGCACCGACGATAGCCTCGGTACAAGCCGGCCGGTGAACGCTTGTCGCGCGTTTATCCATCTATCGTGTACTTGTTGCACTCTGAGGAAAATACATACGAGATAGAGAGAGGGTTAACAAGTAAAGTATTTTTGAACTTAATAATACGTCCTTTACAGATGAACGGTATCCTGTTTTTACTCGAAAATATGATGGAATGTTCATAAACACAAATTTTTTCTTTAATAATTTTCTCTGCGTAGCCCAACTTATATTGGCAGTTTCGACCTGGTTACATTACCTCATCGATTTGTATTCTGTGCCTAACCTATAACATTTCATCGCGGTCATTTGCTGCATCTTCTGACAGAATGAACAATTCTCACAAAGGTCAACCCTAAATGCTAAAGTGCCGCCAGCGCGGAAATGCAACCAGTATTATTTGCCACCATGTCACGTGTTATATTAAGGCGCTGTGAGCTCACGAGATGAAATGAAAAAAATAATATTTATTTTTCAATACAAATGAATCCGACACCGTGTTTGATTTAGAAATATGAATTTTATCTTATATTTCGAGAGCTAATTATTGGTTTGAATAAGGAGAAAAATTGCTTTAAAAAGTAAATCATTTAAAATAAATTTCAATGCAGAGATTTCTTTAAAATTGTGTTTTGAGATGCGTCAATGGCTGCTCAAAGGTCTTGAAAACAGCACATTATTTTTACAAACATACATTATGTCACCGTTTGATGGATACACTACTTTTAAAAACCCCCTTTTACGCTACACAGGGCCTTAACACCAGCCTGTTACTTTGGTAGTCTTAAAGCACTTACCGCCTATGCAAATCGTTGGCCTGTGGGTATCGCCCTTCCCTCAGCGCGTGCGAGTCTTGGAACATCTCCTGTATAGTGTGCTCCATACTCCTCAACTCCTGTTCGATCTGTTCGGCGGCCATCTTGGCCTCGGCGGGATGAACGCCGCGTTCAACACGGCGTATTTCACTCTCGATGTGACGTTCTACGTTATCGAGGCCGGCTTCGGTTTGTTTTATGTCCCTGTTAAACGAAATAATAGAGCAACTTTATATTCAAATAAGTTTTTCAAGCAGCTTTAGAATCTTAAAGTGAATCTACCAACAGTTCGGAATGAAATTCCTACCAAGAAGAAACGGTAGCTTCTTTCAAAATTTAACAATATGAATAATAATTATTATTAATAATGTATAAGTAGTTGCAAACCTACGTATTGATGTGATATTTCAATTTGCTTTTACGTTCAAATTCACTAACAAAATCAAACATTGTATCTGCCCCTGCAGCTGCCCCAAACTTAAGCACTCTGCACTTTCGAATTCTAAATAGAGATCTCTATAGGTTCTAAATAACCTCCGTACCTGTGCAACTTCTCTGCCAGTCGCTGCAATCGCTCGAGGCGCCGTATCTCATCGGACAGGTCCCTCTCGCGCTCTTGCGCCGCCATGAGCAGCCGCGCCCACGACTGCTCCAATGCCTCCGGTCGCAGAGTCGGCTCCACTTCGATCTCGCCGACTGTTTCGAAGTATTTCTGGACAAAAAATTGCATTATTAGAATTATATTCAAAATATAGCGCGTAGTACGTGTTGCCAATGATGACTTACGGCGAAATAGGGGCGTAATAAGTTACACACTAATAAATACACTAAGTAATTGGTTACACTAATTGCGGCTCCACATGCTAGTGTCTAACAGCTAACACAAGCATTGGCTAACAAGACGTTTGGCATGCCCCGCTTAGCAAGCGTCTAGCGACGGTTGGCGAGCATACGCAACCACACGGTGACACGATCCACAATTTGGTGTTTGTCAAAGCCTCGGTCGATCGGCCATAAGGCTCACTCAACGGGCAATAGAGAGAAAAATGCTCAGAGTAGGGATACCCCATGATTAACGAGTTAGCTTGACGAGTCGCGAAGTTGCATAAATTGAAGGTGTCAGCGTCGGCGTCGGCGTCTCGAATGACAGCCTCGCACCGGAAAATGCATTTTTGGAAGACTAGGTGGATATACGATCTCCAGTAGGAGATCTCCCAGGAAATCCAGCAGTGGCTGAGACTTTTATGAGGGTATTGGCAGGGTGGTAGATAACTGGATGCTAGGTAGCGTTTTACCTCTAGTTCCCGGTACTGGTGGAAGAGTTTCTGCTTCTCGCGCTGCCGCAGCGGCACCTCCTCGTTGCGGAACCGCGTGCTCTCGCTTAGCAACTTTTTCATTTCGATTAAAGTCGACGGGAAAGCACGGTCCTGAAAATTACAACGTTTTTTAATAACAAAGCATTTGTAATAAACCTCCGGAAACCAAAAAATTGTGTGCGGTACCATTCGGTACCGACATCTTGACAACATCATAACAATGATAAAGAGAGAAGTTAGATTTGGAGTTCTGTCCGGTGTCAGGTGACGCCATATAAAACTTATTTTGGCTGGATTGGACCAGACCGGACATTAATGGGACTAGAATTTTACTTCTTACGAAAATTACTTTCACAAAATCTTGAATGGAGCGGGCTCTCGAGCTTTAGCTAAACTTGGATTAGTGGGTACACTAATGCAAGTCACGAAAAGTACCTCACGTCACAAATGTGTGTTGACATAGCATACCTGCATCAGGGAACACTTCTCGTGCAGCCATGAACGATGTTGCGCCGCCTGCTCGGTATAGGAGGCGGCGCGGCGCTGCGACTCCGCGTCGAACAGCGGGTGCACCGCCGGCGGCTCCGGGAACGTCTCGTACAGGGACGAGATGTAGGTGATGAGCGACTTCTCGTCGATCTCGTGCGTGTCCACGTCTGACAACAAATGTTACATTCTTATGGCGCAATTCCTACTAAATGTTCCGCACAAATCTGTTGCACGAACATTTTCATCTTGAGTGGATGGTCAAAAAAACACTGCCAACATATTTGTTGGGCGAATCCACCGGGGGAAACATTTGTGCCGCACACTGTCCAGTATAGTGCCGCCACTGATAGGGGTGCTTTGATAAGGATGTATTACTTCCGCCACTGGATAAATGAATTAATGAAAATAAAGTCACCGCACTGTTATCTTGTAAATCCCGAGACACACGAGATAGCCATGTTACTTCTCATATGAAGTATTGACTAACTTAACCGGGCCGGATCGAATCAGAGGCGATCCAAAGTAGACCGAATGAGATGGGCTGCTAGTGTTATCGGAAAGTTAGGTAAACGCACAGTATCTGTCAGACGATGAGCAAGAGTTTGAGGAATCGTGAAGGCAACATCTTTCTTAGACCACGCCGTCCAATTTTGCTCGGACCTTGGTTTAGGATGACTTTCGCATACTATTTGTACAACTCTACTTTATATCACAGCTTAGAGGTTGATCAAAGCACACAAATCAGGTTTCATTTTAATAATTCAGTCCAAAAACTGCACGTAAGGCGACGTTAGTGATTAATGATTAGGTATGTTTTAAATGGACTTGCAATAAACTATGCTATAAAAGTCGCGAGGACATGCCAATTATTGTCAAAGGTTTCTGACCTCAGATGTATTAAATAAGATATAATAAGAACAAAGCAGAAAGATACGAATGAGGCTAGCTAGCGCCCATTGTCTCATTGATTCATGACCTCAACACGAAAACGGCTGGAAATACGACGAAAATTGCAACGATTATTTTAATCCTATTGCATTGTCGCTTATCGCACACATCGGGTAACTTTGCGATTATTATTTACGCTAGGCCTCCATCTTCATACACATTAAGAAAATTGTAAGATAACTTAGTGTGCAAAAGAAATATGAATTATTTATATTTTCAATGACCAGAATGCAAAAGTCAACCATAACTTTTATGCATCTATACTAATGTTATAAATGCGTAATTATGTGTGTGTCTGTCTGTTTGTTATGTGGGCTCCATCGTTTTCCATTGGATATACAAAGAAGATATTCGAAATCTGAAGAAGGGATGAAAATGATGTCCTCTCATCACTAACACCTTTAGAAAATTATTTCAAACAGATATTTTTATGTTGTCCTATAATGGCATCACAAGTACATATTTAATTCTATTTTCTGCAGATACAAGTACGAACAATGGCTCGTAAAACACTGCAATACTTATTTGTACCTCAGTCTTTGACCTGTCGATTGCGTCGAACAATTGATTTGAATCAAGTGTGAGAGAAACGTATTGGTTGGGTGCCCAATGATCCTTAACGGTTTTGAATGTATTAATCACGTTATCGGCATTCTGGATCTATAGAACAAGTCAATGGATTATAAATTGAATAAGAATTAAAGAGCAAGCTGAGATCTTCTTTGGTGATGTTTGTAAGAACTTTTTACTAAGCTTAGATAGTTCATATTCGTAGAATGTTTTCTCGGTAATTATAGATATCCGAGTATATAATGGCACCGAGTAAATGATGGCAGCTAAATTAAGGCTCTCTTTAACCAATTTGTTTAAAATGATTTAGTTTAATATTGAGGTCGCATTTGTGTAAGTGGACAGTGGACACATATAATTATATACGCAATGACACGAAAATGCAAACTAATGCAAATGAGTTTTTCCAAATTTCCAAAAGATACTCCACTTCCTCGAAAATCGTAGTTAAATATCTACAAGATTGAGATTAGACACAATATGTATACTAGATGTAAATCTCAATGGTAATAAAACACAAAAAAAAAAACTCGTCACGGCTAATAAATTTCAACACGTTTATAGCCGATACGTGGTACAAAACCAAGCATTGACTTGTTATTATCTTGTCCGATTCGAAAATCTGTGGAATCTTGTTATATTACCAGTGTTATGGTTTTGGAACTTGAAAGTTTCCAAGGCATCGTTTCGCTTATAAAATTTCAATAATTTCGATTCTAAATAGTTATCTTTAAGCCTAATTGGATTTCAAGTATTATTAGAATTCAGTACAAGTAAGTTTATGTTTGTAGATTTTAAGATATAAGTAAGATTTATCGTAATTTAGATCTTAAAGTAATAAGGAATTCTACTAAGTTGTTTCCCTCGACTCAGGTCGAAGGATTGCAGGAAGTTAAACAATACAATTTAAACTGTGATACTTCCTTAAAATTTATATTTTTTGCTAAAATATTAGATTTTCGTGTTTTTTTCATTGTTAAGTTCTTTCGGTTAATATTTTGTTTACTGCAACTATATATAATCTTAGTCAAACATTGAAAAAGAACAAATATTAATAAATAAATGCACTCTTCGAAGAATAAAAATTATGCTGTACATACCCTCGGGATCCAAAAGCCTGGTGACTCCATATTCTTTCTCTACAACGTGGAATGCTGTTTCTAAGCGCTCACGCACTTGTCTTGATCTGTAAAAGAAAATCCAACTCAAAATTTTACAGGCAAGGCTACTTATTCACCGCACACATGCATTAACACTTGCCTATCACAAAAGCAAAGTTTGTTTCCTTTCAAAATTAGCGCATATTTGCAGTACAAATCGTGAAATTAATTGGGGCAATACAAGTTCCATGAATCAACAACTATGACTGCAGATGACACTATAGTTTCCGTTGGAATTAATTACACTCTACATCTACCACTCATCAAACTATCGCAGTTCCAATCTGAACACGGTGACACAAGCAAACCCTAGTGCAATTACTCTAGAGTGTATCATTATCATACAAACTACTGCTGCATTCCTATACACCTGATGAATCCAAGTAATTGGTTTTATCTTTTAATCAAATCATTCACACTCATTTTTAATCAAAATGTAGTGTTTTTTATTTTACTTGTTAATCCTTCATAGACATACTTCGGACTTATTTTATCCGTCAATAATATGAGCAGTGGCGTGCAGAGCATAGAGGCATAAAAGCACTGCTTACCCTAGTAAATTATACCCCGGCCTTACAAAATATTGAAAATAAAGTTCATTCTAATTTCTAAGCCCACTCCTTCAAATAACGACACCTAGTTCCCGCACGGCGTAACTCGCGTCAAATAAGTGACAACCGATGAACGCCATCTATCGTCAGAAGAGATCGCGCGAAGCCGAAAAGCTTACGAACTATCTGCTTCTTTTGCGCGTCATCGTAGGAAAATATCTTTACTCTATTCGCGTCATTCATTCATGATTCTACTCGGAATCATGAATAAATTACGCGCTTAAGAGGCAGAGCTTATTGGCTTGTGATTGGACAATCGCCAGGGTTCACCTTTGACCAATCACAAGCCGCCGTAAGCGTCTGCCGTCTAGGGGTAGGTTCCGATGTACACTGGGAGCACTGTTCCAGTGCTCGTACTGGGAAGAAATTCGTTCTATTATGGACTGACAGAATACTGCCGCAGTATCCTAGGGTAATATATGACGTCATAAATCGTCGCCATTTTCGTACTGGAGCACTGGCGTTTTCGAAGTAAGGTACCTACTCTCAGTGCTTTGATCATGTGATCAACAGCGTCTAGACTCTAGAAATTTAACGGCTTGCACCATTGATTAATTATTAATATACAATTATTTGTCGAAATAATTTCATCACGTTTAACGTACATAACCTCATTAGTAATTCGCTTATAAAGTTTTTATGCATTAGATTACTTGAAAAACAATATTTTCTTCTAAAACATCTTTCTTTCTTATTTTCACGTTAAAACAGCGCCAAAAAACATAGATGATGGATAGATAGATACTGGACTGCGTTCCGTTTAATACCAACCAATCATAGTAACCAGTATAGGTAACTATAAAGGAACGGCTTCGCAGTATACTAAATTAAATTAAATTGACGTCACACCTTACTGAGCTCATAGTGCATATCGGAATATACCCTAGATTGTATTTTAAAACCGCGCGCGCTCGAAAGTAATAACAAACGAATGTTTTATATTCTATAATCGAAATAAGTAGTTTGATTTCTTTTAACTATAAACTTATTTAAATTTAGTTTAAATTATTCAGATTGTTTCCTTAAATCTAAGTACGGTTTTATATTTTTAAAATATTAAGATCGAAAAAGGCACGTAATGTTTTCGTAACTGAATTCAATAAAATAAACAAAGACTAGTCCGATTTAAAAAAAAAAACATTTTATAGCCCTAGAATATACATAGAAAATGATGATAATATTAAATGTTAATTTAATTAGTAAAACTCGTAAAGAAAATTCAAGATTCTTTGTTAACATTTAATTAAAAGTGATTTTTGACTCAAATAATTATAGACAGTAACTTTTTTACGCCATAATATTTGTATTCTAGTAATTGTTTCCTTTCGTACCGGTGTACAGTGTTTTGATTTAATTTGTGAATTATAAAGTTTTTGTGGATTTAAGTAAGTGAAGTAGCTAATTAAAAAGCAATCGGATTTGTGAATTGTGACTTTCAAAGTTTGTGTAAAGGTTTATTCATAGAACGAATTCATAAAATTATTATTTTGAAAATGGAAGATTATTCGTGTGAAATCTGTATAGGCGCTGTGTGTTTACAAAAGGTACTTAGACAAAATTTTATTTGCTTTCCCTATAATGTAAAATTAGATATTATTCGCAAAGGGAGGTGCATACCTTTGTTACAATTATCACAAAAAAAAGTAAAAAGGTAACTCGAGTATTTCACGTCAATTATTACGATTCTTTTAACTGGCTATGTGGCTGTGTGCACACTAATAGTTTGTTTTGTTTTCCATGCGTCTTATTTTGTAATAGCCGTTCGGTATGGAATGATAAGGGATATTCCGATCTTAATAACTTTCATAAAGCAGCTAAAAAACATAATATGTCAGAGAAAATCTAGATTCAATTTTAAAATTAAATGCATTTGGTAAAGCGCGTATAGAAACATGTTTAAACAGCCAGTATAAATTAAATATCGAAATTCGAAATGCATAATGCAAAGGTAGATCGTAATAGAAATATTTTTCAGCGCCTAATTGATATTGTTTGCTTTCTGGGGGGGGGCAGCAGGAGTTAGCTTTTCGCGGTCATGATGACCTTGGTCTGAGGTCTTGACTCACGCTCTGACTCGTCAACGCCCAGCCCAAACCCTGGACCTAGAAATGTGAATAATGTAGACTAGGAATACCGAATAAGGCCACTTTTAAATTCACACGTAGTGTGTGCTCGTGTTCTATATAACCGCCGATTGCAATTTACCTAATGTATGACGTAGGTATACGATAACGAGCACTGCGTGCCCTAGTGCTTACCCTAGGCCAAAACCCTGTGCACGCCACTGAATATGAGAATAGTTTTTCCGTTTATTTCTCTCACTTTGCGTCTTAAATCTCATTCCTGATCGGTTCCTTAATAGCCTAATAGCGTTCTCAAATACAAGAAACAATAAAGGGATAGTGAAAATCGACACCCAGATTTCCTTAGTTTTTAACACAAATACTTTTTTCTTCCACTACAAATGAATGGCTCATAGTAGTAGTAGTGCCGTATTAATCGTAATCACTCTCACATGGCATCGTACCGGAACGTTAAATGGCTTGGCGGCACGGCTTTGCAGATAGTATGGTAACTAGCTACGGCCAAAGTCTCGCACCAGATAAAATATTTCATTTAATGATAAAAAGACAGCGAAAGGACTCCTTTTAAATATATTCTCACCTGATATTACGCCAGTCAATCAGATCAGGACGATTCCTGTGTATGAGCGCGTTGAAAGCGAGACCGTCCCTCCACGATGATGTGAAGTCTGCCACCCTCACTCCCGGATACTTCGCCGTTGAACGCCGGGCCCAGCTAAGCAGCGCCTCTCGAGCTGTCACGTTCGGTTCTTGGCCGACAACGATGTCTGAGATCTGAAAAAAAATATGGCATTTAGTACAACAGCCCACTGAGAATTAAGATACTAATGCAGGGATGTTCTTATATTTTATTACTGTCTCTTCCATCTCGGGACCATGGGGTCCCGGACCTTTGGAAGGCATACGAGGGGTCGAAACCAACTCGCAGAGGCCCGTTGGTCAATTTTATTACTTATTATTGGGTACAATAAATTGTTTTATTTATATAGTCCACCTATTATTGGTAGAGATGTACAGAACCAATCTAGTAGAATTTCACACTGTTGTGTAAAGTACTTTAACATCATAATTTTTAAGATAAAATAAAAAGTTTGTTATTGGAAGTATCAGTAATGAAGAATGTCTCATCTCAATACATTTAAAGATAACTTGCGTCAATTTCAAATACCGCTATGAAACATCTTCGGAAAGTCATTTGCATACAGACAACATTAATCGCGTCATATCTAAACATAATAACTATGCTATCTTATGAGAAACGAACTAATTAAGTTGTCCAATATTATTCTCACAAAGCGTATTGGAGGACATATATTCTAATTCTCCAATAAAGTATAAGTGGAATAACTTTCGTTAGTTATAAGTTGTAACAAGTTTTTTAAGTTGTCATGGAGTTTTTGATGATGAAATACTACATTCCTTAGAAAATTTACATCCTAATTCGTAATACAGAGATGAGCTTAAGTAACGAAAATCTTTTCCCAACCAGAGTAAACAAATAGCGTGGTCCTGGAATATAAAAGTTATCAGATAACTTTGAGACTTGATGATTCATTGGGTTGTCAGTCTCTGCTCATGTCCTGAGACCTATATTGGCGCTTGGCCCATATCCAGTGCCGATTATAACACGCAACTATGAGGAAGCCCAATTGAAGCAAGCACTATATTTATGACTTTCTAGAAAATTTTAATGGTGTCGTAGATTCGTTAACGTTAACTTTAGGTTGACTAATCTATTAAACCATACTTAATGACAACTTCTAAACGCTACATACTACAAATACGAATTTCAGAGCATCGCATTTGCTTTCCTTCCCATATCATTTAACAATAGGTTCCATTTCAATACATAATTTTTACTAAACGTCTCGTGGTAATATGAGATAAATGCTTTTAAATCAGATAATCACATATCCTAACAGCCTCCTTGTTACTGTAATTTGTGTCATCAATATTTCTTCAATTAAATAAATACAAAACATAAACGATACAAAACATTCGATTAGTAATTATCGTGGGAAAATATATTAATCGCTATAAACATTAGCATAATTGAACTAGCTGTATTGTTTTTACTTAATAATATTAATTATTATTTATATTACTCGTTTATTAACAGTTATTTTTGTAGTTACTTTTTCTATTATAATATTTTCAAATATTCTGTAAAATTATTTTTATTGTGCTTCAAGATAGACTTGAGTCTCATTCACACTATGATATTAATCAATAATGGTTAATGCTTCTTATCGAGTTAGTAAACACGCAGTATTTTAGCAAAACGTGTATTTGAGCAGAATTCCAATAATTCCAAAATAAAATATTTACTGTTAAATGAATTATTTTGAACCTAATATCCTCAGCAATAAGCAAAAATATGTGTTCATGTAAAGGCTCGCGTGGGCGGAGTAGCGCCGCAGCAAACCTCTATGATGTCATCAGTTTGGTGTCAGGGTCTTAACTAAGATGTAGCTTATTTTATTTTTATTGCTTCTTGGCAGATTTATGTCTTATCTAATTTTATTTAGATCTATATTCCTTCAATACATTTTAATAACTTGATAAGCAGGTAGATACCTACTCGCAAACAAGAAGTTTTATGTTTTCAATTAGAGGTAGCTTTTTATCATTAAGCTCTAAGCTTATCATCTGTTGGTTATAACGTAGAGAGTAGAGACGATAAACTAAAACTTTCGACATAGTTTTAAACGTGTAACAGAGTAAAAAGTGTCCTGGATACTTATGGTAAGACGAGTTGACGATTGATTGACCAAGACTACTTACAGACTTCACCAAGAAATAACAGAAAGCGTTAGCAAATTTCTCTCAAAATTACAATACATAAGAGAATCAAATCAACAGATATCTATATCGTAAAGGTGATATTAGAAAGACAAGTATTAAGAACAATAACAGCGTGATTTGCAAGTATAAAATTGTATTCCACTTAAAATTTGATATTGGATAGGTTCAATTATTGTATTAAACACATGCAACATATTTTTTTCAAGAATGAGTAACATGAAAAAGTTTAGATTAATCATCTGCAGGAGATGCTCTTCCCACGACGGCAAATAAAAAAGAAACAGAGGTCAAAATCCTTTAAACGATTTGCAAACGTAAAATAGCATTTGGTTTGCGTTTAAAAGGCGAAAAAACTTCGGACAGTACTACATTATTCACTCGTGATTTGTGAAATATGGATCGGACATCCTTTATTTTGAAATGATTATCCTCATATTCTATTAATCTTTGAATTAAGATCGATAGAAACAAAATTTTAGTTACGAGATTTTTTTGTTATACTAAAATAGGTTATACTAAGTGATTGTTTACAATCACAAGATATGGGCTGTACCCTGATATAAAATTATGTCTTATTTATTTAGTAAGAGTTAGCGCCGTAATTCCGTAAACTCTATTCATTCACAGGTTGACCTACAAAGACTACGATGTTCAAATCAACCAAATAATCTAGCGAGGTGTTGCGGTTTCTAATTTAACTTTAAATTAGTTTCCTCAAATCGATGAGTTCTTCGAACATTTACGTCATTAATTCATTTAGCGTATTTTTCAGCGTATCTACATCTCATAATTACAATAACTTGACGAAACCTGAAACCTGTCTTTCAAAGTCAGGGTTTTTAGTAACTTGTTAATAATCTTAACACATCATACTTAGTGGACATGTATTTGATATAATAAACATCAGCTTAACAGATAGAAGCTTCAGACGCACTGTGAGAATGGACACTCTGTAAAAGGTTACGGCCGGCGCCACACTAGATAAATGTGGGATAGTATTTGAAATATCTGACACGACCGTACAAGTATGTCTATGTGGACTACTTTGGCGAATGGTATCTCATTGGCTCATAAGTACCTTCTTTGTTGGAAGTTTAAAATATATCTAATATCTCATATAGGTACCGCGCCGAGGAATAAAATAATCCAAATCTAGAAAAATAAACTATACATTTTGAACGTATTTATGAGGGTATAAATTCTTCCAATTTTTAATTCCCAGCATTTGATAAACAATTTACTCAGGTAGATTTTAAGTAAATTGCGTGGCCGAATAACGAGACCAAGTAAAACAGATTAAAAAGAAGGCAACTTTTGCTTTGTGTATTTCAAATTCGTTCAAGTAACAGCAAATCACTTCTGTCTTCAAACAGTTTATTCAAAGGGCGTGATCACTTCGCTTCATTAGGTCGTGGCCACACTGTTATTAGATCACGAAAAGCGAGAAGCCACGATTCTAATAATTCGCCTTTATACGTATTTCGTGAACTAAATTTAAGTAGAGAAAGTCGCGAACAAAGCAAGCAATTTATAAATTTACCAATACTAGGTACATAATTTTTTCAACAAAGAAGGCTCTAATTTTCACCCATAATCATAATCTAAGAGTCACATTATGGTCAGTTTACGATGTGTAAACCAGACTTAAAAATTATCACGATCATCCACAGGCAAGATGATTTTGGCCGATGAGGTCAGAAAAATAATATTGACATCATGATGTTTCATCATCAAGGTTGTAAATAACTACAGGTACTCAAAAAGTTGAATACTTCATTCCGAAGGCATTTATTATGGGAAAACAGCAGGTATTTATTAAAATAAAACAGAATAGGTTAGTGTAAATCTGAACACCTAAAAAGAAACATAAGCATATAACACAAAATGTAAAAGCAAAATACAAAAAGTTTCCCATTTAGTACAAAGTCTACTCTGCAATATTCGATCTAGCTCGGCTCCTTTTACCTCTATCTAAGGAGGTACACCATTGTTCTTAAATGCATAGAAGAAAGGTTTTGTGAAAGGGGAAGGTTAGTATTTTCACAAACGATAAAGAGATAGGTGGGGTGTTATGTTATCAAGTCAAGTGCGTATTTATTTATAAGACGCTAACAATGTTGTTCCGATCAAAATCTTGATATTCAATTGATTAACCGGTCGATCGTGGCTCCAACGGAAACCGATGACAATTTCTACGGAAGTTGTCACCGATTTAAATAGACTGTAGCGGTTAATAGACCTACCAACCTACCGTTAGTGATAGATGAACAGCAGCCGAGTAAAATTGGTGTTTTAATGTAGGTGAAGCGAAAATCTAGTTTATCTACTCCAGCATCGAAAAGTTCCAATTTCGAATTTGACAACTATATAGAATTGAACCCTCTTTCGTGTTTGCTTCTCATAACGATACAGTTCGTTGTATGGGAGCTGTATCGTTATGAGTCGTAGCTGTATCGATATGGTTATCTTCATAAATAGGATACCTATAGCTTAGCGGCTCTGGGTTCTGGCACTTTCCAAATTTGATTGATTTGACTTTTTTATTAATTTACAAAGTAAAAAATTATAAAGACGTCCTTGTCGTAGATAAAATCTTGTATGCAACTGTACGTAATTAGTCATTTTAATTCTCGTACTATCCTATTTTGATACTCGGCAAGCCTCGTATCAAAAAACAGCACTCGAATTAAAATGACCCTCATTACGATACAGTTGCATAAATAGCTATTATGATTCATAACAACTGAAAAATATGTAAGTCAATAAACAAATGAAGTTTAACAAAAGTGTGGTTTGTTGTTATAATTGAACATAAATGCGGATACAAAAACAAAGAAAAGCTTTCTTAAACACCGTTACACAGATTATCACACGTGATATTAATGGAATCCAACCGCTACTGTGCAACTGCAAGTGTGCTGCGAATTGCGATACGTAGAAACCTACAGATTTTGCTAACGTGCCTTTTATGGGGTTCAAGCCGCTGGCCATGTAAGGCGGCCTAACGGTATGAAGTGGATGTCGCGATGTGTAGAGATCGTTTTTATACACTTTTTACTCCATTCACCACTAAATAAATTCGTTGCATACCAATTTCTTTTCGAGTAGGATGCAAAATCTGATCGAAAAGGAAATATCTGTGGCCCAGATAAATACACCATTAAAAAATAAGAATGTAATAATAAAAGGGGACAGCGGCATTAACCTAGAAATTAATATCTCATTCCTTAAAAGACGGAGTCAGGCAGAAAGAATACCGTTATAACTAAATTGATCAGATTTAATATAAGCAAATCTTTTTACATTAATAGAAGACCCGCAAGATTAACTGTGTGCGATTTAGGAATACACAACGAAACCAGATTCATAAGCACAACTAAATCTATTAATTTATGAGCTTGGTAGCTTATAAGTAAATAGAGAAGACTAGCATAAAACTCATTTAGGAGAAGTTCAACTTTATTTTTATAAAAAAAAGAAAGTTGACATATAAGATTCCAATCGATGTTCCAAAGGAAGTTTGAAGATAACCTCTCGGTAAAGTTAATAAATAGGGCTCCGGCTGACAATGTCTAGTATCTTAGAATGTTTAGTATGTTAAAGTGCACAGTGTCCTGTTACGTCCAGTCCCACAGTGTCCAGTGTTTTATGATGACTAGAGTCCACAATGTCTAGTCTCCTAAAATGTCTAGATGCTAAAGTGCGCAGTGTCCTGTTAGGAAGGTACGAATTATGCACGTAATAAATGCTACGAATGATTTCATCGTGTGAAACAGTACTTAATAAGTCAATTAATCAATGCCCTACAAGTCGAGTCATATCAAATGTAAGACAAACTTGAGCAACTGGTATCATATATCATCTTGCTTTCTCGATGGAGTGCCCTTTGCTTTCGCTCTCGGAACTCATTGGGATGGAACACTTTCATAAGCATCTAGGAGATTAAAGTGGTGAGATACAAACAACAACTTTTGATCGATCTTTAATGTGCTCTTTATTTTTGGATGAGATTCAAGATAGCCTGAATGGTCTTCTCTATTATCCCAAACTATCCGCGTACTTCCCATCGCAATCGTTCCATTTAGAAACGTGTAGCTTAGAATTAGAAGAATGGTTAGGTAAGAAGACAGATAAATGCTAGGCCGGACGTTCATAGTTATAAATAATCAGAAATGTACGTTTCATGTTACCCCGAAACTAATATTGCACCCCAGTAAGTCATCTCTGCACGCACGGTTGCACTCGCCGCTCTGCGCCGGCGCACCTGTACGTTACTTCCTGTCAGCCATCTTGGTCCACAGGTTGTAGACATGATTCAATTTCCTTTTTTCACCATGCTATTAGTATTTTTATAAAAAGTAACTTGAAGTTTATTCGCTAGTTACTGTGCAATATTATTATTTAGTTTTTTCCCACATTGATTGTTTTTATTATCAACCACTGGTTTTTACGTGCTCGTTAATGACTAACCTACTCAAAAAAGTTGATTTCGAAATAGGATTATGTGATCTTAAAAGTGAGTTTTCTCTCATAAGGAGTGCCTGACCAAAATAACCCATTACACATCCTTTTCCGATCTAAACAATTTATTTTTATAGAATAAATTTTGCAAAAAGTTTTGAAAAAGTATGGTGTTCCACCGACTTTACGCAATAAATAATTAAACTAAAACATTTAGATCACCGACAGTTTATGCCTTAAGTTTTTATAAATTGCTTAAAAAGTAGAAATCATGTAGCCAGACAAAGGTTACCAAACAAGCGTTCACAGACAATACTTTTTGTCCAAGACGTGCGAAATTTCGACAATTGCGGTCAACGGCGCGCATATCCGGTGGATCGAGTGATTTATGACCGTGACCACAAAGATTGTAGCCTATAAGACGTAGGTACTATGGATGAACTCATGAAAGTAATTCAACCTTTAAATTAATGTCCAAAAAACAATGAAGCGTAGTAAAGAAATTTTAATACTCAACTTTTGACATTTTATATGATGTATACTTTATATTTGATTTTATAGTTAAACCTTTTTTTTAAAGAGCAACTGGTTCTTCTAGGTTGGAAATAGGAATATCATTCCGAACTAATGGTAGATTCGTTTGACGATTTAAAAGCACTTGTAAAAGTTTATTTGAATAAAAAACATTTTAATTTGATTGAACTAATGCACATGACTGTATTTATAAAAGAAAACCTAAATATTTTTGTAGAAAGCGTATGTATACTAGATGTATTATTTTTTAGTTTCGCAACAATGTACTTAATGAGGTTTGTGGGAAAATAAAGGCTTATTTATTATTTATAATCTATATCTATATCTATATAATATATAAAAATGAAACCCGTTTTCCTTGGTCACGGCATCACGCGTGAATGGCTGGACCGATTTCACTAATTCTTTTTTTGTTGTATTTGTTATTATTAGGAGAAGGTTCTTACGGAAAAAAATATTAAGAAAATCTCTCAGAAATATTGAAAAATATACATTTAATTTTGCATACTAAGGCGGTACGAAGTTCGCCGGGTCAGCTAGTGATTAATAACTTCTACCTTTGCGATACACCTATACTATAATATTTAACCGCATAACGGACAGATATAATATAAGAGTTAATTAAACAAAGGCTTACACTATGTTTTGTTGGTATATGGCCTAATTCATTTGTCTATACTGATGAAACAGAGATTTCCCTTGGCGTCTCTTAAACCGGTTGTAACGCATAAAGACGATCAGCAGACCATACAGACAACTTGAATTATGTCCGTTGTGTAATTTGACATAAGCATTTATGTTATATAAAATTATATAGGTACATATATAACACAGTAGTTATAACTCTTGTTGGACAACCTAGTCCGGTGTATTTGAAGTCGGTCCGGTCCACAAGTATTGAATTTTGAATTAAATTCTTGTTAAGACCCTTTGTGTTTCAATAAATCTGTCGCCTAGTGGCATTGGATATTATCTACGCCAAGAAAAATATTATAACTGAGAAAATTATAATATAATCCATCCTTTCCAACACCTGTCGTGCTTATGAAAATTTTAATGGCGTCCATTTTACCACTGAATGCACAATGCATAACATTTTCACAGTAATTATTGCACATATAGCATCGAAGCGTGAGATCTGCATGCCACGCAAAGTATAGTCATTTGCATGTTGCTCTTGATTATGGTAAAGCAATAGATCGAGTAAGGCATACATTATTATATTTATTAATAGAAAAACACCATAAAGCTGCAATAATATACACCATTACGCAACATATGATAACTATGCTAAGGTTCTATTATAACTCAACATACCTAATAGTTTTTAATTAACTGGTTTATGCCTAAATTTAAAGAGTCTGTTAACGTGCACTGTTTTTTAACTTTGAGATTTTTGCTACAATATAAACTTATAAATGTATTTGGTTTGTTTGTTGCTCCGATACCGGAGCATCTTCAGGAGTGAAACGTATGTTGAGAGTAGTTTGGAAGATTTCTGTGGTGTGGTGAATATTTTTTTTTATCCATTACAAGTTAGCCCTTGACTACGATCTCACCTGATGGTAAGTGATGATGCAGTCTAAGATGGTAGCGGGCTAACCTGTTAGGGGCATGGCCGTTATATTAAACCCATACCCCTATTCGCTTTCTACACGGCATCGTACCGGGACGCTAAATCGCTTGGCGGCACGTCTTTGCTGGTAGGGTGGTAGCTAGTCACGGCCGAAGCCTCCCACCAGGCCAGACCAGAGAAAATTAAGAAATTATAAATTCCCATATTGACCCTGCCGGGGATCGAACCCGGGACCTCCGCACGTTAAGACAACAGCGCTGCACATTGCGCCACGGAGGTCGTCAAAAATATATCGCGGGCTATAAGTGCGGGATACACACTGTACCACATAGATTTACCTATAATTGAAATAGCGAATCAAACTTCTAGTGCCTTCATTATCATGGACTGCAAGGTAACGCCTGCGTCTATCCAATATATAATAGGAATTGCTAAATTAGTTGACCGAGCGAAGCGAAGGTCTCTGAGTCTACTTGGGTGAATTGGCACTTGTCCGTCCGTCCGTCCGTCCGTCTGTCAGAGCAATATAACTTCTGAATTACTGAACGCAATTACTTCAGCTTTAAATATAATATGTAAACCAATGGCCTCCCGCCGAATATGGCTTAAAAAATAATAAAAATCTTTATTTCAGGGGGGCTCTCATAGAAGCGAATGCGAAGTAAAATATTTTTTACAAAGTTACATAGGGTTGCGGTATATCATTTTAAAGATAATTAGGAATAGAGTCCAAAAATATTTTTTTTTTAATTTTTCCCCCAAAATTGACAAAATGGGGGGCTTTCAAAGTGGAGATTTTCTAACGTCCAAAGATGACCTCAGAACTCTAAATTTTCTGAAAGGATGAGCCTGAAACTTGATCAATTATTTCAATTATATCCTGTACGTGAACAACAAATACTAAAATTAGATAAATATTGTAAGAAAACGGAATTATTTAATTTTTAATGAGCTTCAGTATTTTTAACAGAACTTCACATTCATGTCAATAGATGGCGCCGCGAGGTCTCAGTTCGGGGCGAACCACTAGTTATTAATTGCCTGTATAAACAATCAATTGGTAAGGTAAAGACACTGGGCGGGCTACATGTAGCATATCTTACGGTCAATTGAACGGGGAAATTGCTTATATCTGGAATGTCGATATCAGTCTTGCATCGAAGTACCTAATTAAGAGAAACCTCTTTAAAAAGATTATCATAATATATCATGAGTGCATCGATTACTTTTAATTTACAAATTTAATTGTATACCCTGTTTGTTTGTATCACACATTAATATTGGTAATAAAGTATTTTTCATCCCACCATCTCGAAAAGAGTATTTTTACTCTTCGATATCTGAATGCAATAGCCGTTATTATCCTCTTGAGGATAAAGTAAATTGAATTTAGAACATCGTGTGCACGTTAGTAAATATCACTCGTCTATGAAGTTTGTGAATTCAAAACATCATTAAAACCTATTTACTTCTACCTCTATGGTGCCGAATTTCCATACAACCGTTTTTAATTTGTTAAAACTCTAACTCGTAACCTTCTTGGTGTACTTTTTTAATTTGCTTTTGCGCGCACCATTTTCTTTCACGTCATATTATCTTGTGATTTTTTTTGCATTTAGTCATTTCCTCGCTGAGGTGGGATGAAAAGTTACGTGTTGCACACAAGTGAAAAGATTTTTCACCTCGTGCTCTTTAGATTCCCTCGCTGACGCTCAGGATTCTAATTTTTTAATCACTCGCTGCGCTCGTGATTCAATTTTAGAATCATTCTCTTGCTCGGTCATCAAAATTAAGCACGCAGTTAAAAAACAACTTTTCACTCTTGTATAACAAATAACTATTCTTACTCGTAACTTATCTTTAAGGAGTCAAGCATTTTGACTGTAATGATTTACGATTCTGAAAATCAGTTTCTCTTGCCTTTACTTATAGAAATAACATGCATCTGAATACAAACTGCTGTAATATTTTATGGTGTCAAGTCGAATCTAGTACACACGACAGTATTCTGATTATTTTAAGACCTGAACTTTAACGTCTCGAGAATGCTGCGTCATCTATTGTTGTCTTATCCAGTAATGTAGAGTGTAGTGTAGACCTCTCTCTTGCCATTTTATATTGATTAAAAGCAGCATTTTTTTAATAGTCAAAAGATTTTTTTAATTGATTATTTACTTAAATGTAAATCCAATTTAGTTGAACAAAATTTTTTTAAGTCCAAAATTCTCAGTAACTGTTTGTATTAAAATAAAGCGATTATATCGCCCTTGTACAAAGAGTAAGATCAGGCAATGCATAAAAACGATCATTATAATGCAAATTTAAAAGTCATATTAGCAATAGCGAGGTACAGGAACAACTAATAATTTTGACCTCCTCTACCAAACTACAGGGCCATTTAATAATGCTAAACTATTCCGTGATTTTGCCACTTTTAGAATTCAAACTCATATGTAGTTGCAAAATTCCATGAAATATCTTGACGTATTGTATAAATGGTAGTATATAATAATATACTATATTTATATATTCTTGCTGTAACAATTGTAGATATGTAACCGAGTTAAAGCAGTCTAGAGTTGTCACGAATCGATTAATTGACTTCATTTAGATCGAAATTCACAACAGGGGTCTCGGTTTTTTCTACAAAATATAACTTTGGAATTGTCATCTCTATATGAAAATTTTATTTATTACATTGGCTAGCAGACTAGTTTTAAAGTACCTAACGTTTTTTCTCTAGTACCTAAAGCGTTGACTCACTAAACCCCAATAGTATTCCTTCTACATGACGTACAGCTCTTTATAAAATCATCAATGACGTCATTTTCGCTGTATAACATATTCGTATACAGCTCTGTACTACAATTTGCATAGAAATATAGGAATGCTATGCATCTGTCCCAAGACAATCAAAGGTATTCAGTATCTGGCAGAACGTAATGAATCAAATTCATATAAAAGAATGATTTTAGTTGATATATAAAAAAGATACTCAATGCCAGAAAACGATAAATAAGGAGACATACTGTGGCTAATTCTTTTCTATACGATCTCCAAGCTTAACTTAAATGACAGCTCTAAATATATTGTTACCCCTTTCATAAAACTTTTTATGGAAAGATATAGGACTATCATTTTAGTTTAGAAGTTGCGTTAACAGGACTGGCGTGTCAAATTCGTTCTACAGGAAAAGCAACAGAGGTTGCTTAGTAAACAAGATATATATTCCTTTTAGAATGTAGAACGAATACAATAAGCCATCAGATACATGGTCAGAACTAACGATCTATTTCATACACTAATGGATAGAGCACGCGTGGTACATTAACGTCTTAAATACAAATTGATTTGTGTCTCTAAGACAAGTCTTTGGAGGTCTAAGATGGTTTGTTTTATATGATTAAATTATATGTAATTATATTTTGAGGTTTGGTGCAACATAGTTCTGCACGGTATAATCTGTATCTAGAACATTGCATGAGTTATCATCTCAACAATGCGCTATAGTAAATTAATCCTACTATTAAAACCATACTGTATGAATTTTAAGTATGTCTGGTATAAGTACAACCTACTTATTAATAACCTTATACTCGTATGTAAAGAATAAATTAATAACCAAACAAAACAGACTATTTATAACACCAAAGAAAATAAAACAGGATTAATGGTGAGGTAACCTTATAAAAAGTATCATTAAAAAACTTACTGTCAAACGTTAAACCTCAATTATTAGTTTACGATATAAACTGTTGGCGAGACTAATCACGAAAAGCTATTTTAAACCTCAAATACATTCTCAAATAGATCTCTTGCTTCTCGGATTTGAAGATATATCTGTACAACCCATATTCGGACTCAATTCGCTCCACGATTGCCTGAAGCACTCTATATAACTTTCAAGTGTTTGTAAATGACTCAAGCCATATTTAACTCGGTACTAAGGGATGCAGCATTACTGCTATTATTAGAATATGGAAGAATGGAATTTGCTCTTCAAATAATCTGGAATCAGGCTTAAGTATGTAACCAGTTTTGGGACCAGCAATATCTGAAGGACAAAACCAGTGGTACGGTTCAGTTTGTGATTCGTAACAAGTCTATTTTTTTAATATAGGTTAGGAATCATCAAAGTACACAAGCTAAAATAGCTTGTATCCTTTGAAGATTCCTAACCTAGTTTGAATAATGTTACAGCCGCAAGGAATATCGCATTACGTCTCCAGCATTCCTAAACGAATCATAAAATATCATGAAGTTAGTATGACTTCAAGGAATCACTACACCGACTTTTACCTTCACTTTTCGTGGTGCAGATGACTCCATCTCGACATGCCTATAATGTTCAGCCGATCTTTGAACTTCTCTGCCTCTAACATCTTCCAACGACGCCTTCTCTTCACCGCGGGTTAGCGTAGTCACCTTTCTCACTATCCTAGTTGTAATACGCCTTTGCCCGCTGTCGTCTTTCTTCGAGATCTTTGTCGACTCCAGTGAGGAGCCAAGGACCTCGGTCGACATGCGTTTATTCGTATGAATCGCCTGCAGTTCCGACACTCCTCTCCCTCCAGCCGACATTGGAACGGCCAACGCACTCTCGCCATCGTATTCGAAATGAGTCTGATTACCATCATGTACTATTCGGCCCTTATAACTTTCCTCTCTATATGAACCGGCACGATAGTTTGATCTTTCAATTCCAGGATAATTGCCATCATAAACTGTTTCGTGGCGTGTCAAGCCTTCACGCAAACTTCTGGGCACAGAAGCTAGGTTTAGACTTGTTGTGATGGGTGAACCCACTGGCGATGGCGTAGACTTCTTCAAGCTAGATTTAAGCGGTTTTGATTCTTCACCTTCTAATGTTCCTTGCACGAAAAGACGCTTACTGCTGCCTTCTTTGACGAATCTGTACATCGACATTTTCGATTCGTTCCTCTCAGGCCTTCACGGGCCGGCACAACATAATACTGATCAGGCTCGACGCACTACGGCATTATTTTCCAACTTATTACGGATTCGATACGCGCGCCACTAGCTACACCGTTATGTGACAATACTTGCAAATAGATTATTTCAAAGACTCAGATGCCGAGTGGGAAATTGTTGATTTTGACTATATTTGGAATTGTGATTGTTACTGAGCTTTGCTGCACATGAAAAGAATGTGCTTAGATCATAATTGAATTCTAATGAAGTCAGAGAACACTATAAATAGGTAAATTCTACGAAGAGCCGAGATATGGTAAGAAATTGTTTAATGTACTATTAAACAGGTAATTTCAAACAACTGCATTTAACTGATTACAACTGCACGCAATAACAGCATTGGAAATGTTAAAGAAATCAAGCGTATGAATAAACTTGAATAGAATTACTGTAAAAGAAAGTGAACGTAAGATTGGGCTATGGTAAGTACATTGAATCGTGCATTGGATTAGGCAAGGTTCCTTGTTTGGAGCGGAGCGAATATGGCGGTGCCCTTCCTGCGGACGCGATGTGGTGACAGGCGACACAACGTTGAGGAAACGATTTACCGCTCCTAAATATATAGGTACAACTTATCTTGTACGACAAATAAAGTTTAGTATATTTGCAATATTTACACTAAACTTCCCTTAGCTGATTGCCAAAGATTGCTAGTCTTTATCATTCGTCCACGGACTACAAAAAAATTACATCGCTCAAATTGCCATTTAAAAAATTAACTCATACGTGCTCAACTAACATTAAACCATTCCTTGATACAGTACATGATGATTCGAAGATATTCATGAACTTACTTGCAGCGTAAATATAAAAAAAATGTTTGAATATTCAATAAACTTGAAAACCTTGACCTCATAACCTACGTAAACTATTATGTATTGTGAAGATATTATCAGTGACGTAATTCCACATAATAACCTTAAAAAGCAAGTGATAAATGTGTAGGTACGTCACGCTCGCCTTCACAGTGAACCTTTTTTAAAAATCATCATACATATAAATAAATTGAAATATCAAAGGGAAGAGAGTAATTTTTTAATTTAACAGTAAGAAGAAAATAGGGACATTTAAACCAGTACCATGCAAAATATCTCAGGAGAGATTTCAATTTACAAGTATGAAATGTCAGCTGTAAGAGATGCTAATCAAAGTTTATGCAGACCTCGTTCCATGGCCTGACCTGCTCTGTGGCGTAATTTAACAAAGGCTTTATAAATAACAACAAGGATACCTTCTCATGAATATTTTATAGTACTTATATTCTTGTTGTATGACCAATTTGAAGATTTAGAGTATTTATCATAGAGTCATTTTCATTGAAGTAGGAAATATTCCTGATACATACGAGTAAGTTTTTAAAACTATCAATGAAATTCATGGATGAATAATCAAGTTAATAGTTTATTATATTTATACCCGAATAAGAAAAGCAAAGTCCTCAATGAAAGTTCTTGATTTGCTTTGATTTATTAAAATCATATCCTCGGTACGCTTACAGCAACACCAAAACGCACATCGAGTCAGAAATTACAAAATTCATTAAGTTATGAAAATCATTTCTATAATTCATGAAACGTAGGCATATATTACTTTTAATAGGAGTCAGTCCACATTTTTGTAACTCCACTTTGATAACATATTAAAGTCAATACATCATCCAATAACCCATTAAAAATTCAATGATATTTATGTAGGTGTAGCACTGAATACCGACATTTTTTGCGGGGGATTTCAAAATTCCATGACGCCTACTTGAACGGGACCTTGGCTACCTTTATATGGGCACTTTAAGTGTCGTTTTAATTGTAATAAAGCAAATTGTAAAATTAATAAATAATATTGTAGTGTGGGCTTAAAGTTATAATATTAAGCAGTACATGCCTATGGAAGATAAGCAAATCTATAATAATTTCAGCTTTTTAAAGAGAACTTAGATACATAGAGAATCAACAATATTGAAGTTTTAAGTACTATAAAGTAAGTCACGTTCACATTCGGTAAGGTTTGTCTAACCTAACCTCTTAAAGATTTAGACGGTTTAGGAAAAGAAGCCGTACAAGACATATTAAGAACTATTTATTCAATTTCGTTAATAGGATTATTCGATCATTGTTGAAGTAGATATCGAAATAGTCGTCCTAATGCAGAACGATTTGCATATCCCACCACTTTATTTTAAAAATAATTCATTGATTAGTTAAATATAACACAAAATCTCAACTTTGCCTGCTATTTATGTTAATTGACCTAGCTTTATATCGTTCTCACGAAGGATTTTTCAATGTGTCTATTAAACTTGACCTTCACAAGTTTTAAATACACATTTTGTGCTATTTTAATTGCTTTACTTGATGAGTCACAATAATTACGGAATATCTTTGTGGCAAACATAAATATTGCACACATGCCTGAAGTAGAGTCAACTCTATGCACACTCAACAAAACCTAATAATATTATTTTGAAATGATTCAGATTGGATACAAGTTTATCGATACAAATAATATAAAGGCAGTTGAAACATTTTTGTTTTCGGATAGCTTTACTCAGCAAACATTACGTCACTTTAAACAATAGACTCCGTATACAAGTTGAGTAACTTATTTGACCGGCTGATTAGCGATCCGCTTCGTTACTTAAGTAGTATCTTCTCGTATGTAATCATTATCACCAATATCCCACAAAATATATATCACAAAAACAGTCGCAATTGTCACCGGTGTTTTTCATTAATTATTTTTCGCGTATCGAATCCGCAATGGGACACTTTTGATAAATATTATAGTATTGTTTCACACACCACAGTTATTCCTTTTTTCTAAACGGTTAGTGTGTTAGTTATTTTAGTTCGATTCGTTTTTCGAAACTCGAATAGTAGTGCGCGCGCGCTTCGGTCGGTCTCTGGCAGGTGACTGGCGCGCTGTTGCAGCTAGCCGTCCGTGACGGTGAAAAAGTATCGTGGGTTTACGTATGGTTCCCATTTATTATGGGACTGGATTCCACGATAATTATAATGTTAAAAAGTTGTTGTTTTCTTATGTTTTTGTTTACTTTAGTTAGATTTAAAATTAGCTTCCCATATTTATAGATATTGTCCTTTTTGTATCATAAATTTTCCTAGAATTTATAACTTCAGACACCATACAATTTTTTTTAATTATCTAACTACGACGAAAGTGTTTACTTTGATTTTTTAAGGCAAAATAAAGCTACTATCGATGTCACAACTCATTGAACAAATGAACAGGAAGGAGTTAGAAGCTGTACAGACAGTAACAAAGGATATTGAGTATCAGATTTATTTTTCGTACGTTAGCAGCCTCTACTTTAAACTAGCCGTTTAAGATCAGGTAGTGAGTTAATAATTCTTTAGATAACTAATCTTTTGTAATAAGTACATAATTATTTTCCTCCCTATCTTTTTTCTTTTTCAGATCCCTATCTTTTTCTTTTTTCTTTTCCTTGAGTGACTTTTTTAACCTGTATTGAAAACAATACAATAGAACTTAAAGCTAGATACCCTAATAATTATTATATAACAAATCATGCCCGCGTGTAACGTGGGATTGGAAATGATGGCATGTCATTATTCTGTTTTCTGTGTTTAGTGGACCGATTATGATTAAAGTTAGAATAGTATTTGCTTTCATATTATAATTATCTTTGTTCTGAGAAATTCTAATCGTAACAAACCAAAAACCTATAAGGTGCTTTTTACTTTTTTTTTAAAATGCCAATACCGGATGTGTTCCTCTACGGTGCCGGTATAACCAAATAAAATAACACTTTAAATTAAAACGAGACTCGCTTTGTAGAGAAACTATATTACTACAGAAGAAGACAAAAACTGTTTTTGATAACATTGTAAATTTTTGTTTGTTTAGTTCATTGTCAACTCTTGTTATACTTTCACGTTCGTAATACAAAATTGAAAATGCTAATTTAATTCGGGATTTAGTTTCTCAAATAAAGGTAACTCTAATATCAATCAATCAATCAATCAATCAATCGTTTATTTGCTTGAAACATTGTACAATTATGATGACAGTTCTAAAGTAGTCCACACATGTTTCGTCAATGTTGACGTGCAAATTTAGAAATTATGTAAGTACCTACTTAATTAATACTTACAATCTTTAAATCATTAGTAATCAGTCATAATAATAAATAAAATTCACTACAACGTTCAATACTTAATTAATAGCTTAAATAAATAAATAAATGTCAAAGTCATTAAATGGTTACACCTTATGAATTTTAAGCTCAAGAAATTCCTTCACTGAGTAAAAGGAATGAGTGAGAAGCCATTTTCTCAGTGTTGATTTAAATTTTTGTAATGGCATCAACTGTATGTCTTTGGGTAGTGCGTTGAAAATTTTTATGCCCATTGCATAGCAGCTTTTTAAATAAGTGGCCGTTTTCGCGCCTTTAGGTAAAACCAATCTTTCCGGATTTCTTGTATTTCTTGTAAATTTATCTTTTGCCTTTATAAAAAGGTGCATATTAGATTTAACGAAAACCGATAATTCAAATATGTACATACATGGCAACGTTAGCACCTTCAAGTTTTTAAATAATGGTACGCAGGAATCCGTTGGGGCCTTACCACAAATTGCTCGGATGCATCTTTTTTGTGCTAGAAATGCTCTATTAAACTCTGTAGAGTATCCCCACAATATAAGACCATATCTAAGCACTGAATCTATATATCCGTAGTACGACATAAGGACTACATTTCGAGAGGTAGTCCTTCTTAACCTATTCAAAACATAAACATATCTATTGACTTTAGTGCATACTGAGTCTACATGGGCTTTCCAATTACAATTTTTATCAATTTTTAAACCTAGAAAGGTCACCTCATCAGCTTGTGTAAGCAGATGGCTGTCATAAATTAGTCTTAAATGTTTTTCCCTCGCATCATTATAATAGCTAAATTGTAAGTAGTTTGTTTTCGTCAAATTTACACGTAAATTATTATCAAGAAGCCATTGTATCGTCAGTTTAATTGTATTATTTATGTCATTTTCATTACTAATCTTGTCATTGGTACATGTTTTAAGAATTGAAATGTCGTCAGCGTAAAGTATACATTTGTCAGAAATGGCATCAGGGAGATCATTTATGTAAAGGATGAATAAAAGAGGTCCCAGGATGCTACCCTGTGGAACACCATATTTGTTTATTTTTTTAGTGGATCTATACCTTGTCATTATATTTACATCTTTATTTAAACTCGAAACTTCAACACACTGAGTTCGTTCATGTAAATAGGTTTTAATCCATGACAAAGCTGGTCCTCGGATACCATAATTTTCAATCTTTTGAAGAAGTAATTCGTGTGAAACAAAGTCAAATGCTTTTGTCATGTCAAAAAATATTGCTACCGGTGATTTACGAGAGTCTAGATAGGCAGAAATTGTATTAACCAGGTCAAAACAAGCATCAGAAGTTGATTTTCTCTTTTGAAAACCATATTGTTCTTTTTTTAATATTTGAAATTTGGTCACGAACTCCATTAAACGCTGATGCATAGCCTTTTCTAATATTTTTGAAAATATGGGAATTAAAGTAATAGGCCGATAATTTTCAACTTTTGTTTTGTCTTTTTTCTTATGTAAAGGCGTGACAATGGAAAACTTTAGCACAGTTGGAAACATACCACTTTCAAAAGATTTGTTTATTAAATGTGTTAGTATTGGTGATATTTCATTAATTACTGCTTTTATTATTTTTGTTGAGACGCCATCAAAGCCCTCAGCATTAGTATTTTTAAGAGATTTTATGATCGTTTTAATTTCATTAACTGTGTAAGGATTTAAATAAATACTATTTGAAATAGATTTCTTGTTTGTATTTTTAATGTTACTTTGTGTTTTATTCGTTAGCTCTATTAAGTAGTCATTGAACGCATTGGCAATATCATATGGATCAGTTAAACATCTATTCTCAAAGTTTATTTTTTTTATGGATTGACTCGCAATATTACTTTTTGGGTTTCCTTTGATTAAATTCCAGCTTGCCATGCATTTATTTTGAGCTAAGGAAATATATCTATCATTTCTGATTCTTTGGGCAACATGTATGCATGATCGAAGAAGCTTAGAATAGTTAGTATATTTAATTTTACTTGCGCGAGATTTATGTTTATAATAGCCATATTGATACACATAATATCAAATCGCATATGTTAATTATTATACCTAATGATCTAATAAACTTAATAATCCATACTAATATTATAAACGCGATAGTGTGTCTGTCTATCCGTCTGTCTGCTACGCTTGAACGGCCCATATTTAAACCGATTTTGATGAAATTTGGTTTGGATTTCCATCACGAGGAAGGATAGGCTTTATCTCGGAAAATTAATGAATTCCACCGGAAAATTTAAAAAAAGATATCCACGCGGAAGAAGTCGCGGGCATCATATAGTAAGCAATATTTTAAGCCCTCCTACACATCTGATAATAAACAGACTTATTATTTATATTATATTATATTATACTTTAAATAGGAAGTAGGTACTAATGCATATAATCAAATTAAGTGTGTAGGTAGACAAAATGACAATAATATGGAAAAACAATTTGTTATTTTACGCTTACGATTTTTTGTATTTGTATCTAAAATTGACACAAACTTCTAATTTCAAAAGATATTTAAGTAGGACTTATGGGTGCTTAGATTAAGCATCAATAAGTGCAGCACCTATTCTCTCTAACTCAGTGTCAATCAAAAAATGGAAGACACTGATATATATTTTTACTAGCCGATGCCCGCGACTTTATCCGCGTGGTTTGAGGTTTTTTTTAGTTCCCACAGCAACTCATTAATTTTCCGGGAATAAAATCGCCTGTGTTATTCCACACTAGGGATGGCATTCCGAACCAGTGGTAGATTCACTCGACGATTTAAAAGTACTTGTAAAAGTTTATTTGAATAAAAAACATTTGAATTTTGGATTTTTTTTGGAATAACTATCTATTTCTATGCCAAATTTCATACAGATCCGTTCAGCCATTCTGGTGTGATTGAGTAACAATAGATATATCTATAATAGGTAGGTAAGGTATAGTATAGGTAAAGATCCATTGAAGGTTTACTTTGAATTAATGTTATTTTTATTTCATAGTAAGTAAACTTTCAATGGATATTTATAACATAATAATTAGGTACATTTTTTGATAGCCACTGAATGGCCCCTGAGTTAGAGAATAGGGGTGCATGGACTTCTTATTTCTAAGTTATGCGGAGTCGTGATCTTTATGTGGGGCAAGCATGTAGTGTCTCAAAATGACCCCCTATATTATGAGCCCAGCCCAGCTACAGTGGTCAGTGAACGTGTTAACTATGGACGCATCAAATTTCGAAACTAATTTTTTAACATACTAGCGGATGCTCGCGACTTCGTTCGCGTGGTATAAGTTTGTTTTCTCACAGGCACTCCTTAATTTTCCGGGATAAAAAGTAACCTGTATCACTCTCCAGGTCCTCAACTATACCCATGCAAAAAATCACGTTGATCCGTTGCTCGGCTGCGGCGTGATTGAAGCACAAACTCTCTATTTAACGTCCTTGAGGATAAAATTTTCAAAAACTGTGAAACACGTATTTCATTATTATGAACCAGAAGCCCATATACCAACTTTCATGCCTATAACTTGAAAAATGAAGGACTTTACTCCCCTATTTTACCCCTTTGGGGGTCGAATTTTCAAAAATGGTGATATACGTACTTCATATTTAACTGAAAGCCCAAATGCTAAATGCAATTTTACCCCCCTGGGGGTGGAATTTTGAAAAACTGTGACACTCGTACTTCTTTATTGTTTACCGAAACCCAAAATACCAAGTTTCGTTGATATAACTTGTAAAATATCTTGAGAAATGAAGGCCTTTCATGCAAACTCTCATCCCTTATTTCGCCCCTTTGGGGGTCGAATTTTCAAAAACTGTGAAATATTCTCAACTCGCAGCTCATATACCAAGTTTCATGGCTATAGCTTTCATACAAATTTTCAACCCCTATTTTACCACTTTAGGGGTTGAATTCTGAAAAACTGTGACACACGTAATTCTTAACGAAACGTTAATTTTTAACGAAAGCCGAAATACAAAGTTTCGTTTAATATAACTTGAGAATATCTTGAGAAATGAAGGACTTTCATCCCCTATTCCAACCCGTATACCAAGTTTCATGGATATAACTTGAGAAATGACGGACTTTCATACAAACTTCTAATCACTTCACCCATCCCTATTTCACCCCCTTAGGGGTAGAATTTTGAAAAATCCTTCCTTAGTGAGCGCCTACGTCACAAAAGGAACCTACTGTCAAAATTTCAAGTTTCCAACCCCAGCGGTTTAGGCTGTGCGTTGATTAGCTAACGATTTTTGTATATTATTTGGATATCGGATAGACGCAGGCGTTACTTTGCGGAAATCCATCATAATGAAGGAACCAGAATTTAATTCGCTACCCTCAAATACTTAAGGGTAGTTTTTGGGGGATTTCTGTGGTATGGTGAGAAGAAAAAAAACACTGTACCAGTACCACATAGATTTTCCTGTTGTCGCGGATTTTAGCGTATTAAATTCTGGTTCCTTCATTAATTTATTAACTACTAGACTAGATGATGCCCGCGACTTCAAGCACGTGGTTAAGATTTTTTGATTCCCGCGGGAACTCTTTAATTTTCCGGATAAAAAGTAGCCTATGTCCTTCCCTGGATACAAACTATCCCTATGCCTAATTTCATCAAAATCGATAGAACAGATGAGCTGTGAAGGCGTAGCAGACAGAGAGACAGACAGACAAACTTTCGCATTTATTAGTATGGATTTTTCTACAAATAAGTACCTATTAACAATTATTTTATTATAAATCAGATTAATTTTGTCGATAGCTCAAAAAAAGTTTACCTAATAATCAGAAAGGAAATTGCAGTAGATATTAAATATTAATGGAAGCAGTGAAATGAGATAAATTTATAGATTATAATGAAAAATGCATCGGTATTATTACCTGATAAGACATGTTTAACATATAAATGATAATAATTAAAATTAAAACATCTTAAACAACAATCAATGCATCTAACAACATAGTAACGCCATCTATAAATGTGAATCCGCGTTAAATAAAGCCTTGCCAAGCGAAGCTTTATCAAACTCAGTCGAGAATGGTCTCGGAATCGGAGGTCGTAACTCGTAACAGATCAGCGCCATCTAGTGTTGAACAGATATACAGAGGCAAGCGAGGCTTATTAGCGATATCGATTTTCGATATTAGGATAACTTACCACCATAATCGTCTGCTATGATTGCGTGGACAAACAAAGTATGTAAGTAATTTCTTCAACATAATAATATAACGCCTGTGATATATATATTTTTGCGTTATATGATGATTCATGATTTCAATACACTGAGGGCGCATCTTAATATTGACCTAATTTATATAAATCTTATATACAATTTAATGATGCATTTATTTGTATGACTTAGTTTAATTAATGGTATAGAAAAACACAACCTTTTCTTGTGATGTAGATTGAATAATATTTATAATTCAGCATTTGATATTCAATTCGTTGTACCATTCAATGAATGATATAAATAAATACGTGGATCATTTCAAAAATGTTGTTACATACTATATTTAGATAAATAAACCGCGAGGGATTAAAATTCCTTATCATTATCGTAAATTATACCCTTTATACCCTATACAGGTCGTAAACCCAATGTCTTTGATCATGATGACAGATCGTTTTATTACGAAGGAGATCAATTTAAGAGCTTCGAGAAAGGAGAGACATTAAGATTTCAATTACTTGGATCGAAAACGTAAATATACGAAGACATATTATACCAAACCCTTTCCAAATTCCATGTACATGGATGCGAAGCGTATATGTGTGGAACACTTAATTTTAACAGCTTAGCCTTAGCTAATACTAGGTTTGATGGCAACTGGTAAGATATACTAATGTATGATTTTTTTATCAAAGATACTTAATACTTTACTAGGAACAATTGTTTTGTCAGTAAAGTACGCAAATTGTTACGAGTCAGGACGATAGAAAGTTTTGTCGCATGGGTGCGCGGGCGGCGTGGGTGCAACATCTGTTCCACGGCCTTGCGCCGACACCCCCGTCTGCCTACGTGCAGGTTGGCATATTCTTTGTGACGTCATGATCCAGTTATTGCGAAAGTAAATATTATAATACTTGATAATGCCCGCGACTTCATCCGCGTGGAATATTTAATAAATCCTATCAGAACTCGTTGATTTTCTCTTTGATTGAAAAAGGTACCTAACCGGCTAACAGACATCGCATTTTTCTTAATGATTTATGTTCGAGTACATTTCAAGTATGGCGCATACAAGTATTCATTAATTTAAGAATATAGGGTACTACAGATTACTACAGCCCAAACAGAAATCCTTATCGTTCGTCAAACGGATAATAATTAGACCTGTTTAAGGAGTTCATAGATGTCTGCACGTCACAAAGCATACATGAACTCCTTAAAAAGATCGAGTAATACGTTTGAGGCTGCCAAACGATTACGATTTGCTTAGACAATTGGGCTCGTGATTTATACCTAGACACGTGAACCCTTTCAAAATCACAGCTCCAAGTTTCACAAACGCTGTGGATTGAGCGATGTTAGTCATGTCTCATATAAATAGGGTTTCAATAAATAAATCAGAAATTGAACAAAAGGGATAGGTCGAATAACAGTGGAGTTGAGCGGGGAAGGTATGATTGTAACTTTGTAAGTAACAATATATACTTTATTACAATTTACTCACCAGAAAAACGCAAAAGAACAAATTATAAAAAAGAAAAACGTTGTAAGGAGAAAGAGCACTACAGCTCTGCAGCCAAGAACTGCTGGAATAAAGCCGACCACTTGCTTGATGAAGAAGACGACGAGGAAGAACTAGATGCAACTAACAGTGACGAAATAGAAGCTAATAAAAAGGCCTTAGTCCTGAGGTGGATAAAATTTTACAATAGGCTGCCACTGCAAGATGATGATTGATCAAATTTCAAGCAATTAACCCCTATTGTTTATCTAAATTGATATGATTTAATAATACATTGGGGCTGATTCTGTAGTGCACAATCTCTAAACTAAAATTACAGCATTAAAAATATTGTTAACCCTTTTATAATACTCCCTGTGCAAAGGGACAAAACTAGATTTAAAGCTGTCATTTTAGTTGACATTGATACATTGATGTATTTTTAAGGTATTCAGGATGAGTGTTTTCTTTCTTTTCTTTGGCAAGAGCCTGGTTGTATTTAACCACTTATAAATACAACCAGGCTCAGTACGCCATAGCAACATCGAGCGAAATTGCGGCATGTGACACGCCACAGGGTCGTATACACAGGGTCCTTTACAAGGTGTAAACTGTAAAGGCTGGAAATAATAGCAAATAAAGTAAATACTAAGCGAAATTTATTAGAGGATATACTTTTGTAATACGTAAATAGGTAAGTATATTTTTATACGGGTTATTAGCAAAGATAGCCAACAGCTGGCATTGTTTTAGTAAACGAAGCGCGGACGTCGACCCCCGACCCGCGTAACTGTACGTGACGGCCAGTTTGTCTGTTCGTTGTTACTTTTCAATGATTACGGTATATTATAAATTGTTACATTATGTTCAAGTGTATGAATATTTTCTCACAATAGCCATGACAGCAGCTATTAGTTTTTTTAATGACAACAGCCCTTGCTGGTCCCTATAAAATTTTCAGCGTCAAATCAAAAATTCAAAAGTAATCCTTGATACTAGCAGCATCTTCAAAGTAAAGATTATATCTATACTTCCAGACTCCATAATTATAAATGCGAAAATGTGTTTGTCTGTCTGCTACGCTTTATCGACCGATCTATTCGGTTCGGATGAAATTTGGTAAAAGGTAGGTTACATCCCAGGGAAGGATTTCCCGCGAAGGAGTTCCCACGGGAATTCAAAAACATAATCCACGCGCGCGCATCATCTTAGTTTAAAATAATCGCCTTGAGTATTACGTTTTATCAGACCTAACAACTTCGCAATATTGCATAAATGATCACAAATAAGCTATGAATAAACATAATTATCCGTATTACTTTACATGACATCACTTAGAAGGAAATAAAATATACAGGAGGATGGAATTATTCACTGGTGTAAATCATAATGTTACTAATATCTGATCTCATATTTTTAGAATTAATACGAAATTCAAATCAATAGAAAGAAGAATATTAAGAGAACAGAAAACAACTTTATTAAAACTGCAATGAATAATATCTAAAGATCATTTACTATTGAATGAGTGCATGTAATTTATATATTTTCTATAAATTGTACTAATTATCAGTGCATAGACCACCCTAGACTCGTATACAAAGAACAATATACAGAGACTTATTTGTTAAACAATGCACATAATTATAATAATGTGCGAGATACTTAGCATTTAGAAATTATTCATAAAATAGCGTTTCTAGCATTTTAATGGTACTCATACTACTGCAAAGACAAGAAAGACAAGGTTGAGACTTCAGAACTTGGAAACTTTCCCAGGTCATCTGCAATTACTTTAAATATGTATATTACAAGTACAATCCAAACAGACGTAAAATTAGTGACTCTAAATTTTATCTTACATGAAATGAATAAATTTGAATTCGAAATCGCTACCAATAGTCCCTTTCAGGCATGTATTTAAATATGATTTTCCATCGGATGTTTCAAATAATTAGTGTCAATCATGCATCCTTTAACTATACCACTACCCGCTTTGCCTTGCATAGAGAATGACACGAGATCGATTCATCCTGATAACACACTGTATATAGTAGATATATACCTAATATATCCATATAAGGTTTGCCGTAAGTGTGCCAAGTGCCAACCCACGCGGCTGTTCAATACCATATTAATAGTTTATTTTTTATCGTTCACTGCAAATTGTCAGCTTTCTGTAGTTTACTAGTTGCGAAAAGGAACTGCATAATGAACTTCTGGTTTCTATTAATTTAATTGATTAATGGACACACAAGTAGTCGTAGCCCTATATATTATAAAGTAAGACAGAAAAGTAAAGTTAATGTAATGCCCTATCCAAATTATAATGATAATGCATTAACTTGTTAAGTACATTTGGACATCAGAAACCCGAAGCTTGTTAAGAAAAAAGGACGTAACGTAAAAATAAATCAGTTACCTAAATAAATTTTAAATACGAAGATGACATTAATTTTTGCAAATGATAACCATAAAATGGAATCCAGACAATTCCAAACTACATAAAAAATAATAATAATCTACCAGATACCATTTCAATTTTGAACAATGAAACTAAGCACAAACATAATATATGGAGTCAAAGTCGACAAATAACATTTGCAATACATTTAAGTCATAACTTTTAAAATGAGTCAACGAACAATAAACCAAAACTCTTGTCTCCAATTGGTTTAGTTAGAAATACGAACTAAGAATAGAAATCCAGTTCAAAAGGCATGAGGTCACTGCAATTCAGACTCCAATATTATCATAAGCGAAAGCAAAATAATATGTTGGCTGTGAACAATATGACATGACGCCATACTTGACTCATTGATTTTGCACTTTGTTGATCTTGAAATGAATATTTCTTAGTATCATATTTGAGACATACTGAAAATGATGACTAGCTCGACTTCGTCCGCGGGGATTAAGGCTTTTGAAAATCTCGTACCCTTAACTTATTAAATGACTTATAAATCATTTTAAGTCATTCTTCGGGTAGCAAGCTTAATTTGTCTGTGAAAAGATAACAAACAGCTAGATAGGCCGAGACACTATCACATATTTTATAAGTTTAGTATGAAAATATGATTGCTATTAACATGTGCAGACCCGCTAGGACCTATATCATTTTTCAATGTTTATCACGTAAGTAAAAAGTGTTATAAAAGTTTAAATTATGCGCCAAAATAGCTTAAAAAAAGAGTACTTGATTAATGCCTACGTATCTCGCTCGCAAAAAAATACTTCGCCACACCCTATTTACACACATTGAGAGCTAATAAAGGTCAAAATATCAAGATAGTTCAGAATGCGAATGTCCTGCACGTATAAACACACGTATATTAAGCTAGCAGACCATGGTCGCGACGCGCACATCTAACCTACTGGGTATTTAGTTGCTAATTAGTTGCTAATTAGTTACACTATTCCCGATTTAGTTGCTCAATACCTGTGAAAGATGCAAGCGATCTGCTAGATTAAGTCTTAACCTAGCAGACCACAATACTGTATCTTCGGTTCCCGTAAAGATATCGAAGTTCTGCAAGCGGCATATTTAGTTGCTAATTAGTTGCTGAAGGACAGCATTATTTGCATTACCCCACCATCATCCCCTAACTGCCGCACCAAACCCCACACTACCCCCGAAATACGATAAAGTCAAAAAGAGGTCACCAGAGAAAATAAACTACGGCGTATTTTGTTGCTAATTAGTTGCTGCACAATAGCACTGTTTATAATATCCCATTATCAACCCTTAACTCCAGATTATCCCTGCTACCACCCCCAGAATAGGACAAAATCGAAAAATTCTCGTAGGTGGAAAAAAAACGTGGGATATTTAGTTGCTAATTAGTTGCTCGCCAAAAACGTAGTTAAAATATTATACAACCACCCCCTAACCCCAGATCCACCCCCTCTACTCACTTCAAAATAGTAAATGGTCGGAATTCGCACGCAGCTGTTTAAAACTGCTGGATATTTAGTTGCTAATTAGTTGCTGCACAATAGCACTGTTTATAATATCCCATTATCAACCCTTAACTCCAGATCATCCCTGCTACCACCCCCAGAATAGGACAAAATCGAAAAATTCTCGTAGGTGGAAAAAAAACGCGGGATATTTAGTTGCTAATTAGTTGCTCGCCAAAAACATAGTTAAAAATATTATACAACCACCCCTAAGCCCAGATCCACCCCCTCTACTCACTTCAAAATAGTAAATGGTCGGAATTCGCACGCAGCTGTTTAAAACTGCTGGATATTTAGTTGCTAATTAGTTGCTGCACAATAGCACTGTTTATAATATCCCATTATCAACCCTTAACTCCAGATCATCCCTGCTACCACCCCCAGAATAGGACAAAATCGAAAACATCTCGTAGGTGATAAAAAAAACGCGGGATATTTAGTTGCTAATTAGTTGCTCGCCAAAAACGTAGTTAAAAAAAATTATACAACCACCCCCTAACCCCAGATCCACCCCCTCTACTCACTTCAAAATAGTAAATGGTCGGAATTTGCACGCAGCTGTTTAAAACTGCTGCATATTTAGTTACTAATTAGTTGCTGCACAATAGCACTGTTTATAATATCCCATTATCAACCCTTAACTCCAGATCATCCCTGCTACCACCCCCAGAATAGGACAAAATCGAAAAATTCTCGTAGGTGGAAAAAAAACGCGGGATATTTAGTTGCTAATTAGTTGCTCGCCAAAAACGTAGTTAAAAATATTATACAACCACCCCCTAAGCCCAGATCCACCCCCTCTACTCACTTCAAAATAGTAAATGGTCGGAATTCGCACGCAGCTGTTTAAAACTGCTGGATATTTAGTTGCTGCACAATAGCACTGTTTATAATATCCCATTATCAACCCTTAACTCCAGATCATCCCTGCTACCACCCCCAGAATAGGACAAAATCGAAAAATTCTCGTAGGTGATAAAAAAAACGCGGGATATTTAGTTGCTAATTAGTTGCTCGCCAAAAACGTAGTTAAAAAAAATTATACAACCACCCCCTAACCCCAGATCCACCCCCTCTACTCACTTCAAAATAGTAAATGGTCGGAATTCGCACGCAGCTGTTTAAAACTGCTGCATATTTAGTTACTAATTAGTTGCTGCACAATAGCACTGTTTATAATATCCCATTTTCAACCCTTAACTCCAGATCATCCCTGCTACCACCCCCAGAATAGGACAAAATCGAAAAATTCTCGTAGGTGAAAAAAAAACGCGGGATATTTAGTTGCTAATTAGTTGCTCGCCAAAAACGTACTTAAAAATATTATACAACCACCCCCTAAGCCCAGATCCACCCCCTCTACTCACTTCAAAATAGTAGATGGTCGGAATTCGCACGCAGCTGTTTAAAACTGCTGGATATTTAGTTGCTAATTCGTTGCTGTAGGACAGCATTATTTGTATTATCCCCCCATCATCCCCTAACTGCCGCATGGACCCCCCACTACCCCCGAAATACGAAATATATAATACGGCGTATTTTGTTGCTAATTAGTTGGTGCACAATAGCACTGTTTATAATATCCCATTATCAACAAAAAAAAAACAGAGGAGAAAGAAATAAAATGTAGTATATGTGATGTGAGTTTTATTTTATTTTATAATTTAACACGTCTAACATACATTAATACCCTTGGCAACGCTTTGTATTTTAACACCGAGTTTCTTGTTGGTTCTTCTCGGTAGGAACGTCATTCCGAACCAGTGGTAGATTCATAGTGATAATAGAATTGTCAACTGGTGCATGTTAGTAAGTACGAGTAAAACTTAGTATTGTTACACCTGTAATGGACAACCATACGGGAAAAGTTAGCATGGATGGTTGTATAATATTTTTAACTACGTTTTTGGCGAGCAACTAATTAGCAACTAAATATCCCGCGTTTTTTATCACCTACGAGAATTTTTCGATTTTGTCCTATTCTGGGGGTGGTAGCAGGGATGATCTGGAGTTAAGGGTTGATAATGGGATATTATAAACAGTGCTATTGTGCAGCAACTAATTAGCAACTAAATATCCAGCAGTTTTAAACAGCTGCGTGCGAATTCCGACCATTTACTATTTTGAAGTGAGTAGAGGGGGTGGATCTGGGGTTAGGGGATGGTTGTATAATATTTTTAACTACGTTTTTGGCGAGCAACTAATTAGCAACTAAATATCCCACGTTTTTTTTCCACCTACGAGAATTTTTCGATTTTGTCCTATTCTGGGGGTGGTAGCAGGGATGATCTGGAGTTAAGGGTTGATAATGGGATATTATAAACAGTGCTATTGTGCAGCAACTAATTAGCAACTAAATATCCAGCAGTTTTAAACAGCTGCGTGCGAATTCCGACCATTTACTATTTTGAAGTGAGTAGAGGGGGTGGATCTGGGGTTAGGGGGTGGTTGTATAATATTTTAACTACGTTTTTGGCGAGCAACTAATTAGCAACTAAATATCCCACGTTTTTTTTCCACCTACGAGAATTTTTCGATTTTGTCCTATTCTGGGGGTGGTAGCAGGGATAATCTGGAGTTAAGGGTTGATAATGGGATATTATAAACAGTGCTATTGTGCAGCAACTAATTAGCAACAAAATACGCCGTAGTTTATTTTCTCTGGTGACCTCTTTTTGACTTTATCGTATTTCGGGGGTAGTGTGGGGGTTGGTGCGGCAGTTAGGGGATGATGGTGGGGTAATACAAATAATGCTGTCCTTCAGCAACTAATTAGCAACTAAATATGCCGCTTGCAGAACTTCGATATCTCCGAAGATACAGTATTGTGGTCTGCTAGGTTAAGACTTAATCTAGCAGATCGCTTGCATCTTTCACAGGTATTGAGCAACTAAATCAGGAATAGTGTAACTAATTAGCAACTAATTAGCAACTAAATACCCAGTAGGTTAGATGTGCGCGTCGCGACCATGGTCTGCTAGCTTAATGTACGTTATAAACACGGTGTTTTCGTCACAACCAATGATATGAATGTTAGATATGTGTGTCATGGCAAACGCAGCTTTCCACGTACTACAAACAACTGTTTGCAAAAAATAAAGAACCTAACCCTAGTTATCGTGGCTCACTGTACAAGGATAACCATTAGCTCTTCAGGCTTACTTATACATATACTTGAATATACTAAAAACATAAATGGATCATGATTTCAACTGTTTATCATAAGAAAATAATTTTCCCATACCCAATCGAAAAGTATGAACACCAAATTTAACTTAAACTACGACATTACGCACGTAACTATACAAGACATCACTTCATTCCTTTACGTAAAAAAGAATCCATAATAATCTAATAGAAACGACTTAAGAATCTGCAAAACAATTAAATTAACATGATGACAGTCGTAGTTGAGATGGTCTACATAAATAACAAAATTTACATTTTAATTTGTATCAATGCGAAGGTCGCTTGATTGATTAATCTTGATAAATCAGCTTTGACTTCCGATAAGTTTTTGATAAGTTATGACGTAATATCGATATTTCAGGTTATCATGAAAAAATACCTACCTACCTACCTACCTACCTACATTTTAACGTGGTCCACGACGTGGCTAGATAACGAAGGAACCATGCACTCTATTCTAATAAGCTTACTATTTTATAACTTTAAAGTTTTTTTTGTATATATTAGAAGTAATAACTATTATTACTTACATTATAATTGTCATTAATAGTACATTACTGCCCAGGCTGGAAATAAGGCAATTCACGGCTGAGTAAAATTGGAAGGACGAGGTGAAGCCAAGGACTTCCCACGTGATTTTAAAAGGACGAAGCACCAGCCGGTGCCTTTTCAAAAGTAAACGAAGCCTTGAATTGCTAATACGGCCGAGACTTGTGTAGTAATTTTCTCTAATTTTCGAGGAAACAATAAGCTTACCTAGTAATTCAGGAACTCAAGAAGGACTTCATATTAAAAGTTCCATTGCAGTCAAATACTTAAAATACATATTAAGAATTCATGTTATTTTTTGGCATTTTATAATTGCCATGTAAATTTTAAATCTCCTTCAACTTACAAAAGAATTAAAGATTAACCTTCGACTATAATTGAAATTCTGCGTAACTATATCCGATTAGAACTAACTGAATTTTAAAATGTCGACAGTGGGTCAGATACGGATTAGAATTGCATATTTATGATTTCTTTGAGAATATTGCCGTCGTAACTAAATCTAATAAAAATAAAATTTCAAACGTAATTGATAATCAGAAAGCTTTCCCATAATTAAAACTAAAAATGTAGTGCCTATTAAGATCTTGTCAATCTTTTTTACGAACTCATAATCGTGAAGAACTATAAAAAATAGAAGGGTTTCAATTTTATAACTGAGGTAACATATATACTTCGGAGAATCGATGAAATATTAAAAAAAATCTGCTTGTAGGGAATAATTAATGAGTTGTAGACACATAAGGAATATCACCAACTGATATTATCGCATAAATATATTATAGCGTGCTACCGACCTGGAAGTGCAAGATTATGGTCCATATCAACCCAAGGGTGAGCTTCGGGTTCCCGTCGACGATGTCCTCAGCCCTGATGTTGACGAGCTTGATCTTTTTGTACCGGAGGAAATCCAGGGCCATTTGTACGTTCTGTAGCATATGAAATCGCATGCGGCCTCGTTCGCGCGGCTGGAAAACAAAAATTATATGTATATTTATCTGAGAACAGTGATTTATGATATTTTAGAATACAGAGTTTGAGTTTAACCAATGCTTTGGAAACACAATACTATTTTATAACTTTGCAGATCCCTGATATTTCACGTTTTCTCTTTCCTTTATAAAGGCGCATAAAAGAAGTTAATATAAATTCTCGAGTGCAAATTAGAATAAATGTAGAGGCATATTTTTTTATTACCACCAAGACGGTCAACTAGGTATTAAAAAAGATCAATCTCACTTCACAATATGTGATCGATATATATGCCCTCGACCTATATTAACCCCGCCATCTGCGGAAGGGTGAGATAGCGGTTGCTTCCGGACACACCTGCCGCAATTTATTAGACGCCATTTCGTTTAAAGGTCAAAGCAGCTATTAACACTAATATACTTTTAAATATTTTAATGCGCTCTTTGGCAAAGCAGAATATCGAACAATGTTTGTCGATAAGAAGCAATAAAAATATATACACAAATTGATCTCCACGTTCGTATTTCTGCCTATGAGCTTTACCGGACTCTTCGACATAACAAGATAACAAATATGATAAAGAACTGATCTTTTAATACAATAAAGCCTCTTTGTATAAATTAGACTTAGCTATACAAAATTCTGAGAAATAGTGCCACGAGCCATGTTTTTATTATAAAATCAATAGCTAACTATTGATTTTATAACTATTGCTTGGTAATATTGATTATATTAAGTTTAATCAACGAATGAGTGCATACTGCCTTATGGGCCGTTTATTGTTCTGAATCAAAACTGGAAAGAAAAATCTAAGTCATGACATTCCTAAATCGATAAGGAATACTAAATAAATCTTAAAATGATGTTAAAAGTGATCAATGTGGCTAATTCCGTTGAACACGATCTCATCGTATTACTATCCCATAGTTAACTAATAAAATTGTGAAAAAAGACAACAGCTGATTTAGTCCTACAGTTTAGATAAGTTTAGACGTTGTGTACAACGGAATTAGCTACATTATTCAATTATATTGTTATTTACGCAAGAAGTAAAAATAAAGACTTACAAGGTGTTCGCCAGAAAGCACCTCCAGCAGCGAGATGAGGTTGAGTCCATCGCGAAGGTCTTCGAAGAGGTCGTTCACATGACGGTTCACCTACAAGAAAATACGTTTTAAAATAATTCAACATCAAACAGATCTGGGATCATATTTCAATCTCAAAGAATAAAGAATAAGTGAACCTGCCAATATTAATATTACGTACTAACATTTATACAATTACGAGGCTTTACCCGCAGAAGTAACCCTTACATATTATACGCCTGTCAATTTGAAAACTATTATAAAGTGCATAAATTGTACTTGTTTTAGTTAGTTAACAAAATATCTGTAAAAAATTTATAGTACAAGTATATCTGATAACATAAAATGTTTACAGATATTTGGGCATGCCAGTAACTATTACAATGTCTTTAATAGACTACAAAAATAGCGGACAAAAACTTTTAATGAGGCTATTATGTAGATATTAATTAAGTACGTTGAAATGCGAAGGTTTCACACGCCATGCTGTTAACTAATTCCGTATACAAGGCTGAACTAAAAATTAATCAACGAAAACCACAACGACAAACAAATTGAAATAAAAAACCAAAAGACCAACACAAACTCAACCAAAAGAAAAAAAAACAAACAAAAAGAGGATTTAAAGAACAATGCAAGGATTTAAGGAAGGTTAATAAATATTTCGACGGGATTACTTAGTATTAAACAAAAAACTAGAAGGTAAAACTAATTTGATGAAGAGGTTTAAAAAACCCGACTACGGAAATAATATTGTAAAATTGTTTTTCTGTCGCTTACTTAGTTTAAGTATATTCATATTAATGAACTCGATACATCTCACTTTTTAGAATGTAAAATCCGTCATATCGATTTTGTTGATATCAAATCGATTGACATCTCATTCATCAAAATCGGCCTAGTATCTTAGGCGCTACAGTTTAACATACATAAATACAAACGTACATACATACATAGACTGATAAAATCATAACCCTTCCTTTTCACTATGCCGTAGTCGGGTAATAAAAATACTTAATAAAATAAAATGTGAGCTAAAACAATTAAGAAAAATAGAAGACTTTAGAACTAAGTACAAAAACATCAACACGATATCGAACTGACCATTCCAATACAAACTTACTTGCTGAGGTGGGCAACATGGTTGATTATTGACAATCTCACAAACATGAAGCCGTGTGTACGTCTGTCCGAGCAGCGTGAAATATGACGAAATAACCTGAATAAAAGTGATGACAAGATACTGAGAAAAATGAGTACCTACAGGTGTTAAAAACCGCAATCAAAAAATTCATATATATACTTAGACTCTGATAAATCATCACGTTATGAATTCCCCAAATCATTATGATGAAAATATTAGATCATCCTGAATACCCAACAGTTGCGTCAACAATCCTAACAGCAAAATTGTTTGGAAAAAAAAACAAGCACCAATTGTAGGATAAGATTCTCGTCTTGGCGTGCACGGTAGATTTATTCTAGTGAAGTAGGAAATTTTGATGCTGATATTCAATACAAGTTAAAAATGATGGGTTGATGGTTAAAATATAGTGCAAAAAAGTAAACATGTTTTATAAATTTCGAATAGCAGAGATCTTAAAAACAAAATGTTCTTTCGTACACACCTTCAAATATTTCCAATGCTGCTCCAGATCCAAAGGTAAAGCGATGACAAATTCAACAAAATTATTTTAGATTACTCATTAGTTTATAAAATCATCAAGGTTATAAATAATACTTACTAAGTACCTAGTTGTACGATTATGTCAGTAACATTTCGTTTGCTTATGGTTCGGTTTTATTTAAATACTGTTTTGCTTGGTGATGTAAGTACTAACTACTAAGTATGTACCTAAGTATAAACATAAATATCACGGATTAACAGACCAGTGGGAATTCACATACATAAGTATTTTTTATGCTTTCCTAAGTTGTCATACTTAAAAACCAAAGATTTTTTACTTCTTACGTACTTTTTTTTCTCGTATCGTAATGTAATTGCATAGTACATCTGCATACCAGACGTGTTTTGTTAACGAGGCCGAAAAGATCCGTTCTAAGAGACAGTAATGTAATTCACGGATATTGTTACAATCGTCTCCTTATGTCATACCAGTATCACACAAACAGCATTTAAGTTTTAGTATTTGAACTTTAATTGTAACACAATGTGCTAAGGTCTAAAACCGGTTAAGTTAAATCCTGGGCTTATCGTCAGTGACTTTTATCTAACGGTCGAGGAACAGGATTACAGCGCAGGAATTTCTGTGACTCATTGCATATGATTAATAACTGCCATTAGTACAACATACACTTTTAGCATATACACAGAAATTAGGAACTTGAGATTGTGCACCTTAGAGTCGTATTTGAATACAATAATATCGAACGTTGTCGACTGTAACTATCTTCGGACACACAACCTGATACGTAGCATTTGGCTGATGATGAATTTCTCTCTGAATAATTATCTTATGTTGTTTTAAGAGGGCGGAAATCTTGTATTTAATTGTTGAGATGAGATGTAAGAGGGTGCTATTTGAATTCATTGTTTCGTGCGTTTCCAAATTACTTATGTAAATAGTACCTACTTAGATTTTTCGGTTCCTTCCTTATATTTTCTTTTTGAATTTTGTAGTACTTATTTGTATACTGATATCTATAAAACTATTCTTAAATATGTTTTACATAAATATATAAAAATACTACACAAAACATCCTTACTAATATTATAAACGCGAAAGTTTGTATGTATGGATGTTTGTTACTCTTTCACGCTTTCAGGCTGAACAGATCTGCATGAAATTTGGCACAGAGATAGATTATAGTCTGGAATAACACATAGGCTACTTTTTATCCCGAAAAATAAAAGATTTCAGGTGGGAACAAAAAAAAATCAAATGCATGTTTGTTACTCAATCACACCAGAACGGCTGAACGGATCTGGATGAAATCTGGCACAGAGTTTATAGTTTATTTTATAGTTTGGAATAACAGATAGGATACTTTTTATCCCGCAAAATTGAAGAGATCCCACGGGAACCAAAAAACCCTCAATCCACGCGGACGAAGTCGCGGGCATCGACTAGTTTAAAAATAATTCTACAAAACTTCCTCTCGCTGCGGGGCCTTGAGGACCCCAGCAGCCGGTGGTCAGGGCTCCAGAGAGAGGAACCTCCTCACAATTCGCGCTGTCTCAAGGATAACCGCCTTTTGTATCCGACCCTTAATCCGACAACCAAGCGAAAGCTTCTATATAGTACTTATTGATATTGTTTTTCAACGTGGGCAAACTTATATTGACTTTTAATCAGTGGGCGAAAAATATTATCGAGTCATTTTTACCAACTACCACATATGGTGAGCAGCCTCGGTGGGCACTTGGCACATGGACTATCAAGTCCAAAGACAACACCCACCGGGCTACATTTCGATTCCGTCATAACGTCACTACCTACTAATTTCATGACGTCATGAATTTTTATACATATCAAACGGGATAGCTTATTATGGTTCTAAGAAAACATTTATTAGTCGAGAGTTAATTTTTATTCTGGCAATAGTTAACTACATGATGGCATGATTCTCATAAAAACCCGCTTCTCTGTATTTCTAGTTTTCTACACATGGTACGTAGTTATTGGGGTTAAATGAAAAAGCCCGAGAATTTATTACATCGCCTACTAGCTTTAGCTTCTCTATGTATGTTTGATGAGTTAAGTTTGTTCAGAACTTTACCTTATATGGACATGGATAAGTCATGATTATGAATTATAATAATATGACGTAGAGCTTTACAATTGCCATTAGTCTCGAATTAATATACATAACCATAACGATTGTTAACGCGTTCACTTTGGAATATGGAATATAATGGAATTCCAGTGTCAAAAATATGAATTAGAACACAATTCACACCATAATGGTTATCCAAATCTAGTTACACAACGAGAGCTCTACATTATATATTAATAATAATCATTATCTTCACGGTTAAAAGGTATACACAAAAGCTCTAGAGATGATTGGGGCGTGCGTCATAGGTTAAGCCATCCATCCATGGTTGGTTTTAAGAATATTACGTATTTTGCGGTTCACATACTTAAAAATATTAATCGTACAGTATTTTTCTGGCGATTGTAGTTTTGCAATTTGCAACCGTGTCCAGATGGGATTAAGCTTTGGTTTTAATATGTCCACTATCACGATTAAAATTAAGTGTGGGTATCATCAATTCAGCAGTTCAATTATATATCACACGTCGCAAAATATCAGCAAAAGGTACGAATCTAATTTTCTAATTTATAGCTATTTGTAGCTCTACCTATTACGTATTCCGTTGCTCTATCCACGTGGAGGGTCTCCAATGTTTCATCATAATCTAACGTCAACATCTTACATAAAGCTGGTGTAACAAAGGATATGAGCAGGCTTTAGGTGTGACGCACAGCTCATGCATCTCACAATGTTTTGGTTACAGTTGACCCGGCTTACTCATACAGAAAACTCGAAGCATTGTGAAACGATTATTATGGAGAAACTATTAATTGAGAAAGTGGAATATTATAGCGAAGACAAAGGACGAGTTTTTTATGACGAGTAAATAACCTCTTTTTTACTAGTCATCGTCTTTGCTTTATAATTTGCTCTATACCTGAGATTAGGCAAAGTACCATAGAAGTTGAGATGAAGTTTAAAAAGAGAAATAACAATATTAACATTTATAAATAGGAGTGACAAATTATTAGTGCAAGCAGCAAATTAATTTGCAGCATTATTTGCATTGCAATATATATATGGGTATACCTATTTTAAATTATGAACGAGTTTGCTTTGCTCATTTTGCAACCGTCGCGTCGCGTTGTAAGGGAATAAAGTAAGTACCTATACTCTTATTTTATTATGTTATGAATATGCAGAACTGTGGATACACTCGGGACCCGCCGTAAAAGGAATCCGACTCGCCATATCGGATACACCACATGCACATCCTTTGTGCCACTTTCACTGACTAAAGATCCACTGTTTGAATCATCAATAAATACAATCTTTGTTTATTAATGCAGATGATAAGCATACGGTTCAGAAAGTTGTTGATATGCAGTCGGTATAAGAAATAAAAATATGTGGACCAAGTGTTCCAAGAGCAAAATTAAGACAGGATTTTCCAATAATAAAAAGCACATTCTACAAATATGTTTTCAACTATTATAATATTAATACTTACAACTCAATAACAAAAATGTTCCTGAGTAAAGTACAACAGTGTGACATGATTTTGAGCTCAAAATAGCCTTATGTTTACCCGACTGCAAGGACGACAGGAAACTTACTACTTAATAGAAAAAAACTTTATAGGAACGAATCCGGAAATTGTAACAAGCGTAATATTATATTGTCATGAAAACATTGACGACGAGAATAATAAATAACTTAGGAATCAATTTATATCAAGAATAAGACAATACAATCATTTAAAACAACCAAGAAACCGCGTAAAGTGTAAACCGAATAACTTCAGCATTATTTACAATTGGAAGACAAAGGCATCCTTTATTTACTCGCCTCCATAGTACGTTGCACCTTTGAGACTTGCAATCCTGTGCAAACAGATTTGCTTTGCACTTAGTTGATTGGTAATTATTGTAAACAGAATAAACATTGACGTGGCGTGCAGTGGTGCAGTGCTACTGGTTTGACGAGAACAAATTGGTTGTAGGACTTTGATGCAGGAATTGGATATATTAATATTACTAGCTAATGCCCGCGACTTCGGCCGCGTGGATTGAGGATTTTCGGTTCTCGCGGGAACTCTTTAATTTTCCGAGATAAAAAGTAGCCTATATGTGTTATTCCAGACAATAATCTATCACTGTGCCAAATTTCATTCAGGTCCGTTCAGCCGTTGGGGCGTGATTGACAAACATCTATCCATACATCTATACATCCATATTCCATCCATCCAAACTTTCGCATTTATTATGTCTGCCACGCTTGAACGGCCCATCTTTTCAACCGATTTTGATGAAATTTGGTACAGCCTACAGAGTTAATTTACAAACCGGGGAAGTACACTAGGCATTTCTATCAAGATCTTATTCCCTGCGAACGAAGTCGCGGGCCATCCAGTCGGACATATTATATTATCTTCTGCACAGAACAAGTATGATGGGTATGAAATGGAAAATTGAAGTAAATTCGGAGGAAAAAATACTTCATATTATAAGCGAGTCACGTCTCCCCACTTGCCACTAAAGTAAAAATTTAAAACTTTTTGCTACTAAAATCATTGCCACCGAATTGGACTGGTAAATACAACTCCTTAAGACTTATGTGACTCGACAACTTCACTGAAAATATTATACATATTACGCAGATATTAACTATCTATCCTATAAAAACAATTGCTTGAAGGCAACAAGCGCTAACGAGTCTTCAGAGCTTCGGGTAGGATTTTAATGACCTTGCTGGTTTAAATTGTAATCGTTTAAATACATGAGTATTGATGTCCATACTGTTACTGGCTCATCACTATTCTACTCACAGTTTTATAGCCTACTCACGAGGTGACCGTCACGGCGTCAATATATTTGTTTGACATCTAATGTCGCCGCCGTCAATCTATCAGACGTGAGCATTAGCGTGGCTCCATTATGGGAGAATCCCAATGACGTCTGAAAGAACTGTGATGTAGTTTCGTGATGTCATTGGCAATGTATATACCGAACTGAATCTTCTTTTTGCCTCATGATAATTAAAAAAGCTCTTACTTAATAACTGCTTTGCATAAAGTGAAAGGGATTAGAGACCCGTATTAATATACCAACATCAGCTAAGAACACGTTCTCAAGATTCGGTCAACCTATACGTATGCCGGTCATAAGCATAGGTAGAAAACGTGTTCTTAGTTGATGTCGGTTTATTAATACGGGCCTAAGAGATGCCCTTAATGAACCTCGAATATGTTCCTCAATTTCGCATCATAATAAAATATAAGGGATCTTGATCGTTCTCACTTTATAAGAAGTACGATAGTTCATAAAACCATAAGCAAACGTTGTCACTGTTTTAGATTTTTATAAGAAATGAGGTGGGTATACCTTTTTGAGGTGTTTGTTGACCCATTTTGTGAACGTTTTCTTCTGTATCGCATCCCGTTCATCTGAAATAAAGAAAAATACATATTAAACTTCTAATTTAACTGCACTTTGCCAGTAAATTTTCGATTCATAGCTAGAAAACACCTATTTGGAGTGCTTAATTGTTTAAGAGATCAATGAGGCCAATTCTATTGTACACCATCTCTAAACTAAAATGACAGCTCTATTTATATTGCTATTCCTTTCATAATACTCCCTGCAGAAAGGGGCAGCACGAGATTTACAGATGTCATTTTAGTTTAGAGATTGTATTAAATATAGGATTGACCACATTAACGTCGCGTCGTAAACGTGAAGTTGAAATAAGTACGTAGATATTGTCTATCCACCACCACTACCACAACAGCCCATCAACGTCCCACTGCTGGGCACAGGCCTCCACTCTCATAGGAGAGAGGGAATTAAAGCTTAGACCCACCACGCTGCTCCAATTCGGGTTGGCGGGCTTTAACGACCATTATAGGTTAGTGATAATAACCGGGACCGACGGCTTAACGTGCTCACGAGGCACGTGGGTGAAACACCGCCAACTTCCTTACTCCGGGCTAATACTGAGAATTTCTACTCAGAAAAACTCAATAGGTACTTAATTATGGCCCGACCCGGGACTCGAACCCGGGACCTAGTCGGCCACAGTCAAACATGCTAACCACTAGACCAACGAGGCAGTTCTAACCACTAGACCAACGAGGCAGTTGTTTATTGGCAACATTAATTTACAACATACTACATTCCCGTTTACCCGACCAAATTGCAGAGCACTGAGAGGTGAACGAACCTCAACAGATCGATGGCGGTCCGATCTAGCTTATTAATAGCATTAATAGTTTAACTATTTCTGTCTAAGGTCGTTGCCAAATTATTCGTGGATCGGAAGTAGGTATTTGTCTAAGAAGCGTGTTATCGCCAATACAATGTATCATCGTCTTATTAATTAGACGCCAATGATTTTGTTTTTGGAGTCGATTTTCATATACATATAAGCCCGGGGTATGAAAATGTATAGGGAGTAAAATCAAATTTTCTCCGTTACGTTATAGACTTTATGTAACATGGTAACACTTGTTTAGGTTTCCATGACTATGTAATGTGTTTTGATGAATATAAATTAAAGTATATAATTAATATAAATAAATGTACCTACCAAGCATGCTTTCAGTAAAATAAAAAATGCGTTCATTTACCCTCATTTTCTAATCTATATATTTTACTAGCTGATTCCCGCGACTTCGTCCGCGTGGAATGAGCTTTTCGTAAGAAACGTTTTCGTTCGACCGTTTTTTCTCCGTCTTACATTGCAAATCCGACATAAAATAATATTGCGGCTATAAATTAAGATGTAAGCTATCCTATAAACTGGACACGGTGTGCAAGTTTAATTTAAAATCGGTTAAGTACTTTAGGAGTCCATCGCGGACAAATAACATGACACGTGATTTATATATATTTAGAAGATAATCGTTCGTAAAGAGTAAACTCCAGTCGTGCGTCGGAGCTGACATACACAATTTTTTTGCATTAGTTTTCAATCCTATCGATCGTAGAAGATCGTAAAAGCGTGTCAAACACAGAGATGCTTCCTCGTAACATATCTTATTGATATAATTGGTCTAACCACTATGTTTGTGTTACACATCACTGTCAATATTAGTACCTAGAACTACGTTAGAACTAATTGTGGACTAGGTATGTGGCAAACTACGGCTAGTATTATGAAACTATTATGTTGGCATTTCGTTAAAGGAGTGGGCGAAAATGATTTGATGAGGAATGTCAGAAATCCCGTTTGCGATTTTTGCTAGTTACCTTTATCAAGTCTGCACATTGTTGGTATTAAAATTTGTAGGTACACTTTAAAATAGATTTCTGTCCGTTTCTACCAACAGTGTCTAAATTTTAGGGAATACCTAAAACCTTTTTAAACGTCATTGTCATCCAATGGACTAAGGTTAGGCAATGTTGGTGAAAACGGTTCAATATGATTTTTTACTACCTTACTCTTATATAAATTAATAATAAATGTTAAATAACTACAATAATTTTTAAACAAAGAAAAATATAAATTCACACCGCATTAAACTTTATTTTAGAAACGTACACACGTAGATGACAGATGTATTAGCAAGTTGCGTGTAAGTCTGTCACGAAATGCGTGAATGGTCAAGTTATTTCTATAACTAATAGGATATGCTTTATGTACCTTGCGTTAGGCATAATATTATAATAACTAAACAAGTTATCAGCTGAATAATCCTTATACATTGTCGATATAGATCGTACTAATATTATAAATGCAAAAGTGTGTTGATTTGTCCTTCAATCACGCCGTAACAGAGCAACGGAACGATATGATTTTTGCATGAGCATATTTGAGGACCTGGAGAGTGACATAGGCTATTTTTATCCAGGAAAATTCCGTTAAAAAAAACTTTTTTACGCCGCGGTCAACAACTAGTTATAGAATAAGTGGCAAAACTAAACTTACGATAGCAGATAGATAGTTAGGTAAAATTGTACTTCAATCTAAACTTATCTGTAAATTAAAAAGTCGTCTAAAATCAGTATTCTCCTTTAAAACATAGGGCTATCATTTATCACAGGAACCACGTGTGTAACCACCATATTTAACTCGCTTTTAAGATAGAGATTTAGGTTAAGATGATCAAAATATTTAGCACAGACAAGTCCAGACTTCCCTGCCCAATACTCGAGTTGAAAGGGCTCTTTGATATGTTTAAAAGTAAGTAACGGGCAATGTACTTAAACAAGCCCACTTTGGCGCCAGTGGTTGGTACAGTGGATCGCAGAATGTTTTTTCAGTTCTTTGTGCAAATTGATCTCAACAAACATCTTCCAGCTACGTAATTACCTCAAACTAATTAGCTTTTCTCGTTTAAAAATCATCGAAAAGCGTGTAACTGACAAACGTGCTGATAATGCTAATTATCAACAACTAGCTGACCCGGCGAACTTCGTACCGCCTTAGTATGCAAAATTAAATGTATATTTTTCAATATTTCTAAGAGATTTTTTTCCGTAAGAACCTTCTCCTAATAATAACAAATACAACAAAAAAGAATTAGTGAAATCGGTCTAGCCATTCACGCGTGATGCCGTGACCAAGGAAAACGGGTTTCATTTTTATATATATAGATGAAGGGGAGAATGGACTTGCTGAATTTAGTTGTCCTTTTCTTTTCCAAAACGTCCTGTAACAAGTTGTTGCTGAAAGTTATGTGCAAAAAGAAAAAAAATTAAAGAGACCGACGGTAAAAAAGCGCAGACCCTGAAAAAAATTTGAGAAATCTACGAAATGACACGGAATGACGTACCTAAAGCACAATTAAGACGTATTCTAATAGCCAAAGATAAATTTGAAATAAAAGCGTCTAACGAACTAAGAGTTCTACTTGAAGATACTACTTCCCTGAATTTGCGGCCGACTGTACCCAATTGATCTAACAAGTGCATAAACAGAGCACTTGCGAGTGCAACGCACGCCTCAATTGCTATTGAATCGATCACGCTTCGCCAGTTCACACGATCGCGTCGTATATTTCGCAATATCATTCAATTGACAACCGTCAATCGCAATCGATTATCGTGCAAAAAATTCAATCAAATCATAATATGAAGTTCAATGATGTCGTTCTGAAGTTGATTCCGATTATTATTAACACAATCGTGCCAGTAATCTTCGATTTACTCGTAACATCTTTAATATGGATCTTTATTTCTGTAACAAAATTGTTAGGGCGTTAATGCAGGCCTTTAAAAGGTTTAAAATGTTTTATGAGTTTGCAACGTAAACGAGCTCATAAAGATTATCTGATTTTAAAAAAGGCCTGATGGGATCACAAATCTAATTTTAGATGGATGCATTCCATTTCTTACGATCTCCATATATTTTTTTTTATTGCACATCTCAGAACAATTTCGGTGTTAGGAAGTTGGCTTTTCATCCCCATTCGTGGAGCAACGGAGATTCGGGCCGAAATTCAACTGGGAGAATTTATTATTATTATTATTGGAGTAAAGATTTTGTAGACCTACGAATACACTATTAATGGAACCATGATGGAGATCCACGGCATCCTTCTTGATACAATAACCGACCACTTCTAGTTATTAGGAAGTGTAGCCCTCCCACTCTAATTGAGATGAATGGATCATTCAAATGCAGTTAATGCATTCACACTTGATTGCACACCTTTTAATGAATGACATTGCATGTAGTTAGTAAGTTTTATGTTCCCTCATTTGTTTCGTGTCGATAGATGGCATTGTGACTAAGATATTCTATAAACCATTCCGTAAGTCCGTAGCCCTATTCCGTAAAAGCTGTATCAATCATTGATGTAGAATTTTAGTACCTATACATCAATAATTCTGTTAATCCTAATTGTTGTACCTTCTATGCTATTTTTGCTACAACAGTAGATTTGGCTAATAGAGAAAGAGTGTTAGCCATTAGAGGTGATTGCGATCGTTACACGGCAATCACGATAGCTTATAATTAGCGTAAATCAAATAGTCATCTCTGAGCTGAGGTGCGAGTGCTTGTTTGAGCAGATCTGACACCGTCTCACGAACTGTCAAAGTCAACGTACATAATATGCGCGAAAATATGCTATTGTGATTTGTGACGCGTCTTGCGGTCAACTTCAGATGCGACCTAATGTTCGGCGCCAGATTTATAAATTTCCCATATGTTCAGACATGTTTTACGAGTTTACCGAGTCTCAATATTAATTTTAAAAGATGATGTCACTGTTACAAAGTTTAAAGAAATAAACTTCTCTTGCGAGGGTTACATTTGGTAATTCCACCTAAAGACTTAAGTATGACGGAATAGATAGACTGTACGTCCTTGTCAGTCAGTCTTAAGGAAATAATATGTACATACAAAAAAAACAACGACAGAAAAAGTTGCTAATAGCTTCTGTGATTTTGTATGTAATTTATTTTGCCAAGTAACTACTTACGTAAGTAGATACAAAGTAAAATTTATAATATGACAATGATAACTCAGCTCAAAATATCACTGGTAACTAAGGCATGCATAGCTACTAGCTAGCTATGCATGCCTTAGTTTCCTCTAGCGTAATTAGTAAGTGAATACTTACTTGGTAAACCCCCAATCTCACCGTGACTAGAATTATTCAACAGAAAACGACAATGACCCAATTGCACATTACATTACTTATCTTGTTTTAGTTTTATCCCACATACTGGGCCTAAAAGCTTTTATTACAACTCGACTAAGGGTGATAGTTCTTTGGACGTGACGCCTAAATACGTTTCATTTTGATCACTATCAGAATTCATTAACTATGCAAATGGTGTGTAACTGCGAGTAAATTATTGATCAGGACCCCGCTTAAATGTTAAATCCGCTACATTGTAATCAAGCATTGAATATTTTAAACATTAGGGCCCTCTTGCACAAAACCGTTTAAGGCGCTGTCAGCTCTTAAAATCAAAACACAAATCGAGAGGTTGGCTCTCCTCAGTCCTCACCCCTCACGTCAGTTATGCCCACTTCGGCCAGGTGGCGCTCCCGTCGCGGTTTTCATTATTTTCGCGCGCTTGTCATAGCATGTCACGGATGCCCTCGGATGACAAAACACGGTAACTCAAAATTTGTGAAATTGATAGAATAACGTAAATCACGTACCTACCAAAGTCTCTTACATGAGTAGGTAATTGACAAAATACCTATTGTAAATCGCATATGGTGTGCAAATCCATTTTAATACTTAATATTATAAATGCGCAAGTGTGATTGTTAATTGAATTGCCCGTCAATCACGCCGCAACGGAGCAATGGTTCGACGTTATTTTTGGCGTGGGTATAGTTGAGGGAGAGTGACTTTTTATCCCGAAAAATTAAGGAGTTCCCGCGGGAATAAAAAAAACTTCAACCACGCGGACGAAGTCGCGGGCATTAGCTAGCCCAGCATACTAATATCCATACAAAATATAATAAATGCGAAAGTGTGTCTGTCTGTCTGCTACGCTTGCACGGCCCAACTACTCAACCGATTTTGATGAAATTTGGTACAAAGATAGATTACATCCCGGAGAAGGACATAGGCTACCCGGAACCATTATCCTGGAAAATTAAACAGTTACCGCGGGAGTCAAAAAATCTTAATCCATGTGGACGAAGTCGAGGGCATCATCTAGAGTTACATAAGTATCTTATTTACATAAACTACTTACGTGAGTTAATTACAAGTATAATTGTGGCATAAATCAATATCATACGTATATACAATGTACTTACCGACTAAGAGTCTGATATTCATTTTTTGTCAGAAACAAGAAATACAGATGTTATTTCAAAAATTTAAATAGCAAAAAGATGTTGGAAATTGATCATTGAAAACAATTTCTAGTCTTTTGCAGACATATAGTATTATTTACAGTGTTTGAAAAATACTCAAAAATAAAAAACGAAGAAAATCATAGAATTTTGGTGTCATGATTACAATTTTTTATCTTTACATACAGAATTATCTATATGGTAGAACTTCGTAAGAGCCAAAACCGCAAATTAGCCAATTTATGTAAAATTTCAAATTTGTACGTTGTTTCCGTACTCTAAAATTATAAGTTTGATTGACAATATTATGTCCGAAGCAAAACCTATTATATTAAATAACTGGACTTAGGTTGGGTGAAACTAAACAAATTAACTTTTTAAAAATCCCACTCAATCAAAATTAAAAATAAATCTCGGGAACGGCAAATTTTAAACTCAAGGAAACGGGAATAAAATTGGCCGATTCCCGGGAATTCCCGAGAATCGGGATTTTTTTAAAAATAGGTATTGCTACTTTTATGTACCTTATATCCAGTTTTTTTTAAATTAAATACAAGTTAGCCCTTGACTGCGATCTCACCTGATGGTAAGTGATGATGCAGTCTAAGATGGTAGCGGGCTAACCTGTTTGGGGTATGGTAGTTATATTAAACCCTAGTCCATATACCTAATCGGTTTCTACACGACATCCTACCGGAACGCTAAATAGCTTGGCTGCACGTCTTTGGCGGTAGGGTGGTAATTGGTAACTAGCCACGGCTGAAGCCTCCTACCAGGCCAGACCAGAGAAAATTCAGAATATTTAAATTCTTGAAATACAATGCAAGAAAATATTGTTGCCGTGAATTCATTACGGTCCTTTAAGTAACTCTTTCGAAATTGTCAGTCAATTGAACAAATTGGTACTCAATGGATTTCTAAAGGTTTGTACACGGTTATGCTTTTACGGCCCCGAGTTTTGCATTGGAAACGAGTATTGTATATATTAAATTATTAAGGTGTAACAATGGCGCTGACATCTGGTGAAATAACAAGGCAGCATATAGAGAAATTAAAGAGGGACTCTTAAAAGTTCAAACAATTATATATAAGAAAATAACACTTGGAGCTCATAAAATCTAGAACAAGAAAAATATCCGAGGTGAGATAAAATATCAGAAAGGGAGAATCGAAGAAGACAAAACGCAAAAAAAATTGTTACTTATAATCATTCTTACAATGTGATTTAACATACTATACATTGGTTGGAAGTTCTACTTATATTTTATAGACGACATTTTACATAATTTAAGTACAAAATAAAGAATAAAGAGTTTAAAATACTCAAAAGTACCTACTACGACTATTATAGTTTTATGGTAAGAAAGTACAATAATTCTTAACATTGTGATCAGTGCCCTTACTTTTCCTTTGAGTAATTGTCAAGGTTCCGCTGACAAATTGTCCTCTCAAAAAATCCTCCAAAAAGTTTGGACAGATGGATGTATGGATGTATGAATGGATGTATGGATGTTTGTTACTCAATGACGCCCCAACGGCTGAACGGATCTGGCCGAAATTTGGCACAGATATAGATTATAGTCTGGAATAGCACATAGGCTACTTTTTATCCCGAAAAATTAAAGAGTTCTCGCGGGAACCACAAAACTTCGATCCACGCGTACGAAGTCGCGGGCATCGGCTAGTATTGCATAAATGCTTATAATATTGACAATTTATCATTAATATAAGTTATTGTTATGTTATATTTAAATGTATATTTTTTATCGTAACTTACAAAAACAAAAATAAAAAGCATTGTCTATTTCAGAAGTTATATAATAAATTATGACATAAATTTGCCTTTACGTTACTCAAAATAACTAAAATTATCAAATTTTTGAAAATGAAAATGAAAATGATTTATTTTGCTAAATGTGAGTTCAAATACATAGTAAGCTGGAAATTGGATAGATAAGTCTGTCACATTTTGCCAAATAATTGGCGTGCAAAATTGGCAGTAGGCACAAACACACCTGCTGCACAAAATACATAGATTATAATATTAAGTTAGAAAGTTAAATACATTATTAGATTTGCATATATAAAATTACAAAATTAAAATAGATTGTTAGATTAATTCCTATGTAAAATAAAAATAAAAAAATTGATTTAATAGGTTCTTGTGTTAAATTGAAATGTCATAAATATGCATTTTGATAGTGTTTCTGTTATTTTATGTTTGCTGTCCTATTTTTGTGATTGGCATGATTACCAGACTAGTAAAACACTTCTGTGAATCTTATCTAAAGTTGTTTTTTTAAGTGCCTTTTGTGAGATAAAGTTTAGTTACTCAATGGAATAATTCTCCGTCACTTAATTTTAAAATGATTGTTTTTACTATAATTTAACATAATATTTGTAAAAAGTGCTACTGCTCATAAAGATAAATAACTAAGAAACACAAATTTATCAATAAAATAACAAAACATGATGAAAAAAAAACATCGATTTTATTTCATGTACAATTTTACAAAAATACGCCCAATTCCCAAATTCACTCTGCTGGGGATTAAACCCGGTACATCCCACGTTAAGACAATAGTGCTCAGCACTGCGCGAGTGAGGTACCTAGTCAATAGGGCATGCTCCCGATAATTCCTGGTAACAAAAATTCCCGGTACTTCTGAATAATTTTCAGTCCCGGTTCTCCACACCATAAAACCGGTACTTTTGATACTTTTGAGACTCGAAGTACATACATTCTGTCGATTCTTCTCTAATAAAGTGTGGATATTTCTGCATGTAACAATAATTTAATTCACTATACTGTATTTTATGCTCACAAATTCGAGGTATTAGTTTAAAAATCCCTATTTTTACTTTGGCTATAACGATTATTTTACTGCCACTTCGTACAGTTTCGTATGTTAGTCTTTCTGGTAAGTATTATTTACCAGCAGAGAAGAGTTTTTTTGAAGATCAATGAATTGATGGATCTGTCACTGGAATAAAATTTGTTTAGCCATAATAAATTACAGTAGATTATGCTATATTCTGTTAATTGTATCGTTACTTTCATAAATTTCACATGAAGATTGACAGGAAAATATAGACTTTAATATAAAATATACCTCATAAGCCCGAGGCTACTAAATTTTGATTTTTGACTCCACTGTCAATTATACCAATAGCAGAGGGAAAGAAAATATGGATATCCGTATCCATAATTCCCTAAGATGCTCAGGAGTTCTCCATACAATGTTATGTAAAAACCAAGACTGTGAACAGTCCAATCTTTATGTATGGATGTGAATCCTGGACAGTAACGCAGCAGTAACGAGGCTCTTTATGGCTGATAGGAAACGTCTTTAGAAAATCCTAGGGTCCTCGATCCTAGGATCCTCCATACGTACGGGGAGGACGGTGAATGGATACCAAAAATACTAAGAGGTACCATATCCAATATAATTGTAGAGACCAAATCAGCGTGCGGCAAAACCAAAAAACGGCACAGAATAGGAGAGAGTAACATCTTCACGAGATTCTCTTGGGAATACTGAGTATGGGTTGGAAAATATTGTTGATTTAGATTAACATTTGTAATTCTTTGAGGTGAGGTTGTCGCACGCCTGTCTATAAAAAAAGACCCGTAAAGGATCACTTTGTTGTCCGTGTATCCAAGCCTCAAGGCTTGTTTCTCATAAACTGCTTGATGTAGTAAATTTATATTTGCACTGGCTTCTAATTGCTATAAAAGTAGTTACATATGAGCGTATCACGATAAAAAAAATTTCAACTTTTCAAAGTGTATTTTCATACAAGACGCAATCTCTGTAAAACCTATGAACTACAATAAAACTTTGAAATTTGTAACGAAGCGAGTTATGGTACAAGAACAAATCATGAATTTACAGTCCTGTGTGAAATATTATGCGATAAATTTTTGTATAATGCCTAATGAATAGTAATATTCAGTATATTCCTGTGTGAAATATTATGCGATAAATTTTTGTATAACGCCTAATGAACAGTAATATTTGGTCTATTTCATACTTTTTGTAATGTCTTAGCCGTGTTTTTGTGATAATTTAAAGTAGTATCGAAAGTATCGAAAGTCCCGGGAATTCCCGGTTCCTTGCCAATATCGGTCCAAAATTTCCCGGTACTCAAACACAGCACCGAATGCATGCCCTAGTAGTCAGGGAGAATTATAATAAACAAGTTAAGATCAACTTGTTCTCAAATATTTCTCAAGAGATAAGTTAAAAAAATACTCTGTACACAAAAACGGGAATCACAAAAAAAACCAACGACGTATTTCCCGGAAATTTCTAACTCCCGGGTCCCAGAAACGAAACCCTAAGGGTATCTAATATCCAATCAATTAGTAATAAAACTTGCAATAGTCACTTATTTGAAGTATTTGAGACACTACTAGGTCCTTACTCAGCAAGCTTTCGATATAATAATATTATTATGTCGGTCTGGTCCAATGAGAGCGGACGAGTAGGCAGTAGCAAGCTGAAGTGGCAATGCTTGATTTTCAGTTTTCCTTTCTGTCTTACCACTGTTTTGTTATTTTCCATTCATATCAAAAATTGCACTGGAGGCATACTACTATCGCTTAAATCCGTATTGTTTTAATATTGTTGACGTTCGTGTTTTTAGAATTATAATCCTTATTTTAGGACCTTCAAGGTACGTGACATAAAACTGACATTTTTAAGTAATACTGCTTTAAGCGATGGCAGTGAACCCTCTGACAGTAATTGGATGTTTGACAACTATAATACCTACTTCTTGGAAATATTAAAAGACGTCATTGTTACAACCAGCAGGAGTTTTTTTTTAAATAGTGAAGCGACGTGCCTTTTTATGCGATATTTCGCAACTCGTATGTCAATCTAGTAATTACCAGTACGATTTTAATTTTGAAAATAGTTTTCAAAATAATTACGAAGCTGCAACACAAGCTCACTTGATTGTCATTTAAGTAGCGTCATCTTTGGCGTTGGATGGTTTCTATGACCTGCCTTATTGATGTTGCCAAATAATAAAATATACATTTACAGCATTGCTTCACCAAAAATATTTATTTTAATACATAAAAAAGACATTTAGACGCCTGGGTATGTTTATAAAACAATACAAAAAGTTGTAATATCAATGTGTCAAATCGATTAAAACTTCTTCGTAAATGAAGCCGATTGTTGTCAAAAATCGAATGGATAGCGCATTACGGCATCATTATTTCGAGCTGTCAAAAGTTTGGTCAGAGAACACATATTCATAATTTATTTGATTATGTATTTTTAGTTAAATAAAAGAAGATAGCTCACGAAAGTTGTAATATCCACGTCTTCTGTCAATTCATGTTGAATAAACATTAGTCTTATTCATGTTATGTTTGAAAACCATTTTAAAATATCGATTTAAACGCTGGAGCAAAGGAGCACAGATCCATCGTCTGTGAAGTTCTTTCGAACACTGGCGGAGGTGAAAATGAGCTAGCGCTTCTCGAAAAACCGGAATACAATGGAAAACAGAAAATATGTGTACATTTTAATAAATATTAATAAATCAATGGATGTCATTTAGAATTTGGAATTTAATGATATATTTTTCAAGTAAATTGAGGTTTTCAATTTGGAGATGTGTTGATTTGAAAACTGAAATAAGAGGTATGTTTGAATTTATTTTTTATGCAGCGAAGTTGTTTAAATCGTGTTTTGGGATAAAACAATATCTGAGTTAAGGTCTTGAAAACATCATATATTTTTTTCAATCTTCCATATGCCACCATTTAATGGATACACTGCTTTGGAGACCCCCTCCCTGACCACACACAGCGCCTTAAAGTGTTTAAACTGACCTAGTTCAATTTCTAACTCCCGACTCAAAAAGAGGGTTGTTATAAGTTTAAGATGTCTGTTTGTGTATCTGTCTGTGGTATCGTAGCTCCCAAACGGATGAATCGATTTTCGTTTAGTTTTTTTTGTCATAGATAATAATTTTATCCCGAGTGTTCTTAGCCATGTTTCATGAAAATCTGTTCAGCCGTTTGAAAATCATCAGCTCTTAAATAGTTGATGAGGGGATCAGACTACCTTCCATATGTCCTATCGATTCGAAATTTGGTACCGTATTACTTCAATTATACCTACCTACTATAAAACGGACAAAATAAAAGTAAAATTAAAAAATTTCAAAACCCCCCACACAAAAAATAAACTCTAAAAACTAAGAAATATTATTTTAAACCTATTATAATTATTATCGCCACATATATTAAGTAAGTTCAAATATTTTTATTTTCCAAGCGTCGTCGCGTCGAGGGACCGCTAAGTGAGAAAAACAGGTGTAGGTGTTTATTAGTTTTTAGTTTATTTTTTGTGTCGGGGGTTTTTAAAATTTTTAATTTTACTTTTATTTTATATGATGCTGATTGCTGTCACTTGCTAAATTTTTTTCAAGGGTTGACATGTAAAGGACATACTTAAGTATATATATTGAAAATTAAACTTTAACATGCTGTATAAAATGATCTAGTTAAAGGTTTTATTTCTATGATTTAATTAAAATACGTCTGGCGCATGTTATTCAAAAGTAATTATAATCCTTACAATTATAACAAGCTTATTGATGGGTCCAATTCTGTGCCTCGGAATTCCTACTGATGTTGTACAAAGTTGTGCATTTTCAGACAACAACTAGTAACACTAAACTCCTTTCACCTAACCTAGCCCTAAATACTAAGGTCGTTCCGATATCTTGTTTAGTCTCTAAAATCTGAATAAAACACTGTCTTACAAAAATCATGGCTAGGTACTATTTAGTAAAATTATTTCTTTAAACTAATACACATTAGTTTGTTTTACGACTTCTCAGAAAAAGTTCGAAACTGCTCATTTTTGCTTAATACCATGGGAAACTAGTTTTAACTAAAAACAAATTGTACCTGTCAATTTCAGGCATCTCTTCTAAATATTATGGAACCAGCTTCCATCTTCTGTGTTCCCTCATGAGTCGTGATTATAATATGGGGCTCTAAACAAATTTCTCAAAAGCCGGCAACGCATTGACGGTTCTTCTGATGCTCTAAAATCTAAATGTTATGGGCGGCGGTAATCACTAACACCAGGGGACTCGCCTGCTCGCTATATTATAGCAGCGGGTAGCGTTCGGGAAACTTCGCGACATCTCGTCCAAAATCCCTCAGTGCGTGAAGACGAAAGTTTTCGAACTGTGCGTGTTGCCAGTGATGACTTACGGCTCTGAAACATGGTCGCTAACTATGGGCCTCATAAGAATGCTCAGCGGGCGATGGAGAGAGCTATGCTCGGAGTATCCTTGTGTGATCAAATCAGAAATGAGGAGATCCGTAGGAGAACCAGAGTAACCGTCATAGCTCGAAGAGTCGCCAAACTTATGTGGCAATGGGCGGGGCACATAGTTCGTAGAACAGATAGGCGTTGGGGTCCCAAAGTGCTGGAATGCCGGCCTCGCACCGGGAAGCGCAGCGTTGGACGACCTCCCAATAGGTGGACGGATGATCTCAAGCGGGCAGCTGGTAGCCGCTGGAAACAAGCGGCACAAGACCGTGCTCTGTGGCGATCCATGCAGGAGACCTTCGTCCACCAGTGGACGTCTATAGGTTGAGACGACGACGATTTAATATATATATATATAAAGTTTCAAGAGAGTTGGAACAAAATAATATAAAGACCCAACATCGAGAAGAGTGGCGTGCTCATGAGGAGGCCTATGTCCAACAATGGATGAAGAAAGGCTTATAAAGAAGAAGAAGAAAGAATATAAAGACCCGTAACTGGACAAACAAGCTAGAGCACTGCACAGTGCACATTGTTACACTTTAGCAACGACTTTAGCATGACCAATTGTAGGCCTGCGGTTACATTATGGTAGTGATATATTAATCAATTAAGCGTATACTCAACGTTCGACCTCAATCGTTGACCGGTTCACCCGCAACGGATCGGTTGATTAGCGCAATCAAAAACAATTGGTACTGAAGGCGCCGATGCAACTTTTGTCTGTTTCTTGTCTATCTTGCATCTGTCACTTACTTACTTTAAATTTAAACCAAGCACATACTTAAGGCGCTGTGAGCTCACGAGCTGAAAACACAGGCGCGCGGGGGTGAAATCGAGCAAGGGCATGTCGCAAAAATGCAAGAAATCATTTGTAAAAAAATAAATATTTACTTTTCAATACAAATTAATTCGACAATGTGTTTGATTTAGAAATATGAATTTTATCTTATATTTCTATGGTTTCATTAAGGAGAAAAATTGCTTTAAACTGTATACTAAGAGCTATGTTTAAAATAAATTTCAATGCAGAGTTTTTTTTAAATTGTGTTTTGAGATGCCTCAATGGCTGCTTTAAGGTCTTGAAAACAGCAAATTATTTTTACAAGCATACATTATGTCACCGTTTGATGGATACACTGCTTTTAAAAACCCCCTTTTACGCTACACAGGGCCTTAAACAGATTACTTGTCTACCAATGTTATAATAAGCAATGTTTTTGCGCCATTTTAGTAATGCTATCTTAAAAGCTACACAATAATGTCCTAATATCTGCTTTTGTGTATCGTTGGCATAGAAATAATATTTTTTTACTTAACATCATTTTAATAACTTATTGAAATTGACTTATTGGAACTTGGAAGTCTCTCATACACTATACTCTATAATTGGACTTTAAAAAAACTATATATCCATCGAATGTGCTAGCTCTAATAAAAGTAACAAAGTCATTGAACCTCTTTTATACGGAAGTCGCGGAACAAAAAACTATCTTCGTTATCACCAACAACAAAACGTAGATAGATAGATAGATAGATAAATGCTTTATTGCCACACAAAAAATTAAAGAGAAACAAAAAAGTTAACAAGCAAAAAGAAAAAACAAGTGCGCAAAGGCGGCCTTATCACTAAAAGTGATCTCCTCCAGACAACCTTTAATTACAGAAGCAAATGCAATGAAGCGGGATAGTGCAACAACATTAATACATATAATATACTACATAAACTATACATTCTAATATTACATCAACAATTACACAAATAAAACACTAAAATATATATATCAATAGAACCATAATACATATATATATAAATATTTCAGACATATAAACTACATAACAAAAAGTAAACAAATACATAAATAATTTATAGCATATGAGTAAGATAAAATTCTTTCAAACGATTCTTAAAAATACTCAAAGATTTTGACTGTCTAATATCACCTGGCAGCGCATTCCATAACTTGACTGCCTTTACCGTAAAGGAATTTGCATACACCTCAGTTCGACTCAATGGTATTTCTAACTTGTTGTCGTCCCTTGACCGCAAATAAAAATGAATGTCCTTGCTGCCAAGAAAAGTGAATCGCTCTTTCAAATATGGTGGCGTTTGAGGATGATATAAAATAGTGTACAGGAGCGAAAGAGCGTGTAAATTTCTACGGGATCGAATTGGCAGCCACTTCAACTGAGCCCGAAACTCAGACACATGATCATATTTACGCAGGCCATAGATATAGCGAATACATACATTCTGCAATCTATCCAATTTGTTAAGCATGGTCTCCGATAAATCCAAATAACTAACATCAGCATAGTCCAAAATGGGTAAAAGAAGACTGTTTGCCAAAAGTATTTTAGTCTTAACGGGCAAAAAATGTTTCCACCGTCTTAAATACCCAAGAGCAGCAAATATCTTTCGACTCAGCTCTGTAACTTGTGGAACCCAAGACAAAGAATTATCTAAGATAAGGCCAAGATCCTTAACCACACTACTTATGGATATGACTGTGCCATCTAAGAGAACAGGCGGTACACTATTATGGGAAAGTAAGGAAACGTAATAATTGCTACCAATAATAGCCACCTGAGACTTATTTGGATTTATCAAAAGACCATAAGAACGACACCAAGCACAAATTTTATTTAAATCGGCATTGATAGTATCAATAGCACCTGCCAGATCATCAATGGTTGCCGATACATAAATCTGCAGGTCATCCGCATACAAATGATAAGAAGAAGAAATTACTGAGGTAACAGAGTTGATATAAATGGAGAAGAGAAGAGGAGATAGAACACCACCCTGCGGAACACCAGCTTGTAGAGAAATAAATGAAGAAAACTTATCACCTACACGAACACACTGCTGACGACCACAGAGATAAGACCGAAACCAGCTGATGACAGTAGGCGACATATTAACAGTCTTTAAGACTGCCAAGAGCAAATCAAAGTCTACGGTATTAAAAGCATTACTTAAGTCTAATAATGCAATTACTGTAAGGAGCTTATTATCAACCGCGTACCGAATATCATCGCAGACCTTGATAAGGGCGGTTGCTGTGCTATGACCCCGCCGAAAGCCTGATTGAAAACTAGTCAAAATATCATACCTAGTTAGGTAGATGCTTAACTGTTGATGCACAATACGTTCAAGAACTTTGGATAAGAAAGGGAGGATGGAAATAGGTCGAAAATGAGATGGAATTAAAGGATTTTGAACTTTAGGAACGGGAATAATATAAGCTTTAGTCCAAGCAATAGGAAAAGCACCAGAGGTTAGTGAAAAATTAAAAATATGACATAAAATTGGGATGATACCATCAAGTGCAATAGTAATCATCTTCCTGCTTACCCCATCACAACCAATAGCATCAGATTTTATAGCAAGAACATGTTTTCGAACCTCAACTGCAGTTGTAGTACTGAATTTAAACTCGGGCCCACTATGCACAGGAATAGAGTTTAGATAACTAAGCGTTCCTTGTTTAATGAGCACATCAAAAGGACGGGCACTAGCAAAGTTACTATTAAGAGAATCTAAGTCATCAGAGTTCGAAACTACTTGACGCTGCCGCCCAATGCCCAAAGATGCAAGGAATCGCCAGGTTTTTCCAGAATCATTGTGATCAACTGACGAATGAATATACTGACGCTGTGCATCACGACACATCCTGCTACAGCGATTCCGTAATTTCTTGTATTTCACAAGATTAGCATCAGTTGGATTCAACTTATATTTACCTTTAGCCACATTCCGTTTAGACATAAGCACTCTGATAGTATCGGTAAGCCATGGAGCAGGAAGGTGTTTAACTTTGATGAGTCGAAGAGGTGCATGAATATCAAATAAATCAGTTAAAAAAGTATTAAAAATATTGAGCTTGTCATCTGCTGTAGGAGCATCAAAAACAGCTTGCCAATCAATATTATTTAGATCCTCCATGAATTTGTCATTATCAAAATTTCGAAAACTCCGACGCATAACAATGCTAGGCTTCACTTTAGGAGGCCGAATTTTAAAAGACATATATATCAAATCATGGTATGAGAATGCATCAGCCGGCAGCTGCCCATGAGCATCCACAAGGCTAGAGGAAGAAACTATCATCAGATCTAATTGGGAAGGAAGACAATTAGGGAAGAAATGGGTAGCATTTGTTGTTAACAGTTCTAGATTTGAGCTATCAATAATTCTCAGCAAACGCTTCGCCCGATGGTCATTTTTGATAATACACGTATTGAAATCGCCCATAATTATAGTATGATCAACCGAGGAGGAGTATTCCTCAAGTAAATTTTCAAATGAATCAAAATAACTGATATGGAGAGATGGGCTGTAATAAACCCCGAGAAGGACTTTTTTCTGACCAAATAGCACCTCAATAAATAAGTGTTCCGAGGATTCAGAGTACAAAGATGGGGATTTATCTAGAATACGAAAAGGAATATGACTTCGCAGGTAAATTGCCACACCACCCCCACCTTTACCTGTTCGATCATTCCTAATGAGATGATAGCCAGGCAAACTATAGGAAGTTGAAGGAAGAGAAGGTTTTAGAAATGACTCCGAAACTAAAACAGCATGGATATTTTTGGAATCAAATGAAGTCAAAAAATCTGAATAATGAGCAGGAATGCTCTGAGCATTAATATGAGCTATATTAAAATTTTTTGGAAATACCGAGAATATGTTATCCAGTGCAGAATTAAGTGGTATGGCGGCACTATGGAAGCTGCCACTAGACAAAGACGAATCCGTCCGAAAAACATCGTTATCTGAATCAGAAATAATATCGTTAATGCTATCAGCTGAAGTCATGCTATAAAAAATAAAATATACTTAAATAAACCTATTATATAAAATAAATAATAAATAATATAAGATAAATATCAACAAGAAAACCCAAAGACTTTCCTGTTAACTAAACTACTGCACTCTTCTATATACCAGCGTATAAATTTGGTCGGAGATCACTTAATGAAAATATTACAAAAGTAAGGTATAACACACTAATCATAAACTAAGTTTACTAAAAGCATACTGAAGTCTACACAAAATGAAAGAAAACGTAATTGCGCGCCAAGCACCCAAATACTCCATTATTATAGCATAGTAATTAAAGTTCCTAATATGCGAACCTATGAAATCCATGCTCCGTGGAAGGGCGCGCAATTTCGCTTCACAAACCTAGCAAAAATGATATTATGATATAAAGGTTGTTAGAAAGTAAAACGTAATATCTACGTATCTATCGACTTATCTATATTATAGGTGTTCTTATCGGAACTTTTCACGGTGTGTGATGAGATTCCGTTGTTTAAATAATACGAAATGAATACTGATGTTTTCTTTTTAAGGAAAAAATTGAATTCATGCAAACACTTGTTAGGAAAGGGGAAAGTTTGAATGGATGGATGTATGAATGAATGGATGGATGAATGAATGTTTGTTACTCAATCACGCCCCAACGGCAGAACGGATCTGGATAAAATTTGGAGAGATAGATTATAGTCTGGAATAACACATAAGACTACTTTTTATACCGGAAAATTAAAGAGTTCCCGCGGAACGGAACCGAAAAACCTCAATCCACACGGACGAAGTCGCGGGCATTAGCTAGTTTTCAAATATAAGCAACAACGATACAACACGGTAACATTCGTAGGCGGTTCAGAAAACAGGAATACCTACTATAAAATTTCCAAAACCTTTAAAAATATCTATTCGTCTATCAAAATTCTATAAACTGGTTTGATTCTTTTATTATTATTTTTATTATTATTTTTTAATCCTATAATCCACTATTATATCATGTAGATTGTAGGTATATAAATCACACAGTCGGTCGAAACACGCAAAACTAATTAAGTAAATATATTTTTATGCCGAGTGAGGTATTTTTTTCAACCAGCCTAAAAACTATAAATAAATCCGATTAGTAGTATCAAAAACCTCATCAGCAATGTTACGCGAATACTTGTCAGTTAAAACATTCGTTATTTCAAACGAAAACAAACTGCAACAATATTAAATCAGTGCATGAAAACATAAACAGCGTGTTTAAAAAAACAATCAAACAAGACAAACACGCATTCTCTATATTCCGTCACCACGAACCTGACTGTTGAATAAAGAAGTCCCAACAAGTTGTACCTTTAAATTTTGTCAAATTCTCCTCATACACTTGGTCGTGGCTATCCTTTTGGTGGGGTTCCCCACGATGTCGTTTCGGCTGATGCGGTCCCTCGTAGTAGGGGCCGCCGTTGACTCCATCCTGCATCGCCTCTTGCGGGTCGAACCCGAGGCGCTCCTTGTAATACGATTGTGTCGACATATTGAAGCACTCACTTCATAGCACCAATTAGTTTGAACACTTTTTAACGCGTTATTTTTTAAACTGCGGCCTTTAAAGTTTCGAAGGGGTCAGCGGTTAATTTAAATTCGAGTCTCTCTATCGTTTCGTACTGTCGCGGTGCACACGCGAGTTATTATGAAGGAATCCGCCAAAATCCCTCCACAATGTGCCCGAGAACTGGTGAGGTCAGTTTTAAACGATTCACCACAGTTTTATTGAAACCGATGTCATCCAGTCGGCTCCACAAAAGGAAAGTTGCTGAGACTCCTTGACACACACTTTTTGCTCTTGACACAATTTTTTTTTTCACTTATTTATATCGATTACTCACAACTCCTTTTCCGTTTCACTTATAATTACAAAAGCTTGTTAAATGTTATTATGGCAACGTTATTGGTTAAGCGTTAGTTATTTATGGAATGTTCGGTTACTCTCTTTTAAATTTCGTATGTTTAATATTATATTTTAAATTCGTTTTTCGTATCGGCCCACTCTAACTTCTGACTCATCCAATTGTCTCTGGGTTTTCACATGAGGTTTCGTATACACTTGTGTAAATAACGAAACTATGGAAACCTATAGGGACAAAACACTGTTTACATCAGAATTGACAGCTTATTTGTAGGTGTATTGAGACTACGCCATACTTTTAATAAGTTTAGTGTTGTTTTTAACGTTTTCGGAGGCAAACAGATGAGTGATGAATATGACATTTTACAGGTCGCACATTTAATTTGGGATATTTCAGCGACTGTAATACCCGTAATGTAATTACTCAATTATATATGCCACGAATGATGCAAATTTTTATTATTATGACTTAAAGAACTTGGAGTTCTATTCATAACCTTATAAATAACGGCAACGCTAAGTAAATGTCTTATGGTATGGATTGTATGATTATCGTGATTTCAAAAGTAACCACCAAAATCTTTAAAACTCTGAAGCAAATACAAATAAAAGTTTCGCATACCATCGTATTCCGAATGATATAAAGAAAAAAATACAAAACACATGATAAAATTGGAACCTGCCATACGAGTTCTAAACTACCTGTATAAGGTTTGTTCCACTTAGTAAGCCTGAAATAAACGCGTTAGAACGACACGATTCAAGGACACACGGAGACGAGGATCTTATAACATTGGAGTCTGGTAAACATAAAATATTGGTATCAACTATCAACAATTTAAAATACTTATTTAAAATTTAAAAGTTGTAAGAAATTTGAACCCAAATTATTAAAAAGTGTAGTTAATGGAGAAGTTTCATATCATATTTAACACAATGGAAGTAAAATATATATTAAAACTAATATATCAGTGGTTTTTTTTTTACAATCCATCAATAAATGACTGAGAAATGACGATTTAAAAGTTTAATTATTTAATGTACACCGATTGCTGTATCTTACTTGAGTGAGAAATTTTGTGAGTGAGTTTTAATACCTAGCCGAGATTTAATAAGTACTTCAAAATTATCTTCACACACAAATTAAGCGCTTTTAATTCAATTAAGTCACGTTAAGTCCATTTATTTCTTTTACATATTCGGCTTTATAAAGTCTGTTGATAGGGAATTATGACGTCACGTCTCCCGTCTTGCAAGCGCAACTTTAAAGTTCCATAACTTTTTCATTTGTTGAGATATTTTAATGATTCTTTCATATTTTTGTTTTATTTTGTCTTAATTTTCATATTAAATTTAAAAAAAGAATGGTAAACTTCTCCATTAAACCCAGACCGGTGGGTCACCTGCTTATGGTTAAAGACCTTTTCACAATCAAGCTGGTTGACTTCATTCATTGCTAACTTCATGAGCAAGGTTAAGGAGTCTTTATTGACAACATTTATCAATAAATACGTAATTAAGTACAACTACTTGCACACGTACAATATAATTCCATTAACTTATCATAACTAATTGAATCGATGATTATCTTTAATAGCCAATTAAGTAACATGTAAATGAGTCCAAATTAGGTACAATTAAAATTTGTTAATAAGAGTCAGATATTGCCTCGTTGGTCTAGTGGTTCGCATGTTCGACTGCGGCCGACGAGGTCCCGGGTTCGAGTCCCGGGTCGGACCATAATTGAGTATTGGGTTTTTCTGACTAGAAATTCTCAGTACTAGCCCGGAGTTAGGAAGTTGGCGGTGTTTCACCCCCGTGCCTCGGAGAGCACGTTAAGCCGTCGGTTCCGGTTATTATCACTAACATGATAATATTTGTTAAAGCCCGCCAAACCCGCATTGGAGCAGCGTGGTGCGTCTAAGCTCTAATTACCTCTCTTCTATGAGAGTGGAGGCCTGTGCCCAGCAGTGGGACGTTAATGGGTTGTAGTGGTGGTGGTGGAAGCCATTTTGAAAGGTTTTTTTTTACAATCTCAAACGAGAGCAAAGACTATTTCATTAAAATTAATGAAGGATAGATTTCAATACAAATACAAGTATTTCACGCAGATGATATAGAACAGGTTATTTTAGTAACATATCTAAAAACCGTTGAGACTTGAGACTTGATCAATTTATTGGAAAATTGCCGGTCAAACAACAATCGCTGATTGAAAAATTGTTCGCAATTTCGGTGACCGTTGTTTTCAATTTCGTTTACTAGTTATACTAACTTACACTTGACTTAAAAGAAGCAGCACTTCTTGCAACTTGCAACCTTAACATTCTATAGGTAGTTAGGTACCTATAATAGTTTGGAACAAATACTTTTATTGCTTACTATCACATAAATGATTTCAATATCTGTAGTTTGAAATCTTTATAACAATGAATAATTATTAAAAACAATTCAAAGGTTTAAGAAGTTAAAATTAATATACGTGTAGATAGGATGTTGCCGGTTATACTTTTTGGAGTAATTATGACTTATAACATGGGAACCGACGGATGTAAGTGTATTAAAAACGCCAATTTCGACAACCAAACAATGCAACGAGAGCCAGACAACACCTACCATAGTTTGACCTCAAGATGCGACTTGTTGCTACTGCGTGTAAGCGTCTGCATAAGCGGAACGAAGCGAATAGCGTTTTCAACCAAATATAATTTATGTCAGGTGAGGTCTTAGTTAAAAATTAAAAATTATAATTACAGTAAATTGGAACACAACAGTAGAATGTAACTAATCAAGTTACTTATTTTATCTCGTTCTACGAACAGTTCAATGCAGGATCTTGTTTTTATTTACTCAGTCTTTATAACTGAACGGACGAACGGGAAGTTAAATAATGTCTTATAATAATTTTTTTTTTAATTCTACAGGGATTTATTTTCATCTGACATACATTATTAAATAATATTATAAAATATTCTACAATAGAACTTCAGACTACGCTTTACGTGCATTCCTACATTTTGACGCTTACAAAGAGACCACTCATGGTACCATTGTATGGTCATTCCCACGTACGTGATTATATTTTTTGGACGAAGGTCGCATGACCTTGGCTGATTTTGAACGTCCGAATAGTTAGTTATTCGCAAAAAGCATTCTGAGTTTAGTTCTTTTATTATTGAAAACTCGTTATTACTTTGATGTTGAGGGTCTCCTCTCCCCTACATTTTGGCTTGTCAATGTTTTATTGGTTATAATTTATTTTATTAGTCAGGGGCTTACTGAGGCATACCGACAACTGTATCTGCAAACCACTTCATTATTTTTACAACAGTGTTTTACTAGTATTATTCCTCAAACAGTGGCACATAGTTTAAATATTGTTGTAACTATAATACGTTAGCTGACCCAATGGTTAATGTTCTGCAAACATCAGAGCCGTATAGTTAAACATGAATGAACTAAGTAATGCGCTGCTCTAGAATTTCCTCAATATTCGAACTATGGTATATACCTAGATAATCTTTTAGCGAATAAACTAAGCGGAATTTCGGATTGATGTACCTATTTAAATAGAAATAGGAATTCTTGAACTCAATTTTAATTATAAAATTGGTGAATATTTAGTACTAAACTATTCTAACTTTGCAATAAAACTGCTCTCTTACTCGTGTTAAAATGTATGTTCATACTTAATTATTATCGATATAATGTATGGTGTCGACTGTCGAACTTATTTCATACTCTACTTATCAAATGACCGGGCAACTGTCTACGTTTAAAGCTAAGCTAACGGCGAAATTTTAAGTAAATTTTAAGAAACTCGCGATTTTTTTTTTCAAAGTAACGATGCTTCATATTGACATTGAACATTTTAAACAGATTCCGATCGAAGATCTACGATTACCACATAGTTCAATGTCCTCTTCTCAGCTATTTCTCACGTGACAGACAAAAACACTCGGCAGTATTTGACCAATTCATTGTAACATAAAAGTAATAAATACCTTTATCGTAATTTGATATTTTATATTAGCTTGCGATATAAAATCATTGATATCTATACAGTCTCTATTGAGCTTTACATTGATAGGATAGATTTTCTCAATATGAGTAGATAGGGTGATGTTGGATTTAGAACTGAAGATAATTATGTTTATGACTAGTTATTATTTTCTTTCTTGTATACACCTATTTTCAAACTCAACCAAAGTTATTATTCCATAATGCTTTGCGTTACATTGTTATATCTTATGTTTGAGTATCTGACATCTGACCTGAAAGCAGAGTCTTATTTACTTGTTTATTCAGGTTTCTAAACTCCTGGTTCAATCGAGAATTCAAACATAACTTACCAGAAGAATTTCCGTCTGATTATAATAAAAATAAATTAACATTTCCCCATTAATGCCTCTATCAAGACAAGCTTATGATTGATGCAGATTAAGTAAATCGTACCACAAATAGGTAAGAAAAGTTTAAAATGTAAATTTAGAAACACAGCTATTTTAACGGTTGGAAATGTAAAATATAACTGAAGTGATTAAGAACAGATGTAGCAAAAAGACTTTATAAGCCAGAGACAAATTTAGCCTTACAATTCATTATCATAAGAGTCAATTTAAAGCAGCTTGCCTAATTTGTTACAGTTTAAGACAATATAGAAAATACCGTGCGAACGATTTTAATTTCTCAAGACAGATGGGCTATTGTAGTCCAAGACGAAGAAGCTCGAGTGTATGAACCGTAATCCTATTCATTTGACCATTGACTGGGATTACCGTTATATCACATGCAGTGAAATCTCTTAATGCCCTCCAATATTTACCCGAACTTATCATACAATGTGAACTTAACGCTAATAATAAACATTTTTTTACGTAACCTCTGTTTTGGATAATTACCTAATTTGTAAATTAATTGAGTACGTTTCGTTTCATATGTTTCATAATAATCATAAAAACATAATCATCAATGAATTTAAATTATATTTCTGCTAACAATAACTATACCTAAAGGTACGCAAAATTTTAAAAATAATATGCAGAGTGCAGACCTTGTTAAATTGTATAGGTTATTATGACAGCTAATTTTATGGTCATGGAGCGTTTCTGTGTTAGTTATACTAAGTAATATTATAAATGCGAAAGTGTGTTTGTTTATTGGTTTGTCCTTCAAACACGCCGCAACGGAGCAACGGATCAACGTGATTTTTGGACCTGGAGAGTGACATAGGCTACTTTTTATCCCGGAAAATTAAAGAGTTCCCGCGGGAACCAAAAAATCTATTCCACGCGGACGAAGTCGCGGGCATCAGCTATTGTTGAATAATAAACATCTCCATTCAAATAATAAATATTAAATAGCCCTTGAGTCAAGAAAACAATTAATTAATAAGCACTTCATCAAAGATTTAAGGTGAAATTTTGTAAGTATGAAGACATGCAAGTTGCAAGGACCAAGAAGAAAGTGATTTCAGTGTTATCTTTCATCCAAACTTAATAAAAAAACTTCAAGTTTAGAAAAAATTTAAATGCACTTAACACACTTTATTAACAATCGGTGCTAATTAATATACACGCATTAAGTACTAATAATTATGGTTCAACTTAAAAAGCTTATCGTAATCTAAATAGATAAAGCGAAAAAGGTCAACTAAAGAGAAAAAAATGATAATGAAACTAATTTAATCCAAAACGAATTACTTAAGTATTAGTTGATAAGTAAGTATTTCAAAAGTAGAAAGGTGTTTGGTACCAGAAAAGGAACCGGTAAATTATAAAGAACACCGCGACATCCGATATTCTGAAGAGTAATTACTGTTGGATTTGTTGTTAAGAGAATTGCCTAATATCATACATAATATGGCTTAAGGAAGATATAGGGAGCAAATTAATGGCAACTGATGCAAGGCACGCCAAGCATTCACGACATCTAAGACCGGTTCTTAACGGGATAAACACGCAGAATAATCTATGTACGCACAGATCGACGAATAGAAAATTTGACACGGTGGAATTGAATACAACGTCAGAGTTGTAGGACGTAGGTTAAACGGCTCCATTAATGATGTTTAAATCTAATACAACATACTCTATACTTTGTGTAAAAATGTTCAATTAGTCTAACTAACTGTCAGCTCAAAACCATTTTCAATGAATTTTCACGTTTTCATAAATGATAATGATAAATGATTTATTTATTTCACATAGGACAACTTGTGTCACTTATGATACGTCAAGACTCTACCACCGGTTCGGAAAGCTGTTTCTACTGAGAAGAGCCGGCAAGAAACTCAAGCAAATATTACAAGTATTACACTGAATTGTGGGTCACTGGATGCGGTTGCTTCCATGCAACTTTGTCGTTAATAAAATCGTCGATAGTATAATAACCTCGACTTAACAAATGCTGTTTGACACAGTCTTTAAATTTATGTAATGGCAAATCTAGAAACTCTTTTGGAACCATGTTATAAAAACGTACACTGGACCCCATAAAGGATTTCTGCACCTTGCGCACACGATATGACGCTGTTACTAGCTTATGGCGGTTTCTAGTACATAGATTGTGAGTATCACCTATTTGCTTATAATGATGAATGTTCTGCCTAACAAAGATTATATTATTGTATATATGCATTGTGAAGGCACCGTAAGAACACCAATCTCTTTAAATTTTTCAAGAAGGGAATCGCGTGATCCGAGTTTATAAATAGAACGAATGGCTCTTTTCTGCAATATAAAAATTGATTGGATATCAGCTGCTCTGCCCCACAATAAAATGCCGTACGACATAACACTGTGGAAGTAAGCAAAGTAGACAAGCCTAGCCGTTTCAATATCGGTAAACTGTCTAATTTTCCTGACAGCAAAAGCAGCCGAGCTAAGTTTACCCGCTAGTATCTCTATATGAGCGCCCCATTGAAGCTTATTGTCCAAGGTCACCCCCAAAAAAACTGTGGAGTTCTCCATTTTTAGTGTATCTCCATTTATCATTATAGTTTTATCGATATTCTTTACATTAGGTAGAACGAACTCTAAGCATTTGGTTTTCTTCGCATTCAATAATAAATTATTGACCGTAAACCAGTGTGATACGTGTGATATTGCATATATGAAATTACTAGCTGATGCCCGCGACGTTGTCCACGTGAATTGAGGTATTTGGTTCCCGCGGGAACTTTTTAATCATCCGGGATAAAAAGTAGCCTAGTTTTATGTTATTTCAGACTATAATCTATCTCTGTGCCAAATTACATCCAGATCCGTTCTGGCGTGATTGAGTAACAAATATCCATCCATCCAAACTTTCGCATTTATAATATTAGTACAGATCATAAGACCCTTTTAATTAATCAAGAAGAAAAGACGGATAATTCACTCTTGATAGCGAGTTTTAGCATGGCTGCACCAGCGACTTCGTCTGTAAACTGTACATGGATACGTGAATCAAATTTTACAGCCGGATTAAAAGAGATCAAACTGAATAACGCATGCGTGTAACGGAACACCTTACACCCGTGAAGCGTTTTCGATATTCGAGTCGGATTGATAACTGAAGTACCTAACTGCTCATAAGGTATTTTTTTTTACATTTCACGCACTTCTTATGTATTATCTTTAATTAAATTTAAATAGCACGTACGTTGAAGTTTACAAAACTTCATCACATTTTCAAGCATAATTGCTATGATATATCGCAAGATTTATTTAACTATTTCTTTGATAATTCTCTGTATTTTATACGGTCAACGGAGTAACGCAGTCTGAAGACGTTTAACTTTGATTTCATTTGTGCAGTTTAAATTTAATATTACTTCTTTACTCAAATTCAGTACCGTATCGTTGGTCAAGGTGAAAAGATCACCAATATAGGTTTTGTCTCTCCGCAAAAAATTTGGATCGCTAAGCGATTATACAGTTTGGTCTCAAACTATTTCGAAATTAAGTTAAGTAATACGCCCCTTATTATCTAAGAGCGTTAAAGATACTGAATTCATATAGTATAAAAAAACGGATGCTAACATTGACAGAGGTTTGAATTAAGGAAGGAACAGGTCGGCTATTTTACCGCAACGGATATTTTACACGGATCGGATATTTTACGGATGCTAACTTTGCAACGATGTTAAAGAACTAAATAAAATTAATGGTTTAACATAACTTCTTAACACAAAGTGATTGAACCCCTATTCGATAAGAAAGTTCATTGTACACTTAATACTTCAACTTAAATTAAAATATAAATATCCTTATAGTGCTTCGTTTAAATTTAAGTTCGTGTTTAATTGAAGAAAATAAAAAGAAGGGAGCTTTTCAAAGAAAGCAAGAAACTGTAGGTAAATTAGTTCTATTTGGAGAAAGAAAACATATAATAACGAAAGAAACATGTGCAAGTACAACAAAATTGCATCTTAATAACATCAACGCATAATATAGAAATTTTAAGATTGTTATGCGGCTTAAATAGAAACTAGCAAGGCTGTACATAAGATACAGATTCAGTACGTTAAGCGTTCCGGCACCATGCTGGGTAAAAGCCAATTAGGTGTTTAGTTCTATATAGCTGCCACACCTCTTACAGGTTTAACTGCAAGGCAAAATCACATGCTATCGGCTGATAGTGATCAAAACTCAAACCTGCCACCGATAATAATCGAAAGCTATTCTGTTTGGGAAAATATATGTAGTTCCTAACTACAATCTAAATACTTTGGGAGAAAATATCTTTAAATTACTCAGTTCAATAAAGCATTTAGGACCTCTACTAGAAAGTAAAGTTATGGTAATGTTATAAATGAAATGCCTTGGTTAATAAATTAATTTATTGATATGTAAATCCTAGTGTACATAAACTAATTTCTTTGAAATATTCTTAAGAGGAATTTACGAAGGTAGGTTTGTATCTTTTTACGACTCCTCAGCCTCAGCCAAGTTCAATTACGACTTTCACCTTGAGTATCTGTAGATCACCATTGCCGGCTTAAGAGCCTCCAGCGATGAAAGTACTAATACAAACACTATTGACTCATGCTGTTTAATATTAACAAGTATTGCTCCCATTTCTTGTCGCACTGTTTATGTTTTGTCATTACAGACGCTGACTCTGGGGTTTATTGTTATTACAATCTGTTTGACTAACGATGTAGTTAGTCATATTGTAATTTGTACTATGTTATAATTGATTACCTTTGTGTTTGTATGATTTTATTGATTGTCTATGATTAGTGATTACCGATTATTAACATTAATGGATATTATAAAGGACATTTTTAATAATAATATTAAGCAAATATTCGATCCCTTTAATTTATTCATAGACTTAGAATTTTTTCGCTACGCTCATTTATTATAGACAGCCAGTTTTTTATACTTCACAAATCCTTTGCAAATCTTTGTGATGACCTGGTAGCATAGCTAAAACTAGACTTGTTACTCAATAATTATCTTAGAACGTCAGAAATGCAATTTTAAATAAAAATATACTCCATACATATAGTTAGAAAGGTTTCAGAAGCACTAATCTTTATTTTGTAATATATTTTAGATTATGTAACACATCAGAATATAATTAATTATTATGAAACATTTACGTTAAGTAAATGCACATAGCCTGGGTTATCGCATGAGTTATAGTTAAATTTAATATTTTTCTAGTAATTAAAGTTAAAGATCGTTTATTGAATCATTTGGCTTATCAATAGTCTTAAACGACTCCATTAAATTCAGCAAGCTTTAAGTATCTATGGTTTCCAAGTTTCTTTATTTATAAACAAGGATACAAATAAGTAGTGCATGGACATCTCGGAATGTACGACCACGTGAATACCTTGGTCTGGGTCTAAGTGTTTCATTACAGATCAGGAATCAGGATTGTAAGTAATTGTTCTTTTTTCCTAGTCACGGATCTTTGGGCTATCTCAAGATTAATTTTATCATATATCATGTTAAAATCTTTTTATTTTTAAATAAGTGTCATTGCTCTGGTCGCTGATCAACTACTCTTTATAACTTTACAGCATTTGTCAGTCACAGAAATAAATAAAGGTAAGTAGGTAGGTACTTAACAAAGCTATCTTTTTAAGGCTTTTTAAAACATTTTTTGTGGATATCATAAAATATCATTGCATGAAGCTCATAAAGTTTTGGAAATGACAAAGGCTGTCAGTCCGAAAGCAAATTTTGAGCAATCTGAATCTGAACAAATTTAATAACCAGACTGAAATCTGCACACGGCAACCTTGTCAGTTGCCAGGGACGTATTGTATATTTACGAGTCATAAGAAAACCGTTTTTGCATATTTTTATAATACGTGGGTTCAAAAATTGGCTGGTTAAGGATATGAACGAAATAATGAATTACTCATTCAAGTGAATGAGTAATCCATAATTTCATTCCTGTTTATACTTTCCATATAATTTCGACCGCTTGTAATAAAGAGGAAGGTTACCCAATTCAACATTAAATTTAAAATAAAAGAAGGTAATGTGTAGGTAGAAAAAATGGTGAATATGTTCTTGCACTTGACCGCGATAATTAAGTTTAAGATTTGACTAAATGTAAGGATACAATGGTACTTAGTGAAGGTAAATTACTTATCATTATATAACTACCTATCGCATCTAATTGGTTTTGGTATAGAATCGTAACACGGTCGCAAAGGCGGCATAGTTCTGTTAGAAAAAGTCACATAAAAACTTGAGCAAAAAGTTGCTTCTTTTTGTCATCCAAGTTAATTTGATGAGGGTCACGGAAGCCACAACATCTAAGCATAATGATTTACTTAGTATATATTTTTTGTAAAATTAGGTTAGCTACTTACTCAAGGTAAAAGGTGGTGCCATATTTTGTCCAAAAATTTTTTTATGGGATAAATATTATAAAGCGTGATTTGGCATTTGGCAAGCAAGCATTAAATCTAGTTATTACTTCTGAGTTTTAAGTTTAGCCATAGTTAAGGTATAGTTAGTAATTACATAAATGAAAAATAAATAAATAAATATTATATCAAATCGTTAATATCTATTTGATGTTAGTTAATAACATTGTCGTTTTAAAATGAAGTCTGGCTACACGTCACTATTTATGAGCTTCAAGAGCAAATTACAGTGGTGTAAACTGTAGACAGATCACCTCAGGTGTAGCAGTAGGTATACGCTAAGTAGGTACGCATAAAGCTAGCTTACTTTATTGGCATCCGTTTTATAGTAAGTAAAATTACTGCAAACCTCATCTTGGTATTTTCAGATAAAATACTTAATTAATTTGAAGTAAGTATTTATTAAGTGCACTTGGCTGTTTCTAACCCTATACATACATATATATATACAACGTGTTTATAAGCAATTCCTATAACTTCGAGGTATTGAGCAGACCACTTATAAGAATCGAACTGCATAAGAAATATTTTTTAATATTAAAAAAAAAAACACAGTTTTCATACAAAGTAATTCAAATATTTCCGACTATTTATGTTATACACACCTTTATGTGAAAAGCAACAACGTCGCATTTTATGAAAAATTTAAAAAATATTTATTTGTTAGAATTTTATCAGCTAGTCGTATCGTTTTAAAGAATGGCTATGGCAAGGTGGCTATAATGTTATTAATACCGTTACTAGTTAGACCGTAGGATATTTTTCAATGATTTAAGTTTGGCAACGTCGCAAAAACAAGGATGCGGCATATGGGAAACAATTTTGGATCTATTTAAAAAAGAAAAATTATTTTCTCCGAAAATATCCATTTTAGAACACATGTTCCTTAGCCATTTTTGATTACTTTTCTTTAAGGAATCCTACCCTAGAGTTATAGGAAATGCTCATAAACACGTTGTATATATATAATATACTATAAAACGGATGCCAATAAAGTAAGCTAGCTGACCAATATAATAATTATTGTCTTCCTTTACGGCATTTATTATCCTTGAATATGTATATCATTATGAATATGGTATAGACAATATCATTTTATTACACATTGAATAATACCGATTTTATTGATTATGAACTCAATCAAATATTATATTATGTAGTAAAGTAATGTATTTTATAAACTAGATTATTCTCAAGAACCTTTTCTTCAAGATTGTACCTAATCCCAAATATGAACGTGTGTATACTTATGTAACATACAATTTAAACAAATCTGCCTAAAGGTTGCCTCGTGGAGATTGTTCTGTAAGCAATAAGGCCGCCTTTGCATGCGTAGTTTTTACATATCTTTACTCTTTGTAGTCTTTCATGTGTGCAATAAAGTATTCATCTATCATCTACCTATATAAATCTTTAAATATTTTTTAAGTTGCATCAATATTATCAACCATGTAAGTATGTTGTATTTACCACTCGTAACTCATTAGTATCACATTAGGTCACACCTATAAATACATTGAAACGTGTGAAATACTTCACTACATAGTACATACCTACGTATATTATATTATATTCGTTATTTAGTTCTTTTACATGTTTGTGTAAATCGTGATTATTTCGTTGAGAAATAAAAATAAATACCATTATTATACCAAGTAGCACAAAAAATTTATAATTAAGGTGCATTTTGTGTCTTATAATATTAAATACATGAGCACCTATTATTGTACTTAAATACATTTTAACTTTGGTATGTGCCAAAAATGATATAGGTAACTAATTTTGCTAAAACAAAATATTTCAGAATGAATAGTGTAGCGTTGATGTCTTTAGTTAACCCCGATTCCGCCTGGAACGTTGACCGTAACCCACATATTATGTACCTAACGTAATATTACTTACATTTCAGGCTCTTTTAAAATATATTATGATGACAAAATATTGTTGTACTCATTGGTTGTACACTTGGTACTCATATTAATATTCTAAAACCAAGGGTTCCTCAAAATCATGATAAGGAATAATCAATAATTAATAATTATCATAATTTGCATCATTTGTGGCATTTCGTTGAGCCGCCTTCGGTATGGTAGGTTAGAAGAAAACAAATGACCGCGAATACGATATTACTTAAAAAACCGTTGGAAATACCCAAATCCTTATAGCTCCTTCATGGCATTATTAAAAGAAACATTGGGGCCTCCGTTAAACGTTAAAAACACACACATCACTAGTCACGTACGGTTTATTTTTAATTAAATGCACGGAATTTCGTCAACAAAATGGCGGGCGATCGTACCGCGACGCCGTGCTTCGGCCAACTGACTGGGACGAGAAATGTCAAACTGGCTTGAACCGCTATCTGTGTGCGCGTTTGTGCTTGTGTGTTTGTGTTCCGCGATAGAGGCTTCAATGGAAGGTGGTCGTGGCTGTACGCCGCCAGTGACTCAATACCCAGTAGGTGGAAAAAGTGTTTACTTTTAAGGTCTGCAACCGACTGTAACCTTTGAGTTACTGCTTTAGTTTAAGCATCTACGAGTATACTAAATGCGAAAGTTTGATGGATGGATGGATGTTTGTTACTCAATCACGCCAGAATGGATCTGCATGAAATTTGGCACAGAGATAGATTATAGTCTGGAATAACATATAGGCTACTTTTTATCCCGGAAAATGAAAAAGTTCCCACGAGCATCAGCTACTAGCTAGTAACTAATAAATGAATCAACAGTATTAAGCACTTGAAGCTTCTAACTAACAAACTTTGATCCTAAAAAGACCAAGAAAAAGAAAAATTGGGGATCAATATTTTTTTAGGAAAATTTAAAATACAGCTGGTTATCTCGTTTACTTATAAGAATTGTATACTTAATACTTAATCCTAACAATTTTTAATATTTTTCTATCATAAAGCTAGAGTACCTACCTGTTGACGATGAAAACAATAATCTAATTGCAATTTAATCTATAGACTATCATTACAGAGCCATCCACTCAATATTATGACTTATATTACTTTGAAGATTATAGTAAGACTAGATAATGCCCGCGAATTCGTCCGCATGGATTAAGATTTTTTGATTCCCACGGGAACTCTTAATTTTCAGGAATAAAAAGTTGCCTATGTCCTTCCCTGGGAAACAAACTATCCCCATACCAACATTAATCAAAATCGGGGAACAGGTGGGCCATGAAAGCGCAACAGACAGACAGAAATACTTTCGCATTAATTATAATATTAGTGAGAGTCACTCATACTAATAAAGAACCAGAAGTGATGACTAAAAAATTTAAAGTTTTATCCTCAAGATAAAACATAACTAAGCAATGGTAGGTATGGTAAGTCCTTAAAATAACTGTACTATAACAGCTCAAATCAATTAATGAATTCTGAAAAACTTCAAATTAACAAAATAATAACAAAAATGCAATAATCGTTACGGCTTATAATAAAGCAACAATTACTAATAAATTATACGAAGCTAATGAAGTAATAAAAGATATTGTTAATATTCCAGATAACCGCAAAGGTCAGTATGTAAATAGGTCTAGTTTTCCTTGACTGTTTAATCCTGAAAAAAGCAAAACTAGGTCAGGCACTGCATAAATAATTTTTCCTCTACCAATATTTAGTAATAACGGTATATGACCATGAAGTGACATCATTGAATTACGAAGAAAACAGATGTCTTTAAAGAAGTTGAGTCAGTATGGTCGGACAAATTAGAAGACTTCGAAGAGTGTTTGTTAATTTTAGCGCTCTAAGTATTGTTATAAACTTCAGAAGTGCATATTTTATACCAAAAGAGCCATGACCTTATATTATATTTCTGATAAAATAACTGCAATGCATAATAAACTAACAGATGTATTAACAGCAAATCTAAAGATCACATTAGGTTAACAAACAACCAAGCCATGAAATTGATTTGAAGTTAGATTTAAGTAAGTAAATGATAATCTGATTTCCGTAAAGTAAGTTTCTGACAATTATTTCAACATTACCATAAAAGTCTTATTATTTATAGGTACAAAACTTCTATGGAAATTCTAAGAATGGCTTGATTATTACTTGCAAATATACCTGCTTACCTCTTAAGATTTTTCCAATAATTTTATAATTGAATACAATACTTATATGGCCGACCCTTGCAGCACTATGGAACCGATATGGAACTGCTACGCGACCCAGTCTTTTAATACAATGAGATTAGTTTTATATGGTGATTTTGATCTCTGTCATATAAATCGTTTACCTGATAAGTTTAGACTTATCGTTGACGCAGCAGATTAGTGCACTGAACACAATAATTAAAAACTATAATAATAAATTGAACTGTACTAAAGTAGTACTAAATTATTTAATAGTAGGTACTTAATTGAAATATAATAAATCAGAGTAACACCTCTATGAAAAAAGTTGTTTACCAGTCTGCTTTATGGTTTGGTTTTAATTGGATCATCGACTAACCACATTTTCCATAAAATTTTCTTACTACAATTTATGCCCCTTTTTTGCATAATTTAAAATCATCGATAGACTGTTAATACTCGTAGGTAGCAATTAGCAAGAAAAAAATTATGCGTTAGCACTGAAGCCTTACTGATTATAGTTACACGCCTGTCTTCCTACACAAATAGCTTAGCCCAGAAAAGGCAATGTGTCTGTATTGGTATCATCATAATTATTTACAAGACATTTATAAAAACCTTGCGATGAATTAACCCTTGACTCGATCTTCAGAATAATTGTTTAATTATAATGTACGTACATGTACCGACTCCGAGATATGGACTTACTAACTAGGGGCTTCATAAGAAAGCAGGCCATGGAGGGAGCTATGCTCGGAGTTTCTTGATGTGTTTAAATCAGAAATGAGCAGATATCCGTGGGATAACTAAAGTAACCAAAACCGGGTGTGAAGTTTAAGTGGCTATGGGCGGGATTCGAGAACCGATAAACATTGAGGTCCTAACCCCAAGAGCCCTACACTTGGAGTACGGATGACATCAAGGGACTGCTGCATCCAGACGGCGCAAGACCGAGACGCGTTGTACTGCGAAAGTTGTTCTCTCTACAAACTACAGTTTATCAGTAGATTTTTATCAACGATGACGATTGACGACGATACAAGTATGGACATAATATTATACTCCTAGCTCCTAAAGAAGTAGACGTTTGGAATTTATCTGAGAAGATGATCGACCGTGCGTCATTTTATCGCAATTGATAAAAATCGGAAGGTTGTGTCACGTTTTACATTGTACTTGTAATTTTAGGACAGTTTCCAAACACTTTCCAATTTTTAGACAGTTTTGGTAAAACGTAAACGTAAAGTCTTGGTCATTAGACACTTTTAGTTATAAGAGAATTCCTTCTACCTGTCGAAAGTCCTTAATGTCGATAAAATTCATATTCAAAGACATAAAGCGAAATTCAGCCTAAAGGAAACAGGTTACGCAAATAATCGATGGATTAATAGCCAGAATGATTAGTACGAATGCGACCTACGCGTCGTACGAGTGTTGCAACGACTGAAATGGGACGAAAATTGAATAACAGGTTTGCTTAGCCGTAACAAACAAATGAGTAGTAAGTTCTTGGTCCTAAAACAGTGATTTACTAAGAACGAGTAATTTATAATGCTATGCGATTTTAAATTCATCATAGACAGATGTCTTCAGCTTTAGTTAATAAAACTTTAGTATATCAAGATACTACAATAGGATAGCAAGCGATATCGTAGGTGTTCATCGAATGTGTTGTAGCCGTTGCAGGGGTATCAGTTATGGTGAATTGGTGACGGCGCTTATTGTTTTGTGATGAAGTGGGCGACAAGTGTGGTCATGTAACTCGGAAGCCGCTATATAGGAAATGTAAGGCTTCAATATTATGGTTGTGTCTAAAGGCAATCGCGATTGTGTCGAAAGGAAAGATCTCACGAATGGCTAAGAATCCACGGCCTTAGATAAAGTCACAACAGATTATGAGAAATAATTTAACTTTCAGATAACTTTACAGATATCAGATAAAATCATCATGCATAGAAATTATAAACTCCATAATATATCATTTTATGTGCCAATGGAGCTTTAATTTGGATAGATAAGGCCACTTAAATAGAAAATTTGATAGAAAACAGTAAAATAAACGTTACAGATGTTGCGAAAACCTTTAAAATTCATTCTAAACTAAACAGTGTAGGCTTGCTTATGCTAATGCAAATGGTTTATATTAAGATAACGTCAGATTTGTTGAAACTACCTATCCATCTAGGTACAGAAATGTGAAATTATTCTCGTGGTGTTGACACTGGATCTAGTTTTGTAAGTATTTCAAAATATTTAGTTAATAAATGAAAGTTAACTATCGGCGTATTGCGTGGGAAACACGGAAAACCAAATAAACTCAGTACGAGGAAACTTTAAAGGGATTAGGTTAGGTTAGGGATTAAAAATGTAACTATAGTTGATTCAAGTAAGCTAGATCCTATTTTTAGGGTTATGTGTAAAAAAATAAGCCAGCTCTTCTGTCACCAGATAACTGAATCGTGTTGTAGATCTTTATTTTGATTGTGAGCCTGCGGTAGCGGCTGCGACCTGGTCAAATGATTTAATACTGTAGATAATGCACTATATACTAGGTTTAACTAAGTTATATAATATATTAACTAATTACATTAAATCTCTTTTGGAGAACCCAAACATATTGGAAGTGTTTTATTGATACCTACTTCTGGATGGTACCAAGTACCAACAGTTCAACAATTAATCGCAGTGAAATGTATTATTATTTATAAGGTCGTTAAACATTTAACCAACTTAAGTCCTATGATGTTGAAATCAAAAACGGTAATCGGCACATCAAAGAAGCAATTTGTATTCAAAGGAATCGCATCTTCCTCTAAGCTCTTTTTTCACAATTTTATCACGCTTGCCACAGGAAATACGGTCATCATTTTATTTGTAAATCAACTTACGTCAACATAAATAAATTCTAAGTTGCGAAATCGGATAACTGAGATAAATAACAGTGGTAAGCATAGTACGTGAAGTTATTACTTAACTATATTTGAGGTTTTTAATCCTACAAAATCAAATCAAAAGATTAAAAAAATATCTATTACGTATTAACTGAATACTAAGTTATTAGGAGTGCATAAATACATCAGTTGTGTAACGTGTTAGACTTAGAACCATTTTGGTAATCGCTCGTACTCTAGCCATCTATATCTACACCTAGACGAAAATATACTTCAACAAAAAATTACAAGACAATATACGTACATATTATATTGATGAAATTTATCGATTAATAAATAGGCCAATCACATGTTAAGTACCTAACCATTTGAAAGAGAGACGGTGAACGAAAATAGTGCACAATAAATTTATATTAAGTACGATTGGAAACGAAATTAAACATTTTACTGATTGATGTAGTAAAAATCTTTCCTTTTTCTTCATTCTTCTGAATTGGACAATAGCGTATCTAACTTCTTTCGTTTATTTTGTAGTCGATGTCGAATGTAGATTTTTAGGGATCCACCCAGGATAATTTCAAACAGGTTACACATAGGTACAAAGGAATTTAAAACGTGAATATCGCAGAACTATAAATACGTCAAGATTATAATAATGAACCATGAACGATATGAGTAAGTATAAAACTTTACGCATTTATGTGATCCCAGTCTCTTACACTAGGTACAGCAAATCATACGATTGGTATCTATTGTTTGATCAAAGTGCCGCCATCTTCTTATCAGACCAGCTTAAATCAGGTGAATGGCCCAAACACAGTAATGAGTTTCGAGCTGACAAAAAGGCAGAATTAAAGCTGTCTACTAGATACGAGGCCTTATTTGTGATCTATATACTCAACCATTGTGCTAGGTACTTCGTATTCTGTAGATAAGTTAGGTAGTAGATACTAGATACCAACAGCTATCAATGTTTCGATGCATGTATAGTGTTGAAAGCATAAATATTTAATTTTACTACGTGTTTGTCAACGTGGATTAAAGTTTTTGAAACTCTTGTGAAAACTCTTCGATTTTCTATTATCTTTGTCTACAGGATGCAAGCTGTGCATAAACGTTACTTTTGTATCTATAAAATGAAGTATGAATTTATACTCTTTTCGCAAAATAATAGAAGTAGAATAGAATGCAATATTGCTTAACTATAAACTTTATGTAGGTACGTAAAGTCGTTCACACTTCTACTTGCAGTTACCGTAAAATCTACCTCGGTATAGTTTACAATTCGCTACAAACACTGAAATAGGCTGAACTCTCTAATCCTTAAGTTAAGGGTATAAGATCTAGAATTACTTCAAACTTAGACTTAGGAAATCTTATTCCGGAAGGGACCGAAATAGGTAAGTAGTTATTGATATTTCCTTTTGCTTTGTAAATTATGATTTAGTGTAGAGAGATGAATGATTTGGTTTAGATTTTGTGCCTTCAAGTACAAGTTAAGTTCAAAATATGTTATTAATACACTCTTTCTATTTCTTGAACCTTTTCATAGGCCCTTCGAAGACAAAGTCAAAACTACGTGCCTAATCATTCGATTAGATCTTATAGAAGTAACGCACATTCTTACAATTTTCTTGTCAGCGAATCTAGGTATTAGGTAGATAAATCTATTTTATCAGTGCAGTATTAAGACTAAGTACGACATTGATGAATGCATCATGTGGTGAACTCCATAGTAGTTAAAGCCACCAACACATTAATCTATGTATCAGATATTATACTTACCATTTCCGTACCAAGCGCCATTTATGTACCAACTTGGCAACAATACATCCAAGGAATGTTGTCAACATACCATATCACTATATACAACGACCGCGTAGGCTTGATCGTAGGCGATATGCAATGATCTAACGCTGGACAGAAATAGTGGTTAGTACTTAATGAGGCGTTATCGAAAACAAGGAACCTTATTGGTAACATCCAAGGCTAAATACGAACATTTTCTAGTGATTTAATAAGGATTTTGTCATCGACGATAAGAAAGTTAAATAATTGTTCTGACAATGGTTTAGGCTGTTTATATACGTTAAGTAACTGATATAATATACACAAATTGTTTATGTTCTGAAAATAAAACCTTTATATTAATTATTTACGATCTAGTACACCTTCATTGTGAAAACATAGGATTAGTTATGCATGAACAAGTTTGCCCTGAAACATAAAGCCAGTTAATGAAAATCATCGTTGAATACAATTATTTGTTTCTTAGTCAGGCAAGCTACAAACTAATGAAACAGAGAGTAAACGGCAGCTATATCAGTAATATCCTTATACATATGAGGGTGAACGAAGTAGTTTACGTCCCGGAAGTGTGAGATATGTCATCAGTCGATTACAGGAATAATTTATAATAATGATACGATATTATCACATTTTCAAATTTGGTCCGTCAATAAAACAAAAATTCTGTGCTACCCACCGGCCGAGAATTTATTATTTCTATATCATATTACCTTATGTACTTAATTGTAATTAAGTATTTTATTAACACAAATTTTCAAACAAATAATAACAAACAAGTACCTAGTTGTAACTTCCTATCTTATCAATTCTGATATTATTATCACAAAAATGAAGTATCTTCCAACTTCAATTGCATTACTGTATCTAAAATTCCCTGATCCGAGGATAATAATTATTGGTCTCTCAAGAAGGAAAATCATTTACACTAGGTACTGTGTGTCACTGTGGACTACATAAGTTTTTAATCAGAGTGTTTTAACTTTTCACGCTCTTCCCAGTAGGTAAGTAATGTTTAAAATATCTAAGGTTTAAATATCGTCTAATCTACTATACTATGTTCCGTGTAGCTCGTGATAATATCTCATCTCAGAATCATGAGTAAGACAGCTTGACTAGCGCGCTATGTACGGAGATTACAGGAACCGGCAGTTGCATCGCTCTGGTACACGGAAATGTGTGCATTAATCTAGGAAGCGTTAGGTGTACTAAGTACGAAAACTTGCAGCAAGTATAAATTACGAAGCGCTTAGTTTAAAAACATAGTGGAGTAGACGATCCTTATGTTTCTAGAGTCATACAATCTGGCCCCTGATTGTGTAAGGAACTCTTAATCGTAATCGTTTGTTAAACGGATAATTCGACCTGTTTAAGGAGTTCTTAAATGCCTGCACGTCAAAAAGCATCTTATGGCGCGGGATCAGTGGCGTGCAGTTTATAGAGGCATAAAAGCACTGCTTACCCAAATGGAAATACGTCAATGCTCATTTAATTATAACAGTCAGTAAATAGGCCTTCTGACTAACTAATGCCTACCCTAGCTTTAAGCCCTGTGCACGCCATATATAAGAGGCGACGGATGTATGCAAGCGGCGAGACGCCGCGTATGCAGATTGCAGAGGAGGCGAGGCGCGGACGTCCAAGGCCACACATCCGCCGCGCCGCCGCGCCGCTGTATATCCCGCGCCTATGAACTCCCTAAACAGCTCGAGCAATACGTTTTAAGCTGTCATATGATTACGATTTGCTTAGACAATTGGGCCTCTGATTCAGAATCTTTGAAATAACTAGGTAGATAAAGTAAGATAAAGTAAGATCATAGCGAAATCAAAATCGCGGATGCACATTTGTAACGCTAATCGTCACGTGGTATCTTTTCCCACGTATACACGTGAATAAGTTATACCGGTATAACCACAGATCACGGAACAAGTGATCTGTGGGTATAACGATACGAACGATATAACGGTATCGTTGCAAACTTTAGAAAAAATCTGAGAGTATAACTTATTTTATGGTGCAACGTTTACACTCTGTAAAAAATACGCTTTTGTGAAATTATAAATCCATACTAATATTATAAATGCGAAAGTGTGTCCGTCTATCTGTCTGACTGCGACGCTTTCACGGCTCATTAATTCAACCGATTCTGATGAAATTTGGTGTAACGGTAGGTTACATCCCGGGGCATACAAAGGCTACTTTTATCCCGGAAAATTAAGGAGTCCCTCCGGGAATCAAAAAACTTAATCCATGCGGACTAAGTCGCGGGCATCATCTAGTCTACATATAAATTAGGAAAAACTGATGGACATCCATTAAAGTCCAGGTCGAACCGCTGGCTCTTGAAACTTTTAGATTTTGTATGAGGGTTCCTCTATAATGTAGACCCCCAATGTGATGTAGACGAAATTCCAACGGAATCCTTAAAACAATGCCAAACTTGTACGTAATGCTATAAAGTGTAAAATACCATTCAAAGAGTAACAGATTACAGAAGTACTACGTGCTTACTTTTACTTATCTTAAAACCTGTTGAGCGATTAAGTTTAATGAGCTTCAAATTCAAAATACGTCGAGTTAAGTAAAAAACTAGTTATTTACGAATATAGGCACAATTAGCTGCTTTAAATAGAATATTTAAAAGATTTAAGTATGACGATTATGCAAAACTCAAAAAACTAGGTCGCTTTTCCTTTCTCCACATATTTCTCAGGCTTAATGGTATAAATTTCATTATTTACTAGCAGATGCCCGCGACTTCGTCCGCTTGAAATAAGTAAGTTTTTTAAATTCCCACAGGAACTCCCTAATTATTCGAGTTAATATATAGCCTATGACACTCACAAATAATGTGGCTTTCTATTGGTACCAGAATTTTCCAAATCGATTCAGTAGATCCAGAGATTACCACCTACAACCTCACAAACTTTCCCTCTTTATAATACAAAAGTACTTATAGACTGATGATTTTAGGGTAAGCACCCCTGTATTCACACATCCATACCATACAATATTTCTCACTTGATGAGAGAGATATGAGATCAATAAGAACTTAATTTGCCATACTAGTAGGTATTTTATTTCCTTGATTACAATAGCGAAATCATTGAAATCGTAGACCGTCAAAGACGCTCAATATTCAAAATCAGGCATCGATAAAACATTATGAAAGCTTGTAAGTAATGGATTGAAAAGTTGCTGTTTCAATTAACGAGAAGAGGTCTGTGTAGTTAACTTTATATGTATATGTCACAGTAAGATTGTAATCTAACTAGCGATATTGTAAACTGTCGACAGATTACAATTTAACGCATTATTTTTCGGTAGATTGTAATCTGTTAGGTATATTAACCTGATAAAACCTAAGTGCCTACTTGATTAATTATGTCGAACCATAACCTAACCTACAAGAAAGAGACAAGAAAACGTAAATACAATGAATATTTAAAAAATTGACACTCGGAACATTGAACGGTTCACAATCTGTCGACAGTTTACAATATCGCTAGTTAGATTACAATCTAACGGTTTTTACAATCTTACGGTGACATATACATATTTAGCTACTCTAGGAAATTATCTCTTTATAAAAACTTAAATAAACACAGAAATGTTGTATCCCTTCAAAAAGCTCGGCTACCTTATAACTTGCAGCAATCCTACCAGGTAAACCAAAGGACAACTTAACAATGGTTTACCTTTTAAACTAAATCATATTGTCCTTATAATGAAGCCCTTTAATCTAGTCGCGCTGTGATTTAATATTCGCTGTGTAGGCGCAGTGGAGGCGAAGGCATTGCCAAATATATACGTAGGTTTGATTTCTCTGATGTCATCGCCGAAAACTTAAGTGACGGTGACAGAGTCGATACAAACAATGAAATATTACTTATATCCTTTTGAAGAGTTTTTTATTTCACCTTCGGCACCAAAACGTAACTAGTTACGAAATTATGTAGATGACATTAATTTGTGAATTATAGAAGCAGGTAACCTTTTGCATCAGATTTTAAAATGTAATGGAATCCAAGCTGTTACATTTGTCTGGGAGTCCTCAATGTTCGTTTCGTGGTTATGTGATCGCACAAATACAATAGCAATAAGTAATGTGTATTGTGTAGTACTTAAATATTTACCCGAGATATTAATTTATGTTGTATTGTAAAGTTAGATATCCATAATATCAGGTTGGCACTTGGCGCTAAGATACGGTTCTGAACCATTTACTTAATGTAAATAAACAAAACATTTATCATAGTGCGCCACTCCTGACATGAAAATAAATCGAAGCTCATAATATCATCAACAGCTCACAAGCACATAAGAAGCAAATTCACAAGTTGATTGTGTTCAAGCATACTGAATGCAAGAGGTAATTGGCTCAATGTGTTTAACATAACATTCTTTCAATTGACACTTGTTGAGAAGTTCTAATGAAATGAAGGATTTATGATACAAGGTACTGATTAAAGCGCAAAGTCAATCATAATTTATTTGTGGTTTCTGGACAACACTAACTTAGATCACTACTTTGACCAAACCCATCAATAACTGCATACCTGCAATACTTACCACTGTTTTTGATGTCACCTCAGTTTCAAGGCTCTTCTTTCCTGGCTCCGGCAGTCGTGACTCGTAATACGTGAGTAGGACTGCCTTATACCACTTCGCACCAATTTTCAGCGAACTTTGAGGTTTTTAGTCGACCATCCAGCAATACTTTATCAAAGCATCAAAGAGGGCATTTAAGTACTTATTGGAACAAATATGCTCTTCCACAGCAGGATCTTCTATCTAATCTGTTTGACTGGGATATAATGTAATATAACATTATACCTACTGTGCTTAAGTCTAAACAGCCCAAACCACCAATCCAAAGTCGCGTCACCAAAATAAATTAAGCATGTTCGATTGACTTAGATAAGCCAAAAATGTTTCAAGTACTAGTAAGTAATTATTCCTCTAATAAAACATTGCATCGGTACTACAGAAAGTTTAAACATTGTATATCTTTCAGCTAACGTCTTTGCGATTCTCAGTACAGATATGGAACAATGGTCAATATTGCCGGAACTAACTACGTAGGTAGTCTTATTTGTATGCATTTCACTTTGCCACAGTGCCTGGACCGTACTTGACCTGTGCTGGAAGCTTCAACTGTAGAGATTTGAGAAAAATGTGTTTTTTACCCACTACAAGTGTATAATATACAGTAGTATAAGTTATTATATTATTATCCTGTGAGGCGCTGGACCCAAAATCGATTCGTCAATTGTATAATAGACTCGACTCAACAAGCATTCTTCTTATTTACAAAAGAATTCATCCATCCATCCATCCATCAGCCTGCATTCTTCAACTGCTGGACATAGGTCTTTTAGAGTGCGCGCCACCACGGTCCTCCGGCTTCCTCAACCACCCGCTTCCCGCTACCTTTTTAAAGTGGTTTTACGAATGAATTTTCATACTAATATTAAGTATAAATGCGAAAGTGTGTTTGTTTGTTGGTTAGTTCAATCACGCCGCAATAGAGTAACGGATCGACTTGATTGTTGCATGGGTATAATATGTATATATAGTTGAGCGTTAAGAAGAACTAAAAAAACTTAAACCACGCGGACAAAGTTGCGGGCATCGGCTAGTATAATAATTTAGCTAAAATCGTGGGTTGGATTATTTGAAAATCCCAAAAAAATTATAACATTCAAATATAAAATTCAAGTCAATGACCTAAGTCGAAGTCTGGGACGGTTTTTTACATAACGACAACGACACGACACTAAGCTTCATAATATTTTATAATAGCTGACGCGCTGCGCGCAAGGTGTGTAACATAGTTTCCGGAAAAGCTTTTGAGCTTTTTTTCTACATTACAGAGAAAACCCACTCAATCAATCTGACATAAAATTAAGTAACCGGAGCAGAGACTCAGGAATTTGGTCTATGGATTATGGAACCTCTATAAATAAATAATAATAATAATTTATTATTTCCGTGTACTCGTGTGCAATAAAGATTTAAATAAATAAATATGCATTATAAAGTTTTTAAATATCATACTGATATATGTAGTGCGTAGACTTAAAAGGACTAAACCCTTCAAGTTAGTGTAGTCATAATAAAATCTAGCCTAAACGCCTAAACTGCAATAAGTCAATGTAACAATTCTTAGATTTACTCATTTATTCAATATAGGTACACGGTGGGTACACTTATTGACGTTAAAAATTACTTACATAAATAAAATATGATGGTGATAATCAGTTACGGTATCTTAAAACTAAAGCTACGAGGGTTCCAAACGCGCCCTGGTCTGAGAAGAGCCCACAACAAACTCAGCCGGGTTTTTTTATTTCTTTATTATCACCATCTCACAAAATATCATCTTAACTAAGGAACTATCAGAGCCATTAGAGCAAATCATTGCCAAGCTTCCTTGTCGTTTAAGTAATCCTTTACATGGTAATAAGATTTTTCAATGAGTTTACGTTTTACAGTAACTTTGAACTTATTCAGAGACATCTTCAACATGTCCTCTGGGAGCCTATTGTAGAAGCGGACACTGTTTCCAACAAATTAATTGCTAATTTTACTAAGTCTAGAAGCAGGCATTACAAGTTCATTTTTATTTCTAGTATTGACATTATGACAATCACTTTTCTTCTTGAATTTATCAATGTGTTTACGCACATATACTATCGTAGGATAGGATAGGATATCGTAGAAGGTAGGTAGGATACCGTCATGGTTTCGTGTTTGTCTTATAGTATAAAATCGTATATATTCTGCGGCAGAACACGCTCGTCGCAAACCAAATTAGTTCCTTGATTAATGATATCGTTTTATGTCTGCTTTACATGCGAAGTCGGTTTTAAATATATATGTTATACGTAGGCCCCTATAGATATAATCTGTTAGAGAATTTAAGATAAAAAATCTACTAAGAAACAATGGTGTAGTTAAGGAGGATTCGGGATCTATCGTCCTGGGCACGCACCTCCAACTTTTCCGAGCTTTTATGTGCGCTTTTAAGAATTTAACTCTTACTACCGTTGAAGGAAAGTACCAAGAAGAAACCTGCATGCCTGAGAACTATAGTCTAAGACCTAAACCACTCTCATTGAGAGGAGATACGTGCTCTGTAGTGGGCCGGCGCGCGATGGGTTTGAGAGTTGAGATGGTAATGATATTGATGATGATGATCCGAATAAAATCAAAACATAAGTATAGAAAAGTAGGTACCCAATTTGTCCTCGATATGTAAAAAAACGTGTTACAGCAACAGAGAATATTGAATGCATCAATGTCTCGCATCTATCGCGATAAAGAATCAATACAGTCATTGTAAATACGTGAAAACGCACCTACAGACTCCAGTCCAATGGATGACATCACTTTGTCCATTGAATTCCTTTTTAATATTGGTATATTTACTTAATCTAGATACAGTTATACTTAAATTGGTCTTTAGATCGGTCTTGAGTATAGATCTAGACCGATACTCGAGAACCATCTCCTAAAGCCGTAAGTATTGTTTTAATGATAACATTCGTGTTTTAGAATTATTATCTTTATTTTAGGGACTTCAGCGTATTATTCGTGTAAAATTTTGAAATAATACTGCTTTATCGTAGGTAGTAACCCCCCAGTAATAGTATATCGTGTGCCTATGGGTGAAACAAGACGATTTCATCCCGCGGCACACACTATATTTTTCATATAATCCGCATCAGAAGTGCGAGTTTTATTAAAATTGTATTTTCTATTTATTTAAATTGCTAGGTTGTTGTTTACAAATATCAAATCTGTCAGTTTAGTTGATGGTTAAATGACAATTATAAAGGTTTGAATTATAAACAAAAGAAACTCTGACAGCATTGAAAGGAGAGTTGCTACGTCAGAAAGTGACGCCCTAGGGCAGAAAGTGATGGTTTTCTACCCACTGAATGACGTATTCGTCTGAAATTGACTAGTTTCGGGTGGCTCAACAGGTATTGAAACCCGCACTTTCTTACTCTTCACTAACCGCACAAAAGGTTATATGAAAAGAAACATTATTCGCAGACACCATCATTGTGAAAGGCTATAGTTAGTTCGTCTGGTTTTGCATAGCTTATAAACAATGTCACTAGGATAGTCAGAGCAGTTGCCCTAATGGGCCATTAGGATCTCCTCTGTAACACATACATCAATGGAGACTGAAGAGCAGTCTACTTAACCAGTCGTTGACTTTGGAGCAAGTGAATTTCGTCCTTATGAAAACGGACACAAGAGGTGCATCTAAATTTGCAAAAGCGTGTCCCATTACTTTGCGAATGCCATTTGCCATATTTCACTATGATCAAGTACACGATTAAAACTGGCTAATTTATGAAGATTTTGTGCTGATGTATTGGGTTCAAAATTATCACATTTAATGTTTTGTAATGTATCTGAATTACCTAATTAATATAACTGCCTTACCCCTAATAGGTTAGCCCGCTACCATCTGAGACTGCATCATCACTTACCATCAGGTGAGATTGTAGTTGATTCAAAGAAACTACTAGCGTATATTATACGCCGTATACAATATACATTACAACGATTTATGGCAATACTGTCTGTGAAGTCGCACGTACGTACATGGGTAAGATCAAAGATAGCAGACCAGCATTGACTAGATGACTTCCAGCCTCCAGGGCTTGGAGTTCTAAGTTCCAGACCCAACTCTGGTTATTTCACTGGAATTCACAGGTACGGCAAATCCTAATCCTACCATTGCGTTATGCATGAATTGTGGATCTTTGGACGGAAAACTTACAAATAAACTTTCACATAGTGAAGGCAGCTTAACAGCTGTGTTATGTTATGTTGTTCTGTCACACACCGCGCACTAAATCTGGCTCAGCCCGCGCGCTAAATCCGGTAGTCTGCGTTCCTCATTCAGCTGACAATTAATGTTTATGGCAACGGATTGGTTTATCTTTGGAAGTCTACTTATAACTTGAGTACACATATGTAATATGACAAAACATAAAAGACTACACTCTAGGAAACATTTCATCGTAGTTAATTACTTACGACAAATATATTTAAGTAGGTACATATTTGATTTTCTCGCCTTTTTATAATTAAAACTCCTACCTACCTAGCTTACCTAGCCTACCTACTGTTTACCTAGCTTTTGGCCAAAGCAACATACGTGTTGCAACTAGAACTTTCTCTGTTTTCCTGGCAACGTTTCTTCGTTTGTTTTCGAACTATTCTTAGAGAATCGACATTTATCGTCTATCGACATTTTAAATTTTTGTCCCTATTTCTCTTTTCATTGCTTTTGTAAAAATCTATTATTAATATCACGATTTTTTTTAAACAATAGATATTATGGTATTAGGTGTATAATACGTACCAAAAGAAGGATCAACGAGTTTCCATAACTCACCAAAGGTACCTAATAGTATTTAAATACAAATTAATCTTTTTTGAAGTTAACAAAGCACTTAATAATATTCCGTAATAATTACGAATGGAATATAATAAATTAGATAAAGTTATACAGGAAAACTATAAAATCGTTTAGTTTTTATGTCTTTTGCCATGATTTTAACGGCGATAATCATCCAAGCCATCATCTAAAATGGAATAGGTAATGTGAGCACGAACAGGTGTGATAAAACGACTTTATCGTTAAAGCCTTCGTAAATACGCAGTATATTTTGGTTAAACTATTTGCATTGCACCAACAGCTATACAGCCTAATATCGGGCGCCGGTGTAACTTGTTGAAAAGCATAAATTATTTTTTACCAGTGTAAATAGTGTGTTGAGAATTTTACTTAACTTTTAATTAGTAAAAAAACACGACTGTCCTGCCAAAAATTTCAAAAATAAATAAAGCCAGTGTCACTCAGGAGTCAGGATGATGTATGGAATCTGATACCCCATACCTACCTACATCCAAATCTGTTCAGGCGTTTAGAAATTATGGTGGCATAAAGAAACTCATATAGGTACATACTTTTTTTATCCACTACAAGTTAGCCCTTGACTGCGATCTAACCTGTTGGTAAGTGATAATGCAGTCTAAGATGGTAGCGGGCTAACCTGTTAGGAGCATAACAGTTACATGAAACACATACCCCTAATCGGTTTCTACAAAGCATCTTACCGGAACGCTAAATCGCTTGGCGGCACGTCTTTGCCGGTAGCGTGGTAAGGGTAACTAGCCACGGCCGAATTCTCCCACCAGGCAAATAACATGATGTACTTGTTACATAAACCCTCAAAACTTTACTTTCCTCTTTTTGGGCAGTCGTGTAAAAGTCGGAACGTTTCGCTGCAGTGGAAACAGAGCTTGTTTCCGGAAGTTTACCCTTCATTGCCGAAAATCGTGTGTAGGCCTATGAAGGCTAATAGTTGTGTAATATTTATACAATGACACCATGGATAGTGGATACGTACGCATCTAGGTACTTAGCGTATCATTGGCTTTGATTGAACAGTTATTTATCTACTCCAGCATCGAAAAGTTCTAATTTCGAATTTGACAACTATATCGAATTGAACCCTCTTTCGTGTTTGCTTCTCATAACGATACAGTTCGTTGTATGGGATCTGTATCGTTATGAGTCGTAGCTGTATCGATATGGTTATCTTCATAAATAGGATACCTATAGCTTAGCGGCTCTGGGTTCTGGCACTTTCCCAACCAGTCAATTGATTTGACTTTTTTATTAATTTACAAAGTAAAAAATTATAAAGACGTCCTTGTCGTAGATAAAATCTTGTATGCAACTGTACGTAATTAGTCATTTTAATTCTCGTACTATCCTATTTTGATACTCGGCAAGCCTCGTATCAAAAAACAGCACTCGAATTAAAATGACCCTCATTACGATACAGTTGCATAAATAGCTATTAACGCACGGTTAAAAAGTGTTTTGCGGTAAGTAGTTTTATTTAAATTTAAATGATAAATAAACAAGTAAATGATTTATTTACTTCACGTAGGACAACTTGTGTCACTTATGATACGTTAAGACTCTACCACCGGTTCGGAAAGATGATTCTGCTGAGTCTTCCGGCAAGAAACGCGGCTCTTTTCTTAAAAAGAAAAAAATTACCTTATGTAAACAATAGGTACAACACAACACAATAGGTAACTACGTCACGTTACAAGTATTACACTCACCTTATGAAAAAGGTTAGTTCGCCTAATTGCGATGTTTGTGGTGCATGCATAGACGATTTGCTACACATATTTATAGAGCGTCAGAGGAACGTGATCGAACGACGGTCACTGATGGCAAAAGTTAATTGGAATAGACTGGATGTGGGACTCTTCCAGAGCGTTCTGGCAAGTCCCACATCAGATTCGGCGAAAGGTTTGGCCTTCTTCGGACGTCGACGTCGAAAATGAGATTTAAAAAAAAAGTATTACACTGACTTGTGGGTTACTGGATCCGCACACATTATACTTAGTAAGTTTTAGATACTACTTTATCAAATGGCAGGTAGATTTTTTAAAATTACTTCGATAAACCCACAGATAAAGAAAAAGTACTTAACAGCGGATAAATAAGATAGCAATATAGTAGGTACTAGGTACGGTAGCTGGTATAAATTATGCATACGTGACAAGTGGGGCGCACACCTCCTAAAGGTTTAACTTATTTTCAGATACCATCTAGGTCTACTCTCTACCTAATAGTAGAAACAAACGGACATACTATTATCTCGGGGAAGGATGCATAGGCTTCTTTTTATCCCGGAAAATAAAGAAGATCTCGCGGGAATCAAAAACTAAAATAACCAACTTAGTCCACGCGGACGAAGTCGCGGGCATCATCTAGTGTAAAAAATAAATGATTATTAAATAGAGGGTCTTCCAAAATACCTACCCAAAATTCACATCCACGGTTAGTTTTAAGTTTGAATAACCATTTTATATTTTCAGTGTTTACTTAAAAAATATTATATAAAAAAAAATAAAAAAGATAAAATTAACTTGCATCGCCACCTATTTCTTGAGTACGGAACTACTTCGTAGGCCGCTACGAGATCGAGCGCTCAAGTTACCAGGCGCTATTGGTTCCAGTGTAACTGCTTCGGGAAATTGACGACAGAGTGCGCCAACAGTTTCTAACGCATGAAACAACGACTTGCATTGCGATTGGCAAGTCAATGAAATTCACCCCTAAGGGGGTTAAATGGGGTTTGGAAGGTTGTATTGAGACATAATAATCGGCATTCAAGTTATAAGTTTAAAAAATAAATTATAGCTATATATAGGCTCCATAGATAGGCTTCTTGCAGCGGGAATATTTCATAATCTTATAGAAAATTAGAAATTGTACGCGGACGAAGTCGCGGGCGACCGCTAGTAAGAATATAATATACGTACGTATCATATTTTAGTTCTAAAATCGTAAAAAATAATGACTTATAAATGCGAAAGTACCAAATCTCATCAACCGATTTTGATGAGATTTGGTACAGGGATAGACTTTATCCCGGGGAAGTACATAGGCTACTTTTGCCGAAAAATAAAGTGTTCCCGCGAAAATATTAAAACTTAATCCACGCAGACGAAGTCGCGGGCATCATCTAGTTCATAATAATTAACACTAAATCAATGATATTTTTATATGTTAACCATATTTTTGCCTATATATTTATGTACCTAGGTACACATTAAAAATCAAAAAAATTAAGAGCCAGGAGTATTACTAAAAACATCTCCTAGTTATAAATTCAGGCTAATAGGCTGGCGCCAGTACTTTTCCCGTTCCAAGTACTATAATCTAGACAAGCACTTGGCAGAAAGGCCAAAATCCGTGTCCTAACGCAGTAAACAAGCCAATTTGTATGCCTGCAGTGTATCCGTGGGAAACTGGGAACTATGCGGTTCAAACCCGCCGATGCTATTTGAAACCCTTGTCACGTAATCATGAGGCTGCGAAAATGGTAATAGCAATATTTTTTTATGATGACCTTTGACAACATCAACATGGTTGACTTATATTAACTTTACCCATACTTTTTGTGTTAAACGTACAATTTCTTAAAAAATCTTTAAAATCTAAATTAAAAACTAAAAACTAAAAATTAAAAATATAATCTATGCCGCTGCAATGAGGCAATGTGCCCAGAACGCTGGCTGCGTTACCCCGCTGAATAGCCAAACTTATATGTTGGCCGAGGTAACTGCCAGCCCTCCGGTCACCTGTGGACTCTGTGAGACGAGAAGATAGATCCTTAAAAAAGGATCTAGCATCTTCGCCCCACGACCCCATGGTTTCAACACCAAAAGGCACAAATATGAAATTATTTTCTATAGTTTCATATTTGCGCCTTTTGGCTCTTTCTGCATTAGTGGCCGCCGCCCCCGCCGTCATGGAGGTCGCCTGCAAGTGGGACAACGCCAGCGTATCCACGCATGTGGCATCCCAAACAAGCGACCTTCCTAGCTTCCACGGAACCAGAGTCATCCCGTCAGGTCTCTTACCATCACTGCGCGCCAAGCCATTTGGCTCTAATACTGCAGGCACTTTAGCGGTGGCAAGAGACCTACGAATGATGTCGTTCAGGGAAGCATGACGCGATAGACGACCGGCACTTTTAATGCAAGAAAGCCCGTGATGACCATACGACCATTACTTATATTTACGTAAAATAAGAAATAAATAAATAAATGTTCATTGACCCCCACATAAAATTAAACAAATTAATTACTGAAGAACATAACGTACCTGTACCTTGTAGGCTGTACATACATAATAAATGTGTGGTCAATGGGTCACCTCCTCAGCCTGTGCCACAGCATGAAAGGTATGTACCAAGTAAGAACCTGACATACCACAAAGCTGATTTAAACACACGGACGTCGCGGACCATTACTGTGTACTACAAGTAAAGACTTATATTAAAAATTAAAAACAAAATTAAAATTAACTGAATAAATAAATTTGCTTAAAATAGTACCTACATTACGCAGGCCGGAAATAAAGCAATTCACGGCTGAGCAATATTAGAAGGACGAGGACTTACCAAGTGATTTTAAAAAGACAAGGCGTCAGCCGATGCTTTTTTAAGTAAACAAGTCTGTGAATTTCTATTTAGGCCAAGGCTTGACATAGTACTTTTTTCTTATTTGCGAGAAAACAATAAAATAATTAATTCAAGAAACGCACGGTTTAAATTAATACATAATCTGTGAGGTTTACGTAATCGGCAATAGTTATTTACATTTTCTTGTAAACGTATTATAGTTATAAATCATTGCAATATGCTAGAAGGACAATTTCCGAAAAATAGTTAACTTTTTTTCAGTTTACCACTGAATGAAACCTTCATACGATTTTTCATATTTTTCTTACGTTACGTCGTAGGTACAACGTACAGTTCGCGCTGAATGCAGAGTAAATGTATGGTGAATTTACTCTGCATTCAACTGGTGCGCGAACGCCGAACTGTAGATAGATATTTGCTGATAGCATGTAGTTTCAGCGATGTAGAGGTAATATTTTCTTAGTCAACCCGTTAACCTATGACACTCGTATAGTACCAACTAATTTCTAGTGTCTGCCCCTGATTAGAAATATTAATCAAATACATTATAAATAAAAATTATAATGCATTTAACTGTAATTTTTTACTTTACCTTTTAGATTTCGATAATTATGCATATTCTAGAAATACCAAGCCCACTCATCTAGTAACTTACTCATTTGAATTGAATGATATTATATTTTATGCAAAAATTTGACCGCCACCACGGTTCATGCTCAATAATGAACGAAGGTCATATTTTGTGTTTGTTTTAATGATTGTAGCAGTTATGCTAGTTGCGTAAAATTTTTGTTAACGGAATTAGCACAACGGCTCTAATCGAATAAACTACCGTGTGAATATTTTTGTATTTCCTACTGATGAGACGGCATCGACAAATAATTTCGAAACTAGTTTTATACTACTTTAACTAGTATGGTTTTTTACAAAATAGTTTGCTGTAGGTACCTAATTCATTTCGCATTGAGCTTACGACCTTTTTAAAAAGGGTTGCGCATTCTATTATATTTTCAGCCGCCTAGTTACGTAAAAATGTTAGCTACAGTGTACCGAACGCAATCACCTCTGATTGGTTAACACTCTTCCGCTATTGGCCAAAATCCATTGATGCAGCAATAATACCATAAATTCAGCCAATCACAACAATCGAGACTGTAACAATAATATAATTGATGCAGGTTTTACATAGTAAAGCTACTGGTGTTTTATCATCTTAGTCCATCTAAAGATTATAATATAATGGAGTTTTTTAAAAGTTACTCCGTGAACAATATATTCAAACCGTCACAGGACATATTTCATAACATAGATAGGATGTCGACAATTTGATGATGACCAAAATGACTCCGAATCTTACAAAGTACCTACTATCGATTCCGATTTAGTGCGCTCTATAATTATACCTAGTGAAGTAGTGATGATTCGAATCTTGAGGGATGGTCATTTGTCCATAACTTATCCGATATAGTTAAAAACATCAATGATTATTTGTGTCGAAAATCTATATCGTGGAATCGTGGTTATTAATTACATAAAAGTGTGAAAGAGTTATCGAATAAATGTGTTTCCAATTTAGCGAAGCTTATAAGTCTAGGAGTCAACGCAGAGTAGGTAGTTACTTAAATAACATAATTAGTAGATTGTTACACAAGGGACGTAAGTAAGCTATTACAGAACAAGATCCAATTTGGCGCCAGTGCGAGCGCAGCTCGCATAGGGCGCTAATGGATCGCGTGCACCCGAGATATTTAGTCACACGAGCGAGCGCAGCGAGCGAGGGTGAATATAGTTCAAGGGTGTAATAGCTACTTGCAACCGAGGTAAGCATTCTACTTTATATCATTCTTGCGAGGTAAATAAAAGATTGGTAATGCAAAATGAAATATTAATTAGAATAATTAGCAAATTTAGAGAAAAAATAGAAAAAAATCACTTTACGAACAAACTTCACAAACTTTCAGATCAAATGAAATGCCGCCATTTCCATTTTTTTTTCGTAAATAGTTTTCTGAGAGTTTTACATTTTTTTTACGGCTCTGAGTTCCAAGGAGTTTTGCATAGTTTGAAATGTATGGAAATTAAATGCCGCCATGTTCAGTGTTTTTTTTTTTCAGTAAAAAGTTTTCTTACCATTTTATAAGAAAAGAGATTGTTTACCAAGGAGTTTTGCATAGCTTGAACTGTAATGTGAACATTACAATTCAAGCACAGTGCGACGTAATGTTGCCTTGAATTGCAAACACCAACTTACAAGGAGACTTTCCACCATAGTAATTGTACGGGAGCAGGTGATATGGCTCGACCGTAACAAAGGATGATATCATCCACCGAGCGGGTGTTGTGCTCGGGGACCACTGGTCCGACCGTTCATCGTTGGAGGTCGTATATACGCGTAATTCAGAGAACGCTTCGTTAGCGTGAGTTAGGCTCTTCGTGTTCATCGTGCGCTACTAGTAATGCCATCTATTGGATTATGTGCGGACTGCAAAGTCCGCTACATCACTCCCCTTCGAGTCTGGAGGTCGTCAGCATGCAGATGGCGTTGCAAGCATCAGCTGGAGAAGTGGCGTCGTGTAACAACCAGAATAGTGGCGTTGTAGGCTCATACTACCCTGAGGCTGCGTGACCCACTGTGCGGCTGGTACTGGCGTCGACGGGCTGTGTACTGATATGCCGTTGAGTATCGACTGTGCTGGCCGCCGAGCGTGTGGCTCTGTGAACGGCTGTGCTGCGTTGCGTGATGTTGCTGTTGTGCCGGAACATCGGTCGGCTGTGCTGTGTTGTGTTGCGTTGTGTTGCTGTTGCTGCGTTGTGATGCTTGTTGCTGTGCAGCGTGTTGCTTGTTGCTACTTGTTGTTGCTGTGCTGCGTTGTGCTGCTGTGCTGCGGTGCGTTGCTTGTTGCTTTGCTGCTTGTTTGTTGCTGTGCTGCGTTGTATTACTTGTTGCGTTGAGTTGCTGTTGTGCCGTGCTGTGCCTTCTGATGATGCTGCTCTCGTCACGATGACTGTAGGGGTTTGTTGTGATGTGCGATGGTTGCTGATGTCTGACGAGTGAGGGCGTGACTCGTCGGCTTGATGTGCGTCGGTGGCGGCTCTGAGATCACGTCGGCTTGTTTTGATCGCCGGCGGCGGGTTCAGATCACGTCGGCTTGTTTTGATCACGTCGGCGGCGGGTTCAGATCACGTCGGGGTCATCACTGTACGGGAGCAGGTGATATGGCTCGACCGTAACAAAGGATGATATCATCCACCGAGCGGGTGTTGTGCTCGGGGACCACTGGTCCGACCGTTCATCGTTGGAGGTCGTATATACGCGTAATTCAGAGAACGCTTCGTTAGCGTGAGTTAGGCTCTTCGTGTTCATCGTGCGCTACTAGTAATGCCATCTATTGGATTATGTGCGGACTGCAAAGTCCGCTACAGTAATCCTTAGTTACTGAGCAAGTATGATATAAATATTATTTATTAGTTATTCACAGAAACTTCCCCGTATTGAACCGATTTATTTTCCTATCATAATAATTTAATACAAGACCTATTGTTAATTTTCGTGTTCTTCTTAGAAATGCGACTTAAATTAATTAAATGATACCTACTGCAGGTATTACAGCGTTGACCGTCCATGATTAGGTACAGCACAGATAAAAAAAATTTTTTTCATAACTACAATGTAGTTGCATAAAAACGTTGCACATAAAAGAAAGGATGTCGACAATTTGCAACGAATCGACAGGAAGAGAGAAAATTACTCACATCTTACTACCTCGTAGCCTACCTACTACTTCTTTTGTAAGCAGTTCTAGTAATAAAATCGTCCTTTCCGACGTGCCAGAACCAGACCGCGCGGCATAAATGAAGCCGTCGAAATGGAAATCGCATAATAATTTTTATTTCTACCCACTATGCTGATGTCTTAACAAGGATAAGCAAAGTTAACGCATCAGGCTCGCCCGACTTCAACATGGTGAAAAATTATTTATTACTTTACACCGACATAAATAAAAAAATACGCGCCGAACTGAGAACCTTCTCCTTTTTTGGAAGTCGGTTAAAAATGTAAGGTGTTAGGTATGTATGGTATACTTAGTCCAATTTTGTGCATGCGCCCTGCAACAAAACAACTTCAGACCGCAGCCGGCGCGAAGAGGGAGGCCATTTGCAGACGATAACTCGAAAATTAAAAACAATGAGTGAGGCCCAATTGTCTAAGCAAATCGCAATAATTTGACAGCTTAACACGTATTACTCGAACTGTTTATGGAGTTCATAGTTCATTCATGCTACTTGACGTGCTTTTTACGACATACAGGCATCTATGAACTCCTTAAAGTCGAATTAACCGTTTAACAATTATACAATCTGGGGGTAGATCACTAGTTAGTACAAAATAATATGAAGTGGATTGATTACTTGGTTGATTTAGTTATTACACAATATCAGTACATATTGCATATGTCACCGTAAAATTGCAAAAACCGTTAGATTGTAATCTAACTAGTGAAATTGTAAACTGTCGACAGATTACAATTTAACGCATTATTTTTCGGTAGATTATAATCTGTTAGGTATATTAACCCACTACCCGATTATTTATGTCGAACCCTAGCCTAAACTACAAGAAAGAGACAAGAAAACGTAAATACAATGAATATTTCAAAAATTGACACTCAGAACATTGAACGGTTCACAATCTGCCGACAGTTTACAATTTCGCTAGTTAGATTATAATCTAAAGGTTTTTGCAATCTTATGGTGACATATACCTAGTATAGTGCATCAGATTACACCGGGTAGGTTACTTAACTAGTTTTAATTGGAGCAATTATAAATCAATACCTACAACAGTTCGCAGACCACAATACGATAAAAATAAAACTAAAGCTGATTAATTGTAGCTATATAACAATAAAGTTGCAGAAAATTACATTTAAATAATGTCTTTGACACGTGTACTAACAATCTTAGTTAAAAAAAGTCCCTTACATGTCATGATACAAGTGACTAATTTATTACCATTCTCTCAGCAAGTATAATGACCCCCATCCCAACGAGGCGAGATATGAGGATCGAAATAGATAACATCCTCTCACGTTGTTTGCTCCTAACATTTACTATGATGAACTAACGTGGATGCAATTTGGAGCTATCAGGATTTTGAGTGGAGGAAGTACCATAATGAAACAAAGCTGTATATTAGCCTCATTTCCAATTCCTATTACAGTATGAAGAGATACATTCAAGTCATTGGTTTAATTAAAACCGCCCTTTGCACATTAGAGTGCTTATCATTAATTAATTACTTACCAGTAAGGGGTGAAATGGGGGATTGCGATTAGGACATAGATAAGGAAGAATGAGATCTTTGCCATCAAAGGGCACATTGCATTAAAAAAAAACTAAAGGGAAATTTTAATTCATATTTTTAAAAAGCTTAGCATTTAACCTAACTAACGAGCTCCGAGGAATTCTATGGAATTTAAAAGTAATGACCTAGAGTTGTTTAAAGTGCAAAACAATACTGCTATCGCAAAATTACACGCGTCAAGCTCGAAACTAGGGCTGTGAGCGAGCTGGATATGGACCGACGATCGGGGGGTGGCGTACAGCCGTCGTTTCTTCAGACCCCGATTCCTCGGAGCTCGTGCGCGGACTAGTATAAGACTTAAGAGAATACCCCAGGGTTTTATATCAGGACCGCAGCTGTTCAGTTTCTTTAAAACTCAAAATTTTTTATAAAACAATATAACATGTACATAGTACAGCTTTGAACAAAGAAAAGATAGGTATCTTTTCTTTGTACTACTAGTCTACTGCGTCTAGGTAGTCGGCGATCCTTAGCCAACCCGTTTGAGTAATAATTACTAAGCAACTAACAAGAACAAAGTTACAAAACTAAAACTGTCATGATGTTTAATGTGATTTATACTACTGTTAAATTAGTCAAAATTGGACCAATTTAGTGAAATGACGAGTGCCATTACTGTTCATTAGCGGTGAGTACCTACTTGGACTATTTGTTTATTAGCATACTGTTAGTTGCAGCGATGTTATGAAAGTCATCAACTTTCGAAATGAGAAATCATTTTTGTCTTTATCGATCGACATCTACAGCTTGACATAATTCTTATGAAGGAAAATTTTCACTCCACGGCCTATTACCGTTTGATTTCAGGAGCTCACTGCGATTCATATGATGTCGTCTGTCCTCCTGAGTGTGGTCTGCGGAAGGGAATTATTGTATTATTGTGTAAGTAAATTACACAATAATTCATTACTTAAGTACATCTTTGTACAATTTCAAAGACAGATTTTAAAAACAGATTATCGTTTAATGTACATAATCCACGTGCAATCATTGCATGATGACAGTGATTGATTCGTGTCTTAGAAGAATTATGATGTCACTTAATGACCTGACCTTACATCAAGTGATGACGACATCTCTCTGTGATCTGATGACCACATTGAAATAGAATGAAAAAATTCTACATCAATGGATGACCATTAAATTACCGCTTGTCAATGTCAATGGGGAATATGCATGTGATTTAGAAATGGACAAAAAAAAATATGTGTAATCTTTATTGCTAAATAAATATATATAGATGATTATTTTTACAAATTATCGTGTTTCTATTAATAAATTTAATTATTTAAAAGTAGTATTTTTCAAGTTCCCGCTCAAATTTCTAAAACGCAACGCTATTGGCGGAACGAAACATGACGTCACCATCCACTCTGTAGTCTGAGTCGACTGCTAACAGGTCGTTTGTTTTGTATGATTATTGAAGGTTATTCGCATTGTTTTGCCGCTGTTTATGATAAATTATTAGTGTTTTTGGGAATTATTAACTGAAAGCAGTGATTTCTTGTGAAAAAAGACTCGCCACAATAAACAACTATTGTGGTAGTAAACTATAAATTAAAGAGTTCTCGCGGGAACCCAAAACAGCGCGGACGAAGTCGCGGGCGCTAGTATATATTATATAATCAAAGATATGTAGGTATTAGGAACGTTAAATGTTGAGAACATCTTTATGAACTTTAACAAACTAGGTTGTTTTCGTCAAGGCAACTGAGAAATTCTTTTCCAATAGAACTTTAAACAGTGCAAACAAAAAAACCTAGTTATAAACTTATAACGTTTTGTGATCAAAATCTACACTCGTAGTCAGCTGTTGACCAATGAAAACCATAATATATTTTGTAACATTAATAATTGGGAATCAGAATAGTTTTATGAACATGTAATTAATTTTTTAGGTTAGTTTATTGTTTAAATTGTTTGCGATTCCTAATGAAAAAGATTTTTGGTAGGTAGGTAGGTACATACATATCTAATACTCACGTCGAAATAATCTTCACAACGATATAAACTAGGTACTCAAGCACGATACATTTTCTCTCCTCATCACCTTACACAATGATATTATTATATTCATTGACCTTACACCACTTTTTCCTTAGGTATGTATTTGTATCTTTGGGCATATGAAAATATATCTTGTCAGGTGCAGTTTTAATATTATTTTTGCACATAGGGACAATACAATAATTATAATAAGCTTTTGGGTGCTCTTCCATCACAATAAGTTAATCTTTTACGCTTTACTTCACTCAAACACTTCGTTGTTAATTTATTCATGTGTACGGTGACGTCACAACGAGCGCGCCAAAATGGGGGCGTTTAAGTCGTCCGAAAATGATAGTAGTTTTAATTATTATTTTTTAGCTTATTTAATAAAATTTTGCAAGTGTTATATTTTTTTCCGGTTATATAATCACTTATAGAATAGTTTAAAAAAATAAAAAAAATACATGCATATTCCCTATTAGCTGCGATAATATTGGTAACTATAATCTCAATATATGTGATCGTTGATAATTCATTTATTTTGTGTGTAGTGTATTATGTTGTTAATGTACCTACTTATTATCAACAATTGGGAGACACCAAATTTTAAAATGAAATAAACCTACTATCTGCTTGATACAAAAGAGAAAAAGTAGGAAGCAAAGACAGCTAACATATCCAAAATGTCTCTTACCAAATATATGTACATATCTGAAACATTGAATTTGAACGGTGACGTTAAGTAGGATTTAACTCTAGCAGGAATTCAGAAAGCCACTCACGTGTCAACTGGATTAGCTAAAGATCTATTAAGGTTTTGAATTATATCACAATTCACAGTCTATATTAGAAAACCATATCAAATTTAAGTTGGTGTTATTAAAAATAATAGAGTAAAACGCTTAAGCTATGTTCGACTCATCATTGTTATCTGTAGTTTATCTCATCAACCTGTTAAAACAAGTATACGAGATCATAACGAAGCAAAGGGCTTAAAGCTCTTAAGTGCTTACGCAAACACTTCACCGGACCCGGTGTTTAAAAATAAGTGTTTGGGTTACACTCCTAACGGCTTTACTTAAGGGGCTTCTTTTCACGAGAACAGCTTGTTTTGTATGAGCTTTCTCGGCATACACAGGGAGAAATAATTATTATCATATTTCTCAAATAGTGAGTCAGGGCTCAGGAGTCAGGACACTGTGAAATTAGTTTCTCAACCAGATTCAAACATAGATTTAGGTGTTAAACTCTGATCGAAAACGTTTAACATAAATTTAAACACCGACGCAATGTAGCTTAGCTTGCCTATCGATATTTTATCGGATATACCTGCATGGGGAGTGTGCTCAGGAACTTCACAACCTTGTTCCTCCTTCTCCGTTCTACCATAGAACAGCGAGAAACCGTCAGCGTTGGTATCCTTGTGTGGTTGACGTCCAATCTGCTCACACGAAACGTTTTTTCTCACCGTTTCTGATACGAACCGCTAACGTGTGGAACACCCTCCCAGCGCACGTACTTGCTGCCACGTATAACCTAACTACCTTCAAGGCAATGGTGAATAGGCTGTAGGCATCTTCTAGGCAAAGGCGTTCCAACCTAGATATCATTATTGCATTGCGCAAGCCTATCTCGCAATAAAATAAAATAAAATCGTTGCGTTTTAAATCTGCGATAGCTAATTGTTTATTAGCATTTCCACACATATTAAACTAGTTACTTAAGTAATTGCCTAACTAAAATAAATCTAGGAACAAACTTGATCGTACAAACCAAAGAAAGTTAAATCCAAGATTATTGACTGCATTGTCCATTGATTATAATATGTAGTTACTTACAATCATACGAGTACCACAATCTATGGAAAATCAAGTATCCCTTCACTTTAAAGATTTTATGTTTGAAGTAGGAGCCCGTAAATTAAAGTGTTTGAACTTTGAAGTTGAACAAACAAGCTCTATTTATAGGGGCGGTCTAGCTACTAAAATACTTATTACTCTAATATTTTTTATATAAACGTTGTCGGAATTCGGAAAGAATTACTTAACTAAGTACGTATTTTTTTGCTTGCATTCATTATGAAAACAAGTAAGTATCTAGTAGATTTTAGAAATATATTGAAAACATGAAAAATATTTTATTATTGCGAGTTATTTAAGTAGTTTGTTATTTTATTTTTAATAATATCTGTATATGTCCGATGCCATAATATATAAAGAAGCTGTATTTACATCAGCAGAGAAAAACAGACACTGTGAAATTACTTAGCAAAAACTAATCATATCTAGGTTAGTAAACACTAAACATCAAAGCAAAGTCAAACAAAGCCACTTGCCCGATAAGATATCTGATTCTGTAACACCTCTATCTGCTAGAAACTAGACTTATCTCACAAAGGCCTTGCATACATTGCTTCTTATATTCATTAATGAACAACTGTATTTTATAACGGATTATTAATAATAAAGATCTGTACCTACTTGACATTGAAAAATTCGAAATTCTTTCATGCTCCTCGAAGTAATACAATAGTAGTCGCGACAGTCCAATTTACCTGTGCCACTAGGCTGAGTACGAAATAGAACAAAGAACATTGTATCCCGTTGATATGCATATTATGTAATAACAATGTACTTAGGTATTAAGAAGTTAAAAGCATTATAATTGAATCCCGTAATCTTATCAACATGAATGATATAAAAATTTGACGCAAGTGTAGCTCCCGATGGTAAAATGCAAATGAAAGAGTCAATTGACCCCGCGCTGATTTGATTAAGACATTTGATTGGTTACAAATGATAAGCGTAAGCGATTGTCAAAACTCTACTTTTTCATTATTATGTTTCAGTGAAACTTAACTCATTTATTTTTAACCGAATTCAAAAATAGGTGGAGGTTCTGGTATCGCGTATTTTTTTTTGGCGATGTTACTCTATAAATCTCCGTAAAAGCTGAACCGATTTTCACTCAATGAGTATTTATAGTCACAAAACATTGTATCCGCTTTAAGTCGTTGGCCGTTATAGGTAAATATGCAGCAGTGGCATTTTTTTGAGGTATAGAGCTCGGAATACAAAGTTTCCATCACTTCGCTTATCTCGCATAACTTACACCGCAATCGAATTCTCAGATAACGACATCGTGGGCGGTCACTTATTAACAATACGGGATTTTGTTATAGCTCTCTTATTGTTGGTATTGTTGTTTAAAACAACGTATGGCAATGTGATTTTATCGTGGACTGATTTCATTTAAATTCAAGCCGTATATGGTTATCTTTTAAAACATGTCTATAACTAGTTAAGAACCACATTTTATTTGGAACGATAAATTGTATATATATAGAGGTGTTTAAATATTTTAGTATGCAAATTATTTGACTGCGCAGTTTGAACAGAATAAGAATAATATTACTAACAATTTGTGCTCTACATCTTATTCGTATGTTTGTTTTGAATGTAACGGCACTTGTTTATTTGTACAATTGTTGCTGGCAGTAGCACGAAGGTTCTTGAATTGATAGTACATCAACTTATATGTGGTGTAGTAATTCAAACCAGTTACAAAGAAAATGACAGACATTGCAATCTGCAGCACACATGCGAAGTATTACGTAGTTTATAACTGCCGTACTCTCACAGGTTAGCCCGCTATCACAGCAAAATTGCCTCAGTACATCGAGCTATCGACAAGTTCTCGAGTTTGCCTAGATTAAACCGCACAACAAAAGCTTAGATATGTAACTAGGTACTTCATATACTGTTTCCACTGATATGAAAATTAATAAAGTAAATTATGATGTAACATATTTTGGGCTGGACGTGCCCTTCCGAATTATTTCTCAAGGCCTGATCTATTGACATTTTAGATCACCTTGCTCACATGTTCTATGACGTCGTTTTCCATGACCGACGGAGGTACTAAAAAAATTCTACATCAATGACCGACGGTATTTCGCTATAATACGACTTACTATTTTTTCAGGCTCCACAGTCCACACGTAGAGATGTTATCGCATTCAAAATTACTTTACTAGCATAATTTAGCTATCTTGAAGGTTAAAAAACAGGATAATACAGACATCAACAAATGCTAATAATACTATGTAAAGTAGTTACGTTGTGTATGGAGGTTAGTGAACGATATAATGAGAAACTTCTAATTATTTCGTTACGTTTATTGTCAATCGGATTGTTAAACTCTATTTGCATGTCGTAAACGAGCGGGCTAGTTTCGCTGAGAAAGTGCACGTCATGCTACGCTGGCTGATGATTTTACGCAATAGCATGTATGGTACAAACGAATACGCCTAAGCGATGTTGGTTGATTTTAGCAAACAGTGAGACTAATCATCTTAATCATAAACGCTTTTGTAAGTAGACTCTTATCTTAGAAAATATGTGTATCTATTGTGTGTGTGAGACTAGCCGTCCGGTTGACTGGCATAAAATAGCTATTTATGCAACTGTATCGTAATGAGGGTCATTTTAATTCGAGTGCTGTTTTTTGATACGAGGCTTGCCGAGTATCAAAATAGGATAGTACGAGAATTAAAATGACTAATTACGTACAGTTGCATACAAGATTTTATCTACGACAAGGACGTCTTTATAAAAATTATAAAGACGTCCTTGTCGTAGATAAAATCTTGTATTGTAATTTGTAAATTAATAAAAAAGTCAAATCAATACAAATTTCACAAGTTGCAAAAGTAATCCGTTTACCGCGTAATTTTTCTAATTTTTTTTTAAATATTGGCAGTAAGAGTGGCAGTACCAACCATAGAGTGGGTTGGGTACATAGAGTATAGAGTAGGTGGAGATGAAATATATAATATGTACATATTCAATGACGGGTGCCACAATCCGCCATGATGTAGGTATGGCTCCTCTACATACTAAGAACTCTGTGGTTGGGAAAGTGCCAGAACCCAGAGCCGCTAAGCTATAGGTATCCTATTTATGAAGATAACCACATCGATACAGCTACGACTCATAACGATACAGCTCCCATACAACGAACTGTATCGTTATGAGAAGCAAACACGAAAGAGGGTTCAATTCGATATAGTTGTCAAATTCGAAATTGGAACTTTTCGATGCTGGAGTAGATAAAATACATTCAAGTACTTAATTAACGTTAAACTTATTTCTATTCGCAATGTGATCGCAAGCTCCAGTCGCATTGAGAACTCAATTTTAGTTTTTTACAAGCGTACTTCATCTCATTGCTCGGGTCGGAGTTATTTTTACAGAGAATAATATGACTTTTGGACTGTGGTACAAATATGCGTAAGGTAAATTTTTTTTAGTGTTCTAGTAAAAATTAACTTAAACTAAATACTTAACTTAATGCATTCATTTGATGACGTAAAAGCCCTTTTAAAAGTTTATTTGAATCTATACTAATACTATAAATGCGAAGGTTTGGATGGATGTATGGATGGATGTTTGTTACTCAATCACGCCGGAACGGCTGAACGGATCTGGATGTTTGGCACAGAGATAGATTATAATAACTGTCTGGAATAACACATAGACTACTTTTAATCCCGGAAAATTAAAGAGTTCCAGCGGGAACCAAAAACCCTAAATCCTCGCGAATGAAGTCGCGGACATCAGTTAGTAAATAACTAAACAATTGAATTTGGATTTCAAACGCTGTCTCCTGTGGCTTAAACCACACAAATCCTTCTATCTGATCCGTACATTCATGAATAATTCCTGATTTAATTAGTGCATACGTATATTGTTTACTCTCGCATTCATTCGCAAAGAATCATTTCTTACCTATTGCATAATTTCATAATGATATAATATGTTGAAAGATGCTACCGTTTTCGCAGAAACTAAGAGTAGGTCCATCGAATTGTTTAAGATTTTGTAGTAAGTAAGTAATTACAAAACGAATTTGCATTAAATAATATTCTATTATATATATCTTTGAGGTCTCAGTTATTTCTCATTATAAATTGTTAATTACTCCTTATGAAGTAATTAATTAATGAGAATTTTAAAAAAACCCTAACACGTTAAAACGAACTCGTAGCATTAAATACCTCACCAATTAAACCTCATTTATCTTCCCTTTCGATCATCAGCATCTAACCGTTATGTTCGCAGTAGGAATAGCACTAGATCTAGATCAGAGGTGCAATTATGTAAGGATTGCCGATCAATTCGTCAAAGTTCGGCTTCAAAGTAAAATGAACCATAACATTATCCATTCTCACACGTTTAGGTATATATACGTATGGATACACGAAATTGAGCTCTAATTCAATGCTCTTATGGTTTATTTTACTTTGACGCCGAACTTTGACGATTTGATCGACAATTCTTACACAATCGCACCTCTGTTTTAGTTATGTATAGAGATTGTGTAATTAAATAGATAATTAGCTACATTGTTTTAGTAGGAGATCCCGGGTTAGATTCCAGGCAGGGGAAATTCAAAATTAAGGAATTCATAATTTTCATCCATCTGAAGACTACATCATAACTCGCTAGGTGAGATCGCAGACTTGTATCGAAATAAAATCCATTGCACACGAACACGGCAGAATATGGTCGTAATAGATAAGCTAAATTGAAACCCTACTTGTTTTAAATACTAAAGGGAGAGCACTACTAAACACGTCATAGAAACCTACTCAATGTGCAAGACGGCGCATACATAATATTGCCGTGACGGCGCGGCGAGGAGTGCCTTACTGTCTGTCACTATGAATAGAAGCATAAAACTTTTGCTGTCAATTAAATGAACACCGAATGCGACAGACGGTAGAACTTATCGTTACGATATATTTAGTCCCGACCTACGACAACTAACTATGACTGGGCAAAGAATAGTAAAATCAAATATATATAGTATAACGGTTTCTATGCCTAAATACCAATACAATTTAATAACAAGAAGTAGGTAATTAAAACGATTGGCGAAAATAGACTTGATTAGTTATTGCTTCTGTAGATTCTATTACTTGTAAAACAAACGTTGGTGTTCGTCAGAATTTATAATCTGTTAACAGACTGTACAGTTCACACACATAATGTTATATATTATGTACCTATCTCTAGATTGAATAGAATATTAAATTTACCGCATACGTTTAGTAGTATTCGTTCTCAACCAATAGTAGTCCAAAACTGTTCATACCTACATAAGTCTCATAGGGGCATCCTCACGTCGCGGTCTTCCGCCGACGGGATCCAACGGTTTCCTGCGACTTGCTTTGTATTCTGTCCACTTGGGGGGTTCTGCCAAAGCTGCGTTTTCCATCACCTTACAAGCACCTTGTGACACTCATGTCTATCGGTACTTCGAACTATGTGCTCCGCCCATTCCTTTGCCATTCCAAGCATGTTTAGTGTGAACATGGAATCAGTCCTTTATATGTGGACCATTATCTACAAAATCGTGCGTAGATTTTTACGGTCGTGAAACAGATGTCGGTTCTGTTTCCCACATCACGTTGGGATAGGTCAGTGACACGGCATATGTGGGCGACAGCACGCTTTTTGTTTAACACAGAACCTGTTTGTATTGCAATGTTCCAATTGATTTTCCGGGGTATTTAAAACACGTTTGGAGTTAATTGGTAATTTTATTTACTTTGTTCTTTTAGGCATACCCAATGGTTATCACGTTCATTGCTAGTTAGAACAATTTCTTAAGTTAGTAGTAAGTAAGTAGGTAGTTGAAAATAAAATTACAAGTCCGTAAAGAATATCGGTCTCAGTTAAAAAATGTTTAGTTATCACCTCATCTTGCAAATTATTATAAGCTTTAATATAACTACATATTTGTATATTATATTTGAAATCAATATTTTATTTGTGTGAGCGCATTTAAAAAAAAATACCGGTTGACTAGGAACTTTCGCAAATCGAATACATTAACTTAATTAAATAACCAACCCGAGATAGGGATTAGGGATATCTTTAACTGTCTGTTGTAATTACTAGGTTTTTCGAATATTGTAGATGCCGTATAGAAACCGATTAGGGGTACGGGTTTTAATATCATTGCCGTACCCCTAACAGGTTAGCCCGCTACCATCTTAGACTGTATCAACACTTTCCATCAGGTGATATCGCAGTCAGGAAACTACCAGCAAAAAGTATTACTTACCCCGACATTGCTCTACTTAAGACACTAAACAATCTCTAACCAGAAGTTATTGACCGCTACTTTCATTAAAGGTTCAAGTGGCTATAATTATTATAGTAATTGCATAAATTACGTTTGTAATGTATCGACTATCGGCCAACAGCTGGTTTTATAACGTGATTATTTTTATGATGGGATTAGCGACGGTCAAGAACACAACACTGCCTTCTATCTTAGTGATCGATAACGATCGAGTGAACTGGTTCATTGAGATCTTTAAAAATTCTCACACATGATCGTTAGCAAGAAAAAGAAATGGCTAGAGTAGATACTTTTCTTTTATATTTTAGAAAAAAAAACCAAGTTATGAAGCTGTAATGTTCTAATCTTATAATAATAAGTTTGTCTTCTCATTCTGCCAAATCCTCACAGAGAAAAATGTCCTGACTCACTCACTAACTGACTCATCAACTCCCAGGCTTGAACCTAGAAAGCTGAGATATTGCACAGATGTTTCCTTTACGATTTAGTTAAGGAATAAATCCAGATTTTATAAAATCCTCACTAGAGCGAATTCGCGGAGGTTCGCTAAAATGAAACGACCAAGACAGAAACCTTAGGATTTTATAAATATAAACCAAACTATTGTCCATGAAAGAAAAAGGCAGTGACGTCAATCGGCCTTGTTACATTATAAATTAAATGGAAATTATGGAATTATGTGGAAATTATCACTATGGAAAACCAGGTTAAATGCGAGTTGATAACAAGGCAGCTTTTTATCGGGCTGTCCCATTATGCCATTTATAGGGTAAATTGTACGAGTTTTCTCTGAAACCAGATTCTTCGCTTCTGAGAAACAATACCAATTACATTGCCGGGATTTCAGAGTTTTTATTGTTGCGTTCAAAAGTTACTTATATTTTAGGTTGTATTGTAGGGTATATTTGGTTGCAATTATTGTTATTCATGCTAATTTGTATAGAGCAATTGGAGCATGGAGCATCGCAAACCTCTAAACTCAATTGATGTCTTAAAATAGTTGTATCCTTATCAGCAAGAGTTTTTGCGAAAACTATACGTTGTTAATTTAATTTCCGTTTCAAAAGATGGAGTAAAAAGTGGATTTAGTTTTACCTAATACATATATTATGTAAAAATATATACGAGATTTATAAGTACATTGCTGCTATAAATACAGTATTCGTCTAGCTCAGCGACATGGTAGGCTGAATGAGCATATCTACAATTCTAGTAGGTACGTCGGTTAAGTTTACATGTTCCATTTATCATACAATAGCGTTTTGGTATCCAAAATTAACTTATCTTCAATTTTACCACTTGTTTAAAGATCAGTTACCATAAGTAGAGGAGAAGAGATCCCGTGTGAATAAGGCTTTACTTGTTAACATTCAGCGACGATGCTCGACACTTAAAATACTCTCGCCTCATTCCGCGACACATTACCTGTAACAAAAAAAAAATAGGATTAACATGTTGCTATGGTGAAACCTTATAATAGGTTTTAGGGTTCCGCCAAGTCTTAAAAAAGGTAAATAACATATAAAGAGAGAAAAGATACAAGACTGTCAACGCTTAAACAGAACGGATGAAATGCAGGCCAAAACCACGTTGGATGGAAATATGGAACTTTAAGTCTTAAGTATGATAGTTAATTAACAGTAAGTCATAACAGAATAGAAAGTGACAGATAGAAGAACGCTGTAGAAAAGGTCACGCGATACAAAAGGTATAAAGATGATCTAAGGAGTAGGGACACAAGATAAGAATAAAGAGTCTCTAATGGTGATTTCTAAAAAGATACATTCAATAGAGTTCCGTACGATCCTGAGAAACCTTGGCCAGACGACAGCGAGGAATGTGGTCCACGTGCTGAGAAAATTCCCCGTTAGCTGAACGATGGGAATGCTAATCGATCCCACTGATAGATACATAGCACGGATTTTTTGCGTGGATTGCAGCGTGGACGCAGTAAGATTTGTAGCAAAACGTATACCGTGGTTGCATATAGTAGGGTTACCAACTTTTTTTTCAGCCTCAAGGGACAAACGTTTAAGAATCTTAAAAAATACGGGATTTAGAAAAAAAAGCATTGCATTTTCAGTTAGGTATTTTATTTAGACTTCAAACTATACTTTGTTACAGACTTTACTGCACACAACAAATCTTTTTGTGATTTGATATGTTTATAAGACACAATCAAAATCGTAATTAAACATGGTAAGCAGTTCGGCTCTAATTAAATTTGGTGTGCATTTGTTACGAACATCAGTCCATTTTAGACCCATTTGCGAAAACACCCTTTCAACGTAATAATTTGAGCTAGGAATGCTAAAAATAAAAGAAATTATTGTGAAAACGTTGCTGATCTCTGTCTTCGAAAACGGTTCTATTATTTTCTCCCATTTATCGATTGCATTTAAGGTTTTGTCGCCGCCATGCGAACATGCGATATCTAGACATTTTTTAGCAGCTGAAATTCTTCATAAAGTGCGTCCATATTGATTCCAAATTTTAGTAGTTCCGCCGCCAACTCAAAATCATGGTAGTTTATATTTGATTGCAAATTCAGAAACATTAGTTTTGAATAAATGTTATCATCGGACATGTCGTATCTTTTTGTAAATAGTCCAAAAAGTTGGAATAAAGTTGACGAAAGTCGTTTATTGTAGATTCTTTCGCGGCAGTGTTTAAACCGCCAAGCAGTTGGCGGGCTTGACTGCCAAAAAATTATCTTGTAATCGTTGTTGAAACTTGTCGCGAATTCTTTTAATTTCAGCATGTATTTCAAAAATTGTGAGTGAATCTGAATCAATCTTTTTCATAATCGTCTCTAATGAAAACATTACGTTTTGTACGAAAGACATGTAACTCAAAGTCTTTTTATCTTCGTCATCAGATAAAAAGAATATTTCTATCATTCGGGGACATTCATTTCCAATTTCTTGAAAGGGGCAGGCCATATTTTTAAAATTCTTTCTAAAGCTGGTCCATGGGATAAAAATCTGGTAGACACATGTTTAAGAAGTTCTTCCCACTGCATATCATTGGCTTCAAATTGGTTTCCAAGTTAGTTTACTGTTTTGATATACTTAGTTAGATACTCGTATCAAAGTGATCCTCGATCTCCGATGATAATAACTGATTAGTTATTATCATCAACAAGAGAGGTTTTCAGGTTTTACAAGAGATCTGATTAGATCTCTTGTAAAAGTTTATTTGGATAAAAAGATTTGAGTTTGAGTATTGATCTTTTCCAATATTTAATGGGAACAAATTGTACAACCTTTCAAATATTTTTGTATCCAAACCGTTCACACTTGACCGAGTTCTACTGTCGACATGCGCATCAAATAGAGAACATTATAACTTTTAAGTTGTTTACAAAGTGTATAAAAGAGGTCTTCTACTTGCTCTTAAAGAACCCTGTCCTGTTGACAGTTAGCGAGGAATGCAGTCCACGTGCCGAGAGTTTAGTCCCCGTTACACGAACGACGGGAATACTAATCTTTGAGTGACAATATGCAGTCTTTACGTGGATGAGGCACGAGTTCTGGTTTGTACTTGCCTATTTCAAAACTCATAATAAAAAGCGTTAACAGCTGTTATTTCTGGACATAAAAACAACTGAGATTATAATATTGCTAGTAGCTACTCACATAACCGGATTTTGGTGTTTTTATCTGTCTCTCTAATCTGTTTATTATTATAGCAGCACAATTCAAGAAACACTGAACGGATGTTGCTTTCATTATAAGATATAACATTTAACGTGAGAAATGTAGACCGGTGATACTTTACTGTGAAGTGCCTAAGAAATAAACCGAAATAACATTTAAGAAGAAATTCAGTCTTTAATAACCAGGTTATAGTAATAGAAAAGGAGAACTTAATCATAATTTGGGATCTATATCAAATTTTAATAAATCCAATTATGATTAGTTACTTAACCCGCCTTCCCAGCGTACGTGTTTCCTGCCCATTTCCTGCCACATATAACTTAAGTACCTTCAAGGCAAGAGTAAATAGGCATCTTCTAGGCAAACACGTTCCAACCTAGACCAAAAATAAACATAAAACTTATGTAAGTCGACAGTCTGATGTTCATATCACTCTAGCGGCGCGGCGTCTCTCTCCCCATCGCTTTGTCGTCATCTTGGATCGTCATCCTTTGATTTGCATCAATGGCAAACTCAAACTACACCATTAGATCACATTAGAGTGTAGTTTGAGTTTGCCATTGATGTCACCCATTTGTCGTACCTACTATAAGTGAAGTCTACGAGTGTATTGTGATCATCATACACATAGTCCAACGCTCTCTTACATTAGTGACGCATGACTGAGTTAAAAACAAGGCAGGTGATTGGCGGCACCTGCGAAATACGACCCATTATTGTCGGTCTTTACTTTATGAACGAATGAACATAATTAGTAGCTCGATTAGAATAGACAGAGCTATTGTAATCAAGGTGTAATTTCACAGGTGAAGTGCATGAAAATTAATATTAAATTATTAAGTCCGCGTGGATTAAGGTTTTTGGTTCCCGCGAGAACTCTTCAATTTTCCGGGATAAAAAGTAGACTATGTGTTATTCCAGATTATAATCTATCTCTGTGCCAAACCATCCAGATCCGTTCAGCTATTCTGGCGTGATTGAATAACAAACATACACCCATCCATCCAAACTATCGCATTTATAATATTAGTATATATGGTGCCTAATGTCGAAAGTCTGTACATAAGTAAAATTAAATAAAAACAGTATACTTAGTAAGTAAAGTAGACTCTTTCATTAGATTAAAATTTTAAAATATTTATTTAAATACATAATTACATTACAGACTGTACACGGAAAAAGCTCTGACTAAGCTCTATTTTCCTTTTTGGCAAAAATTTAGTACAATTTTAGTCTGAACGGCTGCTGGCATTCTGCAGGATTTCCGGACAGACATTTTATCACGACCGATCCTGTTAGTTTGAAAATTAAGGTAGTACGTGTATTTGCCTACGTGGATGAGCTCAACAATACAATTGACACATCCAAATCAAAGCCACAAAGACATTTTTTCTAGCAAGTTTTTTCTCTTTTTTTTTTTTTAAACATGACTTCCGGGCGGTAGCAAATAGCAATGTCTATCTTGACATAAAAAGGAAGACTAAGTTTAATATGGCCATAAAAATACCGCTTCTCTCTTTGATGAATTTACTTATATTATTTTATTAAAATCACGCCCTATATATTATCTACTGAACGTTTTATGACATCTTCGTAACACATAATAATATTTTGACATAAGTAAAGTACTTTAGGATTAAAACCACTTGAGTAAGTAACTAATTTCTAGATTAAAATTGGATAAGTACTTCACTATCAATTATCATACTGGAATCATACAAAGAGAAACATTTTGGCGAGTAAGACTGGCATAATTAGCTGCCTATGCCAATCAAACGATCAAATGATATTTAACAGGCTTACAAGTTACAATCTATTAAAATATAATATATATTAGGTATATATAAAATTTTAATTTTAATTATTCTTCCTTTTACATTTAATTAAAAAAATCAAGGAATTCAATTTTATCCCCTTAATCAAATTTCATTTTGATTTTTAATTGCAACAATTACATATTTTATTAACTTGAATTGGAGCTCGACCTGTTGAAAATCTATATGTAATTACAAGTCAAATTTTAACAATATTTTATTTTTCATACTATATTATTAATCCTATTTTAAATAAAATCTGAGATAATTGAATAGTATCGAATGTAAGAAGATTGTCAAACATAATATATAATGTGATATAATATGTGATGTAGAGTAGTAAAATATCGTATGACATAATATTATGTATAATATACACGTTAGAATCATATACATTGTATATGATTCTAACGTGATAGGTAATGTAATATGTACTGAGGTGCAATCATGCAAAAATCGGCGATCAAATCGTTAAAGCTTGACTTCAAAGTAAAATAAACCATAACAACATAGAATTAGAGCTCAATTTCGTGTATCCATTGTTATACGTTTAGGGTATCGTACATACCTAAACGTATAAGAATGGATATTATGTCACCGTAAGATTGTAAAATCCGTTAGATTATAATCTAACGGTTTCTATCCCGCGAGATTATAAACTGTCGAAAGATTGTGAACCGTTCAATGTTCTGAGTATTAATTTATGAAATATTTATTGTTTTTACGTTTTCTTGTCTCTTTTTTGTACAGTTCGCGCGCGAATTGAATGCAGAGTAAATGTAAGTGTCACCATACATTTACTCTGCATTCAACTCGCGCGCGAACTATAGGTTAGGTTAGGGTCATGAATATTCAGGTAGTGTTAGGTTCTATCGGGTTAATGTACCTACTTAACAGATTACAGTTTACCGAAAAATAATGCGTTAAATTTTAAGCAGTATTTTACGGTTCACAATCTGTCGACAGTTTATAATCTATCGAGATAAAAAACGTTATATTAATTAATCTAACGGTTTTTACAATCTTACGGTGACAGATACACGAAATTGAGCTCTAATACAATGATGTTATGGTTTATTTTACTTTGAAGTCGAGCTTTAACGATTTGATCGGCGATCCTTACATGATTGCACCTGTGGTCATTGAATCATTGCATATCTAAATAGGTAACTCGGCATCTGACTGCAACAAGTATTATAAGATCATTTGATATAACATACTCGTATCAATGACGGTGCCGCTCCTCTGGTTGCACTTTCCATTTCTTTACATATTTTTGCAAGCAGCTTTTACTTTTCGCGTTTTCTTTTTTTTCACTTATATGTACTACACTACACTTACGCTTTGGTTACTACACACTACACAGACTCATAGACTTAATACGTTTAGGATGTAACACGTAAGGTCATTGTGATTTTAAAATAAAATCATAACTATACTTTACAGAAACAAGTAATAAAATTAAAAATTTTAAAAACCCACGACGAACTGCAGAGCTCCACCTAGGTACAAAGTGCTTGTTAAGACAAATCAAAAGAGTCCAAACACGACGGGCTTACGATGAGATTTTAAGGAGTTCCCATGATCGCCTCCTGACTCCATCATGAGACCCTGGACAGCATCTAGGTACAAAGCGCTTGTCAAGACAAATCAAAAGAGTCTAAACACGACGGGCTTACGATGAGAACTTAAGGAGTTCCTATGAACACCTCCTGGCTCCATCATGAGACCCTGGGCAGCATCTAGGTACAAACTAAATATATATAATGCAAAAAACCGCATCTCAATCGGCCCAGTACCTACTTTTTGAGAAAAATGGTTACATATTGAAGAATTAAAATCATAGACTACAGCTCAGCTCGGTTGTCTATGGTCCTAAAATATATCTAAGAACCTTCTCACAAGCTATACACATCTAATGCAAAAAACCGCATCTCAATCGGCCCAGTACTTTTTAAGAAAAATGGTAACAAAAAAGTGCACAAACAAACATACAAACACACAACCTCTTAGGGCAAACACATATACCGTCTCCGTATCGTCGAGGGTAATAACACAAACAAATTAAAAATCCCCAATATGGTTTCAAAATAAGGACTTAAAACCATAATATTATCAATTCGTTCATACGAATAAAGATTCGATTCCATGTCTTTAATTATTCAGAATTGCCATCAAAATCTAATATAGCCAATCAGCAAAGGCCAAATATGTCAAAGTGCGTAGGTCAAATTGATGTTTTACCTTATCAAGTGGGTCAATTATTCGTATATTATTCAATTAATTATGCAAGTATACATATTTTTGGTTCTTAATTACGACCATATTTCTTTTAAGTAGATTGATAGGTTCTTACTTACTCATAATTTCTAAAAGAGTAAACTGAAATATAAAGTAATTAAGTTTCTAATGAGTTTCATAAAAATGAAAATGAAATGAAAATAAACTTTACATCATATATACACAATAAAACTAGCAGTCCTTGTTGTGTTTTCGAAATTTTAGTTAGTCAAGATTTTGAATTTGTTAATAATATATGATGAAACTATTGTTGCTAAATTTATTAAATAGTGGTAGATTAAATTAATTAGTATTTACGGCATGGTTATTATTTTGTCGTGGATTAAAATATGTGAGTAATCTGTACTGGCGTGTTGAATCTTAGTTTCTCAGAGTAATAAGCTTTGAAGCAATGAATTTGCAAGAAAAAGGAAGAGCACTATTATTTATGCTCGTGTGTTTCTCAGAGTAATAAGCTTTGAAGCAATGAATTTGCAAGAAAAAGGAAGAGCACTATTATTTATGCTCGTGTGTTTCTCAAGAGTAATAAGCTTTGAAGCAATGAATTTGCAAGAAAAAGGAAGAGCACTATTATTTATGCTCGTGTGTTTCTCAGAGTAATAAGCTTTGAAGCAATGAATTTGCAAGAAAAAGGAAGAGCACTATTATTTATGCTCGTGTGTTTCTCAAGAGTAATAAGCTTTTAAGCAATGAATTTGCAAGAAAAAGGAAGAGCATTATTATTTAGTGCTCCTGTGTGACAATAGTGAGCTTGAGATAGTCTATCCTTTTCATAACTTTTATGGATTGTCCCTTCACGCGGGATGACAATACACCAAACCAAGGCTCATTCTATCATTAGTGCTTTACCATTACAAACACAAAAGTTGTGTTTATAGTTAGACTATCGCAGACACCGATTATAAACACTGCACGTTTTAATAATATCTCACATATATACATTATACAACCCTAAAAGGATGTATGTTTTCAATAAATATCACGCATGAGTCCAGCTGCAAGCCTATTCAGATCAGGAATATCATGTTGCAGTTAGTCCAAGGACGGGGCTGGGGGCACAAAGCGCCGCCCGTGAAGGGATCATTATTATTTACTTGCGTTTGCAATTTTTTGCCTTAAGCGAAGTAAATAAAGATTGATTTTAGTATTTCAAGAGTATTTTGTATGAATACTAGGTGATGCTTTGGTCTCTACCAAATTTCATTAAAATTTAAGAAAATATTGTGCCTTTCGAATTGCTATATTATTACCTGAAACCTCCTTAATTGATAACGAATATAAATACATACTTATTTCTTTATCTAGATAACCTTAGTTACAGTAACATTGGAAATTCCGTACCGAGATGGAATATCCGATTTAGTTACCAAGAAAAGTAATAATTCTCCGGGTCAAAACAAAAGAAGATACAAAAATCAGGAGCAGCAGTAACTACTAACTTCGACTTCCGTATCATTACTAAGTAATTTTAAGTTATAGCCCCACCAACTTATCTGGCCCGGTGGCCAAAATTTTTTTTAAAGAAAAATTAAGAAGCAGTTTATTAAGGAGTTCCCGCGGGAACTCCTTAATTTTCTGGGATAAAAAGTAGCCTATGTGCCATTCCAGACTATAATCTATCTCTGTGCCAAATTTCAGCCAGATCCGTTCAGCCGTTTGATGGATGCTTGTTACTCAATCACGCAATTGAGTAACAAGCATCCATGCATACATCCATACTTTCACATTTATATTATAAGTAAGATATATTATATACTATAGCGACACTGTCACCGGGTCAGATCAGTTTGTGGGACTATAACAAAGTTAACTTATAAAAGCTTGAATGAAATTAACCTATATAAATAATTAACTAGTGTTTCGCCCTGTGCGCGAGCTGCTAAAGCAGCTCACGGGTTGTGGTTTGACTTACAAGTAGTACAGACATTTATTATGATTATAGCAAAATTATTAAAAATGGCGTTGATTTTTTTAAACTTTGGTATGAGTTTCCTGTTTTGTGATCAGAGGGAGCCCTGAATATCGATTTTGAACGAAATCGGTCCATTAACAAAGAATTTCAAAATGGCGCTGATTTTTTAATACTTTGGTTTCAGTTTCCTGTTTTGTAGCTCCAGGGAGTCTTAAATATCGATTTTGATCGAAATCGGTCAATTAACAAAGAATTGCAAAATGGCGCTGATTTTTTTTAATTTTAGTACCAGTTTCCTGCTTTGTAATCGCAGGGAGCCCCGTCGTGGGTAAAACGGAATAGTATCAAAATCTTGCATAGTTCTACACAGTCGTAGTGTTCTTCAATATTGGCCATATATTTTCTATGGAAAAATAAATTCCGCCATCTTGAATTTTTTTCCTGTTCATCAAGTAGATCTTCAGGTCCTGATCATCTTTTGTCAAGAAACCACTCTTCCATCTTGTATACTTTCTTAGATAGACACCAAACAAATTTGTATGGCAGCCATCTTAAATTTTTTTTTTGCTCTTTGTCAATTGGATGAGGTTACGAGTGACATTAGTTCGAGGACCCCCCACCTATCTTCAATGCCTTGGCCATGCCCTTAACCCGTCTCCGAAATCCTCAATCATCAGCAGTCTCCATATTTTTTTAAAGTTATATTTCCTGACTTCTACACGAAGCCATCAGTGAAAAAAAAAATTTTTATAAAAATTTTTACAGGAGGACATTTTTGGGGAAAATCTCGAAAACTACCCATAATGTGGCAACACTGTTTAGATATCTCGATACTGCCGGTCGAGCTACACAATCGATCCATACATGTCCACTTTCCCAAATGCTGCCAACTGCCTCAAAATCATGATCGAAATTTTAAAAAACACAAAAATAATACAAAATGGCCGCCACCTCGTTTCAAAGAAACATTTTACACAGTTTCATAATTTTCCCGTAAACTACAGGATATACCGCTCCTGATGACGTTTCAATTTTTCATCTCGCTCGCACCCAGCCGAAATGATAGCTCCTGAAAAGAGACCATGTCGAAAATCACTTTTACTTTGATAAATTCCAGTGTTGCCAGACCTCGGCGACAGAAATACCCAAACATCATTCGTACAAGTGGGACATGTGGTCGCTCGTACTCGAACTTTGCAAAAAATACGTATTTCGATTTTTTTATTTTTGGGGTAAATCTTGAAAATTTCCCGAGAAATGGGGTAAATTTTTTTCTGCAATCCATTTTTCGAGTCGGTACACACAATCGCCCCATAGAAGTCGAAACGCTCCGACGTTGCCAATAGTTGCCGTGAGAAAATTGAATTTTAAAATTGCGTTTTTTCGTACCTCAGACCAAACGGCCGCCGGGACAGCCGCCATCTTGAATTTTAAAAAACCACTCCCGTTCTGTCAAAATACAGGATAGTTGTAGGCGAAAAGAGAAAAAAATATTAGTGTTTCGCCCTGTGCGCGTTGTGGTTTTTGGGATATTAGGGATCCTCAGTTATCGAATTTGAACGAAATCGGCCCATTAACAAAGAATTTCAAAATGACGCTGATTTGTTAAAATTTTGGTATCAGTTTCCTGTTTTGTAACCCCAGGGAGTCCTAAATAGCGATTTTGAACGAAATCGGTCAATTAACAAAGAATTTCAAAATGGCGTTGATTTTTTTAAACATTGGTAACAGTTTCCTGTTTTGTGATCCCAGGGAGCCCTGAATATCGATTTTGAACGAAATCGGTCAATTAACAAAAAATTTCAAAATGGCGCTGATTTTTAAAAACTTTGGTAATAGTTTCCTGTATTGAAATCCCAGGGAGCCCTAAATATCGATTTTGAACGAAATCGGTCCATTAACAAAGAATTTCAAAATGGCGCTGATTTTTTAAAATTTTGGTTTCAGTTTCCTGTTTTGTAACCCCAGGGAGTCCTAAATATCGATTTTGAACGAATTCGGTCCATTAACAAAGAATTTCAAAATGGCGCTGATTTTTTAAATTTTAGTACCAGTTTCCTGTTTTGTAATCACAGGGAGCCCCGTCGTGGGTAAAACGGAACCGTATCAAAATCTTGCATAGTTCTAGTCTTGTAGTATTCTTCAATATTGGCCATATATTTTCTATGGAGAAATAAATTCCGCCATCTTGAATTTTTTTCCTGTTCATCAAGTAGACCTCCAGGTCCTGATCATCTTTTGCCAAGAAACCACTCTTCCATCTTGTATACTTTCTGAGATGGAAATCAAACAAATTTGTATGGCAGCCATCTTAAATCCGCCATTTTGAATTTTTTTTTGCTCTTTGTCTATTGGATGAGGTTCCGAGTGACATTAGTTCGAGGACCCCCCACCTATCTTCAATACCTTGGCCGTGCCCTTTACCCGTCTCCGAAATCCTCAATCATCAGCTGTCCCCATATTTTTGTTTAAGTTATATTTTCTGACTTCTACACGAAGCCATCAGTGAAAAAAAATTATTTCATTCAAAATTTTACAGGACGACATTTTTGGGGAAAATCTCGAAAACTACCCCAAATGTGGCAACACTGTTTAGATATCTCGATACTGCCGGTCGAGTTACACAGTCGATATCTACATGTCAACTTTCCCAATGTTGCCAACTGCCTCAAAATCGTGATCGAAATGTTCAATAACACAAAAAGAATACAAAATGGCCGCCACCTCGTTTCACAGAAACATTTCACACAGTTTCATAATTTTCCCATGAACAACAGGATATACCGCCTCTGATGACGTTGCAATTTTTCATCTCGCTCGAAAAATCAAAAATTTCAAAACACTACAGCTCGGCCGCCATCTTGTTTTTCCAATTTTTTCTACTTTTTTGTAGTGATCGTTTACTAATTTCTTCAATCATTGCGAGTTGTAACGAAATCGGTTGGAAAATAAAAAAGTTACAAAAAGCACGTCAGCCGCCATCTTGTTTTTCCGAAATGTCATAATTTTTCCCTAATCCCATCCCGCACCCGAACGTATTATACATGAACTACCCCGTTTCGGATCTGTAGCGCTGCGGTTCGGGGTAGAAAAATCAAAAATTTGAAAATACTACAGCTCGGCCGCCATCTTGTTTTTACAATTTTTTCTACATTTTGTATTGTTCGCTTACTAATTCCTTTAATTATTACGAGTTGTAACGAAATCGGTTGGAAAACAAAAGAGTTGCAAGAATCACGTCGGCCGCCATCTTGTTTTTCCAAAAGGTCATAATTTTTCCCTACTCCCATCCCGCGCCCGAATACATCTCCCATACATCATTGTATCGTTTTCTGCCTTTTTTTAGTAGAACAATTATGCGGGTATGTTGGTAGTTTTATGTTTGTTTTTTTTCATGCATATGGTCGAACACACCCCCTCTTTCTACAATATCCTGGCCGTGCTCTTCACCCGTCTCCGATATCCTCAATCATCAACTCGCTTCACATTTTTCTCCCAAATATTCGTTAGAAGTACCCAGTCCTTATAAAGTTCCTAATCGCCATATAATTTGGTACGAAAAAAAATATTCCGCCATCTTGAATTTTTTTTCATTTCGCTAAATAGACCTCCTCGTCCTGATCATCTCTTGCCAAGAAACTACAGTTCCATCTCTTATATTCTCTGAGATAGACACTGACGAAATTTGTATGGCGGCCATCTTGAATCCACCATTTTCGAGTTTTTTTTAAACTCATCGCCAATTGGATGAGGTTCCGAGTGACATTAGTTCGAGGACCTCCCACCTATCTTCAATACCTTGGCCGTGCCCTTTACCCGTCTCCGAAATCCTCAATCATCAGCTGTCTCCATATTTTTGTTAAAGTTATATTTCCTGACTTCTGCACGAAGCCATCAGTGAAAAAAAAAATTTTCATACAAAATTTTACAGGAGGACATTTTTGGGGAAAATCTCGCAAACTACCCATAATGTGGCAACACTGTTTAGATATCTCGATACTGCCGGTCGAGCTACACAATCGATCCATACATGTCAACTTTCCCAAATGTTGCCAACTGCCTCAAAATCATGATCGAAATTTTCAAAAACACAAAAATAATACAAAATGGCCGCCACCTCATTTCACAGAAACATTTGACATAGTTTCATAATTTTCCCATGAACTACAGGATATACCGCTCCTGATGACGTTTCAATTTTTCATCTCGCTCGCACCCAGCCGAAATGATTGCTCCTGAAAAAAGACCATGTCGAAAATCACTTTTACTCTGATAAATTCCAGTGTTGCCAGACCTCGGCGACGAAAATACCCAAATGTCATTCGTACAAGTGGGACACGTGGTTGCTCATACTCGAACTTTGCAAAAAATACGTATTTCGATTTTTTAATTTTTGGGGTAAATCTTGAAAATTTCCCTAGAAATGGGGTAATTTTTTTTCCCCAATCCATTCTTCGAGACGGTACACACAATCGCCCCCTAGAAGTTGAAACGCTCTGACGTTGCCAACTGTAAGAAAATTGAATTTTAAAATTGCGTTTTTTCGTGCCTCAGACCGAACGGCCGCCGCGACAGCCGCCATCTTGAATTTTTAAAAATCACTCCCTTTCTGTCAAAATACAGGATATTTGTAGGCGAAAAGAGAAAAAAATATTATGCTCGACCACGTCGTTTCGGATCTGTGGCGCCGCGGTTCGGGGTCGAAAAATCAAAAATTTCAAAACGCTACAGCTCGGCCGCCATTTTGTTTTTCCATTTTTTTCCACTTTTTCTATTGACCGTTTACTAATTTCTTCAATAGTTGCGAGTTTAAACAAAATCGGTTGGAAAACAAAAGAGTTGCAAGAATCACGTCGGCCGCCATCTTGTTTTTCCGAAATGTCATAATTTTTCCCTACTCGACTCCCGCACCCGAACACATCTCCCGTACATCAATGTATCGTTTTCTGTCTCTTTCTAGGAGAACAATTATGTCAATGAGTGAGTCAGTCAGTCAGTGAGTGGTAATTGAGCTATATATAGTATAATAGAAGCTTCTATTGCCGATTGAAAAGATAAAATCATCATTAGAGCTGCACCATTATAAATAATAATCGAGATCGTTTTCCAGAACAAATCGCAACATAAAGGGATCGCAATAGTTAATAGTGGCAATAAGAACCATTGAAGCCTATTCACGGTATCGACCTCACCTATTTAAGGACGTATTTCCGAAACGGATAGGTATGAAATCGCACTACTACACATGCTTCATTCCCACGCACACACATGCACGAATAAGCAGCGTTGAATCAACTTGTACTTATCGATACTTCGATATATTATTATATTTATTTTTCACTTCCGGACTTTGGGCTCGTTTTATTAGTTATAATAAGATCTTAGCTCAAGACTTGGTGGAGTGACCTGAAGATATACTTCGACGACTACTACTGGAACTCATAGACGCGTAGAGCTAGGCGTATCGAATTTGGACTCAATTTGTTAGTAATGATGAGATCTTACCTCAAGTCTTGGTAGAGTGACCTGAAGGTATACTTCGACGACCACTACTGGAACTCCTAGACGCATAGAGCTAGGTGTATCGAATTTGGGCTTGTTTTGCTAGTTATGATGAGATCTTACCTCAAAACTTGGTGGAGTGACCTGAAGGTATACTTCGACGACCACTACTGGAACTCCTAGACGCGTACAGCTAGGCGTATCGAATTTGGACTCAATTTGTCACTTATGATGAGATCTTACCTCAAAACTTGGTGGAGTGACCTGAAGGTATACTTCGATGACCACTACTGGAACTCCTAGACGCGTAGAGCTAGGCGTATCGAATTTGGACTCAATTTGTTAGTTATGATGAGATCTTACCTCAAAACTTGGTGGAGTGACCTGAAGGTATACTTCGATGACCACTACTGGAACTCCTAGACGCGTAGAGCTAGGCGTCTCAAATTTGGACTCAATTTGTTAGTTATGATGAGATCTTTCCTCAAAACTTGGTGGAGTGACCTGAAGGTATACTTCGATGACCACTACTGGAACTCCTAGACGCGTAGAGCTAGGCGTATCGAATTTGGACTCAATTTGTTAGTAATGATGAGATCTTACCTCAAGTCTTGGTAGAGTGACCTGAAGGTATACTTCGACGACCACTACTGGAACTCCTAGACGCATAGAGCTAGGTGTATCGAATTTGGGCTTGTTTTGCTAGTTATGATGAGATCTTACCTCAAAACTTGGTGGAGTGACCTGAAGGTATACTTCGACGACCACTACTGGAACTCCTAGACGCGTACAGCTAGGCGTATCGAATTTGGACTCAATTTGTTAGTTATGATGAGATCTTACCTCAAAACTTGGTGGAGTGACCTGAAGGTATACTTCGATGACCACTACTGGAACTCCTAGACGCGTAGAGCTAGGCGTATCGAATTTGGACTCAATTTGTTAGTTATGATGAGATCTTACCTCAAAACTTGGTGGAGTGACCTGAAGGTATACTTCGATGACCACTACTGGAACTCCTAGATGCATAGAGCTAGGTGTATCGAATTTGGGCTTGTTTTGCTAGTTATGATGAGATCTTACCTCAAAACTTGGTGGAGTGACCTGAAGGTATACTTCGACGACCACTACTGGAACTCCTAGACGCGTAGAGCTAGGCGTATCGAAAATGGACTCAATTTGTTAGTTATGATGAGATCTTACCTCAAAACTTGGTGGAGTGACCTGAAAGTATACTTCGATGACCACTACTGGAACTCCTAGACGCGTAGAGCTAGGCGTATCGAATTTGGACTCAATTTGTTAGTTATGATGAGATCTTACCTCAAAACTTGGTGGAGTGACCTGAAGGTATACTTCGACGACCACTACTGGAACTCCTAGACGCGTACAGCTAGGCGTATCGAAAATGGACTCAATTTGTTAGTTATGATGAGATCTTACCTCAAAACTTGGTGGAGTGACCTGAAGGTATACTTCGATGACCACTACTGGAACTCCTAGACGCGTAGAGCTAGGCGTCTCAAATTTGGACTCAATTTGTTAGTTATGATGAGATCTTACCTCAAAACTTGGTGGAGTGACCTGAAGGTATACTTCGATGACCACTACTGGAACTCCTAGACGCGTAAAGCTAGGCGTATCGAATTTGGACTCAATTTGTTAGTTATGATGAGATCTTACCTTAAGTCTTGGTAGACTGATTTGAAGGTACACTTCGACGAATACTACTGAAACTCCTAGACGCGTAGAGCTAAGTGTATCGAATTTGGACTCAATTTGTTAGTTATGATGAGATCTTACCTCAAAACTTGGTGGAGTGACCTGAAGGTATACTTCGAAGACCACTACTGGAACTCTTAGACATGTAAAGCTAGGTGTATTGAATTTGGGCTTGTTTTGCTAGTTATAATGAGATCTTACTTCAAGACTTGGTGGAGTGACCTGAAGCCTGAAGGTATACTTCGACGACTACTACTGGAACTCATGGACGCTTCGATGTAGTTGTGTCGAGTTCTGATACGTTTTGTTATTTATGATGAAATCTTACTTCTCCGTCAAGGCAAGAGTAAACAGGCATTTTCCAAGCAAGTGCGCTCAAACTTAGGCCTCATGCTTTTCATAAGCATGATTGTCGTCAAGCGCAAACTTATCTTGCATTAAAAAAACTCTGAACTTTGTGGAGTGACCTGAAGTTATCTTTGGAGGTTATCAAGTGGAGTAATGGAACACTAAGGTGACTAGAGCTCGGTGTGTCCAGTTTACGGTTTATGTTTGTTATGATTAGATTTTACCTATATTGTACCTGAAACTTCCAACTAGGAAAACGCCTACTTTTGTAACAAAAAGGTAACAAAATAAAATGACTTATTGAAATTCGAAAATGGTTGTCGAAGTATAGGTCACTCCACCAAATCTTGAGGTAAGATCTCATCATAACTAACAAAAAAAAAAAAAAAAACAAAGAGCCCAAATTGGACACAACTGGCTCTAAGGGTCTAGGAGTTCCAGTAGTGGTCGTCAAAGTATACCTTCAGTCACTTTTCCAAGTCTAGAGGTAAGATCTCATCATAACTAGCAAAACGAGCCTAAATTCGATACACCTAGCTCTATGCGTCTAGGAGTTCCAGAAGTGGTCATCGAAGTATACCTTCAGGTCACTCCACCAAGTTTTGAGGTAAGATCTCATCATAACTAACAAATTGAGTCCAAATTCGATACGCCTAGCTCTACGCGTCTAGGAGTTCCAGTAGTGGTCATCGAAGTATACCTTCAGGTCACTCCACCAATTTTGAGGTAAGATCTCATCATAACTAACAAATTGAGTCCAAATTCGATACGCCTAGCTCTACGCGTCTAGGAGTTCCAGTAGTGGTCATCGAAGTATACCTTCAGGTCACTCCACCAAGTTTTGAGGTAAGATCTCATCATAACTAGCAAAACAAGCCCAAATTCGATGCACCTAGCTCTACGCGTCTAGGAGTTCCAGTAGTGGTCATCGAAGTATACCTTCAGGTCGCTCCACCAAGTTTTGAGGTAAGATCTCATCATAACTAGCAAAACAAGCCCAAATTCGACACACCTAGCTCTACGCGTCTAGGAGTTCCAGTAGTGGTCGTCGAAGTATACCTTCAGGTCACTCTATCAAGTCTTGAGGTAAGATCTCATCATAACTAACAAATTGAGTCAAAATTCGATACGCCTAGCTCTACGCGTCTAGGAGTTCCAGTAGTGGTCATCGAAGTATACCTTCAGGTCACTCCACCAAGTTTTGAGGTAAGATCTCATCATAACTAGCAAAACAAGCCCAAATTCGATACACCTAGCTCTACGCGTCTAGGAGTTCCAGCAGTATTCGTCGAAGTGTACCTTCAGGTCACTCCACCAAGTCTTGAGGTAAGATCTCATCATAACTAACAAATTGAGTCCAAATTTGATACGCCTAGCTCTACGCGTCTAGGAGTTCCAGTAGTGGTCATCGAAGTATACCTTCAGGTCACTCCACCAAGTTTTGAGGTAAGATCTCATCATAACTAGCAAAACAAGCCCAAATTCGATGCACCTAGCTCTACGCGTCTAGGAGTTCCAGTAGTGGTCATCGAAGTATACCTTCAGGTCACTCCACCAAGTTTTGAGGTAAAATCTCATCATAACTAACAAATTGAGTCCAAATTCGATACGCTTAGCTCTACGCATCTAGGAGTTCCAGTAGTGGTCATCGAAGTATACCTTCAGGTCACTCCACCAAGTTTTGAGGTAAGATCTCATCATAACTAACAAATTGAGTCCAAATTCGATACGCCTAGCTCTACGCGTCTAGGAGTTCCAGTAGTGGTCATCGAAGTATACCTTCAGGTCACTCCACCAAGTTTTGAGGTAAGATCTCATCATAACTAGCAAAACAAGCCCAAATTCGATACACCTAGCTCTACGCGTCTAGGAGTTCCAGCAGTATTCGTCGAAGTGTACCTTCAGGTCACTCCACCAAGTCTTGAGGTAAGATCTGATCATAACTATCAAAACAAGACCAAATTCGATACAAATAGCTCTACGCGTCTAGGAGTTCCAGTAGTAGCCTTCGAAGTATACCTTCAGGTTCACTACCACGCTCGGGGAAGAGAGACTGTAATAAATTTCTAAATTCTATCAAATAAAAAAAATATGTTATGTAGGTACCGTACCATAGGTACCTTATCGATACATCAGCAACTCAACTCTACTCAAGTATTTCGTGTTCGTACAGCGATGTTTTTCGACACCGGGCTGCTTGCAACCGAGACAGGGTCCACTCACGACGGCGGTCAAACGCTGACTAATTTATAATTTCAAATCAAACCAGAGACCGAGTAAGATCAAAATAACCCTTATTTTCACTTCGTTAAGATTTACAAAATATGTGAAAAAAATACAAGCGATTTTTATTTAATTTCTTGTACTATATGTACTATTTTTAATATTTTCCTTACCAAAATTTTGAGGTGAACATATCTACTATCAGATGGTATTTTTTAATGACAAAAAATCGGCGTATTTACAGTAAAAAATGTACCCAAATTCGCCCCTAAATCGTCAATTTTGAGTGAAGAGGTTAGGGAAAATCATTTTTATAGTATTCAAAATAAAGATTTTTAACAAAGTTATTTCCAAAAATTGGAGATGTAGGATCAATCTATGTATAGTCATTTTTAGTTCCATCTTATTTTGCTTGACTTAGTCAAAAAATGTACCGAAAACTCCAATATATTTGCAAATACGCCCTTCGCGCCCGGTGACATCATTACTCTGAGTCTAGTCTATGTAATAGTGAACAGGTGATACATGATAGGAAATATAATTACTACTAGATGATGCCCGCAACTTCGTTCGCGTGAATTAAGTTTGTTTCATTGCCGCGGGAACTCTTAAATTTAGTAGGATAAAAAGCCTATGTCCTTCCCCGGGATACAACCTGTCCCTGTACCAAATTTCATCATAATTGTTTAAACAGATCAGCCGTGAAAGTGTAGCAGACAGACAGACACATTTTCGCATTTATAATATTAGTATGGATAATGCATAACATCCTGATAGGTACATATATAAGATTAATACTTATATCCAGAACACGAGAATTTTTTGTCGGGTATAGTTATTCCTGCAAATCGCCACTAGCCACTGTTTTAGAACAGTTTTATCTTTTTTAAACATGTGTTCTCCTCTTTTTTCCGATTAAAACGGAACTGCACAACATTGCGGCATACCTACTCGATATGATGATAGATATAGTTAATTATTTAACTAAACTAATACCTATTATAAAGAGGAAAGATTTGTTTGTTTGTTTGTAATGGATAAACTCAAAAACTACTAAACCGATTTAAAAAAATTCTTTCACTAGAAAGCTACATTATCAGCGAGTACCATAGGCTATATTTTATTTTCAAAAAAATTAGAGATGCTGACGAAAATTGCAATAATGTGAACTAAGTTGGAAAAAATCGTCTCTTCTGAGAGCTTACGCGGCGTGCGCTGCGTAAATAGTTAAAGTTACACGAAAACAATGTATGGTGAAATTGTTCTTCTTAAAAAGTTCTAAAAAATAGTCCGCGGTAGCATATATCTATCTTTTAAGGTTGACTCACAATAACCATTTTTATGATTTTCAAATTTGGTCTAAACCAATGCTTTACTTGCGAAGGTGTTTTTACCGACATAGTATTAATCCTTATCAAAATAAACATATTAATCATCTCAAGTATTTAACTAAGATAAAAATTGTCCTTTACACCATTTAATTTAGATGAATAGCTTATGAGATATCATAGAAATAATGAGGACGGGGCGTACTCTTCCAATGTAATATTAAAATGTAACCTGCCCACTGCCCACTGGCTATATTGGGTAGGTATATATATTAGGATTATTAGTGCTACCCGTGCGAAGCCGGGGCGGATCGCTAGTAATTAATAAACTTAATGAGATTCATGATTTAAAACTTTGTTTCGGCGCCAATCTTATAAAGTCGCCTTTGACAGCTATACCTCTGGACCTTAGTCAACAGTGGCGCCAACTGGTGAGCAAAGAAACGATAGTCCCCATTATATGTTCTTGCCAAAAAGTGATAACATTACATCAGTTTAAATGTCCTTGTGCAAGCGACCCTTAGAGCCCGCGCAGACAGAAAGAGTGCAGCCGTTCTGAGTACTGTTCTCCGCGTTCTTTGGCCTGACTGCCTGCAGTCTACGCGGCGCTATAGCATACTATCCTATTCTGTGGCTATAGGTTACAGTCGTTAGAAAGAACGCTAAACGCAGAACGCAGAACTCAGGACGGCTGGAATCTTCCTATGTGCGCAGGCTCTATTAGAATTCAAATTATTGAAATGTATTCTGTGTTGAGCGGGCTATGTTGGGAATTTCTCTCAGGTATAAAATCCGGAACGATGAAATTCGGAGAAGAACTAAAGTGGCCGACATATCTCTGAGGGTTAGCAAGCTGAAGTGGCAGTGGGCAGGCCATTCTGTCGCAGAACCGATGGCCGTTGGGGCAGACGTGTTCTGGAGTGGAGACCGCGTACCGGCAAGCGCAGTGTAGGACGACCTCCAGCCCGCTGATCCGATGACCTAAAGAAGGTGGCGTGAAGCGGGTGGATACGTAAGGCGGAGGACCGTGCTTGGTGGCGCGCTCTCGAAAAGGCACATGTCCAGCAGTGGATGCATACAGCCTGATGGATGGATGGATGGATTCTGTGTCAATACTGACTTACTTGTTGCCATGGTCACATTACAATATTCTCCGTGTGGATAAACCTTAACAATGACCGTCTGTGGAATGGAGAAACCGTGTAACTTTATAATGAAAGTGTAAGGGAAATTATTGTAAATCGGGGACATCTGGCAGATTATGAATGAATGAATTAGCTTTATGCTACATGTGGTTAGCAAGTTCCAACGGCATTTTATTATTTTTCTGACTCACGTACTAACATAACCATCTCTCCTTCCACTTACTGAATGAAAAATTATGTGTATTCTCTCTTTCTTTCCCTCTTATTCAAATAAATTTCTTAATTAAGTAAATGCAGTCATCAGAATAAATGGAACTATAAGTTGGCTTATTTATCTCAAAAATATTGTTTTTCAATTAAAATTAAAATGGCCAATTGATGACGTTACTAATGTTACTAGCAATGTAGTTACATATTATGTAGTTAGTTACTAGCGTACTTAAGTTAAACTTGTATTCATTTCACTTGCGGCTAAAAAACTTTGAATAGATCCTCCATTAATTAGTTACTTAATTTAATTTTTTATAGTTTAGTTCTAGTTAATTACGCACAAAGTGAGAATTTTGAAAACAAACCATCATGCTTCACGCTTTATGACGTTCGTGTATTCGCAAGGTTGTCGTGATGTTATTAGAATTCACTGATAAGCCAGCTATAGATAGCTGCTTGATTTACATTCGAATGAGCCACGTTCAAGTTTGTTCCATGCCTTGGTGTTTGTTTTAAGTAGTACTAAGCAATTTTTGAAGTTCTTTCCCTGTGGCGTGATTTCATAGGTTTACTACTAAGTAATTTGTTAATAGGGTTATAGAGTCTATTTCGGCACATTGGCGAGATTGTATTGATGTTATTTGATTTCCGCGGGAACTCAATTTTCCGGGATAAAATGTAGCCTATGTCCTTCCCGGGATGTAACCTATATCTGTACTAAATTTCATCAAAATCGGTTGAGTAGTAGGCCGTGAAAGCGAAGCAGACTGACAGACAGACACACTTTCGCATTTATAATATTAGTATGGATCTCTATTATTTCAGTAGTTCATTTTCCGAGATGTAACGATGAAGAAAAGAAAGTAGATTTGAAACATCAGATCCAATTAACTACCTTGTAACTTGTAACTTGATAATTTCTACGGTTTATTTTTCCCTTTAATATTTTAGCGAATCGATGTCGACGATTTATCTGTCTTGTATACATTGAAATTTTTAATAATACTGAAGTACCTACCTAAAAGCAAGATCGAAAACCGGTTGGGGTTTTTGAACTAAGTAACCACCTAAAACTAAAAATTGAAACGTGTGACTTGTGAGAATGAATGACGAAAACTTGTACCCATAAATTATTGATAACGGACGCATAACTACCTACCTACTCACTTAATAAATACTTCAGTTAAAATTTTTCAATAATAAGATAGTGTTAAATTTGTTCTTTTCAAACTCAAACGAAGTGAAAGACAGCTCTATTTGTTTACTGATATTATCGTGAAAATGGTAAAAAAAAATTATTCTTTTTAACCGACTTCCAAAGAAGGAGGAGGTTCTCAATTCGGCGCGTATCTTTTATTTTTTTAATTTTTTATTTAATGTATGTCGGTGCATATCTCCGTGTTTTTAAACCGATTTGAAAAATATATTTTTTTCACTGGTTAGAGGAAGCTCGCGAGGTGGTCCCATAAAAATTCTGATTCCAAATCCTCAATCCTGACGCTGTAGGTGTACCGTACTACATGAAATCTTCAAAACTAGGGAGTTAGGAAATTTTGATGATGAATTCATATAGTATATCAAGTCACTAGTTATACAATACAACTCTGAGTCCCAACTCCTCAACCCTAATGCTGTAGGGAACAGAACTCCTTAAAAATAGCGATTTATGGTTTTTTAATGATGAATTCATATTGTAGGTGTCAAGCAACGACTTCATACTTAAACCCAAGTCCCAACTCCGCAACCCTGATGCTGCAGGGTACAGAATGATTTAGGATTTTTAATGGTGAATTCAGATTGTAGGTGTCAAGCAACGACTTCATACTTAAAACCAAGTCCTAACTCCTCAACTCTGATGCTGCAGGGTAGGTACTGCACTCCTCAGCCGTGGGGATTTAGAGTACCTACACTAAATAGTTAAAAATAAAAACTCTTTCCAAAAAACCGATTTCCAAAGCCACTGTAAAGTAAAAAATAATTTTGATTTCTACACACTATGTTGAAGTCGGGCGAGTATAACAAAGATAGGCAAAGTTGACGCATCAGGCTCGCCCGACTTCAACATAGTGTGTAGAAATCAAAATTATTTTTTACTTTACAGTGGCTTTGGACGTCGGTTTTTTGGAAAGAATTTTTCCATTTGACGCATTGCGCGTAATCCACCGGTTTCATTCGTAATCCGCGGTTCAATGGCCGTTTGACTAACTGACCAATGTCCGGTCAGGGTCCCGATTTGGCATTGCTTAAATGTCAAACGTTATTTTAATCGATAAAGTATTGATTTAAAGGGAGGCTTCGAAGGAATTTTCTTACATGTTTAAATGGCATTGAGGAGGTTTTAAGAGTTTGACCGCATATTTTATGGCTTCATTGCGATTAAAAATAAACACGGATAAAGGTCATAGTTATGCAATGGTTCTTGCAGTCGTGAAATTGCCAAAATAACACCGTTCTGATAAGTTACAAATACAAGTTATTGGCATTCCAAACAAACAAAGTATCTGTAGAAGGCAGATATTTTAAAAATATACTAAGTATAAAATTTTTTTTAAATGTATTACACGTATAACATAATGGACACTAGAGATATAGATTTATTATTGGGTTCGTAAGAGCGCGAACCTAATAATAAATCTATTTATTTATTTATTTATTTTACACTTTATTTGTACACCACAACACAAAAAGGAAAAATAATAACTAAGGAACACAAATACACAGAAGGAAGTAGAATACAAAAAGGCGGCCTTATCGCTTAGCAGCGATCTCTGCCAGGCAACCTTAGGATTAGGAGAAGTTAAGGAGATTAAATTGCGGGTGGTGTATTCATATAAATAAACATACAAACAAATACCTACATACTATTACATAAACCATTTACACAAATAACATAATACTCATAATAAATAATATATGAAAATAAACTAATATATATTATGTACTTAGTATTATTATACTATTATAAATAACAATGAAAACTAATTGTCTGTATTAAGATAAATAGAAATTCCTAACAGATTTTTTAAATATTTCCAGTGACCTTGATTGTCGTATGTTTAATGGGAGACCATTCCATAATAAAACAGCTTGCACCGTGAAAGACTGCGCATAAAATTTCGTCTTATGCGATGGTATGCACAAAGTTAATTTTCTGGTTGTTCGTATTTCGGACTGATCTCCCACAAATTTAAACTTCTCCTTCAGGTAAGAGGGAGTTTTTGGGTCAAATAGCACACGGTACAGAAGACTACCTACCGGTATCTATGACTAGAGATGAAACAAGAGTGGAGATTTAAAAAAATTATGTCATGTTTTTGCAATGCGATTAGCTTGTCATGTATGGTGTTTAACTTGTCGTAAAGTAAAATGCTTAATGGAGGGAAAAAAAAAGTTATACAATACAATAATCACTATAGCTGTCACAATACATATTAATATCTAGGGAATACATATTAATATCGGATAAGTAAGCTGACAGGTCAGCCAATGTTAAATAATCAATGCTGAGAGCTGTCGTCTATGTGAACATTAAGTTCTGATGACTTGATGATTATTTTTCTTTTTCGGTTTCATCTCCAACTAGCTACGATTGGCAGACAGTATTGTGACCTATTTGTTTAATAACTATTTATGATTTAACTAGTTAATCTTCGCCAGGCGAAACAGTTTGACGACCTCCATGGCGCAGTGCGTAGCGCTGTTGTCTTAACGTGCGGAGGTCACGGGTTCGATCCCCGGCAGGGTCAATTTGGGAATTTATAATTTCTGAATTTTCCCTGGTCTGGCCTGGTGGGAGGCTTCGGCCGTGGCCAGTTACCACCCTACCGGCAAAGACGTACCGCCAAGCGATTTAGCGTTCCGGCGGAAACCGAATAGGGGTATTGGTTTAATATAACTGCCATTGCCCCTAACAGGTTAGCCCGCTACAATCTTAGACTGCATCATCACTTACCATTAGGTGAGATCGCAGTCAAGGGCTAACTTGTAGTGCAATAAAAAATTTAAAAAAAAAGTTTGGCGGCACTTGCAATTCCCGTCCACTCTAGGATGTTGTAAGCCCAGAAGTTTTTTGCGACATCTCTTGTTACGGTACCTTTTAATATCACAATGAGTTGTAGGAGTTCGTTCCTCTCGTGGCTGAGCATGTGCCTACGATATGCGACTTGCCTGATCCTGATGGTCTGCAAAAGTTCGCAGTTTAGAAGCAGAATTGATGTTACTCTATTGGGGCATAGGATAAGAACTGTATTAAAGGTATTTATACTACACCCGCTCGGAAAGTACCTTCATTCTTTTTTAAAAACGAGGTAGAAAGTACGTCATTGCTACAAACCAAATATGCGAGAGGGAAAGATGTATGAAATTTCATTTCTAACGTGCTAAGCGGGGAGAAAAACTATATGAAAATCCATTTCTAACGTGCTGTTTTTTTTTAAATTTTAAGTAAATTAGGTATATGGACGGTGAGAATTTGGGTATGGTCCTTATGGATATAATATTAGAAGCAGCTTCACTATATTTGACATACAGAAGTCAAATATGGTGGATGTCGATTGTCGCTATCGATGTCGATGTCGATATCGATAGTCGATATCAGTGTTGATGTCGATTGTCGATATGGTAGTCGATTGTCGGTATCGATGTCGATTGTCGATATCGAAATCTATATTGAAATAATCCTCAAAATGTACCTAGTCTAGTTTTGGAAGTGAAGCTTCGAATGAAGCGACTCATAATTCGTTTAATCACTAATTATTATCGCTTATTTTCCTCGCAGGTGTAGTATAAAGCACTATGTATCACTCGGTAGAAAGTACGATTCCTACCTCGCGTGTATTGCGGCCCTTCGGCTACGCCTCGGGCCTCAAACTACACCCTCGATAGTAATCGGTCACTTTCTCCCCTCGGTGAACAATGTACTATTGCTCTTTGGTGTCTTGCCATATCAGACCTTAACCGTATTTTAATCACACGAACGGGCGTCAAGTGTCCTTGTCAAAAATTTACTTCGTTATAATATATTGCCAGAGTAAGCAAAACAACAACGTGTGTCTACCTAATGGATTGTGAGGGAATTAATGTCTGACAGAACAGGTAAATTAGCACATAATATTATAATTTTATTTTTGTCAACAACGAGACGATTGTGAAACAATGAGACTTCACCTACTTAGTTAGGATCGCAAGGTAGTTCGTAATGGTGGTCAATTTTTAACCGACTTCCAAAGAAGGAGGAGGTTCTCAATTCAGCGCGGATTTTTTTTTTTTAAATGTATGTCGGTGCATATCTCCGTGGTTTCTGAACCGATTTGAAATTCTTTTCTATCAGTCTTTAGAGGAAGCTCTCGAGGTGGTCCCATAAAAAATTCTGACTTCAAATCCTCAAGCCTGACACTTAAAAAGTTTAAAAAAAAATTCTTTCCAAAAAACCGACTTCCAACGCCACTGTAAAGTAATAAATAATTTTTATTTCTACCCACTATGTTGAAGTCGGGCGAGCCTGAATCGTCAACTTTTTTTATCCTTGTTATACCCGCCCGACTTCAATATAGTGGGTAGAAATAAAAATTATTTATTACTTTACAGTGAACGCCACTGTGAAGTCGGTTTTTTGGAAATAATTTTTATTGTCAGCAGATACGTGCCTCCCAAGATCTTGATGTTTCCTATGACAAAGGAGCCGTGCCGAATGAAGTTACTCAAGAGAGAAGACGGTTCAGGTCCTCAGAAAGCTTTTTAAACACCGTAACTTACCTACGTCAGTTTCAATATACTTTCTCCACTAACTATTGAAAGCGGTACCCAGATCTCAGGTAGCAACATATTATGATAGTTACGGACTTTATATATTACTTAAATGTATATGTAATCACTAATCCTACATTAAAATTTTTGAAAACCTTAAGCTATAAGCAAGTAAGCTCTGTTACTGCGACATGCAAGTTTTTATAATAAAATAAACATAACTAGTAAAAAACTTAAAAAAAACATATATCTTTTACCGCTATGATGTTAAACACTCTTGTACTAGTTAGTGCCTTTTAACACGGCCTACTTTGCCGGGGTAGTTTTCATAGTAGATGACCTCAAAAGAACGCTTCACTATATTTTATGAGAAAACAGAAATTCATTTTGCCGTTTTATTGTAAATAAATAGTTACTTAACACGCCTTAGTTTTTCAAATTAATTATAATAATTAAAGTTCATAGATTAATAGTGTAATCTACGACGGAAAATGATAGCAACTCTGTTTCATTATTGTTCTATTCAAGAGCTTTTAAATATGGAAGCAAGTCCTAGTCGAATTAAAAAAAAATCTTTTATTTGGAAATCTACATCTCTCCATAACCTAAAACTGTTTAAAATACTTATGAGAAATAGTTAGGCCAGTATTTAGCATAAAATAGCAAGTAAGTATTAGGTAATTACATTCATTATATTTAGGATTGGTCCTAACCTAAATTTTTGATAACATCTTTCTGGTAGAATATGTAGGCAGCAAGACAACATAGCGCGCGTGTACAAGAAAACCAATTACGCAAATCCAATGTCACTAACATTTATAATCTGTTGCACGGTTGATCGGGTTAGAATAATGAACCAGATAGAAACATTCGGCTGTATCACGAACACATTGTCATAGAAAGCTGTCGTGTGAACGAACCTGGATGCTTTCTTTTGCTACTGTGTGTAGCTACAGACATCTACTGCAATATATTACTCGATAAGGCGTGAAAACAAAGCTATGCATCAATTTGCATAAATTTGAAAGGTTGTGTGCAGTAAATTATAGTTTAGTAAATCTAAACAACTTAAGAAGAAGAAACGACTAGTAGAACCTGGTAAGAATAGTTTTATAGACATGATGATATTACCTAGTTATCAGTTCTTCATATGTTTAGTTAGTTAGTTAAATATAATAATAGGGACCTTGACAGCTCAATCAAATCAGCAATCTTTTATCAAACTTAAAAACGCGCTTCTAGTATGGAAGTTTGTAATGAAATAAGTACATAGTTGCGACGTCATCAAACTTCAACGCACTTTTTTTTTAATCTATAGTTTAAAATGGTTATCAAACTTAAAACCTATACTTAAACGTAACTTACGTAACGTATACTTAAACTTAACTTCGGTTAGCCGAGGATATGAAAATAAGAAATAATTTATTTTTGACATCCAAGCATCACCCCTAATGAAAAGAAAGATTTCATAACATACAAAACAGGCTAATAAAAGTGTGATAAAAAATACGTCTAGGTCTACAATATCGATTTAGGAGACAATTGAAATGATAGAGGCCCATTGGTTGATAAATGCTGGGTAGGTACAGCGTCTTACTCTCCGTATTAAATTTTGTAGTTTAACCTACATTTCATACTAGACAATAAACTTGCACAAGATGCCATAAGATTATATCTTGAACAGATTACTTAAACGAAATTTATCCCGCATGCTTATCCAAACCATAATTTAATGTTGTACCTACATATAAGATATACTTAAGTTGGTTATAGTTATCGTAAGCTCTTTAAAGTTAATTTAACTAAAACTTTAATCAGATAAAATATGCATGTTCTTTACAACTAAGTAAATTAACTAACACTACAAAGCTGATTTAATTATGAATTAATAACTAGTTCATGTATAGGCTTCCCCATATTAGGATCCTTGTCTTATCTTGAAGTAGGTATTACTTATATTAAAAAAAATAGACTAGATTACATTCGTTGGATTAAAGCACTTGGATATAATTATTATATAATTATTACAAAATCCTGTAATCTAACATAATTACTAATGCAATATAAACTACATACATTATAATAATATGATGATGTCCTCCCGACCGAATTTCGGCCACGGCGGCCAATCTCCAGAGAGATTAGCCATCTGCGCGGGAGATATTATAGTGCACAAGTGTGTGCGCGTACACAGGTGCACTCTCTGTTCCTTTACTCTCATAGTCCGATGGGACGGAAAATCCGACACGACCGGAGAGAGAATGTGATCTTGCTTCTAACTATAACTAATAAACGATCGCACCGATCATGAAATGCACTTCACTTTCTAGATTTATCATCTAATTGCCTGTGAACACGTTTCTGTGTGAAAAAAATAAACAAGCAAGTACTTAATAACATAGTTAACTTACCGGTTTGAATTAATTTTAATACAGGAAGCTAGTATGGTTGATGAAATGTTAATGGGCAGCAGTTTATTCGTGGCCTATGGCCATTGCCTTATCGGCTTTGTAAAATACTTTATGTTTATGTTTATGTCAGCGTGTACATTTTACTCCAAACTTTTCGTCTGTAGTGCGTAGCCTAGAGTTATTAAAATTCTACATCAACGCCTAGAGTGTTTATTTTTTAATCGACCCCATGAAGTTAATACAAAACGTCATTGTAAAATAGTTTGGTGCAAGATCTCCTCCAGACAACCTTTGCCAGTTCATTACGTAATCTCGAGTTGCATCCGACCCCCAACGTCTCGTTGGGCGCCAGTCACGCAGACGCCCGCAAATCTAGGACACGGGGGTAGCAGAATATTCCTTTACTGGCAACATACCAGAACTTATTGATAAATGTATTAAATAGGTCTTTATAGTGTTTGTTTTAGTTCAAATCTTGCCCATATATTGATATATACCCATGATATTGGTACTTAATCACTTAGGTAGGTACATTTGAGAAAAATAAAACGATAAAACCCCACTAAAATTAATTTGGCGGACGATAAAAGCTTGTTTCTAAAAACGTTTTTAATGATTTTAAACTTATTTTCAATCGAAAAGAAAATATTTAGAGGTTTTTTAGATACCTCCTCGCGTTTATGTAGGTAGGTAAGTAAGTAAACAAAATTTCCTATTTTTAAGCCATTTGAAAAATCTATAACCATAGAGAACCAATTATCTAGAAATACGGGCACGTATCTTCCTAGAAACGTTAGTCAGCCATTTCAGTCACCTTTAATCAATCGCTTTATCGGGTATTGACATGGTGCACACTTGATATATTATTGCTCATAATAAAATGAGTATTAAACATGCATTATTGTATCATCATTTATTTACTCTTTATGGAAATAACTATAGCAGGAAACTGTGATTAAAAACTGTAAACTGAGCGTACGATAGTAGGTACATTATCTTTATTGAAGCAAACGCAACAATACATTCAGCAATCAACACGGCTTGCAAGTTTTAAAATCAGTAAAGTGTAAACCAGCATGCCAAAATTTAACAAATCGAAAAATCTCTGCGTCGAATTACAATAATTACGCGCTATGACTAGGATGAAGAGGATGAAATGTCTATCATTTTTTAACCCTCACTTATGATTAACTAAGTCGCGATCATCCGCCATTACCGAGTTAACGTGCACGGATTAATGACTCCATGTCACGCCACTTGCTCAGTTACCACATTAGAAAATACAAGCGTATCATTTTTGACACGCGCAGCACCAGCCTTTAACCCACGAACTCCTGATTGCTTATCTGAATCAAGCGGATCGTTTGAGATGGCTGCATTATGATTATACAAAATTTGAGCACCAGCATCTTTCTACTCAAAGTCAAACTTTACTTTTATCGCGAATGCATCTTTGCAGCTAGGAAGTTAAGTGTTACAAATTTCTCATTACTCGTATTTATCAAACACCAGCAACCTATCTATTGACACCTATAATTTTTAAACCAGAGGGTTCTACTCTTTCCCCTTCATTACCACTAAATTGTGGTAGTAATAAGTAGTAACAAGTAGTATTTAACGGTTCCGAGGACTTGTGAGTAACTAACAATAATATTTAACTACTCCGACTTCGCAGTCCTGAAATTGGAAGGAAAATGATTATATTACTTAACCGTGAGACGCAATCTATCGATTTTGAATTTGTTCGTGGGTAACATTATTCCTCATATTAAAAAATGTTAAATAGGCATGCTAATTTATTTGCTAAAGAAATCCGCATACAAAATATTGACTTACCGATAGTTTACCTGCAGTACTATTAAACTCGTGCCTACACCAGTATGTCTGCAGTTGGGTCTGAATAAACATTAAACAGTACACTTTATGATGTTAAACATTTGCTTGCCTGTGCTGCGAGTCTAGACAGCCACAGACGAGACCGCTTTTGCGGCAATATTCGTCAAACTATACAAAAACTGTTGTATTCGAAGTCTTATGCAATCGTGATAAGAACCTCTGGTATTAGTGTGTGGGCGAATTCTAGTGTACGACACTATTGATCTCGGTTACTAAGTTACGGTGAGTCATGCCTGGATAGTTTTCTTAGACGATTTGCATGTTTTCCTCTAATTACAAACCACCTCGCGGCTCACACTGCCTAATAACATGTCAAATGCAGAATACGATGGAATAATATTATTAGCCGTTATTAGCGGTAAGTGCAAGTTAACACGAGCAAATTAAAATGAATGCATCACTTGTAAAAACAAAACAATATAAACATCTATCAGAAGTTTATTATTGTACGGACCTACTTAATTACTGGAACATTCAGGAAGGGAATGTAAATGCTTTTAAAGTTTTAATCATTGAAAAACAACGGCTAAAGATAGGACACAAAGCAATTAATGTCACTGTCGCCCTACAAGGACTGGGCCGTGTCAGTGTTCCGGAAGCCGTAAATGTAAGAACAATGCATCGAGCGGAAGGTGTTTTAGTTTTACGCACTTCGCCGTTATTGTGGGACAAGTCGGCAGGTGCGTTGAACTTTGGGACTGACATAGTTTCATAGATCGAAAGACAAAAAGTATCTACTTACTTACTTCTTTCTCCTAAGGAAACAGTGCAGGAGTAGCTACCCAATGGAGTTTTAAGTTACTTTGGCTAGAGATAGGATACCTCATTGAAATAAAATGTACTAGCGTACCTACCTCAATGGGATGACTACAAAAAAAGTGTAACATGAAAGCACGCGAAAAAATTCTACGTGTCCGAAGTTCGGATTGAGGATTTGTCCTCATTCTAGCCCGGACTATTGATCGCACGGTCCAGACTACAGACGCTTATATAAATAGTTTAGGTACAGACTTCTGACCTAAAACGGTAACGACTAACGAATAACTTAGTAGCATAGGATTTTCTTGTAGATATTTACCTACTTAACTACCCATGCTTTTATTTTATTTACGAACGAAGTCAAGAGACGTAAAGAAAAAAAAAATAAAGGAGCATTCTGAAAAGAAAGGAAGAAAGGTGAAGCCATTTACGGAACTTCTTTGTTCGACTGCGTGCGATTCAAGGCCAGTTTCACTCTCGAACAAAAGTATTGTTACTTGAGTAAATGCAAGCCACTTTAAATTAATTATTCCAAGTACAAACTCACCCACCTACCTGCGAAGGGCTGACTTAATTTAAATTATGACTAAAGCTAACTAATATTATTTACTTAAGTAGTTTCGCACATTCTCAATCACGAGATCCCTAATTAGCATATAATTATATGACTTTTAGTAACTAGTTACTACATGGGTAACTCCAATAAGTGGAAAGTCCAATTTCTTCATTGATTTGTCACGTTTTAAATAAGTCTATATGTAGATAAACTACGTCAATATTGACTACCAGTTATATAGCTATTGCCCTCCTGGTCCTATCAGTCCTGAGCACCGAATCTTTTGAAAAGCAAAAAGTTGTAATAAACAACATGTCGTAAATAACAAATGTCGCAGAATTAACCAAGAAACTAGGCACATGAGATGGGGCTTTAAGTAATTCCAAGTTTGTTTAACAGACAGAAACAGTGCATGAAAAAAGAAATAATTGAAATTCACACCTGCCACGATAATGGAGTTTGGTTTTCACCTCTTTGTACTAAAAGCTTTGTGAATTTATATAATATTTATGTATGGTAACTATAGTAAGCCTGTTTATAAATATATATATTATATTTATGTATATATATTATATTATATTATGTGTATAGTATGATATACGTATATGTACCTGTTGTTTAAGTTTATATAATATCTTGTTAAACATTAGTTAATTCTGTATTTATTTTAATCTTATTGTATTTAAATCGGAAAAGTTTTCGTTTGTTAACATGTACCTACACAGTTTTATCTTATATACTTCACTATTCTCACATTCTGGGGCATCTGGAAGAAATCTCTTCAAGAGATAAGTTGTCCTTGTGCATGTCCTTTCAATGTTTATGTTTTATTTTTAAGTTACTGGTACAGAATGTATAAATAAAATTTAAAAGTTTGTTTTTACCGGAAGATCGCGAAGAGGAAGGACTTGTCTGTTACTTCTCGGACTGTTCCACTGCCTAGTTCCCTATCTAAATAGATAATATTGTTTCCATTACAGAATTAGCTTTCAAAGCACATGTTACTTGGTTTTATAACTACCTATACTGTCCATTATCATCGCAATAAACTTGAAACAAGAATGATGATAGATCGTTGAACGGAGACCCATTATAAAATGCCATTGCTCCTGAGAAAGAAATGTAACGATGTGGGCGTACAGTATGTACATTGATAAAGTACTTTTGCTTCCAATATCCGAGAACATTATTAATGGGATAGAAGTCTGTCATAAAGAGAGGATACTGTTAACAAAGTTTTTATACTTATAGTTTGTTGCTTCTTGTGAGCAAGTAATCTATAATATGCCACAGCCTTAACAAAAGAAAAAATCTAACACCTTCATACAAAAGTCAGATACTCAGTAATGGATGTTTAAATAATAAAGAATTTAAGAAATTACCTACCTGTACTCAATTTATACTTCTGCATAAGAGATCAAGACCGCGAAGCTGCCGCGAAGGGAATATTTCTATATACTTAAATATATATTTAAATTACTTAATGGAAGAGAAAACTCTAGGAATCAAGTTCGCCATTGTATGTTATGAAGGCAGAGTTAAGTCTACGCTGACGCGCTATCAGAAAGGCTAATATCTTTTAAGAATAACTTTTTTAAATTTACTTACTTAATACTTACTTACTTAATTAATTTACTTACTTAATTTTAATATTGTTTACTCTCGTTTCAGAATTAGTCCATAGTAATATTATAAATTGCGTAAGTGTATTTGTTTGCCTGTCTGCTACGCTTTAACGACACATCTTTTCAACCGATTTTGATGAAATCTGGTATTGTGGTAGTAACACCTCGGGGAAGGGCCCGAAGGACATAGGCTACTTTTTATCTCAAAAAGTCAAAAAACTTATCCACGCGGACGAAATCGCGGGTGTCATCTAATTTTACTTAAAATGCTTATTTTAGGGACGTCAAGGCACGTCATATAAATCAGACATTTAAAATAATACTGCTTGAGCGATGGTAGTGTGGCACCTGCTTGCAACTGGCGAATGCTGCCAGTTGCCAGTTGGAGCGCGCTTACCTAGAAAATGCATAGGTATGCCTATTCACTCACATTTTGAAGGTATTATAAATGAATTATTTAAAAAAAAATAGTGTTGAAAATAGAATGGAAAAAAATATCGTAGTACACTAAGGTGACTCAAATAGCTATCTGCGATGATCGCTATTATTAAGACCAGATATTTAGAGAAGACACTATAGGAAATTATTTTTATACCTACCCAGCACGCATTCCAATATCCAAACCACATTAATATAAATGATTTTTCAATATTATTATTATTATATCTATCAATATCTTAGTAGGTAAGTACTTCAAATATCAAATCAAATATAAATATTATAAATGCCAAAGTTTAGATGTATGGATGTATGTTTGTTACTCAATCACGCCCCAACGGCTGAACGGATCTGGCTGAAATTTGGCACAGAGATAGATTATAGTCTGGAATAGCACATAGGCTACTTTCTATCCCGGAAAATTAAAGAGTACCCGCGGGAACCGAAAAACCTCAATTCCGCGGACGAAGTCGCGGGCATTCGCTAGTGTATATATTATATATATTATTTTGACATTCAAGCGAAACACGGACACGGAACAATTTGTAAAACGTAATCAAGCAAGAAAATTAGTTATCAAGGAACTGTCGTTTAATTTTTTGATTAGAGTCTAATCAAATTTTTAACTGTATAGCTGTTATCAAGGTCCTCATATTAAAAATATCAACGGCTCACTAACTATTACATGAACCGGATCGAGTTTACGTTAAACTTAACGGGTTGCAATCGGGTAGCGCTAATAATTATTAATATATTTACTTGCCCAAATAGAATGTACGCTGTGCGATCGACCAATGTCTGATTTTAATAGACAAGCAGTATTAAATTAAAAATAATAAATGCCAATGTACCTATTGACCGGTGCCACCTGCATCCTTTAATTGGCGGAATTTGTGGTATTTCTTATCATCATACTAATATTATAAATGCGAAAGTGTGTTTGTTTGTTGGTTTATTGGTTTGTCCTTCAATCACGCCGCAACGGAGCAACGGATCGACGTAATTTCTGGCATGGGTATAGTTGAGGACCTGGAGAGTGACATAGGCTACTTTTTTTCCGGGAAAATTAAGGAGATCCCGCGGGAATCAAAAAAACTTGAACAACGCGGACGAAGTCGCGGGCATCAGCTAGTTAGCGAATAAGTGTTAGCATATCAAAGGTGATTGCGATCATTAGTTACACTGTAGCAATCATTTTACCATAACAGAGCGGGTCCGCGGGAAGTAAAAATTTTGTAGAATCGGCCATTATGCATAATATTTAAACATCATTATAGGGCTTGTTTAAAAATGTACCTACTTGTATAAGCATATTAAATAATTCAGTCATTAATTCAGTCGTAGTGTTTTGATAGTAGCCTGTATTTATAAATTAAAAGCTTTAAAATTAAAAGCTTTGTGGACGACGAATGTAGAGACATTCGTCGTCCACAAAGCATGCGTTGCGAAATGCCAACTTATGCCAACGAACTTATTAATGCTTCCTCTCTAGGTCGTTAAACGTTAAGTGAGAGAATAACTGGTTTTACTGGTAATTTAAGAATAATATTTAATTGTAAGTAATATATTGTAATATATGTTCAATCCCCGGCAGAGTCAATTTGGGAATTTATAATTTCTGAATTTTCCCTGGTCTGGTCTGGTGGGAGGCTTCGGCCGTGGCTAGTTACCACCCTACCGGCAAAGACGTGCCGCCAAGCGATTTAGCGTTCCGGTAGAAACCGAAGGGGTATGGGTTTAATATAACTGCCATGCCCCTAACAGGTTAGCCCGCTACCATCTTAGACTGCATCATCACTTACCATGAGGTGAGATCGCAGTCAAGGGCTAGCTTGTTGTTGATAAAAAAAATATATATAAAACTACAATACGCGTTAGGTATGTTAAAGTATATTAGATATTTATTAGGTATAAGTAGTTTACGTATATTTTATACTAAAATATTACTTACTTAAATACTTAGTTACTTAATAAAACTATTAACTGGTTATGCCTATCATTTACTTACTGCCAACATACAAAAATACCATTGTTTGTAGTTACTTGGAGAATACTGAAGATAATCTGGAACAGCGTCACACAGAAGTCAGAAAAAAAAAGAGGAAAACTAGCTTTCTTTCGAAAATTACAGAGATAACCCCAATTCTAATTTCCAAGACTAGGTTTGGAAAGAATAATTTCAAGCAAGAGATTTGCAGATCGCAAGACACATGTAGTTGGACGATATAATGGGATGGACAGGGCTTAAACCTTATTAGTGCAAGTTAAATGATTCACTGCACTAATAAGATCGTGTTTAGATATAACAGAGAAGCTTTTCGCGTGACGACCGCCAAAGCTGGTCCGATCCTACGGCCCTACGAATATAATAACTATTACTGTACCTATAACTAGTTAATATTACAAGTTACAACTAAGATAAGTAAAGTAGCCTACTAGAGTTACAAAGGCCTTGATATACGAGAATATGAAAGCGGTTCTACATGGATGGCTCTGTCTCGGTTGACTTTATGAACACTATAATAAGTTAAGTGGTAACTAACTATCAACTCAATAATTGTGTAAGCTAAATCCATACTAAGCAATATTATAAATGCGAGTGTGTTAATCTGTATGTAGGGCTTCCAATACCGGGATCCCGGACTTTTTTCGTCCGTTTTCAATACCGGTATTGGTAACACTATAAATAAAATAGTGACAATTGCATATATTTCTTGGTACATGCCACTGTTTTTATTCGGCTAAGTTTAAAACTTGTATCTAAAGCACATTAGCTCAATAAGAGCACCTTTATTGCTTAAGGCGAGTCACCTGCAAGATTTTAGGAGGTGAGGTGTGGGGTGCCGCCCGCGCGTCTCGCGGTACGTTTCTCGTAGAGACTGGCGGGGAAGTGTGTATCGGATATTTTTTGTAAGACCGTTATTTAATAGTAAATACCGAAAACATTTGATCTAGCAAACCAGTTTTCACCGCTGAGCTGAGGTGACTCGCCTTAAAACCAGTGAAGAAATGTCATTTTTGATCACTCAGAGGGAAAAAAATAGTGTTTGAATTTAGAATCCTGTGGCTTGGCATTTCTATTTAATTGACTCACGAAACGTTCAGAAATCTGTTTTTTATCCAATGCAATATTTTATTATATTTTCTATTACAAAATAACTATTGAATTTTTAATTCATTTGTGTTTTAACTAAACTAGGTATTATACGAGTAAAAAAATGTCATTTCTTCATTGAATTTAAGCAGAAAAGTGCTCTTTTGGAGTTTAAAAAATATTTTTTATGGAAAAACTGTTTTTTATGGTGCAGTTTCCTTCAGAAAACACAAGTTTTAAGTTAAAAACATTCCAATTTTAAGTTTTTCCCAATTGAAAAAAATCTTTCCGGTATTGAAAAAAACCGGTAGGTAATTCGAAAGCCCTAAATCTGTATCTATTCATCAGTCTGCTACGTTTGCAGTTTCGCACAGCCCCTCTTTTCTACAGATTTTGACGGGTAACTAGAGATAAGTTGCATCATGGGAAAGTCATCATCATCATAATTCACACTCTCTAAAGTAAGTACTTACCTAATTAAACAATATATTACACTATATAAAACGAAGTCGGGTTTGTTCGAACACTTATTAACTCAATGGCTGGACCGATTTTCATGGTTTTTGATTTGTTGTATTTGTCTCCGTCTCGAATAGCAGAATAAATATTAAAAACATTGGAAAATTGTCGAAAAAATAAAATAAAAGAAAAACATCTTCCCTTGATTTTCCCGTACAAAAAACTACGCGGACAAAGTCGCGGACATCAGCTAGTAATAAATAATTTTCACAAATTTTATTAAATAATCTTCCAATGGTTACGGGTAGAGAAATATTGGTAGGTACTTACCTGACATAAAATCATTTCCCTATAGAAATTACAAGTAGCTAAGTAATTTATCTGAGTATCTCGACTTCTTACACGTTACTGCGCTCTTAAATAAGCTAAAAATAGTCCGTCGTAGCACTAACCTGGCGGTTATTTTAGACGACAAAATGAATAAACTAATGGAGAATGCACGGTAAAGAAAATACCCTGAATTATCTGTAACTTTAGAAGCTTATTTTACCTTTCGAGACATACTTACTATAAGTACAACTGTAGTTACTGCAAGATCTGATAAAAAATAATGATGAAGCAATACAACTTTTAATTTAGTCAAAGTCCGAACGAAATTAATACTTAGAAGATGCAGGGTTATTACCTGCCTCAAAGGCACATTGTGAATAGTCATACAGCATTGCAGCTATACGGCGCGCTGCATAATGCAACAATGCAACCAATTCCATTGTTGGCTCTACGCGGGTAAATACCTGGTTACTTAAGAATTCTGAATATAGTAGTTACAAGACATGGAAATATAAAGAGACGAAATCATATACGAGCCGGAGGGGCTAGCTGTACCTACCTATATGAGCAAGCGATACCAAGCCATGTGGAAATTCAAAGGATATGTACTAAGCGTAAATACAAAGACGTGTAACCGCTGATGGCGAGGACGATTACTTACGATACTAAAGCGCAAAACACACAGTGAAAGGGCGCGGGTCGGGCCCCATTTTAAACTAGCTAGCTATTGACCTGATTCAAGTTATTGTAAATTTATCTTTAATTTTTATTCCAGCAAATAGTTAACTATTTATTATGGGAAGGCCGAAGTAAGTTATATCAATAATAATTTAAGTAATTGTAAGTAACTACCCGCCTACCTCGAAAATCATATCGTTTATCTTCCATTCACAATATGGAGAAATCTATAGTTAGTAAGTTACCTGAACACAATCATATTTTAACAACGACAACCACCAGTCCCTTTAACAAAAGCGCTTTTAATAGTAAGCCAATTTATCTCTTTTTAAATTATCGACATCCGCATTCATTGTCCGATAATCGTATCGGTTCGATTAGCGAAAGATGATGATTTATATTTTTTATTGTTTTGTAACACAACAGAAATTGTAATAGTTGTTACTAATAAAACTTAGTCGTCAATAGTAAAATTTTTGCCAAACGATTTTTTTAGCGTGCAGTCAACTTTTCAGCTAAGTATAATGCTAATCATAACTAGGTTAATCTTATCATTCTTTAGTTACTGTTTAATTACGGTTTACTAGATCTTAAGACAGGCATCAGAGACTAATAACTCCCAAGGGCCTACGTTCATTAGTCAACACAGCACTCACTACTGACTTACAATGGTGAAAGCTGAGGGTGAAAGGTGCTCGCTTCAAGAGTGAAGATTGAACTACATCGTATTTTACCGTCGGGCCCTTTAGGTACCTGGCTTACTATCTAAACTATACCTAATCAATAGTGAATCTATTTTGATTTACATCTGTTTTAAAAATTATAAATTGGTTCTCGATTTCGAATCTCTTTGTTATTCGAGTCTCTTTACTTAAGACGAATTCTCCCGGCGGTTTCTCAATACAAAAAGATTTGTCTGTTTCCTCCGTGGATAATTACAATAGAGAAAATATGTTTGCACCATAAAATCCATATGTGTCCGTGCCATGCTCCTATGTTTTGCTTTTTTCGATAAATTCATAATTTTAAGAACAAGGAACCTTCAAAAGTTGCAAAAAATGGCTCACTTTTCGCGCCATCATAAGACATCCCGCAAATAAATTTGACAGATAATATAATTTAAAAAAAAAACATACCGGCATAGCCTGAGTCTTGCTTAAATTTATCTTGAAAAAAATTAAAATCGCTTCTGTTTTGGAGGAAACAGAAAAATGAATCGAGAGTAAGAATTCGACTGTTTTTTATAGGTACCTAATATGGTCCAAGCTGCAGTTGTCCCTATCGGGTGATAAGGAATTATTTCAAGGAGCAGCGCGACGGCAATATAATTGTTCAATACTTATTCTCAAAGTTTCCCGTTCATGCCATATCCTCTTAAGTCAACGATGTTCCTAGGCGGAGAGGAAATTGGCAGATACCATCACATTTTACGTATTTTTTAACTATAAAAAATTATAATATACCTATTGAATGGAGTATTTCAAATTAGTCATAATAATTGATTTTCTCATTAATCATTTATTTATTTTATTTTAAATTACTTATGTAAGTAAATATTTGATTAAAATCCACAAAAATGTCCTCCGAAGCTGCAGCAGGTACTAGTTAGTTATTGACAGTTTCTACATAACTAACTAAACGGTAACGGGATGTGAAGCATCCATAGACGTCGCGGTGTCGATATTATTTGCATAGTTCCCATGGATTTCCGGAAACTAGGTAACTAACTGCCTTCTAGAAAGTTAAATTAATTATAATAATTATTACCATAATATGCATATTATAATTTTATACATAGAGCATCCAGTACCTACATGGCGACGTGAGAACGTGCGACGCGTGGGAGTAAAATCAATGCACTGTTGTGACGCACACTTCCAAGACCATCCAAGACCTAACTAACTAGGTATTTAGAGGAGGAAATCACGCGAAACGTTATGAAAAGGAAAGTTCTGTTTGTTCTTCGGGATGACTGTTATTATGATGTTGGTTAGAATAGCAATTTACACTTTCGAAATCTAACAAAGTAGTTATGAATTTTCTTGACCCATTTGGATTTCTGGTGGAAAATACAAATCCACCAAAAATCCACAGAAAAATCCACGAGGCAATTACTAGTAGAAGCTCAACTTAAGTAAGTAAGTAACTACTTACTTAACTACCAAAAAAATTACCACCACCACCACTACAGCCTATTAACGTTCCACTGCTGGGCACAGGCCTCCACTCTCATAGTTATAGAGAGAGGGAATTAGAGCTTAGACCCACCACGCTGCTCCAATGCGGGTTATTATCATGTTAGTGATAATCACGGGGGTGAAACACCGCCAACTTCCAACTCCGGGCTGAGAACTGAGACTGAGAATTTCTGAATTGAAAAAACCCCAATACCAATTTTTTGCCCGACCGGGAACCCGACCGGGAATCGAACCCAGGACCTCGTGATCCGCAGTCGACTATGCTAACCGCTAGACCAACGAGGCAGTTTACAGGCAGTAAGAAAATTACGCATTACGCAAAACCTCATTAAAAGAAATGGTGTGTCCTTCGGAATGACTATGTGATTTTGGTTAGATAAGCATATTGGCATGAACACCGGAGTATCCTCAGGAGACGTTGACTCGACAATGGTTTTACCATCGTGCATGCATCGTGCGTGTGGAGTATTTTCGCTAACTATGATTTTTCCTGACCCTTATATCTTTCCACCAAAAATGCCATAGCTGATTACGCTGTAACGAGCAGGGACTGAAAAACAGATTCATAAAGGTTACAGAATGAAAGTGTAACAGAATCGAATCTGTAACCCTTTTGAATGTGTTTTTAACTCTGTTAACCCGAAATACTTATATTTCTGTAACAGAAACGAATCTGTAACAGAAATGAAAGTGTTTTAATGTGTAACCGAAATAACGACGTTGCCAAATTTACTGTCGACGCGTATTCAAATTTGAACCTAAGGTCTAGCACCGTTGGTTGCAATTGTTTTAAGAAAAACATGGCCATGTTGTGTCAGTACGTGTGAAGTCCGATGAAGTGAGATGAACGCGTCGTCACACCGTGCAGTTTGTTAGGGCATGTACCTATTAGGGTTACAGATAAAAACATTTATTAACAGAAATAAACGGTTACAGATTGATTGGGTTACAGTATCGTTTCTGTTTCCGTTATAAGTGTTTCTGTTTTATAACAGTTTCAAAAATCAGTGTTTAAACCCCTTATTTCGGTTACTGTTTCAGTCCTTAGTAACGAGGAGCTCCTTACACCGGCCAACGTTCTCTTCGTAGACATTAAGGAGTAAGTAAGTAGACGATTCATATTGTGGAACCGACAGCTACGGCAGTCTCCCTCGGATTTTCAATATACCTATCACACCACACATACAGATCTCTTTCAAATTCAATTCATACCTTTTCCTTAGTAGTTAACATTTCAGTACCTAATTTATCAAAACGTTGTTCGCAACAAGGCCGATATCGTAGTTCTAAAAACGTGTTAAGTAAATACATATAATAGTTTCTTATGTGACGAAAATGTGTGACGACTTTGGTATAAATTGCGGGAATATTTCCTTTTGTTTTAGTTTACGATGTAGTTACCTTATCATACCTAAGCCGAATAGGTGTAAATCAGATTATAACAAGCAGATTATCGAAAATTAAGTAGGTAGGTACCTAAGTGCAAATATAATATTACTAGATGATTCCCGCGACTTCGTCCGCGTAGATTAAGATTTTTGATTCCCGTGGGAATTCTTTAATTTTCCGGGATAAAAAGTAGCCTATGTCACTCTCCGGGATACCATCTACCCCTGTACCAAATTTCAGCAAAATCGGTGGAAAAGATGAGCCAGGAAAGCGTAGCAGACAGACAGACAGACGGACAGACAGACAGACAGACAGAAACACTTTCGCATTTATAATATTAGTATGGATTTTATCAAAAACATTACATCAGCTTTTCTTGACGACCTCCGTGGCGCAGTGAGTAGCGCTGTTGCCTTAACGTGCGGAGGTCCTGGGTTCCATCCCCGGCAGGTTCAATTTGGGAATTTATAATTTCTGAACTTTCCTTGGTCTGGCCTGGTGGAAGGCTTCGGCCGTGGCTAGTTACCACCCTACCGGCAAAGACGTGCCGCCAAGCGATTTAGCGTTCCGGTACGATGCCGTGTAGAAACCGTAGGGGTATGGGTTTAATATAACTGCCATGCCCCTAACAGGTTAGCCCGCTACCATCTTAGACTGCATCATCAGTTACCATCAGGTAAGATCGCAGTCAAGGGCTAGCTTGTAGTGGATTAAAAAAAAAAAGCTGTTGTCATAATCAATTATGAAACAAGAATATTGTGACCTTTTGACACCGCTGACGTGTTCCGGAAAACCCAAGCGACGACGATCGATTTCCATTGAACTTGAATAGGCACCTTATAGGGTTTACCGTTTATTATAGACCTAGGGTGGGACTGAAACAGTACTGGAATATGTCTTAAGTACCGAGTGCTAATTTTATCAATATAACTAGAGATAATCTGGCTACGTAGCTGTTAGAAAAGGGAATTAGGCTGAAACATTGCATAGACATAAAGCCTTAAAATATTAATAGGATAACGTCCTTCAGTACGTTAACCGTAATATAACTTAATTTTATTTGGAAAGGTAGGTAGATAGGCACCTGGCACCTGTGATTTTAGATTTTTTTACTTCCTTAGTAAGTAGTAAGTACCTACCTACCAATACGAATTCATAGGTGTAGGTTGGTTTTTGTAACGAATTATCTCCTGTGAAAAGGGCCGAACTACTTACTTAACTACTTCTCAGGTAAGTACCTTTTACTGATTTTCGATCCTGACTTCTGCAGTGTTTACAATCGAGCACCCTCAGTTTTAAGGTCCTTGCCCTCAGAAAAGGTACTAGGTACCTACCTGCCTAAGACCTATGGAGTTCGCGTTGTCGAATGACTAACTTTACGTGTACCTACCTACCTACCTACCCGACTATCCACTGATGAACATTTAATAAATTACTATAAAAACAGACAAGAGTACGTAAGTAGGTAGATGGTAGCACTATAACAGGTAAGAAAAAATAGCTACCTATTCAAGGTCTTATTTATTTAGAAATAAGATGTTTTATTCGTTATTATGTATTGTGTCTTATTACTTAGGTATATCCCCTTCCCCTTAATGGGTAGTACTACCTAGGTAACTAATAGGTAGTTAAAGGTTTTAACATTTTGTAAGGAAGGTAGGTAGGTACCTTTAATCAAAGTTAGGTACCTAGTAACCTAGTATGTATTCGGTAGGCCATACCTACCTACTACTTGTAATTCGCACTTTGCTAATCTGTCGTTAATGTGTACCTAATTGTTGCGCAGAAATTAGGCAGGGGGGAAGGGGATAAACCTAATAAGACACAATAAATTTTAATTTAACCTTAAATCGTTCACATGTTCGTAAATAGGTAACTAGGTAGTTCATAGTTAGGTACCTACTTGAATATTTTCAGGATTTCCAGTTTTAACCTTAGAATAACGTTATTCTAAGGTTACCTATTTACGAACATGTGAACGATTTAAGGTTAAATTAAAATTTATTTACATATGGTAGGTAGCTAGTACTTAACTAGGTATGTACCTACTTACCAATATATTTGCGCTATTTTTTTAAATGAAAATGTTTTGTGAGTGAAATACCTATATTAGCACTATTAGTTATAATACTATTTAGTTAGTACTTAGTATACATAGCCTGTCTACTCTAGTCTCATTATCAGCACTTATTATCACTAGAAAGCGAAAACTTCGCGAGGTCGCATTCGTAATTGAATAAAATACCTATACCTACCCAGGTACAAAAAGGCCATAGTTGAGACACGCGCTTTTTCAATAAAACGGTTTTATCTGTTCCGAGTACATACCTACTACATTAAAAATTGTCGTCATTATCATCACAATAATGATAAGTAACGAACGCGACTAATGGGTCTACGTACGCGGAATGAGGAATCTAGGACCTCCGTTAGTATAGGGATAGACTCTATGAAGCAAAGTTAAGCCAAGTTTAAACGGGCATCTTGCTAACCTGCTATTCTTAAAACTGCTCGATCTGCCGGGTCCAGCTGTAGAATGGACAAAGGCTTGTCCTTCGCCCATTCTTTCAAGCTGAAATCGTTCTCGAATTCCATGTTTTTGTCATCCAAAACACGCAACTTCACCCGAACTCTCGCACATAATTGAATGAATCCAACGGTACAACACTAGGGTTGAATAATGCACATTATAAAAACTGGAGAGACAACGTTACACACAAATAAAAAGTAAACAAAACGTTACGCTCATTGTAAAATGAAAATCGATAAACGCTGTACAAAATTCAGTAAAGATACGGCGTAGCGTATCTCGAAATTGTCAACTCTGTATATTCACTATAATCACTTTACCTGAACACAAAAACTTAATTAATGTTTAAAATTTACTAATAAAATCGTCGAAATCCGAAAGGACGGAACAATTAAATGTTTATAGGTTATTATTTATCATCGAACGTCATACACCGAGCCGGCGGGCAGACATGATGCGACTGTTTAATTCTCAATGACACCGATTCACTGAAATGTCGCTACTATCGCTCAGCTGTTTCCGCGCACGCTCACGCTGTATATTAAGCGGGAAAATAAGAAAGTCGTGATCTACCATAGTCGCAATACATTTGAAATGCTCTTTAATTAAGGCAGTTATTTCTTATCTTTCGAATAACTGCTGCCATCTCTACAAAAACGTATGCATTACGTACCTAATCGAAATCTCACAGGTGTCTGTATGACCATACCGATTTACAGTAACTACCCAAGTAATAAATATAGTATAACTAGTACTTATTACTTAATCTGTGGTAATAAACTCAGCGACCTGCGACAGTGCTCAAACATAGACTGTAGGCTGTAGCGCTATTGTGTAAAACCTGCATCAATCACTGTTACAATCCCAATTTTTGTTATTGGCTGAATTCATGGTATTCTTTTTGCGACAGTGAATTTTGATCAATAGCCATTCAATAGCAGAAGAGTGTTATGGGGTTATCCAATCAGAGGTGTTTGTTGTATGGTACCTACAATGTAGCAATATTTTTTATGTAATAAGGTCCCTGGTTTGTTACAATATTTATCTGTCACAAACTGGGAAAACATAAAGGGGCTAATTCTATGCTGTACGCATCCTTTAAACTTAACTAAATGGATTGGATCGGATTATATACCTGTTAATTATTCAGTATAGTTTTAGAGATATTTGAATGTAACAGAATCTTACAAGTGTACAACAATATATTTCAACAAAATTTAGGTAATCAAATTTTTTTAACGGGTACCATACAACTCATCCAATATCTTATAGTATTTTTCATGTTGATGCAAATAATATAGGAAAATAGAAGAACAATTACTTTACGCCTGTGCATGGACTTTAAGTGCTTTTAATAACATTTAATTTTATTATTAAAAAATAAAAAATCTGTGAAAACAAGATTTAGATCAAGAAATAATTGCGATACTCGCACATTTGATGCACATTTGATGATGATTTGACGACTTTAGCCGCAACAAAAGAGCCGCAATAAACTCCTACTAAAAAAGAAACATTTTTATTAATTACCACCCTGTAACCATGGTAACGTCAATGATGCATCCAAGGAGCATCAGCCACCGAGTACTTGGTACTTTGGCAATTTGACATCAGCCTTCAATTTGACAATTTCAATTTGTAAGTTGTAACTTTTCAGCAGACCGTTTTGTTGTTTACATTTTTGATCACATGGTGATAGAAAATTTTAAACTTGTGCTGTAAAATAAAATATATTACTAAATAACCTACTTAGTATCCTATGTTTTAAAAAACCACACTTCTGACTATGATTAAGAAGTACATAAAATAACTGTGCAATACTAATTAATAATTTACATGCAATGTAACTTCATTGCTGTGCCCTAGTGTCCCAAATTCATTTTGTTTTATCAATAATTTTATTATTGTACCTACACTAGTGACCTATATTCATATTGGAGATTCCTTTGTTGCCTCATATGCATGGCTTTCGTATCTTGTATCTTTATTCGATAAAAAAGTCTTGTTCGTGAACAAGTGCATTGAAGTAAATAAGCAAAAATAATGTTTGCGACTTTTTTAATTTTTAATGGAAGTTGACTATGTATCCTAGTCTGGGAAAGACTTCGTTTACGGTGTGTATTTGTAGTTAAATTTTGTAGCTGTTTAACTCATGAACAAAACTACATATAGGGCGGGCGGGATATAGTGGGGGATACACACTGTACCACATAATATATTTTACCTATTGTTGCTGATTATAGGAAGTTAAACTTATAGTTCCTTCATTATAACCGACTGAAAACTATCATGGAATTCACTGCTCATATTTTCATGTATAAAGCACAACAGACCACTAAGTGACCCAGAAACCTGAGACTTTTTATTTTTATTCTACTACAAGTTAACCCTAGACTGCCATCTTATGGTGGTAAGATAAGGTGATGATGCATATTAAGATAATGAAGGAACTAGTAGTTTAATAGTAATTAGAAACTAGCCATGGCCAAAGGCTCCCATCAGAGAAGATAAAAAATCCCTCACATTCTGCCTTTATGCTTTAAAATAATTTTCATTATGACTCATTTGTGTTTCACAGCCTACCTACAGTGGAGTCAATAAGAAAAACACACCAAAGTTAAGCTCCCAGAAGTTAACGTTCACTGGAAATTTCACCCCATGTCACCGCCTATTTGATATAAACTCTCCAGAGGGAAGAGATTCCACGCGACAAGACATTCTCAACACTGTGATGCAGAGAACAGAGTCTATAATGCTGGAGCAAAATGAGAATGATTTTAATCCCACATATGAAGATCCTAGGGATGTTGGTAATAAAATCTTTAAAAAAAATGCAAGATAGATGTTCACTTTTTGAAAATTATGTCTAAATTGAGGCTTACTTGCCTAGAAGGTGTCCATTCATACTAACTTTGAAGGTAAAAGTGATGGAAACATATTCAACACACTACCAAAAAAACCAGCACTCAACCTTCACTCAACTTAGCTTTCATCAACTAGATAAATAAAAGAATTTATTTATTTAATCGTATGGCGTTTGGTACTTAATAAGCGTTTATATAAAAAGAACGCTTATTTCGCCTGCAAGTTCGTCGCTCGTTTAGCACCACCCAGGGGACACGTGCAGGGAGGTAGAAGGTAGCTCCTGCGGACGTGAGCGACGGGGCATCCCCCATAAATAAAAGAAAGTGTGTTGGATTGAAATGTTTTGGTTCACACGGGAACTCTATAATTTTCCGGGATAAAAAGTAACCTATGTGCTATTTCAGACTATAATCTATCTCTGTGCCAAATTTCATTCAGATCTGTTCAGACGTTCTGGAGTGATCGAGTAACAAACATCCCTCCAAACTTTTGGATGTACCTATAATAAGTATAGAGGATAAAAGTATGGATACTGTAAGATTTATTATTTGCTCCAATATCTACAAAAGAATAAGATTAAAAATTAATAATATTTTTAGTTAGTAAACCTGCCAAACCTCCAAGAAAGAGAAACGTTCAGGGCATTGCAGTGGTTTCCCCGAGAGGCAGCAAAGAAGGAAGGTCTTTACTAAGAGAGCAAAAACGTAAGCTTACTAAGAAATATGAGAGCTTGGTCACTGCTCTAATGGATAGATGTGAGGAGAATGTTATTCTGGTAAGTATGTACTAATGGAAATGGATAGCTTTGAGCAATTTAATGGTGTTAAACTCATGAGGATTAAAAGAACTAGTTGTGAATACAAAGATGATATAATCTGCAATTTGGCACATGAAACTTGTTGAATACCAATGTTCAATGGCAACCCACACAACCACAAATTTTATATGATATCACAAAATACTTAATAGTATCTCTCCTATTAATATGCCCAAAGGGTAGGTTGCATTGCAGGTGAAATCTTTTTTTGAAATCATCAGAGAACAGGGGGTGTTCTCTTATGATAGTTTAAGTCCATATTGTTTTAATATTGTTGAAGTTTGTGGTTTTTAATTATAATAATTACTAGACGATGCCCGCGACTTCGTCAGCGTGGATTATGGTTTTTTTGGTTCCCGCGGGAACTCTTTAATTTTCCGATTTAAAAAGTAGCCTATGTCCTTCCCCAGGATACAAACTATCCCTATACCAAATTTCATCAAAATCGGTTGAACAGATGGAAAGCGTAGCAGACAGACAGAAACACTTTCGCATTTATAATATTATATAATATAATTATAATATGGATAATAATGGATTTCTGGGTCGTCAAGGTATGTGCCCTGTAAAACTGTCATTTTGAAACAATACTGCTTAAAGCTTCGGTTTATGGTAGTAACCCCCCCAGTGCCAATGCACAAAGATTATAGCAGGAATCTTAACCTTTATAACATTATGATTGAACTAGTATTTGTTAATCATTAATGTTATAAAAATTACCATAGTATTCAAATCTGATTACATGCCTTCAAAATTTATAATTCGTGTCTAAATGGATCTATTTTAATTCTAGATATCTGAAAAAGAATCTCAAATAACTAAACTACGTGAAAAACTTAAATCTGTGTTAGAGTATAATAGATTGTTTGCCAATGAGAATGATCGACTTAAAGGCGAATATACCACATTAGCAAACTACGTGGAAGAGTGTAAGACAGTAATAAGAGAGGAAAGGGAGAGAAATGGAGACTGGGAGAAGAAATACAAGAAGTTAGAGGAAAAAGTAAAGCATTACGAGGTACCAGACAAAGGTAAGAGTTTAAAGCAGGATACACAATACACATTTCCTGGGTCTTACCTACCTTGTTATATTGTTGACTGGAAGACATGGGAAAGGTGTATTATGAATTCAGCTTTGTGAAATGTGAAATGCAATGTTGAATTCTAAAATTAATAAACCTTAAATAAAATTCAGATTTTAAGTTATTGCAGATACTCATATGTATTTGATCCATAGTTTTTTCCTTTTAATTATCCAAAATCGTATTAAACATGGTAGATACTGCAATAAGAATCTAGAGAAACCAGCGAGAAAATTATAAAAAGCTAGGCTAGCACTTAACAAAATGATTGCAAAGATCATGGGCGATCAGTTCTGCCCTTCTGCCGCAGCATCAACTAAAAATTCATTAAAAATTTTTTTTTTTTCTAGAACAATCTACAGCAATTCCTTTAGTAGAAGTCTGTATGAACTGCAGCAGTCGCCAAATCGTACTTAACCAGGCGAGAGAACAAAATTCAAGACTCCAGAGGGACATGCAGGCTATGAAAGATGTACTGTATAGGTTTGTATTATGTCTATATTATTTTAGAATGAGTTACGAGAGTTCAAGAGAGTGAGTTAGGTCACGTGAAAAACGCACCCTACGTTTTCGTCTTTTTTTATAATATGTATAGCGAGCAAACGAGCAGGCGGGTCACCTGATGCTGCAAATGTTCATGTTCATGTGTGAAACCGCCAATGCGTTGCTGGCTTTTAAGATATTTGTTTATCCGCCCTTTGAAGAGCCCCATATTATAATCACGAGGGAACACAGAAGATGGAAGCTGGTTCCACAATTTGCGGGTACGTGGCAGAAATGACCAGACCTGGAATAACGGTTGGTGGATGAGGACCAGGCATCAGGAAAATTGCTCTCCATACATGAATCCACACTAATATTATGAATGCACAAGTGTGTCTGTTGGGCTGTCTGTCCATCTTTTCATTCTATATACCAAGGAGGGTTATAGAATTTTTATCCCGGAAAATAAAGTTTAAAGAGTTCCCGCTTTAATGAAAAAAAAAAAGCTAAGTAGGTAATTCACGCGGGCATCGTCTAGTTTACCAAGTTATGTGGTTAATGGTCGTAATTACTAATTAGGTACATTCTTTAAATTGTAAAACAAAATTTTTACACTAAAAGATGTGTATACATAATGGTGCCATCATCAAAATAAATAGGAGTGGGGCGCGTCTACGTGGATTGATTTTATTGTATATGCGAGTCTTTACAAAGACATGCAGACCTAGCTAATATGAAACATCAAAATGTTTAGTGTTTGTAGCTCTACTAGGACTAATTTTAATCTACTTATTAGGTTTTTAATGCTCTTTTCAGACTGAACGTCCAACTATCTCGGTACCAAGAAAGGTTACGGAGTAGTGTCCATACAATGAACACTGATGAGAAAGACGTATTCAAACCATCTGAAAAGTATGATGGATTGGATTCCTTAATCACGGCTAGCATAGGACACAGACAAGGTAAAAATATATTTACGTTAATAGGTACTAAGGAAGAATTTTATATGCATCTAAGTCAAAATCAAAATCGCTAATTTCTAAACAGATGCTGGTAAGGAAGAAATCCATATTAAACCCACTTCGGATGAAGGAACACCCCGGTTTGAAAGAGTAGTAGACTTGACAGGACTACTGAGTGCTCAAGCTTTAGGTAAGAGTTATATTTTAAACTAGCTGATGCCCGCGACTTTGTCCGCGTGGATTGAGGCTTTTTGGTTCCCGCGGGAGCTCTTTAATTTTCCGGGATAAAAAGTAGTATATGTTTTATTCCAGACTATAATCTATCCCTGTGCCAAATTTCATCCAGATCGGTTCAGCCGTTCTGGCGTGAAAGAGTAACAAACATCCATACATCCATACTTACAAACTTTCGCGTTTATAATATTAGGATTCTTCACTTGACTTTTTAAAATAAAAATGTTTTATGTTTCGTAATATAATTTGAAAGTCTTGAATCTTTTCGGAGCTACGTTTGTGCGTTTTAAGCGATTCATTGTCACTTGTTTTAATTGTGAAGGAAAATTTTATCAGGAAACCTGCATGTACATTGTACATTTTCATCATATTATAATTTTTCGACTGCCTATCCGCACTATGACAAAATCAGACGAGCCTGGTGCTACTTGTGAGCTGGCATTGGGTTGACATAATCTATATTTAATATTATATATTATGCGAAAATTTGGATGGATGGATGGCTGGTTATTCAATCACGCCTGAACGGCAGAACGGATCTGGATGAAATTTGGCACAAAGATAGGCTACTGTTTATCTCGAAAATAGAGTTCCCGCGGGAACCAAAAAAACCTCAATCCACGCGGATGAAGTCGCGGGGATCAGCTAGTTAAGTCATAAATCATAACCTTTTGCCGTTACGATTTACTTTAAACCACTTAAATTTTTAGCACCATTATTTGATGCATTCCAAGAAAACCTGCAAGAAAAGGACAGCCTCATACGAGACTACGAAAAACAATTCGAAAACATAAACAAGAAATCAAAGGAAATCGTCACAGAAAACAAGACATTAGTCGAAAAAGTCAATGTATTAGAACAGGAGTTGCTGCAAGTGAGACAGAGCTATAAGAAAATTACAGTGGAGAAAGAGACAGGCGATATTGAAAAAGCTACGATTTTAGAAAGAGCAGAAAGAGCGGAGTCTAAGTTGAAGGAAGTGTATGAACTGTATGAAGGGAAAAGTAAGTTGTAATAGTAGATTATCTAACTATCATAGATATTTACAAGTAAATGTATGTGTGTAAAATAATTATAAATAAGCCGGCCACTCACAACAAAAAATCTGCTGTTAACAAGATATCTCGGCTGTCATTAGTTTTCATTAGACAATCAGGTAACAGGTTGTACACAATCTCTAAACTAAAATGACAGCATTAAATATTTATTGCTTACCCTTTCGTAATACTTCCTGCGGAAAGGGAGAGATTGCAAGAGTTGGCAATTTAGTTTAGAGATAGTGTTATACAGAATAGGGATGATGCCTATATCAAAAATAAATTATTTCTCTGATTATTAAATATAAGGTCTTCCAAACGACCTAAAATTCACATCCTCGGTTAGTTTTAAGTTTGATAACCATTTTAAAAAGATTAAAAGAAAAAAAAGATTAAAGAAAAAAATTGCGTTGAAATTTGATGACGTCACAACTGTGAATTTCATAGTCATAGTCATTTATTTATTAAATATAGGTACACTGTAGGTACACTTATTTTCGTCTAAAAATTACATAAGTACTTAAAAAGCATGATGGTGATAATGGGCGGTATCTTAAAACTAAAGCTACGAGGGTACAACTTCCATACTAGAAGTGCGTTTTTAAGTTTGAGAACGAGTTCTGAATTTTGATTGAGTTGTCATCTTCCCAATCGACCACAATGCCTAGCGCTGTTTGTTTTGTTTTTGTTCTTTTCTTTACAAGTTATAGTCCTTGACTGCGATCTCACCTGATGGTAGGTGATGATGCAGTGCACCACTTGAATATTTGATTGCTGCGAAATTTCCGGGTAAAGACTTGTAAATACTCTTTTATGAGGTCAATAAAAGACAGTTATTTCGATATCAGACAGTTCACTTTTATTACTGTACATAGATTCTGCTTATCTTTAGTGGCGGCGATGATGCGAGACTACGAAACGGTCCACCGGGAGTACTTCTCAGTGAAAACCGCTCTAGAAGCTTCCGCGGGCAAGATGGCGCATCTGGACGCGATGAGATCCAAGACTGTACCGGCTGACCTGCACGAGAGGAGACTCGATGATTGTAAACGGTATATCCGTACTAATTTTACTAGTGGTTCGCCCCGAGCCCCCGAACTGAGACCTCGCGGCGCCATCTATTGACATTATTGTGAATTTCTGTTAAAAATACTGAAACTCATTAAAAATTATATAATTTCATTTCCTTACGATATTTTTTTAATTTTAGTATTTGTTGTTCAAGTACAGGATATAATTCAAATAATTGATCAAGTTTTAGGCTCAGTCTTTCAGAAAATTTAGAGTTCTGAGGTCAACTTTGGAATCCACTTTGAAAGCCCCCCATTTCGTCAATTTTAGCGCTAAAATTTAAAAAAATATATTTTTGGGCTCTATTCCTAATTATCTTTAAAATGATATACCGCAACCCTATGTAACGCTATAAAAAATATTTTATACTTCTACCATACCTTTACTACTGTTTTAATCATACTTTTGCGGGTCTAAAGTCAGTCTTCATGCCCTAGGGCCGTAATCTAGTCGATCGATCGCCCAACTAGTTGACCAACCCCATACTGTAAATATGCACAACAGATTCTAGGCTCCAGCCAAACGATCGTACCATTTGACATAAAAGTTTTTAAACCAAGGAGTATGTGTACCTGCATAAACACTGGCAGCATGAAAAGCAAAATGACAAATGGACAAATGTGACTCTATCGAACGTGAACATTCACTTTTAATTTGTCTTTTCTTTTTATTATTTACTTGACCTATGTATCCTACTTACTATGATTTGCAATAAATATCTAACCGTTACAGTTTGTTTTACTGTTATGGTAGAAGTATAAAGTAGAGTATACACCACCGGGATAAAGCAGTTTTTTTCTTGGGCGCTTGAATCCCTCACTGCACTCAGGACTCAATCTTAATTCCCTCCCTTTGGTCGGGAATTAACTTATAACACCCTCGCTACGCTCGGGAGTTAAATTTGGAGTCCTTCGTTACGTTCAGGATTCAATGTAGCGCCCGTGACATAAAACAGTGCTTTATCCCCTTGGTGTATAATCTACTACTTATCACTTCGCATTCGCTTCTATGAGAGCCCCTCTGAAATAAAGATTTTTATAACTTTTTAAACCATATTCGGCTGGAGGTTTACATATTATATTTAAAGCTGAAGTAGTTACGTTCAGTAATTCAGAAGTTATAATGCTCTGACAGACGGACGGACGGACGGACGGACGGACCTACAAGTGCAAATTCACTCAAATAGACTCAGACACCTTTACTTCGCTAGGTCAATAAATGTGAAAGTGTGTCTGTCTGTCGGTCTGCTACGCTTTCACGACTCATCCATTGAACCGATTTTAATGATATTTGGTACAGAGGTAGGTTGTATCTCGGGGAAGGACATAGACTTTTTATGGCAAAATTAATGAGACCCGCGGGAATCGAAAAATCCTAATCCACGCGGACGAAGTCGCGGGAATCATCTAGTACTATATATGTCTGAAATGAAATTATTTAATTCACGAAGGACAACTTGTAGCACTAATTTTATATCTGACTCTTCACTCTACCACCCTTATGACGGCCTCCCTAGTGCAGTGGTGAGCGCTGTGGGTGTGGATAAATGGGAGGTCGGGGATTCGATCCCGGCAGGGTCATGTCGGTAATTTATAATTTCTGAATTTTCTCTGGTCTGGCCTAGTGGGAGGCTTCGGCCGTGGCTAGTTACCACCCTAACGGCAAAGACGTGCCGCCAAGTGATTCAGGTGATTCAGTGTTCCGCTACGATGCTGTGTGTGCGTGTGTGTGTGTGTGTGTGTGTGTGAAGAATAAAATTATAGTACTTAACATAAAAAGTATTTAGAGCCAAATTATATCCATAATAAACTTTTAATTTTCTTCAGATTATTGGAGGAACTGAAACACCAGTACGGAATGGAGTCAGAACGAAGGAGCGATCAAATCAAGAAACTAGAAGAAGATTTGCATAAAACAGAAGAAAAATATAACAAAATTTGTCAAGAACATGAGGCTGTCAAAGAAGAATTGCGAGCCGCACTGAAGAATGTCAGGTGATTTCATAACTAAATTTACTTTTAGGCTTTTCTTCGAAGCTATTTTTATTGATCACTACTCGATGCCCGTGATGACGTCCGCGTGAAATAAGTTTTTTCAATTTCCACGGAAACTCCTTCATTTTCCGGGATAAAAGTAGCCTATGTCACTCTCTAGGTCCTCGACTATACCCATGCAAAATATCACGCCGATCCATCGCTCCCTTACCGCGTGAATGAAGGACAAACCAACAAACACACTTTCTCGTTTATAATATTAGTATGGTTGTTATTTTTGGCTGGACAAAACGCGGGGACCTGGGCTGGAAATCAAATAAAGCAGTTAACTCTCCCTCCCTGTAGTAGTTATATATGAAGAAAGACAAGAGTACCTGTAAGTAATTATTTTAGATAGCGTCCAATATTTTGAACACTTCTAGAACTAACCTGTTAGGAGTATGGCAGTTATATTAAAGCCATAACCCTATTCGGTTTCTACACAGTATCGTACTGGAATGCAGCACGTCTTTAACTAGCTACGACCGAAACCTCCCAGCCGACCAGGCCAAAGAAAATTCAGATATTATGAATTCCTAAATTAACCCTGCCGGAGATCGAACAGGGACACAATATGTAAGACACCAATAGGGCCTTAGAGATACAAATGTATTCTTTACTTGGTTAATTAACAAGCCGTGTGGTGAAGTCGAAACCTCGTAAGAACGTACTTTAGTTTTTCTATTAAAAAAAACTTGAGATCCCTCTCCAGCTTCCAACTTGAGATTCCAGCTTGTTATATTTTGCTTACGACGCGGTTCCTTTCCAACGGAGCTACGCTGAGTTTAACGCTTTTTTGTCACATATGGATTTTCACAGCGCAGGTCCACGCGTTTTATCCTACCAAAAAGAACTGTGTTATAAAACTTAACTTTTTAAAATGTAGGTTATACCGTAAAGCGGCGGTTGTGTTCCGCCATAGAGCACGCGCTGCCGCCGCTAGAGCAACTCGCGCTCGACGGAGTAAGAAGATCCAAAACACCGAGCCTTTACGCAAGGCTTTAGACGCATTGGAGAGGATCAAATCCGAGATTAAGGTAAAATTAAAGATTCGGTCTACACCCGTTTCAACCTTTACCCTTTTTTTATTTTGATCCTGTTTATTAAGGTGTGTCCAATCATAAAGAGGCAATAGTGCGTGGCTGCTGGTCGTCGAATGCCGCGCTGTTATTGGACGTATGCTGCGCATGTTATATTAGTGAGGTATAGTCCTTAATTTGTCCTGCAAACGCTTAGTTTTGCTGCCGTGTGTTACTCGGCGCACTTCTGTTTGGACACACCAATAAGAGGTTTGTTCATCCCATTTGTTGGAGAGAAGCAGTACCTTCGTGATCTTATTGACAACTTCTAATCATCAGTGATGATTTATCACTTATCTCCAGATGAGATCGTAGTGAAAAGCTAACAAGTATCTGAACAAAAAAGGCACTTTGTGGCTCTACTGATATGTCATAAAAACCCCTGTCTCACTGAATGAATCACCCTTGAACCTAGAAAGGTGAAATTTTGCAGAAAGGTCCCTTTTGTAAAGGTTTATCCGAATATAGAGCGGCAACAACGCGGCGTTTGCAAGACTTAATTTTGACGTCCAATAACAGTGCCACCTTCGGCGCGCGGCAGACGCGCAAGTTTGCCGCTATATGTTGTCCTAACACCTTAATGTAGACAAGGAATTAGGCCGGATTTTCAGAAATTCCTTCAGGAGTGAATGGTCTCCTGTTTAAAAATGTTTCCCCCTGTATACGTTTAATCCATCACAGGTAGTAAAGTCGAGAGCGCATACGTCATTAGAGGAGCTAGAGCGTCGCATAATGGAGCAAGAGCGGCGCGCGGCGCACGCGCAGGCCGAGTACCGGCGGGAACTGGAGCGGGCCTCCTTGGCGCTGGAGCACAAGGAAGGCATCATAAGGAGTCTCATAGACAAGGTCGCTGATGTCGAGGAAGTCAGGTAATTTTTAATTATTAATCAACTTTAAAAATGAGGTTCTGTATTCGACCTGTATGTTTGTATGTTTGTTTGTTAACGATTTTCTCGGAAACCAATGGACTGATTTTAATGATTTTTACACTATCGTTATCTCTAGTACTTTCAGGAATGTTTTAATATATAATAGAACTAAATGTACAGTCACGGAACGAACATTTTTGATTTGGTATTTTCGAGGCTGCCGGGCCGATTTGCCTGATTCTTCTTTTTTTAGGGTTCTTGGGGGGCAGCTATACAGGGCTCCTTGAGATCTCGTGTCTTATTGACCGTTGCCGATCTATTGTGGTCGCCACTATCTCTAGTTCCTGACCAATACCACTCGCTGGAAAGAACAGCAGCAGAATTTTTAGGGTTCCATAATAAAATGGTGAAAAAGGAACTCTGATGGTGCGACTATATCCGTCCGTCAGTCTGTTTTAAATACTAAAGCTATGTGCTCACTTGGTTATGAATAATGCTTGTCCAACCTTAATGCAATATTTTTTTAAAAATCCACTACAAGTTAACCTTTGACTGCGATCTCACCTGATGGTAAGTGATGATAATGCAGTCTAAGATGGTAGCAGGCTAACCTGAGGGGCATGGCAGTTATATTAAACCCATACCCCATCTTTGTAAGTAGAGTTACTAGATCTAGTGGAGTACCATATGAAACGAAAGGCACAGTCTACATTTAAAAAAAAAACAGAATAAAGTAGATAAAAAGTAAACTAAGTCACTTTCTAGGTCTTTACTTAAATTCCTGCAAAATATCACGTCTAGCCTGGGCGCGATTGAAGGACACAACAATCCAACGCCTTTCTTCCGAGAAGGCAACATGGTGATTAAATGATTTTGGTATTTTTTCGGTTACAGATTAAGCCAAACCAACACACATCGACTGCAAGGCATTGTCTCTGACTCATCCGACCAGTCTTCCTCGAAAAACCAGGACAAGAAAGAGAGGTCCAACGTGAAACTAGTTCCTGGACCCGGCGGCTACTACCAGGAGAAGGAAAAGAAGAAGAAATAGTGGTAAATCGTGCCCTGAAAACATATTGTGTTACAATAATTTATTTCAAAGGAGATGACAAGGCAAGTTTCTTATGGTTCACGTGTTTACATTAGGTCATTTTGGCCGTATTCGACTGCAGCTGTTTTCGGTCACCTACTTATGTAAACTGTAATCCGGGTGGCCGCATTCGATCGAAGCCCGTTCGCGATGACCGACCTAGAGTAAAAGTTATTACGATTGGCCGTATTCGGTCATAACCGACTTATGGAAGTTTCCTGCTGGCCGAAAATCGAATGCGGCCGACGCATTCGGTCACCGACCCTAATATGAATGTAAACGCGCCGTTACGGAATATAGGCCACAATAAAAACAGAATAAATGGTAATAATGCTAAACAGGAAGTGGCTGTTCCAAAGGTAGTTTTGGGTCAGTTAAGTATAGGTAATTATAGACATTATTTTTTCCCTAGCTTGTTGCATCTCCTTTTCAGGATGATTTAAAATATGTTTGGGTTCTTTATCCCTAAGAATTTGCTGGTGTTGACGTCTTTTCAGTCAAGTCTAGCCATAGTCTAGTTAAGTTTTATTTATAAATTAGATGATGGCCCGCGACTTCGTCCGCGTGGTTGGAGGCTTTTCTTGGTTCCCGCGGGAACTCTGAAATTTTCCGGAATAAAACATACATAAATTTTTGCCTGCGTATTAATTCAGGGTTTTAACCTACCTCAATGCCAAATTTCCGTCAAATTGGTTCTGTAGTTGTGAAGTGGAGGAGTAACAAACATCCAAATTCACATACTTACAAATTTACAAACATCCAAACTTTCACATTCATAACATTAGTAGGAAAACCACAAAACTGAGTTTTGTGACCTAGGACCTAGACCAAAGACACTTGTATCTTCCTTAATTTAAGATTTGCCCAAACAAACAAAATCCTGTTTATTTATGATAATACGAATTTGTTATATCGTTTTAAGCCTCGTTCTCAATCACGATGTAGATTAAAATAATAAAAAAACTATGTCTATTAAACTGCGTTTGTATTCTTTATCATTCACATTTATTTATTTTTTAGTTAAAAAAATTATCATTGCATCCATGATAATTTCACTTTTAGAAAAGTATAATAGTTTTTACAAGCTTTTAATTAACTAGCAATGTTTGTGTATTTGTTTAGGTCAAATCTTGGCGGCTAGTTATTTTTTATGTTCCCCCATAATATGGGTATCTATTCAAAGGGTTCGTTGAGTAGAATACTACAAATAAAAATACGTCACACTTAATTCAATATGGCGGACGTTAATAGCTTGTTTTTAAAAATTGATTTTAATGATTATGACTTATGATAACATAGGTTTACTGAACTCGTGTTCTCAGATACACATTACGCTACCGATATCAAACTATTTTGGATTTTTTATTTTGTTGAATAGGCTTTATTAGCATCGTCTTGACTAAATTAAAAAACAAAACAACTAACGGTGTTTTCCTTTCCGCTAAACCTTGCTATCAGTTAAATAGATACACAACCTCCGCGAAGGCTAAAACTTTTAATTGAGTCAAGGGCGCCTTATCTTATAGGAAAATGATTTCAGCTTATGTAAAAGTCGCAACGAAATGCGATATCGTTCCGTATACCTAAAGTCTGATTCCCAATGGAGTACATTTTTGAATTATAAATTAGCTTAGCTTCGGTCTGATGGGAGGCTAGGCTAGTTACCACATATTCCGATATTCCACAGAATACTAAAAGCATATATACAGAATATATAAATTTTCCAAGATTTAAACAAATGTTTTAAGACAATGGATAAATACATAATAACCGTAACATAATAATATTATCTTAGGTAACTACCTAACTTTACGAAACTTCGTATTAGGTAAATGTTTTTGATTCCTCGTAGAATAATTTTGTAAGCATCAAGCAGAATATAGGTGTAATGAAATTGAAATTAAATGAAGTTTATTTATTTTCTGTAAACACCAACATTTGACGCTATTTTGAACGGTGACGGCTAAAAAGTATAAACTGCGTTTCAGCCGTCAACGCTTACCTCCGAAAAAGCTATTCCATCCACTATTCCGCTAGCTAGAATCTTTGACATCTAAAATTATAATATTATCTAGATTGGTCGTACATTGTAGCTCTTGCGACACAAGTGCCGAGTGATGATGCAGTCTAAGATGAAAACGGGCCAACCTTGGCGGGGTATGACAGTTTTCATTAAACGGACTAAGTAATTAGCCTATATATGGCTATTCCGGGATAACCACCCGTTGCTGGTTTGTTTGCGGCAACTTTGTACCGGAGTCTGGAACGCTAAATCACTTGAAGCACTTTGCCGTTACGGTGCCATTGCGGGAGAAATAATCAAAGATAATTTTGAAATTATTTTCTAAAATGCCCACCACGATTTGACCCACGATCTCCATTTACATGACACACAACTGGTGTAGATACGATTTTTAAGAATATGTCTATCTATAAGAATAAATACCACGCGGGAACCACGTAGTAGAGATATTAAAAGGCTTTTGTCTGTTTGTCAATTCTTCAAGTGATAGGCGTTATTGACGTCATCATCGTGAAGCCTTGTTATTTTCTTTTGTCAAGAAGTAAATATCACGAGTTGTTATTGTATTCAAGATTATCTCGCGACATGCTTTTAACGGCAAATAAAGTAGGAACTGATAATATTATTGTCTTCTTTCTAGCATGTTCTTTATGTCGGTCTGCCTATAATAACCTAATTCGGCCTCACTAATTGTACCACATTAAGGCTTGGTGAAAATGAAGCACAGGCTACAACAACACGAGGCCCAGAGTCCAGGTATAGCTCGAGCTAGTGACCAAGGCATATATATGGCTATCAGCGGTGGTTTGTGCTCTGGACTTACCCACTGCCTTACCTACATCGTTTGCCGAATTTTTTCTCCGCCTCAGAGAGAAACATCGGCAAGATACGGGAGTTCCATACCATTGGCATACCTAAGAGGCGGAACAGCTTGGCTCCGTAATCGTGGACTGGTAGGTGGTCCGAGGATCTAGACCGCTATGTACGCGGGTATGTGCAAGTTTGCCCCAGAAAGCGGCAACTTTGCGCATACCTTAGCTTAGGGTATCTGTTAAGAAACGAATGTGCTTATAGTTGACCAATCAGATTTTTGTGAAATGACGTGACATTTAGTCACTTCTAGATTCTAGATTGCTCTGCTCAATCAGATCAGTGCACTGGCCCCCTTGGTACGCCTTGATTTGATCAAATTAGTAATTCTCGTTCTTTAGTAGGTACTTAGGTATTTTATTTGACTTGATCCATAGCTTGATCGCTTGAATTATCTCGCCATAAAAATGGAGGCCGTCAAAAAAGTAAATTCGCGCAATTATAAACCTTGTCCCGCATGCTACTGTCCTTTGTAATTATTTGTTAACGTTTCTTTATCAATCTCATAAACATAGCAGATTTTTTGTTAAAAGACGAGCTATGCATTAGATTCATAATTGATTATTCTGGGTACACAGCGTTAATTATCTCGTTTTAGATAGCAGGATGTGATTATAATGCCTATATGCCTGATCTCTCTATGGTCGTGTTGGATTTTCCGTCCTGTGTATGCGCACACACACTTGTGCACTATAATATCTCCCGTTCAGATGGCTAATCTCTCTGGAGATATGCCGCCGTGGCCGAAATTCGATCTGGAGGAGGACATTATTATACCTATGCCTCAGACGAGGAAATCAATGAATATAGGTTAATACTACATTACGAGCCTAGTTAAGTAAGTTGTAGGGCGGACCTTATCTTTAACAATTGCATTTACAATGGCTACCTGAAGTGCCCCTAACTAACTACGGACAATTAGAACCGCCATGCATCTTCATCGGCTTTTGTCAATTACCTCTTCAAAACGTCCTATGGACCTACGGATTTCCTGGGCAGGAACAAACACAGTTGGCGTCGGATACAGACTCCTGGCTTGTGGGGGGTTAAGTACTGTGTTTTTCTACTGTGAGGCTTGACTTAATGAAACGTTGGCACAGGAATATATCGGCAGAACGACGACGGCGTCAGAGGACGATGTGGGCTTGCATACCATCCGCCGCATGAGGATCAAGCGCAGGCGTGCCGCTCTTGATCGACGCCTGCCTCCTTAAAAAGGCTTCCGGGATTGGCAAGTATGTCGCCGGATAGAACATTGTGCTCGAGTCCGGAGGCGCACTACCTATTATGTTCCTGGTGCGCCTCAGGTGGTATGCAGGGACACCATTAGTCCCGAAGTCCCGAAAGCACGCCGTTCCACCAAAAATATAAATCACCAATTGCGCAGGATCAAGGTAGTTTGTTTTCCTGACGTCAAAACTTAATATCAATATAGCTTTCAGTTTTTAGGCGATCGCATAAATGTTTGTATAATGACGGCAAGAAAATGTTTACCCCGTTAACTATAATTTGAATTGGAATTAGTTTGTTCTACTTGTGAACTGGGTAGTTATCTAGAGTTTGGTAAAAAAACTAATTAATCTTATCGCTTTCTAGTACCTACCTTGGTCTAAAAAACATAAAATAGAAAAATAATATAGTCTTAAATATAAATATACTACATTCGAAATTAAACTTTAATGCTTTATTGTTAAGTTTAATTTCGAATAAACTAAAGGTACATAAAAATCTTGACATGCTCGCGTTGTTACAAAAACAAAAGGTCTTAAATATAAATATACTACATTCGAAATTAAACTTTAATGTTTTAGTTTTAAGGTTTAATTTCGAATAAACTATACATAAAAATCTTACTCCACGCATGCTCGTTACGGGATTTTTTTGCCGGCTAGGGTACCCCTCCGCATCGTCCCATAAGGAACTTCGTTCCAAAAAGAGTATTTTTATGTATTTTGTCTATCCTATCTTGTAAAGACCTACATGTTTAGGAGATCAAATAAGACGCGATCAATTAAAAGATAAAACATAGCATACGTATTAGGATTTCTAGAAACCAAATCCACTAAAAGACGCCTGGAACGTAGTCACTAAATTCTGATAAATGATTTAATTCTGAAATAGCGTTTTCAACATTGAAAATCCTGTTATCTATGCAAGGTATTGCAGCTATTTGTACCATACTGCTCTTTCATATCATTTGTTGTTGTGTTAATGAGACATTAAACTGATTTATTACGCCCAGCTCCTCCCTCACGACATATTCTTATTGCTACATTTCAGTGAGTAGCAGGAAATGTGTGTCGATTTTTAAAATAAAAGTGAGGTTTTATAATAAAAGTGGTTCGGGAACTAACTATTAGTATGTTCATGAATTAAATATTGTTTAGTGTTATCATTCTTATCATTTTGAACAAACATAAAAAAATAATAGCCTTTCTTACAATAAGGTTACAATTTTGTTATATTGTTAGTACACATGACAAAGTTTTCGTGACTCTCCCAGATATCGTTCAAGAAAAACATTCAATGTAAGGTACTAAATAGATAGTATCGTATCACGGTAGGTAATAACAATATATTTTATTAATATTATTATAAGTAGATTTGCACAAGTGTAACACTTGGTGTTTAAGTACTTTTGATGTTTATGTAGCTGTCGCTTCATATAAATTTTTGCCTTTATTAGCTGCTTCATTCGTTTATTTGTTATACATTATTGTCGAATACGGGAAGCGAAATACATATCGACAATACATTGTAAGTCAAGACCATTTTTTCATTATTTAAGTTCTTAATGGAATTTATTTTTTATGATAATATTTTCACATAGTCGTACTTTTAATATCAAGCTTTTTAGTACAAGATTAAGAATAATAAAGTTATTTTCTTCTAGCTACAATAGATTATTTAAGTCACGATTAGATTTCCATTTTCTAGCAGTAAATTCTAGATTATTGTTCTAAGGGAAAAATAAATTAAACATAGTTACCTAATGGCTACGAAATTCATCTCGTAGCCGTTACTTTCTTTCGGCCGGGGATTTTTTAAATCTTTGTACAAATCTTTTAAGAGTCCCTTATTTTCGTAGTGAGTAGTAAGTACTTTTCCATTATATTTATATTGTTTTTAATAATAATAAATTTCGATATTAATAATAAATTAATATCGAAAGCCGATAAATATGATTTGCTTACTGTTATCGAATACCTATTTATTAATATTGATAATCATATAATTATAAAAATTATTGCAATCAATATTTCATCTTTATCTTTCTTTATCTTCTGATACTCTGAGTACATCCTCGACTTGTAAAGGTGTGGGGGTGGTTAGAGTATATTAATAATATTTACTCACATGCTTATACCTGGCAACTCCACAGTTGCGCAGAGGAGGAAGAAGGCAATCTTTACTTTTTCAATTCTGTTGGGTATATTCTCTCAACTAGTATACGATTTTTTAAAATAACTAATAAGGAAATTAGATTTAATGTCATTAAAAATTTAACTATTTAATATTATCCGCACGCAATTTTACTAGGCAACCTATTCGCGATATGTGAATGAGTATATTATTATCTTTCATTTATTCTTAATCACTTATAAATAACAGATGAGTGTATAAATTTCTTATATCTCCCATTATTAGATAATATTTACGATTTAAGTAACAATGAATTACGATTTATTTTTTATTCGAACTTCAAAATGTAGGATGTTTTAGGTCTCAAATAATCGCATTTCGTCGGATGAACTTCTCTTAAGTGTTGCTTTATATGTATGTTATAACTATTCAGTAGGTATTTTTTGTGAACTTTTTTGGATGACATCGGCATCGGTATTATCAAAATGACATCATTGATAAAATAAAATAATATTAGGTACTATGTTGATATAAATTTGATAATAGCAGTAATAAATATTTCATAAATATTAGAATGAAACAGTAGGCAATTGTCACACCAAGTGTAAGTAACCTAGGTGCTACAAAACATCTTTTATGTAGGGTTAAATATATTTATGTATTTTTAATAACATTGATATAAAATTTTCAGATGTATCAAAGTGTAGTCGTTACAGTTTTGCTGTTTGGTTACACGCATTCGCAAGATGCCAATTGCGATTTTGCTACAACCGTAAGTATTCCATAATTACTTAGGTTAAAAACCATTGATGTAGAATTTTTTTAGTACCTATACTATTTCAATGTTAAAAACCAATCAAATAGAATTGTTTGCCTATATTGTCGTGGTTAGATTTATTTATTAGAACGAAGCTCCTTATGGGACGATGCGGAGGGGTACCCAAGCCGGCAAAAAAACGTCCGTAACGAAAATAAGTAAGATTTTTTTTACGAAGACAAGAGGTCCTAACTATAAATATACTACATTCGAAATTAAACGTTAAAGCTTTAGTTTTAAGTTTTAATTTCGAATAAACTATACATTTAAATATTTTTCACTTCTATCGTCTCTATGACTGCCAATTTTTTTATGTATAGTTTATGTATGTTCGCTATACAGTGTCTTATTATCATTATAAATATGTTTATGAGTCATTGTAAATAAAATAAAAGTGTTAAGATAATTTTAGTTTTTGATTATCATCGATAAAAAATCATAATTAAAAAATTTATACCTGAATAATTATTTTCTTTTTATCTCGACTAGAACTTGAAATTAATATAATAAGGAATTTCGTTCCTATCTGGTGTCCCACGACACCACACGTTTTTTAAAAATAAAATAAATTTAAAATACATAGTTTATTTGAATAAAATCGGACATCCGGAATCGGAATCCTTTTTCTCGGACATACCTACATATAAAAATAAACTCCGAATCGTTTATCCACACACCCGTCCTACTTCACGGAAATGTTTTCCGCGTGAGCCTGGAGCTGCTTTTAAGAATAGGTGCCGGTGAATGCAGACATCTGCCTGAATACAAATAGGTAGACGTTAATTAGTAATGCAGGTATAATAAATTTTCACAGGTGACTGCGGGTGCTACGTACTCTATTCAAAGTCCAAACTACCCCAACAGTTACAATCCAGGTTCCCGGTGCCGTTGGATAGCAACGTGTCCGACTGGATACAATTGCAGAGTGGACTGTAATGAAGTCAATATGCCGCAGGTAACAAAGCAATCATCCATTCATCCACGTCCACCGCTGGGCATATATAAAAAGGCCTTTTTAAGAGCGTGCAAACGCACACGGTCCTTCATTGCTCACCCACTTCCAGCCAACTTTTTGAGCAAGAGCTCCTCGGTACATCTGGTTGCAGGTCGCCTCACATTTCAGATGCTCTTACCGCTATGTGGTCTCTGGTACTGCGGTAAGAGCATCTGAAATTTTTGCCTCACCAGCGGGGGCCTTCGGATTATACTGCTTCTAAGTACCTCCCGATACGAATTTCCTTTGCGATAGACACCCAAAACAGTCCGTTGTGGGATTTTTATGTGGAAGAACTAAATTTCTGAGGTCTAGAACTAAAGTTTCCAGCTCTAATCTGGCAAATTAGTATATAATGAGTAAATAATATTTGCCGTCATAAAACTTTTATAAAAGGAGACATGTTGCTACTAAATTATATAACCAACATAGGCTGTCTCTGCAAGAACTAGTTTGAGATAATATAATGCCATGTACGGAGTAGATTGTTCGTAGGTTCAATTATGAGGGAAACCCTACTTTTGAACTTAACTGAATAATTGTCAAAGAGTTCAGCGCTCGTTTCGCTTCGGAACCATGCATCTTAAAAAATTACACCGATTGCCCTACCAACTGAATCTTGCGCGACTAAAGTTACTGTATTAATAAACTTCCACAGAGTTCATCATGCAGCGTGGATCGTCTCCTCATCTCGAGGACAGGTGATGCCACGCTAACAGGAGCAGATTATTATTGCGGTCAGGGGTCTGTCAGCGCAGTTTCCACTGGTACAAGGATTGTTGTAGGTTCGTCGATTTGAATTAACTTAAAATGGTTTACCTGGTTACAAACAAGCTTAATAGGGATGATGACAAGTCAATCAAATCAGCAACTTTTTATCAAACTTAAAAACGCGCTTCTAGTATGGAAGTTGTGTGAAATTCACAATTGTGACGTCATCAAATTTCAACACCCTATTTTCTTTAATCTATATTTTAAAATAGAACTAACCGAGGATGTGCAGAATTTAAGGTCTTTTGGAAGACCCTCTATTTAATTATCAGTTAGAAATAATTTATTTTTGATATAGGCATCATCACATGATAATAGCCGTTAAAGCCCGCCAACCCGCATTGGAGCAGCGTGGTGGGTCTAAGCTCTGATTCCCTCTCTCCTGTGAGAGTGGAGGCCTGTGCCCAGCAGTGGGACGTTAATGGGCTGTAGTGGATGGACACTTGTGTTCTGTACATGTAACCACAATTATTCTTCTATTGAGACTGAAACATGTCTGAAACATTGGAAAGATACCTACGCTAAGTTTTAAGTGTTTTCTCGCATCGCTGTTAAAACTTATATTAGCATTAGGTACTAGGTAAGTAGTAACGTTAATATGAGATAAATACCGTAAAAATTCACATGACTTGCGGATGATAAGTATCCGGTCTCATATATATTAGAAGAATATATATATGATGGGACATCTTATCTTCTCTATAAATTGTTATTTACTCTTGCCTTGAATGTACTAGTCACTTTTACTACTCGTAGACTGGGTCGACCACCAAAGGACGCCAATGCTTACGGTTTCTCGCAGTTCAGTGGTAAAATGATGAAGGAGGAACTAGATCCTCCTTCATGCTTAGGAATACAACGTAGGTTGTGAAGTTCCTAAGCATACCTACTCTCCTAAGTATAGGTTGTGCCTTAAAACGGCGCATAGACGGACACACTTTAGAATTTATTATTTCATTATTTCATTGTTGAAATTATTAATTGCAGGTCTAATGGCTTCGACGAGTACAACAGGAGGCAGATTTAGATGTAGCTTGTATGCTCAGGCCGCTACAACTACCCCGGACTGCGTCTGTGGTGTAAGGAGGACGGTGAGAAACAATACATTGAGTACACTGAAAATAATAGTTTTAATTAATCAGTTAACTCGCCGTCGGCCTCAACCGATAGACTTCCACTGCTGGACATAGTCTCTTGCAAGGACATCCAAATGCCGCGGTGCCTAGATCTAGCAGCTCCCTGCGACTCGATTGATTTCGTCCGTCCACCGAGTTTGCTAACGCTGCTCTTTCCAGTGCGTTTCGCCATTCCTGTACTTTGGGACCCTATCGTCTATCAGTTCTTCGAACTATGTGCCTCGCTACCGACGCTTTGTCGTTTACTTTAGTTCTTCTATGGATGTCCTTTTAGATTAGATCGGTAGTACTTAGGTGTCACATAAGAAGTCCTCTAGAGGTGACGCAAGTTGTCGCATGTTCATGGAATTAATGTACGTACTTTTTGTACCTACTGTATTCATAAATAAATAAATAAATGAAATGTTAAATGTTTTAGTTCCACTAATTTATAGTCCGCGTGCGAGGTCCGAGGAATCGGGTCTGAAGTAGCGGGCGGGTGCGTACTGCGCCCGACAGTCACTTCATACCCCGCACGCCTGGTGGGAGGCTTCGGCCGTGGCTAGTTACCACCCTACCGACAAAGACGTGCCGCCAAGCGATTTAGCGTTCCGGTATGATGCCGTGTAGAAACCGAAGGGGTATGGGTTTAATATAACTGCCATGCCCCTAACAGGTTAGCCCGTCCATCCATCTTAGACTGCATCATCACTAACCATCAGGTGAGATCGTAGTCAAGGGCTAGCTTGTAGTGGACTAAAAAAAACGCTCCAGTACTAGTGCCGAACTTGACGCGAGAGTATCTACGCTTTATCGAGCTACCGAGCCGCTTTACCGAGCATATAGTTTTTAGGGTTCCGTACCAAAATGGTAATATGAAACCCTTATGGTGCGACTTTCTCCGTCTGTCTGTCTGTCTGTCTGTCCGTCCGTCACACTCGATTATTTCAGTAACTACCGAAGCTATCGACATGAAATTTGGAATAGTTGTGTATATTAGTGGCCCAAAGACACTGGAATTAAAAAAAATTGGAAATTATTTTTGTTCTTATTTAAAAAGGGAGGAAAATCGGAGGGTTGAAATTTAAAAGTGAGATAACTGTACTGTGTGGGGTATCATATGAAAGGGTTTACTTTGTACATTCTAAAACAGATTTTTAATTATTTTTAGTCATGATAGTTTTTGATTTATCGGGGAAAAAGTCTAAAAAAATACCGTTCCCCCCCCTTATCTCCGGAGTTTACCAATCGAAAAATCTGAAATAATTATGGTCAATAGGAATTTATGTATATTTTACAGGAAAACTATAGCCAATGCTCTAACTAGCATAGTTTTTTTGATATTAACAGTAAACCTCTACAAACAAAGTTAGTTTTGCGGTTCATTAACAAAGGTAATTATTACCGTTTTACATCTTTGGTCGTTACAGTTTTCAGTACGGAACCCTCGGTGCGCGAGTCCGACTTGCACTTGGCCGGTTTTTAATTTTGCTTAGAGTACTGATTATTCTGATTGCGACAGTGATTATATAGAGTGACGTAGTATAGATTCTACGTTCATTTTGTGCAGTTCATTATATAATTAAATTTTATGATACAATTTGTCTTTTCTTCCTTATAAATTGCACATAATTAATAAAATAATTAATAGATAATAAACAAAAACATTATTAATTCAATGCACGCGCACAGGTACTATAGATGTGTTAGTGTCGATAACGTAATATCGACTAAATCACAACTCTAACTCATTAAGTCAACATTCCTTATGATTCCTCGGACCTCGCGCGCGGACTGTAGGTACGAGCTTTAGTAGGGAGTAGTTTAGTAGTAGTTACGTAGGGACATAAAATGTATATTCTTTATTATCACCAGAACCGCATCGTGGGGGGAGTACAAACTGACCCCTACGAGTTCCCCATGATGGCTGGTGTAAGGTACGTCGACCAGGACGCCATTAGATGCGGTGGGGTGATCATTGCTAACAACTATGTGCTCACCGCAGCACATTGCGTAGTGGGCAAGCAAACTACGGATATCACCGTGGAAGTTGGAGTTTACAATCAAGGTAAATAGTAATAGCTGATCAAACGCGTGACAGTAGTACAGTACTCAGAACACGTATACGATAGGATACGCATAGATAGTAAACAAGTCTCAAATCATTAAAAATCATTATTAAAATAAGCTTTTATCGCCCGCCACAGTGAAATTAGTGTGACGTTATTTTATTTTCCGTATCCTTCTTAGTAATACCTTTAATTGGTACGTACCCTTTGCATAGGAGTTCATAAAAAATAACTAGTTCGCCATCTTTGTGAGGCCGCCCATATTGGATTTAGAATGACGTCACATAGCTAACTATGCATTGTCATCCAAACTAAACATGTACTCAGCTCAATCAGTTGAGGATAAATGTTTTAAAATTCAGTTGCAAAAGACCTAACCATACATACACTCAATGTGTACATACACTTATGAATAATAACTGTCAAAATCGATTTCGATTTCTCATGAATGGAGTTATGGAGAGAAATCGACCATAACTTTCATTCCTTTTCTCATAACCAGTTTTTCGGGATAAAAGTATCCAAGAACAATATGTTAACATATTGTGTCAGCTATACTTGTGCCAAGTTGCATTCTAATCCGTAATCGGGCTCTGTATCGCGCCGTATGATACAGCGTCCTCTAATCATTATATTTAATGCACAGGAATCGTCCTGTTTAATTTTTATTATAAGTACTTAGAGATCAAATCAATTAAATTTGTTGCAGCTAATTCACCACCAAGACAAAGACTCACAGTTCTTTCAATAAGGATACACCCGAATTTCCTACAGTAAGTAATAGCAGATCATTAAACACAGGGGTAATGTTAAAGGGATAAAGAAACGGTTTTGAGAAAATTCATCCATTTGAACAGAATTTTCTTGTGATGCTGATGTGATGATCTTTCTAAATTCAAATAACAATACAGCCCATAGGGGTCTTGGATTTCAGTACAACATTACAACCGCGCTAAGCATTATGAATGTAATGATGATAACAGGTTGTAATAAGGCATTGTCGAGCGAGTGGTCTGAAATTATAAATCCGGCAATCCGGCTGAGTTCCTTGCCGGCTCTTCTCGGTAGAAGCTTTCCGAACCGGTGGTAGAGTCAGTGGTACAAATTGTCCTACATTAATTTAATAAATCATTTATCATATTTTATCAATGTATTTGATTTAGAAGTTGAAGTTTTATGTAATACATTTAGGGCAAATTATTATTTTCATTAAAGAGTAAAATTGCTTTAAAAGGTAAACGATGGGGTATTTTTAAAGATTTCTGCACAACATAATAATTTTTTTGAAGCATATATAATTACATACTCGTCATATGTCACCATTTGATAGATACCATGCTTTAAAAATCTGTGTTCTATCCGCCTATCTAATCTATAATATTACACCTTAATGCTACGCTAGTTGTCAACCTTAGTAAGAAGCAGATTCCTAGTTTCATGGTCAAGAATCATGTAGCGGTTACCACAGTGCAAACTAGATGGCGCTAATTGTATCTTTACCTCATAATAAGATAATCGACTGAAAACTTATAAGTTACATACAAGCCTGAATCACGATATTGAAGTTTTCTGAGAATAGCGCAATATATAGACCGTTCCAACTTACAACGGTCGGACCAAAAAGGTCCCCGGGCACAACACCAGCCCGGAAGAACATCTTCCTATTGGTGCGGACGACCGACGAGTTCATATCACTCACTCGTCCCACAATCACCGCATAAGATCATTCAAGAAATTTGGCGTCACCTGTAAGTTGTATTGTTTTCAGATCGAACTACGATTATGACATCGCAATACTTGGAGTAAGAACGATGACGTTTAACGAGTACGTGAGCCCCGTGTGTCTACCCTTCAAGTACGCCAACGCGGATTTCACCGGAACCAGACTTACATTTTTAGGTAAGTAACTGTACCCTACGCTTTTGCAGGGCCACCGTTTCAGCGCTTTGGGACCCCAACGTCCTTCGTTTCTTTGAGCTATGCAAGATCGCGGCGTGTGGAAGTCGCTACAAGAGTTCTATGTCCAAGTGTGGACGTCTATTAACGTTGACTTCCAGTACCGCCACCGTTCCAGCGCTTTGGGACCCCAACGTCCTTCGTTTCTTTGAGCTATGCAAGATCGCGGCGTGTGGAAGTCGCTACAAGAGTTCTATGTCCAAGTGTGGACTTCTATTAATGTTGACTTCCAGTACGCTTGTTCTAAGTATTTACATGGCAAATTCGATTAAACGTATTCGAGCGTTCGATCGCATTAGCGCCAAAGAAAAATTACAGACGTTAGATGCACTGATTTAGAGTTCAATTTCGTGCATGTATTCACAGCTAGCTCTTCAACAAACGATTAGTTTTGAAATCAAAATCGTTTGTACTGATTTTTTTACTTTAAATCAAGTTTATTGTACTTTGACGCCCATGTGATCAATCGAACGTTCGATTAGGATCAATCGAATTTGAAATGTATAAACCTTGACTAAGCGTAGGTACAGGACGACTGTTTGATGAGTGTATTTAAGCATCCAAACTTATTGGCGTTTAAGTAAAATTGAAACCATAACGGCCTTGTTTTAGAGTCAAGTTCGTCTATACATCACAGACAGCAGTCTCAGCGAAAGCGTTGCGAAATTAAAATCGGTGTTACTAAATTTTTGACATCATAGTCAAAGACTTACATTTTACTTTGAATTCGATGGTCGTGGCAACAGTACAGGCTTTTTAAATGTAGCTTTACCAACTAGGAACTCCTTTGTAAAGATTTTAAACTCTATCATTTTCTTTGTTTTATTCAGAAAATGTGTGAGCTGTAGCAGTCTTACATAAATCCTAAATAAAATTTTAAAACTAAATAATTATGTCTATTATGTCCATTGCGTAAGTAATCGTTAGCTTTTCAAAAAAAAATTCAAAGATTTCAAAATTCAAATGTTTTTTATTCAAATAAACTCTTACAAGCGCTGTTGAATCGTCGAGTAAATCTACCACTGGTTCGGAATATCATTCCTACCGAGAAGAACCAGCAAAAAACTCGGTGGTTGCTTATTTGAAAAATAATAATTTAAAATGTCATTAATGACTACGTGTATAGACTGTAGATACATAAATAACCGCTGTCCTTAGCATTGCTGGAGCGAGTCGAATCTATGCTCTTTTATCATTTACGTAATCTTCAACAGTTATTAAGCTTTTTTCAGCATACTTTAATGGATTTCTTAAACTTAAGTAAAGGCAAGTTTAAAATAGGTTGTGGAATTTTGTTATAGAATAGAATGCTCATTCCCACGAACGACCGTCAGACTTTCTTGAGGCGGAGCGATGGAGTCACGAGCTTATTGCGGCCTCTAGTTTGCCTATCAGATCGCATATTTTTTTAAAGTGTAAATGTGCTGTTTTACAAAGATTTTAAAATGTTTTCTTAGGTTGGGGAACAACTACATTCGGAGGTCCGCGGTCTCCGGTGCTGCGCAAGGTGGACGTGGATGTGATCAGCCAGGCTACCTGCAGGAACTCTGTGCCGGCGGTCACGCTGCGCCAGTTTTGCACGTTTACTGCAGGAAAAGACGCTTGTCAGGTATAAATATCTGTATTATTAGTTATCTTAAAAGCCATCATACTTTATTAATTATATACATCTTACTAATATTATAAATTCGAAAGTTTGGATGGATGTATGGTTGTATTATCAATCACGCCCCAACGGCTGAACGGATCTGGCTGAAATTTGGCACATAGATAGATTATAGTCTGGAATAGCACATAGGCTATGCGACTTCGTTTGCGTGGTTTAAGGTTTTTTGATTCCCGGGGGAACTCCTTAATTTTCCGGGATAAAAAGTAGCCTGTGTCCCCGGTATATAAGCTATCCGTGTACCAAATTTCATGAAAATCGGTTGTACAGATGGGCCGTGAAAGCGTAGCAGACAGACAGACACACTTTCGCATTTATAATATTAAGTTTGGATGACAGTTTTATGCCACGTACCTCAACATCTCTTACGATAATAATTATAATTATAAAACACGAACGTCAACAATATTAAAACAATACAGCTTTAAGCGATGGTAGTCGGTGGCGGCGACGCATGGTGTGCGGTCGAACTTGCAAAGTTTATATTCACACCATGTTTATTTTCATATAACCTGCATTGAAAATGCGAGTTTCAATGCCTGTCGAGCCACCTGAAACTAATCATTTTCAGACGAATACGTCACGTAGCGGGGAGAAAACCATCATTTTCTGAACCATCACTTTAGCTGAATGACGTATAGCAGGCCAGCCCTGCTTTCAATCCTGTCAGAGTATCTTTTGTTTATTTCAAACCTTTTTAATTGTCATTTTAGCCACCAACTAAACTGACAGATATGATATTTGTAAACAACATCTTGGCAACTAAAATAAATAAGAAATACAATTTTAATAAAACTCGCACTTTTAATGCAGATTATATGAAAAATAGTGTGTGCGCCACGGGATGAAACACGATTTCAGATTTCGGGTGATGCCAGCCCTCGCTTCGCTCTGACAAGCAACTTCACCCTCGTCTGAAATCGTCTTGTTTCACCCCTAAGCACACAATATACTATTTTTTTAAATATAATATAATAAAATAAATAATAAAGTAATAGTATGGGGCATCATGGTTTATCAATCAATCACGCTGCAACAGAGCAACGAATCGACGTGATTTTTTCCATGGATATAGTTGAGGACCTGGAGAGTGACGTAGGCATACCTTTTATCCCGGAAAATTAAGGAGTTCCCGTGGGAATTAAAAAACTTATTCCACGCGGATGAAATCGTGGGGATATAATGATTTTGGGGATTAAAGGTATTTAACTATGTTTTTGGTTCTAGGATGATTCCGGCGGCCCAGGCCTATACTCAGAGCCGCAGTCAGGCCTGCTATACATCTTTGGCTTAATCAGCTACGGACAGGGCTGTGCATCGAATTCCCCTGGGGTAAACACTAGGGTGACTGCTTTGCTCAGCTGGATAACGGATAACGCACCCGCTAACTACTGCAGGAAATAAGTAAAAAAGACCTTCATTTCATTATTTACTAACGTAACTTTAACTACGTAGAAAAATATACCTACTTAATAAGTCTTCAATCATAAAAACACATTTATAAAAAAGCTTATATTGTCAGCCATTTCGAATTTAGTGTGATGTCACTTTATTGTTCTCAGCAAACCCTTTTAATTGATACCCATGGGGGTGCATAAAGGATGTTAATAATTATTTGTAGTTAGTAATTAGTTAATTAATGCAACCTATTTCTATGTCTTTCGTTAAAATCAGTTGAACAGATGGGCTGCAAAATCGTAGCAGACAGACAGACACACTTTCGCATTCATAATATTAGTATGGACTAATGGATAGTGGATTAAGGTTTTTTGATTCCCGAAGGTGTAGTGAGTAGGTGATGCTATGAATAAGTTATTCCTGTCTGGTGGGGGTCGTTTATGCTTAAATGGAGAAGATTGACGACTTAGAGCACTAAGCAGGCGAAGTTTGAATATTTTGCCGTTGTACAGTTTGAAGAAATCACACCATACGGTGGTGGGTCTGTGAAGATTTTGTCACGATTAACTTTTCAGCCTAGAACCGACTTAATTTTTTGGGAAATACTTAATGCAATAAATGCAAATTAGTATACTTATCTCAGAAATGATTCATTATCATGCGCATCCCGCTTTGGTTATTTTGGGAGGGAGATCCAATTATATGGATGAAAATGCGCACCACACGTGTCTCTCAAGACTCCGCCTGCTTAGAAGACGACAGAATCAGTCTATTCGCTTATGAGAATAATTGCCGATATTAATCGTAAGGCACTCGTAAGGGACATTCTAAAAAGAAATGTCACAGTGGTTAGTTCAGCTCTTCAAAATCTCACTGAGAACGGGAATCGAAAACGATGATTCAGTCTCATTGGGAGCTAATAAGTAAACAATAAGTAATTTTATCCCGCATAACACACCAAAATAATAAAAAAATGCTCTCTTTTCAAGAAGAGGACAAACCCGGCATACATTTATTGTAAGCTACTCGTAAAATGCATGTACCTACTCGTATGTTAAATTAACTAATATGTGTTTTGTAATTATGTATTGTGTTGTTATAATACGAGAAAAAGATCATGAAATTGAAGAGCAACTCACTATACCTACACCTGTATTTACTTGAAAAAGTATGCATATAAGGTTATTGAATTCAATACAATATTTTTAGATACTATGCAGAAATTTTAAAGTCAAGTTACTTAAGCTTAAGCTTGATCTCTCTGTCATAATGTCTAGTAGTCTATGGTATGGTCTATATGAGAAAATGGCTGTCAGCGGGATAAAAGTTAAAAAAAGTAATTCTAGTTGTAATAGAATATAAGTGTGTAATGTAGAAAAGGAAGAATAAAACAAGTGTTTGGAAGTTGCCTTTTATTTAAAAACTATTAACAGTGTTAGCAGAGCGTGGTTCGCGTACGTGGATCGTGGTTGGTTTCCGTCCACAAGAATATGGAGAGGTATTAATTCAAACGGTTCGTTGAGAAGAATACGTAAAATAAAAATACGTCATACTAAATTCAATGTGGCGGGCGATAAAAGCTTGTTTTAAAAAAATGATTTTAATGATTTAAGACTTATGATAACATAGGTTTACTGAACTCATGTTCTCAGATAGACATTATATTTTTTATTTATTTAGATAAGCCTGTATTTAGTGTTATTTTAGTACGTTTTTTTAACGATGAGTTAATAACCCCACACATTATATTACCTACCGATATTCAACTGTTTCGGGTTTTTTTGTTTAGGAGCATCGTTTGAACTAAATAAAATAAAAAACAACTAACGATGGATTATTTTCCGCTAAACCTTGCTATCAGTTAAATAAATAGACACAACCTCCGCGGAGGCTAAAACTTTTAATTGAGTCAAGGGCGCGTTTATCTTATAGGAAAAAAAAATTCAGCTTATGTAAAAGACGCAAAGAAATGCGATGTCGGTCCGTATACCTAAAGTTAGATTCCCGATGGGGTACATTTTTGAATTTACAAAATTAGCTTAGGTTCGTAGTAGGTAGGTGGGAGCCTTTAGGCTAGTTGCCACGTGCCGATATACCACTAGTACCTTAGTTATACTGTAAAATCAATTCGAACTATTATAATATGGCGTTCTGGCGGTACGATGACGCAATTCGCATAATACCTAAATATCCATTTGCGATATATTATGGGTGGAAATAAATATAAATTTTCCAACATTTAAACAAATGTTTTAAGACAATGGATTTAACAATATTATCTTAGGTAGTTTCGTATAATATGGGAAATGTTTTCGATTCCTTATAGAAGAATTTTGGGAGCATCAATCAGAATTTTTTTTTTTTTTCTTCAAACATTAACAAGATTTGACCTTATTTTCAACGATGATGGCTAAAAAAGTATGGCATGGTGGAAGAAATAGTCAAAGAAAATTTAGAAATTATTTTCCATAATGCCAGGAAATCGGATCCACGATCTGCATTTACATGACACACAACTGGTGTAGATACTATTTTTAAAAAGATAATATCTATCTGTAGGAAAAAATACCACACGCGGGATCCACGTAGTAGACATATTAATGGGCCTTTGCCCCTTTGTCAATTCTTCAAGTGATAGGCGTTATTGACGTCATCATCGTGAAGCCTTGTTATTTTCTTTTGTCAAGAAGTAAATATCATGAGTTGTTATTGTATTCAAGATTATCTCGCGACATGCTTTTAACGGCAAATAAAGTAATAAAGTATGAACTGATCGTAATGTCTTCTTTCTAGCATGTTCTTTATGTTTTGGTCGGTCGGCCTATAAAAACCTAATTCTGTCTCACTAATTGTACTACATTAAGGCTTGGTGCAGATGAACCACAGGCTACAACAACACGAGGCCCAGAGTCTAGGTAGAGCTCGAGCTACTGACCAAGCCATATGGCTATCAGCGGTGGTTTATGCTCTGGACTTACCCACTGCACTACCTACATCATTTGCCGAACATTTCCTCCGCCTCAGAGGGACAGTTCGGCAAGCTACGGGAGTTCGACCATTGGCACAAGTAGGCGGAACAGTTGGCTCCCTAATCGCGGACTGGTGGGTGGGTGGTGCGAGTCTAGACCGCTAGAAACGCGGGGATTTGCGTTTGAAAGTTTGCCTCAGAAAGCAGTAAAGACATTAGGGACATGGAGAAGAGAAAATAATTAAATTTGTAGGGAGTCAAGAAGGCGCCCCGTGAACATGCGAAGAAAAAGCCTCGCACGTGCGTCCTCTCACGTTTTGGCCCATATAACTGCTAGGCTGGTGGGGCCATGGGAGGTGGTGGGTTGTACTAACGACATCGAACACACGTGTTTTACCGGGTTATATTCCGTTCCCGGCAACTTTGTGCATACCTTAGGGTGTCTGTTAAGAAACGAATGTGCTTATAGTTGACCAATCAGATTTTTGTGAAATGACGTGACATTTAGTCACTTCTAGATTGCTCTGCTCAATCAGATCAGTGCACTGGCCCCCTTGGTACACCTTGATTTGATCAAATTAGTAATTCTCGTTCTTTAGTAGGTACTTAGGTATTTTATTTGACTTGATCCATAGCTTGATCGCTTGAATTATCTCGCCATAAAAATGGAGGCCGTCAAAAAAGTACATTCGCGCAATTATAAACCTTGTCCCGCATGCTACTGTCCTTTGTAATTATTTGTTAGCGTTTCTTTATCAATCTCATATACATAGCAGATTTTTTGTTAAAAGACGAGCTATGCATATTAGATTCATAATTGATTATTCTGGGTTAATTATATCGTTTCAGATAGCAGGATGTGTGTGTGCCTGATCTCTCTCTGGTCGTGTTGGATTTTCCGTCATGTGTATGCGCACACACTTGTGCACTATAATATCTCCCGTTCAGATGGCTAATCTCTCTGGAGATATGCCGCCGTGGCCGAAATTCGATCTGGAGGAGGACATTATTTTACCTATGCCTCGACAGACGAGGAAATCAATGAATTTATGAGCCTATTTAAATTGTAGGGCGGACCTTATCTTTAACAATTGCATATGACGAAGTGCCCCTAAGATGAACTAACTGCGGACAATTAGAACCGCTATGCCTCTTCATCGGCTTTTGTCAATCACCTCTTCGGAACGTCCTATGGAGTACCTACGGATTTCCTGGGCTGTACCAAACACAGTTGGCGTCGGATACAGACTCCTGGCTTGTGGGGGCTTCACAGTGGGGGTTAAGTAGGTACTGTTATTGCGTACTAGTACTGCGGGGCTTGGCTAAAACACATGAATATATCGGCAGAACGACGACGGCGTCAGAGGACGATGTGGGCTTGCATACCATCCATCCGCGGCATGAGGATCAAGCGCAGGAGTGCCGCTCTTGATCGAAGCCTGCCTCCTCAAAAAGTCTTCCGGTATTGGTAAGTTAGTTGTCGCCGGATATAACACGGTGCTCGTTCGGGAGGCGCACTTTTGTGTTCCTGGTGTTATGCAGGGATACCATTAGTCCCGAAAGCAGGTCTTACTTTCACCAAAAATATAAATCACCAATTGCGCAGGGTCAAAGTAGTTCCTTTTCCTGACGTCAAAACTTAATATCAATATAGTTGGAATATTTCGAAAATGTTATCAGTTTTTTGGCGACCGCATAAATTTTTGTATAACCACGCGCAAAATGTTTAACCCGTTAACAATAATTTGAATTGGAATTAGTTTGTTCTACTTACTTGTGAACTGGGTAGTTATCTAGTTTGGTAAAAAAACTAATTAATCTTATCACTTTCTAGTACCTTGGTCTAGAAAACAGAAATAGGCCTAATTACCAATTAGGTACCAACTTAAAAAATAAGGAAATATAACTTGTATGAAATTTATTTTTAAAAAGAGTATTTTTATGTTCTTGGGCTATCCTATCTTGTACAGACCTACATGTTAAGAAGACAAAATAAGACGTGGTCAATTAGAAGATAAAACATAGCAAAAGTATTAAGATTTCTAGAAACCAAATCCACGTTAAAGACGCCTGAAACGTAGTCCCTAAATTCTGATAAATAATATAATTCTGAAATAGCGTTTTCAACATTGAAAATCCTGCTATCTATGCAAGGTATTGCAGCTATGTATACCATACTGCTCTTTTATATCAGTTGTTGTTGTGTTAATGAGACATTTAAACCGATTTATTACGCCCAGCTCCTCCGTATTCGTATTGCTGAATTTCAGTAAAAAGCAGGAAATGTGTTTCGATTTTTAAATTAAAAACAGTGAGGTTTTAAAAAATAGTGGTTCGGGAACTTATTGTTAGAACTGAGTTCATGAATTAAATATTGCTTAGTTTTATCTTCCCTATCATATTGAACAAACAAAAAAATAGCCTTTCTTACAATAAGGTTACAATTTTGTTATATTGTTAGTACACATGACAAAGTTTTCGTGACTCTCCCAGATATCGTTCAAGAGAAATATTCAATGTAAGTTACTTCATAGATAGTATCTTTTCACGGTAGGTAATAACAATATGTTTTATTATAAGTAGATTTGCACAAGTGTAACACGTACTTTTAATGTTTATGTAGCTATCGCTTCATATCATTTTTTGCCTTTATTAGTTGCTTCATTCGTTTATTTGCTATACATTATTGTCGAATACGGGAAACGAAATACATATCGACAATACATTGTAAGTCAACACCGTTTTTTAACTTAAATTAACAAGGATTTCATTATGATAATTAATTATTTATGTTCCTAATGTAATGTATTGATTAAGATAATATTTTCTTACATATTAGTTTTCATATCACGCTTTTAGCTTTTATTTTTAGTACAAGATTAAGAATAATATAGTACATTGTTCACCGAGGGGAGAAAGTGACCGATTACTATCGAGGGTGTAGTTTGAGGCCCGAGGCGTAGCCGAAGGGCCGCAATACACGCGAGGTAGGAATCGTACTTTCTACCGAGTGATACATAGTGCTTTATACTACACCTGCGAGGAAAATTAGCGATAATAATTAGTGATTAAACGAACTTACAAAGTGAAGTTCTATCATAATTATATGAGTCGCTTCATTCGAAGCTTCACTATCAAAACTAGACTAGGTACATTTTGAGGATTATTTCAACATAGATTTCGATATCGACAATCGACATCGACATAACCATACAATCGACTACCATATCGACAATCGACATCAACACTGATATCGACTATCGATATCGACATCGACATCGATAGCGACAATCAACAAAGATATTGACATCGATGTTGACAATCTACATCGATAACGACATCGATATCAACAAACGACATCGATATCGACAATCGACATTGATAATCGACATCGACAATCGACATCGATACATCGATAGCGACAATCGACATCGATATTGACAACCGACCACGACATCGATATCGACAATCAACATTGATGTCGACAATCGACCATCAAAATCGACATTGATATCGACAATCGACATCCACCATATTTGACTTTTTTATGTCAAATATGGTGAAGCTGCTTCTAATATTATATCCATAAGGACATACCCAAATTCTCAACGTCCATATACCTAATTTACTTAAAATTAAAAAAAAACAGCGCGTTAGAAATGGATTTTCATATAGTTTTTCTCCCCGCTTAGCACGTTAGAAATGAAATTTCATACATCTTTCCCTCCCGCATATTTGGTTTGTAGCAATGACGTACTTTCTACCTCGTTTTTAAAAAAAGAATGAAGGTACTTTCCGAGCGGGTGTAGTTTAAAAGTTATTTTCTCCTAGCTGCAATAGATTCTTCAAGTCACGATTTGATTTGCATTTTCTAGCAGTATAGTTACTAAGTAGATTATTGTTCTAAAAGAAAAATTAACTAAAGGATCCTTATTTTAGTTGTGAGTAGTACCTAAGTACCTACTGTTCCATTATATTTCTATTGTTTTTAAAATTATTAACGACTAGCTGATGCACGCGACTTTGTCTGCGTGGTTTAAGCTTTTTTTGATTCCCGAGGGAACTCCTTAATTTTCCGGCATAAAAAGTAGCCTATATCACTCTCCAGGTTCTCAACTATAGACCATGCCAAAAACTGACTTTCGCATTTATAATATTAAAGTACGTTTGTTTGTTTGTTTATTGGCTTGTCCTTCATTCACGCCGCAACGGAGCAACGGATTGACGTGATTTCTGGCATGGGTATAGGTGAGGACCTGGAGAGTGACATAGGCTACTTTTTATCCCGGAAAATTGAGGAGTTCCCGCGGGAATCCAAAAAATCTTATTCCACGCGGACGAAGTCGCGGGCATCAGCTAGTACTGTGAGCTAGTATTTCATAAATATTTGAATTAAACAGTAGGCAGTTGGTGCTTAGCTTACACCAAGTGTAAGTAACCTGGGTGCTACAAAAAATATTTTATGTAAGTACGTTAAATGTACTATTTATGACGTGTTTTTAATAACATCGATATAAAATTTTCAGATGTATCAAAGTATAGTCGTTACAGTTTTGCTGTTTGGTTACACGCATTCGCAAGATGCCAATTGCGATTTCGCTGCAACCGTAAGTATTTCATAATTACTTAGGGTTAAAATCCAATCAAACACAATTTTTTGCCAACTTGCCATGGTTTCATTTATTGATTTTTAAATGTTTTTTTTCAAATTCAAATAATGTAATCAAATAAACGTATATAAGTAAAATTAATTTTAAATAAGTACTTACATAGTTTATTTGATTAAAATCGGACATCTGGGATCGGGATCCTTTGTCTCGGGCATACATTAAAAACTAACTCCGAATTCTTTATCCACAGACCCGTTTTAGTTACTTTTAAAAGCAAACACTGGTTATCCATTTAGTTAAACTTTTATTAAGCAACTAGCTGATGGCCGCGACTTCGCCCGCGTGTTTTAAGTTTTTTTTATTACCGCGGAAACTCCTTAATTTTCTGGGTTAAAAAGTAGCCTATGTCACTCTCCAGTATGGCTAGCATGCGCACTACGAGTAAAATTATGTTTACCCGTTATCTCTCTCTGTCTACCGAAGCTAACATGGTTATTTGTCTCGTTATGTCAACAATAGAGATAAAAGTAACATTTCTTATCTGTGGTATTTTTCTCTACGAACTTTTACATGTCGACTATTTTTTCTTAACTATAATATACCGCATTTTGTGCATGTTAGGGTAAATGAAAAATTTGCCGGCAACGACAACATCTCTCTCTCTCGTCGCGAGATAATCTCGTTGTGCGCATGCTAAGCACAGGTCCTCAATTATACCAATGCCAAAAATCTCGTCGATCCATTGGTCCGTTGCGGCGTGATTGAAGGACAAACCAACAAACCAATAAACCAACAAACAAACACACTTTCGCATTTATAGTATTAGTATGATTCACATCGCGCACCCTCGGCAGCCATCACTGAGCCATAGATCAATCCGTCACGCAAAATTACAGAGTACAATAGACCAGTCGTGCCACAGACTCGACTAGTCACAGCAGTAGAGTAATAATTTTATTGTGTCTCTCAGCTTGGGCTTGGCTTGGATATATTTTGCCTGCGTGAGCCTGGAGCTGCTTTCAAGAATAGGTGCCGGTGAATGCAGACATCTGCCTGAATACAAATAGGTAGACGTTAAGTAATGTATAATAAATTTTCACAGGTGACTCCGGGTGTTACGTACTCTATCCAAAGTCCAAACTATCCCAATAGTTACAATCCAGGTTCCCAATGCCGTTGGATAGCAACATGTCCGTCTGGATACAATTGCAGAGTGAACTGTGTAATCAATATGCCGCAGCCGCAGGTAACAAAGCAATCATCCATTCATCCACGCCCACCGCTGGGCATATAAAAAGGCCTTTAAGAGCGTGTAAACACACTCGGCCCTCTGCCTTCATTGTTCAACCACTTCCAGTCATCTTTTTGAGGTCCTCGGATCATCTGGTTGTAGGTCGCCCCACATTTCAGATGCTCTTATCGCTATGTGGTCTCCACTGCGGTAAGAGCATCTGAAATGTTTGCCACATCAGCGGTCATTCGAAAGACGAATGTAGAATCGACGTCAAAAGTCCATATGACGACCTCCGTGGCGCAGTGTGTAGCGCTGTTGCCTTAAGAGCCCGTATCCCCGCAAACCGACATTTTAAGAACTTTTGATGAGCTTTATGCATGAGATATTAGAATTATAAAAAAAAGAAAATTAAAACATTACAGATTAATCCCTCCTTAGTAGAGTGTTGCAAAAAAAATATTAATTTTATTCAAATATAATAGTGAAATTCTCATTCTTGCAGAATACGTTTACGATTTTTACACTTTTGGGTGACACTTTTGACCCATATAAATCCACGAAAAATTAAAATAAATTGCTTATAAAAAATACTAATATGATAAACACACTCTTAGAATTAGAGTGTTGCGATTCGTTTTTATATCATCAAATTAATGTGCACGATTTATCCAAATTTACGCGTCACAATAACCTGTTTTTCTTAAAAGTTCGGCGGGTTTACTGATTAAATAAAAATTTCACATGAATGTTTAGTATTTATATAACAAAAATTGTAAAAAAAAAGTTCTATAAAATACCTATATGACCAAAAAAAATTATCAAAGTCGGATAAAGTTCACGTGTAAAATGGTACTGCGGACCGTATGACCGGCATACCGAGCCTAGGCCTAGCGCTCTTCGAGGGAGGACGTGTTGCTGAACGGACCTCTTTGTATGTGTGCGTGAGCTCTCTCATAAGCCTTTGTAAAAACGTGTTGCTAACAATACATAGCGCGACTACTTTAGTTTGATGAGCAGAGAATGATGATTATTGATCCGATTTAATCGATATTGAACGAATGCGTGATACGACTTTAATTATTAATTAATAAGGATATTTTATTCAAAATAAATTATTAAATAATTTTGTACGATACATTATTATAATCTCATACTGATTTTCTCGTAAATCGGGATTTTAGTTTGGGTTATATTTTTATGGGTTTTGAACTTACCTTCCTGAAATATTTTATTTTCTTTGATATAATAATTGTCAAACTCATCGTGGCATATATTATTGTTGCTCAGAGATTTTGGCAGATAAAATATTCATCGCATTATGTACTTATATTGACATATTTTTTTGTCCACTGTGAGTTAGCCCTTGACTGCGATCTCACCTGATGCGGGTATGGCAGTTAAATCCATCCATCAGTTCCATCCATCCAAACAGTTTCTACACGGCATCGCACCAGAGCGCTCATCGCTTGGCGACACGTCTTTGCTGGTAGGGTGGTAATCAGCCACGGCCGAAGCTTACGGGATTCCCAGACCGGAGAAAATTCAGAAATTAAAAACTCCCAAATTGATTGGAAACAATAGTACTTATCACGGATCAATAAAAGGTACCTACTATAAAATGGCTTAGTGTAAGCATAGATTTTATTTATTATTTTACCTTTCGACAATAGTAACGTGTAAATAGCACTGCCTTTCGATCAAAATACTAAAAACAATATTATAAGTCATAAAATATTACCGCAACCATTTGAAATTTTAAAACGCAGAAGCTTATCATGATTCATGAATACAATTTAATTTGTACTTTATTGTAAGCTGCTTATGGTATATATTGCAATACATTTAAACAAAATATTATTTCTTTTCAAATTTACTTTGAGTAAGAAGCTCAATGGCCATAAACTTTTTATTTATGTATTAGTGTATTGTTTCGTTTCTGGTAAACAAGACGAGTTTGTTTGTATATTGTGTTACTAAAATCGACAGGAAGTTTTTTTGACTTTTATTTATCTTTGATCTCTTATAATCTCTCTTATTACGTGGTCCGCGTAAAGTATGGTATTGTATTACCGTATTAGTAAAAGCGCTTTTAATATTATTTATTACCGAATTACTCGTAAGTGCAAACTACACCTGCGTAATAAACAAGTAAACCTATACCTATCGATTATTTGAAAGTTGTTTATCAAAATTACAATTGTATTTTCAAACCAACTAAATTGCAAATGGTAGAGATACAGACCAGTTTATATATAAAAGATCACTCGGTAGAGATGTCTAGATTTTTAAAATTCTATAAAACCCACTAAGCTTTGACTGTAACGTACTTTCTTGTGACTCAATCATTACTAACTACTTCCAACAAAACAGTTTGCTGGTTTTCTGACCTTGGCATCTCTATATGGATCATATATGATCAGTAAAAATAATATTTAGACCCTTATTTTGAAATTGGAATTGTTCGCTTGTCATACATTCTTCACTCTTCACTCTTTTATTATACATATTATAAAATGCCATTTTACTATAATCGTACTAAAATATCACTTGCTTTGAACTAACCGCCAAGTGATTACAATGTCTAAAGTTATGAAATATAAAATCTACGGTCGACTCAAAAGGAGAAAAAACTGATAAACAATGTAAAACGAAAGGAAATTCTGGGTACGTACAGGTATACCACTTTTAATAAGCCCTATCGGCAAAATTCTTTTGAGCAGAAAAGCAGCCGATCTCATAGCGATCTCATACAGTTCCATCCATTCAATCAGTTTCTACACGGCATTGTACCAGAGCGCTCATCGCTTGGCGACACGTCTTTGTCGGTAGGGTGGATTACCACCCTACCGGCAAGCCACGGCCGAAGCCTACCGGATTCCCAGACCGGAGAAAATTCAGAAGTTATAAACTCTCAAATTGAATGTAAACAGTACTACTTATCACGGATCAATAAAAGGTACCTAATATAAAATGGATTAGTGTTAGCATAGACTTTATTTATTATTTTACCTTTCGACAATAGTAACGTGTAATAAATAGCACTGCCTTTTGATCAAAATACTACAAACAATATTATAAGTCATAAAATATTAGCGCAACCATTTGAAATTTGAAAACGCAGAAGCTCATCATGATTCATGAATACAATTTAATTTGTGCTTTATTGTGAGCTGCTTATGGTATATATTGCAATACATTTAAACACAATATTATTTCTTTTTCAAATTTACTTTGAGTAAAAAGCTCCATTGAGCTTCTTACTCAAAGTAAATTTGTCATAAAGTTTTTATTTATGTATTAGTGTATTGTTTCGTTTCTGGTAAACAAGACGAGTTTGTTTGTACATTTTGTTACTGAAATCGACAGGAAGTTTTTTTGACTTTTAGTTATCTTTGATTTCTTATCTAAATTAACCCATTTGCATGGTCCGCGTAAAGTATGATATTGTATTACCTGATACCTGAAAGGGTCGCTTTTAATATTATTTATTACTGAATCATTTGCAAGTGCAAACTACACCTGCGTAATAAACAAGTAAACTTATACCTATCGATTATTTGAAAGTTGATTTTGTTGTTTATCAAAATTACAATTGTATTTTCAAACCAACTAAATTGCAAACGACATACAAACCAGTTTATATATAAAAGATCACTGGGTCTAGATTTTTAAAATTCTATAAAACCCACTAAGCTTTGACTGTAACGTACTTTCTTGTCGCTCAATCATTGAGGTTCCAACTGCTTCGAACAAAACAGTTTACTGGTTTTCTGACCTTGGCATATCTACAAGTCAATTGTCAATTGACGCTTGTCATACATTCTTCTCTCTTCACTCTTTTGTTATATTAAAAAATACTTTCCATTTTACTATAATCGTACTAATAGCGTACTTGCTTTTAGCTTTCACCTAACCACCAAGTGATTACAATGTCTAAAATTGTGACGCGTAAAATCTACGGTCGACTCAAAAGGAGAAAAAACTGATAATGTAAAACAAAAGGAGATTCTGGGTACGAACAGGTATACCACTTTCTTTTGAGCAGAAAAGCAACCTAACCTAATGTGAATACCAATGAAATACAAACCTTATTGCTTGACATTAAGCTTGACATTAGCACAAGAACAACAGATACTTGTAATATCTATCTATCGCGCTCGGACATGTCACGTAGGACACAACGGAATAGCGGACGGACACGCGCTATGACTACTGGCCATATTTTCGTGCCATTCAAAAACAAAGATTTCTGCGCAGGCATATCGGCGTAATTTATGAAAGTGATATACCTGTAGTTATAAACAACAAATATTGACATATTCATTATAACTCAATTCAGTTGCCTGAATTAATCGTTGTTTAATTTAAAGTTATTAGGAATTAATAATTTGTGAATCTGCTTAATATAATAGCTTTTGCCTTCAACTTTGCAAGTGTGAAATAAGGATTAGGTTATATCTCTTATCTAATTTGGTCCAATAGAATGGTCCGCGAAGTAGGTACATTTACATGACCGAATACCTGAGAGGGGCGAGTGTCTATAATACTAATTTATGACTTATCCTTTGCACGTGCACCTGCGTAATATACAATTACACAATATACCAATCGGTCACCTGTGAGTTTTTTGTTGTTTATCTTTTGATAAAAAACAAAAAAAATACCAACAATGGTGTTATCGAGACGACTAAATTGCTCTAATGACCCACGTACTTAGTAAAACTTGATCAGTAATCGTGTCCCATATTTTGCTGTAATAGTCAGATAACCATAAAATATTTTAAGGATTTAATTTTTTTTTAAATATTGAACTTAAAAACATATAGGTATATCTAGCTCTTAACTTACATAATCCCGTGTGTTATTATATAAAAGTATATGTATACTAAATAAACACTTATATAAGGAAAATAATATTTAAGTAGGTAATAACTAAGATTATAAAAAAATTATTAACATATGAAAATATTACGAACTTGACTACGCAAAGTATCAAAGTATATTTACCGGCCTATGCCGTCTGTGTGAGTGCAGCTAACGGTCTTAATGTGCAGTATACCTACAGATTCCAAAATTGGCCGAGCGCGCGATAAAGCGGGCGAGAATACGGGCCCTTAACGTGCGGAGGTCCTGGGTTCGATCCCCGGCAGGGTCAATTTGGGAATTTATAATTTCTGAACTTTCCCTGGTCTGGTCTGGTGGGAGGCTTCGGCCGTGGCTAGTTACCACCCTACCGGCAAAGACGTGTCGCCGAGCGATTTAGCGTTCCGGTACGATGCCGTGTAGAAACCGAAGGGGTATGGGTTTAATATAACTGCCATACCCCTTACAGGTTAGCCCGCTACCATCTTAGACTGCATCATCACTTACCATCAGGCGAGACCGCAGTCAAGGGCTAGCTTGTAGTAGATAAAAAAAATAAAATATATAAGAATAAGCAAAAAAGATTGCTTGTTAAACTTATGGCAATAATCTAAGTAGTGTTGAATAGTAATAATAGTTTGAACCTAATGTTGTTAAATTAAGGTAAATATTTTTGACAAATTATGATTGTGTGGATGAGTGATTCAGATTGCTTGCACGCAGTTATTCCAGTTAAGCTATGTATGGACTTTTGACGTTGACCGTACATCTTCATTACGAATTTCCTCTGCGATAGACAATCAATTTTTATGTCGAAGAACTAAATATCTAACATATTGAGACCATATGCAACAAACTCCGAGCAATTATGGCAAAATTATACTTAGTTAAAAATAAAATGAAATATAAAACAGCTTTATTATTATACACGGCCCTTATGGATAGTATTGTTTCATATGGTCTCAGTGCTTACGGTAGAACATTTAAAACACACATTAATAAAATATATAATATACAAAAAAGAACCCTCAAAATGATTGTACCGCCAAAAGTCAAAGATAAATTTATTCAAAACGACGATGCAATATTTAAATACTGCAAGGTACTACCCATCCAAAACAAAATTAAACATATTCTACTTGTCCAGAATTACTTTGATTTCTACCAAAATTATGTAAACCACAAAATAACAACAAGGAAAATTACGGAACGGAAACTTATTACAACAAAAGCGAATAACTATTACGGCGAAAGAACTACATATTACTTACTTCCAAGGCTAATAAATGAACTCCCGATAGAACTTAAATCTAAAATAACAAAAAACAACATCAAGTACAAAATTAAAAATTATCTATTAAAAACTAAACATTGAGTAAACTTAGTATTATTCCAAGTGAAGCAGCCTGTATACATAAAAGTTTGATTTGAATGCGCAACATTAGTCTAGTTTACATTTATTTTAAAACTACCTACAACTACATTATAAGGAAAAATTAATAAGTAAGAACCTAACTTTTATAACTTAAATCTCTTATTATACTTATGTAACACCTTAGAATAGATTATACATATAATAATTAATACGTTTTACACCTACATATTTAGTTATTAAGCATGGAGGAATGTGCAGTGCTCAGACAAGCCGTCAAGCGCTTACGAGCACGAAGAAACCATAAAATATGTATTTTTTACTTGTGAAATAAATAAATAAATAAATAAATAAATCTGAGGTCTTGAACTTAAGTTTTTAACTCTAATCTGGCAAATTAGTATATGAGTAGAGGCCCTCATGAATCTTTTATGAAAGGAGACAAGTTGATACTATACTATACTCGTGTGACTATACTAGTGGTTCACCCCGAACTGAGACTTCGCGGCGTCATCTATTGACATCAATGTGAAGTTCTGTTAAAAATACTGAAACTCATTAAAAATTAAATAATTTCGTTTCCTTATAATATTTATCTAATTTTAGTATTTGTTGTTCAAGTACAGGATATAATTCAAATAATTGATCAAGTTTCAGGCTCAGCCTTTCAGAAAATTGAGAGTTCTGAGGTCAACTGTGGACGTTAGAAAATCTCCACTTTGAAAGCGTCAAGCTTTCATCAATTTCAGGGGAAAAATTTTAAAAAAATATTTTTGGACTCTTTTCCTAATTATCTTTAAAATGATATACCACAACCCTATGTAACGCTATAAAAATATTTTACTTCGCATTCGCCTCTATGAGAGCCCCCCTGAAATAAAGATTTTTATAACTTTTTAAGCCATATGCGGCGGGAGGTCATTGGTTTACATATTATATTTAAAGCTGAAGTAATTACGTTCAGTAATTCAGAAGTTATAATGCTCTGACAGACGGACGGACGGACAAGTGCAAATTCACTCAAGACTAGACCTTCGCTTCGCTCGGTCAATAAACAATTTATGCTGACTCTGCACGAACTAGTTTGAGATAATATAATGTAATGTACTGTGTTTGATTATGAGGGAAACCCTACTATTGAACTTAACTGAATAATTGATTGTCAAAGAGTCCCGCGCTCGCTTCGCTTCGGAACCATGCACCTTAAAAAATACACCGATTATTGCCCTACCAACTGAATCTTACGCGACTAAAGTTACTGTTTGAATAAACTTCCACAGAGTTCATCATGCAGCGTGGATCGTCTCCTCATCTCGAGAACAGGTGAACCCACGCTATCAGGAGCAGATTATTATTGTGGTCAGGGGTCTGTTAGCGCAGTTTCCACTGGTACAAGGATTGTTGTAGGTTCGTCGTTTTAAATTAACATAAAATGGTTTACCTGGTAATAATTAAGCTTAATTATGGACACTTTGTAGGTACATGTAACCACAACTATTCTTCTATTGAGACTGAAACATTGGAAAGATAAGCTAAGTTTTAAGTGTTTTCTCGCATCGCTGTTAAAACTTATATTAGCACTAACTACTGGGTAGTAACGAACGTTAATATGAGATAAAACCCGTATAAACTCATATGACTTGCGGATGAAAAGTATCCGGTCCGTTTCTTGATCCATCATGATTTATCATTAGCGTTATGGCCCTGGTTAGGTCACCGGCCTCCAGTTAAATTACAAGAAAGACTTGTTCTTGACAACACTTGCTTAAGAAAAGCAATAATGTGGTCTAGGTTGTAGCGCACTGGCCTGTAAATTCTTATTTACTCTTGCCTTGAATGTTCTAGTCATACTTGGCTGGAAGTACGGACACCGCCGCGCCGGAAGAATTCTAGACATGTTTAGGAACACAACACAGGTTGTGAAGTTCCTAAGCGTACCTACCTACTCTCCAAATTATATTTGACAGATGGCTAGATTGTGCCGTAAAAAGTTGCACACTTTACAATTTATTATTTCATTGCTGAAATTATTAATTGCAGGTATAATAGTTTCGACGAGGACAACAGGAGGCAATTTGAGTTGTAGCTTGTATGCTCAGACCGCTACAACTACCCCGGACTGCGTCTGTGGTGTAAGGAGGACGGTGAGAAACAATACATTGACTACACTGAAAATAATAATTTTAACTTGCCGGCGTCGTCCTCAACCGTCAACCGATAGAGGTCCACTGCTGGACATAGTCTCTTGCAAGGACTTCCAGATGCCTCGGTGCCTAGATCCAGCGGCTCCCTGCGACTCGTTTAATGTCGTCCGTCCACCGAGTGGGGGGGTCTGCTAACGTTGCGCTTTCCAGTGCGGGACGACATTCCTGCATTTTGGGACCCTATCGTCTATCAGTTTTTCCATCTATGTGCCCCGCTCATTGCCAACTCGTCGAGCTTAGTCGTTTACTTTAGTTCTTCTATGGATCTCTTCTTAGATTAGATCAGTAGTAGGTATAGTCTATGTCACATTTATTACGAAGTCCCCTAGAGGCGACGCAAGTTGTCACATGTTCATGGAATTAATGTACGTAAATTGTTTTAGTTACACTAATTTAGGTACGGGCTTTAGTAGGGAAATAAAATGTCGGTAGGTATATATCACCGTAAGCTTGTGAAAACCGTTAGATATAAGTGGTCGGCCTGTGGGCGGGCACTACCTGGATTATTTATGTCGAACCCTAACCTAACCTACAAGAAAGAATCAAAAAAACGTAAATACAATGAATATTTCAAAAATTTATACTCAGAACATTGAACGGTTCACAATCTATCGACAGTTTACAATCTATCGAGATAAAAATCGTTAGATTACAATCTACCGGTTTTTGCAATTTTACGGTGACATATACACGCATTCTTTATTTTCACCAGAACCGTATCGTCGGGGGAGTACAAACTGACCCCTACGAGTTCCCCATGATAGCTGGTGTAAGGTACGTCGACCAGGACGCCATTAGATGCGGTGGGGTGATCATTGCTAACAACTATATGCTCACTGCAGCACATTGCGTAGTGGGCAAGCTACCTGTGAATATCACCGTGGAAGTTGGAGTTTACAATCAAGGTAAATAGTAATAGCTGATCAAACGCGTGACAGCACTCAGAACACGCATACGATAGGTTACGCATAGGTAGTAAACAAGTCTCTAATCATTAAAAATCATTACTAAAAATAAGCTTTTATCGCCCGCCATATTGAAATTAGTGTGACGTCATTTTATTTTCCGTATTCTTCTCAGCAATACCTTTAATTGGTACCTATATCATAGGCGTTCATAAAAAAATAACTAGTCCGCCATCTTTGTGAGGCCATATTTTATTTAGAATGACGTCACATAGCTAACTCTGCATTGTCATCCAAACTAAACATGTACTCAGCTCAATCAGTTGAGGATAACTGTTCTAAAATTCAGTTGCAAAAGACCTAACCATACATACACTCAATGTGTGTTGCAGCACATAAATGTTAAATAATTGTTAAATAAAAGCTTATGAATAATAACTGTCAAAATCGATTTGGATTTGTTATAGAATGGAGTTGTGGAGAAAAATCGACCATAACTTTCATCCCTTTTCTCATAACTAGTTTTTCGGGATAAAAGTACCTATCCAAGAACAATAATAACATATTGTCAGCTATACTTGTGGCAAGTTGCATTCTAGTCCGTCCAGTAGTTTCAGCGTGATGCCGTAACTGGCAGATAGATCTCTGTTTTGGGCTCTGTATCGATCATACAGCGTCCTCTAATCATAATATTTAATGCACAGGAATCGTCCTGTTTCATTTTTATTATAAGTACTTAGAGATCCAATCAATTAAATTTGTTGCAGCTAATTCACCACCAAGACAAAGACTCACAGTTCTTTCAATAAGGATACACCCGAATTACGTACCGTAAGTAATAGTAGATTATTTAACATAGGGGTAAAGAAACGTGTTTGAGAAAATTCATTCATTTGAACAGAATTTTCTTGTGATGCTGCATCTTTCTAAATTCAAATCACACTACAGCCCATAGGGATATTGTATTTCAGTACAACATTACAACCGCGCTAAGCGTTATGTTTGTAATGACGTACTGTACTTGTAATAAGGCATTGTGAAAAAATAAATCCAGCAATGTATTTGATTTTATGCAAATTATAAGTTTCAATATGGAGAAAAATTGCTTTATAAGGTAAACGCTTTAAAAATTATGTTGTTCAGAAATCTTTAAAATACCTCTTTATTTTAAATATTTCTGAACAACATAATTTTTACAAGCTTACGAGTACATTATTAATAATACATTTAAACGAGCAATTCTTGTATATTATGTCACCGTAAGATTGTGAAAACCGTCAGATTGTAATCTAACGCTTTTTATCTCGATAGATTGTAAACTGTCGACAGATTGAGAACAGTTCGATGTTCTGAGTGTCAATTTTTGAAATATTATTTTATTTACGTTTTCTTGTCTCTTTCTTGTAGGTTAGGTTAGGGTTCGACATAAATAATCACTTAGGTTTTATCGGGTTAATATATTATCTACCGAAAAATAATGAGTTAAATTTTAATCTGTCGACAGTTTACAATTTCGCTAGTTAGATTACAATCTAACGGTTTTTGCAGTCTTACGGTGACATTGTATATAATCTGAATCAGGCTATTACACCTTAAAATGCTACGCTAGTCGTCAACCTTACTAAGAAACAGATTCCTGGTTTCATGGTCGACAATCACCCTAAAAGATCATTCAAGAAATTTGGCGTCACCTGTAAGTTGTATTGTTTTCAGATCGAATAACGGTAATGACATCGCAATACTTCAAGTAACAACGATTGCGTTTAACGAGTACGTGAGCCCCGTGTGTCTACCCTTCAATTACGTCAACGCGGATTTCACCGGCACCAGACTTACATTTTTAGGTAAGTAACTGTACCATACGCTTTTCAGTGCGGGGCCGCCGTTCCAGCGCTTTGGGACCTCAACGTCCCTTAAGGGCCTTGTTTTAGAGCTCAAGTTTGTCTATACATTCACAGTCAGCAGTTCCAGCGGAAGCGTTGCGAAATTAAAATAGGTGCTACTACATTTTTGACGTCATAGACAAAGACGTTTATATTTTTTCACCTCTCATGCTCTAAAAAGATGTCATTATAGCTTATCGTATGCGGCCTAAAGTTAGCTTTTAGGGTCTAGGGATTATAGTATTTTTTTTTAATTTTTGCCGTACTACCCTCATATCGGTATGCGTGATATTCTCACTCGGTTATACAAAATTTTTAGTCTATGGGTAACCATTGATAGTAATATCAACAGCCAAAAAATGTATGTCACTTAGTTGAATGCCAATGTTACCCATCTTATCCTACCATTGTCCTACAGATCTATGTGTATGGTACTTTTTTTTTTTAATCCACTACAAGGTAGCCCTTGACTGCGATCTCACCTGATGGTAAGTGATGATGCACTCTAAGATGGTAGCGGGCTAACCTGTTAGGGGCATGGCAGTTATATTAAACCCATACCCCTTCGGTTTCTACACGGCCGGCATCGTACCGGAACGCTAAATCGCTTGGCGGCACGTCTTTGCCGGTAGGGTGGTAACTAGCCACGGCCGAAGCCTCCCACCAGACCAGACCAGGGAAAATTCAGAAATTAATTTCCCAAATTGACCCTGCCGGGGATCGAACCCGGGAATCCCGGGACCTCCGCACGTTAAGGCAACAGCGCTACACACTGCGCCACGGAGGTCGTCGTACTACTGTATTTTTTTAAATTCCTTGTTAACGATACGGAGAAAAATAAAGTTGGTATTGCGGTTTGCCGCGAAATCATAGAAGTTTTTGTTGTAATTATTTTACACTTATTTAAATGGATGTTTTATGGATGATAATTAATCCATTTCAAATTTCGATGCTCATTATACGTAATACAAGGTGAAGGCAGGTAAAGTGAATGTGACTATTTATTTGTTAATATCATCAAGTAAAAATAAAGATCTTACTCCTAATATGAAAATGTAACAGAAAGGCAAAGAAATAATTAAAAATCGTTATTTATTTTATTTTCTCTCAATCGAAGTGAAAAGTAGAGTGTTTACCACGGGACTAAAAGTCATTCTACTCAAGATTTCATTCGAGATGTTTAGCATACCTCGCTACGCTCGGTAAGTTAAACATCTCGTATGAAATGGCTCATTTTAGTCCCTTGATGAACAATCTACTATTTCACCTCTCATGCTCCAAAAAGATGTCATTATAGCTTAGCGTAGGCGGACTAAAGTTAACATTTAGGGTCTAGGGATTAAAGTATTTTTTTTAATTGCTCGATTGCACTCGATTCTATAAAATTCTAAATAAACAATAATATAATATTCTAAACATCTCCTATGAAATGGCTTATTTTAGTCCCTTGATGAACAATCTACTATAATCTGAATTCGATGTTTGAATAATATGCTCAACGGAACTGTGTGATAATTTTTTTTATTTCACTGGTGTAACGGCTCTGGATTCTAGTCCTTCTGAGGTGTGATAAATCTTGTGGCAATGGTTCAGACTATGTAAATGCAGCTTTCTGTAGTACAACTAGGAACTCGTTTGGACAGTGTTTAAGCTCTTAACATTTTCTTGGTTTTATTCAGAAACTGTGTGTACTGCTGTAGCAGTCTTACGTGAGCTGAACGTCCAATTCTCTAAAATCCTAAATTAATGTTTTAATCCCAATGGCACGATTATTTAATTTTTAAAACTATCATGTTTTTTTTGAATAAAGTTCCTTATGTGACGACGGGGTACCCTAGCCGGAAAAAACGTTCGTAACGCGTCCGTCTGTAAATGCGTGGAGTAAGATTTTTTTAACGAAGACAAAAGGTCTTAAATATAAATATACTACATTCCAAATTAAACTTTAACGCCTTAGTGTTAAGGTTCATATTCTAATATTTCTTTTTATTACAAAAATAAATAAACTGGTTTTCACTTGAAATTAAAATTAATATAAGGAACTTGGTTCCTATCTGGTGTTCCACGACACCACTCTTTTTTTTATATTATAGACAAGCGCTTGGCTGCAATCAGACTTGCTTGCAAGTGGTGATGCAGCCTAAGCCTGTCTATCGTTAGACCATTGTAAATAATCGTTAGCTTTAAAAAAATCTCAGGTTGGGGAACAACTACATTCGGAGGTCCGAGGTCTCCGGTGCTGCGGAAGGTTGACCTAGATGTGATCAGCCAGGCTACCTGCAGGAACTCTGTGCCGGCGCTCACGCAGCAACAGTTTTGCACGTTTACTGCAGGAAAAGACGCTTGCCAGGTATAGTAGAATCTATTGTAATATTAGCTAACTTAAAAGCCATAATCTATTACTATTACTAATATTATAAATGCGAAAGTTTGGATGTATGGATGTATGGATGGATGTTTGTTACTCAATCACGCCCCAACGGCTGAACGGATCTGGATGAAATTTGGCCAAGAGATAGATTATAGTCTGGAATAACACATAGGCTACTTTTTATGCCGGAAAATTGAGGAGTTCCCGCGGGAACCAAAAAACCTTAATCCACGCGGACGGAGTCGCGCGCATTAGCTAGTACTTAATATTATAAATGCGAAAGTTTATTGGTCTGTTGGTTTGCTGGGGGTTTACACACACTGCAAAAGGGCAACGGATGGACGTGATTTTTTTCCATGGATATAGTTGAGGACCTGGAGAGTGCCGGCTACTTTTTATCAAAAAAACTTAAACCACGCGGACGAAGTCGCGGGCATGAGGCATCAGCTAGAAGTATCACTAGTATAAAATATTGGTCCTGTTATAATGATTTCGAGGATTATAGTACATTATGGTAGAAGTGTGTAATGTAGGTGATTACCGCTGAGGCGCCATTGAGACCCGAGCCGTTAGGTGACATAAGATAGCCGAGGACGGTAATCATCAATACACACGTGTATCATACGACGTTTTTCAACACACTTGTGAAGAAAATAATACTAAAAAAAAATATTTTATTTAGTAGATAAAATAAAATAAAAACTCTATTACTCACTTGTGAATAATAGTAATGAAAAGTCGCAGTTTGATTATAGGTATCATTATGTGCCTAAATTGCTGTGAAATTAGAGCCACTTTATGAGCAAGTGTGTTGTAAAGGTATTTACTATGTTTTTGGTTCTAGGATGATTCCGGTGGCCCAGGCCTATACTCAGATCCGCAGACAGGCCGCCTATACATCATTGGCATAATCAGCTACGGCCAGGCCTGTGCATCGAATTCCCCCGGGGTAAACACTAGGGTGCCTGCTTTCATCAGCTGGATAACGGATAACGCACCCGCTAACTATTGCAGGAAATAAATCAATTTTTACTAGCTATAGACTTTCATTTCATTTACTCATGTAACTTAGTAACGTACTTGCGTAACTTAACGTAACTATTACGTAGAAAAAAATACGTGCTGAAGTCTTAAATCATTTTCAATCAAAACCTGGGGATAACAGTTCAATGGGGGGATAGTCATGGGGATGACTGTTTTAAAATTCAAGACGCAATATTTGACCTAAACAAATCCACAAACATTGCATGTTAAACAAAAACTTGACTTATGACAGTATGACTTATGGTAGTGTGGCCGCTGTCAGAAATTAGGGAAGGATTCGCAAACGAAACAAAAGTCCTCTTTCTCCGACGACGTTTATTGAATAGATAAAAACTACTCTCTCTTCAAAAAGAGGACTGTTGTGCTGTGACGCTATACGAAAGCTATAATCGGCCGGGTAAGCGTCATCAATGGCGTCATCATCTCATTCAAAGAATTTGTTTCTTCACCCCCTGCTAGATGGCGCTGAGCACAAGACCCCCGTAACAACATTTTCCTAACAGCATTATTGATTTTCCCGTTTTCATTCCGCACCAACTTCATTCGTCCAGGGCCCTCCATTCTTTTTTCGGTACTCGCTATAATTTATTTGGTAGAAACGAATTCTTTAGGAAATAAGCCATGTAGTCGGTATTTACAAATCAAAATTAAATTTTTTTTGTTAGTTATGAAGTTATATTATGTGTTATTTCGTGACCCAAATAAGTGAAAAGAAAAAAATCGCGATGGAAACTAATATAATTTTAATGAGAGTGTGCAGGTAGCTTAGGAGTCATGCCGAAACGTATACCCTTCCACGTCGTATATGCCACAAGTAAGTACTTACTTAACTAAATAATTAAGTTATTAAAAAAAAATCAAATAAGCTGCTAGTAAGCAGGAGAGTATTCTCTTTTTGGTAGAACCACATAGTAACATTTTACTGTAAAATTTTTATCTATCCATAAGTGCCTAGCTAATTTTGTGGCCATGTACATTAAGCTCCTACTAGGTGAAGCCCGCGACTTGGTCCGCATCTAAATCCAGAGCTTTTCAAAAAACCCGTAGGAGCCTATATCCTTCCTTAGGCTATTGATAATAACATTTAGAAAGGAACTAAGACGTTCACGGGTTTTTATTGCAGGAATCGTTCAATGAACGAAAAAACCGTGGAGTGCTATTAAATTAGAGGGTGGAAATTGAGGATAGGGAAGAAAAAGCATCAATTTTAGTATTTTCAATATATCTCGTAAACAAAGCAAAATTTCGATATATTGTATATAAAACTTTTTGTAGAGAATCAAATTTTCCATTGGAATAGCATTTTTTAAATATTAAAATAAAAATACCATGCCAACACAGTCGAAACAAACTTGAAAGAAAAAGCCAAAATTTCGATTTTTTGAGTTTTTTTTGCTTTCTCGCCTGTTTCTTTTTTTTTTGGGCTGAGATAGGTATACGCTTTGCTTTAGATAAAACAAGTAAACTAAATTTCCTTCAAAACGCGGGGCTGAAATATTTTTTTGATTAAAAATTGACCGAAATATGGCCATTTGAACCTGAACTTTTTTTTACGAATTATACGCATACGAATGTACGAATATTGTTTTCATTCGCATTTTATTGAAAAGATTATTGTTTTTCTCAACTAAGTAAATAAGGTTTTTTACGTTTATTATGTAGGAATACAAAATAATTACAACAAATGTTTGGAACATGAATGATCAATATTCAAACAATACTTTAAACATTTTGTAATACATCTTCACAAACTCTTATCTATACTTACTGTATGGGTGGCTGGATGTTTGTTACTCAATCACGCTAGAACGCCTGAACGGATCTAGATGAAATTTGGAACAGAGATAGATTACACATAGTTTGGACTAGCACATATGTTACTTTTTATCCCAGAAAAATAGAGTTCCCGCGGGAACCAAAAAACCTCAAATGGATGTTTGTCAATCAATCACGTCAGAACGGCTGAACGGATCTGGATGAAATTTGGCACAGAGATAGATTATAGTCTGGATAACATAAAATAAAGTCAAAATCTAAATTTTGACTTTTTTTCTAGTTTTTTTAGACTGTTCTGGCATGATATTTTTTTTCAATATTTGAAAAATGTTATTCCGGTGGGAAATTTGATTTTCTACAAAAAGTTTTATAATATACAATATATCGAAATTTTGCTTCGTTTAGAAGATATATTGAAAAACCCAAAAGGGGTGCTTTATTGACCCCTATCTTCAATTTGTACTCTCTAATTTAATAGCACTCTGCGGTTTTTTCTTCTTTTATAACCCATTGAACGATTCCTGCAATAAAAACCCGTGGACGTCTTAGTTCCTTATTGACCAGTTTTTTAAGTTATAATCAATAACCTACTTGGCCTGTAGCAAATTATATCAAAGTCGGTTGAAGATAGACCGTTAAAGCGTAGCAGACCAATAGAAGGATACACTTTGATCATTAAGAGAGTGTGTAGGTATAAAGAAAGCGATTAGGAAAATCGCGAGCAAAGCGAGTATTAAATTCTAACAAAATCTGTCCGTCCACCTAAGACCTAGATTGATTTAAATACAACGACAAACTGGAATGTAGGTACTACTAAGTAATGCATGTGTACAAACCTCTGAGCCAAATCCAATCCAAATCAATTTGACTCCGAGGTTTGTATCTCGACCTTTGACTCCTTGTATCTCGATCCGAAACCTGTGGCACGGCGACCGCTCCAACAAGCTCATCCCAAAAATTCCAATTGACTGAATAGCTTTTATAATTAAACTGATGATGGACTAGGCTACTTTTTATCCCGGAAAATTAAAGAGTTCCCGCTGGAAATAATAGTTCATCAAGGTTCATTAGATATATTAATACCTACTAGTGGTTCGCCCCGAACTGAGATCTCGCGGTATCGCCATAACAGAGCGCCATCTATTGACATCATTGTGAAGACTGTTAAAAATACTGAAGCTCATTAAAAATTAAATCATTTCATTTCCTTATAATATTTATCAAATTTTAGTAAGTACATGTATTTGTTGTTCAAGTACAAGATATAAATCAAATAATTGGACAAGTTTCAGGCTCAGCCTTTCAGAAAATTGAGAGTTTTGAAGTCAACTTTGGACGTTATAAAATCTCCCCTTTGAAAGCCCTCCATTTCGTCAATTTTAGGGGAAAAAATTAAAAAAATATATTTTTGGACTCTATTGACTATTCCTAATTATCTTTAAAATGATATACCGCAACCCTATGTAACGCTATAAAAAATATTTTACTTCGCATTCGCTTCTATGAGAGCCCCCTGAAATAAAGATTTTTATAACTTTTTAAGCCATATTCGGCTGGAGGCCATCGGTTTACATATTATATTTAAATTTGAAGTAATTATGTTCAGTAATTCAGAAGTAATAAGGCTCTGACAGACGGACGGACGGACGGACGGACGGAAAAGTGCAAATTAACTCAAGTAGATATAGAGACTTTCGCTTCGCACGGTCAAAAATTTTCAATATTTAGGCGAGGACAGCTCGTACCCAGCATGCGAGCTGAACGCCCAGGGTCCGGCAGCTCGCGGCTGGCGCAGTTCGGGCGCCCCGCCTCACGAACTACTGCTCCGCCTGACCGCTGTCACCAACATACACAAGTTGCAGTTACTCGCGCACCATCAGCTCATTCGTAAGTTGAAACAATTATTTCCACATCACTCTTGTAGGATAGTTCCTAATATGCTTACCTAGATTGTAATACTTCCCTGAACGAGTCCTTTTTGATTCACGTAGGTATAACTTAGGCACCTTCAAGGCAAGTGTGTATAGGCATCTTCTAGGCAAGCGTCTTCCAACCTAGACCTCATCATTGCTTTGCACTAAGCATAATTGTCATCATGCACAAGCACAATAAAAAAAAAGTTATTTGTTAGTAGCCAATTTTACACGCTGAATTTATTTGGGAAGGAAATTTTTAAAAGATTTAAGAATACAGGAACTTGACTATTTGACACAGGGAAACGCTGATTGAAGACTTTCGTCAAAAAGTGGTATCATGTGTTTTTGACGACTTCCTTGGCGGTTTTGAGTGCTGTTGTCTAAACGTGGGAGGTCCTAGGTTCGATTACCGGAACCCGGTAATCGAACCCAGGACCGGTAGGGTAAATTTGGTAATTTATTATTTCTGAATTTTCTCTGGTCTGGTCTGGTGGGAGTCTTCGGCCGTGGCTAGTTACAACCCTACCGGCTAAGACGTACCGCCAAGCGATTTAGCGTTCCGGTACGATACCGTGTAAAAACCGACTAGGGGTATGGGTAATATGCCATACCCCTAACAGGTTAACCCGTGACCATCTTAGATTACATCGTCACTTACCATCAGGAGAGATTGCAGTCAAGGGCTAACTTGTAGTGAAATAAAAAAGAAAGAAAAAAATCATCAAGAATGAATCGGCATCAGCAGGAATCTAGACAAGTGCGCTCCACTTCAGTTTGCATCACCATTCGTCAGCAGATTTGACTGCAGCCAAGCGCAAAATAAACTAAGCTAGTTATCCTATTTTTGAACATTAGGTACAATAAAGTCACATTACCATTAGATTTTCTCTATTTTCTCGTTTAGCTGCCTGCGTAGAAGTGTTGGTGTCGGGTGGCCTGGTTTCGGAAGGAGCAGCTACTCCGTGCGGGGCTACGTACACCAGCGTGGGACGCGTCTCCCTCGCGAAGCCCGCACCACAAGCGCGGACTAGAGAACTAAGGTAAAAAGCAATATCCGAAGGTTTAGCTGCCTACGTGGATGCGATGTAATTTTCTGGGATAAAAAGTAGTCTATCTCCTTCCCAGGGATTACCAAAGGAAAAGGTTCATTTTAGGCCTACTCTTGTACAATCTACCATGAATAGAGGAAAATACATAGATTGTATTAAAAATATAATAATTTAGAACAGTAAAGTAAATAACGAGCAAAAAAATAAAAATGTATTTCAAGTTTTCGATACGTTTCCAAGATGGCAACCCTCAGCCATAGAGAAGACAGTAGGCGCGAAATATATCAAATGTCATTTCTGACAGTCACTGTCAAAATATGTAACGTGTTTTTTTTGAAAACGTCAAAAAATATGAATCCGCAATTGTTACCCACTCATGTTTAGTGTTCCATTATTTGGAAAGATTATAATTATAATTTTACCACTGAAATTACGACGAATTCGTAGATTTGACCAATAAAAACTGGTCTAGTATTTTATTTTCCTTCATTTCTCTGCTTGTACAAGACTTGGCCTATGCCCCATACAAATCAGAACCGTCTCCTTTCTTGAAAAATAGGCCGTGAAAGTGGAGCAGACAGACACACTTTCGCATGATTATATTATGATAGTTTGAGAGACCTTTGGCCAGCCGAAGACATTGGTTACCTACGAAATCTACGCGTAATGCAGATGAAGTGGCGAGCATCATCTAGCTATTTATAAATACTATAAACTTAACTAGATTAGGTATGGAATATGATTCTTCAGGACGCGACGGGACGTGTGATACATGAGAATTTTAATATTATGATGACAAATTCAAAATTTATAAGATGATGTAATACTTATTACTTACTAATGTTTTTTTTTTATAATTTACAGATCTGCAGCTCTCCCAGAACCTACTGTGGCACGATTCGTAAAGCTTAGACTGTCCGGGCCACATCCACCAGCCAAAGATGATGATCAGGTATAACTTTTTCAATTTAAAAGCCTAATATGAGTTTGATTTTAATTTGATTCAACTGCTGACGTCCATAGCTGGATGAAGGTCTCGCCTCCTGCATGGATCTTCACCAAACACGGTCTTGTGCCGCTTACTTGAGATCCTCCTTCCACCTTCTGGGGGGTTGTCCAAACCATGCGCTTTCCTCCACTGGGCGCTTGCCACATGTGCTTGGGACTCACACGCCTATTGGTTCTTCGAATTATGTGTTCTTTATGCTCTTTGCTTAAACTTAGCGACTCATCGAGCTATTGCCTCGGTTATCATCGGGTCGGAATGAAACCTTCATGAAGGGACCTTCATAGGGATTCTGGTCTCAATTCTTTTTCGAAAATGACTCGAATCAGTCCTTAAAATGAATAATCCAGAAATTTCCAACTTTTAGGTAGCGTTAATGGCAGTAAACGTCCTCGGTGAAGAAGTTGAAGACGCAAGCAAGTCAACCGCAACTACGAAAGCCGAAGTCTTCTTTTCACCTTATGACGATTTGGCTTTTGTCATGTACGTGGATAACGAAATCGCTGATCTAGTGCGCAATTTGGATCGAAAGAAGAAAGCTGCTGTGGCTGGTAAGCAGACACAATGAATGATAAAATAATCTCTTCATTAACTAAGTACTAGATACACACCATGCTAATTATTGGTGTTAGAAGATTTCTTAAACCAACTTATTACCCAATTTAAAATTGTGCAAGTACATTTCGCCATCCATCAGCCTGTATATATATGCATACAGGCTGATGGATGGCCACTGCTGGACATAGGCCTTTTCGAGAGCGCGCCACCAAACACTGCCTTCTGTCCTCTGTCTTCCTCATCCACCCGCTTCCCACCACCTTTAATAGGTCATCGGACCAGCGAGTACATTTCTACTTACAGATAATTAAAATAGATAAATGAATTTTACTGGAAGACCTGTATTTTAACTAAATATAACATGCTCTTCCCGTTTATTTATAAGTCTAAATTTTCAGAGGAACGTTTCGAATACGCTCGTCGGTTAAAATCTGCTGGCTCCGCATTAGCAGCTGCTGGAATAAGAATCGGCAGGTGGAGACTTCGAAAAAGGACAGCAGCCGCTAGAGATGACTTCGAGCTAGCGAGACGAATGAGAGATAGAATAACTGATGCCCTTATTAGTGTAAAAGAAGACCCCGAGCTACAAAGACTGTTTGAGGATGATGGAGTAAGTCAGAATTTACATTACTGCTTCGTCTCCCATCTGGGAGATATGCCTGGTGACTGGTCATATCCTTCATGTCTAAATGTCGATACTGTTAAACCTTCGTGATTGGTACACCATTTTATATTTTATTCTGTCCCTGAATCCGTTATTTCTCAGTAATAACCCTTCGGCCAAGCGTATTTTTATGCAGTCGGGAAAAAATAGTTATTGGCCGTAGTTAGTGATCGGCCGTGAGTGTTTTCAGCTACATAGACTCGTTAGGTCTATGTAGCTGAAAGGCTGATTTTGGTTAGGTTTTTAATATAACCGAGAAAACCGTTTGTTTTCTGTACCTCCTTTTAAAATAATTCCCTGTTATCTCATGTTCATTATTTTTATTTTTATCTGGTCCTTTCAGCCGGATTCCCGCAACGATTCGTCCATGCCCCAAGCTTACGACTTCTCCCATCACCTCTCGCCGTCTGTCGCTGCTGGCGCTCAAAGTATCGACATACCCTCGCCAGTTCCACCCATAGAGAACTTCCCGGAACCACAGGAGGAATTCAATGTAATAGATGAATTAGATAGCCATCATATTTCTGTTGTAAGTATACCTTTGCCTAGCTCACTATGGGAATACAGATTTTAGCAAAATATTTCGTAGCATTCGTTCAAAGATTGCAAAATTTTTCAATAACTAATAATGTAGTTCTTGTTATTGTGAATAGGTACATAATAGGTTACTTCTAAAAGAAATATAGTTAACTAAAAGATGCCCGCGACTTCGTTCGCGTGGATGAAGATTTTTTTCTCCTTGCGGGAACTCCTTACTTTTCTGGAATAAAAAGTAGCCTATGTCCTTCCCCAGCAGACCACCTATCTCTATATTTTTTTCAAAGCTGGTTGAAAAGATGAGCTGGGAAAGTGTAGCAGACAGACAGATTTTTGCATTTATAATATCAGTATGGATTTAAAAAAACAACTAAATGGACGTTTATTGGTAAACAAAATTTTTATTTTCCTGTAATATTTTCAACAGTCACCCGTCCAAACAATTGTGAATGAATTAGAAGTACAACCACAACCGGCCGAACAAATCGAACCCATCCAAGAACTTAAGCCAGAAATACAGAGGAAAGAGGAAGGAGAATTATTATTAAGAAAAGAAACTGATAGTCCTAGAAGAAGTATTACCCCGAATGCTGCCAATGGTAAATTTTAAGAGCATTTACACCGAAAATCAAAATGATACTAGTTAGTATCGTTGCTGTAAAAATACATTATCCTGTTTTTCAGGTACCCTAGTAAGACGTAGAAATAAGAGCGCTGGACCAAGATCTACATTTGAAGCCTATGAAGAAAGACTGTTACCGGCATTGAGGCAGTACGCAGTAGTATATTTGGAGAATCTTCCAGAGATTCAGTAGAAATAACTGTTTTTAAAAATAAATATATAAGTAGAGTAGTTATGGGTATACGCAAACGACTAAAAAAATACCCTTTAACTTTTAAGGCGTGTTTATTTGTAAATTCATTCACAATTTTGTAGTAAAGGACGACCTCCCTGTTTCTCCGTGTTGAGCGCTATTGTCTTAACGTGCTGTGGTCCCGGGTTCGATCCCAGAGAGTCAATTTTTGCTAATTTATATTTTTTGAATTTTCCCTGGTCTGGCCTGTTGCCGTGCGGCCGTGGCTAGTTACCACCCTACCGGCAAAGACGTGCCGCCAAGCGATTTAGCGTTCCGGTACGATGTCGTGTAGAAACCGATTAGGGGTATGGGTTAATTATAACTGCATGCCCCTAACAGGTTAGCCCGCTACCATCATAGACTGCATCATCACTTACCATCGCAGTCAAGGGCTACCTTGTAGTGGATAAAAAAAAATCGGTCACACTAGTGGTGCAATCAATGTTTCTATCATACATCTTTAATTCTACAGCTCTCACACCAACGAGTATTTAAGAGAGGCTCGCGAAGAGGAGTGCAGCGGTGGGAGTGCCTCTTCACATCCTCGCGTAGTTCATAAACTCAACGAGCGAGAGAGAAAGCAAGCTGCTTTGCCAATTCTAATATTTGGATATCCTTTGGTATGTTGCGACTTTGAACATTTAACGAAGTTTAATTTTATTGAAATAAGGAGCTGTCCAATTTGAGACAGCGTAGATACCTGTTGGTACCAGTCGATTACACAATATTCATAGTCAGCAAATATTTGGGTGAAATAATTTCAGAGGTATTATGGGCGTTTAGTTTTTAACACGACTGGGGGTTCCTTTATTGCTAAGCTAATAAAAACCAACATTGCGACAAAAATTACCATTAGTAGGTAACCTAAAACGCAGTGGAAATATCTTATCCCTGTGTTTAGGAGGAGGCAGAATAATTCCTAAACTAAATCATAACTATTTATAGGTTGAAAAGTTCTTCTCCAAAACCTTCTTGGACAAAGAAGAGGGACTTGCACGTCTTCGAGCGGAGCTGACGTCTCCTTCCAACGGAAGTACCAAGACGTCTCCAAACAAGACTGCGAGAGCAGCGGCAACCTTGCTGCAAAGAGCACTGAGAGATAAAGTTTTCTCAGTTTATAGTCAGGCTAACGAGGTCGTCAGGGTTTTGTTTAAGGAATTTGTGCCAGACAGGTTGGTAATCTCAAATTGTTCTTTATTCACCTGTAGATTATACAGAAATAGCCTGTTGTCTTAACCGATACGGGCGCTGGTCGAAGGTCTTTTGCACAGATCTACACAGGACATGGTCTTATGCCGCTTGTATGCCGCCTACCAGCTACTCACTTGAGATCGTCCTTCCACCTGGTGGGGTTTCTAGAAAGGGCCAGCTTGTTGTGTAGTTATAGTGTAACTTTTCCTCACGTAGATACTACAGTGAAAAGGACTAATATTTTAAATTTTTTATTCTAACAAAAAATAAAATTTTCAGAGTATGTGCAGCAGAAGTTGGGCGTTGTTTGGAAAAATTACTACCAGAATTGCTCCGCGCTTGCGGTGACCCTGCTCCCCGAGTACATTCAACTGCTCAACACACTGTGCTTACTGTAGCCGACTGTCCGATGGTGAGGTTAGTGCTGAGTACTACTTGTTATAGTTGTAGTCCGCACGTCAGGCTTTGGTGAGACTACAATAGTCTGCATAGTGCTTGATTTGATTATTATTAATGAATAGAATACTTTACAACCAAGAATCCACATATACCTACACAAAAAAATTAAGTACTATCTGGTCCACATCTGGTAACCATATCCCATATTCTCGGGTGAGTATTTCAGTCGCTGCTCAAAAACTGAACTAATCTTGGTAAATTCACATAGGAGACATTGGATTCATAAAGTAAAAGTTATCAACGGGATTTTTGAAAAACCTAAAGCCACATTGCTTGCATCTTTACAAAATCAGTCAAATCCTACCGAGAAATTATTTTCTAACGTGCGAAATTAAATTTTTAGGAGTCTACACATAATACCCCAACAACTAGTCCGCCCTGTCGCCGCCTCCATGCATCCACGCCTCGCTTTATCTCGTCTTCAAATGCTCGAACAACTTATACTGAGTCACGGCATCTCAACTGACAAAAACAGGTAACTAACTTTATACAACTATGTACAACTAATAATTAACAGGTTATTACTTAATATTGTTTGGTCATCCAGGCGATGATTAGATCTTTACTTTTTATATACTTAACGTTATCAATTAGACGGGTTTTTTGCTGGAGTGGGATAGGATAATATGAAAAAAATTTCGAACTAGAGAGAACGTTTTGGACAAGTGACGACCTCCCTGACGCTGTGAGGGTAGAAAAGTGGGAGGCAGTTCCAATTTGGGAATTGATTTATTAATTTAGATATCTTTATTGCACACACAAAATATATTGTAGTAAGACTAGAAAGATATAGAAATGTAGGCGTTCTTACTGCTAAAGCAGACAACCTTTGGCGAAAGGATTGATACACCGAAGCGGGATTAATAATTTCTGAATTTTTTCTGGTTTGGCCTGGTGGGAGGGTTCGGCCGTGGCTAATTACCACCCTATCGGCAAAGATGAGCCAAGTGCGATACCGTGTAGAAATCGATAAGGTTAGTCCCCTAACATCACTTACCACCAGGTGAGATCGCAGTCAAAGGCTAGATTGTGGTGGAATTAAAAAATATTGGCAGTCAGGGACTGCCGGTAGAAGTGAAAACGATTTTTTTTTATTATTATTCAATATAAATATAAACCTTAAAACTAAGGTATTAAAGTTTAATTACGAATGTACTATATTTATATTTAAGACTTGTTGTCTTCGTAACAACGCGAATAGCTTTGTCGATGTTCGCGAGCATGTCGGTCACGGTCACGCGAATCCACAATTTTACCCCCTACCAAAAAGTGCTCAACGCGCATAAAGAAGTTTTCACTTCAAAAAACGTATCCAACAGTGGCCTAACAGTCCGTCGGCTAGCAGAATGCGGCGCAGCTGGCGCTCAGCACGCGGCCGGCTCTGTGAGGGCAGCAGCTGAGAGGATCCTCCTGGCCGCATACGCGAGGTCACCCAGAGTTGTCAGAGCCCAGCTACCACCAGACGACGCCGTTACAAGACGCAACCTCATTTACAGACACCTATTCCAACAGTTCGACAGGATAGATATGCAGGTACTTTATTTTTGCTCCTGTCTTGTTATTTATATTTACCCTTTATGTATTTATATTTGCTTGTACATCTGCTATTGGAGGTTGGCCGTGTCATATAATCCCTATACGACGGAAAACTTTTAATGTCTATCGCGGGTTGTTGCTGCATGTTTATAAGCCACGATCTTTTTCTTCTACCGTTACTTCTCATTCCCTCGATCCCATCACAAATGTTTTGAAAAGACGGTCATATATGAGAATATTTCCCAGATTCCCAAATTCCAGATCACAAAATTTAGTCTCCATTTTGCTGTAATACAACGATTTCAGAAGACGATCAATATGGTTTGATTTTACAGAAAATGCTGAATCAGGCACCCACTGAGGAACAATTTCTTAATGGTGGAGATCAATCAACTCTCGATTCAACGTTAGAAGCAAGTGTCACTCAATCTACACGAAGTGGCGCTACAGTCAGTGGTATGACCACCTCCTTTGGGATGTCTTCTTCAATGGACGCGACGTCTTCGTACAGCTTAAAATCGAGTGCGAGTGGTGTCACATTAGCTCCTTCAAGTTTAAGTGGAAGCTTCACAACTTCTAGAACAAAGAGCAGCTTGAAGAAATCACCTACAAAGAAGTACACACCAACTCGAACGTCAAAAGATGTTTCAGGATACCCTGGTTATAATAAATTGAGGTTAGATAGTGCTATTAGTCCAAAACATTCACCACGATCTTCAGTTCTTGGAAACGAAAAGGTAGAGAATGTTAAATTTTTTGCAAAAACTGCACAAGTCTTTTGCATATAATTGTAATACATAAAATCACATTTCCCTTTCAGGTACACTTTCAAGAAAGTCAAACAGATGAAGTTATTTATCGTCGTATCAATCGTAACTCGGAAAATCGGCATTCTATGATACACTATGACCACGATCCATCTAAGCCCCAACTAAAAGAACGACCGGCCACAGTCTATGAACCTTTGCACTTAGAATACAGAGACTCACCAACTATTGGATCGCCAAAAACCTCAAAAAATGATATCCGAAGTATGGATTCTTTACCAATGGACTCCCCGCAAATGTCGAAGAATGATTTGAGATGTGATTCAGATAGCAGGAGTCTAGATTCCCCAAAACTTAAGGCTGATTATTTTCGAGACGTTGGCTTAGAATCTCCAAAACTAGTAGCTGGGGTTAGGAACTTGCATTTAGATGAACACAGTCAAATGGATGAGAGTGGGTACTACAGTCCAGGTAAAATATAAAGGCAACTTCGAATCATTTCGGTTTTTATGGTCCTGCATTAATAATAATACTTGTATTTTCGTAAATCTTACAGGCAGAAGACAAATTCTTAACAATGAGCAAACGTATGAAGGTTATGAAGGCGTCGGTGCTGATGCGAGCAGCGAAACTACTCCAGAACCTGTATGCAAGTGAGTATAGACTTGTATGTATGAGGCATAACCCTTCAATATTTCTTTCATGATTATTTAACATAAATTTTAGATCAATAAACATGACAGAAGATAGGATATGAGGTATGTGTTGTTAACATTTTCTGAGAATGCTCGTGTCGATGACTAATATGGGCAGAGATTTTGAGTATTTTTGAGGTTTTTATGTGCGTACCAAGAGGACGGGCGATGCATTCAAAAAGCGCATGCTTTACGTTGCAGCATTGTGTTTCATCTGGATTGGCTGATACTTACAATTAAATTTATACTTCTACCATACCTTTACTACTGTTTTAATCATACTTTTGCGGGTCTAAAGTCAGTCTTCATGCCCTAGGGCCGTAATCTAGTCGATCGATCGCCCAACTAGTTGACCAACCCCATACTGTAAACAACAGAGTCTAGGCTCCAGACTGGTCGACCAAACGATCGTACCATTTGACATAAAAGTTTTTAAACCAAGGAGTATGTGTACCTGCATAAACACTGGCAGCATGAAAAGCAAAATGACAATTCTTTTTATTATTTACTAGACCTATGTATCCTACTTACTATGATTTGCAATAAATATCTAACCGTGACAGTTTGTTTTACTGTTATGGTAGAAGTATAAAGTAGAGTATACACCACCGGGATAAAGCAGTTTTTTTCTTGGGCGCTTGAATCCCTCACTGCACTCAGGACTCAATCTTAATTCCCTCCCTTTGGTCGGGAATTAACTTATAACACCCTCGCTGCGCTCGGGAGTTAAATTTGGAGTCCTTCGTTACGTTCAGGATTCAATGTAGCGCCCGTGACATAAAACAGTGCTTTATCCCCTTGGTGTATAAACTACTATAATATGGTCATGTGTGAAAATTAAAGCTAAAAAGGTTTTATAGGAACTGTTTGTTGCGATTGTACTTTTATAATAAATGTGCATAATAACTTTCTGTTTCATAATTTTATTCAGTAGTACCTACACAAGGCTTATTTCTCGTGGTACAAATTAGTAGGTCAATAAGGACCACGAGGAAACGCCCTAAACAACTAAGTATCTATGACGGAGGTGAAAATTCTTGTATTGATTTTGGTAATTGGGTATTTGTGTGAATAAATAGTGACTAAACTAAACTAGTGAAATAAATTATTATTTAGTGATTATTTATTTAATATAAAGGATCTCCCAAAAGTCGTAATTTCCGCGTCCCTTGTTGGTTTTGTGTTGAATTACCTATCGATTAAAGTGCGTCGAACTTTGATGTCACTGTTCAATGAGGGCCACCGTTTTTATGCTCACTAGTTGGCGCCACTGGCGAGTAAGGTCCTTAGTATAGCTGTAAATTCGGTAAACAAGCCTACTTTTGACAAAAACACGTTTTTAAATAGTAAGCACACAGGATCAAAGGACACTATGTACTAACTTCTGAATTCTTCTTCGTTCAACCCGCTTAATTTTGCAATTTTTTTTCTTAGCTCCGCTTTCAAAGCACAGAGCACTGACATTCATTAACACGTATCTTACATATTCATGAATTAATCCGGTATTGCTAAATACATTAATGAAATAATTAGACCCGCGATAAAGGCCTAGTGATAATACTATTTGATATTTCGGAGATCTCACTCTACACTAGCGCCTCTAGCGGGGAATTTAAACGCGCACGCGTTTTGACGTTTGAAAAAAGTTGCTAATCTGACTTATTTTGGTTTGGTTAATTCGCACTTCGCAGTACATCGTGCACGTGGTGCGGGCGGCGTGTGCGCGCGGCGGCTCTGGAGGCGCACTACTGGCGGCGCTGCGTGCTTCTGGCGCGCTGTCCGCATTGCCACTTTGCGCTTGAAGCCAGAGCTCTACATGCTCATATTTTGGGTGAATTTACTGTCTTCTATCTAAATAGAAGTTAAATGCTGTTTGTAAGCGAATAACTTGATCGATTTAGCTCATGTTTTTTTAATGTTCGTGATTCTAGTCCGAATAAGATTTTTAGGGAAAGAAAAGTTGGAAAATTCGGGAAGAACTTAGTGCTTTTTATTTTCTACCGAGTTTCTTGCTGGTACCGAGAAGACTCGGTAGGAATACTATTCCGAACCAGTGGTAGATTCACTCTACGATTCAAAAGCACTTTTGAATTTGAATTATGGGCATTTTGTATGAACTCAATTTATTGAAATTTGATAAGATTCTGTTCGGTCAGCTAGTTTTTTATATTTCTTAGTTCTGATATAGCGTACATTCATACAATGGGGTGAAGCGCTTGGTGTTTCCAGGCGAGCCGGCTTTACGGTTTTAACACCTAGGTACTTAACCAAATGACTGATCAACTTCTAAGCAAACTAATGTTAAACTGCAGACTTGTTTCACTGTGAGCCTGTGACCTCACAGTTCACAGCATTGATTTGTCCTAGATGTCTCCATTGACTTTTGGAGAATTTCTTTAGGCTGTGATTCTACCATAATTTTTTCCCCTTTTTGTTTTCCCGGCCACACTAATTAAATTTCAAAAAACCAATTTAAACGCTGAGCTATGTTAAATGTACTTTTGTTCAAGCCTCTTGTACCGTTTGTTTTTTATTATTTACAGAGGAATGCTCGCTAAGCGAAGGCCTGTGGAAGGCGTGCCATAAATGCGGCGCAGCCTTGCGTACTGATGAAAGCGAATACCACGTCAATTGTATACGTAAGTACTTTTATTTGTTTATTCTTATCCCGTTTGAAGGCTCTCGATTTTACGGGATACAAATAATTAAAGAGAAACTTTTTTTTGTCCACTACAAGTTAACCCTTGACTGCGATCTCACCTGATGGTAAGTGATGATGCAGTCTAAGATAGTAGCGGGCTAACATAATATGTTAGGGGCATGGCAGTTATATTCTAACCCTATTCGGTTTCTACACGGCATCGCACCGACGCTAAATCGCTTGGCGGCATGCTTTACCGGTAGGGTGGTAACTAGCCACCAGGCCAGACCAGGGAAAATTCAGAAATTATAAATTCCCAAATTGACCTTCACGCGTTAAGACCAACAGCGCTCAACACTGCGCCACGGAGGTCGTCGCATTTATTTTTTTCAGCGTATCAAAGTTTCTTGATTAAACGTTCTGGTTTCAGCTCTCGGTGCCGATGAATGGAAGTGCCCATATTGTCTCACGAACGTATTAGCGCGCGACCTGCCCTGGCAGCGGCACCTGATGCAATGCCCCCGCAACCCTCGACTGACTCAGCAGAACGGCTAGTAGACATAATGTGTTGAAATACCCATCACTGATTTTAGAATCACACACCAAAATCGTAATATACTTTAGTAAGACTTTCGGGCAAGTTATTACTTCATTTGCCATACATTTTCTGAAAATACACTGACAATTAAGGCGAGTCACCTCCAAAATTTTAGGAGGTGAGGTGTGGGGTGCCGCCCGCGCGTCTCGCGGTACATTTCTCGTAGAGACTGGCGGGGAAGCGGGCAGCGCGGTATATTCTGAAACCGCTTGGCAACGTTCAAATTCTGGGATTAATTTGAATTAAATAAATATAGGACTTCAGCTTAAAATAAATTTTAGCAGGTTCTCATTAATACTTCAAGAGGAATTTATCCATATAAAAATGATGAGCAAAGTCGAAAATTTTATTAATAAAAAATTCGTTTTAAACTTTTAATTTAGCCTGTTTCAACATTTTTTTTGATCGAGTAAAGTACATCCTATCGTGTAACAAATTAGTACATTCTTTAGACAATATCTATCGGATATTTTTTGTAAGACCGTTATTTAATAGTAAATACCGAAAAAATTTGATCTAGCAAACCAGTTTTCACCGCTGAGCTGAGGTGACTCGCCTTAATGTGTGCCCCAAATTCTAAGTATAGGCCAACTAGCTGATGTCTAAAAACTCGAGGTGTAACCTATCCTAAATCTATATATTTGTACCAAATTTCATTAAAATCGGTTAAACAGATTCGATGGGATGGGACGGAGATGTGACAGACGGACAGAAAGAAGTAGCAGTAGTGTGGACAAGTAAACCTTGTGAAAATTGCCTGTCTGACCGGACGTCTGGTTTTCCTCAATCTCTCGTTATTACACTATTTTCTCACTTGCATGGTGATGATAATCAGTGATCACTTGTTTGCTCGCTATAAAAAAATTACACGACGACATCTGCAAGTTTTATTGCTGGTCTGGTATCGGTTACTTACGGATCCTCAATACGCAATGTGCGAGTTGACAAAGTCAACAACTGTCTAAGACAATTTACGTTTCTGTTATTTGGTGTTATATTATATTATGTAGATATAAGTTTGTATTGTTGCTGCCTATCTATAAAGTTAAACATATATCTATGTCAATTGGTCCGAAGATATCTTGTAAAATATATATCATTAACACTCTCGCATGTCAAGCTAATTAGAAAATCAGTTGGCAGTAAACAAGTAAGGAAGATACCCGCATTTTGATTTATTAGTCCAGTCAACGAAAAGTGAACCTTAAAGTAGTGTATATAGTGGTCATAACGAACCGGATTTAGTGACGGACTTGAAGACAGAAGATTGAAGAACATATTGGATAAAAATACAATTAGATTATTTATTTATTTTGAGTGGATTTTTATTGATTTGAGAATTGAAATATGACAACGCCTACTTCTGAACAAAGGGGATACTTAACTACCTTGGAAGATGTAGCTAATATGCTACAAAATGCACAAAGAAATATTAAAAAATGCCCGAAACAACGACTCACTGAAGGTTATCTACAGGCGAGAATAAAGTCCATTGAAGATTATTGGGACACATTTAGACAAGCACATAACAGCCTCACGAGATGTACACCGAGGGAACAAAGGGGAGTTCTGCCGTATTTTTTGAAAGAGGAATTTTATAAGTTTGAAGAAGTATACATATGCTTGCACGCGGATTTGACCGACGTATTATTAAAATTACAACCAAGGATTTCAGATGCTCCCAGTTTAACTAATGCAACTCAGGGTGGTCAGCTTTCATTCACTAAACTACCAAGAATAGAACTTCCTATGTTTTCGGGAAAATACGAAGATTGGCCCTCTTATCAAGATTTATTTTTTGCCCTTGTCCATAATACTTCCATGAGCGATATACAGAAGCTGCATTACCTAAAAACTACAGTTTCGGGTGAGGCAGAAATATTATTACGAAACATACAGATCACAGAAACAAATTACACTCGAGCGTGGGACTTGCTTAAAGCACGATTCGGTAACAAGAAAATGATTACGAATTCGATATTTAAAAGATTATTTGGCCAGAAAAAGGTAACTAACCAGTCAGCTAATCAAATAAAAACCATATTAGATACGACGGTGGACTGTTTGAGTAGTTTGAATAATTTGAAAATAAACACTGACTCTTGGGATCCATTAATAATATTTTTGATAACTCAAAAATTGGATGCAGAGTCTTTGAAGGACTGGGAGGAACAGGTCTACAGAGACAATTCTGAAAGTATGCCTACCTGGGACGAGATGAAGAAGTTTCTGGAATTTCGATTTAGAACTTTAGAAATGATCGTGCCTGCAGCAGCCACTACATCACGTGAAAACCAATCTGCTCACAAGTCGTTTCATGTTACTCTTGAGGAACCCGAAGTTGAAAGATTTCAATCTGCTCATGTTAAATCATCACGTGGTTGCGCTTACTGTAACGCTAGTTGGCATTGTATTAAAAACTGTAAAGCTTTTATCCAGCAGCCAGTTGAAGAACGCCACTCCTTCGTGAAGAATAATAACCTATGTTTTAACTGTCTCATGCCAAATCATAGCGTATACCAATTATTATGTAAAGGAACCTGCAGGATTTGCCGCAGGAGACATTCTTTTCTCTTACACCGAACGAAGCAAGAAGAAAAGAAGGAGACAGTCGAAGAAACTCACCCAGAGTGTATGATCACAACGGCACACTTGTCAAGAGAACAACCGGGTCGAAAGGTATTGTTAGCCACAGCACAAGTGAAGATTAAGAAAATAAATGGAGAAAAATGCAAACTTCGGGCCCTCATTGACCAAGGATCCGAAGCGTCATTCATATCTTCTGGAGCAGTGGAACTTTTAGGTCTGACCAAAACGAATGTTAATGCTGTAGTCTCTGGAGTGCGAGAAGAAACGCCAATAACGACCAAACACTCAGTTGAGCTTTCGATGTCGTCGCGGTTCAGTGAGGATAAGGAGATTAGATTGAAGGCTTACGTGTTGGATACAGTATCGACAATATTACCTGCGATGCATATCACGAAGAACTGGTCAGAACTCCAAAATATACAGCTGGCTGACCCTACCTGTTTTACACCAGGTGGTGTCGATATTTTGCTCGGTACTGACGTCTTCTCTAAAATTATAGAAGAAGGTTTGATAAAGACTGCTGACGATGTTGTGGCACAAAAAACATGTTTGGGGTGGATTATCTCAGGTCAACAACAAGACTGAAATACATGACAACAATATAAAAAGAATTTAGGAGAGAAAACAGTGGAAGATATTAAGGTGTTTACATTTAAACATCTTACAGAAAGAGTAAAAGAGAGCACAAAGAAGTTAAAAAACAACGGGTTTTGAGAAGAATAAATATTGAGAGAAATTATTTAGAAAATATATTAACTTTCCAGAATTGCAACATATAATGTAGGTAGTTTAAGAAGAAGAAATAATTAATAATTTTGAGTTTATTTTAGTAAAATTAAAGAACTATGGTGTTGAATGTCATGGTGGGCGGAATTTATGTACTTAAATAAAAAACTATCGTTTTGGTGGGCGGTATGTCTAAGACAATTTACGTTTCTGTTATTTGGTGTTATATTATATTATGTAGATATAAGTTTGTATTGTTGCTGCCTATCTATAAAGTTAAACATATATCTATGTCAATTGGTCCGAAGATATCTTGTAAAATATATATCATTAACACTCTCGCATGTCAAGCTAATTAGAAAATCAGTTGGCAGTAAACAAGTAAGGAAGATACCCGCATTTTGATTTATTAGTCCAGTCAACGAAAAGTGAACCTTAAAGTAGTGTATAACAACGTTGCAGGTCAAATCGTAAGCGCGACCATACGATGTACGGGTGACAGCATACGCAGTGTGGCGAAAATATATTTTAGGGTAGCACCGGATTTTAAAATCGGTCATGCGTAACAGATTCTGTTAGTTATTTATTTTTAGTATTAATTTTCCTCAATCCGTCGTTCGGAGGATGAGGCTTTAATTTCAGATCTCAATCACAATAATCTGCGATACGAATAATTATGTAGTGCAATAACTATTTTTTAATAGTAGTAAATACCTAGTATTTGTTTCTGGTTGACTAATTTATAGATTTTTTTAAGTAGTTGGTAAAACTAATAGCTGTTTATTTAAATAGGTAATCCAGTTTCCTATTCCAGCTCTTTTTCTTGACAACAAACATAATAATATGGTACTGTTAAATCTATAATTCATTATTACGTATTTTTGTTTTTAATTAAGTAGGTACATGTATATTGTTACATTATGCACGCCCTATAGAAATAAGTTTTGTGTCCCAGTTCTTTGAGTATATTTCTGCCTATCTAGCTTCCTTGTCCATTTTTACCGTCCAGGTTTATGAATTCCGTCGTATAGAATGCTCACGTTTTTGTTTTTAAGACTGTAATACACATACAATGTTAATTTTAAGGTTTCTATAGTTTAAATTCCATAAATGCACAATATTTACTATAAAGAACTTGATTGTTTAATGTAAATTTTTAAGTTTTGATACTACGCTTTGATATTATGAATACATTAACGAGGAAAATTAAAAAAATCAATGTTTCGTAATTGAATTGTAAGTAATTTATTCTAAGGTTTGATCTGAAAATAATTAATATTGATATTGAATAATAAAGGACATTACTTAATATCCTGAAAGGAGAAATAGTTTCAATTATTGAATTTATATAGATTTAAGGAATTCATGGTTTGGTTCTAATTTATGGACGTGGATTATGAATAGAAATTAACAATTCTTAGCTTTTCACAGCAAATGCTTACCACATTGTATTTTTTAAACTGCCAAGTGCGAGTCGGACTCGTACCTACACCGAGGGTTCCGTACAAACCTGTAGGTGTATAAGTAAAAGTTATGGTACTTTTATTGCTAAATGAAATCCTTAAAATTAGTAAGTTTAAAATTATTTAAAATACCTATTTGATTATATTATGATGTCACTAAAAAATTATGCTTTTCGCAATTTTTCCTTTATCTGTGCTATAAGACGTTTCTTCGTACCAAATTTCAAGATTCTGAGTTCACGGGAACCCTGTAGGTTTTGATTCCCTTGCGAGTGTCGAAAATTTGCAGCATAAACGGCTGTATCTTTTGATTACGTTGGCTTAGAAGTTTATTTTTGTCACAGCTCCAAGGGAATTTTTGATATGAATTTCAGCTTAATACCGCCATGCGTTCCTGAGAAGAAGGGTCTTGACAGACATACGGACAACAAAGCGATCCTATAAGGGTTTTTTCCTTTTGAGGTACGGAACCCTAAAAGTAGAATGAAATCTTACATAGATTGGAGTTCTTAAATAATAAATTTATACTCATTTTAAACAATTCTTTTCCCTAAGTAATTAGTATCAGTCAAATGGATTTCAAAACTACATAGATACATTATTAGTTTTAGATTTTTATTTTATTAATCTATAAAGTGAAACTACAAATAGAAATCGGATTTTGTGAAAATGTAGCTAAAAGTAGAAATGTAGACACTAGAAAAGTAGACTTTATTTTAAGTTAATTCCATTTACCATCACTACTAATACAATAATCCATTGAAAAGCTTAATTTGATTTACCTATTCAAGCTTTTATTCACATTAACATTAGTGATAAAATACACGTTAGTATTAACAATTAGGACTATTCATAAATTCTTCTTTAAGTTTTCCTCGCCTACCTTTTTTTAAATATAGTTAGTCAATCTTAACTATAGTAAATTTCTTTTAAATATAAGAGTTAGATTGTAGTAGAATATTAAAGTAATTTTTTTAAACTTATGAACCCAGTGTGAACTCGCCGGGTATAATTTATGAATAGTCCGCATGTAACTATTAAGAACGTCACTAGTAATATTTAAACAATAATTTAGCATAATTCGATTAACGAAACCACATCGCCCACTGTGATATTGGGTTGGGTACATGCGAACAGGATTTAGAGCGTGGATCTTCAGTTGATGGTATAGATGTAACGTTATAATACGACTATTTAGAATAATGTAGCTATATACAGATAGATAGAGTATAGCGTTATTCACCGTATGTTGAATAGTTTCAACTTTGTGCACTGCAATTAAACTATAATTTTTTGGACTATTCACAGAATGCCAGTATAGCATTACGTGTCTGAACAAATTCTTAATTCATTTTTACCCGACTGCGGAACGCACAGGATTATACATGATTATACATGATTCTAAGATAATGACTAATTTATAGACATGTTTTATAGCGTCTTCTTCTTCCTGTCCTTGTCCCACGCTACGTGGGGTCAACATGTTTTCTTCTTCCACTTACTTCTGTTATCCGTCAACCTATCATTCACCCCTTTTATACGCATATTCTCTTTCACACAATCCATCCATCTTTTCATTGGTCTAGGTTTTTTGGATGTATATCTATCATTCTTCTCGTAATATGCCTTTCTTCCCTCCGCATTACATGCCCATACCATGCTAGCCTATTACTCCTCATCTTTTCTATTCCCCTCATATATTCATTCCTAATATTATCCATTCTAGTCAACACCACACATCCATCTCAACATTCGCATTTCAGTCGCATGTACTTTTCTTTCATCCGTCCCTTTCACCGCCCAACATTCTGAACCATACAATGCAACAGGTCTAACGACTGTCTTATAGATTTTCCCTTTTATTTTAAGGGGCATTCGTGGGTCGCATTTTACACCCGAGACCTGTCGCTATTTCATCCATCCCGCATTCATTCTTTTGTTCACGTCTCGGTCAATATTGCCGTCGTTTTGAAAGAGCGAACCGAGGTACCGGAAATCGGAACAGACCGGTAGGGAAACACCATCTAAGGCGGGCACCATCACGGAAACGGGAAGGGCCACCGAAGTCACAGAACAGATGTTCTGTCTTCGTTCGGCTGATCCTCAGAAGGCTGACTCTCCAATCGCTCTTGCCATTTTCTCAGTCTGCTCTGGACCTCGGACGCCTCTTCCCCGACAAGTACAATGTCGTCAGCGAACAACATGCACCAGGGTGCCTGCTCCTGTATGTCTGATGTTAGGGCATCCATTACCAGGAAAAACAGGTAAGGACTTAAAGCCGATCCCTGGTGCAAGCCCACTTCCACATTGAACCTGTCTGTAACGCCAGCTTCTGACCGAACCCTTGTGCTCGCTTCTGCGTACATCGCTTTCATAAGCCTCACATACTTCTCAGGTATTCTTTTCACTTTCATAGCCCACCACATGTTTTATAGTGTACTGATCTTTTATTATGTTTAAGTTAAATAAATCAACTACTTGTGTGAAATGGAATGTTAATTAGATAGTGTTGATAAAGTCGAAATCTAAATAAATAAACCCGGGGACGGCCTTAACTCCGCTCGGGAATATCTGAAAATCGTTTCTTAGGCGAAGTATCCGATGTCAGCGTTATACCTAAGGTTAAGTAGGTGTATTTATGTGATTACTTCAAATAGTATGTAAGTTCATGGAGTCTCGTGAGTACCTAAATTAGTAAATAAGGTTTGAATAGAGGTTTGTATTAGCATTTTGCAAGCAAAATGTGCACTCTTATTGATTGAATTTGCAATTCTTATTTATATGCTGACCCCGACTTCGTCCGTGTGGAAAATCCAGTGAAAAGTTGTAAAGATGGGCTGCGAAAGTGTAGCAGACAGACAGACAGACACACTTTCGCATTTATAATATTAATTAAGTACTATGGATATACATATAAATTAATATTTAAGAAGCCCATTTAAGTAACTAAATAGGTACTTATATGAGCTTTAATTTTAGTGTACGACTAGAATACTTTTTGCTGTACTACTAATAAATGTGCTTACCTAAACAGTACAGTTACGACACGAGTTACTATGAATATGTACTACATTTATTTTTGTACGTTTAGTAAATCCATTCGACTGATATTGTAACTAGGGTCCAACTTGCTTATATTGCCTCATAAGAAATCATTATTCAATCCATCTGTAATAATTATTTACTCGATAAGTTACTAAGCAACGTTGTTATTGTATTAAAAACATTGCTGAGTAATTTATCGACGGATAAAAATAGATTATTTTTATTAGTTACGGCCGCAAAAACTTACACTACATTCTACTAAAATATTTTAATGTTAAATTAAAATTAGAAAGCAGGATTATGTTAAAATTTCTATTTATAACTCACTAATAAAAATAAATAAGTAGTATTGAAAACTTAACTTTGGACTATTGGACTGAAAAAATATAATAGTTTAAGGCTATATATATAGCTTAAAAATATCGGTTCAAAAAACCTTTATCAAAGCTCCTATAAAATTGAAAATATTGCCAAAAATTACTTTATCGATAGATAAAGTTCGATTGAATTTGAATAAGTAAGTCAAAAGGAAAATGTTCAATGAGTAAATAAACACGACCGATATTCTCCAAGCTTTTTACTGATTTCTTGATTCCAATATTTTAAGTTTTTCTCATAACATTAAATCATTGAACATTTTACCTACTGAGGACTATTATGATTTATGAAGAGCTTAGATAGAGTATATCTATCGATTGCTATTTTGTTACTTCAAAATTGGAAAAATAACAAAATATGGAGAAATAAAATAAATCTGTTCTTGATGCTATTTTGCTAATAAAATTATATACCAATTTTGTGAATTTGATGTTTTGTATGAGTCTCTCTATGGTACTAATTAAATTGTATATAATCTCTAATATAAATTCTGAAAAATTTACATGTCTTATAGCCCTATCTTTTTCCACAGAGAACATTGTAAAAAGGATAGCACTATACATATTAAGACTGTTCAATTTAGTTTAGAGATTGCTTACAACCGGATTAAAATCATCGTATCCGTTATTCAAAACGCACTCTTTTGTTCATGTAGCACTTTCGCCTTTAAGCCTGACGTGGTAAGGATTGTTATCGCTCACAAGCGAATTTGAGTGGTGGTGTGAATAAAGGGTTCTAAACATATTGTGTTTATTTTATTCTTGTCCTCTATAGATAGTCCTAATATGGCGATCACTTACAGCGATGTTATAACTTGTAATAAATATTCAAGTATCGGGGGTTGTAATGTCTAATAGTAGCTAGGTACACCCAAATTTCAGCCCAATCAGTCCAATTGTTTGGAACTGTGTTTTTTGTTAGATCAGTCAGTCTTTTCTTTTTATATATTCAGAAAACCGTTTTTGGATTAGGCTCATGTAATAATATTCACATATATAATATTATATTTATTCATTCAATAATAAATCTTACGTACTATCAATTTTATCTTTATCGCTGGCTTCGCTCGTCTCAGCGACGTTAAGGTCATTTTCGATTGTGGACTCTAATGGAGTCTCACCGACCTCTACAGATTCGGTTTCAGTCACGTCAGAAGCTTTCTTGAACTTATTCACATCTGTAACGAGAAATTATAAATTGATTATGATAGAAATTGCTCTAAACAATTTCTTGCGCGTCTAATTCAATTGGGTATTTGACTACTAGTCAAATCAACAACCTTTTTCAAACGTCAAAATGCTTGTTTAGTGTGGGATTTTGTATGAAATATTGAACAGTGACGCCATTAAAGTTCGACGCACTTTTTTAGTTTAACCGATAGTTTAAAATAGTTTTTCAGCATAAAGCTAACAGGGGACGTTGATATTACGACTTTTGGGAGATCCTCTCAAATACCCAATTGTGGAATAATGGGGCTGATTCTGTAGTGCACAATCTCTAAACTAAACTAAAATTAGAGCATTACAAATATTGCTAACCCTTTCATAATACTTCCTACGGAAAGGGACAGAACTAGATTTACAGCTGCCATTTTAGTTTAGTTTAGAGATTGTGTTATACAGAATCAGCCCCAATATCTATGTAAATAATAATATTTATAAAATCTCGGACACGAAGTAACAGGATGCGAAATTTCGAATCGAACTGACCTATAGAAGTTTTTGATTCCCAGGGTAAAAAGTCCTTCCCTGGGATGTAACCTACCTCTGTACCAAATTTCATAAAAATCAGTTGAAAATCTGGGTCGTGAAAGCGTAGCAGACAGATACGCTTTCGCATTTATAATATTAGATAATGCCCGCGACTTCGTCCGCGTGGATTAAGTTTTTATAAATTCCCGCGCTAATTTTAAGGGATAAAAAGTAGCATATGTCCTTCCCCGTGTCACAATCTGTCCCTGTACCAAATTTCATTAAAACAGGTTGAACGGATGGGCCGTGGAAGCGTAGCAGACAGACAGACACACTTTCGCATTTATTTGACGACCTCCGTGGCGCAGTGTGTAGCGCTGTTGCCTTAACGTGCGGAGGTCCCGGGTTCGATCCCCGGCAGGGTCAATTTGGGAATTTATAATTTCTCAATTTTCCCTGGTCTGGCCTGGTGGAAGGCTGCGGCCGTGGCTAGTTACCACCCTACCGGCAAAGGCGTACCGCCAAGCGATTTAGCGTTCCGGTACGATGCCGTGTAGAAACCGAATAGGGGTTTGGGTTTAATATAACTGCCATGCCCCTGACAAGTTAGCCCGTTACCAACTTAGACTGCATCATCACTTACCATCAGGTGAGATCGCAGTCAAGGGCTAACTCGTAGTGAATAAAAAAAAAAAGATTTATAGTTTTAGTATGGATGTATGGATTAAAGAGTAAACCATACCGTATTTGCTGTAATCTGCTCCCAGTAACCGCAAGTAGTGTACAGTGTCCGGGGTGGCGGTGTAAGCTCTCAGCGAGTGCACGCCGCGCCAACCCACTAACGTCAGTTCCAGGTTCGATTCCGTGTCTTTGTAGTCCAGGACACAACTGCCTGTGGCTGTGAAACAAGTATTGACATGTTATTTGGAGCAACAATAGTGTTTAAAGCCTGCGAAATCGCACTAGACCAGTGTGGTGGTCTACGGCCAAACTCTTCTCAGTCTGAGAGGCGACTCGTAATCAGTGATTTTAAATGATAGTGAATATTCTTTGTTAAGCTGGGTCTCTGTGAATAGAATAAGTCTGCCAAAGTGCACTATACGAGCGTGGTGGACTATGGCCAAACTCGTACTCAGTACTAAGCCGTTCGTGATTTTAAATGATGGTATCCTATGCTCCTATGTCAAAATAAATTCACAAAAGAGATAAACAAAATATACAAGCAAAACATTGCAGTTTCCTCCGACTTTACAAACACTGCGATTTCCTTTTTAAATTCTTGCATATTTAAAAACAGTCAACAAATAATTTCAGATAATTTTTCAGTCATGAGAGCAGAGAGGACATTAATTGTTTTCGAGATCAACATTGAAATAAACCGTTCCCCGTGTTCGCCTGCAGGGATAACATAAATATGGGGTATATTTATAATATTATCCAGATAGGGATGATGCCTTTATCTAAAATAAATTTATTTCTAACTGATAATTAAATAGAGGGTCTTCCAAAAGACCTAAAATTCACATCCTCGGTTAGTTTTAAGTTTGATAACCATTTTAAAATATAGATTAAAGAAAAAAGTGCGTTGAAATTTGATGACGTAACAACTGAGAATTCCATACAGCTTCCATACTAGAAGTGCGTTTTTAAGTTTGATAAGGAGTTGCTAATTTGATTGAGTTATCATCATCACTATTTTTATAACATAGGCTGGCGTCCACTACCCCCGCTGAGCCGAGTCGAATCAAATTACAATTATTCTCCACCTTTATATTTACTATGGCGAAGTGCGCCAAGACGAGTTTCGAGCCTTTACGCATTCAGTACGCTTACAATAAGTTTTAATTTGATTGATCGTATAAGCATTCAATGACATGGAAACGTTACGTATATGAATGCATACACGAATTTGAGCTCTAAATCAGAAACTTAAGGTTCATTTGATGCTAATATCATCGAATTCTTATACGATCAATCGAATTTAAACTTAGGGTAAGGGTACAGAACAAATGCGACGCGATTCGAATCGACGCTATGTGTCTGTAGTCGACTTCGGGATTTAGGGTGTCTTTCCACCAGATGTGCTACGTTGCTAAGCTACGGATGTGTGTCAAACCCACCAATAGGAGCGCTGGATCTAATATCTAGCGATCTAAGGTATGAAAATCAAGCGCTCCTATTGGTGGGTTTGAAACACATCCGTAGCTTAACAACGTAGCACATCTCTGGTGGAAAGGCAGCCTAAGCGTATGTTTGTTTGATCTTTGCCATAAACTTTTGTTTTACCTGAAGAAAAGAGAGAGAGAGATAACTTAAGTACCCCCAAGGCAAGAGTGAATAGGCATCTTCTAGGCAAGCGCGTTCCAAGCTAGACATCATCATGGCTTTGCACTAAGCATGATTGTCGTCAAGCGCAAGCCTATCTCGCAATAAAAAACAAGATTTGTTTACAGGAAACATAATAGTTAATATTAAACTTACCGAAGTCCTTAACCAAGTTCTGGGTGTGTTCCGAGAAGAGTTTAATATCGGGCGGATTGCTCGGGTTGTCGTTCTGTAAGACCAATATCAGATCTTCCTTCAATATGTTCAGGCGTCGCTTAGCGCCTATATGCCGGGATATACTTTGTAGACCCTCTTGAGATAATCTGAAAGGGAATATATATTTTAGATATCGACAGTTCTTTAATTTAGTGGTTCGTCAGTTGAAACTTGAAAATAAGCGCAGAATACTCTTGAAATTTATTGCAAGGCATCAGAATGCCTGAAAGAAGGCATCAGCTCATTATCAGGGTGCCTCTAGGACTTGACCATGAGTTTAATGCTTAAGTACTGGAGACGCCATGGTAACGTTTACCTTAAGGTATTGTCATGTGTGGCAAAATGGTGAGAATAAATAGATTTTCTTTCTTTCTTTCAAGGGGCAGATACACATTCCTTCACAAGCCGGTAACGCATTGTTAGTTTCTTTAATGCTAAAAAATTGAAGTAGTTAATTTTTTTCAGGAGACCCGCCTGCTCGCTTGCTGCATCGAATTCGCAAAGATGTAAATGCATAAAGTTTTCTTTTTAAATTAGAGATAGTAATTTGAAATTTTTGATGTTGCTTAGACACAAACATTTCTCAATGGTTCTATTTTGCTAAAGATTAAATTATTACCTAAATGTTTCTTTCTTTCTTTCAAGGGGCAGATACACATTTCTTCACAAGCCGGTAACGCAATGTTAGTTTCTTTAATGCTAAAAAATTGAAGTAGTTAATTTTTTCAGGAGACCCGCCTGCTCGCTTGCTGCATCGAATTTGCAAAGATGTAAATGCATAAAGTTTTCTTTTTAAATTAGAGATAGTAATTTGAAATTTTTGATGTTGCTTAGACACAAACATTTCTCAATGGTTCTATTTTGCTAAAGATTAAATTATTAAATGTTTCTTTCTTTCTTTCAAGGGGCAGATACACATTTCTTCACAAGCCGGTAACGCAATGTTAGTTTCTTTAATGCTAAAAAATTGAAGTAGTTAATTTTTTCAGGAGACCCGCCTGCTCGCTTGCTGCATCGAATTTGCAAAGATGTAAATGCATAAAGTTTTCTTTTTAAATTAGAGATAGTAATTTGAAATTTTTAATGTTGCTTAGACACAAACATTTCTCAATGGTTCTATTTTGCTAAAGATTAAATTATTAAATGTACCGATATTTAAAAAATCTGAATTCTGACTTCTCACTTTAAAAAAGCTGGTACCATATTTATGGAGTAATTAAAATACGGACTTTAACTTATATTTTATAAGGTGATTAGAAAGGGGCCGCATAATATGTTTTGTTTAAAAATACATTTTCATTTGTTATGTTATATTTTGATACCGATATTAAATTCAATGGCACTGGGGTCTGGGATACATTAAAATATTGGATAAAAGCTTACACTATATTGCAACAATCTCTACTCACCTAAAGGGACACTTCATATTTTTGTTATCACACCTCACAAAAGTTTTGACTCCAGTATTGATCATCTTAATGTTGTTTTCATTCTTCTGTACAACATCCTTTACTGTTGGGGACACTAAATATATGTTCTTCTTCTTCCCAACATGACAGCGGGTGAGTAAACACTTAGGATCAAATTCTTCTTTAAGGTCATAGAACTCTTTTATTGAAGGAAATACATCTTCTGTGTCACCAGAGAAGAATACGAAAGGATCTTCTCTGTAGCCGCCCATTCTTTTTCTCTTCTTTGGGGGTTCTTTTATCTCTTTCTCTGCCACTGGTTCAGTTTCTTCGGGTTTGGATTGGTCCTTCTCCCAAGGTAAGGGGGCAGATTTTTCAAAAACCGCAACGAAAAACCCGCCCGTATCTTGGTGGTGTGGTAGAATTCTTACGCTGAAAATTTTGTGATTTACGATGAGTTACTGTAACTAATTAAAACACATACTAGATGATGCCCGCGACTTCGTCCAAGAGGATTAAGATTTTTTTTTAATCCCTGAGAACTCTTTGATTTTTTGGGGTAGAAAGTAAAATAACTGTGAAATGTAATAATATTTTTTTTTACTACAGTCTACATTTTGAAACGAAGTTCCTTATAGGACGATGCGGAGGGGTACCCTAGAAGGCAAAAAACGTCCGTAACGAAAATAAATGAGTAGTTTTTTTACGAATGTAGTATATTTATATTTAAGACAAAAGGTCTTAAATATAAATATACTACATTCGAATTTAAACTTTAATGCTTAACTGTTAAGGTTTATATTTAATTTTTTTAAAAACCCTTGAAATTAATATGTATGTAATAAGGAACTTCGTTCCTATCTGGTGACCCACGACACCATACGTTTTTTTATATACAAGATGATAGATTAATATTGCAAAACCCACCATCTGTCCAGATGGTATTTGTCCAGGTCATCAGGCTTGGGCGGGAACATTTGCGGCCTCACCACAGTTTGCCATTTCTCTGGTACATCTTCAAACTTGTCGTAGAACACCATATCCTTGGAAGCAGGACGCCAATGTGTCATACCTTTTATAATGAAAACAAGATCAAAAGGTTAAAAAACATTAACCCGACTATGGCAAAATAAATTTTCTGTTACTTCCTACTGTTAGACGGAGATTTTGTGTGAGCTGGACATGGTATCACTGCATGTATGGTTCTCGAGAGTGGCAACACTGGTCTGGAGACTCGATGATTGATCATATAATTATGGCGGTCGTGTTTGTGTTGTGAATTGTTAGTTAAAGTTTATTATGTGAATAACCGAGTTTCCTTTTAACAGTACTCGTATATTATTTGAACATTCGTACTATATTCATATTTGTGAACTCAGGATTTTCTCCTCTTTCATTTGAAATCGCATTTGACACATTTGCAAGGAAACATTTTTAGAAACTTTTTCAGATCCGTCATATTAATTTTGTTATTATAAATTTTAGCCTATGTCACCCGGACTATTATAACGAACCGATTAACATCTCATTCATCAAAATCGTCTCCATGGTTTAGGCGCTACGGTGGGACATACAAACATGCGTATATATACATAGATTGCTAAAATCATAAACCCTTGGAGTAGTAAGATCAAAAAAAAATTTTGTGTTTAAATCATCATCGACTCATTGCCAGCCCATTAGTGAGCACGACTCACCTCTCGGAATGAGAAGGGTTTAGTCATAGTCCATCACACTGGCCAAGTGTGGATTTTCAGAATATACACCTTTGAGAACAATAATTTTCCAGGATAAGAAGTAAAAATGATGCAATCATGCAACCTATCTCTGTACCAAATTTCATCAAAATCGGTAGAAATATGAGCCTTTAAAGCGTAGCAGACAGACAGATGCATTCCAGGGAAGGACATAGGCTACTTTTAAGATTTCCCGCGGCAATAAAATAACTGACGAAGTTGCAGGTATCAGCTAGTACTTAATAACCACACAAACTCAGAAAATCCATCGTTCTGGTGCAGCGTGATAGAACGACAAACCAACAAACACACTTCTTTCATTTTAGTGTGGAATGAACCTTTACTTTATTACCTCCAAACCAATTTGGCGGCGTACGGTTCTGGCAGAGGTCACGAGGATAGGGATGACGTGGGATAAGGTCAAGGGTGTAGCTTCTATCTGCTCAAAATGGCGCAACACTATAACGCCCTTTGCCCCACTGGGGGAACAAAGGACATTCAATGATAAATGATAAATGATTTATTTATTTCATGTAGGACAACTTGTGATACGTCAAGACTCTACCACCGGTTCGGAAGACTGTTCTACTGAGAAGAGCCGGCAAGAAACTCAGCAGTTGCTCTTTTCTCAAAAAAGAATAATTAAGCATTACAATACATACGCAACATTACAATTATTACACTGACTAGTGGGTCACTGGATGCGAGGCCGGTTGTTTCCATGCAACTTTGTCAAGTTGTTCAATTTAATAAAATCGAAGAAAGTATAATAACACACAGTTGACACACAATGTTTGACACAGTCTTTAAATTTATTTAATGCCAGTCTAGAAACTCTTTTGGAACCATGTTTTAAAAACGTACACTCGACCCCACAAAGGATTTCTGCACCTTGCGCACACGATATGTCGCTGTTACTAGCCTATGGCGGTTTCATTAAAACAACATACCTTTATGGAACTTCAAGCCTGGCAGCAATCCTGCCACGTCCACTAATGTGACAGTGTCTCCCACTTCTTGAAGCAGACGATGTATGACGGCCTCGTTCTCTATCGGGTTGAATGAGCAAGTCGAGTAGACCAGCCTGCCGCCGATGGATAACAACTCACAGCCGCGGCGAAGGATGCGGTATTGGATGCTGGCGGTAACAAAGTTTAACGATTAAGGTGGAAATATACTTGCGTTTCGTGACGCGGCAGAAGCATATAGGTTAGAGACAATAGACATCCCACAACGTGTCACGACAAGACACTGGACTATAGTGCTTTCTAACAATGCTTAATGTATGACTGATATGCTTCTGAGTTCTGACGCGTCGAAAATACAACACTCTAGAATCCATACCTAATATTATGAATGCGAAAATATGTGTGTCGTCTATCTATCTATTTGTCTGTCTGTCTAATACGCTTAAAACGGACCATCTTTTAAGATATAATATAAGATATTTTGTCGGAAAGCAGTAATAACGTAGAGAAAACCTGAGCGTTTAAAAAAAAAAAATATAGGTTCGTTCATACAGGTAACGATTATGCCTGATGCTGATGGAATGAAAAACACAGATCTAGCAAGGGTATTCCAACCCTCGCCATAGTAGAATTAATTTTGTCATACAAAAATTATGTTTTCGTTGTTCACTTATGCGCTCGCGCATCGATCATCCGATTGAGTTGAAATACTGTTAAGTTGTCTGATGGTACCATCAACATACAATAGTTGGCGCTTGAGTCGCATGACAGTGACAAGCATTTTGCTATCAAAGGTCATCTTTATTCAATAATCATTTGTCAAGTTCAACAAATAAAAATACTTGAAACTTCAAATCTTATCTTATAAATAATTTGAATATATTCATTTGAATTTGAAATCTCTTACCCGTGTAAATTGTTTCCATTGCCCGTGGACCACTTCAGCCATATATCGGGATTTTTCCTCAGCGTCGCGTCGCCAGAGCAAGGGACATCGCACAGTATGCGATCGAACTTCAATGGTTTTGTTAGTTCAGGATTCTGTTAGAAAAGTCAAACATTAACTCACGCATGTGTTTTGGGCTTTCAGAAACGAATACTCAGTAACTAATCCATTCACTACAGCCCATTAACGTCTCACTGCTGGGCACATGCCTCACCTCACATAGGAGAGAGAATTAGAGTTTAGACCACGCTGTTCTAATGCGAGTTGGCGGGCTTTAACGACTGTCATGTTAGTGACAATAACCGGGACCGACGACTTAACGTGCTCTCCGAGGCACGGGGGTGTACCACCGCCAACTTTCTAATTCCGGGCTAGTCCTGAGAATTTCTAGTCAGAAAATCCCAATATTTAACTATGGTCCGACCCCGGCTTCGAACCCGGGATCTCGTCGGCCGCAGCCGAACATGCTAACCACTAGACTAGACCAACGAGGCAGCCAAATACTATTTACAAACCTGCCCATTGATGGAGCAGGTCAAATCCATACTCTTTTAAGTTCGTATGAAATCAAATGTCAACACACTTTTTTTAAATCAACAGTTTAAAATGGAGGATGTGGATATTGAATTTTTTGGAAGATTGTATTCAATAATTATATTGGTAAGAGAAATTAGTTTACCTGTTCATCGGTGACAAGTAGAGAAGGCATGACAGCTGAATCGTGGTTGGTTATCACAATGCATGGGGAGTTCAGCCTCTTGGCCTGATGCACCAACATGTAACAACGGCTGTTATCTACATCGTTCGCCATTACGAAGCCTGAGGACAATAAGCCATGTTTACATATTATATAATTATCTATATACTTATACTATAATATTATAAATACGAAAGTTTAGATGGATGAATGGATGTTTGTTACTTAATCAGAATCAGAACGGCTGAACAGATCTGGATGAAATTTGGCACAGAGATAGATTATAGCCTGGAAATAGCGCATAGGTTACTTTTTATTCCGAAAAATTAAGGAGTTCCCGCGGGAACCAAAAAAACCTCAATCCACGCGGACGAAGTCACGGGCATCATTCAGCGAAATCGGTTGAAAAAATGGGCCGGGAAAGCGTAGCAGACAGACAGACACACTTTCGCATTTATAATATTAATATGGATTTATTAATTTTTTATCTCTTTTTTTGGGTTTTTTATTCTACAGAACAAGCCAACCCCATCATAGCATTATTTTAAATACATAAAAAAAATATCCTTAACATAACTAAAACAAGAAATAAAACTATCACTTAACATAGAATATTTACCAGTAGGAGTTTTGTCTTCATCTGAATGCAAAAACTCAATAAGTTGTGCAGTCTTAGAGCCTGGTGCTGCACACATATCTAATACCTACAAAAAGGGAACAAAACAGTTTAGAGATAAGCGCAATAGAAGGCACAGGCTAGTTCTAACTAAAATTAAACAAAATTGACAGCAGTAAATCACTTGACTAAGCTGAAACTAACAATACGACACATTGTAACTAATTCTGTTGTACACAAATCTCTAAACTAAACAATACTAAAGTGTAACAACTCTAAATCAGTGCTGTCTCTTTCCAAGTTTCCACACAGATTTTATTATACAAGATAGAAGTACAGTTAGACCTGTCGTTTTAGTTTAGTTAAGGGATTGTTAAATTTATGTAATTTTAAGATTTTAAAGATTTATTTGAGAGTGAAGTTACCTTATGGTGAGGTTCTACTTGTAGAACAACTGGGGGTATCATGGAAACCGCTTCTTGTCTCGACACGCCGCCAGCTGCAGTCTCCGCTACAAGGAAGTTGTGGAGACGGTACAGTGCCTCATTACGTCGGATATCCGTGCGCGTTAGACGCAGCTGCCACGCTAGGCCTGCTGGGTACCTGAATTAAACACTTCACCATCATAATCAAAACTCAACGACGACCTCCGTGGCGCAGTGTGTAGCGCTGTTGCCTTAACGTGCGGAAGTCCCGGGTTCGATCCCCGGCAGGGTCAATTTGGGAATTTATAATTTCTGAATTTTCCCTGGTCTGGTCTGGTGGGAGGCTTCGGCCGTGGCTAGTTACCACCCTACCGGCAAAGACGTGCCGCCAAGCGATTTAGCGTTCCGGTACGATGCCGTGTAGAAACCAAAGGGGTATGGGTTTAATATAACTGCCATGCCCCTAACAGGTTAGCCCGCTACCATCTGAGACTGCATCATCACTTACCATCAGGTGAGATAGCAGTCAAGGGCTAGCTTGTAGTGGGTAAAAAAAAAAAAAACTCAATACTCAATTTGTGTATTTCATATATGACATACATGTCTCCTAAGCTATGTGCTTTTGTTAATCAGCACAGCATACAAAATTTATTCTAACATACTACATCCTTAGCTACTAACACTAAAATAATTGTAAAGGTGTGGCTGACTGTCTGCTATTTTTCACAGCCCAACCAGCCCTGGCTCACTTGTCATGTGACCTGTGATATTTAACTGCTGCTGCGTGGACGCTCGACGGCACTCGTAGCAGTCGAGTGTTGCGTGCGAATCGTAGTTATACGTTTGATTTTTACTCAAGTTCTCTTTATGGATAAACAAAAAAAAATCAGTAAACAATATTGTATCGCATTAGGTTGTTTAAACTCTAATTGATAAGATCTAACTTATCACTCTTTGCACTTACTAAGAACTCTGAAAGGTAAGTTTGTATTATTTGCTTATCCTTAGAGTTCTAAACAAAACTAATATTAATGCATTGCATAATGTGGGTAGTTTTATTTTTACATCTAGACAAGATACAGTTATAAACTAAAGTAAATATAAACTATAGGTAGTATCCAATATTATAGTGATAGCCTAAAGGGTCGACTACAGCCTCCATGTCTGGGGTTCGAGCCTGAGAACTAACCTCTAATATAAAGGAATATATGGCTGAAACCCTTCTCAATCTGAGAAGAGCCTTGTGAGTCCTGCTTAGTAGTGGGACTAGTGGGTGCCGATGAGGTTATGATGATTTATCCATTATACCCTTATTCGGTTTCTATAAATCGATTAACTAGTGGTTCGCCCCGAACTAAGACCTCGCGGCGCCATCTATTGACATAAATGTGAAGTTCTGTTAAAAATACTGAAGCTCATTAAAAATTAAATAATTCCGTTTCCTTACAATATTTATCTAATTTTAGTATCTGTTGTTCAAGTACAGGATATAATTGAAATAATTGATCAAGTTTCAGGCTCATCCTTTCAGAAAATTTAGAGTTCTGAGGTCATCTTTGGACGTTAGAAAATCACCACTTTGAAAGCCCCCCATTTCGTCAATTATGGGGGAAAAATTAAAAAAAAAATATTTTTGGACTCTATTCCTAATTATCTTTAAAATGATATACCGCAACCCTATGTAACTTTATAAAAAATATTTTACTTCGCATTCGCTTCTATGAGAGCCCCCCTGAAATAAAGATTTTTATTATTTTTTAAGCCATATTCGGCGGGAGGCCATTGGTTTACATATTATATTTAAAGCTGAAGTAATTGCGTTCAGTAATTCAGAAGTTATAATGCTCTGACAGACGGACGGACGGATGGACAAGTGCCAATTCACCCAAGTAGACTCAGAGACCTTCGCTTAGCTCGGTCAATAATAATATAACTTTTATCTATTTTTTAAGTAATATCGTCATCATTGCAAGTTGCAACTGATTACCGACCCATTAGAAGTCAACCCTAAGGCTGCACCCGCCGCGTCTGAAGGGATAAGAGTTACGCAATAGAAAGAGACATATAGAGGTAGGTATTTAATAATTTTCACTTACAGTGCTGTGCGAGCTGAATTGGACTTTATTACGATGTAACCTGAGTCGGTAATTGTTAAATGGCAAAACACACAGGAAGCGGGCGCACGTCGGGTCGGGTGTCAGGCGGGTTGAATTCCTTGTATTTATATGGAAGACATCACACAGAACGTGGGCGCGTTAAATACAAGGAATTCAACCAGGCGCGTACTTGACCAGACCCGCACCCGCTCCCTGTGTGTTTTGCCCTTAAAAGGTTGTTGTGGAGTAACATTTCTGTTACCTGTACTATTACCTACTCTGTGGCCCAACTTTACATCTAATTTCACTGGAATATACTATTGAGATTGGTTTATCTCAGGCAAAAACATAGGCTCCTTTATATATTTTTTTATCCACTACAAGCTAGCCCTTGACTGCGATCACACCTGATGGTAAGTGATGATGCAGTTTAAGATGGAAGCGGGCTAACCTGTTAGGGGCATGGCAGTTATATTAAACCCACACCCCTTCGGTTTCTACACGGCATCGTACCGGAACGCTAAATCGCTTGGCGGCACGTCTTTGCCGGTAGGGTGGTAACTAGCCACGGCCGAAGCCTCCCACCAGGCCAGACCAAGGAAAATTCAGAAATTATAAATTCCTAAATTGACTCTGCCGGGGATTGAACCCGGGACCTCCGCACGTTAAGGCAACAGCGCTACACACTGCGCCACGGAGGTCGAAAAATCCAGAAAATAAAAAAGTTTTTGTGGGATTTGAAATACCTTAATCCACCAGACAAAGTTGCCGGCATCATTTAGTTATGTACCTAATAAAGTTGCGTTCACACTAAGGAATGATACTAGCTTCACCAGAATAAACCTGGTCGATTGACTGAGCTTACCATGGTAAATTAATAGGCTTAATTTCTTCTTCATCTTGCCCCTCCACTTTTAACTTCATGTTGAGTATCTCAGAGAAATATTCACTTGTTACAATTTTCAGTAAGGCATTCGCCTCACATTTGGAACCTGTTATCCTGAATGCGGTAGGTAGGTTTTCCTTTATACTTTTCATGAAATCTTCCCATTGATCTTCTGGGCAGACTTTTTGAACCTATAGAGAAAAAAACATTTATGAGTAATGAATAAATAAATGAAATAAATTCAACCAATTATTTAGATATTCTATATTCAACTAATTATATATAATGATCATCATCATGATTGTACGTTAATTTACACGCGTTTTATAACATGAAAGACAAAATATAACCTCAATTTATATGTGCTAACTCAATATTTTAGTTACCTTGTAATATTCCTCAAAAGCCGCATTTTCGCGTACAATATCTTCGTAATGTTTACGAGTATCGGATGCCGGGTTTTCTTGACGATTCTTTTCCTTTAAAATATAAGAATATTTAGTTAAAAACATAAACACTGTGGTTCATAAAATGAAACAATTTTAACCTGTTCTTTACGGTCCCTTTTCCTTTGAGCAAATTTATTAACGTTACGGTTTCGACGACCCATTCTTCTCAGATATTCGCCAAGTGAGACAAATCTTTTTTGTGAAAAACAGAACAAAAGCATGAAATTGAAATTCAAAACACCGGCGATATCATTTCAAAAACGATTTTCGTATTCGTTTCCCTTTCCCTTTATTTTCCTTTGTTGACGTCATAGATCAGGTCATAGATGCAGCTAAAAGTGACAGCTACATTGAAACGATTGAAACGATCACATCTGATTGGCTAACACTCTTCCACTATTGGATAAAATCCATTGACGCAGCAAGAATACGGAAATTCAGCCAATCACAACAATAATTGATACTTTTTGTCATAATTTTCTGAATCAAATTCGATTATTAAAAATGCTGCAGATTGACACTATAACAATGATTGATATAGGTTTTAAGGGTTTTACACAATCACCCTACAGTGATCACCACAGAGGTGATCACGCTGGTCATAGGACATGACATATTCTTTTTTTTTTTTTTTTTTTATTTAACTGGTTTAACGGCTCTGGATTCCAGTCCTTCTGAGCCTTACATATTCATTTATGGGCAAAGGCCAAAGAGTACCAGAGAGTCCAGAGACCCGCAGCGACCCTTTGATTTTATAGGAGCAGAGACCAAGACTTATTAATCTGAGCCAAGACTGGTTAACTTGTCTCTGGACCAAGAGGCCAAGAGAATCTCTATAATATTGTTGCCAATTTGGGGGTTTTCCCCCTAAATTTAGGTTCAAGTTGATTATTCTGGGCTGACACTTTTCTAGGGGCATTTTTTGGGGGAATAATTTCCTCCAAAAAATGATATTTATAAATACTAAAAATGTTGGGGGCATTTTCTAAGGGGTATAAAAACAAAAACAGAATGGTATAATACGTATTATAAAACAAAATTTTGCTGTTCATATTATCATTCAAAATAGAATAATGTACGATGTAAGTCGACCGACGTGCTATTGTGTTTGTGTTCGTATAATATGTGCTTTCCTCATATTTTCTGGTCTTTCCAGAAATTATGTACCTATTTAATTTGATTATAATATTATTGTAATTAAAAATATAGGCAATAGTAATACTCATTACGCAACGCGATAGCCAGGTCCATGATGTCATATACGAAATAATTGATAATTATCCTGACGTCGATGAAATTTGAAACATGAAATTAAGACTCATTTCTTTAGATTATAACTTATAAGTTACTTTACAGAATATGATGATTGATTTCCAACGGAAATAAACGTCCATTTCATTTTTTAAGTGTGTAATTTTTATTCATTTCAATAAAAATGTAGCTCAAAACAAGTGCCTATTTGGGACCAGGTTTATTTTAGCGAAAGCTAGGAGGATTTCAAGTTGATGTTAGGGGGAAACAGGGGTATTTCAAGCTGCTGTTAGGCGGGGACGCTCCGTAGTGGCTGGCAACACTGCAGTGAGTCTATAATATACACCATGGTTGAGTATTTTATAGTGTTCTATGATTTTGACTGTCAAGTTATGTTATGTTATGTGTTAACCAGAGATCATATATAATGTACTCTGTGCCAGAGATTGACTGTCTTGACTGTGTTGATTTTTGAATGTTGATTTCGATTTTGATTTTTGGTGATTGAAGAATAAAATTTTAAAGCCGACTAACGTAATTAATTGTAATAAGTTTAACTAATAAACTAGTAAACTACTTTTAATTCTTACAATTTAAATTTAAAAACATTGTGAGGTAAGACTATCTTTCTTTTTTTGCTAAGTACTAAAAGAAAATTGTGTCTTACCTACAAGTTAGCCCTTGACTGCGGTCTCACCTGATGGTAAGTGATGATGCAGTCTTAGATGGTAGCGGGCTAACCTGATAAGGATATGGCAGTTCTATTAAACCCATGCCTACTAATCGGTTTCTACAGGGCATGGTGCCGGAAAGCTTAATTGCTTGGCGGCACGTCTTTGCCGGTAGGGTGGCAACTGGTAACTAGCCACCGGCCACGACCGTGGCCTCCCGCCAGGTCAGACCAGAGAAAATACAGAAATTAAAATTCCCATATTGACTCTGCCGGGGAATCCGGGATCGCCCACATTAAAACAACATAGCGCCAGGGAGGTAGTCAAATTAATTGGTATTCAATGTACTCAAAGCCAAATTACCTTAAATTAGTTAGGTTGTTTAGGTTGTTACTCAACAAACAAACTTATTTTTGTATTAATAAAATTAGTATGGATTGACTACATAGTTCAAATCCTCAACTTTGAGATTTATGGTATTTTTCAGTTCTGTTGGAAATTCTGAAAGTCCTTAAACTGTACTCTAATGTACTTCTAACAGTTTCTTGTATTATTAATAGGAATAGGTGATAGAGTTAGTGAGTATTTATTCTATCAATTCTTATCATGTGCTACTAAAATTATCGCAAACAATACCTTATTCTTATAAGAAATAATTACAATATTATCTGTTTATTTTTTATGTCATTGTAACAATAATATTGCAATGTTTAGTTATGATAAGATTATGAATGGAATTCTGTGCTGTATGGTTCAGCTCAGTTTAACAGTCTGTATTTGACATCAATTGAGATCCTACATAACTCTAGCACTGTTTCTATTTTAAGGAGGTAATACATAAAAAGAGCAAGTTCTGCTGAGTTTCTTGCTGGCTCTTCTCAGTAGAACTGTTTTCCAAACCGGTGGTAGAGTCAAAACCTAATGTAACATAAGAGACATCTATGTCCTACATGTAATAAATAAATTTAGTATTGAGTAGTTATTTATATTAATTCAATATTTAAAAAAAATATTGTAGGTATATTTTTAGTATTGATAAGTATGAACTAGCCAAAATAACAGCCCTTTCTCTACTGATAACTTTTTTTATTTCAGTATGTAGTTTAAAACTCAACTTGTTTATTCAGGGAGCATTTTTAATAATGGTGATCTTACATTTATATTTCAGGTATAAATGGGTCCCAAAGGCTTCCAGTTTGCAATCGACAGAGGGGGCACTTTCACGGATGTGTTTGCATCTTGCCCAAATGGCAAAATACGGGTTATGAAACTGTTATCAGTAGATCCACAGAATTATGATGATGCACCAAGAGAAGCAATAAGGAGGATATTACAGGAGGTAACAAGATTTCTCCCAGAATACATGCTATAACTAACATCAATCAAATATACAATATCATAAAATTGCGATGTCAGCCTTATGGATTTTGGTAAATAAATATCCAGTGGAACATATACAAAAACTTGCATTGATGTGTTGCTCGCTTGGGGTGTGATGGAAAGACAAGGACTCAGGCTTCAGTATATCTGTGTGTAAATGTGTCATACAATTGACCAAGTGAAGCGAAGGTCTTTGAGTCTACTTGAGTGAATTTGCACTGGTCCGTCCGTCCGTCTGTCTGTCCTTCTGTCAGAGCCTTATAACTTCTGAATTACTTCACGTAATTAATTTAAATATAATATGTAAACTGAAGGCCTCCCGCTGAATATGACTTAAAAAGTTATAAAAATCTTTATTTCAGGGGGGCTCTCATAGAAGCAAATGCGAAGTAAAATATTTTTTATAGCATTACATAGGGTTGCGGTATATCATTTTAAAGATAATTAGCTAAGAATAGAGTCCAAAAATTTTTTTTTTTAATTTTTCCCCTAAAATTGACGAAATGGGGGGCTTTCAAAGTGGAGATTTTCTAACGTCCAAAGTTGACCTCAGAACTCTCAATTTTCTGAAAGGCTGAGCCTGAAACTTGATCAATTATTTTAATTATATCCTGTACTTGAACAACAAATACTAAAATTAGATAAATTTTATAAGGAAACGAAATTATTTAATTTTTAATGAGCCTCAGTATTTTTAACAGAACTTCACAACGATGTCAATAGATGGCGCTAATGTTAAAAGATAAATATTACAAAATATAGTTAAAATATAGTTAAAGTAGTTGTTAGTTGTATAATAAATGGATACTGTGAGGTCTGAGTTTGGGGCGAACCACTAGTTTAGCCAAGTTTGCATTAGCAAAGTTAATATCATGAAAATACAGTAGACTACACCAAAGTAGACAGATTAGGTAGAGAAGGGTGCTACAGTTCAGAAGAGCTACTTTTATACCAAGGGCTAGTTACTCCATCATGTGCCATCCCCCACACGATTGTGAACTTGGGCTATACTGCCAACTGCATAGAGCAATATTTCAGCAATATTACTGACAGTGACAGTTTGATACATGCCAACACCAATATGCCATACAAGGTACCTTGTCGTTCCTAAAATAAGGATTATAATTCTAAAACACGAAAGTTAACAATAATGAAATAATACGATTTTAAGCTTTGGCAGTATGGTCCCATCACTTTAAAAGCCAAATTGTTCCTGTTATTACTCTATTCAAATTGATTATTTTACTATCAATTTACACATACGAGTACATGTAGAAAGCTACTCTTAAGCTGGTGGAGTACTAGGGACTAAGGGTGATTTTCCACTAGAGATGTGATACGTTGCTAAGCTGCAGATGTGTGTCAAACTCACCAATAGGAACGCTTGATTTTCATAGCTAAGATCGCTAGATGTTAGATCAAGCGCTCCTATTGGTGGGTTTGACACACACCCGTAGCTTAGCAACGTAGCACATCTCTGGTGGAAAGGCAGCCTTAAGCTATCTAAAAATTGGGTAAACAACTAGATACTTAAATAACTTTTATTTTATCTGTGAACAAGAACTTCAAATGAAATAATTTCAGGAAACAGGAAATGCCTTAGATAAAGATGGCAAAGTGAATTCATCACTCATTGAGTCAATTCGAATGGGCACTACAGTAGCTACGAATGCTCTGTTAGAAAGGAAGGGCGCTAAAATGGCGCTTGTCATCAATAAAGGCTTCAAAGATTTGCTGTATATTGGGAACCAGGCCAGACCTCATATATTTCATCTGGTAATTTATTTTTTGGTTTATTTCTGAGTGTTATGTGTATTGTGTACCTTTGAAAAATAAGTTTTTATGATGATGATGATGGCCTTTTATTCATTTGTAGAACTTTAGGGCTGCAGCAATGGTTTTCCTGCAGCAAGTCCTCTTGTCTTTGGCTTCTGCGGATTCAATCATTGATATTAAACTGCAACAAAAGTCGAAAGATTGCTATGAACATTCAGAAGTTCTATGATTATACACAACTTTTGATTTGCTCAATGCACTTAAAATTGACACTTGCTAGTTCAAACTATGTTGTGGTAGTACATATTGGGGCTGATTCTGTAGTGCATAATCTCTAAACTAAACTAAAATTAGAGCATTACAAATATTGCTAACCCTTTCATAATACTTCCTACGGAAAGGGACAGAACTAGATTAAAAGCTGCCATTTTAGTTTAGTTTAGAGAGTGTTATACAGAATCAGCCCCATTGTCTGTTTTATTTAAGTTACAGGGTTCCTTTTTTATTTTCAGAACATAAAACGTCCTGACGTGTTATACACAGAAGTAGTCGAGGTAGATTGCCGCGTTATACCAGGCATGGATCAATGTCAGATTGACAAGACCAAACTAAACTGGAGAGAAACTTACGGTACCACAGGCCAAAAGATTCTGGTTGTGAAAGATGTTGATGAGGAAGCAGTGCGGAAAGATTTAAATGCGTTGAGAGTGAAAGGGATAGATAGTATTGCTGTTGTTCTCGCTCACAGTTATACTTATAGAGAGCATGAACTGAAAATTGGAGAGATTGCTGAGCAATTAGGTAAGTAAATCTAAATAAAACTTAAAAATTCTGTCTATGCATCTGTATTCAAAATACAGGTTTTGCATGGACAAAAGCTGAATCGATATGAATAAGTCCTTATGACCAATAATTTTCATACTTATTTCTTTCTCTATCGCACAGGTTTTAACCAGGTATCTCTGTCGCATTCTGTCACGTCCATGGTACGAATGGTTCCGCGTGGATTCACAGCATCTGCTGATGCATATTTGACTCCACATATTAAGGAGTACGTAAGGGGTTTCTCCGATGGATTCACAGATGGTTTGAAGAACTCCAATGTACTGTTCATGCAGTCCGATGGAGGATTGACGCCAATGAATTTGTGAGTAGTACCCAAAAAATTCATGAGAGTGAGTTTTGCTTTTCCCACTAACAAACTGTTTGCAAATTATTTTGAAGACTAGCTGATGCCCGCCACTTCGTCCGCGTGTAATAAGTTTTTTTCAATTCCCTCGGGATGTCACTTTGACGCTATGTCACTTTCCAGGTCCTCAACTGCCCCAATGCAAAAAATTACGTCGATCCGTTGCTTTGTTGAGGCGTGATTGAAGGATAAACCAACAAACAAACACACTTTCGCATTTATAATATTAGTATGATAAAACATATCGAAATTGTTAAGTTTTTAAAAAGAGGATTTAAGCATTTTCAGCAATTTTTTTTTTCTTTTTAGTAGTGATCTAACTACAAATGTAATACTGAAGGAAATACCATGGAAGCTAGCAACTAAAATAATATTTTTCAGATTTAACGGGTCCCGTGCGATACTGTCGGGCCCCGCCGGAGGAGTAGTGGGTTATGCACTTACTTCTTATCAAAAGGAGACTGGGTTACCCGTTATTGGTACGTTACTGTTCAATCAAATATCAAATCAAATAATAAATATTATAAATACGAAAGTTTGGATGGATGTATGGATGTTTGTTACTCAATCACGCCCGAACGGCTGAACGGATCTGTATGAAATTTGAATAACACATAGGCTACTTTTCAATTCAACTTTCTATCCCGGGATTCAGATTCACGGAATTTTTCAAAAACGTATTATTATTATTAATTCATTCACCCTGGATGAATTCGCGGGCATCATCTTGTTTATGAATGAAATTATATCTATGAAAAGATACAGATACGATTAACTCTATTAGGTTTCGATATGGGCGGCACTTCGACCGACGTGTCTCGATACGCCGGGGCTTTGGAACACGTGCAAGAAGCGACCACCGCTGGAGTCACCATACAAGCGCCGCAACTGGGTAACTCTATCGTATCCAATAGCATAATATGTGTATATGTCACCGTAACATTGCAAAAACCGTTGGATCATAATCTAACTAGAGAAATTGTAAACTGTCGACAGATTACAATTTAACGCATTATTTTTCGTTAGATTTTAATCTGTTAGGTATATCGGCCGGATAAAACCTAAGTATAAACACATAAGTAGTGTACTTAACTGTCGAACCCTAACCTAACCTACAAGAAAGAGACAAAAAACCGTAAATACAATGAATATTTCAAAAATTGTCACTCGGAACAATGAATGGTTCACTATCTGTCGAGAGTTTACAATTTCGCTCGTTAGATTACAATCTAACGGTTTTTGCAATCTTACGGTGACATATATAAAACACAAAAAAATGTTTCTCTATATGTCCGTTATAGACTTTGAAACCATCCAACCGATGTGCCCCAAACCGGTATCATTAGAATGGCAATGCGAAGATGGTTTTTGAAGTGAAACTCCTTTTAAATCGTAATTTGAAAATTCGATGAAACGAAAAAGCGACACCAAAAAGAGACAAACATTTTCATAATACGATTCAGCCTGCGAGAGAATGAGATAGAATACAAGTTATATTTATCTCATTCTCTCGTAGACTACTTTCTTGAAGTTGCACTTCTGCCGTGTGTGAATTGCACACACACACTTTTTCTTTCTTTTCCGGTTATCCGCTAGTTAATAATTATTGTACCTCATTCTAGTATATAAAAAAAAAGTTACAAGAGCATTCAGCACTGATTGTCAGCTGGATCCTTACTCGAGGCCTATAGAGGCTGTGGGTATGCATTGTAAATTTTTGGGTGTCTGTTTATATGTTTGTATGTCTTGTAGATATAAACACAGTAGCGGCGGGTGGCGGTTCGATGCTGATGTTCCGCTCAGGGCTATTCGTGGCGGGGCCGGAGTCTGCGGGCGCGCAGCCCGGGCCCGCTTGCTATAGGAAAGGAGGCCCGCTCACGGTCACTGATGCTAATTTGTTATTAGGTGCGTATTGTTAGGCTCAGTCTGAAAGAGACCTTAATTTTGTACTCCATGGCTCTGCGTGGTCGAGAGTGGAATACTGCAAGTCTATGGTACTCTATAATAGGCATGATGACAGTAACCAAGAATCAATGAAATTATGAATTTATCTAATGAAATTGGATTCATGGATTATAAAAAACGGATTTATTTTTCTATTTCGAGTGAGATTGCTATTTATTTTGATAAAATAAAATTATAAAATACAGCAATCCGCCATATTGGTTAAAACACCAAGAAGCGAATGACGTCACAATGGTTTCGAGCTTTGACAATCACACTATTGCTTACTGCACACTGCACAGAGTACATTGGTAAAAATAATAGTGACGTCACAAACGACGCCATGACACCGGGGTGCGTTTTGGCGTGAATTTTAAAATTTAAATTTCAAATGCCAATATTATCTACCAAACCTTATTTTTCTGCTGAAATAAGATATTTTTTCGAAATAATCTGACCATTTTTCAAAATCAGTCATCATACCTATTGTTTTGTGCGATTAAGTTTATTTAGGTGGATAACCGAGTTTCCTTTTAACAGTATGTACTATGAAATTCCTGCAAACAAAAGTCTGTCTTGTTTGTCAGGTTTCTAAAAGATTTGTTTGGTTTTTCACAAGGGAAAATACATCTGTGAAATAAATTTATCTTTATCTTTTATCTGAATTAGTAGACAATCCTAAATGTCTAATAAATCAAGTTTTAAAATATAAGCATTGCTTTCTCTCTTTTAACGACTACTACAATACTATTAACTGCGAACTTAAAAAAATGTGCCATTGTGGTCGTTTAAGAATTAGCTGGAAGGGTTTTGGGCAGTTTTTGTAATTGTGGATGATTTAACGCTGTGCGTTCGCTCAATTTTTTTTCGTGGGCAAATTAATTAATTATCTATCTATCTATCTATCAATGAGCGTAATCCGTCCCTTAACCCTTATTTAATTTAACAATATTATTCGACAGTAACATTTTTATTCATCAGGACGCCTTCTACCAGAATATTTCCCCAAAATATTTGGACCAAATGAAAACCAGGGGTTAGATTTGGATGCAACAACCACGGCCTTTAAGAAATTAACAGATCAAATAAATAGTTTTCTGAAACAAAGTGGAGGAAGAACGGTATGATTTTTTAAATAAATTGTAAACATATTATCTCTATTATATGTCTGTTGCATCTATATGTCATCTTAGTATACTTTTTAGATGACTATGGAGGAAGTTGCAATGGGATTCATTAATGTTGCCAATGAAGCTATGTGTCGTCCAATAAGGTAAAGAAGCTATCTCAGTTTTATCTTAACATATGCCCGCGACTTCGTCTGCGTGGATTAATTTTTTTCAATTCCCGCAGGAACTCTTTAATTTTCCGGGATAAAAATTAGCATATGTCCTTCCCCGGGATGCAAACTATCCCTGTAAGTACCAAATTGCATCAAAATCGATTGAATAAATGGGCCGTGAAAGCGTAGCAGACATACAGACAGACACACTTTCGCATTAATAATACTAGTATGGATTTACGAAATGTAAGTCGCGTATCGTATGCAAATGTTGGTTAGGCTGTGATAACACTTGTAAGTTTTTACTTATAAAACTATCATTTGTACACGATTCGTAAGTTTACTATTTACACTTCGTAAGTTACTCGTTATGCTTTAACTTACTTACAGTTAAGTAAAACTTACTAGCGTAATCATGGCCTTATTTAAGTTACTTACGTACCTACTCTACTTACAAGTGTAATTGAAAAGACTTGATTTATTTGTCAGCAAACTCTCCACTCACGACTTACTCCAGGAATGCAAAGGACAGTGGTTACTTATGTACATTGATGAAATTGAATTGTTTTTACAAAAGAGCAACCACCGAGTTTCTTGCTGGTTCTTCTTGGTAGGAATGTTATTCCGAACCAGTGGTAGATTCACTCAACGATTCAAACTTGTAAAAGTTTATTTGAATAAAAAATTGTGTGTCAGCTCCGACGCACGACTGGAGCTTACTCCTTACGAACTAAAAGTGTTGCCATGGAAAAATGAAGTAAATAATGTAACGGAGAAAATTTGATTTACTCCCTATAAGCTTTCCCGGGGTTATATATGAAAATCGATTCATAAGGAGTAGGGTTGAAACGAAGGCGTTCTTAGCGGAAACAGAGCGGATGCGGAGGTGAAAGGGCTTTGCCTCCGCTGACGCGGAGGTTAACGGAGGCGTAGGCGGAGGTGGATTTCTTCGCTCACATCGTCCATTTTCTGTGCTTTAGGATGCGATGAATCCCACTTTTTTTTGTTTTTGAGGATTCTTCTACGGACTTTTGCCTTTTGTTGTAATGGTGTAACTGACGTCACCTGCTTCGATTTGTACCTCTCGCATTGTAAGTCAAGGTAAATAAACCTCCGTTACAACTCCGCAAGAAAACGGCGGAGGCGGATACGAAAGTGGTGGTACGATTTCTTGCTAAAGTTCCGCACTTACGGAGGCGGAGGCGAGGTTCCGTTACAACCCTAATAAGGAGGTAAAATCTAAAAACATTTGAATTTGTCAGGGCGTTGACCACCGCTCGCGGTTACGACGCGCGCAAACACGCGTTGTCTTGTTTCGGAGGCGCTGGAGGTCAGCACGCCTGCCAAGTGGCTGAAAGGCTAGGCATACGAACTGTATTCGTGCACAAATATGCGGGTGAGTTTATTTTTAACGTTTAACGATCGTGAGTGATTTGATAATGTAACGGGTTTTGTCGGAATATGCCCGACTAGTTTTCCGTATTCATTCAGTAGGTATAGAATCCGTCCGAGTTCATTCTTGAGCCTATGAGTGCGACGCGGTGGCAAAACGCTGACTACGCATAGCTTGCCTTTGCGCAGTTTTATTTAATGTCTTAGTAATATAAGTATAACGATCTTTTTGGTTGGCAGAGTACCAACAGGAAATTGGAATCACTATGACTAGAAAATTGGAAATAGTTCTGGCTAAAATTAGGTTTTTTACCTTCTTCTCAATAATTATCCCTGACGTACCTACGAGGTACTCAAGTTACCTTTTTTATTGCGTAATTTACTAACTCGGCTTGCTTGGGTGGCCTTTTTGAAAACTCTTTATTTTCTTTAATTATAATTTACATGCAAAATCGCAATTTTGTAGTCCCAGCAGTTAGACCTAATTCAGTCAGTTTTTACTTTTTATTTTGGTATTAAATATCCCGGCAAAACTCTCTGATTTTCTGTAATAAAAAGCAGCCTATGTCAATTTCCTAATCTATAACTAAATCTGTGCATAAAATCATGTCGATCAATTTCGGCGTGATTCAAGGACAAACTAACAAAAAGGTTCGTATTTATAATATAGTAGTGATAGTGAGGTAATCGTGCAGGGATCCTGTCAGCATACGGCATGGCGCTAGCGGACGTGGTACAAGAAGGCCAAGAGCCCTGTGCTCTGGTATACTGTCCGAACAGCTTCAGCGAACTCGACACGCGACTGAACACGCTGGCTGCAGTCTGCAGGGATAAACTCAAAGCGCAGGTAAGAAACTCTTAAAATGCTGCTGAGAATTGCCAGCGGAATAGTTACCTCTTCTGCTGGCATGTCACTAAACTTGAATAAACAATATTGTCAGTTTGGTAGTTTGGAAAATCTTTTCTTTTAAGCTACTACAAGGTAGCCCTTAACTACAATCTCACTTGATTGTAAGTAATGATGCAGTCTGAGATGGTAGTGGGCTAACCTGTTAGGGGTATGGCAGTTATGGCAAACTATTATTATTATAATATATTGTTATTGTTAATCTTTGTCGAAAGATCTTGTGGTGCTTCTAAAATAATTCGGTTTGAAGAAAGATCTTATTATTCTAAAATAGTTTTCATGAAGGGGCATGAAATTTAGAGTCAATTACCGATCATTCTACAAAAAACCTTATTAATGAGTGAAAAAAATGGGACAGAGACAGTGGGTCAAAAAAATGATACCTCTAACTTCAGTAATCGAAAAAAAAAACTAGGTAAATCAAAGATTGCTGCTCTGGAGATGTACTGGAGGTACCGGTACTGGAGGCGAATGCTAGGAGTCTCATGGACCGAATTCCGCACCAACATCTCTTAGCTCCAGGAACTCGGCAAAAACCTTAACATTACTCCTAACCATGACCACTTCATCGACTTCTTAAGAAGTTGAATTCTCGACATGCTGAATTATTATTGTACCATTGTAAATTCTTGAAATATTGGTAATCGCTTGCCGGTCACCTTTATAGTAATTATTTTTTTAAACAGGGCTTCACAGATTCACAAATCGTATTGGAACCGTATCTCCACTTGCGTTATGCGGGCACGGATTGTGCACTAATGGTTTCACCCGTCCCTGGGGATTCCGCCCATGCCACGAAACATGGCGACTTTTACACTGCTTTCGTCAATAGGTAAGTAGGTTTTTCAATTGGCCCATTTTTTTACGTAATTTAAGCCATGATTTCTGTTTCATTCATACAAAAATCTGTAAATTGTATAATTGTGAATATTTTTTACGCTAATATTGATTTTAATTACTATGCATTTGCAGAGATCTTGTCTCTTGGCAATTTTGCAAGCCTTTCTCGAATTTTCTCCGTGGAAAAAGGTGGGCTCAATTATTCGAGACGAATATATTATGTATTATTGTTGATAGTAATAAGTTATTCATTCATCCATGTATGTTACCTGCCCATCTGGTTAACAGATTTTGACGAAATTTGGCAAAGATAAAGTTTTATCCCGGGTACAGACATAGGCTACTAAATTTTCTATAGGATAAAAATAATCATCTAGACTATAGGTATTTTATATTTACAGATATAAGAATGAATTCGGCTTTACACTATCGGATCGTGACGTTTTAGTCGACGATGTGCGTATTCGAGGCATCGGTAAGAGTGCCGCAGCAGAAAACATTGCACCACCGAGTGGAAAGGGCACAAAACCACCTGTGGAAAAGGTAGTTATAAACTCTTCCTGCTTCTTTGTAGGTTTTCGTAATCTTAGGAATGAGGGTCGTGACCTACATAATATGTTGCCTTTTTTTACACTACACTTGCTTAGCAGTACGTCTTTGCAGATAGGGTAGTAACTAGCCATGGCCGAAGCCTCCCAGATAATTCAGAAATTATAGATTCCCAAATTGACCCTGTCGGGAATCGGACCTGGGACCTCAAATTATTCTTTTAGGTGATTTTTGGTTAAGAAACCCTAAAAGCCTCTATAGGGTTCAAAAATGGGGTTTCTTTTAAACTTATTTATAAATTTAAGTACTGACTTATGCCTCTAACTTTGGCTAGCTTTTTGGTGGGCAAGTAAGCAAGTAATAGAACGATAACTTTCTATGAAACTTATTATTTGCATTTTACAGGTGGTCAAAGTATACTTTGATGGTGGTTACCAAGATACAGCAATATATTTGCTGGAGAAATTGCGTCCCGAACAAGAGATACCCGGGCCCGCTATCATTATGGACAGTCTTTCTACTATCCTAGTCGAACCAGGTTAGTATGGATTGTATGAAGTGGTGCTGCATTATTTTATGCCATTGGATAGTATAGCTGGCTCTAATGTCATTGTCGCGTCTGAAGTTGACCACAAGACGTGTCGCAATAGCGTTTTTTCGCGCGTAGTAGATAGATAGATAGATAGATAGATAAATTCTTTATTGCCACACATAACAAAGAGAAAACTTAATTATAAACAAAAAACAGAAAACAACAGCGTGCGCAAGGGCGGTCTTATCACTAAAAGTGATCTCCTCCAGACAACCCATTTCTTAAGGAACTTTAAAAAGGAGCGGGAAAGTGCAACAATAATAATAAGCATGCAACAATACTATACTACATAAACTATACATACTAATGATACATAAATAACTAAATATAAATAAATATAAACATATAGCAGTACATAAACCTACATACAAACGAAAATACTTAAATATTCTATAGCATATTAGAAAGGTAATATTCCTTTACACGACTCTTAAATATGTTTAAAGACTTTGACTGCCTAATGTCGCTTGGCAATTCATTCCAAAGCAGTACAGCCTTAACTGTGAATGAATTACCATATGCCCCTGTATGACTAGGAGGGATCTTTAACTTATTGTCATTTCTCGACCGCAAACAAAAAGGTACATCATAGCTGCCAAGAAAGTTGAATCGCTCTTTTAGATAAGGTGGCGTCTGAGGATAATATAAAATGGAGTACAAGAGAGAAAGAGCGTGTAAATTTCTTCGAGAACGAATTGGCAGCCATTTCAACTGAGCACGAAATTCGGACACATGATCATATTTCCGTAAACCATATATGAAACGTATACATAAATTTTGCAATCTATCAAGCTTGTTGAGCATGGTCTCTGATAAATCCAGATAGGAAACATCAGCGTAATCTAAAATAGGTAACAGCAAAGTATTAGCCAAAAGGATTTTAGTTTTTATAGGTAAAAAATGCTTCCACCGCCTTAAGCACCCAACAGCAGCAAAAATCTTACGACTCAACTCCGATATTTGAGGAACCCAGGACATAATATTATCAAGGATGAGTCCAAGATCTTTGACTGCACTACTCAGGGGAATAACTGTACCATTCAAGATAACTGGCGGTATAGAATAATTTGAAAGTAAAGAAATGTAATAATTGCTACCTATAATAGTCAGCTGGGACTTACCTGGATTTATCGAGAGACCATACGACCGGCACCAAGCACTAATTTTATTTAAATCAGCATTGAGGGAATCAATAGCAACAACAAGGTCATTAATGGCTGCAGAAGCATAGATCTGCAAGTCATCAGCATACAAATGGTAAGATGAAGAAATTATTGAGGAAATAGAATTAATGTAAATAATGTAGTAGGTATGTACATTGACTTTGACAGTTTGTGTGAGAGCTGCGCAAACAGGCTATACTTATAAAGGAAACCGTTAGTAGCATTTACATCGATAACCAAGCTTCTGAAACTCATTCAAACAACAGAATAGGCATGATGACTGATTTTGAAAAATGGTCAGATTATGTTCGGAAGTATCTACTATTTCGAAAAATATCTTATTTCAGCAGAAAAATAAGGTTTGGTAGATAATATTGGCATTTGAAATTTAAATTTTAAAACTTACGCCAAAACGCTCCCCGGTGTCATGGCATCGTTTATGACGTCACTATTATTTTTACCAAGGTACTCTGTGCAGTGTGCAGTAAGCAATAGTGTGATTGTCAAAGCTCGAAAACAAACTATGGTGACGTCATTCGCTTCTTGGTGTTTTAACCAATATGGCGGATTGCTGTATTTTATAATTTTATTTTATCAAAATAAATAGCAATCTCACTCGAAATAGAAAAATAAATACGTTTTTTATAATCCATGAATCCTATTTCATTGGATTTGGATAAATTCATAATTTCATTGATTCTTGGTTACTGTCATCATGCCTATTCTCGTAAAATTATCTATTCTCGATCGGATCTTTCACAAAATCTGCATGCTTTGTTGGTTTGGTTCCTATGTTTACCAATAGAATAAGTATTTGTTGGAGACAAATAGCACAGCACATTGAATCAAAGCTTTTCTGCTGTATGAGTATGTTTCCAATTACTTTTTTTTTTGTAAAATCAGAATAATATTTGGTGTTCTTCAAATTTTTTTGTTTGTCCTCTATCAGGCAGTCGGGCTGACATAACAAAGTACGGTGATATCCGTATCACAGTGGGCGCGAGTCAGTCTAAATCTGTGACCGCAGAGTTAGACTCCGTGCAGTTGAGCATTTTCTCACACAGGTTCATGTCTATTGCGGAACAGATGGGCAGGTACGTTGCTAAATATTGCCCCCCGGATTGTGTAAGGAATCGTTTGTCAATAATTCGACCTGTTCAAGGAGTTCATAGATGCCTGCACGTCAAAAAGCACGTATGAACTCCTTAAACAGTTCGAGTTATACGTGTCAAGTTGTCAAACGATGAAGATTTGCTTAGACATTTGGGGTTTGTTCTGAACCTTAATTTTCTATGCAATTTTGTTGTACCGTCACTTGGTGGACGGACGATATTAAGCGTTTAGCAGGACCGTGACGTGTGAAAGTCCCTACAAGAGACCTATATCCAGCATTAGGGTGCGTTTCCACCAGATATGTGCTACGTAGATAAGTTATGGATGGGTGTTAAAACCACCAATAGGGGCGCTTGACTTAACATCTAGCGATATAAACAATGTAAACCAAGCGCTCTATTGATAGGTTTGACACAAATCCGTAGCTTAGCAACGTCGAACATCTCTAGTGGAGACGCACCTTAACGTCTATTGGTTGACGACGACGACATTATAATAATTATCTTCGCCCATATTGTAGACCTGATTTAACAAAAAACGTTAATACCTTGTTAAAAGTTTTGTTAAGAGTAGTGTTAGATGGAAACTTAAAGCGAGCTGTACATGGTATCACTGCCTGCATGGTTTGCGGTGGCAATACTGGTCTATGGTATCTTGAATGGCGTTACAGCTGTGTTTGTGAAAGTTGCTAAATTAAAGTATGTGCTTTTTTTATATATACCACTACAAGTTAGCCCTTGACTGCGATCTCACCTGATGGTAAGTGATGTTGCAGTCTAACATGGTAGCGGGCTAACCTGTTAAGGACATGGCAGTTATACTACAACCCATACCCCGACTCGGTTTCTACACGGCATCGTATCGGAATGCTAAATCGCTTGGCGGCACGGTTTTGCCGGTAGGGTGGTAACTAGCCGCGGCCAGACCAGGGAAAATTCAGAAATTATAAATTCCCGAATTGACCGGCACCTCCGCACGTTAAGGCAACACCGCTCAAAACTGCGCCACTGAGGTCGTCAAAACCTAGTGTTTTCTTCGAAAAGTAGTCACTACAATTTATAGTGTTTTTCCTTGTACAGAGTATTACAACGTACATCAATATCAGTGAATATCAAGGAGCGTTTGGACTTCTCTTGTGCCCTGTTCGGTCCAGACGGCGGCCTCGTCTCCAACGCACCACATATCCCCGTCCACTTGGGCGCTATGCAAGAGACTGTGCAGTTCCAAGTAAGGATTAACGTTTCATCGTCCCTTGTGTGTTGACTTCAGACGAAATAAGCTCTAGATTTATTTATGATTTATGATTTATTTATGATTTATTTATTTCACACAGGACTACTTGTGTCACTTATGATACGTCAAGACTCTACCACCGGTTCGGAAAGCTGTTTCTGCTGAGAAGAGCCGGCAAGAAACTCAGCAGTTGCTCGTTTCTCAAAAAAGAAAGAGGTTACAATATTAATACATACGTAATATTACAAGTATTACACTGAATTGTTGGTCACTGGATGCGGTTGCTTCCATGCAACTTTGTCGTTAAAAAAATCGTCGATAGTATAATAACCTCGTCGACTTAACAAATGCTGTTTGACACAGTCTTTTGTTTGACACAGACTTAAATGAAAGTATAGGGGATTTACTTGCGTAAAGGTACCTTCCTACTGCGCAAGATGGGCAAGGTTACTAACAACGACCTCAATTTACATAGACGAGCCCTGTCAAACAAAGAATGTGGACCTAATTTACCTAATTTACTAATGCCATCTAGTCTGAAAGCGGGACAGCGCTATGGCGGGGACAAGGACAGGGCTATACTTGTGAGGAGCGTGCTCTAAACGTCGGACGCCCAACTTTTTTCTATGAAAGGGCCCATCTAGTACCTACATATATATCGATGGTTACTAATGAATCAAGAACCCATCATTCCACCAAGAAATAAGTTTATTTGAATAAAAATCCGCAATTGATGGACTTCCGCAAAGTAACGCCTGCCTCTATCCAATATTTGAATAAAAATCATTTGAATTTAATTGCTCACTGTTCTGTCTACCTTTCGTTTTCTATCTTTCCTTTTTTCCAGGAGCCAACTATCTTTAGTTGTTTGAGGTATGTGTAACCGTAGTAAAGATTTTGTTATGTATCCTATTCATCATCGTATCATTAAGATATAATATGTCTTGTAATTAACGCTTCGTGTTGTTTCAAGTTCCTTTGGTTCTGCACTGTCTTGTCGGTTTTCCATTTTTCATTCAGTGGTTTCATAGGTTTTGTGTAAATGCAAAAACATCCTGTGCCATCTACACCCTGTGGCACATTGTTAAGATTTCATAGAATTGTTATTAAAATTGACTCAGGGGTTTTATTTACATTTCAATAGATGAAAGTCCGAGGGGACTCGTTGAAGCCAGGAGATGTGCTGCTGGCCAATCATCCTAAAGCGGGAGGTTCGCATCTTCCCGATTTGACTGTCATGACGCCCGTGTTTCACAAGTGAGCCTAAACATCTATATATATCTATATACTTCTTACTCTAATTTGTTTGAAAGTTTGGATAGAATTCGGTACGGTGATAGATTATAGTCTGGAACAACTCATAGGCTACTTTTGATCCCGGAAAATTAAAGAGTTCCCGCGGGAACCAAAAACCTCAATCCACGCGGACGAAGTCGCGGGCATCAGCTAGTTATTTATACTTAAGACCTTTTGTCTTTAGCAGAACGGTTTCGCGTTTCCACATGTTTACCCCCTACCACAAAGTGCTCAACGCGCCTATAGAAGTTTTCACTTCAATAAACTTGCGTCCAACGTTTGCTTGAGCGTTTCCTCTCCTCACTCTTGCGAACACAGTATGTGGGTGCGACAGGGACGCATTTGCACTATAATTTCACAAAAACAACTAAATACGCTATAACTTTGTTGGGATATCGAAATTAAATAAAGTGCTTCTACAGAATTGAGAACAAATATTTTTTCATTATACTTATGTAAATTTTGTTTTAATACTTGCAAAGCTATAAAAGTTATGAGGCATTATTAGTGAAAAAACACTGTTTTGGCACGGCTTGTATTTAATTCAATAAATAATATTTTGAAAAAATAATTGCACAAAATTGAAGATGATGAACGAAAGTAGCGCATATAATTTTTTTTCAGAATTTTATGAAGTCGTTTGAACCAGCTGAATCAAGTTGAATAAAAGATATTTTACATAAAATTTTGTACTGGTGTGGCAGGTGTGGCGCAAAAGCAGTTTAGTTGTACATTTTCAGGTCTAGCAAGCGGCCAATATTTTTCGTGGCCTCTCGCGGCCATCACGCGGACATCGGCGGTCTGACTCCCGGCTCCATGCCGCCACACTCCACCAGCCTCGCGCAAGAGGGCGCCGCTTTCAAGTCTATGTTGCTCGTTGACGGCGGCTTGTTCAACGAAGAACTTCTTGTGAAAGGTAATAAAAGAAATGGATATTAGGGTAGTATAGTAGGGATGACCTAACCATTGCTGAGAGATTAATCTCTCAGCAACGGTTGGGTCAAATATGAAATGTTAGTCTTTGATTTTTGTATAGTTCTATGATTGTATTTTGTATTAGTTATGATTGAAGATTTTCACTGGTTAAGAAAGATTTTTGAGTTTTTTTAGGGTTATCTTTGATAGCATCAGACAGACTATACAAAGTTTAGAAAAGAACATAACAAACAACGTTATTTTTTCTTGGTACCTGGTTCTTCTGCACTTTTCTTGAGTTTAGAAAAAAAACTAGAAAAAAGAGCGAATAAATTAAAATAAAATGATTTAATTTATTTATATAGTACCTAATACTTACCTTTTTTAAAAATGCTTAATAAACGTCAGTTATAGTTTCATTGACTGTTCCATCTGTCTGGAAGTTTTTCAGTAAAGGTTCAAAATAATTTCAGAACTAATGAAGCCGGGCGACGTGGCTGGCTGCTCTGGCACTAGGAACTTATCTGACAACTTGTCAGATCTGAAAGCGCAAGTCGCTGCGAACCAACGGGTATGTAGAAGTATAGAAGTATCTCTAAGGCGTCAAACACGAAACTAGCGACGGCCGAGCGACGGCGACAGCGGGGCGATGTGGTACGAAAGCTAGCGACGAATTTCGGGAAGGCCCTTTAGGCAAACTGAAATTGTGAAAAAATTTAATTTCGTAACTGTAAACGATTAAAAAAAAACTGGCGGTCCTGCTAGTCTGGAGATAGAGCGTTTGCGGTTATTAAACTTCAAAAATATTTTATTAAAATTCCCAAAAAATATACTTTTGGCAATCTGAAATTTTAATCAAGTATTTATTGAGTAATTTCAATTATACCTGCAAATCGCCAGACAAATTTTGCGGTTTTAAACGTGAATAAAGTTTTCAAATGAGTACGACAAAATTGCGGTGAAATTCGTCGCTAGCTGTCCGACTAATCGCATCGCCCCGCTGCCGCCGTCGCCCCGCCGCTGCTCATTTCGTGCCCGTACACTCAGTTTCATCATCATCATCGTCACCAAATATGCGTATCGGCTGTCTTTGAGATAAGTATGGAGAAGGCATGCAGGTTCCCTCACGATGTTTTTCTTCGCCATTAATAGCAACTAGAAAGTTAAATTTTTAACTGTTTAAATTCGTGAAGATTTGTCTAGAATTTCAGTCACATTTGAATGCCACTTTTCAGTGACAGGATGTCGATGGCCGATGTCTTACAGCTTAAGCGTAAGCTATGGCTGGTATCCAAGTGTTTTCTAAGGAGTTTTCTGAATCACGAACATGGTGATCCTTTATCAGTTTGCGAGTTGTTTTGACCTTCAATCATACAGCAATTAAACGTCAATTTAGCTATTTGGGTCCATTTTTATACAAGCACTGTAATAAATTAATAAAAATATCGAACTGTAATAAGTATGGTCTTAAAAATAAGCTTACTAACATATTATGTAACCTCAATTATGAAGCAACCGAAAACCTTTTAAGAAATAAAAATAAATAAATAATAAATAATCCATTCATTCACTTTTCACTCGCACAAATATATTCACACAAACACGCCCACACAACACACATCCACACAAATACAAATACACACTCACACACACGCACACGCACACGCATACGCACTTTAAGAACTCGCTAGCTTAAATAAATTGAATATAATTGTAAGTATTTATAACTCTGTAAATATTGTTAAGATAGATAAGGCATAGTTATCCTGCAGTTATGTACTTACAGGCTCTTTTGTTTCATTGTAATGTGTTTTTTATCCTTTTTGTTACTTTAGAATGGCTATTTGGAAGAGACTGATCCCCAAGTCACGGGTATGTCCTAGTTTGGGGGTCCAGGGTAATTTAAGGAAATTGTACCTTTTTCTTTGAATAAATAAAGATTTTTATTATTATTATTATTAAACAATGAGTGGATGTCATTCTCTGCATCGGTAAAGTTGAGGACCTGGAGAATAACACAGGCTTCTTTTAATGCCGGAAAATCAAAGAGTTCCCCCTAATTTTTGTTTGCATCCAGTAGTCTTCCATACTGAAAACATTCCTCATTCCTGTCTTGCAGGGTATACAATTGGTCACTGAGTTGATCGAGCAATATGGTTTAGATGTTGTTCAGGCTTACATGGCGCATATTCAGAAGAACGCGGAGTTAGCTGTCCGAGATATGTTAAAGGTAAGCCCTATGTATCTTATCCTCTGCTCTCTGTATTCTGTTTTGGTATACTGTTCACTAGATATAAATGCTGTTTTACGCCAGAGCAATACAACACCCACTGCGGCATGCCCCAGGATCGTATGCTTCAATCATTTAAAACGTAGTAGGAATCTTCGGCTTATTATCGTTAATTTAAATGCAATAACAATTAATTAATTAATAATTAATTAAATAATTAATTTATAAATAGATTAATTCTATTTTTAATTAATATTAATTAAAAATAAACGTAAAACTGGCTCGCATTTCCAATGCTTTCGCTTACGCGTAATGCGTTTATTTTCAATGGATGAAAAGCGAATCAATGTTGACAAAATATGTGATTCCACCCAAAGAATCGGAAGAATGGTTTTAACTTTATAACTATCCATAACCAATTTTCAAAAACCAACGAAAGTTTTACCTGACATAATTTTCCTCTAGGTTCTCTTGCAGTAAATATCTTTGGTCGGTTATTTATAAACATTTCGTTTGTAGGAAATCGCTAAGAACACAATAGTCAAGACTGGGTCAGCAGTTTTGAAGGCTGCTGAATACCTGGACAATGGAACCCCCATCGCTCTAACCATTACCCTCGACAAGGATCAAGGCAGCGCAGTGTGTGATTTCACGTGAGTTTAAAATCATTTCAAAATGGTGTAAAAATTTTGCTTCTAAATAGCTTAAAATTCACTCTGAAATGTTTTCAAAATATTTATTTTCTGGTAATTATTGTAACTACTACAAATTCGGGTAGCTGTACTAATACAAATAACATAAAAAACTAGAGATAAAAGACTAAAATAAGAGTCACAACTTAGTTAAAATTAATTTATTTACAGCAGCCGGCTGTTGCCTTAACGTGGGAGGTCCCGGGTTCGATTCCCGTCAGAGTCCATTTGGGAATTTATATTTTCTGAATTTTCTCTGGTCTGGTCTGGTCACCTGGCCGTGATGCCGTGTTGAAACCGATTAGAGGTATGGGTTTAATGTAACTGCCATACCCATAATGACCCGTAAACAATTACTAATTAAAAAAATAAAGGCTTTGACTACGTCAGAGGTATCTTCTGCATTAAAAAAGAAACAGATTAGCCCGCTACCATCTTAGACTGCATCATCAGTTACCATCAGATCGTAGTCAAGGGCTAACTTGTAGTGGAATAAAAAAAAACATGGCGAAAATTCAGTCATAGTTTGAAAGCGTAGAACTTTTTTTTTTTTCAATATTGACAGAGGTACAGGAGTAGAAGTTTGGGGTAACTTGAACGCCCCCCGAGCGATCACCCTATCAGCGTTGATATATTGCCTGAGATGTATGGTCGGACACGACGTACCTTTGAATCAGGTTAGTGAGATCTGCTACTATAGGGTACACCCTTAAACATCTGATACATCCTTACTCTATTATCTGCAAGTTGAATGACATTTTGAACCCCAATTGTTTGCTGTGTGATCCAAAACGTGTACACTACACATCTCGAAACCTAAAATTATCCACATTTTTGGGGCCAAAACGATCGCTAAAAATCTTACAAAAAGAGTTTTTATGCACCCCTTTCGAATTATCATTACCTATTTATTTCTCATTGGTATGAAATTCTTAGTAATTTGTTACAAAATTCATTCATCTTCCAGGGTTGTCTCAATCCGGTGAAAGTGATAATTCCAGTTGGTTCTATCTTGGACCCGTCCGAAGACGCCGCTGTAGTGGGAGGCAACGTGCTAACCTCTCAGCGAATAGTTGACGTCGTTTTCAAAGCTTTCCAGGTAAGATTTAAAAAAAAAATCACCATCCATCTTAGACTGCATAATCAAGTGATTATTACTTGGTAGTAAGTACCACCAAGTGGTAATCGGGAATCGGGATTTGATGTAATAAGTGGAGCTAAATATATCAATGAAATATTATGGCCAATAGGCATCATGCCTGTCATAAATAAATTATTTATTACTGATACTTAAATAGAGGGTCTTTCAAAAGACTTAAAATTTATATACTCAGTTAATTTTAAGTTTGATAATCATTTTAACTACTTAATTAACTATCGATTAAAGAAAAAAATAAAAATTGGCAGTTATGACTGCCGATAGAAGTGAAAACGAATATTTAAAATAAGAATACATATATTTAAAATACTTCAAATATAAACCTTAAAACTAAGGCATTAAAGTTTAATAACGAATGTACTTATGTACCTACGAATGTAGTTATATTTAAGACCTTTTGTCTTCGTAACAACGCGAGGTGTCGGTCATGCGTTTCCACATTTTTACCCCCTACGGAAAAGTGCTCAACGCGCCTAAACAAGTTTTCACTTAAAAAAAGTGTGTTGAATTTTGATGACTATGTATTTCATACAAACAACCATACTAAATAACTAGAAGCAACGTACTATTACCTGTTCTGTGCTGGAAGCGCGTTTTTAAGTTTGATAAAGAGATTTGATTGAGTTGTAATCATCGCTATTCTTTGTTGTCAGGTCTGCGCGGCTTCCCAGGGTTGCATGAACAATTTGACTCTGGGCGAAACCAGCTGGGGATACTACGAGACCGTAGCTGGAGGAAGCGGGGCTGTAAGTTAAGATTTTATCTACTGAAATACTTCGGTATCGACTTTTACCGGCAAGCAGTATTCGCAGATACCTAATTTTGTGAACTGACGAAATGAAACGACAGAGAACCGATAGACAGAGATGATCAAGACATAGGGACATATGTCCACCTTTGGACGTCAATCGGTCGACAAATGTACATTCATCTAAAATATTGATTTATCTCAAGTTTAAAAAAAAACAATGGCCACTTTCAAATGATAATAAGTTTGACATAAAGCAATTAAAATGTTTAATTGAATATATCTTGCTCGGGAAGTCACCTACCAGACCCCAGGTTACTGAGAACAGCAGCAACGGTTTAAATGGGCATTTTCAGGGCTATGGCACATATGCGCGTCCTTTGTTGACATCCAAAAAGACGGCGGCGCATATTTTTTTTGCTCTTTAAATAACAGTGCTATGTGTACACAGAAATATCAAATAAGTTATAACTGTAAGTATATAGTTTAGGGCTAGAATTGGCACCAAAACACTTCAAAATGTTTCACTTTAATTCAGGGTCCCGGCTGGCACGGCACGGGTGGAGTTCACACACACATGACCAACACACGCATCACAGATGTTGAGATAGTGGAGATCAGATACCCCATACTTGTTACACATTTCTCCCTTCGCGAGGGCTCCGGAGGACTAGGTATGTCATCATTCCCAAGATCCTAGCTGGAACCGTGGAGTACAAACTTCACACTCATATAACTAGCACACACATAACAGATGTTGAGATAGTGGAGATCAGATACCCTATACTTGTTACACATTTCTCCCTTCGCGAGGGCTCCGGAGGACGAGGTATGTCATCATTCCCAAGATCCTAGCTGGAACCGTGGAGTTCAAACTTCACACTCATATAACTAGCACACACATAACAGATGTTGAGATAGTGGAGATCAGATACCCTATACTTGTTACCATTTCTCCCTTCGCGAGGGCTCCGGAGGACGAGGTATGTCAATATGCGCTGAGAACTTCTAGATAAAAAAGTGGAAAAAAACCTTGATTGCTTTTTCGTAGGTCAATGGAAAGGCGGCGATGGCGTGACTCGGGAGTTAGTGTTCAGAAGAACTGTTCAGCTATCGGTGCTCACTGAGAGAAGAGCCTTCCAGCCTTATGGGATGAATGGTAAATGTACATACTTTTATGATAGGTTCACCCTCACGACCAACTTCGTCCAATGGCTTCTTTAATTGGCAAGCGCTTGCAAGAAAGATTACACAGGCTTTAGAAAGAGATCGGCAGCTTCGTCGTTAAGAACTCATTGTGCCGGGTATTGTACAAGTTTTTGAGGAAGACCAAGAAACTTGGTGCCTTTAATGGTCTGCGAAGTTTTCCCTGAGAGCGAACATATCATTACTGCTATAATTTATTTGTGTTGTTTTTTAACATGTTCAGATAATACACTAGTGGTTCGCCCCGAACTGAGACCTCGCGGTATCCATTTTGTAATATTTAACTTTTAACATTAGCGCCATCTATTGACATCATTGTGAAGTTCTGTTAAAAATATTGAGGCTCATAAAAAATTAAATAATTTTGTTTCCTTATAATATTTATCTAATTTTAGCATTTGTTGTTCAAGTACAGGGTATAATTCAAACAGTTGATCAAGTTTCAGGCTCAGCCTTTTAGAAAATAGAGAATTCTGAGGTCAACTTTGGACGTTAGAAAATCTCCACTTTGAAAGCTCCTCATTTCGTCAATTTAAGAGGGAAAATTAAAAAACAATATTTTTGGACTCTATTCCTAATTATCTTTAAAATGATATACCACAACCCTATGAAACGCTATAAAAAATATTTTACTTCGCATTCGCTTCTATGACAGCCCCCCTGAAATAAAGATTTTATAACTTTTTAAGCCATATTCGGCGGGAGGCCATTGGTTTACATATTATATTTAAATTTGAAGTAATTACGTTCAGAAGTTATAATAATTCAGAAGTTATAAGGCTCTGACAGACGGACGGACGGACGGACAAGTGCAAATTCACTCAAGCAGACTCAGAGACCTTCGCTTCGCTCGGTCAACAAGACCGCAAATAAAACCCATACACATTGACAAACAATTATCATGAAAATGAAAGATTCTAAAAAAATTGAATGGTCTTCTGTACGTATTCTGTCTGTAATGTTCATAATATTAAATATGATTTATGTTACCAGGAGGGGAGCCAGGGGAAAGAGGTTTAAATCTTTTACAGCGGGTTGACGGGAGAGTGATAAATCTCGGAGGAAAGGCTTCGGTAGAAGCTTATCCTGGGGTGAGCATTATATTATAATTTATACGCAAAAATTTGCTTTTTAATTAGGAGTTCCAGGTCCAGTTTAGTTAAAATTTTATTTCAGGCTATAATTAATACAACCCATGGTAACAATTATTATAACAAAAACAGAATTACAATTTGAAGCATTGTAATCAAAATGCATTAACCTTCCCCTTATTCCTTAACTAGATGCTGACCATGGCTTTAGGTTTTTTTATGATATCCCGTTGGAACTCTTCGTATTTCTGGAATAAAATATCGGTCTCCAGAATGCAAGCTGATCGATATCGGTTAGATTATAAAATTCAGCGTGGAAGACCTTTAGCTTTTAAAATATGACAGACTTCGATTTTGAACGTCTTTTTTGTTATCAGGATAAATACATAATGAACTCCCCGGGCGGCGGAGGCTACGGCCGTCCATCAGATGCAGTTGGAACAAACAAGCAGACAGACAAGCTTTACAGCGAGTTCTTAGAGAGGGGAAGCGTTTACGAATACAGGAGTGCACAAGAGTCGGTATAGTTTAATGTAACGCGAGTTTAATAATAAAATTGATCAATGTTCCTTATACATGTCACCGTAAAATAATAAAAACCGTTAGATTATAATCTAACTAGCGAGATTGTAAAGATTACAATTTAACGCATTATTTTTCGGTAGATTGTAATCTGGTATATTACCCGATTATTTATGTCGAACCCTAACCGAATCTACAAGAAAAAGACATAATGAATATTTCAAAAATTGACACTCGGAACATTGAACGGTTCACAATCTTTCGACAGTTTACAATCTATCGAGATAAAAAGCGTTAGATTACAATCTAAAGGTTTTTACATTTTTACGGTGACACACGCAGTGCATTTTAGTTTTTAAGGTCATTCGTTAATGTTTAGTGATTTTCATATTTGAGTGCTCGATTACTAAGATATTTCTTAATCGTTACGTCAACTAAATTCGCGATCAAAGAATCCGAATCAGTCGCGGTTTTTATTCTAATAACAATTCCGATTTTTTGTCTCGCAAGTTTAGTACCGTAGTGAAAACAAAGTACAAACTGACTACTGTTATTGTTAATATGTTAAGAAGGCATAAAAAGTTGCAAAATGCCATCGATTTGTAACAACGAAGTCAAGCTGGCATTCTTAAGCGGGGTTTCCACCGCAAGCGGAGCGAGCTCCGTTTGCCTTGCAGAGGAAAATTGCATACAAACACTTTCACCAACAAAGAGCTAGCGGAAAGGACTGAGCGAGCAAAATGATTTCCAAGGCACGCCGTTTTCTTAATATCAATGAATTTTTCACAAGAATTAAAATTATAAGCTTTAAAACAGCACAAGAAAAAAACAGCATAGTGTTCTTATATTTTATTAGATAGTAAGCAGTGAGTACAAAAATATTATATAATAATATATTTACTAATAAGGAAAATTAGGTAATAATATTATCATTGTTATATTTCTATTAGTGTTTAAATATTTTGTTTTATATTTTTCTAGTAATTGTTTCATGTTATTTTATACAATACAATGTTATTATATTATTAAAAGGCAATATAACAATTATTTGTTTTTCTTTTCTGTAGTTATTATTTCTAAACGATAGTATTGAACGATACGAACAGATTTTGATGAAATTTGGTACAGAGATAGATTACATCCTGGGGAAGGACATAGGCTATTTTTTATCACGGAAAATTGAAGTTTCCGCGGTAATCAAAAAACATCAATCCACACGGACGAAGTTGCGGGCATCATCTAGTTTATTCTATCGACTCGTATATTTTAAGGCGAGTCACCTCAGCTCAGCGGTGAAAACTGGTTTGCTAGATCAAATTTTTTCGGTATTTACTATTAAATAACGGTCTTACAAAAAATATCCGATACACTTAAAGATATTGTCTAAAGAATGTGCTAATTTGTTACACGATAGGATGTACTTTACTCGATCAAAAAAAATCTTGAAACAGGCTAAATTAAAAGTTTAAAACGAATTTTTTATTAATAAAATTTTCGACTTTGCTCATCATTTTTATATGGATAAATTCCTCTTGAAGTATTAATGAGAACCTGCTAAAATTTATTTCAAACTGAAGTCCTATATCTATTTAATTCAAATTAATCCTAGAACTTGAACGTTGCCAAGCGGTTTCAGAATATACCGCGCTGCCCGCTTCCCCGCCAGTCTCTACGAGAAATGTACCGCGAGACGCGCGGGCGGCACCCCACACCTCACCTCCTAAAATCTTGGAGGTGACTCGCCTTAAGGTTTGCAAGCAAAACTCACAATATGACACGAGCTTGTTCATGCGTCGTCAACCTATATACAACCGTTCAACAGCTTGACATGGGTCTTTTGTACAGCTTTGTCAAATTGTGCTTCAAAACACACACCTGACACAATCTTTTTATTACAAATTGTACAAGCGATCCATGAAAATCTGCTGCGATAGTGTTTTGTGCCTTGTCCAGGCCTCTATCACAAAGTGATATCAATTTTCTTCCTGAACTCCATCTTCTCCTGTCAAGCATGATCTCCAGCCGCGGCCAAAGCCTCCCTATTCTCGTACGCCCAAAACCCGTGCAGTTCCAGCAAAATGGACACAGCTGTATGGCCGTGCCCGCTTCGGATCAGATCTTGAAGGGTGATTCTGGAAGGATGCTCGGGACGGATCATGTCGAATATTTCGTCTTTAACATCGTCGAAGTTGACAGGTTCTGCGCCGTGCGCCACCATTTGTTCCTGTATTGCCTGGAACATTAAAAGAGTACCAGGAGATTACTAACATTTAAAATACTCCCACAAGAGTAGATAGCAAATCCTAACTAATATTATAAGTGCGAATGTGAGTTTGTTTATTTGTTTGTTACGCTTTCATGGGCATCTTTTTAACCAATGTTGATTTTATGGTTCAGTCCTCAGGTTATGCACTGAGGAAAGTACCTATGATAAAAAGTATCCTATGTGTTATTCCAGACTATGATCTATCTCTGTGCCAAATATCCGTTTAGCCGTTCGGGCGAGATTGAGTAACAAACATCCATCCATGCATCCATATATCCATCAATGTGGCACATAGATAGACTATAGTCTGGAATCACATAGGCTACTTTTTATCCCGGAAAACTAAGGAGTTCCCGCGGGAACCAAAAAACCTCACTCCACGCGGACCTAGTCGCGGGCATCAGCTAGTATTAGTACAGGTTCAGATTAAAAAGCTTAATTACCTTAAAGAAATAATTCAACGTGAAAGCATCCAAGTATCCCTGCGAGTTGATATCCAGGACTCTGAACAGATAGGCCAGGGCGGCCGGTTGTCGCCTGTTCTCTAGCGCTAGGACTAGATCTAGATAGGTCTTGTAGTCCATTTCCCCGTCGTAAGTCAGGCACTGTTGGAATACGCGCTGCAGAAATGCTCGGGTGAGGGTGCCCGAGCCGTAGCTGAAATTTTATTGAATTACTAGATGATGCCCGCGACTTCGTCCGCGTGGATTAATGTTTTTTGATTCCCTTTTTTTTTTTTATCCACTACAAGTTAGCCCTTGACTGCGATCTCACCTGATGGTAAGTGATGATGCAGGCTAAGATGGTAGCGTGCTAACCTGTTAGGGGCATGGCAGTTATATTAAACCCATACCCCTATTCGGTTTCTACACAGCATCGTACCGGACCGCTAAATCGCTTGGCGGCACGTCTTTGCCGGTAGGGTGGTAACTAGCCACGGCCGAAGCCTCCCACCAGGCCAGACCAGGGAAAATTCAGAAATTATAAATTTCCTAATTGACCCACCGGGGATCGAACCCGGGACTTCCGCACGTTAAGACAACAGCGCTAAACACTGCGCCACGGAGGTCGTCGAAGATTCCCGCGGGAACTCTTTAATTTTCCGGGATAAAAAGTAGCATATGTCCTTTCCCTGGATACGAACTAACCCTATACCAAAATCAAAATCGGTTGAAGAGACAGTTTTTTTTATTGCCAGCGGGAACTCTTTAATTTTCCGGGATAAAAAGTAGCCTATATCCTTCCTCGGGATACAACCTATCCCTGTACCAAATTTCATCAAAATTGGTTGAACAGATGGGCCGTGAAAGCGTAGCAGACAGACAGACAGACACACTTTCGCATTTATAATATTAAGTATGGATAATAAGTTATCCAATGTAAAAAAACTACAAAAGTAGAGTCTGTTTAGAGAAAAACTTAGTCGGATTTTTACTACACAGAGACAAGTGAAATTAACTGACTCGGTTCTAAGCAGTTTTTTTTTAAATCTTCTTGGACAAATCTAGCACCTCAAAATTCAAAATTCTTCAGTGGGTTCTTCATCCATGTATGTATGTACTTATTGTAGCTTTGGTGAACCTTATGATATCCCCTATGGAGAGATGTCTTAGGTCTTCACTGATCCTGTCCTTGCCTATTAGTTCCCACCTTACCAATGAGTACATGGGGCACTCAGCTATGAAGTGGAAGCTGGTCTCTTCCTCGCCGCACTCTGGACATGATGGGTCATCTTCGATTCTTCTTCATCCACCCTAATATTATAAATGCGAAAGTGTGTGTCTGTCTGTCTGTCTGATACGCTTTCACGGCCCATCTATGTGACCGCTTTTGATGAAATTTGGTGTAGCGGTAGGTTACATCCCTGGGAAGGACATAGGCTAGGATAGGCTTTTTATCCCGGATAATTAAGGAGTTCCCCCGGGAATCAAAAATACTGAATCTACGCGGACGAAGTCACGGTCATCATCTAGTATTTTCTAAAAACTTATTTTGAGCGCTAAGTCAAGTAAACATAGCTCTAACCGCTATTTCAATTCAATAATTAATATTTATTCTATGTTCATTAATTTCACCAATGTTTCTCTATTTCATTCATTCAAATGAAGGGCTCGGTGGCTTGCTAAAAATTTGATGTCATGACAATACGTACCCGGCGAGTTCGTTAATGCTAAGCATGCCGTTATGGTCCCGATCCAGGTTTAAATACTGCCCATACACTCGTAGGGCTGACGCGGCGCTGAACCAATTTTGTTCTTGAAGTTCCATGGGCAGATCTTCTTCTCGTAACTAGAAAACGTTTGAATAAACAATTTTTTTTTTCTCCATTTCAACTATCTGCCATCGGCTTTCTAGCCATAATCAGATTTTAGAAGTTGGTTTGTTGGTTATATATTGACGGGTATTCCAATGAATATCCTCTCCTAGGTTATATATGAATAAATATTAAATAGAAAAAAGCTATCTGCTTAATATTATCTGAAGAAGGGTTGAAACCACAGTCAACTTTGCTGGTTAAGTGCAGTATTGGCAGATCTTACACACATAAATTTATAGGCATGCAAGTTTCCTTATTGTTTTCTTCTCAGTTATACCAAGTCAAATTTGATTGCTTAAAACGCACATAGTTCCAAAAAGTTCGACTTGAAACCTTAAGCTCTAAGTCTAAGCCTCACCAAAAATCACCATTTAAAAACTTTTTGCATAAAAATTTTCTTTCTTGCCTTTATCAAATCATCAAGGAATGAACAAGACCTCACAGATCCTGACCAGCTCTACTCGCAGCGGGTCTAGGAAGACGAGGAAATTCTTCCAGCCATGCACACGTAAATAGCAGTGAAGGAGGAATCCAGCCTGTCAAGTGCCACAGTCATCATTTCTTAAAAAGTATTAGCATAAAAAATTTCTTTCTTGCCTCTAACAGATCATCAAGGAATGAACAAGAGAGCACATCCCGAATCCTGACCCGGCCCACCCGTAGAGGGTCAAGGAAGAAGAGGAACTTCCTCGCAGCCGTGCACACGTAGAACGAGGTGAAGGAGGAATCCAGTCCATCCAATGCCGCCAGAGATGGCACCAGCTCTGCAATGTAGCTTTCTAGATCCTGGAAATAAATCTTTTTTTTCTTCCTTCTGTGCAGGTTTCCGCAGTTAACGTCTGGATAACGGACGTCTGATTTATGTGATATATATATTATATATAGAAAGATAGACAACTCCAACTAAAAACAGGTGCTCAAATATTGGTCAATCTATGCTTAAGATGGGTCTTAAGCTTAGATTGACCGATTGAACGAACTGTACTTACAATGATTATGGAATTAGCATAGATTGAATTTAAGCAAAGATATTAATATCAGCCTAAATGGGGAGCCTAAATGGGGAAACCTGCCTAGAAGAAATTAAGAAAGATGTTAACATTTTAATTTAAATAAAAACAAAATTTTGATTTAGACATACATGTTCAGTGAGATATCCCTGTCCAGTGACGTCATAAAGGGAAAGTCCTATCCTAGTTTGTTGTAGCCAGACACGGCGCATCACATAGTTAAAGAGAGAAACGCCGCGAACGCGACCTATACCGCCTTCCGCTGCCTGAAGACGGCCGAATACCTCAGGGGTAAAATACGGCCTAAAAGGAAACAAGTTATTAAAATGGCTTGAGTAGACTGAATTGAGAAGAAGACCTAACATATTTATAGGAAAATGTTCCGTTTTCGAAAGCAAAAGGTACAATTTGGATGATGCTCTTATCCAAAATTATTTCTTACTGATTATTATTAAATAGCGAGTTTTCAAAGAGATCTAAAATTCACATGGTTCGTTAGGTTTAAGTTCGTATAAACTTATTATAGATATTATCTAAAGTATTATTATGAAACCGAAAATGATTTTTGTCATACATTTTTGCATGGATATATATATATAAGCGTCTAAACTTCTACAGAGTGACATATTCTTGAGGTCAAACTCAGACAAAATCATCATCAGGTATTAGTACAAAATAGAATAAAATTGTACCTATACTTTGGCCCTGCTTCATCTCTTATCTTCTTAAATTGTAGATAGTCAATAGTTAGTTCATCACTGTTTGCCATACTGTAACTGCCATGAGACTTCTCCAATAAACTCCAAAGATGTTTCAATTCACTATTATCCAGTAGTTCTTTGCTTTTCTTCTGCAAGAACTGAGCTCTTGTCTCCTCTCTCAACTTCTGAGCAAGAACATCGTCAAGTTTCGGCAGCTTGAAGAAAAATTTAGGAATATTTTTGTATGTTTCTTCTTCCCCGTCCAGCTTAGGTTTGTAAAGCTGTTTGAATGTTTCCAGCTCTATCTTTTCACTCTCTTCCTTAGTAATACTAGTGTTTGTTTCTAAAACATAGATTTAAATTAAGTACAATTACAATAATTCATAATAAGTATACCTAAGTACACAATAACAATCTTGTTTGTATGTAGGAGGGTTTGTAACTCATTCACTCACTCAATCACTGAACCAATTCAGCTGAAATTTAAAATGGAGATAGCTTATAATCTAAATTATCCATACAGACAAAGTCGCAGGTATACTGATTTATTAATTGTGTCACAAAAACTAACGTAATAATTTAAATTTCTATGCTTTTTAAAATTATGATTGCTTCTTTACAAAGTATTTTTAATTTTTTACCAATTGCAATGCAATTAGGCACAGAATTTAAATCTAGAGAAGCCACCTGAAGAAGAGCCTCAAAGTTTATTAAACTCGAATTTTAATCAATATAAATATAGTACATAGTAACAATGTATACTTTTATTCCAGAAAGCAGAAGGCTCCTGTAGGATTTTCCTAATTCCATGCAATTCTAACTTTTTCAAAGCTCAAGTCTTGCATGTTCTCCTTACAACATGGAGTTGTAGCGGTAGCCCAGGGGTAAGCCAGTCGTTATAAAACTAGTACTCACCGTCTAGCTTTCTTATATATTTTCTCAAGCGATTCTTCAACATTTCGTTAACTTTTTTCTGGCCTTCATCAATTACAGGAGGATTTTCTACACTTAAATCACTCGTTATAGTTTCAACACTTTTGTTTTCTTTGTTAGACATTGTTGTTGTGAAGTTTAATGAGTTTTAGCGTTTTTTCAAAAAATTTAAAATATTTTATTTCCAAATAAAATGCTCAATAATTTTTTTTCTGGTCGGTGTCAAAAATCCAAACAAATACACGTCAAAGTTGCGTCAAAGTCACGTGTGACGTCACATTGATTTGACGTATTATTTGACAAGACTTTATTTTCATTTTTTAAATGGATTTATTTCTTTAATACTAATAAAACATATAATAATTATTATATACAATTTCTTAAAAAATCTTTAAAATCTAAATTTATTTATTTATTTATTTTTTATTTTCTTTATTTTCACGTTTCAAATTACGTTACTGTGCTTCTGAAATGATTTTAAAATTGGTATTTTTTGAATCAATGTATTTTGTCGTAGAGTTTTTGTGTTTTCTTAGAATCTAGAAATACAGTAATCTATTCAATAATAAAAAGTCTATGTGGAATGTTTTAAATGTTCCAAATCTACAATGAAGGACAAAAATAGTACCTAAGCGTAATGTGAAACGTTTTTTAAGTTTCACCAAGTTTTTGTAATTTGCTATTTTGACGATAGATGTCGCACTAGCCACTATTTCCATTTTCCAGTTTTCCATGAAGCATGAAGTCATGAACGCGTTTATGTCTTTTCTATAGAATAACGAGTTTGGCAATTAAAACCTTTAAAATGTTTTATTGGTTGATTAACTATTTCTTTTGACAGGTAATTGAAGCTAAAATTATTTTAGGAATCTATACGAATATTATAAATACGAAAATTTGGATGGATACTAAACTAACTAAATTAACTAAATATAATAATTCATAATAAAGCTACAAAAATAATCCATACTAATATTATAAATGCGAAAGTGTTTCTGTCTGTCTGTCTGTCTGTCTGTCTGTCTGTCTGCTACGCTTTCCCGGCCCATCTTTTCAACCGATTTTGCTGAAATTTGGTACAGGGGTAGATGGTATCCCGGGGAAGGACATAGGCTACTTTTTATCCCGGAAAATTAAAAAGTTCCCGCGGGAATCAAAAATCTTAATCCACGCGGACGAAGTCGCGGGAATCATCTAGTAACAAATAAACCACAAACACAAATAACAATAGCATAAACTAAAACATGAAAGGATGGATGGATGTTTATTGGATAGAATAAACATCCGTTCTTTGCGGAAGTACATCATATTAAAGGTTAAGGAACTAGAAGTTTAATATGCTATAATCCGCGACAATAGGTCAATCTATAGATAAATCTATGTGGTACAGTGTGTATCCCGCGATATGCACCACACCACAGAAATCTTTCAAACTACTCTCAACGTACGTTTCACTTCGATACCGGAGCATCTCCAGGAGATGTTGACTCGACAATGAACGATTGTAAAGTGACAATAATGTCGGAAATTTAGCCGGCTTGACTCAAACTATCGCCCCGCCCCGCCCGCTAAATGAAGCAACCCAAATTCTTTATTATTATTAGAAATAATCTGGATTTGGATGGAATTTGGCACATAGGTACATAGATTGTCTAGAACAACACATAGGCTACTTTTGTTCCGAAACATTAATGATTCCCGCGGGGATCAAAAAAATGTTATCCACGCGGACGCAGTCACGCGCATCAGCTAGTTCTTTGACTTTAGATATAGGCGCGAAGCTAAACGGTTATGTATTTCTAACTAGGTGCGAAAATGTTTACGATCTGACAAGTAACAGTACAATTATCACTGTAAATGGCTGTTTGGTCGATGCTGTAAACCTACAGTTGGCGAGCGAGTTGAATGCAGAGTAAATGTATGTGTCACCATACATTTACTCTGCATTCAACTCGCGCGCGAACTATACTTGGTATGAAGTTACGGTACGATGCCGTGTAGAAACTAGAAACTGATCAGGGATAGGTATGGGCTTAATAAATTAATGGTTCAATACATTTTAACTACCAGTTCAATTCACTGGTGGATCCAGTCAATGGATTCTAGTAAACCCCTCAAGGGTCTAATTCATACCCTTAGGTACCTTCTAGGTTAGTTCGCTACCAACTCTTGAGCTACCTAATTGTACTAGGTAGCGAAAAAAAAACTACTTAAGAGGAATTCTTCCGGCGGTTTCTCCATACAAAAACATATTTTGTCTGTTTTCTCCGTGGATAATTACAATAGAGAAAATATGTTTGCACCATAAAATCCATATGTTTCCGTGCCATGCTCCTATGTTTTTCTTTTTAATAATTTTAAGAACAAGGAACCTTCAAAAATTGCAAAATAATAATTATGGCCCAGTTTTCGCACCATCATCAGACATCCCGCAAATAAATCTGACGGATATAATCAAAAAAAGAAAAACATACCGGCATAGTCTGAGTCCTGCTTAAAATATTCTTTAAAAAAATTAAAATCGATGTTTTGTAAAATAATTTGAGCGGGTGTGATATTGTCATCAAGAATTTCCAAAAATGTCCAGGTTGTCCAGGGATGAGGTCTAAATGTCTTTCTACAGAGAGACAGGGAGACTGACTTTCGCATTTATAAAATTACTAGCGATCCGCCCCGGCTTCTTATCCTTGTAGTCTAATACCCAATATAGAAAGTGGGCAGTGGGCAGGTTTTACATTTTAATTTTACATTGCTAGAGTACGCCCCGTCCTCACCATACCTGCCAGTCGCCAGCCCGCCATGATGTAAAGGACAATTTTTATCATAATTAGATACTTGAGATGAATAAGATATTTAATTTGATAAGGATTAATATTATGTCGGTCAAAACACCTTCGCAAGTAAAGCATTGATTTAGACCAAATTTGAAAATCATAAAAATGGTTATTGTGAGTCAACCTTAAAAGATAGATATATATGCTACCGCGGACTTTTTTTTAGACCTTTTTGAGAGGAACAATTCCACGAAACATTGTTTTCGTCACGGAATAGATAAAGGGAGATTTTTTCTATGGTTTTCGTGTAACTTTAACTATTTACCCAGCGCACGCCACGTAAGCTCTCAAAAGAGACGATTTTTTCCGACTTAGTTCACATTATTACAATTTTAGTAAGGATCTCTAATTTTTTTAAAAACAAAATATAGCCTATGTTACTCGCTGATAATGTGGCGTTTTATATGTGAAAGAATTTTTAAAATCGGTTGAGTAGTTTTTGAGTTTATCCATTACAAACAAACAAACATACAAACAAACAAATCCTTCCTCTTTATAAAGTTTAGACACATGTAACCTGACGTTCAAGTACATTGTACTATTACCTATTCTGTGGTACGAGGTAATACTTACACGGAATTACTTTTAGGTACCTAGATATTTTGCACATCTACAAATTGTACCTACCTATTTTATTTATATTTGTGCCCTCTTTGTTGTGGTTTGATACAAACTTTCCTACAATTTGTCACCGCATTGTATTTTCTAAGTGAAACTCGAAAGCTCTTCATTATTAGGTAGGTAGTTTTGTAAATAATAGATACATACCTATTATCACAAATGAAATAATATAGATACTTCGTAATTACCTACCCACTAGTGTCAGATTCTCTTTACCTACCAGCAAGTAGCAACTGCCTCGTTGGTCCAGTGGTTAGTACTGTCGACTGCAGATGACGGTCGGTTTCGATTCCCGGGTCGGGCCATAATTAATTAATATTGGGTATTTCAAACGATAAATTCTCAGTACTATCCCGGAGTTAGACAGTTGCCGCTGTTTCACAATTCACCCCCGTGCCTCGGAGAGCACTTAAAAATCCATCTGTTCTGCCCTTGATCTCTATCCGGTCGTGTCGGATTTTCTATCACATCGGGCTATCAGAATAAGGAAAAAGAGAGTATTATTCTAATTTTATTTTATTGGATATATAATTAATAGAGGAATATTATCTAATAACTATTTGCGCAAATGCTTGTGCTCTATAAATGATACATCCCGCCCAGGTAGCTATAATGTTTGTAGAGATTTGCCGCTGCAATTCGGTAGGCCGTAGGGAGGATATTGGAGGGCATCCCGCACTATCTCAATTTTGTAAGGAGGATAATTTTGGAGGATCTTCAGTAGGACTTTCCATCTTATCTTACTTCTTATTGATATTATAAATGTGAAAGTTTGGATGGATGTATGGATGTTTGTTACTCAATCACGCGCCAACGGCTGAACGGATCTGGCTGAAATTTGGCACAGATATAGATTATAGTCTGGAATAGCACATAGGCTACTTTTGATCCCGGAAAATTAAAGAGTTCCCGCGGGAATCAAAAACCTCAAACCACGCAGACGAAGTCGCGGGTATTCGACTAGTATTATTATAGTAGATACATTAATCATATTATTACTTTATGTCATAGCACTCATAGGTATTCATTCGATATTGCGTAGTCAGTAATTAAGTGATTTAATTTAACATTATTTTGCATATGATAGGTAAATGTTCATGTTTGGTAGCATATTTTCCTCAGTGTGGTAACGCACGCTAAGTTAAATAACTTTACCTCATAATTAAAAATGCTTTTAAATTCATTTTTCCATCCTGTTTTACGTCATTATATGTATTTTATTATGATTTCATTTTACTTACCCACTTTTAAATGACTAGATAATATATTTTCCAGCAGTAAAGTCAGCAAAAAACTTAGGTATGGCCCCGTGTCCGAGTTTTTTTGGTTGTTCTTCTCGGTAGTAATGGCAATCCGCACCATGCAGCGTTAGATTCAATAGACGATTAGAATAAAAGTTCAAAATGTAAGTATTTGAATAAAAACAATCGTAATCAAATAACAAACGTACCGACGTAGCTGCATGGTTGAGAAAAGGTCTTTTTGAATCGATGTAGAATCAATTGATACTTTTCATGATGTTTTCGATAACTTGAAACAAAAGCTCCGAGGGTTCCAAACGCAACCATTTTTGAGAAGTAGCCTACGACATACTTATCTGGGTGGGTAATAAAAATAGCCAAATTAAATGATATTTTTAAACGTGAAGACGTGGGCATCATCTAGCCCACGACTTCGTCCGCGTGGATTCTTGATTTTCGCGGAAGCTCTATAATTTTCTGGGATAAAATGTACCAAGTCTTGATGTTTTGTGTTTATACAGCGTATAAGATATCTATCGCCATTCCAAATTTCAGCCAAATCGGTTCATACGTTGTAGCGTGAAAGAGTAACATTACAAACATACAAACATCCATAACGTCCTACTATAATGTTATATTAATCCCATAACAGCCTTAACCAAGCCACTAATCCAAATACTTCATTATATAATTTTTGTAAGGCGATATTCTTATGACAAAAGGCGAAGTCGAATCGACCCAAACCGGACCATCCGTTGGGTGCGCGAGCGCAGACCGACCAGGCAAGTTTCCGACCGCGGTGGCGCGGTTCTGCCAGCCGCCAGGCGCGCCGCGCGAGGCTTTAATTCACTTTAGTTATGCGCGAGTCGTCTATACGAATGAGCGTGCGTCCAGTTCAGTGACAGAGAATATCCGTGCCGATGTTTCAGTGATCAAACATTATTGACGTGACACAAAAAGTTCTATCCAGTGATTACAATGGTCGGATAATCTCGTGGCGGTTCACTTTATATCGGTAAGCTTTTTTCTGAGCTTTAAGGTTTTAATAGTTTTACTTTTAGGTTCAACTTTTGCAAGGCAATTCGCATTCTAAGCATGTTACGGTGTATTTATGAACTGAATAAATTGTGAAACGTTAGTTTTTTAACGTTGAGACACTAGTTTTGTAAGTTTTTGTTATGGTGGCCGAATCTCTCCGACCTTGTATCGATGGAATGTTAAGCTTAAGCGGACGAAGAAAATGTGAACGTCGTTTTGGCGTTCCTTAGATCCGGTATATTATTATGTAGGTACATATATATCTGTGTACCTACGCTACAACCTTTACTAAATACTATTGTGCTTATCGACCAATGATACACGACGGGTTGCTGCAACTGCAACTCCTCGGTAACTAGTTAAGTACCTAACCTAATTTTCGAAGATGAAAGTACCATCAATTTAGATTTAGTAAAAATATATAAGTGATAGGCAAATATTTTTTGCGCGGCAGGCTAGGCACTTAGGTTCTATTGGGACCTAACGTAAAGGAAAAAAAATATTTTTTAATGATTTACAAAATTTTTTTTGCGGACTTGAAGTTTAAAATGGGGCCCCCAGGACAGCTCCCTTCTACCTCATTTAAATGAAATTAAGGCTTATAATAATTGATCTTATAATTGTTTGGTTGGTATTAACTGTTATTTCAGTTCTGAGTTTAGGTAGCTACGGTTGGTAGGTATATATATGTAGGTATACTATAATATTATGTATTTACGTTCCGTAGCACGCAGATGGCGAATGCTTGTATTGATTTTGATGCAGTTAATTTCATTTGAAATTTTATTAGGTTAACCATTTTAATTACCTATATACCATTTCCCCTCTGGGTCTGCATCATTCACTTTTAGAGCGAAATACCCTACGGCCTACGCACTACGCAGGTCCGTATAGGACGAAATATCGGCATCGGAGGGAGACGACGTTTTGTCCGGTTGCATACAGCTGTGCGCGCTCCAAATTTAAAATCAATGAATGACGCGGACGTTTTGTCCTGCCCGGTCCGCATTGTTTTTGATCTTAAAAAAATCAAAAAGCTACTTTAAAGCTTGCTTGTACCTAGTAAGATAGTCGGTAATAGAGCAACGCGAAGGGTTAGAAGTTAGAACCGTTGGACCCTACTAAATAATTAAAATTTTGAGGGACTCTACCTACCTGAATTATCTATAGACGTGCGCTACGAGGGTAAGTTGTCCTTCTCCCCTGCTTTAAAATATACCCTCTACATACATGTCTCTCTACCTAGGTTTCAGAAACGCCTCGGGCTTCCTTATAATTAAATAAGTTAAGAGGGACAAACTGTCAATGGCTAGAGTGTGGCGTACACCCATATGGTTTTGTGAAGATGCTCTGAGAGACTGTGAAGATGCTCCTATAAGTTTATTATTTTGTGAAGTATTGTGATTTGTAACATAATTTGGCAAACAGTCCCCAGCTAAATCCTCCCATCAAATCAGATAAAATATATATAAAATCTCCCAAATCGATCCCCTGGGAATTGATCTAGGGCCTCCCTCTTAAAGACCAAGGTCCTCACTAGGACTATGTCCACATTTGATCATTTTGGCGTATCGTATCTCCTGCACCAGGGATGCCGTCGAAAATGCCTAGGTATTTAATTACTTTAAAACATGAAATTTTTGAAGGAAGCAAAAGCAAAATGAAAACAAAGAAATTTAAAACTAATCACCCGATTTAAACTCTCATTTGTCTATTTATTTTATGTATAATTTAATTTTACAATAATTTTAAAGCTTGCAACTTGTTTAGTCTCCTATGAAACCTATGTTAGTTTTAAGTATTTTGCACGCCATTGTATGGCTGATTGTAACATGCTCACCTTATTACATAATAACACCATACTATGTACCTAAGTACTTACTTACAATCATGCAAATAAATAAATATTCTATTCTATTCTATTCTAAGGACGAGGACAAAGAAATGAAAGGATCTCTTATGGACGTAGTAACCGTGACGGCCAACGGGCTTACTTTATCAGATAACTTTGAATTAGGCAAGGGTACATCGTTAATCCTTGACGGACTGCTAAGGTCAGATGGTATCGGTGTATAGCCGGTCAAGTATTAGATTATAATCTCATAATCTGTGCTGAACTGGTTTATAGTCACTCGTAATGCTTCTTGACATGCCTACCCGCCTGCAGAGATCAATTCAAGATCATCTCTCTGCGTCGTATTTTTATATTTCTGAGGGTAAATAGAGATATGCAGAGTGCTCCAAGATCCTTTCGCAATCTGCATACTCACAGTATTCCGCTGACTCTACGAAGAGAAGTGTGAATCACCGTACCATTCGATTTGATTTATAATCGGACGCATAATGGACTCTCCGAGGCACAAAAGAAATTGAGACCTCCAAATAAGTAACCAATAGTAAAATTTATTACCAACTTTTTGAGCCAAAGCGTCTAGCAAAGGTCCAGGTCCAAGGGCACCATCGATTTATATTTGCTATCACAAATAGGCCACATAATCCTTATCCCTCATTCAATATCATAATATACAATTCAGCCACAGGAGTTTTTGGTAGGTAGAGTAATAGAGTTATAGTGTACAAAATGCCAAGGTCCAAAGTATGATGACAAGTGACACAGATTCATGCAAATGCGTATGGCATGGCGTCAGATATTCTACATAGTAAAAAACCTTATGACCTAACATAGCAGCCAGCACTTCATGTTGAGCAAAGATAAAAATTTACGCGATCAATCAAGTTATTGTACTTTTGTTCTGATCTCAAGATAAAAGTAACTGGCGCACCAAGACAAGGTAAAATAGAAAAGACGAAAGTTTATTGTTGGCTACAAACACAGTTTGATGGGCACTTCAAAGCAAACACGTCTACCAAAGAATCCAAAGACAGCAACGACGGTGAAAATAAACAATGCTCAATGTGGCGCTGAAGATGCGGAATTTTATTGTTGCGAATTTTAAACCGCATTCTTTAGAAATCCATATAGAAGACCTTCCTCAGCAGTGGAGTAGTTATCAATCGATTAAGTACGACGGAGACGATGACGATTTAATTTTTGAGAATAATTCGGTTGTAAATATTTTAAGTCAAAAGTTAGTTCTAATTTCTAGATAAAAGCATATTTTATCCATCTTCAGTAGGGCTAGCATGCGCACGAGTAAAATTATGTCTACCCGTTATCACTATTTGTCTACCGAAGCTAACATGGTTACACCGTTACATATATAACCTGTGTCGTTACGTCAAAAGTAACATTTCTTATGATCTGTGTTATTTTTCTCTACGAACCCTTACTTGCCGACTATTTTTTTGATCATGCAAACTCGTGTGTTGATGTCGGTTTGAATATTAAAATATACTTGATCAAATTATTGTAGATTGGTTATGCTTGAGTCTTGATGATGTGTGGCAGGCACCGTCACGGTCTTTCGGATCTCGTTCTTACAACTAGTTCCTATCTTCCTAAGTTTTTATAAAGGCATGTCTTTTCTAGGTATATTGCATTGACGATGTTTCGTTGGTCTGCCTTTTTGTCTCCTTTTTGTATGCGGCTTTTTATCCAGCTGAAAAAATGTTATTATAGAATACAAAATTTTAGACAATTGGCTTAGCATTGGATTAGAGACTAGAGCTAATCAATTCAGCCGGACTCTGGAACTAAAATGTTAGCTATGCGTTTCATAACAATTATTCAAGCACTAAACTGGTTTGAATGAAATTCGGTACCAGGTGTTGCGTGGTTTGATTGTATTGTTTTATTAAGATTTTAGTACAAATAATGGTGTATGTTTCATGATCTAGTTTTTGTTTGGAATTTGGAAATGTTATTGTTGTAGTATTTCTTATATCTACCTATATTGTTCGCGTAGGTTGTATTTTATTGTTACCCCATTACGTTTAAAGAATTATTTATTTACTAGTTAGCTGTAGGCGTTTTGTAGGTATCCATGCAATACTGATTTGTCTCATTCTCTAGATACTTTATTAATATCCACGGTACTTTCTTGTTTGTTACTCCACTTGCATGGAGTTCTCACTTGTTGATGGGTTTCTTAGGGGAAGTCCATGTGTTATTCTGAATCTTCCAACGGCCTTAGCAGAATAAAAACACCAAAGTCGCGACTCACTAGTCTTTTTTTTTTTTTAATCAACTACAAGCTAGCCCTTGACTACGATCTCACCTGATGGTAAGTGATGATGCAGTCTAAGATGGTAACGGGCTAACCTGTTAGGGGCATGGCAGTTATATTAAACCCATACCCCTTCGGTTTCTACACGACATCGTACCGGAACGCTAAATCGCTTGGCGGCACGTCTTTGCCGGTAGGGTGGTAACTAGCCACGGCTGAAGCTTCCCACCAGGCCAGACCAGGGAAAATTCAGAAATTATAAATTCCCAAATTGACCCTGCCGGGGATCGAACCCAGGACCTCCGCACGTTAAGGCAACAGCGCTACACACTGCGCCACGGAGGTCGTCAAAAGTCGAAAAAAGCGTCAAGTCGCGCTAGCAAGGCCGGTAACATGTCATTTTACCTACACCACATTGTCCGGAGAGGTGGCGTCGGGCGTTGCTGGGATGACGGATCACATGACAAAACGTTACTCTTTTTCTGTGTGTCCGTTAAGGTAATTATGCTGCCAATTATATTATGCCAAATATATTATGCTTATTAGTTGTGGTATAGTTAACAGTGTTGTGATGCAATAGTTATGAACATCTCAATCGGTGTTGGTCGGACGAACGCAATTATAGCTGTGATTCTCTATATAACTTACTTATCTTCTATTATTTTATTAAGGCAGGTAGGTACTTACTTTGTTTTTAAAATGTTTACACTTTTATCCCCAGTATTAATATTATATAAGAAGAGGAAATGTTCTGTAACCAGTATCGTTAAGTAAACGTTTTAACTTCGCATCGCCCCTATTGAACTGGTTTTTGATAAATAAAGTCTACTATATTATGGTGTCGTTGGCTTCGTCTTAGCGCTTCGCATCACGCATGTCATAACTAATGACGTCATGGGAAATTCAATATGGCAGATATGAGACAAGCTGAGTATATTTTACTGAAGTACTAAATTATTTCAAATATTACTATTATAAACATTAATGCCAGAGGGAACGAACTATTAAGCTTGGTTAAGCTAATGTTATATGAAACATCTCAAAGATCACGTTCCAAAAATATAATATTTGCTTTTTTATAGAGAAAATGAAAGGCAGAGAGCCGATTTATTTTTGCAATTTATGGATGATGCTATTCATTCATAGTCTGTGAGGTATCTTAGTTAGGTAGCTGTTCGACGATGAGTTTCTATATATTTGCATAAACGAACTCCTACTCACAGTATGGAAATACGATTATGCAATAAATCAAATTATTTTGGCCTAGAATAAAACTAGCTTAGGAGGAAGTACGTAAGGTCGAAACGCGTTAAAACTTCCAGGATGAGCGCAATGTCCGACCGTAATGTTACGGCATAACAAATCTTTAGATTTCATCTATAGATGTCTGTTTTTGGCGGCAGAGAGCTTGGTTGAGAGTTACGACAGCGTGTAATGTATATCAAACAGTTGTGTGTTGGTTAAAACTTAAAGGCTTGGTCAGACTTATCGCGCGACGTGCGCGTGTGTGACCCATTGTCCTAGGTGAGCGACAGAAGCGACACCACACGACCCGACGTGATGCGACGCCATAAAAAACCACAGATGTATCTACGCGACAACGTAGGCCACGTGAAGGGAGCTACTGTTTCATACTGTCGTGTCTCGTCGCGTTGCCGCGTTTGTCGTTCACCTAGGACAGCGGGTGACACGGTTTTTTGAAGTTCTGTTATAAAACAGTGTAAACAAAAGCTTCAAATTTCAAAACATTTAAGGCGGTTACACTGCGAGATCGTTGCTGGTTAGCGGCAGTTACTATCTAGTTTCATAGCATAGCATAGATGCTGCTGTAAGACGGCACCGCTACGTTAAAGATGATGTATTTAACAACGATGCAATATCAAAAACGCGCTCTATAGGAAACCAGTACATTTCGGCCTCGGCCGTGACTAGTTACCACCCTACCGGTAAATACGTGCCGCCAAGTGATTTAGCGTTCCAGTACGATGCCGTGAAGAAACCGTTTAATAAAACTGCCATACCCCTAATAGGTTAACCCACTATCATCATAGACGGCATCACTTACCATCAGGTGAGATCGCAGTCAAGGGCTAACTTGTAGTAGATTATTTAAAAAAATGATGGTGCTGCTATCATAGGAAATTAAGAAACTAAAGTTTAGAGCTACTGCGCTTCTATTGTCATGTGTGTCGTGCCACAGAATAAATATTAGTTTCATGCCATGGTTATACTGTTACAAAGTACACTGTATACTTTAGCCTATGTTTATAAATAAAATAAGCACGTTTTGTAACATAAAAAAGCTTAAACACACATTTTATTTTGTTATTACGTTGTAGATATTTTATTTTATGATAACACATTTATTTCTCGCATCCTATTATCATATTCTTATCGTTTGACAAAAGGAGCTATTTTTTGCATCACATTATGTTATTTATTGAGGCAGGTTTTTGTAGTTTATTGACCTTATGTGACAAGTGATTAAAAATAAAACTGTTATAATAGAAATTAGACATTATATTCAATGTCCGGGATGCTTAACACTATGAAACAACAAAAATGTGATAGTGAAAGTGAAAAATATTATGGTAAATTTTCAGGCAAGGATGAATTATAACTTATCAAGTATGAGTGAACTCGTGGTCTGCACACACATAAGGTAGGGCTTTGTAGTCATTCTAGTTGCAAAAAACTATGGATGGTAGATTTTTTTGAAAACTTTTTCAGAAACCGCATAGTCATTTTAAAATATCTATTTATGGACGAAGCAAACCCTATTTCTTTCGACTATCGCTCTTTGTGTTCAGTTAATAGTAATTGTGTTTATAATACTTATATCGTTTTTTTTTTTAAATCTTAGTATGCCTCCGGCTGCCCGCAACGGTTTTCTATAGCTGCTAAGTTGCAACTTTAGGTACAGCTCTCAAAATGGTACGTAGAGATGAATAGATGAACCTTTAGAAGTTCCTTGTTCTAATACAACAATAGTGGCTACTGGCGAGTAGTACAAATAGACTCATAGAGACAAAAGCGCAGCTTACCCTAGTTGAAACAGCGGAATTCACAACTTTCATTGTGACCTGCCATTACTTTGGTAATCTAACCTAATGCCTACCATGGTTGAAAAACCATGTTCACGTAACCCTAAAAATGTAACCCAGAAGTAGGTTTGATGTATTAATTATTTTCGATGAAATTTACGAAACAGTGATTTCGGATTCGAACAGTTACATATTTGCCGTACGTGTCAAGGCTAAGATTATCGTCACGGAGTTACGTAAGACATACGGAATATATTATATGTCACCGTAAGATTGTAAAAACCGTCAGATTGTAATCTAACTAGCGAAATTGTAAACAGTCGACAGATTACGACTTTTTAAAGACTTATTTAAAGCATTATTTTTCGGTAGATTGTAATCTGTTATAGGAACCCCAACCTAACCTACTAGAAATAGACAAGAAAACGTTAATACAATGAATATTTCAAAAATTTACACTCAGAACATTGAACGGTTCACAATCTGTCGACAGTTTACAATATCGCTAGTTAGATTACAATCTAACGGTTTTTACAATCTTACGGTGACATATAGAATCCAGATACGTTTGTAAAAAGGTAATTAATTCTACTGCCTGTACGGCTATATAGCGCTTTCTAAGGCTTTATCCCTAGATTTACTACTATCTTACCTTACTCACTATTATCACTAGATGATTCCCGCGACTTCGTCCGCGTGGATTGATGTTTTTTGATTCCCAAGGGATCTCTTCAATTTTCCGGGATAAAAAGATGTAACCTATCTCTGTACCAAATTTCATCAAAATCGGTTGAGTAGTTGGGCCGTGAAAGCGTAGCAGGCAGACAGACAGACAGACACACTTTCGCATTTATAATATTAGTATGGATCATAAGGCTATACATATATTATAGCACTATCACATCCATCGCCCGTATGACTTTTATTACATAACTGTTCGTAGGTTGTAAAACTAAATAAAACATACAAACGATGGCTCGTGTATATAGCTCGGAGTTGGCAGCAAAGAAGATTTATTTCAGGTGTAGACTGCAATATAGTCTTGTACACTATATCAATATTTTGGTTTAATATTTTATTAGATATGTTTAATTTAATCTGGGCAACTTTTATTGATGCAGAGTATTGTTGACCGAGCGAAGCGAAGGTCTCTGAGTCTACTTGGGTGAATTGGCACTTGTCCGTCCGTCCGTCCGTCCGTCCGTCTGTCAGAGCATTATAACTTCTGAATTACTGAACGCAATTACTTCAGCTTTAAATATAATATGTAAACCAATGGCCTCCCGCCGAATATGGCTTAAAAAATAATAAAAATCTTTATTTCAGGGGGGCTCTCATAGAAGCGAATGCGAAGTAAAATATTTTTTATAAAGTTACATAGGGTTGCGGTATATCATTTTAAAGATAATTAGGAATAGAGTCCAAAAATATATTTTTTTTAATTTTCCCCCCAAAATTGACGAAATGGGGGGCTTTTAAAGTGGAGATTTTCTAACGTCCAAAGATGACCTCAGAACTCTAAATTTTCTGAAAGGATGAGCCTGAAACTTGATCAATTATTTCAATTATATCCTGTACTTGAATAACAAATACTAAAATTAGATAAATATTATAAGGAAACGAAATTATTTAATTTTTAGTGAGCTTCAGTATTTTTAACAGAACTTCACATTTATGTCAATAGCGCCGCGAGGTCTCAGTTCGGGGCGAACCACTAGTAATTTTTTCTATTCCACTACAAGTTATCCCTTGACTGTGATTTCATCTGATGGTAAAGTATTTAAAATAAGATGGTAGGGAGCTAACCTGTTAGGGATATGGCAATTAAGTATATTAAGATCATATTCCTCATCGATTTCTTATCATCGTAACGGCATCGTACCGGAACGTGCCGGAACGCTAAAAATCACTTGGTGATACGTCTTTGCCGGTACGGTGGTATTTAGCCATGGCGAAGCCAGACCAGACTAGAGAAAAATTCGAAATTTGACCCTACCGGGAATCGAATCCGTGACCTCCCATTGTAAGACCACAGCAATCGCCACTGCACTGCAAGAGGTCGTTAAAGTCGTCAAAAATAAAAACTTTATTAGATACTTGGGCCATGTAGGAGCCACTGGATCTAGATAGGGCTCTCTTCATCTCTTGACCCCTCTTGACCGCGGTGTATTGAAGTCCAGACTTATGTGGAGTCATCAGATTACGCCCCTGTGGGATCGACTCCTTTTAGTAGGCATACGCAGTACGCACGTATATTTTAATTTATTTTGAAACTGTAAAACAAGAGTGGCAAAAGTAGGTATTTAGTACAGAACCTACATACACTTTTTATCGAACACCAAACCGGCAGCAGGTGGGATTTTATCCAGATGGCTGGCAACATTACATTGCATAGTATAACTTGTTAGCGGCCAAACTGGATTTCGGGACTTACTTATTTTTTCCTGCAAGTTTACAGTTGAAAAAACTGTTTGGGGACACCCAAAAATTATTGATAACCGACAAGTTATCAATAAATTTCAACTGATGTGGTGACTGCTTAACTTGAAGCTACCAAAGCAAAAGTTAATCAACTTAACTTCAGTCATCTATTTTCGAAACAAAAGCAAAAATTAAGTAGCTAAACAAATTTTTTTACAGTGCATCATATTCTTTTCTGACGTCGGACGTTTCGTGTTGTGTCTGACCAAGCCTTTATAATTAAGATAATAATTGTTATCAATTCAGATCAATAACTCCTTGTGTCAATAAATGTATTGAAATTTATTCACGAAGCCAAACAATGCGGGACTTTTATTTTGAACATAAATGCAAATAAATATGTTTTTATTTTCAGACGGGTCTAATATTATGTAAATATTTTTTCTTGTTGTTATATTTTTTCACACATCATTCAACTTAAATGTGGACATTGAACTTTTAAATTGGTTTATAATATCGACACCTATTTTGGAGAGAAGGTATCCATGCGTTATGTATATGTCACCGTAAAATTGTAAAAACCGTTAGATTGTAATCTAACGCTGTTTATCTCGATAGATTGTAAACTGTCGAAAGATTGTGAACCGTAACAAGTAACAACTGCTTACAAGTTAACGCATTATTTTTCGGTAGATTGTAATCTGTAAGGTATATTAACCCGATGGAACCTGATTATTTATGTCAAACCCTAACGTAACCTGCAAAAAAGAGACAAGAAAACGTAAATACAATGAATACTTCAAAAATTAACACTCAGGACATTAAACGGTTCACAATCTGTCGACAGTATATACATTACAATCTATCGAGATAAAAAGCGTTACATTACAATCTGACAGTTTTCACAATCTTACGGTGATATATACATATTTTATTTATTTTAGAACTACATACATTAAAATTCAACCTATTGCTGGCTCACTACTTAGTTCGAGTCTCCTTTCATGTCGGAAAATTAAGGAATTCCCGCTGGAATGAAAAAACAAACTTAAAACACGTGGACGAAGTCGCGGGCATCAGCTAGTTTCATATAAGCGAAACGTTTCGGAGTTATGTGCATTGTACAGACACATGTACAAACATTTTTGATACAAATTCATAGACGTACCTATCTAGTGTTAGGGATAATCCAGAAGTAGGTAATTAGGTATTAATGAAACACTTCATATATTTGTACTCACATTTGGAACTTGCACGAATAAATGGTTAAACGTGTAGAGGTTCCACGAGAGATTTAATGTAATTAGATAAAAACTGGCCAAAATTAATTAAAGATAATATACATTTGATCCGGCCACGATTGCTATAAAATGCGATCGCACTCGCACTTATACCACTATTTTCAATATGGCGTCCGTATACGCAGAATGACATGAAACGAGTCAAATTGACAGATAATATACTTCCTGTTTCATGAGATATAATGACAAACAGTATTATTGCTAACACTCAAATCAAATCAAATCAAATCAAATATTTTTTTATTCAAATAAACTTTTACAAGTACTTTTGAATCGTCAAGTGAATCTACCACTGGTTCGGAATGCCATTCCTACCGAGAAGAACCAGCAAGAAACTCGGTGGTTGCTCTTTTTAAATAATTCATTTACAATTACTATATCAATGTGTACATAAGTAACCGCTGTCCCTAGCATTGCTGGAGCGATCAAATCCATGCTCCTCTATCATTTACATAGGTTTTTAATATTAGTTATTTGCTTTAAAAATATGTTACGTAAGAAAGTAGGTACCTGCATACATAGTATATAGCATTATAAAGAAACCGCCGCCAACGTGTCGGATGCATGTACCAGTGGGTTGGGTATAGCTTACAGCAAACGATAAGCGTTCTTCTCTATTTCTATTAATAGCTACTAAGCTAGGGCCAGCATAGACGTATGTATATTTGCACTTTATATGTATAGCGAAATAAGTGGCATCTGAGTGATGGTCGCCCGGGGCTGTGCGACATTCCAAAGCGCAGATGTTGAAAATGCTTCGTATTTTTGCCGTTTACGGTTTCGCTATCTGGATTCTGGACTCCAACCCTCGGGCCAATCGTTTAGTTTATGGGATACAGAAATATTGAATGTAATTCCATAGTATACCGAAGAGCTGATGCCCCTGACTTCGTCCACGTGAAATACTAAATAATTGATTACAGATTAATTAGCCCTATAGTCTATAGTATAACTAAAATTATTTTAATCCACAAAAACATTAATTAATGCATTTAACAAATATAAAAGCTAAGCGACTGGGCGTCTAGAGCAAAGATTCAATTTAAAACGAGCATAGTCATCACTGATACACATCAAAAGCACCTCTGGACTTGCACGCGATCACGCAATAGTACCTGCCTGCCTGCATACAATACTATGTAGGTACATAACATATGTTGTATCACTTGTATTTTTTTTTATTGTGAGATAGGCTTGCGCTTGACGACAATCATGCTTAGTGCAAAGCAATGATGAGTTCTAGGTTGGTGCGCGCTTGCCTAGAAGATGCCTATTCACTCTTGCCTTGAAGGTACCTAAATTATACATGGCAGGAAACACGTGCGCTGGGAGGGTCAGGTACCCTAGCGGTTCGGATCAGAAACGTTGAGCAAAAACGTTTCGTGCGGGCACATTGGAGATCAACCACATAAGGATGCCAACGCAAACGGTTTCTCGCTGTTTTGTGGTAGACCGGAGAAGGAGGAACAAGGAAAATGTATGTGCATGTACACAGTTCAATTGGGTATTTAACAAATAGCTGTCAAATCAGCAACTTACCCTCGACGAAACGGTATATGTGTTTGCCCTAAGAGGTTGTGCGTTCGTTTGTTTGTTTATCTGTCTGTTCGTCTGTCCGTCTGTCCGCCTGTCCGCCTGTCCGCCTTTCCGCCAGTCCGCCTGTCTGCCTGCCCGCCTGCCCGCCTGCCCGCCTGCCCGCCTGTCTGTGTGTCTGTCTGTCTGTCTGTCTGTCCGTTTGTCTGTTTGTTTGTTTGTGCACTTTTTTGTTATACTTTATTCGATTGCTTTAAATGGTTATTCAACATAAACCTATCAGGGGAAGTGGATATTACGACTTTTGGGAGATCCTCTATTTAATGATCACTAAAAAATAATTTATTTGAATAGTAGTGAAATAGGTACCCAATTATAAATTGATGTTAATATTGTATAAGTACTAGATGCTATACAATGCGCGCGACTTTCTCCGCATAGATGGTCTTCCCGATGGATTTTTATAATTTTTCCGGTATAAAAAGTAGCCTATGTCCTGGGATGCTTACTACCTCTGTACCAAGTTTCGCCAAAATTGGTTAAATTGATGCGCCGTAAAAGCATAGCAGACAGACCAACTATCGCATTTATAACATTAATATGGATATTTAGAGCTTGTTGCAAGTATTTACGTTTGGTAAGGTCTGTCCGCGTGCAGCTATTTGAAAGGGATATCACTACAATGGTAGTACCTAAATCATATAAGTCTATGTTGATTGAGCCACAATGATAAGTAAAAGATAGAAATATAAATTATAATATGAATTTTTCGTATTTTCCATTTTCCGTATTGACTTTTGATCATGAGTTCCCTTTGTAGAAGTTAAAGCCATAATAACCATATTTATTTATTTATATTAATTTATTTTATAGCTTTAAATTGAATGAAGTTATTATATTATAAAAAAAAGAGTAATTAAAATTCCCTGAAATAAATTTATCCTGAAGGGTTCCAACAGTAGATAAAGATAGAAATATAATATTAATTTCTCGAATTTTCCCGATCGATTTTTAATAAATCCATGATTTTACTATAGTTTTAGCTTTTAGTTATAGCCGTTATTTCCGTATTTGAATGTCTAAATATGAGTAGGTACTAGGTAGGCGTATTCATCTACTCCGTGTGTGGCTTTACGATCTTTGCATACGAGTATGCCAGCCCGTTAACGGAGCAAATCGCGTGAGAGGTCAATACGGAACCCTCCCGCTAGGAGAGATGATCTTTGTTCTATAAGCACGGGGCTTAATAGGCTGTTATTTAGCACTAGCCGATACCGCGACAAAGACCGTCTAACAGAACTTTGGAAATACCTGAGCCCTATCGCCTCGCACACCTGCCTATTAATTGCATCACTATGAGACGGCTATCGGTTTCCGCACCCTGCAGTTACCACAGCCAGCCAGAGGCATTTTAACCAACTTCAAAAAAAGAGATGTTCTGTGTTCGACCCGTAGGTATGTATGTTTGTATGTAAGCGATTTTCTCGGAAACCAATGAATGGATTTTGTTACTAACAATAACAACACGGCAGAAACACTACGTACCTACAGGACAGGACAAAACATCCGCCCTATACACTAACTATACTTTGATATGGGAAACCCGTTTCGTCCTAGTATGCCTACCTACGAATTAATGTAATGGGTAATTTGTTGATATTTCGACCCAGTTGTAAAAGTTTATTACATACCTACAAAATATTAAGGGTCATCCTATCGCGGTAGCAGTCTGCAGTGCTTTGTGCCGCTGTTCGTAGTGTGTTTTCGTCTTTATCCTTAGAGTTGTCGAAAAATCTACTGTTGTTACTGTTGAATCAATTAGCTACAATTAAATATATCTTCCTGGATGGAAACTAGATTTCCACTAAACGTAAGACTGACATATTTCCACGGTAAGTAGGTGATGCTGTCAGCGACCATCAGGATGTGTTCAATTAAATAACTGTAGTAAACTCTAAAATATAACGGGCCGTAATGTACCTAACTGGAGGTTGCAAGATCGTTATTTGTTAATCACCCATATTAAGACTAAAAACTTGTTATTTGTTGATGGCACGTTATCTAAATAATCATCAAGACAGTAGAAAATCGCAAAGTAATTAAAATCAATTGAGTCTGTTACATTTTCGACACTACACTTACTAAAAAGTAATGGAGTACCTACCTATTTTATGTACCTAGATTATTTTATAATTTTACTGTTATTATCAAAACTCATTAGTTATCTTTATACCTAATAACTAATATAGTACTCATTCTTTAACTTATTACCTCTAGTTTATTCAATATTTCGTGTGATTTTTATCACATAGGTGTAAAAAGCCATACGTAATAATGAAGCAGTCATCAGTAACCCATGTGTACTTAATTACAAAATGTTAAATTACTTTTTCGAAATTTATATCGTTTGAGCTTCCTAGTGACCTATAGCAGTACTATTTATTATGTACTAGATGATAAAAAGTAGCCTATGTCCTTCCCCGGGATATAATCTACTCCTGTACCAATCCTGTATTTTATCCAAATCGGTTGAGCAGATGGGCCGTGAAAGCGTAGCAGACAATTTCTGTGCCTATCTATAGTATCATCCACAAGCAGATTCCTATTTCTATGGTATCTGCATCAACGCTGTTTAAACAACGTTTTTTGGCTAAAGAAAACCATCTGTCACGACTCACGGAACTGAGAATTGACGTGTCAAATCGCCGTGCTCTATTGTTGTTACATTTCTATTGTGTTTTTGCAGATCTATGGCACGTGGTAGTTCATTGCACATCTGTTACAATAACGTAGATTTGTAAATTAACCTCTGTTACACATAGTTGAAAAGTTTAAATTGCTTTGGATGAAAAAGGGTCAGTGAAATAAAAGACAGCTGGCAAACTTGCTTGCTTGCGTATAATTATTGTGGTGCTTGGCTTATTGCTGCCAAAGATCTCTTACTACATATCCGGAGGATACGATAATATTTAAATCATTAATGGCTGGTTCACATTACTCCAGTACAGCAAGTCTGGAGTCCCAATGTCACCCTGGACCATAGCATTATTTGCAAGTTCAATTTACGATTATAAAAAGTCATATCTGTACGATATGATTGTCATTCATTTTGGAGTCTAGCTTGGAAACCTAGATTTCTCTTTTTATTAAATTTACATCTAGCAAAATCGTACCGCCAAGCAATTTAGCGTTTTAGTAAGTATAAAGTGTAGGAACCGACCAGGTGAGAATAGGTTTAACAAAATTGCTATAATTTCCTGGTTGGTCCGCCAGTCGCCACCATCATATACTGCATTATCACTTATCAGGTCAGATCGCTGTGAAGGGTTCATTAACATCTTATTGTGTAGTTGAAAAAGCTCCTATAATTGAATCTAGCAACTGGACTAATGTAACACAGCCATAAGATCAACAAATACAATTATGCATCCCTCACTTCTAGCTAATTTAGTTTCGCAAAATTGCATCGTTTAATGGAGTCAAAAGTTTTATTTTTTATTGCACCTACTTGTTAGCGAAATATAAAACGTTACAGATTTTAGTTTGTGTAACTAAACGATTGAGGCACGTTTTGCTAATGTTGATAGACATGTCGATCATTGGACGAATGCTTCGGACTGTCGACAAGCCAGGGAGGCATTACCTAACATCGACAAACGTCTCACACAAACTAATCCGCCTGAATAGAGGTAAACTCAGGAAGGTGGTAGGACTCATAACAGGGCACAGCCCATTAAACAAACACCTCTTTGTCATAGGCGTCACCGATAGCCCTCTGTGCAGAGCCTGCATGGAGACAGATGAAACGCCGACGCACGTGCTGTTAGAATGCACAGGCGTCACAGACCAACGAGAGCGGCACCTTGGATCCCCAACCTTGCTACGAGAGGCCCTAGACAACCTGGGCGTTCTTCTAGGCTTCTGGAGCGAGCTCGGATGGCTGGAGTGAAAACTCCAGCGGGGAGGGGCAACTAACGTACAACAGACCTCCAACTGGAGGTTTAAGAGCGGAAACCTGCCCAGCAGAAAGAAGAAGAAGAAGACATGTCGATGTATCAATTGTTTTTTATTGGTATACTAATTTCTTCTGCGGACCAACCCGTAATCAGCTATGCCGTAATTCGTCTCAGCAGCGATGGTTCAATCTATTCACTTGTATTAAAATACTTTTTGTGTACTTTTGCTAAGAAAAAAATACTAAGCTTTTAGAAGGTTCGTTTTTACTGCTAGCTTAAAGCTGCTAAACTGTAGAAAATTGAACTTTTTGCTCTATTTTTCCGCTGTTCAGAATATAATCAATTTAAACCGGTAGTAAATATTCTATGTTTATGAATAAACCAAGAGTAGTGGAAGTCCATGCCTTACCGTTTAACGTATTTACCCAATTAAAAGGGCGAGAGTGTCAAATCAAATAGACTTTTTGTGAATGAAATGATTGTAAGAACTTATTCAGCGTATCGTCACGTACGTTGACACATACGAACATACTCTATTTGCCATCCAAAAATCACTTAAACTAAGCGATTATCGTCATTATTGCTTCATACTAAAGTTTGAATTTCGATCCTAACCGAAAAAGTGAGTGTAAATGTAAAGTTGCAAGTACTAGCCAAACACAGATAGTTTATTCGGTTATAACAGTACATAAAACAATGTACTAAGGCTGTCATTCCCCTGTTTGGATGAAGATTAATGTGGTCGAGTTCAACGAACCGAATGAATGGTTAAGTAAATAAATTGGTGCGAGTGATCGGATGCAAGAGTGAAAAAAACGGTACCTTGGCACGGATTGGATGTTAGATAATTTTATCTCGGCTAGCTCGATGCAAAGGTTCCTATAAGGGAAGGCACGAGGAAATGGTTAGGCATACATGGATTAAGAGATAGATCTTTTAGAACTCGTATGATATAAGACCCTCTTGAGGATACCTGTTCGTATTGGTACTGAAAGAAACAATGATGGGGCCATTGAACTTATCATTGTTTAACTCTATTTATTTGTTTCCATAATTAAAATTCTCTATAGAGTAGGTTAAGGTTAACAGATCCGAAAATAAGTTTTCCTGGAAAAATCCCTGCCTTATCAATAAATTTCCTGACATTTCCGCAGCAAAGTATCTGAATCGAAAACTCGCGGGTAAGCTTTAATAAGCGTGTGAGATCATGTGAAGAGTTCCATAAAATTGTTATGAAACCTGCAGTTGCTGAAAGCTACTCGTATATCTATCTAGCAATGAAAAGTACGAGGTTCAGATGAATAATGAATAAATAATCAATCAATTGATTGCTAATTATTAGATTTTATTCTATTACAATTTTATTTCTTATATTTTCTTTTTTTTTATTCCTGACAATTTCCAATTTTTCCTGTTTCACTGATAGACAGCTGAAATTCCGGACATGTCAGGAAAATTCCTGTCATCTGGTAACCCTAGAGTAGGTACGCTATAAATGATAACTAGGTAACAAGTACAATGAGATAAGAATAATCTCGAAAGCATACCTTAGAAAATTATAGGTATAGTTATCTAAATTTCAATCTTCCAAGCTGCTAGGCACAAGGTGCTTATACGAAATATAAATCAAAATTATTTGCAATATATTACGCTGTTTTAGGCGATTGTAAAATCAGCTGCACCTAGAGCTATTAGGTACTAATTCAACCCTAATCTAATTGTGACTACTATATTAATCTCCACGGTGATAAGACGTTCGGCCTCCTGTACAGGTGGTTGGGGGTTCGATCCCCGGCATTTTAAGCAAATTATCACTTGCTTTAACGGTAAAGTTTAAATCGTGAGCAAACCCGCATGCCCGAGAGTACATAATTATCACAGATAATCACAGATAAATAATCTATCGCTTGTGTCGTCTAGCTTGCATCCAATAGTTTTAGACTTAATAAGTACCAGTGCGTGGGATCCCTTAGTAGGTAGGTATGTTGAAAACTCTGTTACTAATGAAAATCAGTAATCCACAAAGCAGATTGCGAATTTTTGCCTGAGTACTTAGTGATAGAATGGGTCTTCAAAGTAAATACAATTTCGCGGTATCATCCCGAAATCATGTCCGCCATGTTACGGTACAATTTGAACGTTAGCTGTTTATAACAAATACTGTTATAACTCGATTATCCGTTTCCTTTCGAAAAGTACTCCGGAAGCCTAGAAACCAGTCGGTTTCTTTCACCTTGATTTACTCGTAGTTTTATTGAGTCATGTGTGCGTATTATCGTAACGGATAACGTGTTCTTTTGCGAGTAAAAATGTAAAAAATCTTTATCCTGCACATGTGAAGAATGGTGGTTTTTTTTCTCACCTTCTTAGTGTTAGAAAGCGCATGATAACATTGCTCTTTTTTCACAAGTACTTATAAATTAAAAATTTAAAAAAATCCGGCACATTGAAGTAACACGGTATCAAATTTCGATCTGACCTATGGAACATGCCCACATCCCTCTGTTCGCCTACAAAAAAACCGACTTCCAAAGCCACTGTAAATTAAAAAATAATTTTGATTAACTAGTAATTAGTGATTAAACGAACTTACCTGTAAGTGAAGTTTTATTATAATTATATGACTCGCTTCATTCAAAGATATAATTTATTATAGCCTCGTAGCTTTAGTTTTAAGATACCGTAGTTAATTATCACCATCAAGTCTTATTCCTTGTAAAAATGACGTTCAGAAGGTGTACTTTGTAGGTACCTATTTTGAATAAAGATGCTTTGACTTTGACTTTGACATAAACAAGTAGTCTTTCCACCTACTAGCAACAATCTTAGCCACTCTAAAGTAAAAATTCAAGTCAATTTTGCCTATCTTTGTTATACCCGCCCGACTTAAGGCTGTCAGAAGTGATCTCAGGATTTCGATTCTGAATATACCTACACTGGAATTCCAAAGCAATATTCTACTTGTGTGTTTCATGCTAAACATATTGAGAAGTAACAAGTAAAATCTGTCAACCGTCCGGTCAAAAGTTGACCAACGCAACTGTAACCTCAATATAGTTGTAGTATGTAGTTATAAGATCTTAATCAAAACAAAGTCATTAATATTTCGAATTAGGATTGATGGCCTATTGATATCCAACTAGATAATGGTATAAATTGATTAGGTACATAATGTTTATCCTTGCAACACACGAAGGTTGCTCTAGTTATAAATAACACGTAATAATGGTAACTAGTATTATATACGTTATGAATCATAATTTTACATATTATTTTTAGACCGTAAAGACTTTTTAAAATAATTAACATAATAGGTTCGACGTATTTAATCGTATGTCTTAATTTGCATATATTGCAGTCTCAATTATAAGCTACTTGTAGAGTTATTTTAATCTAGGTAAGTTTTTTATTCGACGACGCGACGCGACGGAGGACGCCTCCTGCAGTTTATTTTTAAAAAGGTAGGTTTATAAGCTTCAATTAGGATTTGTTTGTGTAATAACATCAAAACTTATTTATGCAAATGGGGTTTTAAACTTAATTTGAGACATTTCACGAAGAACGTTTATGAATATTATGTAAAAAAAGTCAGAAGATGAATGCGTAGGATCGCATACGAAGCTGGGGCGAGTGAGTTAGTTTTGTAATAAAAACACAGGCAAATTGATTTTAATAGGTGCCTTTTTTAGTCAATTAAATTTTAAACAATCATGTTTCTACTGGGCTTTAAAATAAACCACTATGCCCACTAGGCCAACTAAGACTACGTATATGAAGTAGGTACCTACTGTAACTAAATTGCAGATTAGATAAACCGGGTCAGTAGATATGTAGAGATATAAGTCAATAGACGTGACTTTGCATTCAGTTACCTACTTATAAATGGTCGTTTTGTATGTTGAACTATCGGTTTCCTGTTCGGAATTGTTTTTCATATTTATTCATAGATCTCTCTCGTATATTGTCGTACTTTATAAGTCGAGGTTGAGATTCTATCTATCTATAATTAATCTCTTCTATTTGTCTGCCTCATATTCTCCTATTCCTTCCAAATACCTGAGCGAAAAGCTTTAGCTAGGTGTACTACAATACTTAATGGAATTAATGATTTGAACCTGCGATCTTCGGATTTAATTAAAGATTTCTCAATACACATAATTTTCCTTTCAAGAGCAGTAAGCAAAGCATTCACATTTTTTAATACGAGTAAATATGCGTTCTGAGGGCAGTCGATTTTCGAGTTACTTACTTTAAATTGTTTAATTAGCTGCGTAAGGCTAGATTCTGCTGTAATCTGCATATAAAACGTTTTGTTTTCGCGAGGAAAAGCAGTCTTACTAAAGTTAAGTCTTAATAAAGGTACTTTAGTAAGACTTTAATTCGCTAGATGATGGAATTATGAATTCCCACGGGAACTCTTAAATTTTCCTGGATAAGAAGTAGCATATATGTCCCTCCCCGGAATACAACCTATCTCGGTACCAAATTACATCAAAATCGATTGAAAAAAATTTAAAAATTAAAAAGCGTTACGTTGGCCGTTAAAGCGAAGCAGACAGACAGGCAGATAGATAGACAAACACACTTTCGCATTTATAATCAATCAATCAATCATTTATTCAATTTAAGTACACTGTAGGTACACATATTGACGTCAATTACTTACATATAAAACATGATGGTGATAATTCGTTTCGGTATCTTAAAACTAAAGCTACGAGGGTTCCAAACGCGCCCCAAACGCTTACTCCGAGTTTTTACATTGCAAATACGATTGATCGACGTGAGAGCTCACCTCACCAAGTGTAAGCGAACGTTAAACTAAAATGAACCTTAGTTTGATTGGTTTAGAGCTCATTTCATCATTTCGTGTATTTATTCACAGCCAGCGCTCGAAACGCTGAATTTGTGACTTTAAAGCAAGAGCTTTTGGGTCCATTTCACTTTGACCGTTCGCTTACACTTGGCGAGGTGAGTTCTCACGTCGATCAACCGTATTTGCAATGTAAAAACTCAGCGTAAGCTTACTGGTCTGAGAAGAGCCCACAACAAATTCAATTCATTCAATTGTTTTTTATTGGTATACTAATTTCTTCTGCGGACCAACCCGTAATCAGCTATGCCGTAATTCGTCTCAGCAGCGATGGTTCAATCTATTCACTTGTATTAAAATACTTTTTGTGTACTTTTGCTAAGAAAAAAATACTAAGCTTTTAGAAGGTTCGTTTTTACTGCTAGCTTAAAGCTGCTAAACTGTAGAAAATTGAACTTTTTGCTCTATTTTTCCGCTGTTCAGAATATAATCAATTTAAACCGGTAGTAAATATTCTATGTTTATGAATAAACCAAGAGTAGTGGAAGTCCATGCCTTACCGTTTAACGTATTTACCCAATTAAAAGGGCGAGAGTGTCAAATCAAATAGACTTTTTGTGAATGAAATGATTGTAAGAACTTATTCAGCGTATCGTCACGTACGTTGACACATACGAACATACTCTATTTGCCATCCAAAAATCACTTAAACTAAGCGATTATCGTCATTATTGCTTCATACTAAAGTTTGAATTTCGATCCTAACCGAAAAAGTGAGTGTAAATGTAAAGTTGCAAGTACTAGCCAAACACAGATAGTTTATTCGGTTATAACAGTACATAAAACAATGTACTAAGGCTGTCATTCCCCTGTTTGGATGAAGATTAATGTGGTCGAGTTCAACGAACCGAATGAATGGTTAAGTAAATAAATTGGTGCGAGTGATCGGATGCAAGAGTGAAAAAAACGGTACCTTGGCACGGATTGGATGTTAGATAATTTTATCTCGGCTAGCTCGATGCAAAGGTTCCTATAAGGGAAGGCACGAGGAAATGGTTAGGCATACATGGATTAAGAGATAGATCTTTTAGAACTCGTATGATATAAGACCCTCTTGAGGATACCTGTTCGTATTGGTACTGAAAGAAACAATGATGGGGCCATTGAACTTATCATTGTTTAACTCTATTTATTTGTTTCCATAATTAAAATTCTCTATAGAGTAGGTTAAGGTTAACAGATCCGAAAATAAGTTTTCCTGGAAAAATCCCTGCCTTATCAATAAATTTCCTGACATTTCCGCAGCAAAGTATCTGAATCGAAAACTCGCGGGTAAGCTTTAATAAGCGTGTGAGATCATGTGAAGAGTTCCATAAAATTGTTATGAAACCTGCAGTTGCTGAAAGCTACTCGTATATCTATCTAGCAATGAAAAGTACGAGGTTCAGATGAATAATGAATAAATAATCAATCAATTGATTGCTAATTATTAGATTTTATTCTATTACAATTTTATTTCTTATATTTTCTTTTTTTTTATTCCTGACAATTTCCAATTTTTCCTGTTTCACTGATAGACAGCTGAAATTCCGGACATGTCAGGAAAATTCCTGTCATCTGGTAACCCTAGAGTAGGTACGCTATAAATGATAACTAGGTAACAAGTACAATGAGATAAGAATAATCTCGAAAGCATACCTTAGAAAATTATAGGTATAGTTATCTAAATTTCAATCTTCCAAGCTGCTAGGCACAAGGTGCTTATACGAAATATAAATCAAAATTATTTGCAATATATTACGCTGTTTTAGGCGATTGTAAAATCAGCTGCACCTAGAGCTATTAGGTACTAATTCAACCCTAATCTAATTGTGACTACTATATTAATCTCCACGGTGATAAGACGTTCGGCCTCCTGTACAGGTGGTTGGGGGTTCGATCCCCGGCATTTTAAGCAAATTATCACTTGCTTTAACGGTAAAGTTTAAATCGTGAGCAAACCCGCATGCCCGAGAGTACATAATTATCACAGATAATCACAGATAAATAATCTATCGCTTGTGTCGTCTAGCTTGCATCCAATAGTTTTAGACTTAATAAGTACCAGTGCGTGGGATCCCTTAGTAGGTAGGTATGTTGAAAACTCTGTTACTAATGAAAATCAGTAATCCACAAAGCAGATTGCGAATTTTTGCCTGAGTACTTAGTGATAGAATGGGTCTTCAAAGTAAATACAATTTCGCGGTATCATCCCGAAATCATGTCCGCCATGTTACGGTACAATTTGAACGTTAGCTGTTTATAACAAATACTGTTATAACTCGATTATCCGTTTCCTTTCGAAAAGTACTCCGGAAGCCTAGAAACCAGTCGGTTTCTTTCACCTTGATTTACTCGTAGTTTTATTGAGTCATGTGTGCGTATTATCGTAACGGATAACGTGTTCTTTTGCGAGTAAAAATGTAAAAAATCTTTATCCTGCACATGTGAAGAATGGTGGTTTTTTTTCTCACCTTCTTAGTGTTAGAAAGCGCATGATAACATTGCTCTTTTTTCACAAGTACTTATAAATTAAAAATTTAAAAAAATCCGGCACATTGAAGTAACACGGTATCAAATTTCGATCTGACCTATGGAACATGCCCACATCCCTCTGTTCGCCTACAAAAAAACCGACTTCCAAAGCCACTGTAAATTAAAAAATAATTTTGATTAACTAGTAATTAGTGATTAAACGAACTTACCTGTAAGTGAAGTTTTATTATAATTATATGACTCGCTTCATTCAAAGATATAATTTATTATAGCCTCGTAGCTTTAGTTTTAAGATACCGTAGTTAATTATCACCATCAAGTCTTATTCCTTGTAAAAATGACGTTCAGAAGGTGTACTTTGTAGGTACCTATTTTGAATAAAGATGCTTTGACTTTGACTTTGACATAAACAAGTAGTCTTTCCACCTACTAGCAACAATCTTAGCCACTCTAAAGTAAAAATTCAAGTCAATTTTGCCTATCTTTGTTATACCCGCCCGACTTAAGGCTGTCAGAAGTGATCTCAGGATTTCGATTCTGAATATACCTACACTGGAATTCCAAAGCAATATTCTACTTGTGTGTTTCATGCTAAACATATTGAGAAGTAACAAGTAAAATCTGTCAACCGTCCGGTCAAAAGTTGACCAACGCAACTGTAACCTCAATATAGTTGTAGTATGTAGTTATAAGATCTTAATCAAAACAAAGTCATTAATATTTCGAATTAGGATTGATGGCCTATTGATATCCAACTAGATAATGGTATAAATTGATTAGGTACATAATGTTTATCCTTGCAACACACGAAGGTTGCTCTAGTTATAAATAACACGTAATAATGGTAACTAGTATTATATACGTTATGAATCATAATTTTACATATTATTTTTAGACCGTAAAGACTTTTTAAAATAATTAACATAATAGGTTCGACGTATTTAATCGTATGTCTTAATTTGCATATATTGCAGTCTCAATTATAAGCTACTTGTAGAGTTATTTTAATCTAGGTAAGTTTTTTATTCGACGACGCGACGCGACGGAGGACGCCTCCTGCAGTTTATTTTTAAAAAGGTAGGTTTATAAGCTTCAATTAGGATTTGTTTGTGTAATAACATCAAAACTTATTTATGCAAATGGGGTTTTAAACTTAATTTGAGACATTTCACGAAGAACGTTTATGAATATTATGTAAAAAAAGTCAGAAGATGAATGCGTAGGATCGCATACGAAGCTGGGGCGAGTGAGTTAGTTTTGTAATAAAAACACAGGCAAATTGATTTTAATAGGTGCCTTTTTTAGTCAATTAAATTTTAAACAATCATGTTTCTACTGGGCTTTAAAATAAACCACTATGCCCACTAGGCCAACTAAGACTACGTATATGAAGTAGGTACCTACTGTAACTAAATTGCAGATTAGATAAACCGGGTCAGTAGATATGTAGAGATATAAGTCAATAGACGTGACTTTGCATTCAGTTACCTACTTATAAATGGTCGTTTTGTATGTTGAACTATCGGTTTCCTGTTCGGAATTGTTTTTCATATTTATTCATAGATCTCTCTCGTATATTGTCGTACTTTATAAGTCGAGGTTGAGATTCTATCTATCTATAATTAATCTCTTCTATTTGTCTGCCTCATATTCTCCTATTCCTTCCAAATACCTGAGCGAAAAGCTTTAGCTAGGTGTACTACAATACTTAATGGAATTAATGATTTGAACCTGCGATCTTCGGATTTAATTAAAGATTTCTCAATACACATAATTTTCCTTTCAAGAGCAGTAAGCAAAGCATTCACATTTTTTAATACGAGTAAATATGCGTTCTGAGGGCAGTCGATTTTCGAGTTACTTACTTTAAATTGTTTAATTAGCTGCGTAAGGCTAGATTCTGCTGTAATCTGCATATAAAACGTTTTGTTTTCGCGAGGAAAAGCAGTCTTACTAAAGTTAAGTCTTAATAAAGGTACTTTAGTAAGACTTTAATTCGCTAGATGATGGAATTATGAATTCCCACGGGAACTCTTAAATTTTCCTGGATAAGAAGTAGCATATATGTCCCTCCCCGGAATACAACCTATCTCGGTACCAAATTACATCAAAATCGATTGAAAAAAATTTAAAAATTAAAAAGCGTTACGTTGGCCGTTAAAGCGAAGCAGACAGACAGGCAGATAGATAGACAAACACACTTTCGCATTTATAATCAATCAATCAATCATTTATTCAATTTAAGTACACTGTAGGTACACATATTGACGTCAATTACTTACATATAAAACATGATGGTGATAATTCGTTTCGGTATCTTAAAACTAAAGCTACGAGGGTTCCAAACGCGCCCCAAACGCTTACTCCGAGTTTTTACATTGCAAATACGATTGATCGACGTGAGAGCTCACCTCACCAAGTGTAAGCGAACGTTAAACTAAAATGAACCTTAGTTTGATTGGTTTAGAGCTCATTTCATCATTTCGTGTATTTATTCACAGCCAGCGCTCGAAACGCTGAATTTGTGACTTTAAAGCAAGAGCTTTTGGGTCCATTTCACTTTGACCGTTCGCTTACACTTGGCGAGGTGAGTTCTCACGTCGATCAACCGTATTTGCAATGTAAAAACTCAGCGTAAGCTTACTGGTCTGAGAAGAGCCCACAACAAATTCAGCCGGATTTTTAATGGGTGGGTTTTTGTAATATTAGTATAGTATGGATATAATGTTTTAAATCTTAATTAATATGGCGACTCCTTTTTGACCTCTGCATAATATGTCCACACGCAATGTTCAGCTATTACTTAACATCGTGCGATCGCTCTAGCGATTAAAAACGCCCACATAAAAGCAGGTCACTATCATTATTATAAAGTACCTTTTATTCAAAACGCTGTGATACTGGTAGATGTTAGAACAACACTTTCAATCGTCGCCTGCATTGTTACGTAAAGGCAACGTGGAAACCGTGTCGTGGCTTATTGTTCTACGATTTATGGAAATGCCTGAGCAACTTTAATACCATAGAAGTAAGGATTACTAGAGGTCGTCTGCTACTTTATTCGTGTTTGTTTATACAAATCCACTATCTACCCACTCTTTGACCTTATTAACTCTTTTCTGGCATGCGATAAGACAATACCTAATAGGAGACCATTTTATTTGAAAGTTGGTGCTATTTTAATTAATCTGTTTCTAGAGATCAGATTATGTTGTCTTGCCACAATTATATGAATATAATTGGGACTCCGCTTTTTTATTTTATGTGACAACTTGTGTCTCTACCACATGGATTCTGACTATAAAGATATATTGACCACCCTACCGGTAAAGACGTGCCGCCAAGCGATTTAGCGTTCCGGTACGATGCCGTGTAGAAACCGAAGGGGTGTGGGTTTAATATAACTGCCATGCCCCTAACAGGTTAGCCCGCTACCATCTTAGACTGCATCATCACTTACCATCAGGTGTGATCGCAGTCAAGGGCTAGCTTGTAGTTGATTAAAAAAAAATTGAATTTTATTAACAAGCAAACTAACTATTCCGAAAGGATTTCACGAGAAATAGACCTCCATTCCTCGATAGGAATAGGATGGACGATAGGTAATCTAACCTTTTTTTTTGTTTACGGGGGGGAAATCTTCCATAGATCCACATATGATCGAGTTATGTGGGATTTTTACCCACTAAAACCCCCTCGGTGACCGTCCACAGCTCATAATGAGGGGCCCCGGGAACTCTTAAAAAACTTACGCCGGTGCCCCTCTCTTGAGCGACGCCCATTATGGGCTCATTGCTCATATTCTAGGTAATCTTACCTAGAATTTGTATAGATAGGTCAAAGAATTATTAGCATTTGCTAAAAGTTTTTAACGAACCGCTTTTTAAAACTAATATTTTTAAACCGGGTAGCTGATCTAGAGCATGTGATGGAGAAATTCTTATCTGGTGAAATTTAAATTATTATAATAGACTTTTGCAATTGTAAAATTGATTTCGGAATGTTTGTGTAAATTACCTATGTCGTAATAGTAGATTGTTAACCGAGGGTCGAAAGAATCATTTCCCGAGGTATTTAGACGCCCGAGCGTAGCGAGGGCGGCTATAGTCCGAGTAGGAATTGATTCTTTTGCCCGAGTTAAACACTCTACTTTTCATTTTGAATATGAGGAAAATAAAACTAGTTGTTTATCTAAACTATTTATTGATAATATATAATAATATTAGTAGTATGTACCTATTTAAAATTAATTGTGAAATTAGGACAATTCGTGAAATTGAAAGTAACATTTTTGTTTGGAATGTTTATACTGTTTGATATATTATGACAAATTTGGCTGTTCTGGATATCTGTAAAAGTAGGAGACTCTGGTATTTCATCAGACGATGGATTACATGGCGGATACTCCCTGGAAGTTGTCGGCTGAGGCGAATTGGGGCGTATTTTTATAGTTTCAGCTAATTTGGTTGAAATTTTAATTTTATTTTGGACTGAATCCTCAATGTAGCCTTCGGCGACTGTGCTGGATTTCCAGCCTCCATGTCGTTTTAACGTTGTCATGTTTGCCCCTGAATTGGCTAAAAATGTTGCTGACGTTCGTCTATAACAATGTCCGGTATACTGCTCACAGTTTGGTAAATTCAAATATGTTGCTATCTGCTTCGGCATACCTGAGATTTTATTTTTACCGATCACTTGTTTATAGCATTTTCCCTTCTGATAGTTGAGAAAAAAACGGTCCGTTTTTACATCACTAGGTCTCATTTTTTGATATTTCTTTACTATTTGTGTAAACTCTTCTTGTACTACAAACGAGCGCTCAATATTTGTTTTTGTTTTAGTCAGTTTTACTAGTAATAATTGGCCTTGACTTTCAATGTCCTTAATTGTCAAATTTGTGAGTTCACTGCTTCTGCAAGCGCCGCTTATACCGAGTATCAATACCACCTGTGAAAATCATGTAATTTTTTAGTATTTATGTAATAAATACGTTCATTTTTAGAATAAATCCATGAATACTTAGGTAAACTTACCTTCACTGCCAAATATATCTCGTCAGGAGCATCATTTAAAAAAGTTTCCACTTCATGAGAGGTGAAAACCTTAGATTTCTTACTCTTGAACCCCTGAGACTGTCTTTTCAAAAATGATGTTAAATTATGAAATTCTTTCAAATTTACATTATGTTTTACACTAAGTGTACTTTTGAGCATTGAATATCGGCTCCATAGCGTAGAAGGCTGTAGTTTACTACACAGTCTATTAAAATATGTAAGAAATACACTTTCGGAAAACGATCTTATATTCTTCTCTGCTCGCCACTTCATAAAATTATTGTATGTGTTTATATATCTTTCTTTTGACATTTCTGGCAAAATATTTTCAATAACACTATTTGCTTCGTCTCTAATCGAATCTGGTGTCAACATTTCAGAATCGCTTGAACTCATTTTTAATATTCAAATCTAAGATTAGGTACCTATTAGCTATTTATTTGAATTCCGTCACAAATACTTAACAGAAATTAGTATCCCGCCAATTTAAATGTCGACTTTTTAAATTTTAAATATGGAACTCACCGCGTAATTATTGTTGCTGTTTATTCCGTTCAAAGAAATTTGCGCTAAGTTCACACTGGCCGTTTAGAAAGTCACATGGCCGCAGCATTTTTTTTAGTAGTTTTTTTTACATAAAAACTCTTTACAGCTGACAGCAGTTCTATTTTGAAAGTTCATTCCGGCCCATAAGTGGGAAGTAATTTGTATGAGTTTTTCCCTCCCTATGGAGGGAAGCAGCATTTTCCACCCAATAATCAGATCAAAACAATACTACTTTCCGAATATGAAAAATGAAAAATATTTTTACACAGAAATTTATAATCACAAAGCAGTAAAACGTAGCTGGACCGTATTTTTGCAATAAACATGTCTCTGCATTAAATTTCTCATTCCATGTTTTACCTTGATCACTTGATTCAGCGAATAAAGCAAGATTTAGACTGAATTTATTCGTGCTCCAGGACATAAACAATGTACCTAGCCGGCATCTGCCCACGCAATGGCGTTAGGTAATTGTGTATCGTCCGTATATATACTAACTGTAATATTATATCCGTATCCCTATGAAATAAAAGACAAGAGAATATCATAATAATATTTGAATGAAAAATATAAGGATTTAGAATTATGTACACATTATTATGTTTTATCTAAGCAATATATCACTTGTTTTACTGGCGAAGGAAAACATCTTGAGGAAAGCTGCGTCCCTGAGAATAGGGATGATGACAACTCAATCAAATCAGATACTCTTTAACAAACTTAAAAACGCGCTTCTAGTATGGAAGTTGTATGAAATTCACAATAGTGACGTCATTTTCGATTTTTTTTCGTGACGTCACCCGGGGTCACAGCTGAAAATCAACGCCTTGCTTTGTATGCATGTGCATATAACGCAGGGTAAACGCTACACCCTTTCTGGGTGGTGTCACAGACGAAAGTGTTACATTTGTATCTAGTATTGTCTGTGACACCACTGGTGAATAAACTATTTTTCTTTCTTTCTTTCTTTCATCAAATTTCATCACACTTTTTTTCTTTAATCTATATTTTAAATTGGTTATCAAACTTAAAAGTAATCGAGGATGTGAATTTTAGGTCTTTTGGACGACCCTCTATTTAATAATCAGTTAGAAATAATTTATTTTGATATAGGCATCATCCCTATTCTGCATTTAATGTACTCATAGCTGTGTGTATCTGCACTTGGTAAGTCCAAACCAAACAATCGTTACTAAAATATCTCCCGCGCAGATGGCTAATCTCGCGAGATCCTAGGACGCCGTGGCCGAAATTAGGTCGGTTATTGTATTATTTTCTGAAGCATTGCCAACCAAAATGGGAAATTCTAAAACTCTTACCGAAATCGGGAAGTCTCTTTTTTGATAGGAATTGGGAATAAAAATCAGAAGGACTTTAAACGGAAATTTCGCTCAGTGTAAGCTGTAAATGCATGGTTTTTAGTAACATAGTTGCTAATATTGCTATGCCGAATATGGTAAGATTTAGAGGGAATTTAACCGTGTTCTAGGACATAAACAATACAGGTACCCGAGACCCGCCCACGAAGTGGATGGCGTTAGGTAATTGTTTATCGTAACCTAATATAACTCATTGTCGATACAACAATTCAATGAATTGCAATACTTTAGTGTTAACTCAATTAAATTTTTTCATAGCTTAGATCGCTAGATGTGAAATGAATCTTTTCTTTAAATTCCACTACAAGTTAGCCATTGACTGCGATCTCACCTGATGGTAAGTGATGGTGCAGGCTAAGATGGTAGCGGACTAACCTGTTAGGGATTTGTTAGTTATATTAAACCCATACCCCTGGTCGGTTTCTACACGGTATCGTTCCGGAACGCTAAATCGGTTGGCCAAGCGATCTATCTGATGAGTTTTACACACATCCATAGCTTAGCAACGTAGCACATATCTAGTGGAAAGGTACCTTAAGCGGCGGTATGCAGATGAGCGTTTTACGCCTATATTAACATTTTATTAGTCAGTAATGATGCGGTATATCAGGGAACAGCTTACTGTTTTGATTTACAACCGGTAGTTTCAAGATACCCCATAAGCTGTCGTAACTTATCTTTTTCATCTATCACCGTTTTTGTTTCACAACAATTCTCGTAAATGCCTCCGATTTTCACTCCCATGCTCTACATAACTCTTACCCATAATAATTACACATGTACCTATCACGATGCGCATGATTATTATACAATGGATACGCACTGATTAGTGATTACTGAAACAACATGTTATATAACAAGTTGATTACGAGTCAACAATAAAGTAATTCGCAAAAACCCTTCAGGTCCGCAAAAAATCAGGTCGTGGTACGAAACGTGGGATACAAGATAATGTAGATGTATGGCGAATCATGCAATGATCTCTGCAATTGTGCTTGACAGACTGAGATTGTGTACGGTATGTACTGTCTACCTACTTAAATCTCGTTACAATAGAATTAGAATGTTATTATTGCTTATTTTAATAGAAAGGTATAAATAATAGGTATGTAAGTAAATGTGCCTACTAAGGTGGACAATTGGACTTCCTTCCCATAAAGGAAAGACACCAGGATTTTACTTCACTGGAAGTGGAGGAGATGTTAGGTATTGCGTATCTAATAATACTAAACTAAGTATATCATTATTATAAATGCGAAAGTTTGGATGGATGGATGAATGGATGGATGTATGTATGGATGGATGAATGTATGGATGTCTGTTACTCAATCACGCTAGAAAGGCTGAATGGATGTGGATTAAATTGGGCACAGAGATACATATATTAAGTATAGTCTAGAATAACACGTATGCTACTTTTTATCCCGGAAAATTAAAGAGTTCCCACGGGAAAACCTCAATCCACGGAGGTGAAGTCGCGGGCATCAGCTATTTGGGCTATAAATCGCCAATTTCTAATATCCACAATTAGAATCCTAGTTTCAAATCCGTATCCATAGCACAAACTGCAATTTCATATATTATGTAGTTAAAGGGAAAGGAAATTATTAGTCATATTTAAGTTTCCATAATTTTCATTGGATTCAAGAAGTGCTGCATCAAAAATCGCAATGAACTAAGACTAACCTCTCTATTTAATAATGTCTGGAATTATAAACCCGACTCTGCCGACTCGTTGGCAAATCAATTGCACCACCCCGGCGAAGTTATGTCATAGTGAGGTGCATCTGGATTGTATGTAGGTAATTATCGATAACATCAAAGCCTATTGTCGATAGTATCTGTAACTACTGATCTTGTCTGTGTTATATCATATTCATTTCATTTTATGATTTCAGAATCTATTGACCTAATAAATATGGAGTAACTTTTTAATAGAAAAGCTGGACGGTTCAAATCGAGAGATTTAGGTTTTAAAACAAGTACCTACTGATTAAATTTTTTTATTTGGAATTAAAAAGATTTTTTATTGAAATAATCTTTTCCGAACAACTTCAGTACTTAATCTTTGGACTGGAAATCAAATTGATGTTTTAAAAATCGCTCTTATCTCAAAATCCTTAAGTACGAGTACTCTTACTCGTACTACCTATAACGTAATTGAAAAGTTAAACTATAAAATTAAAAAGTGTTTGTGTGTTTTTTCACACACGGCAGAAGTGAAACTTCACACATGACGGAAGTGAAACTTCAGAAAAGTAGCCGACGAGATAACGAGATAAACATAACTTGTAATCTATCTCATTCTCTCGCAGACTAAATCCTGTACATGTTTGTCTCTATTTGGTGTCGCTTTTTCGGTTCACTTTTTCTTTTCGTTGAATTTTCAAATCACAACGATTCTAAAGAAGTTTCACTTCAATAAAGAAGTCTCAATCCTTTACTGAATGTGAATTGCATTGTTAATGCATTCAAAGAGGCTTCTTATTCTAATGCATATGCAGCTGGTTGAAGATAATATTACCCATTATAATCAAAATAAGGAAGTTATCCGAACCGAACCGTTATATTTGTTGTTTTCATTTGAATAATTCACGAGTGACTAAAGTATGGTGAAATTAAGTCTAATTAGAGGGAACTTTGCCCTAAAGAGGAACATTAATAGGCAATTACTTACCAGGCCTTTGCCCTCCTACGGCTTCTTGGATCGGGCATTTGGCTATTGGGAAATCGTACACTATTGATAGATGTACGTAGGTTTAGTTTCTGTTAGCAAACATTTTTATATGCTGATTTAATAGTTTTGTTAAACTGTTCCGATGTGTTTATGGGCCAATGGATTCATTAAATAATTAAAACGGTAAGAGTTCATTAATCAAAAGTAAAATGCTCGTATATTAGCGCTGCTTTTTCACTTCCAAGTGAAGAAATAATATTTAATAGTACGAAGCATTAAACATTCTTTCTTCCCTCTGTCTCTGAGTCGTATTCCTCATTGCTGGGTATCGTGATCCCTTTCCATTAATCTCATTATACCTATCTCTCATGCTGCGGCACGAGCTGAGGAGGTGGCCCATTGACCACACGTAGTTTATGTTTAATTTGTATTAGTATAGGTTTAGTTTAAACTAAGTATAAAATTTTAGTGGTGGTCACTAAACTTTTATTTATTTATTTAATCATAATGGCAGGGGTTTTCTTGGGATAATAATGCAGTGGGTTCCCAGGTCTTTCCGCATTAGACTAAAAGACTCGACTTTATAACATAAAATAAATATAAATACTAAAAATAAAAATAAAATACCCTTATTTTCGTAATATTACAACTAGGGTTTCTAGCCGAGACTTCTCGAAGCGAGAATTCCCGAGAGATCAGACTTATTTAAGAAATTTTTAAAAAGCATACTTTTTCATGAAAATAGAGATCATTAAGGTAAAATTAACAAAAATAAAAAAAACAGATAAACATTCTTAACGTTTTATCACGTTAAGAATGTTTAGCATACTCTTTCATGAAAATAGAGATCATTAAGGTAAAAAAAACAAAAATAAATAAACCGTTAAATATTCTTAACGTTTTATCACGTTAAGAATGTTTAGCATACTCTTTCATGAAAATAGAGATCATTAAGGTAAAATAAACAAAAATAAATAAACAGTTAAACATTCTTAACGTTTTATTAGCAGTTTATTTAGCGTTACTTTCGTAAATCTTGCTACAAATTGTACAGTAGTATTTCCATGGACCGTTAATTATTGTGCCGAAACTCGGCACACGTTCTGACTACACAGCCTTGATGTTGCATAGCATATAAACTGCGAGGACATTTTATGATCTGCCGATATTGAATTGATATTGTGGGAAGTACCTATAAAGACGTCAATAAACTTCGGTTTTCAAAACCTCAATGTTGATGCTGCAGGGTCAATGGCCACATAAATCGTGAGGACAGAAGATTTATTGATTATTTATTGATGGTTAGGGTTAAAACAAAACTTTATAACTTGTAAGTATTAATTTACTGGATGACGCCCGCGACTTGGTCCGCGTGGATTTAAGTTCAAGCACCCCGGAAGATCTCTTTTATTTTCCGGGATAAAAAGTAGCCTATATCACTCTCAGCACCTGCAGCATCAATGCTGAGTCGGGACCTTTTCATCTTGTGCCATGTGGGTGGAAAAGCCATATCTTAATTTTAAAGTTTGATTGTATGTATGAGGCACAAGATGAATAAATGATTTTTCTTTCTTTCTTTCTTTCTTTCTCCTGGTCCTCTACTCATGTAAAGTAGATATTACGCCGATCCGTTGTTCTATTGCGGTATAGGTGAACGAAAAACCAACAAACAAATAAACACACTTTCGCATTTAAATAAAATAAGTTATTATCCTTTATTATTTATTATTATTTTTGGTTTATTTATCCTTTCACCAAAGGTTGTCTGTAAGAGATTGCTCTAGCAATAAGACCGCCTTTGCACATTTCTATGTAGTCTTAGTTATTAAATGTATATTTTGTGTGTGCAATAAAGATATCTAAATAAAATAAAATAAATAAATAAATAAGTATGATGTACATTGTACGTTAAAATAAAACGCGTAACGAAGGATCTCAATATTATTGATTGTTCATAGCAAATACTAACTTACGATTATTATACAAGCTATTAGCATATCACTATTCACTTGACGTTTAAACAATATGTTTGCTCACTATATTAGCACTGCTAAAGCAAAATGTAAACCAATATGCTAAAGAAGTTGTAATATTATTATTAATGCAAAAGTGTGTCAATCTGCTTTGTTTTCACTGCCGATCTGTTAACCTGACTTCGAGTTTTGGAATATCCCTGGGGATAAAAAAGACTTCATTTTATCCCCGAAAACCGAAGAATTCCATGAGGAAGTACACAATGGCCTTATATTTGCACGCAGACACCAGTTGGAATCTATCCTCAGTTATTCTAGTCAATAGTGGATGTCTAAAATCGTGTGGTTTTTTAATGATTTTTTGTTGCAAAGCTCAATACAAAGTGAGCGGTTCATGATACATAATATAAGGAAAATGGTATAAATTTAATTGGGGTAACCATTGATGTAGAATTTTTTTAGTAAATGGGGGTAGCTAACGAATATCTTGTAAGAATATATATTTTTTGCCACTATACTAAGTACTAAAACAATATTATGTTATCATTATTAATATTTTAGTAAATAACGGCACAAACGGCAAACGGTGATTGATATGGTGGTTTACACGTCGTGTCGGCGTTTCATTCGGATGGTTCCATTTTCGGGCAAGCACTTCACAATGAATATTTTAGTGGTGAAATATGCGTTGCTTATGGGGCATGTTGTATCAACAGCTATTGTTTCATATTTGTCACCTGAAATGATGTCGAGTTGAAGGTCGAATGCAAACAATTGAAGATTTTCGTCATTACAATGGCGTTGTTTAAGTAAGATGTCTGGTTTTCACATGATGTCGCTTCGCTTGAGTCACTCGATTACAAACTTGAAACATTTTGACCTTGGAAATTAAAAAAAAATAAACAATTGTTAAAATTCGATTTAAATATTTCATGTAGCTCCATACACGAGATTATCCTTATGATCCGTCGTTCGATCTTATGGCCGTTTCACACAAGTCCAGTATAGCCGAAAGGTGTGGTAAACATCTGCTTCTATTTGAACTGTACTGCTGGGCGATTATGTAAAACCTGCATCAATCATTGTCATTCTGAATGGTTTTGATTGGCTGAATTTATGGTGTTGTGGCTGCGTCAATGGATTTTAGCCACTTTTAAGGTTTAATTGCTAAAGCAGAACCATTTTTTAACTAGAAACATTTGCACCAGTTACGTCTCCTCCACTCACCCCTCCTATTAAACAGCAAATTATTTTTCAAATCTAATGATGCTACTAATTTATGGACAAAACAAAAATGCTACTACATAATTCTAAAAAATATAATTGTTCAATGACAAAAGCAAAGCCTTTTAGTGGTAAGACAAATTGCACAGTACATTCTGACCTCATAGCCACATCTCTAGGATTGTTTCCTACTTAGCAATACAATTGCTGTAGCAACAATAAACAATATAGCTACGTTCCCACGTGTTTTAATTGTATGAAAATCCTTGGTTTTTACGCGCTGAGGCTGTTGATACCGATCTTAAGGTTGCGTAGGATTTGGGAATAACTTTTGTCATCGGTTGTTTTATATTTGAAATGTTTTGCGCACATTCAGTTATTACCAAATTCAAACGGTAAAAACTAGGGTTTGGTAATAGAGTTAGATGTTATTAGCTCATGCTGTGAAACGAAACCGCAAGTTTTTTGTTCTATTTCTATAACACTGGCTGGCAGCATAATCATATTTATATAATATTAAAAAATCCATGTTTGTTACAATTTGGACTGTTTTTGATACAGGTTTTTTTTGCACATAATAACGCGCGGAGATATTACGCAGTGCGACCTAGCCCTTATTTTTTTTTACTTTCCAGCTCCAGCGGCCAGCAATGGCCTGCCCACTACCACTTAATGTTTGGTTAGGTTTGGAAAGATATCACTATCAGTGCCATTTGTCTTCCTGCCGCATCTTTTAAGGGTTTTACATCTAAGGGTATGTTTCACAATCGCCAAGTAAATCTTATCTGATGATATTATCTGTTTTGGCAATTGTTGTACAGGAATCCTGTCAAAATTTCAAATTTATTTGACATATTAAGGTTTATTGGCGAATGTTAAACAGGCCCTTAATTATTTATTTTAAGTCTTTATTCATCATTAACTCTTATGTCCCTCCTTTGGGGCAGAGGGCAGACACTACTCTTTTCCAAGCCGATCCGTCGATCGCCTTATGCTTTATCCTCCCCACGTAAGGCCGATCTTTTAAGAGAAGAAGAGAAGAGAGAGTTAATTTATGTCATTTTAATTTACCTATATACCTAGTATGGTGTAAGAACGTAAGGACCAATTTATGCGGGTAACCACCAAACGGGTAACGGGTAACGGACCAAAACCGTATGCAATAGCTCGTCAAAAATATAAGCAGTGCACAACAAACAAATACCCGTACAAGTATAATGCACGTGAGTGCTCTATTATTCAAACCGCTTGAACGTAACATTATGCACTCGAGAGGGTACACGAAAACGCTTCCTTGCCCGACAAGTAAAACCCACCTTGTGATAGATTACAGTTTTATGAAGCGCTAGGGTTCGCAAAACTTTCGCGTGCCTATTTGATTATTTAAGAGGATGCCCGCGATTTCGTCCATGTGGAACCCTTCAATTTTCCGGGATAAAACGTAGCCTATGCTTTTTCCCCTTTGAAACCTACTAATCCATAGTACGCGCGCGAGTTAAATGCAGAGTAAATGTATGTGTCACCATACGTTTACTCAGCATTCAACTCGCCCGCGAACTGTACTTATATCTGTACCGAATTTTGACGAAATCCGTTGAACAGATGGGCCGTATAAAAGCGTAAATTGAAGTGAAACTTCTTTAGAATCGTGATTTGAAAATTCGATGAAACGAAAAAGCGACACCAAACGGAAACAAACATATTCTTAATAGGATAAGCATGCGAGAGAATGAGATAGAATACAAGTTATAATTATCTCATTCTCTCGTAGCTACTTTTCATGATATTTCACTTTTGCTGTGTGTGAATTGCACACACACACTTAATATTGGAAATATTCAGTGTCCCACTTGAGTTATCCTAGCCCTGTTTCATTAGAGTAGGTACATGTAGAGTTAGACCATAGATACGGGAATTATAATAGATGGGCGTAATTAATAGTAATGTATCCAGGAGCGAGGAAATGATTTGCGTTTATTAGCAGATCCGATACGGTGTAATGAAATTTGTGCTACCATTAGTCGGGACTCGGGATCTTTGTGAGGAATTAATATGGAACCTTCTTAATGATAAAATCTTATTTATTTGATGACCTCCCGGGTGGTTTGCTGAAAGCTCTGATTTTAGATGTTTTAGGCTTCGATTCCCAATGGAGTAAATTTGGAAATTTTGGCTCTAGTTTGGTGGAAAGCTTCTACCTTGGCTATTTCCACTTTATCGGCAAAGTTTAGTGTTCCGGTATGATATTACATAGAAACTGATTAGAGGAACTGATTTAATTAAAAAACTGTAAATTACTTATCATCAGATGAGATCGCAGTCAAAAGGCTAATTTGTCAACAGATTAAAAAAAAACGGCAACTATTTTGTCCATAGCAATCAAGGTTAACTGGAAGTAATGCCTGAAGATATTATACTAACCTTTGTAAGTTTACCTTACTACTTGAACTTTTTTCTTTACCTACTCTTATAATATGCGAGCGAATGCCACCGACCTATACAAGAGGTTATGATTCAAAACGATTTTAAAGCTTTTTGTCCTTATATTATTATTATTAAATTCTTTATTGCATAAAAAATAAACATATACAAAGAACATTATACAAAAATATAAACAAAAGGCGACCTTATTACTGAAGTGATCTCTGCCAGGCAACCATGTAGGTTGCCTAGCAGAAGAAGGATCGTACTTGCTGTGAGACGGGAAATTGCTTAGAATAAAAATACATAATTGCATAAACGTACATTCTAATAGGTACAATATAAACAGATAAAAATTATATATATAATATAAATAAATATATATTTCAACATAATTAGGTATATACATAAATATTAAATTATATCTAATTTAAAATACCTAAACACAAATAATAATAAGAATAAGTTTACAGCGATGGATAATGCTTTCTGACACGACTTTTAAAGGCCCCTAGAGATTTTGATCGTCTGATATCAGCTGGGAGTGCGTTCCACAATAAGACTGCTTTTAGGGTGAACGAGTCTGCGTATCAATCTATATTAAAGACCGATTATAAGCATAGATTTTCCGATACTTGAGAACGTGTTCTTAGCTGATGTTTATTAAAACGGGCCTAGGATTTGTAGGATTTGTGTAGGTTTATTGTTGTTTGATCTGGTGGCAGGCATGGCCAAACGAAGCATGGGCTTTATGTATTGGAGGCCATATTACGTATAATCTTCTTGTTTATACGACTTGTGGTGGACATAAATAGGCATAATAATGCACAATAAATAGAGGTATTAAGAATTATTTATCCTTCACGGTCAGATAATCTTTCATAGAATATTTATGTACTTAGTGCATAGTGTCTAAGTATAGTGAAGGAAACGTGATCGGAACTGATTGAAGTCTCTGTAGGTATTGTGTATCAAATTACAAAAACAACAGACTAATGTAAGCATAATCCCAGAAGTGGGCAAATAATTAAATTGCTTTTATATAAAATATGTTTTCGTACTCTCTTTAAAACGTGTACGAGCGAATGTCACAACGTGTAGCGGTTTCACGAGAGATTTAATGTAAACAGTTAATTATAAAAACTTGGCCAAAGCATCACAACAACAATAAATTAATCATTTGATCAGGCTGCAGTTGCTACTGCTAAACACAAAAGTATTCAATAATCGCTGAGTCTGCCGGCAGGAGACTAACTTTCAATCGTCAAAATATTCGTATTTATGCAAATTATTCCAATATGGCGTATCCCCGCCAAAGAACTAATCGAGTGAAATACATAGAATGAGTATCAGTCTAATCAAACCTTCATCAATAAACAAATACACAATCTTTTATATTTTCTAAAAATTCAATTCAATTTTAAACACAAAGCTGGCACTAAGTATACCTAACGTTATTTCTTACTTCGTCGTCAAAATATATTTCCCAAAATCTGTTTAGACTCAACAAGGTTTTTATTTTAGGGTTTAAGTTAAAGTAAATAAGGTAAGACATAAAACAATAACTATAGCTAACGAAGTAAGCATGCAACAAACTCAAAAATATAGTGGTAGGCTACAAAAATCTTAGCTCAGCGTTTAGTATTAAAATTGCCATTTTCTAGTTTTTAACATATGCTATCAAATTCGATCTTGAGGATAGCGCTCGAAATAAAAATAGGGACGATGACAACTCAATTAAATCAGCAACTTTTTATCAAACTTACAAACGCGCTTCTACATAGTATGGCAGTTTGTATGAAATTCATAGTTGTGACGTCATCAAATTTTTTCATCAACGCACTTTTTTAATATCTAATTCTATAGTTTTAAATGGTTATTAAACTTAAAACTAACCGAGGATGTCAATTTTAGGTCTTGAAATAGGCATCATCCTTTTATTCTTCATTTGGTCATCGATTAGCTCATTAATTTTGTAGTCTTTCAACTTGCAAAAACGAAACGGGTAACACTCGGGTATGCGATGTTTAAATGAGTGATAGGCGATAAGTTATTATGGAAATTGATAAATTCTCACTCCACGTTGAAGAAATTACACAGCAATTGTTCGCAATTCAAGCGTGAGTTGAAATACGTTGCCCCGTCCACTTGCAGTCGTCTGGGCGAACTACTCGCCATGTTCGAGTTGCAACTGACGTCCACTCAAGCTCGGTGTGTTTAAGTCAAGAGCGATGAGCAATTAATATTAAATATCATACATGGATTGGTCGACGTCGAGCTACCATACAGCCAATGCTTAAAGCAATACTACTCATCAAAATTACCTGACTGGTCGCTGACTATGGGCCTGATTGGTAAGAAGGCAAAGGGTCACTCAGCGGGCGATGGAGAGGGCTATACTAGGAGTGTCCCTACGACGTGATTAAATCAGAAATGAAGAGATCCTTAGGAGAACCAGATTCACCGATAAAATCTAAAATAAGGATTATATCTAATTGGGAGAAACACTAACTTTTTATCACGACAGATGGCGCACAATCGACTGTACCTTGTTTTGACACATCAGTTGTCAAATCGTATGTAATTTTGCATTTATTTATATTTAGCATTCGAATTTTCCTTAATTTTAGATAAAATGCCTCAATGTAGTGCTTTAAATTGTAGAAACAGAGGAGTACATTTGTTTCCCAAGGAAAGTAGGCGCAGAAAACAATGGGAATCGGCGTTACGTATTAAAAACTTCAAGGCGAGTACTACTGCACGATTATGTGCTGCGCATTTCACGGAGGAAGATTATTATGGGAAAAGCAAATATACAGGTGAGCTATCACAGTGATTACTATGATTCTAAGTCTTTATATCTATTACGAGTTGAGTTCTCAGTTCCAAAATAATATTGATTTGTTTAACATTCTAGGTAGTGAACCTCAAGCCAAATTTCTCAAAAAGACAGCTGTACCATCAATTTTCTACTTCACTACGATAAAACCAGAAAATTCAGCAGCCCTTGAACGACAGCATCGTCTTGACAGAATAAGTATAAAGAAACTTTTTCAAGAATCAGAAGATTTGCAATCAACTAGCAGAGTCACTATAGAAACTGAAAGAGACCTTCCAATGATAATAGGTTGTGAAGAAGAAGTGAACACGGAAAATAACACTCTGTCAGCAGACAGTTCACATACTACACATGAATTCGTTTCCAAAAGTACTCAAGTTGATCATGAACATGTGTATGGGACAATTTATAGATGCAAAAATAATGATAGCTTCATAAAGTTTTACACAGGTTTTGAATCATATAAGAAATTTCATTTTGTTTATTCAACTCTCAGTCCAATGGTTCATAAAATGAGGTATTATGGCAGCAATGTCATAAATCTGAGCATGGAAAATCAGTTCTTTTTGACTTTGATGAAATTGAGGCAAAATAAATGTAATTTTGAACTTAGCATGTTCTTTAATGTTAGTCAAAGCACAGTATCCAATATTTTTATTACATGGGTAAACTTTATTTATCAATTGTGGATAAAAATAGAAATTTGGCCCAGAAAGGGATTAGTTCAATATTATATGCCTAGAATTTTTAAAAAATACGATTTTGATCTCAGAGTGATATTAGATGGAACAGAAATAAAAGTTCAAAAACCTAAGAATCCTAAATCTCAACAAGCATCTTGGAGTAGCTACAAACATGCAAACACACTAAAAATATTAGTTGGTGCAACACCTGGTGGGCTACTATCATACTGTTCGCAAGCATATGCAGGTTCAATAAGTGACCGGCAGGCAGTAGAACGAAGTGATCTTTTGAACAAATGCAAAAGTGGGGATACTATACTGGCTGACAGAGGTTTTACAATACAGGACATGTGTGCAGATAAAAATATCTCTGTTAAGATCCCAAGTTTTTTAAAAGGAAAATCACAATTGCCTGGTCTCACTGTGATAAAAGATAGGGAGCTAGCAAATAAAAGAGTACATATTGAGCGAATTATAGGGTTAACCAAAACATACAAAATTTTAAAAAGTGAACTAGACCATAGCTATGTTCCAATAGCAAGTAAGATCTTTTTTATATGTTTTATGTGCTGTAATTTTAGAGAAGGTATTATGAAGAATATTAAATAAAACACTTTATAAAAAATTCAGTTCTTATTTATTATTTGTAAATAGTCTTTATAAAAGTATTTATTTATAATGGCAGGTTCTAAACTATGTACATAAAAGTTAATTAAACTAGTTAACATTTCATTGATATATGATTCATCTCTGGTAATAAAAACAACCTGCATGTCTTCGAAAGTATAAACAATAAAATTGCAATATTGCCTGCCTGAACAATATAACTGTCCTTGAATTTGAGCATAGTAAGGATGTTGCTTTTTTAAATGAAACTGTCCATTATATTTCTCCAAATAAGGCACATTCACAATAGTGATTTTATCGTTCCTAGCCACATATGGACACTTAACTTCAATGACAGTGTCTTCTCCCAATAAACCATCTGGAGAAGCAGCAAGAAAAGGATATTCCGCCGAAATAAATAAACCACATTTTTTTACAGTCAGTCCATACTCTCTCTCATATTTAGCTATTGCAATGCTTTCGTGGATTTTGCCATGAATAACTGCTCGAGTATGTACAGCCTTAGGTGTTAAAATTTTTTCTATTAAATTTTTCGTATAAGCTTTACAATGACACACTAAATAAAACATGCTTGCAGTGATCCTGCAAGACCTCATCTCGTGCCACTCAGCAGAGTTATTTTGGGCTCTGGTATTATGTTCCACAGCCTTAATTTGTTCACTTGTTATACTTTTTAAAAGGAGCTTTTCAAGTAATATATCTTGTGGATTCTTTGCTGAATATGAGTAGTGATCCCATTCAATCCCATATGGATTGGCAGGTTCACATGTCTGCAATAGAGGCATTGAGCTTTCTCCATATCCGACAGCCAAATTCCGCACATAATCAGGATAATTTTCCATTATATCACTTTCATTAAGTGGATTAAAATTACAAGATTTTAACCTTTTGTTTGGCAAATTTTGGGCAGCTATAGGTGAGTTATAAAACACTTTACTTGGTCTATTAAAGGTCATTAGCTTTTGAGTACATGATTGAAGCAACTTAATTGATTTCTTATGCACCATTTCGAGTATACCAAACAACAATACTGAGACATGTTTGCAACTAGCTTGAGTACCACTACCTGCAGCACAATCACAATGGCATTCTTCTATTGCTCCATCTTGGCTTAACTTTACATCCACCACATATACAACTTTCTTCATACTAGCTTTGCACTGCCCTCGCAAATAGGTGTAAATGCCATCTTTGGAAAAACGGGCAGTCACAAGATGGCGAGATTCGTAAAGAAGCTGTCCTTTCGGCCGTGTACCATATCTGTAAAACAATAACCAAGATGAAAATAGGTAGGTGTGTGTCATATTATAAACTAATTTATGAAATTAAGTGTCCTAAAGATTTGATACAAAATACTTAAATATGGGTAGGTACTTACTTTTCAAAATATTCCTGTATTGAATGTCTGCTAATCATTGGCAGAGGAGTATCTGCATTTATGTCTCTGAATGTATCAGAAGGGGGACTTAAGTATTCACTGTCCTCTAGGATATCGCAGTCGGTACCAAAGTTTTGGTTTCGATCATACGATTGTAATCTATAAGTAAAATTGGGAAATTAGCTATAGTAACAAAAAAACAGGTTTACAAACAATCATAACCTCAAATATTTTAAGTGAGTACCTTTCAATTAAATCGGCTTTTTTGCCGGTAATTGTTGCGTTTCTTTTACGGAGCTCAGCTTTAAGCTGAGGCACAGTCATAAATGAATACATTTTGAATTGAATTACGTTTTTTATTTTCAAAAATAATAACTACACAATTGTCTCAAAACGTAAACAAGGTACAGTCGACTACAGCGCCATCTGCATACAGCTTTGAGTGTGGCTCCCCATTCTAAAACACGAAAGTCAACAATAATTTGTTTTTTTTTTTAAATCCCCGACAGAATGTAGACGGTATACCTATATTATGTTTGCCCTAAAAGGTTGTGTATTTGTTTATTTGGTTTTTTATATCTTTATAAATAAGAGGCATAATGAAGATTAGAGTTCGCTCTACCGTTCTAATGCTTCGTATAGAATAAGTACATTGTGACGTCACGCAACCAAACGGCAAACGTCATTGTAATGTTTTTCTGAGGTAAGAGGGAGTCTGAAAATATGTCACATATTTTCTTGATTAGGTAACAGCAGTCTTTACTTTTAGTGGCTTGGGAACACAAAACTATTTAAAAAGAAAAAAAAGGTAAGAACTAGACGTGAACTAGAAAATTGAGTCAATCCATAAATTGACGATTTCGTTCAGTTGGCTTAACCGCTCGTAACTTAAAATATTCTTATATTATTAAATATATCCAAAGGTTCACTTACAGCCCTTTAGCTAACAGCTCGTTATGTTACCGTCTCAACTGACGTCAAATGGGCTGAATTACCCTCGGGCAAGGACATCTAAGTGACGAGAGATTGGCGGTGAATCAACAATTATTCTACGACTTCATGTTTCTTGCTTATGTAACTGGCTTTAGAGCTACGTTTCTAGTTAACATTAACTATATTGTGTAAACCTAACGTTTAGAAAGGTATTACTTTGTGTCATGTCCTCTGGCTGATGAGTATGTCAGATGATCCTTATTATCTTCTGATGAGTAACATCTGCACTTTACAAAATTTGTGGTAAAAGACTCAAAGTATTCATTTCAGACGCAGAAACGCATCTACTTTTATTTATGTACATGAACAAAGTTATTATAAATCTTAAGTGTACAGTATTATTATAATAATTGTAAACATATGAAACGGTACTGACTGACTGACTGATAGACAGCGCACGGCCTAAACCAGTAGAGTTTGAAACTTAAATTAGCATTATTAGAGACATTTCAATGGTACCTTTTATAACCTAAATCCACGCCTTCGAAATAGCGAAAACACTTTAAAATCCTAGCCTAGTTATAAAATCCAGACGGAAATGTTCCTCCGTTTAGGAAGGTACCAGTTCATGCAATCGTATTGTTCACGTGAATAAGTAGATCACGGTTGAATGTCAGCAAAATGCAAACGAAGAGAAGTCTTTGCTACAAATAAATTGCTGACTGTAGCTACATTTGAATTCTTGAATACATTTTCACAAAACAACGTTTGTTCTTCGTCCAGGCTTTGCGGTATCTCAATACGTCCATTAGCCGCCCTCAGGGCTCGCAACTGGCCATGTTAGCGTCTCAACTTGACGTCGAATGGCTGAGGTGACCTCGGGCAAGGTCTGTTCGAGTTACAAGCGAATAGCGATTTTTTAATTAAGCTATATCCTATTCTAGATACTTGAAGAATTTATAGTAGTAATTATAGCTAGGTATTTAAGAATCCCTAAGACATTGATTCCCGGGAACGCACCCCTAACTTTTCGGAATTATTAGTGCGTAGTAGGAAAACATTTTAAAGAAATCTGTATGCTTGAAAGTTCCATATAACGTTCTCGAAGGTATGTGAAGTCTGGCAAGTGTCAATCCACTCTTGGCCAGTGTGGTGAACTACGGCCTTTCTTAATCTGAGAGGAGACTCAGCAGTGGGTCTACGTTAGATCGATGAGTGTTGTGGGATCTAATTATAATACGAGTGTTCAGACTTCATACGCTCAGTCCGCTAGAAGTCATAACTTATTCCACACATATTTTCCTCCTCGGACTACCATATTCGTCAACGATGACACTTGCAGCTTGTATCTTATAGAGGCTCAATATACTCGACCAATAAATAAGCTCATTCAATTATAAACCTTACATCTAATTCACTAGGTATGTTAATTGCGTGTATGTATTAGCCAGTTAAACATGCGCATGCGTTTGATATGGTGTGTGCATATATTAATTCTGACGTATCCACTTTGTATTCAACGTGGTAAGGGTCTACTTTGTGTTTGATGGTATTGTTTTTTTTTATTATGAACCGTTTGCTACTAACATACTTAATTTATTAGTAGGGAAGGTTTTAATTATTTTCTTTATGTATATCCTATCTAGCTTGAATAGAGGTATTAAGAGCTTGTATTTTTGGTTTATATGGACCTATGTGCTATTATCATAGCCACACTACTTACTGAGTGATACTTGCTATGTAAGTAGTTTTGATATTTATTACGGTCATGAAAAACTGCGAAAACATTCTAATGAATTTAAATTTTTCATCACTTTAGTTTCAATCGGATGTCTTTTTGGATGTACATTGCACTACTGGACATTTATACACTCACATGTTCTTATGTTTTGCTGCTCCCTGCCATTTTTATCAGTCGTCGTCGTCATCAACCAATAGTCGTCAACTGCTGGACATAGATGTCTTGCAAGAACTTCCAGAAGCCGTTTGGTGTCTTCCATCCCGCGAGTCCCCTCTTCTAATGCTGCGCCTTCCATTGCAGGGTCGCCATTCCAGCCCTTTAGGACCAAAACATTTATCGGTTTTTCTAACTATGTATTTATTTTCACCAGTGATCGGATATTTTTTGAGACTTCTGGAATGTTAGTTCTATGTAGGTCTTCGAGCATTTACCAAGTTATTCGACTGGCATCCAGTCGAAACAAAAGATGTCATAATATTATTTATCAAAGGTAGCCGATATTTTTTGTGTCTCCCACGTAGATTAATGCTGAGGTTGGGTAGATCCAAGGTCGGAGATGAATAAACTTTTTACTGCCATTAGAACAATCGCCATAGGGATATCCACCAATCTATTTATTATTATTATTAGCCTTTATTAACAACCTTACATTAATTACAAAGTTATGAATTTACAAAACTATAATAACTAAAATCTAAGACACCGGTAATGTTCGATTGTTTTGCTCATTAGCATAGGCCTCCCCCAGGTTCTTCCATGTTTTGCGGTCGTGCGTTATTCTCCTCCATAAAATTCCTGCTGTGGCTCGTAAGTCATCTTCCCACCTTCGAAATGGTCTTCCTCTTTTCCTCTTACCCTCTCGTGGATACCACTCTGTAACTTGTTTTGCCCAGTTTTCTTTTTTCGTTCGGATAAGGTGACCGGCCCATTTCCATTTAAGTTTCTTAATAGTGCATGTTACATCGCTAAGTTTAGTTTTGTTCCTTATAGATTTAAGGTTAACCTTATCTTTTAACTTTATGTCTAGCATGCTCCTTTCTATATTATGCTGACATGTTTCAATTTTTTTCAAATTCTCTTTTGTTAGGGCCCAAGTTTGACAACCATAAGTCATACTTGGAAGAATGCACGAGTTAAATGTTCTACTCTTTAATTTCAGAGGTAGGGCTGGATTTTTTGTGATTTCTTTGAGCGACCAATACTTCTTCCATGACGCAGTAATCCTATTCTGCACTTCTTTGGATGTTAGGTTGTCAGGAGAGATAATTTGCCCTAAGTATGTATATTCGTTGACATACTCAATGTTGCTGTTGCTAACTTGGATAGGTTTTCTAGCGCGGTTAGTCATAAGTTTAGTTTTTGAAGTATTTATAAGTAGTCCAACATTTTGACTTTCAGTTACTAGCTGCTCTAGCATTTTTTGTAGATGATTTGGGTTGTCTGAAATCAGTATGAGATCGTCAGCGAATCTTAGATGGTTAAGTATTTCTCCATTTATTTTAATTCCGTATTCTGCCCAGTCCAGTTTTCTAAATATGTGTTCGAGAGTTGCGTTAAACAGCTTGGGAGATAAAGGGTCTCCTTGCCTTACGCCTTTTCTGATCTCAAAATTTTCCCCTAACTTTTCTGTTCTCACTTTTGCCGTCATGTTCCTGTAGATGTTACTGATTAATCGGATATATTTACTGTGCACACCTTGATTGTCTAATGCTTCCCAAATCTTTTCGTGCTTCAGTGAGTCAAATGCCTTGTTATAATCTACGAAGGCAAGGTAATAGGGCATGTTATATTCGTTGAATTTTTCTATTATCTGTTTTATGGTATGTATGTGGTCGACCGTTCCACCAATCTATACCTACTGGAAATAAATGATTTGAAATACATGTCTATAGTTCTGTATTGTATAGATACTTATTTATTTAAATTTAAAATCAATTATATTTTACAATAGGAATATTGTATATTGAAACTCCAATCCTAAAGACCTAGAAGTCTCTAACCATAACGATTTCTTATTTCTTTTTGGCTACGTTTTAGTTCTGGCTCTTTTCAGTATGCCTTACTTAATAATTGACCGAGCGAAGCGAAGGTCTCTGAGTCTACTTGGGTGAATTGGCACTTGTCCGTCCGTCCGTCCGTCCGTCTGTCAGAGCATTATAACTTCTGAATTACTGAACGCAATTACTTCAGCTTTAAATATAATATGTAAACCAATGGCCTCCCGCCGAATATGGCTTAAAAAATAATAAAAATCTTTATTTCAGGGGGGCTCTCATAGAAGCGAATGCGAAGTAAAATATTTTTTATAAAGTTACATAAAGTTGCGGTATATCATTTTAAAGATAATTAGGAATAGAGTCCAAAACTATTTTTTTTTTATTTTTCCCCCAAAATTGACGAAATGGGGGGCTGCTTTCAAAGTGGAGATTTTCTAACGTCCAAAGATGACCTCAGAACTCTAAATTTTCTGAAAGGATGAGCCTGAAACTTAATCAATTATTTCAATTGTATCCTGTACTTGAACAACAAATACTAAAATTAAATAAATATTGTAAGGAAACGGAATTATTTAATTTTTAATCAGCTTCAGTATTTTTAATAGAACTTCACATTTATGTCAATAGATGGCGCCGCGAGGTCTCAGTTCGGGGCGAACCACTAGTGTAATAAGGTGGAATCTAATAAACGTTCTCATATCTTTCCAGCCACACCTTTATTTTTGACCGAGCGAAGCGAAGGTCTCTGAGTCTACTTGGGTGAATTGGCACTTGTCCGTCCGTCCGTCCGTCCGTCCGTCCGTCCGTCTGTCAGAGCATTATAACTTCTGAATTACTGAACGCAATTACTTCAGCTTTAAATATAATATGTAAACCAATGGCCTCCCGCCGAATATGGCTTAAAAAATAATAAAAATCTTTATTTCAGGGGGGCTCTCATAGAAGCGAATGCGAAGTAAAATATTTTTTATAAAGTTACATAGGGTTGCGGTATATCATTTTAAAGATAATTAGGAATAGAGTCCAAAAATATTTTTTTTTTAATTTTCCCCCCAAAATTGACGAAATGGGGGGCTTTCAAAGTGGTGATTTTCTAACGTCCAAAGATGACCTCAGAACTCTAAATTTTCTGAAAGGATGAGCCTGAAACTTGATCAATTATTTCAATTATATCCTGTACTTGAACAACAAATACTAAAATTAGATAAATATTGTAAGGAAACGGAATTATTTAATTTTTAATGAGCTTCAGTATTTTTAACAGAACTTCACATTTATGTCAATAGATGGCGCCGCGAGGTCTTAGTTCGGGGCGAACCACTAGTTATTGTAACTTCTAAGGTTGGTACCTAGTAGATATCAATGCGGAGTATACCATCCGAGTATACCGAGCGAACGTAACGAGCATATTTCATAAGGAAAGCTTATTTGGGTGATGCGTATCCATGCTTTTCTAGTCCTCGCGTTTAAAAACAAAACAACACAGTAAAAATTTTCAATAGCACCTGTTAAGCGAAATTTATGCCTCCGATAGCCACGCGAGCCGGCAAAAAATCATAAATACAGATGAGAAAAAATCTACAAATGATTATACCTACTAATGATTATAATAACCTGATACCAAAAAACTAATATGAAATTCAATGTCAACTTGAATGAGACGAATGAGTCATGTATATCCACTCTGGTCTCTACCACTTCCGTACATAATTGTAACATGTAAAAGGCGTCTCCTCTAGTCTATGTCTATACCAATATTATAAAATATGCGAAAGTTTGGATGTATGGATGGATGGATGTTTGTTACTCAATCACGCCAGAACGGCTGAACGGATCTGGATGAAATTTGGCACAGAAATAGATTATAGTCTGGAATAGCACATAGAATATTATTCCGGAAGATTAAAGAGTTCCCGCGGGAACCAAAAAAACTGAATCCACGCAGACGAAGTCATGGACATCAGCTAGTATTGTATAGATCTAAAGTGTGTCTGTTTGTAAAATTATAACGGGCCTTATTTTATACCAATTTTGATTTTTGGTACACAAACAGTTTTCGTCCCGGGGACAGACAAAGGATACCTTTTATCCCCATAAATCTAATAGTCCTCAGTATATCATACTCAAGCAGAGGAGCTAATATTTCGGTATACTTTTCAACCATACATAAAGTATAAAAAATAAATGTATATATTTTCTTGCGTATACAATAAAATTATGTGTTTGTTTCGTTATCGTATTTTACAAACGATTGTGTAAATGTTTAGTGTGTTATACAAATAATTAAAAAAATATATACCTAATATAAACATAAATGTTCTCTAGTTAATATAATACAGTCTAATATAAAGGAATTCCGAGAATAGGCTTTAGAATTTATTGTAAGAAAAAATATCGTATTACACATTGCGGCATTTTATTAATATTGATGAGATATTTTATACGTTAAGATATTTTAATTATCAGCTGAGGTTACAGCAAAAAGCGGCTTTAAGCTTTTTACCTCTTATAGGGACTTGGGCCTTAACAATTTTTTTGGTAGTTTTCAATCCAAGTTTTTTTGCAAGTTATCGTTTAAGTTACGGTAGGCTTTTAATTAAGCTTATGTAAGATTATTGTTCAAGAGTTAATAAATAAGTGAAGGATATTATCTAGTGAACCATAATTACAGTAAATTGTTTAAAAAAATAAAATTGTACCGAGCTGCACGTGCGTTGAAGTCTTCCGTGCTAATTTCCGACTCGAGCGAACCAAAAGTTTTTTCGCGCTTTCGAAATGCAGCCGAACCCGGCCGCAAGTTCAACGCACTTCAATTAAGGCGGTTGAAATAGATTCCTAAGACGCAAGATCGCAAAAAATGCATCTAAAGAATGTGTGGGCATAGGTCACGTCAGCGCCGACCCGACGCAAGTGTCATCAACATTCCTCCGATACACCCGATTATACGACCCGAATTTAGTTGCTAACGTTGCACGTACTGTAAACATCAAAATTTCACCTCTTGCGTATCGTCTTATGAGGTACAACATCTGTATAATTTATGCTTTTTTCAGCTTCTTCGTCGAATCATCTTGCCTTTTTACAAATAATACCTATTATATTTTATGACATAGTTTCCACCACCACCACCACTACAGCCTATTAAAGTCCCAGTGCTGGGCACAGGCCTCCACTCTCATAGGAGAGAGGGAATTAGAGCTTAGACCCACCACGCTGCTCCAATGTGGGTTGGCGGGCTTTAACGACTATTATCATGTTATTGATAATAACCGGGACCGACGGCTTAACGTGCTCTCCGAGGCACGGGGGTGAGACACCGCCAACTTTCAACTCCGGGCTGGCACTGAAAATTTCTGAATTGAAAAACCCAATACCAATTTTTTTGACCGACCGGGAATCGAACCCAGGACCTCGTGATCCGCAGTTGACTATGCTAACCGCTAGACCAACGAGGCAGTTACATGACATAGTTTGCCGAGTGAATAAAATTTTTTTCTATGAATAGACAGACCATTTAAATATCTATACAGATTATACATATTAACAAGAAGTATGACATATTATACATATACATTTTTCTATCGGTATAAATTTTAAGTAGAGTACTTTGCCACCATCCCACGCGGGCTTGATTTGTACAGTAATAAGGGTATAGTTAGCGGTAAGTTGTATTAAAACGTTTATATAAAAAAAATCTAATGTAAAATGTTTAATAGACTAATGTAATAGATGTCTAAACGTGATATTTTATTGTATTATTTATATTTCAGTGTGTACATTGATATAATGATTATAACATTCTTGGTAGCTTAAATGTATTTAGATGTAGTTCTTTGGAGTGCCTAATCCCTTAACAAAATACAAGTAGATATATATACATACATAACGTAAATGAGTTTGCAAAGCACAGTTTTCTCATACAAGTTGGATAGTAAAACTTTTAGACCTCATTCATTCATCATCATCATCATTCATCATCATCATCATTCATCTTGGATACAAGCTTACGAAAAACGAAAAATAAAATAAGTAACTTGCATACTTCAAAAGTATATCAAGTAAGCCACCAACTCTTTGACTAATATAATAACGTATTACGTAATGGAGAAGGAGGTATACGACCGTTTAAAAAAATCTTATACACGCTCATTAATATGGGCGACTTTATGTCAAGCTTTATTATAAAATGTCTTATTATTAGTGGGAGTTATTCAAATAAGACGAATTTATACATACTACAAATTGGTTTTTTACTCGACTTTGTATTACCGCAATAAGTCAAGTGAATATAATTGGCCATGTTAAAATCAAACTTAATTAAAATTTATTACTTATTTGGAAAATTAAAACGATGATTGAAGTTAGTTGCAAAGAATATTACCCAAGGTATCGGGTTCAAATCTGAATTTCGATACATTATCTGTTCATTTTATAAAAGCAGTAACTTAACATCATTGTCACATCATCGCTGAACTACTGCACCTCGGTCTCTTTTCAGAATGAAAAGGGTTTTAGTCATAGTCCACCACGCTGGTCAAGTGTAGATATGTGTGTATATGTTTATATTTTTTTTTTAACCTTTATTGAAAACTAGCTGACGCCCGCGACTTCGTACGCGTGGATCGAGGTTTTGTAGTTCCCGCGGGAACTCTTTAATTTTCCGGGATAAAAAGTAGCCTATGTGTTATTCCAGACTATAATAATCTATCTCTGTGCCAAATTTCATCCAGATCCGTTGAGCCGTTGGGGCGTGATTGAGTAACAAACATCCATCCATACATCCATACATCCATACCGACATCCATACATCCAAACTTTCGCATTTATAATATTAGTAAGATAATACAATAGAACTTAATGCTAGCTAGCCTAACCTAATTACTATATAAATCATGCCCGCGTGGAATGGTGGCAAGAATGCTGGCTGCATTTCCGCGCTGGACAGCCAGCCTGATCCTTTGCGCAAAAAATGAGCCAGCCCTTCTGTCACCAGGTGAGGCAATTAACCGCGGTGAAATATCTCGTAAAATTTTTTGGCACTAAGACTCCATGGCCCCAGGGTCTCCACGGCAAACGGAACAAATATGTAACTCTCTATGAGAGAGGCATACTTCCGCCGCTTGCCGGTTTCAGCCTTTACTGCTGCGGCTCCCGGCCTTGATGCTGTCTCCCTGATATGACACGGGGCCAATGTGTCTACTCATGTTGCGTCCCACATTAGCGCCCGTCCCCATTCCTAGGGAACCAGCGTCAATCCATCAGGTCTCTTGCCATCATCCCGACTATAAATCCCTGCCGGCTCAATGAGCGCAGGAATATCTATGGTGGCAAGAGCCCTTTTGATCGTATCGTATTTATATTTCACATATATCACATATATTTGAGAACATTGTGGCGAACTCTAAGGTATGCAGATTTTCTACAGTACTTAATTGCTAATAACGGGACTCGAAGCCGACCCCTAGACTTTGGCGTCATCGCTTGATAGTATTGCAAAATCTGAATTGAGCTACCTATCATTCGCATGTTAAGAAAAGTGATTATTGAATTAACATAATAAATTAAAATTTAAACCTGTCATAATATGACCTTGTCTTTGATGTAATTTACTGCACTTAGAAAGTTACGTAAGTAAAACAACGAATACATTTGCATTCAATATTAATTGCTTGTTTGTTTTTAAATGAGATGGAAGTGAACGTGGTGCAATAAATGCTATGTGGCGCTTATCATCACTCGTGGCTATCGACTTCTTTATAATGTGTAAATTTCAATTTTGAAAAATCATATTATTATGGATGAATCGTGAGTTGTATGGTAAGTTTTTATGCCAGCCCCGAACCATAAGGCGACGCCCAACTTCTGCAATCAACTTTTTTGCCTCCGTCGCAACCGTATGTGATATTTTTCCAATACTGTGTATGTACTTACGAGTAGCATATTTTTTCGCCGCTGCTGATTTAGCAGTCGATCAGGCTGCTCGCATAGTGCTCCTGATGTGGCACGCGGGGAACGTGCTAATGCATGTAGCGTCCTAAAGGAGGCTCCTTTCCTTGTGCCAAAGCACCAAAGTTTAGTCGTCGGGACGCTTCCCATAGTATGGCTGAGACCGCCATCGTCAAGTTCATACACTTTACACTAGACGTAGAAAACAAATAGTTGTACAAAAAATTGTGTGTGTCAGCTCCGAAGCACGACTGGAGTTTTCTCTTTAAAAACTATTATAAAACTAGCTGACGCCCGCGACTTCGTACGCGTGGATCGAGGTTTTGTGGTTCCCGCGGGAACTCTTTAATTTTCCGGGATAAAAAGTAGCCTGTGTTATTCCAGACTATAATCTATCTCCTTGCCAAATTTCATCCAGATCTGTTCAGCTGTTGGGGCGTGATTGAGTAACAAACATCCATCCATACATCCATACCGACATCCATACATCCAAACTTTCGCATTTATAATATTAGTAAGATATATAGATTAGTAAATGAGGGTAAATGAACGCATTTTGAAAGTTTGCTTGATACATTTATTAATATAATTTATGTTCATCGAAATAAATTACATAGTTATGGAAACATAAAGTCAATAACGTAACGAAGAAAGATTGATTTTACTCCCCATAAATTTTCATACCCCGGGCTTCGATTCTAAAAGAGGTAAACTCCAAAATGTTGCTCGTATGTGCGCACTCTAAAATGAAGAATGCGCTGCTTGATTTATGTCAGTTATCATCATTGATGTAAAATTTTAATGGTTATCATAGAGTATACTTTTAGCCCAGGCTACTTGTGCAAGCTATGTATGGGAACCCTAAAATAAAAAATGTAAAGCTGATTTTTGGCACAAGCGTTCCTTGGGGTCTGAGAAGTACTTCTTAAAAATTCCCCCCCCCCTAGGCCGCGGGCTTAACCCCCCACCCCCCCAAACGTCTCCCCAACCGCAGTTTTTTGTAATTTTCTCAAAAAATATTAGTGCTAGAAAAAAACCATCTATGGCGAAAATAATTAACATTAAATAATCTACCATATGGCACTTAAATCATTATGATCGGATAAATAGTTTTGCAAATATGCCGGCTTATTTGACGCATTTGTTTTTTTTTTTTTAAATCGTGTAAGTTTCTTGTGATTTGCACAAAATGTATAAGAGCTAGGAAAAAAACGACAAGAACAAAATGAAAGTTCATAAAATCTTCTACAAAATGCTTTTTATTTCATTTCAATCGACCGAATACTTTCGGAAATATGGCGATCGAAAACGTGCATGACAGAAAAATATTTTGCAATAATTTTGACTTTGTACCTACACATTCTATTTGATAATGATCGATGCTATATTACAATAAATTAATATTAGGTAATAATCATGAAATCTTTATCTACAAAACAACACTACACTCAGTAAATAATATATTAAATATTATTATTTATATTCGTTTAAAGTTCTAACAAAGACAAGGCGTCGCGTCGGCCGAAGAATAACGAATAGGATTGCAAAGGAAATGCGGGTGGAATGACATGGTTCGTGTGCAAATGTTACCATTGATGGGGAAGAAGGTGATGATGACGACCATGATGATGTGCTTTAATAATACCTACTAATATGATAATAATAAATACCTACGTCTCGAAGTCCTTTCAACTATATGTAGGTATGCAATATGTATTTATCTAAAAAAAATATGTAAATGAACCACCAACATCCAACAGCTATCTTGCAGATAATTTTATCAGATTAACTTTTAACTGCTAACGGCATTCCGAACCAATGGTAGATTCACTGGACGATTCAAAAGCACTTGTAAAAGTTTACTTGAGTAAAAACATTTGATTTGATACTTGAATTGTAATACGATTACAAAAAAGCACAATCGGCTAGATATTTGAGAGGGGGAGGGGGGTCGTGGTAGGGGGAGGTGAGAGGGGGGTTGTGGGAGGTGCGAGGGGGGTTGTGGGAGGTGCGAGGGGGGTTGTGGGAGGTGCGAGTGAGGTTGTAGGAGGGGGGAGGTGGGAGGGGGGAGATGGGAGGTGGGAGGGGGGTTGTGGGAGTGGGGAGAAAAGAGGACATCATTTGCGCCTAAAATCAAAAATACGTTATTTATTTAGGGGTTAATTTCTATTTATTCCATAGTACTATGCTAAGTCTACATGACTACCACCGGTTCTTACACAACAGCAAGGTATATCTCGAAAACTATTTGTCCTATCAAAATAAACTAAACATTATTTTATAGGTAAATTAATAATCTTTGTACTAAGTCCTGACAGCTTTTTTCCTAACTCTAATACTTTTTCTTGAAATTACAATAAACATTTACGGATTTTACAAAGGTTTAGTTTTTTATTCCAGTTAGGCAGCCATATTTCCGAAACTATTAGTTCTATCAAAATAAACTAAAAATTATTTTGAAGATAATTTAATGAAGTTCATTTTTGCTTCTTATGTTTTTTTTCCTAGTTCTAGTAGTTTCTGTGAAAATTCAAAAATATACCAACGGTTGTCGAAAAAAAAAAATATTCTTTGAATATAGGATGCCATATTTCTCAAACCATTGGTCCTATCTAAATTCACCATAAGACTTTTTTGTGGGTAATTTACTGAAATTAATTACTCTTCCGAGGATTTTTTCCAGCTCTAATAGTTTTTGTGGAAATTGCAAATAATATAGGATTCTAGCAATTTTTTTATGTTTTTTCGTACACTATACATGGATATATATTCGAAATTATTAGTCCTATCTTTATGAACTATTTTTTTTTAATAAGTGGTTAAATGGTTTTTATTTTTACTTCTGGGAGTTTTTTGCCTAGCTCTAATAGTTTTCTAGAAATTACAGAAAACATATAAAATTTTGAAAAATATTGCTTTTATGTTAACTATGACAGGTATATTTTCGAAATTATTAGTGCTATCAAAATTACCTAAATACTATTTTGTAGATAATTTAACTATGTTTCTTACTGCTTTAATCAGTTTTTCCTAACTCTGTTATTTTTTTTTCGAAAATTAAAAACAACGTACACGATATTTGCATATTATTTTCTTTATCTTACACAATAGGTAGGCATATCTCCAAAACTATTACTCTTATCAAAATAAACTAAATATTATTTTATAGCTAATTTAATAGCCTTTCATTTTGCTTCAGACAATATTTTTGTAGCTCTATCAGTTTTTATGGAAATTACAAGAAACTACATTACAAAAAGCCATACATGCAAAATATTTTCTTTTCATGCACAAAGGGTTAACATATCTCCAAAACTATTAATCTTATGGAAATGAACTATAATATTATTTTGTAGATAATTTAATGAAGATAATTTTCACCATAGAAAGTTTTTTTCTAGCACTAATATTTTTTGAGAAAATTACAAAAAACTGCGGTTGGGGAGACGTTTGGGGGGGTGGGGGGTTAAGCCCGCGGCCTAGGGGGGGGGAATTTTTAAGAGGTACTTCTCAGACCCCAAGGAACACTTGTGCCAAAAATCAGCTTTACATTTTTTATTTTAGGGTCAATGTTTATTAGTCCCGTACTATTTGAAGCACACGCTTTTAGAGGAAAAGCAATATAAAACGTCCGGTATTTCCTTATTCCCATCCAATTCCTAATACTAATAACTCCTATAACTTGCTTCATGGGGAGCCGTTGCGTAATTAATTTTGTACTATTCTCATTTTACTGAAGCTCCGTCTGAGAAATCATCAATCTATGTAACTCGCAGAACCTTAGCGAGTAACACCAATATGTTATAGATTATGAATAAGCAGTTCTGTAGGGATACAGCTGAATGACAGCTACAGTGTAACGATTTAAGGACCTGTAATTGGCCAAGATTCCTTCGCTATTGGCTCAAATCCACTGTCATAGAAAAAACATAAATTCAGTGAATCACAACGATCGAAATACAGCAATGATTGATGTAGCTTTTCGCTAATCGGGTGGCTGTATTCATTGATGGATTTTATATAGGGTTCTTGATCTACCTATGACTGGTAAATTCTTAGGTAAGGAAGGTTCAAATTTAATTTAAACAAAATACCTTAGCTAATAGGAAAATATTACTACATAATAACAAAAACTTCAACCACCCGAATCTGACCATAAATTCTTAACAAAATTAAAAAATGGCATTAAATAGCACTGAAGTAAAATTCTACATCAATGACTGAAGTAATAATTACGTAAAGTCACATGGAACGAATGAAAAATTTTAATAAATAATTAATTCAGAAAAATCGTAAACATTAAGACCATTCAGTTTCTACTGATTTTAATATGAAATCTTGTTCGCTTTACCGTAACATCCTTTCCGAGTTAAACGTTGTAATTGCCCTCAACTATTTAAAATGGGCTCATCCGTTGCGTGCAGTTACCAGCTCCTTGTAATGAGCCGTCGATTACGTATTGATTGATCGCTGGTAAAACATTTATCAAGTATGTTACATAAATGTAACTGGTAATGTAATTCAAAAAGGCGTTTGTTACGGCCAAATGATCTGATATTTCGATGCATATCTAACTATCGATGTATTTTTGAAGTGAAAACTTCTTTAGGCGCGTTGAGCACTTTTTGGTAGGGGGTAAAAATGTGGATTACGCGTGATCGACACCGTTCTGCTTAAGACAAAAGGTCTTAAGGATAATAATACAGTACATTCGTAATTAAACTTGAATGCTTTAGTTTTACGGTTTATATTTGAAACTAGCTGACCCGGCGAACTTCGTACCGCCTTAGTATGCAAAATTAAATGTATATTTTTCAATATTTCTGAGAGATTTTCTTAATATTTTTTTCCGTAAGAACCTTCTCCTAATAATAACAAATACAACAAAAAAAGAATTAGTGAAATCGGTCCAACCATTCACGCGTGATGCCGTGACCAAGAAAAACGGGTTTCATTTTTATATATATGGATATATATATTTTTTTATTAATTCGTTTTCACTTCTATCGGCAGTCCCTATGACTGCCAATTTTTTTTAAAACACTTTTGAACCATATACTTTTAAGTTATTTTAAGTGCCAGTTACACCCAAAAATACTTAAAAAGTAGACAAGTTTTAGATAGTGACTTTTTTAAAAATTTTGTATTTATAATATTTATTTATTTATAATAATAAAACATATAATAATATATACAATTTCTTACAAAATCTTTAAAATCTAAATTAAAAACTAAAAACTAAACATTAAAAATATAATCTATATCTATACATCTCTTTTTTTATATAGCTATAAAAAACAATTTATATGTCAAATATGGGCATTGCACATTCAAACAGATCAGCAGCTGAATGCAGTTACTGTATTGAGGCGTCTACTAGTTGTTGATTGATCGTTCGCAGAACATTTATCATAATGCATAGATGTTACTGAGGTGTGTATGAAAGTGTCTATGAATAGTCTTTTTAATTAGCGTTTTTGATTTTTGTTATGATAATATTGATTAACTTTTACTAAATTTTGCGTATTGTGTAATGTAACTACAGTTATTTCATAGCGATAGCATCTAGTAACGCAAAAAATATAGGATAACACGTGTTACGGAAATTAACGTAATCGCCATTTCCTTAACTGGAAATGTTTATTATGCATTTAGGCAGCATGGCTTCGCGTGGGCTGCATTATTTTTAACCGACTTCCAAAAAAGGAGGAGGTTCTCAATTCGGCACGTATTTTTTAAAATGTACTCGTATGTATACCGATATCTCCGAGGTTTCCGAACCGATTGAACGATTTTTTAGTGGTTAGAGCACGCGAGGTGGTCCCATATTTTTTTTTTGACTCCAACTCCTCAGTCCTGATGCTGCAGGGTATTGCAGCATCAGGACTGAGGAGTGCCTAAGCCGTGGGGATTTTAGAACTTTGGATAGTGAATTGATATTGTAGGTATCGAGCATGGACTTGTGAACTAATGAGTACCTACACTAAAAAATTCAAATGTTTAATTCGGGCGGGTAAAAATCGATCGGAAGTCGGTTTTTTTAAAAGAATTTTATCTATTATATAGGCAGACTAAATAATCTTAACTAATTAAAAAAAACCGTAATGTTTTTAACGATGCCAATTATGGAAATCCATCAAGAAATTTAGAAGCTTGATTCTGACGAGTGATAGCTGAGAGTCGAATATTTACGTTTTTATAAACTGGCAACGCTGGGGCTATAAATGCAGATACCAGACAATTTTTTTTTAAATTTCTCGCCATTCTGCTATTTTAACTTTGAAACAAAAAAAGTAGTACATGAGTCCACTTATTTTTTCTCGCCATTTTGAGATTTCAGATTAAACTATTAATCTGATTCTACAGTTATTTTTTAAACTAGCTATAAGCTATCAGATATTTATGTATTTTTTATGTCTTTGACCATCTGTTCGATAAAAGGGATGCTTACCGCACTCTCTATGCTACGATATAGCCTCGTATAGGCATGTAGATCAACATTTCTCCAACTAAGTATAAAGAAATATAAATAATGAACTAAAACGAGTTAGTCCTGTGACCAGCTCGAAGATTTTAATTACACGTATGCAAATTATGCGACTGGCTAGGTTTGTAAACAAATAAGTATTAATGCCAACAAATTAAAGTGGATACGGGCTCATTAGCATAATTGTGAATCGTGGGATTATGTGAGGGAGGGAACTTGATATTGCGGGGTTGTTTATTGTATGCGATAAGTCGTGTCGATATCAAAATGGATATATCGGCTATAAATTAACACTAAATACAAATGTTACTAAATGTAAAATACACGCTAGGTACTAAAATTTAACTGTATAATAGGAACGGAATTTTCTCCTTCTTTCTTAATTTTTCAATTGCCATATTAAGAATATATGCCTAATATGTATTAAAATTCATCGTAAGACTAAACATAAAATGTGGTATTTTCAATTTCAATAGGTAAACCTGCAAGGAACACCCTTCTCGTAACGTGTATCAATGAAAGATAATAACACCTACTGAGTTGAATGTTTAGATTTTCCGTTATGACCAGTTCTACTATGCCAAATTAGTTGAACAAATTATTCATCAAATTATGAACGTAATATCCCTGTAAAGTTCTGAAAGAAGAAGTCGAATCGGAACGTTGAAAAAGTGAGGGTGTATTATGTGCAGCTAATGTTACTTTAAACGATGATACGTTTTACTTCTTTATTATTAAGGCTGTAAAACGTTTAATACGATAGATGCAGATTAGATTCGAACAGGTTAGATGGAAAAATAATAAGAAAATATATCTAATCTAATAATATTATAAATGCGAATGTTTAGATGGATGTTTGTTACTCCATAAAGCCGGGACGGCTGAACGAATCTGGATGAAATTTGGCACAAAGATAGATTAAAATGAAGGAGTTCCCCCGGTAATTAAAAAAACTTTAAACAAGTATAAGCTAATTGCTTCTAAGTATTAAAAATATGAATTTAAAGGAGAAATGTTCAAGAATCTAAATGAATAAAAAATATTCGCTGGTAACGTTAAGTATGAAAAAACAGTCCAGTTACAAAAAAAGTCCACGGCTGATTGCAGAAAATAAATAGCCCAAGAATTCAAAAGAATTGGAAACACTTTAACGAACGTCACTTATTACCATCTTGGCTAGATAATATTATACACTTATTTATCTGTGTGGGAAAATCATAAGTTACGTGCTGTCTAATAGAAGTCTTTGGCTGTCCCCTGTGCAAAAGTTTTACAGCGCAAGTTTAGTTCTTATGTACAAATACATAAGGATATACGAGGAATGTAACAGATTTTATGTTGCGTTCTATGGAACCTATTTGATAGCAAACAAAGTTCAAAATCATACTATCAATAGACACCTTTTATTAGTAGGTATTTGTATGAGTAAAATTGGCAGTTACAGCATTTTGAATTTGCATACAGCGATTGTTTGGTAGATAAACTTTAATTGTATATTTTTTATGAAGTTTTACGATTGAGAAGATTAATAAATTTTGGATGGAATTTAAAAACTTTATTCTGTAAAGGCAAATAACACAAGGTCATGGCACCTACTACCTAAGCTACTGTCTAATAATATAATACTAGGGAATGCCCGCGACTTCGTTTTGACCAAATTTCATCCAGATCTGTTTAGCCGCTGGGGCATGATTGAGTAACATACATCCATCCAAACTTTCGCATTTATAATATTAGTAAGGATTTTTCTTCTTACAGCATATGTTTTTTTTTGGTAGCTACTTAGTTATCACCTTTCCCCCTACTCCTTACTCCCTAATAGAGCCGGTAAATTCATCAACATACAGACTTCCAGGAGCACTTATTTAGTTATACTAGCCATAACCGACGGGAGGCTATAGCAAATAAGGCTTTGGGTTTATTGACTTGCCACAATAATAATGATAACGAGATTTTAATCTAATAATTCTCAGTAACGTGAAATAAGTAGGAGCGACGTGCAAAAACTAAGTAAGCAATTCTGTTGAGTCATTTTTGGGTTATTACGAATAATTTTGTAAAAAATTAGACCAACTTCAAGAACAATCACTATACAAGTTTTTATTCTGGTCCAAAGTGTATGGAATTTTTAAAATTACCTATAAACCTCCACGTCATACGATGTATGACCCGTATGAAATACAGTTGGCGTCATCAAAAAAGGAACATGGACCTTGAACTTGTGGAGAAGGTTGTTTTTCGATCTATATTTGGTAATTGTGGTAAAGAGATTTTGCCGCGCGATTGCTTTGTAAGTCAATCTTTTAGTTCGCGTGAAAAGAAAAGTACAGTAACTTTTACGCAGTCACAACTCAAATCCCTTCTCTGCAGAAGCCAAACTGTATATTATCTATTCATATTCTATACACATTCACAATACCGCAACAAGACGTGGTTCCCCTCCATAGCGGTCGTTTCGCGCAGACGTTTTGTCCAGTCTGGTCCGTAGTGCTTTTACTTTACCAGGTGCGATTTCACCAGGGTGCGGCCCTGCGCCGCACAGTATGCGGAACAAATTTTTTTCACGGCAGACTTACACAAAAACATGTTCGCAGTGTTTTTGTTTCCATCCACTCCATTCACAAATGTACTGTGCACACGATTTTGGTGGAATCGCACCATTAAAACCATAACCAAAGGAGAAGGTCTCAGGTCTCAAACACAATTTCTTTGTTTCAGGCGGTAACATCAATGGCTTGAGCCATGTTCCGCACGGCGTCAGCTGAGGGCTCCGGGCCGAGGACGCCGCCCGCCTACGCCCCGCACCCTCCCTACGTTCCACCCCGCTTTTTCCCGCCTCGAATCCGCCCACCGCCGCCTCAGTACTGCTTCGATGCTGCCCGCTTCGCTTGCGATGCTTCCAAACCTCGATACCTCGACGTCGAAAGAGAAAGACTCGTTACAAGATGGCTGGCGGAAGCCAACGAAGCATTAGTCCGAAGAGACCGACCGCCAAGGTACAAACCGAGGAGTAGTGAGCGAAGGCCGGACTTCCTCGAGCGACGGCCGAACGCACCCGAATGGGCGGACAATTTCCTTCTCGGACGACGAAATGGCTCCGCCGAGCCGGAAGACGAAAATAGTGATGTGATGACGTTAAAAGAGTTTGTTGATAAGTTTTCCTTGCCTCGTGTCGTGAGGTTCGAAGGAGAAGATAGGGCTGTGCTGTTATATCGTGTGTTAGAAGCTCATAGGCGGGTTGAAGCGGTGCCGTTGTCGGGGAAGAAAGGAAAGCTGGTTGGGAAGCCGCTGTACATCCCTGATTCCTATGATGGTGAGTTTGTAAAATTAGGTCAGCTTAAGTGAACTATAACTTTGATATAATTATCTGTAACTCAGTGTGTGTTGAAATAAGCCTAAAATCCGAGGAATAGGAATTTTCTCTCTATATAAGTTTGGTTTATATCATAACAAAGAAGAAAGTGTTACGATTACCATCAAAACATGAGCCACTTATGTAACTCGCGTGGTCTTTATTTGACATGGACATTATGTTTTGGGCTTGTTTGGGTTTGATTCATATGTTTAAACTATGACGAATGGCTATAACGGTTCCTTACAGTCCTCACTCTTACAAATTGAGGGCTACCTTCTGCTTAATACAACCTCTTGCTTATCCCGTACCTCGGAGAGCACGTAAAGCCGTCGGTTCTGCGCCTGACCTCTCTCCGGTCGTGTAGGATTTCCATCCCATCGGACTATGAGAGTAAAGGAACAGAAAGTGCACCTGTGTTTGCGCAGACACTTCTGCACTATAATATATCCCGCGCAGATGGCTAAACTCCCTGGAGATTGGCAGCCGTGGTCTAAATTCGGTCGGGAGGACATTAATATTTCCTACTAAATGAAGCCCACAACTTTGTCCGCATAGACTTAGATTTTCGAAATTCCCGTGTAAACTCTTTAATTTTTCGGGATAAAAATAGCTTGACCGGGATAAAGATAGTTTCGGGATAAAAAAAGTCTATACCCGCGATTTTAGCTACCTCTGTACCTTTGGTTAAAATTAGTTAGCAGATGGGCCGTGAAACAACAGACAGTAATTTAGACTGATTTTACTGGTTAGAAAATCGATAAGAAGATTAAAATCTTGGCTGTTTAATGAATGTTTATTTTAAGTTTATTAATGTTACACTTATGCCTTTGCATGACCCTTTGCACGTTAAATTTTAATGTTTTCCTTTATATAACCTCGTGACAATATGCACCTAGTCATTAGAGTATTACCTAAGAACAACAATGCATAATCTCTGACCCAAATGCCTAAACGGTCGGAAACAGCTGTGTAGTCGCTATTATGATTATGTAGGATTTCACCACTTATTGTTTAGTATGCAAGGATGAAAACAGCGTGCAGTAATTTGAGTACAATTTATACGGTGAGTATGTACGTATGAAAAAGTTCCATGCAAATTTGATCCGTACAATAATAATAGGACGACGCTAGATGATAACCGGTTGTATGTCGAGACAAATAGCTGAACGTGTGCCTATTTGTGTTAAAAATAAATTAACCTGATGTTTGCGGTTCATCCATCTACCAGACTATTGTGACAGCAGGGTTTAAGGACTGAACCCGAAGAGTATCCGGTAAAGTAGTCTCAGAATAAGAAGCTAGCACATCTGTGAGTAGAGGGACCACCTGAGCTCAATTAGGTGACAGTTCTGCAATATATTAAGTCTATGCAGTACTTAAGCATGAAATTATTTTAGATCTTATACGTATAAATATACAAATTGCTAGAGTCCATCGACCCTTCACATCTCATACCATATTTGGCTCAACCTAATGGGACGTCCGTCGTCCCTGAGAAACATGGCATAAAATTAACTTCTAATAGGGTTCACTTCAAACCAGACAAGTCCAATATCCGTTATAAAGTATACCAGTTATTACACAAAATATCCCTACAACGTAGTAATTTCCCTGTGGGTGGAGTAATTTAAACGATCTTCTTTTATTATGCAAAGAAGGAACCGGCTTTTGTGTAATTTAAAAATTGTAAAAACCTTTTAAACTTACAAAAAAAATTAGACTTTAAACGCCTCCCCACAAAAACCGAAACAAGGGCTGAACGCGTTTAACTTTTGTTTTAAAAACTTTAGGCGCGGTTTAACCTAAAGTTTTTGTGGAAAGACACAAACAAGTTTTTGCCAGCGGCATCGCTCACGTTAAGTATTTCAAACCTCTATTTTACTCCCTTAGAGTTCAATTTTCTAAAATCCTTCTTAGCAGATTCTGGCAATACATATAAATAGTACCTATCTATACCATATTTTAGTCCAAAAGTTTAAGTTTTGCGTTGATAGATCAGTCAGTCACCTTTTCTTTGTAATCTAAACTAATACTAATATTATAAATGCAAAATTTTGGATGGATGGATGGAGGGATGGATGGGTGAATAAATGGATGGATGGATGGATGGATGGATGGACGGATGGATGGACGAATGGATGGATGTTTGTTACTCAATCACGCCAGAACGGCTGAACAGATCTGCATTAAATTTGGCACAGAGATAGATTATAGTCTGGAATAGCACACAGGCTACTTTTTATCCCAGAAAATTAAGGAGTTCCCGCGGGAACCAAATAAACCTAAATCCACGCGGACAAAGTCGCGAGCATCAGCTAGTATATTTATACTTTTGATCGTTGTTTTGGGCTAGGAATAAAATCCGGATTAATTTGATTTAGAGACGATAGTTATACTCGCTGTTTAAAAAAAATACCCCATGCAAATCTAAGAAATTGAATACGTACTCGTAACTACATTCAAACAATTTTGGGTATAATAAATCTCAGGCCCAATACACAGGTTGTGTTTTAAAACCTTGTTCGAAGCGTGGGAGGGCCTATTACTGAGAACTCTATACTTGGAGAGGCCTTAGGAACTACCGGCCGTTTAGATAATATCAATGCATTTTTTATATGATTTATTGTTCGGACAGCTTTGATTACAAAATTGTACTGCCAAAAACGGAACTGAGTGTCGTACTGTTATAATATACTCCGTGGTGACGGCAACTACTACAGCTATTGAGTACTGACTGACTCTTTCTGTCAAGGTTTATATCCACTACATCCAGCTCAAGTGCAGTAAGAAATAAGAACCACCAATACCCGAGGCACGCCCTGAGGCAAATTTCGCTATTTCGATGAGCTTTTATGCATATATTTATTTCACTACAGGTCACAGCCTATCGGAATTTTTTATGTTTTAGTCCGATAAAGCAAATATGAAGGAAAAAGGTACCTAAGGCACCCCTATTCCCTAACCGCCAAAAAAGGGTCCATCTAAGCCCAATAAGCGACAACAATCGTCACCTATTGAGCTTAGATGTTCTCTAAAGTGAAGGTTTTTTTTTTTAATCTGATTTATTTTGGGGCTTTTCTTCACAAAACAAAGAACGTCAGTCCCATCGTTCCCTGTGACGAACTTATACCTATCTATACATTATATCTATTAATAATTATCTTAATTTAAAATCAAAAAGCATTCTGGCTGCCTCTGAAGCAGGGTCAGCCAGTATGCTTTGAAACACCCCCACATCATTGGTATTCAAATCAAACTTATGAAAAATTTCGCGTCTCTTTACTCCGCTCCGGACACATTCACTCAACAAATGTTGGGTATCTTCTTCAACGTTGCATAAATCACATTTCGGGGAATTTACTTTTTTCATCATGAACCCAAACTTGTTAAGAGGAACATGTCCAGAACGGAGTCTTAAAAAGTGAAGGTTGTATGAGAATAATTAACCATAGAACCCATTTATTTATTTTTTTAATGGAAAACTAGAAGGATCGTTATATTTTAATTTAGAATAAACTGTGAATATATTGCGATTCTATATACAAGTATAAGTATATAAACAATATTATCACAAGTAGCAGTTCGCATACTCAAGTGGTACCTACCTAGGTATTTGTTCTACGACGCAAATATTGTAGGGTTACCCACTATGTTAAATTTAAACTAGTGGTTCGCCCCGAACTGAGACCTCGCGGCGCCATCTATTGACATAAATGTGAAGTTCTGTTAAAAATACTGAAGCTCATTAAAAATTAAATAATTCCGTTTCCTTACAATATTTAACTAATTTTAGTATTTGTTGTTCAAGTACAGGATATAATTGAAATAATTGATCAAGTTTCAGGCTCATCCTTTCAGAAAATTTAGAGTTCTGAGGTCATCTTTGGACGTTAGAAAATCTCCACTTTGAAAGCCCCCCATTTCGTCAATTTTGAGGGAAAAATAAAAAAAAAATACTTTTGGACTCTATTCCTAATTATCTTTAAAATGATATACCGCAACCCTGCGATAACTTTAAAAAAAATATTTTACTTCGCATTCGCTTGTATGAGAGCACCCCTGAAATAAAGATTTTTATAATTTTTTAAGCCATATTCGGCGAGAGGCCATTGGTTTACATATTATATTTAAAGCTGAAGTAATTGCGTTCAGTAATTCAGAAGTTATAATGCTCTGACAGACGGACGGACGGACGGACGGACGGACGGACAAGTGCCAATTCACCCAAGTAGACTCAGAGACCTTCGCTTCGCTCGGTCAATTAGGTAACGAATGACTTGAATAAATTATTAATTAACATAAAATTACTTTTATAACCTTTTTAGTGGCAGGTTCATCATCTAGTTAAATCGATGTCAATGTTTCATTATATATAAGATACATATACTAAGATTTTTTTATTGTTGTCGATTTATCAGATTAGTTCCGCAGGTCGCGCAGCTCGCATGCTGAATGCCACTGAGGGTAAATGCCGAGTGGAAATAATTAATATCTGATATGCTAATATCAAGCTATGTTAAGCTAATTATTCAGTATAATTAGGTCACAGTCACACCACTAGCATGGTAGTACTAGTTCATTAGATTTAACTCTTTAAAGTATTGTCACCGTAAAATTGTAAAAACCGTTAGATTACAATCTAACTAGCGAGATTGTAAACTGTCGAAAGATTACAATTTGACGCATTATTTTCCTATCAATCTAACGGTTTTAACAAATTTTACGGTGACATAATATTCAAAGGAAAAGCAATACTTTCCAATCAAGTGTCAGCCCTAAAATCAGAGCTTAATAAGTTAACATCACATACCAATACCTATAAAATGATTCACAACTCAGTCCATTTGTACTCTACAATAGTTTCGAATGACCTACACATTGTAAACAAACGTGCACGGAATTGTAAAACAATGGAATGAATCAATTTTTGTAAAGAACCGATAGCATTTCCGTTAGGTTAGTATGCAAAGTTCAATATTGAGGGAATGATAGTAGATTAGTAGCCAAGGGCTGTAAGGCATCAATTGCAGCCCGAGATATTTAGTTCGAGGGTGCAATTGATGCTTACACCCGAGCTAACTACTCTGCTTTACATCTCGATTGTGAGGTAAGTAGAAAAAAACCGGAATTACAAGAATAAAACATTTATAAGAACAAAAGCAAACAATATTTAAAGTAAAGTAGTTTTCTATTACAGCCTTTTTTCATCTTTTTTTTAAATTTTTTTTTTCAAGAACGAAACTGATCTTCGCCGTTCGATATTTCGCCTTTTTCATCTTTTTTTAAAATTTTTATTTCAAGAACGAAATTGAGCTTCGCCGTTCGATATTTAAAATTGATGACTATTATACTCATACGAAGACAAGGCTGAATAGCGAAGCGACCTCTTTTGTCATTGGGCTGAATGCATGATGTATATTGCCAGTATGATGGTTAGATGTACGCGAACTTTTTGAAAGAGTGAAGTTTTTTTTTATTACTTACCGCCCTAGGGCTTTTCTAGCTACATTATTACCCTAGAGCGCTAATTGGTCACCTACAAGCCCCATTTGGGGGTAATAAGGACATACTTACCGAATATGAGAGATGTAAAGAATGTTGTTGCTCTGCCATAATGTTTGAAAATTGAGGCTGTTTTTGAACCGCGGGCGTTTGATTAATAAAGAAAACAATCAAAACTTAGAAAACGAACAGCTTGGATTTCAATTTTAAAGCTTCATTAAAAATTTGTCTTACCTGTGCTCTTACATGACTAGGGCTAGTAAACTGATTGGTAAATCCATAAGCGATACTTGAGAACCTGTTGCCTGATGTCTTAGCTGATGTCGGCTTATTAATATGCTTAATATGTATTTTTTTTAAACCATTACAAGTTAGCCCTTGACTGCAATCTCACGTGATGGTAAGTGACGATGCAGTCTAAGATGGGGATGCGGGCTAACCTGTTAGGGGCATGGCAGTTATATTAAAGTCATATTCCTATTCGGTTTCTACACGGCATCGTACCGGAACGCTAAATCGCTTGGCGGCACGTCTTTGCCGGTAGGGTGGTAACTAGCCACGGCCGAAGCCTCCCACCAGGCCAGACCAGGGAAAATTCAGAAATTATAAATTCCCAAATTGACCCTGCCGGGGATCGAACCCGGGACCTCCACACGTTAAGGCAACAGCGCTCAACACTGCGCCACGGAGGTCGTTAGTGGATAAAAAAAACAAAAGATCTCAGCATAAGTTAACATAATATTGCCATAAAACCTAAAGGGTACTTCTCGTTGATCTAGAATCATGAAATTTAGCAAGAAGCAAGGTGTCACAGCACAAGTATAGGAAAAAATCCGAAAATCCGAAATTAGGGTTCCATACTCATAAGGTATCGAATTGTTTGTCAGGCGCTACCAGTTTAGCGCCATACGTAAGCCAGTTACTCGTATTTCACAGCTCATTACTTGTTGTTATGCCATCTTTCTCGTTATTTACAATAATAATAATTCATATTATGTGGTGCTACGGAACTTGACCGGTTTTTATTATATTTTAGTCACTGTACACTCTTTCGAAAAAGATGACTAGTTTACTTTTCTGTTTAGAAAGCTATGATTTCCTGGAGACTGTTGCATAATTTGAAAACACCCAAAGTGAAAAGATTCGTAACTCCTGTGTTGATATAGTAACGGAAGCATGCTTTTCATTGTTATTGATGCCCCTTTATTGAGCATGTCTCCCATTCTTTTTATAGGCCCAATAAAACCAGGATAGCGTTATTTACGTATTGATTAAGTATCTATAATTTTAAAGGGGTAACTGTAGAAGAAAAAATATTTTTTTTTAACTTCTACTTAAGTAGTTTAAATAATTAGCGTCAGTACTTTGCAGAATTGTTCTTTGTTAGTATGTATAAGGTATCAAGGAATTATTAGTCAGTATAGTCTATTATTTAAAAAAACATTTGCTACAGTGAGATTCCAATCAATAATTTTTCGCTGAGGTATATTATCAATTTAGTATATTACAATTACATCAACTATGTAATTATATGTACTGAGATTTATGTAAGAGACACTTATAAAATTAATTTCCGGTAAGGATCTAATTATATGTTTAATACAGTCGTAATAAAGCATATTTTTATTCAATTTTAATTTTCCATAAAGGTCCGTCCATACATGCTTTTTATTTCCTCTCTGAAATCTACTTAATCGCGACTGTATATCGTACGCAGTACGGTACACTTTTGCCTGAATTTCAGTTAGATATATGGTATGGACGTGCGTGATCGTGATCATATGATGATAGAAGTAGAATGCTATTGTTCTGCCGACGAAAGGGAATGGCGGGAACGAGACTATTTAACGCCCTTCTCACGCCTTCAACACTTCTCATGAAGAGAACGAGCGTGGACAGTTTTAAAAATTAAAATTACGGTCTAACTTCTAAAGTATTTAAATGTTAATGATGATATTTAATGTGCTTATAACACGGACTTTCCAGTTAATGATGATTATTAAATGTTGTTTTTATTAATAACTAGACGTTTCCCGCGACTATATCCACGTGGATTAAAACGGGATAAAAACTTAAATTACTTATTTAATTTATACTAATTCTATGAACGAAATCGGAAAAAATCGGAGGGGATGGTAGGTATCGATAAAAATGACAGTCAATTATTTTAATATAAAGGCCACCATAGATATTCCTGCGCTCATTGAGCCGGCAGGAATTAGTCGGGATGATGGCAAGAGACCTGATGGATTGACGCTGGTTCCCTGGGAACAGGGACGGGCGCTAATGTGGGACGCAACATGCGTAGACACATTGGCCCCGTGTCATATCAGGGAGACAGCATCAAGGCCGGGAGCCGCAGCAGAAAAGGCTGAAACCGGCAAGCGGCGGAAGTATGCCTCTCTCATAGAGAGTTACATATTTGTTCCGTTTGCCGTGGAGACCCTGGGGCCATGGAGTCTTAGTGCCAAAAAATTTTTACGAGATATTTCACCGCGGTTAATTGCCTCATCTGGTGACAGAAGGGCTGGCTCATTTTTTGCGCAAAGGATCAGCCTGGCTGTCCAGCGCGGAAATGCAGCCAGCATTCTTGCCACCATTCCACGCGGGCATGATTTATATAGTAATTAGGTTAGGCTAGCTAGCATTAAGTTCTATTGTATTATTTTCAATAAAGATATAAAGGCCCATATTAATATAAATTTTGGCAGCGTTTTATTTCAAAATTATAGCCTAATTTGACTTTATTTTTGGGTTAAGTTCGTCATTAAATGTACGTTATACCTCTTTAAACTTCGATCAAAATCAAGGTAGCGGTAATTCTTTTTTGGTAGAATTTTTAAATTTTATGGATAATTTACAATATCCAAAATCGTCATGGAATAGTTTTTAATAATTTTGATTTTATGCTCCTGTTGACGGCAACACTAGAGTAATTTAATCCTTACCGAATTCTAACATATTTTATTTCTTATGACATCTTAACAGCCGAAATTGTACTCCAAAAGGAGGCTTATGTGGTTTATCTGAAAGCCTACTACATAATTACCCCAAAAGAAGAGGAGTTTGTGAATGGGTGACGTCACGAGTCACGACCCTCATGCACGCGCTGTGTGGAAATTAAAATCTCTTACAAATATTCCTCTATATTTCATCCTCAGCACGTAATAGGAAGATCATATTTTCACGAACGTATAAACATCATCACGAACAACGCTTCATGCGTACTTCGTCTAATGATAGTAATAATGTACAGTTACGTACACTCAACATCAGTTCAATACAAGGTGGGAAAACATAAAAACGATTTTTGCTCTTTTAAAAAAGTATCAACTCGCGATGGTCGCAAAATATATGTTTTTTCTTGACGTGACAGATTCGAGTGCTCCGTCAATTTTATGCAATAAGAAGTAATTATTTAACAATATTAATAAAATGTTAAGTTAATGTATAATTGTATATCTTGTTTTTGTAAAATGGTATTTGGTTCCCGAATGATGAAACTTTTTTTTTAATATACAGGCTTGCGCTTTGCCGTAATTAGACTTGTTTGCAGGTGGTGATGCATCCTAAGGTGGAGCGAGCGCGCTTGCCTAGAAGATGAAAAGATATTATAAGAGGAGGGGAAAATAGAATCTTTATTTAATCCCAAATTTAATCTTGGGATTTCAATTTCGATGATGATTGTACTCGTATAATTTGTAGTGTAGGCGCGCCTTTGTGTTCGATCGACCGTATCGAGGATAGGTTTGTTTATTTTGTCTTCTATGTTGACACGTGAGGAAGAGGTTTTTTATCACACTTCAAGTAAGCCCTGGATTGTGATCTAACCTGGTGGTAAGTGGTTATGGAGTCTAAGATGCGGTGCCGGGCTAACCTGAGAGCCATGACTGTTATAAATAAACCCAAACCTCTGATCGGTTTCTACATGTCAACGTACCTACTGGAACGCTTAGTCGCTTGGCCAATAGGGTGGTAAGTAGCTGCGACCGTAGCCTCCCACCCAACCAAACTAGAGAAATTTCAAAACTATACATTCGAACCCGGGATCTTCCAGTCCCATTTTCAAGGCAACAAGGCGAGCATTCTCCACTGAGCTAGGGAGGTCATCAAACATCTGCAGGATCGCCAGGAGGGGGCTTCAGTAATAGCAGAGGATAAGATAGGTAATCATAAGTCGACATAAACTTGGTATACATTACCATACATACACTGCCTACTTATACCTACTACATAATATACACGTCGTATATCGTAAAGTTTAACGATTGGACGTAACTCATTTGATTTGTTTCAATTTATCTAAGAATCACTAAGCTGTTTTTAACGCCTTTGTTTCAATTTGCTTTTATGTAAATGTTTTATGGAATGACCAGTTTCACGATCGGGCTGCGACATTCTTCAATTTGTTTCAAAAGTTTATGGCATGTCTTTTTTTAAATAAGTATATATATAGCGAGCAAACGAGCAGGCGGGTCACCTGATGTTAAGTGACTACCGCCGCATGAACATTTGCAGCACCAGAGGAACCGCCAATGCGTTGCCGGCTTTTGAGATTGTTTATCCGCCCTTTGCAGAGCCCCATATTATAATCATAAGGGAACACAGAAGATGGAAGCTGAAAGATGGAAGAAACTCGTATAATAGTTAAAATAAGTAAACTATTATTTATGGAAGAACTCAGCCCCTAAACTTTCACTGCTCTTTATTATCCATATTCCATATATTATATACTAATATTATAAATGCAAAAGTGTGTCTGTCTGTCTGTCCGATAAACTTTCACGGCTCATCTGTTCAACCGATTTTGATTTAATTTGGTACAGGGGTAGGTTGTATCCCGGGGAAGGACATACTACTACTATACTACTTTTTATCACGGAAAATTTGAAATTGAAAATGAGTTCCCGCGGGAATCAAAAAATCTTAATCTACGCAGACGAAGTCGCGGAAATTATCTAGTATAAAAATATAGGAATAACAATTATTACGTTCACGCACGTTAAAACTAACAAGTATGGCGTCAGTTGTGTTGCGCATGCGCACCATAAAATGGAAAGTGGCTGATTGGAATGATCCGTTCCGTGAAAAATTGTTTTATTTGCTCTCTTTATCGTATTTTCTTTCTTTGCGTGCCATATAAGCTTCTGTAGTGTAATCTTGAATCTAAATTATAAACTAATATGTTTGTGTCTGTGTCACGCATCAGTACACACTTTGATTGGGTACAGTTGGTCAATTACGGAAACGCTGCATCAATCATTAATACAATTTTAATTTTTGTGATTGGCTGAAATTATGGTATTCTTTCATCTTTATGCAACAATGGATTTTGGCCAATAGCGAAAAAGTGTTTGCCAATCAGAGAGAGCCAATCATGTCCTTAGGGTAACTTCAATAGCTACGGAATCGAATCATTAGATTTCACTATTAGATTTCGTGGTCTTCATAATCATAATCATAATCATAATATTTATTTGCTCATTGTAGGTAGGAAGTTCTTACAATATCTTTATTGTAAGAACTTCCTACCTACAATGAGCAAATAAATATTATGATTATGATATTATGATTATAATAGCGTGGAGCCACAATCTACCAACATAGTATGGTGTGCAAATTATATATGTATTATCACAATTATCTAATTACTTCCCTAATTTAAAGATTCATGCAACGTTTATTTGAGAGATTTATTTGTATCGATCATCAAATTCCTCATTGTAGCCCCTATCTATTGGTTTGGTAAAACAGTGATTATTTTTTGCATTTTTAGTTGGTCCGATTACCGGCTCGGGTAAGCTTTTTAAAAAAATTTCGAAAGCGGATATTCTTATTTAAAAAAATTAAGTTATGTTTCCTTTGAGTGAAATTCATATATTTAATTAATATAAAACAAAGAACTTTTAATCTGTGGCCTGTGAGTTTTTTTCACTCTGTAAACATACGCGCGCGGCGGGGTTTGAGCACAGTGGCATGTGTGGATCCACCATTAGTAACTTCGTAACGGTGTAACTTTCAATCAGCCCTTTGTTGATAAGCTATTAAGGCTTGCATGTTATCTTCACACGAGGCCATGTCCTCCTGAGAGTTTTTCCCATTTAGTAATAGACGGCCAGTATTTACCATTGTTAGTCGTTTCATAACTGTCCCATAGACCATGGCCCATTGTGTATCGTGTTGCAATTGCTATTTGCTACCACATAATTGATGGTGTCGCGTCGGTTGAACAGTAAAATTTGTTCCAATTTTTCGAGACACGTTTTAAGAAAATGAATAAGTAGGTTCCGTTTACCATCGTTTTGATTTCGATTACCAGATTATTTTACAGAGTAATCGTAAAATCGGAGGTGAGCTTTTTACTTATTAGAAACTAGATGATGCCCGCGACTTCGTCTGCGTGGACTAAGTTTTTTCGATTCCCGCGGGAACTCCTTAATTTTCCAGGATAAAAAGGTAGCCTATGTCCTTTCCCGGGATAAAAACTACCCCTGTACCAAATTTCATCAAAATCGGTTGAACAGATGGGCCGTGAAAGCGTAGCAGACCGACAGACAGAAACACTTTTGCATTTATAATAATAGCATGGATACAAGCCGGCGCGGCGGAGACACCGGAGATGTACGTTTTTAAAAATTCCGTCTTAGCTCTATGATTTCTGTGAATACCTATGTCAGAGAATACATACTGACATACTGTCGAAAAGGCATACTAACCGTCAATCACGAACAATAATAGTATAAGCCGAATTTTAAATAGCCAAAGCATTTTTCCAATTGATGAAATGGGTACAAGGTATTATTACCCATAATAGAAAAAGGAAACGGTGCAAGACAAAAAACCAAAAACAGGAACATCGAAACAAATCTTCATACATTGGATACATTTGGATAACAATAATTGACTATTGAACCTGCTGAGATTAAAACAAAAATTCGAATGATTACCAACAGTTAAAGAGTATTATTCCGTAAAAGTAAGGTTTTGGTAGTTAGCTCAGCCGCAGTTAGTTTGTTACCTATTAATATTTATAGACCTTTACCCAACTTTCAACACTGCGTATTGTAATGTAGGAAGCGCATGAATTATTTGGGTCAGTATAGGTTATTGGTTTCGACCATAAATCCAACGCCCTACTGCTGTTATCGAATCAGTGGCAGGGAACCGTTATAAGCGAAACCAGACAACAGGGTACGAAACTATGTGGATGTGGCTGAACCATAGACCGTAGTCATTATCATATTATCGTATCATACTGATATTATAAATACGATAGTATGTTTGTTTGTTCTTCAATCACGCCCCAACAAAGCAAAGGATCGACGTGCTTTTGGCATGGGTATAGTTGAGGACCTGGAGTGACATAGGCTTTATAGGTAGGTACTTATTATCCCGAAAAATTAAGGAATGTCCGTGTCCGTTATAACAAATAGCCGGATGTAAGAACGAATTTTTGGAAATTCCAACAGTTCCTATCATTAAAAAAATTGTTTTCTTCGTCAATCGATACATATCCAATATATATTAGTCATAGGCCTCTTGTAGGGACTTCCGCACATCACAGTCTTGTGCAGCGGCTTCTTGAGAATAGTTTGATGTCTTCGACTGGATGGCTGGTCTTTATCCACTGCTGTACTTTCCAGGGGTCACCGTTCCAGCACCTTGAACTATCTCGGTAGGCGTGTCGGTTTTTTTATAATGCAAGAAAGTATATTCAGAAACCACCAGAACAAAGCTGGAATGGTTGAGTAGTTTATTATAAACCATGTCCTAGTAATCAAGGATATGTTTTCGATTACAAAGACCTTGACTGAATCTCTAGAGTCGCATAACGCATTGTTGTTTGTTAATGGAAACAAAGCCTCACAAGGGATTTAAGCGTTCAATATTTATATTATTTCAATATTATGTATAATATATACTGTATAGTGTACTTATTCATTTTTATTTGATGCAGTGAAATTCATAATCTAGGTTAGATATTCTATATGATTATTGACACAATCTAATAGGCCTATTACACTGCAATTTTCACAGGGACCCTTATACTTCAATCAGTGTAGTGTAATAAAATGTAGGGTGAAAGGGTCCCTAATTTGGTCCTTATTGCTGTGTAATAAGCGACGCTCTAACTAGCGGCCACGCCCACCCTTACCACAGTGCCCTGTGAGAAGTGCAGTAAAATAGGCCTATTATTCCTACTTAAAACTGAGTTTTCGATAGATTAGTAAATGAACGCATTTTTATATCACTGTAAGCATGCTTGATACATCAAAATACATTACATAGTCATGGAAACATAAACATAACGTAACGTAACGGAGAAAGTTTGAATTTACTCCCCATAAATTTTTATACCCCGGGCTTATATAATATGAAAATCGATTCTTAAGGAGTAAACTCCAATAATAATGAGATATAGTCACTCCCGTAATAACAGAATCGTTATCGGTAAGACGATAGCATAATTCCGAATGAACAAGCAAGAATTACCGCATCCATTGCGCTTCATAAACCCAGAGCGAGTTTGGAACTGGTTCCCGATGCTACATTATTCTGATTACACAAGGCGCGTAAAAACTTTGGAGCAGAGGTTACGTGGTGTTACGTTGGGGTAACAACCCGTAATAGGCGAAATCACTGGATCGAATCGTAATGCTAATGCTACTGGGTGATTTATGAATTAAGCCGGTATTTAGGCTAGTAGGTAATATGCAAAAATACATAATTTGTTGTCTGGTGGTCGTCAAGCCTCGTAAAACTGTGACGTTACGTGGTGTTGCATTTGCATTTCCTGTAATGTAAAAGCCATGTAATGTAAAAGTTATGGGCAAAAAGTTACCGCATTAAAAGATTGTAGGACTTGTTTATGATCATTTGATCACCTAAATTATAGTTTGGGTGAATCGAATCCGATGCTAAAATAGCCTCGGGAAACTAAGCTTGTCTCCGCTGAAAGCTAAGATTTGGTAGGAACCTAATATAGATACTTGTTGTTACTAAAATTTCAAGTATCTGTCGACCCGAGAGCCGTGAATATCTGAGCAGTGCAATATTCTCAGTTTTAAATACTGTATCTACCATCATAATAACTAATTTCTAGTCCCTATCTGGTTTATTGTGACCCAACACAATTTTATAGTGATATATCTTCTGTGATTCAGCTGAATAATCATACTAATATTATAAATGCGAAAGTGTGTTTGTTTGTTGGTTTGTCCTTCAATCACTCCGCAACGGAGCAACGGATCGCCGTGATTTTGGCATGATTATAGTTGAGGTTCTGGAGAGTGACACAGGCTCTTTATCCCGGAAAAATAAGGAGTTCCCGCGGGAATAAAAAAACTTACACCACGCGAACGAAGTCGCGGGCATCAGCTAGTTATTCTTTAAACGTACCTCGGTAAGAATATTATAAGCTTTATGGGCCTGTACTTATATGTATCTAAAATCTGATCTACTTTCTTTTGCATAGGTCTATCACTGTCATCGTCGCAAAGCTTTCTCTGCTAACAAGCATTTGTGGGATGGTGTGTTTTATGTAAACTAATGGGTTTTCTTGCTCTTAGTAAATTTCTAGAACTATAATAGCAAACTTTCAAAAGATTTTTTCACCCTTGTTACTGCGATAATCTGCTAATTTACATGTACATTTGCAATTTGTACCTTTGAAATAGTTAACTATAACGGGGCTCTAGTGTAACTTTCAAGCCTGCGTTAACAACTGTGCGTTGTAGCAATGTCTATGCCCTCATGTGAAATTGCCATAATTCTGTGGAGCCCAATTGTTAACTAACTCACGTAGAAACGTCTTGATTTGTTATTTCACAGTTATAATAACTTTAAAGTAACTTAAAGTCTTACAAACTTATATGACCCGGTGGCCAAAATTGGAACTAATTACGCCTGTTTAGTTTTTTTTTTCGTATATACTAGCGAGACTGACACCCGGGTCAGATTTTGATGAACTGTAATGTTTAAAAGAATCAGACTATACATGTATTTAATTTATTGTACAAGGAGACCATAAAGGCTAGAGTAATGCACTTTCGTAACCGTCTCCGCATACCAGTGGCAACAACAATAAGAGCCTGTCACCATTCTATGGTAATGACTAATTGTTGCCAGCGAATTATTATCGTGAATTTAATGTCCTTAGTTGTTTTGTAGTTGGTCTCAGTGTAATGTGACATTGGAACTGAATTTCCTATTCCTATACCAATATTCACAATCTCACTATGGTTTTTAAACATGCTTTGTTTAACCATACTGCTTCTACAACAAATATTTCACAGAATAAAGATTAAGTATCGAAAAATATTTCATTTTCAAAAACTGTTTAGCCATTCAAGAATTAGTTATTTTAAAAACATTTCAGAATTTAGGTAGTCATATGGTAGAGATATGTATACAGATAGACACATTAAAGAAAATATCACGTATTATGCATGAAACATGGATAAGAGAATATTATGAAAAATAACGTACGTACGATGCAAGTACAAACGGGCTATTGTACCTATTTATTATAAGGTTCGCAACACGATTATTTGAAAACAAAAACAACATTTATTCAAATTAACAAAGAGCATAAAGATTAGCAATTACAATACGTTTGTACTTTGTAGATTAAAAATATTCATGCGTTTACGCTAATTTAAATTAATGATACTTCTCGAACGATTAAAATCGTTTCTAACACGCATAACGTGACCTAAATAACCACAAAGCAAATCTCCCATCGGAAGTCGGTTCAGATATAGTACAAAACGGAAATTTTCTGTTCAAAAATAATAAATTTACCATTTTAATTACCAGCAGATGCCTAAGATTTCATTGTAAAAGCTGATGAATTTTATGAATGGAGTAATCACTCTGACGAACACAGAATTAATTAAGTATACCATGAAAAACTAAAAACAATCATTGCTGTGATTGGCTGAATTTATGGTAGTCTAGCTTCAACAAATAATTTTGGCCATTCAATGGAGTAGTTTCATGATGTTGTGAATAGGTATCATATTTAACACAATGGAAGTAAAATATAGATTAAAACTAATAAATCAGTGGCTTTTTTTTACAATCCATCAATAAATGACGATTTAAAAGTTTAATTATTTAATGTACACCGAATGCTGTATCTTACTCGAGTGAGAAATTTTGTGAGTGAGTTTTAATACCTAGCCGAGATTTAATACTTCAAAATTATCTTCACACACAAAGTCAGTGCTTTTAATTCAATTAAGTCCCGTTAAGTCCATTTATTTGTTTTATTCGGCTTTATAAAGTCTGTTGATAGGGAATTATGACCTCACGTCTCCCGTCTTGCAAGCGCAACTTTAAAGTTCCATAACTTTTTCATTTGTTGAGATATTTTAATGATTCTTTCATATTTTTGTTTTATTTTATCTTAATTTTCATATTAAATTTAAAAATAAAATGGTAAACTCACCATTAAAGGTGATTGCGATCGTTACACTGTAGCAATCAAATTATGTAATAAAATCAAATCAAATGTTTTTTTATTCAAATAAACTTTTACAAGTACTTTTGAATCAAGCAAGAAAGCAACCAGCATGAAAATAACTTGCTTCGGTCACATGTAGATACCTTGACCATCTACAACAGATATGGTTCAATCAAGGGATCTTCCGATCCTATTCTTATGGGCTGCATTAGTTTCTGATTTTCTTTCAAAATGTTACCTTTTTTTAATCGCTGGAAAAATTTACACATACCGCACCCACTAAAAAACTTATGGATTTGAATCTAAATTGCCTCTACCAATCTGCTAAAATTCGTTGGCCAAAACTGTTTTTATTTTTGTATTAATTTTTAACCTGCCGGCTGCTTATCTTATATTAATAACTGACTTATATGTATATATTTCACAATTCTTACATTCTGGGGCAGCTGGAAGAAATCTCTTCAAGAGATAAGTTGTCCTTGTGCATGTCCTTTCAATTTTTATGTTTTATTTTTAAGTTACTGGTACAGAATCCATACTAATCCATACTAATATTATAAATGCGAAAGTGTGTATGTCTGTCTGTCTGCTACGCTTTCACGGCCCATCTGTTGAACCGATTTTGATGAAATTTGGTACAGGGATAGGTTGTATCCCAGGGAAGGACGTAGGCTTATCTTACTAGGTATATAGGTACTTTTTATCCCGGAAAATTAAAGAGTTCCCGCGGGAATCAAAAACCTTAATCCACGCGGACGAAGTCGTGGGCATCATAATATAGTATATAAATAAATAAATAAATAACCTAGCAGGTTCATTTTCTTTATCAAAAATTTTTATATTATGTAAACTACTTTACAAAAGTGATATGAATTGATTCTAAATGGTCGATTCAAATTAAAATCCTATTAGGAAACAGTAAAATAACCCAAGTAACATTTTAGGTTTTAGAAAGGTTTTGTAAAGGTTCTAGAACCTTTGTATGAAAATCTGCTCGTAAGTCTTAATAGGCTCAATAACGTTATAATAACCTTATATTAACCTCCTGAGTGCAAAAAGGGCCCTCGTTGTAGAACCTTTCTGAGAGCTACAGCAAAGCCTATAGCTCAAATCCAGAACCTTTCCAACTACTTACACAGAACCCGAATATAACCTTCACAACCTTAATTTATGGTTAATATAACCTTGCTAGACAGCTTTTAAGTTCTAAATTAGTCTTGGATGTAACTCTATGACAACTTATAACCTTTTTGATGGACATGAATAAATGCCTTTCCAGGACTTGCGGGTTTTAAAAGGTTTCTGTGTAAGATTTTTTTTACACACAATCGTGGATTTAACAATAATTCATAATGGCGCCTTTTACTGTCATTATACCAAGTTTCAAAATGGCTAACTAGATAGGACGTACAAGTGTTATATTCATAAAAAATAATAAGTAACTTGCTGAAGTCAGGAAAAATAAAAAATTAGTGCGACTGGCACTTTATCGTGAAAATTTAGGATAATAGTGCTATATACGAGGTGGGCCTTTCGTAAGTTAAAGTTTTGAAGATATTTTAATAAAATAATTACAATTAAAATAATTATAAAATTAGTTGGTTGGTGGTAAGTCGCATTAGAATTAATAAAACTTATATCCATGTAAGAACATTTTATTTTGAATAGTACACTTTTCTTAATTTTGCCTTATTGATTTAAAATATTGCTTTTTGTTTAGATTTTTGTTTTATTTTAGTGAAAAAATATGGCTGGCGTTAGGAAATTACTAGAGAGTATTAAAAATAATCAATCCAGGACTGTAACAACTAGAAGCTCTTAATGTTTGCCAAAATAAGAGCTAAAGGTAATCTCGTGGAGCTACTTAAAACGACAAGGCTGTTTTCGCAGCTTTAAGGTTATCGCCAGGAGTTGTTCAAGACTTGCCAGTCGCGAAAACAACCGCTGAGCACAATTAGTTCCTTTTAGGTTTTGGTTGTAGGAGAAAGTGCGTTCGACGTTTCGACACGAGTATTGAACAAACAGCTACAGGCTGCTCTTAGAGTTCAAGTAAGTTCCTATTTTTTCTATTATGTTTGATAGATAACGACAGTGTTGAGAATATAATAGAATAGAAACGTTTTTTATTCAAATAAACTTTTTTACAAGTGCTGAGAGTAGGTATAATTGACATTTAATTTCTTGACTTATTTTGGCCACAGAAATAAGGATTCAGATAGTTTTATTTTACAGTACGATTACTAAGGGCTCTTTTCTAGACACGTGCGGTCGCGTCACGCAGTGCGTCGCTCGGTTCTCCGTTTATTATTATAAGAGATAGCTGCACTTTTGGTAACTATCCCCAGAAAGGCTGATTCAGTATTAGGTAGGTGTGGGGTTCTACACTGATGACAAAAGTGAAAGTCTACCCGCATGCGGATGTGCCTTTGTCTAGATATGGCCGCTGCAAGACGGTTTATGGTTACCAAAAATGAACCATAACTAGAAAGGCTGATACTTGTATAGTATTAAAGTATGCGCAATACCTATGTAAACAGTACTAAAACTGACGCTATTCATCGGGCTTTTCACTAGATATCACCTGTCAAAGACGTTATGAACATTCATACTGTAAAAAAATATTAGCAATTATTATGTCGTCACGTTGATTGCGGATAAATAAATCCTTACGCATTCATAATTTATACCGCTCAGGTCTTTCAGTACATTACTTTTTTACTACTAATTCAAACACACCCGGTGTTTGAATATGCAGCAATGTAATTCGTGTATTTTTTACTTCTGAACTGTTCCGTTAACAGCCGAGAAATGCCAAGCGGTAAACTCTAAGTAAGGTACATCTTTTCGGCTTTTTCATTAATTTAAAGTTGTGTTTTGTTTTCAGTATGCCTGACAAGGTCGTCCAAACCATAGAGAATAGAAAAATATGCCTTTTCGTTGTACCCAACGACTGGGAGAAAGTGTGCACTCTGTCTTGGCCACCAAGATCAGAAGCCAGCAGCATGTTAGATGAAAACTCTGTCCCTGGAAAAAAATGGTTGATCTATCCATGTAGCGTCAAAAGGATTTCAAAGGCCATATTCTAAGTCCTTTACTGTATCAACACTTGTTTCTAATGTATGAACTTCAAAGTCTTCACTATCTTCAGATAAACTGCCATCACCATCATTGGATTTACTGTTTTGTGATTCCTCAAATATTTCCGATGGTGTCGTGTCATCTGTGGTTTGAACTGAAGAGGAGGTCTTTCAGGAGGTTGTGCATCTTCGATGGTCTCAATGATCTGTAAAAATAATTAAAATAGAACAGGCGATCAACCTAGTTTTAATCCATAAGACCCCTTGTCGAGATTAGCCATACTTCATGATTATTTTATATTTAGGTATAAGGGCTCGTACAAATCGGCGACCTCACCGTCGCTAACAGCGATTGCCGACCTGTAAGAACCCTAATAAGTAGTCTTTACCAGTCACCTCACTACCTACAATAACAATTAATAAAAATAATAAAAACTTACCGATGTATTCAATATTCGTAAGAAATTTTTACGCACTTTACTTTTGAAATGTCCACACGGTTATTTTGAAATCACCCTGTGTCGGTTCATCTTTGCTTTACAACTGCTTTGAAGTCGCGGAAACAACTGACGTTTTTTGAGGATGTGCCTCTACAGCTTAAAATATTCTCATAGGACTTTAAACATGCCTTCAGCTCATAAACAATAGCTCATTGGTTTGGTTTTCACCTCGTAGTCCTAATTTGTTCGCATAGACAACTCTTACAGAGCCTAAAGGCTTAAGGTAGGTTTTAAAAATTACTTATAAGTGATTTCAACATTCCATAACTTTATGGTAATATCAAAGTTAAAAATTTAACCTTTAGATCTCACTTTAGCAAAATGCTAGGCTTTTCAGAACTTAATCAGGAGTCTACGACAGCTTTAAGATCCTAAGACTATATGCTCTTGACACACAGGTCAAAATAACGTTAATTTAAGCTCTTGTAAATGGCTCCAAGGTTGTAATAATAAACAATTAGTTTTAGGACTTATTAATCATTCTCAAGTACTTAATATGACCAGATAGTAAATCATTAACCTTTTGACGACTCATATATAACCTAAAGGCATTTTTTACAACCTAGGCCCGAATGAAATGTTACTTGGGAAATTGCTTTTAATATATTATTATTTATATGCTTCCAAATAATTGCTCACTATTAATTGAAGAGTCGTATTCATCAAGGCCGATTTATAGATCGAACTTCATTCGGATTTTAATACAATCATTATAAAGATCGATATTGAATAATGAACATTTATCGATGCTTTAAAGTCAATTACCGTCGAAGACTAAGGAAGAGAAACAACAGAAGGGCGCGGTAGCTGCCAGATGATGAAATCTAAATCAAATCAAATCAAATCAAATCAAATATTTTTTATTCAAATAAACTTTTACAAGTACTTTTGAATCGTCAAGTGAATCTACCACTGATTCGGAATGCCATTCCTACCGAGAAGAACCAGCAAGAAACTCGGTGGTTGCTCTTTTTAAATAATTCATTTACAATTACTATATCAATGTGTACATAAGTAACCGCTGTCCCCAGCATTGCTGGAGCGATCAAATCCATGCTCCTCTATCATTTACATAATCTTCAACAGTATAATAAGCTTTTTTCAGGAGCATACTTTTAATGGATTTCTTAAATTTGTTTATTCAATTCATGTCAAAGACGGGCAGACAGAAAGTAGCCCCATTCCCGCCGGGAATCTATACTAATATTATAAATGCGAAAGTTTAGATGGATGGTTGGATGGATGTTTGTTACTCAATCACGCCAGAACGGCTGAACGGATCTGGATTTAATTTGGCACAGGGATAGATTATAGTCTGGAATAATACATAGGCTACTTTGTATCCCGGGAAATTAAAGAGTTCCCGCGGGAACCAAAAACCTCCATCCTCGCAGGGGAAGTCGCGGGCATCAGCTAGTGATCACTATAATTTTAAAGCACGAAATAGAGACGTCTTAAATATGCAAAATAATCGCTTATTATTAGGTAGTCTACCTGCCGACATGCATTGCAAGACGTCTCACGTCTCTCTTTTCTCTCTTATTTTTTATTCTTCGATAGTATATTGTCAAAAAAATTCACGCATCAGGCGTCGACAAGAACGGTACGGACCATAGACATAGGATTTTTTCGGTACGGACACAGTATTGGTATTTTTTTTTTGTTTTTATACGACTGCCTGAAAAAAGGAGTATATTGTTTTCAGGGTTCATGTATGTATGTATGTATGTATGAATGTATCTGAGTTTGTATATTCAACCATAACTTCTATACGCCTGAACCGATTTTGATAAATGAGGTATCGTTAGAATCCCTAGCTTATTCCGGGTCACATAGGCTAGTAAAATTAAAAAAATAATTGATGGGGTGACCATGGTCCTGCATTAAAGACTAAAGTTGAAAAAAAATATTCGAAAATAAGATTACTTATATAATCATCATCTAGACAATGATGAGTAGATTCCAAAAATATATAACACTATAGTTCAATATCCAGTGATTCACAAAAAAATATCATTTAATAAAAATGTGTATAAAATTCCAAAGGGAATTCAATAAGGGCTACGGCAGAGCAGTCGTATTTTTAAGTCCCTACTCTCTACCACCAGTTCGGAATAAACATAGAATCTTTATTCATCAAGCATAGGTAACGAAGGAACGAACACACAAACATAAATGTTAATATCTGTAAGAATTTTATTATTTCATTATTATATCCAACTAGCTGATGTCCGCGACTTCGTCTGCGTGGTTTGAGCTTTGAGGTTTTTAGTTCTCGCGGGAACTCTTTAATTTTCCGGTATAAAAAGTAGCCTATGTGCTATTCCAGACTATAATCTATCTCTGTGCTAAATTTCAGCCAAATCCGTTCAGCCGTTGGGGCATGATTGAGTAACGAACATCCATACATCCAAACTTTCGCATTTATAATATTATAAGATAAGATAAGTATGAGTAAGATTTACATAACTTTTATTTAATTTTTTTACTTTGATTTCATGATTCAATAATAAGTTGAAATATATTTCTAGGTTATGGCCTAATCATTTATCTACCGGAAAAAAATTGCTCATTCAGACTTCTGAGATTTTACCTTCCTAACAAATTACCGCAAAAATGTCACAAGGAAATAATTAATACACATAAGCTCCGTAAGAAACCACTTGTTAGACTTCATAGTTCATTTTCGAGTACCTATAATTTTTATGATACCATTTAAAGCTGGTTATGTTACATTTTGAAAATCTGCTTCATGCTAAGTTTATTTTTAGTATTTCTTTGAGGACGTCTGAGGCAAAATTTAAAAGGTTAATACTTTGATATATGATAGCTCATAAGCTTTCGTCGATGCCTCTTTATTCGCATATTTCCAAAATGCCATTTCTAAAATTATATAAATTTAGTTTCGAATCCGCGTATAATATACATTGAAATAGAATGAGTACTAGAAACAGGGTCACGAACAAAAAATATCGCAAAAATGTCCCAATTTGCACACACATAAACATTTGTATGCTGAGTGGGAAATGTAGAAAAAGGTATTATATTAGCAACAACTTCAGTTAATTATGCACCTTAAGTTTAACACATAAAGCTACATTACGATTAGAAAATATTAATTTTTAAGACGTTCTGTCATCAGAGAAAAGGTAGGAATAACCTTTCAATCCAAAACAAAAAGTAATTTTTAAAATAAGTACAAAAATATTTATTATTAAAATAAAACTTAATCTGTAAGCAATAAGGTACTTCATACGTTGCCAAATTGATACCTTTACACTATTTTGGAACAAGACGCAACTCTTGGCATCACATTGTCAATATCAACAACGTCAATTTATTATAAACCTTAAAACTTAGAATTTAAGTTGAATTACGAATGTAGTATGTTTATATTAAAAACCTTTTGTCTTTGTAAAAAGGCAAAAACAAAAAATTCAATGGAACAAAATTCAAATAGAACAATGGAGACATGGAGTTGCTGATTTTTTTAAAGTTGTATATCGTGGTGGTATGTGGTCGTGTATATTTATTACTAGCTTACGCGCCCCAGCAACTCACAGTGTTATACTTGTACAGTATGTTTTATTTATCAAAATAAATATTGATACAGTTTTGGTGGGTAGCACTGCGAAAAACCACGTAGGTTTAAATGGCGTACTCTCTCCTCTTCTATCAATATTTATAACTATACAATGTTATGATATGCATAAGTATCTGTGTAAAAACATGAGGAAACTAAAACTAAACTACCTAACATTTGTTTAAGAAGTAAGATTTTAACTTAAAATTAAATTTTCCTTACTTAGTTTCATTTTAAAATTAATATCAAGGTTAAAAATCTACGTTTTATTGACGTATTACACGTAAACTTAAAAAGTACCAAGTAAACTTTATTCAGATTCAGCCTTTGCGGCTTTTATTATTTTTTACTACATTTTTTTATAAAATATTTATGTAAAGTATATAATTTCTTTATGTACCCATGTATTTTATGTGTATTTATGTAACTAAGGTATGTGTGTTTCCAGTAATATCAATTTTATCAAAATGAATTTGAACATAATTAATGTTATCTGTATATTTTAGATGGCTTAAACAACTCTACTGCATAACGAAATGGATTACCAGGGAATCAATAAGCAACAATACTTTTAAAACACCAACACTACTCCATGCATCCCGTCTATCCAGAACAGTCAATGTTTGTTACAATATTTGACGCATTGTCACAAACATTGGCCAAAGGATATTAGCACACTTTTTATATGAGCACTGCAGCATTTTGACGCGTCGTTATGTTGGCTAAGGTTGGCCCGTACTAAAGTCAAATAAGAGCACTTTCGTATTTGTGCTGTAATTTGTCGGGGACATTTTTGAAGCGCTAATCCTACATCTAGTATAGATACTAAAAAAATTCTACATCAATGATAATATATTATATAAATATAAGACGCATAGTTCGCGCGCGAGTTGAATGCAGAGTAAATGTATGGTGTCACATACATTTGCTCTGCATTCAACTCGCGCGCGAACTGTACATTGGTGTGATAAAAAAGGCAGATACTGGTCTAATTATTTGGTTAGACACGTCCATCAATGGAATAATATTTTTTAATCTCAAAAAAAATATTTCAAACATTGCAAAGGATGAAAAGTTATATTTACCCTATTGTCCCTGTTCTGGTTTGCCGTTCCAAACACAGCTTGTGTGAATAGATGAATAAATTCAACACTTTTAGTTCTTGTACCAGCATCCGCTCGCACTATCTACGGAACATGGAAATGCCCTCTTTTCTTTGTGATCAGCGGACACCGATAACATTATTATGTAGGATTTAAAGATAGACAGTTTTTTTTTGTAGTTGGTTTATCTTGAAAGTATATTAAAATCGTATCTTTGAGTTATCTGTCTGCCTTCTGAGATTTTCATACCTCAAAAGCAAAATGGAAATTCCATAGTTATAATTATAGTCTAGCTCGAATCCTGAGATCAAATACCTTCTGATGGAGTCTGAATTTTTTACCGTGGTCTACTTAACTATAGGTTAAAAAGATAAGAGCCAAAAATTTTGCTTCTCGCTTTACGGGGTTTTTGCTTAATATCTACCTGCTGTTGGTTATCTGCTATAAGAACAAGTCTTCGGTATTTGGAAAAATATCGTGGTTAAAGCTGACTTCACACTGAAGATGAGCTGAAGGAATTATAAGAGAGTGCGCTGCAAAGTTCGAATGCAACGCAGTGTACTGCAATCTGCACCGTAAAGTGCATTTATGGGCATTGGGCTTTTACTGTACGGAAAATTTAAAAGTCGTCGTCGTCATCAGCGCTGGACATAGGTCTCTTGTAAAGATTTCCGCACACCGCGGTTTGGCGCCGATGGATCCAACGTTTCCCTGGATTTTGCTTGATTTCGTCACTCGTCCGCCCACCTAGTAGGGGTCTGTCAACGCTATACTTTCCAGTGCGCGGTCGCCATCCCTAATCCCAGTACTTTGGGACACCAACGTCTATCGGTTCTTCGAACTGTGGTCCGCTCGGTGCCACTTTATAGTTAGATGCATAACGACGTGTAACTTAACATATTTTGCTTTTTTTTACGTTACTTCAAGTTAGCTCTTGACTGCAATCTCACCTGATGTTAAATGGTGATGCAGTCTAAATTAATATGGTAGTGGGCTAATCTGTTAGGGCCCTTAAGTTCTAAAAAATTATTGCCTCTCAGCTCTTGGGGTTTCAAGTTGTGGCAGCATCTATTGCTTATGAAGCCATTGAAAATTGAAATACCAGTGACATGAACAGGGGCCGATAGGTCTATAGTCTGCAGTTGACGTTATTTGCATTTTCAGTACTAAAATTGTGATCTTGTGCCTCTTGCGGCATTTGCGGCTCTTTCTACAGTCTGCGATCAGCTTTAGCCGTTGCCGATCTCAGTTCCGATATCCGTGTTCGGGCATCGAACTCGCTCCGTCTCCATCTTGATTCTTGATAACAACAGAACAACGACAATTGAATCAAACTATGCGCGTCTTTGTTCTACAAGAATCATACGATCGCTAGATGAGACTCGATAACTTGCCGGTTTTTTTGTCAATCCGTAAGTGGTCCGTAAGGAATTTTATTAACTTATTTTAGTTCCTATATTACTTAAAGGAATTAAGAGAGAATTATCTCATCGGCTATTAACATTATTTCTTTATTTCTAACGTATGCACGTGCTAGTTTTATATTTTCTTTAGATTCAATTGTTATTAGTTATTATACAATGAGTAATACAGGCTACTTATAATACTACCTTAACCTGACCATTACTAATATAGGTATAAATACAAAGATTCAGAGAAGCGTCTTATTCGAGCTGAAGAATTTTGAAAACTTGGCAATACTAACTATGCGATGAAACGTTTTCCGTGATCGGTCATCGAACCTGCATCTCGATAACAATGATAGTTGATTTAAGTTCAGCAATTCTTGGTCGAAAAGAAATAGGACACTAGACGTGGAAAATTTTGCTTCAAATAAGAGAAAATTTTATACTTATATTTTACTAGATGATTCCCGCGACTTCGTCTGCGTCATTTAAGGTGTTTGATTCCCGCGGGAACTCTTTAATTTTCCGGGATAAAATGAAGCCTTCGGAATAGATTGTCCTTCTCCGGGATATTTATTTAAAGGTGTACCTATATTTTCCTTCAAATATTTCTGTAATTAAGTAGGTGGGTATGACTGACCTGACCAAGTGCGACAACATACGAGTAGGTAGTCCAACGGAGTGGTTTAAACACTACGGACAACTACAGGACAGGGCAAGAGATCAGTCGTTTAGACGTGTCGTGGTAGTCAGTGCAGCCACATAGTCCCTTTGAATGCAGACAAAAATGTTTATTCCGTGGTGGTTTTCACACATGACTGGGACCTAATACGCTCCGTCAGATGTAACAGCTGAAATAATACTACATACTTAATATTTATCTCGCATCGTAGTAGGTACATTATTGTATCGGTGGCCGGTTAAATAGAAACTGTAAGGCACTTTCAGTATTTTATTTCCATTTAACAATCTGCCAACAAGTGCACTGAAACTCGTTTTGCTGCCCCGAGCCGCAGGGGGGTACAATTTTAGTAAAACTTCTATAGGCGCGGATTGAGACTAATTCAGACCTTTTTCGGACAGCAACAACGTTAACACGTCACTTCCGACATCTGAGCCGCTGAAAAGAGCCGCCAAACATAACAGCTATTTCAAGATCGCCATCTTTTATTTCTTAAGCTAAAAAGGCGAGTTTAGTTTTACTTCAAAATCTATTTATTTTAAAATTGGTAATTGATAGAACTGTGCACTTTTCGATCGCCAGTAAAAATACGGACGGGATAGTGAAGATTAATGAAAATCAAAGCGGGTTCCGAACGCGCCCTGGTCTGATAAGTGCCCACAATAAACTTAAACACGCAAAGGTCACGACACACCTACGATTATTCACAACAATTCACACGAATTTTTTTTTTGGTAGTACTCGAGACAATAACAATTATTTTACTGTAAGTACTTATAGATTTTCATAGAGTAGGTAGGTACTTACATATATTTTTCCTTTTATTCCGCAAACCTAAGGCCACAATATAAAAACAAGGTCTACAAATATACAAGGCTATATGAATTGGGCGTTTAAGGTCTCTGCTTTGTATGATTTTTTACAACGACGACCTAAGTTTATTTCTAGCGGAAATTGGCGTATGCTTTTACAACCTAATTCTATGCCACTTTTTCATCACGTAGGTAACTAAGAGGTAAGTGTAACACAAACGCAAGTGAACTAGATAAAAAAGCTAATCAGCGTAGCATCCGGGCGTTTTCACTTGGCAAGGAACGAACAATTACTATGTACGTGTGAACGTCCCACTGTGTAATGTTTTCCTGCTACATGTGCGAAACACTTTCTATGACTTTTCAATTAATTATGCACGATTAAATGAAACTCGTGTAATATTGAAATATGTTTTTGACATTTTAAGCGCTAATGAAACTATGCGAAAGCCCAGTGATGAAAATGTTAAGAATATTTAACCGGACATTACAGTTTCTATTTAACCGAGCACTAATTTTATATATAGTTTTTATTTTATAGTCCGGCAATCTGACAAGGTGTTAGCGTTGCTTCATACTAATATTATAAATGCGAAAGTGTGTTTGTTTGTTGGTTTGTCCTTCAATCACGCAGCAACGGAGCAACGGATCGACGTGATTTTTGGCATAGGTATAGTTGAGGACCTGGAGAGTGACAAAGGCTACTTTTTATCCCGGAAAATTAAGGAGTTACCGCGGGAATAAAAACTTAAACCACGCGGACGAAGTCGCGGGCATCAGCTAGTGAATAAAAAATAGCTAGTGAGTAAAATAAAAAATAAACTAAACAGGCATAAAAATTTGTTCCAATTTTCTTCACCGGGTCAGATAAGTTTGTTACTTACCTAAATATAGTCCAACCAACTTATCTGGCCTTATGTCTATATTTTTATGTCTGTTTTTATTTTATTTTTAATATTTACTACCTGTATGTTACGCTGTCGACGCGAAAACTATATAAAAAAGTGAATAAGTATGGTCATTTTTGTTTCAGCCAAGCAATTTTTACTTTGTCCCTGTGTGTTTTCGTTTTTACTTTTAAATTTGAAGCTCACGTAAAATACACTTAAAATCCCCATAAATAGTGAAAGTTTGTCTTATCACATGGTAAGTAATAAAGGGAAACACTAAACGTCGGAGCTCCTAACGACTTGTTGACAAAAATGGAGCCGCAATGGGTTGGATATCGTGAGTCGGAAATCGGAATGCCTTATATGTCGTGTGGTTTATTGGATAATTACTTTACTTAGTTGCATAAATAATTAAATACATATGTTATTCGTGCGGAAAATCGTCAATCCAATATGCCTGCTTAATTACGCATTTCATCATTCTTATCCAGAACAACAGTATGGAGAACGTGATGATGATAACGAATCCTCATAATTGTAGTTTGTTATCTAATAAATTATACGCCAATAATTTGCATTTTTAAAGAATAAAAAATATTTTGTTTAAAAATTATTTTATGAAATATATATTTATATATATTTATAATTAAGTAGAGTTTAAAGTTTAAATAATCACAATACATCTAAAAATCTTAAAAATAAATAAATAATAATATAATAACTAAAATATATTATTAAAAGGAGTCCCTTTAATCAAGGTTCCAAAGATACTGGCAGCGTTCCCCCTTTGAATAGCTAGACTAATTCTTTGTCCGAGGTAGCTGCCAGCTCTTCGGTCTCCTGTGATGTCGACTAAAATGAAATTCAAGTCAGATGAAAAACGGATCTGAATAGGTAGGTACTCCACAAAAATAATTTTACTAATATGAAAGATGATATTTTTTACTCAGTGATAAAATAAGTAAAAATCATTTATTCGCCAAGCGAACCATTACCGGAACTAATTCTGCCATTAGGTACACATTAGAAATGTAAAAATATTCAGAGCACACAGTGAAAGTATCGGCATCAGTTCAAGATCAGCTGAGTGCAGTATACTTACTGGTTATTTACGTTTTTAATAGTTTTTATTAAGTTTTATATACATGTTATTGTAATAAAATAAAGTAGAGGTAACGCTATAAAACGAAATTTCATATCATGGCGTAATTGTTGTGTAGTAGTTTGTGATATGAGAGGGGTTTTGTTTGTTTGTTTTTAGAGCGGTAAGTACGTTTTTACAAACTATAGGTGACTCTTGTAAGGCCGAGCCGCTTGGCAAGGGTTGACTGTCACGAGTATGTAAATACATAATAATAATTAATTATTCTGTATAAAACTAGGGTATTCATTATAACTTAGCAAAAAATGTGCCGTACCTCATATTCATCTAGTTGCGAATCTTAAACGTTCATTAGAATTAAAGGGCCCATAATTTTTGATGATTAGGTATATTTAAATAGGTGTCATAATTCAAAATAAGTATTTTTTCACACCACATGCTCGACAATGCCGAATTATATGTCATGTAAACCTTACCGAAAGCAAGACATTATATCTCTTGGCTTTAGCCGGGTTATAATGTTCTATTGAATTTCATTATAACCCGCTGGTCAATAATGTGATTTTCACTCATAATTCTTATTGCTATAACCATAAAGTCTAATTTCGCTAAACAGAATGTGTTCTCAGCGGGCGCGGCCAACTCGATTTTAGAATTTTCTAATAAACAAATGAATAAATGAACAAATGAATAATAAACAAATGAAGTTCGTCTCAGTGCGAATCTATATTTATAGATTCGCACTGAGACGAACTTCATTTGTTTATCAAATCGAGTAGGCCACGCCAACTGAAAGAAGTGGCTAGATATAGCACGTATTTTTTCTATGCTATATAGGCCGTGGCCCACTAGATTCGCACTGAGACGAACTTCGTTTGTTTGTCAAATCGAGTAGGCCACGCTAGCTGAAAGAAGTTGCTATAGCCGTAGCTACGAGTAGTAAAACCTTTAGATTCTACAAATATTTCAAAAAAAATATCACAAATGTCGAGTGATGCAAGTATTTTGACTCCAGAAGCTATTAAATTAGATGCCATAGGCCTTGTCAATAATCTACTCCCAGAAAAGTCAAAGGAAAAATACCTGAAAGCCTATAAAGATTTTGGCACATGGAAAACTGCAATAGGCGCAAAATCTGTGTCTGAATCAGTTCTTCAGGTCTATTTTGAATATTTATCAGCTACAAAGAAGTCAAGCAGCCTGTGGTGTATCTTTTCGATGCTCAGGGCAACAATAAGCGTCTAATAGAATATTATTTTATTTTATTTTGGTTTTTTATTGCCTCGCATAAAGTGAGAAAAGTAGAGTATACACCACCGGGATAAAACTGTTTTTTTCTTGGGCGCTTGAATCCCTCACTGCACTCAGGACTCAATCTTAATTCCCTCGCTTTGCTCGGGAATTAACTTATAACACCCTCGCTGCGCTCGGGAGTTACATTTGGAGTCCTTCGTTACGTTCAGGATTCAATGTAGCGCCCGTGACATAAAACAGTGCTTTATCCCCTTGGTGTATAATCTACTATAAATTCATATGGGATACAAAATTAAAATTAGGCTGCTAGAGTTGACAAGAGATTAGAATGCTGTAATAAGGGGCATCCAAGCTCCGGGGATGCAAAGTTTGGGGCTAAGATTCCATAGTCAACTATGCACCTATAGTATAGTTACTAGCTGATGCCCGCGACTTCGTCCGCATGGTTTAAGTTTTTTTATTTCCACGGGAACTCCTTAATTTTCCGTAATAAAAAGTAGCCATATGTCACTCTCCAGGTTCTAAACTATACCCATGCCAAAAATCACGTTGATCCGTTGCTCCGTTGCGGCGTGATTGAAAGGCCAACAAACAAACACACTTTCACATTTATAATATATATAAGTATGAAGTATGATATAATAATTATACTATATGTATGTATGTATCGCATTTTGCGTCAATTTTCCATTTAATTTCGGAATCTCAATCCACTATCCTTTCTTGACCTTTATCTACGTGATAACCACTCGGTCGTCATAGCTAACATAACAGTAAACAATACAATAGTGCAATCAGCGTGGGTGGGTGTGCTATGCTTATTAATACACTAGTTGCATAACGCGGATGTGTCTCTGACATAGATATGCTTTACCATAACACTAATTTAGGCTTTGTTGTACAAATTTTGAAACTCTTTATTAGTTTTTATTGTAACCAATGTAAGGAGTAAAACAGCTTCTTATTGGTTTGTTAATCAGTTATAGCTATCCATCGGCAACACTTTTTTTGACGACCTCCATGGCGCAGTGTGTAGCGCTGTTGTATTAACGTGCGGAGGTCCCGGGTTCGATCGCCGGCAGGGTCAATTTGGGAATTTCAAATTTTGGAATTTTCCCTGGTCTGGTCTGGTGGGAGGTTTCGGCCGTGGCTAGTTACCACCCTACCGACAAAGACGTGCCGCCAAGCGATTTAGCGTTCCGGTACGATGCCGTGTAGAAACCGAAGGGGTATGGGTTTAAATACCCCTAACAGGTTAGCCCGCTACCATCTTAGACTGCATTATCACTTACCATCAGGTGAGATCGTAGTCAAGGGCTAGCTTGTAGTGAATAAAAATAAAAAAAAACCACTGTCTTCGACAGGCTTTATCCCAGGTGTTGGATTGGAACCTCAAGATAAAATAAAGCATTAATTTAGCGACTTGGGTTCTATTCCTACTTGGCGTCGGACATAAGAATTCCATTGGCCTGCTTCAAAAAGAGTATCTAAAGCCTGCCAGTCATAACATTCCTTTTAAAATTATTAAATTCACAACATATTACATTACTAGCTGATGCCTGCGACTTCGTCCGCGTGGATTGAGGTCTTTTGGTTCCAGCGGGAACTCTTTTTTTTTTTTTTTTAATTTATTTAGTACCAAAAAGTTATAAAATACGAAGAAAGACATCCATCCATACATCCATCCATCCAAACTTTCGCATTTACAAAGTCGACGCAGTACCCAAAGAATAACGAATCTTTTTATTTCTAATCTAATCTATCTTTCACCCACAAGGGATTTCACTTTTCCCTAATGTCGTTTACTCTGTTACTACAGATGACATTTTCCATGCTGCATAATATTAAAAGTGACTCTATTACCTCTTTACTTACACATAGTAATTATGTAGTTAAGCTGTTATGCGTCCATACTCCATACCAAGCTTACACATGCTTAATTACCCACAGATGTTTTATGTCGCTTATGTTAAGCAACTGTTCCAGCACATAGGCTTTGGGGATTTTCCTTCGTATTTGCGTGTGCTATTTACTAGTTGATTAAGATTCTTTGATTCCCGCGGGAACTCTTAGATTTTCCGGGATAAAAAGTAGCCCATGTCCTTCCCCGGGAAGGACTACCCCTGTACCAAATTTCATCAAAATGCGTTGAGCAGATGGGCCATGAAAGCGTAGCAGACAGATAGACAGACAGACACACTTTCGCATTTATAATATTAAGTATGGATGGGAATAGTAATTATTGCTATAATTTCAATTATTGTTTTGCTTTGCTTAATTTATAGTATCGTTACTGCAGCGATTTCAGCCAAAACAGGAGAGAATACTTACTATAACAGCTGTAAAGTTAGTTTAATATTGTTTGTTAAAAAGAACAACTGCGTCTATTGCTGGCTCCTCTTGGTAGAATCTACTTTCCAAACCAGTGGTAGAGACTTAGAGTAAAAATTAGACGTGAGTATCAAAAGAGATACCTCTGTGTGCTGTATGAATTAATGAAACTTGAGTTTGAGTTTGCAAGTCCAGGTATGGTTCTCAAAGGATTAGAACCCACAGCCGTGAAATAAAAAAAACATACCTACCTTTAGATATTATTATTTTGTTAATTAACATTTATTTATTTATTTATGGTTCCTTTCTAAAGTACGTAAGTAACTAAATATTATGTCATTAAGTCTAAGCCTTAAGTAAGCCTTTAATTATTTTTTATCTAACAGAATAAAAATTGAAAACTTACCTGCGACTTTCTCTTCATTTTGTACATACAAGCTATATTTAGAACAAAAACAAACGGCCATCCGTCTTGGCTCACGTTCATAGAGTGATGCAGTGAAGACAAATTAATCTGTCAGCTACCATGTTTGATTAACTGTCAAATGCGCGTGCGCGTAATGTTTGTTTAGACTTATTGTTTTAGCTACTGATTGTTAATTATTTCTGACATTTGCAACAAGTCGTAAGCGTAATAGAACTTAGAAGCAGATACCCTAATTACTTACTTTTAAAATACATTTGCTTATAAAGTTGCTTGTCAACTTGCCCAAAAACTTCAGACCTACCTAAATAAAAGTAATATACTTAAGTCGATTTTAAGTTTGTTAGCATTATTACTATTTGTCATTATACTCGTATCTCATGAAACAGGAAGTATAATATCTGTCAATTTGACTCGTTTCCTGTCATTCGATTTAATATGCGGATACGGACGCCATATTGAAAATAGTTAGTATAAATATGAGTGTTTTGACGATGGTAATTCAGTCTCCTGCCGGCAAACTCCGCGAGTATTAACTACTTTTGTGTTTAGATCGCAATTTGATTTAGAGCTTAACGATAGCAAACGTGGCCGGATCAAATGAATATTGTCTTTCACCAACAACTTTTATCTTATTACATCAAATCTCTCGTGGAACCTCTACGCGTTTAACCATGTACTCGTGCAAGTTTAAAATGAGAGGACAAATATATTAAAACAGTTTTATTAATACTTACTTCTGGATTGTCGCTTACAAGATGTAACTTACTAACTAACGTTTATACAAGATAAATAGATAAAACTCGAGGTGTGTTTATTTGTATGAAACATTTTGATAAACATCGTGTTATGGAATTATCTTATTGTCAAACACCGATAGCCATCTGCATAAATATTTGCGTTTAGAGTTTACAATGTTTACATAACAGTTCGTAAAATGTTTATGAGGTAAACTCAGTGACGTAAGTAAACTAGATAATTATTAGGATTTAGATTTGACTTTAATTATTATCTATCCATAAAAAACTAGCGGATGCCCGCGACTTCGTCCGCGTGGATTTAGGCTTTCCGAGATTTCCGTTTTTTTGGGGGTATTTCCGGGATAAAAAGTATACCCTATATAAAAGTGTCCTTCCCCAGGATGCAAAGTGCTGAACTTTATACCAAGTTTCGACAAAATCAGTTGAACATGTGGGCTGTGAGAACCTACGAACAGTTAAGCAGACTGATACACTTTCGCATTTATAATACTAATCATATCTATAGATGCTATTAAGAATGGATAAAAATGAGTCTAATATTAATAAAAAATATTGTAAAAACAAGCTTAATATCGCCCGCCAATTCAATAGAATTTAGTGTGACGTCACTTAGCTAACCATACATAGTCATCTAAACTAAACGTGTATGCAAAATTTCAGCTCAATTGGTTGGGGATATAACCGTTTTAAAATTAAGTTGCAAGATTTAACCTAAATAAACACAAACATAAAACATTGCAAGTTAAATAAAAGCTTGTAAAAAATGGGTTCATCTCTTTTCCTCTTGTGATTACAGTCTTTGGAGAGAAAAGTATATAAAGCTAAGCCTATTAGCAACTACATAGTATGGTGGTGGTGGTGCTCTGTTTATCATCAGCTTATCACAGCTGAACCGATCTTGATGAATTTTGGCACAGAAATAGTGCATCATAGAGCAGACACAGAGTACTGTTTATCTCGAAAAATCAGAGTTTCCCTCGAAATTTTTCAAAAAATTAAATTCACATGTATGAAGTCGCGGGCATCATCTAGTTGTGTATAATGATGTGTATTGTGTACGTATAATGTAAGAGATTTACACGCACGAGCACCCGCCGTCGACGGATCGTGAAACGAGGTTATGAAATTGTTATACATTACGATTTTATAAGCTTTAAGCGAGCCAAGAGTTGGCTAACAATGTTTTACAATTTAGATGTGCGAAAGTTTACTAGAGAACGTAAATATGTAGATCTAATCTGTGTACCTATTCTAAAGCGGTCATAGACTAGTTGTTAAGACATTTTGACCTCCTATTCAGCGATTCTATCCTAGGGCAAGCGCTTCTATCTTTTCCGACTTATGCGCGCTCTATGCAATTTTTTTTATCCACTACAAGTTAGCCCTTGACTGCGAACTCACCTGGTAAGTGACGATGCAGTCTAAGATGATAGCGGGCCGACCTGTTAGGGGAATGGCATTTTAAACCCATACCACTATTCGGTTACTACACGGCATCGTACCGGAACGATAAGTCGCTTGGCGGCACGTCTTTGCCGTTAGGTTGGTAACTGGTAACTAGCCACGGCGGAAGCCTCCCACCAGGCCAGACCAGGGAAAATTCAGAAATTATAAATTCCCAAATTGACTCTGCCAGGGATCGAACCCGGGACCTCCACACGTTAAGACGTTATTATCACTTGATTATACTTAAACATTGAAGAAAAAACATCGCGAAGAAACCTGCATGCCCGAGATTTATATTCATACAGATTCTTCTCAAACGTGTATGAACAGTGAAGTTACCAAGCCGCACATGCACGGACGTGGTGGACTATGACCAAATCCTTCAAGTCTACCAATCCGCACTTGACCAGCGTGGTGGATTATCGCCAAACCTTCCTTATTCTGAGAGGAGACTCGTGCTCAAAATACCAACGAACATATGGGTGGAAATGATGTAAATATGTACCTACAATACATGTATATTTAAGGTGCATTATTTGCAGTAGGTATCTAGATAAGCCGATAATTTATTAGCTAAAGTCGACTGTACGGTAATTTAGTAGTCAAAATCGACTTCACCGAAATGCTTATTGATGTGGCGATTCAGATAATAGGTAGGTTTCTGACTACATAAATGTTAGCAAATCGATCAGTCGGTCGGTTCGCGTCATTTGAAAATAATTTGCTTGACCTTGCAGTTAACAGCATATTGTGGTGTTTCCCAGAAGGCTATTGATATGGGTTTATCCGAAAATTCCTAGTGATATACGAACGATATAGGTGTATAAAACAGTGCAAAATAAAAACCAGAGAAAGAAAATCCACCAAAACCCAGCAAAAGTGTGTCTGTCTGTCTGTCTGTCTGCTACGCTTTAACGGCCCATCTTTTCAACCGATTCTGATGAAATTTGGTACAGAGGTAAGTTACATTCTGGGAAAGTTTTAAGCCACTTATCTCGGAAATTAAGGAGTTCCCCGGGACTCAATAAAACTTAACCCACCCGTACATCGTGGGAGTCATCTAGTAAGATTTAATTTAAATCATGCTCGCTTTGATGATGATTATCTACGAATGTTTCCAGCAGAAGCAATCTTGCATAACGGTGAGATTATACAAATATCAAAATTGGAACGTTTTATCGGAGGCCTTGTCTCTGGCCAGTGCGCGTTCACAACCTCCTTGCTAGCCTCCAAAGAGAATAATGCTTAGGAATGTATAATTAATTATACACAATTTTCGCCTTTCATCTCTGTATTTCAAGGATCAAAATCCCGTGTAGTTAGTTCTAGTGCAGAGAAAGCCAGACTGATGTACAGTCCGAAGGTTTGATAAGTACACTTCCCAGTTTGGAGCAATGCAAATTATTATCACTATTCTGACCTGACTTTTGTGGGCGGTGTCAATTGTCTAATCGTTATTTATAGGGAGTATCGGTCGCGATCGTGGGCATAAATTACAGGATCGATCCCTGGCTTTGCAACCAATCTCAACCAATCTTGATTGAGGGAGAATTCCGCGATAAGTATATAAAGGCTATAGTAGGGTCGGGAAAACTAAATCTACTTTTCCGATTTCTAAGTAGGAAAAGCGGGAATTACGCTCCATGCATCCTACGGTATTTGAAAAAGTTTTAAATTAATTCATAATAATAATCAATTTTGCCGAAACTCGGAGATAGCAAATTGTGTTTGAGTTGTTTTTCAAAATGTCAGATTTAGTACCTTGATCCTTAAAATAAGGATTATAAAAAACACGGACGTCAGATTTTAAAATAATACGGTAGTATGCCCCATGAATGACAAATTAATGCCAACTCCAGTATCAGTATATTATGAACCCTCTCCAAAACTTCCACTGATTCACACAGTGACTGAACCTAAGGATCTATAAAATGACTTTTTATCCAATGTAACGCCAATAGCACTTAACTTACACCTGTAATTCAAAATGTGTATAGTTTCATTTGAAACACCAAGGAAACACCAGTAAAGTTGCATAGGAAAAGAAAAAAAATTGTCACAATTACAAAGTAAATATTACACAACCGTTAATCATTGAAATGTACCCAAAGCGTAAGAGTACCATAAACATGCGCGTCTTTCTAAAAAGCGTAAATAGACAAGTGTCCATATGTTAATAGATATATCAACATTGAGAAACGCACGGAACCCACGCACTATCTTTAGGAATGCGTAGGATGCCGTGTTAATTCAATAAAATGATACTGCTGTTGTTGACAAAACACGATTGAGAGACGATAGCGAAACACACAGGTTATTTTAGACATATTAACTATTTATTTTATCTAAATATATAAATCTAAATATATATAGGATACGGTGACTGACTGACTGATTGATCTATAAACGTACAGCTCAAATTACTGGACGGATCGGGCTGAAATTTGGCATACAGCTAGCTTTTACGACGTAGGCATCCGTTAAGAAAGGAATTTTGAAAATTCAACTCCTAAGGGGTCAAAATAGGGCTTTGAAATTTTTATAAAAATCGAACCTAACGCTAACGAAGCCATGGGCAAAATCTAATCTATACTAATGTAGTATAGTAATGTAATGTAGGTGGAGACGATGGGATGCTGGGGTGGAGATGCAAAAAAATTATAAAAGAGATCGGCTGTCGTTTGAGGGAAAGGGGCTGTGACCCACGTTCTGGTTCCTACCTGGTTCAAAGGTTATCCATCGCCATTCAGCGTGGCAATGCTGCAAGTTTGATGGGTACCTTTGGCCCAGGGGCAACCAGGGGTGGTCTTTTTGATTAGGGTTTTATTTTTGTTAGTAGGTATATAAGGATTTGATTTAAATTTATTGTATAGTTTGTATAATATTTAGATTTTAGATTAACTTTTAAATTAATTATGGGATAAAAAAAATCTATACTAATATTATAAATGCGAACATTTGGATGGATGGATGGATGTATGGATGGATAGATGTTTGTTACTCAATAACGCCAGAACGGCTAAACGGATCGTCATGAAATTTGGCATAGAGATACATTATAGTCTGGATTAGCACATAGGCTACTTTTTATCCTAGAAAATTAAAGGAAAAGAAATATTTATAGATTTATAAAAAATTAAAATTAAGTAACCAGAAAACCTCAATTCACGCGGACAAAGTCGCGGGCGTCAGCTAGTAGATCTATAAAAAATTAATATGTAGTTATGTCTTTATTGTTCTAAAGATATTGTTTTCAATTACGATAGGTGACACGGCGCAACAAGGAAATGAAATACCGCCCATTATTTTAAAAAAATACAATAAATTTGTAAAATAAACTTTAACAAATTATAATGATTCCTTTTTTTTACTGTATACCGTCAAATACACTATTCCTGTTATTGGATGTCATGTTTTGCCAAATAATTAAAAGTTTTCATAAAGAAAGAAAGAAAAAACATTAATTTCCAAAATTGTGCCACACATAAATAGCATACCTAAAGAGGTAGATCACCCCTGCACCTCACGATCTAGAAAAGATATATTATCTAAACTACAGCAAAGAGGTGCAGGAATGAACTGCATTACTTAGGACACAACCCGAAAAATGGTCCAGGCTCAGCATAATGCTGTATGTAGTGCAAGCACAAAGCATACAGCGCTGATTTTCAGCCGGAACCCTTATTCAGGTGACACCACGGAAAAAAAGTAACGTAGCTGCAAGCTAGTATGACCCTTAAAAAACAATAGTTTAATAGTAAATTGAAGTGCTATAAATTTACAAAAACGACTACAAAGGATCATTTTAATACTGCGTACAATTCTAATTTCAATCCATAAAGGTGTTTTAAAAATCTATCTTTGATACATTAGTAATTTGGCAATGAGCAATACGTTTACGTTTCAGTTATATCTCTGCCGTAGAATGGTATGCAATAATTGCAAACAAATCGTGAAATTCATTTTTAACCATAAATGTTACCGGAATTTACGAGGGTTTTGCGACCATAAATTACGTGAATTATATTGGCAATATATTAGCATGTAAGGTACGCACGCAATAACATAAAATAAACTAGGTGTATGGCCAATAAGGAATAAATTATAACACTCCTCCTATTTCCGCTTCTACCTATTATCTTCCTGATCCAGTACCGTAAACCAGGATTAGTTTTATGTATTTATCCAGATTCCTACCCTTTTACTGTTCTGTAGTGTCTACATTAATCTATATCCTTATTCTATACCACTAAATAAAGTACCGCTAGGCTTGGATTAATATTTAATAGATTTATGAATTCCTTTTGATAATTAATTCAACTCTTGTTTAAAATTTTCACGTCAGTAATGACGAAACATGTTTGGTCTTTGGTCTGTGTCATCTTAATTGTACAATGTTTCCAGCAAATAAATATTTATATATTTATATTATCACCAACCATTGAATAGAAGCATAAAGTCCTCCTTTTCGGGTGGTCCTGGGTTCGAATCCAGGAGTTATGTGCGTTTATTACATTCAAATATCACCGGATAACGTTGACGGATTAACATCGTTAGGAAACTGCATGTCTGAGTTCTCCATAATGTTCTTAGGGTTGCGTACATAAACGGTAGGTTAGCAACCCTTAAAGTGCTACTATTTCTGTCCCATTGATATAGAATTTTTTTAATGCTCTGTCCGGTCACATTTTGCTTATTTTTTAAGGTTGCCTGAAATCTACCAATACATTTCCAAATCCGCATTAAGACTAGTGGTGACTGGTGAACTATGGCTAACCCTTCTCATAGCGATGCCACGCATTTATCAACTTGATCAAGATCAAAAAGTTGATAAGTTGTAATAATGATGATGTTATAGTGATAGTGTAGGTACCATTACCTAGATTTTCATTTTCGAATAAGTTATGGTGCTTAATACTAATATAATTTTTTAACAGACCGTTTTTAAAGGCTACTTTAAACCTTTTTGTTCTGCCACACTCTTGCGTATAGGAATTTAGCCGAATCTAAGTCAAAGTCAATGTCAAAAGTACCTATATATTTTTCTCAAGTGTACTCTACGTATAACTTTCAGAGGATGGAATTATAAGGCGTGTTGTCAAATACGACCAGATTTACAAAATCTAGTAAAGCACGGAAAGATATCCGGTTTGCATTTGGTCAACGACCTTCTTTTATACATGTGCAATTGTGATCAAACAATCGGGATCGGTTTGAACTTGAGTTCGTTTTGAAAATATTATCAGTTATCGGTTTAAAAGGTAGCCTGTGAAAGCATAGCAGATAGACATACAGCCACACATTCGGATTTATAATATTAGTCTGGAAGTATGGATTCCAATTAAAAATTCTGGGAACGTCACAGAGAGGCGATTTTTTCGATTATACCACGACATCAATCCCGCTTGGTACACACTGCGCGCGCCCGTTGCACGTATTTTATCAGCGAGAAAGCTGATTAAAGCCGAAGATCCGTATTTAAGATATAGTACAGTTAAATTTAACTAGGCTAATTACTATTTGGAGCATGTTCAGGATTCCGTTTAAGCGAGAGTCAAGGTTTACGGGTTTATTAGTCGATAGTTATTCAAGTCTCGAAGAATTTAGCACAGTGGGTATGCAAAAATGTATTTATGTTACCGTATATTGAGAGTGTTTCCACGTTAACCGATGCGATAATTTCCGTTTACGTTTATCTCGGTCACGTACTTCGATTAGGCGTCGGATCCGTATGAATCCTACTATTTTAATAAATGCGAAGCGTTCCTTAGTGTGTTTGTCCTGCAATCATGCTGCAACGCATCAAAGCTCGATGTGATTTTTTGGATGGATATACGAGTAGGTACATAGTCAGATTTGGAGAGGGACTTATAGGCTTATTTTCGTTCCGGAAAATGGAAAAGTTCCCACGGGACACTGAAATCGCAGACGGCGCGGTTTGATTGTGTTAGTTAGTTTAACGCATAGATTTAGCATTGGTCTTTGGTGAAGCGCGCGAACCCAATACTAAATCTATGGTTAAACGATTTATTTAAAAATGTAGGTAATTTTTGACGGTTTTATGCTCAGGTAAAACTTGGAAAATATCCAGTTTTGGTAAATAGGTAACTTTCCAGTGCAATAATTTGTATTGGTAGGTAGGTACCTAAGTATTTTCACATTGGAAAGTATATAAAATTTTTCATAAATAAGTTCGTTTAGTAGTTGACTGTCTTATTTCCCGCTAAGTAAGTTGTACTAATGCATTATGTTCAGACAATGTTGCTGCCCACCACCATTCCAACTACCTATTTGTCTTAAAGAGTAACGACCGCTAGTCCCGGGTTTCGGTCCAGATACAGCAAACAAGCAGATAAGCCTAATCTATGGGGATCACGCGAAATCCAGTACAATAAATAACCTGACAAACTTGTCTTACTTCGCAGTTATGCGAAAACGTGAGCTTCAGGCACTTTACAGAATACGACTTGTCGGAGCTTGTTCTCGCTTGTTCGAATTATAATTATTATGCTGCCAAATTGCCAATATTAATAATAAATATTAAAGTTTTTATAATAATAATCATGTTTACTGTTTCGTGTAAGCAAATAGAATAATACCTATTAATATCATAGTAAAACGTTTAATTGACCGAGCGAAGCGAAGGTCTCTGAGTCTACTTGAGTGAATTTGCACTTGTCCATCCGTCCGTCCGTCCGTCCGTCTGTCAGAGCATTATAACTTCTGAATTACTGAACGTAATTACTTCAGCTTTAAATATAATATGTAAACTAATGGCCTCCAGCGGAATATGGCTTAAAAAATAATAAAAATCTTTATTTCAGGGGGGCTTTCATATAAGCGAATGCGAAGTAAAATATTTTTTATGGCGTTACATAGGGTTGCGGTATATCAATTTAAAGATAATTAGGAATAGAGTCCAAAAATATGTTTTTTTTAATTTTTACCCTAAAATTGACGAAATGGGGGGCTTTCAAAGTGGAGATTTTCTAACGTCCAAAGTTGACCTCTGAACTCTAAATTTTCTGAAAGGTTGAGCCTGAAACTTGATCAATTATTTGAATTATATCCTGTACTTGAACAACAAAAACTAAAATTAGATAAACATTGTAAGGAAATGAAATTATTGAATTTTTAATGAGCTTCAGTATTTTTAAGCGCCGCGAGGTCTCAGTTCGGGGCGAACCACTAGTAAATAGGATTTAAGTAATCGTCAATAATTATCGATTACCTATCCTTTAAGTGCCTATCCCATTACCTAGGTTTTAGAAAAGTAGGTGCCTAATTGAATTTATAAGCATGTTCTAATAAAAGAAAATTTAGGTTAAAAAATACACTATCATACTTCATACTTCATATCATACTAATATTATAAATGCGAAAGTCAGTTTGTTCGTTGGTTTGTCCTTCAATCACGCTGCAACGGAGCAACGGATCGACGTGATTTTTGGCATGGGTATAGTTGAGGACATGGAGTGTGACATAGGCTTCTTTTTATCCCGGAAAATTTAGAAGTTCCCGCGAGAATTAAAAAAAACTTAAACCACGCAGACGAAGTCGCGGGCATCAGCTAGTAAGTTATAACGCGATGGGTAACTTCTCTCCATAAAAGCTCTTCGCGTAGTGTACCTAATGTCGTCTTAGAGCACTAAACTTTTCTTACTTTTGTAATTATGTTTTTTTATAACGGAATTCTAACGGAAGTCTTTGAACAAAAGAAGTCCAGTCCAGCTACGGAAGCCACCCTGAAGAGGTTAATAGTATTTTTATATTAACGTTGACTATATTATGTAGGTAAAGAATCCAACTAAGCTATAGGTACCTACCACTAAAGACTTATAGAACAAAAAGACTTACAACAGAAACAGAAACGATACTGTAACCCAATCAATCTGAGTTTTTATCCGTAACCCTAATAGGTACTTGCCCTAACAAATTGCACAGTGTGACAACGCGGTCTTCTCACTTCAGTGGACTTTACACACAGAGACGGTTACACTCTAAAACAGTGTTAAACACTTTCATTTCTGTTACAGAAATATAAGTGTTTTGGGTTAACAGATTTAAAAACACATTGAAAACGGTTACAGAGTTGATTCTGTTATCAATTATTCAACCTGTAACACTTATAATTCTGTAACCTTTATGAATCTGTTTTTCAGTCCCTGGGTACGACTTTATAGTTGCATCGTCGCCTGTAAATAGTCTTCACAGTCATCTGACATTCACCGTGGCTTGCATATTATATAAGTATTGCGTAGAAATTAATCATCTGTCACTGATCTGTCAGGTGCTCTATCATAAACAAAGTTACGTGCTTCATGGAACCATAGACAAGACATAATAATAAAACAAGTGATAATATTTAACATGGCACGCGTTTCCCTGGTTTTGTTATGAATTGTGTGGGGACGCTTCGATTTTGCGGACTATTCTTCTTCTTCGGATTCTTTATCCGTATCCAGGATACCAGTTATCTCTCTTTACCTTTCTTAACCCGGAAAATTCAATAATTCTGATGTGATTTTTTGAAATCTAAATATAATTATAAATGCGAAAGTGTGTCTGCCTGTCTGTCTGCTACGCTTTCACGGCCCATCTGTTCAACCAATTTTGATGAAATATGGTACACGGGTAGATTGTATACCGGGGAACATAGGCTACTTTTTATCCCGGAAAATTAAAGAATTCCCGCGGGAATCAAAAAATCTTAATCCACATGGAGGAAGTCGTGGGCATCATTTAGTTAACTATATTTTAGGTACTGACTGATAACATAAAAGTGAACATCTATATATCTCTATGAGTCAGTTGATATATTAAAAAATACCTAGTCCTTACCTGCATAGAAAAAAGCTACATATATAAGCGTTATATACTCACATAAAAAAGTTCTTGTAATGTTTCGATTAAAAGAAACATAAAGGCAAAACGAGAGCTCGAAAAACGTCCTTGCAAAGCGGTTGTCCTTGGAGGTCGCACGCGCAGGTTCTATAGGCTTCCATCCCAAGTTTCCAACCATAAAGAATTACCACGAAACATTCAATTATTAGGTATTGTACAGAGCAATGGAAGAAATACAGGGCTTTCTTTTGAATATCTTGAATCAAGGATTTTATTTAATTATAATGCTAGTTATGACCGTATAAATTATGTAACGGCACAGAAAACTTACTATTAGATACCAGTGACACCTAATACCTAGTAAGTTTCCGTACCACACATTATAATACCAAAGTCGTGATACGTTCTTATGAATAGGTACAATATTTTCATCACGCTGTGCTATTGCCTACACACATAATTAAATAAACCTGAAAAAAAAGAAAAAAAAAGTGTCTTGTTGAAAAAAAAAATTGAAAGCAAGTTTAATTATTTTTAATTCTGTCTGATCACAAGTTGTTAAGTGAAGTGATTAATGGTTAGATATTATTTTATGTAACTATAGCTACCTATTTAGCAATCGAAGTAGGAATATCCTATTTAGCGGACCCGCTAGGCCTTCGCCAGGCGGAATTTCCGAAGATACCTATGTTTTATGTACTTACCTTAAGTTTTGGTCTACGTACGTATTTTTTTAAATATTGCTATCAAATTGGTTATTTAACTACTATTCAAATAAATCATTTTAAGTGATTATTAAATACTAACAAAGTTTTTGTTTATAATTTATTTTTAATATATACTAGCGACTCTGTCCCCGGGTCAGATAATACCTATTAACTTACGCTTAGTTAAAACGTCAAGGGGTATTAATTAACATTGGATTCCAGTAAAACAGGTTTAATTAAAAAGGTGGATGTAATATAAAATGCAATAGTGTAGTGATATAACAATCGGAAACTCGCAACTCGCGCCTCCCTGTGAGCGGCTGGCCTTGAAGGTCGGACGGGCTGGCTGCATTTGTTGCTAACCATAAAAGTTTACTAAGTTTAATTCACAGACCAATGAAAACACAGAGGCATCCCTAAAGTCTCCTAGGGAATAAGAAATTAAAATAGAGGAAATCAATATTATACTCCGACAAACTTTTTTGATCCGGTGACACCGTCGCTACTCGCTAGTATCTATGAAAAATTAAATAAAAACAAAACTAAATAGGCCAACAGTTCTAATTTTGGCCACCGTATCAGATAAGTTAATATTGCGTTCATTAATTTTGGATTATAAGATAGCAACACCATGAGTCATGACGTACAGAATCGATAAGTATAAGCCATATACATATTTTTAATCCATCAAATATGTATATAGGTACCCTGTAGTAATAGTATTTTATGATATTTTTGCGATTATTTGAATTCAGAAGCCAATGCTACTGTTAGTAGCAATAAATAAAAAATAATAGTTTAAAAAAACTAAAAAACACGCTTTTGACGCAGACACTCCGGGTCTCAGGAAAACAAAAATCGGTAATCCTGATTATCCTAGTAAGGATAACGGGTCAAACTGATTAAAATATTGAATTGTCATCGGTCCTTAATGTATGCCAAATTTCGAGTTAATCCGACGTTTTAAAGAGGGTCAAAATCATGTTCAAAGATTCTGTTAAGTACCATACGTCTGAAGCTAATAAAAAGCGTGTAAAAATAAATATCATAAAAAAGTGCTCGGGCCATAATCATCTTCAGATATTATGTTCCAAAGACATTTTTAAGAAATAATCTGCAACAAAACCATCAACATTCATGAATTGATTTGATTTTGGCTCTTAGCTAGTCCAAAGCACATTTTCTGGTCAAATCTTTACTTCTTCTGCACTAAGTACCTATATGCTGAACTTTTTGTTAATTATATATATATACTCATGAAAAACAATGAGCAGCATGGTGGGTCTAAGCTCTAATCCCCTTTCTCCTATTAGAGTGGAGGCCTGTGCCCAGCAGTGGGATGTTAATGGGATGTAGTGGTGGTGGTAAACACAATTACTACTTTTTTATTTGCGTTGTCCTCTATTAATTTTTACTCTGTATTCTACGCGAGCGTTCTTCTGAACTTTTTGCCGTAGCGAAGCGAAGCCCTGGCGCGGGGTAACAACCGTTTTATGCGTCTGCATGATTTCAGCGCAGCCCTCGGACACGCCCTCGAAGGCCCCAACAGATATAAAGCTCTAATGTGCATCGTGAAATATGTATGAAAAATTTGTGTGCGGAGAAGAAACTGACTAACCGACTGCAGATAATATTATAAACTTGTACCTACCTGTTCTATATGGTTTTCTCTATAGCTACAGTCAGAGGCGGACTGATACCACCCGTCGGAGGCTTAATGAGGACCGTGGTTTCTATTATGGTGCTTTTTTGGCGCCAAAAATATGATTATTAGAAATATTATGTTTAATTATCATGAACCAAAAAGCTGGATACCGTGTGCCTGATATCAATAATTCAATTGACGCCATATTTTGTATTCTAACTCTTGTAGGTACACCCTTTTCACAAACTACCATGGCATTGTTTGATAAAGAATTAATAATAAATTTCACGCGATTTGAAAACAATGTAAAACATTTGAAATTCAAAATCGCCAGCATTTCATCTGTTAACAAGTTTACACGTACCCATTAGCATTCAGTACTCGGGGGAAACAGGAAAAAGAATACGGGGAATGCAATAAAATAATAAAACATTGTAGGGTTAACCCTAAAGGGACTTTTTGTGGAGTGTTTTTTAGGGTTGATCGTTATCTATGTAAGTAATATTATTATCTGTAGGTATTATAATATGGGTTTCGAGGGAATTATTAACAAGGTTCTCTCTTACGGTCTTTTACTAATACAAAAGTTCAAGTAGTAAGTACTTTTGGTTCCATGCAGACGTACCTACTGCTACGACTTATTTCTTAGATGCCATCACAATACACAGCCCAATTAGCTTCGCTAATGTCGCGTAGCTTGGAGAAAACAAACGGTTTATCGCTCTAGTTTTAAGTTATTATAAATAACAAAAAAAGAACCCTCATTAGCCTGTGCCTTCCCAAATGAGCGCCACCACATCCCGTCCTTAAACTTCTCTATAGAGTTACATATATCGTATCATATCGTCATATCATATTGTCGATCCATAGTGCTAGAACTTGGAAGCCTAGAAATACCCTATCCTTTTTTCTAACTACACCTTCTTCACTACTAGGAAGTTTGTTACACTTTGTCCCACCAAGTTGTCCCACCACAAAGTATTTTTTTAAATGTTAGCGTCCACTATTTTAGTGGGACAATTTACTTCGACCTAAAACTCTTGCTTGACTTTTCAGCTCCAACGGCTATCACTATACAAAACACAAATGTCTAGCTATTACTTGTGTCTGACAATATAAACCAATTCTTTGTACAAGTTAATAGATGTGACCTTTCCCTCTTTTCCACCACACATGAATTATGTAACGACCCATTGTCTGAACTTTATAAGGACAGACTTTATTACAGTTTTTGCAAGAGAAAGTTGTTTGATTATTGTAGGTTGGTTAAATGAATGACATTTGACTCGCGCATTGAAATTAAATAGCTTATAGCATGATGATATGATATTTGTTAATTTTTTTGGAGTAAGTAGACCGTTATTTGTTATGAATGTGAAACGTAATCAGGCCTTTTCTTTCCGTGTCTGTTATCATCATCATTCATCACTACAGTCAAGGTGGGTAACATTAGAGCCGCGTGTTATACATATTAAAAAGATACCTAAAATGGACGAGATGGACTGAAGCAGAGCTTTGAAGATCAAATCAAACTCATATTTTTTTGTTCAAATAAACTTATTAAATGTGCTTTTGAATCGGTTCGAAAAGAACAAGCAAGAAACTCGGTGACCAAACTCGGGATCAATGGTAAACCGTGTTGCTTCGGGCTGTCACTGATTATCAAAGCTGCAATCAAGAGGAACAATTTGCCAGCGTCGGTGAGATAATTAAACAAACTTGTAAAAAATACCAAATTCATGGAGCAAGACGGACTTCCGAGTTTGTCGTACTTGTGGTATTCGAGTCTCTATTTTCCCTGCAGGTTTAGATTTATTGTTTAATTCTTTTAAATTTTTAGGGTTCCGTAGTCAACAATGAACCCTTATAGTTTCGCCATATACATACTTAGCTCAATTAACTATCACAGCTGCTTTAGAACAAGATAACGAGTATTAGTCGACCAGCTTATAAAATTGCAACTTAATATTGTGACGGGCAACTACGGAACCCTACACTGCACGTGGCCCGACACGCACTTATCCGGTTTATTTCATAGTTTTTTTTATCAGTAATTTGCATTATGCAAAAAATTCATGCGAAAAAGGTAGGTACTAAATAATACGAGGCATAGACAAAATGTTTTCTTATTTCTATTTCCGAACCAGTGGTAGATTCACTCAACGATTAGAATGCACTATAATAAGTTTATTGGAATAAAAAAATATGAGTTGAGTTTATGAATTTTGGACATTAATTATTTATTAACGTCTGAAAAAAACTGCTAACCCTGATAGCGACGAGAATGTGAGCTACTGGAAATTGCATTTTACATCGTAGCAGAGATCAGGTGTCGGCATGCTTCTCGTATTGTTTTATCGGTCGCCAATGAGGCATCGCCTCATTTAAAACTTGCTGTGCCTTTTGCACCATCGCGTTTTTTCTTCGCTTGACACAAAATATATTTGCTTGCACAGGTTTTTGAAAAAAAGTTTGTATTCCTTATTATTATTACCTGTCCCGGCGTCTGTCTGTAATCAGATCTAGTTAAGTTTCAGATTGAGCTGAGATATTGAAAGATTTTTATAAGAGTATAGATGATTTACATAATTTTAGTCTTCATTGCTTTTTTTTCTATTATTGAGTACCAATGTAAAGTTGCTAAATATAATTACAATCTAGCCAGACTATTTTTTATTTTTAATCCATTACAAGCTAGCCCTTGACTGCGATCTCACCTGATGGTAAGTGATGATGCAGTCTAAGATGGTAGCGGGCTAACCTGTTAGGGGCATGGCAGTTATATTAAACCCATACTCCTTCGGTTTCTACGAACGAACGCTAAATCGCTTGGCGGCAAGTCTTTGCCGGTAGGGTGGTAACTAGCCACGGCCAAAGCCTCCCACCAGACCAGACCAGGGAAAATGCAGAAATTATAAATTCCCAAATTGACCCTGCCGGGGATCGAACCCGGGACCTCCGCACGTTAAGGCAACAGCGCTAGACACTGCGCCACGGAGGTCGTCAAATTTGACTAATAAGTAGTTTTACTTTAATATATTGTATGCCTTTGTAAAAAGTTTTTAACAAAACCTATTTGTAACCGCACAGAACACTGAAGAGATTTCAAAAACTAGAGGTAGGTACCTAACATATCGATTACCTACCATGATTATTATTGCAGAAGTATTTTGCACAACAATCTATCTTGCACTAAACAGAACATTGTATGTAGAGATCAAATTGTATTTGCTATTGATCTAGGTTGAAAATGATCGATGAGTTCTCCAATTTGCATCTAGTCAATCAGATTGAATGGAGTTTTTATTTATTATACAATCGTGATCAATGGTAGGTCAAGTATAATATTTTTCGGCCAAGAAAATACAGCCCCAAAGAATTCCGAGTGGATTCTAAGTTCTTTCGGTTCCGGGCGGATTTTGTCTAAAGAAACCCGTTCCGGTGATAAAAAACCCGTCAAATGCGAGTCAGAGTCGCACACAGAGGGTTCCGTACCACCACAAAATGTAGGTAAATTAGGTATTTTAGTAAATGACAAGAAAGGTCATAACAATACGTAATCAGCTGTGAAATAACTGGCTTACGTATGGCGCTAAACGGGTAGCGCCTTACAAACAATTCGACACCCTATGAATATTGAATACGGATTTCCAGTCCCTGTCTCCCGTTGGAGTTATAACTTAAAATCCTTTCTCAGTTACGTTCAAGGGAAAGCCAACATGCAAAATCGCAAACTGGACCCAGCAGCGCTAGTTTAATATATATAATAATTTTATATGTTATGTTAATAAGTACCTCCAAAACCAAAACTCGAGCGCATCACGATTATAACCTAGGCAAACTTTAGGACTTCAGAAAAGTTGAGAGCACCCAGTCAAAAGCCAAATCTTCTGTAAATAGGTACCAATATATATTTTAACGTGCGCCATACACTAGCATTTCGGATTATGAGTATACGACATAATATATTATATGGTACGAGTATATGGATTTGATTTGTATGAGGTGATAACGATGATGAATGCGTATAGTGGTTAAATGACAGGGTGTAATGGCGCTCTTTAGGCAAGACCTTGGTGGAAGTCCGAAGAGATGGATGATGAGAAGTAATTATGTATTTGTTCGCAGGCTGGTTTTCGGCGTGCAGTTGTCGCGGCGGGGCTCTTGCGACGGCCCGGGGCTCCATCGCGGCACTGCTAAGAAGTCGAGCCTACGCGCTTGTCTCACCGCGCGCAATCTCCGCCTATAGAGCACGGCCTACATCTGGTAATTTACTTTTTAGTTTTTGGAGGCAGTGTAATTTCTTAAACTTTTTTTTATTCATTGCGGGATAGGCTTAACAACAATCATGCGAATGCAAGCAAAGATGAGGTCTAGATAGGAGCGCGCTTGCCTAGATGATTATTCACTATTGATGGTACTTAGTAACATCGATATGTACTTAAGTTATACGTGACAGAAAACAAGGGAAACACTGACGCCGGATTGACGTTCCAAATATAAATTTACGCGACCCTAAAATGTTTACACATAAACACTTTGGTCGGTTCTTTCAAAAAACATGCTGTGATTTCAAGAAAATAAGAAAGGGGGCGCTAAATTCCAAAAGGTGCCTGTAATTGAGTGATTAATACCTGTACTTACCCTAATCGTGGAAAAAATTAGCTGTTCCAATAGGTAAACGAGTCGAGTGACATTTTCATAATATGGAACGGCTGATTTTGTTTTCGACGTTCTCTCCAGGCGTAGTGGCAGCGTGAACGAGGTAGTGGTCTTTAAAGTGGAAGGTCTTAGCTTCGATTCCCGGGAGGGGCAATTCAGGAACTATCGATTTGCTGTCAAGAGCTAACTTGTCATTGAATAAAAAACTTTTGTTCCAGAAAATGGTAGAGTGGGGGCGCAGTACGAGAGAGCAGCGGCTCGGCCGGGGACGCCGTTGAGGCTGGCGGGGGTCTTCGCGGACGGCAGCAAAGCTAAGGCGCCGAAGTATGCCCAACTTATCGATCCGCAAGGAAATGTATGTTATTTCATTTTATTTAGCACTGTACGCTTAGTCGTAAGTTTTCATATTGCAAATTCGATTTATCGTATTGAGCGTTCGATCATATTAGCGTCGCGTCAAAGTAAAATGGACCCAAAATCTCTAGATTTAAAGTCACAAATTCAGTACAACCGAATTTAATTTCGAAACATCGTTTGGAGCTCTGGCTGTGATTGCATACATGAAATTGAGCTCAAAGTAAATGTCATTAAGGTTCAGTTTACTTTGACGCTAATGACGTGATCTAAAGCTTGCAATGTAAAAACTCTGCGTACTGGTGATGTCCGCGACTTCAACCGCGTGAATTTAGTTTTTGTGAAAATCCTTCGAGAAGTCTGCTTTTCTGCAAAATTTATGTCTTTTGCAATCTATCTTAGTAGGTCTATCAAATTTCGTCAAGATCGGTTGAACATAAGTCTATAGGCCGTATATAAACGTAGCAGACAGACACACATTTATATTATTATAGTAGGTATGGAGTACCTGTACATGCATGTATTGTTCATACAATATCGCACGTCTGAAATCTGAATATTTGGAGTAACGCCAAAGTACGACTTGCAGGAAGCTTTCAAAACAAATATCTTACTTCTAGCAAGATCCCTCGGTTCTATGGACGCCTGTTTTTATCTTCAAAAAAGGCAGAGCAAAATTGTTTCTATTAAGTATAAACGGCGGGGTGGAAACACGCGAGCAGAATTTTATTACTGAACTAATATCGATTAATCAACTACATCACGAGAGCATCGAACAATGCAAAGCGAAAAAATCGATGCGCCAGTAACAATGGTTCTCGATTTTGAGTCGATTTTTTGTCGAATTAAAAACTAAAGCCGCAGTATCTTATCTTATCTTATATATATTAATATTATAAATGCGAAAGTCACTGTCAAGACAATCACGCCCCAACGGCTGAACGGATCTGGATGAAATTTGGCACAGAGATAGATTATAGTCTGGAATAACACATAGGCTACTTTTAATCCCGGAAAATTAAAGAGTTCCCGCGGGAAATACAAAACCTCGATCCACGCGTACGAAGTCACGGGTGTCAGCTAGTAGTATTATAAAATTAAATAGTATGGTTCGTTTAAAGCGCTCTGCTTGAATTACGATTCGAATGTTGTTTTTTTAAGTCTAGATGTTTGCAACGAATGTCTAGATATTTAGTCTTGCAAAGCACCTGAAGTTATTAGTTGAACCTATTCCTACATTGTTAGAAAGCTTTTGAATTATCTATAAAGCGCTTCTATTTAATTTAACTTGGTTTTCATCCGACAAATTATTTCTTCCCTCATAAACAACTTGATTTAGCCATATAAACGTCAAGTACCTGGCTGTTAAGCATTATAAGAGGTCATAGAAATCTATATTTTATTCATCTCACAACCATTAAGTTCCGTGGTAGAGCCTAGGTATTTTCCAATTTAAATCCCCATAGAAAACGTCTTCGTACTTTATTGTATTCTAAGATGTTTAAAGTAAAGGCTTCATTATATAAAATCGCAATTCCCTACACCGGCCGCCATTTGCAATGAAATTAAAAAGAAGTACCTCCTTACACTCGAAAGAACATTAAGTACTCTTTGTCTATTTTGCTTCGACAACCCATAGTAACGCACAGCAGGATCTCGACAGTAAAGATCTAGCAAAATAAAACAAAGAATGCAAACGGACGAAAACAAACCGTATTTCAACAGGATAACGCTCAAACAGAACGCAAAATTAAGTTAAGAATTCTATTGTAATGCAAAGCTATTTTTACAATTTGAAATAGAAAAGCCAACTTTATTGCGTTGCAATAGAGAGTGTAGAAAACGCACGGAAAGTCCTTTTGTACATTTCTGCAATGTGAGGGCAGTGTCCTCGGTGAACCGTGTTGCTAGGACGACGGAATAGGGCTGTCACGATTTTTACTTTTTTTTTCTTGTTGAAGAGAAAATACGTGGATGTTTAGGAACCTAAGGGCTTTAGAAAAGAACGTTGAGAAAATATTGATTTGGGTTTCCATTAAATTATTTCTTGGACAGTTTGCTCATGAAAATATTTCGCGTGGATTAAGGTTTTTTTCATTGTCCTTTGTCAAAAGTAAACTTGACCCACTCATTATCCATCTATCAAACTGTTTGAGAAAATACCATCAGAATCGGTTCAGCCAATTCGAGTTATTTTTTATTGGTCTTTTAGTAATCTACGCAGTTAGAAAGTGCTCCATAATAAACATAGTGCTCGATATTTCATCCAGCCCTATTGCAACAGACGCATGCGAAAAATGATGCACTCCATTTTGTTTACGGCATAATGAGCTTAATTATGTAAGAGCTTATCCGACAGCCGCGAGCTAGACCCAAAGCGCACGACTTCAAGACGAATGGTAAGAAATGGTAATGGGGTGTAAGTGACTAGTGTTGAATTAGCTCTTTCTTGTTACATTCTTTGGTGTTAGTATGGAAAATTTTCTTTGTCGTTTAGCGTGTTTCTAATTTTGGTCTCGTTTACATTGTAATTATTCATATTCATATTCCTTTATTTTGCATTTCAAGCCCTGTTAGGATATAGCAAGTATGAAGTACATAGAAATAATTACAATAGTTAAAATACATTACAATACATTAATTTATCTTAATTCTTAATTATTAAAATTAAAACATAAAAAAATTAAGTTATTGATAATGCAGTTAGCAGTCAGGTACTTTCATTTCCCCTAAAGCCAAATCTGACGAATTTTCATTTCAGCTTTCCGGAAAACAGCATTTACGAAATTAAAATAACCTGTCTTTAATAAAAATATTTCTTAAAATTAACTAAGAATGGGTACCTAAAAATATCGGATGGGCATTTTACGATTTTTTACAATCAAGATCCCAATAAGATCCCTTTCAAATTTCGAAGTATTTCCAGACGCCCTTGAAAGGTCATTTAGGTTTAGCTGGTTAGTATTAGGTCAAAGGGACGATCCATCCCATCTCACAAAATATAATGAATAAATTCTGAGAAGAACATAATAGCTGTCGTGACTGAGCTGTTTAGTTTAAAAATATATAGTGATCTACTAAAGTGATGTATCAAAAAATAAGATAAACGCCTTCGAAATAAAAGGTATTTTAATCAAAGGTTCCGGAAGATTATTGGTCTAAAAAATCATTGGAGATATATTGAGAAGAAATCCTACATAATCCAACCTTCTGCCAGCATTGTAATAGTACCTTCTATTATATATTCTGTGCTTCTGCTGGAAACTAGGTATGTTCAAGAAATTTTCACCCCGTTAAAAAAGAAAAAAGTATGGGTACGTGACTACGTGTATTCCTTTCCTAGTTACACAGGAAGAAGAAAAAATAGAAACTTCCTATAATTGAGGTTATATCTATATCAAAAAAATGTAATAACGCCATCCTGAAATGAAGACATGGACTTCATTTTTAACCGACTTCCAAAAAAGGAGGAGGTTCTCAATTCGGCGCGTATGTTTTTTTTTTAAAATTAATTTATTTATTTATCAGCAGCACCGTGATTAAAATCAGAAATGATCACTGAGGTATATTTTACTAGATATTACTTCAACGGAAATGACACGTACCTAATAGTGCGTTCAGAAAAGAATTCGAACATCTTGAATTGTACTAAGACATTTAGGTCATAGCGAAAGAGGCGTGGCAGTTCGGTTTAGATAATATATTTTTGGAGCTTACATTTTATTAGTAGGTCGCAACATTGTAAAGTAAATTATAAAGACATTACTGTAACAAATTACTTAATGCTCGCACACAACGTAATTACGTCCCATCATGCCCCTTTAATTATGGAGCTGGGCGAAAAAAGTAGTTCATTACTAACTGACATGCGTATGCTCAACCATTTTTAATCTCTAGAAAAAGAACAGTATTTGTAATAATAATGCTAGTAGAAAAAGCTCCGTTGATAGAGATTTCATTTCTCTGGTTACTATTAGTTATTTGAAGTAAAATAAAAATATCGTTCTGACGTCTAAATAAATACCGATTGAAAAAGTTAAAAATAAAAATTCTTTCCAAAAAACCGACTTCCAACGCCACTGTAAAGTAAAAAATAATTTTTATTTCTACCCACTATGTTGAAGTCGGGCGGGTATAATAAGGATAAGCAAAGTTGACGCATCAGGCTCGCCCGACTTCAACATAGTGGGTAGAAATAAAAATTATTTTTTACTTTACAGTGGCGTTGGAAGTCGGTTTTTTGGAAAGAATTTTTATTAACTGTATAATGAACTGCGTTCAGGCGTTCTGATCTATTCTAAGAAGGAGTATATAAATCTGGACATGTCTAATACTAAGGACTAAAGCCAATAGTCGTGAATCGTGACCAATGCTATTATATTGGTATTAAGAAATGCGTGCTTATTAATAAGAAGAAATTTACTTGCGAGTTCATAATAAACAATGCCATCTGATAACAAAAGAAAGTACGATTTACAATCTAATTAGTAGAAATAGTTGAGTTCAAAATAGTGAAACAATAGATGGGGCATTTATATTCTGTGACAGTTTTTATGGTCACGTTTCGACCACGGTCAGTCTGGTACAGTTGGGGCATTCGATATTTTATAAGCATCGCACGAATGTAACCACGAATATAAATTTGCATCTACAGGGTAAGCAATTTATTGAAATTCAAACCTTACCTTGGAAACACAAGAACTACGTCGTCCTACAGGAGACGCAAAGATAACTTTGTGAGCTCGGTTGTGACCGACATTTATTTGCAGTTACAACTAATAAATGTCATTATATATTCGTCCGTATTTCTTGGAAACAGGAGTGTTAACATCATTTTCTAAGCTGCATACAATTATAATGGCCTCTGGCTTTGTTTCGGTCAACTTTGAACCATATTAGGAAGGCCGATATTCACAAGGTTCCGTGTCATTTATTTCTGTTCCGTTATTATGTGAACTATTATTCGTTGGAAAATCCCAAACCTAATTTCACATAATGTGTATTGGCTAAAGCCAATTTAAAATATCTTGTAGATTAAAACATAAATAGAGGATACATTTTGGTTTATATGTTTTAGATGTTACTTGAAATATTAGATGATGCTGGGAATTTTAAAGTGCTTACAGGTAAATAGTTCGAGAATTTTCTTTGGTAATCTGGTTTAGTGCTTTTGTGTGGCTGATCTACATTAATATAACGCCAATTTTCTCCATACATTGAGAGTTCCTTGCTGAACCTCCTGCATTTTTTTGTAGAAGCTGATTTAGATAGCCATGTTATGACAGCATTCTTGCCATATTCCTCCAAATCTGATATCCCATGTTTGGATACGATTGTCCCATCAACTCTCATCACTAGCAGATGAGGAATGCAAGTGATTTCGTAGAAGTATTTCAGTACTGGTATTAAGGGATCAGAGAACTTAAGAGTGAACCAGTTTGCTTGGTTTTCATAAGACTTCTGCATTTCCTCTTCAGTTTCGTCGAAAGGTACATATATTACTTCGATAGGGATGTTGACGAATTTGATGTTTTCAAAAATTTCGTAGAACTTCTCGATGATCCCATCTTTATCGGTGTTCCCGGCTGTGAAAAGTAGAGCAATGGTATCTGCGTTTGTCTCAAACCATTCGAAAGGTATACGATCCGTGTTTTTGTTGAAAACTGCAGCTTCGGTAAGCCAGTTGTAGGGCTTCAAAGCACAATCGTTTGGTTCCATATTATTATACACAAGATATATCGTAAATATTCGATTTTATAATGAGTCCTCAACGTGATGTTGAATATTCCGTAAAATTCTGTTTTGTGGAATAAATAGGAAATTATATTATTTTGTTGGTTTTTACCAATGTTTTTACCGAGTTTTTAATGACAACAATGAGTGACAAATCCTCACGATAGATCATGTCAAAAGATGTGTCATGTGTGATATCGAAACTTTATAATATAGTTTCGATATCATACATGTCTATATCTATGCTTTATATCAAGATTAAAATAGATTTGTTTACTTCCGGTAACTTTAGAATAAAGGTCTCATGAAACTAGAGGGCCAAATAAAGTTAGTGGTCTCTCTCTGGTACTAAATGTGTTGTCGATGGGAAGTAGGACTCTAACATTATTAACAACACACTTATTAGGTACCTAAGGAATTCTAACTTAAGTTACAAAGCGAGAATAATATCCCTAATAACCGTATAGATACTAGATAGTAGCTATACATTTTCCGCCGGAACGTTTTATGTTATTATTCTCTTTATAATCGAGATGCACTAAAACGAAAACCATTATGTCGTTTTATAAAAGTTTTAGCTGTCGCATGGAGCGATAGCAATCTTAATGAAACAGTATGTGACACTAACTAAGGGCGACGCCTCATTAGCGAGTAGTCATAACATTTAAGTGACAAACTGGGTGATAAATAGGCGTGAACTTAAACTGTTCTGCATACAAGCTCAACTTTTTCTAACCTTTTTTGTAACATGGCAGCTGAGTTAGCCGTAAGGGTTGCCCACCGTAGGAAAGTCGATAATTTAATTTTTTCTGGTAATTTAATTATTTCTTTTTTTTTGAAAAGTAAAACATGAAAACAGTAAGAGTAAGTGGCGTGCAGTTTTTTTAAAGCAATAAACAATTAGATAGAAATATATGTATAGGTATAGATTTTTAGATCATTTGGATACGGTATGGTTAGCATTGATTTTATGCCTCTATCATAAGCACGCCAGTGTTCATATTACTTGAAAACTGATGACTTATCTTATTTGAAAACTGATGTCCCTTCTACTTTTTGAATGGGTGAAGTAAAACAAGCATAAAAGTTAAATCTTGAATAATTGTCAAACATTTGTACATTTAAATTTTATCAATAATACGAAAATAAATCTAGAATAAGTAATAAAAGAGATGAGTAAATAAGATTTCAATAAAATATTCTAAAATATTCCGTAAGATGATGTGCTAGCCCTAGCATCGTCATAAGATCGATGAAGTAATGAACTTGTATTCGCATCAGATAAGCAGTTACACCATTGTATGAAACTTTATTTAGGTTAATATCAAACTTGTTGTACGCTAGTATGCAAGTGTTACTTCCACGCCTCTAGATTGTATATATACCTCTAATACACAGTTAGGTATAGGTGCATATTATCTAGTATTATATATACCTAGGATATTAGATATAGATATATGGGCGGGTTCTCGTAAAGAATAGAAGAGTGGTCTTACAAGTGGGCCACCTCGGGTACAATTTGGGAATCCATAATATCTGAATATTCTCTATTCTGGACCGGATGGCAGGCTTCTTCCATCTTCCTCACCATCCTTCCGGAAAAGACGTGCGGCCTACCGATTTAGTGTTCCGGTGCGATACTCTGTAGAAATCGATTAGGTGTACGGGTTTATTATAACTGCCATACCACATGCCTAACAGACAAGCCCGGTACCATCTTACCACTTACCACCACGTGAGATCGCAGTTAAGGGCTAAAATCTGCATACTTAAGAGCTCCTCTCAATGTTTTCAAAGATGTCTGGAGGCTGCCAATCCGCTCTTGGCTAGCGTGGTCGACTATGGCCCAAACCGTTATCCTTCTCAGAGAATAGTTCAGGGCCAGTAGGTCCGCAATATCGTCCGCGTGGACTTTCTTTTTAATCCTGTGGGAGCTCTATGATTTTCCGAGAAAGTAGCTTGTAGTCTGTACCCCGTAGGGGTTTTGTTTGATTTAAATTCTTTATTGCACATAAGTAGAATGTACAAAGGCGCACTTAATACCTAGAGGTTTCTCTTCCAGTTAACCTTTGATAGTGGGGACAAAGTAGAAATCACAGTGCGTACAATTTATAGAGAAAAGTTGGGGTAAGAAGAAACATATTAGGTAGTAAGTAATAAAGATACTAAAATATATAATACTTAAATATTAAGGGGTCTTTAACTATTAGGTATTTCCTTGCAAAAAATCACATTAATTCACTCAAAACCAACGAACAAACAACTTTCTCAATTATCATAGTGGGTAGTGATTGATAAATACTTACCAGGCAAACATACTTTCCAGGAGCTCTTCGTGCCCATCAACACCAAGGGCGAGATGTACGAGGTTTGCCCCGAAGAGCTGTCGCCGACGGAATATGAAGACGCGCCTTCATCCACCACGCCGGTGCCGCCGGAGATCGCGCAGAGAGCTCATCGACTACCCCATCTGCTAAGCATGTGGAGACTTCCAACGCGAGTCAGGCTGTTGGCCGGCACTGTACCAATTGAAATGGCACACGACGTTGGAGGTGAATATGCAGCCATTAACTACTAAAGTTTGCCTACTAACTTTGAAGTAAAACTATACAGTATACAGCTATTACTTATTGGGGCTGATTCTGTAGTGCACAATCTCTAAACTAAAAATTAGAGCATTACAAATATTGCTAACCCTTTCATAATATTTCCTACGGAAAAGGACAGAACTAGATTTAAAGCTGCCATTTTAGTTTAGTTTAGAGATTGTGTTATACAGAATCAGCCCCACTGTGAAGTAAAACCACAGAATACTTAATAGTACTTATTGCTAATCAAAGTTGCTAAAAGTGTCACGATCGCAATTCGCAATCAATCAATCAATTGGCTAATTTATTCGCTAATAAAATTAAAAGCTATATTGCCGGCTTAAAAAAAATATTCTCGCACGCGTTTGTTTTCATTTTACTTTAATCGTGCATAAAGATTACCTTGCACATTTTTTATATCAAGTCCTTAAATCGTTAGGTTTTCCCAGACCAATGACTATGTGGCACCTCACACATGCATTATGTCTACATAACAGAGGGTTGTGTGCTTTTGTCTTGGAGTCAACACTTTCTTATGAATCTCTTGCCGTTAAAGCTTCGTGAACGGCATGAATAATAATTTATAATAGTAATAAAATCCATGTTCCTACATTACCAACCTATTAGGGCTATTGCACAAGTTAGACACATTATAACTAAACAGCATGTACTTATCTAGAATCACTTGTACTTGTTACATTGTATAAAATTATTATTGTATAAATTAAGTTTTAATCTGATAACGTTGGCTATAAAATATTCACGAAAGATGCGCTCGGTTTGAAACGACTCAGATAAATAATCGCTGTCTCCTTTTTTGTACTTATTATTTTAGAGCCAGTTCTTTTACTCGTAACTATAACAGCCATTGAGAGGCAATCTTAACTTTTTCACTACGAAGTTACAAAATCCTTCGCTGATATCATAATTGCACACGGTAATTTACCGATATGGCCGATAAAATAACGATAATAATCGCGATTGCTGGCACCGCGATGAGAGATCATCCTATAAATAAACTGGCTTCGCTAGGTTCGCAGACCAGTTCAACTTGTTTCATTAAATTTAGTCTTTTGTCATGTATGTACACACCGATAAATCATATACGATCGTAATCTTCTTATAAGAATAAATATTTTACTATACAGACAGTTCTTATGCTTAGTTATGCGTTCAAAAACATGGTTCAATTTGCATATTTTAATTTCAGACGATCTACTGCTGCGATCGGCAAGCACAGAGCCTGTATTGGTTATGTGTACCCTACCAGAATATAGTTCCATGCCGTCAAGTCCGAGCAAGCAGGTGGATCCACGGTACCATGCGAAGGAGATGCTACAGCTGCTTCCACTCAACAGCAACATCAAGGTCCGTAGAACGCAGCTTGGATTCGAAAATGAAAAGAGAATGTTTTTGTCCGCTCGCCTCCAGAAAGCACTAACTTTCTGTCAACTGAATGTTGACAACTGGATCAGGCAGATCTCGTACGCAAATTCGACTGTTGTCAGCAAAGGAAAAACAGCCGAAGACCTTATCAAAGAAGACCACGAACCAGTGAAGTTTGAAAAAGAAAAGAAATTTACCCTCCAAGGCTTAAAGCTAGACCCAACGAGACTATTCGGTAAAAGTGATAAAGTATTAAAAGATATACCAGATGAAACAGAGGGTTCCATAATATTTTTAAGTAAAAACGAACTCGAGCATATGAACTACGATGTTTATAGCGACGATGAAGGTAAAGATGATAAAAGTGAAGAAAAAGTAGAATCGGAACAGTTTACGGATAAAATGCAAGTTTTTAGAGAAGACTCAGAAAAGAAAAAGAGTAATTGGTTCAAAAATCTTAAACTTTTAAAGAGTACAGAAAAGTTAAACGACAAAATAACAGCTATAGAAAACACTGAAAAGTATAGAGATATAAAAGATCCGTTTGATCCATTGGGTGAAAAACATAGTTCAATTGAACGATACCAAGACATGGCTAAACTTATTGAAGATCGGTTTGGAGCGTTTAGAAAGAATGATGGGACAGCTGAAAAGAGTCACTCCTATAAAAGTCTTACAACGTCTTCTTCTGAAATGGGAACAAGTCAATGTAGTTCCAGTCATAAGAAACCAGTACTGACAAAATCAGTATCTGTACAGACAGGTATGCCAGACGGCTCCTTTACGGAAGAGGAAGACAGTGGTATCAATATGAAGCATGGTCGTAAAAATCTTAGTGTAGATCAAATAAACTATTGTGGTTCAATGGAAAGTGGTTCGAGTGATGGAAGAAAACTTAAATCGTTGGATGAAAACATGCTTAAGAAATCATCAGCAACAAAATCGTCAACAAATCTCGAGAGACGACAAAGGATACAACCAGATTTAATACCCGAAAAAGCTATGGTCAAATCAGAATCATATAACCAAATACAAAGCTGCGAAGATATCAATATGTTTGGAGCTGGCTCACTTTATAATGATAATGACTTCGAAATAAATTATAAGCAACATTCTTTTATTACTGAAAAATTATGTTCTGAATTTCATGTTAAAACAAAAAGGGTATTAAGCAAGTCCACCTCAAATTTACTGCATCCTAAAAAGCCTGGCGACAAAAAAGAAACTAACAACAGTAACAGTATGCCAGCCAAAACCGAGCGCTCCAACGAATCTGAGAAGCTTGTTAATTTTAGAAAGAAAATTGATAAACCCAGGGCGCCTACACCCAAATCTGAAATAGAAGATTCAGTTACTGTAGATATATCTGAAGAAGAACCTCAAATACAGAAGAAGCTCAGACGATCTATATCATCTATTCAAAAGCGAAAGTTACCTGTTATTGAAGATTTGCCGTATGGTCAAGTAGCGGATGCTGTTCATTTAGAAGAGGAAAAATTAGATACAGATTCAAGTTCTGATAATATATATGCTGAAATTTGTACACCCAACGGTAATAAAGCCAGTGAAGAAGACAATTACGACTACAATGTAGATGTACTTGCAACAGATCCTGTGATTTGCAATGTCAAACAAGAAATCATAAATCGTAACGATGAAAGAGCTAGACAGATGAGTGTTAATCAAGACAATCCTTTTAGACATATCGAAGTTGTCGTAATAGAGAAAACTACAGATTTCGAATTAGATAATTCGAGCGTAGCATCCAGTGAGTTCGATGAAACGGGAAGTAAAAATGATGTATCTATAGCAATAGATTCTTGGGAACGTGATAAAAGTAAAAGTGCGGAGCCACAACTCCACGCTATAAGATTAGAAATAACTAGCAATATGGATGATTACCCAATTGAGAATCAAACCTTAGAAACCACAGAGGTTCACCTTAGTAAAGATAATTCTTTAAGTTTTAGCAATAGTATCCATTTGAATGGTACATATCCCAACGAGGCCATCTATGATACTTTAAAGTAGTTGTATTATATTATTGCAAAAGTACGCCTAAGAGTCACAAAATATAAGTAGTCACATTATTAAAAAGGTATTAAAATGTCGCCTCCATGTCGCTTTATTAGAATTTTGCTTTATTTTATAAGGTATAATTGAAGTAACCACGTGTCATATAGATGATAATATTATGCAAAGCAAAGGCTGAAAGTTCTCGAAAGATTTCACCAAATTTTTATCGAAAACAACATAATTGGGTATTTGATATTAAGTCGACTCGACAACTTTTTTCAAACTTTAAAACGCGCGCTTTTAATGAGATGTTGTATGACGTTGTATGTATGTTTATATTTGTGACGTTATAAAATTCGACTGGACTTTTTTACTTCAATCGATAGTTTAAAATGGTTTTCAAACATAAAATTAACAGGGGAAGTGGATATAATCACTAAAAATTAATTTATTTGACTAATTAGGTGTGAAATACTCAATTACCGTACTGCAGATGCGACTCTCATACATAGATGACATTCACCTCGCTACACCATTTATCTTATTTTATTGTGAACAAGGCACTATGTATTCAGTATTCTACAATTAAGCACAAGTATTGTAAAAAATAACAGATAATTCTGTAGGTAAGATAACTTTGGGTACCTGCTTATCCAAAGGGCTATTTTTTATTGGTACTTAAAAAAGCATTGCGTCCCTATGTGGTATACTGCCTTCATATGTGGGCCTTATTACATGTGCTTTAAAAATGAATTGCATTCTGTATCGACCAATTAAAATTAACAGTACCTACCCTTAAACTTAACCTACAGTTTATACAATAGCTATTATATGGAGGGTAGAGGTAAGGAGTGTCATCTCTGTATATAAAAAGTGTCCGTCGAAATGCACCACATTGGGGGCGCCACATTAGCATCAAGGTAAATTTCAAAAATATTATTAGAGTAGGTTTTAGAAATAAACAAGGAAAGAAAATATTCATCATTATTTTGTACAACGTAAGTTGTTGAAATTTTCAATAATTAACTATTTTAGTCGAATTCATACCATACCCTTTGCTACACCAGCGCCACTGTGGAAGGTTTTTGAACTGTTATTTTCAGCAACCACTGGACACTTTTTCTCCCATAAGAGATAACACTCCTTACCTCTACCCTCCATGAGCTATTATTATATTTTAAGGTTGACTTTAAATTCAACTTTTTTATTTTTACAATATTATGAATATAGCTAATATTATTTTGGCACCAACAACCGTATATTACAGGTGAACGCAAAATATTTCAATTTATTAATAGGCAAGATGAAAGAAGTCCTCTCTAAAGATGGCCAAAATCGGTGCTACTATAGGTGCTCAAATTATTTGTAATTCTATATACTATTAAGGCCATACTATGCAGAAATAAGGCCCTTTTGAACCCATTAATTCCTAAGAGAAATACAATATAATAATATCATTTTGCAAATAATCTTTTGTAAACTGTACGTGTACATAGGTACACGTACAGTTTACAAAAGATTATTATATAAGGGTATAGACCCTTTAGTGCGAGCGAGCACGAGAGCTCGACAACGTTGATAGATTCTAAGCACAGTCAGATTTCTGACGATATTGTGTTTGTGTTTTCTGTAAAATCTAGTACATGAAGTACCCACATCTGATGATTTGATGGAGCTCATCATTCATCAACCTACATAGATATATTCATACATAGCTCTGCACTTGTTTCTGAAATCTAGCGCCTCAAACGAAAGCTTTGTAAAATAAAAATGTTGGTGTTGTTGTAACTCGAAATCTATCATCGTTGACGAGTTATTACAAACTCATAATAAGCATAGAAAGAGAAAATTTTTTTTTATAATTTTGAAATACAATAATATTTATCATAGTTTCAATTGGGCTCTATTTTTATAAGTATCACATATCACATGACAATAATAATTATGTTATTTGTAAATTTTTGTATTATATAGTTTTAAATGTTGTATGATAATATTCTTTAAATCGATTTAAGTCTGATGCTCTCGAAAACGAAATGTAAAAATATTGTTTGTAAGAGATGCTTTCAAGATACGAATAAACGAATACCTAATAAATAAATTGTTTTTTTTTCATCTGCATAATATAATATGAACCCACACAAAGCGTCATGGAAACTGCCTGTCACGATATACTACGTACAACAAGTATTATTTATAAATGTATGAAACACCTCAGAGTGATGACAAATGTAACACGGCCGGACATCCGAATCTGACCCTATGACAGTCCACGAGGCTTTACAATTTACATCTTGGTAGGTATGCATTGATCGATGTTGATCGATGTTTTAGAAGACCTCAATAGCGCAGTGTTGAGCACTGTTGTCTAACGTGGGAGGTCCCGGGTCCGATCCCCGACAGTCAATTTGGGATTTTATAATTTTGGAATTCTCTCTGGTTTGGCCTGGTGGGAGGCTTGGGCCGTGGCTAGTTACCACTCTACGTGCCACCAAGTGATTTAGCGTTCCGGCATGATGCCGTGTATAGAAGTATGGGTTTAATATAACTGCCATACCCCTAACAGGTTAGCCCGCTACCATCTTAGACTGAATCATCACTTATTTACAATCAGGTGAGATTACAGTCAACGGCTAACTTGTACCTACTTAGCTATTGGACTAAAAAATATGTAGCTATGTCTATGTAAAAGCCATAAAAGCATAGTGCGCGAGACGCACTCGGTTGGGTTATCACAACATTATCGGTGTCGTATATTTATAAGTCCGACGAACTTATATGACCCGCGGTGATCTATCAAAAATAAAATAAAAACAAAAACTAAACAGGCATACAAGTTACCTAGTTCCAATTTTGGCCACCGGGTCAAATAAGTTTAAGGGACCGGCGTTTTCACCAGAGATGCGTAGTTAATTGCTAAGCTACGGATGTGTGACGGAACCCATCAATTGGAGCGCTTGATCTAAGATTTAGCGATAGCAATGAAAATTGAGTGTGACTCCACTGTTGAATAAATGCGTTTTCTTTCTTACACACGCACAAATGCTAAGCTCGGCTTATACATATCTACCTCGTGGAATAAAGTCTAACAACTTTTAAGGCCGCCTGTCCACTGAGCCGGAGCGGAGCGGAGATGTGTCTAGCAGACTAATCATATCTTTGACGGGTGACTTAATAAAATTACCGCGTCATCTATACTAATATTATAAAGAGGTAAAGTTTGTGACGTTGTAGGGGGTAATCTTGAATCTACTGAACCGAAATTCTGGTACCAATAGAAAGCCACATTATTTGTGAGTGTCATAGGCTAGGTATTTATTAACCCGAAAAATTAGGGACGAAGTCGCGGGCATACTAAGTAGTCGATCAATAATCTGATTGGTCTGCTTAACACATTTACGCTTCAGTGGACAGGCAGCCGAAGAAGCAGCAGACATGTTTTCCGCGTAGGTATTGCGTCTTCAGTATGGCTAGCATGCGCACGACTCACGAGTAAAATTATGTCTACCCGTTATCTCTCTCTGTCTACCGACGCTAACATGGTTACTTGTCTCGTTACGTCAAAAGTAATATTTCTTATCTGTGGTATTTTTCTCTACGAACTTGTAGACTATTTTTTTCTTGTAATATACCGCATTTTGTGCATGTAGGGTAAATGAAAGATTTGCTGGCAACCACAAAATCTCTCTCTCTTTCTCGTCGCGAGATAATCTCGTTGTGGTTGTGCGCATGCTAAGCACATAGAAAACAAATGCCACACCGCGACACGATACGACACGACGCGACAGTATCAAACAATAAACAGTAGCTGACACTTCACGTGGCCAACGTTGTCGCGTTGACAAGTTTGTCATTTTCTATGGCATCGTATCGCTTACTCACGAGTCAACGCTTATTTCATATTATTATACTAATTTAAAAAATTCGGCTTCTTTTCTTGGATATTTTTATGCTTGGCGGCATCGCGATAAATATAACGACCAGCTAAAAATACTTTCAGACCCTAAGCTTTCTCACCAAAATAATATATTTGAAGACCACAGTAGTAAATGTTCACCAAATATTGTTATTGTACTATATTTTCTCTCTTCTATATTTTCTCGCTAGAACGTAATAATATATAATATATTCATATACTAGTGGTTCGCCCCGAACTTAGACCTCGCTCGCGGTATCCATAAGATAGTTTTAACTATAATATAGTTATTGCGCGCTCATCTTTACGTTCATAGACTAGACTATTTTTTATCCCACGTAAGATGGTCCTAATACAATTTTACAGGGCGCCATCTATTGACATCATTGTTAATTTCTGTTAAGAATAAAAATTAAATAATTTCGTTTCCTTATAATATTTATCTAATTTTAGTATTTGTTGTTCAAGTACAGGATATAATTCAAATAATTGATCAGGTTTCAGGCTCAGCCTTTCGGAAAATTGAGAGTTCTGAGGTCAACTTTGGACGTTAGAAAATCTCCACTTTGAAAGCCCCCCATTTCGTCAATTTTAGGGGAAAAATTAAAAAAAAAAATTTGGACTCTATTCTTAGCTAATTATCTTTAAAATGATATACCGCAACCCTATGTAACGCTATAAAATATATTTTACTTCCCCCCTGAAATAAAGATTTTTATAACTTTTTAAGCCATATTTGGCTGGAGCCCATCGGTTTACATATTATATTTAAATTTGAAGTCATTACGTTCAGTAATTCAGAAGTTATAAGGCTCTGACAGACGGACGGACGGACGGACAAGTGCAAATTCACTCAAGTAGACTCAGAGACCTTCGCTTCGCTCTGTCAATTATATTCACTTCGGTTCTATTGGGTAGTGTGGTTAAAAATTAAAGTAAAATTAAAATGTGGTAATGGTCATTTAGGTGCTCGTTTACTATTTTTGGGTTAACAATTATTATTTTGAAGTCATTTGCAAGATACGATTTATGGGATAGCAAGTAAGCAACGTAAAATTTTCAGTTATTTTCACGTAAAATAGGGTGTCAAATTTTGATGAACCCATTCTGAGTTAAAAATGTATTTTTTTTGGATGTAACTTTTTACTCTACCTGGCAAGTAGAGTACAAACTACTCTACTTGCCAGTAGAGTATTAGTAGTTATTTTTAGGCTTTTACGTAAAAATAGTATATGTATAAGAGTAGGAGTAGTAAGTAAATGATAGAGTAGAGTCGACAAATATACTGTATTTATTAATCAAATAAATTATATTTAAAATAAAAAATAGAACCGACAAATAATTTCAAGTGAGGTTAAAAATAAATTCAAACAATTCATTAAAATTGGACTAAAATCATTAAAATACATCCACCGTAACTTTGCAGCACAAAGTCATTTTTTGTGCGTCTTTCTTATCTTGGTCGTAAAATAATTAGGAATGGAAAATAAATTCATTATTACATCGAAATGCTAAATGTAAAGCAAGGTTTCACTATTGTACAGTAAAAACTGTAATAATTACTTAATCATAATGTTTTGACTATAATTTATAATTCATTTAAAATATCTGTAAAAATTGATGTAAAAACTATTTTACCGTCACATCGATCCACACTAAGAAAGGAATTTCTGAAATTCTATTCCTAAGATTTATTTATATTTTAAGATATGATTGTCAGAAAATGCGTATTTTTTAAATGATTTGGAAATTTTTAAACAGAAAATCGAGAAAAGGCTAGTTTAAGAAAATAATTATTCAAGTGTCGAGTCGATCCACAATAGTGAAATCCCTGCTTTATAATACGGGCTAGAAATCCACCAAGCAACTTTGTTTAAAAAAATGCTGATGTCACTATGTAGAAATTATCATGCGCTATGTATAAAATATAATTGGGAACAATCCAAGTTTGCTCTAAAAATATTTTTTTGACAAACTTTAAGTCCTCTAGTAGTTTGTATTTAACAAAGCTACAAAGCATGCATAACCAAAGATGGACAGTGCATCCCTAGCCTAACTTTTTAATTTACAATATACAAGAATATAGTACATACAAGTTTTTTTTGAGATTATAATTAAACTGCACTTACACTAAACCATTTGTATGCAACTATGTAAGTTATGTAGTTAGAAATATGCAGATAACCTTGTATGTATCAAATACTTTAATTTAATTAAAAAATATTTAACAGATACAAGGTGGCATAGGTGTTTATTTTTAATTTTAAAAAACTGTGGCACATGTTCAAATACGTAATTAGGTATATGGAAATGTACTGTAAACTAAAAATATAAAATAATAGTTAAAAAATATTTTTAAACATCGAATTTACGATTGCATCACTTATAATAAGAGAACAAAAGTACATTTACATCCTGCTTTAGCAATATAAAAACGAAGGAGACAACCTATGCCACGAGTTGCAAGTGGTATCTAAAATTATCAGTCGGGAATCACAGAGGGTTTTAGGCAAACCTAATAGCTTGGATGATTTGGAATACAGCGGAGCCACAGACTACGAAAAGAAATAGGCCGATTAACCAGGGTGCTACCGGATATTGATCATCCTTTTCCTGTAACAAGAATATTTAAATATAAGTATGTTTTTATTTATGCATTTCAATTTTATTATTCACGTAACAAATGAAAACACCTGTGTTAATATTTTATTAAATGAATGTTTATGGTGAAGGAAAACATTGCGAGGAAACCTGTATACCAGAGAGTTGTCTATGATGTTTTCAGGTGTGTCAAGTCTGCCAAGTCACACCTGTTCAATGTTGTGGACTATGACCTAAATCCTTCTCATTCTGAGAGTAAAATTGTTCACATCGGTGTCAGTCATCTCATCATTTAACAAATTAATTAAGTTAAGTACTTATATTTAACGAAACAGTTCCATTATCATAAAACACTTTGTAGTAATGTTCTTAATTATTTCTGATAAATAATCAATTTAGAACTACTAATTTCAAGAAGCCATAGAAAAATGAATCTCTAATTGGTTACTACTAAAATGTGTGAAAGATTAGATAATTTGATGATGGATTATTTTAAGCATGATAAATCTTTACTTTCAATTTCCCTGATTGCCAACTTCTTCGTTGGTCTAGTGGTTGGCATGTTCGACTACGGCCGAAGAGGTCCCGGGTTCGAGTCTCGGGTCGGGCCATAATTAAATGGTGTTTTTCTGACTAGAAATTCTCAGTACTAGCCCGGAGTTAAGAAGTTGGCGGTGTTTCACCCCCGTGCCTCGGAGAGCACGTTAAGCCGTAGGTCCCAGTTATTATCGCTAACATGACTATAGTTGTTATAGCCCGCCAACCTGCATTGGAGCAGCGTGGTGGGTCTAAGCTCTAATTCCCTCCTTCCTGAGAGTGGAGGCCTGTGCCCAGCAGTGGGACTTGGGCTGGTTAATGGGCTGTAGTGGTGGTGTTGGTGGCCCCCGATTGTGTAAAAAGGTTTTAATGCCTTTGAGTTGTTATCAAAAAAGACAATGCACTCTATTCTGCTTTGCACAAGAATAAACACGTCCATGTGTTATATGTAGCTTTAGTTTTAGGATAACGTTACCCATTATCACCATCATGCTTTTTAAGTAATTTTTAGACTAAAATAAGTGTACCTACAGTGTACCGATATTTAATAAATAAATGACTATGACTATGACTATGACTATGTGTAACTCTTGTCTGACATCAAAGCTATTACATATTTTAAACTCAAAATTGATTGACAAACATTTAGTGCTTCGGTTTTTGCTGGAATTATTAGTAAAAGGAAAGCAATATATATATTTTTTTACATCAACTACAAGTTAGCCCTTGACTGCGATCTGTGGTAATTGATGATGCAGTCTAAGATGGTAGCAGGCTAACCTGTTAGGGGTATGGCAGTTGTATTAAACCCATACCCCTAACCATTTCTACACGGCATCGTACCAGAACACTTAATCGCTTGGCAGCACGTCTTTGCTGCTAGGGTGGTAACTAGCTGCTAATTCAAAGCTGTCATTTTAGTTAAGTTTAGAGGTTGTAATACACAACAGAATTTGTCACACTGTTGCTTAAGTGTATATGTGTGAAGTTTTTTTATTGATACAGCTTAGTTTAACCAACAGTGCTTCAACTGTGAACACAAAATGAAACAGAATGTGAACAGTGGCAGATGTAATGCGCCTCACGAGCATCCGCCACTTCTCCCTGCTGGCCGATTGCCTGGTACACTCATGCAATGAACTGCCTACAGCTGACTCAATTTGGCCGGTTCATGTATATATGTGACCGCTGACTCAATTTGGCCGGTTCATGTATATATGTGACCTTCCTCGCCCTCTGGTGCGAGTTTATGACAAAAATAGTGCTTTTAATAGAATAAGGATTAAAATTGGTAGTTACCTTAGTTGATTTGGGTACATTTCCTCGCTGTGTGATGTTTTTGCTAGCAATTTCGTTGGCGATGCGCATCCTCTGTTTTGGTGCCATTTTGTTTGATTAATATTTATATTTGTCCTGAAATCAATACAATGTCAGATGGTCAGCCAATTTTCTCAACTTCATGCTGACATATAACATGTTGCTGTATTTTAAAAAGATTTGTTTACCTATTTATTCTCATAGTTACAGATTCAAAGTTTTATGTTTTCAGATTAAAGTCTGTATCTAACTAAAGTTTTGTGTGAATTTTTAAACAATGAAATATGCTCTACATCTAGTCACAAAGGTATTGTGTGCCTAATTGAAAAATACCTACCATAAAAATCTTCATTTAAAGTATATTATCTTAATATTGTAAACTTGGGAAAGTTTGTTAGGATGGATGGACATATGTTTGTTACTCTTTCACTCAAAAACTATTGAACAGATTTTGATGAAACTTAACAGTAATATAGCTTATACATTAGAACAACCTACAGGCTATGATTTATAAGGAACTCCGACAAGAGCGAGGCGTTTGCTAGTCAAAGAAAAAACCAACACTATTAAATATGTACCTACTGTTATTATTAGTTATGTTTTTGACACGCTTATCCAATACACGTTTTTTGCAACTACGCAGAATAATTCTTTAGTAGGTAAACAAATATTCAATGCAATCAAGAAAATGTGTATTGAGACAGCTGTTGGTTGGTGTTAGCTCGAAAACATTTCAAGGAAAGGTTTAAAACTAGCTTCGTCACATACCTCTCGTGCAGTTTTTTTAAACAAGAAATTTGTACGGCTTTAACGTTGATTTTATGATATATTAATCACTTCTCAAATGTTTTGGGAGAAAATGTTCTACTTTTCCGTGGATAATTAAACAATGTTTTTACATTCGCACTACCTTTTACTAAGCATGACATCGATTTTACACTTAATGATACAGTTATTATACAATTAATACTTACAGTTATCTTAAAATTAAAGGCTCTAAAAGCCAAACACGCTCAAACTAACTTGACACGTATTTAAAAGTGAAACCACGAAGCAAAATTACAGAAAATTACAAAATGAAACATCAACACGTCGCGCCTAAACGTCATTTGCAACTTTGACAATTGACACGCGTCAAAATGTATTACCATTATTTAAAAAAATGCACTTATAATTTTGGTATATAAGAATAATCATCTAGTTAGATTTTAATAACAACATGATTAAAAGTTAGTGATTATCATAATATTTTTAGTTTTATTTTATAATTGCAAATCGTTAAAAAAAATTAGTTAAGATAAAAATATGAAAAGCCATAATCCCGCCATCTAGTAGACAGTAGCAATACTAAATAATAACTTCCAGAAGCGCCATCTATTACATAGTGGCGATACCAGTTCTTGAAATGAATAATTAGTAAAATTGTGACCTCCAATAGATGGCAGTAACAACACAATAACTACAAAGTGTTTCTTAAAATGTCACTAGATGGCATTATACGAATCTTTCTAAATTATTATTCGGTACAGAGAATTAAACACTAACCTGTATTCCTACGTAACCTACGTATAAGTATACCTAAGTAGATAATTATTTAGAAGGTACGTGAGTCCATAGCTAACTAGGTAGATAAGGTACCTACCTACTTACTCTAACCAAGTACCTACCTACCTACCTATGGATTTTCAATAATAGATACAATTCGTTTCCAATTATTTAAAAAGTTTGTTCGGAACCCACTACCCACCTAAAACACATGCACATTAAATTAGAATTTCAGTAAGTGGTAAATAATTTAATATTTTTTTAAAAATACCAAATCAAATATATAATAAAATGTTAATCGGACATAGCTCTATAAATGGAACCCTACAGCCTACCTATTTAGATAAATAGGTAGTTGCCAGTTACCACCTACCTACATAATAATATTAAGCTAGTCAATAAACCAAATGTGAATTACCTATTGCCGAGTAGGTACCGACAATGTAATAAAAAGAGAAAGCAAATCTATTTTATATAAACGAAAGAGATAACGATGCGAAGAGACAAATATAATAAACTACCTTTAAAACGAGATAGATATCCGTTCAAGGATACAAGGATAAATATAAAAGAAAGAGACGCGTATACTAGGATCAAAGGATCGATCGCGTTTGAACGGATGGTCCAATCGGAGGGTACTGATATCCTGCGAGGGTGATCCTTTGATTCTGATTGGTGGGGAGAGATAACGCCTGAGACACGCCTCTGTTTAAATGTCATTTGTATTTTCGAAGGGTGATCGTTGAACGTACAGATAAAGTGCAATTTTGTATTTGAAAATATTATAATTTTGTGATCCCGACACATCCCGATGGGATAAAATTTTGATGCTATTCACTATTAAAATGATCGAGAGATGTGCGTCGTTTCAGCCATTCAAAAACAAGAAAACATCAACAGAAACTCATAAAGTACATAACCCCGATTCGATTCATAAGTACGATCCCGCTCGGAGACGGAGGCATCAGGGTGGCACTGACCCCCCTGGTCCATCAGACCAATAGTCCCGGGTGAAGGGACCTCGGGGTTGCGACTTGCGAGCGAACCCCATTCCAGAATGGGGGCTCCGGTCGCTCTACCTCCAGATCTATGTGCAACTCTATGAAGACAACAGCTTGCGTCGTCGATAAGGGGATTATACTTATCCCCAAAGACGAGCCCAATAGACGTCGCGCAAGAGAAACTCCAGCGCATGTTCTTAATAGTTCCCGGAGCTTCTCGTAACGTGCAAATTATGGCCACCATGGGGGTTTTAGTGGGTAGGAATCCCACATAACCTGATCTCTTCCCCCGGAGATCGGGTATCTCAAGGAGATTTCCCCCACGTCATAAAAAAAGGTAACGCGCAAGGTGAGTAGGTAGGTACCTAACTACTTACCTATAGAGATTATAATAAACTAAGTAGGTACCTATGCTACGTAGACCCATGTGAGTAGGTAGAGCATGGATCGTCATTTCGTCATCAAGTAGTCAGTTAAGAGAATTTGAATATAATTTTTACAGCAATGACAATTGACACCTTGGCCCTTGTTTCGCATACAGGGGTCGTTGGCTCGCTTCAATCCCATCTCTCGCCTTCATAGGCTCGCTTCATTCATCAGTGTGCTTAGCATGCGCACAACGAGATTATCTCGCGACGAGAGAGAGAGATGTTGTCGTTGCCGGCAAATTTTTCATTTAGCCTAACATGCACAAAATGCGGTAGGTATATTACAAGAAAAAAATTGTCGACATGTAAAGGTTCGTAGAGAAAAATACCCCAGATAAAAAATATTACTTTTATCTCTACTTTTGACGTAACGAGACAAGTGACCATGTTAGCTTCGGTAGACAGAGAGAGATAACGGGTAGACATAATTTTACTCGTAGTTCGCGCATGCTAGCCCTACAGGAGACGTCGCGGTAAGTATGTAGTCGAGACGTCTCAGCCCTCGCATCCAAAGCATAGATGAAATTTGATGAAATAATAGTCCAAACTTCAAAGCTTGTAGCTGGAATAAGTGTAAGAAACTACCTAAGTATTGCAGATTGATTTACCAATATTATTTTAGGATTTGTTTGCAAAGGCCGGCGCCACGCTGCGGTTCGCAAATCCTGCTTTTTTTCTTTCCGCTCTTGGTATACCATAATATAACTAGTTATGCCCAACAGCTTCTACTGCAGTAGGAATCTAATCTAGATACATAGATAAGTAGGTACCTAAATATCTTAAGTTACGATTATTTTTATATAAAGTATGTAGGTCAACTGTCCACTGGCATGAGAAGATCACTAACATCGATTTCTTACCACGATGCAAGTAAGCTCCAATAGACGAACTGATTTAACGACGCAAATGGAACTGGTTGGCCACACTCTGCATAGAGAGCCAGGCAATCGCGAGGCAAGCCCTCGACTGGAATCCTCAGAGAAAAAGCATAGGCAACTTCTAGGCAAGCGCGGAGCACCTTCGGCTGCATCACCACTTGCAAGCAAGTGCAGCCAAGCGCTAGCCTACATATTTAAAAAAAACCCGACCCAAACAAACTTGGCGGTGTACGGTTCTGGCGGAAGTCGCGAGGATAGGGAATTAGGGATGACGTGGATGAGGTCAAGGGTGCAGCTTATAACCGCTAGAGATGGCGCAACACTATAAACGCCCTCTGCCCCACTGGGTGGAGATAGTACATTAAAACATATATATAGGTACGTACAAGCGCTTTACACACCTGGTGTTATATATTATGTGAAATTTTTTGTTAAGCTTTGCTCTGTGGAGTGCACTCCAAATTGGCATACTTAAAACCATGGTAAAAACATATCCTAATCCTATCTGGATAGAATAAGTAAATTAGAAAAGAGTAAAATCTAGCTTAGAAGTGTAAGCCCTTTTTCCCTTCACGAAACTCATCAAAATCGATCCAGGCTACGGTGCTACGACATTGCTACGATTAAATGTAAACATTTTATTAGTGAAGGTTTCACGTTGAAATTACTATCAAGTCTACGGTTCTGTAAAAAAAAATCAAGCTTCTTAGTCAATGCAATCAAAAGATACGGCCCTTTATGCCGCATAGGTATTTTGCATGTTTTGACACCCGCCGATAAATCAAAACCTGAGTATAGGGTACTTCTCGTTGATCTAGAATCATGTTGGCAAGAAGCAAGGTCTCACAGCACAAGTATAGGAACAAATCCGAAAATACGGAATACGGAATTTTATTCCGTACTCACACTTGACCGGTTTTTAATACGAGTATTTGTACCTACTAACATATTTATAAGTATATGTCGAAGTTAAAAATAGGTAGGTATAGGTATATACGATTAGGCGTATAATGGGGCTGATTCTGTATTTAACACAATCTCTAAACTAAACTAAAATGGCAGCTATAAGTCTAGTTCTGTCCCTTTCCGTAGGAAGTATTATGAAAGGGTTAGCAATATTTGTAATGCTCTAATTTTAGTTTAGTTTTTAGAGATTGTGCACTGCAGAATCAGCCCCAATGTTACGTTATCTTTCTATAATCTATTCTTTCGCTACAATATATAATAGATATCACCAAAAATACAGACTCGTCTATACCAATAACAATAGGATTAAAAGTGAGAATGTCTCTGTCAGTTTGTTTGTTGTCGCCGGATTTAGTAGATGAGCGGGGAAGCGAAAAATCTTTTTAAAGACAACCAAATAAAAATGAAAGCTTTAGAAGTTTTGCGACGCAGGCTGATGCATTGATGCCGTCGTTTTTTGAGCTTCAAAAAGATTTAGGCAAGTAGGTACCTAAATTCTATGACGTTTTACAAACATCATAGGGTGAATGATGAAGGTACATGAAGATACACGGTATTAATGTTTGTCAGTAGACCTATGGCGTAATGTTCGATTTTGATGTAGAGTACCTAGGTAGATTAAATAGACCCCAGGTACTTAATTGTATTCTAGCAGATCTCCTAGGAGACCCCACCACCCCAGATAAGTTACCCAGGTGAGATGTGGGCTTACCCACCTCATTAGGGGATACCCATCCCCTTCTGAGGTGTTGGTATAGTTGGAATAATAAAGAAGTTTTTCCTACCCGCTGTATACCAAATTGACAGGCGCCGCACTACTGATTATAGACAGTAGAATAGGAACGTAGTCTACCTTGACTTACCTATAGTAAGGCCTCCATAATAAGAACGTAAAGTAGGTACCTAAGTACTAAGTTCCTTGGTAACATCTACCTACTCATATTTTTTATTTTGGTACCTACTAACCTACTTTCCATGAAAGCTAAGAAAGCTCATATTGGGGCTGATTCTGTATTACACAATCTCTAAACTAAACTAAAATGGCAGCTTTAAATCTAGTTCTGTCCCTTTCCGTATGAAGTATTATGAAAGGGTTAGCAATATTTGTAATGCTCTAATTTTAGTTTAGAGATTGTGCACTACAGAATCAGCCCCAATATCTGTGTCTTCAAATTAAGAACGAATAGGCATCTTCTAGGCAAGTGCGCTCCAGCTTAGGCTGCATCACTACTGGCCAGCAAGTCTGATTGCAGCCAAGCGCTAGTCTATAATTTAAAAAAAAGCTTCATTGAGTAGGTAGGTATAAAGCTTGGACATGCAAAAGAATAATGACAGGTACCTATAGTATCTTGGTACATAGTTTCATGACCTCGTGTGTAGCTACTTAGGTAGATCGGAAGACTCCTCCAGGTAACTTACTCACAATAATTACTATTAAAAATACTTATTAAAAAAAACCAAGATAGAAGTATACTTAAACCCAAATCAGCATAAACAATTTGTTTATCTCGCAACGTTCATCGTAAATTAAAATAATCCGGGAAAACGAGCGTGAAGACTTTAGGTAGAGCGCAAAAATAAATAAATTCCTGCGCACACAGACAACAAATAGGGATTATCCCTAGAGGATGCTGGCGCCGAGGTGACGCCGCTTTGCAACTGGCTATTCAGTCCAAAAGTTTACTTTCACTTTACTTGATTCCAATGACGTATATTTGTGTAAAATTTTCGGCATTTTTTTAGCAAAAAATATCAGTTCATTTTATTTAGGTGAAGAATACAGATTACGTAACTATATTATGGTTTCCAATAAAAAAGAAAAATCTAAAGCTTTTATGAAGCTTTTATTGAAACTACTTAGATGATGCCTGCGTCTGCGTGGATTAAGCAGGAAATCCATAATTTTCCGGGATAGAAGTCTACCTATGCTCTTTCTGAGGATACAACCTTAACTTTGTGTCAAATTTCATCAAAACCGAAAGAAAAGATGGGCCGTTAAAACGTAGCAGACGGGCAGACAGACACACTTTCGCATTTAAGTAATACCTATAACATGGATGGTACATACATACAATTAAACTTATTACTAGCTAGTTCATTTGCGTAGAATCATGCCCGCAAAGAATGGTGAAGTAGGTACCTAATTGTCCTATAAAACCATGAAATAAATCAAAATAGGCGCCTACTATGACTTTCTTATACTGAGACCCAAGTACCTACCTTTTTTTTATCCACTACAAGCTAACCCTTGACTACGATCTCACCTGATGGTAAGTGATGATGCAGTCTAAGATAGTAGCGGGCTAACCTGTAAGGGGCATGGCAGTTATATTAAAACTCATACCCCTTCGGTTTCTACACGGCATCGTACCGGAACGCTAAATCGCTTGGCGGCACGTCTTTGCCGGCAGGGTGGTAACTAGCCACGACCGAAGCCTCCCACCAGGCCAGACCAGGGAAAATTCAGAAATTATAAATTCCCAAATTGACCCTGCCGGGGATCGAACCCAGGACCTCCGCACGTTAAGGCAACAGCGCTACACACTCGTCGGTACCTATTATTCATGAGAATAGATTATTTCGCAAACAGAAACAGTAGGTACCTACACCAGATTTTTTTATAACAAACAACAATAGGTTTATGTGAAAGCTTTCAAAAGCAGGTTTCACCAAAAATAAATATCACCCATCCAAAATATCCATATAGATTCAAAAAACACCCTCAAAAACGCAACGCAAAAATCGGAGCAACTTTTTTCACCTCTTCCGGCTGATTTGAGTTGTGAAGAGGTTTGACGTAATGCAAGTAGCCTGTAGCTGGCAGCACCGACCACACGGCGGCTATATAAATTAACCGAAATCCAATTTAATGGTTTATTATAAGCTAGCGATGTGTGAAAATGCGTGTGGGCTGTAATCTTCGGGTGTTGATCGGGGATGATAAGGATTTACTTGAAATTTTATAAATAAGTAGTCCATCGAAATATTTTATTACTAGAAAAGCTGATGCCCGCGACTTCCTTTGCGTGGAATAATTTTTTTGAATTCCTACGGGCACGCCTTGATTTTCCGGGATACAAAGTAGCCTCTTACACTTCCCAGGTCCTCAATTATACCCATGCTAATAATTACGTCGATCCGTTGCTCCGTTGCGGCGTGATTGAAGGGCAAAGTAAAAGTCAAAGTAAATTCAATTTAGGTAGATACAATGTACACTTATTGACGTCTAGTTACTTTTATAAAATACGATGGTGATAATCAGTTACGGTATCTTAAAACTTAAGCTATGAGGGTTCCAAATGCGCCCTGATTTGAGAAGAGCCCACAACAAACTCAGCCGGACAAACCAACAAACTAACTCACTTTCGCATTTATAATATTAGTATGTTGATGCATGCGACTTAATCTGCGTTGATTTAGGTTTTTGAAAAATCCCGTGAGATGATCCGGGATAAGAGTAGCCAACGGTCCTTCCCTGGGGTGCATCTACAGTCAGAGCGACATCTCTGTACCAAATTTTGTCATAATCATTTTATCAGATGGCCCGTGAAAGTGTAGCAGATAGACAAAAATGGGCAGATAGCCCATTTTTACCCATAGACATTTTCGCATTTACACTATTTAGTAAGTATTCCAGTTTTGTGTTACATTGTACATGTATTTTAACCCTGAACTTTATGTTACAAATTATTATTATTCTCATATTTTTTGGGTGGGAGATTAATTGCTGTGCTAAGAGAGCCGAGTTTCACTCAATCAGGCTTCTACGTAGGTAGGAAGAAAATAGTGATAGTGCATAGCAGGAGATTCGTGATCAGTAGTGAGGCAAGTGCGCAAAGCTATCCCAATTCGGTGACTAGTGACCACAAAGAGGTTGAATTATTATAGAACCCTTTAGGCAAGTTTCCGAAAATACTGGCAGCGTTCCCCCTTTGAATAGCTAGACTAATTCTTTGTCCGAGGTAGCTGCCAGCTCTTCGATCTCCTGTGATGTCGACTAACCTTTTTGATATTTCCTTAAAAAGCCTTATAGCGCTAGGACCCCACGGACCAAGGGTCTCGACACCGAATGGGACAAAATCATATTCGGAGCCTTATTATTGAAGATATACTTTAATGTCATTGCATGATCGCCGGTGGAATTCTTGGTGTCGTGGACAACATATCAAGAAGTCAGTTTCCGTTTTTATTACTAAGTAACATCCATACTTAATCCATACTTATTATCCGTACTAATATTATAAATGCGAAAGTGTTTCTGTCTGTCTGTCCATCTGTCTGTCTGCTACGCTTTCACGGCCCATCTGCTCAACCGATTTGTATGAAATTTATTACAGGGATAGGTTGTATGATGTATCCCGGGGAAGGACATAGGCTACTTTTTATCCCGGAAAATTAAGAACAAATCTTAACCAACGCGGACGAAGTCGCGGGCATCATCTAGGCAGTATTATAATAATTGTTAACCTTTGCATTAAGTAGCTCCGAGTAGATTAGTGTCCAATCCGAGCAAAAGAGGTTATCGTTCAACACGGCATCGTACCGTACCGTAAGTCTACCAGTTGGTTGGTGACTAGCCGCTTATCGTACCTGAGTATTGTCCTCCCGATCGAATTTCGGTCACGGCGGCCAATCTCCAGAGAGATTAGCCATCTGCGCGGGAGATATTATAGTGCACATATGTGTGTGCGCATACACAGGTGCACTCTCTGTTCCTTTACTCTCATAGCCCGATGGGACGGAAAATCCGACACGACCGGAGAGAGGTCAGGCGGAGGACCGACGGCTTTACGACGTGCTCTCCGAGGCACGGCGGTGACACATCGCCAACTTTCTAACTGAGAATTTCTACTCAGAAAAACACAATAAGTAGGCCCGGCCTCGAACCCGGGACCTCGTCGGCCGCAGTCAAACACGCTAACCACAACGAGGCAGTTGAACCTGAGTACATAGTAGATAGTACTATATTCCATGATACAGGTCACTAAATATAGCAATACCAAAGATATCTCTTAAGTTAGAATTTATTATGCCGCTGCGAACACTTCGACTCCATTTCCTATCTAAACTAATACGAACATCCCTCGTTTCCCCGTTTTGTGAATCTAAAATTATACAAACTAGAGCCGACGGGGGTAACCGGATAGCTCTGCCCCCTCTGGGGGTAACGCGGAACGTATGCCGCTCAATACTGAATAGCGGACCGGCTTATGCAAGTGTACGAAATAAAATAAAACATGTTTGAAATAGTCCATGTCACGAAAGAAGCCCCTTAGAAGCGGCGCTAGTAGTTTATGTAGTTATTGAATGTAAAAGTATTAGTGCCATTAATTGCCGCGGGACTTTAATCACTATAAAAACCATTTTCATTTTTTTAATGCTAAACAAGCTTGCGTATGATCATGATCATGCGATGCCTCATGGATTGCAATGATGAGATTTCGATAAGCTTGACTAGAAGATGCATGCCTGAAAAGTGAAAACTCGCCGGAACATCATTCCGAACATTGGCGTTTCGTATCAGAAGCATAAATTGTAACTTTCACTCATTATTATTATTGTGGTATTTTTTAAGACACCATTTGATGATAATGTGATCAGAAACTAAGAGAAATGCTTTTCAGGAAAGACTCTCAAAGCATGGTTCCCTTTCTATTACAAAGAATTTTTATTCAAAAAAAGGCGAGGGCCTTTGTTAAAGTGTGGTTATAATAATAATTATAAGTAATATTATCACAGAATACAAATTATTAATATTAGGAATGTATTTCCATCCATCCATCAGCCTGTATGCATCCACTGCTGGACATAGGCCTTTTCGAGAGCGCGCCACCAAACACGGCCCTCTGCCTTCCTCATCGGACCAGCGAGCTGGAGGTCGTCCTACACTTCGCTTGCCGGTACGCGGTCTCCACTTCAGAACACGTATTTCATGTATGTTTTTGAGTAGGTACAATTAACAACCCAAAGCTATCTACCATATAAAAGGATTCTTCCCTTGTTGCTAAAAATGGTTCCCTCCAGTATAACACCATCCCAGCAAGGTGCAGGCCTCAGTACAATCACTTACGCAATTGTTTAAACAATGCAGTAATAAAATATCAGATTACGAATAAAATGCGCATCCCGCCGCCTTTGTGCGCATAGGGGCAGACTCCGATGCGCTTTTAGAACTGGGTAATTATACACATGCTGGGTTATACGACATTTATAATACTTTATTATATTCTTTTGCAGATGCCACTTTCTGCGAAACAATGACAATATTAGTGTGTTGTTAAAAAGCAAAACCCGGTGGATGGGATTGAGTATTAGTGAGTTCATATGCCTTTGAAAAGTTAAAGGATCGAACTCCGATCTGCCTTAACAAAAGCTATCTCTGCTAGGTATGCTTACTCTGAGGTTTTACATTGCAAATTCGATTGACGTATTGAGCGTTCGATCACATTAGCGTTAAAGTAAAATGAACCTTTAACAGCATTGGTTTAGAGCTCATTTCATCATTTTGTGTATTTATTCACATGCCTACTGAATTTGTGACTTTAAAGCAAGAGCATCCAGGGTCCATTTTACTTTGACGCTAATGTGATCGAACGTTCAATACGTCAATCGAATTTGCAATGTAAAAACTCAGAGTACCTAGCACACTGTTCTATGTGTTTAAAAGGTGTAGCCCAACTACCGATGCACGGCGCGGCGCGGCACGTATTCTTTGTACGAGTTTGTATAGAGCTGGACCCATTTAAGCGATGCGGCACGGAGATGCACTGCGACATAGGCAATTATACAGAAAAAGCTACGTGCCGTGCCGCGCAGTGCCCCCGTAGTGGGGCTAGACCTTAACTCATTTTTAATTATTATGAACAAGATGCCCGCGACTTCGTCCGCGTGGATTAAGGTTTTTTTTCCCGCGGGAACTCCTTAATTTTCCGGGATAAAAAGTAGCCTATGTCCTTCCCCGGGATATAATCTATCTCTGGACCAAATTCCAGCAAAATCGGTTGAAAAGATGGGCCGGGAAAGCGTAGGAGACAGACATATAGACAGACAGACACACTCTCGCATTTATAATATTAGTATGGATATGGATTAAGTAAGTATTCTGAGAAGAGACTTCTCCATTATACTCGTATAGGTATGGCGAATTTGAAAATGGATAAAAACCTATTTTTCTACTGCCTTTTCCTACTGGATTTGGCGAGAAATTCGTGGCTTTCACTCAGTTATTGATGTGCACGCTACAAAATTCTATTTTATCTATAACTGGCCTAGGTTAGCTGTCTTAGCTTGGCTTCGGTATAGCTTAGCTATTGGTCTGGTCAACAAGCCATTGTCGATTGTCGTAAGAATTCATACCAAGTATCGTGAAACAGACCGAAAATAAACAAAACAATATATAGGCGCCACAAGTACCACAACATATGAGATAATTACACGAATTTAAATACTTGGATATACTTTAAGACAGAAAGAAGAAAAAATCGGCCCAAACGGATCATAATTAAATGAATAAAGTATGCGTGCGCGACGGTGACGTTAAATTTGGCGCCAAACAACAATGCGTCCATCTTGAATTGCATCATTATCGAATAGTACGGACAACTGGACATATTGTGCCCAGACAAATGCACTGGTTAGTAAGGTAGATACTCCGAAGAAATAAAAGATACGTGATTAAATATTTTGAGTTGTATTTCAATGATTTTAGGTTGCTTTTCTCTTCTTTTCAAATCGTAGACTCTACAAATGATAAAAATTTGTATTTTGCGCTGTAACTACCTATATAAAAAGTTGAATAGAAAATAAAGTATGAGTAAATTATATTATTTTTTGCATGGACAGGTACGTAAGTATCTACTTGAAAATCACTTTTACTCAGTCAAGAGGAGACGGGCGGTTGGAGATGATGAAAGTGTCCTGTTGTTGCATTGTCCCTATTATATTGTAGAGATCTTGAAATGGGGATAATAGGGCAATTTGGAACTCGATATGTTAAGTACAATTTACTTACATTTAAATCCACAGGTCTTACCTATAATATTGTCTTGACCTAATTTCGTGGCTAATTCCAACGCAGAGCTAATTACTTGATGAGTTACGAAATATCGGATAAAAGGGCACGTCGCTTCACTATTGTAATAAATGATATGCGTCTATGGAGTATTGCACTTTTGTCTATGGCTGCCTCATGCCTGTTAATAATTTATGAAACTAAAAATACAATGAAAAGAAAAAAAAATTAAAACAAATACTTATTTATTTAGAATTTTATAACAAGTTGGTGGGTACATAAATAAACTTTTAAAAAATGAAGTAAAACTTTTCAAGAAGAAGCCGCAAAAAAACTACAAAATGCCTTAACTTCCAAACCGAGTATACCGAGACGATCCTTAACTTAAAAAGCAAAAGCCACAATTTGTTTGGCTTCGCAACCCTTCTGAGGGAAAACAGTGGAAATGTATACCGACAGAAGCCCTGTAGGAAGCGCCTCCCCTAGTTTTGTAAAAGCTTAAAATATGTTTTCTTTTTAACGTTGGACAACATTTCATGTATACGATACATAGGGTTTCCAGCGAAGATGTTTTGCTTTTGCTAGATGATAGGTACAATGGAGACCACAGAATAGATAAGTATTTATTTTATTTATTTGGCAACCAATACAGATTACAATAAATTTTCATCTAACGGTAAAGAGCAAAACACACAGGAGCGGGCGCGGGTCGGGCGCGGGCTGGGTTGGGTGCGCGGCGGGTTGAATTCCTTGTACTTATATGAACGACATCACACAGAACGCGGCCGCGGGACGGGTGCGAGGCGGGTGACGCTGTGTGATGTCGAAGGGTTCTAATGGAAATAATAATTTACTGATAATATCACTGACCCTAATCGCTCGTAGAAATTTAGGTTTTTAGAAATCTGGATAAAGCGTAGCCCATGTCACTCTCTACCTCCAGGTACTTTTCTATATCCATGCAAAAATAATTTCGATCCCTTGTCGCGTAACGAGTAACGACGTGAACGAAGGACAAACCACCAAACAAACATACTTCTGTATTTATAATACGGGTAGTGTTTCTTACGAGAGAAATTGAAGATTTTCAGAGTTTTTCTTTAGTTTCTCAACAGAACGCGTTCTGTATCACTTACTTTTGCCAAGCGCTTTCCAGTGCGAGAGCAATGACGTTCTTTCACTTCTTCCACTTGGTAACGGAGGGAAATATAAAAATCAAGAGAGTGTAACTTTTAACATATAGTAATGCTCTATTGTCTCATAGAGCATTAGAGCTTCTGCAGTATTTAGCAACTTAAACGATAAACCTAATCAAGGCCCTGGGTCTCTACTACAGCCCATCAACGTCCCACTGCTGGGCACAGGCCTCCACTCTCAAAGGAGAGAGGGAATTAGAGCTTAGATCCACCACGCTGCTCCAATGCGGGCTGGCAGGCTTTAACGACTATTATCATGTTAGTGATAATAGCCGGGACCGACGGCTTTACGCACAGACCATACAATTACGTATACTCCAAGGTACAGGGGTGAAACACCGTCAACTTCCTACCTCCGGGCTAGTACTGAGAATTTCTAGTCAGAAAAACCCAACAATTAATTATGGCCCGACCCGGGACCCGAACCCGGGACCTCGTCGGCCGCAGTCGAACATGCTAACCACTAGACGAACGAGACAGTTCTGCTTCATAATAATGGGCAACGGCTAAGCCATATAAAGGTACACACTCACGCGTTTATTGTACCTAAGTAAAGGATTATTATATCTGGTGATGAGCGATGACTTATCCGAAAGACAGGTTAGATCTGTCAATAGACATGTTTTGTAAACTTTGAAAAATATGGTATTATAGACAGTACATTCACTAACAGTACAACCAAATTAAACAGGTTTGTAGGTAAACAGAGTTTCGAAGCGTGTCCGTGTCGTCACGGCGCGTGACGGAGTGTCGTTTTACCGACTTGTAATATGATAGACTGTACGTCGCGCCGGGCTGTGACCGGGGAAGTGGGTCTGCTGTCTGACTGCTGAAGCTAAGCGATACTCAGCTACTGGGCACGATAGAAACAAACAGTCTTCGTAGCGTATAGGTCCTGAATTAACTAGAAGTTTAATTCGCTATAATCTGCCATATGTGGTACAGTGTGTCTTGCACTATAATCCAATATTTGCTTTAAAATCCAACTGTGGACTGCCGTTTGAGCAATTTGTAATGTGACAAGCTATGATGGGCTGCGACTGAAGAAGTTCATCTGCTGTCGGGATTGTATACCTAGAGCTATGTCACGCTATAAAGTCGCTCACTAGATAGGAAACGTGCGTAGAGTTGGTATATCCAGTGTAACCAACATCGCCCGAATTATTCATGCTGAAGGGTAATGAACCGGGCATATAGAACAATTTATACTAAGACGAATGTCCTAGTACCATCAATTAGTCTATGTGCCCGGTGCACAAATTCTAAGGTGCCTACAAATTCGCTTCCCCAGTTAAAAAAAAATCACAGCTATGACGGACCGATTAATAAGTGGACATACTCGTACAATCTCGAGATAGTCGCAGGGATCAGCTTGAGACAAGCACCTAGCACAAGTTTTCCAAGTTGGTGATATATGGTCCTTACAAGACATCTATTTTCAGTAGGGGCTATTTATCGGTGGAGACTACGACAGCAAAAAAGTTTCTAAATTTCATCATTTCAATCCATAAGTGGCCTACAACTGAGCATTAATTTCCCTCTCAGAATGTTAAGGATTAGTCATTGTAACCATGTTAGTCAAGTGGCAGATTTCACATACCTTTGATTTTGATAGATTACGCGAGGATCGTACTCCCGACCAGAACAGTGAACAGAAGGCCGAATGTCTACACCTCCACACCACCAGGCTAATTTGTTCATATCCAAAACATTACGCACCAGTTGATAATAAAACGTAAAAAATGCTTTAGATAAATCGCTTCGCAACGAGTACGACGGAAACCTTAAAAGCAATATGACATTGCAAATAAGTATAAAAAAAAGTGTTAAAAATCTTTAAAATGTCAGTCCCAAATTAAAAATCAATGCTGTTTTGCCATTTACTTTATTTTGAAATCAATATAAGACAACTTTAATTCTCTAAAAAATATCCACTACCGCCTTATTATACTAAGTACCTAACTCCATATTTTAATAATTCTATTACTTTAAAGAAAGGTACGCATAGGAACCTAAAACTTATTTCTCCTACTAGTATCATCATACTCATATTATAAATGTGAAAGTGTGTTTGTTTGTTGGTTAGTCCTTCAATTACGCCGCAACATAGCAACGGATCGACGTGTTTTTTGCATGAGTATAGTTGAGGACTTGGAGAGTGATATGTGAGACTACTTTTTTATCCCTGAAAATTAAGGAGTTCCCGTGGGAATTGAAAAGACTTAATCTACGCGGACATAGTCGCGGGCATCAGCTAGTGTCTCTGAATAAACTTATAATAACGACCTCTATGTAATTTACGTTAGTATATATTCTAAGTTTATGATCTACCTTTTTTTTATTATTCCACTACAAGTTAGCCCTTGACTGCGATCTCACCTGATGGTAAGTGTGACGATGCAGTCTAAGATGACAGCGGGCTAACCTGTTAGGGGTACGGCAGTTATATTAAACCCATACCCATTAATCGGTTTCTACACGGCATCGTAACGCTAAATCGCTTGGCGGTATGTATTTAAAGACCGGTAGGATGGTAACTAGCCACAGCCGAAGCCTCCCACCAGAGAAAGAGAAGACCAAGGAGGTCGTCAAAACTAACATCTATAGACTTTCAGCTACCATCGTTGGCCGCTGCAATCCTGTTCTTCTTACCTTTTAGTTTCCAAAGTGTCGACCTAGTTGAAAAGACTTAGGGCGAAAACGCATTACGGACAAAAAAATCGTCTGGCTGACAAAATGTCCGTACGAACACATTTATACATATTTAGAAGTGCCGATTACCGCGACAGGAAGAAACGTGTTTATACTTTATCGTAGGACGCGGGAGTTTCGTCGGACGTTTTGTCCTGTTCTCATTCCTGTCCGTAGTGTGCCTTCGCCCTTATTTTAAAACCCATACAAATTATTTAACCATATGACATAGTCCAAAAGCTTTCTTCTTTTAAAATATTGCATTCCGACCTCCGTTTCTTCATTTTTTTTAAAAAAAAACCTCCGACGTATGGCCACATCATTTCGCCGCCGCTCCATTGTTTTATAGTTAATCTGTTTGCCTCTGTGTTTGTCTGTTGGTCGCGGGTTCAAGTCTCGGTCAATATTAAAGCACCCTGTGTTTATTCGTCTGTGTTCCGGTTCTTACCGAATTTGGGCACATAAAATGCCGTCTACTATCTCTTCTTTAAATAGTTTATAACAAAATCGTTATCGGCGTGCGTTTGTGTTACATGCGCTTATTACTTGATAGATAGATCAATGGGCTTTTTAAGGTAAGCATTAACGAGCCAGGTTTTTATTTTTTGAATAATATGAAAATTAATTAATGAGGCGACTATTATTATTTTTGCTTAGTTTTGACTGAGATTTTCGTGCATTTTTTCAGGCCAGGTCCGTTTAAATATCGTGCCCAAAAGAATTTTGTTCTCATTGTCTGTAAAAAAATCAGTTCGAAAATATTTTACATTTTCATACATAAAATGCATACTAATATAATAAATGTGAAAGTGTGTCTGTCTTTCAGTCCGTCTGTCTGTCTGTCTGCTACGCTTTCACGGCCCACCTGTTCAACCGATTTTGATGAAAATTGGTACAGGGATAGGTTGTATCCCGGAAAATTAAATTAAAGAGTTCCCACGCTAATCGAACAAACTTAGTCCACGTGGACGAAGTTGCGGGCATCAAATAGTTTAAAATATTTAATGTGGCTGTGAAGACGGCATTACTCTTGGTGAACTACTTGTGCTGGTAATTACATACTTTTGTTAAACCTAATATTACGTTTTTTGAAACGCTGTAGAACAAAAGTTTTTCAGTATTATTTAGAGAATTTGCGGCTTTTGTTATTTTCAACTTAACCCTGCATACCACAAAACCGCCCCGCCTCGCCGGTCCGCTGCCACGTCGTTGTAATGCGGTTAGGGTCACATGAATCTATAGAAACAATATTATTGTCGAGTTGCGTCGCTCCACTGCATCGCCATGCCGCGTCGCTCAATGCGGTTTGGCCTTTATTTTGAAAATATAGAACATTTTAGGCACCCACCAAGATTAGGTACTTTAAGTGCGTGTACCGTGTTTTGTTTGTCGGCTGCGTCCAAACCAATGGTGTTTGTATTGGATCGGCATTGTATTATTTCAAGTGGTAGTGAGCTTAACTGTAATGGGTATTACCTACGTGCTCGAAAAACACGCACTTGTGGACAAACGTACCTACTTGATTGTGATGACAAATATGGAATAAAATCTTTTTTTTAAATTCTACTACAAGTTAGACCTTGACTGCGATCTCACCTGATGGTTAGTGATGCTGCAGTCTAAGATGGCTGCGTGCTAACCTGTTTGGGGCATGGCAGTTATATTAATACCCCTAATCGGTTTCTACACGGTATCATACCGGAACGCTAAATCGCTTGACGGCACGTCTTTGCCGGTAGTGTGGTAACTAGCCACGGCCGAAGCCTCCCACCAGACCAGGGAAAATTCAGAAATTATGAATTCCTAAATTGACCCTGCAAGGGATCGAACCCCGGGACCTCCGCATGTTAAGACAACAGCGCTCAACACTGCGCCACGGAGGTCGTCACCACGCCGAGGCTACTCGCACGTGTTGACTAATAAGTGAAAATGATTGATGCAACCGCTTTTCCATAAAGGTGAAAACACACTATGTATACAAAAAGAAAATCTGGTTGACTAAAAGTCCGTACGCGCACTTTTATTATACGGAGATGCATTGGCAAGTGCGAAAGGATGAAACGTGAACATGGCGCCGACGTTTCACAGGGACGTTTTGTCTTTCTCTGTCCGTAGTTTGACGACCTCCATGGCGCAGTGTGTAGCGCTGTTGCTCTCGGGTTCGATCCCTTGCAGGGTCAATTTAGGAATTCATAATTTCTGAATTTTCCCTGGTCTGGTGGGAGGCTTCGGCCGTGGCTAGTTACCACACTACCGGCAAAGACGTGCCGTCAAGCGATTTAGCGTTCCGGTATGATACCGTGTAGAAACCGATTAGGGGTATCGGTTTAATATAAATGCCATGCCCCAAACAGGTTAGCACGCAGCCATCTTAGACTGCATCATCACTAACCGTCAGGTCAAGGGATCAGGTGTGATCGCAGTCAAGGGCTAGGCTTGTAGTGGATTAAAAAAAAAAAGTTTGTTTTTGTACCGGATGGGCAGGTTATTGGAATAGCTTAAAGCTTACATATACACAGATATAGTATATACAGATTCATTGTCTGAGCAAATCGTAATCATTTCACGTATTAAGTAATACTTGAAAACTGTAAGGAGTTCATACATGATTTTTGACTATTTCCTTACACAATCGGGGCGCAGTTTAAGCGTGAAGCTCCATAGTGATTGCGTTGATGACCGTCTAAATTACTTTCCGGAGATGTGCCTATTATGTATAGCCGAAAATCAGACAGTAAGTAGGTTAGGTTTTTAAAAGTCTATGTTAATGTACCCATCCAGTTATCCACGCGGACGAAGTCGCTACCATTAGCTAGGTTATATTTTTTTAAATCTTTATCTCCTATAATAAAAATAAACTAGGTAAATACTGGAAGCTTTTCATATAAACTCTTTATTGGTTTAACTTTAAATATTTGCCGGCCAACCGTTTGCATAAGTCAAATTAAATGCAATATTTGCCAAAAAACAGGTGGTTTTAAATGAAAAATGTCCGTACGCCTTTCGCTTTGGCCAACGAGCAAATAATTTATGCAAATATTAGTAATTGGTGAGCGCAAGAGGCGAGCTAACGTGGAAAGGTTCCGTATATGAAACTCCACTGCAAAAAGGTAATGAGTAGGAAATATGTAGTTTACTGTGTATATAGGTCTAACTTCCTCAAGCAAATTGTTTTGAAATTTGCCGTTGCAGATAGGTACAATGAGCCAGTTCAATTGTACTCATTTTGAATTCTTTTTGCTCGCTCAGTCCTTTCTGCTAGCTCTTTGTTGGTGAAAGTGCTCGAAAGCAGCCTCTGCAAGTTTGGTAGACTGTACTCGGACACACTAAGTATACTATACTTTAAACTATGGCAGGTAGTAATTTTATAAAGTAGATTTTAATATAATAATAAATAGTTATAGTATAATTATATTACGTATTATTTGCTTCCGCGTCTGAATAAGTTAGTACCTATTCGTTTTGATTAACAGTATAGATTTTGTAAAGGATCTCTAAAAAAGGATAAGTAAGTAAGTACTGTACATTACTAATGAGAATTTAATGTGTTGTGCCTACTGGGTGTTCTGAGTGTAAAAAAAGTTATTTGCCTGTGGTTTTCTTTATAGGCATTTATTCAAAGGGCTTAAGTCTACGGCTTATTCAGTAGAATACGAATTACTGTTACTTTTGAATTGTTGGTTTCTGGATAGTGGCTAAATATAAAGGCAAAAAAGATTTTAATTATTTATTTATTTTGTTTAAGGCAGTCTCTTCATCAGATGACTCTACAGATTAGGTAGATACCTAATCTATAGAGTCACTTACCATCAGGTCAGATCGACCTGATGGTACAGATGTACCATCAGGTCGATCTGACCTGATGGTAAGTGATGATGCAGTCTAAGATGGTAGCGGCCTAACTTGTTTGATGGCAGTTATATTAAACACATACCCCCAGTCGGTTTCTACACGGCATCGTACCGGAACGCTAAATCGCTTGGCGGCACGTCTTTGCCGGTAGGGTGGTAACTAGCCACGGCCGAAGCCCCCCGCCAGACCAGACCAAAGAAAATTCAGAAATTATAAATTCCCAATTCCCTGCCGGTAACCGAACCCAGGACCTTACACGTTAAGGCAACAGCGCTCAACACTGCGCCAGGGAGATCGTCAAAGACAACACAAGAGGCCAATGGCGACAACAACGAAGTAGAGTATTACCATAGATTTATACCCATAAATCTATGGTAATACTCTACTTCGTTGTTGTCGCGTCGCGGCTGAAGCGCGCCAACCCAAGAATAAATCTATGAGTATTACCTATATATTAGCTAGTCTTTTGATCTGACGACTGACTCAATGTACCTAGTCATGTGTTTCAGCTTTTCACTTTTCGAAACAACCATCAAACTATGGTTAACGGCCCATTATCCCGGTTTTTAGCGACTACGCCACTTTTCAAACCAATTCAAAGTCATGAAAAAGTAGTTTTTTTTCACTGTTAAAAATACATATTAAAGATACATGCCTTATCTCTTTAATGTACTCATGAAAACACGATAAGTTAAACTTGCCTCGATCATAAAAATTTTTGAAAACAGGTTGTTTTTGTTCATTTTTCTAATGGCATTTCCAAAGCTTTAGACTAAATTTCATAAAAATTATACGTAAATTAAGCTCATTGTATTACCTATTCACTGTACAGACAGATTTTAAATAAAAAAATTGCTGCAAAATTTCGCCTAACAGAAGTCATAAAATGATCTAACGCATCGAATAAGCGATGTACTCAGTGGCTCACGAGCCTCTATACGAGAAGGACCTGCGCAAGTTTTCACGAATCACGCTCCTTTCGCGCTAAAATTATTTATTTTTTAATTATTTGTAAATAAATTCTTTTGCTACATTTAGTGATAAAATTAAAATAGTTTTAGTTAGCCTGTAAATATAGTGTTTCTTTGCTTGTGATTTTTATTTAAAATGGGAAATAAAAGTGCCGGAAAAAAAAACTATCTGACAGGAAGCGAAGGAGAAATAAAAAAAATATATGGTAAGTGTTTCTTGAGTTTATCAAAATACCTAGTCCTCAAAAGCTCCGAAGAAAATCTGATACGAACTAAGAAAATTATGATAGGTAGAGTAAATTCCGCCACGTGCAAATACCATCACGCGTAACCACAGTTTATACCTCTATACAGTCAGTAAGGTAGACGAGGTTTTTTTTGTTTGGCTATACTGAGTTTCTCATGAATACATGATAATATAATAATATCCTATCCTAAATCTCGACTTTATTTTGGCCATGGCGGTCAATAGAAATTTACCAACTGCGCGGGAGATATTTCTGAACTTCCAACCCCTAGTTTGGTTCATACTAAATAGAAATACCTCACCTACCTACTAATTAGTTTTTAGAAAAATACAAATAATATTAAGGAGCCCAAACCCGGGGATAAACCCGAGACCTGCAGTCGAAGATAGTAGTTACCATAATACCAACGAGACTCTGTTAGCGATTTTGTACTATCAAAATAATAATTCTTTAAATTTTTATTTCAGTTCAAATATCCCTCTTAAAGGAAATCGTTTTGCATCAAAAAAGAGAGACGACACACCGCTTGAAAAAGATGACATGTGAGTAGTTTCCATACAGATTATATTTTGTTTGATACGTGAGAAAGTGAGACAGTAGCGGACTAAGGGCGATAGGGCACACCGGTGGCCGGACCCTTGGTGTAGAGTTCCCCAAGAACCTTATATACCTAATCTATACCTAATATATCGAACCTATAATAATTATATTTTCAAGGCTTATAAAATTTACATTATATTGTGCTCGTAATTTAATTATTCACTAAAAAATAAAATATTTGTGCTAGCTTCACTCGCATTTCTTTGAAATACTAAATTCAATTTGCTTAATTTTTTTTAAAGTGGGGCCTCCAGTAACTCACCCTGTAATCAAATTATATTCAAGTTCACCACCTCACCGTAATATTATTTCACCTTTATATAATTTCAAACAGTGAATCTGTAGATGCAGTTAGAGTTTAAGGTGGTTTAAGAGCTTTTGTCAATATTTTTTTTCATTCGGTAACAAATACCTACTCTGTGAATTTTATCAAACCTAGAAACGTACCTAAAAATATTTTTGTTGTTACAGGAAAAGTGTGTCTGCTTGGAATCTGGGCAGGCGAAAATGAGCCTTTATATACAGAGTACATCGATAAAGATGATACTTTCTGGTTTAAGAACATGGAGCCAAAGATATTACAATTTTATTTAAAATACCTTCTGCCTGAAATTATAGATAGTTGATATGAACGTGGCATGGCCTATACGAGACCAGGAAGATATAGAAAACGTGCAGCCTAAAAAACATTCATCTAGTACACCCTCTGATTTGCAACCAGATTTGCAGCTATTGGAATTTAGGTGTGGATGGATAAGATAAAAACAACTTGTTGGCTTAATTAAATCAGAAGGAAAAATAAAATGTATATTTGCCAAATTAAATATATACTAGGAAGAGTATACGTCCGTCTCCTAGCACACTCGGAACACAAAAGCAAAAGGGAAGGGAGACGCTGGTCTTTTATCTACTTTTATATTTGAACATACCCTCAGGCATATTATGATTTAATTTTTGCAATTAGTAACAGAAACCAACACGCACCCTCAAAAATTAATCTCTAATATGTATACAAATCAACAAAACAGATTAACTATACGGAACATATTTTCTTCCTTGTATTCTCTGGGAGTTACATAATAATGGTCCAACATTTGTTGCACAGGATTAGGGAAAACCCAGAAAACCCTAATCAGACCATTTCATTTAATTAAATAAATGTACAATAAATTATTAATTAATTAAATAAATTATCACATGAATCAGAAAAATTACATAAAACAGAAAATTATATAACATGAATTAATTTCATTCTAATCCCATTTTTGTTCTTATTGTCTGAAAAGAAGGCTTTGGTAATGGCTTCGTCAGAGCATCCGCCAGTTGCTGACCTGTGGGAATGTAATTTAATTTGATTACATTTTGTTCAATTTGCTCCCTGGAAAAATGATATTTAATATCGATGTGTTTAGTACGCTTATGATTTGTTGGATTATTTGCGATACTTATACAGCCATTATTATCCTCATAAATTATAATTGGGTTTACAATATTCATGCTTATACTAGCTGCTAATGATCTGAGCCATAAAGCTTCCTTAACAGCTTCAAATAATGCCATGTATTCGGCTTCAGTAGATGATGCCGCTACCGACATTTGTTTCTTTGTACTCCAGGTTATAGTACATTGCTCGAAGAGCTTAAATAAATACCCGGTTGTACTCTTCCTATCCTTAATATCATTACCACCCCAATCTGAATCTACATAGCCACATAGAATGTTATTATAGTCACACCTTTTGTATGTCAACTTTAGATCAGTTGTACCCTTTAAATATCTTAGTACTCGCTTAAGACACTGCCAGAGTTCCTTATTATTTTTATTTGTATACCTACTCAGTATATTGACACTTGTACTTAAGTCTGGACGAGTACAGAGCATGACATACATTAGGCATCCTATAACATTTCGGCATGGCGCATTATATTTCTCGTCAGAGTTTAATGCTTCATAATTCAGTTTACTTTCTAGTGGTGTATGTACAGGTTTACATTCCTGCATATTAAATTTACTCAGAATAGTTTTTATGTATGAACTTTGATCTAATGTAATTTTGTCATCAAACCTAGTAATTTTAATACCAAGAAACAGTTTTATTTCTTTTAAATCAGTCATTTCAAATTTACCCATTAAACAATTTTTAAAATTATTCATTGTTTCGATTTCAGCGCACGCAATCACCAAATCATCTACATACAATACTACATATATATTTTTACGTATGTCCCCATTGTTTAACATATAAATACATGTATCAACCGATGAATTTTGAAAACCCTCCTTTTTTAATGCTGCTTCCAACAGTTCAAACCAACATCGTGCAGCCTGTTTAAGCCCATATATTGATTTATTTAATCTACAAACGTAATCGTTTTCATTTAATACGCCCTCAGGAACTGTCATAAAAATTTCTTCCTTTAGTTCCCCATTCAAAAAAGCAGTTTTAACGTCCATATGATGAACTAATAAATTAAATTGATTTGCAAAACTAATTATAAATCTAAAACTAGCTATTCTTGCAACGGGTGCAAAGGTTTCATTATAGTCGGTTAAATATTCTTGACTAAAACCTCTTGCAACAAGTCGGGCTTTATATTTCAAAGGTTTTCCAAATTCATCATATTTGATAGTGAAAATCCATTTACAATCAACAATATTTTTACCCTTTGGCCTAGGTACTAAAGTCCATGCTTTATTTTTCAATAGAGAATTTAATTCATTTTTAACTGCGCTTTCCCACTGAGATCTATCATCTCGAGTTTTTATCTCTTCATATGAAGATGGTAGATTGTTTAAAATTGCATGTGCACACATTAAACAATCCTCATTTTCCTCAGAGTACGAAATAGGCGGAAGATGTTTTAACCTATCACTTCTCCTAAGTTTATTATTATTAGCTGTGTTTTCAGTATCTCTTAGTGAAGAAGAGTTTTCAGAACTACCTACTGCCTGCTTAGAATTATTTGTATTTTCATGGATTAATTTGCGAATTTTATAAGGACACATGTGTTCATCAGATTTTGATTTATCTGATATAAGACTGTCAGAGTTTCGAGACTGAATTGATTTTGAAAAATTATTGTTATCAATTTTATTTTGAGAATTTTCGACATTCCCTTCAGTTCTAAGCACAGGCCTAGACTGTAGAAAATTAGTCTCGTCAACTATGACGTCTCTAACTACCACATGTTTTTCGCATTCTGGGTTCCAAACTTTGTAACCGTTTGGTTCATAACCCAACAAAATACCTTTCCATGATTTATCATCAAATTTCGTTTTACTGGTTTTATGATGAACATAAACCGTTGAGCCAAAAACTTTTAAATATTTAATTTTAGGTTTCCTATCATGCCACATTTCGAATGGAGTTTTTGAACAGTTTAAAGCTTTTGTCGGGGTTATATTTATCAAATAAACAGCAGTCAAAACCGCATCACCCCAAAAAACTCTATTTAATTGTGCTCCGTTTATCATAGAACGAGCTTTTTCGGTAATTGTTCTGACCATCCGTTCAGAAACACCATTCAATTGCGGAGTTCTAGGAACTGTCAAATGATAAGTTATACCTTTTTCAACACAATAAGTTTTCATTTCGGTAGATAAGTACTCTCCACCGTTATCACAATATAGATTGACTAATTTTAAATTTAATTTAGCCTCGCTCTTTGCAACGAAATCTTTAAAAGCAGTAAATACGTCTGATTTATATGTTAATAAATATGTAACACAGTAATGAGTGTATTGATCAACAAAAAGTACGAAGTAATTTCTGTTGTCAATAGTTGTAGGAGTGATAGGACCGCACACATCTGTATGTACAATAAATAATGGCCGCGTAATGTGTGTTTTATCTTTGGCCTGGTTGAACGGCAATCGACTCTGTTTTCCATTTATGCAAGCTTCACATAACTCATCATTAGGCACAATGTTATTAATTTGATTCGAATCATCAACCATTTTATGATTTTTAATTTTTAAAAATGTATCTTTACTAATATGACCAAACCTTTCATGCCATAATTTGTAACTATTTTTATCACTATTGTAAACTTGGGAAACAGATCGATTTCCGCTCACACATGATAATAACTCTATAACAATTAAATTGTTTTTTAACATACCTTGCATTATGGTTGTATTACCCTTACGTATATCCGCTCCCTTTTGATCGAAAATGACCGTCAATCCAGCACGCTGCATCCTCGATACCGAGAGTAGATTGTATGGAACCTCAGGGCAGAAAAGCACTTCTTCAAGTACTCCTGGGATACTTCTGTTACTGGTAACCTGTAGCGTTCCCTTCTTAGTTGCTGAAATAAATGCACCATTTTTAGCAATGGAAATTTTTAAAGGTGGCTGCAAATCAACATAATTAATAAAAAGATCATCTCTGTTTATGATGTGATCCGAAGCTCCTGAATCCAGCAAAAATGTAATTTTATTTCCATGGTCATGGTTGTCATGGATTTGACCCATCATAAATGCGAAACCAGAATAATCGCTTGATGTTGAGGGTTGATTGATTTCAACTGTCTGGACAGTTCTTGTTCTATCCGTTGAATTTTGCTGCTGCATCCTTTTGTAGTAGTAACAATCATTTTTAACGTGATTTCTGCGTCCACAATGATTACATTTAACAAATGCCTTCTTAGTTTTATTTTCCTTTTGGTAAAATTTATTTTTATGTTGTGAATTTTCAAATTTTCGTTTTCTGTTGCCCGGTTTATTCATCTTTTCAACATGTAAAACTTTGGCACTTGTGTCACTCAATTCGTTTTTTAATTTTACTTCATGGTCCAATAATCTGGTTTTAACAAAAGCCAATGTTAAATTGTCGTCAACCAAAGTTTCGATTGCAGTTATGACTCCGTCGTAAGTTGAGGGTAGGGTTAACAATAAATGAGCAACTTTATCAGTTTCGTCTAATTTTGCCCCAGCCGCTTGTAAATCTGCGATCAATTCGTCAAAAACGGCAAAATGTTTTATTAGGATAACGTCACTTTGTAATTTTAATGTTAATAACCTTTTGCGTAACGCTAATTGAGTCGCAATACTTTTTCGTTCGTACAGTGCATCCAAGCTTTTTAAAATATCTCGAGCCGAGCTATCTTCTTTCGCAAAACCGAGGTAGGAATCTGATAAATATTCGACGATAATATTTTTTGCTACCCGATTATTTTTTTCCCAATCACTGTCTCCAATTATGGTGTCGTCGTCGATAACTTTTATAACGTCCAATTCACTCAACAACGCTCGTATTCTGAACTTCCACACACTGTATTTTTCACCATCAAACGGTTTAATATTGCGCTTAGTCTTCAAATGATCCATCGCACTGAATTACGTAACGACACTATTTTACACTTAATTTAGCAATAAACTGCGTACACTGGGCCCATAACTAATTGGAATTTAGGTGTGGATGGATAAGATAAAAACAACTTGTTGGCTTAATTAAATCAGAAGGAAAAATAAAATGTATATTTGCCAAATTAAATATGTTCAATATGGGAATGAATGATCGAGCACCTACCTTAAGCACCGCCGTGTGAGTGGAAACATCTATGGTGGAAACCGGGCCCGGTCGTCGATATCACCCAATATTAAACTGGAATTGGGTCACTGGTCCAATTTGCTGTCACCGTCACAATCACAAAGTATATCACAATAGTATCAGGACGAGTACGGAGGCACCAAATAATGATTAGAAAAAGGCGAATTACACTGGAACGCGTGTATTAAGCGACCATTGATTCGTATAGTAGTAATTAGTTCCTGATCGCGCCGCTTCAGGTGCAGCGGTTCACTCAAGCAACCAATGGGATGCATTGGCTACTCTTCCCTCGGCCGCCAGAGGGCACTCGAAGATCAAACCCATTGAATAAAATAAAACAATGCATTATGTTAATTACAAAAATAGCTCCAAATCGTGTTGATCCTCGAATACCCTGTTCCGGTACGGAACATGCCGCTCGCCTTAAAAGAACGTAGGGCTTTTAATAATCGAATACACAAAAAAATATAACATAAGAGAAAAGAAAAACATGACTACATATAGAAAAACTAAACCTATGGCAAACATTTTAGCGATAGTATTATAATTATTGATTGGGCAAAGGGCAAATCTTAACGACGGGACGTTTAAAAAGGCCGTTGCCATGTTTCAGCGTTACAACTCGCGTTACACCGTCCGAACCGGGATGAAGGGCATGAACACGAGCTAAGCGCCATTGTAAAGGAGGTAAATTTTCGTCACATACTACGACGATATTGCCCTCACGGATAGGAGGGCCGTCATTACGAAACCACTTGTTACGCTGTTGAATTTCATGTAGATATTCGCGGCTCCAACGTTTCCAAAAATGTTGGACAGTTTGTTGTATCCAACGCCAACGCGTTAGCCTGTCGGGTTTAATATCTGTCAGTGGAACGTCAGGAATAGCTGTAAGAGCGTCACCTATGAGAAAGTGTCCAGGTGTTAAAGGCAATGGATCTGCGGAATCCGCACTTAACACGCAAAGGGGGCGCGAGTTCAACACAGCCTCAATTTGACACAAAAGGGTGTGCATTTCATCGTACGTCTGTGTCCGTGTACCCACGACGCGATGCAGATGGTGTTTAAAACTTCTCACCCCTGCCTCGACTAGGCCCGCAAAATGCGGCGAATTTGCCGGTTGGAAATGCCATGTTATACCCTGTTGAAGGGTTTTACTATTTAATTCATTTTGAACTGAGTCTAATCTCAAAAACTCATACAAATCCGTTAGTAAATTATTACATCCAACAAAATTGGTCCCTCGGTCGGAAAATATGTCCTTGCAAAGCCCGCGACGCGACGTCATGCGACGCAACGCAGCCAGTACCGCATCTGTAGTTAGTTCGGAAACTAGTTCTAAATGTACGGCCTTGACGGACATGCAAACGAATACAGCAACATAGCATTTAATTATTTTAGCATTCCGAACCTTATTGGCGCGGACATAGAAGGGTCCGGCGTAATCAATGGAAGTTTTGAGAAACGGACGTTCGGGTTTCACGCGTACTGCGGGTAATATACCCATGGCAGGCTGAGGTCGCTGAGGACGCACGCGAAAGCATCTAACGCATTGGTGTATTCGCTTGCGAATTGCATCTCTGCTGGATAATATCCAATAATTTTGATATAAAAAATATTGCACCGTTTGAGAACCGGCATGCAAAAGAATATTGTGTGCGTCATCAATTAATAAATTAGTAAAAGCGTGTTTCTTTGGTAAAATCAATTGATGTTTGGAATTGTAGGCGAGTAAAGATTTATGCAATCGTCCGCCCACGCGCAAGCATTCATTATTATCTAAGAAGGGATTCAAACGCTTCAACGCATTAGAAGGTTGATTGCCCTTTGAAATGTTCGCAATATCATCACCGAAGGTGGTTATTTGGACAACCTTAATTAAACGATTTAGAGCAAAATTAAACTCCGGAACACTCACGTGGTCAGAATTTGAATCCTTATTTTTTTTACATTTATGGTAAAACCGAAACACAAGTGCTACTACGCGAACCAATTTCCCTAAAGAGGAAAATTTCGAAAATAAATCAAAATCGTCAGTTGGCATGATCGTGGACACCGTACTCGAAGCAACCGGTATATTACGTTTTTCTTCACTCGTACCACCTATACTTTTAGTTACTGGCCAAAAAGACTCGTCCATCAAGAGCCATGTCGGTCCCTGAAACCATAACTCATGTTGTATAAAAGTTTCAGGCAACATGCCACGTGACGCGCAGTCAGCAGGGTTGTCAGTTGACGGAACGTGACGCCAACAACTGGCTGGAACGCGGTTTAGTATTTCGCTTGTTCGATTTGAAACAAACGTTTTCCATTCGTGAGGGGATGCACGTAACCACGCCAACACAATGGAAGAATCCGACCACGCATAAATATTTTGAAAATTGACGCGACCTTGGTATAGCTTAACGATCTTTTCGATAAGCTTTGCTAGAAGTAGGGCTGCCATTAGTTCGAGGCGCGGGATTGTCAGTCGTGGTTTAAGAGAAGCGACCCGCGTTTTACCGAGTAATAAAAAAGTATGAACTTTACCGAGTCTATCGACATGACGCAAATAAACACATGCCGAGTACGCCTTTTCAGATGCATCTGAAAAGCCATGTAAATGTATCGTATTATTCATGTCAGTAAAAACGTGACGTGGAATTGATACATTGGATAGGGTTGACAACTGATCAAGGAAATTTGACCATGAATTGGCAATATCGATAGGTAGATTATCGTCCCACCCTACGCCAGATAGCCAAAGTAATTGTATTAAATGTTTTGCGTAAAGTGTTATGGGAGATAACCATCCCATAGGATCATATATTTTTGCTATTTGAGAGAGTATGCCTCTTTTCGTGTAATTCCGGGGCGAATCTTTTACACTGAAGGTGAAAATATCTGCATTGGGATCCCACTCGAGTCCTAGCACCTTGGTAGTAGTGTCGTTTTCCATACCCGCAATGGAAACGATATCAGGCCGCTCGCCATGAGTGTCGGAGGGCTTAACAGCAGCGATTATAGCTGGTGTATTACTGTGCCATTTACGCAATTCAAAACCGGCTGATTTACAAAGTTGAATTAATTCGGTTTGCAATATAAGTGCCCTCTCAACTGTGCTCTCACCTGATACAACATCATCCACGAAAACATCTTGGTCTAAAACTTTGGACCCAATGGGAAAGCGGCTTGCTTCGTCACTTGCGAGTTGCTTTATAGTACGTAAAGCAAGGTATGGCGATGAATTAACACCAAACGTAACCGTACGTAGGCGATAGTCACGTATAGGTTCTTCAGGGCGAAATCGCCACAGAATCCGTTGAAAGTCGCGATCTGATTCACGGACCAAGATATAGCGATACATTTGTTTGATATCCGCTGTAAAAGCGATTTTATGCAGTCGAAACTTCAGAAGTACATCTATTATTTCTGGGTGAAGTTTGGGACCTGTTAATAAGACGTCGTTTAGTGCCAGACCATTGCTAGATTTACTTCCAGCATCAAACACGACTCTAGTACGCGTTGTCAGACTTGAGTCTTTGAAAACGCAGTGATGTGGAATATAATAGGTTCCGCCCGGCGTAGGTGCATTACTCACTAACTCCATATGATTGGAATCTAAATATTCCTGAAGACACTCGTGGTATGAAAGTTTTAACTGTGGGTTGCGCTCTAAGCGATATTCTAATTTACGAAGTCGAACAAGAGCGGTATCGCGCGATTCACCGAGGTGTGGTGCATCTGGTTTAAACGGTAGGGCTACTACATACTGCCCTGTCTTATCACGAGTGAAAGTATTTTTATAGAAATTTTCACATATACTTTCCTCACGCGTCATAGACCGCTGATCGGGGAGGGACTCAAGCTCCCAAAAACGTTGTAAATAATTGTCATTATCGAAGGAGCTCGAGCAGGCATGAATCTTATCGGAGATCAAATTAATGCAAGCGTGCGTGGGGTTAGCATCGAAGGAAAGTTTACCCAACAATAAATACCCAAATATACTATTCACGGCAATGGGCGTGCCAGGTGGTCCCGAAATAATATTGTTGAGTAAAATCTCGGGCAATACATCTGCACCTAAGATTGCCTCTACCGGCTGGGGAGTGTGAAAGTTAGGATCTGCTAAGTTTAGATTTTTTATGTGTGCCCACTCAGTATAAGGTAATGGCACACTAGGCATTTGCGAAATCAATTTTGGCAATATCATCGCATCGACTGGTATTACAGGATTATTTCGAAGTCTAGGTGTAATATTGAAAGAGGCTATCCCTCGCGGATAGACGGGTTGGTCGTCTCCAATACCGAATACCGGCACGTGTACTGTCCGTCGTGATAAACCCAATCGCTGAGCGCCAGCCTCAGTGATAAATGTCCCTTGACTGCCCGTGTCAATCATACAGCGAACGGTCCCACGATCGACACCGTCAACACGCACGTTAACTAGCGCAGTACACAGTAATACGGTGTGTGTGCGATTATTAGACGCCGTCGAGTATGCATTTATATTGCCGGTGTTATCAACCGGAATCGAGGAGTCGGTATTGCATTCCTCTGTAGGAGCGCAGTCATCATCCGAGGCGATACCAACAGCTGTCGCTGCCGTGGGCCTTTTAGGAGACAGACAGGTCGCACTGCTATGTCTCTCAAAACAGTACCTACAGACAAAACTACTTTTACAGTTTTTTACGTCGTGACCTTGAGTGAGGCAGTTAGTACATACGGTTTTATTTTCCTGCACAAAGGTAAGTCGATCTCGCGGAGAAAGATTCATAAACTTCGTACATTTAGATAAGTGATGAAAATCACCGCAGCAAATACATACCCTATTACTATAGGCATAAGGTCGTGATTCGCTTGCTGATTCTTTGATCTTAGCAGTGAATAAACCACGCGCGCTGCGAGTGGCTTGGGTCGCGGCAGGCGCAGGCCGGCCCGTGGCCGCGGCGCTGTTACCGCGCGCCGAACTACCGCCGCTGTCGGGAAATTTCGATTGACCGGTGATTTCGCACGCAGCTAATTCTCGTTCAAGAAATTCAATAAGAACATGAACGTTTGGGATTTCCGATGGGCTTGCTAAAGAAAGTTCGAAACGTTTTCGTACAGAATGTGGAATTTTTCGTAGTAATATATTAATAAGAATAAAACTCCAATGTCGTATCGGAAATTGCATCGTCTCTAATGCTTTAATGTTTTCCTGATAAATATTTAATAATTCCCGAAGGCAAGATATTTTTTCTGAACATGGTTTCAAATCTAGAATTTTATTTATATGTTTTGATGCAATAACTCGTTTATTGTCATAACGCGATACCAAAGTATCAACGGCAATCGTATAATTGTCCTCTGTAATAGGTATGGACTTGATAAGGTTATAGGGTTCGCCCTTTAGCGTAAGTAATAAATAACGAAACTTCTCCACATCCGTGTAGGCAAGATTGTCATGGATTAATGAGCAAAATAAGTCATAATAGGATGGCCAATCGGTGGATTCACCGGAAAATGATGGCAAAGGAAGTTTAGGTAATTTATCGAAACGCGAACTATTATTTACAGAAAATGATTGACGCTGTGCTGTACTCGAACGTCTACGCTCTTCATCCGATTTTTTTAATTGATTCGAGTGTTTTACAATTTCGAAGTAACAATCGTTAAACTCATTACGAATGTCTAATTGTTCTTGTTTATCAAAACACTTAGCCTTTATTAGAGATTTTTCTATTTTAGTTTGAATTTTGGTAAATTTTCGATGTTGAGCAGTTAGGTCTTGTAATCTCGCCCGAAACTGCTCTTCGTCAGAGACTAGTTCTAGTGTCCTCCGTAATTCCGAAATAATTATCTCTCTTTCGTAAATATCAAACGCCGCGGCGTCGGCCATATTGCGTAGGTACTATGTAGATAGTAGCAAAATGTACCGAGAACGAACGCGTGGAAATTGAAAATTTACTTAAATAACCCTATTTCAAGGAAACACAATCTGGAGGTTTTCTGATCCGGTTCGAAGGACCAAAAAATATGTTCAATATGGGAATGAATGATCGAGCACCTACCTTAAGCACCGCCGTGTGAGTGGAAACATCTATGGTGGAAACCGGGCCCGGTCGTCGATATCACCCAATATTAAACTGGAATTGGGTCACTGGTCCAATTTGCTGTCACCGTCACAATCACAAAGTATATCACAATAGTATCAGGACGAGTACGGAGGCACCAAATAATGATTAGAAAAAGGCGAATTACACTGGAACGCGTGTATTAAGCGACCATTGATTCGTATAGTAGTAATTAGTTCCTGATCGCGCCGCTTCAGGTGCAGCGGTTCACTCAAGCAACCAATGGGATGCATTGGCTACTCTTCCCTCGGCCGCCAGAGGGCACTCGAAGATCAAACCCATTGAATAAAATAAAACAATGCATTATGTTAATTACAAAAATAGCTCCAAATCGTGTTGATCCTCGAATACCCTGTTCCGGTACGGAACAAAATATATACTAGGAAGAGTATACGTCCGTCTCCTAGCACACTCGGAACACAAAAGCAAAAGGGAAGGGAGACGCTGGTCTTTTATCTACTTTTATATTTGAACATACCCTCAGGCATATTATGATTTAATTTTTGCAATTAGTAACAGAAACCAACAGCAGCAACCAGGTCCAAGCTCACGCGTGATTTTTTACGATGAATTTTGATTGTTTTTGTAATAATAATTTTATAAGTATGTAGGCACTTTTCAGTGGTTTAAGTTTGTTCATTTAAAAACCAAATAAAAATGTGTGTATTTTATTTTAAGAAACTTAATTAAAATTTTCTTAGCACAAATTAAAAAAACGAACTCTATATTAGTATAGTTAGTTAGTTTAGTTATAGTATTGTTGCATACCAAAAAAGTGTCGGGTAAAAGTAAATTAGTGAATCAGTAACAAAAGAGATTTTCACCAATGTATTTACAATACAGCAACCCCCACTGAGATTGCCGCCCCGGGCTCCCAATGGACTTAGTCCGTCCCTGACCACTGTATACACGATATTGACAGCTAATAAATTTAAAAATGCTTGATGCAAAAAAATCTGTCAGTAGGTCTATCGGCTTTAAATTATAAAGAGATTATAAAGATCTATAGAAATTGTGTTGGAAAATCCCCTTTTAGTAATTATTTATTTTTATTCCCTTTTAGTATTTATTTAATAAAATTGGGGATGACAATTAAAATGGGAAAGTTTTAATATTTTTACTCTTATTTTGAAATTTGGAATGTAAGTTGGCTGAAATTTGCAATATAGATACGAGTAGATTATACCCTGAATTTCATTTTGTATAGTCTAAATCAAAATATAGGTAAAAACGCAACTTCCAACATGTATTTCGTGAAGCGAATTATAATGTAAATAGTCCAACTGTAACAGTTCATACTGTGACGCAAATATTTATGATAGGGTCACGGAGTTCATTTGAACTGCGCGACTCACGGCAATGATCGGTAGGTATCGTAGCGCGGGTCTGAGTGAGCGACAAATGCCTAAAGTGCTGGGATATAGTAGCCTTAATTAAACATCAACGCACCCCTACTCCTGTATGTTAATACCCGTGGTGTATTTTCCCATTAATTATGGTCTTTTCATCGAATAATGGCAAGTCACGTGCCTCTTAACACGCCTCTTTTGTTGTTGTCAAACAAAAGCCATCGCCATTTTGTATAATCTGTCATAATTTACTGTTGTATGAGATATCAGCGACTTTAATAAGAAAACGTGAACAACACGTCTATTTTATAGTGATTTTGTATAACTAATCATAAGGCCTGGTCTGGCCTGGTGGGAGGCTTCGGCCGTGGCTAGTTAGGCTAGACCCTACCGGCAAAGACGTGCCGCCAAGCGATTTAGCGTTCCGGTATGATGCCGTGTAGAAACCGAAGGGGTATGGGTTTAATATAACTGACATGCCCCTAACAGGTTAGCCCGCTACGATCTTAGACTGCATCATCACTTACCATCAGGTGAGATCGCAGTCAAGGGCTAGCTTGTAGTGGATAAAAAAAAAAGTAGTAGATGTGTAAAGTGTCTACTATAATTCTCTAAATATATAAAAGGAAACGGTGAATGAACTGATCTGCTCTAGCCACTGGAATTGGATGGATCTGCTAAGAAAACATTTTTGAAAATGAGTTAAAATTTGTATGAAATTATGTCAGTTTTGAAGTTAAAATCATTAAATTGAGTGTTTTGAGCTTATGTTACGAGTATAGAAAACAAACTAGGGGCTAAAATAGGGGTTGGAATTTTGAAATTTGTATAAAAGAAAACATGGCAATCAAAATCAAGCGAATTCAGCTAGTACCTATATAATATGTCACCGTAAGATTGTAAAAACCGTTAGATTGTAATCTAACTAGCGATATTGTAAACTGTCAGGTATATTAACCTGATAAAACCTAAGTTGGATTTGGTAAAGGGCACTACCTGATTGTTTATGTCGAACCCTAACCTAACCTACAAGAAAGAGACAAGAAAACGTAAATACAATGAATATTTCAAAAATTGACACTCAGAACATTGAATGCATCACAATCTGTCGACAGTTTACAATATCGCTAGTTAGATTACAATCTACCGGTTTTTACAATCTTACGGTGACATATACTACCATTAATCCCAAACGGTAAGTATAGTGTTGGAGGTAGAAATAGACCTTATCCACAGAATAGTTAGTTAATAGGTCAGAATTTCAAACATGGGTTTGAAATTCTACTTCGTTCTTTAGAGTTAAACCAGGACCTGTTCGATAAGTGAGTATTTATTTACAGAAAAAATACTCTTCAATCAAGATAAACTATAATATTAAATATTAAAAGCATTAGATTTTGTGAATGCAATGCGTACGCGCCGTAAACTTATTATCAAAATAAATCAAGTCACGTGACTTCATCATTAAAAAAGCTCCTAACACACGTCACGTCCCATCAATTCATTTTCAAAAGCCAAAGGAGAAAACGTCAAAAAGAACATGTATATAGTTATAACAATTTTAATTAATAACTTTAAAAGTACATTTTAGCGACTGACTTTCGTGGGTAAGGCCAGGAATGATAATTAAATTGAAATTTATTTTATTTAATTAATTAATTTGCTTTAAAAGGTAAAAATTCATTATTATAAATTACATTAATGATATTTTGTACTGGGCGCTCATAACCAACGAGGCGATTAAAATAAAACACTCGTTTAAAAACTGCTCCAATTTCCACTAAAACCAGATGCATGGTAATTCGATATACAGGCTGCGTTTTTTAGGTGTATTTTCGTACACTTCCGCTCTCGGGGAATTTTTTCGACGAAACTTTTACCTCAATTTTACTTTGTCCGGCGTCAATGAATCTTTTGAGTGAATTAAAACGTACATAATTTTTTTAAATATTTAAAAAATGGCTGGTATTAGTGAAAAAGCACTATGCTCGCAAATTATAGTCGAATGTATCATAGACTTCATAGTCTTTATGGATTTTGTTACAGTAACTGTATTGTGAATCATGTATTTGTAAAGTAATCATGTATTTCAAATTATAAGTGACGATCATATCTAATTAAGTAAGTAAAACCAAGAAAATAAAAACACAAGAACACCTGTTTTATGTTAAAAGGATATGCCTACCCCGGAAACCGTCTATGTGCCTCAACCGCTAGATGATATCGATTTCAGCCTCCCGCTTGCATCCCCTGACCGCGTCCGTTACAATATCGCTAGATTAAAAAAGAAATAAAATAGTAAAAGAGTAATAATTAATTATGCCGATATAAAGGCCCTTAAAGGAATTTCTTAATTTTCCTTGTTTCAAGAGGCAAGTTTTTTCTATGCCAAATTTCGTCAAACTCGATTCAGCCTATTGGACCTTGAAAAGGTAACATTCAGACTGTCAGATTGGCAGACAGGCACACTTCCTATTTCCTTAGCATTAGCATAGATTATCCATACTAATATTATAAATGCGAAGGTGTGTCTCACTGTCTATCTGTCTGTCTGTCTGCTACGCTTTCCCGGCCCATCTTTTCAACCGATTTTATGATAAAAATTAAGAAGTTCCCGCGGGAATCAAAAAACCTTAATCCACGCGGACGAAGTCGCGGGCTTCATCTAGTAATCTAATAAACTTCCCTTGAATTTGAAAAAAAACAACGATTTAGGTAGTTGTTTATTTAACCAACCGTTGAACTGAACCCTTATACTTTTTTGTTTCCTTACATTGAATAAGCCGTGTGACGGCCTACTGCGGTCACATTTGCGGTGGCGGTGAGCCTGCGTAACTTAGAACACGCTGTATATATTTAGACTTCGTGATATTTTTTAAATATGCACTCTGACTCAATAAGAACAAGTTACACATTCTATTGTAACCACCGTTTCGATTGTACCCAGACGATTCAGTTTTATGACACTTTATTAGATTTATTAAAACGGAATCTGCTATTCATTTGTTCTGTGGTTATAAGATTAATTATTTAAAATTGAAGATCTGATGAAACTCGAATTTTTAAAAGACAAAGGATAGATTATGATCTGCCATTATTCAAAATTTGAATAAAGTACCCACGACGCCTGAATAATAAGCAAGGACATAGGCATTTTATTCCGGATAATTAAGGAGTCCCCGCGTGAAGTCATGGGCATCATCTAGAATGAAATCCTAAAGAGTCGAGTGTAGAGATTTCGTTTTTTGGACGGAAGGTCGACGTAAAGTAGTAAGGAAACAAAAAAGGTATAATAGCTTGGAATAATAATTAGAGGTCCGTGCCTCTACGTAGTTACTCGTAATTATTTGCCACGTGGCACATTAAGGGAATAATTATATTGCGACCCAATTTACGCATTAAATGTAGGGTGCTGTAGGTTTACCTACCCTCTATTACGATAATTACTTAATTTGACAAGATCTTACGTAGTTAGGACCTAGGTTATAAAAATATAGGTAGGCCATTTATTGGTAAAATTTGCCTTTGACTATCTTAATATAAGCAGATCTTTTAACGATCTATAATGATTTATTTGATAAACATTGTAAATTAGGCAGATACCAATGGGCTGATAAAAACTTTGGCTCAAATGTTTTTTTTTAAATTTGAAGTAGGTATTGATTAGCGCTTTGAGTTCGTCATTTCTGAAATTAGAAATAACCGGACATTAGTGAGGATTCTGTTTAGACCACAGGCTGATCTGACTGATGGTGGTTTAGACATTCATCCCCTATTATTTATGAGGGTATAAAATAAGAAAGGGAAATATTCCCTGCCGTTGAATGTAGATATACCTAGATAGCATTAGATAGCGTAATGCAATATGCTCGTTATTTTTCGTGAATCGCCTCCCAATCGAGTACTCCCCAAACAGTGAGGAAGGGTCCTTGTTTGTTTCCATTGCCCCTTTTAATAGAACAAACAGCGTAATGGTCGCCCGCCGCCATTTTTGGGGGAATGATTCGGTTTTTAATTTGATCATCCATTAACGAAATTTAATAGCCCTCTGCTATATTTTGTGGTGATTAGGTATAATGACTTTGTTTTTTAAAGTTATAATTCTCTTTAGCGAAACTTAATTATTTAATAAATCTTGTATTTTCTCCACGTAACATTTCGTACGAACGAGTATAAAGTTTTAATCCGCTAGTAGAAGGAAGTAAGTTTCTTCTTTATCTTGCACTAGCTGACCCGGCGAACTTCGTACCGCCTTAGTATGCAAAATTAAATGTATATTTTTCAATATTTCTGAGAGATTTTCTTAATATTTTTTTCCGTAAGAACCTTCTCCTAATAATAACAAATACAACAAAAAAAGAATTAGTGAAATCGGTCCAGCCATTCACGCGTGATGCCGTGACCAAGGAAAACGGGTTTCATTTTTATATATATAGATGTTGCATGCCCTTCAAGATTCTTCTTATGGATGGGTGCTCCAACTTTTTGACAATTTTTAATATTATATTAAATTTATTTTTTCAATAAATTGGTACTAAATATATACATGAAAAATTAAAATCTAAAGTAAATCTTAAGTAAAATAAAAAAAAAGGAAACTAAAAACTAAACATTAAAAATATCATCTATTCCACTGCAATAAGGCAATGTGCCCAGAACGCTGGCTGCGTAAAGTATATTATATATTTTTTTATATTTTTTTTTCGTTTTTTTTAAAATTAATTTACTATGGAAATGAACTTAAAAATATACCTACTGCCATAAATTCTTCAAAAAATTAAACTTCTCTTTCTTCTTCTCGATAGACGTAAAAGATGACCTTAGAATTTTTTCGCCAATCCATATTGTTTGCTCGGGCTAAAGTACTAGGGCGGCAGAAAGCGGGGGCGGTCGGGAGTGGTCGGCAAACAACCGGCGCCGGTCCGACGTGAGCACCTGCCCAAGCTGCCTGATTTTGATTTTTGGGGTTCCATTTGCAAAGGACCCTCTCATCATACTAATGAGAGTAAAATCACGCATAATAGGTACATCTTATATCTTCAGATAGCGCAATAGGAAACTGTTGCTATTTAGAATATTTTCACTTCTTGAACGGAGTCTATCATCTATCCTAGACGTTACAACTTACAACCACAATTATTGCAAAACATCGAAATATTTTAACTCTTTTGTATATTTATATAAATAAGTAAAGTAAGTAAAATGAAACAATCTTTTTTTCTGTGCTCTATAAAGGGTTAAAAGCGATCGCGAGTTGTGACCCTTGAGAAAAAGTGTGACCTTCGTATAAACAACAATTGACTTTAATTGAGAGACTTTTTGAAGAAACGATAAGGAAACACCGTTCTTTTTAAAGTATAGGTACTTATTTTTTGTATAGATTTGCAGCACAAAAATGTTCCGCTCCCACGAAAGGGTTAATTCTGTGGATTTATTTTAGCAAAAATTATGAAAAAAGACGTACATTAACTTTATGTCGTGACCTCAAAAATATTTGAAAACTAATTTCATGTGACCCTTGAGAATATGTCATTGTGAATTGTGATCTTTTCAAAAAACTTATTTTTTATCGATAAAGGTACATTATTCGTTAATGTTTTCGGATTAAGCATTCGGCAGTCCCAAAAAAATATATAATAGGTATATTATTAAGTAATTTTTTTTGGGAATGCCGAATGATTATGATAAATTTTTGTATAACTAATTATTTTCAACACATCATCAGGTACCTACTGTATAATTTAATAAGTTTCGGTTAGCGGGAGGTCACGGGTATGAGATAGTATTATTTTTAAAGGCAGCATCAGCATTCAGCATCATAAAGTGGTAAGTATTAAAATTATGGTATTTATTGAGGCGTAAAGCGCGCTAGAAAGCGAGCGATATTCGTGGGACTGCAGCGGTGTGGTGAACCGCGACGTGGTACAGATACTGCGTATTGCCTACGTTGGTGAAACGGTCTAGATATATTTTCTGTTAGATAAAGCCTGTGGTTTCGCGTACTATAATTACCTTGCAGCAGAACTGCTTTAAATAGTATTAGTAGTTTTAAATTCATAAAAATATTACGTATACAATACTTATTAGGTACATAATATTAATACCTGAGGTGGGCCGAGCTTGACGTTAATTTATTCTACTTAGTTTCAGCTACGCAATGTAAGGCTGAATGCAGAATCCTTGAGTCTCGAGTCACAATTTAGATACCGGTATACTCAGAAATGTAACACATTTCAGATCCGTGTCCAGCAAGCGTACCTTTGACTGTACTGTTTAATTTAGGTATGATGTGTTCTATGTGCTAAATTACGCAGTGCCAGACTATGCTCTAGCATTAATTTGATTCTACTATTCTCTATAATCTAGACTAGTGCTGGACCATTTAAAGATAGAAAAACAATATTATTAAATAATGCAATAAATATTATAGATATTTTTTAAAGGGTACGAGTACCTGGAGCCTAATCCGTCCAAATTCCAGTACATTATGAGATACAGTACTAGGAGAGCAAGGCGTAGCGGAAAGTCGTTGACAGCTGATTGACGTCTCACTCCGACTGCAGGCATGTTTATCTCATTTCATTCGACCAATTTATTCTAACCGATGACTAAAATTTATGTAGCACTTGCGATGTCGAGACAAAGTTAAATCTTGAATGGTGATTTATTTTGGTGGCCGATTCAGTTGGTGGTAAAACATTACTAATGTATGAATGACTAACAAGACAGAACTAAAGTAAATAATCTAGAAACATAACAGCTGTGTCCGGTGGCTCGCTTTAGTTTTAATTCTAAATGGGTTCTAATTGAACACGTTGACGTGGTGATGTTACAAATGTACAATTATGCAGGTGTCGCCTCGATTTAAACTTTAAATTTCCGAGAAGCAAACAAAAATATGAGAATTTTTAGGTGAATCATAAATATTTTTTAAGTATTTGTTGGCAGAGCAGAACTTTCTTGAATTTATAAACTGTTATTCATTTTCGTCTATATTTTTTATTGTAGGATAAAGTTATAATGGGTGACCCTATTAAATCCAAGGCCTATAATATTTTAACCAATTGACAAATGAAGCTATTGTAATTTTCAAAAAGGTCATCGATACCTTCACAATCCACAAAGGAACCATAATTTTTGATATTTGTGTGAAATGAAAAAGTGACCCTTTTTAACAGAAAAAAAAAATTGACCCTTTCTACAAATCTATTGTCCAAATTTCACGAAAAGTGACGTGCAATAAAAAGTATATTTTTTTCATGTAACATTACACCGCAACCACATGCGCCAATGGGTCTAAGAAAAATACACATTTTTACAATATTCCCTAATTTCGTGCAAAAATATCAGATTACTTGTCTATTCAGCTCTGAAATTTATTTTTCGGTTGACGAACTCCAATTTTGAGCATGTGTTTCTGATAAAGGTTTTGAAAATACAAGATTTTCGGATAAAATTCGGTCGAAGAGACATCTCGTTTTTTGACTCTTTTTTTAAAATACCAAAATAAAAAAAACATCCTGCTTATTGAGGTTTAATTTCCAAAGTTTGTTGCAGCTAGTAAAAACCACGTGAAGTAAAAAAAAATCAGTAAATAAACTTATCAAAATAAATCACAGCTATTTATAAAACCGCAGCAGCCATTACGTCAATTTAAAAAGTAAACGTTCTAAATTTAAAACGCTCATTAAAACGGATACGCAGAAGTGTCCTAACATGGCTTAACGTGTTTTAAATGAACACGAGGTGTCGAATAGCGAAAATATTTATCATGTCACTAAAGGGTTTGGTTTATTTCAGTTGTCGTATGGCAAAGAGGCGTATTTGCTTCATTTATATTTTAGACAGTAATTATCTGCGACTGATTATAGCTTGTTATGATAAAGGAACAATCAGTCAATCACCTCAAAAATAGCCTAAATAATAAAATTAAAAAGCCTCGTTCACACCAACAATTTCATTTAGTCAGAATTTCTAAATGACGTAGAACAAAAGTCGTTCAGAATAATGTTTATGTAAGAATACCCATGAGAGATGTTTACTATGTATAATAAATAGGCACAGGCCAGCTCAGTTAATTCAGCGACTCTTTTTCAAACGTCAAAACGCGATTTTAGGTGTTTTTTTTAATCCACTACAAGTTAGCCCTTGACTGCAATCTCACCTGATGGTAAGTGATGATGCAGCCTAAGATGGTAGCGGGCTAACCGGTTAGGGCAGTTATATTAAACCCATACCCCATTAATCGGTTTCTACTTTCTACACGGCATCGTACCGGAACGCTAAGTCGCTTGGCGGCACATCTTTTGGAAACCCTCTAGAAATAGCTCATTCATGTTATATTTAGGCATCATCCCTAATTACTTTATAATTTAATAGCCCTGAATATTTTTTTACCATAATTTGTATTGGTTATTTTTTTTGCTTAAATCAGAACCGATTAATTATTATGATCATACTAGATTACTAGCTAATGCCCACGACTTCGTCCGCGTGAATTGAGGTTTTTTGGTTCCCGCGGGAATTTTCCGGGATAAAAATGGAAACGGGGAGCCTGTGTGTAATTCCAGATTATAATCTTTCTCTGTGCCAAATTTCATCCAGATCCGTTCAGCCGCTGGGGCGTGATCGAGTAACAAACATCCATCCATCCATTCAAACTTTCGCATTTTTAATATTAGTAGGTATAGATTATAGATGTACCCAATTACGTAGCGCAGTGTGTGGTGTAGGTACAGTGCACAGGTCATATCAGTCTTTATAATTATGATTTACTGGCCATATTGCAGGACATGCGGTCATCTGTTAGTCACACACACTTACTTATCAACTCATTTAGATAATGTAGTTCTGCCCCACACACGTCTGTTCTGTATACGTCATACAAATATACTAGATGATGACTGCGACTTTGTCCGCGTGGATTAAGGTTTGTTTATTCCCGCGAGAACTCATATAAAAAGTAGACTATGTCCTTTCTTGTGATACTTTTATTATCCTTGTACCAAATTTCATAAAAATCGGTTGAAACGATGGGATGTGAAAACATAGCAGACAGGCAGCCAAACAGACAGATAGACACACTTTTGCATTTACTTACGTATAATATTAGTAAGTATGGATGAAACGTCCTTACGGGCTATTATTTACTTACACTTCTTTTTAAAGTTTATTACCAAGCCCTCATGGAGTCGAGAAGAGCACACGCATAAGCAACTTTTGTATTATTGATAAAAAACACAACCCGTACACAAACTACCACCAAAACAATTCGTTCATCAACGAGCGGATCACACACGATACAAAAAAGGTTTGACAAAAAACAATAACCGGGCTGTAAGATAAAAGTCCTTTGACTTTTTTCTTTAAAAAAAAAAAAAATTAAAAAGAAAACTTAAGGCCGCGCCACACTGTCTGCTATCCGATTTCCGAAGTATTGGGTTACGTACGGCTCACTCGACTGATGGCTTTACTTTTGTTCGGTGACGTAAAAAATTATAATTTTCATTATTGAGTTAAATTGTATTCGGTAGGTATAGAAGTTTTTATGGTTCGAATTTTAAAATGTTTTTATTTTATGACTTTAATTTCCTATTTATTTATAGAGTCTAGAACATACTAAAAAAATTCTACATCAATGGTCTAGAAGTACCGACAGCTCAAAGTAGCATCGTACCCATAACACAATTCGTTAGGTCAGAAAATCATCGATGCACTGTAGAAAATGAATCAAAATATTGAATGTGTTATCAATGAACTATACTTAATTAATTATTTTTTTATATAAAGATCGACGATAATTTATTATCACAATCAACGAATATCGCAGACCAAACATTTTGACCGAGATTTGGTGCCTGGTTACCATAGTAATTGGTTTTATAAATATTTCCCTTGACTTTCGCTTACCAGGCGAGCATAAATGCAGCGTAGGTATTAGTAGGTACGTTTCCGATAACAGCGAGTCAGCAACTCAGCACCAATATCGTTGACGTAGTGGGCATGCAGTGGCGCCTGTTAGCCGCGATAGCTACAATCTCTTATGTCGACCTGGTGTGATATTATTACAATAATAATTTTATGCAAATAATTTGTTAATTAATATAATATTATAAGATAATAATTTTAATATAACCACAGATAAGCACATTGTGTGTTGTGATTGGTCAATTTTGTTTTAGAGTTGATTTTATCATGGAGAATCATTGAAATAGAATGAGCACTAAAAAAATTCTACATCAATGTGGAGAATAATAAACCTTGTGGAATAAACCATCAGCTTTCAGATTTAACGCATTATTTTTCGGTAGATTGTAATCTGTTAGGTATATTAACCCGATAAAACCTAAGTGATTATTTATGTCGAACCCTAACCTAACCTACAAGAAAGAGACAAGAAAACGTAAATACAATAAATATTTCAAAAACTGACATTCAGAACATTATGGAACGGTTCACAATCTGTCGACAGTTTACAATATCGCTAGTTAGATTACAATCAAACGGTTTTTACAATCTTACGGTGACATAATATATACCATGTTGATAAATGATAATACCAGTTTACTAAAAGTATCTACCAAGGAGTTCTAGTTTGGATTTGAAATTCGCATCGGAGTACACACAAGAAGCGATTTGATTTAAATAACCACAGGAAAACGCTGTACAATGCAGAATACCTAATACCTAACAAGTAGGTAGGTACCTACCTATTACCTAGTACATAAGTAATAAAAAGTAGAACGTTATTGAAATATGAATCTGTAAATACCGAGAAATTTACATTGAATACGTAAATAGCTGTTTGTCTTTTATGCACCGAACGTATTTTGCAATAGTCGTCTTACGTGGACAAAAAAATAACGTAACCTTGGCAATGGTGAAACGATTTCAGCATTTAATGAGAATAATATTAATATAAAAAAAGTGTGTGTGCAATCCACACACGGCAGAAGTGAGACTTCTGAAAAGTAGCCTACGAGAGAATGAAATAAGTATAATCTATCTCATTCTCTCGCAGGCTAAATACTATTGAGAATATGTTTGTCTGTTTTTGGCATGGAACTAATAAGTACTACGTAGTACTTATTAGTTCCATGGTTCTTGGTGTCACTTTTTTGTTTCATCGAATTTTCAAATCACGATTCTAAAGAAGTTTCACTTCAACAAAATCAAAACACTCGCTATATCTATTGATTTCAAATTCAGACCCAACAATTGCTGTTCAGGCCCAACGTTCCACCTACGAAATTAGACACTCGTCAGTTTTCAGTAACTAACGTAATCTACAGTAGGTAAACATAATAACGAAAAATTTGAAATCATGAAAAACTTGAATTCATGTTTTACAAATCCAGGGGGATCTCTTCAATTTTCCGGGTTAAAAAGCAGTCACCGGGATGCAAATTGCTGTACAGCTATATATCCTGTAGGAAGAGATCGTGAGGAAACCTACATACCCAAGAGTCGTTCAAAATGTTCTTCAAAGGTGTGTGAAGTATGCCAATACGCGTTCGGGCATCGTCGTGTGTTACCGCTAAGGACTGAAACAGTAACCGAAGTAAGGGGTTTAAACACTGTTTTTTGAAACTGTTATAAAACAGAAACACTTATTATCGGAAACAGAAACGATACTGTAACCCAATCAATCTGTAACCGTTTATTTCGTTTTTATCTGTAACCCTAACAGGTACATGCCTTAACAAACTGCACGGTGTGACGACGCGTTCTTCTCACTTCATCGGACTTCATACATATTGACACAACGTGGCCATGTTTTTCTTAAAACAATTGCAACCAACGGTGCTAGACCTTAGGTTCAAATTTGAATACGCATCAACAGTAAATTTGGCAACGTCGCTATTTCGGTTACACATTAAAACACTTTCATTTCTGTTGCAGATTCGTTTCTGTTACACTTTCATTCTGTAACACTTATATTTCTGTAACCTTTATGAATCTGTTTTTCAGTCCCTGCTTACCACCAAACCCTTCCCATTCTGAGAGGGTATAGTGAAAGAGAGTAGAGCACTTAGCCACACAGCAATGGGTTGAAATGATGACCTGAGACCTTAATGGTCTCAGATCTGTACTTTTCTACTCTTTGACGATTAATTGCCAACTCTGCCGCTGTTAATGAAACAGTCGAGTCAGCATTCAGCGTGGGAATGTGTGCCGCATTGGTTTTTATCAATGCACGTTTATGTCACTTTGTAATATCTTCACGATCTACACTATTATAACTTTAAAGGGAACAACAATTCCCTTGTCTGGTCCCTGGTGGTCACAGGGGGGGGACTATCACTTCAGCCGTGTAACTGAGTATCTATAGCTAAGCGATTTAGAATGGAAAACCAAGTTAGCCCTCTCCCATATTTAACTGCATCATCACCAATTTTTGTGAGAACGTAGATTAAAAAACAGCTTCAGTTTTCTGTGTGCTTCTTCAGTGCGGTTTCTTCAGTGCTCAGTGATGTAAGTAAAGCGAGAACACACTAGGGATCGGACCGGACAAAACGTCAGCGTCACTTTTATATTCAGCTCGCACAATACAGCTCGCACAGGATAAGACATCGTTTCCTACCGACGTCTCGGACGGACGTTACATTCTGTCCGGTCCAGAGAATACCTATGTAAGCTAGGTGCCTACCTATATAGAATTTCATGATTCCAGCCCCACCAGTTTAGGCTGTGCGGTGTCTATCAGTCAGTACCCCTACCGGCAAAAACGTGCCGCTAAGCGATTTAGGCTTTAACGAATTCCGGTACGATGCCGTGTTGAAACCGATTAGGGGTATGGGTTTAATATAACTGCCGTAACCTTATCAGGTTAGCCCGCTACTATCTAAGACTGAATCCTCACTTATCAGACGAGATCGCAGTCAAGGGCTGACTTGTAGTCATACTAAAAAAAGTCATGGTTTCAAAGAAGAAAACGCACGGTTCCAACTACAACCCTCTACCCTCGCGCCTAGCAGCGGAAGTCCGTTTATTTGTCGGCCAGAATCTCCACAAGCGCCGCTTGTAGGGATTCCCTCACTTCCACTTCAATAAGTGACGGAGTAAAGCTTACTTTGGTCTGACGTGTGAATATACCATTATGAAATTATTTACTTTTTTTAGCTTCCCTGTAACTAATAATATTATTAAGTTGTAATAGGTATTATTTTTAACACAGTCCTCTCGACATTGGCTTGACTTTGACGTGTTTTGTCTTAGAACTAGTCGAGGTCTTTAATTACTACCCCTATTATAAAGTGTAAGTGTGTATGTTTGTCATTCAATCACGCTGAAGCGGGGCAACGGATCAAAATGATCTTTTGCATGGATATAGTAGTAGAGGTATAAAATCATCTAGGTACTTGTTAATATGTATCTGTGTATCTCTTAAAATGTTAGAGAGTTCTAAAAGAAGAACAGCCTTGTGATTCTTTGGCCGCCTATTCTATAGATCCAAGGTACGATTCTTATTTCCTTGGCACGCATCTCTAACTTTACGGAGTTACAGAATAGTCTATGGAGTAGACATAAGTAGCCGTGCTACGTCGCCACCATACGACATGTATTATAAACCAGACCTTATTATGAACTAAGAAAAAAGCATAAAATAGTGGTAAATATTTCGGTATTCAAAAGAACAAAATGTTGAATAGTTAAATCCCTTGATCGAAGTGGCGTTAAGAATCCAGTTACATGAGTTCAAAATTCAAATACGTAGCATTAAAGAGGTTAATAAAAATGTAATCAAATTCCAAGCTGTAAACAATATAAGATCTTAACATGAAGGTATAGATTATTTAAGCACGCTCGACGTCTTACCACCAACACGGGTGGAGTAAAAGTTTAATTTATTCTCTCGGGTCGCGGTGTGAAGTTACAGGGGATATAATTGAAAGTGTCCTACAAATCGGATCGTGCGTGTACACCCATGGGAGTGGGGTCCACTGAGGGCCACAAGTGGGTAATGGACATTTTTAAGCGTGGTTAAGTGGAAACTTGTTGAAGAAACAGATCCAAAACAATATTTGTACCTTCAATTTGAAAATTTCAACACTATTATAGATACAAAAATATTCTAGAGATCTTAAAAGTGAAACTTGCAAACTAAAAACCGAATTTGTTCAAAGTTGGTAACTCTGTAGACTTTTCGAACGTCAGTTGTTCAGTAGGTACGGACGCAATATGCTATGAGGGTTCCAAACGGGTCTAAGAAGAGCCCACTTACAAACTCTCTATAAAAATATCTCATATTTCTATAAGTATAATATCTATAGTCTATACAATTACATATACAAAAACTCGTATCTCTTAGAAAAGCTAAAGAGATCATCTGGAAGCATAAAAAAGTTCATAAAAGCTCTACTTGCTCAGTCGAATAAAGTTTTTTTTACATAATACTGAGCATCCTGATTCCCTACGTTTCTTATAAACATCATAGGTGGCGTTGTTTTGCAACATACATAAATAAATAAAAAGGAGGGACTTGGTATATATCTTTTTTTATTGTTTATAACCACTACAAGTTAGCCCTTGACTGCAATCTACAATATCTACGAGTAAGTACTATTAATATTATTACAAATTGGTCACTAAGTAAGGGCACCTAATTTAGTTTTACTTAAAATAAAAATTCAATAAGAAGATTATTTTGTCAAATTCAGTAATCTTATGACTTTTTCCACTACATAACAATAATGCTTCATACCACGTTACTATTCATGATAAAGCCACCCTAAAAAGAGGTGCGAATGACAAATAACTCATATCCGAGGGGAGATAGGCATCGGACAAATCGCGTTAAATTGTAAATTATAACGAGAAGCGTAATTGAGTGGATGTGATCGAAGATAAACACGAGAATAGCTACTTAGTGTAAAACTTTGGGTACATTTCGTGCTTATTCAAGCAAAATACCACCTCATGATATATATCTCTACCTACCGGCTAAGACGTGCCGCCAAGCGATTTAGCGTTCCGGTACGATGCCGTGTAGAAACCGAAGGGGTATGGGTTTAATATAACTGCCATGCCCCTCAGGTTAGCCCGCTACCATCTTAGACTGCATCATCACTTACCATCAGGTGATATCGCAGTCAAGGGCTAGCTTGTAGTGGATAAAAAATAAATAAAAAAAATCTAGAAATGTAGCATGAACTTTCCTTATCCTTGATATGGTAAAGAAGTATTCGAAGAATCAATCCAAATGCGAAAGTGGGTCTGCTACGCTTTCACGGCCAAACCACTCAACCGATTTTGACGAAATTTGGTACAGAGATAGGTTATATCTCGGGGAAGGGCATATGTTACTTTTATCTCGGAAAATTGAAGAGTTCCCGCGGGATTCAAAAAACGTCAATCCACGGATGAAGTCGCGGGCACCATCTAGTATAATATAATGTGCATGTCTCCGTCGTTCTTTAATCTATATAGTTTCAAATAGTAATCTAATTTAAGTTTAAGTTTTAAAACTAACCGAGGATGTGAATTTTCGTCTTTTGGAAGACCCCTCTATTTAACGATCAGTAAGAAATAATTTATTTTTGACATCGACATCATCAATAGGTATTCAACTATTCACGTGTTTCCTTAGTCATAAAATTATTCGCAACAGACTGCACTCAAGAATTAGTGTCATATTTTCTAAATTTGTAAACCGTATCTGGTGGATTTAATAAGCAACCCCTGCGTAGAGGTAATGAAGTGACCTCAAGGGATGGGTTGTTATGGGATAGGGCTGATAGGGGGCGATGCTTGGTAACGTGTGTTAGATATAATTTGGTAGTGTTATTTCACTGGAGATTTGGGGAGTGAGGGATTATTTTGTTATCCTCAGAAAAAAAATTGATTATGGTATTAGGTGTTGGTTTAAAATGATAGTGAGAGTATCGCGGTTTGGACAATTTAGTTTGGAAACAACATTACTATGTTAAGTCGTTTTATTTCTTTTTTCTTCTACAAAATATAAGGCCTTGAATCTTATTTGAATATTGTAAGTGATTTTGCCGAAGTCACGGGCATCAGTAGCCCGTAATCCTTCTGTAAAACCTGCATCAAACATTCTGACAATCCTAATTGTTGTGATTGGCTGAATTTACTGTATTCTTGCTGCAATTACAGATTTTTCCTGATAGCGGAAGAGTATTTACTATATGCTCAGCTCAGGGTCACTCAGCGGGCGATGGAGAGAGCAATGCTCGGGGTTCCTTTGCGCGATCAAATCAGAAATGAGGAGCTCCGCAGAAGAACTAAAGTAACAGACATTGCTCGACGTGTTGCGAAGGTGAAGTGGCAATGGGCGGGGCACATAGTTAGAAGAATCGATAGACGTTGGGGTCCCAAAGTGCTGGAGTGGCGACCACGCACGGGAAAGCGCAGCGTTGGCAGACCCCCTACTCGCTGGACAGACGACATCAGGCGAGTCGCAGGGAGCCGCTGGATCCAGGCGGCGCAAGACCAAGGCGTGTGGAAATCCTTGCAAGAGGCCTATGTCCAGCAGTGGACGTCTATCGGTTGATAATGATGATGATGATGATGATTTACTATATGTACTAACTAATCAGGGATGCTTGCCATCACAATGTAGCAATCATTTTTACGTGATAAGGCCCTGTATTCCAACACATCAACTGAATGCCTCTAGCGTATTTACCATTCCCTTAATAAAACCAAGCCACCATTTGGAAGCTCGAAAAGTTAAGTTAATGAAAATTGTCAGAAGCTCGAAATGGCTAGAAGACACTTAAGTTAATGAAAATTGATGTTAAGTTGTAAAGTTTAAGCGGTTGTCACATACGCTCACCATCTGCTTGTCCAACTAAGTACAATCTAAGGGAAATGTAACAAAATGAGAATTATAAGCTTCCGATGTGCGAAATTAAGGTTTACATTTATTACACAGAATGAGAGTGACTGTCTACTGAAGCGAAGCGGGACGGAGTGGAGTAGAGCAGTCAATTATTGTAGATTACTAGTGGACAGTCGTCATTTAGAAATTTTCTTTCAGGTTTTTAGTACGTACTGGAAACCTCTGAGAGCGCTTAACATATTAATCGCTAAATAATATGTTAAGCGCTTTAACAGCCCTGCTTCGTATTGTTTGCTTTTTTTCATAGCTCGTGTTCGGAAAAATCAAAATACTTACGTGCCGACTTGAGTACCTACCTCCTGTTTGGAAGTCGGTCAAAAATAGGCATTCAGGCAACCAGCTTTATAGTCTTAAAACTGTTTTCCAATTTCATAAAATGATAATTTAGTAATTTAAAGATCTTCTGTGGTCGTCGTACCTAGCAGAATGCTAAAGCGTTCCTATATATATTTTCATATTTTCCGAAATTGAGCTTTGCATAACTACATTTTATGATTGTTTTAGCTCTCACTAACGGAATACATTCTGAACCAGTGGTAAATTCACTCGATGATTCAAAAGCACTTTAAATAAGTTTATTTGAATAAAAATATATCAGTTTTAGTTTGAATAATATTTAAAATATTAATTAATAAGTTATTTAAATAGAAGTGGTCACGCTATTCCCATATCGGAAATGATCTTTTTGCCAGTGTCTTTGCGCTTCACGGTGCGCGCGCGCCGGTAACCGGACGCCGTTGCGGCGCCGTGACGCCGTTGTGACAGCTGTCATACGGAGCGGACATTCGAATTTAGAACCGCAACTTATATAATAGAAAACTCGATGAAATATTATATTGAAATATTGCAAACTGAAAGTTACATATCTTCAATATTTTATAACACTTGACGTTCGAAATTCTATGAAGTACCAATAGGTAGGTACACATAAAAACTATTAAGTACAGTACACCAATAAATAGATTGGTGTAGTAGTTCGCACGAGTGGACTTATTTTTCTAGTTCTATGACTGATGCCAAATACCCATCTAAGGGCGAAAACACACTTCGGACAAAAAAATTGTTTGGCTGGCAAAAATTCAGCACGCGCACTTGTATATGGAGCTCTACAAACTAACGCGACAGGCCGAAACCTACTTCCTGAAGTTTCGCGATTGTCGTATTGTGTTTTTGCCCTAAGCTTAGCTTGTTGCGCTTAGAAACTTGAAATTTTCCACGTTCCGTAAACCCCAATACGAGAAGATTAGTAAATAAGTATGTATTATAAACTAGATGATACCCGCGACTTCGTCTGCGTGGTTTAATGTTTTTTTATTTCCCCGGGAACTTTTTAATTTTCCGGGACAAAAAGTTTCAAATTTCATCAAACTCGGGTGAACAGATGGGCCGTGAAAGCGTTACAGACAGACAGACACACTTTCGCATATAATATAAGTATGAATTCTTCCCGCGTAAAGCCGGGTGGGTCAAAAAGCTAGCTAAAAAAATCACTTTACGGTTTTGCACCTCTGGATGATGGCCACGGATGTGATGCTATTGTGACAGCATCATAAGGAGCAGAAATTTGAATATAGAATCATTAATCATGCAAAAGTAATTTAGGGTTCCGTCACAAACTGACAAAAAATTAACCTGTAAAGTGCGACTAAGTACATCTGTCCGTATGTCCGTACACAGCTTATTAAAGAGCTTTCTTTGCAAATTCTAAAATAGAATTTCATAAATTTTTAAAATCCTTAGTAGGTATTTTCACATAAAAAAATATAATACATGAATCGATACATGTTTATGGCTGTACTGATTACAGGTGAAATAAAACGAAGTATCCAAGTAGCTTAGTTGTTTCTTTAATTTCAAACTATTTTTCTAAAACCTATTTTTGAGGTCTCAATCAAAAAGGATTCGTTTTTAAGACTGCAGGTAAATTTAACCAAATAATTATTATACGGCAGCGGAACCCTCGAAGGGTGAGTCTGACGCGCACCTGCCACCGATTTAGTCGTAACTCGTAACTACCTAAAATAAATTACTACTAGAGGTGAAGTCGTACATCGTAAAAAGACGTTCAGAATTCAGATGCTACCATTGCACATCTCTATATCTCAGACTTCATCATCAGTGATCACTTTATCAGGTCTACATCACACGATGGTCGATGAAGTTGTCTTTTTGCTATCTTTATTTATATTCTTACTAGCTGATGCCCGCGACTTCGTCTCCGTGATTTAAGTTTTTTGATTGCCGCGAGAACCCCTTAATTTTCCGGGATAAAAAGTAGCCTATGTCTCTCTCGTCATGAACTTCTACCCATGTCAAATATCACGTCGATCCGTTGCTCCGTTGCGACGTGAGTGAAGGACAAACCAATAAACCAACAAACCAACAAACAGACTGACTTTCGCATTTATAATATTAGTATGATGATGATATGATATGATATGATATGATAACCATGAGCTTCACGTTGGAAAAATCTGCAAAATCACGCCTATAATTACAAAAATAAAGTTTTCTTATCAATAGGTACAAGTACACTTAGGCAGAGGCGTATTTAAAGATATGGCGCCCCGGGCCAGTTAGCTTTGCCGCCCCATTCATTTAAAAAGAACCTACCTATTATGTGATGTGAAAAAAAAATAACCATTTATTCACTATAATAGGTAAATATTTAAATTTTTTTCCTATGTACAAATTGGTTGACAAAATCGTCAATGACGCTGTCATAACAGATGGCGTTTGCCAATTCAGCTTCTATATTCATGACGGCTAAGCGTTCTTTGCTTATAGTGGAACGTAAATAATTTTTTATCCTTTTGAGTACAGAAAACGAACGTTCTGCACTGCAATTCGTCACTGCGGTGCAAAGAAAAATGCGTAATGCAATCTGTACGTATGGGAAAGCTTCTTTTAAGTCCTTATTTTTTACAAATAAGCTAAGTTGCCTTAGACTCATTTTATTTTCATAGGCTGCCAAGAAGTGTTTCAATAGAACACATTCGTCTTGTAGGTCTACCGCGAGATCTAACGGGTATACATTTTGAAGGTTTACGGCATGCCTTCTAACTTAATTTAAATGTCAATTAAAATTAATATTTATTGTAGTTAAGCTTGACAATAAAAGGCGCCCAGAGAAGGCCAAGCCGCCCCTCGCAGCCTGCCGCCCTGGGCCATGGCCCCCTTGGCCCTAGGGTAAATACGCCCGTGCACTTAGGTACCTACGAGGATTTTAATTCATCCGGTCATTTAAACATTTTTGAATCGTCCGTTCAGAAATGCTATGATCGAAACACGTTTACAATTTTCAAACAGGCGAACCATTCCGATATCCCGTTACTTCCAATAAAGCTTTAATTAGTAAAAATTAAAACAATAAACACGAGTGGCAAGGGCCGTTAAATTTAGACGAATTGAAAACAATCACGGTTCCGCTAAATAATTATCGAGTTCGAGCGGAGCAAAAAGACAAACAGACTGTTTTGTTATTGAAAGCTAAATTGTTAGCTTAGCGAGTAATTGCTCGACAATGTAACGTAGGGTTGGCACTTGGTGGTTTTAGTCATTTTACTACCGCTCCTATCCTATATATATATATATATCCTTATGCTCACCATAATTTAATCATACTATCATACTAATATTATAAATGCGATTTGTCCTTCAATCACGCCGCAACGGAGCAAAGGATCGACCTGGATCCCGGAAAATTAAGGAGTTCCCGCGGGAATCAAAAAACTTTAACCACGCGGACGAAGTCGCGGGCATCAGCTAGTCCTATATATGCTTCATCGAGACACTAAACTTCTCTGAGATCTACTCATTAAATACTGGCTGATGCCCGCGACTTCGTCCACGTGGTTTAAGTTTTTGGATTCCCGTGGAAACTCCTTAATTTTCCGAGATAAAAAGTACCTACCCTATGTCACTCTCCAAGTTCTGAACTGTAATGCAATGTTGATTACTGTCCTTATTTTATCTAAGGAGTAAATTCATAGTTAGGTGAATTTACTTCAACCAATTAATCAACAAAACTATTATACAGATAGACTGAGATGATGAGTGACTAAGTGATATCCTAAAGCCATTTAGGTTTGTCAGGAAGGGAGATAGGACAAAAGTAGCTCAACCTCAAAAATTACCTACTGCATTATTTAATGATCAATAACCGAGGTTCATCAAGTAATTTATTGTTAACAATGATAAATAATTAATATAGTCATAGTGTCGACAACCCTGAGCCTGTACGTGTTATCGACGATATTTTCAGTCCAAGCTTAGACACAATACCGTAAGATGTGAGTTTGATTGTGAGATTTTATACGTAGCTCGAATACAGGATCAGATGTTTGGAATTCAATCTAGTACCTTCCTACATAAACAAACAAATGGAATTCTGTAATAGGAAAGATAAATTAATGTGTTTCATGTAAGGAAAAATTCTTCTTTACTAACAAATACACAACAATAATTATTATCTAATAATAGACAATCTAGTTGCCCAATCAAGCTTCAATGTTTGAAATATGTTTTATAGATTCATAATGCGTCAATACTACTTCAGGAATAATTATTAAGTATTCTCAGAAATCTAATCATGATTTTTAACAATCTTTTAAGTATTAACATATTGCCTATACTCAAACAATAAGTATTATAGTAGTTATGTATATCAACTCCAGAATATACGTATAAATACTTATTATTCTTATTAGTTAAAGAAAAAAGAAAAAGATTATATAATCTACACATAGGAACTTGCGAGAACTTTAAAAACACAAGAAAGGTTAACAGAGCTTTTGCTGTACTGAACCTAAGAGTGGAAGGAGGAGGCCTTTGCCCAGTAGTGGGATGATATATAGCTCATCGTAAAAAAACGTACTATTAAAACACTAAATAAGGGCTAAATAAATAAGCTTAATGAAAATGTAATAATTTCAATTTTCAGTTAACAATGTGAAGAGTTTACTTTATAGGTAGTTTTAATAGCGATGAAGTTAAATCAAGTTTACAAATAACTGTATTGCAAAAAAATATTTATTTTATCACAATCACCTATTCAATATAATTAATAATTACTTTATTATCTTTAGTTCTTTCCTACAAGTGAGGAGAGTTGGGCGCAAATGTGGGATTTTGATAGTTATTTGTTATAATTTTGTAATAGGTAAATAAATAAGAGCAGCAGTTACCAGGAGACCAGGCAGACATAAAAGGAAGCGTAAATAGGTGTGAGACTGGAGACCATCCGGCCCGACTGGCTAATGATAAGCCAGTGGCCCAAGAGATGAACGAATGTGTCACAGATCACAAACCACATGCAATATTCGTACACTGTTTGAAATCGGTACAATGTTGTACTACAATTCTACATCAATGACCCTACCATTCGTTTGGAGTATACTGATTACGAAATATCCATTTCAAATTCAAGGTGCTGGACTTATGTTATTTGGCAAAATAGGCGTCAATTTCCTCAGAATATGCAAAGCAAGAGTCGAAGAGGGATCGAGACAGTAGGTATAGTACATATGTAAATATTTTAGTTACTGTCGAACATTTTGAATTCTTCAGAATTAGGTACGCAGTGGTTCAATCAGATAGAAGCCGGGTCGTAAGCAAGATGTTGCAGGTTCGAATCCCACTTTGCAATTCTTTTGTAGTTTATTTATTTGACACTTTTAGAGTGCCCGGCAGACGTTGCCCCGCCCTGAACCTAGAACCCGATTGCATCGCCCTCTACCGGGTCCCATTGTAAATATAAACCACCTCGGGACCCACTCAAATACACACAAAAAACCCATCAAAATCATTTCAGCCGTTCTGAAGTGATGCGAGACTATACATTTCGGCAAATTATTTTTAATTATTTAGATTTTTTTTTAAATATCAAAATCATTCAATATCCAACGACATCACAATTCAAATGGGTTGTTCAACCGCCATTGCGAATTCGCCCGCTTCAACCCATGCCTTAAACGGGAACAATATTAGAATTAATCGCTCGAGCCGTGATGAGCCGGCTAGACGCGGTGACAGACGATCACGTGCGATGCAAATGGAAACGGCCTCAAGTGTTTTAATTTAAACTAATGTTAACTCGTTAGATCGCAGTTAACTACGGGACTGTGAACTAGAACGTCTTTCGATTGTATGGTTTGCAGCTAGTTATGGAAATCAGCCATTTTATGGCTGGAATTTGATGATGCGCGTGACTTATACGCGCATTTAGGTTTTTTGAAAATCATTTGGGAACTTTTCGATTTTCCGAGAAAAAAAAATTACTATGTCCGTTGTGAACACACGTTATAACATTGCTGAGCCTACCAAATTTTGCCAACATCGGTTAAACGGATGGGCCGTGAAACTTAACAGCCAGAGAGACTAAGCAAACGGATACACAGACTTTTGCAGGAACAGATAATGCCCATGATAATGCTAATTTTCCAAAATAAAAAAAGCCTATTATGTCGTTCTCTGGGTCAAACCCGCTTCCTATCTCTGCATACAAAATTTTGGTTAAAATTGGCTAAACGGATGGGCGATGAAAAGGTTAAAGACAGACAGGCAGTCTCACCTTCGTTTTTATAATATTATAGTATACCTATCACAGTATTTCGTTCACTATATTAGTTATGTACCAGCAGGGCGACCGCGTATCTTTTGCATCAATCATTGATACATCGCAATCACCTCTGATTGGCTGAATATAACCCTTATGCTGGTATTCTTGCTGCGTCAATGGATTTCGTCCAATAGTGGAAGAGTGTTAACCAATCAGAGGTGATTGCGATGTATCAATGATTGATGCAAAAGATACGCGGTCGCCCTGCCGTTCTGAAAAGGAAAAAATCGAACAAAATGAATTTGTCACTGCAACCCTAAGAACTACTTATCTAACTAGTTTTATTAAAATGTGTATACCGATCAAAGACCCCATTTTGATTTTCCGTTAGCTCATGGTATGAATTTGGTTGTTAATTTCTTGATAAAATAATTTATTAAGTTAATCATTGATTAAAGTTATATGAATATAAATTACTGTATTGGTAATTTGGATTTTGGTAGGTATCCATTACACCTGCTAGCTGCTACCTTTGTTGAAAATAGTAAAACTTGAAGAATTATTATACCTACAGAAGAAAATTTCCTGACGTTCCTTCTGATCTTTGTTACGGTAACATTAATAGCAGAAAGTGGATAAATTTTTACTCATTAAAGTGGACTCACAGTTTTTTACTAACCACTAAGATCGTCAAGTTAGTTATAAAGTAAGTACGTACCTTCAAATGGCGAAAGTAATAAGTACCAGACAAACATAACTTCATAAAAGATCGATACACCTGCGTTGCCACGCGACGAGGAGGGCGCTATCCGACACCGGCGCGTAATTTGAAATTCGAACCTGGCCGATAATGTCTGTGTTGCCAGTTGCCTGATCCCAAATTATCCGTAATTTAGTAGGGATGCGTCTTTTCAAGTTATTTCGGTACTTTTCGCTTGCATTTAATTAGCATTGCTCCGTAATTCGATTGTTCGTAACTATGCGGTGAGAGCAAAGAAAGTTTTAATGAATATCGGATTTAATCATGGATCTTACGATTAAGTTTTAACAAGTAGAAGCATAGCAGTGAACGCAAATGAGGGTGGTATGGCCCAGTGGTACAACTTACACCAATATATTATTATTACCTTCGCTAAGTAATTCACTGGCCTAACTCGGATTGCTACCAATTACCTAACAGGATGGGTTGTGATGACTGATGTTCGCTTTTATTTGCTCTCCTGTATACTTAATTAATTAATCTATACTAATATTATAAATGCGAAAGTTTGGATGGATGGATGAATGTTTGTTACTCAATCACGCCAGGATCGGATCTGGATGTAATTTGGCACAAAGATAGATTATAGTCTGGAATAGCACATAGGCAACTGTTTATCGCGGAAAATTAAGGAGTTCCCGCGGGAACCAAAAACCTTAATCCACGCGGACGACGTCGCGGGCATCAACTAGTGTATAATAAATTAAGGCACCAAGCATCGTAATGGAAAGCGCGACGTTAGCAGACATTAAATGAATCAATGACATCAAGCGAGTCGTAGGAAGCCGCTGGATCCTGGATTAAAGACATTTAATATTGATGGAAGTCAGACTCAGAGCTGGACCGTGACGGAAGGAAAGATAACTAATGAAGAACTTAAGAAAATGCCTATCAAAGATCTACGTTCAGGAACTACGTCGACAACGACGATTAATTATTCTAAACAATTAAATAGCTACAGTCTCTACAACCTCAGCTATAACTTAAAAGGTTTACAACTTCTAAGTTCCAATTAAAAAAAGTATTGACGAATCAAAGTTTTTCCAAATTAATTTTACGGTCTTTTGAAGCCATTAATTCGGAATTTTAATGAACAACTTCTGTAAGCCGAGATGCGCAGTATGTAAAATAATATTCATTAATTTATGCACCAATATGTTATGTGTTTTACCTATATACAAACAGGCATTTCAATTGAGCAATAATGTGACTCCCTAGCATAGACTAACTTGGACACAGAGACAGCATTTTTAAGAAACAAAATTGAAGTGGAAAACTACCAACCTCTGCATTGTACTGAATTAATATTTATTACTTAGCCATTCTTGCTTAGCACAGTCTTTTATAAGATGGAAATACAGCCAGCCTCTGTATTATCCTTCTAAATCCGATACGCAGTGAATCAAATTGTCTGATGCTAGAAGGAAAACAGCACGTCTCTGTGTTATGAATATGATGCTAGTTGCTTACTACTCCGTCTGACATTTTTATTCACTGCAGTGTATTACACAAACACACAAATTGTCTGGTGCTAGAAGGAAATACAGCAAGCATCTGTGTTATGCTAAATAATCAGTGCATCTAATTGACTTGTGCTAGAAGCAAATGTTTGCCTCTGTCTTATGCTACTTATTCTGTGTCCAATCCGCATCGCATCAAATTACCTATCTTGCTATTAACTGTTTCTAGAACAACAGTCTTTTTCCCTATCTCAGTGGCGTTTAATGTTTGGTGAAAACTATGAGGTAGATAGGAATTAAGAGCTTTCAAAATCAAATTTTATATTCCGTAAACCGAGTTATTATCCAACCAATTACAATCCACAAGTGTGATCGTGGTCAAGCGTAGGCCTATAATGAATAAAAATAAAATAAAAACAGAAATCACGTCATAAGCATTAGATCATGGCCACCGTTTCCTCACGATGGACAAGGGATGGGATTATACGCACTGGAAATGTATTATGACATATATTTTCGTAGGTATCGATAGCTATAACTTCTTATATGCTACCCGAAATGACAGGTTCATGACTCATACAGAAGACTACCTAAGCCCATTGGAACTAAAAGAAAGCGGTGTTTTTGAATATCAAGTAATTTTTAGTCAGAATAACCTGATACTTAATTATGGCCCGACCCGGGACTCGAACCCGAGAACTCGTCGGCTGCAGTTGAACATACTAAGCACTAGACCAACGAGGCAGACTTAAACTACAGCAGAAAAAAATATCACGCCTCTGTGTTACGCTACTCTGTGTCCGATACGCAGTGCATCTAATTAACAGCTGTCGGAGTCGCCGTTTGTCACTGCAACTCGCACGGGACACAATTAACGCGGTTAATTGCACACTGCACCACTGCACTCAATTAATAATTGGCCATTTGGTCGCGTTTTATAGTCTACCCTAATTTGTAGCTTCGATTTTTGACGTTCGGTTTTCTAAATATACTATAGAAAGGCTATTTTGATTAAAACTCATGTTCTATGACGCTTTAAAATTATAAACTATAATATTTCAAAACCATAAAATCTCGATATAATGTACAATAGGTGGACGAGCCTTATCTACCAATAAAATTAGTGTGGCCGCACATTATCTTACTTCTTACTTAATATTATAAATGCGAAAGTTTGGATGTATGGATGTCGGTATGGATGTATGGATGGATGTTTGTTACTCAATCACGCCCCAACAGCTGAACGGACCTGGATGAAATTTGGCACAGAGATAGATTATAGTCTGGAATAACACATAGGCTACTTTTTATCCTGGAAAATTAAAGAGTTCCCGCGGGAACCACAAAACCTCGATCCACGCGTACGAAGTCGCGGGCATCAGCTAGTATACAATAAAAGTTTGCCATTATCTTATCCAATCCAAATATGTGAAATGTGAGCAACTTCTAATATTGATCATAAAATGAATTTGGGGTTTTTGATTGCTATCGCAATAAGTTTCGCTTATCTCTCGATGAAAGCGCAGCGTTGGCAGACCGCCACTATATGGACGGACGACATCAAGCAAGGAGACACTGAATTCAGGAAACGCGACGCAAGACAGCGACATGTGATGGTCCCTGCAAGATATCTATGTCTAGCAGTGGACGTCTACCTGTTGACGACGAGGTACCTACCGTCAAAACTCATAATCGGTCAAAACCACTTTTAACTGAGAAAAACAACCAAAAGTAGTTATGATCATGGACGTGGGTCAAAATCACTGTAACAATTTTCGCAGTTAAAAGTGGTTTTCAGTAATTTCCGTACGTCCTTAGACAAAACTAAGTACTTACTTTGACTGTTTTTCGCAGTAAAAAGTGGTTTTAACTGGTTATGAGTTTTGATTGTAGGTAACATAGGTGTACACTGTTAAAACAGTCATGTGAAAAAGGAATATAAGCATAGAGTTAATATATATAAGCACTTAATTGTACCTTTATTTGAACCATAAAATTTTAATTCTTCTCCTTCGACTGTAGAATTTTAGTACCATTCTATTTCAATGCCTTCGACATATTATCATGGTTTCACAGTAGTCGAAGGTTTGAGTTCTAGTTAGTAACTAGTAGTTACACAACAATGTACTAGCTAATAGGTAAGTATAATAACTTTATTATAATCACCCTTCATTCATCAAGGTTGCGGTAATGATTCATCCAAATCAATCAATCGCTCAATAATTCATATCAAATTACATACCTACATGACTTCATACATGTCGATTTATCTAGATAATTCTAAATAAGTAGGTATATTAATTTAATCATACCTACTTGGTCAAGTGCCTCTCAGAAAAAAGTTAACGTGCCGTAGTCAAACTATATCATATTCCAAAAACAATCCAGGATACCTCAATCAGCTTACAATAATAGTACCTAAGTAAAAACACTTTATTACACAAGGTACTAAAATTCTACATCAATTTACACATCAAAAATTTTATATACCTCCGTGTAATCGAAAATATTAATATGGTAATCGGTTCCCATGCAGTCATCGGAACCGATAACCACCTAAACCACAAATGCACCAACCAAAGTGTAAGTTCATCTTTCAAAGTGGATTTTTAAAATGGTCGTAAAGCAATAGCGATAGACAGACAGACGAAAAAACAGACTGGTAGACAAATAGACGAACAGACGGACTGGATGGAACTATAAGGGTCTCACCACATCTATCGATGCGGAACCGGCTTGAGCCGGTCAGAAAAGCTTTAGAAAGAAAGAAAGAAATTATCTAATTGTATGAATATGTTTTATATGCTACATAGTTACTCGTAGTAGTTAGATAATGCCCACAAATTCGTCGTTTTTATTCCCGCAAGAACTCCTTATTTTTCCGTGATAATAAGTATCATATGTCATTTCCCGGGAAGTAACCTAATCACAAACCAATAAACCAACAAACAAAGCAACACACTTTCGCATTTATAATATTAGTATGAAATGATTAGTATGGATTAAGAGTGAAAAAGACGTCGCCCACCACGGCTGCTGCGACTCGATGGCTACCCGAAACCGCGTTTTGCCGTGTTTTCTCTCTCTTCGCCGTATACATCTAAACTCGCTAAGCTCTCACAAAGCTTTTCCGACCTGTTAAAGCCGGTTCCGCGTCGATAGGTTTGGTGATACCCTAAGGGTTCTTGTTTTACTAAGGAACCCTAACATTATAAAACATTTATCGAGTTTCTGTGTTTAAGCTTCGCATCTGTGTGAGCAGCCTCCGGCCTAGCAGTCTCGTTCCGAGATCACTGAGTTGGCTCAAATAGATAGTCAATAGTGGATACGTGAATTAACTCACGGTTTGGACTGTAGGTGAGTAGGTATACGAGCTTGACAAAAACCGACATTATAAATATGGCTCGGTATTAAAGAATTATGGAAAAAAGAAAACCTTATTTTTATTTCTATAATATCAAACATTCTGATTGTATTTTCCCTTGTTTAATCTAATTACTTATTAGTCCTTCCGATTCCCGACTGAATTTCGGCCATGGCGGCCAATCTTCATAGTAAGATAAGTAATCTCTATCATTATCTACATCAAGAGAGGTACCAGGGGTAAAATACCACCAACTTCCTAACTTAAGGCTATACTTAGTACTGAGAATTACTTGATAGAGCTACCCAATGACCAATCCTATCTTTTGGTCACTTATAACCAACCGAAATCGCCATATAACAGCATGGAAAAAGATACTATAAAATAATATTTCCCACTTGTACCTAATTTAATAGCTGACAATTAACACGGTCCTCCGCTTCCCTCATCGACCCACTTCCCACCGCCTTTTTAAGGTCGTTGGTCCAGCGGGCTGGAGGACGTCCCACACTGCTTTTACCGGTACGCGGTCTCCACTCCAGAACGCGTCTGCCCCAACGGCCATCGGTTCTGCGACAGACATGACCTGCTCACTGCCACTTCAGCTTATACTAATTCTCTCTAGTGTGTGGTGGCGCGCTCTCCAAAAGGCCTATGTCCAGCAGTATAGACGAATACAGGCTGATGGATGGATGGATGAATTAACACAGATTAAATTTTTCAAGATATCTCTTACAAATACCAAGTAAGCTAGAGGTCATATTATTATGTACCGGTAATATGATTACCGAGTTTCTTTATCTTTTAAATAACTATAACAAGCAGATGCCATGTTTGTTTATATATCAATCTTAAGTAGCAAATATCACACAGATAAGAAACGACCTAACATGAACTAAGTGCCTATTAAGAAATGAAATGAAATGAATATTTCGTTTCATTTCGAAACTGTCGTTTCGTGAAAGTTTTAGGATCACATATCTTCAAACCGCTTAATTTTCACAGTATACCAATCTTAGCTCATAAACCCTTTAAAAACAAGATGAGACAAGTTAAAAAGAATTGAACGATCGGGTTCGACTCCCTCCTCCTTGATGTAAAATCAGCTAGTTTTTATACAGCACATCCTGGATCCATTTACCACTGATGTCAACAGTGGAATTGGGTATTTGGACTACTAGTTAGGTAATTTTTTTTTTGTGATTATTAAAATATAGAGACATATACATTTTAAACTATCGATTAAAATAAAAAAGTGCATCGAACTTTGATGACGTCACAATTCAGTACTTCATACAAAATTCCATCTATACTTAATAATGATTTTGTTGGTCCACAGATTTTACGTTATTTTTTTGTATGTGGTGAACTCAATAATTATGATGTAAGGCAAGGAACTCCCATCCATATTCCATCCATAGGTAGTTATTATTGTAACACCCATAATATGCAAGAGTGTCTGTGTGTTTGATATCTTGTCACGGGTCATCCGTTTAACGTATTTTGATTGTAGAGTTTAGAGGGGTAGGAAGTTAAGAACCAATAGACTTCTTTTCTTTTTGAAAATGAAAAGCTTCCCGAGGGTGTTTTGAAACCTAAAGTACAGAATAGATAATAGTACAAAAGCTTCACGAACGAAGTCGTGAGCATCATTAAGATCCGAGGTTTCATACGCGCCCCCGCTACTAGCTGACCCGCCCCGACTTTTCTCGGTTGGAGTTTCATAAAATCTCTCTATAGAGCTCTACATTATAGAGACCATCTAGGTACTTGCGGAATCTTTAGACCCACTAAAATGACAGTTGGTTTATGTTTACCCTTTTATAGCAAGAAAGTGTCTTTAGATTTTTCCAACATACAGAGGGTAAGTATCTAATGATGCAGTCAATATGGAAAAGCGCCCAATTAGCGCTTTTCTAAGCTTTTAGTTTACCAAAAAAATGTTTTAAAAGAACAAATTTGCGGTTAAAATAACTTTTGTATAACGTATGTTTTTCGTAATAACGTATGCGTTTGGCAAAACTTACTAATAGTTATTTTGTTACTACTTACTTACTTCCTAGTAGCTAAATTTAAATAAAGCTTTTAAAAATAATAATTTCTACGCCAAAATAATTCAAGTAAAGGACCTGCGTGACATAAATTGCATAAAATACCATCAACCTGCTTCCCCGTCTATCCCATGAAAAGGCACCAGGTAGGCAGTAAGCAAAAATATGATACCGCAGCAAAATCTAATTCACAAAATAATACGTAATTTAATACAGAATAGCAAAAAATGAGCAATGGGACATCATAAGGAGGAAAGCTGTACCCGCCTATTCGACGTGAGTGAGCGGGACCAGTATACTCGCTTGGTGCTTTTATCTGAACCGTCTTTAAATTATACGTTCTCATAGCCTTGTAGCAGGCCGGGCACTTGAATAAATGTCTGAATTTCCGTTAAGCGCTACAGCATTTTCAACTTTAAATCAAAACTAGTAAGGTTGATTTTAGATTCATTTTAGTCTGATGTTCAGTCGTTTTAAGTAAGACTGGAAATTTAGTAATGGGGGGTGCTCGACACAGACACCGAAGTCGGGGTTTAGAATTTCAGTACAGCTTCGGATAGCCGCGAAGCACTGCTTTTGTTCAATACGAATTGTTTACTGAGGCGATTTTTTTTTTAATATCCTACGGGGTTATTATCGTCGGACAAAATACAAACCGGATCTTTTGACAAACCCGTCTTTAAATATAAGCAAACACAAATAAGTAAATTTTTTGTACTACCTATGTACGGCTTAGGACCTTAGTGTAATTTTTTAGTGTTGTGTTAGTGTTATTTACGTGAAATGTTTGCTGAATTTAATAATTCGGGTAAGTGAGGTGATACGGTTTGGAAACTGTGGTGGTGTGGTTAAAACGATGGCATGGTTTAATTCGTAGCTAAAGCGCATGCTAAAACAAACTCAAACTTCCAAATGTAGCGGGAATGCAGACGATAACGCTGGAGGTAATTCGCCGTTTTTCCAAATGATTTTTACTACTAAAAACTAATAAGACTTCATAAGATCTAATTGGAGTTTGCGAATCACTAATGTTTTTGTTTGTAAGACTTTTACTAAACAGTCTTTGTGCAAAATTTTATTTTATTTCGATAGTTATAATATCTACAGGTTCACCCACAAATTCAAGATTTACTCCATTTTTTATTTCATTCGTCACGTTTATTTATATTATATCTACCCATACAAAATATTTATTTTATAATTTCTCATCTTTTTTCCAAAAAAAATACAATAAACTAACCCTTCATTCAAATCTAAGCCATCATATTCGCGCTCAAAGTCTATACGTAGAGTTTTATAACTACTTAGTGCAAGAGCTTTAAAAACTACTTAAGACCATTTCGAATTTTATATGGAAACTAGATGATGCCCGCGACTTCGTCCGCGTGGATAAAGATTTTTTTCATTCATTTTCATGAGTTCCCGAAAAAGTAGCTTATGTCCTTCCCCAGGATACAACCTATCCCTATACCAAATTTCATCAAATTCGGTTGAACAGATGGGCCGTGAAAGCGTAGCAGACAGACAGACAGACACACTTTCGCATTTATACTATTATAGTTTGGATACCTATTTTTAATATTCCTTATCATTTAAAAAGAAAACAGAATCTAGGTATCCAGTATCCACCCTCTTTGAGTTCCTTGAAATAGGTGTATTCGCGCTCTTACTCTACGTAGAGTTTAGTTACAAGAGCTTTAAAACTATTTAGAGTTTCGCATGTATATATTTTTTAAATCAGAGTATTATTTTTATATTCCTTACCATTTAAAAGAAAAACAGAAATCTACGTGTCCGCCCGCTTTAAATTTCCAGATATAGGTTTATTTATACGTAGAGCTTTGTATCCAGAGCCAGAGTTTTATCTATTTACAGTTCCCCATTTATATTTTGATATCGGAATATAATATTCCTTATCCTTCAAAAGGAAAATTGAAATCTAGGTAAGTAACCGTCCTCACTTTAAGTTTCCTGAGATATGGGCATAGGTATACGCGATATAACTCAACTTAGACGTTTAGAAAGACGCTTAGACGCTTTCAATACCACGTCTAAATATTTTCGTACAGGTACAGTTACCTACCTACTCCTACAATGAAACTTGAAAATTCTATGAAAAATTACAAATTTTCAAAGAGATGCTCTAAAGTCTAAATTTACGACGTACCTAGTTATCAACTTTGTGATTTTATTTATCTGCAGATAATTTAATATCTAACTTTCCTTTATATTGCCGTCGGCAATCTATACCAATATTGTAATTTGTAAATGCAAAACTTTGGATGGATGGATGGGTGTGTGTTACTCAATCACGCCAAAATGGCGGAACGAATCTGGATGATATTTGACACGGAGATAGATTATTTATAGTCTGGGATAACACGTATGCAAATTTTTATCTCGGAATATTAAACAGTTCCACGGGAACCGAAAAACCTCATTCCACGCGGACAAAGTCGCAGGGTTCAGCTAGTTATACATAAAATTAATTAATTTTATATTTTAAATATATATTTTTTATTATTATTGCTTTTAATATAAATAAGCTATGGTGCAATATAGTGGTGAGTTTCCACTTATAGACATGATAGCAAAAAACACATCAACGAAACTCTCTAAGACCCTCTACGAGTCTACGTAGACCCATGGCTATGGCCTAACCGAAGCATTATCTTCTAGGTATATAAGTTTTGTAAAAGCTGAAAAGTTTTGATTCAATGCTCTGCCCCGCATAAGTTTACATTGAGAGTATTCTGAAATTCTTTCGGATTCTTTTCTTCCAAAACAGCTTCCTTCCAAAAGGAACTTTCAAAGAAGAGGAATTCGATAACGATAACCAAATCATAAAACAGAAAACTTGATTTTTTTGCAAGTTTCCAAAAAGGAATTTTGGGAACCTTCTCTCAGTACTGTTACAAGTTTCATTTTTTTATTTGATTCTAGGTAAATTGAATTAGCGAACAGGCTTTTAGTTAAAGCGTGTCTATTTTTTTGAAGTGAAACTTTAGAATCGTTGTTGTGATTTGAAAATTCGATGAGCGAAAAAGCGACATTAAAAAGAGACAAGCATATTTATAATAGGATTTAGCCTGCGAGAGAATGAGATAGAATACAAGTTATATCTATCTCATTCTCTCGTAGGCTACTTTTATGAAGTTTCACTTCTGCCGTGTGTCAATTGCACACACACACTTTTTTTTTGTATAGAAAATGTACAAATTTGCAAAGGTGTCAAGTTTGACACATACCTAGACACTTCTATGTACAGTAGGTACCGATAAAGGCATCGAAATAGAATGAGTACTAAAATTCTACATCAAATGGCGGGACACTAAAAAATAATTGCTTGTATAATGAATTTATGAACGACGATGTTTATGAATTCTACGTTTGGTTTGTTTTAGTTTTTGCGTTTATTACGGTTATAGTACGGGCGCGTTTTCACAAATACGATGAAATTTGTTAAACAATTATTAAAACTGGTTAAGCAGTTGTACAGTGAAAAATTAATACCTACATTTCTCTGCCTGGGTCCACTAAGGGACTTCGAAACCCTTAGCCTAGATAATACTGTGTGTCAAAACAGATGTTTTTTTTAATGGGCTAAAAAGTTAATTACTAAGTAAGTTAGTTAGCTTTCTATAATTATTCACTCTCCGGCTGTTTTATATGTATATTCCTAGACATTGATGCATAATTTACCTATCTTGATGATGAATTCACTTACTAGATTGAAGGATAAACCAACAAACAAATATACATTTTTTTCTAATATTACCTAATACTACCCCTTTTCCAAAACGAACTGATACCTCAGACCCCCATACCCGAATGCCGAATGCATATCTGAATGCAAAAGCCGTTATTATTCTCTTGACGATAAAGTAAATTGAATTTAGAACATCGTGTGCACGTTAGTAAATATCACTTGTCTATGAAGTTTGTGAATTCAAAACATCATTAAAACCTATTTATTTCTACCTCTATGGTGCCGAATTTCTATACAACCGTTTTTAATTTGTTAAAAACTCACACTCGTAACCTTCTTGGTGTACTTTTTTAATTTGCTTTGCGCGCACCATTTTCTTTCACGTCATAATATTATCTTGTGTTTTTATTTGCATTTAGTAATTTGCTCGCTGAGGTGGGATGAAAAGTTACGTGTTGCACTCGAGTGAAAAGATTTTTCATCTCGTGCTCTTTTGATTCCCTCGCTAACGCTCAGGATTCTAATTTTTGAATCACTCGTTGCGCTCGTGATTCAATTTTAGAATCCTTCGCTTGCTCGGTCATCAAAATTGAGCACGCAGTTAAAAAACAACTTTTCACTCTTGTATAACAAATAACTATAACTATAACTATAAATCTTATCTCTAGATTTTTCCCATTGATACAAAATATTTACCAGTTTAAAAACTTTGCGGTTGGTAAGTGAGTAAACTTGACATCATTTTCTCATCAAAATTTAACAAAATAAATAGACATAAAATTCAGTAAATATCAATAGTAATTAATATTTATTACTACAAATTATTTCAAAATACTTATGAAGGTACCTAATAATTTTTTTGAAAAAAAATCCCCAAAACCACTTTTGGAATCCCTGGTCTGGATGATGCCTGGGATATTTCCCCGTGGATATAATTCACACACCACCAACTCCCAATTCTGTAGTACACCACGGAAATGGGAGCATAATATGCTTACTTACTCATAGGTTTTCTCATTCTTGAGAAAATCCGTGGGACTTTTTAGCTGTATGGAGACAACTTCTGACAGTAAATCAAACCAAACCTGATAAAATATTTAAATAGCGTAAAGTTTTTATGTCTATAACTTGAATGAATGCTGTCCCCGTCGTAACTAATGATTTTACGAAGCTGTAAATAAGTAGATAGGTACTTGTTAACGGTCAAAGTGGAATTTATAATAGGTAACATGACATGGAACTTTTTATAACATGATTGTTAAAACACACAGTTATCTTAAATTATGTTAAGTTAATATAGGAAGATAATGAACACGTATTTTGAATTAGAATGTAGTAAAATATTAATTTATTGGTCATTAAATATTTATTTTAACTTTTGAACTGACTGATTCGTACCCAATCCAATTTACTAGGGTAGAAATATTTTTTTACTGAAATGGTTCGCTTATTGCAGTTTTTTATTTTCTTTCAAATCAATGAAAGTGTCCTCCTCCTTCTTCAAAATCTGTGTCACAGAATAAAATATAATAGTACCTGTGTCCTTAATAGATCAAAATATAGCCTCGTGATCGCTCCCAATGAAGTTAGAAACGGCCTTTATAATACAACGTTAAATACCTGTATTATAAGAGATAGTAGCACTTTTTGTAACTATCGCTTGAAAAGCTGATTCAGTAATAGGTGGCTACACTCTCCACTGACGACGCTAGTGAAATTCTCCCCGCATGCTGATGGGCCAATCGCTAGATATGGCCGATCAAAAACGTGATATGGTTACCAAAAATGAACAATAATTACGTTGTTGTAAGTTGAACTCAGAACTCACAATTTTCTGAAAGGCTGAGCCTGAAGCTTGATCAATTATTTGAATTATATCCTGCACTTGAACAACAGATACTAAAATTAGATAAATATTAGAAGATAGAAACGAAATTATTTAATTTTTAATGAGCTTCAGTATTTTTAACAAAACTTCACAATGATGTCAATAGATGGCGCTCTGTAAAAGTTTATTCGTTTCTGCTTACAAATAATAGAGGTTAGCACCATCTTACGTGGAATAAAAATACTACTACTGATAGTACTGATGTCTATCTATGTACGTAAAGATCAGCGCGCATTATATAGTTAAAACTATCTTATGGATACCGCGAGGTCTCAGTTCGTGGCGAAGCACTAGTATACAGCTAGGTAATCTACCTTTTCACTAAGTGAACAAAAACGACTTTTGCTCACTGCTTTTAGGCAGCAAAGGCGCTTTTAGGCTAGTGAGGTGAAAAACCATTTTCCACACATTTTAGGGTTTCATCTGCAGGTATAATGTTATTTTTAAAAACATATTTTGTTAATAACTTTTGTTTTGTCATTTTTTGAATATCAAAGACGATAATGGAAATTAAAACAATCTGACATAAGCTGGTGTAAATCCTCCGAGATGGTCTATAACATTTTTAAACTGATCTCACAGAAATTAAGCCTTAATGGTAATCATTTTAAGTACTATAACTGCTTAAAGTTTATAATGAGATCTTTAAGTTCAATCTTAATAATTCCATTTCAAAAGAAAAAGAAATAAGAATATCCAGCTACCGTGAGCCGGCGTAGCACCTATTTAACTGATATATACTAATATTATAAATATGCGAAAGTTTGGATGGATGAATGGATGTATGGATGGATGTTTGTTACTCAATCACGCGAGAACGGCTGAACGCATCTGGATGAAATTTGGCACAGAGATAGATTATAGTATGGATTCCACACGAAGGTAGTCGTGGGCATATAAATGGGTGGGTTTATAAATTAATCTACAGACGTTTGTACGATAGTCGATTATCGATACGATAAAGTTGGCAGATACCTACTTATCTAAATTCTAATGTAAGAAGGATTAAAGAAATCGTTAGCGATTTTAAAATCACGAACGTAAAGCTTTAAAAAACAATAACTTTCAAAATTCACAAAGCTACCGTCGACGCATGAAATACACATACACCCACCTGCACGTTCTTCCATATGACATATTACTTCAAACCATAGAAACACTTATAGAAAACGCGATAGGACCTATAATGGTTTGTGTGAAAATATTCGTAGATTCTTGTACTTTGGTGCCATCTGCAAATACCCGGGCCTAATTAAACAAAGATAGGCAAAAAGTAAAAAATACAAAGGCGCACTAAGTCTTTGCCTACCGAAGCGTGGCGTGGTGGCGGTTCTGCGAATCTCTTGTACTTTTAAAACCAGACGCGTCGGGATTACTTAGCTTGGTCAAGCGTGCTTCAGTGGAATATAGTGATGGTCAATGGGCTAGGTAAAAGTTATCGATATTTTAATAAAAAAAGTAAGTTGAAATTTTGCGGACACGTACAAAGTGATTTGCTTCCTTGTGCCTATTTCAAACCGCTAGGATATGGAATGCCCTTCCGGCTTCCATTTTACCCTCCTCTTTTAATGTACTTACCTTCAAATCAAGAGTGAATAGGCATCTTCTAAGCAAGCTCGCTCCACCTTAGGCTGCATCACTACTAGCATGCCGGTCTGATTGCAGCCAAGCGCTAGCCTATAAATTAAAAAAAGGTGTATGAAACTAACCAACAATTAATGTTAGTAGCACAGAGTCCAATTATTCCACTTGTGACTAAAAAAAACTCATGCCTGTAACGTAAAATAATATCACTTATATACGTTAATACGTGACTATCGGTGTTTCAGTATTCTATTAACCTATCTTTTTAGGGTATAAACTTTAATTTTGCATATTAAATTATTTATTACATAACTCAGTCTTGAAACAGACTTATTTTAACAGGAGCGTATGCCAACGCTTGGTTTTACGATTAGGTTGTCAAATATCACCAGGTACCTAATTTGGCAGAAGGTGATTAATTGTTGAAAATTATGTATTTAATTACTTAATATACCTAATAGTAGGTACCTAACATTGAAACCATTAAGTTTAATTTTAAAATCACGCTTTCTTACTTTTTTCTAGTTAATGAAGTTACCTATCAGTTTTACTTATTTTATTTTGAAAACATCGATAGACCCGGCTGACATTACCCAACACTAGTCAGCTCGTGCCTGTAAAAAGAGGACAACGCACACTTCAATAATAAAAGGTTAAATAATGTCGAAGACGTCATATTGGCTCCGTTCTCTTCAGATAAAATTTCATCTCAGATAGAACACTATGCGACTTGCACGGTTTAAAAGTTTTGCAAAACTTCACTACGTTTTACTAAGTTCACGTAAGCATTCGATGAAATGGTGTTTTTTACACGTCATATGGGTTTTTTTTCCATTTCATCTATCTGCCATCGGTTTTCTACACATAATCAGATCTTAGGAATTGGGCTAGTTATATATTGTGGGGTATTCCAATGAATATCCTCCCATTGGTTATATTGTCATCGAGGAAGTTTATCTCTCATCCAAATCCAGTAGGTAGGTACATGTCATCTTTTAAGGCGTTTTGTGTTGGCGTTTTACCAGCAGTTTCTGTGCCGTTAACTTCCTCTTTGATTGTTGGATTTCATCATTCCGTGTAAATGGGGAATAAATATCCTATACGCAAATGTTACAATATTATATCGAAAATGTGATAGTTAGTTTTTCCTTCTTTAAAGCAGCTTCGAAGCAACAAATCGTAATAAATCTTTATGTATAAATAAAAATCAGTTGCCGAATATATGTAAGCGTATCACTGCAAAACGGTGGTATCGATTCTGATGAAATTTTTGTTGTTCTGAATCTCTTCTCGACAGCTGAAGTCTGTCGGAGTACGGACCTCGAGGTTGTTGTGGGTGAGTCCCGGGATGGTTTTTATTCAGAATTGGACCCGGTAGGTGGCGATTCAATCAGGTTCTAGGTTCAAGGCAGGACAAAGTCCGCCGGGCCCATTAGTAAAATTTAAAATGGAATGAAAATGCAAAATACTATCTGTCTAGCGAAGACTATGTATTTCATATGGGCCAACCTTTCGGCCAATAGAAGACTCGGCAAGAAACTCAACAGTTTTGGTTTTTATCATACAATGTTTCTGTGTAAGCAGATATATAACTACCAAGGCAACCGGAAATAAATCACCCAAAAAAATGTTCCGGAAAATAGTTCCCGGAAATAAAATCCAGAGAGGCGGGTCTATTTCCTAGATCCATCATCCATGGAAATAGGTAATCAGTGTTATTGCTGTTGGCAGCTAAAATCAAATCCGATTGTTTCAAATTCATCAATAGTTACTGGGTCTATAAAGGTGTAAAAGAAGATTTGGGTACTTCGCCACTATATTTTTTTTCTCTTGAAATTAAAATAAAATATAAAAGTTATGATTATTTAATGGAATTGAAAAAAAATATCTATTTCTACCATGATTGATTTAGCTATATGAAATTACCTATCTACATGAAAGCGCAATTGATCTAAGAAATTAAGCGAAAACGCTATTTAGCACAAGCCAACCGGCGAGCAAATATTTTTTATTTTTTTGAATTTGGAATTCGTGGCTACAACACCCGCATTGTGCGCGCGCGCTGCTCCGGCACTTCCAAGAATGATTTCGTTAAAACGAGACGGATATATACTTAATCTGAAGGGGTTAGAGAGGGATGGGATGTGGATATTAATTTTGTTTTTCTTTTCGTTAATCTGTGGCCACATGTGGCGATTGTTCTTGGACCTTATGGTCATTTGTTGTCTCGTTTATTTTGTCCCGCGTTTTTAGGGCATGGTTACTGAACTTTGGTGTTATTTTAATTAATACGTTTCCTACTCGGGAGTTGGGAATTTGATAAATATTTCGATGTTCTGAATCTGATAGGACAAAGCCCGAACTTTGAGCTTGCGTCCCTGACAAAGGTCAAACGTGTACAAACTACAGAGGCTTTACAAGATATTTATCTAATTAAGTATTGTGTTGTGAGATTGATACAGCTTACAGCAGCAAGTTTATAATTATTAGATAAGTATTAATTAGATGATTGATGATGAGTGATATCACTAACTTCTAGAAACTTGTCTGCGTCCGCGTGGATAAGTATTAAGTACCTACCTATAGATTTTTCAAAACCCCTCGGGAAATCTATGTCCAAATTCGAGATGCAAGCTAGTTACCTCTGTATCAAAATCAGTTCATCAAAATTAAAATTTAAGTCAAACAAAAAATAAAATAAAATTCGGTGAGGTAAATAAATGTATGGCCAGTGAAAGTGTAACAGAGACAGACAGATAGACACACTTTTGCATTTGCAATATTTGCATGGATCTAACATTATAGTAATTTTGTAATTGGGCTTTGCACTTTATATGTTACTTAGTTACTACGGTACGGACTAGGGCTTTCGAATACCGGTTTTTTTCAATACCGGTATTAATTCCGGAAAGATTTTTTTCAATACCTGGATCCCGGGATCCTGGTGTTGGGAAAAACTTAAAATTAGATAGATTATTTTTAACTTTAAACTAGTCTTTTCTGAAGCAAACTGCACCATAAAAAACAGTTTTCCATAAAAATATTTTTTCACCACATTAACTCCAAAAGAGCACTTTTCTGCTTAAATTCAATGAAGAAATGCCATTTATTTACTCGTAAAAATACATAGTTTAGTCAAAACACAAATTAATTAAAAATTCAATAGTTATTTTTTAAAAGAAAATAAATCATAATAAAAAAATTGCATTGGATAAAAAACTGATTTCTGAACGTTTCATGAGTCAATGAAATAGAAATGCCAAGCCACAGGGTTCCAAATTCAAACACAAATTTTTCCCTCTGAGTGATCAAAAATGACTTTTCTTCACTGGTTTTAAGCAATAAAGATGCTCTTCTTGAGCTAATGTAAGCATAAGATACAAGTTTTAAACTTAGCCGAATAAAAACGGTGGCATGTACCAAGAAATATATGCAATAGTCACTGTTTCGTTTATAATGTCACCAATACCGGTATCCCGGTATTAGACATTTCAATACCGGTATTGAAAACGGACAAAAAAAGTCCGGGATCCCGGTATTAGCCAATACCGGTATTGGAAGCCCTAGTACGGACAGTGGCGTGCACAGGTTTTGAAGCTAGGGTAGGTGTTAGTTACTCAGAATACCTATTCACTAGCTGGTTTGATGAAATATTAGCATTGACGTATTTCCATTTGGGTAAGCAGTGTTTTTATGCCTCTATGAACTGCACGCCACTGAGTACGGAATTGCGTAGGTACTAGGTATTTTTTTCATAAATATGTCTTAAAAGCTATGTACATCTACCTACCTACTTATTATAGGATTTATATGGTAAAGCAAACGACAAATCAATCGTAGGTATTATATTATAATTTATAAACTAAATACGAGTAAAACATTACTTAAACAATAACACTCAAGTCTTGTTCTATTGTTTGAGAATACGAATCAACAAAATCTCAATGATGATAGATTTGAGCAAACGAAAACGGCCGGAACCGGCGTATTAAAAATAATGTTTACAGTGATTACTCACGAAATAAATGGCCGAAAATACCGAGTGGGCTTAAACAATACATCCGTTTAAGACCCACCACACAAAGGGCCGTACTGTTCGACACTTTGTATTTCATCAGAGAAACCTCGGCTTATAGATCTTAATTCAGATTTTGCCGTAAGCCATAGTCGACTCGGTTCAAGTTTCAACAAACTGCCATCCGCCAGAGATTTAGGTACGCAAACCTAGACACTGAAAATTATTATTCTGAATCAGGAAAGTTAACGGAGGTAAATCGTATTTCTCTTCCTGGCCCTGTATATACCTACTTATTGATTCTGTATTTTATCTGGCACAAGCTTTCAGTGCAGTGTAAGCTATCTCATGGCTTTACCAGGCTAATCGCGTCTTCGCAGCAGCACTGAGTGTTTTTTTATTGCGTGATAGCCGATAGGCTTGCGCTTGACGACAACCATGATTACTGCAAAGCAATGATGAGGTCTAGGTCATTGAGTTATTATGTCTAGGTGTGCTTAGGAAACCGTTTTAAATCATAATCATTTATTTATTTTGCCAGAATATGGTACTGTATGCTACATTTTTACATTGGTTAGGATTAAGATATAGTATCCACATATTCTGCCATGCTTGACTTGGCGATTGCCTTGGGTAGTTGATTTTGCACCCAGATAATCGTTTACTTACTTCTTAACTTTAGTATACTTACCTTACAGCTCTCGTAAGTCATATTCTTATCGCAACGGTTCTTGCATGACAATATAGACGTCATCGTCTCCGCCCTTCGACGTTTTATCGAAAATTAGAAGAAAATTCAGATAAACTACTTCATAGGTTTAACAGCCGTTCAACACCGTTGAACTGAACCAAAATACTGGAAAAAAGACTATATTTGAGCTTTCTGAAAACTTTTTGTGGCACTAATTAGTTACTATGCGAGAGCTATGATTTCTGCGAGGTCTAGCACAAAATAGGTACAATAGAGTGGCGCGACAACAACTTTTGATATGTGAGGATAAAATTAATAAACATAACACGTTTACGTATTCATATTCAAAAATAATCTCTCTCTAAGCTAACCTACCTACTGATTATAGGATAAACATAAAAAATTATATACGGTAAAATTATAAATTCATACGTTGTACCAGGATCTCAGGAATGTGTAAGAGGCCACCGTGATAACCATCTCGGTCCTTTCAACGTCCCTTATCTCACGTATCTTTGAGCGACGAATTTTTGTTCACCCAACTTTTATCACTATCATCTATTAAAAAAAACGTCCAGATTTGATATGGATTATGTTGGAATTAGGCAGATGAATTTGTAATATGTTTATTGTGAAATACTGCATCAGCTCCATGAAAAGAGATAAGCCTCACCTACTATTACCTAATAAAAGATAACTATTTAACAGGCATATAGCGTAAAACCTTAATCTTAATTAAAATAGCACGAAGGTAAGGTACGCTATTATCGAAAAATAAATCAAATTAAAAACTACTATTATAACAATCTTTAATCACATCCATAAGCCTGACACTTCTTTCACTTTCATCTAAAAAGTTTGTGACTTTTGGAAGGAAACATTATAGCCAATTATACTCACCAATTACTACAATAATTGCGACACTGTCAAATATTGCGATATAGTACATTGTTCACCGAGGGGAGAAAGTGACCGATTACTACCGAGGGTGTAGTTTGAGGCCCGAGGCGTAGCCGAAGGGCCGCAATACACGCGAGGTAGGAATCGTACTTTCTACCGAGTGATACATAGTGCTTTATACTACACCTGCGAGGAAAATAAGCGATAATAATTAGTGATTAAACGAACTTACAAAGTGAAGTTCTATCATAACTATATGAGTCGCTTCATTCGAAGCTTCACTATCAAAACTAGACTAGGTACATTTTGAGGATTATTTCAATATAGATTTCGATATCGACAATCGACATCGATACCGACAATCGATTACCATATCGACAACCGACATCAACACTGATATCGACTATTGATATCGACATCGACATCGATAGCGACAATCAACAAAGATATCGACATCGATGTTGACAATCTACATCGATAACGACATCGATATCAACAAACGACATCGATATCGACAATCGACATCGACAATCGACTTTGACAATCGACATCGACAATCGACATCGATACATCGATAGCGACAATCGACATCGATATTGACAACCGACCACGACATCGATATCGACAATCAACATCGATATCGACAATCGACCATCAAAATCGACATTGATATCGACAATCGACATCCACTATATTTGACTTTTGTATGTCAAATATGGTGAAGCTGCTTCTAATATTATATCCATATAAGGACATACCCAAATTCTCAACGTCCATGTACCTAATTTACTTAAAATTAAAAAAAAAACAGCGCGTTAGAAATGGATTTTCATATAGTTTTTCTCCCCGCTTAGCACGTTAGAAATGAAATTTCATACATCTTTCCCTCCCGCATATTTGGTTTATAGCAATGACGTACTTTCTACCTCGTTTTTAAAAAAGAATGAAGGTACTTTCTGAGCGGGTGTAGTATAAAAAAACTTCCGTCCTACGCACACTCGTGTGGTGCTAAGCTAACCCTCTGAACCAATTTTCCAGGCATTGTCACAAAGCTGAATATTTTGTCAAAAATTATAATTTTCCATAATAATTATTAGTTGGTGATGTATGATTTCTGTTAAGTGTTACATATTATGTAAAAAGTACAAACAAATCATGTTATCAGTCTATAGTATTAAATATTATTATCTTCAAATTTTATTGATAATAATATTAGCTATTAAGATAATAGCTAATATCGAAGCCTGTAAGATGGTGCCCTGGTCTGATCACAGCCATATTATTTCTTTTTGAAAACCCCCGATTCGCCTACGGTTGGCAAATAGTCATACAAACAATACGCCAGTAAAACTTTATAGGTGGTATCCTAGGTGGACGAACGATTTCAAGAGAGTAGCCAGGGCCTGGGGCCGTCGCGCTGGAAGCAAGCAGCACAAGACCGCGTTCTGTGGAGATCCACGCAGGAGAACCTCGTCCAACAGTGGGCATTTATTCGTTAAGAGTTCAGACGTCGACGACCACGTAGTATTTTATCGTTTTTAAATTGATTAAATATACCTGCAATGACGCATGGAAATGGCACTAATAAATTAATAACATCATTATGTGCAATGGTGCCAAAGGTATAGGATATCAAAGCGCCGACCTATGACGACTGTGTTATATTTCACTAAGTTTACAATATAGGCAACTTAAATAGGTAAACAATTCCTTATTTATCAGGTCAAGCATTTATTTTGTCACAATTAATAAGTAGGTAGAGTTGTACATCGCTAAGCAAGCTTCTAAGTTTATTCTTGCTGCTGATTATACATCGTTACAGCCTATGTGTTTCTACGAACATAATATAGCCAACTACTTAGGTATTAAATGCTCGAAGATGTATTTAGTTCAATCGTTTTGTTTATTTTTTTTTTTTTTTTTTTTTTTATTGTGAGATAGGCTTGCGCTTGACGACAATCATGCTTAGTGCAAAGCAATGATGAGGTCTAGGTTGGAACGCGCTTGCCTAGAAAAACTGTATCACCTTGATTTTTAACCGACGCGACATCCAAAAAAAGAGGAGGTTCTCAATTCGGCGCGTATTTTTTTTTAAATGTATGCCGGTGCATATCTCCGTGGTTTCTGAACCGATTTGAATTTTTTTTCTATCAGTCGATAGAGGAAGCTCTCGAAATGGTCTCATAAATAAAATCTGACTCCAAATCCTCAACTTTGACACTAAAAAGTAAAAATAAAAATTCTTTCCAGAAAACCGACTTCCAACGCCACTGTAAAGTAAAAAATAATTTCGATTCCTACCCACTATGTTGAAGTCGGGCGGGTATAACAAGGATAAGCAAGGTTGACGCATCAGGCTCGCTCGACTTCAACATAGTGGGTAGAAATCAAAATTATTTTTTACTTTACAACAGAGAATCAACAAAGGTCAAGTGTACACTAGAAATACATATAAGTTGCAGAAGTCAATTTCTGTAAGTTGTGATAGGTAATTGCTAATAAACATTATTCCAATAGCAAGTTTATTGCAGCAGATTTTCGAAAACGCAACATGTAGCACGACTGTTGCTAACTAAAAATCCCTATTTCATAATTCGCCGGGTAAGTGTGCCTTTCTTTCGCCGGGTAGTTGGATTTAATACCTACCTAGTCAAGTTTATGGATTGCTAAACAAATGACATCATCGTATTTGGCGTATCGCGACCACCAGGGGAGCATAGCCGATAGCGTAGGTAAGGTGTACTCCTGATATGGGCTCTGTATAAACAGCAAAGTGCATCGCTCTGCATGTTCTGATAGCCTACTATCTTCGTGTTACGTATACTATGAAGGGGAAAGTTGAATAAACAAACCACCTCCTTCAAACCAAATCAACATCAGAGAAAAAAACAGACAACATTAATAATAATTGTTTTGCCAAAAATATTCCAAACTGGTTGATGCCAGCGACTTCGTCCGCGTGGATTACGGTTTTTTGATTCCCGCGGGAACTTTTTAATTTTCCGGGATTTTTTTAAACTATCTCAATATCAAATTTCATCAAAATCGGTTGAACAGTTGGGCGGTGAAAGCGTAGCAGACACACTTTCGCATTTATAATATTAGTAATATGGATTCCATCACTATTTGAATTTAGAATAGAATACTTAGATATTATTTGTTCATTGTAGTGAAGTAAGTAAGTACATACTGGAAATTAAAGTAGGGCTAGGGATAAAAATAAAATCTTAGTTATTTAGGCTTAGGCATAGACTTCGTACAGAGCTTTTAGATAGAGCTATTATCGATGTTGATTTTATTATGATGATTTTTATAGAGTCTGTTAATAATAGACAACGAGAAAAGCTTTATAAATATTAAAAAGACAGTTCGACATGTTATTTGATATTTATTATTTACCGTAAAATTCATTAAATAGCCAATTAGGCCTTATCTGGATACGGTGTAAATTATCTGTGATTCTATCTTTTCTTAATGTACAATTTAGATAAAAATCAGCATATCCGTCTACATACTACCGTAAGGAAGATATACGTATAGGTTAAGTTGACAAACTGGTTAAACATATAGGAACTTACCTATCTTCTCATCCGACTATTAAAAAGTACAGCTGTAAGTAAATGCAATCCCATTGTGAATATCTGTAGTCTAGATTATAGAGTCTAGACCGTATGGGTTACGAAGTAACTATCTATTTTTCATCTGTGGTGGGGTAGGCACTAGGCATGGGTCCTTTAAACTAATTAATAAAACCATATTATACCTAAGTAAAATTTTGTAACTATTTACATAATATTTGGCATTCGGCAATCTATCAAATGATCGTGAAATCTATAAAAAACTCAGAATTTGCCAACAGAACATTTGAAAAGTTTCGATTCCTTCCATTATAATGTCGGATTATCTGTGGACAGCTGCGAAATTTGAATTACGAACATCCGACGTCCTATCTTCTTCTCGTACCGCCCAGCCCCGGCCACGCCCCACCCAAACTAAATTGAATTTCGAACAATTGACTAGGATAACTCCTGAAATATAGCCTCTGTTCGTAAGGAAATAGAGGCCTTTTTGGTGTGACTGGTCTATTGTACTAGAGTGAATTTGTTCTTTTGTTTGTCTATGGAATACACACGTAGCATTTTAGTTGCGCAATAATGTGCCCTAGTCTTTAAACTGTACCTTATGTTTATTACATGTTTGAGGGCGGGCGGAAACTATATTTTTTGTGAGATTGTAAAGAAATTAGATTTAGTTAAATAATTTTATATCAGTAGGCCAAATGCTATTTTTATTGCCTACGGCAGTCATAACTTGTAACGGTCCATTTATAGGCTGGCTGCTCTATTTAACTTCAATATTAATTTGGCAAGGTTCTACAAGGTGCAAACTAAGTAGGTATCTTCAATTTAACTCCATCCAGAATCATATATAATATCCATTTTATGTAATCTTTGTTTTGTCTGTGACACCATTGTCGAATAAACTGTTTTTCTTTCTTTCTTCTTTCAGAATTCATGAACATGTGGACTTTGCATATTCTTCTAATAAAAACTATGCTTGATACTTACACAATTAAGAACTTTACAGATAATACCTACCCCGAACATATAGTATTTACATGTAGATTAGGTAGTATTCGCATTATTACTGTTTGTCATTATACCTATCTCATGAAACAGGAAGTATAATATTTGTCAATTTGACTCGTTTCATGTCATTCGATTTAATCTGCGGATACGGACGCCATATTGAAAATAGAGTATAAAATACGAGTGTTTGAACGTTGGTTATTCAGCCTCCTGCCGGCAATCTCAGCGATTATTGAATACTTTTGTGTTTAGATCGCATTTTGATTTAGAGCTTAACGATAGCAATCGTGGCCGGATCAAATGTATATTATCTTTAAGTTTAGCCAACATTTATATAATTACATTAAATCGCCCGTGGAACCTCTACAGTCTACACGTTTGACCATTTATACGTGCAAGTCAGAAATGAGAGAACAAATATTATATTAAAAGTGTCTCATAAATACCTACTTCTGGATTGTCTCTAACAGTAGGTATCTAGACCAACTTCGAACGAGTTGCACCTATTAAGGTCATATCCAGAAAATCTCCAAGTCAAGTTATTAATGAGTTGCTATAAAATTAATACTTTCAATATAATACCTACCTAAATCAAATGACCCCGTCAAGGTCATGGTACCTAACATCGGAAATGAAAACAAGCACATTGTAGGTAGTTACCTAAATACCAACCTAACATTTTATTACTTAATACAAAAACAGAATTCAGGCGATCGAGCACTTTAAAAAACACATTCTATTGCCGAGAGAGGAGAGTGTGTTATTTTAATTTTAATTGAGTTTAGTTCCCTTTTTGAGGGCTGCGACCCACGTTCTGATTCCTACCTGGTTCAAAGGTTATCCATTGGCATTAATCAAATAATGGTAGGAGTTTTCTTGGGATAATAATGCGGTGGGTTCCCACTTTCTTCCTCATACGACTCGACTATTTATATTATATATATTTGTATTTAATTAAACTCTTAGGTTTTTGTAACGATTATTATTAGATGTTAGTGATAATAACCGGCAGCTTAACGTGCTCTCCGAGGCACGGAGGAAGCGTAAAGGTCAAATTTGAACCTCCAAATTTGGTCACCCATCCAGTTACCGACTTGGGTCAACGTTGCTTATCAATCGCAACCGATATGCGTAACTCGGCCACCCGTCCCTCAACTCTAACTCTTTAATATTCCGGCATATACCTATAGTGCTATTGCAGACTATAATCAGACTATAAGTAGCTTAAATAAATAAATAAAAATTTCAAGTAACATTGACTCATATTTGTTAGTAATAAGTACAAACTGATTACCTATGTTAGTACTTAACCTAAAACTTATCATTAACTCATTAAGATGCGAGTCATAGCTTATATTATGTGTTATTCCAGACTATACTTACTATCACTGTGCCAAATTTCATCCAGGTTCGTTCAGCCTTTCTGGCGTAATTGAGTTAGAAACATTCATCCATCCATCCTAACTTTCGCATTTATAATATTAAGTAAGTATAGACTAGCTTTTGCCCGCAGCTTCGCTATGCTATATTTTTATTTTTTTCCCCTTTAGGGGTTGAATTTTCAATAATCTCTTCTTAGCGGATGCCTAGGTACGTAATAAAAGCCTGTAGGTATGCTAAATTTCAGCCCGATCCGTCCGGTGGTTTGATCTGTGCGTTGATAATTATTGATATATATCAGTCAGTCAGACAGTCAGTCAGTCAGTTAGTCAATCAGTCAGTTAGTCACCTTTTCCTTTTATATACTTATTTAGACTAGTATGAAATGAAATGACATATTTATTCAACTTAACTGTTTATAAAGTTACTAGATGATACCCACGATTTCGTCCGCGTGTACTAAGTGTTTTCGATTCCCGCAGGAACAGGATAAAAAGTAGACTATGTCCTTCCCCGGGATACATCCTATCCCTGTACCAAATTTCATCAAAATCGGTTGAAAAGATGGGCCGGGAAAGCGTAGCAGACAGACAGATGGACAGACAGACAGAAACATTTTCGCATTTATAATATTACTATTAGTATGGATTCTTATATATTTTTTACAGGTCACAAAATAATGGTTTGCTGTCAACTATACTAAGCGCAGCTTGTTGTTGTAGTAAAAGTATAAAATAATAATATAAAAGTATAAAATAAAAGTATAAATTAATAATAATATATACCTTCTATATTATTATTAACTAGCTGATGCCCGCGACTTCGTCCGCGTGGAATAAGTTATTTAAATTACCACAGGAACTCCTTAATATTCCGGGATAAAAAGTAGCCTATGCCACTCTCCACTCTCCAGGTGAGGACCTGTACCCATGGAAAAATCACGTCAATCCGTTGCTCTGTTGTGACGTGATTGAAGGACAAACCATCAAACAAACTTACTTTAGCATTTATAATATTAGTAGGATGTGAAAGTTTAGACTTTAGACTTAGGTAGTATCATGAAGGTCCTAGTTACTAACTTTTCATGATCCTACCTAAATATGAACTCGCATAAACCTGGAGGCGCAATGAAAGGATGTAAGGATCGCCGATCAAATCGTTAAAGTTCGGCTTCAAAGTAAAATAAACCATAACAGCATTGAATTAGAGCTCAATTCGTGTATCCATTCTTATACGTATTGTAGGTACATACCTACTCACTCACACTTAACTCAAGTAATATCCATTATTATCCTATTACCTATACCAATTATACTATAGGTATGACCATACCAAATATTTTTATTGGTAGGTGAGAGGCATAAATAGTTTACTTACTTTAAACAAGACTCAAGATGCGAATTTAAATAATTAAGTTACGCTATCTTAAGTGATCGTAAAACTATGACGTGTCACCACTTAACTTTCCATATTAATATAAAGTATGCACAAAGTACAAATATAAAACCTCTTTCGTCTGAATCATTAACTGTGTCCGATAACGAGTAATTTGGCGAGTTGCATCGGATTAAAATCGATTAATTTATGCCTAACGTCCCGAGATGTTATCTTGTACCGTTTTGTCGCCGAGCATTATGCCTCGTTTACATTGAATAAATTATTTATCAATAATTTATTTTTCTTCAATTTCTAGTCTATTAGATATTAAGGCGTCAGGCACGAAACTAGCGACGGCGACAGCGGGGCGATGTGGTCTGAGAGCTGGCGACGAATTTCGGGAAATCGACTAGTCGGGAGTCCTGCCACTCTGGTAGAACGTTTGTGGTTATTTCGCTACTGCGCAGCAAAAAAATCCAAAAAAGCTTGTTTTTTTAATCTTTAAATTTAGTACTTATATTACCAGACCTCTTCAAAAATATTTTATTAAAATTCCCAAAAAAATATACTTTTGGCAGTCTGAAATTTTAATCACATATTTATTGAGTAATTTGAATAATACCTACAAATCGCCAGACAAATTTTGCGGTTTTAAACAATTCCCAGACGTGAATAAAGTTTTCAAATGAGTACGACAAAATTGCGGCGAAATTCGTCGCCAGTTCTCCGGCTAATCGCATAGCCCCGCTGCCGCCGTCGCCCCGCCGTCGCTAATTTCGTGACCGTACACGTGTTAAGCTTACGTTGAAGCGTGCACGCTTTAGTCAGGACTTCAGAGTGGTTTAAAGCCTGACTAGGAAATAAAATGACATAGACTTCATATTATTATCGACTTTAGTTCCCGCATTTTTTCTCGCTATATGGCGAGGTTTTATATTTTCTGGCCAGGCTTTAAATACAAAGTTTAATCAATTTTAGCGGTATCATGCTGGAACGGTAAAATTAACGTTCCTATATGTTTTGTTGCCGGTAGACTTTCTGGCCGTGACGGAAGCTTCACACAAACACTTGGTTTCTGTGAGGCTTTAATAAAAAGTATGTAAGTAGGTATGTTTGGCGTATTAAAACAACGTAAAATCCGCGATAAGTACTTATTATTTAATTTAATTATCTCCGAATTCACATTGAAATGCATCAAACGTGCAGATCACAAATGCAATAGTTGTCTGTTAATTTAACAGTTCATCTGTTGACCCAGTTTTGACGAAACTTGACACAGACGAATCTTTTACCCTGTCAACGGACAAAAGGTTATAACTACTTCTTGTCTCAGTAAATCAAGGAATTCCCATGGGATTTTGAAATAAGACCTGAACATACATAGTCTATAGATTAATACAAAGGTATTTACAACAGTCATACGTATCTATTTACTAGGTGTGAAATGTGAATTCAATTTCACAACTCAGTGTGAGTCATTTTATGCGGTTTACCTACATTTTTCACAAGCTCAAATAAAAGTAGTTTGATGTTATGTGACATCGGAATTTATAAAGCACCTGATTACCATCTGAATCTCAGAAACTAAGATTGACACATCCGCTTTAACACCAAAAATTACAAAGTGGAGTTCCCATATCAAGTATATATATAGACATTTACTTTTATCAAATCACGAGGCATAAATAAATAATAGATCAGTAGTGGTAGCAGTAAATAAAACAGAAAACAAGTCACAAACAAGTCGCGGCGTGTGCTACGCGTAAAGGATCCGTAGTAAATAGTAATGCTATTTGCAAAAAAAAAAGGGAATTTTGTTTCGGGGGTCAAAAGTAACTGTGAACACAGAAGCACAAACGGACAGACGGTCTAGACTCTAGAGTCTAGACTAAACTATGGTTCCATAACTACGGAACCCAAAAAAATTTGCCACAAGAAAACAAGTGTCAGCGTCAGACATACAGCAATTCCGTGAAATTGCATCTAATTAATGTTAATTTATGGCTCGTACGCGACGCGCTATCTTGTAGACTTGTAGCGTTTAGTCGACTTTGTCATCGGCCCATCGCGGCCCGTGCCTACGCCATGCCTCGTTTAGTAGCCAAGATAGCTTTTATAGGTGAAATATATTTTATATCAAACTATTTAATCCAGTGATTTAGTCCGCGTGGATTTAAGTTTTAAACCCGGCGGAACTCTTTGATTTTCCGGGACAAAATGCAGCCTATATATCACTCCCCAGGTCTTCAAAATACCTACACCTACAACTACCTCGTTGGTCTAGTGGTTATCATGTTCGACTGCGGCTGACGAGGTCCCGGGTTCGAGTCCCAGGTCGGGCCATAATTAAGTGTTGGGTTTTCTGATCAGAAATTCCCAGTACTAGCCCGGAGTTAGGAAGTTGGCGGTGTTTCACCCCCGTGCCTCGGAGAGCACGTTAAGCTGTCGGTCCCGGTTATTATCACTAACATGATAATAGTCATTAAAGCCCGCCAACTCGCATTGGAGCAGCGTGGTGGGTCTAAGCTCTAATTCCCTCTCTCCTATGAAAGTGGAGGCCTGTGCCCAGCAGTGGGACGTTATTGGGCTGTTGTGGTGGTGGTGGTGGAGGTCTTCAAATATCAAAAAACTACGTTGATCTGTTGCCCTGTTGCAGTTTGATTGAAGGATAAACCATATCATAGGTATAGTTGTTGAAAAGTTACAAAGGCTTCTCAAAGGACGATCAAAGATTTCCCACGGGATTCGTAAAACCGAAATCCACCGCGAACGTAGCCGCGGGCATCTACAAGTTTCTCAGAAACATATTATTATTTACTACCGTAAAGTATTTATATTTAAAGGAGATATTATAATAATATTAATAGATGGGTACTATACGAGTAGGTACGTTGTTAACTTAACTATAACTTTCAGGTGGGTACCCACTCCAAAAGTTTAACAACATAGATTTGTCTCGATTGTATTGATGCAAACGGGCCTCCATCCGAGCGATCACCAGCAATCGATTTTAATTCGATCGTAAACACGATCACCTTATCGATTCCCACAGCCGAAGTGACACACTGGCAGAACTGCCTTGTATTTTATTTCAATTTAAATTGAACGAATTCTAAATTTAAAAAATACATTCTTAAAATGCAAAGACACTTTTTGCGATCGGCATCTATTTGTTATTTTGCTAATATATTAAACAAAACTTTTAAAGTTTGTAACTAATAAAATATTACATAATTAAATATTAATATATAACCAACTTTGGACATATTTTGTACTCACTTTCTCTGTAATCTTTTGTGGTAGTTGTGACTTATGAGTTGTGGCCCCTTCCAATAATGACAAAATCGCGCGTAAGGGTTTTCCTGGGAAATTAATGCAGCGAGCTTATGTTACGTTTAACGTTACCCCTTACATTTTGTCTATTAGATGACTAAAAACTCTCCACTAAAAGACATCATTTAGCGAGATAAGAAAGAGTCCAGTGTGTACTAAGTTGTACCGGAGCTTTTACCGAAAGGATGCGACCTAGGTTCAATATTTCAAACCTTTAATTAACATATCACAACCCAATCTAGATGCTATTAGGATAATAATAGGCTTATCTCTTTTCCTTTTATGAACAAAATCACTCGAGACAATATATTAGGATAGCATGCTAACAGCCATCCTAAAGGCACCTGGATATGAGAGTAAATGACGTGTGCGCTCGGCCTAAAAATAATGATAATTCAAAAATCCCGTCGATTATCGTTATAAACGATCAAACTTACTAAAACATTTCCACATTAAACCGGTTGTACCTACCCATAATGGGACATACCTCCATAAAATAATTTCCACTGCTCATGACATACCCCACCGTAGGAACAAGTCCTATGGAATGCCACTACGTTGTATTAAATATTACCCACGGTCTAGACTTGGCATAATGAACTTGAGCGTAAGTGCTTATTAGTCCTATAAAAAAACAGTCTATCGCAGTACGAAGCACTAACGCAGTATAGCGAGTGCAAACAACTCCCAAAAAGCTCTAGCTGGGCTTTCCCAGCTATTGCTCGGGAGCGTTATATACATAAACTACCTACCAAAGCTTATCTACATTTTAACCGAATTTAAAAAAGGAGGAGGTTCTCTATTCAACTGTATGTTCTTTCTTTGTATGTATGTTACTCGATCATTCCGCCAATTATGAATCAATTTTGATGATTTGTTTGGTAGGTCATGCTTCAGACGTGGTCCCATATTTTATTGAAATTGATTAATATATCAACAAAACACAAAAATATATACCCGGATACTAATGTTTTTTTTTTACTTTTTAGTTTTTAGTTTAATTTGGTACGTAAAGGTATGTATAGTTTTGATGAAACTGTTTTTGTTTTAGATGAAAGCGAATAATTATTTTGCAAAGTCATCGTCACTATTTGAAAAAATATATCAGTTGACATAATATCGTGACCACTCTTCCAATATCAGCAAATTTTTCCAGAGGTTCGAACATTTTTTTCTCACACATCAAGGAATTATTTATCAATTAATACCTCCCAAGATATTAATAAATTATAAATGAGTTATATTAAGTGCTTGTTTTAGAGATGTGACGTGCTAGCGTCGGCCCCCCGTGGTGGGTCAGGTGTGTTCCAAAATGGCGGGATTAGGGTGACCATACATTTATATTATGATAAATCAGTAAAAAATAAAAAAAAGCTTTATTGTTTCAAAAAAGACAAGAAAAGTATTAATAACTAAACTATCTTTACATAAAACATAAGTTAATAAATGAAGTACATAAAAAGCATTGTTTAAAACGCGAATTATTCAATATTAAACAGATAAATAAACAATAATGTTAACGAAACACTGATTTATTAAATTAATGTAATTATTTTATGATATAAATTTAGCTGCCTCTGTTTGTCCGTTTAAATAGAATTCCTTAATTTATTTTTAATGGCATGTCGCTAGTAGGTTTTTCTATTCACGAAGAGGGGGTGGTAGATCATTCCAGATCTTTCTGTAGCAAATCGGAAACAACCACTAAACCCTAAAGTTTTTTGTGAGAAGGTATGGCCAGCCTCTTTTTCTGATGCAGAAGAGTTGTGCCTCTATCTTTACTCCAGTGTAACCGCTCATATAAGTACGGTGATCGCTTATTATAATAACTCAGTGTGTCATCACGGTGAGGTGTAAGTTTCTACGTGACTACATGCTAAGAATTTTATGATTATTAATAACCGGTGTTATGTAGATACAATCTAAAGTAGATAAAAATACAATATTTAATATTAATAGGTATTAATTAAATTGTATATTTTGACATATTCAGAGGTGATTAATAGTAGTAAAATACGACGCAAAATACCTATTACTTTTTTAATTCTCTACGATTTTATCTACACTAAGCACCAGTAGTGCCGTAAGGCCGTAACATTGGCCACGCTGCCTTACAAACTCAAGCCTTGTATTAGGTACATATTAATAGGTATGGAATATGGACGCTGTGGCTGCATCTATGGTATCACTTTTTATCCACTCGCTACGTAAGTATAGTGCCACTTGAGCATTATTTCATAGTTGCCAGGACCTACCAAAATCTATTTAGGTAATTGGCATTCGAATGTGTTCTATTTTAAATTCATCTATTTAGGTATCTAATAGTCGAAAGCGACTGCACATATTTTTAATACACACGGTTTGAAAATATGTGCAGTTGCTTTAATTAAAAATAGTCAAATCTCCTAATACCGGCCGATGCTAGCAGTATCATATTAATATAATTATGTAGGTACTTTAGCCTCTTCATTTATGAAGCATATAAGATGAAGATGTTTACAATCAGTTGTGATTTAAGAAAACGGAATTAGTTCTGCATACTTATATTTTTGTGGTCACCCTTAAATAAATTCCGCGTCACGCAGCGCAGTGTACGCTACTGTAACCCCCCGCCACTTCAAACTCACCTGATCTAAACCATCCTATTTTATACGAAGTAGCGAGGGATGGAACGTTATAGACATTTAATTCTCTAAGTTTAAATTTTAGAACGACAGTAATTGGGTCTGACGTGTTCCTTTTTCTAATTTCATAACAAGGAGTTTATTTTTCCAACACGTAGGTAGTTAGCGTTCTGGAGTTGATTCCGATAAAAAACCGTATTCTTGAAAAATAAAACAAAACAAAATAAGTTCTACCCACATATTTATAATATTATGATTCACATCCATGAAACTTAGTAGAGCCTTCGTAAGTCCCAGTAGGTACGCTTCCCTCTTATTATCCACGAAGTATTTTAGTATTTTTTTATTATCGCAATCATTTTACAACTGAAGTAAGCTTGTAAGTAAAAATCGTATGCAACAGAAGCTAATAACAAGTACCTATAAAAAAAAAACATTAAAACCGTTCTCGATTACGTCAAACTCGATTTGACAACTTGATGAACACGTTCCATCGACGTTTGAAATTCGAAAACCGTGTGGGTGGTCCGGGCGTGTAGATTTTTTCTATGTATTTTTTTCTTTTGTTTTTATTTTTTCTTTGATGTAGGGCGGTGACTAAACCTTTCGATAGCTAGCCGCCGGCGTAGCGTAATGATTGATCATATTGGCGTGAAATTCGTAACGGATGTCGAATATCAATCGTTTCATCAAAACGAATTAAGTTTTTTATCGCTTGTGGTTTCACCTGTACTAATCATATAGCTAATGATAGCAACAAAAACTGGTCAAAGTAAAGCTCTGAATACTGTACTAATATTTATATTGTTATTGGGCGTTAGCGTAATAATATATGGGCGGAAAATCATAGCTATATTGTCTGTTTCTAGTTCAGGTGGAATTTAGTTCATAGACACGAAAGTACTATGTTCCATTTCATTCGAAAATATTATACATTTCACGGGAAAACATCAAAGACAATAGATAAAAATAATCCGACTTAAATATCACAAACAAAGTAAGTTGAAAAATCGAGTAATGAGAAAAAAATAACGTCCGATTTTCAATCTACCCTAGAAACGGCCTATAGTAATGATAAAATAACTTATTTTTAATGAATTTCAAAACTTTAACTTCTTTTTTTATCAATAGATACAAAGAGAAAAAAAAGTAAAAAAGAAGTAAAAATATTCAACTTAAATAAAGCTCTACAAATATTTCTCGTATCTACACATCACATCCCTTATTTGATTAGTTATTCCCAAGTTATCCTTTATTTTGCAATTTAAAACGTAGAGTAGACACTCCTTAACTAGATACTTTTTTTATTATTTTTAGTCGTTCTTTTACCTATCCCCATTTTTTGTCACAACTCGTATTTAAAAGTACCTACAAATTAGTATTTTATAGTAGTTAAACGACGTGGATTTACTTTTCTTCTAACAAATTGAACAATCTTTCGTAGGTACAGTGCTATGGATAATGGACCAAAGACATTGCGTGCCTAAAAACAAAATGATATATAAACTCTCCCGCCAAAGTGATGTGTGAGTGAACGAACCTCGAACGAACGTAATGAACGGTTCAGGAACATGGTGACACTGATGCCCTGTGGGTACCTCGGCGGCGCCTCACCGCGCTGCAATCTGGATCACGAGCCTAAGGTCAGATGCAAATATAGTTGTATTGCACCATTTCCGAACGTTCTATTCTTTTTTTTTTATAAATCGCACCATAGATTAATTACTTAATTTATAAAAATTAAAATAGTCTGCACCTCTGTTAGTTTCTTAGATAACACAGGTTACCTTATACTTATTGTATACTACATACTGTCATGCTGAGATTTATAGTGCGTACTTTGACTTTACTCGAGTTAAAACAAGATGAACTTATGTGATTAACATACCTAAATCTGTCTCGTTTTAACCATTTCTTAAGTCTGAGTTGTCAAAGTTCTCTCTATAGATCTCTACAGTCACTCAGACGCAAAGTTTATAAGGAACGAACTCGAACGTACCTATCAGTTCTATCATTAACTGAAAACTATCATTGTAATTTGGCTTGTATTAAACGACTACTTTTCTTTTAGACCAATACGTGTATGTCGTTGACTCTAGCTGAAATCAGAGTATCGATGATATTACAATCTACATGCGTTTTATTCCACCTATGAACTTTACCATCTAATTTTTAAATTCCTTGATACCTAATACGAACCCAAACCAAAAATTTTCTTAGGTAGCTATTGGGTAGTAGATACCATACCACTACTCAGAAAACCTAAACTCAATCTCAAAATTGTCAACGAATACGATACGTTGTTCGCGACCTTTTATATATATAATATCATTGATCGCGACCGCTTTGGAATCGGTGGTAGAGGTAACTTAAATATTAAACTCTAATTCTAATAAAATTAATGTTAGTATTGCAAAAATTAAATAGGAACATTTATCCAGTAGATAAGTTCTAACGAGCTTTTCTTCCCCTTCGATTTCCACTTTAAAGCTGTTTAAAATTTTCATGACAATATTGCACGACTGCGCCACATTTTTGCATGTTAAACGTATCTGTAATCCAATGATTTTGGTAAAATAGTGACAACCGCATGACCTATGCATGAATGCTTTTAGATTAAGAGCACTAATCACTTTTCTCTAAATTAATAAAATGGAGAGAATAGATTTGCCTGGTGGGAGGCTTCGGCCGTCGCTAGTTACCAACCTACCGGCAAAGACGTGCCACCAAGCGATTTAGCGTTCCGGTACGATGCCGTGTAGAAACCGAATAGGGGTATGGGTTAAATATAACTGCCCGCTACCATCTTAGACTGCATCATCACTTACCATCAGATGAGATCGCAGTCAAGGGCTAACTTGTAGAATGTAGTGGATAAAAAAAATAGACTTCTACCATTATTTATTGCCATTTCCTATTAAAGGTTGGCGCATACATTAGGGCTATCGGCATCTTGGAAGCTGCTGCGCGAAATAACGCTGTTTCTCTTCCCGTACCATTGGCGTAAATTCTTCAGCCAAGTTCTATGGCCAGGTGCCTATTTTCCTCTGAAATATGAGCTAATATTATTAGTATGAGAGATATCTAAGTATAATTTCGACGTAACACCGTTAATATTTATTGTAGTGGTAGGTTGGTGGTTCATCGTAAGTAACACCGAATTTTATCGTCCGGATACACACAAACATAAGTGCGGACAAACTGTTTATGTTTTCCAAGTTGAACGGCGTCAGATCTCATGTTACCCATTCATACGTTAATCTTTGTGGGCCATTAAAAAGTCGTAATACGTCTGTGGTGTCGCTAGCGTACCTACGGGACAGTGCGTCGTTAGCCACTCGATACCAGGCGGTTATGATCGCGTAGAGTTAGTTTTCAGACAAATGACACTTGATAATTTGAATTTGGAATGCGGGATGACAGATTATAACGAGGTCAAGTGCAAACAAAAATCGCCTTCTGCTGATAAAAAGGTAATTAAGGCGCACTTATTATTTAGTATTTTACACAGTGTCGTTTTCAGCAATGATTAATGAATGAACGGAAATCAGCAGTCTCAGCACTCAGCACTTTAAAAATTAATTCACATTGCTAATATCCTGAATATTTTTGATTTTCCAAACAGGGTAGCTACACTCTAAGTACTTACTATTCGGTTAATACAGGATTACAGGCTACTTTTAACAAATGGGTTGTTAAAAGAACATCATATTGTATTTATTATCTTGTGCCCATATATGCCATATCGTAGAATTGATCATTTCATGAAATAGTCAACTATTAGCATATTATATTATTGAATGTGAATCGTTTGTTGATTTGTTCAAGAATATTTGACTATAATATCAGTGTTGTAGGGTGTCCATAAAAATATAGATGTAATCAATCAATCAATCAAGGTATAACAATTTAGGACGAAGTAACGTGCACCCAGCTCACTCCAAATAGGTATCAATGTGTTTGCGGAGCCACGAGTAACGACTAACGACATCTGACAGGAGTAAGGACATCACATTGAATGCGGATTGATTACCTATCTACGACCTATGAAGCAGTGACATAATCTGCCCAGCAGCGGTGCTATGATACTGCAGGAGCATGCGTACCACAGATAACTGAATTAAGGTTTTGTTTCCGTTATCTGTAGTGCCTGCGCTTCAGATGTGAATTTCAGAAAGCAACGCCTCACAGAAGGCTGTTCTCTGTTACGGTTTCCATTGCGCGTCTTGTGTGTCAAAGCTTTTCGTGTCTTTGCCGTCGACATTATGACTGCAAGCTATCTGCGAGATTGCAGTCTTATCACTGCCGAGTGTTGATTAAATAAACGGTTGATCACGAGACCCACTGTTAAGTGTCGTGACGTCGCGGTCGGTGTATAGCTACAGACTTCAGATAACATGTCAGACAGTCTACCTTGACCCTTACAGACTTACATCGTCACAGTTTAACGTCCGAGCGAGAAATTCCGATTCCCGGTAAAAACAATGTACAAATTTAAAAAAAGAGCCTAAAGCATCGATACACAAAGCCACCCAGAGATAACACCAATAAAAACAAATTTGTACAAGTTGATAGCCGCGCACGGGGCGATTTATCGAGCGAGATGTCTCTCTTGATAGTAGGTACTCCTTAAATTGTTTACATATTCGGACGAATTCCAAAACGACCTAAGGCACTTTTGTTTACCGGTCGATATCTTACTTAGGTATATCTAAACAAAATTTTTTTAAAGTAAAACTTCTTTAGAATTGTTGTGATTTGAAAATCACAACAATTTGAACGAAACGAAAAAGCGACACCAAAAAGAGACAAACAAATTCATATTTTTTATATTTTTATTACAGTACTTCACAGACTAGGAAATTTTCTAAACTTACTTAAACATATACCTATATGAAAAATTGGGGGAACCGGCAGGATTTGAACCTGCGTCTGTCTGGGAATCGCGCCCGAAACGCCTTTGAGCGCTAGGCCACGGTTCATACATTAAATATTCATAAATAGAAGAGAATGAGTAAATACAAGTTATATCTATCTCATTTTTTCGTAGTCTACTTTTTTTGGAGTTTCACTGCTGCCGTGTGTAAATTGCACACACACACTTTTTTTAAATATAATATGTGAGATCAGAAATTTTACGTTCGTACTTCGTAGGTTGTTAAATATGAAAGGAAATACACGATAATTTATAACATAATTTTTCAGTAATGTTTCAAAAAAGTATTGGAGCGTTGAACACAAAGAAAAAATTTTCTGCGCAAACTCCGAGTGCTCAAAAACAAATAATTAATAAATCACTATTAAAGCCGACATTTCACACGATTAAGAAATACCATACAGTCCGTACACACCCATCGAATTAATATAACACCAATAATATGTGGGTATCTCTCGAATTATCAACGATAACCGAACATAAATATGGCGGACGATAAATTTGAAAATTTATTCCTCGAGGACTCGGGAGCGCGACGGGACGAGACGAGGAGTCCCAAATCGTAAATAAAATGAGATAAAACAATAAACGAATTACGTTTAAATAAATAACAGTTTTGTCCGCGTCTTGTTTAGGTTAGAGGCTGCTCCGAGATTAATTGGATTTAATATTTTCTTTTATGACCCTTGCGCTTGTTTTATGTTAGTGTCATCGGGGGATACAATCTGATGGTGTTTTAAATCAATCATAATGATCCTGCTTGTTTGGATTGAGTATCCAATAAAATAAAATCGTTACTGTTAAAGATTACTAGATTATCTTGAGGAAAAGATAAACTTAATGGTTATCTCGACTTTACCAATTAATGCCTAATAGTTTATTGACTTTTCTTTGCTGAAATAGTAGATTGTTACACAAGGGACGTAAGTAAGCTATTACAGAACAAGATCCAATTTGGCGCCAGTGCGAGCGCAGCTCGCATAGGGCGCTAATGGATCGCGTGCACCCGAGAGATTTAGTCACACGAGCGAGCGCAGCGAGCGAGGGTGAATATAGTTTGAGGGTGATTACACAGCTACTTGCAACCGAGGTAAGCATTCTACTTTATATCATTCTTGCGAGGTAAATAAAACATTGGTAATGCAAAATGAAATTTTAATTAGAATAATTAGCAAATTTAGAGAAAAAATAGAAAAAAATGGTTACTTATTATAATTAATTATAGTAATATTGCTGCAATTATGAAAATGCTGTGTATATTTTTTTCGTAAATAGTTTTCCATTTTTTTTTTACGGCTCTGAGTTCCAAGGAGTTTCGCATAGTTTGAAATGTATGGAAATTAAATGCCGCCATGTTCAGTGTTTTTTTTTCAGTAAAAAGTTTTCTTACCATTTTAGAAGAAAAGAGATTGTTTACCAAGGAGTTTGCATAGCTTGAACTGTAATGTGAACATAACAATTCAAGCATAGTGCGACGTAATGTTGCCTTGAATTGCAAACACCAACTTACAAGGAGACTTTCCACCATAAATTACCCTAGTTACTGAGCAAGTATGATATAATAGTACATTACCTACATCGCGAGACCGGGAAGTACGCGCTTTCTGTCGAGTGGTTGGTGGCTAAATACGAGACTAGAAAATAGAAATGCTCTCCCGGTCGAGGTGTTTATAGTGCTTTTCTAAAAAATGAAACAAGTGACTTTTTTTAAAATATATTATATTATGTAATTAAATAAAAAGCAACCTACTTAAGAAATATTAAAAGTTAAATTAGTTATATTTATACTTTTAACTTTTTTTGCGCTGTGAGTGCTGAACGCGTAATACGGTAGAGTTCCAAATTTAAACTATTTAGGCCAAAGAACATTATGACAAGTTACAAGATATTCAGGAAGAAAGATTCCAAATTCAAACTTATGATATGTAGGTAATGAAAATACATACATTCTTTAGATACTGGCCTAGGCCGGGAAGTTTAACTTTCGAACTCATTTACAGGGTATGAGTAATGTGCACATTTCAAATCATTTTTTAGAAATAATAATAAATAAGTAGTCATAGTCGATACTTTCGGTCAAAAGAGATCTAAAGAGTTATATAATATATTCTTGAAGTCACGCTTGAAGATTTAGAATTTGTGTTATTGATTCCTCCAGCAGAATTGAGGGCGTCGCATTACAATATAAAGTTTGTTGTGGGCTCTTCTCAGACCCAGGGCGCGTTTGAAACCCTCGTAGCTCTAGTTTTAAGATACCGTAACTGATTATATCACCATCATAATATTTTATAAGTAACTGAACGTCAATAAGTGAACCTACGTATATTTAATATACTTTGACTTTTGACTTGACAACGCAGAGAGAGTTTTTAGTTCTTACTTCTTCGTAACTTTCTCACCTCTTTTCGGTACTTCAAGATAATTATACCTTTTCAGAATTCCGTTATTCATAATTTCACCATTCTCTTTGCCAGCCAACAGATTTATTTGCATAAAATTCGGATTACAAGGAATTGATGAAAAAATACATGTCGAATTAACTTTCCGATTGTCAAAGTCGAAAATGACCTCGGTCCATAAAATTAAAACAGAATGTATGGAGCAGCCTGTGTAACAAATGATCACGAAGCGCGCGTTGTCGCCGCGTAAAACGTATAAATTAAACCCACTATCTCAAGATCGGCCGGCCTCACACCTCGCGCGTTATGCGAGGGTGATTTACGTTTTCTCACGCGACATCTCCTTGGAGTTCTGTTGTCCTAGTACTTAAACATCGTTTTGTCGTATCTAGTTTGAACTATTGTGCAAACAAACCACACTTGCTGAAATCCTAGTTCTTCTATAATATCTACTAGGATTTGAACCAAGCAAATAACACCTCCATCTAGCTAAGCTATTTGAGTGCTTGCGTGTATATTGTGAAAAACCGCTACGCACGTCAAGTACAACAATTACTGTACCTATAAAATTTTAAATGTCAATTTTTCAATATGTAGGTTTTGGCAAAATTTGGTACAGAGATAGCTTTGGTTTACATTCCGGCGACGAACAAACCTACCTATAGGAAATTCTAGAATTTTATTCCGGAAAATCTAAAAATCAAAACCACGAGATTTTTGGAAATCCAAAATCGACAAGGACGATCTTGCTATAACTTTTTAAGAATATTTAACTTTAAAAGTAGATTACAGGAAGCTATTTTACTACAGTCTACAAGTTACTGCCTGTGCAATATACATTGTTTCAATGACGTCGAAATAATATAATTGACGTCCGCTCCGTACTCCGTAGCAATGACGAATTGAAGACTCTCCCGTCTTTTATTGACAATCAATAAACGGCATCCTTACGTCAATATGAACGATTCAATCAAGAAATATTAATAAATGCGTCACTAACAGCTGATGTCAATTAATTATTAATATATTACTAGATGACGCCCGCGACTTCGTACGCGTGGATCGAGGTTTTGTGGTTCCCGCGGGAACTCTTTAATTTTCCGGGATAAAAAGTAGCCTATGTGTTATTCCAGACTATAATCTATCTCTGTGCCAAATTTCATCCAGATCCGTTCAGCCGTTGGGGCGTGATTGAGTAACAAACATCCATCCATACATCCATACATCCATACATCCAAACTTTCGCATTTATAATATTAGTAAGAAGTAAGATATTATATAAAAATCAATTGCTGTTCGTTTGTCTCGCTAAAACTCGAGAACGGCTGGGCCGAGTTAGCTGATTTTTGTTTTGAAATGTTTGTCGTAGTCCAGTAGGGATAGCATGCGCAAAACGAGGAAAGCTACTAGACCCGTTATGTCTACCGAAGCTAACATGATTAAGTACTTGTTTCTTTACGTCAGTAGAGATAAAAGTAATATTTCTTATCTGTGGTATTTTTCTCTACGAACCGTTACATGCCGACTATTTTTTTATAGTAATATACGGATTTTTTGCATGTTAGGGTAAACGAGAAATCAGCCGGCATCGACAACATCTCTCTCTCTCGTCGCGAGATATCTCGTTGTGGGAAGGTTTAAACGGTGAGAAAATATGGAAAAATTAGTTAAGACGCGCGGACGAAGTCGCGGGCATCAGCTAGCTAGGTATATATTCAGATCGAACGCTATTTGTAGTTTACTATTATTGAAGGTTTAATTAAGGCTCGTTGTAAAATATGAAAATGGGTCAATGCAACAAAAACATTGCTGGAGCAAGTCAAATCCATGCCCTTTACATATTGTAAAAATTCCTTTTTCTTTAAAAAAAACAGTCATGACGGCGCCGCTGTTAGTCAGTTAGTCTTGAGACTGATTTTGGCCCAATAGTACCAGAGTTACAGAGCACAAGAAGACGTGAAGGTACGAGGTACTTACAAATAATCGACAAAAGGCAACTGAACAAACGCTTACTCTTAAATGAATTCTAAAATAATGCTGTTAAGATTAATGTCTCTTTAACCATTGTTATTTATTCGTTTATCAACAGCAAAAGACTCGGTGGCGCCCTCACGGTTGTAAAATAAATTCAGCTTGATTTTATTAATGTTGTTACCGTAATCTTGATCGGAGGTAGACATTTAGAAGTTTTATTATTTATATTCGAATTTTATCTCAAATCTGTCGTAGGTTAGAAAAGTTGAACATGTTAACCGTTAATCGTTAACTTGTAAGAAATTAATTTTATTTGGGAATCTGAATTATTAGGGCAGTTACAGAATCTATGGCGAGGAAAAATTTTGTTGAAACGTGAATTTCTTCTTCTGTAAATAAAATGAGTTCATTGGATTTTTCATCGAAGACAAACAGCACGGGTTTGTCCTTTGTGATTATCAGACATTAGATAAGTTACAAATTAGTAGAAATCAGACTATAATCGAGATAGTTAACGCCTCCATTAGATAAGTCTAGGTTGTCAGCTATCTGAACTTAAATGTACCAATCTTGAAAGTTTATCTTTATCATACTTTATCATCATCACCAATAAGCATCGAAAAGCCGACGGCTCGTCAAGCTTACGTCTAAAACTTGGTCTAAAATTATCCGCTGCTTTTAATTTTTATATGCCGCGCGACGTGCCCATATCGTATCTAGAATTGATCTTCAATTCAAAAATAAGTCTAAATGTGAAATGTGAAATGCGTTTCATGAAATATTATCATGTTTGTTGAATTTTTTCATAATATGGCTTGACCATATTATCAATAGATAAATATCTAAAGTCTAATCACTCGCGGCTATTACATGATAAGCCCAAACAAAGAACAATCATGATGGTGAAATAGTTACATTATTCACCATTAGCGGCGCTGGCAGTGCGTTATTTACAAGTTTTTTAAGCGATACATTATAAAGTAAAGGCGAATACTTATGTTAAAAAAATGTTGATCACCCAAAATCGAATCAACACACCCCGGCTCTAAGCAGTCTACCCTTCCCCTTGTATAGGGTCTTCTGGCTTAGCCCAATTCCTTTTTACCCACCTTAATCTACCTTCATTTTGATGGACACCCTAATCTATTTTTTTTATCCAATAAAAGTTAGATTGTAGTGGTTATGGCAGTTATAATATGAAACCCATACCCCTAGATCTATTTCATGAAACGCCACCATTTAACGAAATGCTCGTCTATTTTATGAAATGATCAAGGCACGACACGACACATTCATAGAATATAGGTAGATTAATATCATTTTCAATTACTTCGACCACAGCACTGCTGCCACCACGACTCTGAACATCAATATTGTACCGTACCTACAATGTGTGGCAATTTCTCAGAATAGCGGCAGAAGTTTGTAAAAATGCGTTTTACACTTATATTGTGATTCACTTCTAACTGCGTATAAACAACATGACCAAGATACAAGTTGTGGCCCAGGGCCCTAATACGGTAAAATGATTGCTAGTGTCACTATTCAAATTCAATTCAAATTCAAAATGATTTTTATTCAAATAAACTTTTACAAGTACTTTTGAATCGTCAAGTGAATCTACCACTGTTTCGGAATGCCATTCCTACCGAGAAGAACCAGCAAGAAACTCAGCGGTTGCTCTTTTGAAAAAAAAAATTTACAATTTCATTAATTTGTAAAATACATAAGTAACAGCTGTCCTTAGCATTGCTGGAGCGAGTCAAATCCATGCTCTTTTGTCATTTACGTAATGTTCAACAGTATAATAAGCGTTTTTCAGGAGCATAGTTTTAATTAATTAATGGACTTCTTAAACTTGTGTAAAGGCAAGTTTAAGATAGGTTGTGGAATTTTGTTATAAAATAGAATGCTCATTCCCACAAACGACCTTCGGACCTTCTTGAGGCGGAGCGATGGAGTCACGAGCTCATGGCGGCCTGTAGTTTGCCTATCATGCAGATCGCATATTTTTTTGTAATTATGAATGTGTTGTTTTACGAAGATTAAATTACTATAAATATATTGCGAGGCTACTGTAAGAAAACCTTTTTCCTTAAATTTCTCTCTAAGGGATTCGCGCGGTTTTAAATTATATATTGCACGTATTGCCCTTTTTTGTAATACAAATTTTTTTTGAATACATATCTGCTGCTTTACCCCATAGTAAAATTCCGTAAGACATATAATACTATGAAAGTAAGCAAAATATACAATTTTTGCAGTTTCAACGTCAGTAAACTGTCGAATCTTTCTGACAGCGTAAGCAGCAGAGCTGAGTTTGCCAGCCAGAGTTGATATTATATGAGTGCCCCATTGAAGCTTTGAATCTAAGGTCACCCCCAGGAACACAGTGGTCTCTTCTATTTTTAAAATATCATTATTTAAAGCATTGATGTAGAATTTTTTTAGTACCTATACTCTATTTCAATGATTTAAAGTTAAATTTATGTTTTCTGTGGACTTGGTATTCGGCAATCCGAATTCAATGCACTTGGTTTTCTTTGCGTTTAAAAGTAAATTGTTTACAGTAAACCAGTTAGTGACTTGAGAAATTGCATTATTTACGTCTTCATAATTGTCCTTGTTTCTATCGACTTTAAAAATCAAGGACATGTCGTCAGCAAATAGCACAATATCGCAAGTATTTTGGACGTAGTATGGTAAATCATTTATATTATACACCAAGAACATGAAGGGACCCAGAATAGATCCTTGAGGAACACCTGTAAGTGAGGCTGATCCTTGATTATCAAACGGATAAGTAAATAGATAATTCGATCAAAAAGTATGTATCAGCGGTTCGACTTTCGAGTAATACGTTTTAAGCGATAAATAAGCTCTCAAACACTCTCAAATTATTAGTTACAATTTTCCTAGACAATTGGGTCTCTAATTGGCTCTATCGCTGCTGGTGGAAATCTATTGAAACTAGAATACCAAAAATCACGCCAATCTATTTTTACGCATGGACCTAGCCTAGGCTATAAAAAAACATATTTTAGGCTGTGTCTACAGTCTACACCAACAAATTTCCGTTGAGTTGTGTATCGTGTACAACGGATTAGACGAAACAATTGTGAATAGTCAGTGGTAGACATCTAGATAGACGTCGATACTCGAATTTAGTAGTTTTTTTTAAATCCACTACAAGCTAGCCCTTGACTGCGATCTCACCTGATGGTAAGTGATGATGCAGTCTAAGATGGTAGCGGGCTAACCTGTTAGGGGCATGGCAGTTATATTAAACCCATACCCCTTCGGTTTCTACACGGCATCGTACCGGAACGCTGAATCGCTTGGCGGCACGTCTTTGCCGGTAGGGTGGTAACTAGCCACGGCCGAAGCCTCCCACCAGACAAATAGTAGATTAGTAGATAATGCGGCCAATAATAATTAAAAATCAAAGAGGTCTGTCATAACTCATAACCCGCCTCTTCATGAAGCAAGGCTCACCGATTCGATTTAAGAGGTATGATGCCACAGACAAACGTACAAACAAACGGACAAAGGGATCCAACTTATAGAACCTCTTATTGGCTCAGGTAAACACCGAGCTCTTTGGGGTTAATGTTGTAACTTGTAGCAAACCACTACTTCGACCCACTTTGAGTACCTAATTAGATTAATTTTGACTTGGTTTTTTAATAGGGTAATAATTCACATATTTTAAATTTTATTTTCATTTTGTTACAGGCAAAGCGATCCAGGCCGGACGCGGGCACTGATGTGCGGTATGTACCTATCTCACTTATACTTACCTATATGTAAATCGTTGACGACCTCCCAGGCGTAGTGGTGAGCGCTGCGGTTTCGTATTATGTGGGAGGCCCCAGGTTTGGTCCCCGGCAGGGGCAAATTGGGAATTTGTGCATTGGCTCTGGTCTGATCGGGTGGCAGGCTTCGGGCGTGGCTAGTTATCACGTCATCCCACGGGCAATGATGTATCGCCAAGCGATTTAGCGTTCCAGTATGATGCCGTGTAGAAACCGATTAAGGATGTGGGTTTAATATTATAAAACTGTTAATTAACCTCTGTCAGGTTAGCCCGCTACCATCTTAGACTGCATCATACTTAGGTACCACTAGGTGAGATAGGACGCAGTCAGCCAACTTTTAGCAGAATAAAAAACATGAGGATCAAGTAGATAAAATATTACCTACCCGCTAAGTTCCCTTCTGAAACATTACCTTTACTTATTATTTTTTTAAATCTTTATTTATTTTAAAGGGCATACAAATATACAATAAAATTCCTTGTCCTTATAAATGACAGTCCTATTGTAGCTTATCCATTATTTTTAACTATTCTACTTAATTTATTTTACTACATAAAAATTCTAATTATGTATCTAGTCTATTTTTTATACTATTAATATAAAAGTTAAATAGGATTTTAGCTGAAACGGATTCCGGTTCAGATAAAATACTATTTAACCACCCAATATTATATTATGTGTTCCGTTTGACGTCCGAAGTCCATTATGAAGAGTACATCGCCTTTTCCACGCTTTTCCGCTAGATGTCGCTGATTTTCCGTCACGTGACCCGCGCCAAAACGCCCCCAACGGCATTTCTGTGAACTAACCAACAAAACCAAAGCAAGCCGCCATGTTCCGTCATTGTTGCGTCGTTTTTCAACAACGCAAGACCGTTAGAATTAATTTAAAACTTTTGAGATAGAAGTAGAAAGTTTTATAATTTGAGTAGATTATTTTACTTATTAAATAGATTTTCCGTTACGAATTAAATAAATTTGTGCAAAATGGATGAGAATCCCGTGCCATTAGAGGCCGACAAAGTAGTTCGGTCCGAAAATTCGTCGTCGTCGAGTAGGAGTGAAGATTCGTCATCAGAAGAAGCGCCGCTGCCACCGAAAAGGCGGCGCAGCCGCTCGGGGCACCGCAGGCGCTCACTTTCTGACTCGGGCGAGTTGGAACGGAGGTTTGAATTCTCAACAATTGGTGAGTCAATAATAATATTTTAGAATTTTGATATTTTGAGTTCGACTACTAGGCCTCACGTTTCGCATACTAAGCCCCACGTTTCTCCTACTAGGCCTCACGTTTCTCCTACTGAGGCAACTACTAGCGTGTTACAAGATCCCTTTTTACAGCTCCCAGGAAAAAATTAATGCTATTTCCGAATTGATTGTATCAGTAAAAGAACCGTCCGTTCCAAAGGCTAACCCGGATCGTGTTTGATTCCTCGGAAAGCAGCTATTTGGCAGCGATTCAAACTATAAGAGTATTTCACATGACATTCTGCAGATTATATGTGGAAAACGTGCGGAAATAGTAGAATTACGGCGTAAGCGCCTTGTTAATGAATTATAACCTGTTGGGTGTCCTAAAATAAATAAATATATATAAAAAAAATTAAAAAAAAAAAATTAAGCAACTTTTAGAGAGTTTAAAAGGAAAGTACATTCGTGAGGATTTAGATAAAATACCCGCATCTTCAGAATATATTTTCAGTCCACCCGATTTGTCACAATATTTACAAAAAATTGGGAGGTATTTGATAACCTACAAAAGCAAAGCGTCCCAATGCCTTCGCATTCACAGGTACGTCCAAAATCCTCATTGCCATCCACATCACGGGAAAATACTTTTCGCTCTCGACAAAGGCAAAGCCAAGCAGGGTAAGGATAGGAAGGGAAATTTGGACTCCTCTGATAGAAAGAAAAAGGGGGGGGCAAAAACAGTTTCAAAAGTAGAAATTCGAGAAAATGACTCGAAAAAGTTTTCGGGCGGTTGTCTCAAACATTATCGAGACAAGTGGGTGCGTTTCAATCCACCCAAGACTATTTTAAAACTTATATCGGACGCCCGATTTCCTTTCAATCAAACCCCTGCTTTGGTTCTGCCAACGATGGATGTTCTGACGGAGTATCAAACTCCAACCTCCCACAGCATGACCGCAAAAATTTTAGAGATGATCCAAAATCAGGTATTAGAACCAGCCCCGCTAACTGCGTCATTCATTTCCCAACTTTTCATAAAACCCAAAAACAATGGAAAGAACAGAGTTATTTTCAATTTTAAGGCGCTGAACCGATACATGATACCGAAACATTTTCGTCTTTTTCATCATCATCGAATGCTAAGGTTTCTACAAGCGGGCGACTGGATGGTCAAGCTCGACCTGAGTCAGGCTTACTATCATATCCCAATAAGGACGACGTTATTTGCGTGTCAGTTACAAAGGTCGGTTGCTGCAAATGACAGGCCTACCATTCGGTCTGGCGGCCGCACCGAGAATGTTCGCCTCTGTGACAAATTGGACTGCCCAAGTATTACGCGACAAAGGCCTTCGCCTAGTGGTGTACTTGGACGATTTTCTCATAGTCCATCAATCCAAGAAAATTCTGAAAGCTCACGTCCTACTGGCTGTCAAATTCTTAACAGACCTAGGTTGGTGTCTCAATTTCGAGAAATCGATCACAAAACCGACGAGATCGGTCGAGTACTTGGGAGTAAATTGGGACACACACCACAACATCAAATCCCTACCCCCAGACAAGATAACAAAAGTTCGTCAGAGTCTCATGTCTCTTCTAGCAACCGGCAGTTGGACCCTCAAGCAGGCGCAAAGCCTCTTAGGGTTTCTCAACTTCGCTTCTAGCAACCGGCAGTTGAACCCTCAAGCAGGCGCAAAGCCTCTTAGGGTTTCTCAACTTCGCAACCTTCATCACCCACCGGGGAAGGTTGCATTGCCGAACCATTCAACGACACAGCAATTGTCTGCGCAAATATCCTCGCAGACCCCAACGCTTTCCGGCAGAGGTGCGTGTCGAACTGGAATGGTGGCTAGAAAATCTGATGCGGACGACTCCAATTCACCCAGAGAGGAATCCCACGAATTACGTCATCACGGATGCATCAGATATACAATGGGGAGCTCTTGTGAACAACAGCAGATTAACAGGCTCGTGGAGCCGACGACAGCAAATTCCATTGCAACTTGAAAGAAACGCACGCTGTGATTGCTGCTATTTCAACCGAGGCCTCAGTACTCAAGAATTGAACAGTGGTCTCACAGAGCGACAACCAGACTTCTAGAATTGACAAAGGAGCTTTACACTCTGACGGACAGCCTCAATATTGTACTCCTCCCTCACCACCTCCCGGGAGTGTACAATAACGAAGCAGACAACCTCTCGCGCAATCGCGCAGGCTCGGAGTGGCACCTACTAGCAGGAGCAACTGTAAACATTTTCAATCTATGGGGAATTCCAGACATAGATGTGTTCGCGTCTCAAAGGGCTCACGTAGTTTACAGTTATGCTACTCTAGACTTATCCGACTCGAACGCCTGCTTTCACGACGCGTTCAGCAGGTGTTGGATACACGACCTAGCGTGGATCTTCCCTCCGCCCGCACTACTTCCACGCGTCCTGCAACACCTCAACTGAGCAGTAGGCAGGTACATAATAATAGCAGCCAAGTGGAAGAAGCCTTTTTGGCGCCCAGACCAGACCAGAAAAGCCGTGCTATTATCGCGTCCAGTCAAGACACGAGACCTGGACAAAATACTCATCGACACGGCGACGGAGCGACCACCAGCTCATATCAAGTGCCTGAATTTAGAAGCTTGGCTCATTTTGGGTGGGACACGTTGACGGAATGCTGGTCACATTAAGAGAAGGAGCTTCTGTTATCGTGCTGGAGAGCATCTACACTTAAAACCTATGCCCCCATTTGGAGAAAATGGTCGGAATGGTGTTTATTAAATAACATTGACTTTCGACGTCCCTTACCAAATAATGTAGCTAGATATTTAGCAAGACTGTTGTTAACAGAGAATTTAGCTTACCGTACCATTCTTGTACATAAGTCAGCGATAGCTTCTATTTGCGAGACAATTTCTAATGTTAATATTTCATCAAATAATTTAGTCAAACATATCCTAAAAGCCGTATCTTTAGCTAGACCAATGTCCCCCAAGCTTCCTATATGGGATGCAAGGATAGTCATTAAGTACTTACGGGAATCAAACCCAAACATAAATAATTTGTATGAAGTATATAGGCGTACTGCCACAATTCTTTTATTGTCATCTAGCCGTCGTGTTCATGACCTTACACTTTTACATTGTGATCCTAAACATTTTATAGGTGGAGGTAGTTTTATAACTTTGCATCCTGTTTTTGGTTCCAAAACAGATTCGGCTACGTTTCAGCAATCAAGCTGGAAATTTACGGCTTCTCCTAATGACAATACTAATCCACTGTTTTGGCTCAGAACTTTATTAGCTGTAACAAAAAATGTTAGAGGTTCTATGGCCAATTTATTTATTACCACTCGAGAACCATACAGGCCAGCTAGCCCAACTATTATTGGTGGTTGGGTTAAGAAGCTTTTATCAGAAGCTGGCATTGAGGCTACACCCGGCAGCTTTAGATCCGCGGTGTCCTCCTTAAATTGGGTTGAAAACTATCCCATAAATGATATTCTGTCTAAAGCAAATTGGCGGCATGAGAATACATTACAAAATACTATCATAAAGAAATAGATGGAAATTGTAACGCAAATAGTGCGGTATCAACAAAATCTCTTTCTCAATATTTTTCGGTATCGAGTTAAATTTTATGATTAATTGTCTGATTTTTAATTACAATTAATTATTCATCGTAGTCAATGATAATATTTATGTGATTATTACTGTTTTAACTGGTAATTTTACTATACTTAGTACTAGTTGTTGTGAAATCGTAACAGATTTATTTTGAATTTAATATGTTTCTCATATTTAAATGTCTATATATTATCTACTATTGGTAATTAACATGTAGTAAAAATGCATCACATTGTTGCGTTTTTTCTTTTACGCAAGCCACCAGGAGATAACAAACAGGTCTCTTCATAATGGACTTCGGACGTCAAACGGAACACATAATATTAAAATTTTACCTTCAAATAAAATTTCTATTATGTTTCCTAAGACGTCCGAAGTCCAGATAATGTCTTCCTGGTGCTACCATTCTATAAACACGTCATCATTATGAATCGAACAATGGCGGAACATGGCGGCTTGCTTTGGTTTTTGTTGGTTAGTTCACAGAAATGCCGTTGGGGGCGTTTTGGCGCGGGTCACGTGACGGAAAATCAGCGACATCTAGCGGAAAAGCGTGGAAAAGGCGATGTACTCTTCATAATGGACTTCGGACGTCTTAGGAAACATAATAGAAATTTTATTTGAAGGTAAAATTTTAATATTTTTTTAAATTCAATGCTGACAGAGCTACCTTTACCTTTAACTTTCCTAACTATAAATAGGTATTTGGTTACTGAAGTAATATAGAGTAAAAGTAAATACATTCGAGCTTGTATTTTTATTCTCAAATAATAAAAATAAATAATTTTCTCATAAATGAATTTAGTTTTCAATGTACATATAATTTGCGTTGAACGCTCGTTCCGATTTTAAATTATTTCTCTACATTTGCACGTCCGTAATGTTGGCAATTTTGATTGTCAGTTGCCGAGTGTCGTTTCGCGCCTTATTTTATAGCTGCGTTCAGTTTAAATGTATTTGACTGGGCCCCATTACGAAATGATTGTAAGGACGAAGATTGTTTTAATAGTATTAAACATAATTTAATTTTTAAAAAAACATCAATAATTTTGAATGAATTCCATTTAAATGCGCTTTCCATATCTATTTTAATTTTTACAGAATTACAGGTACAATATTATATTTCTAAGCAGTTAGTTAAGTCCTCATGTCCTTAAACTACTTAAATCTTAGAAATATAAACATATTATACTTCACATTTCCACCTTATCGGTTCATAATAAAACTTTGCTCCCAGATAGTCCGCAGCCTCTTTCATATCATAATAAAAACGGGCCCTTAATCTCCGTGTAATCCCCATATTGTCGATACACAATTGCCGTGAAAAGAGCTACTTAGCGAATTCCCGAATGGGACACTCCCTTTATCAAGAGCTTCACAAATTATCACGCCCCGATCAAAGGAAGTGATTCAAATGCACAATGGGTTTTGTGTTACACGGCGTGTCGATTTAGAAATTCATTTTGAAGATGTTCTGCTATTTTGGTCTGTCACTAATCCGAACTTTATTAAAGATCAGTAATTCATCATGTGTGTGACAATAGTACTATATCGGCGAAATACCGTTTTATGAACATAGTGTACCTACAAGATAAAAGTATAAAAACTATAACCCGACTACGGTAATAATATTGTTGTAAAATTGCTCTTCTTTCGCTTAGTGTATTTAAAAATTTAGGTATGAGATTTAAGAGAATTTATGAATTCAGAATGTGAGACACCCACTTTTTAGAAGTAACATCTGTCATACCAATTTTTCCGTATAAAATGTAGCCTATGTCGCCCGGACTATAATAACGCACACACGCTGCACATCCTCTCTTTTACAGTGCACCTCTCAAATATTCGAGGTCTGCACTCTAATCTCAATGCAGTCCACCACCATCTTGAGACGGCAAAGCCGCATCTGCTCTTCCTTACGGAGACGCAAATTCAGTCCCCAGTGGATGTAGCGTACCTGCAATACCCTGGTTACTCGCTTGAGCACAAATTTAAACCTCGCGCGGGGGTATGCCTGTACGCTCGTGATAACATCTGCTGTCAGCGTCTCCGTAATTTGGAGGTACCAAAATTCTCTGTTTTGTGGTGCTTGGTAGACATGGGCTTCGAGCAAACTATTTATGCATGCGTCTATCGATCGCATAGCGGTGACCAGGAGACGACTCAGTTGTTCAGTTATCTCGGCAAAACAGCTGACACCGTCCAGCATCGTTATCCGGCCGCGCAACTGGTTTTTCTGGGGGACTTTAACGCCCACCACCAGGAGTGGCTGTTCCCATACCAGAAAACTGATCACGCTGGAAGAGAGGCGCGCAATTTTGCACTATCGCTAGATCTCTCTCAGCTGGTTCAGGAGGCCACTCGGATACCGGATATCGATGGACACACACCCAATTGTTTGGACCTTCTGCTGACAACCGATCCAGACAGGTTTATGGTATCAGTATCTGCCCCATTGGGCACATCTGACCACTGTCTGGTGAAATCTGTATCCAATTATCACCCTCCTGCCTATGATTCCTCTGTTAAAAGGCGGGTGTGGAGATACAGGTCAGCAGATTGGGATGAGATGCGGCACTTCTTTGCGTCTTATCCGTGGTGGCAACTTTGTTTCTCTACCAACGATCCGTCGAGCTGTGAGAGTGCTATATCAGAAGTGATACGCCAGGCAATGGAATATTTCATTCCATTCTCTGACATATCGCCTGATAGCAAGACCCCCCCTTGGTACGCAATGCTGAATGTGCAATTGCAGAGGCCTGCAAGCAGTCTGCGTTTGTAACTTGGGCAGATGCACGCGCTCTTAAAGCTCCGGATGTCAAAATAAAGAAAAAAGATTACAATGTTGCCACCAAGTCCTACAAGAGGGTTCTAGAGCGAGCACGTTTCGGTCGCACTAATCGCATTGGACGTAAGCTCGCCACTTACCCCAGTGGTAGTAAGGCTTTCTGGTCCCTTGCGAAGTCGGTCGAAAATAACTTTTGCCGCTCTTCACTGCCGCCTCTGCAGAAACCTGATGGGTCCTTGGCCGTAACTGCAACGGATAAAGCGAATCTTCTCGCGTCTCTGTTTGCAGAAAACTCACATCTTGATGCTGGAAGTAAAACTCCACCCACTCTTCCACCATGCGACTCTATTATGTCCGAGATACACATTCGCCAGCATGAGGTCCTTAAAACTCTTCGGAACCTCGATGTGAGTAAGGCTAGTGGCCCTGACGGTATACCTGCAGTAGTCCTGCGAAATTGCGCTCCTGAGTTGTCTCCTGTGCTAACACGCTTGTTCCGCCTCTCTCTTGAAACTGCTCAAGTCCCCAAGTCGTGGAAAGTTGCTAATGTGCAACCAGTACCGAAAAAGGGGAGCCGCGCTGACCCGGCCAATTACAGACCCATAGCCATCACGTCCATCCTTTGTAAAAGCATGGAACGTGTACTCAATGGCAAGCTCCTAGCATACCTAGAAGATAACGATCTTCTGTCAGACCATCAGTACGGCTTTCGGAAAAATCGGTCTACAGGAGATCTTCTTGTTTTTTTTTTTTTTTTTTTTTTTTTTTCCTTTCATTATCTGCAATCAGTCTTGCGACTATAATCAGATGAGCTGAGTTACATCATGGCATTTGCAGACGAGGGAGCCATCGCTCGCCCGTCCGTCAATAATCGAGCACATCAGCTCGTTTCAGGCGTTTCGCTCGTGGGGCTCGTAGCAACGAGCTAGCAAGGTGATTTGGATGTTTGGCAAGCCGGTCTTGGTGTTTTTTGCAGTACTTGCTGATTTCATCACTGACTGTTGGCAGATCCAGATATTGATGGATTTCATGGTTGCGGGTAAACCAGGCCGCGTTTGTGATTGTCCTCAGTATGTTATTTTGAACCCTTTGGATGCGCATTATGTTGGATTTACTGCAGGTCCCCCACAACTGAATGCCGTAGAGCCAGATGGGTTTCAGCATAGCGCAGTAAATAAGCACTTTGTTGTTCAGCCTTAGGGTCGATTGCCGGCCAAGCAACCAGAGCAGGTTTCGGAATCGAGCATTCATTTCGTCTCTTTTATTTTGAATGTGATATTTCCAGGTCAGGCGCCGGTCCAGATGGAAACCAAGGTATTTGACACAATTTGCTGAAGGTAGAATATCGTTTCCTAATCTGACAGGAGGGCAGTCTCCCGGTCTTAATGCAAAGGTGATGTGCTGTGATTTGGATGCACTCGCTTTTATTCGCCATTTAGAAAGCCACATATGGATAGCATCAAGTTGTTTTTGGAGGCTGGAACTAGCTCGATTGGCATCTTGATTGCAAGAGAGGAAGGCAGCATCGTCAGCAAATGTTGCTATGGTGACATCAGGGGAATGAGGTACATCACATGTGAAAATATTATAAAGGACTGGACCAAGAACTGAGCCCTGGGGCACCCCTGCGGAGCAAGTGTAGAAGCTGGATCTGGCGTCCCCTTGCCTGACCTGAAATACTCGATTTTCCAGATATGATGCAAGCAGTAAGAACATGGAGTGTGGTAGAAATTTCTTAATTTTGGCCAAGAGTCCTTTGTGCCATACTCTGTCGAAGGCTTGTTGCACATCCAGGAATGCGGCAGAGCAATACTTCTTAGTTTCTAGGCACTGTCGGATAGTATGGTACACCCTGTGAACTTGTTCGACGGTAGAGTGCTGTTTGCGAAAGCCAAACTGGTGAGCAGGAATAACATCGCTTTCGTCCAAGGCATTCTTCAACCTAACAAGGAAAATTTTTTCCCAGACCTTTGACAGAACTGGTGTTAGGCTAATAGGCCGGTAGGAGGTGGTTTCTTCCTGTGGTTTCCCTGGTTTGTGTATCATGATGATTTCGGATACTTTCCAAGTGTCAGGAAAGTGATTTTTTTGTATTATACAGTTGAAAAGGTTAGCCAAAAACACCAGACACTTTCTGGGGAGTTCTTTCAGAACACGGGGAGTAATCAGGTCAAAACCTGGAGCTTTTTTGGAGTCAAGAGAGGCGATTGTTTTAAAAATCTCTTTAGGAGAAGTAGGCTTGAGAGGTAGGCACAGCTGAAGGTCTTGATCAAGTATCTCTTGTATTTCAGGGTGGTCTGAATCGGGATGGTCGTTTGGTTGGAAAACAGTACTAAGGTGAGCCGCAAAAGCTTCCGCTTTTTCAGTGTCTGTTCGAGCCCAACTTGCACCAGTCCTAATAGGCGGCAAATGAGGTTGCGGTTGGTTCAAGGTTTTCGTGGCTTTCCACAGTGATCTGTCCCCCCGACCTGTAGGTGATAATGCCTCAAGATTTTCCTTGATCGAGTTATGGGATGCATCTGCCAGTATCGCTTTAAGTTCTTTTATGGCACGATTAAGGCTAGTTTTATCGTCAGGGCAGCGTGAGCCCTGCCAGGTGCGCCGAAGACGCCTTTTTTCTTCAATTTTAGCCCTTATGTCAGATGAAAGATAAGTGCCATGTTGTTTAGGGTGAAGATAGGGGGTGCTGATCCATGCTGCGACTTGAATAAGGTTGGTAATATATATCGTAGCATTCTCGATGTCATCAGTATTCTTGAGGGGAACTTTTAGGTTGATGTTGTTGTTTAAGTAGTCTCTAAATGAGTACCAATCAGTCTTATGATTATAAAGATAGTCATTGTTGTCTCTTGTTAATATTACTGAATTGCTCACCTCCAGTATTACTGGGGAATGGTCTGAAGACCCATCCAAACTTGGCTCAATGTTGGTGTAGGGCTGGGAAACATTTTTTGTCACAAAGAAGTCTAGGAGATCAGGCCTTTTTTTGGTGTCCGCAGGCCAGTATGTTGGTTCACCAGATGACAGTGTGGATAATTTGTTGCTATCAATGCTACTTTTCAGTTCTCTTCCTCTTGCGAGAGTATAACGGGAGCCCCAGAAAGTGTGTTTGGCATTCCAATCGCCACCTGATATAAAACGATTACCTAATGTTCTAAAATAACTCGAAAACATAGCCGCGCTAATTTTGTGTCTAGGTGGGCAGTAAATGGCTGAGAGGGTGATAAACTCTGACTTCTCTTCTACTCTGATTGTGGTGGCTTGTATATGAGGAGTTCTGTAGTGGTCTAGGAAATGGTGCTTTAGGTTGTTTCTCACAATTACCGCTGTCCCCCCATGGGCCCCACCATCGGGGTGAGGTGTTAAATAGCTACAGTAGCCAGGTATCGCGAATAGACTCTTGTCAGTGACGTGGGATTCAGATACGAGAACTGCATCTAGTTTGTTTGTAGCCATAAAAGCTACCAGTTCATCTTTACGGCCTGTGAGGCCGTTAATGTTCCACGCAGCGATGCGTAGGGTACCTATTTAACAACCTTAGTTATGAGGGTGGTAATAAGGCCCAGAAGGGTGCTTATTTGTTGTAGTAGGATGTCTATTTTCTCACTTTGCTTCAGGAGTATATTTTCAATGGAGCTAAATGATCCATGTGTTGGCGGATGAGTGTTATTCTCATTTGGCGGTGATCTAGGGCTTCTTGCTGCATCTGCATACGTTTGAGGTGCTTTCTTTGGCGGGCGCGAGTTACGTATGGATTCCTCTATGTTTGTGGCATTATTTGCGTTTCTGTTAGGGAGTTCCTCCTCTGGGCTTATTTTTGGTGGATAAAAGGTTTTTCTGTTAATGGTAGCCTTTTTCCTTGTGAGTATCTCCTTATAGACCTGGCATCCTTTGTAATTTGCGGGATGATCAAGTAAGCACAAGGCACATTTTGCCGGGGTATGTCTTCTGGTGTATGCCACGCATACATGGGGTGAAGCCATTGAGAAACACGGCGAGGCGCTCGCCGTTTCTTTGGACATCTCAAAGGCTTTTGACCGGGTCTGGCATGGCAGTCTTCTCAGTAAGCTCCCGGCATACGGGATACCCACTGGTTTCTGTAGCTGGATATCTGACTTTCTGAGTGACAGGTCATTTCGGGTGGTCGTTGACGGCTACTCTTCTGACCTAATGGCTATTAATGCCGGTGTCCCTCAGGGGTCTGTTCTTTCCGCAACACTCTTCCTGCTGCACATCAACGATCTTCTCAAACCCGGCATCTTTGGGTACGCTGATGACAGCACTGTTGCGGAAAGATACATGTCCAGCTCTCGAGCCAGTGCTTCTGAGACACTTGAGCAAAGAGAGGCCATGGTGGATCGCGTAAACTTGACTCTTAAGGAGGTGTCCGAATGGGGTGACGCCAATCTAGTCCAGTTTAACGCCACCAAAACACAAGCGTGTTTATTCACCGCTAAGAGGAGCCCTTTCACCTTGGCTCCTACTTTCCAGGGTATATCCGTACCGATAAGTGATCACATTGAGCTCTTGGGAATCGACATCTCTCCCAATCTCAATTTCGGGAAATGTATCGAGTCAAAGGCCAAAACAGCTGCCAAAAAACTTGGCATCCTGAACAAGGTGAAGCGATACTTCACGCCAAAACAGCGCCTCGTTCTCTATCAGGCACAAGTCAGATCTGGCATGGAGTATTGCTGCCACCTTTGGGATGGATCCGCCAAGTACCAACTCGATACATTAGACTCTATAGATCGCCGGGCCCGAAGGATAATAGGCGATCAATCACTTACGCAGGCGAAATTGCTCAGTTTACAGCACCGACGCATTGTCGCCTGCTTATCGGTTTTTTATCGGATATACCATGGAGAGTGTGCTCAGGAACTTCACAACCTTGTTCCTCCTTCCCCGTTCTACCACAGAACAGCGAGAAACCGTCTGCGTTGGCATCCTTATGTGGTTGATGTTCAATCTGCCCGCACAAAACGTTTTTGCTCGACGTTTCTGATCCGAACCGCTAGGGTGTGGAACACCCTCCCAGCGCACGTGTTTCCTGCCACGTATAACTTAGGTACCTTCAAGGCAAGAGTGAATAGGCATCTTCTAGGCAAGCGCGTTCCAACCTAGACCTCATCATTGCTTTGCACTAAGCATGATTGTCGTCAAGCGCAAGCCTATCTCACAATAAAAAAAAAAAAAAAAAAAAAAAAAAAAAAAAAAAAAAAAAAAAAAAAAAAAAAAAAAAAAAACGAATCGATTGACACCTTCATCAAAATCGGCTTAGTAGTGTAGACGCTATGGTGGAACGTATATAGATATACATAATATGAACGTACTTACATACATGCTAAAATCATAACCCTTCTTTTTGGCTTTGCAGTAGTCGGACAAAAATGCACAAACAAGTCACAATTTGGTTTTAATGTTAATTTTTAAATACGCTGACATGAAATAGTGTTACTTATGAAAACTACCTATAATAACACTATATTTGCCTTCCGATTTTAATAAATAATTTCTCAGATAATATGATTTTTGATTTTGTTTAATTTATATTATTATGATTTAAAATACCAATTCATAAAACATGACTAACGTTTGAACATTGAAGAAGAAACCGAAAGGCAATAAATTTAAAATTACAAAACGATAAAGAAAAGAAAAATAGTGCTTGGCATTTAACGAACTGCATTCCAATTTAGACGACACATTTGTTGGGTTAATTAGTGGTTAACACGACGTTCCACAAGTTTTTAAGGATTCAAATGTTATTTATTTAAAACGAAAGTAAGATGTTTGTGTGTATAATAATAAATCATTTTTTACGCAATTCTGTTCCGTTACGTGTTATGATTTTTTTACGTTTTGACAGACAGGATTTAAGATATCGTATGACGCGAGTTTAGATGTTCGATGTTGTCTATTTTTAATTTTATTCCCGTGATCTATGACAAGTTTTTCTGTTGTTAAAAATATACTTAGCAAAATAAAAAGTATAATTTTAGAGAAATATATTTAAGATCAATTTTAATTAATATACCTTTAAGTCTAAATGTGGTCCACACCTAATCATTTATCATTTGTACGTAGTTTCATTCAAAGTAAGTACATATTTGCAGACTTTTATAGTAATAACTGAAATAAAAAAGGAATATTAAATTTAGCTAAAGTGCAATTCGTGGTTATACCTAGTTATTTTAACCCTGTCTTCATTCTTTGATTTATGTATACTAAAATCGTGTTTTTCTAAATAGCCATTCGTAGTTTCACGTAGTACAAAAAATATGCAATTAATAGAAACTCAAAGTCCGGCCCGAACGGTTGACACGTGGAAGCCAAATGTCGGTTACAAAAGGGTCCAGTAAATTTTGGGTTCCGTAAGTAAAAGTTTATTAGATAGGCTTAAATCTAAAAATCTAAAAACTTCACAAGGTTTATGCCGTATATTTCATAATATTTAGTAGGTAGATACGCATAGTATTCGAATTCAATTTTAAATAACTTTCTACTAATAAGTTATAAATCATACTTCATACTAATATTATAAATGCGAAAGTCAGTTTGTTTGTTGGTTTGTTGGTTTGTTGGTTTGTTGGTTTGTTGGTTTGTCCTTCAATCACGCTGCAACGGAGCAACGGATCGACGTGATTTTTGGCATGGGTATAGTTGAGGACCTGGAGAGTGACATAGGCTACTTTTTATCCCAGAAAATTGAGGAGTTCCCGAGGGAATCAAAAAAAACTTATTCCACGCGGACGAAGTCGCGGGCATCAGCTAGTAGGCAATATTTTTTTCCCGTCGCGTTGGCAAAAAAACTTATGTAGATTTCATTTTAAGTTTTATTTTAAGTAATTTTTTCATACAGTAAAATGTCATCAGAAACACTACATTATTCAAACAGATACCTAATCTGCTACAGAACCCTCGACTAAGCATCGGCAAACAATATGCTCTTATTATTTTTTCTTAACGGTCGGAGTGTGCCAGGCATTATGCCCTTGTCAGAGGGCAGTGAGAGACTTTATTGTTTTCTTTGCATGTGTGACGTGCGTATTGGATTAGTTAGAATAATAGGCCAAAATTATGCCAGAGCTTTTTAAATAAATCATGATTTATTTTGTACAAGATTATGTCACAAATAAAATAGAGAACGATATCTTAACATATACTACAAAATAAATATATAAATCATGTCTCTTACGATACCCGTATTGTAAGTTTTATTATTTATTCAAGAAGGAGAGTTTTCATCTCAGGTTTTCATGTTATTAGGTTTTATACCTACTCAGGCAAAAGTATTTTAAGCAGACATCAAAATTCAGAGAGCAGGCAGAACATAAAATAAAAAAGTGACAACTAAATCATCACACCATATGGATTGTCATTCTTTACTCTAGGCCGGCCAGCTATCAAAACCTTTGAAGTCTTTTGTCAGACAATTTTAAAACAGTTTTACGATGACTACTGCAAGTATAAAGAGTCAGTGAAAAAAGCCGAAACAGTAAAAAAGCTTTCAATTAAAAAGATAGTGACAATGGTGCCAACATTAACAGCGATTCCGCTCCAGAGCGTTCTTTTGATATACGATAGTGTTGTTTGAAGGCAACTCTTGAAGTGGCGGCAAAAAGCAAAGTGACACTTGAAAAAGGCGCGAACTAATATAAACAAGGGTTCTTTTTTCTACACAAAGACCATGGTGTTCGAACTCTTGGGCATCTGATTAATATGTTATAAATACGCATTGAGTAATCACCACGGAATGGCTTGTTTCCTCCTCACTAGAAGAGGTTGAACATAGCCTGTTAAAATTATATTTAATAATCATGTCGCCGCATTTTAATGACAATATAGTCAAATGAATAATTGATAGCGATTAATCATGCTCGTAATTTGCAATAAAACTAATATTTGAACCGCAATAAAACAGTTGACATAAAGTAAAAAAAGTTGTCATTTCGAGCTATTAGTATACATTTGCATAAATTATATTAATTTGATTACGTAAATTACTACACAGTAATATTTAGGTGCGGTGATGTTTTGAAATGTATAATAATTGATCGAAAAAATTTAGGAATTAAGGTGATGATTGTTAAAAATGTGACATGTTACATGTTTATTTATGATATCGTGAATAAAAACTATTTAAGTAATTATACGACATCTATAAGATAATAAGATTAATTACTTACAGTAGACTCCATTATTGTCCTATTTGCATGTGAACAAGTGCAAAATTTCATTAATCGTCCACTCACTTCAATTCCTGACGTCGTGCCTCGTGATGTCATATGCAGCTATCATGTGTGACAGAAAGGGAGTTGATTAAATGGCGCGAGCACGTTCACAGGCGTTAATAACAAGCTAAATTAATCAGAACACGTGTAAACATTTTGTTAGATACAGTGTCAGTCAGTACATCATAATGAGATATGAGGGGTCTGCTATAAAGGCATCTGCTATTTGATTTTGGTGATTAATTTTTATGGTAAACAACCCATGATTTACAGTTGGAAATCGTATCTTAATTGGTACAATCTTTTTTATTGGTATCACGAAACATAGCCCTATAAAAGGCTTAAATAAAGACATTTATATTTCGTGGCAATAGTAGGTACTAGGTACGTCACAAACAACGTTTTTACAAACGCTTTAAAAGTTGTTTGTTTACCTTCTTTCCGCCTCCTTCCGAAATTAAGACATTTAGGATAAGTGATTGTTTATAAAAAGATGCGTCTTAGTAAACAACGGCGCTGGTTAATGGATTTTTTATTTTACAACGCTGTGTTAAAACTGAGGGTGTTTAGTTTGGGCAGCTTTACCGAAAACTGCTTTAGAAAGGACCGCTCTTTTGATTAGTTGTTTTCTCTTGTTTAAAGGTTATCAGGCGAAGTGAACACAAGTCCGTGTGACTCTGAATCAACGTCTGATTCTCCACCTTCATTGCTGCAGGATGCCACATTGCCAGCTCTTTTAGTATCAGGGGCTACGACCTTATTTCAAAATACAAATACATCAACGAATTCTGCATTAAGTCTGACGTCTGTAGACAGTCTAGGCTTACCAAACTCGGAAGTAGAAAGCTGCAGTTTAACGAACGGATGCGCGACGAGCTCTTCACTAGCCGGTTTGGCTTTACCCTTGACGTCGACTGGTGGATTGTGTTCAACAACATCATCGTCAGCAGTTGCTTGGTTAATGAATGAGGATAGCACGGGTACGAAAACTTCATTAACTATTTATTACAATACTAGGTGATACCCGCGACTTCGTCTGCGTGGTTTCAGGTTTTTGATTCCCGCGGGAACTCTTTAATTTTCTGGGATAAAAAACATATGTCCTTCCCCGGGATACAAACTATCTTTATACCAAATTTCATCAAAATTGGTTGAACAGATGGGCCGTGAAATCGTAGCAGACAGGCACACTTTCGCATTTATAATATTAGTATGGATTATAAGTGCTACAAATAGTCAGACCGACTTTGCATGCAAAGCTTTGACTATGTTTATTTCTTCTAACCCATTACCTGTTTTAGTGTACAAGTATTAATAAAAATAAATATTACAATACTTAATTGACTAGTAGGCTGGCTCTCAACGATAAAACATTGTAAAACTTGTTATTTGTTTTAGGTGGCGGTGTTAAGAGTGAGGTGCGGAGCCCGGGGCTTTGCGAAGCAGACGTGGCGCTATACGGCGAAACGTTGCCTTACGAACAGTCCACACTGCCCTATCAGTATTATAATAGGTAAATACTAAATAGTAAATACTCATACTCACTCATAAATTAAGCTTATATTATATCTCTTCCTGACCCTTATCTTTCTTATACTGAACCTGAACCATGTCGTTAGGTTAATAATAATTAACGTTAATAAATAAAAAAACTTATCAAAACTTCTAAAATAATTATTATTTTACAAATTTTGATTTGAGGAAGCCCAATTGTCAAAATAAACATTTTTGGTCTAGCGTTTCGAAAAATCGACTGAATCTACCAGTGGTTCGGAATGTCATTCCTACAGAGAAGAACCACAGGGAGTTTAATAATCATCAATGTGCACTTGTATCATAATACACATTTTGTAAGTAAACCAATAAAAAAAAACAATACTAACAAACAAAGGCGCGCGAGATTCCACTTTTGAAAATTCTTCAATTTTTTTGTCAACAAATATTTATTTTGTTCATAGTCAGCAAACAAATCTTATTGTTCATTTATTCTCAATATATTTATTTAATTTTACTAATTAATTAAAGATAGTTCATATTTTGTATAGATTGCAGCCTAGGTCAACCTAATAAGATTTAATATTAAAAGTCCCAATTGGACTAGCCTCAATAGATATTTACCGCAATGATCCAATAATAAAAGAGGTTAACGAACCTTATAGGATTTGATGGAAGCCTGAAAAGAAGGCTCATCGGAAATTAATGACATTACTTGGTACAGGGAAATTCCTTTACATTGATTTGGTACTTACCTACTTAAAACTGGGAGAAAAATTAAATTAATTATTCGGGCGGTTCGATATTAATAATTATCCGTCAATATCCAAGCTGTCAAACTTCGCGGAAACGATGGAACCTTTGTCAAAATATTTTATTTATTATATGTTGTATTAGTTAGATCAACTCATGTTCTAACTAATACAATATAGTCACTTGTTGCATAAAATAAAAAATAAAAAAGTACTTAATGAGCAGACAGTTTGAGCTTTGCATAACAAAGCTTCTAATTCCCCAGTATGCAACAGTATGGAGGCGGCGGCACGGCATCGTCGTACGTCAGCTCGACTCTGTACAACCAACCCTATGCCGCGTACCCTCCAGCGCACAACTCTAATAACAGGTAAAGGCTGCATTAAAACTGTATAATTATTATACCCATAGAAATTTCAAATACCTACTATTCGATGATTCAAAAAAAAAAATTTACAGCACAAATTTTAACACATGACCCTTGTGTTACAGGTCGTCGTGCAAAGCGACGCCGACGTATCTTAGCTATGGCGTAGGCAGCATGGGTACAGTGCCAGGCAATTTCGCCACGCAACCTTCACCATACGCCTACCCTTCATACAATGGTGGACTGACGCAATCCTTCCCTAATAGTCAACAGGTAACATTATAATATTGTATAATTATTAACTAACTTAATCTAAGTATAGTTGAAAATCTAATTTTCACCATCGCAGACCATCCCAATTCCCAACGTGGACTTCACATTTAATTTGTAATTTTTTTTCAGTCTAAAAATGATTGTCCGAGGTACATCTTCATATTCTTCTCAATGTTAATATTTTTTTTGTTTATTTTGTATGCAGGACTACAGTAGTTACGCAACGGGCTACGCGGATCATAGTGTAGCACAATATGGCGGTTACTACGCCACCCCAAGTTACTCGCCCTATGTGAGCTCGCCCAGTAGCAGTGGAAGTGCTGGTCATACTTCTTACCATCTGGGAGGCACGTTATCAGGTACTAATTTTGCATTTCTTTTTTAATTTTTTGTCAAAATATTACTAAAAAACACAAAAACTCATAGCATGTAATAACATGTTGCTTTCAATGTTGTCCAAGGCTAATAATGTTTCCCATCGTCACTGTTTAAGATGCTGTACAAACAAATAGAAACCGAGGTTAACTTGAACGCATCCCAAAGTGACAGTGACATTACGTTTTCTAATGTTGCCTACTTGTCATTTGTCAATTTGACGTTGCTTTGTTTACCTTGATGACTTGTTGCTGCTGTTGAATTTACAGTTTTGTAAATAGTCAAGGAAAACTAATAAGAAGCGTAATTATTACAATTTGATAATAAGCATTCCGTTCTGTGAGTTTCCACTTGGGATTCGGGCATAGTACATAGTATGGATAAAGAAAACCAAAACTTACATCCTAGCAAGCGTATTAGACGAGATGATGGGGAAAATGATAATTCACAAGGATATTACGATGATAATTCGGATTACTGGCCTGACTCCGAGAGTGATAACGGTAATTTATCGATAGAAACAATATTTTTGTTAGTATGATAAACATAACCTGTGGCTGACTAGATATAAAAGTTTCACCCTAGAAATATACTTGTACGGACTGTCTACCCTATTCTATTTGGTGATGAATATAGAGACCACAGTTAAGAAAAATAATTTTTCAATTAAGTTTCCATGAATACTTTTGCTGTACTGGAACACCTTTGTGGTCATAACAAATCACTATAAAGATTTAGTAAGTAACTATAAACTACATAGAAAATAAGCCTCTGTTTTGAGAAGAATTATAATATGTTCAATATAAATTTCAGGATGCTTTTACCTTAAATTATGAGGTTAGATTGTAAGGCAACCAATTAATTTTAATAAAATTTATACTCTGTAAGTAGGTAATATAAATTAGTTAATTTTTTGTTTCAGAGTCTCCGTCATCAATGTTGCCAACTTTACCTGACACTCCCCTGTCCCCTATCAAAAATGAAGTACATGCTGCTAGTCGGAGATGTAGAGAAAATTCTGGGTAAAATATTAGATAAAAGTGCATATTATATTACTATCTAACCCATATCTGCGTTTTGGGTGGAAGCTCTGAAAATTCTTTTGGGGTTACCAACCCAAATCGGTCTATAGTCTGCATTTGAAAAGTAATCCATACTATTATTATAAATGCTAAAGTCTGTCTGCTACAGCCTGCACTTTAACTGCCCATCTGTTGAACCTTCAATTATATTCCGCACAGAGACTTGGTGACCATCAAAGTCGTGATGGTCATCTAGTCCAAAATAATTGTAGTTTAGAAACATTTTGTGCAGTACTAAAGGTGTGAGAAGTGGTGTAAGACAAAGGCTATTCATTACTAGATGACACCCGCGTGGATTACGTTATTGTATTACTGCAGGAGCTTCGTAGCCTGCGTCTTTCCCCATGATACAATCTATCTCTGTATCAAACATCTGAATTGGTTGAAAAGGTAGGCCGTGAAAGCATAGCAGCAGACAGACACTTTCTCATTTATAATATTAGTATTAAAGTATGGATAATGTTGGCTTCTTGTCTGGTGGTCTGATGAAATTAAAAAATTTGCTGGAGAAAATTGGATGCAGGTGGCAAACAACAGAAAAAGTTGGAAAAAAATGGAGGAGGCTTTCACCCAGGATATGGGATCCATCTGAAGCTAAAATTACTAACTAACTAACACTTACCTTTAATATGATTGATTACTAACTCAACTAACACATCTACCATAGTACCTAAACTATAGCTAAATATATTGTTAAAAAAAAATTTAACAGATGGAGTAAGTAAAGTTTATTATTATTATTGTTATTAATGTTGGCTTCTCCACTATACATAAAATAATATATATAAAACAACATTTATTATTTTCAGTGAAAGCACGGCAAGTAGATCGAGAGGTCGTGGTCGACGCAACACCTCTTCATCACCAGCACAACACGTCCCTGAACCAGCCACAGACAGAGTATTTATATGGGATCTAGATGAAACCATCATCATATTTCACACGCTGCTTACAGGCACATATGCAACTAAATATAATAAGGTAAGTAAGTATTAATGTGAAAGTCTTTTTTTTATCCACTGCAAGTTAGCCCTTGACTGCAATCTCACCTGATGGTAAGTGATGATGCAGTCTAAGATGGTAGCAGGCTAACCTGTTAGGGGCATAGCAGTTATATTAAACCCATTCCCTATTGGGTTTCTACACGGCATTGTACCAGAATGCTAAATCGCTTGGCGGCACGTCTTTGCCGGTTGGGTGGTAACTAGCCACGGCCGAAGCCTCCCACCAGACCAGACCAAGTAAAATTCAGAAATTATAAATTCCCATATTGACCCTGTCGGGGATCGAACCTGGGACCTCCGCACGTTAAGACAACAGCGCTACACACTGCCACAGAGGTTGTCAAATGTTTCAAATGTTGGAGTCAAAGTTTGAATGTTTGTTACTCCTTTATGCCACAATTGCCTGCTTATCGATTTTTTTTATCGGATATACCATGGAGAGTGTGCTCAGGAAATTCACAACCTTGTTCCTCCTTTTCCGTTCTACCACAGAACAGTGAGAAATCATCAGGGTTGGTATTTTTATATGGTTGACGTCCAATATGCTCGCACAATGCGTTTTTGCTCGATTGAAATTTGGAATGGAGATATGTTATTAACATGTAGGCTACATTTTATTTTAGAAAATTAAAGAGTTGCAGCTGGAATCAAAAAACATTGCTCAATGTGGACAAAGTCGCAAGCCTCATCTAGTACTTAATTTATATTACCTTTGCTGACTATTCTAAGTGTGAGATCTATAGAGCGAACTTTGACTTTGGTTAGACTTAAAACGTTGTTAAAACGAGATAGATTTCTGTTACTCACATAAGTCCATCTCGTTTTAACTCTAAGTAAAGTCTGAGCCAAGTCAAAGTACGCTCTATAGATGTCAGCATTAGAGCTCCACAACAAAATTGGATTATAAATACTCTGATAAATATGATAATAATGATTATCATCTAGCTGGTAGCTCTAGCAATATACCTTTAGATAAAAAACCTAATGTTGAATACAAAACTGAAAAAAATCTCTTTTGTTTCAGGACACACAGCAAATAGTGCAATTAGGTTTTAGAATGGAGGAACTAATATACAGTTTATGTGACATGCATTTCTTCTTCAATGATGTTGAGGTAAGACTAATGATTAATTCTGCATCACACAAATTAGATCTCCTGAAGAAGAAAAGACACTAAAGCTAGCAATTGACAGTAAGTCATTGACAGTAAGACCTAACGAGTAAAAAGTTAAGTGGATGGACACCAGAATTTTCGCCCGCTCAAGGCATCTGTCAAAATGATTTAGGTAGGTAGGTGATGGATGAGGCCTTCTATGACTACGCATGATTTGGTCCTATGACGCATGGAATTCGCACTCACGTTCAAAAATGTCATGACGCCAAATTAATTTAGCTGTGAATTATGGTGGACACGCGATTTCCGGCTTTATTTCGCGACTCAAATCAAATGACTTATGTATTATACCGTCAAAGGCGAGCATTCTGTCTCTTTCCCAAAAAATAATATGAACATAATATAAAATTCTCTCTCCTAATTAGAGGTGTAAGCATATCGCTAAACGGTTAAACGGTTAACGGTTAACAGCTGTAAATGGTAGTAAAAAAAACAATGGTTTCTTTTCACCGGAGTAAAGATCGTTTACTACCGTTAACCGCTAACCGATAGTAAAAAAAACAATGTTTTTTTTCACTGGCTAGTGCACATGAGTAAAGATTGTTTACTAATATTTTCAACCACTAGCCGTTAACCGTTTAACCATTTAACGATATGATAATTGCTAACACCTCTACTCCTAATATCAAACTTTGTTTCTTTGTTCGACTTTGTTTGTCCTTTACACTGGTTTGACCATTTATCTAATTATGAAGAAACTTTGTACAGCTGTTGTTGGAACTTGCGATAGATGTGCATTCAGGCATCCTTCTTTATTTCCAGGATTGTGACCAGGAGCACATAGATGCAGTGGCAGCAGATGACAACGGTCAAGATCTCTCCGCATACAACTTCGCGTCAGACGGCTTCCACGCGGGTGCCGCGCCTAACACAGGCTTATGCGCGCCTGGTGTACGCGGCGGGGTCGACTGGATGAGGAAACTCGCTTTTAGATACAGAAAAATTAAGGATACCTACAATAATTATAGGAATAGGTGAGTGCTTTTAGAGAAAACATTTTAGGGCCACAATTCTTACTAGTTGCTCCATTTAAAGTTATTTACTGACATGTCAAATTTTGCAGTGCGGACTTACTCAGCCGCGGTTTTTCATCACGCGATTATGCGATATCTGTTTAATCCTGGGGCCCTGTTACGTAAAAATGATTGCTACAAATACAAGCCATCACCTCTGATTGGTTAATAATTTTCTGCTATTTGTTGTTTCAATTCAGCCCATATCATTTGATTCAGCTTGTTCATTATATAACTAAACGAAATAAACGTATAAAACGTTCAAATATGTAACTTTGCTTCGTCCTTGACAACTCTGATTTCAAATAAGATTATAACTTAAATCTACTTGCACTATTTCAATATTTCACTTGTTCTGGAGTGAAATTCAAGATAATTTCCTATTGTTACAGTGTCGGAGGTCTATTAGGGCCAGCGAAAAGAGAACAGTGGCTACAACTGCGGGCGGAGTTGGAACAGGCAACGGACAACTGGCTGACTCTGGCTTGCAAATGTCTCAACATGATCAACGCAAGGTAATTAGTGAAATAATTCATACCATCATACTAATTTTATAAACTAGCTGATGCCCGCGACTTCGTCCGCGTGGTTTAAGTTTTTTTGATTCCCGTGGGAACAAGTGGTTGTTGGTTTGTCTTTTAATCACGCCTCAACAGAGCAACGGATAGACGTGGTTTTTGACATGGATAAAGTTGAGGACTTGGAGACTGATATAGGCTACTTTTTATTCCGGAAAATGAAGGAGTTAACGCAAGAATAAAAAAACTTAAACCACGCGAAGAAGTCGTGGGTATCGCTAGTACTTTTATATGACACTGGTCCGCTCAAAGCTTCTTTAGCTGTATTTTCTGGTATGAACCACTGAACCGAGCTTTCATCCTGGAAGACTCGATAGCACATAGGATGCTCTATCCTGGGAAAACAGATTTCCTGCATGCTTTTTGCTGACTGCTGATGTTCTTTGTGGTTCCTCTAAATTGTGTTGAATCCTTAATAGCAACTCAAGTTTTTGTTTTTTATTTTTTATTTTTTTATCCACTACAAACTAACCCTTGACTGCGATCTCACCTGATGGTAAGTGATGATGCAGTCTAAGATGGTAGCGGGCTAACCTGTTAGGGGCATGGCAGTTATATTAAACCCATACCCCTGCGGTTTCTACACGGCATCGTACCGGAACGTAAATCGCATGGCGGCATGTCTTTGCCGGTAGGGTGGTAACTAGCCACGGCCGAAGCCTCCCACCAGACCAGAACAGGGAAAATTCAGAAATTATAAATTCCCAAATTGACCCTGCCGGAATTTTTGTAGAAATATTTAAATGAGTCATTCTTATATTAAACATGTAGGTAGCTACATACTAATTTTATAAATAAACATATTATATTGTGGCCAATTCTGATCTGGGGTTCATACTTCACTCTGTTGTCCTCAATCTCTAAACTAAACTAAAATGATAGCTTTAAAAATATTGCTAGCCCTTTCATAATAATCCTTGCGTAAAGAGATATAACTATAGCTTAAGACCTGTCATCTTAGTTTAGTTTAGAGCTTGTGTACGACAGAATGAAGTATGAACCCCAATTCTATGTAATAATATTATTTATATTATGTTGTTGGTATTCGCAGGGAAAACTGCGTGAATGTGCTAGTGACGAACACGCAGCTCGTACCGGCGCTCGCCAAAGTGTTGCTATTCGGCCTCGGCGGAGTGTTCCCGATTGAAAACATCTATTCCGCTACCAAAACAGGTTCGTTTTAGAATGACAAACATAACTATTAGTAAATTACTAAGCTAGACTAAAGTCTGGTACTGAAACAGCAGTCTTAATTAAAGTCATATAACAATCAAATCCCATAAATAGCCAAATAAAAAAAGAGTGTGTGTGTAATTCACACACGGCTGAAGTTATACTTCAGAAAAGTAGCCTACGAGAGAATGAGACAAATATAACTGTTATTCTATTTCATTCTCTCCCAGGCTAAATCCTATTATGAATATGCAGTCTCTTTTTAGTGTCGCTTGTTCGTTTTATCAAATTTAACAAATCACGATTCTAAATAAGTTTTACTCAAAATGCTCTGTTTGTCATCTTTTTCTCCAAAAAAATTTTTATAGAAACAAAGCACTACATTTAATTGTCTGTGCACACGATTTCCACTAAAGGATATTTAACCATAGATCATAATTTAATATTTCAGGTAAAGAAACGTGCTTCGAAAAGATCAAACAGCGGTTCGGCGATCGGTGTACATACGTAGCGATCGGCGACGGACCGGACGAAGAAGACGCAGCCAAGAAGAAGAACTACCCCTTTTGGAGGATATCCGGACATTCGGACATCGCCGCGCTATACAACGCATTGGACATGGGCTTCTTATGATTTGCTGCTATCCTGGTACTTTGGTTATCTTTGTATTGAAATTGTAGAAAAAAATTACATGACGTAGAAAGATCCTTAGCGCTTAAAAGACCTGAAAGGTCACTTGTCAGTAGATGACACTCCTAATGAAGAAGATGCGGCTAAGGACTACCCCTTTTGGAGGAAATTAGGGCATATTGGATATTGGCTTACGATTTACTGCTACCCAGTATCGAGGTACTTTGGTTCTCCTTTTATTAAAATTGAAAAAAAAATGTCACACAAAAATATAGAAAGAAAACCTGCTTTGTGACTGACAGCAGTAGACAGCAGACTTGAAGAAAATGATTCGGGTAAGAAAAACTACCCTTTTGGCGGATATCAGGGCATTTGGACATCGCTTCTCACTATTTGCTGCTATCCTGGTATTTTACTTCTCTTTATATTGAAAAACCGAGGCTTAAACTGCACTGAAATGTCACCATTTAAAAATAGGTGAAAATTGTAGTTCAAAAACAAGATTCTTAAGGGGTATTTACACAGTCCCAAGAATGGCGCGACGATTGATGAGTTGTATGTAGGCGAGATTACAGATTGTGGCCAACGACCTCTGTTTACATAGACGGGCCCTGTCAAACAAAGAATGTGAACTTATTTTATTAACACCATCTAGTCTGAAAAGCGGGACAGCGCTATGGCGGGGACAAGGACAGGCTTATACAGGTGAGGGGCAGCCCTACAAGTCGGACGCCCAACTTTTTTCTATGAAAGGGCCCAGTACCTACAATTACATATATCGATGATTGTCGATCATCGATATATGTAATTGTAGGTATCGCACAACGTGACGCAACTGTAAATGTGTAAATGCTATTGAATATGCAAAGAAATACCTGTCTTTGACTTAAACCATAGACAGTAGACCTTACTGACGTAAGGAAAACTATGCTGGTATTTTGAACATACAAAATGATAACTGCATTTTTCTCCGTAATATTCAGCGATCAAACCATATCAGTAATGGCTTAGGACATAGGAAGCTCTGTTAAGTACAGTTTTGTATCATTATTGTTAAGTTTTTGAGCTTTCGGAAGTCTGTAACGAAAACTTATTTAGTTTAAAGCTCAAAGTCAGCTCAAAACTTACGAAAGCGAACGTTTCTAGACACTTTTATTTTGTAAATATTTATTCAATCGTAGTCAATAAAAATATACGTTAGGATTATTCTAAATCCATTCCTACTACGTAAGTTTTTATATATTCTATACAATGTACAGATTATAAATGTTTATTTTTAGTAATAAAAAGTAAAAAATAGTAAGTAGTAGTAAAAAATAATGGAAAGTTTGCCCTTGTGGCGTTTGCAGGTGAAATTGATTTAATCGATTTGTACCTTAAAACACACTGAGTAATATTATTTTGAATATTTATTTCGGCAATAAACTGTTATTATAAATTATGTTTTTTGCATATTGCACAATTTTATATCATTCAATTTAATTTTGTCGTTATTTATAATCACTGATTTGCAAAAGCTAAATTCTATATGTTTATGTGTAACACTAAATTTAAATAACGCGTTAGTTTAATGCCTTTGCGGCGAGAGTTTCAAATTACTTCAGCCAAAACTTGTACAAATATCGACCAATAATTAAGCCAAGGTAAAATAGGAGTAAATTGGACCTATTTTTCATTGACAAAGTCTAAAAAAAAATTAAAGATTCTCGCTTGGATTCTTAACTGTAGGTGTATAGCCGAAATTGAGCGTTAAAACAAGGATGATTACGTCGTTTTACCTTAGCGCCGAAGTTTTTTGCTTTTGACGATCGAATATCAACGTCGTTGTGGTGTCTGTGAAATGTAAAACCTTATGCTTAAGAGATGGATGGCATTTATCTCACACGTTTATTATGCCTATTATTTTGGTAAGAAACTTGCAACTCAATACGTTCGTACAATTTAAAAATAAACCCTAAAACAATTGTTAAAAGTAACCATGTTCCTTATTAACCATTTTGGTACGGAACGATAAAAACATGTTCCATTTTGTGTCAATGTGTAAGTTAATTTTATATTAATTTCAATTTAGCTAAATATTTACTGCCAAATAGCTGACAATATACTGCAATATTTTTAGATAAATGTTATTATACGCTAAAACACTACTAATAAGTAAAGCTTTTTGATATTTTTTTCACATGTACAAATATTTTAGTGGTACATTTTTGTCAGGCTTAAAACGGTACTCGGTTATAATATAGTAAAAATAATGTGACGTAGAGAGATCTTTAGTTGTAACGCATTTTAACCCGCTTTCCTTGGTGGGCGACGAAAGCGACTCGATGCAACGCGACGCGATATTGCTCTATAGAAAATTGAAACCTTATTTACGCGACAACGTAGGTCACGTGAAAGGGTAGCTACTGTTAAATACTGTCGCATCTGTATTGAGTTGCATTGTCGCGTTTGACGCTGACCTAGGATAGTGCCTGAGCGACGAAAGAGGCGCGACGCAACGCGACGTGATACTGCTCCATAGAAAATGACTTATTTACGCGACAAAGTTGACTATGTGAAGGGTCAACTACTGTTTGGTACTATCGCGTCGCATCGTAAAGTCGCGTTATCGCGTTTGTAGCCCAAGACAATGCCTCAGGACCGAAACACACCACCGTGCTGATGTACTAAAGTGAGGCAGGGGCAATGCGATGTGATTGAAATTCTCAATTGTTATTTGTTATTAGCACATAAATGACAAAAAAAAGTGTGTGTGCAATTCACACACGGCTTAAGTGAAACTTCAGAAAAGTAGTCTGCGAGAGAATGATATAAATATAACTTGTATTCTATCTCATACTCTCGCAGGCTAAATCCAATTTTATGAATGTTTGTCTCTTTTTGGTGTCGCTTTTCCGTTTCGTTGAATTTTCAAATCATACCGATTCTAAAGAAGTTTCACTTCAAAAACTGTTATGAATAAAACAGTCTACAATGTTTACCAAAATGCATGTTTTATAATATTTTAAAACTTCTGTCTAAGTATATATTACAATAACATAGTTTAAGGCGCTGTCAGCTCTTAAAATCAAAACACAAATCGAGAGGTTGGCTCTCCTCAGTCCTCACCCCACACGTCAGTTATGCCCACTTCGGCCGGGTGGCGCTCCCGTCGCGGTTTTCGTTATTTTCGCGCGCTTGTCATAGCATGTCACGGATGCCCTCGGATGACAAAACACGGTAACTCAAAATTTGTGAAATTGATGGAATAACGTAAGTGAGTAAATCACGTACCAAAGTCTCTTACATGAGTAGGTAATTGACAAAATACCTATTGTAAATCGCATATCGTGTGCAAATCCATTTTAATACTTAATATTATAAATGCGAAAGTGTGATTGTTAATTGAATTACCCGTCAATCACGCCGCAACGGAGCAATGGTTCGACGTTATTGTTGGCGTGGGTATAGTTGAGGGAGAGTGACTTTTTATCCCGAAAAATTAAGGAGTTCCCGCGGGAATAAAAAAAACTTCAACCACGCGGACGAAGTCGCGGGCATTAGTTAGCCCAGCATACTAATATCCATACAAAATATAATAAATGCGAAAGTGTGTCTGTCTGTCTGCTACGCTTGCACGGCCCAACTACTCAAACGATTTTGATGAAATTTGGTACAAAGATAGATTACATCCCGGAGAAGGACATAGGCTACCCGGAACCATTATCCTGGAAAATGAAACAGTTACCGCGGGAGTCAAAAAATCTTAATCCATGTGGACGAAGTCGAGGGCATCATCTAGAGTTACATAAGTATCTTATTTACATAAACTACTTACGTGAGTTAATTACAAGTATAATTGTGGCATAAATCAATATCATACGTATATACAATGTACTTACCGACTAAGAGTCTGATATTCATTTTTTGTCAGAAACAAGAATTATACAGATGTTATTTCAAAAATTTAAATAGCAAAAAGATGTTGGAAATTGATCATTGAAATCAATTTCTAGTCTTTTGCAGACATATAGTATTATTTACAGTGTTTAAAAATACTCAAAAATAAAAAACGAAGAAAATCATACAATTTTGGTGTCATGATTTTTTATCTTTACATACAGAATTATCTATATGGTAGAACTTCGTAAGAGCCAAAACCGCAAATTAGCCAATTTATGTAAAATTTCAAATTTGTACGTTGTTTCCGTACTCTAAAATTATAAGTTTGATTGACAATATTATGTCCGAAGCAAAACCTATTATATTAATTAACTGGACTTAGGTTGGGTGAAACTAAACAAATTAACTTTTTAAAAATCCCACTCAATCAAAATTAAAAATAAATCTCGGGAACGGCAAATTTTCAACTCAAGGAAACGGGAATAAAATTGGCCGATTCCCGGGAATTCCCGAGAATCGGGATTTTTTTTAAAAATAGTTATTGCTACTTTTATGTACCTTATATCCAGTTTTTTTTTAATTAAATACAAGTTAGCCCTTGACTGCGATCTCACCTGATGGTAAGTGATGATGCAGTCTAAGATGGTAGCGGACTAACCTTTTTGGGGTATGGCAGTTATATTAAACCCTAGTCCATATCCCTAATCGGTTTCTACACGACATCCTACCGGAACGCTAAATAGCTTGGCTGCACGTCTTTGGCGGTAGGGTGGTAATTGGTAACTAGCCACGGCTGAAGCCTCCTACCAGGCCAGACCAGAGAAAATTCAGAATATTTAAATTCTTGAAATACAATGCAAGAAAATATTGTTGCCGTGAATTCATTACGGTCCTTTAAGTAACTCTTTCGAAATTGTCAGTCAATTGAACAAATTGGTACTCAATGGATTTCTAAAGGTTTGTACACGGTTAAGCTTTTACGGCCCCGAGTTTTGCATTGGAAACGAGTATTGTATATATTAAATTATTCAGGTGTAACAATGGCGCTGACATCTGGTGAAATAACAAGGCGGCATATAGAGAAATTAAAGAGGGACTCTTAAAAGTTCAAACAATAATATATAAGAAAATAACACTTGGAGCTCGTAAAATCTAGAACAAGAAAAATATCCGAGGTGAGATAAAATATCAGAAAGGGAGAATCGAAGAAGACAAAACGCAAAAAAAAATTGTTACTTATAATCATTCTTACAATGTGATTTAACATACTATACATTGGTTGGAAGTTCTACTTATATTTTATAGACGACATTTTACATAATTTAAGTACAAAATAAAGAATAAAGAGTTTAAATTACTCAAAAGTACCTACTACGACTATTATAGTTTTATGGTAAGAAAGTACAATAATTCTTAACATTGTGATCAGTGCCCTTACTTTTCCTTTGAGTAATTGTCAAGGTTCCACTGACAAATTGTCCTCTCAAAAAATCCTCCAAAAAGTTTGGACAGATGGATGTATGGATGTATGAATGGATGTATGGATGTTTGTTACTCAATCACGCCCCAACGGCTGAACGGATCTGGCCGAAATTTGGCACAGATATAGATTGTAGTCTGGAATAGCACATAGGCTACTTTTTATCCCGAAAAATTAAAGAGTTCTCGCGGGAACCACAAAACTTCGATCCACGCGTACGAAGTCGCGGGCATCGGCTAGTATTGCATAAATACTTATAATATTGACAATTTATCATTAATATAAGTTATTGTTATGTTATATTTAAATGTATATTTTTTATCGTAAACTAACTTACTTGCAAAAACAAAAATAAAAAGCATTGTCTATTTCAGAAGTTATATAATAAATTATGACATAAATTTGCCTTTACGTTAGTCAAAAGAACTAAAATTATCAAATTTTGATAGTGTTTCTGTTATTTTATGTTTGCTGTCCTATTTTTGTGATTGGCATGATTGGTAAGACTAGTAAAACACTTCTGTGAATCTTATCTAAAGTTGTTTTTTTAAGTGCCTTTTGTGAGATAAAGTTTAGTTACTCAATGGAATAATTCTCCGTCACTTAATTTTAAAATGATTGTTTTTACTATAATTTAACATAATATTTGTAAACAGTGCTACTGCTCATAAAGATAAATAACTAAGAAACACAAATTTATCAATAAAATAACAAAACATGATGAAAAAAAAAACATCGATTTTATTTCATGTACAATTTTACAAAAATACGCCCAATTCCCAAATTCACTCTGCTGGGGATTAAACCCGGTACATCCCACGTTAAGACAATAGTGCTCAGCACTGCGCGAGTGAGGTACCTAGTCAATAGGGCATGCTCCCGATAATTCCTGGTACCAAAAATTCCCGGTACTTCTGAATAATTTTCAGTCCCGGTTCTCCACACCATAAAACCGGTACTTTTGATACTTTTGAGACTCGAAGTACATACATTCTGTCGATTCTTCTCTAATTAAGTGTGGATATTTCTGCATGTAACAATAATTTAATTCACTATACTGTATTTTATGCTCACAAATTCGAGGTATTAGTTTAAAAACCCCTATTTTTACTTTGGCTATAACGATTATTTTACTGCCACTTCGTACATTTTCGTATGTTAGTCTTTCTGGTAAGTATTATTTACCAGCAGAGAAGAGCTTTTTTGAAGATCAATGAATTGATGGATCTGTCACTGGAATAAAATTTGTTCAGCCATAATAAATTACAGTAGATTATGCTATATTCTGTTAATTGTATCGTTACTTTCATAAATTTCACATGAAGATTGACAGGAAAATATTGATAGACTGTAATATAAAATATACCTCATAAGCCCGAGGCTACTAAATTTTGATTTTTGACTCCACTGTCAATTATACCAATAGCAGAGGGAAAGAAAATTTGGATATCCGTATCCATAATTCCCTAAGATGCTCAGGAGTTCTCCATACAATGTTATGTAAAAACCAAGACTGTGAACAGTCCAATCTTTATGTATGGATGTGAATCCTGGACAGTAACGCAGCAGTAACGAGGCTCTTTATGGCTGATAGGAAACGTCTTTAGAAAATCCTAGGGTCCTCGATCCTAGGATCCTCCATACGTACGGGGAGGACGGTGAATGGATACCAAAAATACTAAGAGGTACCATATCCAATATAATTGTAGAGACCAAATCAGCGTGCGGCAAAACCAAAAAACGGCACAGAATAGGAGAGAGTAACATCTTCACGAGATTCTCTTGGGAATACTGAGTATGGGTTGGAAAATATTGTTGATTTAGATTAACATTTGTAATTCTTTGAGGTGAGGTTACTACGTACGCCTGTCTATAAAAAAAGACCCGTAAAGGATCACTTTGTTGTCCGTGTATCCAAGCCTCAAGGCTTGTTTCTCATAAACTGCTTGATGTTGTAAATTTATATTTGAACTGGCTTCTAATTGCTATAAAAGTAGTTACATATGAGCGTATCACGATAAAAAAAAATTCAACTTTTCAAAGTGTATTTTCATACAAGACGCAATCTCTGTAAAACCTATGAACTACAATGAAACTTTGAAATTTGTAACGAAGCGAGTTATGGTACAAGTACATGAAAAAATCATGAATTTACAGTCCTGTGTGAAATATTATGCGATAAATTTTTGTATAATGCCTAATGAATAGTAATATTCAGTATATTCCTGTGTGAAATATTATGCGATAAATTTTTGTATAACGCCTAATGAACAGCAATATTTGGTCTATTTCATACTTTCTGTAATGTCTTAGCCGTGTTTTTGTGATAATTTAAGGTAGTATCGAAAGTATCGAAAGTCCCGGGAATTCCCGGTTCCGTGCCAATATCGGTCCAAAATTTCCCGGTACTCAAACACAGCACCGAATGCATGCCCTAGTAGTCAGGGAGAATTATAATAAACAAGTTAAGAGATCAACTTGTTCTCAAATATTTCTCAAGAGATAAGTTAAAAAAATACTCTGTACACAAAAACGGGAAATCACAAAAAAAACCAACGACGTATTTCCCGGAAATTTCTAACTCCCGGGTCCCAGAAACGAAATCCTAAGGGTATCTAATATCCAATCAATTAGTAATAAAACTTGCAATAGGCACTTATTTGAAATATTTGAGACACTACTAGGTCCTTACTCAGCAAGCTTTCGATATAATAATATTATCTGGTCGGTCTGGTCCAATGAGAGCGGACGAGTAGGCAGTAGCAAGCTGAAGTGGCAATGCTTGATTTTCAGTTTTCCTTTCTGTCTTACCACTGTTTTGTTATTTTCCATTCATATCAAAAATTGCACTGGAGGCATACTACTATCGCTTAAATCCGTATTGTTTTAATATTGTTGACGTTCGTCTTTTTAGAATTATAATCCTTATTTTAGGACCTTCAAGGTACGTGACATAAAACTGACATTTTTAAGTAATACTGCTTTAAGCGATGGCAGTGAACCCTCTGACAGTAATTGGATGTTTGACAACTTACCTACTTCTTGGAAATAATAAAAGACGTCATTGTTACAACCAGCAGGAGTTTTTTTTTTGAATAGTGAAGCGACGTGCCTTTTTATGCGATATTTCGCAACTCGTATGTCAATCTAGTAATTACTAGTACGATTTTAATTTTGAAAATAGTTTTCAAAATAATTACGAAGCTGCAACACAAGCTCACTTGATTGTCATTTAAGTAGCGTCATCTTTGGCGTTGGATGGTTTCTATGACCTGCCTTATTGATGTTGCCAAATAATAAAATATACATTTACAGCATTGCTTCACCAAAAATATTTATTTTAATACATAAAAAAGACATTTAGACGCCTGGGTATGTTTATACAACAATACAAAAAGTTGTAATATCAATGTGTCAAATCGATTAAAACTTCTTCGTAAATGAAGTCGATTGTTGTCAAAAATCGAATGGATAGCGCATTACGGCATCATTATTTCGAGCTGTCAAAAGTTTGGTCAGAAAACACATATTCATACTTTATTTGATTATGTATTTTTAGTTATATAAAAGAAGATAGCTCACGAAAGTTGTAATATCCACGTCTTCTGTCAATTCATGTTTAATAAACATTAGTCTTATTCATGTTATGTTTGAAAACCATTTTAAAATATCGATTTAAACGCTGGAGCAAAGGAGCACAGATCCATCGTCTGTGAAGTTCTTTCGAACACTGGCGGAGGTGAAAATGAGCTAGCGCTTCTCGAAAAACCGGAATACAATGGAAAACAGAAAATATGTGTACATTTTAATAAATATTAATAAATCAATGGATGTCATTTAGAATTTGGAATTTAATGATATATTTTTCAAGTAAATTGAGGTTTTCAATTTGGAGATGTGTTGATTTGAAAACTGAAATAAGAGGTATGTTTGAATTTATTTTTTATGCAGCGAAGTTGTTTAAATCGTGTTTTGGGATAAAACAATATCTGAGTTAAGGTCTTGAAAACATCATATATTTTTTTCAATCTTCCATATGCCACCATTTAATGGATACACTGCTTTGGAGACCCCCCCCCTGACCACACACAGCGCCTTAAAAGCATTTGCTGCAAAAATGATAATTTTATGTACCTACCTATTGTGTTTCTATATATCCTGTGAGCATTCGCACATATTATTCTCGCGCACACATATTTTTATTTTCTGATCACATTATAAAAATTAGTACAACTTTTTTACGTATCGCAATTTATACACATGCAAACTGTACAAGTTTGCTGACCTATAATTTTTTTTGTACGTTTACATTGAAAACTTTTATTTGTGATGTCCTGAAATAGAATTTATGTATTTTATACGAAATAGCAATACTGTTATAAAAATACGGAAATTCAAAAAATGTAAATACAGTTCAAATATTAGATTTAAAAGAAATTATAGCTAATATGCTAGTGATATAAAATTTGATTCGAAAGTTATGATTAATCGAGTTGTAAATAAAAATATATATATTATTTGACGATTATTTTTCATTGTTTTACTCACTTCTTTTTGGGGTTTCGTGGTTCCTGTTTATTTATCTAATTACTTTAGCCCGCGACTTTGTCCTCGTGGGTTAGTCAGAGTAAAAAAATCCCGTGGCAACTTTTCGTGCTGTCACTCAAAGTAGCCAATTTAAGCTCTAAACTAAAATGACAGCTCTAATCTAGTCCCTTTCCGCAGAGAGTATTATGAAAGGGACGACAATATAAATATAGCTGTCCTAGTTTAGGTCCGCTTGCAGAGACGCCTTTGAAATTATGACAGAAGTTTTACACCAATCCTGCGAAAGTAGCAATTAACTGTGGGTTAAAAGGATGTCCGTTTCTGAAAGCGGGCCTTAGAGATAGCATTGGCCTCAACGTCACTCTGCAGGTCCACAACAGCTATACCCATGCAAAAACTCACGTCGATCCGTTGGTTATGTGCGACTTGATTGAAGAACATACCAACAATTACAAACAAACACTTTCGCATTTATAATATAGCTAGTTAAAAATTAAACACTGTAGGTACCTTCAGCCTTAACAGTATAGACTTTAGAGTATCGTGTTTTCTGCGAGTGCGAAAGAAGGAATGTGTCTCGTTTCCAGCTTTGTGGGAAAGTGTAAATGCGCCTTTATCAGGTTGTACATATTTATCTATGGTCTATAATAAAGGTGTGACATCGACTTCATTGTTTACCATGGCAACAGCATTGACAACAAAAACAAAGCAACGTGACTTCAATTTATTAATATTGAAGAGACAAGAATTTTATAAAATAGGTACTAAATAGTTGAATTAATTTAAATTATAAGCGATAATAATGAAAGCTATAGACACGATACTGTTCGATATTTCTAAGAATGAACTGTTCAAAATAAACGAGAACTTCAAGATGCTGCATCGGAAGTTGAAGAGCGCTTGGAAGGTCATGATGTGGGTTTGTTAATGTTTTATTAATATTTTCCACTAATAAGCAACTGACTCTTTGGTCTGATGGCTAGCTTATTCAGATCACGTGGTCCCAGGTTCGAGTCCCGGATCTAGCAAAAAAGTTTTTCCGTCGAGAATTTATCAGTAATTTAACTCTTGGTAATAATCTGGAGTTGACGGTTTGACCCGCATGCATCAATGCAGCCATGCCTCAGAGAGCAGTAAAGTCGGTCCTGCGCCTAATCTCTTTCCGGTCGAGTCAATTGACGTCACATCGTATCGGACTCGACTAGCCTATGGAACACAAGCCCTTCTATAACTCAACACAGCTTACGCGTTGCACGATCGTACCTACTTATCTATCTACTAAGAAGTAGCCGTGGGGCAGACAAATAATTATACTCACTTACTTAGTGAGTATAATTATTTGTCTGCCCCACGGCTACTTCTTCATCACAGCGCCATAAAAGTATTGTGGTGATAAAGCCGTTATACTTAAACACGAATCGGACTACATCAATAGAGTGACGGAATAAAGAGTGCTCCTGTGTTCATACAAACACTTGGTCAATCTTTATTCCTTTTAAATTTTCTACCTCTCTATAATGCGATAAATCCAAGGTTTCTAGGGCAGACGGAATTTCTTTAAGTTTCATTATTTTTTTAAGTAGGTAGGTACAGTTACACTTAAAATCCTTACAAACTTTGCTGCAAAAATTGAAACTAACCCAGTTATTGAGCAATAACTATCGTCCGTTTTTTCAACTCCCTAGAAACAAAATATACTGACTATCTACTCACTACTGATGGAATTTCAGAAATCGGGAAGAGTTATCTCCTCACATACTCCAAGATGTGAAGATCCTGGTAATACCAGGACCACAGAATGCGTTTACAGATGACGAACTCGCTGCGCTGAAGAGTGTTGTAGAAAGAGGAGACTCTGTGTTGGTGATGATGACAGATGGTGGGGAGGAACGCATGAACACTAATATCAACTTCTTTCTGGAGGAGTATGGGATAGTGGTTAATAATGGTAGGTTTTGAGAAGTACACGTTCTCAAGTTTTTAAAAACAAGTTGTTTAATTTTGATAACCTGTAAATATTTGTATCACTTAAAGAACCTTTTCAAAATGAATGTCTCAAAGAGATTGCACCTTATAACCATAAATATCTTTGGAAATTCCAGATTGCGTAGTCCGAGCAAAGTATCACAAGTTCTACCACCCTAAAGAGTGTCACATATCGAACGGTATCCTCAATCGAGCTGTGTTGAAGTACATTATGAAGATGCCGAATTATATCAGCGAATCTGATGACTTTCTGTAAGTTGACTACACAACATAACAGTCTGTAGGTAGGTAGGTATCTAATATTCTCCTTCGCAGGTAACTCCAAATATTTGGAGAAAACACCACGTATTCCTTAGAAAATATATAATTTCCGACAACTGACCCGATACGAAAAGATGACAACTAAACTTTGACTACCCACATTTTCACACATACATTACATTACCTAACTTGTCGCCGTTTCCTCTTACCTTATAATATAAATGGTATACTTTAATCAGTAAACCGACTTAGATCAGATTAGGTACAGAAACGGTAAATCATGTAAGTCTACCTAGGTACTTAGGTTTCGTTCGGCATTCTCGCAGAGTACAAGATTTTATATGTAATGGACAGCCTGAAAGATCATACCTCACATCATTTCTGCCAGGTTCCTATTGAGAAGTCATAAATTTCTAGTTATATTACAGTGAAGACCCGCCAATGCCCAACTTTGTCTATCCCTACGGCGCAACTCTGACGGTCAAGAAACCCTCAGCAGCAATACTTTCAAGCAGTGACGTGTGCTACCCTGTGAAACGACCAGTTGCGGCCATGTACATCTCGGAGAAAAGTGGAGGTGAGTAGATCAATCGGTTCTATGAGCTTCAACAACTTGCGCCAGGGCAAAGTACGGACTGAGTGACGCCTTAAATCTAAAAGATCGTAGATTGTAATCCACTAGTTGCCCTATTGTGGTACCTACCTATATCTTCACCTAGCGCAAGCTTTATTCTTAGTTGGAGGGGAAAAGGAGAATATTCATCGCCGGCCTATTACAGAGCAAGTCTCAGAATGAGAAGTGGTTTTGGTCATAGTCTTCCACGCTGGTCAAGTGCGGATTGACAGACTTTACCAATGATAACATACTTCACACACGTTTGAGATTACTATATTGCCCTCGGGTATGCAGGTTTCCTCGCCATGTTTTCTTGCTTTACCTTTAAAGCTAGTGATGCTATTTATATAATCGATTAAAACTTTCCAGAGTTATGTGAAAGTTAGAAATGCGTGTCCGAGGGTCAAACCCCTCACTATCCGAATAGGAATTCGTCGGCAAAGCACAGCTTATCGAAAAATTCAACGATATCCTTTATAGGTTTAAGCAATCTCACAAACTTGCAGGCAAGAATTAATTTATAGACATTCAATTAAATATATTTTTCCAGGAAAGCTCTTTGTCATCGGATCCGGACACTTCTTCACAGATCAGTATTTAGATAGTGAATGCAACGACCTTATTCGGGAAATGATATTCAACTATCTTGGAGGTGTCACAGACTTTCATCTTAATGCCGTCGATGTTGAGGACCCTGATGTAAGTGGTACAGACTATGCAAGATTTCATTTCAGTCACAACTCAAAAAAAGCTGTTGCAACAGATTTGAAATACCAAAAGGGATCTTAGGGTCTAACTTTCTACTTACTGCAACAGAGGCGTAATAATTACTGCGTTGTCTCAAATTCCAAAAAGTCTAGCAACACATTACTTCAATAAGTATTAAAAAAACAATCATTACATGTGGATAAATGTTATCTTGACCAAAATTATTTAACTGGCGTTTCCAATTTAACTGTTCTGCGAAGTGGCATTTTAGTTTAATATTCTAGAATTATCCTGTAAAATTTTAAAAATTGATCATTTATAATTATCATACTCTTTTTTTTTATTACATTTATTTTTCAGATTAACGAGTATCGAACTCTGGGGGACACTCTATGGCTAAGTTCAGTACCACTTCCGGAGCCAGCCAGCGCACCGCCCCCGCGGCTGGCACCCTTACATCCTCATGCTCTTTTTACCTGGACGCTGTTCTCGCTCAACCTATCTCATTGTGAGTATTTCCATCGTTCAGTATATCGCCCGTTATACTAGTCTAATCCAAAAAGCTTTGTTATAAGTGCCTGGGTGAGCCTTAGAGCACTAATTGTCCGTTTCATCTTGACTGGTTTCCGTTTTACACATTATAATCTATCTAAGTTCTAGCGACTGACAGTATAACCATTTCATACTGGCTAGATTGGAAAAAGGATAGAGGTATCGTTTTCATTACTGCCATGAGGTCACAACGAAGAAGAATATACAGATAAGTGCGGCACCTTTGCTTGTGTCTTCTGACTGACTGGACTTGTACCTGATTTAAAAAGTGTTGTCTAAAAGAACACGACAACTTTCTCCTAACTCCTAACCCAACTAAATTTTCCTATTTATACTCTTAATAATTGATAATAACGATAGGATAATCATTTGTATTATTTTCAGTGCCTGAAGTTCTGGGATTATATGGAGAGCTAGGCGTAAAACATGAACCATTAAGATTGATAGCTCCACAGTTTGAGACACCGTTTCCACCACTGCAGCTAGCTGTGAGTGATTCGCTATATACTTCGCCGTATTAGATTTGACATGATTTTGATTTTCTGACGTCCTCCGTGGCGCAGTGTTGAGCCACAGTAAACAGATGCAACCAGTATGGAAACTACCTAGAAACGTTCGAAACAGGCTCAGTCACACAAACGTGCGTATCGACGAGACCCCAAGCGCTCGTCGCAGTGCCGTCAGTAGTGAGTGCCGCATGTTCGATGCGCACGTTTGTGTGAGTGAGCTGTTTCGAATGTTTCTAGGTAGTTTCCATACTGGTTGTATCTGTTTACTGTGGTTGAGCGCAGTTGTCTTAAAGTGCGGAGGTACCGGGTTCGATTCCCGGCTGGGTCAATTTGGGAATTTATGATTTCTGAATTTCCCTGGTCTGGCCTGGTGGGAGGCTTTGGCCATGGCTAGATACCACCCTACCGGCAAAGACTTGCCGCCAAACGATTTAGCGTTCCGGTACGATGCCGTGTAGAAACCGAATAGGGGTATGGGTTCAACTGCCCTGACCTTAACAGATTAGCCCGCTACCATCTTAGACTGCATCGCCACTTACCAGGTGAGATCGCAGTCAAGGGCTAACTTGTAGTAGATTTAAAAAAAACATAGATTTCGCCATAAATCACATCGATTATACTGATTTTGAACATATTTTGGAGGTATCCTCTCCAAAATCTGCGGAGTGATCGCTTACTTAATTCTTAAAACATTTTCAAACTCTTTCTTCATTTTTAAACGTCATTCCGAACCAGTGGTAGATTCATTCGACTTTTCAAAAGCACTTGCAAAAGTTTATTTTAATAAAGAAACATTTGAGTTCGAGTGAGTTTTAGTTTAATAAGGCTATACATACTTACTTGACTTTCAAAATTGCAGTTCCCTTATCTACACTTCTACACTAATATTATAAAAAGGAAAGATTTGTATTTTTGTATGTAACGAATAAACTCAAAAAGTACTGGACAGATTTTAATAATTCTTTTTTCATTAGAAAGCTACATTATCACTGCAAACATAGGCTATATTTTATTTTCAAAAAAATTAGAGATCCTTACGAAAATTGCAATATTGTGAACTAAGTCGGAAAAAATCGTCTCTTCTGAGAGCTTACGCGGCGTGCGCTGCGTAAATAGTTATAGTTACACGAAAACAATGTATGGTGAAATTGTTCCTCTTAAAAAGTTCTAAAAAATAGTCCGCGGTAGCATATATATCTATCTTTTAAGTGCTACCCGTGCGAAGCCGGGGCGGATCGCTAGTATTCGATAAATAAGACAAACATAAGATATGGTGGACAATCTGTTGAAATTATATCTTTCTTTGAAATTCATCTGATGAGATCAGTGTCAGGTTTGCCATCGAACCAAGAAATATTTTCAGGTGTTCGCGCCTACATTCAGAGAGCCCCCACCACCGCCACTGGAGCTGTTCGATCTGGACGAAGCGTTCAGTTCAGAGCGGTCTCAGCTTGCGAGGCTAGCTAATAAATGTCTGCAGCCCTACAATGCAAGAATGGGACAAGGTGGGTACTGTATTAAAATAATGTCCTCCCGACAGAATTTCGGCCACAGCGGACAATCTGCACTGAGATTAGGCATTTGATGGAGATGTTATAGTGCACAAGTCTGTCGACTCTCTGTTCCCTTACTCGCATAGCCTGATGGGACGTAAAATCCGACACGATCTTAAAGAGATCACGTGCAGGACCGACGACGGCTTTACGTGATATTCGAGGAACGGTGGTGAAACACCGGTAACTTCCAACTACGGGCTAGTACTGAAAATTTATTAAAAAAAACCGACTTCTATGGCCCGACTCGGGAATCGAACCCAGAACCTCGTCAGCCGCAGCCGAACATGCTAAGAACGAGACCAACGAGGCAGTTAGTTACTGCATCGAGGATCTTACTGCTGCTACCGAAACTTTTAAGTTGCCTAAAAGTCCTATAGTATCTTAACAGACCCATTGCTCCATTCGCCAGCAGTGGTACATGGTAGTAACAATATGATCCATGGAACCTTAGAAATCGCCCAATGCCAGTAGTGGCCTAGTAGTTAGTAACAGCATAATAGCAGATTTGCGTTTGAATTATGGACAGTGAGGAAGTAATCCCAAGTCGTAAAGATGTATTGAAAGTAGATGTAAAGATTGTAAAAGATATATTCTTTTCGTGTAAAATCTGAGAAACGTGAAAACAAATGCAGCAACCTAAGCTTAAGTCGTTGAGTCTAAGCGTATCCTTGCAGGTGACGGCAGGCAACTCGAGAACGAACTCGAATATTTCGTCCGAGAATGCGGCCGCGCTGTCAGACTGTCCCGAGCGGTGACCGCTGACGACGCGCCCGCCGGCAAACACATCCTACACCAGCTCGCCGTACAACTTGCTACCTTCAAGAAGATCGCACCACGAGATTAAGCTCCTGTGTAGCGTAAAAGGGGGTTTTAAAAGCAGTGTATCCATCAAACGGTGACATTTAGTATGCTTGTAAAAATAATTTGCTGTTTTCAAGACCTTTAAGCAGCCATTGACGCATCTCAAAACACAATATAAAAAAATCTCTGCATTGAAATTTATTTTAAACATACCTCTTAATTTACCTTTTAAAGCAATTTTTCTCCTTAAACTAATAATTTACTCTAAAAATATAAGATAAAATTAACATTTCTAAATCAAACACATTGTCGGTTTAATTTGTATTGAACATAAAATATTTTTAAATATTATTTTTAAATATTTTTTTTTTTTACAAATGATTTGCATTTTTTGCGACATGCGCTTGCTCGATTTCACCCCCGCGCGCCTGTATTTTGATCTCGTAGGCTCACAGCGCCTTAAAGCGCAAAACACACAGGACGCGTGTGCGAGTCGGGTCGGGTTCCTCGCGTGAGACGCGCTGCTCGTTGTCTTCACACACAACGCGGGTGCAGGTTGATGGCAGGTCGGGCGCGGGCGTACCTTCTGATAGATTTTGATGTTGCAGAGTTGTGGAATGTGAGCGGAGTGAAGCACGGACGGAAATAAAATGCAATACGGTCAATAATACGTTAATGTATTTAGTTCACTGTTTACATCACAATAACTGATTTAATTATAATTAAACTTATTTAATTGTTACCACAAGATTAATATAACTCAGCCGTCAGACATGGCGGGCGTCGAAAGAGAACGAATCGTCTCAGTCATAGACAATGTGGAATATCCACCATAAATATTATAAGGCATATAACATATCCAACCCCTTCAACCTTGCCAGCGGCAGCGTAAATACATATTGATTGAAATTTGAAATCTATCCGCTGCCTTATTCTTGCTTTCAAAACAGTATTTTACAGTATATTTTAATACATGGAACTCAACCAGCCACGCACCTTACCCGGCCTGCACCCGTTCCCTGTGTTTTGCCCTTTAATCATCATCATTATCATCATCGCCAGCATGTGGACATCCACTTTGATTAAATCATCATCATTATCATCACCATCGTGGTGATCATCACAGTTGACGTCCACTTTCATTGGGCATAATCCTGCCCTAACGAGCGCCTATAACGCCATGTTACTGTGACGTTAATATCTGATTATAGAAGATCTTATCATTTATTGGAATCAGTCCTATATTTAAAATTTTATACTTTGTCAGGTTAAAATGTTCAACAGCAGGATTAGGTACCTAATTGTTTTCAATAAATTATTTACTATGTAACTTATTGAAAAGTTTTATTTTTTAATTAAAATCAGAACCGTATAAGCAAATGGTATTCCGTACATAATATTTTTAAGTTTTAATTAAATTAAAGTTGTTATTGACATTGCAAATGCTATGAAATTGAAAAAGTTATCGCTCGACTGGCGAGTATAACCGAGAATACATAAAAATGTCGTAAAATCTTTATTGTGTAAGCTTGAAGTTTAACCAATTCTCAATGGCACCATGAAGGCACTGTTGGTTGTACTGCTTATATGCACACTATATATAACGTTAAAATCAGCTACTAAATTACATGATCCAAAAATAATTATTAACACATATCCAAAGAAAGTGGATAAAACTCAACGTATACAGTTGGTAAACTCAAGAAAATTTGGAAAATTGGAAGCATTAGATAGCCGCAAGGCATATTTTAAGAAGCCCATCGTAAAGAAGAAAGCTTACACAGCCTTCCCACCAATCTCCGAGAAGAATGTAAATGATGTTCCAGAACCTCTTCTTTCCCATGGTGATGTAAACAGAAAACTGCGAGTGAAAAAGGTATTGCCTGAGTATAGCATCGCTTTATTACGCAGAAAAAGATCTGCAGGCGCTCCAGGTACTAACACTACTGGAATTGTTAAAGCTGTGCAAAATAATGAAAACGTCAAACGGAGAAGAAATAGCAAAAAAGGAATAAAACGTAAAGGTCTCAATGGAAATCCAAGGAACTCAACATTAAAAAGGAATAAGTTAAGAAGTAAATCGAAGCATGTCAAAGGGAAAGTTCCTAACGTAAACAAAAGGAAAAAGAGAGTCGGTCACCCACCAAATTTGCGAAATATTAAACGTGGTAAGAAGAGGCGTGGTAGCCTTATTTCCGCTAGGAACCGTTATAATCAAACAAAATTTCTATATCCCGAGCGAGACCAGATAGGACCAAAAAAGCCAAAACAAGAAAGAAAAGAGACAAGGGAACAAGAAAAGAAAGGTAAATCTTGATTTGTTTGCAAATTAAAATAAAGATGTAACAGAAATTTTAATGAGTTTACTTTCAACATCGAAAATCCTAAGTTATTTCGCATAGTCAAGCTAGTAAGTGGTATTTATATTTTCTGAATTTGATTTTTGAGGGTTTTTAAACAAAGAACTAAAATAAATATTTTGTTCTCGTATGTTTTATAGTAAGATATAGACGTTTGATAGCCGGGAGGGACGCTATGATACAAGACTATCCATATGTGGTGTCCATACAGAAGGACCACCGGCATTGGTGCGCTGGCGCATTGCTTAACCCCCGCCTCGTTATCACAACTGCCAATTGTGTATGGAAGTAAGCAATTCTATGTTATACTTACGTTATAATTGTTTATAGCTAATTATAGGTCATGTTTTATTGTGTACTAGCTGATGCCCACGACTTCGTCCTTGTGGAATAAGGTTTTTCAATTCCTGCGAGAATTCATGAAATTTCCGGAATAAAAAGTAGCATTTGTCACTTTCCGGGTCCTGAATTATACCCATGCTTTTAAAATCATATTGATCCGTTACTCTGTTGCGGCGTGATTGAAGGTCAAACAAACAAAAAAACACACTTTCGCATTTTAAATATTAGTATGATTGCAATCGTTTTGGTGATTCAACAAAACGACTTACTTTTAGAATAATTTCGGCCAACAAAAATGCTTGAAACTTGTCATAAGAGTGGCAAGAAAATTATCAAACCAAACAGTTTTAGACTATGATAGTATACGAATTTCAAACCGCTCCTCGCTTTAGATAGATAGCAATAAAGCATTATGTCCACAAAAACAAAATACAAAAATAAAAGATAAATAAAGGTTTTAGCTATAATAATTAAAAAAAAATTATTAGCGCTACTATTAAGCCCTATGAATTTTTATTTGAAGAGCACATCGTGTAAGTCGCATGCGCGTCAGAGCCGGAAGCAGGTATATGGACAGAGATGGTCAGCTGGTCAAGATCCAGGAGGTGGTCAAACATCCGAATTGGAGTATACGCACATTGCCAGATAACGACGTGGCTTTGCTACTACTGGATAGGAGTGTGAAGTGAGTTTGCACAAGATTTTCAAAATTCCATCAAAACCTGAATTGTTAGCAACCACAACTGTACTTATTAGATAAGCTTGTAGGGATTTCAACAAACAGTGACTTGTGTCGCTTGTGCCAATCAGTTTCCAGCGTCTCGCTAGAAATGTTGGCCACAGCGTCGAGCAGTTAACAGCATCTTAACAGATTGACTGTCTGTCCCACAGCAACGATCATGCAACCGGTACATTTTTCGTACTGAGTTTGCTATGTCAACACCTTAGATTTGTCACGTCTGCAACTTTTAGTTGCCGGTGGACTTTTAGCTTTAGGGTAGTTACGCGTATCTCTATTATTAAAAATATCCAAACACTGGATATTATTCACGAGTAGTATATTTGTATTAATCTGGATAATGTGAAACTTACTTCTCTATCAAGCTATTTTTAAATACTTAGGAGGAATAAAGCTGGTGACAATGATGTGCCCGGTGAAACACCACTGTGTGGATCCTTATTTTTCCAGGTTTTCAGATTCAGTGCACGGTGTAGATCTTCCGAACCGTGCCATGTGGCCTGCGTTTGAAGATGTTTGGGTCACTAGTTGGGGAGCTGAAAGGGTAAGTGAATTTAAAAATATCCTTAAACTTACATATAACAAAGCAATATTCAGAGTTCTAATAACCTACTTACTTAAGTTGATACAATTTGTATAGGCTTAAGACCATTAAAAAAATATAGGATTTAGCTTTTGCCTAACAAGGCATCATTGATCATATCGTCTCCTCCATGGCAAACTTACGGATCTGCAGTTTTAGTGAAATCAGTATTTCGATGAAAAACCGTACCAAATGTAGTACTGTACACCGTGGCAAAGATAGTTACAGATTTCAACTATAAGTGACAGTATTTTAGTTGCTTCATACAAAATTTGTGTTTTTTTTAGCGCGACGGCATATTTCAATCAGTGGGCGTAACGCTTCAAGTATACCACGCGATGTTAATGGACCACGAGAAATGCAACAACGTTACGATGCGCTTTGGTGTGGCCGTGACAAACAACTTCATATGCGTCGCGCAGACTGGGAGACGAGCGCCCTGCACTGTAAGAATTTATTTTTTATCTCAAGTACTGGCTAGCACTTAAGGCTGTCTGCTGCCATCTCACCTGATATCGATAAGTGGGCGTATTCTACCATGCGCTGATGATGGACCACGAGAAATGCAACATTTGGATGATCATTAGTGTGGCACGTAGACTGGGAGACGAGCACTATGCGTATGCACCATGAAAATTTGTTTCGTTACCATTAAAATAGTTAGCATCTCACCTGATTTAAATCAGTGTGTGTGACTGCAAGTTTACCATACGATATTGTTGGAACAAGAGAAGTTAATATTTGTCACGTCCATGACACTGACCGTGTCGCATAAGCGTCAAGCTCACGCAGATTTGGAGACCAGCTCCTTGCACTGTTTGAATCCAATATTATAAATGCAAAAGTGTGTCTGTCTGTCTGCTACGCTTTCACGGCCCATCTGTTCCACCGATTTTGATAAAATTCGGCACAGGGGCAGGTTGTATTCCGGGGAAGGACATAGGTTACTTTTTGTCCCGGAAAATTAAAGAATACCCGCGGGAATCAAAAATCTTAATCCACGCAGACGAAATCGCGGGCATCATCGCGGGATAAAACGTAGCCTATGTCACTCTCCGGGTCCTCAACTATACCCATGCCAAAAATCACGTCGATCCTTTGCTCCGTTGCGGCGTGATTGAAGGACAAATCATCAAACCAACAAACCAACAAACAAACACACTTCCGCATTTATAATATTAGTATGATACAATTACATTTTAAAATGCTTGACTGTATTGAACAAATAGCGTCTACCTATGCCTAAACCCTGAAAACATTTTGAACAGCTATACCAGTGTAAAAATGGGCATTTCTAAGATAATTAAATTAATATCGTTGCAGCGTGACACGGGCGCTCCCGCCGTAAGTGACGGAATATTATGGGGATTGGCGTCGTGGGGTATTCGGAAACTGTAAGTATCTACCTCTTTCGTATGACTACTGAGGAGTATTCCTCAGTACTCATATTTTTACCTAAAATTTAAGGATTAGGTACCTACTTATTTTCTGGACTCAGTAACTATTTCACGTAAAAGAATATCTGCTCTCAATCAGAAACAGCTTTATTTGATTCCGCTAGGCATAAGGCCTAGGTACTACCTACTTTGAATGCTATTTTGTCTACGTGAATTCAGATTCTTGAAAATTTCCCTGGGAACTCTTTGATTTTCTAGGATAAAAAGTATACCTACTATATAGCCATACCAGGGATGCAACATATGTACCTAGTTGTAAGTCTCAATACTAAGTTTCGTCCAAATCGGTTAATCAGATGGGCTGGGAAAGCACGCACTTCTAACGTTTCGTAGCTTTTCTTAAGAGTGAGATGGGTGATAGTTTCAGATGATATGTTTTGTTCCAGATGCGGCACAGAACGATACCCAGCCATGTTCTCATACTTGGCATCACGTTCAAACCTGGACTTCATCACCAATGCCACCAATTACTTGATGTCAGATAAGCGGTACTACCCGTATGGCGATCGGTTCGTCGTCAATCGAGCAGTCATGAACTCCACTGCAACTACCACTCACTTTTAATAAGTCGATATCGGTGCCTATTCGGTTGTATAATCGCTAAAATTACATTAAAATTGACACACAAACATTCTTTAAATATGACAGCTCTAAAATTACTCTGCGGTCCAGAGAACATTGTAAAAGGCATAGGCATTTAGACATTTAAGTTTAGTTTCAGACATTGCGTACAACCGAAAAAGCATATTTTTATTAAATAATTAAGTACTTAATAAAAAATATTTATTAATTGTGTATAAGCAAATATTAAATATTTCAAGTACATATAGATACCTTATTTTGTTGTCATTCGATTTTTAGGGTGCCATAGTCAACAAGCCCTTATAATTTCGCCATGTCCATCCGTCCGTCCGTCCGTCCGTCCTTCCGTGGCTTAGCTCAGAGGATGTTAGTACTCGAAAGCTGTAATTTGGAAGCTGTAAGCTGGGATGTGGGAACACCATTTTTCGATATAGGGATCCGTTTCCGAAATATTTAGCTATAAAGAGCTAATTTTTGTTAGAGTTAAGTTGATTCTAAGTTCTACAGTATAGACATGTAAAGTCCTACGTCGTAGATAAGAGGGACTATTCATACCTAAGTGCGTTTTGTTAACCTACAAAAATTATTGATTTTTAACATATTAACAGGTATTATACATGTAGTTTTATTGTGCACTTTAATATCAGGAAATAAAACAAATATTTTATTGTATATGAGCATATTTAATATTTTCTTTTTCAAAATTGTAAAACTCACATTTTGAAATTGCAAAATTATAACTAAATTCTCATATCGTTTATCATAGTAACAATCGCCATTTTGTTTACTTCATTTCTGTATTACTCTCAAAATTAATAATAATCGTAACCCATTTATACATCTCTAATAATAATATAATTATTTTAATGTCTAACAAATTCATCTCAACTGTTTACCACGATTTTCGTTATTTTTCGTTATCCCAACATCAACTTTCTCATATTTCTAATCAACTTTTTTTATAATACTCTAAACATACTTTTTACAACTCTCCATTTACAAAGGACTACTGTCTTCTTTCTAATGCACCGAATGACACCATTTTAGAAAAATATTGGAATGACTTGAAAACTAACACCGAAATCCTACCTATCTGGTTATAGCGCGCAAAATGTGATCACAATTCAATAAAATCAATATTTGTAATTTCTGTAACAACTACATAGATTTACATCAAAATTTATAGGACTTTTATGTGACGCAAATTTAAAGCCTGGTGTACACTTGAACTGACGAAACAGAGATTTTGTTCAGCAGACCAATCAGATTATTAATAGGTGAAATGAAAAATTATAACACGTCATTTATCAATAATTTTATTGATCTTCCAAAAATAACCCCGCCCATCTCAGCTGAAGTGTATACTGGGCCTAAAAACTTTGAGTTGAAGTTCTAAAAACGCAGTCCTACGATCCATTTTGAATCAATCACGCGCGCTTTAAACTAAAAAACAAAACTTACAATAACTCATTTGAAACATAATAATTATAAAGAATTAGAATAATCAATTCGGATCTTTGGCAATTTTTCGTATTCAAAAGTGGATTTACAATTTTTTAAAAACTGGCACAAGCTTTATACTATTGAGAAAAATTGGCAAAGTGGAAAAACTATTGTACATTCTGTGAAGAACCGCAAAATTTTTGACTAATTTTTTAAATGCAATTTTTTTTGGATACTTCTATATTCCGAAAATATTATTTTCTATCTAAATGTCAATTTATTTCAAGGCTACAAAACCTCTTATAAAAATTTGATTTAATCTGGCTAAAAATAAACTAAGTAATATAATAATTCGACTTTACATAGACTTTCCACAGGCAAAAATACTTGTATTTTGGTAATCTCTGCCAAAGGTATTTAAAATTTTATTTTCAAACATTATTTTTCAGTTGTAAATAAACTATAATTAAATAGCAAAAATCCAGTCTCAGTAACAAAAACTACGATATTTATACATTAGTCAAAAATTTGCAGTCACTGAGTGGCAAAGAAATAAGCGTTTATTTGAATTATCATCTATTTTAAGTATGTGTTAACTTATTTATTAAAGAAAACTATTGTCTATTAGTTACACTATTGCATGAGGAGAAGTAACTATAACTGGCCGAAAATTATACTTGTACAGTAAAATAATATTATAAAAAAGACATACTTACGTTGACTAATAACGGAATATAAATAACATTACGAGGTATTTCAAAATTTACAAAAAGAATTAGGCCCAAAGTAGAAACTTTTTACCAATAAGTGTCAAATTATTTAGTTGGTTTCCGAAAAATTTAACCTTATTTGTACACTGTAAGCATTCCCTAACATTAATCCTAACTAGAAGTACCTTTCCATAAAATCTATGGTAACAAGGAAATACATAAAGATCAGATGTTTATTGTACTGAGCAAAGCGAAAGTATTGACGTACTTCAAAATGTTAATAACTAGCAACACTGCCACATAAATTATTATAAATAAAAAACGTTCCATTATCAACGAAAGCTTCTAAAAAAAATTATATCAGTGTTGAAATTGTAAACAAAAGTTAACAAAATAATAAATTTGGATGGAGCCAATCACGATACTGTAGTAGATATTTTGAATTAATATTGTTTTAATAGAAATATATTAATCGTTTGTAAATACAACTACAGAACTATTAGTATGATACAAAACAACAAATAAATTCGTGCTTCTTAAATCTAGAATGCCATTTTAAAATCTAATTTTAGACTCTGTTATGCTAAAACTTACAAAGACAAATAATGTATTTCGATCACCAAAATTATAAAAATCAGCTGCCGCTAAATTTTAATCACTAATCTATCGCACCAGGCAAGAAAATTTTGACCTTATACTAAAAACTCCCTGATTTTTTTCTTACATCTAATTATACACAAAATAATTTTGTACTCTTCGACGAGTTTAGAATGGCAACACTTTTTACAATATTATGGCAGCTTTTACGAACGCCGAATGCATTTTTTTTTGTCAAAACTCGTAAATCTTATTTTATGGAAATTCTTAACGAATGACGAATAATGACTTTCCTATATTAATTAAGATATAATTAACAAGATCTTAACGTAGTGCTCGTTAGCACTCAAGTGTATTTTGGACAGGAAATAAAAATTCCATCTAGTATTCATTTATATTTTTGGACCTGAGTCAGGTCGCTCATAGGACGAGGTTGCCTAGTTATTATTATAAATTTTATTTAAAATTTGAATTTGAGACTGCTTACCTACTTCTAATCTGATGAGCATAAAAATGATTATCCCCGATTTTAAATTATCTACCTCCAGTTCAAAATACAACCAACTTAGAGCTAGTTAAATTGAAAATTAATTTCACATCGTCTAAAATATTCGACGCGTTGTTTCTTAACAGTTTTGAAATCGAAGCCTTAGTAAATAAATAAATAACAATTTAGGTACACACAGAAACGTTAATTTATGTATTACTTCGTCCAATTGAACTGATTGAACAAAATAATTAGGCCATTTACTTTATTTAAACCGTAACAATAAACATAAATTTTGTTGACCAACTGAACTGAAAGGTAAAACCGCCAAAAATGTATAAAATGATAAATGAAATGGATGCTTTTAATTAAATAGATATCTTACCTCAAAGTTCACTACTGTTAATTAATTAGTCCGGAATTGCTAACAGTCTTTTTGTAGCAAAAAGAGCTTTGTTTTAACTAAACTGAGTTTTTGGATAAAATTTTATACAATTTTTGTACCTTATCAAAGTGTACTTAGACATTTTTTAAGTACTTCCACCTCCCTTTTCAAAAAGCCACAATTTACAAACAGCAATACGTCAATATACATAAAAGTTTCCTATTTTTAACCCATTGAGTTAGACCAATATTAATGAAAAGGGAGATCTTAATCGGGTATTTGACTACTAACTAGTGAAAAAAAGATTTTTTTGTAATAAAGGATCTCCCAGAAGTCGTAATATCCACGTGTCATGCTAGTTTTGTGTTGCATAACCATTTTAAACTATCGATTAAAGTAAAAAAAAGTGCATCGAACTTTGATGACGTCACAATTCAAAATTTCATACAAAATCGCACGCGTTTTGACGTTTGAACAAAAGTTGTTGATTTGACTAGTTGTCAATTACCCAATTGCATATCCCAAGTTTAAGAGCTCGCTAAAGCTACAACTCGATAAAAAAAAAAATTATATAAAATGGTGCTCTAATTTGTCAAGTCCAAAAGTAGCTTTTCCACAATGTTTTTATGCGAAAAAGTTTTGATTTCCCGGATTCTACTTTATGCTTATCAATTTTATTTGGTTTTACTAGCACCATTTTGTCCACAATTTAAGCCCGCATCAAAACAGGGATTCCCGTTGACACACGATCTTGTATCGAATACATCAATTAGTTACGGAAACTGATAGGTCAAATTCCTCTCTCTATATCTCAGCAAGCACGAAACAAATTTTACTCACGTTCATTCGATACTGATCGTATTTCAGCGGTATATACATGGTAGTATAGTTGTTATAAAGGAACCACAAAATCAACAGTTATAAATACTTTTTTCAACTTTCGTGGCCAAAGTCAAGATAGCCAAATACGACACCGTTTGAAACACATTTTTGCCACGAAATTCTAAAAATTGCACGTAATTGTCCATTCAGAAGTACCCAAATTTGAATCCGAATAAATCTGGAAAGGGTTTAGGTGTGTCCTAGGGTTGGTTTAGCAGTAACGCCTCTAATTCGTCAGCGGATCGAAGGAGGAAAGCGGCCGACTCACGGTATCCCGTTATGAGTTGTCGGACCGCTCCCACTTCTGCTCCGGACAGTTTGTGTGAGAGAAGCGACTTCTGCGACCCTGAGCCTGAGAGAGACGACGATGTGGATGTTGCGTGCAGTGGTGTGGATACTGATGTTTTGAGCGACAGATCCGTAGGGGCTGAAAACAATTGTAAATAACAATAACAACTGTGTTTAAACTAAAAACAAATTGTTCAAATAGCTAACCATTTGACATCACTACAAGGTTTATGAGCCAATCATATTGGGAGATGACTACAGTCCACTCCATTCAATTCAATTCAAAACATATTTATTAAAAATAGGTACCTACAAAGTACACCTTCTGAACGTCATGCTTACAAAGTATATAAAGTGTCCGCCACTTAATCTGCTTGTTGTTGTGTTGTTTATATCCCTTTCGGATAAACACAATATTTTTCCGGATAGAAGTAGGATGCAAGCTTTATCTAATCATTGTGTAAAGTCAAGGTTGGTTTACTGGTTGAGCCACTAAAAGGTTTAATACGTACGAAAGAGTATCTTGTATACATATAAATATAGACAATCATAGACAGTGCCGTCTCTTTGGTAGTAACATATAGATCAGTACCTGTCAGATTTGGGAATGTGTGCGTATGCGCCGCCATTGCAGATAATAACGCGCTTTGGTATGCAGCCATAGCTGCGTTGACTCCAACACCTGAAAAAAAATTATAACAAAGGGTTGTATTACCTACTGCTTTCGGAAACGAATAGCAAGCCAGCAACCCGTAGAATAGTCGACAGTATGTAAAGTATTTGTTTTTACCTGAAGGAGGAATAGCAGTCAGAGTTGATAACAGCGCAGTGCTTGATAAAGCTGACGTCGGATTTGTGTTTGAGCTGAAAATAAAAAAATAATCCTTTTACACAAGTCCTTCAATAATTTACCCGTCTTCTCTAAGTTCTTCTAATTATATTATACAGTACTACTACTAGTAGCAGTAGTATTACTACTACTACTTAGCTTATGATATCTTCCTACTAGGAGCTTCATCCACGTGAATTTTGATGGTATCTCTTTAATTTTAGATTTTTAGGGGATAAAAAGTACCCAGGAAGCAAATTCTACACCTCATTTCATTAAAGTCGGGTCAGCGGTTGATGCATGAAAGGGTTCTACAGACAGATAGATACACTTTCGCATTTATAATATTAGGTGATAAAGGTATGGGATATGGAAATTTACCTTTGCCTTCCAAATGTTGGCGGATTCCCAAATGTGTTGGGGAATGACGGTCTGAATAAGGGTGCCGGTGATGACGCTGGACTGAAACAAATAATTTGAATTGATTTATATAAAATGCCGAATGAATTAGTGCATGGTACTCAAAGCACCTCAATAGAACTACTACCATCTCTTATTCCGTTTGTGTTCTCGGCTTTGAGCAAGAGTTGAGCATATTATACGCTCGTAAGGCAGGGATCCCCAAACTATATTGGGCAACAGACCCCTTTTCCTTAATGAACTGATACCTCCGACCCCCATTGCCAAGTCACTTTAAAAATCCTATACCTAGTTTTTTTCCTATTGATACAAAGTACTTACATATTTTAAATCTTTGCGGTTGGTTAAGTGAGTAAACTTGACTGAAAGTAATTTTTTGACGAAAATAAGTGTACCTACAGTGTACCTATATTTAATAAATGACTTGAATCTTGAATCTTGAATAATTAATTATTAATACGTAAGAATACTTGAGTAGGTTATTAATTTTTGAAATAAAATAAAATAGGGGTCGATTTTTAGACCTAGTCGAACCTCAAAATCAGTTTTCGTTTATGTCGACCCCTGTGAAACCGATATTGATACCAAGGGATATCGACCACATTGGGAATCCCTGCTCCAAGGCAACTTCGAATGACAATGATTTGTAGGCTATCATCAAATCTTTTTACGAGTTCCAACCAATGTTCAGAGTTCAAACCTTTTGTGGTTATGGACTCGTCAAAACACAATAATTTGCAATGAACTTTACCTTGCAGTCTTACTCGTTACTCCCAGTATTCTCACTGGTGTTATCAAGTTTTAAGCAGTTGTAAGAAGAGGACTTTCCACAATGGACTTGTTAGGCGTTACAAAGGCGTGTTACCACACGCCTTATATGATGTCGCTTTGATATATGTGCCCTGCTTAAGTCACACTAGCACTTGTTGTGCTATGCACTGAAAACTGGGTGTTAATGCCAATATACAGGTTAAGGTATGAAGAGGAGTTTGAGCTCACCTCGCAGTCTTGCTCCCAGTGTTTCCATTGGCGTTATCCAGCTTCAAGCTGTTGTTGTTGAGCAGAGGATTGTCCAGCGCTGGGCTACTCGCAGGGCGCGTGGTATCGGCCGCCGCTTTGCTGTGCGCTGCTGAGGCGAGGCTGGTGCTTGCTGAGCTGCTAACCGAGGTACACGCGCTGCTCATAGCACCGCTGTACAGGCTTAGGAATGATGAGGCGACTGCTGATGTGGCTGTCGTGTCTATGACCTGTTGAAGTCATCAAAATTGTTCATACTTAATTTGAGTTTGGTAGGCAAAAGTCTTTATGATTTGTGTGCTAAGGACGTAATAATTTTCTGAAGATTTTCTTTCAGATTTGGAAGAGTCAAAACATGTCGTAACATAAGAGACACCTGTATGTCCTACATATATTAAGTAAATTGAGTATTGGGTATTGATGATATGGCTCAGGCAATGGATTAAGGGTGCATATAATATTTTAGAAATATCACACACTACGTTTCTCTGTTTCCCGTTCTTGAGTTCCATGACAGATTTACGGAGTCAGAACAGTTTTTTGTTAGCGGGATCGGTATTCAATGCCATAAGACGCTATAATGGAAGAGTTGATTAGGTGCGGTAAACTGGAGCCATAGGGTGTCACTCGCAAGCATCTCTGATTGATGTAATATTTCTCTCTCGTATTATTGGCGTGTTTCAGCAAGAATACCATAAATTCAGTAAATTACAACAACATTGTAAATCACAACATTCGCAATCGACCAACAGGTAAGCTGCAGGTAAGGAGCGTTGGGGTGAGTTTGGATAAACGAGTGTTTAATGTGTCAAGGAATCTAAAACTGACCATGGGCGTGGGCACAGTGGGCATGGGCTGGCTTACAGGGTCAAGTCCGAGGCGCATGCGCTTCGCGTTCAGGCTCTCGTTCTCGCAAGCTTGCGCCAGGATGTGCTCCGCTTGGACTGAGGTTAGGTGCGCGGGCGTTGGGCGTACCTGGGGATCAATTTTATTTGTAAAATTAGTTACATTATAAATAAATTCATTCTAATCAATCGTGAATACCTAATAATTCTTATCAATAGTAATTTTTTTCTCCACAATAACGTCGCCAGAAGAAGCTATCTCAATTTTTTAAAGGTTATGTGATCATCTGAGTTTAAATATGTCTGTTTGTTGCTTATACAAAAGCTACAGACTAAACGCGTAGACTGACTTTGTTGGAAATATATTCGTAGGAGTAAAAGAATGTGGCTGTTTGACACACAGTTCACAGAACAGAATCTAGAAACTTGAGATTTTGCATATTGCATCTATAACGCGGAACCTCAGCGAGAAAAGATTTTTACGACATTCCACTTTTCCCACTCAGCTTTCCAGATAATGGGATAGTGGGTTAGCAGTCAGCGAGACCGGTATGAAGGTTCCATACTAATATTATACATGCGAAAGTTAGTTTGTCTCTCTGCTAAGCCTTTCGACAGATTTTGAGGAATCCTGGTACAGGTATTTATCACAGAAAATCAAATAATTCCCATGGTCTTTTTGAAACATCTTAATCCACGCGAACGATTTCGCGGGTTTCGCGAATCGTCAGTATTTTATACGTTAGCACTCGACGCTTTACACGCAGCAAATTTAAATGTAAGTAATTTATGAGTTTTACACACACTCGCAGCGTCCATATCATTTCCATTATTACAAAACACATGAAAATACAAAATATAATATGTAGAACATGACAAGAAATATAATTATGTATATAGATTGGCAATATAATTGGAGATCGGACCCTCACCGCAGTATCCCAGGCATTGCTCGACGGCGTATTTCCTCCATTGCCACTGGTCGGACCTTCTCCACGGACTTTCTTGTTCCGCCGACAGCTCTTCAGATAAGTCCTGATCCTCTTCCGAGCCCGTTCGGCGAACTCCGGGAACTGTCGGGTGCACGAGTCTATTATGGCCTGGATCTTCTCCTTCGGTTGCTTTGAAATAGGAACTATTCTGTCTAGGTTCTCGTCAACGAATAGACGCACGAACATCTGTGAAGACAAATAATATTAAAATCTGAAGAATAAACTGCAATCAATTTGCTTTTAAAAAGAGGCGATGTGTCTATCATAAAATAACGCCTTTAGACAGCTGATCCTTCAGAATAAACTGAATTAATTTCTGAAAAGATTTTGGCAAGGAAAAGGCCTTCAGAGAAAAAAGATTGAAAAACTATGCAATGGTTTCGGAATTCGGATAGAAAAGGGTACAAGTCACAACTTTTATTTCTTAAAAATAGGTTTAAAAAATTTGGCTCTAGATAACGTCGGATAGCAGTCGCATAGAAAGAAAAATTTGCGAGGCCTTATATTTATTGGTAAGATGGTAGTGATACAATTTTTCTGTCAAGTTCTTTACAACTTACGTTAAAAGCTTTCAGCCGTTCAGGATCATGATGCTGAGGATCAACTCGGTCGTCACTATCATCATCTGACGCACCACCGTCGTCGTCGTCCTTCGTCCGATCTGACGAAGATGTTTCGTCATGAGTCGACGCCGGTTCAACTGGTGTCGCTGATCCGACGTGGATTGGACTCTGTGGGTGAAGAGCTATTAGGTTAAAATATTGCCCTATGCGTATTAGCCTGACTAATCCGGATTTGGGCATTGGGAGTATCACTTATGGTACAAAATTGGGGCTTAATTTACTGCAGTCTAAATCGTATATAAGTTGCATAGTTGCATTTTTTACCTAGATATTTTGGTTTCAAGCTTTTGAAGACATTAGGTGGCGCAGATGTAGTTCGAAGCAATTTTTATGGTTTTAATTTCCGCAAAACAATATTACATTACTGCCCAGGCCCCAAATAAAGCAATTCACGGCTGAATATTATTGGAAGGAGGAGGCGAAGCCGAAAACTTCACAAGTTACTAAAAGGACGAGGCGCCAGCCGAGGCCTTATATATTATGGTATTGATTTTTCTAAATAATGAAGCCATTTCCGAGCAAGTAGGAGAAAAATAAATATCTACCTAAACTTTGGTTTTACCTCAGCTTAGCTTTTGCTAACTTTGTAATACCAACGTTGCTAATGATAAACTCACTACTAGAGTCAATATAGTACATTAATATTAGCCAAGTTAAAAATATTATTAGGTCCCAAATATCTAAAAATAAGAAAAAGGTTTATGAAACGCTGCTCAACCTTAAAACTCACCGAGTGTCCGGTAGCCAATGGAGTGGGTGGCTTAGGAGGTTTGCTTCCAAGACCTAGTGCACTGTGGTAAGAGGCCCAGAGGTCTGCCATACTGTCGGCTCCGCTCTCTGTTATGTCACCGTTGCGACCTGCAAGTACCAAGATCTCGAGAGTTCAAAAGTAGTAGCGCATTAAATGTGGCTACACTCCCTTAGGTAGTTTGCTATCTTCCAGGAAATAATTTTCGATTGAATACGTGCAATTACGAGCTTTAAAACTTCTTCAATCTTAGCATGGAAGTTGCAAGAACGAAACAGGTTAGTTGCAGAAAATATTCCCTCAAGAAATAAACTATGACCGTTACTTAACTCGTTTTAAGAAGACTGAACGACCGGACAGAAAAAGCGGTAATTTTCGTATTTACTCGGGCCTATTACATATTCGCAGTCGTTTACTAAGGCGGCAGATATTAATGATCGTGTACAGAAGGCACTCCAGGGACTGGACGGTGCATCTGCTAGCTAAATGTCAAGTCAAACAAGTTCGTACTATTAAATAATTTGAGGTGCCTCGGAACGTTTCGCCCCCTGGTACCTACGCCCCCTTTATATGGCTTCGCTAGGTAAAAATAGCCAGACAGTTTGCCTGGAATTAATTCAGCCCACTGCCACGTAACTTTGCTAAATAAAAACTGTTTCACGTGAAACCATATTCGGTTTGTTTTAATTTAATAAAAAGCTCACCGGCCTGCATAGAACCGCAGTTAGTGTACCTATCTACTATATTTGTGTGTTATATCATGATTTTATGTATATAAGAAACCCCATCGATTAATTCTTGATAATTTAAATCAAAACAATGCCAAAGGATAACGTAACAAATATCTAAACGCTAAAAACAAGTAGGCATTAAACTCATCCTCTGTAGAGACAATAAACTAGATTCTCACGATCAAAACAATATCTTTCTTTATTTAACCTTAATTTACATTGATCTATTGTTTTTTTTCTAAAACTCTATCTAATTACCTTGCGTCTGGCTGTGATAATTCCATGCCAGCAACATCATTTTCAACTTCTCTGCGTCTTTCGCGTAGCCATGACCTGCACCCAATCACATTCGCCAATCAATTTTCAAATTTGGAATACGATACAAACTTTCATAATAAAACTAATAGCCAATTTGGTTGCATTGTTACGAGACACATTTCTTCAAATTTTCTTTTTGCCTGTGCCTTGTAAAATACCTGATTGATTTGATGCAAGTGGCTGCATGTTAAATAAAGAAAAATCAATTTCAATAAATTTTTATTTAATCTCACAAATTGTAGTTTTTAAAGTCCATCTTTTTAAAAAAAATGTACAATATCGATGTTATTCTAATTTATTAAGATCGATTTTCCGAACTGTTAGTTTTTGTCAGTAAATAGGTAGCTAAAAATACTTACTTGAAAAATTGTCATCATCATTCATATCCGATGGTTCAGGAGTTAAATTATCCTGTAACAAAAAAAAACTCTTTAATTATACAGAAAAAAAAGCAATGTTTCGGAACAGGGTGGAAATACATTGAACGGAACTAGAAACAAGAGCTTATCAAGTTTATAACAAAGTTATCGAAAATGCCGCATTTGCCACAGTCTAGGTTGTAAAGGAACGATATAAGGCTTGGCGCTTTTGGAACCAGGAACCGAAAATATTTAGAACATTCCTGATAATATATAAGTAGAGCGTGAGTCGGTTAGAGTTAAATAATTAATAAATTAGCGAAACGGTCGGCGGGCCGGGTCATCGCTCCAGGCCGCCAACGCGAATCGATAGTGCTTCAAATGGACATGCCACTAAATATAGCTTTACGTATGTGCTGAGTCCCTGGTGCAGTTGACATTTAGAGGTCTATTCGGGGCCTCGACGCGGACTTGTTTTTTTGCCCCTCTGCCTTTGCAAATTATGGGATGGACAAGCATGTCCATCACATAATTTTTATCGTTAATACTTGAAGTAGTTTTTTAACATTAAATTTTCTTCTAAGTTATGAAATGATTGAAGTTAATGTATATACTTTTTGTCCCTATTTTTTAAATAATTACTATCGCGATACGCGATACGATATTACTATCGCGTTTTCCTGCAACGTGAGTTATTTCGAAAAACGGGGTCAGCAGTTGCTGTTGGCAGCAATTTTTTTCATTCTTTGCATCCACCTTTTATTTACCCCAGTAAATCTTGAAGGAATACATAAGTATTATTAAATTTGAGGTATCTGTCTTCGAATAATTCTGCCTGTCCGTTACCTTTTTAGTTTCCAACTCTGACGATACGAAGATCGATGTCTATTCTAATGGCCATTTTAGCCCATTGGCTAAAATTCAGTTGTATCGTTGCTTTTTCTTTGATCTTCAGTGCGGTGTGAACGGGGTTAAAGGCTTAGATTTCAATTGACTGGAGTCCAGAATGCACGTAGATAAATCGCGATTTCAATCGGATAATAACTAGCCTCTATGTACATTGAAAACATACGGATGGTAATTCGGTAGAGGTGATAAGATACCGCTTAGACATTAGTATCTGACAAATAAACGAATTACATTGGATTTTGAAAAGCTGTGGATTTAAATAAAAGTTTCTTTCTTCTAAATTGAAAAGTATGGTGTTTAAAAAATACCCATCGAAATGAGAATCTTCTTCTTTCTGGGCCTATTGGAAATATTTATTACCTATCGGAAATATACACATATTATTAACATCTAGTAGGATAAAGTTAAACTGGCGAATACTACTGTACCTATTTGTAATTATTGATCTTAAAATTGTTCCTTTTATCAAACAAATGTGAGAAAAGGCGGAAACTGAAACGGCTTTTTCAGCTAATACGAATACGGGCCCTAAGCTCCGAACGATTATAAAATATCTAGGTTTATTATTAAATGAACGCATTTTTTGTATTACTGAAAGCATGCTTGATACATTTATTTATATTAATTGTATAATGTATATACGTCAAAATACATTACATAGTCATGGAAACATAAAGTCAATAATGTAACGGAGAAAGTTTGATTTTACTCCCCATAATTTTCACATAGATATGAAAATCGATTCTAAAGCAGGTAAACTCCGATAATCTGATGCATGCGGTGTAAAAGACAAAAAACGGTCACAGAAAGCATGAAATTCAAACCAATATTTAAAAGTGCAACATTTTAGCGGCTTCTATTTCACGCTTGGCGTCAGCTTACGAAAACACAAAACACACGATGTGACGAAGATTTCATTCAACAAGTGGCCGTTGTACTCGATTCAACGTTGTATGAATGATAAGTATTCCTTCGTGGAATTTTGACGTTTATTAGAACGGAATAAAGACTAAACTTACTAATATTGAATTGTTTTCAGAGCTTGTGTGTTTAAATCTAAATTTCTAATACCTATCTTATCTATTGGTATTTGAAAAACAAAATAGTTACAATTTACTGTACCAATTAGGGGATTTATCACTACTTCCTTTGATTTCTAGGACGTAAGATGCAATCAGAAAACATGGAAGGTGGTGTATTAGATTAAATAACTCCTCACTCTCTGTTGTATATTCGATATACATATTATAAAACAAGGAGAACGAACGTCTCTAGAAAAGACATTCTTCATTCATGATTGATGCATGCAATCGGGGATTATCACCCAGGACGTGCCTAATGAGAGCAATGGGAGCCCAATGGGAGCATCGCACAAGGGAGATGTTCTTTGAGAGTTCCCATAGATTCCCCTTATGCTCAGAGGATGAGGAAGAGCCCTCGTTAGAAAAAAGGAATGACATTCTAAGGATGTTCTATGGATTCCAACGAACAAGTAATTTTGGGATTGTCCACGAGTCGAACTCGGTTAGTCGTGTCAGTCGAGATTCGGTCAAAGGGAAGGAGCTGTTACTGGAGTGCTACGGCCCAAAACCGTGGTCCGTGACTCGTGAGCCACACACAACACACACATGGGACCGAAATAATGCTTTTTCGAAGCACTTTTTATTCTAAGCATAGCTTTCTTCGAACATCTTTTTAATAACATTAGTGTGCTATCGTATTTCCAAACAATGTCATAACCAAAATATAATTTATACTTAATTCTAAAACTGTGCACAAAATATTTGCTTACGCGACGAAATTGTAAACCTCAATAATTTAACACACCTAAGTTTCAACATGTAACTAATCTTTGCATTCGTTTATTTATTGTTTCATGTTCCCTACTACCACAGTTAATTTCGTAATTCGTAATACTAGTCCAGTCATTACGTCGGAAAAAACGGGTTAGAAATGCATGTAAACCGAGAAGGCTATTTGGGAAATCTTGGTCAACAATTTGAAGTTACGCTTTTCTAGGCCTCCCCCACGTAATATCTAAAATTTTGACTTCTCGGTTCACATGAACTTTCAAATGTTTAATGACTGGTACAGTGCTATACTGCTTTATCCTAGGCTACGCTAGTTGTCTTAGTTTTTACATCGAGCGTTCCGATATGGATTGCCTCTTTTTTGGAGATAAAATAAGCTCCCTTGACTACGATTTTACTACACGAGTAGATGGTAAGTAATGATGATGTAGTCAAAGAAGGTACGGGCTAACTTTAAGACTTATCATAGCTTGTAGGAGAATTCATCGGTTTCTTCGCGGAAGTCGGAACACTATAATATTACTTTTCAGCACAACTTTGCCGGTACTAGCCGCAGCCGAAGACTCTCATCAGGCCAGAAAGGAGACAAATAAAAATTTGAAATTTATTGCCCCCGCTGTGAATCGAACCCATGGCCAACCAGTTATCAAACCATATCCTACTGAACTCTCCGTACTTTGTGATGACAATAAACACCTAGTAAACACTTGAAATGTAATCGTGTCACTTAACCTAAGTACCAGGTGCACATAGACAGTTAGGAGTTAGGTGGGGTGATATCGACCGTCTTAGGGCGGTGGCCAAGGACCGCATCTGCTATGCGGACACTAAATATCCGTTGACCCTTCCCTACTTATGTATACCTAGCACGGTATGCCCGCTGCAATTTAGCCTGTAATTAATTACACCTCAATGACAGATAAGGTTCAACGATGCGTGCATACATAAACGGGAATACATAATTACCGCGTACGTGAAGGTATATCGATATAGCTACTATTGATAGGTAATTAATGCTCTTTTTTGTGCCATGAAGGTAGGTCGAAAATAGCTTCTACATCAGAAGTTACTTCGCCTATTATAAAATGGTTTGATAAACGGACGAACGCAACGCATACCAATTATATTTTGACCATATAATATCCAAGTCTTGTTATCTAATATCTGCTATGCCACGGTTGCTTATAAGACATTGAAATAAAGTTGTGTATAATTTACTATCACAGTGACCAATATAGTGCGAGAATTATAAACAATTACCTCCAAAAAATAATGTAAATCTGATTTATGGCACAAGACGTGTTCTTTAGGGTCTTAGAAGTATTTTATCAAAAATCCCCACTCCTAGGACGCGGGCTTACCCCCTCACACCTAAAGAATCCTCGATCGTGTTTTTTGTAATTTTCTCAAAAACTAAAAGAGCTAGAACAAAACTGTCACTGGCAAAAATGATCCTCATTACCCCAATGGTTGAGGTTTCCTTACGCAAAAATACACTCAATGTTTTTCTCACCAACTATGAATGTAGACAGTAAAGCCAAAGGGCCTTTCGCTTTACCCACACACCCTACACACTAAGAAACAGACGCTTTGTGCGATGCCGCCGTCAAATGTCAATCACACAAGGGGTGCGAAACGATGAACCCTCATCGCTTGGATCGAAAAGATGAAGCAGAAATCATGACGTGGTAGCAAGTCCAAATATTATTTACTAGCTGATGCCCGCGACTTCGTTCGCGTGGATTGAGGTTTTTGGTTCCCGCGGAAACTCTTTAATTTTCCGGGATAAAAGGTAGCTATGTGTTATTCCAGACTATAATCTATGTTTGTGCCTTTCATCCAGATCGGTTCAGCCGATTGGGCGTGATTAAGTAACAAACATCCATCCATAAATCCATATACATCCATCCATCCAAACTTTCGCATTTATACCTAATATTAGTATAGAAGTATAATAAGTATAGTATAGACTAGACTAAATGATAATCGAGACTTCGTCCGCATGGATTTAAATTCTGGACCTAAATTCGCGACCTCTTAGATCGATTTCGATTCGATTCATCGAAATCAGTTGCAACAGATAGCCTGTGAAAACGTAGCAGTCAAAAAGACACTTAATTCGCGTTTATAATTTTAGTATGGAATGGATAGTGCAGAAAATCGATGGATTGGCAACGTTTACTGATTTGCAAGCAATTATCAGAAGAGCTTAACAAAAATATCGTTTATATAATGCATGAAGTTCCGCTTAGGGATCAAATTGCAAAAAAAAAGGTTTATATGGCGTTAAAGTTTAATGATCAAATAGCTTTACATTTTTCACCGGATGATTAAAATTGCACATCGGTAGTAAGGGGCTTTTGGTGAAAGCCTATCTACATGACTGCAGTATTTTATATTGCCGTTATTAGCTAGTACCAAAGTAATTCATGCGGATCCGCGCGAACCGCCAGCCCGCGAATGCTGCAGCCTGCAGGTCATCTGTCGGGGAATAAATTGTGAAATAACCTAGTTTCCGATACAAAATAACTGCAAAATTCGGCATCCACAGCTTATGTACCTGCTGACTATGTACTGATACATGGCCTATGTACCGCGTCACCCCCCTATTGGACCCCCGTGTAGTGCCACCCCGCGGATAGTGATGCGATGACGGATCTATCGATGCTCGATAGTCGATAGCGTTGCAAGTTACAACGACTGATTTGAATACGGTTGCTAATTCAATCTATCTCTAATTGCCATTTTATTAGTTTAAAACATATAATGTAAGTATTTAACATGTTCATTTTAACTTTAGTGATGCACCATAAAACGTTGCAATGTTGTGCAATTATGTTGTTATTCTGTTTATATTATGAGAACCAGTTTAAACAAGATAATTGACATTTGCATGTTTGCTAAAATAACTTGCTTGCCATTGAAGTTATGCAGTTTTTGCGGAAAAAGACGTTAGTGTTATTATTAGGGAAGCTCTACATTTAGTGTCAGTATTAATTACTATGGAACTAAAATATAATAATATTAAATGCTTCTAGGGTTCTACAAACTAAGACATATATACCATCCACGTAATTATATAAGTAACTCAACAAGTTAAGAGTTTATAAATGTGTCAATCATTATTATTAATTTCCACACGTAAATAATTGAGTTGTCATTTAAAAGACTGGCTGAATAGAAAAAGATATAAACAATTCCCACATCAATTAGTTTTATCGATATCAGTAATCATCGCACGGTACTGCAATCAGGTGGCAGTCAGCGTATAATCATTAAATACCCACGCGGGGGTGATGACGCCCGCGGCGCCACCCTCCACCCGCGCCCAATTATGAAAATACGAACAAAATACATTTAAATTTCAACGCAGGATGATTCGATTTATCGATCGCGAAATATATCGATAGTAAAGCCATTGTCATTTTCGTCACATCCTTATTCTTTATTTGTTATCAAATGCGTATAGCTTAAACTGCTTAAGTAAAATATGAATAACTAGATGATTCATGGCACCGATGATTAAAACGGTGATAGCGTACAGCCTTGTGGCTTAGACACCCGACCGCCTATACGGGGTCACAGGTTCGATCCCCGGGCACGCAACTCTGACTTTTAGAAGATATATTATATGCGTTTTAAGAAATTTTATATCATTTGCTACTTACGGTGAAGGAAAACAACGCGAAGAAGCCTGTATGCCCGAAAGTTCTTCATCATTATGAACATTTTCTCAAAGATATGTGAAAATTTAATGTGATGTGACGGATATATTGATTGGAATATGATCTTATTTCAATTAATAATAATATTAGCTCAGATCGTTGCATGTATGATGTAGGTACTGGTACTACGGCTCGAGTACTTTGTGTGTTAGTTTAGATTAGATTGTTTTTTTTCTGTTTTTGTTTCAGTTTGTGTAGCGTTGGGCGCATTTAATGCAGTTAAATAGCTTATACTGTTTAAGTCTTTCGCAAACTCTGAGTTTATAAATGCATCATATTTAAAAAACTTATATATTGTACGAAATATATAACAGAAATGCCGTGATGATTATCATTTCCGGGACAAATAAATTATTTAATACTCAAGTTTTGTCGAATACTAAATATATTATGGGAAAGTCGTCATGACCTTCATTAAGTAGATTAGGCCATTTCTAGGGCAGGAGGATAAACGGACGACTGTTTTTGCTGTTATTTCAACTTTTCAACATACTTTTGTAAGGGCGAAAATACTCTACCGACAAAATGTCTAGTACTTTTTTATGAAACGGGATGACAGGATGAAACCCCTCAGATGCACAAAGTGTCAGGTGACGTTGGGTCCGTACTCCGTAATGTGCTCTTGTTCTTATATATTGTGTGATAAATGCATTTCGCTACACCCAATGGAATCGTAGATATTATGCACAAACAGCTCAAACCAAAAATAAGAGGCTGCAGCTTGTATTAAAATGTTTCGTTTTAAAAACTGTTGCATTACATAAGATGGCTGCGTAATGTAGAGGATATATTTTTATAGAAGGTCCTGTAACTAACAACACTATATAAAAAAAATTCAAATGGCTAGATAACTTGCACAAGTCTTTTTAAAACACTCGAGTCCGAGCAAAAAAGCGTATTTTTCGCCTGCACCACGCTAATAGCTCGAACGGGGGCTTTCTTTTTTATTCGCCATTTTCCAACTTTTTACCCGTCTCGCCCAGGAGTGCAGCATCGGGCGAGAGTCTTCGCAGTCTTTCAAAATAAACGGCTTCCTTTAACATTCTGCTGGCTCGGTAGTTTCGTTCGCTCCAGTATTTTTAAAGCGGACAGCGGCCCCCCTGCGGCACACGCGGGGACTATTTTCACCCCCTATACACCCCTTCGTTCCTCACCCCACCACCCACACACAGTAATACCATAACGGGTGCGAGCTATGACGAGATTATCTACGTACGCGTATATACCCATACAAACGCTGGTTATATACCAGTAGTACATAGGTACATAAGCGATGACTTGTGTACATAGCAGCATTGATTTACTGGGCCGGACGCGAGCTGTCATCGGCGCGATGACAATTACAAGGTATTAAGCAAAAATTAATCACACTCAAATCACACTAGCTTAATCACAATAGTCTACTTACTGATTACATGCGGACTGACATAAATACAACCAGCATTTATTCAGAATAGGATAGATGGAACAAAAATACTGCCTCCAGCGATTCACATTACTTACGTTGGGTAGGTAGAGGTCTAATCTAATTTAAATTCGTACTACATACATGTCTGTCTTTGTATGTTACAAGATAATTTGGAAAGTACTCCACGAAATAAAATGAAGAATCAAAAAAATGGTATGAAATTAAAAATCCATTATAAGGACATCACTCGGACGACTTATGATCAAGATTCATTTACTGCCTGTCCACTGCAGTATCATGCGATAGTCAAACAAAATCATACTCCTGTATCCTATCTGTACCCTAGTGACTACTTTGTACTATATACTTGTGTCGTAATCTATAATAGTAGTGAGCGGTGATGTTCAACCCTAACACTCTGACATAATAAGAAATGTACTGTGTAGTAGTCTAATAGACTAATTCGGCCTTTGAGGCTAAAGACGCGCACTTCTGACTTTTCTAAATTATGTGCGTTTCACAATCACATGTTAAAGGAAAACACCGTAAGAAAACCTGGATGCCTGGGGCTTCTTCATAGTTTTCCCAAAGGTGTGTGAAATCTGTTAATCTGAACATGGTCCAGCATTGTGGTCTATAACCTTAACTCTCCTCATTTTGAGAGGAGATCGGCGACTGGTGGGGACTGCAGATGATGATGAAGTTTGATATCATTGTACGTAATCATTACTTCTCTTCAAGTAGTATAGTTTAAGCAAAGCCCATGAGATTTTCACATTTCTCTCACATAATTTTGCCCGATCCCTTACATAAGGCGGTGCACACACCGGAATAACTAGCATTAATTAAACCCGTAAGGGCTGTTTAGTGTATCAGACGCACGATTCGCGAGATGGTGGCAAATTAATAAATAATTGAAATGCTCGGGGGCGCTAGCTGAGAATCACGCTTGCACGCGGTGAAATGCCTAGTAAAGGAGCATATACAATAAAACGAATTTCTCCAGAACCGGTTGCGGTCGAAAATTTGAAGTTATTTCTCCACAGCACCATTTTTGCCTCCAAGTTCTTTGGGCGCACTCGTAATCTTGCATATAGGTAGTAGGACATACAAATGTTAACAAACAATAATAATAATAAGTGAGACTTACATATCTTGCTAACTTGGATCAAAAGCAGTTCACTAGAACCAGCTTAAATATTTTGCGAAGCATGGCAACGTTATGGGCAAATGCTGAGGGCAATAATTATGCGGAGAGAACAAAAGGAAGAAGAAATGCTAAGTAGTTCCGTGCTGACTTGGAAGACGTGGGGGGAGGTTGTTTTAGTCCGTGCAAGGCGGACATGCCATGCCGACAGGCAGAAGTTCGGCAGGACTTTTTCCTTCCGAAAAATGCTTAAATATTTTGACTTTTGACGAAATCAAAAGCAACATCCATCCGTTAGACTACAAACATACTAGGGACCGGATAAAACGTCTGCGCAAAACTTCTGGCCGGTCACGCGAGACGGACTTTTTGCCCGCCAAACAAAAAATTTTAAGTCAGTTGTGTGTTTGCTTTTAAGACCATTCTGCCAGCTCCTTTACGAGGGGAAACGCGGCCTCGAAAAACCAGAGCGGGGCTTTAGCGAGGCGGCGAATTTCTGAGAGCTTCCTAGTTACTGGCGCGGAGTCGCGGTTGCTCTCAAACGAGATAACGCCGTCACTGAAGCCGACTTGAAATTTTACACGATAGAACATTAATTTATTATTGAAGACTTTGTATGATGGCAGATTGACTAATGATTATATCATCATATTCGTCGCGATATCAATACATATAGTGGAACCGTATATTTATTAGACCTCAGTAAGACATACTATCGTATCTATTTCTATTATTAAGTACTTGCCGCTTAGTGCGCTTTACAATCGTGCATTGTCGAGTCAACATCTCCTGAAGATGCTCCGGTGTCGGAGTGAAACATACGTTTAGAATAATTTGGAAGATTTATGTGTGATGGTGAATATTGCAAGATACGAGTACACACTGTACCACATAGATTTACCTACTGTGGCGGATTATAGCGAATTAACTTTCAAGTTTCTTCACTTCCAGATTGCTAAGCTGAAGCAATGTTCTAATGCAAAATTTTGGACATTGAGTCCTGTTCATTTGCCATAAAATTGAGTTCCGCTAAGCGAATCATGTAGCGGTTTTCTCAATTTTGTCACGTCACGTGTATACGATTCAACTTTAAGTCCCAACTCCTTAACCCTGAAAAAAAAAATACGCGACGAATTGAGAACCTCCACCTTTTTTGGAAGTCTTATTTTTTATTAATAAGGTTTTCTCAATAAGAGGTATGAATTCTAAATTTTGCAAAACCAACTTAACCTTTGGTTGATTGTTGGTGGTCAAAGTTTAACGTAACGTAACTTTAACCGCACTAGTTAGTTACATGCAGCTGCCTTGATCATTCAATAAAGATAGATATAGATAATATCTGTGAATTTGACATACGAGTAGTTACTTAGGTACGTTAAAGTAAAGTAGCGCATTGAAATCGATCTGAACCTATCCGATGGTTTTACAAGGTTACTTCACGGTAGGTACGTACCGCTAATATTGTCCTTTTATCTACAGATATTTTATTTATGGATAGATAGTAATTCAACTAGTAAGAGATTGTTTATCTAGTTTTAAATCAATAGGTTGTAGTCTTGAGTCTATAATATAAGATTACAAGATGATGCCCGCGATTTCGTCCACGTGGATTAAGATCTTTTGTAAGCCCAATAGAAATTTTTTGATTTTCCAAAAAAAGTAACCTTTCCGGGATCCAAAATATGTCTGCACCAAATTCCGTCAAAATCGGTTGGTTCTTTAAAGCGTAGCAGGCGGACAGACACACTTTCGTATTTATAACATCATGTGTGACCATGATAATTTTTTTGTCTGTATAGCCGGGTCTAGAGTTGTTCTTTTTTGCAGTTTGTCGTCCGTCCCGTCCGGCCGATATTATGTAGACTTCGACCAATAAGTAAGTAGGTTTTTAATCAATAAAGAATCTTCCAAGCTAGAATAATTATTTACTAGGAAATTAGGTCCTGCTAGAAAACAAGGAACGGTTTACAAAATTACAATAATTTCATTACTCTATGTAACTATGTGATTGCTTTACCAATGTTCTTGCAAATATTGGTGGTCTCTGATGAGATCTATAGAGCGTACTTTGACTTGACTGAGACTTTGCTCAGAGTTAAAACGAGATGGACTTATGTGAGTAACATAAATCTGTCTCGTTTTAACGATGTCTTGTCTAAGCAAAGTCAAAGTTCGCTCTATAGATCTCCCACTCAATCTTCAAGGTCAATGTAACGAATCTGCAGCCATACCAAGCATTACGTAATGCACCCTCCTGCTTACAAAATCTACGACTGTCGTTAACGTGTTTGGAATGCATTGGTCGAAGATGCATTGCATTACAATCACTGCCTTGAATCGAAAATAAATTCCAGTACTTTGTATTTATAAATAAGATATTATGTCCTATCGTAACCTTCTAATCTTTTAGGTTTTTTATTTATTTCAATTAATTTATTTCCAAAAGCTTACAAAACCACACAAACATAATCTACAATATACATTATAGAAAACTTTGGTTGAGTCATTTTTTTTTTTTTTTTTAATCTTTATTTTGTGACGGGGCTTTATCACTTTGTGATTATGGTTGAGTCATAATTGACAATCATTATTTTTCTCTACATTAGTTTTGTTTTATAAAATTTTTGACTAAATTGTGTTTTTGTGTGAATTCACTTTCACTTTGTGTGAACTCTCCCCAACTAATGTTGCGCCTCTAACAATTTGAAAGAAAATCAAGATCATCACATATAAGCTTATTTGCATTGCTGGACATAGAGAGGTTTATCCGAAAGCCCGCCACCATTCTCATCCAACCATATCCTGTAGTTTCAGAGGGTTGCGAATCGTTCCACGCTGCGCTTGCCGGCACAATGTCTACACACTACAAGTGTCAGAATGAGAAAGGTTTGAACATAGTGAACCACGGTGGCCAGGTACGGTTGGCAGACTTCACACAGGTGTGAGAATATTACGAAGAACTGTCAGTGCATGCCCAAGAGTTTAATCACGATGTTTTCCTTCACCGTTTAAAGCAAGTGTTTTTTTTTTAACTTAACGCACAACTCCGAAAAGTTAGAGGTGCGTGCCCGGGGATCGAACCCACAACCATCCGAATCGGAAGTATGCTATCACCGCCCTTTAAAGTAAATACTGATACTTAAATATCATATAGTTACCCGAATTTTTAGTCAGCAAAATCGAGGGCCAATCCAAACCATACTAATGTTCCATGAAAAAGCACCTAACACTTCAGAAAGAAGTGTCATTCGTCCAAATCTATCTTTCACTTCCATTGCCCTGGTCTCGTAAAAATATTGTTTTTACTTATCCCGGGGAGGAGGGCACGAGGCGGTGGGTTAGGGAGGACTCGGGGTGTAATTACTTGAAGCAGACGCCGGCGGCCCACGGGGGTTCCACGCGGGCTTCGTGGTTGCCTCGTTTTTGTAGGTGACTACGAGAGAATTTTTCTTAATCTGATGCGTACCGCTTGGGATCTCTTATTTGCGGGACGTGTTCACCTCATATAAAGTTATAGAAATTGCGTTGTAACATCCCGGAATTTTCATATTTGATTTAATCATGTCCGAATTGAAATCTTGTCCCATTTCCATACTAATACATTTACAAATGGTAAATGCAACTTACGTCCCGGGCTGATGTATTTTTTTATAGCCAAAGTCTTTAAAGCCATTGCCTATTAAGGATGACTAGTTTAGTCCACATTTATTAAAACTGCCGCAGCTGTATCTAAATATACTGGACACCTTGCCTCCTGACCCCTCAAAAACAGTTTTCGCCATCAGCTGGTACATGCAAAGTTGCAAAAGTAATGTAACAATTAGTATTGAATTAAGTATGTAGAAGTGGTCAAGTCATAGTGTTTATTAAAACGAGCAGATGCTGCTCTCGAATCCATATATTAATAGTAGATATAGATGCGAAAGTCTGTCTGTCTGGTACGCTTTCACGGCACATCTTTACAATCGAATTTGATGAAATTTGGTTTATCACGGAAAATTAAGAAGCGACAGCAATACTTTGTATTGTAAAGGTTGGTTTTTATTATTTTTTCTGAAACTTTTTCATCTGTAGCTTCAAAGTTATTTTCCCATGTAATAAACCAGATTTAAATCTGTACGACTTAAAAAAAGGAGGAGGTCCTCAATTCGACTATATGTATGTTACGCGATCATTCCGCCAATTATGAATCAATTTTGATGATTATTTTTTTGTTTGGTAGGTCATACTTCAGACGTGGTCCCATATAAATTTTATCGAAATTGATTTAGCGTTTGTTGAGGAAATCAACAAAAAACAAAATATATACCCAGATAATGTTTTTTTTTTACTTTATAATTTAATTTGGTACTTAAAGGTACAGTTTGGGAGTCGGTTTTTGTAATAGATGAAAGCGAATAATTATAATTTAAGGTAGAGTGTATGTCATAATTATCACACAAACAAAAGAAAAAATTAGTTCTTCAAATTTTTAAAATAATTAGTCAAGCCACTAATCAAGTCACTCAAATCGCCCCAGTGACCTCAGTTTTGTCAATGCGTGATTTTGTCAACTCTCACACGTTGTCGTATCCGTAAAACTGAGAGGCACTGCATTCATTCATTCATTCAGCGAGGTGAAGTAACTCTATTCATTCCAATCCAATGGAATCATTTACAAAACCTTTTCTTATTTTGTCCTAGAGAGCACCTCTGCAGTTAAATTAAATTTTAGATGTTTACGACGGCGATTATTCCCCAAATAAGAAATTGGATATTCAAATGATAAACAACATAGTGCAAACTTTACGTACATAAATTGGTTCTTTTTTTTAAACTACTTACTAGTACTAAAAGGAAGGATCTACAGATTAGATTAGCTTTTCTAGCTTTTCAAAACTCCGTGAGAGCTCCGAATATTCCGGGATAAAAAAAAATTTCAAAAAAATAAATAAAAACCGACTTCAAAAACCACAAACACTAAAAAGTAAAAAATAATTTTATTTATTATGTATACAAGAGTTAATGTAGTTCTATAATAACATTTTTTGGAGTCGGTACCAATTAGCCGCATGAACCGTCTACCTACTCTTCATTATTGTTGACGTGACTCCACATTGGCACCGACTTCTACCAAACAAAAAAGAATTATCAAAATCGGTTCATAATTGGCGGAGAAATCGCGTAACAAACATACAAAAAAAAAAAACATACAGTCGAATTGAGAACCTCCTCCTTTTTTTGAAGTCGGTTAAAAATAACACCCAACAAACAAGCACTTTCGGATTTGTAATATTAGTAGAGTATAACATAAAACATGTAAAAAGTGACGCTTCACTAATGAAGTCACTCTAATCGCCCCAGTGACCTCAAATATGTCAGCACGTCATTTCGTCGACTCTCATAAACCGTCCCATTCGTCATGATGAATAGCATGGCTTTCATTCATTCATTCGCTCGCGGGATGACGTTACTTGATGGCTCATTATTTTTTCTGAAAAACCAGCAGTTCGATTTAATTTTAGATGTTCACTATGCCTGATAACAAATAAGATATTAGAAAGTGCATGTATATAAATGAACATTCTAAAAAATCTATGTATATTCTAAAAAATCTCTATAGTATAGAGCTGATGCTGAAAGTTTGAAACCAACCTACAGTTCTTTCACAGTAACTTAATATTTATAAAAAAAACAGAATAAAATATGTAAAAAGTGTCGCTTCACTAATGAAGTCACTCTAATCGCCCCAGTGACCTCAAATATGTCAGCACGTCATTTCGTCGACTCTCATACACCGTCCTATTCGTCACGCTGAATAGCATGGCTTTCATTCATTCATTCGCTCGCGGGATGTGGTTATTTCTCTACGAATATGTTTCCTCGTTTCAAATGGCGGTGGTTTATTGTCAGTGTCAAATCTTTGACGAATATATCTTGAATATAGGTCATAAGGGAGATCGCACACAGCAGCAAAGCTTACAAAACCTGCCAGAGTCTTAGTACTTAGGAGATGGTTTAAGTGCCTTCTGCCTCTAAGGCTGTTTCGAGATTTATTAGGTTATTTATATTATCTTTGGTAAGACGAAATCTACTGTCTATGGGTCGTAATTTGCATACTCACTTGTTCTTGGCCTACCTACTCGATATTTATTTATACTTTGTCTAGTCCATGCTAATATTATAATTAATGCAAAAGTGTGCCTGTCCATCTGTCTGCTATGCTTTCACGGCCATATGTACGAGTATAACCCTAAATCCACGCGGAAGAATTAGGTGAGCATCATCTAGTCTTGTTATAATTGTTGTTGTTGTTGTTGTTGTTTGTTTTTGTATCAATAATTATTTATTACCTATTATCTGAGTTTCTTCATGTCACCTTTACCTATTTGTTCTAAAGAGGTGCATATCATCAGCCATCTCACTCACTCACAATCTCACTGAGCACGAGTCTCCTCTCGGAATGAGAAGGGTTTGGATGTAGTCCACCACGCTGCCTAAGTGCGGATCTTAGAACATTACGAAGAACTCTCGGGCATGCAGGTTCCCTCAAGATGTTTTCCTTCACCGTTTAGAGCAAGTGATATTAAATTTCTTATAACGCACATAACTCGGAAAAGTTAGAGGTGTGTGCCCGGGGATCCAACCCGCGACCACCCGAAAAGGAGGTCTGGTGTCTACCACTGTCTTATCACTACGTCTTTCATAGCTTTTCAATTGCAAAATTCAGGCGGATGAGACCTGACAATATAAGGAAAGCCGTCTATTCAAGCTACTTAACATCCTAGCATGAAACGTGTATCTGCCGTGTGTATAAAGTTTTGCGCGTACCCGCGTACTCTTGGCCTATTTACAATTTGAATCTGGGTGACATTTTTTCGCACACATCCCCGGAACTTTGCCAAAATTAAAGTAACGTGCAATTTTTTTTTACCCCCGTTCTGTGCATTAAATACTATTTTCTTTAAAACTAACTGATTCAGTTAGGTACTTTGGCACCGATTTTTCGACGTAATATTTATTCTTTTAAAATTATTCTCAAAAATGTTATGTTTCGAATATAATAAAATAATAATCTCGATTGTATATTACTGAGATGTATCTCAAAGCTGGCTATAATCATCTGGAGTCTAGACTTAGTGCACTAGACACTTGACAGGTGGCAGACCTAATAACATAATCCTAGACCTCGATGGGAGATTAGTCTTAGGTCTAAGTGACTCGGAGGCTAGGCACAAAAGTACTGTTCAATGACACCTAGACTTGTATGAAAGTGGCGCGTGATGCTATGAGAAATACGTTTTAGTATTGCTCTTGTATTAGCAATATTCAGCTCAATTTTGTATGAATATTAAGTAATTCATCCTAAGGTTAATATTTTTTTAATAAGGAAAACGATGTCTTCAGTGTTTTTACTAGATGATGCCCGCGACTTCGTCTGCGTGGATTAAGGTTTTTTGATTCCTGCGGGAACTCTCTGAAAAGTTGAACCTACCAAATTTCATCAAAATGTGTCCAAAAGGTGGGCTGTAAAAGCGTATCATAGACAGACAAACTTTCGCATTTATAATATATAATGCATGGGCATTTCGGAAAATCCAGCTTTATTCCACGTTATACTGTGATGGACACATCTCAGCAAATTATTAATTTTATTATAATGATTAGGCATAGAAATTGACCTCATTATCTCCGGCACACAGTGTTTTATAATTTTTTTCTAAAAGCTCACTTCTAGATTGATTTATTTACGTTTAACATCAACAAAACACATCCATGGCAAAGGCTACTATACCAGCTCCAAATAAGTCTGCACTTTTATTGCTATTAGGTACCTACTAGCTTCCTACAGTACCTATATGTGTCATCCCGCTAGAACTTGTACGTATAGACGATTCTAGAAGCCATAACATTACACTAGGTATAGGTGTAGGTATAGATATGCTAAGTTTAGACGTAGGGTAGGCTGCAAGGTCGCCCGGCGCCTGATTGGTCACTCCTTGTTGGAATAACGTGGATAGTATTTACACTTCTGTCTTAATATCAATGATATTAACACGTTATACTCATTAAGGATAATTTAGTTAAAACTTTTCTACAAGTTAGCCCTCGACAGAAAAATCAGCTGTGTAAGTGATTCAGTCTAAGATGAAAGCGCGCTAACCTGGTGGGGGGAAAAAGCTCCCAAATAAATCAGATTAAAAAAAACCTGGTGGGGTAACTTGTTGTCTAATCGCTTTATTGTAGCAAAAATAATTTTAATATCAAGTGAAAGAATGCGGTTGACTAAGTAGTCAACCGCATTTAATCAAATAGGAAAAAAAAGGAAAAATACTGAGCTAAAAAATAAAAGAAAAAAATGTTTGTAAGTAGATTCAAAAGATCTTGTGTTACATTTTTACCTATTTTAGTAGATTAAATAAAAAATCTATGTTGTTTTTTGATGTTATTTGACTGGGAAAGCGAACTAGAAGATTGAGACAGAAATCAGTAAAGATTAAGACTACGATGACTTAACTATTTAGGTCCATTTGCACCAAACCGCCTTAAATTTGAAATGTTAATTCTGTCAATCCTGGAATAAACTTATTAAACTTGCATGACAACTTTTAACTTTATCAGTTTAAAAGTAGTTTGGTGCGATTCAAGATTTCTTGAAATGATTCTTGAAAATTGTCTTGTCCATACTAATGTAACTGTAATGCGTGACATTCGAGACTCCGCCATTTTGCAAGGCGAACCGCCCGCGGCGGGAAAACTGACTTTGGCGCCAATTTCGATGCGGCAACGTTTGCTACCCGACCGCATTCAGACGGAGACAAGTTCCAAGGCCTCCTTTATATTGACACCCATTTTTTATTTGATCGTACTACCATGGGTGTCGTAAATAAATTCCTTTAATTATTTTAACTGCACTTTATAGTAACTTGCTAGGAACCTGGTCACATTATACTAGTCCCATCGCAGAGCCTTGGCTTGTTTAACTTGACCGTTGAGTATGACCTCTGCATCTTAATAACCTAAGCGATGTGATGGATCAAATTTGTTTGGCGACGGACTTACAACTATTGAGGATGCGTAAAAAAGTTACCTTTGGCAGAACATGTTGCAGCAGTGCGCCAGCTTTTCTTTTGGCGGCCATCTTGAGGTTCTATTTTTGTCAAAGTCTACGTTTGTCTTTGGTGAGGTTGTCACTTGTTTTGTTTATTTAATATTCTGACCCCATTTTATGCGTAGGTAGGTTCTATGAATATTTAAGTTTGTTGTAGTGCTTCGCTTAGGCTACCTACCTTTTTTATCTAAATATAGAGCTGGTTAAAATCCTAGATTTCCTTTAAAAAAAAGTTTAAAAAAGAAAAGAAGAGTTACTTATACGCAGTATGAATTAAGCCTGAGACAAATGCAATAACCTAATAGGTACTTGTACCCAACTTGTACCTCGTATCATCGATACGGGCATCATAAATTCTTAATGCAAAACAAGCGTGTCTGGACTCTGGTTCATACTAAAAGTCATAAATATCGCGAATTCGCACGAGGGGACTGTCTCAGCGCGGAGTTGCGTAGGTCAGTCACGGCGTGAGGGTTCTTTTAAAAAACATTGAAAACCGTCACAGGCTTTTTATATGAGTTTTATTTAAAACACTTTGAGTTGTGGAACATACTTGTTGATTATATTCCTTACTATTGTGAAATTTACTTAACAAGTGCGAAACTGAGTTTTCCTTACATTCGGAGAATCTCTATTTAAAACTTATTTTTTAACTGCGATTTACAGAGCACTTGACTACTACTAACTGAAATGATAAAAAAGTTCTTTTACCCTCTTTATCTCGTAGGTTTTATCATGCATTTCTTTTTCTTTTTACGCCACTGGACTAATGATAACGGGCACAAAAACTACAAAGTGCCCAAAAGCTCAAAATCTTAGCAATGTATTGATATACATACGAAATGTATTTCTATTTATTATGTATTTCCGTGTAAAGCTAAATAGACATTTATTTATTTATTTAGTATCTTCGAGACTGAATATTATCTCAACAACGGAATTCAATAACTCGCAATAATATTTTTTGTTCAACGGTCATCATCCTTAGGTTTTCCCGCACCCTTGTCCACGCAGGTTTAGGTTATTTAACAATTTGTTTTCCCGGGATAAAATGCGTTCTCGTATATCAAGCGTTTCCAGGACACCAGCGCGTATCTCGGCGCTAAGTCAAGATTGGCCTTGCAGCGTTTCCGTTGTTCGTTAAAGCCAGTGAGTAGTGCCAGACACACTTCCGTTTTTATAGTATCTCCATTCTACGCTCGTTTGGAATTTTCAAAATACTTTCCTAATAGAAGTCTAAAGAAGTCTACATGCAGAATCTCAACTGTCTAAATTCAGATTAACGTTGACAAGCCAGTTAGTCAGCCTTTTACTGTATGAATAGATAACAGAAACCCCCCAGAGGTTCAATTGTGTATTAAAAATAAGATTCTAAACATGGTTTGTTAATTCGAGCTATATAATAATTATTCGCTTTCATCTAAAAACAAAAAAAAAACTGACTTCAAAACTATACCTATAAGTACCAACATAAACTAAAATGTAACAAACATTATCTGGATATATATTTTGTTTTTTGTTGATTTTCTCAAAAAGCGCTACATCAATTTCAATAAAATTTATATAGGACCACCTCTAAAGTATAAGTAAGTCATAAAAGAAACATACATTTTTGAAGTCTGTTAAAAATTTAAAGATGCTTTTTGATAAGCAGTCATCTATGAACAGAAGCCAATGGAATCAAATAATCCGTTCGAGGTTAGGATCTGGCCAGGACCACGATCTTCAGCAATGAAGGAACGACCGAAGAGAGAGAGAGAGAGAGAGATGAACTCTTCTATCCGATTATGAATTTCTTACAAAATCGCACTTTTATACGGAACCACTCTACATTCTTGTGGCTTATTTTCGTGCCGGCAACTTTTGCAGGGGTTGCGTAGCGCCCCTGTTTGCGCAATACTTTCCAATGATCATTGTTTGCTACCGTTAAATACACAACTATCTATTTGTCGGCAGTGGGGTGATTACGGCACGGTTGTTCCGACCAATTGTTTTGACTGATTACTTTTTTGTTTGAAAAAAATGTTCGGTGTTCTCTGTTTGTGTTTTTGCTAGCATTTTAAAAAGAAAATTAGTTCTTCCTATTGGCTTTATTAGTCTTCTTTTAAGCTTTTAATTTAAGTTTACTAAACTGATTTCAAACTCAAAAACTCGAACTCAAAGTATATTTATTCAAAATTGGTACGTACAAAGTACACCTTCTGAACGTCACGTTTAAAAATATAAGACGTGTGATGGTGATAATTTCAAATCTATCATAACCAGCATTTAATCAACTTCTCGAATAAAAGCCCGCGCGGTATTCACCTACTAAAAATGCAATTGATGTCATCAAACGATTCGAATATATTCAGCATGAATGCCAGAACCATAAAGATTAATAAGAAAAAACTGCACGAACAGTTTGATTCAAAGAAAAAATATTAGGAACGCAAAGGCATTGTAGAGGTCTAGACAGTGAGCAGATTACAAAAGACCTACCATTCGCATGAGATTTGCTATGAGAACGGACATTTCAATCTAGAATACAGTTTTTTGTGTCAGCTTCAATTAGGTTGGCCCAAACTCCAACAGCTTTTCGCATGATGATGATATAAGGACTGCAGATCCGGTGGCAAGCAAAACAATAATTTTGAAAATAATTATGCTCTATGTGTGTGCACCGAATATCTTTTTTACGCCACTACAACTTGACTGCAATCTCACCTGTGTGATGATGCAGTCTAAGACGGTGGCGGGCTAACCTGTGGTATGGCAGTTATATTAAACCCATACCCCCAATCGGGTTCTATACGGCACGTACCTGAACGCGACGTCGCTTGGTGCCTGGTGGTACCCCATTCCCGCTAGGGCGGTAACTAGCTACGGCGAAAGCGGAAGCCAGACCAAAGAAAAATCTGAAATTATAAATATCCGAATTGACCCTGCCGGGGATCGAACCCGGGACCTCCTACTTATAAGACCACAGCGTTCACCACAGCGCCATGGAAGTCGTCCCTAGAGGAAGGTAGGTACTCACTTATTTTTTGTCTATCAATTTTGTATAATTGCGTCATCAATAAAGATTAAACGTAATACGTCAACTTTACATGGTGTATTAGTTAAACAACACATTGCAAAGGCTTGTATGCAAGAAATTTCAATTATGCAGGTCTAAGCGATTTCCCTTATTTCACGGAATTCGCAAAAAAACGTGTGTTGCCAGTTCGCTTTATCAGCTGAATCGCTTCGGTGTTTAGTTTTCTAAATCGACATTATGTACCTACTATGAAGTTGGTGTAGGTACGTGCCAATAATTGCATTTTACGTAAATTACATACATTCGTTATTTTCGGATATAATGCAGAACATGTCAATTGTTTATATTCAATTATGCTGTGTGGTTGCACAAAAGTAGGTTTTATAAGTGTTTTATTTTCAAAACGCAAAAAAATTAGCAAATATTTTACAAGTGTACAAGTTTTATTGTAACATTTTCAATAATAAGCTTGACTAACAAAAAGGTATTTCTAACAAACTTAAAGTCAACCTAAACTTAGAACCAACCTGCTATCTTATATTTTTTGTAGAAGATAAAACAAAAAAAAATATTTTAATAAAATAGAAGCCTATAAGGGTCAAATAAATTCAAAATTACACTACGGTAGATAAATGAAATGAAAACTAAAATGAAAATGTTTATTTTCCACAAAAAAATGAAATGAAATGAATGTAAAGTAGAATCAAGATAGAAAGATAGCTATCTATAGAAGATACAAAGCTAGACGGAAAATCATCATACATGCTTCGGCTTTTCTGTATGAATATCTAATCCTCCAGCAATCTACGTAATAATTTGTCCATGAGAAGGTCATAACTGATGAGAGACACGCTACACACTTAACAAAAAAAAAAAAAAAATTTATTTCACACAAAATTTACAAAAGTAAGACTTAGGAGTACAATACAGTGTGTGGTTGGTCTCTGTAGCCTAATGTAGGATACCCTGTGGTTTAGGCTGCAGTGACTTTCCCTCCTAGAAAAAGAGTTACACTTAACGAAAAGGGCAATTACAGATTTCATATGAATAAACAGCTACATTAACCCATTCTTTATTCTGCCCCATGATTCTACAGTAACAAAAGAACTCAAAAAAAAAACTCTTGTTGAATTTAAAGGACCAATTTTCTTTGATGGCGTGCACGCCAACGGTTATATTCGCAAGAACACCGTGCCCAAAGCTATTACGCGGCCTTGCTGATATCGCCAGGCCAAGTAGCGAGTGCCTAGTGCACTGACCGAATTGCATTCCAGCTACCGACGCAGCTGCCACTGCATCTTCATATTAACTTGACTAAAGTGCAATATTTCGTTTACGTTAGCTAGGTACTGGTAATGGTACAAGTGTAGGTAATGGTACATAACATACAAATTCTTTCCAAAAAATCGACTTCCAAAGCCGCTGTAAAGTTTAAAAAAACATTTGATTTCTACACACTAAGTCGGGCGAGCCTGATGCGTCAACTTTGCTTTGTTATACCCGCAAAAAAAAGATACGCGCCGAATTGAGTACCTCCTCCTTTTTTGGAAGTCGGTTAAATATTTATCTTCGACTCACCTTTAAATGGTTTTAATTTAGTTTTTTAAGTGGGTAGCTGGAAATTTATTTGAATAGCCATTATTCTTTCCTCTCTTCTTTAGACCTATGATATCACGTAAGTTCTTTAGATTCGCGATCCAGATTGACTGCGTACTCGGCGCCTATTGCCCTTGCACATACTAATGTATGAAACTTCGTCTTAATTCCACAAATACAGCCTATTTCTAAAAACGCTTATGTTTAAACTTCAAGGTCTTATATTATGTATAAGCATAATTCCTACTTATATTGCCAAACTAATTTGTTTTTAACTTTTAAGTGAGTTTTACTATTCCATAGGTCATTAGTCATTACACCACAGTCTAGGGCCTACTAGGCGTTCATTTTACGTTTGGAATTGACTAAAAAAGGTTCATAATAGGTTGTTAATTTGTTAGTTCTTGACACGTAATGTCAACTGTGATGTTCATGTTCTTATACTTATGTTTTAAATGGTGTTGTTCCACTTAAAAGTTGGCAGTAAGGTTCTTTTCATATACCAAGTTGGTACTTGAAGGGAACCTTAATAGGATTTTATGATGATCAGAAGTGTGTGTGTGGTTACGAATGAACTTGAATTAAGGGTAGAGCAAGGATGGAAAGGCGAGATGTGTATTATTTGCAATACTTAATAAATAATGTAAGTTTGATTTTCTATGTTAACTATAAATACTTTTTATTCCAGTGGAGATTTTCTTTAATTATTTTTATTATTTTACATTAATCTTTGGTGATCTTATTGCGTCGATAAATGACTAAATATTAATCCTATGTTGAATGCATTACAAACATAGCCTTAACGTTATTCATAACAACTAATGGATCATAATAGAGGTGCAAGAATCAGTTAATTTACCGGAAATACTCATTATAAATGGTTTATTATACTTTTATAGAATAATATTGTTTTTGTTAAATCAATCAGTAGTATAATGATATTTTTACTATTGTTTAACTTAAATTTAATACTATGGGAATTGTAGAAGCAATTATAGCTGCGTAATAAAATGTAAAAGAAAACATAAGTATGCAATTCGTTAGGTTCTTATAAACATTTCCGAGTGATGTTTTTTTATTGAAAAGTTAATAAATTATTTATTGAAGTTAGCAAGTTTTTAAAATTAATTACGGAGCGCTAAATTCAAGATAACATCATATAAATAGGTCTAGGACGAACAAAAGAACACTTTTTCCACCTATGCAATTTAAATAGGTAGACTAGGAGTTTTTCAGTTACCAGAGAAGCATCACCCTAGTAGGTAGTTGGTAGCCTGTTATCAGAACTGTAAATACCGTGAACGATTTGATTAGTTCGACGCGCGCCTGCACTCCGAAATTACTTTCAAACTTGACTGCAGCGATACACTAAACTTTTGCTAACTTCTGCAAGCCTGATAACGTAAACTAAAAGTAACCTTTGGGTATTTCAGAAAAGTTAAAGGCTTTTTGGGGAATTAGTTATTGTTTGTTTCAAGGCTACTACGTACTTAAGATTAGTGATAATTTGTTTAACTTAACAACATATTATGTATCAAATATGTGTCCTCAAATTGTACTTCTATGCTGGACATATTAGATAAAAGTTGAAAATTTCATGACTAATTTGTAAATTTCCTGAAACTTTTTGGACAGTCGTCACTTACTTTCCGTCATAGCCAAAACCGGCAGCTGTTCGTTTAAGTTAATGAAAATAAGTAGGTAAGCATTAAGTCAGACATTGAAGAGCTAGTACCTAGTAACTAACAACTTCCAAGTTGAATATTTAAAGGTACCAGGAAACTCGTTGAGAATACAAAGTGGCAGGTAAGGCCCAAGTAAGGCCAATTTTAAAAACAATGCCTCGTTCTTAGCGTGACAAAGGAAACTTAGCTAAGACAGCCTCATCGATGGACTAATTGCATTTTTTGCAATCACCACGTACCTACCTACTAATGTCAAGGCTCACTTAACCATCGCCAAGTCCATTCCTGACAACAACACAAAAAGTTGTTCTAATACAACTTTTTTTAGAATATAATCGAGTTTGAAACGCAATCGAAGCACTACAACAAACCTTCAATTCACTTTTTTAATGCGATTTTTCTTTTCAGGGATCGAGTTTCGCGTATAAGTTGTCGGAACGCGACGTACGTCCACACGGTACAGCTATGAAACGCACACTGGTCCAATGGTACTGGTTAGTGCGTTCGGTAATACTTGTCCGGCCTGCCTCCATCCCCCCGGCCCCATTCCGAAATGCATCAATGACACTCGAAACACGCACATTGGTTCGCGGACAATCGATGAAAAAAAAATATACCTGTAATAAACGCACTGCGCTAGGATGATGCCGGTAATTGAGATGCAATGATTGTGAAAAATATCCTATGGCCCCAACTTACTCCTAACTTAGAAGTGAGAAGATCTTTCCCGAGTTCCGCTGCACTGAAATATGGAAAGACAAAACCAAAAACATGCGGTAGAATGATGATGATAAGTGAGATGCAATGAAAAAAAAATCTATTGGCCCAACTTACTCCTAAGTTCGAAGTACGATAAACTTTTCAGAAACTTTCAAATCTTCCGCTGCACTGAAATATGTAAAGACATCAAACGAACACATCTATGACGCCAGTAATTAAGATGCAATGAAAAAATCCTATGGCTCTAACTTACCCCTAGCTCAGAAGTAGGTACGAAATACTTTTCTGAAACTTTCAATTTTTCCACTGCACTGAAATACGGAAAGACAATAAACATCAAACGAATTTTAGGGTTTATTTACACATAAACGGTGTCCAGTGTCCACCAGCACAACGAAAACGTATAGGTACTTATCATTCAAAAGTTTTAGATATTTTTTTCAGTAAAATTTTATGTTTATGGAATCTTGCACGAAATCTCTGTAACTGAAAGCTTAACTGTGACTTAAAGCTTAAAAAAGTTCAAATATTTTAGCATGTTATCTACATACATATAGCTCTACAACAGATAAAAATAGTTTTTCAATCTAGCCTTCAAAAATAGAAAATATGTTTCAAGAAAACTTATTTTCATGTGCCAGCCTATACCTACCAATTAGGGCAAATCAATTTCCGATGCACGCGTGATTACTAACAGATAATGACGTAATTACGCACACAAACACATGTCGGTACATAGCAGGAGTGGGTTATGTGCACGGCTTATGTATGAGGGATTTATGTATACTATATAGCTATATAATATGAGCTTTTAATGTATGCGTTTCCACCATACTGCTGTGCAGTGTGAAAAACTGAGATACTTTTAATCCATATATCCATACTATCATTATAAATACGCAAGCGTGCCTGTCTATCTGTCTGGTCTGTCTACCTGTCTGTCTGTCTGTCCATCTGTTAGGCTTTCCCGGCCCATATTTTCAAACGAGTTTGATAAAATTTGGAACAGAGTTAAGCTACTTTTTATCCCGGAAAATTGCGGAATTAAAAATCACTAATCCTTAATCCGTGCGGGCATCATCTCGTGATTTTTAGGTAGGTAATAAGGGGTGATAACCTAGTAGTTTAGACACCCAGCCTACTTAAAAAATCGGGTGGTTGGGGTTGATCCCCGCGCACGTATCTCTAACTTTTCGTAGTTGTGTGTTTAATACACTTTTAAGAAATTAAATATTACTTGCCGATGTCTGGCAGAGTAAATTCGGGGATTTATAATTTCTTAACTTTTCTCTGGACTGGTCCAGAAAATTGGAGCGACTGGAATCCACTGGCAAATTGGGGCATTACAAATTGATTGAACCTAGGACCTTCAGGATAAAGGGATAAAGTCGCGGCATCATCTAGTTAAGTTCTTGTATCAACTGGCGAATCTTTATAACCGCATATGCAGCAGAACTGAGCCTCTTAGATCAGTCATCTATATGAGGGCCCCATTGGAGTTTAGCATCTAACGTTATTCCGAGATAAACAGCGGTGTCCACTAGGCAAATCTAATTCCTCATGATCAAATTGTACAGTGGTTTTTACCTGTTTGAAACTTATGTAATGTTAACTAAACGAATGTACTCAACTATAATAATTATAGTACTGTATAGTAGCTTTGTACAGATGCCCCGTCATCTTTGTAGCAAGGCACGGCGCTATTGACGTTGTTCTCGAGGGAGCAATCGGTAATTAACACGCGGCGTGTTGTCTCAGGCGATTCCAGCTATACGCGCGGTACATAATATATAGAGCGGGCATGAACAGGCGTATAATAGAGGCGTATAATAGAGACTGTAATGATTAATTTTACTAGCAGATACCCGCGACTTCGTCCGCGTGAAATAAGTTTTTTAAATTCCCACGGGAACTTCCGAATTTTTCGAGATAAAAAATAGCTTATGTCCTTCCCAGGAATGCAACCTTCCTCTGTACCAAATTTCATCAAAATCGGTTGAAAATATAAAAATAGCCTATACTCACAAATAATGTGGCTATTGGTACCAGAATTTTCAAAATCGGTTCATTACACCCTACAACGTCACAAACTCACAAACTTTACCTCTTTATAATATTAAGTATAGATTATGTACCTGCCTAGTAAGTATCAGTAATGTACTAATACGTATCAGTGGAGCCACGGTAACATCATCAATGCGTGTCTTTATAATACAACTTACAAGTTACAACTTACAACTTACTACGTATGAATGAAGGCGTTTGTTACGTTTTTGATTTAATTTATAGCATTGAGCATTGATATATAAAATTGAGCTCTAATTCAATGCTGTTGTCGTTTATTTTACTTTGAAGCCGAAGTTTGACGATTTGATCGGCAATCCTTACATAATTGCACCTCTGATGATAGTTACGGTGGAGTGCACTTCATGATAACTAAACCTAACTTAGGTTGATTAAGATTAGTTGTGTTCTCAATGATATTATAACCTCTTGCAGGGTAGTAGACTTGCGAATTTCTGAACAACCAATCTTATCTTACTAATATTATAAATGTGAAAGTTTGGATGGATATTATGATTTATGGATGTATGGATGTTTGTTACTCAATTACGCGCCAACGATTGAACGGATCTTACTGAAATTTGGAACGGAGATAGATTATAGTCTGGCACATAGGCTACTTTTTATCCCGGAAAATTACAGAGTTCCCGCGGGAACCAAAAAACCTCCAACCATGCAGACGAAGTCGCGGGCATTCGCTAGTATAATATGTAGAGCTAGTTTCGTCGTAGTCGTCTCAGGCACTATACAACCTCTGCTGGACTAAGATCTCCTGCATGGATCTCCACAGGACACGGTCTGGCAGCGCTTTTATGCCTCTATGATCTGCACGTCTTGCACACCCATAGCCCATTGATGTAGAATTTTTTTAGTACCATTCTATTTCAATGCCATAGCCACTTAAAGCTTAGCGACTCTTCGAACTGTATGTGAAAGTTAGTCTACCTCTAATAAACCATAGTTAATTGCCACAATTTTCAGTATCTAGTAGTTACAGGTATGTGATGTCGCAAGACATCTATGTTGCAAGTAGCTTGTCACTAGTTAATCCCTCAGGAGAAATCCCTGATTACAACTGGACAATCTCAGGTATAGTATAGAAGAGCATCTATAGCTATACGACGTCATGCACAGTATATCCCATACTTTCATATATTTAATATTATAAATATAGATGCGAAAGTGTTTCTGTCTGTCTGTCTGTCTGCTACGCTTTCCCGGCCCATCTTTTCAACCGATTTGCTGGAATTTGGTACAGGGGTAGAAGGTATCCCGAGGAAGGACATAGGCTACTTTTTATCCCGAAAAATTATAGAGTTGTTCTGAACTGTCTCTTCGCCCGATGTTGATGAAATTTGGTACAGGGGTAGATGGTATCCCGGGGAAGGACAATACTTTTTATCCCGGAAAATTAAAGAGTTCCCGAGGGAATCAAACATCTTAATCCACGCGGACGAAGTCGCGGGAATCATCCAGTATCTACATAATTGGGTATTTGACAATTATTCTCTGTCCAATCATTTATTTTACTTTTGGCAGATTGAGTCCATGATGTTCTTACGCGTTACTGATTCGATTTTTGATAACAATCGACTTTCTTTATGAAGAAGTTTTAATCGATTTTACACATTGATATTTATCTTTGCTCAACATTTTTTTATTGTTTTATAAACATACCCAAGCGTTTAAATGACATAGTTTAATAAAGTGTGTATTAAAAATTTTGTGTGTCAGCTCCGACGCACGACTTAACAAGAAACGTGGATATTACGTCTTTTGGCAGGTTTTCTATTTAATAATCACTATTTTTGACATAGGCAACATTCCAATTATACACACTATCTGGTAACACTTTACAATAGGCTAACCTGCTACTATCTTAGCCTGCAGCTTCATTTCGTCATCGCCGTCGTCTCAACTGTTAGACGTCCACAGCTGGACAATGGTCTCCTGCATGAATGGGCCTTGTGAACCATCCGTCTTGTGAACCATTGGTTGATATAAATAACATAAGAAGCATAAAATTCGGAAATGCCTGAAAATTTGTACGACTTTCACACATTTTCCTATATTTCCTATTCATAAATACTCTCCGTTTTTATTAATTAGTGAAGAAGGTCAATCTAAGGTCAAGTGTCCACCAGCATGTAACTCCTACATTATCATGCAAAAGTCGGGTTATTGCACTGTACAAAAACAATTTGCGTGCAACCCTAGGCCCCTCAAATAGGATTCTGATTTTTAACCACTAAGCTATCACCGCATGCCTATACCAACCGCGACCAACTCGTATTCTATATCAAATATCAATTCAAGATTAGGGAGCAACAAACGCGTTAATATATGTATCACACACACACAGGTGCACACACACACGGCAGGGGTTTATCGATCACTATATACGACATGCTATAGGATATAATATGCCACAGGGAGGAAGATGTCACTTAGGCAATAACAGCTATAGGCATGTACCCTCCTCCCTACACATTGCGTATAACAATCTGCTGCGAAGCCTGCCCTTGTCGGTAAGACGTTGGATTCGACTACGCGTGCTTTATACATATAGCTAGATTATAATCCAACTAGCGATATTGTAAACTGTCGAAAGATTGTGAACCGTTCAATGTTCTGAGTATCAATTTTTGAAATATTCATTGTATTTACGTTTTCTTGTCTCTTTCTTGTAGGTTAGGTTAAGGTTTGACATTAGGTTTTATCGGGTATCAACCCGATACCTAATACCTAACAGATTACAATCTGCCGAAAAATAATGCGTTATATTATAATCTTTCGACAGTTTACAATATCGCTAGTTGGATTATAATCTAGCGGTTTTTACAATTTTACGGTGACAGATATACAACTTATACCTAGGTCCATTGTCAGATATTCCTTAATTAGTTTCAATGATAGGTTCTCGTAAGTACTTTGATGTTTCTAGACATAGTTTCTAGTGTTTTTCAAGTGTTACTTACCTATCTTATGCTGTAAGGTAATTATAATTTTCCTTTTCCTGTATATTGAATTAGCTAATGCCCGCGACTTCGTCCGCGTGGATTGAGGTTTTTCATAGCCTATGTGTTATTCTAGACTATAATCTATCTCTGCGCCAAATTTCATCCAGATCCGTTCAGCCGTTGGGGCGTGATTGAGTAACAAACATGCATACATCCATCCATCCAAACTTTCGCATTTATAAAAATTATTATATTATATGAGTATAGATATAGACTAGCTTTTAAAAGCCAGCGGGTTCGCTCCCGCTAAGTTCGCTTTTGATTGGTAAATTTCAAACCCCTATTTTACCTACTTAGGTTATCTATATATACTTTCAGCCTGTTCCATTCAGCGGTTTGAGTATCAGTACCAAATATGCGTAGGTACTTATTGATTAAATTAGCCACAAATCGTTGTAAGATTTTCAAGAAATTTGATGTGTGTATGACTCAAACTGCCTCGTTGGTCTAGCGGTTCGCATAGTCGACTGCGGATCACGAGGTCCTGGGTTCGATTCCCGATCGGGCAAAAAAAATTGGTATTGAGTTTTTCAATTCAGAAATTCTCAGTGCCAGCCCAGAGTTGGAAGTTGGCGGTGTTTCACCCCCGTGCCTCGGAGAGCACGTTAAGCCGGCGGTCCCGGTTATTATCGCTAAAGCCCGCCAACCCGAGCAGCAGACCAGCAGCCGAGGAGCAGCGTGGTGGGTCTAAGCTCTAATTCCCTTTCTCCTATGAGAGTGGAGGCCTGTGCTCAGCAGTGGGACGTTAATAGGCTGTAGTGGTGGTGGTGGATGACTCAAACTCAAACTTAAACATATTTATTAAAAATAAGTACCTACAAATTACACCTTCTGAACTCAATGTTGACAAAGTATAAGACGTGATGGTGATTATTAGTTCTACGGTATCTTAAAACTAAAACTATGAGGGTTCCGAACGCGTCCTGTGTGCTTAGCATGCGCACAACTAGATTATCTCGCGACGAGAGACAGAGATGTTGTCGTTGCCGGCAAATTTTTCATTTACCCTAACAAGCACAAAATGCGGTATATTGCAAGAAAAAAATAGTCATGTAAAGGTTCGTTGAGAAAAATACCACAGATAAGAAATTTTACTTTTATCTCTACTTTTGACGTAACGAGACAAGTAACCATGTTAGCTTCGGTAGACAGAGAGAGATAACGGGTAGACATAATTTTACTCGTGGTGCGCATGCTAGCCATACTGGTCTGAGAAGAGCCCACAACAAACTCAGCCGGGATTTTTTTTCCTGTAATCTCGACATGTAATGTGCCATGCCATATCAGCATTAGTTCTCTAGTTTTGATTAAACACCAACCACCACCATTACAGCCCATTAAAACCAACAATATCAAGAAAATGCATCATATTTTAAGTTGTAGGTCCTAGGTTTCGATCCCCGGCAGGATCAATTTGGGGTTTTATAATTTTTGAAATTATCGCAGGTCTGGTCTGGAGGAAGGTCTCGGCTGTGGCTAGTTACCACTCTACCGACAAAGACGTGCTGTTATTAGTGATATTATAGCATTCCGTTCCGTTCCTTATTTTATAGATAAGAAATTTAGAACCTAAATTGTCAAGTGTCAGGGGTCGAGTATTAGTAAACGCGTAGTTACCAGTTGCATATACTTGCAATGAATACATGAAACATACCTAACAGAGCTGTATCGACGTAGATATATAGGTAGGGATATATAGAGCTATAGAATTTATGTTACGGGGAGGAAGACGACACTAAAGCATCAATAGATATAGGTACGAACTATAGGAGTGCCTAATACCTATGTTGCAGAGAATAAAATGTTTGTTAACCAATAATTTATTTATTAACTTGAAGTTTTAGTTAATCCCAATTTTTTTACCTAATCCGAAAACTAAAGTCGGTAATCATATTATTACTAGGTCGGCCGGCGAAAAACGCGCTTCTAGTATGGAAGTTGTATAAAATTCACAATAGTGACGTCATCAAATTTCAACGCACTTTTTTTCTTTAATCTATATTTTAAAATGGTAATCAAACTTAAAACTAACCGAGGATGTGAATTTTAGGGCTTTTGGAAGACCCTGTATTTAATAATCAGACAAAAATAATTTATTTTTGATATATTGCATCATCCCTATTTATCTCTGTACCAAATTTCTTCAGAATCTGTTGATAAGATGGGCCGTTAGAGGGTAACCGACAGACAGACACATCATCGTATTTGTAAATTTTGTAATATGTTTTGTAATTAGTATGGATTCAATTCATAGATACTTTCGTACCACTAAAAGTCATGACTTCATAAGGGAAAAAACGGAGTAGTTTCATGATGTTGTGAATATCATATATAACACAACGGAAGTAAAATATAGATTATAACTTATAAATTGTTTTTTTTTTATAATCCATCCATCCAGAGTGAGAAATGACGATTTAAAAGTTTAATTATTTAATGTACACGGATTGCTGTATCTTACTCGAATGAGTTTTAATACCTAGCCGAGATTTAATACTTCAAAATTATCTTCACACACAAATTAAGTGCGTTTAAATCAATTAAGTCATTAAGTCCATTTATCTTTTATTCGGCTTTATAAAGTCTGTTGATAGGGAAGTATGACGTCACGTCACCCGTCTTGCAAGCGCAACTTTAAAGTTCCATAACTTTTTCATTTGTTGAGATATTTTAATGATTCTTTCATATTTTTGTTTTATTTTGTCTTAATTTTTATAATAAATTTAAAAAAAAAATGGTAACCATTGGACCAACCTACAGAATGGGTTGACTGTGCACCGGACGCCTACCTAACTATATTATGACAAAAATCGATCGCCTCTATCAAAGAAATACTAGGTAGCTATTACATAATAACACCAATGTGGTAACCTACTAGTAAAAAGTGTGATTTTGTGAGAGCAGTATGGGCATATAAAAAAATGTCGAAGTGTCTAAAACTATCAGTAACCTAAACACATGTCACATACGTAGCAGATTATAATAATTACTGCTAAGGTGGCTCACGACATGCGTAATTGCACAAATTGCAAATTCAATCTTAATTACCATAATATAAAGTATAGTCTCCAGTATCGAATACGTTAATTTATAATGACCAGGTTTAGTTTGACTCTCATATTATTATAAGAAGGTAGTGTTAGAACTTATACTTTGTAACTTATAGCATGCGTATAATATTATGTTAATTACTTTGATTTATAATGTTACGGAATATGTTATGATATGTTAACAACTAGCACGCACGTTCAATACCAAACGCGAAAGTGGCTAGTTTCACTATGCCTATTCTGTGGTATTACAGTGGATTGCTCTGATTCGATCTTGTTCAAGCCACCAAGCCGTCAAGCCGCCTTTTTAACCGACTTCCAAAAAAGGAGGAGGTTCTCAATTCGGCGTGCATCTTTTTATTAAATTTATTTAGGAACTGTTGATGGTAAATTGATATTGCAAGCACTGAAATTATGGATTTCATCATTGAACTAACGAGTACAAAAAAAAGATAAGAGTTATTTTTTTTTTACAAAAAACCGACTTCCGAAGCCACTGTAAAATAAAAAATAATTTTTATTTCTACATACCTACTCTGTTGAAATCGGGCGAGTATAATAAAAATTTAAAGCGTCAGGCTCGTCCGACTTCAGCATAGTGTGTAGTTTCAAGCTCTATTTTTCCTGTCAAGGATATAAAAAACTAACTTTTTTCTTTGCCTTTTTTCAATTTAAAAATAAGCACCACCCTCACAGGGGTACCAGGGTGACATAACGCTGCGGCAGTTAATTAGTAAGAGGGCGCGGCGAGGCGCAGCGCGGGCGCGGCGTTTAGAGGAAATTGTCGTTTTTATACGGCCTCCCCCCAGCGAACATTCGAATAATGAAACAACATAGTTAGACGTCTTATAAACACATGTCGCTCTGGGTAATAAACAGAAATTAATATCTCAGCCCGACCATTTCGGTATACGGCCAACTTACTATCAAGAAAGGCTAGCATAAACCATAACGATACGTAAGCGGAAAAGCCGAAAAACTAATCGCGCCGAAAAAATAATTTTAGGACTTGCACTGTAGAAATTGGGGAATTTAAGCATTCACATTTTTATTTTGTTCACTTGCTATATAGACGTCGCGTCGTAAGTCACCGAAACATTGTCTTGGTTTAAAAACCTTATAAATAAATAAATAAATGTAACTGGATGTAACTGGACGATTCAAGTACAGCTCGCGCGCGAGTTGAGTCCAGAGTAAATGTATCACCATACATTTATTCTGCATTCAACTCGCGCGCGAACAATAGGTTGTATTTTGCCTCAGTATTATTAGTCTCATTAAATATTTTTTGAAAATCTAATTTAGATGAATCTTTGTTATAGTTATAAACTAAACCCCAAACCAATTTTTTAATTTTTGTCCGTCTGTCTATTACAGAATCACGCTGAAACTACTGGACGCGAAGGATTGGAATGCAACTTGGCACTTTTATAGCTAACACACTCTGGGTTAGCTAGGAATTAGATAAGAATTAAGATACAGAATATTTTTATCCCGAAAAAAAGTTGGATTTCGAAAACAGGAATCGACCTGTTTTACTAAAAGTATAGATTGAATTTTCAAAGTTCTGATTTTTCCTTCAAAGTTTTCAATTCTCGATCTGATTATCCAGATGGAAAAATTCAACCGAAACTTTACAGCTGGTGGTACTCGTATCAACCAGAGTCATCATAATGATTTAAAAAGCATGTATTTATATTCTATGCCAGGCACGTTTGATCCCACTCTTTCGAAACAACCTTTCATTATTTGGCACAACTAACTAATAAAATAAACACAAGCCATCGCCGAAACATTGTACCAAAGTACCAAGGCGGCATAAGCACATCAGATATAGCGTCGTTCATAGCATAATGCGACCGCCGCCGTCGGGCCCGCTCGTAACAGTCTAGCGCAGCTAAAACCGAGCGATTCGGTTTTATACACACCCCCTATAAAAGCAAAAGGACCGGGTATGGTTCCGGATAAGTGGGGGTCTGTATCTTTATATCTGCCCCCCTGCGGCCCCACATTATGACCGGGGGGTTCTTTGGACAGCTAAAAGAAATATCCGGTTGCTTACCCGGGCAGCAGCGGGCAGGCGGTAATTCCTCTTCTAAGTATACTTTGCTTATTTACGCGAACTTGCTCGCACCTCCCGCCGTGTATTGGCACATACGAGCGCCTTTTTAATTAAGGGAAGGGTATACGGACGTATTAAAGGCGAGTTTTATGTTTGAACATGGAAAAACTGTTAGAAGAGAAATATTTTCTAAGATTTTCTTTTTAAAACAATAATCTTGTGGTGTAACATATTATGATCTCGTAATAATTATTAAATCTAACTACACAGTATCATACTATGTACCCACTTTGTACCTCGGGCAATTCCGAGTATTTTTATTTGAAATCCTACAACAATTGACACACTCAATTAACCTACCTGTTTGAAGGTACTACTGGTAAAATAAATTTCATCCCACCTCAGCGAGGAAATGACTAAATGCAAAAACAATCACAAGATAATATGACGTGAAAGAAAATGGTGCGCGCAAAGCAAATTAAAAAAGTACACCAAGAACGTTACGAGTGTGAGTTTTTAACAAATTAAAAACGGTTGTATGGAAATTCGGCACCATAGAGGTAGAAGTAAATAGGTTTTAATGATGTTTTGAATTCACAAACTTCATAGACGAGTGATATTTACTATGTATTTACTAACGTGCACACGATGTTCTAAATTCAATTTACTTTATCCTCAAGAGGATAATAACGGCTTTTGCATTCTAGATATCGAAGAGTAAAAATACTCTTTCCGAGATGGTGGGATGAAAAATAAATTTTCAGGTAGGTGGATAGATAGATAATTCATTTATTTGACCACGAAAAGCAAAAAAAAACAATTTTTACTTACATAAGTAATTAAATCTATTTTACGTCACCAATAAGGCACAAGTAATCAGCACAAAGCCGCAGCATGCTGCGGCGCTGCTTTTCAGGAGGAACCTTAAAGTGTCCGACGTGTTTCCGACTGTACTTACAACTAAAATATAAAAATTCTTTTATAATTAATTAGGTAGTATCTGATAGCACTTTAATTACAAGCAAGTGTATAATTTTCATAGATTTTTATTGATTAATAGGTTACCTAAATAAAGATCAATGACGCTTATGTGCGCAGTGTTTCTCTATTTTTAATTTCTAATTTTTCATGCGGTCCTAGTAGATGTAGTGCACAGATTTCATGCACTTGCGCCTAGTAGGCGCCTGGTATCTAAATTCCAAAGCTGTGTGTGGCCCGTGGTTCTATGGTTGAATAAAATCATTGCATTTGTATTGTTGAGCAATAACAACTGTACAGTAGGTCTACGAATACTCTCTCTCTCACTCAACAATAACTAATAAATAAAATAGTCAATTATACTTAAGTAACCTATGATATTAATTTTTATAATTTACATGTAATATTTACCTAATCATCCAAGTGATGATAATTCATGAATAATGAGTATAGTGTCTAAAACACCATGACACATGCATCGTATTTAATTACTTGTATAAAATAGTTTTTACTAGAAGAAGTGTAAAGAAATTCAGAAGTGAAACTGTACACTTTTATCTTCAGTCCGTTCGAAATAAAAGTTTAAAACGGTCTGTCAAGGAAAAGACATCAACGTGTTGCCTAAAATAATAGGGAGTAACGCGGTGTGTTAATTTACCTACATGTTTTCAAAGCATATTTTTTTAATAAATAAAATTATTATTTAACTATTTCGGGGCGCTGAATTTACTGCAGTACTTAGTAAAAATGATAGTTTATTATTGTTTTTCTTCAACATCTTATTAAATATGCAGATATAATAATAAACATCATAAGGTTGCTCAAGGGATTTCAAATGGTGGTAATGTAGAATAGTAGTATATGTATTGAGTAGAGCTACGCCACAGTTGTATAAATTTAATTAAAATATTATATCCTAATTAATTATTAAGTGAGTAAATTCGGCATAGGGATTGCTTTGAAGAAATAAAGGATAAGTACTTACCAACCAGTCTGACTAACCCACGGAGGGTCCTGTAATCCGTACAAACTTGTATACATATAGCACTAACAAATGTCCGTGACTTCGTCCGCGTGGAATAAGTTTTTTTATTGCCAAGAGAACTGCTTAATTTTCCGGGATAAAAGTTAGCCTCTGGAGCTCTTTTCAGGTCTTCAAGTATACCCATGAGAAAAATCACGACGATCTGTTACGACGTGACTGAAGGACAAACCAACAAACAAACACCTTTTTGCATTCATAATCCATACTAATTTTATAAATGCGAAAGTAAATCTGTCTGTCTGTCCGTCTGTTTGTCTGTCTGCCTGTCTATTACGCTTTCATGGCTCATCTGTTCAACCGATTTTGTGAATCTGATAAAATTTGGTACAGGTAGTATCCCGGGGAAGGACATAGGCTACTTTTAGAATCTACTATAGAATCGCTACTTTTTATCCCGGAAAATTAAATAGTTCCCGCGGGAATCAAAAAATCGCGGACGAAGTCGCGGGCCTCATCTATAGTATTAGTATAATTACTATAAAGTTCCTAAACTATGAAAGCACCGAACTCTTGATAATCCTAATAAAGCGGATGAAAGGACAATTAAAAATATTTTTTGATGTGATTTAACAACTTTATATATTTATTATTTTTGGAATCTTGTGCTGTGAGAACTTTCTTCTTGCAAAATTTTATAATTCTAGCTCTATTTTGGTTTACTCGCGAGTGTCAAAATATAGGTACAGCCGAAATGGCCATATTTTTTATTGCACTGATCTAGGAGCTTAATTTATTTACAGCTTCAAGGGACCGTAGAATTAATACCAAATGCGTACAAAAAGTATACGGTATTAATTTCAACTTGATTCCTCCTCACTCCTAGGTAAAAGGTCTTGAGAGACGGACAAATAGACGGACAACGAAGTGATCCTATAAAGGGTTCCTGTTTTCCTTTTCAGGTACGGAACACTAAGAATTAACAAAATAAATATAGTGTGGATTATAATACTCAATATTTCACTGGAATATACTTCTTTCAATACTTCTTTGCCTTAAAGGTTTCAATATAAGGCAAGGCTTTCAAGAGCTGGATTCCGTTTCAACGACCACTTGACAAATATAAGCCGAAATTTTGCTTCGGTCCTACGACGTTGGTACCCGAGTGTAGTTGTAGTAAAAACAAACTATATCAAAAATCATATTTCAATAGCTTCTTTTGTTATAAACTATCAGCTTACAGGTTAAAGGGAGGCCTGATTTATGAAACCCGTAGGTTCAAATCCCACGAGGTATTGTTTTTGCCCTATTACAGGCAAAGAAATGATTTATTTGGAGAAAAATTAGAGGCTTTTTGTTTTTTTGTAGCCTAAGCTTTTTTTAAATGCTCTCGTCGCGTCGTATGGAAATTCTTGACACCTTTCAACACTAATCGTACCGAAATGTGGCACCAACAACGGTAGTATCTACTGTCATTCATTCACTCTACTAAGTATTGTCCCAAGACGCGAAGGAAAGTTTTCAGAAGACAATTTTTGATTGCCTTTGTTTGTTGAAACGCACAAATCTTCCGTTTGCTCGTGGCCTTAATAAGAACTGACGTTGTGAAAAATCTCCCCGACCTAGCTCTAACCTAAATCATCAAGGCACGCTGAAATTTCAAAGATATCGCCAACTAATCGGGACGGCTTGAATTTTGGGGTTTTCCCGCTAAAGTTCGCTCAAAGACGTCCTCAAAGCCCGAAGTGGGTGGCTCGGGTACTGGGGTGGCAGGAGCCGGGTGGAGGTTGCGGGGTATCAAAGTTTGCCTGCCTCGGTGGCTATTCGTAGCAGAAGTGTAGGCGGGAAGGCTTGCTACTTTGTTCGCCTTTTGCCGCGTGACAGCGGCACTTAAGGGACGTGCACACGAGGCCACCGTAATGTTAAAGTGGCGTTATACGCGCCAACTTTCCACCGCGTAACGTGTTTAGTGGGTAGTCATATGTTGATGTTTATAATATCTGCATCGCTTGCTCTCTTTACCTTTTGAAACAACGAAAGTACGTACTAGTAAATACAACTATGTACTACTTAGATGTACTATAGCAAAATATGTTTTATTTGAGTACATACTTAATTTACTTTTAAATGAGAGACTGTAGCGTTTGTCTGTCTTGTGCGTCTATAAATCGTCAGCAATTAAACACAATAATGAAGGAACCTAGATTTATGAAATAAAATAACTTTAGAGTCGTATTTTCGATTGCCAAAGAAGGAATCGGAAGGATGAATTTGACGTTGTAACTGTTTTTGCATATACATATTATAATGATCTTTTTTTGAAGTGAAAACTTCTTTAGGTGCGTTGAGCACTTTTTGGTAATTTATATTAAATTGTAAAACTTCTTTAGACGCGTGGAGCACTTTTTGGTAGGGGCTCGCGAACATATAAATATACTACATTCGAAATTAAACTTTAAAGCCTCAGTGTTAAGGTTTATATTTTCATAATTTTAATTAAAAAAATTTAAAAAATCGTTTTCACTTCTATCGGGAGTCCCTATGACTGCCAATTTTATTGTTATTTTTACTATATATATGAATTAAAATCAATCAATTCAATTAGATGTGAAAACCACTTTGAAGGCGTTACCCGTGAAACAGCAGGTACGAATACGTGCCCTCCGATTGTGTAAGGAAACCTCAATCATAATCGTTTTTCAAACGTATAAATCGACCTGTTTATGGAGTTCACAGATGCCTGCACGTCAAAAAGCATTGTATGAACTTCTTAAACAGTTCGAGTAATACGTTTTAAGCTGTCAAATGATTACAATTTGCTTGGACAATTGGGCCTCTATTTCAGGCCCATATTTTCATTTCACAGAATTCAGGTTCAGGTCACAGGTTCAATTTAGCTTATTCAAAAAAGCTTCTCTAAAATCAAGTTCAAGTAAACTGAATAGTACAAGCTGACTGACTAACATATCAACGTATAACATAAACCGAACCTCTGTGTATAAATGTTGATATTTATGCGAATGTGGGTTCTCTTTATAACATCCGAACGAAGCCAAGGAGGTGCCGCTTGTCCAGACTAATATTATAAATGCGAAAGTTTGTTTGTTTATATGTCTGTTTGTCTATCCGTATGTCTATCCGTCTGATAAGTGATAGGTTACGTTGCATCGTGATGTTCCCCGGGGGAAGGACATAGGCTACTTTTTATCCCGGAAAATCAAAACATTCTCAGCTTTTTCAGGAGGATACTTTTAATAAAAATCTAAGTCCACGCGGACAAAGTCATCGCGGGCATCATCGTAGAATATAAATATTAGGCTCAACACACATTGCCTACTACCGCCTGAGCGCCTAACAGACATAGCCGTTAGTACCTACTATTATGTATTCTGTTTATGTGCCATAGCTTCCAAGGAAGACGCTCAGCTGCTCAACTGCGGTGATGCAAATGCTTCATTCGAAACCGCCAATAGGTAACCACTAACCAGCCTAAGAACATTTTGAGTTTGTTCATTTTTTTATTGAAAATAATACAATAGAAATTAATGCTTACTAGCCTAACCTAATTACTATATAAATCATGCCTGCATGCATGCATATGCATACTAGGAAGACAAATAAAGAATCTCAAGTTTCCTGAGCTTCAGTAATTTCTTTTTTCGAAAATACTTTTTTTTAACAACTAATTTTTTATAGCTTTCCATAAATATTTTTTTATCATCACGATACTAAAGGATAGCGAAAAAAAAAGCGAAACTTTCGAAAGTTTCGCTTTTTGACAAAATTAAAAATAAATTAGGTGTGCCATGAGCTTGTATTACAATAAAACCGGTACTCTAGGTATGATATCACTCAATAAAACAACAATAATTATGTACAGCAAAATATAAACGAAAATCCTCCAGAGATCTATTTGCACACGAACCGCGCCTAATCCACAAACTTTTATATAACCCTAAACCTACATAAAGGTCAAAACGCTGAAAATGGGATACATAGGCCTAACACGAGCCCTCCAAGGGTCTTGTGGACCCAAAAAAGTATATAACCCGAAGGTACCACGGGTCCATATCAGGCGTCTTGTGCCTCCGAGCAGGGAAATGTTAAGAAGGGTCTGGGAGGGTTGCCTCCCCTTTTCCGGAGGGTGGCAGGGTGTTAAGGAAAAAATTCAGACGACCGTGTACCCTTGGTACGACCCGCTGCCGTCTGCGTAATTAGTGATGCGGTGGGGTGGGTATTAGTCGATGATTTTTGTCGATGACTTTTTAGATGAAACTGTAGCTATTTTTCTAGCATTTTTTAAAATCAATACATCATTCGTCATCATTAATTATTTACTTCATTGTACTTACAATTATTTATTTAATTGTACACATGTAATTGGATAATACGAGTACCTTATCATTCGCATTGTTATGTTTTAGGCAACTAAACAAGTTAACAGTTAACACGCATAAGAAACAAACAGCTTCATATTTGCGCATTGAAATTAGAATGAAATCAAAAGTTTTGCAATTTGCATACAATAAAAAAGTAAAAGAGTCATGAGCACAAAATATTAGTTTCATATGGGTTTGCGATTTACATACAATAAATGAATCCGATAAAGTTTTACATAACTGTTCGACGTGTTGGTTTAACGAAGTGCATAATTATTACAAATTCAGCAGTATAAGTTTTAAATAAGGTAACATAGGTTTCCTACATTATCCCGAAAAATTTTAGAAGTTCCCGCGGGAATTAAAAAAAACCAATCACGAGGACGAAATTTTGGACATCGGCTAATATTTAAATACACTGTAAAAACTTGTAAAAACTTTTATAAAAAAATCATCGAAATTGATAAAGCATTTTCCAAGAAACCAATTTTGTGATACTTAGTTATAATTTATTTCTATGTAAGAATTGCTCATTTAATGAGTGAGAATGATTTCCATACAACTAAAATCGAGAATTTTATAGGACGACGGTAAAAACATTTGTCGATAAAGTAACATGGGGACATTCCTAGAGATTATGACAAGATACAGAGCAGGGCTGCTAACGACGAGCGGAGAGCTGTCAAAAGAACCTACATTAATGTTATTATAACTTTTTCAGGGGTCTGTACATGTGTGCCGACGTTAAATGAAAGTTGCTCTTTGCTGGGCAAACCTAAATTACTAACATCTTAGAATTACTGTACTTGCGTCATTTTTTTGCACTTATAAAATATAAACATGTAATAAATTGTTCGGAACGCTCTAAAATTTGCTGAAAATGTGTACAGATAGAACTGGTCAATAGTCTATTTAGTCTAAGGCTTTTCTTATGGCTCATTTATAATTAGGTCAGTAAATATGGCTTATTATATACTTAAAGGCACTTATATTTATAAAATCATAATAGGATTTCCATAAAATAAATAAATTATTTGGTTTGTTTGGTTCGAAATTTCAAAAAGCAAAAGATACGTACAACTGATACGGCATTACTACCTCGGATAAATTTCGTAACTTTCAGCAACTAAACGGAAGTGGACCGGTATAAATTGATCCTTCAGTTTGCCTCGGACACATAATATAGTTTCTATTCTAAGCTGTTTGCATAGGATAGGTTCACACCAGCGCGGGGTACTTTCGACCATTTCATTATTAGCACTCATTGTCATTATGAATGCTTATCGAGTGGTATAACGTTTTAGGGTTAACGGGCTTTAAAACGGGAAGTAAAAAGGGTTGAATCGTTTAGTGTTGTTAAATATTATGTGTGTAAAATTTGCGTAGATAATATGCAAATTTTATTTTACTATACAAACCACTTTTTATAAAGTCTGTCTTTTATGTTTTAATACATAAGGAGTAGGAATCCTACTTGCCTCCTACGCAAGTCGTAACTTGCCGTACCTACTCTATGTTTTCCTTTAAATGTACTTTTGTATGATCGATGAAAAAAAATCCTTGCCTACCAATAATATAACAATAATACTTCGTTAAGCTCGTAGTGCTAACATGAGACATTGTGAGCTAGATACCTAGTATGCTTAATCTAAATGGCATTTCTAAGATAAAACACATTAAAAATGAAACAATATTAAATCTACCTATAGTCCCTACGTATAAATTTTACCTTAAAAATCCGCAAATACAGGCCAGTCCTTCGGAAGGGTCCGAAAGGGATTTACCCTGGGATCGGACCCACACTTATACAAAATGTCCAATATGGGTCCGACCCTCGGGCTCTAAACATGCCTAAGAGAACCCAGTAAACAAAGAAGTTTGTTGCCTCGACGATATGCTGTCCCGGTACGATAAACATGTCCCTCAGACAAAATTATTATATCCCGATTTTTACTTTCTATTTTTCCACAAATAAGTAGGTAAGCTTAACACAGTAACTTAAGTCTACAGATAGATTAGTTTTAATAATTATGGCTGTTAATTATTAAAATGATAGATTTAGTAAGTATGTTTTTCTATTTCGAGACCTCGAATAAAAAAGTTACTTTACACATGCTTTTAAAGTTTTTAAAAAGAACATATGAATTTTAAGAAAAAATAAATAATTACAAATATACTCTATCTACATAAACTTGGGTAAAATAAAGCAGATGATACATCAACCAAAAGAAAATGGTTACTCCCTAGAACTGATCAAAACATAGCAAAGGAAAATATCATGTAAGAATATAACAATGAATATTGCTTGCAGGGTTCAACGTCTAATCTCCTTCAAATAATAACAACGGTACAGAAACAAGGGTACGAAATCAGCGAGAAAAGAAATATTAAGAAAAAAACTCATTACAAAGATCATATGTGGCCTAATTGGTAACGGCGTGCGAGAATACAATCCTTCATTCGCTTTACGTATCTACTACCTAGCTATGTTGATTAAGCTAAGGTTCCAGAAGGTAGAGCTAAGCGAGGATATACAGTAATATAACCTATAATTTATAACTCTCACATAAATAAGTTCTAATTTCGATTTTCTCTATTTTGGATTATTTGAATATATGTACTTAAATTATATCGACACACCACATTAGGTACAGAGTTGTTATTGACTGCCTAAACTCCATAACCTAATCCAATGGCATATTAAATTACGCAAAATTAGAGTAAAAGACTTTGAAATACATTGTGTACCTAATCATACAGCTTTCGGTTTTAACACAAAGTCAGAGCGATACAAAAAAAACTGAAAAAAATAAACTTCAGATTTATTAGAATATAGACCGTATATAGGTATACTAAACTAAAATAGAATTGTATGAAAATGACCTATTTGTAACTATTTTATTTAAACAATTTAAAGTATTCATAAAAATTAAAGACAAGTGTGTGTGTGCAATTTACACACGGCAGAAGTGAAACTTCAGAAAGTAGCCTACGAGATAATGAGATAAATATATCTTGTATTCTATCTCATTCTCTCGCAGGCTATATCCTATTATATTTTTGTCTCTTTTTGGTGTTGCTTTTTCGTTTCGTTTTTCGTTTCATCGAATTTTCAAATTACAACGATTCTAAAGAAGTTTCACTTCAATATATATATTTTACCATCGTGTTAATTAATCTAGCATATAAATGCGCATCGTAAGCTATAAGACTGATGGTTTACCAGGAACAGTTATAAATAGTGCTTGGGGCACGCACCGTCTTTGTGCGGCACTGGACCCTTCGTACCCTCGTCTCTAACAAGATAACAACCATCGTGAAACGAAACTAAGGGAAAAGTATTTGTAGTCGGCATTATACAATTGGGCCGTAATATATAATGTGTATATCTGAATTAATATGAATGTTGCTTGGCTATAAAAACCACATAATTATTATATTAAGCTACAGTTTCCTACGAGAGCGGCGCCACTGTAAATGTTGACTGAGGAATAAAACATGTTACCACTCACCTCGAAAGTTTGGATGGATGTATATTGGACGCTTGTTACTCAATAGCGCCAGAACGGCTAAACGGATCTGGATGAACTTTGGCACAGAGATAGTCTGGAATAACACATAGGATACTTTTTATTCCGGAAAATTAAAGAGTTCCCGCGGGAACAAAAAAATACCTTAATCCACGCGAAAACGCAATGTAGCGTGGAGAGATTTCACTGAAAACTTGAGCTTCAATCTCTAGGGCCAACAGGTTCTCAAGAATTGGTTAATCTATGCTTAAGACCGATGTAAAAGCAAAGATTGATCGATAGGTGCTTAGAAACCTACCCTGATGTCGGTTTATTACTACGGGCCTAGGAAACCGCGCCACACAAGTTTTCAGTGACGGCACTCGGTTTACTGCGGTCGCAATATGGCGACACTGCTATCATGAAACACTAACATAAGAGATGACTCTAAATGGGTGTTGGTGAGACAAGAGCCGCAGGGGTGGAAAGAAAAAGCGCATTCGTGACGTAGTGTCTTTCTATCTTTCTAATTCTTACATAATGCTTCCTTACTACGCTAGCTAGTTTGTAGTTTTATAGACTTACATTTTCCACGAATACCAGGGTGACATAATATAGTGTGCCAGTCTACATCGAACGACAGTCCTAAGCAAGTGCGGTTTATTATTCCTTAGCTCGCACACCCCATGACCCCCGTGCGAGCAAACTACCGAGTTGTAGGCAAAAAGTAAACCCCCCTACGCTTACGCTTTTAAACCTCAAGCGTCCAAGTACGGGGAATATGAAATTTTCGAAATGATAAAGCCGGTAAATAATAACTGCTATACGCCGGGCACGCCGGCCGTCTAAACGTAGCGTCAGCAAAACCAGAACTGTTCAGTTATGATAGTTTCTTTGTTCTTTACTCATATAAGTTGTATTTTTTTTTCATCAATGTCCTGGAGCCAAAGAGCCTTTGTGCCATTTTATGAGTATTATGGGCTCAAGATAAGTACCTAAAGGTACTCTCATCCAAAAATTCTTGTAGGGAATGACCAATTTAGTATGTACTTAGTAATTCAGAGATCGATGGTTTTGATAAAATAAAATCGTAAATTACGTCTACCCGTCAAGAAACAAGCATAATATTTTTTTAAATAGGATGACTTGTTTTATTCATTCAGTTTGTGAAGAGATAAGTTCTATACTCTCTACTTTAGGCCGAAAATACTCAATTCGACCTTCGGAGCCACTGAGCTATTATATTTAGTGCAGAAACTTTCCGAGCATTCATTTGAACTGTCTTATTATTCAACGTTCTATTCAAGATGTCTCTCACATAGACTTAGTGAAAAATAAAAGAAAATTAGGTTTACTTTTTTGCTGTCCATACCGGGCCAGCAGCAGGGTTCGTGTGTCTGCTTTCACATTACCCACTCGCAAGGCGGCACCCCCACCCACCCGCTGCGCTCCTAGTGCCTACCCCCGCTTTTTATTCCTTCCTGCCGTTGAAAGTAATCAATTTGCGACTTAATTAATTAAGAAAAAAAGCTTTGATGTGAAACTATAACGTGTCGTTTAGTTTCGATAGTCAAGTCATACTTTGGAGTCCTAAAAGGTCATTCATATCTAAAAAGAATCTGCTTATTATCTTTTGTTTAGTTAAATACAAAAACACAAATGACAATAGCTACTTTCAAAATCCTAAGTGACATTGAAGATTCTTAATACAGCCTCTACATGTAACACCGTTCACATTTGTGGAAATCAAAGTGAAATCGAAAATAGTACCGGCAAGTTTATCTAACACATTCTTCAAGCCAATGTGTCGTGGAGAGACTTATTAAAATAATAAGTACTTGTTACAATTTTCTCGAAAAGGCTTTGTTTACTATAAAAGCAGGCGTTAATTTACGGAAGTCCACGATAATCAAGAAACTGGAAGTTTAATTCGCTTTTATCCGCCACAGCAGAAACATCTATGTGGTACAGCGTGTATCTTCGTTCGTATCACTCCGATACCGGAGGATCTTCAGGAGATGATGTCTCGAGAAAGCACGAATATTAAGATCTTTACAAACCATTTTAATCTATCGATTAAGGTGTAAAAGTGCATCGCACTTAGATTAAGTTAGAATTCAGTATTGTATACCCAATTTTGCCACTTTTGAAAGCTTTTTGTTTCGAAGCTGTAAAATACTTTGGGCCTTATAGGTCCTACGTGAAATTCTAGATACCAGGCATCACTAACATTTTCTATGATTGTGAAAGTCTCAGTATACTTTTTTGAAAATTGTGACCGATATAAAGGCTTGGCATATTTTAATAGTAATAGGTCTGTATGATAGAGAAATGGTAAGGCAAAATACTTTAGTTTTTTTCGCCATTTTCTCTATCAAAAACTAGGTTATTCATAATACATATTATATTATGTATTATATTTTACTTATATATTATGTACACTTGACCGGTTTTTACAAGCTCCCGTGGCGGGCCCAGTCAATACAAAAAAATCAGAGGAGCGTTGAATTGTTGACCCCTTTATGCGATTGCGATGCATTATTTGTATGCATACTTAGTTGATAACCGATATCAATAACGCGTCTATTACTTTAAAAAGTACGCAATAATAATAAAAATGCCAAAAAAAAAAATTTTAGGTCTAAATACGTTCTACAAGTTATCATGTTGTCGGTAAGAAAAGAGTTTATAACAATGTTATATACCGTACTATAAAAAATCTCGACAACGAGGACTCCATCGAAACAGCTTTGTTTTTAAGGCGGCAATTATAATATCGAACTTCTGTGTAGGCGTGCGGTAATATTTAAAAAATTTAAATTAAATAACCAAGAAATTAGCTTAAAATCATCGGCAGTTTTTGTCGCATTATGATACTACATTATGGTACTAGGGGTATACCTCTAAGTATGTGCTAGCTAACCTATCGGGGTCCGCACTTCGCAGTACTTTTAATGAAAGCTGCGGCGTCAGGCGGGCGAGCGGTGCCGTATTAATCTTAGCAAGGGACGCAACCTCCTGCACGCCCCTGCTAGCCTGGTAGGCACCTCCAAGAAACCCCGTAGAGGGGGAGAAATTTTTCCTGGTTTTCCGCTTTTTCTCCTTTTTTCTTTGCATTATTTGCATGCACGATTTCAAAATTTATCGAAAACAACATAAGTAAATAAAGTACGTACAATCATCACAAAACACATATTTTTGAACTATATTAATAATGTACGTGTTATTTACAAACTAGTCTTAAAGGAACATAACTAGTTAATAAAGTTCAGCTTTCTAAAATAATAATTATTATTACGCTTCTTTCAAATTAAACCTAGAAGAACACAATACGTTATCCACAGCGAGATATTAAAATCCAGCACATGCAAATATAAAAATAGAAACATTAGAAACTTTGCGAATGAACCACGACTATAAAGGAAAAATAAAATAATTTTCACAGTGGCGTGTCCTTTCAGCGATCATTGTGTTTTAATGATCGCAAAAACAAGTGGCAATCTCCGTAGAACGTCCGAGCACGGAATCACGCGTCAATAGAAGAATCGGCCGTTTATTTTTCATTTCAGTGGGAAACGAGGAAATTACGAGTGGGTAAAAAATACGTCTCGATCTTCGCCGGCGAAAAAATCCACCGAAAAGGAAGCGAGCGACCATTAGGGTATTATCGGGGTAAAAAGGGCGGAGGGGAAAAATCAGAAAAAAATTGCTCGGTACCCACCCTTTCCTTTTGGTGAGCGTCGCCTTTACCTCCCCCGGCCTTACATTAGACACCCCGGCCGCTGGGGGCGCCACATGTATGGTGGAGGCGAATTACATAAACGACAGGTGAATTTGGAAAATTAAAGTTGGTACACTATCAGGGTACGTCGAAGTGGCCACTGGGATTATCGCGTTTGTTGGGTCGGATACTGCCTAATCGCTTGGCTGGAGCTTGAATTATTGTGTAAAAGTTTTCCAACATCATCAAAACGCAAACCTACTTACTATATTTCGTTCACACTTCACAGTTATTTTATCTCTGACACCGGAAATAGGTATTTTGACAACTAGTCAAATCAGCAACATTTTCAAACGTCAAAACGCTATGTAAAGGATTTTGTATTTTGTATGAATTACTTGCTTATGACGTCATCAAAATTCGATGCAATTTTTTGCAATGAAACTGATGCAGTATCGTTTCTGTTTCTGTTATAAGTGTTTCTTTTCTTTAAAAAATTCAAAAAACAGTGTTTGAAACACTTATTTCGGTTACTGTTTCAGTCCTTAGACATGGGCAACTTCCCAATTGTTTTTTCTGCTAAGTTGGAATCTTGGTGGCATCTTGGTAGGAATATTGCCAACTTAGTGGAATTTTCACTAAGTCTGGTGGTTTAGTCACCACTACAAGTACATTTAGATGCTGGTGTATATTATTTAGTGAAAAGGAGAAAACAAGATATTAAAAAGTATTTATATTTGGATAATACAATAAGTCTGTGCGGTCAATCGATAAGGCTACAAGGATAAACTGATTTTTTATTTATCATCTAGTTGTTATATAATATTTTAAATTATTGAGCTGCAGAATAACCTCAAGTGGCTACACGAACACTGATGTTAGCTTGTCTCTATATATAAAAAATGAAACCCGTTTTCCTTGGTCACGGCATCACGCGTGAATGGCTGGACCGATTTCACTAATTCTTTTTTTGTTGTATTTGTTATTATTAGGAGAAGGTTCTTACGGAAAAAAAATATTAAGAAAATCTCTCAGAAATATTGAAAAATATACATTTAATTTTGCATACTAAGGCAAATTCGCCGGGTCAGCTAGTAATTTATAAATGCGAAAGTCTGTCTGTCTGATACCTGGTTGCGGCCCATCAGTGTAAACGATTTTGACAAAATTTGATACAGAGGTAGGTTGAAAGTGCATCCCGGAGGCAGGCCGACTACGGTTTTCTCACGAAAATAGAGGGAAACGTACGCGATTATTTAAACCCTACACCCACGCGGAAATATCAGCATTCAGCTATAGACCCTAAAAAAAGTAAAAATTTTTACGGGGGCATCTTAAGGATGATAAATATAAAAGCCCAACAAATTAAAAATAAACCGAATACATTAGTACAGATGTAGATCTCAGTAGAATCCAGAGCCGTTAAACCAGTTAAATAAAATAAAAAAATGTAGATCTCAGATGTGGATCTCAGCTATCAATATCTTAAGTCATAACAAAAACAGCATAAAATGTCATCCGGCAAAAGAAGATGGAAGGGAGGATAACGAGAGCGTTGAAGAAAGGGCGTACATAACAAAATAATTCACATGTGACAATAATTATGAGCTGCCCTCCCACCACCTCCAGGGGTACAGGGTACCGGATCCCTCATAAACGTGGGTGAATTCCTCATAACAGATTACATTTAGTCCTTAGCAATATGCGTACATATTTATTGAAATGTTAGCTTTGTCTTTAATTGTAGACTAATAATAATATCTAATTTTAATTATTAAATTATAATTCATTCGTCATGAGCATAGTTTTAAAACTTTTTTCAATATAGTAGCTCGAAGGACGTGTAACTTAAATTTACTGTCAATTATGGCTATTTCTTTGCAGTTTTTTAACTTATCGCGCAATTAATAGCCTTATGCCGCCAAAAATTTAGAAAGAAGTATGAGGCGTGAGATTATTTTCTAGTAGTAGTAGTAATTTATCTGACCCAGTGACAGTGTCACTAGTATTAATAAAAAACAATAAAAAACTAAACAGGCATAAAAATTAGTTCCAGTTTTGGCCACCGGGTCAATTTGTGGGACTATACCTAGAGCTACTCTAGTTTTATTTTCACAAATGTATTGAAAAACGTAGTGTGAGGTGTGATACTCGGGCGTTAAGACGTACTAAATTACCTATTCTGCGGCAAATTCGTGACGATGGTCAATCTTCTCCTAGCGACTTCGAGCTAACATGAGTTAACTCGTTTGTAACGTTGTTTGCTTAGTACTTACCGCTCTTATGTCACCATAGAGGTTTCATTTATTTATGCAGTTTTTCATTGTAAATGCATAAGCCCTTCATAAAAAAACTACGCGTCCAATTTATTAGTTCCAGCAATAATTAGAAAAGTAAGAAGTAAAATTCTCTCAAAGGTCTCGAGGGAAAGCCCAGATACCTTAGAAAATATTTATTAGGTTTGTCACAAGAAAGTAAACTGAAAGGCAAATCTTAATAAGTAGAGAAAAGATTATTTTGAGCGGTAGATAATATTATCTAAACAGCATTTTTAATAATTAATTACGTATTCACATAGGTATTTTCATAAACTTATTTTTGGGTTAGGTTAGTTTAGTGTTGGCGCATTTAGTAGGTACTCCACCCGATTTTTTTTTCCATAAACTTACCTGCTTTATAGGTGAACAGGGTATATGTACTGAGGTTATGTACGATACCATGGACACTTGCTAGATCTTAAAAGTCAGATTCAAGGGCCATAAGGGGGGCCACGATAAATATAACTAAAGGTAAGGTAAGAGAGATGATTCAAGCGTAAATAAGCTTTATGTTTAGTACATACATACCTAAACAACATAAGCTACAAGATATACCGCTACATTAGCAAAGGCGGGCGGGTCGGCACGACGCTGTCAGTGCAGATTATATGGGGTTGAGTTGTACCAAGGGCTCCCGGGTGAGGCCTCCACAAACTACCAAGACAACAGAACTTTCAAGGAGATTTTGGATGTGGCATGGTAATATCCATTGACTTATAATATTTACTACGACATTGGTAATATCTAACTTTGCGATGTCCCAGTAAGTAATAGTTTGCTTCCTACATTACTTAACCTAAGCTGAAGTTAGTACGTAGGTCAGGAGTTTAAAATAAAACATATTATAACTTTAGAGTTTTTATCCCGAAAAGTCAAAGAAAATCGAAAAATCAACCATCGCTACCGTTGCCAATTGCCATGATGGTTTGAACTGAGAGTTTTGTTGTTCAACATAAAATCAGGTTATTAATAAATTATTATCGAATAACCGAAAATAAAAACAAGTAAAGACACTGCTCCACTACCATAGTCGGCTAAATTGTACCATATCCTTTGATTCTTAAGCACGCTTCTTCGAAGTTAGGCGTGCGGCTCGGGTGCGCGTCGTAATGATTTACGCACCCTTAAAACATTTATTGAGGTTCGGGAAACTCATTCGAGCCTGATTTTTGTCTGCCCCGGTCCCCATACACAAATGTGAATAGAATATCGTTGTGTTGTAAATACCCGTCTCGGTTTGTTGCGAACCTCGTCTCAGGACAGAGTTTTTGGAACTTTCGATGCTTTATTGAGTTGCGAAAATAGTTATTATATTTAATATTAATGAAGGATTCATAAGATTTGTGAGAGTCAATGCATTTTATAATTGGAATTAAAATACTTTTAGACACAACGTTATTGTAAAGTAGGTACCTAACTGACCTTGAAAATTTGACTGAAGATGATCCTACAAATCACGCGGTTAATTGTTTCACAATATTGATATTTAAATGAAAAACCTAAACCGTAATAGCTTCCCGTGAAACGCCGAGCCGCCGGCCGCCGATCCAAAATTAATTTCTATTATATTTTAGTAACTATATAAAATATGGTAGTTGTGGTCAATTGCAATAGAGTATCTAAAATTTTGATTCGAAATGTTTTTTTTCCACAAAAAATAAGGCGTGGATACTTGACCTCCTAGGTCATGAAATAACTAGAAGTTTAATTCGCCGTAATCTTCCACAGAAGGCAAATCTATGTGGTACAGTGCGTATCTTGAATTTACTGCCCGCGATATTCACCACACCACATTAACCCTCTAAAATACCCTCAACGTACGTTTCATTCCGATAACGGAGCTTCTTCAGGAGATGTTGACTCTATGTGACTCTACAATGCACAATTATAAAGTAACATAGGTAAGTAAGTAAGATCGTGAAATTGCTGTAAACTATGAAAATTAATGTTAGACGGGCAACAATGAAAAATACATGAAAAATAAAAAGAACCGTAGAGTTTTGAAATCAAGCGACGAATTAAGGACATAATATTCGTATGAATGGCCTTTTAGTTTGATAGACACGGTGGCGGTACTTTTTCTAGGGTCTTGCTCCCCTTGCGGCCTGTGGGGCTAAGGGCTAGGGAGGGTTGCCATTAAATAATCAGTTCGGACCCGGCGTAGTGCGGTGCTATTTGTTGTGCGCCTGTTAGCACGACTTTTTAACTACTCAGCCCTATGGAGTATCTAAATTCTATTTGAAAAAATCTTGAAAGTTGAGAGGATCTTAAAATTAATAGTAGTACATTATGGTATAGTGTGTAATGTTGGTGATTACCGCTGAGGCGCCATTGAGACTTAAGATAGCCGAGGACGGTAATCATCAACACGTGTATAATACGACGTTTTTCAACACACTTGTGAAAAAAAAATACTAAAAAATAATTTTATTTAGTAGATAAAATATTAAAAAAAACTCTTTAACTCACTTGTGAATAATAATAATATATATTTTTTTTTATTTCGTACATAAAATAAAATTAAAACTCTATAACTCACTTGTGAATAATAGTAATGAAAAGTCACAGTTTGATTATAGGTGTCATTATGTGCCTAATTGCGGTGAAATTGAGCCACTTTATGAGCAAGTGTGTTGAAAAATATGTTTTATTATAATATTATATACGTAACAGTGTTATAACTTATAACATTACTATCTCTTTTCAGTTAAAACTTGCATCATTCATTATTATTCCCAATAGTTTTTTTTTTGTATCCACTACAAGTTAGCCCTTGACTGCGATCTCACCTGATGGTAAGTGATGATGCAGTCTAAGACGGTAGCGGGCTAACCTGTTAGGGGCATGGCAGTTATATTAAACCCATACCCCTATTCGGTTTCTACACGGCATAATACCGGAATGCTTAATTGGTTGGCGGCACGTCTTTGCCCGTAGGGTGGTAACTAATCAAGGCCGAAGCCTCTCACCAGGCGAGACCAGGAAAAATTCAGAAATTATAAATTCCTAAATTTACCCTGCCGGGGATGGAACCCCGGGGATGGAATGGAACACTGCGCTCAACACCGCCGTGTTGAGCGCTGTTGCCGTGACAAGGAGTGCCGTGCCGTGAGGATGTCAGTTGTGTCATCAATAGTTGATGTGAAAAACTAGGAAATAAACTTTAAGGCCCACTTGCAAAAACCCGTTAAATGTGTGTAAATAAAGTAGTTTTCCGTGTCAAACCCGAAGTAAACTTATTAAAAGTGACAGCATCAAAAAAATTTACCAAATCGGTTTAGACAGTGTTGTGCAAGTCGGCCTTTAATCCTATAATAATTAAACGTCTACATCCACTTTACCATTCATTATACCTGCGAGTACAATATTATCATTTGACCTACTTGAGAACCCCTCACGCATTAACCTGTGGGACTGTAGGGTAGGTTCATTACTATTTCTATAGACAGTGCCTACTAATTTGAAATATCTACTTTATAGTATTTTATAAAAATTAATTAATAAGGACTTATAAAATGGACCTAACCTACAAACTTTTTACACTACTTTAATAGCGTTTTTATCCACACTAATATTATAAATACGAAGTATCTGTTTGTCTATCAACTGTCTGCTACGCTTACCCATGCAAAAAAATGACGATCCGTTGCTCTTTAGCGAGGTGATTGAATGTCAAACTAACAAATAAACACACTTTGGCATTTTTAGTATTAGTCAAAGAAAAATGCTTTCAGCAAATTGCATGACTGTAGTTTATAGCTCAATGTGCTCTCACCCTAAAGCCGCATTGTTTTGTTCCTGAAGAATTTGTGTAGGTATTTTTATCCGTATACGAAACTGCTTAGAGAAAACTTGAAAAGCACAATATAGCGACAAATACTTTTCGGTTTAAATAAAGAACGACAAAAACTTTTAGTTCATTGGTTTGAGGCTAATACTCTGTAGTATGGCCAGTAGATTAAATCCTGATTAACGTGTGGAGCAGGCATTAGTCCTAAAGAAAAATATTTTTAAAGTCACGTTAAAAACCCGCTCGGTGATTAGGTCGACATGTCACGAAGGGCGATTTCTATGCTTATGGTTGCATGGGGCTTATTTACAGTGTAACTAGTCCTAATGTTCTGTGACCTAGTTAGCTTTGAGACCGTTTAGTTTTTTTTAATTTACTGTTGACTCATTCTGTTCCCTCCATCATTTGCATGTTTTTGTTGTTGACGGAATTAGAAACTTGAATATTATTTTCTCTGAGATAACGTTTGTACATTTTATGCAGTTTACATTATTGTATTCACAGAACAGAAGATAAGAAGCAGATAGATACCTACCTATTTCTGGTGGTTGTATTATTAAAATTGGATTAACAGTTTTCGAGGATGTATCTTTCATCATTAAGGCTGGCGCCCACAAGGTCGCTGGTCTACAGAGGGAACTTTCTTTGGAGTCACATAAATAAGGGTATATTTCGGTTGGTTAATTTTCGCTACTTAATTTTGGTCTACCTCGCGAGTCGCGACTTACTAGGCGCTAAAACTAGGTGTGGAGGCGGGTGATTCCTTCCCACAATTCCTAGTACACTAGGCAACGGCAACTTACTGGTTTACATAGCCAAGTCTCTATGCCTTGTGGGATAAGTACTAGGGGTACAGAATTTGGTGGGAGGTTGTACGTGCGGTGAGTTACTGCGGCGCCCTGCAGGCGGCTCGCGACTAATTCCGTTAAAATTCTCAGTGCGCTATACCCGTCTGGTAGCGGTAAGCAGGGTAAACGAGGGGACTGCCATCCACCCGGTCTTTAAGGTAGAGCATACACTATCTACTACACCGCTTTAAATGTAAATGAAAATTCATAAACTGAGCTAAAATAATAACGTCAATTAGTAGATTAATAAAGGCTGAAATGCTGAAATAGGAGTGAAATCTAAACTTACGATTTTTAGATTTCTGTCCTATATCAAACATCAAATTCTAGCATTTCTTTTGGTAGGTAGTTGTAGGTACGGTTAGGTATATGGAAGAGAAAAATTAAAGCATGGCTTTTTATTGACTCAGTAAAAGAAATAGCAAAAATTATTTACAAAATTTATTATTTACCTCACAAATCTGTCACTTTTACCTTGAATCAATATTACGTAAAAACTCGAAAAGAAAAAGACTAAAATTCTTACAGGTTCGTAAAGGACTACCTACTCTTCAAATCCACAACTAAGCATAATATTCCTTAATAAATCGTCATATTCGACAAATAACCCTTAAACTGCGAATGGGGGCTGAACGGACCCCCTTGTTATCGAAACGCGACGGTCGCAGGAACTAGGGGACTAAACTTAATTATGTCATCGTTCAAGGTCAGCCGTGATGCATTTGTGCGTAATAAATTTATCAATCCAACCGGAAAAAGTGGGTGTGGCGACGTATTTAATGCCAACAGAAAATAATTACTGTCAATCTTTGATACAATAGCTTCAGAATTTAATCAACTACATCAACCTATTGACGTAAAACGATGGAATAAACATGTTGTAGAGTGGTATAAGTATATCGGTAAATAGAAGATTTGAGCTTGTTGGACAGAGGACCTGAAGAAAGAAAGTGGTGAAGTCGGTGGATGGAGCAGGATAATGGTGCACTTTTAAAATGCCTACGTTAAATAATTGACGCATGCAGGGATAAGAGATATTCGAAAGTTAACAACTAAGGACTTCGCTAAAGTAATCCAGATTTTTATCCAGTGGGTGTAGACTGTAGACTATAGACATTATTGTCATCAAAAGGTTATCAAAAGCAACGTTATTCTCTGCTGAAACAACTCACATCAAACGCACCATTTGTACGTCCAACAACATACTGAGCCAAAATTAAACAAACTTCTAATCTCTGACATCAAAGCCGTCACACGCCGCAAGTGCTGGCGGACGAATAAAATAGCCGCTCGTGTTATTAACAGCCCCTATAGGAAAAAAGAGGGTGGGCACGTGTGTATAACCCCTGGATGTGGCATAGGGTTTATAGTTCTAAGTAGTACTGAAATTTTATTACATCATAATCTCAAATGATCTAATTGAATGATTTTCTGTATTGCTCGAAATTTTTGGCCTATTTTATCTTATCCACTGTTTTTCAATAATTAATTAATAAACATTATTAGTTAGCTGTTGTTCGTTTACAATAAACGAATAATAATAATTTCTACAATCTAGTCTAGTCTAGACGTGAATTTTTAATTAAATATGAGTCAAGTTATTGTAATAGACCTAAAAATACTGAGTTTCTTTAATCACTAGATTATTATATCTTACTAAAACAATGATTTGATGAGATTCCTTGAGTATGTATGTATAGTTCGCACACAAGTTGAATGCAGAGCAAATGTATGGTGACACATACATTTACTCTGCATTAAACTCGCGCGCGAACTGTACTGTGTTCTACTTTTGTAATAATAAATTTTTACTTGAATAGCTAAAAATATATCAAAATTTGTGAAATCAAAACTAAACCAACAAGTGAATTCTTAAATAATATTAATATTGAAATTAAAAACATAATCTTAAATACATTTTATACCTATTTGATTTGAGTACCTATAAAATATTATATTATCTTTACGACGTTAAATTAATATTACGAGTAGGTAAGTCCATTTATCGAGTTTAGGTTCTTTCCGTTGAAAAACAAACCCCCGCAGCGTTGTATTTACTGAAGTTTTTCAGGCTTCGCCTCTAGTGCTTAATCCATCCAGACTCCATAAGTCCTTGTCCTCGTATCCGAGAAAAAAGGAGGGAGGGTCGAATATCCCACAGGGGGGGCCGGCAATGGACTGAAGGAGCCCCAATCAATCTTACAAGTCGCAGTACGCCGGGGGGAGAGGCACTTTCGGGGGTCGAAGGGACCATACCCTCTTACGGTCTGACTGACCCTTCGGGACGGCTCGGTGGAAAAGGTCGGACCTAAACTCTGGAATATTACTGTAGAGGGTTTAATGTTTGTGATTAATGTACCGTTTATATAGAGGTTTTATCATTTTAATGAATTTGGGACGTCGGTTTTTTTTCGGTCTAAATTTTATATGCGTTTAATATTTTTTCATGCATCAAAACTATATTAAATATGCATTTCAATTTTCAAATTAAAGACGAACAACAGAATTAGTTATTTTGTCATTTGTAACTAAATTATGGAGACAGGTAAAAATAGCAGTACTTTTTTTTCCATGTATCGGTGGTTGAAGATTAATATTATGGAGTCTGGATAGACCAAGTTCTTAATTCTTATGATAATTTAATGGTTTTAATAATGATTATACATATTAAATCAAGTTTGACGCCAATATCTGGGGTGGGACGATATGCTCCACCTGAAATCTATTGCAAATTCGTATTTAATTACACTTTTTACGGGAAATTTAATATTATTTTCAGAATCAATACTTTTATTAAGCATTATCGCAACGAAAACGTATCACAAAAAAGCATCAGAAATTCTACTTTCTCAGTTCTCCGCCGGGCATCGTTTTTGTGTCTTGTCTAATGCCGTGACGCCCCCCCTGATGAAACCGTACCCCACCACCCTACGCCCTCGCCTCGAGCGAGAAAAATGAGTTAGAAAAGATGCGGCGCCCGATTATGGCGTAACGCGCCTTTGTGTGGGACATTCTGAATCAATCGGTCGCAAGGGCCTTCGCGTACACAGATCACGGAAATCTGTGTTCGCGTACGTCTCACGGTTACTTGTCAGGTACGACCGCCTATAAATCCTCATGTCCTGGTAAAGTTAACGCATAATCCTTCTACATTCGATAAATAACTTGTAAGTCAGCCTGTGCCTGGTTTCATTTACTACTTTTATCTCAATCAGCTCAGCTGCCAATTTGAAGTACTTAAGTAACTTAACCTAGATAGCTTAAACTAGCCAATAGACGTATAATACCCATACACATAAACACACTTCTTACTTTTAAGAGCAAAAAAATCAAAAACAGCTGAATAATATTCCTTTCAGTCTCTTTTAATGAATCATCGTCATCAGGATTGGTCCTATCTTAAATCTATCAAGTTTTCAACCTAAAAATGTATGTTGAAGATAGAACCCGTACTCATAAGTCAAGCATCAGTTTGACAAAGACAGAAGCCCTTCAAAAATGTTATAAATAATATTATAACTGCGAAAGTTTTAATGGATGGGATGTATCATTGGATGTATGAATGGATGTTGTTACTCAATCACGCCAGAACGGCTGAATTGGATCAATACAAAGGCTACTTTTTACCCCGGAAAATCAAAGAATTCCCGCGGGAACCAAAAACCTTAATCCACGGGGACGAAGCCGCGGGCATCAGCTAGTGAAACTATAAAATCGAAATTCTTATTCTAGTTCCATAACTATTTTACCGCTACTAATATTGTAATGTAAAGGTAAATCTAAACACAGCGGAAAATCCCAGATCCCTTTACAGTTCTGAAACCGCAAAAAGTATTTTTCTATACAAATATTTAACGTAAACATAATGCGCGGGCGGGTTTAACCCTAGCTTAAACTTTCCGAACTAATGCTAAAGCCGGCGGTCTGTTCGACCCGCAAACGCGCTTTGTGGAGAAATTCTGTACCCCTTGTTATGATTTGGGAACTCTCTTCAATATGTATAAACAATAAACATATTTCATAACATGTTAATAAATATATTTGCGGTTTACTTTATACAATATAAATCATAAATGCAGTAAACTACCAACTTATTTACTGTAAACCTTTCTAATCCAGATTCAACACAAGAGCATAATATTTCCATTTTTGTCTTCATAAAGTAATTATAAAATATATGAGTACTGATATTCAAAATAGTAAGAAAACTATTATATTTTATGCTTACATAACGTCTTATCATACTACTCGTATCTAGGAACATAGGTCCAACCGATGTTCTAACCTTTATGTACCAACCAACGTAATACTTAAAACTGTTTGAGTATTCACATCTTTTTAAGACATCAATATTTGTGTTTATTGAAAAACACTTACCTTATTTTCCAAATCCACTCGATCTTGGTACCCCATGCTCCGCATATGCTTCAAATACGCCGTCGTTATAGGCACACTAAAGTCTATGTCGTCGCCGTAGAAAACACCTCCATCTGGCCGCCAAGGTTTTGGAAGCCTTCCATAGGAATGGGGAAAGTCTAAACTGGCAGGTAACAGCTTTTTTCGTGGTGGTGACCTTGGCTTCGGGGGATCTTTTGACGTCAAATTCGCAACGTCAAGGGGATTGTACTTTTTGTCTCGTTTATTATCAGTCTTTTCAACTACGTCGACTTCTGTTGCTTTGGTACTGTCTTTAGGGCTTTCCTCTGAGTTATCTCCTTCTTTTTTCTGAATAGAAGGTGGACTTGATTGAACATCTTCTACGTCAATGACACTATCGTCTTTATCTATTTCAGGATCAGTTCTTACAGGTTCTTCTTCTCTGAAAGGTTCTAATGAGCTTCTGTCGTAAACTGTGGTCGCATCAAAACTCTTGGACGTCAGTTCTATGTACGTGGGCCCATCTTCTTCTACAGGTTTTGGACTTTCAGCTTTTTTGAGCGGCTGTAGGTCTGTGTAGTCGAATTTGGGTTCGTAGGAGTAGTTTTGTGCGGCGTCGATTTCAGATTCCCAGTTTCTGTAGTCTGGAGCGCAGTGGGGGATGAAAGGGAGGTAGGTGTGCCTGGTGGGCGAGGGGGAGGGTGTGGGCAGGGGAGGAGGGGAGGCACTGCGCGGGCGCCGCGCGCACTCCGCGCAGCCGGTGAGGAAACGCGTCACCGCTTCCCGAGGGAGGAACGCGTAGGTTTCTGTTATCTGTGGACAAAAATGAATGGAGATGAAACGACGTCTCCTCGCACATACCTAATAGTTATTACTTAGGTATAAGACAAGCAGTGGCGTGCAGTTCATAGAGGCATAAAAGCACGTCTTACCCAAGGAAATGCGTCAACTGACAAGTAGAAATAATTGCCTCCTTTGGTGTCAAAAATGCAACCTTGTTTTTTTGCCTAGATGATAAGCCTTGCTGTTCAGCGTGGAAATGCAGCCACCTTTACCACAATTCCACGCGAACAAGAAAGTAATTAGATTAGCTAACTAGGTAGAAGTTATGTTGTTTTTGAGCAAGTAGGGGAAAAAATTAGTTACTGTTACTTGTAATGGCTGGACAAATTTTCATCTTAGTATCATTATAATACTCGTAAATTATCTATATCTCTTAAGCCTATCTTATTGCAAGATAGGCTTGCATATTATCATGCTTTATGAAAAGCAATGATGAGGTTGGAGCGCACTTGCCTAGAAAATGCCTATTCGCTCTTGTATTATTAGTAGGTATTTAGTACCTATACTATTTATTTGCAGTTGTTCCACACGAGTTGTTCGGAAGTTAAACTGGCTCGTTGGTCTAGTGGTTTGCGGCCAGCGGGTTCGGTCCCGGGTCGGGCAATAATATCATTGTAGTAGAAGTACCTATTGGGGTTTACTGAACTGAAATTCTCAGTACAAGCGGTCGGTCCCGGTTATTATCATGAACATGGTAAAAGTCGTTAAAGCCTGTCAACCCGCATTGGAGCAGCGTGGTGGGTCTAAGCTCTAATTCCTTCGCTCCCATTTCGCTCCTATGAGAGCGGAGGCCTGTGCCCAGCAATGAGACGTTAATGGACTGTAGTGGTTCGGAAGTTACGCGAGTACTTACATACATTTCGGTTTATTTATGCTATAGATTTAATTTTATTAAATTACTCTAAAATACACCTTCTAACGAGTCACGATATTAAATTCTATATTACTATAATATTATAATATCATTACAACATTCACGCCATCTACCGCAATAAAACTGAAGTATAACATAAGCTAGGCCAAGCGGAGAAGACCCTTGCTGCTATAGGAATGGTTCGTTTCGGAGTAGTCCTCAAGAGTCAAGTAGTCTACACCAATTGCGCTAGATGGCAGCAACGCATATAAAGTTGAATAATAATATTATATTTAAAATAATTATAATAGTACTCACAGTTCTATAAGTCCGTTTTTGTCCTGCATGCTTGCCAGGCCTTCCTTCCAACTCGACGTGGACAGTGTAAATAATGTCAAAGAAATTTTCAACAATCGCCACTTTTCTGTACACAGGTTCCTGGTTAGCCGCATTCTGAAACAATGATGAATAAGTTCTATTACAATTTTTTATTTGGAAAGATAACGTAATAAAAGGTTAAACAAATTAAATACAGCGCCATCTATTACGCAGTAGGTAAGTTACAGTTTGGCGAAGTACTGCTACTTGTCGCTGAACAGCGTTAGTAGTATTCGTTACACCCACCCAGCCTGTATTATTCCTATATAGACAAAGTACTTTGTGTTTATTTCCCGCCATTTTGAACACAGCTTCGAAAGTAGGTAGTAAGTATATATTATAAATAGGCACGTAATATCGTGCTTAATAAAAATAACCCTAAAAATATAGTAAATGAAAAAAGGTAATAGTGCGGGACAGAGATAGGGATAAAGCGCTTTGGTCCCAGGATGAGGATAATCACCAGGCGGTCAGCGGGACGGGATCACGAATGACGGGACGGGTCGACCGTGACGCGGTATAATTAGCACTCTCGACGCGATATGATTACGGGATCGATGTCTGCCCCTTGTGGGTTTTAATTACTTTATGTTGTAGGTATAATGCGTGTATTGCTGTTTACAAAGGCGTTCTGAAATTATATATAATGTCTGAAAATAGCGATTTAGTGAATCCATCAAATCGTCGATGGAAAGCAAGACTTTTAATAGGTTTTAACTTTTTAATAAATCCTTGTTCAATCCTTTCACCAAAGGTCGCTGGTGGAGATTGGCCTGTAAGCAATAAGGCCGCCTTTACAAGTCTGTATAATATGTCGTAGTTTTAGTTAACTGAACTCTTTTTATTCTTTAATGTGTGCAAAAAAGTATTCATCAATCAATCCCGTGCAAGGAAGTCTTTGATTTCTCAGACCAAAATAAGCCGCCTCTGGGATGCACTAAGAACGCCTCCATTACAACCCTAATTTCAAACACATAATTCAAAATTCAAAATTCAAATGGTTTTTATTCAAACAAACTTTTACTTTTGAATCGTCGAGTGAATCTACCACTGGTTCGGAATGTCATTCCTACTGAGAAGAACCAGCAAGAAACTCGGTGGTTGCTCTTTTGAAAAATAGGCATAGGTTATAGGAACTTTCGCATTTTAATAATAATATAATTTATAAGTATGGATTCTGTGCCCTCGCTTCGATATTGTAAACTGTCGACAGATTACAATTTAACGCATTATTTTTCGGTAGATTGTAATCTGTTAGGTATATTAACCTGATAAAACCTAAGTGCCCGGCCGCCCTGAATTCATTGCCGGCCGCATAATTATGTCGAACCCTAACCTAACCTACAAGAAAGAGACAAGAAAACGTACATAAATACAATGAATATTTCAAAAATTGACACTCAGAACATTAAACGGTTCATACAATCTGTCGACAGTTTACAAATATCGCTAGTTAGATTACAATCTAATGGTTTTTATAATCTTACGTTGACATATGCACAATCAGAATGGGTAACTATGTGCTACTACTTGTTGTATGTTAAGATTCAAGTGAGGGACGTCATCAAAATAATATATCGATGCAACAGGTGGCACCCCCTCGGCCAACTGAAGTGATTTTGAACTGAAGAACTTTATTTTATTATGGAAATTCTAACTCAATCGATATTATAATAAACCATTTGTGTTAAAAAAGTTCTACAAGCCATATTAAAATAGATTAATGCTTTTATAAAATATAATGCTGTGGAGTTAGGTGATCTATTGTTTTCCCGCTAAATAGTTGGAGAAATAGCTATCTTTGTAGAAAACACTGCCTCGTTGGTCTAGCTAGTTGTTAGCATGTTTGACTGCGGCCGTCGAGGTCCCGGGTTCGAGTTCCGAGTCGGGCCATGATTAAGTATTGGGTTTTTCTGACTAGTAATTATATGTACTAGTCCGAAGTTTGGAAATTGGTGGTGTTTCACCCCGTGCCTCGGAGCACGCGGTCCCGGTTATTATCACTAACATTATAACTAGTGGTTCGCCCCGAACTGAGACCTCGCGGCGCCATCTATTGACATAAATGTGAAGTTCTGTTAAAAATACTGAAGCTCATTAAAAATTAAATAATTTCGTTTCCTTATAATATTTATCTAATTTTAGTATTTGTTGTTCAAGTACAGGATATAATTGAAATAATTGATCAAGTTTCAGGCTCATCCTTTCAGAAAATTTAGAGTTCTGAGGTCATCTTTGGACGTTAGAAAATCTCCACTTTGAAAGCCCCCCATTTCGTCAATTTTGGGGGGAAAATTAAAAAAAAATATTTTTGGACTCTATTCCTAATTATCTTTAAAATGATATACCGCAACCCTATGTAACTTTATAAAAAATATTTTACTTCGCATTCGCTTCTATGAGAGCCCCCCTGAAATAATGATTTTTATTATTTCTTAAGCCATATTCGGCGCGAGGCCATTGGTTTACATATTATATTTAAAGCTGAAGTAATTGCGTTCAGTAATTCAGAAGTTATAATGCTCTGACAGACGGACGGACGGACGGACGGACGGACGGACGGACGGACAAGTGCCAATTCACCCAAGTAGACTCAGAGACCTACGCTTCGCTCGGTCAATAAGTCGTAAAAGCACGCCAACCCGCATTGGAGCAGCGGGTGCGTCTAAGCTCTAATTCCCTCTCTCCTAAGAGAGTGGGAGACCTGTGCCCAGCAGTGGGACGTTAGTGGGCTGTAATGGTCACCACCGTAGACAACACATAAACGTTATCAGAACTACTAGGACATAATGACATCGTCATTAAGCGGAGTTGTATGGCGGGAAAATATCGACGTTTCTGGTCGGCCGCGTCAATAATGGTTCATCCGGGCGCGCAGCGTCGGAGCTCCCACCTGAGGAATAGGGCTGACAAGTAATAAGATGCCTCGACATCGATAGCTCATTTCTCATTAGAATTAAATATATCTATCACCGTAAGATTGTAAAAACCGTTAGATTATAATATAACGTTTTTTATCTCGATAGATTATAAACTGTCGACAGATTGTGAACCGTAACATACTGCTTACAATTTAACGCGTTATTTTTCGGTAAATTGTAATATATTAGGTATATTAACCCGATAGAACCTAAGGTAACCCACTACCTGAATATTCATGTCAAACCCTAACCTAACCTATAGTTCGCGCACGAGTTGAATGCAGAGTAAATGTATGGTGACACTTACATTTACTCTGCATTCAACTCGCGCGCGAACTGTGCAAGAAAGAGACAAGAAAACGTAAAAACAATAAATATTTCATAAATTAATACTCAGAACATTGAACGGTTCACAATCTTTCGACAGTTTATAATCTAGCGGGATAGAAACCGTTAGATTATAATCTAACGGATTTTAAAATCTTACGGTGACATATCGATTACAAATTACAATACATTATGAGATAAACTATTCAAAATCGATTAGATTGATAATGACGCAAGTAGCCACGAACAGACAGGAATAATTAGGTATATTATGAAGCTGATTGCTACCTTAGCTTGAAGGCCTGAAGAAGAAGATTTTATGAACTAAAAGTTAACAAATATAATATTCATAATAGGATTTAGCTTGCGAGAGAATGAGAATACAAGTTATATGAAATAAATATAGCTCTCGTAGGCTACTTTTCAGCCGTGTGTGATTTGCACACACACACAATATTTTTTTTAAATATTTTGTATTTTACATAAACTAGTAAATGTTATACTTAATAATTATTAATCCAAACTTAATATTATAAGTGAGAAAGTAACTCTTTCCATATCTATTACATCTAAATTGCAAATTCAATTTTGACGTTAATTATTTCAAATAAAGATTTAAGAAATAATTATTTTGTATTCTTAAATTGTAGAAGTTATTTAGGGTATTCTAATTTCCAATTAGAATAAGATTGACTTAAATGAAATTAACATCGAGATCGATTAACGCACGTCACTATTGCCGCTTCTCGCGCATTAATCAGCCTTCCGCTCTCACCGCGTGCCAGCGAAGCTGATCCACCGCCAACATTAGGGATGGTGTCGAGATTGATTTAAATATAAATTACGATATGCAGAGTTTAAAGTACGAGTAGGTACTGTGTATGTGTATCGATCAAAATACTTTTTCGATTAGATCTATATTCTTGGATAAACAAGGTTGTTTTAAGAAGATAACGTCCAAAATATAGCCCGACTTCTAGGCTTAAAAATACTATACAGATAATTGATCCAAAGTCCAAACATATTTTATTTATGAAATAAAAATCTATACCAATATTATAAATACGGAAGTCTGGATGGATGGATGGATCCGATTGTTACTCAATCACACCAGAACGGCTGAACGGATCTGTATAAAATTGGGCACAGAAATATTATATTGTCTGGAATAACACATAAAAGTAGCCTTTTTATAGTTAATACAGCCCATTAACGTCCCACTGCTGGGCACAGGCCTCCACTCTCGTAGGAGAGAGGGAATTAGAGCTCAGACCCACCACACTGCTCCAATGCAGGTAGGCGGGCTAGGTATGGTTAGCTCACTTAGCTGACTATTTTTATTGCAACGTTTTCACTAAACTTGAGTTGCATATTATCGACAACGATGTAACGCAAACTTACTATAGGAACATCACTATGGCAGTTTGCCGCGCATTAATCAGCTGTCGTTTGGTCTCGCCGCGTGCCAGCGATCCTACCCGCCGCGCCGACTGATGGTAGGGCTGCCACCATGATATTATTATGAAAAAAGTCGCGACTGTTTTATATCATACAAAATGAAAAACTATTACTTACTAACGAATGCCCACGACCTCGTCCGCGTGAATCTTGGATTTTTTTGGTTCCTCACGGGAATTCTTACCTTTTCCGGTATAAAAAGTTAGCATAGTTGTTATTCCAGACCTTAATCTATCTCTGTGCCTAATTTCATCCAGATCCGTTCAGCCGTTCGGGCGTGATTGAGTAACAAACATCCATCCATCCATCCATCCTTCCATACATTCATCCATTCAAAATTTCAAGAGTTTCTTCTCGAAATGAGTATGGCCATAGTCCACCAAGCTAACCAAGTGTGGATTAGCAGACTTCACATTTCACACACTTTTGAAGACCTCACACACCTTTGAGAACATTCTCTCGAAACTACTCTCCGGCATGCAGGTTTCCGCACGATGATAAAATTAATTAAAAGTATATTTTATTTTACAAAGTGGAAACCCTACGGGAACTTTCTCGTTGACAAGTGCCCCTCACGGCTCGCGTTTCGGCAGTTCACGTCGAAGCCCGACATCATTAGCGAAAAAGCAGGATTTTCCCATTGAATGAACGACAAATTATTACGGGTATTACGAAATACATAAATATACCTATACCGCAGTCATGAACACAGTGGACCTAACTCATATTTCATATATCTTCTTTTACCTGAACTATCCTAAAGTGCACTTTCACAACATACTTACCTATTATATTTTACATGGAATGGGAAACCGTACTTACATAATTTCGTTTAAAAAAATATCCACTTACTAAATATAATGAGAATCAAAGCGGATACTTGTTCAAAAACTATCGATTAAACCCGGCAATGCAAATATGACGAACTACACTATTGTTCGTGATCTTTGTAGCACGCGTATTGAATGCAAGGGTACTACTACGACGCGTCATGCAATATCTTTATAGCTGAATGCTAAGCGTGCTACACTTTCTCGTCTCTATGATGCCTTGGTACTTCACGCGGCGCGGTGATGTCATAATGCGAGTTGCCATCGCGTATTCTGTGTGTGTCAAGCGAGATTTTTTCGTGCATATTGGAGACATCATCATACTTTACTTATAAAGTGACTTTTATACCACAGCGTACTTTTTTAAATAGTTAGTTACTTAATACATACTATTTATAATTTGATTGGGAGTTGGACTCACACACAGACCAGTTATACATTGGTTGGAGTCAAATTCAAATAATACCCCCCCGACCCGACACAGAATACTCAAATCATAGTTAACTAACTTATCTTACTACTTTCATGCGCCCTAGGGATTATATTTTGTTAATTATTACTTAGATTTTTAAAGTAAGTAGTAAATATTAAGTACCTACCTATAATTTTTTTTGTAAATGAGCTTACTTGAAAATTTTGTGATTCTTGCGATGTATTCGCATTAAGTTGTTAACATATTATCGGGAATACTTCCTCAGTGGGAGACAAGGGTTGCCAAGTTTTTTCTGTAAAATATAGTTTGTTTTCGGAGAAAGCTCTTAAAACATGTAGTAGGTAGGTAGGTACCCTATGCCCCAATAAATATAGTATTTTATGAAAAGAGTAAAACAATGCAAAAATATCTCAATTTACTTAAGTACCCTTTTCTTATACCTACTGTCATTTTTTACTCATGTAGTTTTTGAGTTTATTACACACTAGCTATTACCCGCGGCTTCGCTCGCGTGGCTCAAGGGAACAATAAATGAGTTTTTGTTAGAAAACTGTATTTAAATTAAGAATGCAAGAGGATGCCACGGAGAAGAATACTGAGACGTTCAGTATCGACGTATTTCATCGAAAGGTCTTGCCTTTCGATGAAATACGTCTTGCTAGGTTTTTCATGCACGAAAAATGAAAAATATTCGAAAAAATATTCACGATAGCTATTACCCGCGGCATCGCTCGCGTGGCTCAAGGGTCCAATAAATGAGTTTTTGTTAGAAAACTGTATTTAAATTAAGTATGCAAGAGGATGCCATGGAGAAGAATACTGAGACGTTCAGTATCGACGTATTTCATCGAAAGGCAAGAGCTAGGTTTTTCATGAACGAAAAATGAAAAATATTCACGATATCTACGAAAGAAAACACAATGCTATAGGTTACCCGTTATACAGATTCCTGATTATACAAACGATGTCGCATAGTTGCAGCAGCATGTAACCGATTAGTCCATCGGACACTACTGGAACAATTACATTACGCCGCAAAGGAGAAGGGAGGAGTATATTTAGTCAGTGGACAGTTATGGACACAGGGCAGAGCATTATTTTAACACGCTACTGTAAACAACATGCTATCCTGTGGGATCTATTAGATTTTCCGGGACATAAAGTAGCCTATGTTACTTTCCAAGATCTAGACTATACCTACTATCAGACTGTGTGAAAGTCTCCGGGAAACTGTTTGTTTTCCCGAAGTAAATAGTAGCCTATGTCACTCTCCAGGTCCTCAAATATACCCATGCGAAAATCACGTCGATCCGTTGCGCTATTGCCGCCTTATTGAAGAACAAACGTGAGAAAAATAGCATACTATCCCACAGGAACTTTTTTTTTATTTTTTTATTGTGAGATAGGCTTGCGCTTGACGACAATCATGCTTAGTGCAAAGCAATGATGAGATCTAGGTTGGAACGCGCTGGCCTAGAAGATGCCTATTCACTCTTGCCTTGAAGGTACCTAAGATATACGTATATAACTGTTTGTTTTTCCGGGATAAAAAGTGGCCTATGTCACTTTCCAGGTCTTCAAATATACCCATGCAAAAAATGACGTCGATCCGTTGCGCCGTTGCCGCCTAATTGAAGAAGAAATGCGAGAAATAGAGCATACTATCCCACAGGAGCTGTTATTTTTCCGGGATAAAAAGTAGCCTATGTCTCTCTCCAGTTCCTCAATTATACCCATGTAAAAAATCATATCGATCCGGTGTGCCGTTGCCGCCTTATTGAAGAACAAATGCGAGAAAAAGAGCATACTATCCCACAGGAGCTGTTAGTTTTTCCGGGATAAAAAGTAGCCGATGTCACTCTACAGTTCCTCAATCATACCCATGTAAATAATCAGGTCGATCCGGTGTGCCGTTGCCGCCTAATTGAAGAAAAATGCGAGAAAAAGAGCGTGCTATCCCACAGGAGCTGTTAGTTTTTCCAGGATAAAAAGTGGCCTATGTCACTCTCCAGTTTCTCAATTATACCCATGCAAAACATCACGTCGATCCGGTGTGCCGTTGCCGCCTAATTGAAGAGAAATGTGAGAAAAAGAGCATCCTATCCCACAGGAACTATTTGTTTTTCCGGGATAAAAAGTAGCCTATGTCACTCTCCACTTCCTCAATTATACCCATGCAAAACATCACGTCGATCCGGTGTGCCGTTGCCGCCTAATTGAAGAAAAATGTGAGAAAAAGAGCATCCTATCCCACAGGAACTATTTGTTTTTCCGGGATAAAAAGTAGCCTATGTCACTCTCCAAGTCCTCAAATATACCCATGCAAAAAATCACGTCGATCCGTTGCGCCGTTGAATCTTGATTGAAGGACAAACCAACAAACCAACAAACCAACAAACCAATAAACCAACAAACCAACAAACAAACTGACTTTCGCATTTATAATATTAGTATGGATTTCGCAGTCACCAATTAATGATACCTCTAGTTTTAAATTTAGGTTTTGGATTTTGTATAATATTATCTAGAACTACTTTCTTCGAAAACAAACTATTTATTGAGATATCAGTTAAAGTATGCCCGACATATTTTGGTCACAAAATATGTATTTTTTCCTTCTGTAGAAATGTGTCTAAAGTTTTTTTTTTTTCTGTGCCTTATCGTGCGATCAGTCTGTGGACTATGAGCAGATATAATCTAAATAGTGTCTAAAGTTGGCAGCATTTTTTTAACCGACTTCCAAAAAAGGAGGAGGTTCTCAATTCGGCGCGTATGTTTTTTTTTTTTTGTATGTTTGTTACCCGATTTCTCCGCCAATTATGAACCGATTTTGATAATTCTTTTTTTGTTTGGTAGGTCATACTTCAGAGGTGGTCCCATTTTAATTTGGTGAAGATCTGATGAATATCTCCGGAGATGGAGAACGGAACTCCTCAATGGATAAGAGTAAATTGCTCGCGATCAGATTTTTTTATTTTTGTACTCTCACACCATGAGCGTGACAAGGGGACTCGAAATGCCGAAAAGTCCGTGTTCGAGGCTTTAACAGCCATCGTGTCGACATCTCATTAGCGAGCTTAAGGCGAGTCACCTCAGCTCAGCGGTGAAAACTGGTTTGCTAGATCAAATTTTTTTGGTATTTACTATTAAATAACGGTCTTACCAAAAATATCCGATACACTTAAAGATATTGTCTAAAGAATGTGCTAATTTGTTACACGATAGGATGTACTTTACTCGATCAAAAAAAATCTTGAAACAGGCTAAATTAAAAGTTTAAAACGAATTTTTTATTAATAAAATTTTCGACTTTGCTCATCATTTTTATATGGATAAATTCCTCTTGAAGTATTAATGAGAACCTGCTAAAATTTATTTCAAACTGAAGTCCTATATCTATTTAATTCAAATTAATCCCAGAACTTGAACGTTGCCAAGCGGTTTCAGAATATACCGCGCTGCCCGCTTCCCCGCCAGTCTCTACGAGAAATGTACCGCAAGACGCGCGGGCGGCACCCCACACCTCACCTCCTAAAATCTTGGAGGTGACTCGCCTTAATGCAAAATCCGCGAACACACTGCTCTCCTATAACTTTTATTCGCTATTCTTATTTAGAACCTTCTTTCAGCCCTTATTTGATCTTGACGATATCAATATTCAATATCATGGATCCATAAGTGTCAAACGAATATACAGTCATAGGATATTAAATACCAGGTGCCATCTAGTAGTTGATATAGTCTATAATGATATTCTGGGGTCGCAGAATGCGGGCGAATGTTGGGCGAATGATGCTATGTTTACCCATCATTCGCCCGCGGGGTATTTGCCAGCTGCGCGTATTTTCGCCCGCACTGTTTGCTCTCCTAACACACTCGCTGCCGAATATTAGACACGTTTTATTAAATGTTCCATCATGCCGCCGGCCGCGCCGAAATGTTTGAACATTGAGCGAAAAATATTGGCTCCAGGCTTTTCGGGTTTCCATGGCATGATTTATTCCACGCTTTAACGGGACAGGCTGTGCCATTTGCAGTCTAAAATAAATTAGGCCTTAAAAATTAGTAGGTAAGTATCGGACATGTCTAGCCACCATAGCCGCAGATCCTAGTATAGAGCCTAGAGCACAGTCACACGTCATCAGTTTTCTTTGTGTTCAGTGCTCTATAGGCCCGTATTAATTAACTGACATCAGCTAAGAACATCATCATCTGTAGATATTTTTTTAATTTATTTCTTAAACAAGTTAACAATAATTAGGCTTACAAAAACTAGACCGGTATCAGCCACGAACAGATTCTCAAGATTCTCTCTCTCATCGGGATTCGAGGAATGTTCTGAGGTGTAACCCTATTTTTTTACCTCACCTTACGAAGTAGAAACAAATTTCATCCCCACCACCTGCGTAAGCTCGTAGTTATAGGTGCACTTTTAAAAAAATCAACTAAGGCACAGCAATACCATTTTATAGTTAAGCTTTTAACGTGAGGTGGCCATGGACGTAATAAAGGGGAGGTGCCCGTGTGAATGTGGTCGCAAGCCCGCATGCTGCCGGAGTCGGAGTGACCGCATAACCGCACGCGCTTAGCGCTTTGACGCGAGTGCTGCTATGTAGGCAAGTATATAAGTTGCATATGTGAAGTGATCTTTACAAAGGCAGAAATATTTCCGCCTATATATTATATGAACCCTATGCTGTGCGTTTTCTGCCAAGTACCAGTCAAAAATTTGATCGCTATCCCCAAATGTACTGAGTATTTTTTTATTAGCCTTGAGCGTTGCCAGTATTGGAACAAAAAAATCGACCCTCAGCTTTCACTCTATTTGCGCGATGTGCGTGATAATATTCGGATTAGAGCATAGATTTCATTTATATACGACCGTGTAAATATGTGTATAGTATAGATAGATAATATACATGTATGCCTAGATCGTACTCAAAGCCGAGAACAAGTGAAGCGTGGGACAGATGATATCTCGAGACAGAGCTGACGGCGTCAAGTCTCGTTGCCAGTCTTTAGCCTGTAGGGCTGGCACTGACTGTAAAAATAAGAATTAAATATGTATTACCCGTATACTCCTCTTATTACTTTGCAACTTACATTCACTGACAGACAAAGCTGTCCACTTCTCAGATCTCTACATACTCTATCAAAGAAAATTTTGGTAATTTTGTAAAATACTTACCTCACTGAGTAGTGAGTACTGACTACTGACCACTGACCATATTATTATTCTAAACGTCACAATGAAAAATGAAAACACTAACTGTGTCTGACAGGGGGTTCATCAAAGTGCTCACAGGATATAAAAAAAATTAACCTACGCGGATGGACACACAGGCATGAGGCATCATATTGATCAATCTTCAAGATACCTATACGTAATCAATGAATTCATAATGATATAATAATTCTTCTTACTTACCACCTCATATCTGAGGGTCTTAACCAGCCTAGGTACTACGATTTAAAGCAGTGCGCTTTTATAACCAGAGAACTTTACAGATAATAAAATTTGTATGGTGAAAATATTTATTAAAATTTCAGGTGGATTGTCAACCCTAGCAATATCGGAGCAACGGGTGGGGGCTCAGAGGGGGCGGAAGTGTCGTGCGTGCGATTTAATTCCATCGCCTCGCCCGGGACGGCGGCGGCTCGAGTGTACTCGAGCGGTAGGGAGGACGTGTACGATTCTAATTATTGATATCGATTATCGATGTTGAATTTCGACAGCGATATCATCATTTCAACCCATTGCCGGCTTACTACTGAGCACGAGTTCTTCTCGGAATAAGAAGGCAGGACCACGCTGGCCAAGTGCGGATCTATAGGCAGACTTCACACACCTTTAAGAATATTATGAAGGCATGCAGATTTTCTCACTATGTTTTCCTTCACTGAAATGTTAAAATTTTTGAAACGCACGTTACTCCAAAAGAGCGTGCCCGGGGCTCGAACTCGTCTACTATCTCCCTCAATTTTTTTTTTTTTAACTTTTAACAGATGCAAGAAGCAAAAAAAAAATACTTGTCGACTGTCTCACCTATTTTCATGGGTTTAAAGCAGAATTTTAAATATTTTGAAATTTTTACAAACTCATTCTTATTCCTCAGGCTTGCTAACTGATTGCATTGATTGACTTCACAAGAATTCATTACCTACCTAATAAACAGAAGAAAAATATTATCTATCGATATGTTAAAAGTTGATGCAACACTAGTGAAAGCTAGAACGGCGGCCGCCAACGGCTGCTCGTAAAATTGCGAGCCCAGGTGATTCTGTCGGCGTCGACTCCACACGTACATAGCTCACTGACATGTGCTTAGGGTTGCCAAACGGGCTGTCCTTATTTTTAGTTTATATTTTTGTAAGAAAAAGTTACTCAATCTGAAAAACCCTGAAGGCTGAAACCCTGTTCGATTTATTCATTATTTAAATTTTAGTTACCAAACTATGGAGTTATGAACAGGCTAAATTACTTATTTTATAATGGGTCCAAATCTGGATGTACCTACGCTACGGTTCAAAGAATTTTATAAAGTAATTCAAGTTGCACCGTGCTTTGTCCGTGCACAAATATATTGACAATTTACCATGCCACGGCTTCTACACGGCTTAACGATCATGTCCTCAGCGTTTAGCAGTGAATCATTTCATAATTTGTATGTAACTACAGGTATCGTTTCCTCTAGAATAACGCTTAGACAGTATCATAGTTACTACTTTACTGTGCATTTTAATGCAGTAAAAATACTTCCTTTAAATATTTTTTGTTAGGATACTATTCACAGCGGTGACACCCCTACCGCGGTAAATATGGCATCCGCCTCCTACTTAGTGCCTGTGAAACTTCTGCTCCCCGGGTCTCGACTCGCCACCTATAAAAGCTTCGCTTTATTTTATTTTGCCTCCGTTTCGGTTTTTATATGAAAACTTCCGGCGGTCTATTCTTCAAGTCTTCTTTATCAACGTCCTTGCATTAGGGAATTGACGAAAATCGGAATAATTTGAGAGCTAAAGCTAAAATACTTACATGCTTTTTGTGTGCATATTATGTGGGCGGTGGCTCATGAAACTGGTGTTATTTTAGAACACGAAAATCAAGGTATATTAAAAAATTTAGAAGTTAAGAATTTTCAGACTTGGAACGGATTTTATTCAAGAGATTTTTGAATATATATTATATAGGTATGTCACCGTATGATGAATGCGAAAGTGTGTTTGTTTGTCCTTCAATATCGCCGCAACGGAGCAACAGATCGACGTGATTTTTGGCACGGGTAGTTGAGGACTTGGAGAGTGACATAAAATTAAGGAGTTCCGGCGGGAATAAAAAACTACTTAAACCACGCGGACGAAGTTGCGGGCTTCAGCTAGTATTATATAAAAGTATCTTTTGTATAAGTACCTAAAAGCTTACTGGGTTTCTCTTACGGAGGTACCTAGTACCTACTACCTACAGACATTTTAATTATCATTTACTGGATAAGAACTCTGTGATAATATGTAACCTAAAGAGATATTTAAGAGTGTCTAATAACTCCCTACGCAACCTTGTTAAAAATAATTACTATCGAACAGAACAACAAACAGAACAAAATACAAAATAATGCGAGCTCGTGTAGTGTGAACCCGGCCGTTTGGGAAGGACCTTTTCCCCCTGCGGTCAGCCCGTACTTGTCACCCGGCCCCAGGGCAGATTATATCATCTCGTAAAGGCCTGGACAAACACAAAGCTACCTACTGGCTAACGAAGTTACGGCGCGTGACGGTCTCCTCTCTGCGTCGTGTTAATACCTCATTACTGAGGGTCGTGACCCCTTTCCATTAATCAAATAATGGTAAGAGTTTTCTTGGGATAATAATGCGGTGGATTCCCACGTCCTTCCACATACGACTCGACTAAGAGTAGGTATTTAAACTCTTAGGTTTATTAACGTTTATTATCAGATGTTAGTGATGATAACCGGGACCGATGGCTTAATATGCTCTCCGAGGTACGGAGGGAACGAAAAGGCCAAATTTGAAGCTCTGGTCAGCCATGCAGTTACCGACTTGGGTCAACGTTGCTTATAATATGACAAGTGACAACGCATATCAGTCGATTGCATGCGTTGTCACAACTAGGCCACTCGTCCCTCAAGGCGCGTGACGGTAGAAAATAACAATGTACCCAGGGATTTTATAGATGCGGGCATTATCTATAATATAAATGTGAAAGACTTATGATATAAAATATGTGAAAGTTTGGATGTTTTTTACTCCTTTACACTACAATTACTGAACCGATTTGGCTGAAATATCGAATGGAGATGTTAGCTTATAACCTGAATTATTTAAATTAACACATAAGCTACATTTTATCCCGGAAAATTAAATAATTCTAAAAATTAACCACGTGGACGAAGTTGCGGGCATCATGCATATCTACTATCTAGGCACTGCATTACAATTTTTTATTTAGATTTTCGGCATATAGCCTACAGTCATGCAAGAAACTTTAATGCATGTACGCATAGCTACTATAAGATTTGCAATACCTTTTGTATCTTGAAAACTAATGAAAAGTCTAGGCGAACTATAGGCGAGGCGATCTAGATTCTAGACGCGTCTTATCTTAATACACATCATCTTTTGGTGTGATTGTGATTTGTGATCAAGGGTAAGCCATTAAAAAGCCGCGTCAGACGCGTTGCTTTTTGCTGCCATTGCGCGTTTTATATGCCCAAGCCTTTTTATCGCCGGCCGGCCCGGGGCAGTTTATATCATCTGTTAAGTGATGCAACTGATTCGCCGAGGGGAGACTAGGGTTCTGTGAACCCCGGCCAGTTTTCTGTACATATTTAAATGAGAAATACAAAAATAAAAACGCAATTTGCAAATCGACAGTTTTTCGCTGCATAGTATCGACAAGACGCGCAAACAATCTTCAAAATCACAATTATACTATAGCATAATTTATAGATAGATAGGCCTTGTGTAGCAGAACAAACCCTTAATATGATTTATAAAAAATAGGTACGAGTGGAAAGTCGAGATGAGTAAACTTTTTTAAAGACACGTAAAGAAGTGTGGCTTCATTTTCGAAATTTGTTGACCCTACCTCTACCACTGTACAAGATGCAGGACAAATATTATGTTCTCAAATAAATTCTTAAAAATTCACTACGTTGTTTTATTTCACACAAATAATACAATTACCGTACCGCCTTCTCTATGGGTTGGTTTGGCGGAGACCACTCAAAAGAAAATGTTCCGTCACGTTCTCAAGCGCGTTACCAGGCCAACATAAATTAGAAGGCAGCGGCCGGCAGTATCGCGGATTGGCGCCGAGGGCGTGCTGATTACGTGTTAGGGGCACGCGATGCTTGTAATATTGTTATTATTACTGGTTACGAATCACACGGTGTGTGGACTGTGGTGTGATGTTTTGGACCATTGTGAACAAAATCAAGTTGAATGGCAGCAATCTCAACTCGTTAACTTGCAGTTGTGCAAAGATAATTCCGTAGGTATAAAGAATAGCTTATAGATGGGTCATAAATGAAAGATGGAGAGTGGTGACAGAGTCCAAAACTGAAACATGACGTCCGCAATCCGCATTATGTATCTGTAGAGGATAACTTGGTATCTTTTTTACACACTGACTAACGTAGTACGTACTCTGCAGGTGTACCTATGTCCTAACTCCTATATGTACACACTACACATATTCTGGACTGCAAGAGCCCTGCTGTGCATCATCTGCTTTTCCCAAAAAAAGTTAACGTTTACATTTAAAACAGGTAGGTATAATTTAAGGAATCTTTCTACTCATTAGCGATTTAGCGTTCCGGTAGGTACGATCAACGATGTCGTGTAGAAAGTATTTAAACCAAAATAATTAGTGGTAAAAGTTTAACTGTCAGACTAACAATAAGCCCGCTTCTATTTTTGTCTGCATACCATCCAGTTGAAATCACAGTCAAGGGCCCTATAACTTGTAGTAGAATTAAAAAATCTTTTGGCAAATAAAGAAAAAAAGGAAAGAATGAAAGAAAAATACGAATTACACCACGACACATACCAGGGCGTGGTGCCAGGACATCATAAATTAGAGGGTGGCGGTCGGGCAGTAATTGCACGGAAGCGCGGAGTGGCGCCGAACGGAGACAGCTTCGTGGACTCTACCTACTGATTACGCCTTGGCGCACGCGATCGTTATTTTATTATCGTTATTATTCTCCAGAAATAACTATGGAATATGTTCATTTACCAGTTACCACAAAATAAAACTAAACATGCTACTCAGCTTTGCTAATTTCATAATCTTTATCTTATCTTTCTTCTTTATCATTTTATGTTTTTTTAAAATTCGAGAATAGTGATTGATAATGAAATGGTGCGGAATTTCGAATACACTGATCAAAGGCATTCGGCCAACCTTCAATGAGGCTGCTGAAGCTTGTACAAACGTTGCATATCGACAACACAAAAAAGAATAGATAGATTGTTTTCAAATATTCTTTGCTTTCGAATGACGAATCATCAAGTAGATTGAAGGTAGATTGCTACCACTGTTTCGGAATAACCTTCCTACAGAGAAGAATCAGCAATAAATAAGGAACAAGGACGCAAAGCCCAATAGTCTTTGAAACGGGGATAATAATTATTATGTACCTACCTAAAGACCGTGCACAGTGGAGTCAACAGGAAAGCGGGCCTTTATGTAAGTCGGGAGTCGGGAGCAACGCAAGTTGATTTATAGAACCCTGGTTTTAAATAATTCCAGTCCGGTGCTGGAATGAACATATTGGATTGTTGGACTGGATTCCTGGAATAAATGACAACCGGTTATCATGAAAAGTCTGGAAAAACACGTTTGCAGACGATCACAGTATCGCTTGAAAGTGCCAATAAAACGGCCCCACAACTCGGGGGCCGGAGCCATAAACTTGTAAAGCGCGACCACGACGAAACGACACCGTAAACATGGCGAATAAAGATATTATTCTCCCGCGGAATAACATTCTTTATCGTAGACCGTAGTCCTCCATAAAAGGTTTCGCGGTTGTAAATCTATTCCTCCTTGAATTATTCGCATGAATTCTATTACTCCTTGAATTATTCGCATGCCTTCTATTACTCCTTGCATTATTCGCATGAATTCTATTACTCCTTGAATTATTCGCATGAATTCTATTCCTCCTTGAATTATTCGCATGCATTCTATTCCTCCTTGAATTATTTCCATGCATTTTATTACTCCTTGAATTATTCGCATGCATTCTATTACTCCTTGCACTATTCGCATGCATAGTAAGTCTCCTTTTAACAACGCTACGCCGCGCTGCCTGTGTTGATTTCAATGAAATCAACTGAAACTTAGGAAAACGAGGGCGGAACTCCTCATTCTCAACGGGCAGATTAGATCAGGGGGGTAAATTTTTAACCACTTGCTATTTATAGATTGTAAAGACCATAGTAAAAAATTGGCAGTCATAGGGACTGCCAATTTTTATTGCATTAAAGTTTAATTTAATTTCGAATGTAGTAAATTTATATTTAAGACCTTTTGTCTTCGTAACACCGCGAGCATGTCGGTCACGCGAATCCACAAGTTTACCCCCTACCAAAAAGTGCTCAACGCGGCTAAAGAAGTTTTCACTTCAACACTAGGCTAGAAGCCATGTAAGCATAGGTAATGTGTGGTAAGATTATCTACTACAGCTGATAATACCTATTATCCACACGGCACACCATGGCAACGCAAAATTACGGCCTAACTTGATAACACGGTATGAGCACTTATCGTAGCGGCCCGGAATGAATCAATCAATCAAGGGGGGGTGACGGTAATGAGTGGGGAAGGGGGTGTTAACAGGGGGTGATTTGCTCTGGCCTCTGGGATCGGAGCTTGAGGGGCTTAAACTTGTCTTTTTACGGTCGCTGGTAGATTTTGTTCTTACGTCTTCTCAATCTTCCTTTTCACCTTAAGTGTGTTTTATTTTTCGTATTTGCTAAGTACTAAATAATAAGTAGGTAAGTACCGATAAAGAATAAAGAAACTAGATTCTAGATGATGCAGCGACTTCGTCCGCGTGGATTGATTTTTTTGAATTCCTACGGGAACTCTTCAATTTTCCGGGATAAAAAGTAGCCCATGTCCTTTCTCGGGATGTAAACTATCTCTGTACCAAATTTTATTAAAATCAGTTGAGTAGTTGGGCATTGAAAGCGTAACAGCAGTCTGTTACGCTTTCTGTCTGTACAGACAGAAAAAATCACTTTCGCATTTATAATATTAGAAATTGCAGTGTCATGCCATGGTTATATTCGTATGAAGTATGATGTTTAAGATGGTAGCTACAGTAATAATTATAAAGCACGAAAACCTAAATTAGTCAGTATAGAGTAACGTAAAATTCGTAGAATTGAATCTCGAGGCAAAATAGCGGTGGCTAGGGGCTACTAGAGGACGTTGTTTCCGTGAACGCATATTTGAATGCCAACAGTCCCATAATTGTAATGTACAAGGCCAGACAAAGTGGAAAGAAAATGCAGGAAATGAGCACAAGAGGTGTGATAATGCTGAATATGTAAGTCATAAAAGAAACGTTCATGAAATCTATACCGACAAGAAGTCGGTCCCGGTTATTATCACTTACATCTTAATTGTTAATAGTCGTTAAAAACTTAAAGCCCGCCAACCCGCATTGGGCAGCGTGGTGGGTCTAAGCTCTAATTCCCTCTCTCCTATGAGAGTGGAGGCCTGTGCCCAGCAGTGGGACGTTATCGGACTGTAGTAGTAGTATTAGAAAGTTTAGATGGATGGATGTATGAATGGATGGATGGATGTTTGTTACTCAATCACGCCAGAACGGCTGAACGGATCTGGATGAAATTTGGCACAGAGATAGATTACAGCATGGAATAACACATAGGCTACTTTTTATTCCAGGAAATTAAAGAGTTACCGCGGGAACGTGCAAAGTCATGACCTAATTGTCTGTATAAAATAAAGTCTGCTCCAATCCAACATTTAAAATCTCCAGAACAAAATTATTAGATTTAGACCTAATTGAATTATAAAAATCATACTCATTAATTTTAAAAAGCGTCAAAAATGGCATTATTTTATTTTTTACTAAGAGTAGGATTTAAACTAATGTCCAAACAACATACTAATCATGATTCATGCACTATACAAAATCTGACCAAAACAAATACAACTGCAAATATTTTTTTTGTAACAAATTAATTATAAACTTTAAAAAATCATTTAATTAAAACTTAAGTGCTACCAGTCCAGTATTTAATGATTAAAATTACTCATTAATTTGAACATCAGTGATTGGACCGCTTTTAATGAGCGAGCCGGCAAAATTGGTGCCCTTGTTTTCATCCCCTGTGTAAGTTAATAATAATTATTCGATAATACATTTATAATATTACATAAATATACCTATAAATGAGAACATGTAGTAACAAGATATAATATAATATTAAATATTATACGGATAAACTTACCTACTAACAAACTTATTAAGTAGGTACCTATTATCAAATTATCAACACAGCTCTATCTCGCGCTGGGTCTCCAAAGTAGATCGTAGTTCTAACCGTAGATTGTGCCGTAGAACTTATTTTCGTCCAAGCGTAGGCTGCGGCGTAGACCCAAACCAAAGACCTCTAAATAAGCAGCCTCCTACTTAGAAAAGATTTTCAACAATTCCTAGGACCTATTTTGTTACTAGTTATTATGAAGCAGTAATTTGATTGCCTATAGTGATTAGACGTCCGGCTTTTTTTTTTTCGAATTATTCAGGTGGTTGGGTCGGCTGGCTCAAACTTTTCGGAAATATAACGGCGAAGGAAAATATCGTGACTCCGTGAGGAAACCTGCATGCTCGGCACGTCAGACTACATCACTAAGATGTACATTACATAAAACATACATACGAGTACATGCCACATTGTAGGGATAATACTACAATCATATACCTATACATACGTAAAGTTTTTAACAGGCAAGTGTCGCCAACTCGCTAATCGCCCAAGGCCCTCAAGAAAATCTTTCTTGTTTTCGTTGAAGCTTTCAACTTTTTAGGCAAATGTTTTTCGCCTCCGGGTTAGCTTTTTTCTTCTAAAAATACGTAGGCATGTTTTAAAAGCTTAATTGAGTGTATCGAAATGTAAATGTCACCGTAAAATTGCAAAAACCGTTGGATTGTAATCTAAATTGTAAACTGTCGACAGATTAAAATTTAACGCATTATTTTTCGGATATGTTAGGTATATTAACCCTATAAAACCTAAGTGATTATTTACTACCTGATTATTTATGTCGAATCCTAACCTAACCTACAAGAAAGAGACAAGAAAGCGTAAATACAATGAATATTTAAAAAATTGACACGCAGAACATTGAACGGTTCAGAATCTGTCGACAGTTTACAATTATTTCGCTAGTTAGATTACAATCTAACGTTTTTTGCAATCTTACGGTGACATACATAAGTTATTTTTTTATTATATGTGACGTATTAATTTTGAATTGTTTTTTAGAAGATAAAATAAGTTAGTGATGGATGGCGCTTGATTGATGACCCAAACCTCACAAACCGGAACGTCTTAAACCTAAGAACCGGAAAAGCGCCTCGATAACGGCCAAGTGCTATGGGCACAGAATATTAACTATTATTAGTTACTCTTACTACGTAACTATTTACGGATTTCTCCGAAGATTTCTGGGACTAATTTAGGTAGGTTTTATTTTTAATATCTCAATCATGGTGAACCTACTTGTTAGTAGAACTATCTAATCTACCTATTCGTGATTCGTCATTTATCACCACAGATTCTACTTCCATGTTCCTATGTTCTCCTGGTAGCTGAATCGAACACGGAACTGTACTTTGTTGTACTTACTGATGGCACGCACACATCACGAAGACATACTTTAGTTGGTACTAACGATTTCAACACAACAACAGCTAAACCAACACCACCAATATATTCTATATTATTATAGTTTGGATGGAGGGATAGATGGGTGGATGCATGGATGTTTGTTTCTCAATCACGCCAGAACGGCTGAATGGATCTGGATGAAATTTGGCACAGATATAGATTAAGTATAGTCTGGAATAACACATAGGCTACTTTTTATCCCGGAAAATTAAAGAGTTCCCGCGGAAACCAAAAGACCATCCACGCGGACGAAGTCGCGGGCATCAGCTAGTATTTAATATGAAGAGTCTCAGGTGGTCAACTGATCACTGATCAAACTAAGCACTATAAAAAATCCGGCCAAGTGCGAGTCAGACTCGCAAACGAAGGGTTCCGCTTCCGTACCTATACAAGAAACTTTTTTTTTTAATCATTGTTATTTGTGGTTATAGCAGCTAGAGATAGACAGTCCGTGAAAATTTTAACCGTCTACCTACCTATTACGGTTCGTGAGATACAGGCCGCTGTCATATGTGTGACTTAGTAAATCGGGTCCCGTTGATACCTTTTGGGTACAGATCCTTATATTATTCATGCTACCGTAGACAAGCAGAGTACCTATACCCAGTAAAGAGCTAGTCTAAACATAATATTATCCGAATATTCTTGATTCCAGTCTCCAAAGTCAAGTGAGGCAAATAGCAAATATCTCGCCCGCATCACGTTTTTCCTCGGAGCTATAACGCCGAGGGCACGCCACAGTCTGTCAGTTCGCAAATAAATAATAAATGATATAAAATCTCTACCGTCCAGAAGCGACCCGTCCCGTGTGTGTGAGCCGGTCTCTACAGACATTAAAAAACCTGCACTAGGGTTGACAACTTTTAAAACTTTTATTTCCCGGTCAAATATTATGTATATTTTTAATTAATTAGAACGGACAGAATCTGATTACTTTTATTGAAAATAACACAAAATCACTTAAAAGTTAATGACAATAATTAAAAATACTTAACAGATCTATCAATAAAAAAAGAATAAAAACAAAAAAAAAAACAAATTAATAAAAAGTTATGTAATAACCGCTTGTTTTTCATGTCGCAACAATCTGCGAAAGCCGTAATACCATAATGTAGAATTTAGATAGTTTCGATTTCGAGGCGAATATGTTTAATTTTATTAAAAGTATAGAATAGGACCTCACGGATTTCTGTCGTTATACCGCTAAGCTATTTTTAGGCTAGGGTTTTACACGTTTTATCATAGTGTATAATTGACCGAGCGAAGCGAAGGTCTCAGAGTCTACTTGAGTGAATTTGCACTTGTCCGTCCGTCCGTCCGTCTATCTGTCAGAGCCTTATAACTTCTGAATTACTGAACGTAATTACTTAAAATTTAAATATACTATGTAAACCGATGGCCTCCCGCCGAATATCGCTTAAAAAGTTATAAAAATCTTTATTTCAGGGGGCTCTCATAGAAGCGAATGCGAAGTAAAATATTTTTTATAGCGTTACATAGGGTTGTGGTATATCATTTTAAAGATAATTAGGAATAGAGTCCAAAAATATATTTTTTTTTTTATTTTCCCTCTTAAATTGACGAAATGGGGGGTTTTCAAAGTGGAGATTTTCTAACGTCCAAAGTTGACCTCAGAACTCTCAATTTTCTGAAAGGCTGAAACTGAAACTTGATAAATTACGTGAATTATACCCTGTACTTGAACAACAAATACTAAAATTATATAAATATTATAAGGAAACAAAATTATTTAATTTTTAATGAGCCTCAATATTTTTAACAGAACTTCACAATGATGTCAATAGATGGCGCTAATGTTAAAAGTTAAATATTACAAAATGAATACCGCGAGGTTTCAGTTCGGGGCGAACCACTAGTTTAATAAGAGAGTATTAACTCTATAATTATATTATCCCGTTGATTACGGCGAGCCTGTTCTAGCTCGATTAAAATGGAAGATTTTGTTCAATCATCTTTATGATTACATTAAAAAAAAAAGTAAATATTAAATAATTAAGCCTGTCATGCGCAACCCTATCGCCCTCGGGCCGTAGTCGGGCGGCGCGGTGGCGGGCGCGGCGTGACATGGGATCTGTCGGCCCGTTTCGTCGCGTGCTCAACGACCGGCCGTATAGAGAGACCGAAACGAGCATGAGCATTGAATTGTTTGTAGTATTACTTTTTTTTATTCATTGGCAAGTTGAGTTTTTTTTAATTTATTTCTTAGCCTGATGATGATGATATCCTTATTTTATTTTTATTATATTTTACTTGTTTTACAACTTACTCTTTACATCTTTTATAACTTTGTGCCAGTAAAATCACTCTTTTAATAAATTTTAAAATCTGTTTGGGTTTGAATAAATTATTGAGTAAAATCGACCAGAACTTTCATCCCCTATTCCGAATGAACCCTATTGATTTGCCGTAACAGATGGACGGAAAGCCGAAAACAAATTCAAAAAAATTGGTTTGGGCTCTGAATTATACAGAAATCGTCCAGTTACAGATTTCAAATAAGCGTATAGATTGCATGATTACCTCACATTATAAATTAGAAAGGTGTATACCGCGCCATCACGGCCTCTGTTTAATATGGGCGTTTACCTGGAACAAATAAAAAATATGTTAAAGAAACAGAGAAGTTGAACTATGTTTGTATCATTGGAATTAAATTCATACTAATGTCGTGATCGTGTGCTTAAGTGGCAACATTTATTGAAGTGAAAACTTGTGAATATACTCCATTGGAAATTAAACTTTAATGTGTTAGTGATAAGGTTTAAATTCAATAATTTTAATTAAAAAAAAAATACAAATAATGTAAAAAAAAAAATTACTTCTATCGGCAGTTCTATGACTGCCAATATTTTTTTATTATTTATACTATGGCAATACTGATTTCATGTTGGTATTGCATTATTAATGAATTGTAAATTTGATATTACTATTATAAACTAATATTTTAAAAACTGCAAGTGTAATGTATGAAAATGTATTGAAACGTATATTTTGATAATTATTAAAGCTGAAAAATACTTCGAAAGAGGCCTGGGAACTTTTTAATTTTTATTTTAAAAACAAAATCTCAATCCATGGAGCTAAAATCGCGCGCAAGTTTACTAATATTTATCAAAAAATCTTATATTATTGGTAGTTGGTATTTATCTTTGTGGAGCAAAAGTTGCGTGAACATGTTAACAAATCAAGACCTTGGGCTGACCAATGTCAGGCCGCAGGCCACTTCCAACCGTGTGTTACCCCCTTTAAACGTAATATCGAGCGAGGCAAGTATCACGACAGGATACGGGCCGCGTTATCGCGCCCCCGCGGTGAGCACGTCACCTTGTCACCGAGCGCTTTAATGGGCTGCCGCGTACAGTGTTTAAGCCGTCTTGATACTTTAACGTTTATTTATATATTTATTCATGATTCGTGAACAAATATAACTTAAAATTAAAGTCCATAATTTAATAGCGTAAATAAGAAAGTGTGTCTGTGTGACTCCTATGCTTTCACGGCCAATCTCTTCAACCGAATTTGGCCAAATCTGGTAACATAGATAGGTCTTCTCTGAAAGCATCCGAGGAAGAACAAATGCAATTGTTTATCTGGGAAAATCCAATCCAACGAGATTTTTCTTAAACCTAAATCCACGTGGATGAACATCATTAAAACTTAATGCAGAAATATTATTCCCTAGTTAAAAGTTTATTATAAATTACACGAGGTAGTGACATTTTTGCATCAACGCGTACGCGTGGACGCGAGTACAAAAGGGTCAATGTGCAATGTACAAAAGGGGTGACCCTTATCAACGATTATTATCATCAAATGTTATTGTATTCGAGAAATGCTCGAACGTTATTGTTAATGTCCAAGACCGACGGTTCTACATGCTATTTCAAGCATGGAGAGAATTTAAGACCTTTACACCACCAATACTATAGTTGCAGTAATTCAGATATCAACTTGGATCTTGATCCAAGTTGGATCCAAGCTGGATCATTGAAATAGAAAGGTACTAAAATTCTACATCAATGATCTGGATTGATAATGATATGCACAGGATTGACAATAGCTTTATAATATTATGATTTATGAATTTATGTATATCTCCAGAAAACTAAACACTACCTATTTAGGTCTTAATAGAGTCTTAAAAGAGTAGTGATTACTGCAAAATTAACTATATTGTGTCGATATTTTATTTTCTTTGTGAATTTTAATTTTTTAAACCCTATGTACCTCAGAGAATTATACTTGAATGGCCAAACTGCATAACTTTACAGTGATACATAGCTGAAACTCATAGTCAGACTTACATTATTTATCAATACAGTTAACTATATACAGATCTTACGACGCTACAAGTTAGTAAATACCAACTTTTAACATCTAAACAAAAAAGCTTTCATCAAAAAGGAATCAATGGTACATCATCCTCATAAGATGAGTATCATTAGAGCGATCCTACTCCGCGTTAGTTCGCCGCAATATGCTGTTGAAAAAAGCCGGCTTGTGGGTTGCATAAAAAATGTCTGGCCTGGCGGCGGGTCGCTAACGCCGCCTCTAATGACGGCACACTCACCGCGCTCGTTTCCTGCGTAGGGTTGGCACTCGAGTGAGATTCTTTTTTTACGCGATTAACGTTTTTATACTTCTAGCATGGTTTAATGATATGAGATCTCTACAAACTACGGGTACATGCCACGTTAATTAGTAATCATTAGACCCAGTTAACTTTTACGTTTTATCACGTCGTCGTCGTACGTCAGCTTCGCTTTTCTAAAATATTTGGGTCAAGTTGTATCGCGAATCCGGAACTTTAAGGTGTAGAATCACTTGAGATGCAAAGAGTGGCGCGGCACGGGAAACGGGGCTACGTCACGCAGTGCATCTCCGTGCCGCGTCGCTTAAGTTGGCCTAGCTCAATACAACCTCATACAAAGAATACTTGCCGTTACGTACGGCGCCGCGCCGTACCTCTATAGTGGAGCTAGACTTTTATTGTGAAGTTTCGTCTCAATCTGCCTCAATCTCAATTTATTACTATTTACTAGGTTCAATTTGAAAAGCACATTCAAAGCATAAGACGAAAAAAAACAAAATTCGAAAAAAAAAGTATAAGAAATTATATTGTCAACAGTTACCAATGCAAAATGAAATACGTGAAATACTCTTGATTCATATTACATCAGTTTTCTGTGCATCCAAATAGGAATTAAAACAATATATTTGGATTATGTACATCCCTGACAGCGTGGGTGCGAGCGCTCGCCTCCTACATATTTAATTTGCTCGGACTGGTTTCTGTCCGGGCGCCGCGCTACGCTTTGTATTTCGTTATGGCTCTATCTGCTTGGGACTGTAGGGCTGCTCGATTGAAGAATCGCTGGCTTATTGCTCGCCTAGGGTTTCGAATGGAAATTAGGATTCAAAGAACCTTTTAAGCTTTTCCTCACTTTGCATTTTCTAACCTGTATTTTTCGCATCATTTATCGGTTGTTCTAACCTACCTACCTAACTCAAGGTAAAATTTGATTCATAGGAAAATATAAAATCTCTTCACATTTTGTTGGCATTTGTGCTTAATGAATATTATATACACTAAACTCGCACTGTAATTTCCATTTCCTTAAACGAATTTAATTACAATATTATAAAGACAAGAAAGGAAAATATATTGTAACAGTACGCTTACAAAAGAAATCGGTTCATGTGAAACTCCGTGGACACCTACCTAAATCAAGTTTCAAAGGGCGCAAAATACATAAGCCAAAAAATATAATCCGCGTCACGAACTCTTTGGTTTTGCGGATTAAGCTAACCTGACGTAAACAAGGGAATATTATAGAAACTGAATATTGAAATGAAAATTCGTTGTATTTTAATGGTTGTTACTTGTTATGTTATACACGTAACAATGTAGGTTATATATATATATATATTATATTCCTTTGATTACTAATTTTATTTACCTATTCATTTTCGCTCTATAATTAATCATCGATAGCAAAATATTCTGTATCTTATATTATATATATTATGGAATAGACTGATCAGATAGATAGATAGATAGATATATTCTTAATTGCCACACATAAAAAGAGAAAACTTAATTATAAACAAAAAGCAGAACAACGCGTGCGCAAGGGCGGTCTTATCACTAAAAGTGATCTCCTCCAGACAACCCATTTCTTAAGGAACTTTAAAAAGGAGCGGGAAAGTGCAACAATAATAATAAACATGCAACAATACTATACTACATAAACTATACATACTAATGGTACATAAATATCTAAATATAAATAAATATAAACATATAGCAGTACATAAACCTACATACAAACGAAAATACTTAAATATTCTATAGCATATTAGAAAGGTAATATTCCTTTACACGACTCTTAAATATGTTTAAAGACTTTGACTGCCTAATGTCGCTTGGCAATCCATTCCAAAGCAGTACAGCCTTAACTGTGAATGAATTACCATATGTCCCTGTATGACTAGGAGGGATCTTTAACTTATTGTCATTTCTCGACCGCACACAAAAAGGTACATCATAGCTGCCAAGAAAGTTGAATCGCTCTTTTAGATAAGGTGGCGTCAGAGGATAATATAAAATGGAGTACAAGAGAGAGAGAGCGTGTAAATTTCTTCGAGAACGAATTGGCAGCCATTTCAACTGAGCACGAAATTCGGACACATGATCATATTTCCGAAAACCATATATGAAACGTATACATAAATTTTGCAATCTATCAAGCTTGTTGAGCATGGTCTCTGATAAATCCAGATAGGAAACATCAGCGTAATCTAGAATAGGTAACAGCAAAGTATTAGCCAAAAGGATTTTAGTTTTTACAGGTAAAAAATGCTTCCACCGTCTTAAGCACCCAACAGCAGCAAAAATCTTACGACTCAACTCCGATATTTGAGGAACCCAGGACATAGTATTATCAAGGATGAGACCAAGATCTTTGACTGCACTACTCAAGGGAATAACTGTACCATCCAAGAGAACTGGTGGTATAGAATAATTAGAAAGTAAAGAAATGTAATAATTGCTACCTATAATAGTCACCTGGGACTTACCTGGATTTATCGAGAGACCATACGACCGGCACCAAGCACTAATTTTATTTAAATCAGCATTGAGGGAATCAATAGCAACAACAAGGTCATTAATGGCTGCAGAAGCATAGATTTGCAAGTCATCAGCATACAAATGGTAAGATGAAGAAATTATTGAGGAAATAGAATTAATGTAAATGGAAAAGAGAAGAGGAGAGATTACACCGCCCTGCGGCACCCCAGAATGAAGAGGTGTAAAAGTGAAGAATTTATCATCCAACCGAACACATTGCTTACGATAAAATAGGTAAGACCGGAACCAGCTGATGGCAATTGGTGATACCTTCATAGTCCTCAGAATAGCCAAAAGCTGATCAGTTAGTCTATAATGCCACGGCATCACACGGGTGGCTTACGCTACACACTACATTTAGCTATATATTAGGCCACAACAGTATGTTTAAAAATCCACTTTCCGATAAGCTATTAGATCCAATGATCGCAATTTATGATAACACTAGCTAATGCCCGCGACTTCGTCCGCGTGGATTGAGGTTTTTGGGTTCCCGCGGGAACTCTTTAATTTTCCGGGATAAAAAGTAGCCTATGTGCTATTCCAGACTATAATCTATCTCTGTGCCAAATTTCAGCCATATCCGTTGAGCCGTTGGCGCGTGATTGAGTAACAAACATCCATCCATCCATCCATCCATCTATACATCCATCCATCCAAACTTTCGCATTTATTGAAAAATAGGTAAGTAACTAAGTACTAAAATTGTACATTAAAAATAAAAAAAGGTAGACATAGACGGACAAAAAATGACATTATTCTATAAATCTTAACAATGATCAAATTAACAGCTTCCACTTGGTACGGATATACTTTAAACTTTTACTTAATGCTTTCTGATTTACCTAAATTCAACTATTGTTAACAAATATTGGAGAAGTATAAAAGGAATTCGAATTTAATTAAAATACTACGATAAGAAATAATCAAAAGGCATACGGCAAGTGGGCTAACGTATTTCTTAGTTCATAATTCAATAAACACTGTCGCAAAATGTAAGTTCACGAGAAAAAAGCTGGAGCTGACGGGAAGCGGGTGGCTCTATTCCACCCCTGAATGGGGTGCAGGGGTGTAATCCCTTATCGGTGCCGCCGACCGCGCATCGGCAATTATTATAAAGAGCCGTTGTAAACTAGTAGGTCAGCGCCAGTAGCGTTAATTTCAACCTATATAATAACTGAGATTGGTGTAAGCTGCAATTTAGGGCTTGCGATATCAAGCCCTTGGAGGACATGCGCATTACTAAAACGCATAATTTGGTTTTAGGTACTCTCTACATATTTTTATTAGATACTAGCTATCAGCCAGCGACTTTGTCCACGTGGTTAAAGTTTTTTTTGATTCCCACGGGAACTCCTTAATTTTCCGGGATAAAAAGCCTATGTGACTCTCCAGGTCCTCAACTATACCCTTATTACCCATAACAAAAATCACGTCAATCCGTTGCTCCGTTGCGACTTGCGGCGTGATTGAAAGACAAACCATTAAAAAACGCACTTTCGCATTTATAATATTAGTATGTTATGATATTTTTATTACATAAAACATTGTTATGGTTATCTTTGTTTTGCATTTATAGGTTTAAAATGTCTTTATTACTTTTTTATACTCAACTGCATACTGCCAGTTGCCTACTACTAAAATATAAGGGGGCAAACACAGCTAAAAAGTAATAAGAGAAAAATATGCCAACTATTTTATAGAGAATACAACCGCGTTGCAGTGCCAAAACGTAGCCATGTAGGAGATGAATATCTTTACTTGTATATGCATTCCTTCTTGGCATACAGGTTCGCAGTATTTTAGGCTCACAGCGACATATTCTGCAGTATTACAGCTTTTAACTAAGTTAAAGTGCTGCCGCGTCAATTTTGCTTAGCGTAGGTATATGTTTGCCTTAATTGTATTAAGTTTACTTTCTTTTTTGATTTGTTAAGGTAATAAAGATAAATTAAATTATTGATGTATTATTGTGTTGTTTTATGAAAAACCAATAGAAAAGTTTCTCCTGGCCATGTTGGGTTCCAATAAAATAATTTTTTAAATAAAAAAGGATTCCTAAAACCTAGTATCAAACATGTCCAATCACAGTATCCAGGACGCGGTCGTAAGCTGTGAGCCGTCGGCCACCACAGCAGGCCCGTTGGCGAAGTCCCGCAGTAATCACTTCATCCTTTTCGCACCTGTAACGCCCTCTCGCTCACTCCAAACACCCGCTTTGACACGTCCCGTACATGCAAGAGCTTAAGTTAAGCCCCGAGCGAACGAATTTTATTCCAGCTACGGGCGGTATAAAAATTTAATAAGGACTGGCGCTGCGCTGTGTAGTGTATTAACATTTTTTGCTAATCGTAATAAGTGACATTTTATTTATGGCTGGATATTTTGCTGCCAATGACAGTAAGCTATCCCTACACTCTACAGTCTACAGCTTGAGACATTTTTTAAAACAGTTGACGGAATAGGTGCTTTGCATGCGCTTTGTTAGCATAGGTATTATTAGTAGAAACTAGAAATAGGTATCTTTGCAAAGGTTACTTTACACACATACTTTTCTAAGTAATCCAATTTATATTTTTTCACCTCTCATGCTCTCAAAAGGAGTCATTATATTAAGCTTAGCGTAGACGGGCTAAAGTTAGCATTTAGGGTCTAGGGATTAAAGTTTTTTATTTTTAAATTTTTGCCGTACTATCCTCATATCGGCATGCGTGATATCCTCATTCGATTACTTAATCGAATGAGGATAACACGCATGCCGATACTTACCTACCTATCCAAAATTATAAATATTCTTAAATTATATTAATTATATCTATGTGAAGTACCTAAATATTATTTTACTGTTTTTAGGCATAGTATGATAATTAATAACATATATATATACTTAGATATTATAATCATATTTCTAACACAACATGATTTATTTATGTAGGTAGGTACTTACATAAATTAGAATTTAATACTTGCAAGTAGGTAGGCTACCGCATTTCTCCGAATTCTATTCTTCATTTCAGATTAATTAATTCATCATGACACTGATTGTGATGCACTGTGATAATTTTAAATTAACAAACGCGCAAAATAAGCACTTATCATCGCGATCATAATACCTAGGTACCTAATATAATATTATAATATGCGTTTATCATTCATCCGTATACATAATGATAATGAAATATCTCTATGTCTTAACACCTGCCAAGATAATTATGTTGTATCGGATTCGGAGATATTAATTTATTAGACAACAAATGAGTCTGTAAAGATATTATACCTAATAAATGATCTATTTGAGAGCATAAGTTTCTCTCATAAAATATAGGTTTTGATTCCCCGAAATTTTATCAGGACCATTTCCAGTGAAATGCAAATTCAGTTCTATCAGTTTCATTCGAGCATTGCATAGAAATGGCGCGGAATGACGCGTGAAACCAGACTGCATCGTCGAGACCATTTGGCATGATATTTTATATTTGTATTTTGAAGTGAAAACTTCTTTGGCCGCATTGAGCACTTTATAAACTTGTGGATTAGCGTCACCTTCACCGACATGCTCGCGTTGTTACGAAGACAAGAGGTCTTAAATATCAATATACTACATTCGTAATTAAACTTTAATATCCTTAGTTTTAAGGTTTTAAATATTTTAATTTTCTTTTTCAATTTTAAAAAGTAATTAAATATTCGTTTTCACTTTTAACGGCAGTCCCTATGACTGTAAATTTTTTTCATACTCGATATTTATTTATGGGAGTAATCTATAATTGAGTTAGTAGGACTAAATATCACTTGCTTCAAAAGTTCAAACGGTGAAAGAAAAAATGTCGTGAAGATACCTGCATACTTGAGAGTTCTTCATCATTGTTCTGGAAAGTGTGTGAAGCTGCCAATCCGCACTTGGCCACTGTGGTGGACAGTGGCCAAACATTTTATTCCGAAAGATGACTCATTCTCATTGGTGACCCGGCAATGGGTCGAAACGGATGGGACCTAGCGTCTGGACTCGACTGGACTAATGGTGGATAATATTATAAGGGCGAATATTAAATAATAGTTTAAAAAAACTAAAAAAAAACGCTTTTGACGCAGACACTCCGTGTCTCAGGAAGACAAAAAATCGCTAATCCTGATTATCTTAGTAAGGATAACGGGTCAAACTGTTTAAAATATTGAATTGTCATCGGTCCTTAATAAGTATGCCAAATTTCGAGTTAATCCGACGTTTTAAAGGGGGTCAAAATCATGTTCAAAGATTCCGTTACATACTAACATACATACGTCTGAAGCTAATAAAAAGCGTGTAAATATACCCTTTTGAGCATAATGGAGCAGTAGCGCGATTCAATATCGTACAGCGCCATCTATTGGTCGTGAACATATAACTTGTATTCTATCTCATTCTCTCGCAGGCTAAATCCTATTTATTTATTCACCAAGCGAAGCGAAGGTCTCTGAGTCTACTTGGGTGAATTGGCACTTGTCCGTCCGTCCGTCCGTCCATCCGTCCGTCCGTCCGTCCGTCCGTCTGTCAGAGCATTATAACTTCTGAATTACTGAACGCAATTACTTCAGCTTTAAATATAATATGTAAACAAATGGCCTCCCACCAAATATGGCTTAAAAAATAATAAAAATCTTTATTTGAGGGGGGCTCTCATAGAAGCGAATGCGAAGTAAAATATTTTTTTTAAAGTTACATAGGGTTGCGGTATATCATTTTAAAGATAATTAGAAATAGAGTTCAAAAATATTTTTTTTTTAATTTTTCCCCCAAAATTGACGAAATGGGGGGCTTTCAAAGTGGAGATTTTCTAACGTCCAAAGATGACCTCAGAAATCTAAATTTTCTGAAAGGATGAGCCTGAAACTTGATCAATTATTTCAATTATATCCTGTACTTGAACAACAAATACTAAACTTAGATAAATATTGTAAGAAAACGGAATTATTTAATTTTTAATGCCGCCGCGAGGTCTTAGTTCGGGGCGAACCACTAGTGAATATGTTTGTCTCTTTTTGGTGTCACTCTTTCGTTTCACCTTTTTGTTTAATCGACATTTTCAAATCACAACGATTCTAAAGAAGTTTCACTTCAAAAAGTCATCGCCTATATTCATCCCTAGCCAGTAACCTTGCACGCCTGACCAACCTCCCCCGGTTTCCGACACGAGCCTGATCAAGAATCAATAACACCGTTTTCCTCTACATCCGGGAACAAACGTGATTCGAGTTTTAAAGGTTCAGTAATTCCAATGGCGAGTGAATCCTGAAGCTCTGATTAGGAAATTGTTTACTCTTCATTTTCTCTGTGGTCCAGTTTATAGCCACTCAAGTAATTTTATGTGTTCATATGTGAATATTTTCACATTTTACATACAAATTACAATTTGAATTGTCCCCAGACTTTCAGATAAGTTGCGGTGTCAACAAAACGTGTTGTTTCTGCGGCCCAATTGTAGAGAAATCATTTGAGAGCTGAAAACGTATAGGGTAAAACCGGGATAGATGCCGCAGCAGGATAGATGCCTCATATTCTAAAAACCTAACTTCCCGAACTCGCGACTAAGAATTAATTTTATAAGTAGGATCCGCAGTCACCCCGTACCATAATTACCCACAGACAGTCGTGCGATGAGGATGCGTTTCGCTCGTACGTGTAATTATCTCCGCAGCGATATTCCCGAACACGTCAAAGATTTAAAGGTTAGTATGTTGCATTGTATAACTTTATAATTAGTAATAAATTCAGTTATATTTTTTATTACGTCAATATACTGGTTCATTGAGTCTGCATCTAGGTGTAAGTAGATGCTATTTTGTTTATAATTTATTAAAAAAATACTTGGGCATCTATCCCTATCGAAAAGGATAGTTGCCCTGATTTTTCGAGGGATAGGTGCCCCTAAGGGCACCCTTAGGGGCACCTATCCCTGCATACACTGCCATATATGATTACCTACAACACCACGAAAATATAAAAGAAAAGAAGGAGTGCGAGCTCGAGTATGTTCTTGGACTACAGAAAACCTACAGTCGGCTTTGGATGAAATGGACAAAAACCATGGGAATACAACAATTAACAAATTATATTTTTTTTTAATAAATGCTTGTAAAATTTTATTTAACAAACAATATGGTTATGCATGTTGAAACTTAAGAATTTTTATTTTAGTTAAACAAACGCTTTAAAAATTTAATTACCTATGTCATTTGTGTGATATTAGAATAATATCTTCTAATGATAACAATTAAAAGATTTAAAAAATACAAAATGTTTTTCATTATTATGACCCTTGGACTTCTACCTAACATTTGGTATGGATTTTTCGTTTACACCTATAAAGGGCATCCATCCTGCACTGCAGGCATCTATCCTTCTCAGTTTTTTCATGGTGGGGCAACTATCCATACAGGTAGGCATCTATCCTCAAAAAACATGTTCCACGAAAAGCTAATTTCTGCAAAATCTGTATTTGATAGGTTAAAAAATAATAATAATAATTCAACATTAAGGATTGAGCTAGCTACATTAATAGAAATTATTCGTATAAAATTAATATTTTTAAAATTAGGTGTCCTTTTCAAAAAGTGGGGCATCTATCCCGGTTTTACCCTAATACTCGAAGTATTTAAGGAGTTCATACATGCTTTTTGACACGCAGGCAATAGGCATATATTAACTCCATAAACAGATCAAGTGATACGTTTGACAAATGTTGACGATTACGTATTTCTTACACAATCGAGGGGCTGATCTGCCAAATGGATAATCCGACCTGTTTAAGCAGTTCATAGATGACTTCACGACAAAAAGCGTGTATGAACTCCTCAAACAGTTCAAGTAATACGTTTTAAGCTGTCAAATGATTACGATTTGCTTAGACAATTGACCCTTTGAAGGAATATTAATATAATATAAGGATAGTTCCTTAGTTAAGACGATTTGTGAGATGGTGATAATAAAAATAAAAAAAACCCGGCTGTGTTTGTTGTGGGCTCTTCTCAGACCCCCTTGGGTTTGAGAAGGGTTTGGAACCCTCGTAAGCTACGAGATAGTATGCTATGATAGATGCTAGTTTTAAGATACCGTTACCCATTATCGCCATCATGCTTTTTAAGTAAGTAATTTTTAGACGACAATAAATGTACCTACAGTGTACCTATATTGAATAAATGACTTGAATCTTGAATACCATTAATGAGGATAAGTAATGGTAGATTCACTTCAAGATTCAAATTGTAAAAGCACTTAAAAAAGTTTATTTTAATAAAATACCATTTATTCGTTTGTATATCATATTAAAACTTTGATCCGAGGACATAATATTATCTCCTCCATACCAGATAGGTAGATATAACCTGGTCGTCTGATAAAGAGGTGCGAAACTCGGGACGATCAAATTACCAAGAATAAATTATTATGTGTGCTTAATAACTGTATTATCAGCTTTAAGTTTGTATTACTTGAAATTATACTGCTTTAATAAGCTACTACGGATCGCAAAATATAATGTTAGCCCGAATCAGTTATCAGCAGCACAAAATCCAGCATATGCAAATAAACGATGCGACACTCGCAACAAGAACCTAGTACATGCTAATCCACCAGATACTACCCTAACAAGAACGAGCGAACAAGAAAATAACAAAATTTTGGCATAGTTACTATTTCAGCACGCTATTTACTTTCACAGCCCTATATTTCTGGTTTCTACAAAATATAATACTATGATATTTTTATATTCAATGTGATATTTAAATTAAATAACATCAATATTTTTGAAGTGAAAACTTCTTTAGTATCGTTTTTGGTAGGGAGTAAACTTGTGGATTCGCGTGACCGACATGCTCGCGAACAGCGACATGCTCGCGTTGTTACGAAGACAAAAGGTCTTAAATATAAATATACTGCATTCGAAATTAAACTTTAATGCCTTAGTGTTAAGGTTTATATTATAATAGATACCCTTATAAATATTATAATTATTATTATTTTTTTATTTGAAAAAAAAAATATTCGTTTTCACTTCTATAGACAAGTCTATAGGAAATGACTGCCAATTTTTTTTTTTTTATATAAGAACATCAATTTACCATAATGTACCCTTACTATAGTACTCAGTAGAACTAGAGAGGTTATAGCAAAAATAATCTGCTCTGAAGCATTTTTATTATGTCTTTCGGCTCGGAACAATTCCAGCTTTACGGTTACGACAGCTGCAAGTAGGTAGAATAGGACATTAAAAGTAAAATAAAATACCTGAGTGCTGACTGATCAAAATTGCGTTTTAGTACGTTAAATAATAACGTTTATTATTTGGTTATGAAATCTAAAATAAATTCAAAAATGCATAAAATATTGTTTCAGTACTTCTTATATTTTCGTCTGAAACTTTTAGTTTTAATTTATAAATGATTGAAATACCTGAAATTGAAAAAAAAACTTAAATAAATTAGTAGTCAGTTTTATAAAAAAATTGTATTTAATAAATCACATACCATTTATTAATATATAACTGTGGCACATCGAATAACAGGTAAAATATACTTCCGCGCTAATATCAAATCTATACTATTCTATAATGAGGTATTTTTCATTTTTTTTCTGTCATGGTAATCACATTTTAACATCTAGTAATGACGAAAATTTACATCTATCACACTGAAAATAAATTCGTAATAATATACTTCTAATATTCAGATTCAGAGATTTCTAAATATTCATTTTTAAAAATAATACAAGTCTCAAAATTGTTTCAGTTAGGTATAGGTACGGATATAGAATGTACCCTTACAAATATTTTTACAAAAATGACATATTTTTAATCGCAACAAATCCTATTACTCCGTTTTCTTATACCAAACTAAACACCTTAATATTTCACTCCAAATTACTAAAAATAATCCGCCAAAAATTGTTACCAAAAAAACAAAATAACCTAAACACAGCCAAACGTTTAACTAAAACTCACTCACAGACTAGATCAAAAACTATCCCATCTGATTTTCAAGTGTATATTATATTCGAATATTTGTACTTTGGCATTTATAATATGTATAATAATCATTGCTAAATGTGTATATAATTCGCGGTCTTATTATAACATCTATCACATTTATATAAACATCTAAAACACATAATACGACAATGCCGATACGGAAAATTTCACCAGGTTGGTACAAGATACAATAGTTTTCTAAGGAATATGTTATCCTTATGCCACGTTAGTCGTTACATAAGTCTTTTTCTTTTGTGGCTTTAGGTCTGAATCAATTACATCTCAGCTTCCAGAAAAAATTCGCAGGCCTTGTGTTCTCTTCTGAAATTTTCAGTATGGATATATATTCGTAAACCATTTTAAGGTTGTTGTCTTTATTTCTTTATCCACTCTTTACTCACATTATGTCCGTTTTAGTTGTGTTTCTTACGCAGACATTTGTATCATTCAATCTATACATAGAATGCATGAAACACGTCCCGTAATTAATGAAACAGGCAAAACATCTGCACAGGAATATTTGGCACGCATATCCGTGGAGAAGAAAATTTTAGATACGGCATAAGTAATGGCCGCAAATTGTTCCAGCAATTAGTCAAATAGTGCTACAGGGACTATTGCAGTTGTATTAATAAGTCTCGTAATTTTTTTTAGATGCAACAACGTCAACATGTTCATTATAAGCCGGAACATTTTTTTACATTCTAGATGCTATTAATTAGTCATCTAATTCACATCCTAGATTGTATTCACTTTTCAAATTCAAGTCATCGGGAGAATCGTTTCTAAGGTCCATTACTGCCCTCGATGTGTAAGGGCTTTGGGAGGCCATGCTTGCTAATATACCGTTGGAAAGTGCCTGCACTGACAAGGCCTCCTGCGATGGACCCGCATAGCTGTACTGTTGATATACGGCTTGTATTCTCGCCGCATTTACTAGCGTTTGGATCTTCAACTGCGTATCCAGTGCCAAGCTGAGCGGTAATTTTCGAAGCTGACTCGCAATCAATTTACCGAACATTTCGAATTCATTCTCGTTCCCGCTCTCCGAATGTTGACTCAAGTCCTGCGGTGTTTCCGACTGATCGCTCCGATCGTCAAAGTTGCTCTTTTTCTGTTTGATCGGCACCGGATAAATTGTTGCAAGCGACGTTGTTAGCGGCGTTGCTATACCGACGGGGGGATTAAGAAATGGAGCGGATGTCGAGGTCGGGAGGATCCCGAATGGGGACGAAGTTTGATTGAGCCCGAAGGGCGTACTCGGACGCGGGGACGGCGTGTTTAATACATACGGTGTTGACGACCGCGTCGAGCTGCGTCGTTTGCGTGGGCTTTTCTTTTCCGGCGATTTTCGTTCGCTCAAATCTTGCACAGCGTCGCTGTCGTCACTCATTGCGATTTCTAGCAAGCTGTTGTCGACCTAAAACAAATAAAGTTTTTCATCAAAGTTACAATTCCAGAGCGCAGGTCCAGAATAACGTAAATAAAGGCACTTACGGAGCTAGGAGTGACGATCGCTCGCAGAAACCTGTCTGCGTGCTCGAACCACGTGACGCTCGGCCGGTACGCATGCGCGCCAGCCTTCCTTGCCGCGCGAATTTTCTTCAACTCGACGCTGTACGATGATCGTATATTCTTTATCTTGTTTTTCAGCTCCTTAACCGTTATGTCAACTAAATTAAGAGTCTTCAGTATTTCGACGTATCCTTGTTCGCGTATTTTCTTGTTCTTGTAGTTCTCGGAAACAGGGTTCCACAGGTATTCTCTTTTTTCGTATTCAATGATCATCTGGATGGTGAGGTCTTCGCTCCATTTCGGGTTAGCTAATATAGCGACCATTTCATTTGTTTTAATTTATTATTTTTGACTTGTTTTGGTGATTCGCGAGTTTACGAGGCGAGCTACTAGGAGCGCAGAAGGGTGCGGGCGTGTCGCATGCGCGCAGCATACTAAAAGCACGTCGATGGGCCGGCACCCTGCGCGGGGGGACTATTTCGGGAGTAGCCGATACGCAGCCGCGTGCTTTGGAGCGTGCTATTTCCTCTCCGTAGCGCGCGGAGGCTGAGCTCGAGTGAAATGGAAGATTTGTGACCGGCGGCGGCGACCGGACCCGTTTGCACATCGCTACTTTCAGACGTCTTGGCGTTTTGTAAACTTCTGCTACAAGTCGATCGTTCTATATGTATTCTTGATACTAGTTGCTGATTTGACACCGTAGAAAGTAGAAACGATCAACAAAGAATTCATAAATTGGATTATAATGCGCTGAAGTACTTGACCGTAACCTAGCCTAAAGAAGATTCATATGTACAACACAAACACAACTGACAGCTGCCTAATAACGGCTTAACAACTCTGAGAAGCCGGCTACTTTTTTTTCGTATGGAATCCAGGTCCTCTACTGCTTTTTGCTAACTGAATTTTTTTACTAAACCGATAAAATTAATGAGTATTATTCGTTTTAATTAACCTGAACACTCATTTCTGTTTAGTCGTGCTATTAAATATTCTAAAGTCTTTTAAACTGTTTCGCAGATTTTGCATGAGGACTTGATAGGTGGGTAAGGCCGTAGATTTTGCCACTTAGTAACATACAGTAACGATGAAACTTCTTCGTTACGGTAACGCGAAAGCAACGCGAGAGTAACGCTAGTAAATTGTAAAGCTGATTACATACAATGTACAATAATATTGGACACAAAATAAAAACATCAAATTATTTGTAATAAACATATTATTTATTCAATAATTTCAATTAGCATATACATACATTATAATATTAATAAGTTTTTTATAGTATTTTGTTTTAAATTGAGTTTTAAGTTTACAACATATTAATAATTAACAACATTAACGATAAGACAGTAAGACAAAATGTGCGCATTGATTATATACCAACACTAGTGCACCAGAAAATATAGCCCTCGCAACTTCTCCGCGTAATGGGGTAGTTATAGTATTAAATAGTATGTACTACCCTTAAGATTTGTCTTTGTTACGTAACATAGAATCTTTGTTTACGGTAACGTAAGAGTAACGCTAAAGTAACGCGAAAGCTTTATTTTATTTGGATTGTTTAGGTTATAATTTCCAAACTACGCTTAATTTCGAATGAAATTAAATTTAAAAATGCATTTCAATTACTGTTACGTTTATAATTATACAATTACTTGTCAAAACCCCGTTCCTTACCGTTAAAACCTCCGAAAACAATTTTTAATTCACACTGACGAAACACGCACCGGCACTTTTGACACACTACATAGACAAGACAAAATGGCGAAGCTTTTTCTCTTCGGCATGGCTTCTTAGTGTTGCCAGAGTCTCTTTTTAAATCCTACCATAATTGCAAATTAAACATTTCTTGAGGTAAATGTTAGTAACGAAGAAAAAAGTAACGAAGAAGCGAAAAAACGGAGACAAATGTTTGAAAACTGATAAATCAATACACAACACGTATTTTAATATTTTAAAACCATAAACTGGCAGCCGAACAGTCTGAGATTTAAAATAAACTAAAAAGTAATACACTACCTTAGAAAATAGACGTAAATTAGGACAACAAAGAAATTAGTCTGGTCGAAAGACATCGTATTTTGGACCCAAATTCGTGGTCTCTGAAGATTTGCGATTTTTTAAAATATTCACGGCGATCTTTAAATTTAATTTAAATATATTTTCTTAAGATATAGGTATGCCGCAAGCTTATAAAAAATCTTCACTACAATAATCACGTTAGTTTTTTTTAAATTAGTAACTTAAAAATTGGACACATTTTTTTTTCAGAAAGTGGCAAAATCTACGGCCTTACCCAGGTATTGCGGTGCAACAGCCTTGCAAGTTGCAATTTATGCAATAGCCATGCTACCTACTTATCACCCTGAAAAAAAAAGGGATCCCAATCGAACGGGATTATTACAAAGACGAAATCGCGGGTTAAAGCTAGTCATAAATATTTATTTGTATTTATATGTTAAATGCTTATTAACCAGAAATCTAATTTCAAGTTTAATTTACTTAATTCCAGAAAGGGATTCTGAAATTATGAGTAATTTAAACATCGCGAAATATGTACGCAGTTTGTAAACTGTTCGCAGAGGGATCCACGAGGAGGGCGCGTTGACGTGACATTCCCCGCCAATTTATAGAACGTAGCTCATACTTGCAACTCCGTCCGAGTAAATTTGTGTAGGGGTAAGTAAGTAGTAGTAAGAGTAAATAGTAGTGAAAGTATTTCAACATTATAATGAAATTTCTAATTTTTGAAGTGAATACTTTTTTAGCTGCGTAGAGCACTTTTTGGTAGGGGATAAAATTGTGGATTCGCGTGACCGATACAGTCACCGACACCTCGCTCCGACACGCTTGCGAACAGCGACATGCTCGCGATTCGCGAACACCGACATGCTCGCGTTGTTACGAAGACAAAAGGTCTTAAATATAATGCCTATTAACTTTAATGCCTTAGTTTTAAGGTTTATATTTTAATTATTATTTTTTTGTTTTTTATTTTAAAAAGAAAAAAAAAATATTTTAAATATTCGTTTCACTTCTATCGGCAGTCCCAACGCAGACTGCCAATTTTTTTTTATGCATAATGTCTTGAACCTTTTCGGAGGTAGACTCAACTGGTCGCAGAGGGATCCTAAGGATCGCGAGTTGAAGAGACATTCCTGCCGATTTATAGAACATTGCTCAAGCTTGCGACTTCATCCGAGTTTTGTGTTGGGGTAAATATTGAAATTATTTACTTAGGTATGTAGGTATATTGAATTTTCTAATTTTTTGATGCATAATGTCTTGAACCTTTATGGACTTGTCTTCGGATCAATATTGTTTGGATAGAAATTAGAATCAACAATTTATAGTAAAAACAATACATTTTGATACTCAAAATTTACTAGGTTGACATTTCAAAATCACATCGTAAACATCTCTAAGGAAACGTCAGATTGTCAAATAGTTTCAAACTTTTGGTGAAAGTTATAATTATTATTATTTAAAACACAGTTTATGCTCTGTTTTAAAGCAACGCAATTTTACGAAATATGACTCGGAGCTAAAATTCTATCGACATGTGTTGGGAATTTTATGAACATCTATACTAATATTATAAATGCGAAAGTTTGGATGGATGGATGGATGTATGGATGGATGGATAGTTGTTACTTAATCACGCCGGAACGGCTGAACGGATCTGATTTATATAGAGATAGTATATAGTCTGGAATAACACATGGTATATTTGAGGACCTGTAGAATGACATAGGCTACTTTTTATCAAATTAAAGAGTTCCCGCGGGAACAAAAAATCCACGCGGACGAAGTCGCGGGCAACGGCTAGTAGCTTATAATGTAAAGATGTGAATCTCTGAATGTCTCTCGGAAAACACAATGCGAGCCATTCCTTCAATCTCCCGCCACCCAAGCGTTCACATCTCACATATTATTTCTTGTTTGCTCGCCGACGACCGCGCTCCAAACTAGATACGTCATACAACTCAAGTATGCCATTGCCCATTACTTGCCGAGACTAGAGCTAAAGAAAATAAAGAACTTGTCCCTAGTTGTGGTAAATTCAAATTCAATGCGTGGAAATATGAACGTGATACATCAAGCTACAAACTGGTAAAATGTTTTCATATATTTTTCATCTGTGACACTACCTGGAAGGCTGGAATGTGTGTAAGTACAGTTCAAAGTACACCCATTTTAAAAATCAGCGTGTGAAAAAGCAAGCGCTACATACAATCATACCGGCAAGAAACTCTGTTGTTACTCTTTTGAAACAGAAACTTGAAAAATTACTATCCTATCTCATGGACAGCCTAATGCAAAGGTAATTGCAGCCATACGATTTCAAAAGGATCCTTTTAATCCATTTCAAGAAACTCTGTTGTTACTCTTTTGAAACAGAAACTTGAAAAATTACTATCCTATCTCATGGACAGCCTAATGCAAAGGTAATTGCAGCCATACGATTTCAAAAGGATCCTTTTAATCCATTTCAAGAAACTCTGTTGTTACTCTTTTGAAACAGAAACTTGAAAAATTACTATCCTATCTCATGGACAGCCTAATGCAAAGGTAATTGCAGCCATACGATTTCAAAAGGATCCTTTTAATCCATTTCAAGAAACTCTGTTGTTACTCTTTTGAAACAGAAACTTGAAAAATTACTATCCTATCTCATGGACAGCCTAATGCAAAGGTAATTGCAGCCATACGATTTCAAAAGGATCCTTTTAATCCATTTCAAGAAACTCTGTTGTTACTCTTTTGAAACAGAAACTTGAAAAATTACTATCCTATCTCATGGACAGCCTAATGCAAAGGTAATTGCAGCCATACGATTTCAAAAGGATCATTTTAATCCATTTCAAGAAACTCTGTTGTTACTCTTTTGAAACAGAAACTTGAAAAATTACTATCCTATCTCATGGACAGCCTAATGCAAAGGTAATTGCAGCCTTAATATGATTTCAAAAGGATCCTTTTAATCCATTAAAAGAAAAAAAAACAACCAAATTAGGAAAAACCAGATCACGTAGAGGCAAAACATTAGCATCAAAATATTGCTAGTGTTCCTGCTGCGTCCCTGCTTAGTTAATGCAATTTCAAGAGAGCCTCCGAGTTATCAACGTTGAAATATTTAGGTAGTTTAGTTTGTAAAATTAGGTGATTTTAATCCGTGAATCTTTGAAGAGTGTTAATACACTTAAATAAACACCGTAATCACTAATCAGTAATTTATGATCTGACAGTGCCGCAGAAAGGGAATAGTAATATGTTGATATATTTATATACAATTTATTTAATTTTTTTTTTTTTCATATTTACACACAAACACTGTGGACGTCTAGTTTTGTTTTTAAATTATGATGATATTTTTAAACGAGTCTGGTGAAGTATACTGGTTCTTTCATTTACGTTTGTTACTGTATAACCTTTTTTTATAGAATGAAGATAGTGAAATGCATTTAATTTATCACTTCTTCAGAGAAATCTTTAAATACTTACAAATGTTGACTCCCAAATGGTATCAATGCTGTAATTGGTTTAAATGTTGCGACACAGTATGGTAGTAGAAATCTACACTCAATTAAAACTTATCAACCGTTTCCATCATTACGTGACATTATCACGTACGTGAGCGGCTTGGCACGATTCCTTCAATTCCTGCAATTCCAAGAATTCCAAGTCTGCTATCCATATAATCACAAGATTCCTGCGTCCATATTAAGCGTAGAGATTTTTGCCCGTTGGCAGCACTGTCTTAAGATAATGGCCTAAGCTCAATAATTATTACATCGGTCAATAAAGTTTAATTAAAATATTAATTTCCAAACGGGCTTGCAATCTCATTGTTACATTTCTGGGCCTTCAAATAATAGATTTTTGGCTATCAATAATATAATGACTTGAGAATGCTAAATAGATCGACGAATGCATCGACGACGCAACTTCTGGCTTTATGTTTAGTTAAATGCAAAAACGCAGTTTGCTAAATGTTTTGTTACAACGGAATAACGGAAGTCGGCACCTTAAGTCATAAAATTTAATTTTAAGCTGTGACACACGAGCGAAGAGAGGGTTTAAATGTCACGTATCTTGAGCGTTGAATGTCTCTTTGATATTTAAGCGATTTTATGAGAATAATGCACAACACTTAAAATTGTATTCTGAATATTACGATGTTCTTTTAACAGCGGGCGTGATGATGTTTCAAGTATAAAAGCAATATAGTTTCGAATGAAAAATGTCAAAATATAAATTTAAAAAATGTATATATTTAAGAAAAACGTTAATAATAATATTTTAATACGCAAACGATCAAGATTTTGAACATCGATTTCACTATACTTAATACATAGATAGGTACAAGTCTTAGCTTTTACATGCTTTTTATGAAATCCGTCCTAACTGTTTTTTTTTTGCATGATAGGCATATTATGCGCTTGACGACAATCATGCTTAGTGCAAAGCAATGATGAGGTCTAGGTTGGGACGCGCTTGTCTAGAAGATGCCTATTCACTCTTGTCTTGAAGGTACTTAAGTTATATGTGTCAGGAAACACGTGCGCTGGGAGGGTGTTCTACACCCTAGCGGTTCGTATCAGAAATGTCGAGCAAAAACGCTTCGTGCGAGCACATTGGACGTCAACCACATAAGGGTGCCAACGCTGACGGTTTCTCGCAACCTGACTTGGCGCAAATTGGTAGTTTCGTTAACAGGTGGATTTGCCTTTGAATAGTAGAACACTCCTCGACCGGACAGCGGGTGGACGACGGTCAATGCAGTTAAGGCCGTGTGTAGCGTAAAAATAATGTGCTGTTTTCAAGACCTTTGAGCAGCCATTGACGCATCTCAAAACACAATTAAAAAAATCTCTGCACTGAAATTTATTTTAAACTAGCTGACCCGGCGAACTTCGTACCGCCTTAGTATGCAAAATTAAATGTATATTTTTCAATATTTCTGAGAGATTTTCTTAATATTTTTTTCCGTAAGAACCTTCTCCTAATAATAACAAATACAACAAAAAAAGAATTAGTGAAATCGGTCCAGCTATTCACGCGTGATGCCGTGACCAAGGAAAACGGGTTTCATTTTTATATATATAAGACATAGCTCTTAATTTACCTTTTAAAGCAATTTTTCTCCTTATTGAAACCAATAATTAGCTCTAGAAATATAAGATAAAATTCATATTTCTATATCAAACACATTGTCGGTTTCATTTGTATTGAAAAGTAAATATTAATTTTTTTACAAATTATTTCATGCATTTTTTGCGACATGAGTTTGCTCGATTTCACCCCCGCGCGCCTGTGTTTTTCATCTCGTGAGCTCACAGCGCCTTAACTAAACAATGACGTGTGATTGCCTTGAATTCAAAGCACATTGTGCATTAGGTATGGATGGAGAACATCAATAAATAGATTGTAAAGGGGAAAACTTATAGGTAGAGACATTTACAACAGTTGATACGGAAACGGGGTTGACAATACTGAAAAATCTATTTTTAAGATCAATATTTATGACTACACTAGCTGATGCCCGCGACTGTGTCCGCGTGGTTTAAGTTTTTTTTATTCCCGCGGGAACTCCTCAATATACCGGGATAAAAGTAGCCTATGTCACTCTCCAGATCCGCAACTATGTCTATACCAAAACTCATATCGATCAGTTGCTTCGTTGCGGCGTGATTGAAGGGCAAAACAACAAACAAACAAACTTTCGCATTTGTAATATTAATATAATCTCTAAGACAACATGAGGTGTGAATCAGTGATCTTTCGCCAAAAATCAGGTACATTCAACATATTTACGGGTGTTCCGACTTCAGTCATGTAAAATAAGGAAATAGTATGCGACAATAATTTTTCGAAATAATGCCGCAGCTCTAGTAGACAAGAAAATCATGCACTTCCACCTCGCTTCAAGGTTGTGGAGCTCATGTCTTCACGGAGACAATGCACAATACTGTCGATTACGTGACTGTAGTACAAAAACGAAGGTAATGGCACATTAACAACGTGTTCATAAAGATGGTCGATCGTCATAATCTACGAGTAGGATACCTATTTGAGTCCCGTCGCGTGACCAAGATACATGCAAGTTGTGTTTGAAATTGAAATCTACTTTAAGAGGATATGGCATGAACTGGAAACTTTGAGAATATGTATTGAACACTAATTATATTGCCGTCGCGCTGCTCCTCGAATAGAATTCCAAGGCAAGAGTAAATAGGCATCTTCTAGGCAAGCGCGTTCCAACCTAGACCTCATCATTGCTTTGCACTAAGCATGATTGTCGTCAAGCGCAAGCCTATCAAGCAATTAAAAAAAATACCATATCACGACCGATAATACCTATGAAAAACAGTCGAATTCTTACTCTCGTATTTTTCTATTTCCTCCTCCAAAACTAAACCATTTTTTTTTTTTTTCATGAGTAATTTAGGAAGGACTCGGGCTATGTCGGTATGCTTTTTTTTTCATTATAGGTATAGGCACAGATGTAGTACTAACAGATACCGCGCTCGGAACACGACAGTGCGGCCAAAATTTATTCTAGTGTGCGTGACAGCACTGTCTGGACACATGCATCAGTGTGCGTGAAATGTTGCCACATTAATGAAAAAATGCCAAATTAATGTAAGAAATTTTAATTGTTTGTTCTATCTTTAGACCTTAACTACTTAACCGATTTCAACGACATATGGTAGGAGAATAGCTTGTATCCTGGAAAAGGAGATTCGCATATTACTGTGGTGGTACGCTGGCTACTTTGGAGCTACGCTGAGTAATTTAGCGGTACGTCGAATACTTTCAAGATATGCCAGTTAAATTGGAGGTACGGAGACTACTTTGGAGGTAGGCCGACTACTTTAGAGATACGCCGACTACTTTGGTGGTACGTAGGTACGCCAGCTGCTTTTGAGGTACGTCAGCTACTTTGATGGTACGTAGGCTACTTTTAAGGTTCGCCAGCTTCTTTAGAGGTACGCCAGCTACTTTAGAGGTACGCAGGCTACTTAGGAGGTACGTAGGCTATTTTGGTGGTACGCCAGCTACTTTAGAGGTACGCCGGCTACTTTAGAGGTACGCAGGCTACTTTGGTGGTACGTAGGCTACTTTTAAGGTACGTCAGCTACTTTAGAGGTACGCCGGCTACTTTAGAGGTACGCAGGCTACTTAGGAGGTACGTAGGCTATTTTGGTGGTACGCCAGCTACTTTAGAGGTACGCCGGCTACTTTAGAGGTACGCAGGCTACTTTGGAGGTACGTAGGCTACTTTTAAGGTACGTCAGCTACTTAAGAGGTACGCCGGCTACTTTAGAGGTACGCAGGCTACTTTGGTGGTACGTAGGCTACTTTTAAGGTACGTCAGCTACTTTAGAGGTACGCCGGCTACTTTAGAGGTACGCAGGCTACTTAGGAGGTACGTAGGCTATTTTGGTGGTACGCCAGCTACTTTAGAGGTACGCCGGCTACTTTAGAGGTACGCAGGCTACTTTGGTGGTACGTAGGCTACTTTTAAGGTACGTCAGCTACTTTAGAGGTACGCCGGTAGCCTACGTACCTCCAAAGTAGCCTGCGTACCTCTAAAGTAGCCTGCGTACCTCTAAAGTAGCTGGCGTACCTTAAAAGTAGCCTACGTACCACCAAAGTAGCCTGCGTACCTCTAAAGTAGCCGGCGTACCTCTAAAGTAGCTGGCGTACCTTAAAAGTAGCCTGCGTACCAGCAAAGTAGCCTGCGTACCACCAAAGTAGCCTACGTACCTCTAAAGTAGCTGGCGTACCTCTAAAGAAGCTGGCGTACCTTAAAAGTAGCCTACGTACCATCAAAGTAGCTGACGTACCTCAAAAGCAGCTGGCGTACCTATAAGCTAATCGGCGTACCTCGAAATACGCCGGCAGCGTAGCTGTTTCACAAAAAAAAAAACTATCTACTAACAGCTCATTTACACCTTCTTTAATTTAAGGGAAAATATTACAACGTAAATTAGCAACACTGATAGATATCGTTGAGGTTTTGTGTTTCAAGTCATCAGCAATTAAATAAAAAGGGAAAAAAAACTTACAGAATGAAAATATAAATTCTTACTTATGAAAAGAAACACCATTATCCTTTTTTAATTTTTGGGAACAATTTTTACAGTGTTTCAAGACACAAGAAGGCATTATTTTGAGAAACTTGTTTAAACACACGTTACGTCGAAACTTCTCGACGCGTCGCATCCAACTAAATGAGATTTGTATTTGCTTTTCGTTTTGTATTTGCTTTGTTGGCGCGCCTGCCGTGTTCCTAGCGCGGTATCTGTTAGTACTACATCTGTGGGTATAGGTATGTCAAATTTGTTTCTGGGATGTCGGATGATGGCGCGAAAAGTCAGCCATTATTACGATTTTTATAGGTTCCTTGTTCATAAAATTATTAATTTATTGAAAAAAACAAAACATAGGGACATGGCATGGACATATTATATGAATTTTGTGGTGCAAAAGTATTTTCTCTATTGTAATTATCCACGGAGAAAACAGATAAATACGATTGTATGGGGAAACCGCCCCCCCCCCGTTTATTCTCACAACATTAGTCATTAACGATACCTAGTATTTCTGCAAATAAAAAGAGTAAAACTAATGATCTTCTTCTTGATCCTTGTGTGTTGATCTTGATATTAGTTTTTTAGTTAAGATTAAATTAACAACAGATTATTTTAATTTTGGAATTAAAAATACTTCCCTCTAAAAATTACAAATTAAATGACATTAAAGATTAAATAGCACTTTAAAGTAACATGCCTCAACCTTGAAGATGACCGAGATGCCATGCAAATTTCGTATCTTGTGTCCTCTGCTTGTCTCACTCAAAATTGCTACTTTTGTCGACAAGCTTGTATGGAGATTGGAGTGTCACAAAATGCAGATATATTACTTGTTGACTTGTAAGCGCGACGCATACTAAAGGAGGATATTACTACCAAAGAGAACTCATAGGTACCTATCTACGAAGCAGTGAGTACGATGACAATCTTTTGTTATGCTGACGAAGTCACGGGCATCTGCTAGTGATAAATATTTACGACGGTTCAGAGAGAGCGAGCGGGGCAATTACTGACCGCGCAGCTTCAAAGAGACGATGAGTGCTAACTTCGTACTGGGAAACATTTATAACCTGCAATGCTGGAGAGGGAAATGAATATCATTAGAAATATAGTTCGCAATCAGCATCAAAGTGTAATAAAAATGATAGTAATAAAGATATCATTCAACAAAATATTTGTTTCTGGACTCTGGCGATTGAAGTTGTTAAAATTTACCACATTCATACACGTATTTCGTATTGGGTCATGACTTAAAAATAATAAAAATAGAAACGTTTTTGAACTGAATATTCTTTAGAATCGTTGTGATTTGAAAATTCATCGAAACGAAAAAATTAAACGAACAAGCGACACCAAAAAGAGACAAATCTCCATTTAGCCTGCGAGAGAATGAGATAGAATACAAGCTATATTTATCTCATTCTTTCGTAGGCTACTTTTCTGAAATTTCACTTCTGACGTGTGTGAATTGCACACAAGCACTTTTTTATTTATTTAAACAAACTATAATATAAAGCGTTTTTGAATACTCAAATAATAGAATCAAATGAATATACCACTTGTTTGAAATGCGTAAGTATAAAGGGATATTGGGATGCGTAATAAAGCCAACGTTCATTAAGTTAATTGACTCGCTATGTTTGAATAACTTTAGACAGGACAGTAAATCATAGTGACTTTAAGTAAGGATTAATAAGAGACTTGATTTTAGTTATAATACCACGATTGAAGGTGAGAGGTGTCATAGCTCGCCAGTCATCAGAATCATAGTCAGAGCTTGCATACACACAGTAGGACTAAAAGAGATATTTATCCGTCTCTTGGCCTCGCTGCCACCTATCAAGCCGAGAGAAATCTTATGCACATTCTTTCGTTTCATTTCTTATCTCGTCGTAATAAGGCTGACATTGGAATGAGCTGCATGTGATGGAAACTTACACATAATAATATACCACCGTAGATAGATGTTCTTGCGTGCTGTGACCCAACGCGGGCTAACATTAAACATCCGCATTATTTATTATAAACTGACAGTAAATTTTATGAAATTTATACCGTGGCCGTGGAAATATCCGTAACGTGCATTACTCTTCTATTCTATATTTGAATCCATGACAAATTTTTACTGAAAAGTCGTAACGAAATTATATTTTGTTTTAGTACTTATCTAATATCAATTACTCAAATCGCACCAATGGATTTACCTGCTGCTTTGATTTTAAATCTCTTGAGATTATCCATACTCCATCTACGGAAGATATTCCTTCAGTATGGAGTACGATCTCAATATAAAGCCTTGGAGTTTCAAGGCCAGGCCTTTCTGCATTTCGTTTCACTCACTCATAATATGGGCAGCGTTAGTTTCACTTTTTTTCGTTTACCTCTGCACCCCAAAGTTCACTTAAAAAAACGCGTCAAATACATAACCTCTTTTTTTAAGAAGCTGGACCGCATCTTTAGACATCGCGTTGGCGTATTAAGGGTAGCTAATCTAACAGGTATAGAATAAACAGTGTATCAAACCGTCGAGTGCGTGCGATGTATCACGATTCCTGTGGGGTGAAGGGGTGAGGCCGAGGGGTTAACCTGTCGGCTGTCAAGCTACTTCTGATGCTCACTCGGTTGCTCGGGGTGAAGACTTGCAATTGAGGCGATAAATGTATATTTCTAAAAAATGATATGAAATGTGCACATTTCATACCCTGTAAATGAGTTCGAAAGTTAAACTTCCCGGCCTAGGCCAGTAAAGAATGTATGTATTTTCATTACATATCATCAGTTTGGATTTGGAATCTTTCTTCCTGAATATCTTGTAACTTCTTATAATGTTCTTTGGCCTAAATATGAAGTTTAAGGAACTCTACCGTATTACGCGTTCAGCACTCACAGCGCAAAAAAAAATTTAAAGTATAAATATAGGTAACTAATTTAACTTTTAATATTTCTTAAGTACGAGTAGGTTGCTTTTTTATTTACTTTCTTTTAATTACATAATATAATATATTTAAAAAAAAGTCACTTGTTTCATATTTTAGAAAAGCACTATACACACGTCGACCGGGAGAGCATTTCTGGTCTCGTATATATAGCCTAACTAACACTCGAGCAGAAAACACGTACTTCCCGGTCTCGCGATGTAATGTACTATTTCCACTGCTATATTATAATGTGAACACTGATCTTTATATATATCAGCCTGAAGACCTTGATGTGTGAACATCATGTTCACACATCAAGGTCTTGCTGAGGCTGAGCTCAAAGACGGAAACGTATTGAAATTAGAAGCATATTGTTTTTTACTCTCATTTACTTAATTGCGTAAGTAAATTTTTCCAGATAACTAAAACCAAATAAACTAGGCTTTCAATGCTCGAAATCTGGTATAGAATAAGACTCAATCAGATGGGGAGTGCAGTGCCTGTCTGCGCTTTTTCGTCACTTTTCGGTTGACGCCTAATTTTGGCAACTTTTACTTTATAGTGCAAATTTATCCCTAACCGTGTGTAATATATCTTAAATATCTGGCGTACCTGGGGCCATACTGCAAACGCTTAAAGCCATATTGTTTCATTATTGTTCACTTTCGTGTTTTAGAATTATAATCCATATTGTAGGAATGTCAAGGTACGTGACATCAAACTGGACATTTGAGTAATATTGCTTAAGTATTGCTTTAAGCGATGGTGGTACTGCATCTACCCCATAGAGCGCGGTACCTACGACCCGTTATCATTATTCAATTCAGTCACGAATCAACCGATATTTCCTACGCTACATAATTTGCATTTTCGCACTTCACTACGAGCAATACGATATTGTTCAAGTATCAAGCCGCATCGATCGCAGTACGCCCCGTCAGCACCTTGGTTGCGAGGCGCGGCCCGGGGCACGACGGCAGTTTCTATAGCACTCGCACCCAACATAGCTACAGAAACATTTTATATTATTATCTAGGGTTGTCAGTTGTCACTCACATTTTAATAATAGTTATCTACAGCACGTAAAAATAAGCAGATAGCTTGACAGGGACGTGTAAAAACAACTGGCACGTGTTTGAATGGGCTGCTAAAAAAATATTAATTTCTTGACAAAATAAATCCATGTTTGACCCGACCCGTGACTCGAACCCGACTTCTCATAGTCCGAAGCAGGATAAGCTAGCAACTACACCAACAAACACTTGTGAACAATTTAATAATAGCTACTTATCTCCTGGGGACGTACTTCCAACGCTTAAATTACTCAAAATGACAGTTTAATGTCACGTACCTTGACGTTCCTAAAATAAGGATTATAATTCCGAAACACGAAATTGAACAATAATGAAATAATATGGCTTTAAACGTTCACAGTTTGGCCCACAGATAACGGAACCTGCTTTGGCTAGTTTCCGTTTATACATTGGCCGAAATTCGGTAAAAATAACAGACAGTCTTTCTAGACCCCATGTCAACCTTTGATGTCAACTAACAGCCCGCGATGATAACGGCGTGGCACGTGGACATAAATTGTGTGACATCCGATACCGCTGTAGTTACACGCACTTTCAAAACTGAAAAAACGCTTCTTCCGAGCCTGCCGGCGATTTTCACGCTAAAAACGTTCCACTAATGAAAGGGACAAAAGCCAAACATAGGACTCATTTAGCAGAGTTTGGTCCGCGCATGTCCGCCTAATTCTCTTTTGCGTCCGTCGTGGAGGGTTAGGCTTAGCACGCCCACCTATTTTTCCTTCATTATTCTGCTAACAATGAGTGTGAATACTAACGTCTGTTAATTTGCTAGTGGTTCACTCTGAACTAAGATCTCACGTCCTAGAAGTTCGTAAACTTACCAGGTACTAATTACCAAGTAAGTACCTACTAACAAGAAATCATCTAACCAGTCACTCCAGAAATTGACGTCTGGTTGACGAGGAAGACGCGATATCTTTGATTACCTTATTAGGTTTATAACCAAACGTTTTCAAAGTTACAAACGTAACCAGAAAATATATGGATACAAATAGAAGACTTCTCAAAAATCCTTTTTCAAATAGTATGCTGCGTTCTGAGGTAAGAAACTATACCTAGAGCTAAAGTTTTTGAACGTGGCGTTCTAATTTCAAAATGATGAACTTTTTACAGGTCGCAGGTCGCTGTATTCGCGAGCTAATGGCTCATGTGCTAATGGTTAGAAATCGCAGACTTAATTATTGTAAAGATAGACGGAAACAAAGCGATCCCTTCACGTATAAAGTCGTTTAATCCACCTTTTTGCAAAAAAACTATTTTTTATTTTATAACCTAAAAATCTCATTTTCTGCTAAATTGAAACATTATGATTTACGACCTGAAACGGAGTTACGTGATGAGGTATGGCGTATACATATATTGACAAAATCATTGTAGTGGTTTAAGTAATAACGAGTTTTCGAGAAAAGTACATAAGAAAGCACTTACTACGAAATGATGTGTAAAACGGTCTCGTACCTGCTCTATAAAATTATAGGAAAAAAAAGATAATTTGAATTTTAAGTATTGATAAAAACATTCTTCATACAAAAAAAAACTCGCATAAATCTTATAAGAAACTTGCTTATCATGCATTCGAAGTTCCAACTCTCTAGCCAGAAGCTAAAAGAATATCGGATGTCTCCCACGGGACTGTGTAAACGCCGCACCAACACTTTGCAGTGGACTTATCTAGAATTTTTAAGGTTCTATACTATATTATTATATTTCTTTACGTATACTTATTACTGAGGTATGTAAAGACATTTTCACACCACATGCTCGACAATGCCGAATTATATGTCATGTAAACCTTACCGAAAGCATATTATATCTCTTGGCTTTAGCCGGGTTATAATGTTCTATTGAATTTCATTATAACCCGCTGGTCAATAATGTGATTTTCACTCATAATTCTTATTGATATAAACATAAAGTCTAATTTCGCTAAACAGAATGTGTTCTCAGCGGGCGCGGCCAACTCGATTTTCTAAAACCGAAGCCGTGGCCCACTAGATTCGCACTGAGATGAACTTCATTTGTTTGTCAAATCGAGTAGGCCACGCCAGCTGAAAGAAGTGGCTATATAGGCCGTGGCCCACTAGATTCGCACTGAGAAGAACTTCGTTTGTTTGTCAGATCGAGTAGGCCACGCCAGCTGGAAGAAGTTGCTATAGCCGTAGCTAGTAGTACCTTCAGAAGATTCTATCACAACTTAAATAAACTCTAGCTCAACCTCGATAAGCGTACCAAATAAAAATATAACGTTATTTTTCCATAATTGGACTAATGTCTCCAATATCGATTTGCACTTTTAATTTGCTGTAATAAACACTATCTACTAAGCCTGGTTTTTTATTGTCTCGCATAAAGTGAGAAAAGTAGAGTATACACCACCGGGATAAAACAGTTTTTTTCTTGGGCGCTTGAATCCCTCACTCCACTCAGGACTCAATCTTAATTCCCTCGCTTTGCTCGGGAATTAACTTATAACACCCTCGCTGCGCTCGGGAGTTAAATTTGGAGTCCTTCGTTACATTCAGGATTCAATGTAGCGCCCGTGACATAAAACAGTGCTTTATCCCCGTGTATCCCCTACTATTCTTTACGTATCGAGTTTCTTGCTGGTTCTTCTCGGTAGGAATGGCATTCCGAACCAGTGGTAGATTCACTTGACGATTCAAAAGTACTTGTAAAAGTTTATTTGAATAAAAAAAGATTTGATTTGATTTGATTTGTATAAGTTTATTACTGAGGTATATAAAGACATTTAATATTATCATAAGGAATGTTTATACCATAGAAAAAATAGTGGTTTATACACCCCTTGTCCCCTCCAAATATATAATATTATAATCCTAAATCGTAATAATATTCCAAAGTGCACTTACCGTTTTATAGATAAGCCCTTTTAGTTATTAATCATAGAAATAGATAGAAAGAAAAGAAAAATACTAATTAATATTTTTATTTATTTTGTTATTTTTGCACCATCTACCGGTTGTATTTAGCTATGTCCTTTTAAACCATTGGTTGCCTGGAAGAGATCGCTGTGTAACGATAAGGCCGCCAAATTGTATACTTATACTTTGTTTCTATAAGCTAAGTTTACTATTGTTTATTTTCCTTTGTGGTGTACAATAAAAGAATATTCATTCATTCATTCATTCATTCATTAATCAAGTTAACAAAACCATAGTTTTCTCATTTTTAGCTAATATAAGGGATCCTGGGTATTGCAAAAAAGCACGTGATCAGCAGAAAGTGCGATTGTATGAGAACATTCGAAAAGGAGTTCATAGAATGCTTTTCCATTTGCAAGCAACTAACTCCTACCTAACGAACAGCTAGTTCGAAGTTCGAACTCTAGGAGTTCGAACTTCGAACTAGCTGTCCGTTTGTTAGCTGCCAATGCCAGTCTAACGATTTTCACACAATCGCACTAATGTTATCTCATTATATTATTTCGCGACAGTAATAGCCCGGGACCACACTGGCGTCGGATATCCGGGACATTGCGTTTAAGTGCGGGACGCCCGGACGCGCCGTGTGCGAGACATAATATTACCAGAGTAATGTTTATTTTTATTACTCCTCTCAGAGTTTGTGCAAAATGAGCAGTTCTCGTTCAAATGACGAGCATTTATGAGAACTAATTTCAGTTCAAACTTCAAAGGGACTCTTGCAAAGATGCATTGTGTTGCATGTTGGCTACTTCGTATTCGGGGACTTGCATTATAATTATATTATGTCACCGTAAAATTGCAAAAACCGTTAGATTGTAATCTCTTAGGTATATTAACCCGATAAAACCTAATATTCAGGTAATACCTAATAATAAGGTACAATAGTGCCCTACCTTATTATTAGGTATCCTACAAGAAAGAGACAAGAAAACGTTAATACAATGAATATTTCAAAAATTGACACTCAGAACATTGAACGGTTCACAATCTGTCGACCGATTACAATTTCGCTAGTTAGATTACAATCTAACGGTTTTTGCAATCTTACGGTGACATATTCAAATGTGAATATTATATTTTTAAACTTTTTAAATTTAGTCGCGAACTGTCGTCTTATACAAAACATGACAGCTTAGTATGAATTGTCAAAAAAAAATCGAAATACTAAAAACTATGGTAACTGTACCGTATATTATTTTTGGGGTCATTAATTAACTGTCTATCATTTTCCCGTGGCCTGTGTTCAAAGAACCGTGAACTAATCTACTCTCTACCTTATAGAATTTAAACGTTAAATTATCGACTGATTATATTTATGAATACCATTGATATTATTGTCATAATAATGTATTATTTAAGAGGCAAAAGCTGGCTCTGCCTACATAAGCAGGCAGCACGCGCAATTAGCTACCACCGGAACGGGCTCTATTTCCGCAAGGAAATCGCGCCCGCCCTCCCAATTCCTGCCGTTTTATGTTTGCCTGGTAATCGGCTACTTTATTTTACTGTGCTTAGAACTACCCTCCTAGTACCAACATACTACCCTTCAAAATCTCTACCTGCTTTAAATATTTATAATATTTAATAATTCGATGTAGGTACATCGCATGTTCTCTAAAAAAATATGTACTTAACCCAACGACCTCAATTTACATAGACGGGCCCTGTCAAACAAAGAATGTGGGCGATTTTTAGCAACGCCATCAACGCCATCTAGTCTGAAAAGCGGGAACTTGCTTGCAATATCCGCCATTGCTGAATGACAGCTTGAAAACGTATATGACTCGGTCATAGATTAGTACAGATACGCTTGTTGAAAATATTACCTACATCAGTGTACTCTCTGAGGTAAACGATAAATGATAGTATGATGTTGTTATTTTTACCACTTTTGTTACAACTTTCCTGTAAAACTATTGGACCGATTATAATGCGGTTTCTTGCATTAGATATGTATAGCTTGTGAGAAGGTTCTTAGATATATTTTAAGGTCAAAGTCCACTGAATGGGGAGTTGCAGTACGTGGTGGGGTTTTTAAATTTTATTATTTTTTAGTTATTGATACTAAAGTTTTGTCGAAAATTGACAGAAATAAAATCATTTTTAAGGTTGCGTATCAAAATGATAAGGAAACAACCCTTGTGGCGCGACATGTCCGTCCGTCACACTTTGCATAATTCAGTAACTACTAATGCTAAAAACTTGTAATTTATTGTAGTTAAAAATTTAATTCACGTCAATAATAAATTTTATCATATTATTATTATAATAATATTAAATTAAATTTAAATAGTTTAATTTTTAATATTAATGCCTATTGTACGGTCTGCCCGTCTCTAATCTTGATTGCATTTTTTATCGTACTGGGCTGACTATTCTACGGCTGGAACCCAAAGCCCAAAGTTTTTACTAACTGGCCAGTTAGTAAAAAAAAAACATACAGTTTGCCGCGGAAGTTAAATGATTGCGTAATGGATAAAAATATTAAAAAAGGAAGATTAAATAACGTTTTTTTGGAAATGTATGATTGTGAATTGAAACACTTACCTATAAATAAAAATTATACAGTGCCAAACTAATTAAACTTTAGATGTTAACTTAATAATAACAAATTATCTGCACGACGAGCGATCGTGACAGCGCTACGACGGGAACAAAGACAGATGCGGAACGCGTTCCGCATCTCGGCGGCCCGGCGTTTTTCTATGAAAGGGCCCATCTAGTACTTACATATATATCGATGACTTAACCTCTTTTAACCAGAAGATAGCTTCTTTATAACAAGTGGTATGTAATATGTACGTATATCAGATATCTACACCGGTTACATTATTTTATAAGCTGGTCGGATCACGGAAACATCACGGAAAGCTCTATTTCCTAGAGTCTAGAGGAAACCACCCGCAAGTTTGCCACAACCTTGTGGTTGTTGGGGCCTTGGGGGGCAAGACGTATTAGGTATATCGGTAGGAATAGGATACACCTTTAACAAAACAAAATTCTAGAGTCTAGACTCTAGACCAAGGTAGGCAAATCAATCACTTTTTCAATACTTGTCTATCTAAATTGCTCTCTCCTAATCTAAATAAGAATTTTGTCACGATCTCTAACGAGTTTGAACAGCAGGCTGTTTTCGTAGCGAGGCGCTTGGTAGGCATTAGCATCGTTCGGAAGGGGCTCTATTTCAATTCTTTTTAAATTTATTAATACACCCAGCTTTTATAATTTGAACACTATAGTTAATTTAATTGGTATTCGTCAAAGTTATTAATTTTGTTTTTTTCTTTATTGAGGTGTGGTCCTACACACCTACATTTGTTGAGGAATATGAATTTTAGTGTAGTTTCGGCCGGCCAGCCGGTTTACCAAAAATTTAATAAATTTCTGAATTAATGAATTTTTAGAAATCCAAGAATTTCAAGAAAATAAGTAACTATACACGCATGACACAATATGTCTACATACGAGTAGGTATATTGTTGCGGTGACATAAATATTCCCCATGTATTGGTAGTTTGATATTTCAGAAGCCTAAACCACGCACGTAAGGAACAGTGATTATAAGTTTATAACCAATGAGAAAACAGAGGATTTACTTCTATCATTCATAAGTAACGTAGGGTAACGCGGAACATAGAAATCCAAATCAGTTTTTTAGACAGTCGCGCGTCGGCAATGGCAATCTTTAGTTAAACAGCATAGCAGTCTGGCACGCACAAGCCTATTAGCGTCGACCGGAACGAGTCCTATTTCCGCATTTTCCGCCTCCTCAGGAAACCTCGTGCCGCCAGCTACGAGAACGACCGACTCTTGCCGTTTCATGCGCGCTTGGTAATTGGCTACTTTATTACCAGTCTATCCTCTTCTTATCTTCTATATTAAAAAAAAATGAATTGCCGAAATGTATGTTTTCGAATCCATTCAAAACGACTAGACCGATTTTGATGGATTTTTTTGTGTGGGTGTTTGAGTAGGGCCCTGTATGGTTTATACTCACAATTGGAGAAGGTAGGCGCACTGCAATTGGTTTCAGATTTAGGGCTGGCCAACGCCAGGCCCACTAGTAATAATAGTAAATAAAAGTCGGGTTTCTATAATTTTTTTTTAATTCTATAAAAAACTAAGAACCTCACTTATATTTTGCGCTTACGTATACGTATATAAAATGCTTGGATCAATATTCAATACCTATGCCTTTTAGAGCCTACTCTTATCTGATAAAAGGTTTATCAGAATCAGTCCCCGATATTCACAATCTCGTCCCTAGTCACCTCAAGCTTTAGATCCCGTATTCTTTGAACTGCACATTGCTCACAGAAGTCTAAACCCTCAGTCTAGCCACAGTCTAGCCTATCAACGAACACACACAGATACGCAAACTGTACTACGACAAAGCCGTCAAATTGATAACTTGATAACCGACCCCCGGGAGTCCCGCGATCTCGCAATCCCACAATCCGGCCCCGGGATTATCTCGAAAAGAAAGCTGCTTTTTAGTGCCGGGCTGCTTTGGGCGACTGTCCCGTTTATTATTTTATGTAAATCCTAATACCGCGCGGGATGGAATGATAACAGTTCCACATTCACTCGTACGCTGTGTTTTTTCTGCCTGAAAATTTTTATGTGTAGATTTTGAACTTTTCTCCCTTTTCACTGTGCAATAATGTTCTCACCTCGTTAAATTTGAGTGCTAAAAATAATTTTAAAATTTACACTTTTAAAATCTTGTACTAGTTGTCAGTATGCCATAGGAATACGAATTGCCAGGGAATTGCTTCTCCACGTGAAACTTCCTACAAGTATCCTATGTCCTTCGAGCGGTAATAGACGATAGTAGATGCCCGGCCTCCAATACGTCGCGCCCGGGTGGTTGAGGTTTCAATCCCTGGCCACGCAGTCTATAACTTTTCGGGTTTATTTGTGTTTTAGGGTTTCGAACCCAAAGGGTGCCAACGGGACTCTATTACTAAGCCTCCGCTGTCCGTCTGTGCGTCTGCCTGCCTGTCAGTGGGCTATATCTCATGAACTGTAATAGCTAGACAGTTTCAATTTTCACAGAGTCTGTATGTATATATTGCCGCTGTAACAACAAATAATAAAAATAAAATTAAATAAAAAAATAAAGAGGGTACAAGAAACGTGTTTTTTTTCGGCGTTTGTTGCTGTATCTATTGGCTCGTAATAGGAATAAAATAATAGTTTTAGTCACTGTAGCTGTTTTAAAACGAAAATAATGAAAATAAAAAAAAGTTATACTTAAATCAAAGAGTTTACTTTTACAATTTACTTGTATTTAAAATATACAGTGTTAAATCTTGTACGATGGTCTTTATTTCCGAGTCCGACTCGCACTTGGCCGAATTATTAGCATTCACTTGCTCTAACGGTGAAGGGGAACGTTGTGATAAAACTTTCATGAAGTGTTTTTGACGACATCCCTGGCGCAGTGTTAAGCGCTGTTATCTTAACGTGCCCGGGTTCGATCCCCGGCAGGGTAAAAATGGGAATTTATAATTTCTGAATTTTCCTTGGTCTGGCCTGTTGAGATGGCCTGCGGGATGGGCTGCGGCCATGGCTAGTTACAACTTACAACCCTACCGACAAAGACGTTAGTTAGCGTTCCGATACGACATCGTGTAGAAACTGATTAGGGGTATGGGGTATTATGACTACCATGCCAGGTTAATAGGTTAGATTAGGTTAGCCCGCTACCATGTCACTACATCATCACTTACCATCAGGTGAGATCGCGGTCAAGGACTAACTTGAAGTAGATAAAAAAAAGTGTTGACCCGGGAGTTCTTAAAAAATATGTTCTCAAAGATGTGTGAAGTCTGCCATTCTGCACTTAGTCAGCGCGGTAGACTAAGTCGGAAACCCTTCTCATTCTGAGAGGAGACTCGGAGAGAATGTGTTAAAACGATGATGATGATTCCAAGTCCTGCCGACGTCGACGATAAATCTAGATTTTAAAGATAGAATGCTGCGAAGTGTTCTCTTTTTCAAACGCGCGCTCTTCTAAAAGAAAATATTTTTAAAAATTCATAATATTTAGAACGTGGATTCGGGCGCAGCCGGCAGCCGGCACGTTCTCCATTTTACGTCGCATTTTTACGATGTAGCCGATAACGTTTACGAGGCGCGTCGAGTGGCGTCGCCACGACTCGCCCCGACTGATTGCATGCAAGGGTAGCGCGCTCATAGGGACGTGTATTTATAAACAATATCGACATCATAATATTGTCGAATGTCGACATCGTTGTCAATTATTTAGAATGTAGGAATGACATGAATATCTTATTAGAATAAGAATCTCGTTATCGAACATATTTTTCAAGTACAGGAATATATCACATAATTACACTATTCCATACAATTATAATTATTTTATGGCCTATTCACTAAGTTGTACGTAGCAGGAAACATACGCTAAAAGGGCGCGCGCGTGAACCTACTTCTCAAGAAGAAGTTTTACCCTTTTATACGTGTTTTCTTTCAAAACTTTCTGCTATTCGTAAGACGTGTGTCACCTAACCACGTGTGTCAACTGCCTTGGTCTAGTGGTTAGCATGTTCAACTACGGCCGACGAGGTCCCGGGTAATTAAGAGTTGGGTTATTCTGTAGAAATTCTCAGTACTAGACCGGAGTTAGGAAGTTCCCCGTGCCTCGAAGAGCACGTTAAGCCGTCGGTCACACACATGATAATAGTCGTTATAGCCCGCCAACCCGCATTGGAGCAGCGTGGTGAGTCTAAGCTCTAATTCCCTCTCTCCTATGAGAGTGGAGGCCTGTGCCCAGCAGTGGGACGTTAATGGACTGTAGGGGTGGTGGTGGGGATTTTACCTAACACTGTATAAAAGTGATTTAGCCACGAAAATTGTTAATGGTTTTGATAACGTTTATCAACTGCATCAAATATGACAATTTCAACGTTCAATCAACCGTAACTGATTGGATTTACTACCGGATTTAAGTACCTTGATCATTCTTATCGAGGCAAATCATAAATAAAGAAACAAATCACACAAGTATGCGAATGAACAGTCTTTGGTACGGAGAACGGAACCTAAATGACTTTAAATCCAACGTCTTAAATTTTGAATTAGAACGAAGCGATGTACCTATCTCTCGCGCGATGAATAATAATGACTCGGAAACCGGATTATAAGCTCAAAGTGACTCAAACTGTGGCTCTCACGAGTAGACGAAAAATAGCGACTCGGAAACCAAACTCCATGCTCAAAGTGACTCAAACCGCGGTGTTGAGTTCAGTTTCCATCGATATCGATGCAATAAAGCTACGTCACTAGCCCCGGGTCGTGTATCCGTGACACGTCGTCAACATAGCGCGTTTCATGCGCCCCGTCACGCCGAGCGCCTCTCGAAACTCGTCCGTCGCCGTAATGAGCGGCTTTGACGAGAACAGATGAAAAATAACGACTCGGAAACCTAACTCCGTGCCCGCACAGCGATGATACGAGTTGAGAATATGTGTAGTTGTTACTTACAAACACTTACTATGTTGACTTGATGTGAATATCGTAGGTAAATAGCCTAGCTCTATAGGTAAGGTTCTCTATTGTATACGTGCCTTTTACCTTTGTAGGTATTTGCCTCTAATAAAGTACTAAGTTTTAAGTGAAGTGGATTCTCCCAGTAGAATTTTGGCGAAAAGCTTTTTTTACCCACTACAAGACTTGATTATCCCTAGACTGCGATCTCATTTAATGGTAAGTGATGATGCAGTGCTACGGCGGGCCACCAGACAAAAAAGTTGTCTAGAATGTGCATGCTTTGTATAGTGCCTTCTTAGTGACGTGGATACTCCCAGTAGAAGCGCTATTTCGAAAACCTGGCAGTTCATACAATTTACATTTGTATGACATGTACCTACCTTGACGTCCTAAAAATAAAGATTATAATTATTTTGAAACAAGTGCGTCAGCAAGATTAAAATAATACTGCTTTAAACGATGATAGTACCTAAGCCCCCGGATGTTCTTCGGTCTAGTAGAAGATTATCGAATGAACAGCGTCAAAATTATCTCCCAATAGGGCTACAGCCTGCCGTTTGCTAATCTGCTTGCTGTAGCAATAGAAGATGATACTTAAACCTACCTGCTGCGAAATGTCCTTCCTACCGAGAATAGCCTGCTAGAAACTCGGCGGTTGGTCTTTTATTTATATTTCAACAAACCCCGGCATAAAATTAGGATATAAATACATTAATATACTATTTTAGTTCCAGTTTCGCCTCAAACTAGAAACAGTGTTAAAGGACAAACCACAACATCTAGATTAACCAACCGCACGAAACAAGTTATTTAAGATAACAAAATACAAAGGCAAGAGCGAATTTCCCGGGAAGCTGGTTTTAGTTAAATATTGAAATAATACATAAGTTGCTTCATACCTACTTAAACAAAACGTACATATATAGTATATATACGTATATATTATATCATATTATATGTAATAAACGGATAGGTAGTTAGTAGGTACTAGAGTCAGACCCACGAATTTACTAGTTATATTTACCTAGGGTAAAACATTAAAAAAAAAAAACATAGTTAGGTATATATTTATGCAGGTTATAATAAATCATAACATTATGATCTATAACAATGGGTAGGTACCCCGTGGCAAGCAAATCCCCGTAGGATACATACAATAGTATCCGGCCCAAGGTCGATTTCTGGCCGAAGCCGAAACCGGATTCGATTGATTAATTCGCCTCAACCTTTGCCGAAGCCGAAGCTGAAAGTTTCATAACCCTATGAAATTCAGGACAAGAGTGGCTAAAAGAGAATAATATAAGTAATGTTTTTTATACTTCAGTTTCTAACTATTGTACTGTCGAACTTGTCCTAAAATAATAACGCTTCAAAATATCATATTTATTTAATTAAAAGTAAAAAGGCTTTCACGCATTCGTAGGTTCGTCCAATTTCGGTGCATGCTAGAAACCTTCGGCTTCGGCCAAAATGGGCCGAAACCGAAGTGGAAGGTTTGGTCGGACAATAATCTACTAGGTAACTGTTATTTTACTATAGAAGCTCCATGTCATTTACGTCATTTTCGACAGCGAGATACAAAAAGAAACGATGCGACCGCGGCGAGGAGGGACGTTTCGCCCATCTATTCCGTGGTTTCGCCAGTTCAAGTATGATCTACATTCTAAATCTACCTAAAATTAGATCTTAATCACGAGCGAAGTCTCGAAAGCAACGCTTTCAATCTGGACCTCCTACACGACGCGAAAGTGTGTCTGTCTGTCTGTTGGCTGCGCTATCACGGGCCATCTTTTGAACCAATTTTTTTCCCGAAAAATTAAGGAGTACCCGCGTGAATAAAAAAAGAACTTCATTCAGCCACGAGGAACGCTAAATTTTCGATAGCGAGATGCAAAAAGAAACGACTACAAACTGCCGTGCGGGCGCTTGCACCTACATCAATCACAGCGAACCGAGCGAGGTCTCGAAAGCGACGCTCCCAATCTGGTGCTCCTACACGGTATATCTACCTATAATATTATAAGCGCTCGACTCGTGGCGGGCGGTAGCGCCGTCGGATGTATAAAGTGGCGCGCCGGTGGCCGCATGACATAGCTATAACTCCGCGGTAGCATGACAAACAGCCGCTGGGGTGGCGTGGAGTCGACACGTTTGCTTTTCTTTGTTTTATTTTTTTGCTTTACTTTATGTTCCTTTCGTTTTTCAGTTGACAATTGATTAGGAGTGAATTATTATTGAGCTCCGTGCATTTGTAGGCAAGTTTAGCGAGAGTGGAAAAACATTTACATTTAGGGAAATCTTCTTGAATAGCTAAATGATAACTACTTTGAAAAGTCATGTGGAAACGATTGCATACAAAACATGGTCACCCTCAAACGGTATCTATTTGAATGTTCTTTTACTGTTCACTATGTATTTTTTCTAATAGTAAACTATTCGTTCAGTTCCCAACTAAATAAATAGATCCACATTGACCAGGGACCACCAGACAACCTCCAGTTATCATATAAGATCGCTAAACACAACAATTTCAATAAAGTTAGACGATAGATCAGAGCAACAATGCTTATTCCCCATGTTTTAGTTTATTCATACTTAGCTAATATAGGAACAAACAAAAACATGAGAAAATACTTTGGTACGCAATCAAGCATTATACCTATAAGTACGCACATACATGCTTGGAGCACCGTAACCTTCCCTTTTAAAAAACATCCTGACTGTCTGAGCCAACAAAATTTTTATATTCAAAACCTGAATGCAAAATATTTAAAAAAACAACTTGAACACGAAAGTCGACTCAATGGATCCCATTATCCACGCCTGACACCGGAGGGCGCCGTCGCTAAAGCGCGATACTACGGGCTCGCCTCGGGCGGCGCGAACCAATTACCCGCCGCCGCGCGGGCATTTACCCCCCTCCCACTGCGCCCCCCTACCGGCACCCGTCCCCACATTTATCTCTCGCCCGTTCTGAGAGCCCGGTACTATACCGCCAGCCGAACGCCCGCAATGCGAATGAATGCGTTGGCTTTTTGTTGCACGTGTGTGGTGAGATCATGGGATGGTTCGTGTTCGTACTTCGTTGCTTATAATGGAACGGCACGTGTGATTACAGATTTCTAGTTCTAATACGGAGTCGTTCATTTCACCTTACACTCCTTGCTCTACAACTTCAACTCATACCTCGTCTTCACTTTAGAGAACATTTCTACTACCTTGCTTGTTTTGGGGATTATAAACCGGCTGTTTAGTACGAATCAACTCTTTATCGCACACTTTATGTACCTACTTGTATAGTGGTCTCTTATCTCATAGAGTCATAACATTATCTCGTGCATTGTTCGCTGATAGCGAGTTTTCATCGTTCGTAATAGCACGCAGGAAATTTTCCGAGTAACTAAGTAGTAGGTAACTAACTAATAATATGTATATACTTGAAGAAACAATTAATTTTATTTTTTGCGGTCTGAATTTTTCAGTTCAGTAGGATCTGTAAGGTTCTGACTGCCGATGAAGGTTAACGAGCCCTATAGAATCTTTTTGCGAAATATAAGTACAAGTCCACTATTTACGGTTACTAATTTACTATTGAATAATTGAAAACGAAACGCTGTAATACAGATTCACATCAGTTGCCTTATGAAGGGATATGTAGGATTTGAAGCTACGACGTTTAGGAATTTAGATACATACCTAAAATCATGGAAATTTTACATTGATTCAGTCATCCTTTAAACGTTCCATACCCAACAATATATCTTAGTGAAAGATATTGGAGTCGCGCTACATTTGTGCATTTTTCTCACGATGTCCGACTCCGAGTGGATTTAAATGACAAAGCCGCCGATGGAATTGCATAGCTTTCCAGTCGGGCTCGCAGCGATTACTAATCAACTGATGTCATTGGCTTGTGATATCGCCTCAACTTGCCTTAGGGTCAACATGCTGGTTAGCAACCTTAATAATTATCTGAGAGAGGTGTAATAATCACTTTTATCAGCCTGTGGACATCGTCTGCTCGACATAATATGCCTTTACTAATAAGCGCACCACATCTAGTGACCTCTCTCATCAAGCTGCATCCCATCACCTTGTGTATTATTATAGAACGTAAAATCTCAAGTCTACAATATTTCAAAAGGCCTTCTCCTCAATTTCTCATCTCTTTGACTTAGGCTTAAGGTTCGTCGACTTGTTGCTTAATATTCTTAAATATGTGGAAACGTTCAATAATGTAGTCTTAACATAATTATAAATAATTATAAATCTGTAGACGTCCTTTTTTCGTCGTCGTAGGCCTTTCCTAATGAGTCCTAGTCCTCAAAATTTCTTTCCCATATGCTTTCCGTTACTCTCTTGATTCTGATCTTAGTAACCGGTCTCCAATCCAGAACTTAGCAGCTCCAAAAGCCATCGTTCAAGCAACAATCATGACTTGCCTGCCATCCATTCAACCATTTTAACCAACCGATTAAAGACCAATAGCATTTGGCATTTGTAATAATCAGAGACGAACAAATCTGATTAATCTAAATCTATAAATAATGGAAATAGCTCACAATATCATTGAATATGCACCTCTCTTGGGCCAATATTTATTTGTCCCACTGGCGGTGGAGACGATGGGATGCTGGGGTGGAGATGCAAAAAAATTTATAAAAGAGATGGGCTGTCGTTTGAGGGAAAGGGGCTGTTACCCACGTTCTGGTTCCTACCTGGTTCAAAGGTTATCTATCGCCATTCAGCGTGGCAATGCTGCAAGTTTGATGGGTACCTTTGGCCCAGGGGCAACCAGGGGTGGTCTTTTTGATTAGGGTTTTATTTTTATTTTTGTTAGTAGGTATATAAGGATTTGATTTAAATTTATTGTATAGTTTGTACAATATTTAGATTTTCGATTAACTTTTAAATTAATTATAATGATAAAATAATATTAAAACAACAATGTTCATTATATCATTGAATATAAGAATTTATAGAAAGCTTGTTGGGTGGAGTCTCCGTCTGCAGTCGAAGACCAAAGGTTATAACGCCTTAAGCTCTTGCCTCTTCACATCCCAGTGCAGACATACCGGCCGCAGTGACCTTAATTTTGTGAAAGATGTGTGATCATGCAGTTCTAATGCGAAATGACCATTATATTTCTTGATGATGATTAATGATGAAACCAATCATCAGGTTTTATTGAAGAGTCGTGACGAACTTGCAAAATATGTCGTTAAAAATATCAAAATACGAAGGAAGATATAGATTATAGACCATCTGGTGAACAATATTAGAACTGCCTCGTTGATCTAGTGATCAGCATGTTTGACTGCGGTCGACAAGGTACCGGGTTCGATCCCGGGTCGGGCCATAATTAAGCATTGGGTTTTTCTGAATAGAAATTCTCAGTACTAACCCGGAGTTAGGAAGTTGGCGGTGTTTCACCCCCGTGTCTCGGAGAGCACGTTAGCCGTCGGTCCCGGTTATCATCACTAACGTGAATAGTCGGTAAAGCCCGCCAACCCGCATCGAAGCAGCATGGTGGGTCTAAGCTCTAATTCCCTCTCTCCTATGAGAGTAGAGGCCTGTGCCCATCAGTGGGACGTTAATTGTCATTTGGCTGTAATGGTGAAGAATATATTTTTTACGCCCTAAGCTAAGGATAAACAGTCTTGAATAGTTGAAGAAGGAAAGTCATTAGAAACTTGTGACAGATAATATAAAGTTACCTAGCACTTACACGTTGGTTTGCACGTTAAGCACACAATGGCAATGGTGAACGCAGTGTCCCACTTACAGGACAAAGAAATCTACCCGACACAAAGCTTTTAAGGCAACTTGGCAAGCATGAAATGGAATGGTCTGCCTTTTTGATTTATGTTAGCCAAACTGAAAATTGATAACGCTGTTATGTGTGAAATATTTAAATAACAATTTGGTTTTGCTACAAATGGCCATTTAATTCTAGATTAAGTAACTACTACTTATATCTGCTAGTGCCCCGTCAAATCCTTTTAAGTAAAATTAAAATAGTTCTAACAGGAGAACCTCTAAAATTTAGCACTCAAACATATAGGTTTAATTAAACCTAAAGATTAGGTAATTTTAAAATATTACAATAGAACTTTAAACTAGCCTAAGCTAATAACTATGAAAATCATGCTCGCGGGGAATGATGACAAGAATTTCCGCATTTCCGCGCTTGACAGCCAGGCTGATTCTTGGCGTAAAAAATGAGCCAGCCCTTCTATCACCAGATGTGGCAATTAACCGCGGTGAAATATCTCGCAAAAAATATTCGTAAATAAATCAGTTGATATTTTTTTTTGCCGAAACTCAAACAGATAACAAACGTGCGTTTATATTAAAATATCATAAAAATCTATGACTAAAATACAAGGAAGACAAAATAGATCGCACATCTATATGTAAGTACACTTCAGTTAAATCATGCGATCCGTCACTACCGGGTGATTTGATGATTTCGAGAAATCATTTATCTATTAACAACTAGTGGAAGTCAAAGTTATCTAAAGATATTTGCGGTAACACTTTTGTAATGGTGGTTTTGGCTAGTTCACTGGCGTTTCAATTAATGGCTGCCTGAGTAAGCTGGTTAGCGTCTGGGTACAAGACTAAGTCCTTCATTTAATTTACACTTCACAGGAAAAATTGAGAAAACGGACGATGCTCAACCCAAGCCCCATTTATATTTGCTGAAATCTTGTGGTTTTATACACATAAAAATTTTTGTAAATCTGGACAGGATTTAGCTTGAGTAAGTTAGTGACAAACAACAGAAAAAGCAGCACTGACATGACCCGGTGCCATTATCATATTGTTATTAATTGATATTGTAAAGTTATTCAAGGCAAATTAAGTATCTGGTGACAGAAGGGCTTGCTCTTTTTTTTGCGCAAAGGATCAGCCTGGCTGTCCAGCGCGGAAATGCAGCCAGCATTCTTGCCACCATACCACGAAAGATGCAAGTTTACTAAGGATTTGTGGAACTCACCAATATTAGCTTCGTTTTCGTTGCTTATCTTATTGAACCTGGTACCTAACTGTGTAATAACTATCTCCTCCAAACTAGGTTGGATTAGCGAAAATGAAGCAATTAAATAGGTTTTATCAGGTTAATATACCTAACAGATAACAATCTACCGAAAAATAATGCGTTAAATTGTAATCTGTCGACAGTTTACAATATCGCTAGTTAGATTACAATCTAGCAGTTTGTACAATCTTACGGTGACCTATACATACATAGTTTAATAAGACTAGTTCTATAGCTAGTGTATCAGCAAGATAACAGTGTCATGTTTCATATTGTAAGTAACGAGCACTCTGCAGTGCGTAGGTATGACTATGGTGTGTACTGTGTATCGACTGTCAACTGTCGGGTGAACGTACAAGCGATCCTATACCCATACCCCCTCTGCTATTTGCTCTCACCGACTTTCGGGTTTATGCGCACTACGGTTCATCTTTATATGACACAATTCAAATGCTAACCTGTTAGCATTTGAATTGTGTTTGAATCGCAATGTTGCATCGTGCACCGTGCACGGCCATACTGCCAACGCCTAAACCCTAAAGTCATATCTCTGCCTCATTACTACGGGTCGTGATCTCTTTCCATTAATCACATAATGGCAGGAGTTTTCTTGGGATAATAATGCGGTGGGTTCCCAGTTCCCACGTCCTTCCGCATACGACTCCACTAAGAGTACTTTGTAACGATTAGTATCAGATGTTAGTGATAACAACTGGGACCGACGGCTTAACGTGCTCTCCGAGGCACGGAAGTAACGAAAAGACCAAATTTGAACCTCCAAATTCAGTCACCCATCCAGTTACTGATTTGGGTCAAAATTGCTTAACAATCGCAACCGACTGATATTATGCGTTGTCACAACTGGGCCACTAGTCCCTCAAAGCTCTTAAGTCCCTCAGAGTCTTAAACTGACTGTCAACTAAATCTTTAAAAAATCAAACCTTATGGGTCGTACTTAGTTTAAGCTAATATTATAAAGAGGAAAGATTTGTTAGATTTGATTGATTGTTTATTTGATTGTTTGTAATGGATAAACTCAAACACTACTCAACCGATTTAAGAAATTCTTTCACTTATAGAAAGCTACTCTTTCAGCGAGTAACATCTTTAATAAAATTCTATACTAATATTATAAATGCGAAAGTTTGGATGAATGGATGTATCGATGGATGGATAGATGGATGGATGTTTGTTACTCAATCAAGCCAGAACGGCAGAACGGATCTGGATGAAAAAGTCTGGAATAACACATAGGCTACTTTTTATAACGGAAAATGAAAGAGTTCCCGCGGGAACCAAAAAACCTCAATCCACGCGGAAGAAGTCGCGGGCATCAGCTATATTTTAAATTATATTACTATATTTTAAAAATAAAATATAGTCTACTAGCTGATCTCTACGAAAATTGCAATAATGTGAATTAAGTCGAAAACATCAAAAGTTCAAATCGTCAACCGCAGTGCGCGTCCGCCCCAACAATATTTTTCCGGCGCGCCTTTGTGATGTCGCGAGCATGGTTCCATTCGTCCCCGCCCGCGCCATCAGTTCCCATAATTTACGGGCTGCGACCAACGGCCCGCCCGATTTATTACACACTGGCCACTGCACGCCGCGCCCGGTCACAGCCGACAGCGGCCCGGGATACGTATAAGCGGTCCGATCTTAGGCGGAGGCTATACTGTGGTCCGACAATGGCAATACTGCCAATATTGTTCATACCCATAGAGTTAACTCTATGTTCATACCCATAGACTTGTTATATAGCCTATATACTAACTCTATGTTCATACCATATTGTTTCATTACCACGCCATATTCCTCAGATTAAAAACCTACCATATTCATTATTGTTAACTTTCGTGTTATAGAATTATAATCCTTATTTTAGGAACGTCAAGGTACGTGACATCAAACTGGATTTGGAGTATTAAGTATTGCTTTATGCGTTAATATAAACCTTACAACTAAGGCATTAAAGTTTAATTACGAATAGTACTATATTTATACTTAAGACCTTTTGCCTTAAGAAGAACGGTGTCGGTCACGCATTTCCACATTTTTACCCCCTACCAAAAAGTGCTCAACGCGCCTAAAGAAGTTTTTGCTTCAAAAATTCGGCGTCCGACCTGTAGGACGCGCTCCACACCTGTAGGTATATGCCTGTCTTTGCCCCCGCCATAGCGCTGTCCCGCTTTTCGGACTAGATGGCGTTAGTAACATAAGTCCACATACTTTGTTTGACAGGGCCGTCTATGTAAATTGAGGTCGTTGGCTAGATCTCTTAACGTTGACGGACTACACTAGAGCTAGACATCCATTAATTTTAAATTTTTGTATATTTTTTTACACAGCGTGATTTCTACCTTTAGGGGCTAAAAGGTATCAGGGTTGTGATGACGCGTGATAATTTAATTGCAGGCAAGGGAATGGCGGAGTTTTTTTTAAATAATAATATTCTTGTAGGTAAGTAGGTACCTAAATTGGTTCTGAATTACACTATAGGTAGGTAGGTATTGTAACTATCATACTAATATTATAAATGCGAAAGTCAGTTTATTTGTTGGTTGGTTGGTTATCCTTCAATCACGCCGCAACGGAGCAATGGATCGACGTGATTTTTCGCATGGGTATAGTTAAGGACCTGGAGAGTGACATAGGCTACTTTTTATCCCGGAAAATTTAGGAGTTCCCGCGGGAATAAAAAAAACCTTAAACCTCGCGGACGAAGTCGCGGGCATCAGCTAATAATAAATAATAATAAGTAGTAATGTGTTTTTAAAATAGCAAGTAATTGTCCGAGTTATGTTTTTACCTGTTCCATTTTATAAATGCACACGGCAAGTGGCACTAACCAAAAAATAACGTTTTTTGGATGCCTTGACGTTAACGATCTGTAGAATAATATCAATAAACTACCTGTAATTATGTACTACTAAACTTGATAATTTGATGGAATTAAATATTATGAGATTTTTTACTTTTAGACAATACGTAGAGTTTTCATTAGTTCAGACTTCAGACATTCGGAATGATACGACAATCACCTCCAATTTACCATTTAATAAAAAAAATAGGTACCAGATACAGGTCTTCTGATACATAAAAGTTCGAAACATAAAAGTCATATTATATATAGGGCATGCCTCTGCCTACTATCCTATCTGCTTATTATCGTGAACTGTGCTAATATCGAATATAAAATTAGAATCTAACATCTATGGTAGGAGGAATTCAAGTTGGATGCGATGGGAGTAACAAAGGGTGCCCCGGGGATACGGCAATATCTATGCGCCATCAACGCGTGAAACTTTAAATAAACGCTTTTCAATTTATATTCACAGTAGGGCTGTTACCCACCAGGCGATAGGAACTGCTGACTCTTGCAGTATTTTTGTATTTTAATTGTTCACTATATTCAGATAATTAATCGTTTATAATTGAAGAGTGATTACGATTAGGCATGATAATGGGCCGCGTCCCGAGCTACATCATCACAAAAAAGTAGGTAAGTATGTGACTAAGTCCTTTGAACTTTTATATGATGCAATTTGCAACTGACGTCGTTCGATAAAAGATATTAAGTACGTAATAGATATTTGATTTTTGATAAATTATAATATTATAATAGAACGATACACGCGTGTGCTAGTTATTTTCCACTAATATGCAAGATTATTATGCAATTTAAAGTATAACTGCTAAAAAGAAGCCTATAAAAAGCAAAATAAAAAACGAGGTAGCCCTAATTTAGCTGCTGAACGCGGCGCGTGGTTTAAGCAAAAACGAGCCGAACAATGCGGCCGCAGCGACCGCGAGCGATAAGCGGCGATCGATGTTCATAGGTTTGAAACATTCAACCTCCTGCCGTGTTGTGCGCTCCTGGTGATTTGTATCGAAAGTATCGATGAAATTGCTTCGATTGCATCGAAATTTTCTCGAATGATTTGCAAAAAAAACGCTTAAGAAAACGCTTGGCCTTGTCCACAGAAAAGGAATCTGATGCTTTTGTTTGTGTTCAACATTCTGTCAACATAATTTAATTTTACCATTTTATCAACTTTAGAGATTTTTAGTATCGATGATTCGAAGTCAACGACGAATTTATCTATCTACTCTCAGTCCTTTCAGTTCTTTGTCCGTCGCTGTGAGGAGCTATTTTGAAATGTTGCTTTCCAAAATTGATTGATTGCAATGGTTTAAATTTTAATGCATTCGAACATATCAATTTAGAATTTACCTTTCTCTACTGGAAAGTGCATCGCAAAGTTCGGTGCCGTCAGATATTTGATGTTAATTCAATGAACATTAAAAATAGCACAGAAAAATGAATTAAAAAGCCAAGAGGGTGACACACAAAAATAGCAAAGTATATTTATCTGCTTTTCTTCATTTTTTCAGAATATGCCAGGCATGAGGAATTTAAATCTCTTCGGTCGACTATTTGAGCGGAATATCAATGTTGAGCCTATATAGTACTTAGCGAAAATAAATGACCGAGAAGACAGTGAAATTCAAATCAATATGGTACAAGTTCGATGACGAAACCAATTTAAAATTTATAAATTCAAGCCAGCGGGTCACCTCAAGTTCTAACCACATACCAATCAATGCTTTTAGGTAAGCATAACCGTCCTTTTAATTTTATCCACACAACCACTTTTTATCCTACTCTGAAAATACTGTATCTACGGTTTTGATGAACTGAAGCTAATAAATACACGGTGGTATTATAATATACTATATACTCAAGTCTAAAAAATAAATTGAACTCCTGTAGTTCTTACCTAAGCTGTAGGTAGTTAGGTACTAGGTACATTTTCACATGTACACGTTTATAATTCGCAAAGCAAATCGCTTTCCGCGATAACAATGCCATTAAAGTCTAGCAGAGATTACATCCTGTTTTAAATCATGAAAAATAAAGACTGAAATAAACGGTTGCTGTAGTTGCTGCTTGCTACTGAAAATTATATGCACAAACAATCTAAATTATGTTATAATTTAAAATAAATATATAATAATTATGTAATTACAATATTGCAAAACATCACAAAAGATGTTAGACCAATAAAATAATTAATTTATTAAAAGGTACATAGTGAAGTTAAAAATAGGAAGGTTCCTTTGCACTGCTCGCTTCGCAATAAGTATCGGTGATGTGAAATGAGCATCCGTCTTTACAATGACGAGTAATCGCTTTGATCACTATGCGATCCTGGTACTGCAGTGGCACACATCACCTGTTCTTTGATCCCACTGACGAGGCCACACCGTCCACCGTGCACCACGGCCATGATAATGACATTATTTATGCAAGATGTAAGCAAGATTGATCTGAGGTAGAGATATTTTCAAGTTCGAATAATGAGGAATCTCATGAAACATTTTGGAAGCCGAAGCCGAAGCGATAGCTACTTGTTTAAATTTGAAAATTTCATTTGATCCCGAAAACGGCTCAATAATTTTTGATGAAATTTTGAATTTAGATATTTTCCTTAAGGTGCATGACAAGGGTCTGCCCGCGAAATTCAAATTTAATTTGGTTTTTCACAATTTGTAAACTAATACGACAAAGTAGGCTTATGGCATTCAAATTGCGAGCCTAGGAATATCATCTTCACAGGTTTATATAAAAATCTTTACTTGAAAGTGCCCAGTTTAAGAAATTAGTCAAAATAATGACTAATTTGTGAGTAACTCACGTCAAACTCATTATTTTGACTAATTTCTTAAACTGGACACTTTCAAGTAAAGATTTTTATATAAACCTGTGAAGATGATATTCCTAGGCTCGCAATTTGAATGCCATAAGCCTACTTTGTCGTATTAGTTTACAAATTGTGAAAAACCAAATTAAATTTGAATTTCGCGGGCAGACCCTTGTCATCCACCTTAACAAGTTCACGTCGATCAGCGTCATCCCTGACTTCCCGCAGGAATTCAGTGATAATCCCCCTCCCCAAAACCCAATCAAAGACACTCGGTTACTTTATTCTTTGTTTATCGGTGCAAATAACTAACCATACCTTTAAAGGAGGAGTCGGGATATACAACGGGGGATCATTCTGCGATCCTGTGTAGATTTCCTGTCCGTCAGGACCCCGCGCACATCCCTCTGCATCAGCAACACTATATCGGCAAACTATACCGTCGGCAGGCTTTGCCTCATATCCCGTCGGTTTACCTACATGAAAACCTTTTGCCTTCACCCAGAAGCGAAATTTAGAACTGTCTGAACTGTTACATTCCTCACCACGCAGGGTTCGGAGAATTCTAGCATACTTTTTCAAAGTTATTGTCTTCGTTTTGGCCAAATCTCCATATGTCTGGATCACCCACGGCTGATACGTGGAGAACAAGTCCACTTTCGGGTCGCCAGTCTGTATTTTTGGTTTTTTGTTATTGTTTTGTTCGTTCTTCTTGTCGTTTTTGGAACTGCTCGGAGTGGATTTACGTTTTGAAGGTTTTTTTGGTGTTTTCTCCGGTATAGCTTCCTGGGTTAATTTCTTTCGCAGTCCCCTGTCCTTTATCATGGCTGCCGCCATTTTGGAACACAAGCCACCACACTTATGTCAGATTTATAATTCCATCACAAAATCCACTATTTAAATCACAAATTCGAATGTAAAATAAACACTTACTATTTCAAAATGGTCCTCTTTTATCTACCACAAGGAAGTTCTTAAGACATTGTCCTATGGATTGTTTTCAAGAAAAGTTGGGTTCAGGATTTCAAAAGTTAAGAGAGTCGCGTGCGTAAAAGTTTCGGGAATGGAAACTTTTGACTGCCAAGTGAGTCCTATAGAAACAAAACCAGCAAACTGACGTCTTCCTAATCTGTGGTAAATAAGAAAAGTTATTTTCGTTCATGAATAGTTCATAAAAGTACTACATCTGTACATTATTGAATTTGTAAGAGATTTTGAAATCAATTAAACTTATTTGTTCTTAGTAAAATGTTTAAAATAAAGTAATACCGAATTTTTAATTTTGTAGATTGCTGTTTTTGATACTTATTTTTAAACATTGCTGGATATGTTTCTAAACGAATGTCAGATTGCTAGTTTTGTTTCTTGTCTTATTCGAAGATTGCTGCTTTTGATTCTTGCCATGTTGGAATATAAACAGGGTTGTACAAAACTTAAACTTGAATTTTTTCATATTATTTTTCTATTAAGTTTACATTACTTATACTTACTGACTAAAATAGTTTTAAGTACAAAAATAAAGAGACAAACATTTATCCAAAAAAAATAATTAGACACGAAGTACGTCAGGTTCCTCGACTCCCTCATCACAATAATTAGTATCTTCATGAGATGCTTCTTGAAAAGCTTCCTGACTTGGAATATCTGTAAAGAAAGACGAAAAATCAAAGAAAGAAGAATAATATGTTAACTAATTTGTAGAATGCTATATGTCTTGATAATAAATAATTGATTAATAGAAATTGGAAAATTTAGGGAGTTCCGCGAGAATACAAAAACTTTATCTACGCGGAGAAAGACACAAGCATACAGTTTAAAATAGAACTAGTTTTTTGTTTCTTACAAAATTATTAAACAATTTACAATAATCTATTTAGTACTTATATTATTATAGATACCTGTAGCAAACAGTCGCTGCCCGAACGTCAATAATAATAAGACTCAGGTCTGCCGTAAATCCCGTAAGCGCGGCAGATCGACTGTTTGCTACAGGTATAGAACTAGGTAGTCTATGTTGTGACAACCCTGTAATGGTATTTTCGCATTACCTACCTCAACTTTTTCTTAATATTTACTTTCCAATTTTCAGGAGTTCTTTTCTTTCTTCGTGCATATTTATTATTTACACGTGTAGGGTTAATATTCATTTTTAGTTTTTTCACCTTCAAACAAACTTTTTGTTATTAGTTTTATAATAAATTATCAAAATACGCACACAAATCATATGACAAAAACTATGCAGACACCATTTTGACACGTGATCAAATGAACGCTTGTGATTGGCCGGGACTTGCAGTTTGCTGTTTTTGAAACTGATCATTTGCAGATTGCTGTATTTGTTATTAATATGGTTTTTACAAGTTGATTTTCTATTGAACATTCCTGTTTTTGATAATAAGTTGATAAATAAGTATAAATAATTTTAGTAGGTTAATGTTGCCGCATCTAAAACTAATTTTGAGTATAAACGACAGATTGCTGGTTTTGTTTCTATAAGACTCATTATCGTCGACCGAAAGGACTTTGCGAAAACTTTGCCTAGCGCCGACGGGAAAAATGTTGGAGCAAGGACGTCTTTAGTTTTTCTTCCCGGTATGAGCTGTATATTAAAAAAAAGCTGATAATAATAATTATGTTTGTATGTATCTAACCATCTTTAGTTAATACATGCTTTATGTAAGTAAAGTTTATTTTTATTTTTGAAGAGTAAGTTTTCATAGAAAAAAACTCTAAAAGCTTGAAATTATTTCTTAGAAGGATTTTGCTTTTCCCTGCTGACCATTATTGAAAACAATCCGCATCAACTTTGACAGCTGTCAAAAAGTTTCGCTAAACAAAGTACCAGGCGTCTATATCTATCGAGGGGGAAGTCCACGCACACGTCCCCTTGCACAGCCGCTCGCGTGGAGCGCGCGCGGAACACTGAAACTACTGGAAGTTGGAATCGTCAGCGTCTGGGACGGCACGAAACGGCACGTGCGGGACGGGCCATGCTAATTGCCCGCAAAACAATCGGCCCGATTGTCCGGGCCGCGGTAATGCCCGGCCTTGCGATAACACCTATTGTTGAGTGTTGAGTGTTGGTTGACTAGACAACGAACGCCGCGCTGCCGAGGCGGTATATTACGTCTTGCGCTTTTGTTTCTACATAGCGTAATATTCTATAATAAATATTAATATATTATTAATATATTATTAATATTATTATAGCATAATATTATTCTATAATTGCTTTGTTAGGTACCTGTTTACACATTTTTGATGCTATTGCAGTAAAACTTTTTTGAGATATGGTCGCATGTGATACTTTGTTAAAGCAGTGCATTACTGCCCAGGCCGTCATAAACAATTTACGACCGAGTAGATAATATTGAAATGACGAGGCGAAGCCGAGGACTTCCCATGCGATTTTAAAAGGACAAGGCGCCAGCCGAGGCCTTTTTAAGTAAACGAGGCTGTGAAATGCAAGGTATTTCGGTCGTGACTTGTACATATCACTTTTCTCTCCTTTGCGAAGAGACAATTAAAAAATTATTAAAGAAACAATAGCTAATTGTTCAACAAGAGAGCAGAGTTCATCTTTGTTGCGAGTGCCGAGTTTTGACTAGAAAAGCAAGAAATACAATGTTGAAAAATGAAAAACAATAAAAAAAAAGCTGGCACAGCACCTAATTGATGTTTGCATTGAATTAAACCTAACAGTCGAGCAATTTTTATTAGGTCATGTTTAACTCACCAGCAATTTCCATTATCAGCCTGCGGACAATAAAAACTCCACAGCTGTCTAGCAATTTCTATTATTATCGTGTTTAGGTGTCCAGCAATTTCTATTATCGTCCTGCGGACAATATTACTTATTGGTAATTGCTGGCGTGCTGCCTGAAAAGAGCCAATATACGTAAGTATTGTTTTTTTTAATGAGACAAAGCAAGTATGAGAAAAGTTACTTACAGGTGGGCAAGAGTAGAAAGTTCAGAAAGGTGTTAAAAAGGGTTCATCATCATCATCATCAACCAACCAACCAAGCATAAAAAAGGGTTAGGTAAAGTAAAAAATTAATAAACCCTATTTCTTGGAGAGACCGTAGTCCATACGGAAGCATACGACCAAAAGTTCATGAAGTTTGTCTCCTCAAGAAGAAACTGTTTGACCTTTGAAGAATCATTCAAAGAAAAGTCGTCGCGGCTGTCGTATTTATATTTATTACATAATTAAAATGAGCATAATAATCATATTTGTTTATTTCTTTGTTACCTAATACCTATCTCGTAGTTCTTACCTATGGAAAATGAATCTATGAGAAAACATATCTATGATAAATAATATGAGCAGAGCAGGCAAAACGACGGAAAACTTAGTTTTGAAAACGAATTGCAAAGCAGCTGAATGCTGCTGTAATTTTTAGGGTTCCGTACCAAAATGGTAAAATGGAACCCTTATGGTGCGACTTTCTCCGTCTGTCTGTCCGTCTGTCCGTCTGTCCGTCCGTCACACTCGATTATTTCAGTAACTACCGAAGCTATCGACATGAAATTTGGAATAGTTGTGTATATTAGTGGCCCAAAGTCACTGGAATTTAAAAAAATGGAAATTATTTTTGTTCTTATTTAAAAAGGGGGGAAAATCGGAGGGTTGAAATTTAAAAGTGAGATAACTGTACTGTGTGGGGTATCATATGAAAGGGTTTATTTTGTACATTCTAAAACAGATTTTTAATTAGTTTTAGTTATGATAGTTTTTGATTTATCGGGGAAAATGTCTAAAAAAATACCGTTCCCCCCCCCCTTATCTCCGGAGTTTACCAATCGAAAATTTGAAATAATTATGGTCAATAGGAATTTACGTATATTTTACAGGAAAATTATAGCCAATGCTCTACTAGCATAGTTTTTTTGATATTAACAATAAACCTCTACAAACAAAGTTAGTCTTGCGGTTCATTAACAAAGGTAATTATTTATTAATAATGGTACGGAACCCTTCGTGCGCGAGTCACGCCCGGTTTTTTTTTTCTTATTTTTCTGGATCATTGGAGCATGAAGTAGGTACATATGATAGAATCCACGCTGAATCTGTGCGAGCGCGACTGTGAAATCAAGACAAACGTGCAATGTGAGCTGAGCACGGGCCATGCACGGGCACTATTTTCACTTCTACGTACATAATATTTTACTCTGAGCATCCACATTTAAAGAAAATGAATCATAATAGTATGTAATGTAAAATATATTTTCCTTTAAAAAGTTATACCAGTTACGCCATTTTGAAAATGAATTGGGTAAATAAACATGCGCGCGCGCATCCAGCGCGCGAGAGTTGCGCACGAGTCAGCCGGCTTGCGCGAAGAGTGCGCAAGTTACTAGGAGTTAATGAAGCTTGGAAAGGTCGTATAACAATTATCAACACGTAATTTCGGGACGAACATGGAACACGTCGACGCAGACGGCTTGAATTTTTCATGCCGGTATTGAACAAAGTGCTTAAAAAGTCTCACTAATACTGTAAGTTGCTACTGAAAATGACGCCATTTTAGGACAATTTTCGTTAGAAAATTGACCCATGCTGTGTGATGCACTTACTCGTGCGAATTTCGGATTGATTCCGTTTTAGGTAGGTTGAATGAGTAAAGAATATAAGAGAAAAATAAGATAAATAATTTAATAAATAAAATATTCTGCTGTTTTATTCACAAATTATTAATTGGATCTTGAAATTCATATTTCAGGAAATATATGATAACTAGCTGACCCGGCGAACTTCGTACCGCCTTAGTATGCAAAATTAAATGTATATTTTTCAATATTTCTGAGAGATTTTCTTAATATTTTTTTCCGTATGAACCTTCTCCTAATAATAACAAATACAACAAAAAAAGAATTAGTGAAATCGGTCCAGCCATTCACGCGTGATGCCGTGACCAAGGAAAACGGGTTTCATTTTTATATATATAAGAAAAGATATAATGTGACAAATTATTATGACTAACGTAATTATCAATATTCTGCAAAATAATCTCATTTTTAAAATTAGTTTTGCCCCGTGGATAACTTAACCAATAATTACTATTCTTGTTATGATCACTTCGGGACTATCCGCAGTTTTGAATCCGCAGACACGCCAGAATAAATAAATTCGAACAAGAAGAAAAAGTTCAAAAAATCAAATTAAAAAAAAATAACATGGATGTTGCTTCATTAGGTCGAATTTGTACCAGGAGTTCATAGCGCCATAAGACGTTAGCTCGTGTCGATCTATAGATCTTTATTTCCTACGTGGTTCAGCATCATTACGATAGATGGCGCACAAAAATGTTAGCAAAATGGAGGGAAATTAAAATAAAATTAGGTCGGGTATCCCCGAATTAGTCGAGAATATCCTTCTTCCTTCGTGAATTCGACCTTTTTGTACCTACGATTACCGAAATAGATTTCCTATTTTTAGGGTCAAATCCACAGAAAAAGGAATGCTGTGGTCTAAATCTAATCTATCAAAAATATTTTTCTGTTTAATCATGCTCAGTGCTGACGCCTCGATCAGCTCACGTCACATCTGTGCTCCCACTTGATGGGAAGTGCAAGTGACGAATGACGACGCAAAGCTTAAATTTTCGGTATCAATTCATCATCATCACAAGACATGGCATAGCAAGACTCATTTAGGAAACATATTATAAGGTTTGCTTTGATTTCCTAAAATTAAATAGAAGCCATTGAGGTATAACAAACATATTATTATTATACTCGTACATAGGTATTATTACTTCAATTATAAAAGTAGGCGCTTCGCGGCAGTCCACGTACCTATCTCTGATACACGAGGAACGAGTTACTTAATTCGCTAGTAGTGGTATAACTTAGCTATACCTTCGTCAATATCGCATTTTTATTATTTTGTAATTGAGGTCTACTAACTTCCTTTCCTAGGCCCGTATGGATATATTAATTCGTCTAGGGCCCGTATTAATTAATCGACTTCGGTCTCAACTTTGATGCTTAGATCGGTCATCCTCATATGCATAGATTGATTGAGACTTGAGAACGTGTGAACCGATGTCGGTTATTTATTACGGGCCCTAGAAGAATGGATTATATAATTTCTTATTCCGTCTCTATGTTTACTTATCAATAAATGCCTAATCCGCGCTAACCCGCCAACAAGCAGCTTGAAAAATTGTTGTGGAGATACGTGGTTTTCGAATTTGTTGCGTGGCTTTCTTACTAGGAGTGCATATTGACCAGAAGATAAAATATTATTATATTGCGATGACTTTGTCACTGTCGACCGTAGGCAGCGCTCGGCCTGTGTATGCTTTCTAGGGAAGGTACCACTATAGTGGAGAGGATAGGAGATAATAATATGCGGAGAGGAGCGGCGTAGCGGGCAGATTATTTCCACCAATGCGGAGCGGAGACGTGAGCTGGCCAGGGCAAGGCAATTCTGTCTCTCTCCGAGTGGATTCAAAGAATAGTTAACTGGTGAGTTTCCACCAAAGCGCAGTGAGTGGACACGTGAGACGTAAGTATAGACTATAGAGTGAGGCAAAATTAAATCACTACTACCAAATTTAAGCGGAGAGCAAGATGTAGAAATAAAGATATTCAATTGGTTATATATACAAAATATCTCCTCTCCTCTCCTGCTCCTCTTCTTCTTTGGTGGAACCTAAATATTAAGTATTTGTTGGTGCCAGGCGGAAATTGTGCTACGGCTAGCAGTGATGTCGCATGACAAATAACAATATCTACTTAGCTCAGCTCGACTGTGACTATAGTGACATGATAGCGACGGATACGTATGTAGGTACGAGTATATATAGGGTTATGTATGTACTATGTACTGTACTATATAGCGATGATACAATCAAACGGAGCGGCTCACTAATGCGTCCCGTCGCCGCTTCGCTCCAGCCGCGCGCCAGAAACTAGTGATGTGATAATCCCGAACATCGAGCATATTTGTAATATATTACCCGCCGACTGTGCAGTACATATCCGTATTCTCGGTACACTCTGTATCGATAATACTGCAGTATACAGTAGGCCCGCTCCCACATGAGTAAGGAAGACCATAACATTTGAAATATAAACCCTAAACCACATATTTAAAAAAATTGGCAGTCGGACTGCCGATAGAAGTGAAAACGAATATAATTTTATTTTTTTCTAATTAAAAAAAAGGCATTAAAGTTTAATTACGAATGTACATTTATACTTAAGACCTTTTGATTCACACGTATTCCACATTTTTACCCCCTACCAACAAGTGCTCAACGCGCCTAAATAAGTTTTCACTTCAAAAATATTATATAGGTATATAAATAAATATTAAGTATACAAATTTAGTATAAATAGTATAAATACTAATATATACTACAAAGTGTCTTTTAAAATTACTTTTCTTAATTTTAATAAGTTATTCAGCTTTTTTATGATCAGGCCTAGCAAATCAAAAATTAATGAGCGATATCGATTGAATAGATAGGAGCCATCCCTAGTGACACCTACTTCACTAGTCGGGAACTCGGGACCCCTCCCACTTTATCCGCCCCGAGGCTTATCCGTGAAACCCACCGCGGATGGATATATTTCATTTCACCACCAAGCACGTTTTTATCAACGCATTGCTTTGCTTAGATTACAGCTCTGTAAGCGTTTGCGTCAGTAGCTGGTGCGACGACGGCTTTCATTGTATGTCGTCCTAGTAACCAGTTACAATTTTGTAAGTCATATATGCTCTGAGTTCAAAATATTTTTTTTTTACTTGAGTCAAACAAACAAACAAATCCAGAGAGGTAGGTAGATAAAAGTAGTGGGACGGAGTAGATAGATAGTAGAAAAGTTTGCAATTTTTCCATACATACATGGCCCATTCGTTTTTTCCAGCCTGTATACTCAGAATACAGAGCAATGTACGTAGAGACGTATTAACTATTATTATACAAGGGAGTTGAGAGTTGGGACGCCTGCAGTGACTGCACACGCTACGCTGTGAATTCGATGGGTTAATCTATCTATATTCTATTTATATAAAAATCATGACTGACTGACTTATATATCAACGCACAGCCTCGCTGGGGTTAGAGACTTGAAATTTTGACAGTAGCTTCCTTTTGTGACGTAGACTAAGGAAGGAAAATTCTACCCCTAAGGGGGTGAAATAGGGGTTGGAAGTTTATATGAAAGTCCGTCATTTCTCAAGTTTCATACTTGGTATATGAGCTACCGGTAAAACATTAAGGAATATGTATTTCACAGTTTTTGAAAATTCCACCCAAAACGGGTAAAATAGGGGTTGTAAACTTGTAAGTTGGTATGAAAGTCCGTCGTTTTCAAGTTAAAGCCATGAAATTTAATATTTGGGCTACCGGTTTAAATTATGAAATACGTAATTCATAGTTTTTGAAAATTGTATCTCAAAAAAGTTAAATAGTCCTTCCATCACGCCGCAACAGAGCAACGGATCGACTTGACTTTTTTGCATGGGTTCTTTTTATCCCGGAAAATTAAGGAGTTCGCTAGTAAATTATAATATTATGAAAGTAATTTAAAACTTATGAGGTTACTAGTTAATGCCCGCGACTTTGTCCACGTGGATTGAGCATTTTCGGTTCCCGCGGAAACTCTTTAATTTTCCGGGATAAAAAGTAGCCTATGTGTTATTCGTCCAGACTATAATCTTTCTCTGTGCCAAATTTCATCCAGATCAGTTCAGCCGTTGGGGCGTGATTGAGTAACAATCATCCATCCATCATCCATGCATCCATAGAATAGGACCTATCCAAATCCAAACTTTCGCATTTATAATATTTATTATTATTATTGACCGAGCGAAGCGAAAAACCAATGGCCTCCAGCCAGAATATGGCTTAAAAGGTTATAAATAAAAATCTTAAAAAAATCTTTATTTCAGGGGGGCTCTCATAGAAGCGAATGCGAAGTAAAATATTTTTTATAGCGTTACGTTGCGGTAAATCATTTTAAAGATGAATGAATGAATGAATGAATATTCTTTTATTGTACACCACAAAGGAAAATATACAATAGTAAACTTAGCTTATAACAAAGTTAGTATACAATTTGGCGGCCTTATCGCTACACAGCGATCTCTTCCAGGCAACCAATGGTTTAAAAGGACATAGCTACATACAACCGGTAGATGGTGCAAACAAAATAAATAAAAATATTTATATAAAGCAACAAATTATAATACATATATACATATAATCTAAAATAAATAAAACATCAAAGTCATAAATACTACACACATAATATATAAATAAACATACATACATACATACATACATATATATATATATATATATATATATATATTATATTATTATCTAACGGTTTTTACAAACTTACGGTGACATATATAAATTATAAACATAGCCATAATAACGTTGCCATAATTTTTTCTTCTTTGTTGCCATTTTTTCTGGCTATATCTGTTTTTTTTAATTATTTTCCCGGGCCTCAAACTAGATAATTTCTAAAGGGATTTATTCCCTGTTCCTTATATTTTCCCAATTCCCCTTGTCGTTAACGTAGTTAGTTAATTACCGCAATGCACGTTGTTTAAAATGTAAAAAAAAAACAGAAACTCCTTGCGTCATCTCTCACGATATGTACCAGGGCAGCAGCGCGAGCAGGCGTTGGCGCAGTAAATTAGGCGAGGCGCAGGCTCGTGCTGCAGCCCACACTCAGCGATATTGCTATCGGCCCGCCTAGACATTCGACAACGACTGCCACAGGGTTCACACAATTTATGTATTAGGTATTTTTTCGAAATAAAATATTCTACAGCAAACGAAAGTTTTCGACAAAATCATTAATTAAATATTCTTCAAAAATATTTGGTGAAATACCAAAACTTTCGTTTGAATTAATAATTATTTACCCATCAGATTTTATGTGACAGCTCCTTGGCAGATCGAATACCTACCTAAGTTAAATTAATAACCAACTGTATTATTAAGTAACTGACTGTATTATTTGTAGTAAATCAATCAATATCAAATATCAAAATTAGGTACTCTGTCTGTATGTTTATTGACGTCGAATACTTATAAAACATATTGTGATAATTAGTTACGGTATCTTAAAACTGAAGCTACGAGGGTTCCAAACGCGCCCTGGTCTGAGAAGAGCCCACAACAAACCCTGTATCGTTCTGTAGCCCTATTGCGTAAAAGCAGCATTGACCATTGCTAAAACTCAAATGTTGTGATTGTCTGAATTTATGATATTCTTGCTGCGTTATAGACTTTATCTATCTCTGTGCCAAATTTTATCCAAATCCGTTGAGACGTTATGTCGTAATTGAGTAACAAACATCCATCCATGCAAATTTTCGCATTTATAATATTAGTATAGTTAGAACGCGAAATCCAAGATCGAGGCGAACCACTAGTTCAAAATAAATAAGCTGTTTAATAATTATAAAACACATACTATAAACGTATTACGTATATCGAAGCGATCATATCCATAGAGTAAAGGGTAATGGTCTATGGATACGATATTATAGCTATAGGAATATGAAAAATAAATAATGGAGCGTGATTAATAAAGCGGCAGCCCTGGGTGCGGCGGCTGCCAGCGAACAAAGCAGCCGCGTCGAGCGCCACTCACCGCTCGCAGTCGACTATACCGCGCTCGAGACATTTTCATACTTTAGTATTTTTTACGTTACAACTTTTTTCTTAACTGACTTAACCGACAATTCTTAACCGACTTCCAAAACTAACAAGGTACTTAATTCGGCTCGTATGTTTTTATTACAAGCGAAACCATATTATACTTAATATATGTAATTTATTATGCTAATATGAATTTAATCAGAAATGATACAATGATAAATGATTTATTTATTTCACGTAGGACAGTATGACATGTAGGGCTTTCGAATACCGGTATTAATACCGGAAAGATTTTTTACAATACGGGGATCCCGGTATTGGAAAAAACTTAAAATTAGATAGATTGTTTTTAACTTAAAACTAGTCTTTTCTAAAGGAAACTGCACCATAAAAACAGTTTTTCCATAAAAAATATTTTTTCACAACATTTACTCCAAAAGAGCACTTATCTGCTTAAATTCAATGAAGAAATGCCATTTTTTTACTCGTATAAATACATAGTTTAGTCAAAACATAAATAAATTAAAAATTCAATAGTTATTTTTTTTAAGAAAAGAAAATATCATAATAAAATATTGCATTGGATAAAAAACACATTTCTGAACGTTTCGTGAGTATGAAATAGAAATGCCAAGCAAAGGAAATGCAAAGGATTCGAAATTCAAACACTAATTTTTCCCTCTAGTGATCAAAAATGACATTTCTTCACTGGTTTTAAGCAATAAAAGTGCTCTTATTGAGCTAATATGCTTAAGATACAAGTTTTAAACTTAACCGAATAAAAAACAGTAGCATGTACCAAGAAATATATGCAATAGTCACTGTTTCATTTATAGTGTCACCAATACCGGTATCCCGGTATCAGACATTTCAATACCGGTATTGAAAACGGACGAAAAAAGTCCGGGATCCCTGTATTAGCCAATACCGGGATCCCGGTATTGGAAGCCCTAATGACATGTCATGACCTCCAGCTCGGAAAAATGATTTTATTGAGAAGAGAAGAATGACCTATTTTTTTTGACAAGTAACTCCTTCAATCAATCAAGATCTAATAAGTTATTATTTGCAAGGATATAGTTAAAGACCTGTAGGGTAAGATAGGCTACTTTTTATCCCAGAAAACTAAAGTTCCCAGGGAATTTTTAAAAACCTTAATCCACACGGATGGTATCGCGAGTACCATCGAGTCTATTTTTGATTAAATTTATGTCAAGTGTGAGAATACGAAGTTTTATTCATAACCCAAAGTTCCACAATCTTATCTGACCCGGTGACAGCGTCTCTAGTATATATTGTGAAAAATAAACTGAAAACAAAACCTATTAGTTTCAATTTTTGCCACTGGCCCAGATAAGTTTGTGGGACTGTACAATACTTACCACTCAAACTGAATCTATGGATGGACGGATCCAATAGGTACAGACATGGATAATTATATGTTATAGAAATATTTATTATTTTTAAATTAGATTTTACTTTTATGTTATACCTAGTTACTTTTTTCTTAATGTGTATTGACACTTACTTAATATATTTTAGATTTTCATGTCGTCGTCATCAACTGATAGACGTCCACAGCTGGACTGTGGTCCTGTATGGTCCTCCACAAGCCATGGTCTTGCGTGTGGACCATTCATGCTATCCATACTTAATATTATAAATGCGAAAGTGTGTCTGTCTCCTACGCTTTCACGGTCCATATGTTCAACCGATTTTGAAGAAATTTAGTACAAGTATAGGTTATATTCCGGGGGGGGGGGGGGGGGGGACGGGGACATAGGCTACTTTTAATCCCGGAAATTTAAAGAGTTCTCGCGGGAATCAAAAAACCCTAATCCACGCGGACGAAGTCGCAGGAATCATCTAGTAAACTATAAAACCACAACAAAGTGACATCCCACGGATGAAACAGGTTATGAACAATATTCAACGATCAAGAACGTACCCACGTTCGCCGCGCTACACCAATGATTCACCGAGGCGCGGCGGGACGACATCGCAGCGTCCCGCACATTGCACGCTAACCTCCTGCCGCTCTGAATACATCATAATACCTACCAATATGTAGGTATAAAATACTAGCTGATGCCCGCGACTTCGTCCGCGTACAATTTCTGATTTCCTAAGAGATTATGAAATTTTCCCGCTGCAAAAAGCCCATTCAAAATCATAGAACCTTCATTCAAGCTTTCAATCCCCATTTCACCCCCTTTGAGATGAATTTTCGTAAAACCACTCGTTTTTTATTCCACTAGCTACAAGTTAGCCCTTGACTGCGATCTCACCTGGTGGTACTGTTAAGTGATGATTGATGATGCACTCTAAAATGGTCTAACATTAGGGCAGTCTATATATATATATATATATACTTACATATAGACATATACATACCTACCATATTATTAAGGTTTCAGTTACAAAATGTAAGCATTTATGAACTTATTTTTTTATAATAAATTTTTTTTTGCTAAATCCTGTAGTCAAAAATATTGTACTGCGGCCGACGAGGTCCCGGGTTCGAGTCCCAGGTCGAGCAAATAAGTCGGCCCATAAAAAGTATTGAGTTTCCTGTCAAGAAGTTCACAGTAGGTACTAGCCCGGAGTTAGGAAGTTGGCGGTGTTTCAGTCTCGTGCCTCGGAGAGCACGTAAAGCCGTTGGTACTGCGCCTGCTGTGCCTGATCTCTCAGTTAGTGAGGTCCCAGATCTGTGCCTCTAGTTAATAAAGCAACCACTGGACACTTTTCAACTTTTCTCCCACAAGAGACACTCCTTCTACTCTACCCTCCATATTCCATAATCTTAGTTGATCTGGTGGCAGGCTTTACCCGTGGCTTGTTAGTAAATAGCACCAATTAACCAAGTGAGATTGTCACTATGTCCACAGAATCTATGTCATCATATAAACAAAAAAAATCAAAGCTATACCTCTCTCTGTCTACAGCTGTCGTTCTTTTTTCTTCTCCATGTCATAAAAGTATACCGCCATCTATTGCGCAATAGCGACAGGGTATAATTATTAATTAATAGAGAAGACCATCACTCTGCAGGGTCCACGATTGTATGCATGCAAAAAAATCACGTCGTTTTGTTGCGGTGTGATTGTAGCATAAACCAACACACTTTCGTAATTATAATATTAATATGTTTATAAAATATAAAATAAATTGTTCATTTTTCAGAACATTGAAATGATTGACGCCATCTATTGTGGAGTAGGAGAACTACTTCGTGAACGTTTGTGTCGTAGTTTAAGTGTTCCCCAAGCGATGGCGTACTGCCAGCGCGGGCACGTTTGGTGTACAACTTTACACTCCACAAAACATCCTATGTAGGTATATTCCACAGAGTACATTGAATATTAGTATGGAGGAAATCGACCAGTTTGACGAAATCCCGTAGCACCGTCTTCTATATACCTACGACTGGTATGTATGTGTTCGTCATGGTCTCTAGAACACGAAACTGTCGGTCGTAGAACGCGGAGGCGTGCACACGCTTAGCTGTGACGTCACAAAGATGGCGGCCGACCGCTGTAGATTATTGATGATTTCTCGAGTTATAATTATACAAATGGGTTGTGTGAGGTGTCTTTGGAAAGCTTATTTAATGACCTTTAACTGCTTCCTTGAGACCTATTGCGTAAATATAATAATTATAAAAATATTCGAAAAAGATTGAATTTTTTACCTTATGCATTTGCACGTAATCTAATCAATGCCTAACTAATGCCTAACGTAGTCTGAACGAGAACGTCAAGAGAGTTGTACGAGTATCTTTATGTTAATTATCTTTCACTAGGCAACCATTCTATCGTACGGCTGGACCGATTTTCATGGTTTTTGATTTGTTGTATTTGTTTCCATCTCGAATAGCAGAATAACTATTAAAAACATTCGACAATTGACGAAAACATGAAAAACCATTTTCCCTTGATATTCCCATACAAAATGTTCATGGGTTTCGTGACTGTCAAACATCAGATTATAGTCTGGAATAACCATAGAAAAAATAAATACAGCTCTCCCTTTATCTATTCCGTGGGAATCACCGACCAGAAAAAAAAGGTGGGAATAACACACGTCAATCCACGCGCACGAAGTCGCGGGCATCAGCTAGTCCTACATAAAATATACGTTTCATCACTTTTATCCCTGAAAACTAAAGAGTTCCCGCGTGAACAAAAAACCTCAAACCACGCAGACGAAGTCGCGGGCATTGGCTAGTAGGCCTTTAACTCCTTAATTTAATTTTCGGGGACAAAATGTGACCCATAACTTCCCTATGATATATGTATATAGAATATGAAAAGTTAACAAACAGACACACACTTTAATGATTATCTTACTAGATTTACACAAATGAAAAACAATGTGAGGATATTTATTTTATTTTTCTTATCTACTTGATACATTAAAAAAACTTATAGGCTTTGCCCTATTAAACAAAAAAAAAAGTGATAAAATAACAATTTACTACTTACTAGATAGTAATTAAATATGACTACATTTCACAGATATATTTTGTGAATATCATAATGTTAAATAAAACCAACATAATTTCCCTATAATTGGGTATTCAACAACTAGTCAAATCAGTATTTTTTAAACGTTAAAACGCAAAAACATCAAAGTTCGACATACCTTTTTACTTTAATCGAATCTTTTTTACTTTATCTTCGAATGAAGCGACTCATAATATAATTGTGACAGAACTTCATTTTGTAAGTTGGTTTAGTCACTAAATGGTTATTCGACATACAACTAACAGTAGATTACATCTTTTGGGAGATCCTCTATTTAATCTTACTTCTTTAAAGTTTGGATGGATGGATGTATGGATGTTTGTTACTCAATCACGCCCCAACGGCTGAACGGATCTGGCTGAAATTTAGCACAGAGATATAGTCTAATATATATATAGTCTGGAATAGCACATAGGCTTTTTATCCCGGAAAATTAGAGTTCCTGCGGGAACCAAAAAACCTCAAACCTCGCAGACGAAGTCGCGGGCATTCGCTAGTAATAACTAAAAAAATTATTTATTTAACTAGTTGTTAATTACCCAATTGGATACAAGTGCACAAGTATCCTTTCTCTTTAGAGACCATTATATGGGTTTTAATAAATCATATTTAAGTTATTACTCAATTTACAGATTATGAAGTGGCAACATTAAAAAGAAAAATATTAATGTAATAATTATAAGAAACACATTTACATCAATATCTTGAAACGTGCTCTATATTGCTTTGATCACGTGTTCAGTGTGCACCAAGGTATCCAATAATTTGGTGTTTAAAATCAGTCACTTAATGCTAATTCCTGCTGGATTGGCCATTGTCATTCAGTTAAGTTAACTACAAACATATCTAGACCAATAATAAGGCAAGGATTAGTTATACTACTTATTTTAAACATGAACTATCTATGTTATTTATTACAATATTTGAATAGCCCTTACCTTCCAGTCTTAATTATAAAGAGCTATTTTCAATTTTCTCTTGAATATAACTAAGCAATTGTGGCCAATTCTTTTGTACACAATCTCCAAACTAATTTGACAGGACTAACTCTAGTGCTGTCCCTTTCCTTAGGGAGGATTATGAAAGGGACCGCGATAAAATTAATGCTGTCATTTTAGTTTAATTTAGAGATAGAGTACAACAGAATTCGCCACATTTACAATATTAACCCTAAACAAAAATCACTTTCATGCCATACTAGAAGTCTTCCTTCTTATCATCAATGAATATCAATCAGCCTATCGTACAGGCTCTTAGTAAACATTGGATTAAAAAATTATAACATTACTCATACTGGTTCCATGGGACATTTTCTATTGCATGCTTCTTTTGTTTGTGCTTTTTAAGATATTTTGAATCAATGAAGGCCTCATTGCAAAGTGAACAGACATAAGGCCGCTCTCCAGTATGAGTCCTTAAGTGCACCACCAGATTCCCCTTCAATGCAAAGAATTTCATGCAAACTGAACATCCAAACTTTTTCTCCCTAGTGTGAGTCAACTGATGTGTTCTCAAATGAGTCCTAGTCTTGAATTTCAATGAACACAGTTGGCATGGAAATGGTCGCTCGTTTGTGTGGACACGTTCATGCATGATCAACATTGCTTGACTAGCACATCCTTTGCCACAAATTAAACAATCAAACCTTTTAGAGGCCTTTTTGAATTTTGCTTCACCACCGGAATCATCATTATCCGTTAGATGTTTACTTTCGACATGTTGATCCAAAGCAGACTCAATAGAAAACATTTTTTTACAGAGCGAACAAGCAAATCCCAACAATTTGCCAGAATTAGTCACTATTTCTTGCTTCACCGTCTTCATTAACTCTTCTTTAACCTTCGACCTTCTCAATTTATGACAATCGGCACTTCCCTTGTGTGCAGCTAAAGCAAGTTTGTTTTCAAACTTAATGCCACATTGATAGCATGTGAAAGGATTAACATGTGTTAGTCTGTGTGTTTGCATTGTAATTTTTTGATGGAATTTCTTGTGGCAAATCTCACATTCAAAATCTTTTCTACCACTATGTATCATCATATGGCGTTTGAGATTATTTTGGTTTGCAAATGTTTTCTGGCATAAGTGACATTGAGGTTTTATATTATGTGTGTATTTGATATGTTGTGTAAGAGAATTTCTTTTGATATCCTGGTTACAAAACGGGCATGTAACATAGAAACCTGTTGAACTGTGAAGTATCATATGGCCCGCTAGGATTTCACCGGACTCAAAACCTTTGCCACACAAGTTACACAAGAATTCATTAATGGTGTGATGCTTTGATTGATGAGCCTGGTACTTGTCCAAGTCATCAAACTGCTCCCCACATTCACACAGGAATGTACCATCATCTTGTTGTATGACAGTCGCAATGTTACTGTCATCTGCATATTCTATGATCAATTCAGAGCCATCACATTTCAGTATTTGAAGATCTGATTCATCACCTTCATAGAATATCACTTCTTCAGAATCTTCATTCACTATGTCAGAATCCATCATGTATTTAATAGTTTCATCATTTTTAAGAAGTATTGTCCGTTCAGCACCTGATGGAGTGAGGATCTTAATGAATTGTTTGTTTTGGAGATTGTTTACAATATTCCCTGGAACCGTAATGGAGTAAGGTTTCTCTTGGGAGTCTTCAATTATTGAAAGAGTTTGATCTTGCGATGGTTGGTTAATGTCATTGACATCCATATAATTATTATCATCAAAATTGTCTTCGTTTTGAGTCTCTTCATTTTCTAGTATAGTAGCTGGTACAGTCATATAAACTTGTGGATTGAGATATGATTCAATGTTATTCTCAAATTGTTCGCTATTTGTCTTAGTTTGAAATTCCACTGAATTATTTTGGCTATCAACTTCCATTTCGTGATTTTCATAGTTTTCTATGCCACTAGTGATAGGCTCTATTTTGATTCTATTACTGGTGGCATCATCTTCATTTTTCTGATCCTCAGAATTATCAACGACAACAACATAGTAGTAGTCATCGTCACTATCATTTGGCTCATCTTTTATCATACTTTGTAGTTGCTTCATTGATTCTTTTGCTATGTCTTCTATAGTCATGTCTGAAGTGGCTTTAACTTGAGTTTCTATACGAGAGAACATTTCACTGTTGTGATGATCCATTTGTTTTTCAAGCTGAAGTTTCAAGTCCTTGTCTATTTTGATACACTGTGACCGAAACTCATACGCTGAAATCATAAGTGAATAACAATTATTGCATAGGTTGTGTGGTAACCCATCATCTTGTTTCACCTGAAATTGAAAGGAAAAACTTTAATTGTATATGCTTGTTTTCTGAACCCAACGCCAAGTAGGTATATGAGGAAATATGTAGATAATTGAGGTTAATTCTGTATGACAATCTTTAAACTAAACAAAAATGGCAGCTTTAAATCTAGTTCTGTCCCTTTCCGCAGGGAATATTACGAAAGGGTTAGCAATATTTTTATGCTGTCATTTTAGTTTAGTTTACACTTTACAGATTGTGTGCAACAGAATCAGCCCCATTTACAGCATATATATAGAACAGTTTAGGTGCCTAAACTTAAAAGAGTTTACAGAGAATACCCGTAGCTCCGAAGGTTTTCTTATTAAGGTTTGGTTTGAAATAGACTAGGAGGAAACTATTTTCTATTGAACAACTCTCCTAACAACGCTATTGTAATACTTAAAAATATGATTATTGCACTGAAAACAAGTAGAATTTGGGCTAAAGCCGCGAAAGGTCAGGGATTACTTATGATAAAAGCTAGTGATAATTAAAGCCTTACCTCAACACTAGTAATTTCCAAAAACTGCTCTCTTATGTTTTCCTCGTCATTCAAAAGTGACACATCCGTTTCGGGAGACAGACAGCATCGACACAAATTCGACCATGATTCCATCTTAAAATACTTCATACATATTTATGCCACCGGGAAAAACTGAAAAAATTATAAAATACATTTTTGAATTCATTGTTTTACTTTTGACAGTTTTGCAATATCAGAGAGCACACTAGGCACAATAATGTAGATATCCAAAGAGTAAAATTATCTACGGACCTTGCCATAAAGACGATCTATTGAAAATTATAGACAACAGAGCGAAGAACGCTGGAAGAGCGTATCAAAATGGCGGGCACGGCGAACGCGACACGCAGCAAGAAATATTACTAGCGAATACCGGATGTTACGTCACGCGCGTCGGTCATCGTCATTGGACTTATTGCGGAAATACATTAAAACTAATTTTCGTTTCTTGAAATCATAGCAATTATTAAAATTAATAATATTTATTTTATTCATTGTTATCAAATCTCAATTAAGTAGTTTTAATTTAAATGAAATCTTGTACTTGACTGCATTTAAGGTCATGTTGCCAACCTAAGAAAGTGAGGCCAGAGGCGTAACTTCCGAGTAATAAGTTTCGACAAAGATGAAATCACGATGTAAACTTTAAAATATTAGTTTTGTTTTACAAGAGATTACATTTTTCTAGAACGTTTTTGTATTTTATTTATTGATTATATTTTAATCTGTGCAGAAGTTTCTTAATTATGGATAATTAGTTTAGATGAAGTGTACTAGATGGCGCTGCGTGTAACTTTGATACAAGGCTAGAGCATTTCATTCGGCGCAATTTTTTAAATTATTCTAATGTTATCAATGTTATCAATCACTTATCAATCATCTCATAGACATACTGTCAGCGAAAGCTTCAAATATAGTGCGCCATGAGTGCTCCCGTGGTGCGCCCAATTTAGGAGGCTTGCTATATTTACCTACTACTCCATATTATTGCCACTATAAGTTTTGGTATATTGGACTTTAACTACTCGGTTGTTTAGAATTACTTACTGGGGTTGAAAAATATGCTTACCTAACTAGTTAGTGCTAATAAATATAAATTTCATTTAGAATAATGCCCACCTATATATTATATGATTTAGGTTTAGAAGTTGGAGAACTAAGAGTTCTCGTCAGTCGACTATAAGAAAAAAGAAAAATTCATAATCGACTGACTTCCTGCGGAAGGACCTATGGGGCTTACTACCATGGCTTAAGCAGTATTATTTTAAAATAAGATTATTTTATATGAAAATCATCTTTCTTACTAATATTATAAATGCGAAAGTTCGGATGGATGTATGGATGTATAGTTGGATGTATGGATGTATAGATGTTTGTTACTCAATCACGCGCCAACGGCTGAACGGATCTGACTGAAATTTGGCACAGAGATAGATTATAGTCTGGAATAGCACATAGGCTACTTTTTATCCCGGAAAATTAAGGAGTTCCCGTGGGAACAAAAAACCTCAAACCACGCAGACGAAGTCGCGAACATTCGCTAGTAAATATTATAAATGCGAAAGTTTGGATGGATGGATGTATGGATGGATGTTTGTTACTCAATCACGCCCGAACGGCTGAACGGATCTGGATGAAATTTGGCACAGAGAAAGAATATAGTCTGGAATAACCAACAACAACAGACCACGCCAGAGACAATTAAACCCGGGGCTACTCAGACCACAGCGCTCACCAGTAACGTCGGAAGGGCGAAAACACTGTCTGGCGGAAAGTCTCCATCATTCACTTCGCACACTGGCGATAGCATATAGGTACGCGAGGCGCGTCTTTTCCCCCGACGGCGACGCGGACGTTTCTCTCGGACGATTGTTCGCGAGTTCTTTCTCTACGGGAGCTCTTTGTTTTAAAACTTCCCAGGAGCCACATTGGGCACGTTACAGACACGCGTGCGGTCGTGTTTTACCAAGTCTTTAAAGCTCTGTAATAGCGTGAAATCGGCCAAACATTATACAGTGCATTGCTCGAAAAAATAATAAGTATGTTGTTATTATCAAAACCTTTATTAACAACCATTGACGCATCTCAAAACACAATTAAAAAAAATCTCTGCATAGAAAAATACTTTAAACATACCCTAAGCTTGCTTTTAAAGCAAATTATCTTCTCATTGAAACGTGTCGAATAGTTTGTTTGTGCAGCTCCATACAAAAATGAGTTACATGGACCCTTGTGTTTGTGTAGAGTTGTAGTGTGTTTTCGTTATACGGGCTCACTCATCATTCAGCATCATAAGGGCGGTTTCAGATTACCGTTTTTTCGGCGCGTATAAGCACGTTTTGGAAGCTCGTGTAGGTGCGTAATGCGTATATAGGCACGCCCTTTGCCATACCCGCAACTCTTCGAGCGTTGACCTCGTAGACTATTATCTACTATAATGTCTTCCCAACTGAATTTTGGCCAGATCGGATTATTTCCAGAGAGATTAGCCATCGATTAGTGCACGGGTGTATGCGCATACACAGGTTCACTCTCTGTTTCTTTACTCGCATAGGATGATGGGACTAAAATCCGACACAACCGGAGAGAGATTAGGCGCAGGAACGACGGCTTAACGTGGTCTCCGAGGCACGGAGGTGAAACACCGCCAACTTACTAACTCCGGAGTCCGGGTTAGTACTGAGAATTTCTTGTCAGAAAAACCCAATACTTGCTATGACCCGACCCGGGACTAGAACCCGGGGCCTCGTCGGCTGCAGTCGAAGGAACGAACACCAATAAGGCAGTTACTGACTACTTTAACTACTGACTGACCCACGGATTCGAGCGAACACGCCGGAATAAACGCGACATACGTGCGTTGGGTTTTTGAAGCGCAAAACACGCGTAAACCGATACGAGCTTATACCTAATTACGCGCAAAAAATATGCTAGTCTGAACCCGCCCTAAATGTAAAGCGCGCGCGCTCGTAGCTCCGAGCAAGAATACGTACCTAGTACGAAATAAAATTATTACAAGAAATATTGTTCTGTTGCTCGTTTTATTATTTTTGATCCATCGTAAATAAAAATTTTATTTTCATAAGGAAAATTCTTCACAAAATCTTTTCGGCCATTTTCATGTTGATATTCATAATTTGTATTTTGAATACGAGACAAGGGATACAAGGTTACAATATCTACATTTTTAATAAGTAGATTCCTTTTTCTGTGTTTAAAGTAGGTACTCAATTGAAATAAACTAGTGGTTCGCCCCGAACTAAGACCTCGCGGCGCCATCTATTGACATAAATGTGAAGTTCTGTTAAAAATACTGAAGCTCATTAAAAATTAAATAATTCCGTTTTCTTACAATATTTATCTAATTTTAGTATTTGTTGTTCAAGTACAGGATATAATTGAAATAATTGATCAAGTTTCAGGCTCATCCTTTCAGAAAATTTAGAGTTCTGAGGTCATCTTTGGACGTTAGAAAATCACCACTTTGAAAGCCCCCCATTTCGTCAATTTTGGAGGAAAAATTTAAAAAAAAATATTTTTGGACTCTATTCCTAATTATCTTTAAAATGATATACCGCAACCCTATGTAACTTTATAAAAAATATTTTACTTCGCATTCGCTTCTATGAGAGCCCCCCTGAAATAAAGATTTTTATTATTTTTTAAGCCATATTCGGCGGGAGGCCATTGGTTTACATATTATATTTAAAGCTGAAGTAATTGCGTTCAGTAATTCAGAAGTTATAATGCTCTGACAGACGGACGGACGGACGGACGGACGGACGGACGGACGGACGGACAAGTGCCAATTCACCCAAGTAGACTCAGAGACCTTCGCTTCGCTCGGTCAATAATATAAGCGTGTACATTGTTTTTATAATAAAAGTTAATTATGGAAACTTTGGGGACCGTTTAGAGATTGATTTATGAGTTTTTTAAGGAAAACTTATAACAAACTAGCTGATGCCCCCGACTTCATCCGCGTGATTTGAGGTTTTTAGTTCCCGCGGGAACTCTTTAATTTTCCGGGATAAAAAGTAGACTATGTGTTATTGCAGACTACAATCTATCTCTGTGCCAAATTTTAACCAAATCCATTCAGCCGATCAAGCGTGATTGAGTAACAAACATCCAGCCATGCATCCAAACTTTCGCATTTATAATATTAGTATCCTACATAGCAAATTAATAAGCTTATAAAAATGTATTGATTTCTTTTCTGTGTACAATAGCTTCACAACAAAAATCAAGGACTACTTGATTACGAACTCGGTACATTTAATATTTAGGAGCTGGTCTTGATTAGGGCTTGTAACTGCTCGGCTTACATGGGACAATTATACATATTATCTTCATTTGCTTAATTATTAGTTTTTGAATGGGATATCATAAAACGAAGTCCTTCCTAAGCCTTTTTTCTTACTTTTATCCATACATATATTTATATATATATTTTTATTATTTTTTAAGATATCATATTTAATTAATAATAGATATCTAAACTAATAGGTACCTACTTAATTAATTTTAAAAGATGTTGAGTGAATAATGTGTTATCTTTAAATGAAGAGGATGTTCATTTATTTAATAATAATATTGTACATATTATATTATGATAGTATGTAACATACATACCATCTCCATAGATTTTAGATTGGTCTCCGCTGCGCTGTAGGAGCGCCTAAATCTATGAACGTCTGCAAACTGATAATAGTACATTATGGTACTAGTGTGTAATGTTGGTGATTACCGCTGAGGCGCCATTGAGTCCCGAGCCGTTAGGTGAGGGTCGGTAATCATCAATACACACGTGTATCATACAACGTTTTTCAACACACTTGTGTAGAAAATAATACTAAAAAATAATTTTATTTAGTAGATAAAATAAAAATAAAACTCTATAACTCACTTGTGAATAATAATAAAACAATTTTTTTTTATTTAGTAGATAAAATAAAATAAAAACTCTATTTAAACTCACTTGTGAATAATAACAGTTTGATTATAGGTGTCATTATGTGCCTCATTGCAGTGAAATTAGAGCCACTTTATGAGCGTACTTGTGTTGAAAATAAATTTATTTGATTTGAATGGACATTAGATAATCATTATCTAATCAACAAAAGAAAGTTGATGATTGATCGTAAGGTAATGACGATAATATGCAAAACAGCAGAAATTAGAATTTTTAAAAATAATGTCATCGAATAGAAGTAGGTACTTTGCGGAAGTCCATGAAAATTAAAGTTTAGTTGTTGTCTTCGTGCATTGTCGAGTCAACATCTCCTGAAGATGCTCCGGTGTCGAAGTAAAGTACGTTTATAATAATTTGGAGTATTTATGTAGTGTGGTGCTGTAGGTACCGGGGCGAATTGCTGGCTTACTATGTGGTGAATTTTTTTTTTAATTTTTATATATTCAATACAAGCTAGCCCTTGACCGCAATCTCACCTGATGGTAAGTGATGATGAAGTCTAAGATGGTAGCGGCCTAACCTGAATATCGCAAGCTGCATGTGCAAGAAACACACTGTACCTACCACATAGATTTGTCTACTGTGGCGGAATATATCGAATTTTTCTTCTAGTTCATTAATAATGTAGTGCAATGACTGCAATAAGTATCTTAATAATATTTAAAACTAACTGATGGCCGCGACTTCATCCGCGTGGTTTAAGTTATTTATATTCCCGCAGGAACTCCTTAATTTTCCGGGATAAAAAGTAGACTATGTTCCTCCAGGTCCTCAACTATACCCATGCCAAAAATCACGATGATCCGTTGCTCCGCTGCGGCGTGATTGAAGGACAAACCAACAAACAAACACACTTTCGCATTTGTAATATTAGTATGATGAAAAACTAAAATAAAACGTAGTCGCAATCAGCAAAAGAGTAGTAAAAACTGTTCGTAAAAGTGTTTGAATTTATTTTTTGTGAACACTTTCAATAAAGGTGAAATACGATTTTTGAATGCTATATTTTCAGTTAAAAACCGTCGTATTTCTCCGCATTGCAGATTAAAGTTCACAGGACTAATTAATGTCGGCATGACCTACATACAGATACATAAATAAGCTGAATAAAATATAAACGAAACAATATTTCTTTTAGAGCTCAAATAAATTTCGTTTAAATTGAACCGTTCAACCGGAAAGTGCTACGTCGTCGCACCTCTACGACCACAGAAATAGTAATGTTTATTGTGTCTACGATTCTCTACGATTTTATAAGGTAAACTCTACTCAGCATAAACGACCCGGCTGATATTGTTGTGGGCTCTTCTCAGACCAGGGCGCGTTTGGAACCCTCGTAGCTTTAGTTTTAAGATACCGTTACTGATTATCACCATTATATTTTTAAATAACTAGACGTCAATAAGTTTTTTTTACGGCTATTTTGGGTTTTACTAGAATCTGGACAGTAGGCAGACTATGTATTCAGTATTTATAACAGTAGGTACATATAACCTCGAATCCCGTTCACACGGCATATTTATCAGGGCATCATAGATATCAGGGAGCCGATGGATCCAGGCAGCACGATCAAATAAAATTCACCCCAGCCATAGTTTAGCTATACCTAAGAGTTATATTCATGACGACGTTCTATATTGAATAATATCATCATTTAAATCAATCTTCAATACACTTGTAAGTTGTTAACAACGTAACATCAATAGTTTCCCACGTCGGTTAAGTTCATTAGTTTGTCATAAGTTTAGAAGGCGAAACGAGACAGGTGTACGGAAGAAGCAGTAAGTGGGAAAGAGATAAGAGATGCTGGAAGCTGTGAACTGTAAAGGTATGTTCACAGTTTGTGGACCGCACAAAGGATTCGGGGTCACGAGGCCGCCGTGGGGAAAATCACCAGATTTTACGGGAAAACTATAATATATTTTTATACTTGCAATCATTCGTACCTCGTAATTTAAGTCAGCCTGCTATGCTTGTTAATTTGAAAGCTCTAGTCTTATAAAGTAGGTACTGAAAGAATTTTATTTACGTTTTAAAAGTAATAATAAATAGAGCGTGCAAATGAAAAAGTGTGTAATTATGTTTGTCTGTGATCAATTTTATAAAGGCTAGGCTCCTGTGGGGTTTCGGAAAATTTGGATTTATTTTTGGCTTAGCTTTCTATTAATATATAAATTTTAACTTAGTATTTCCAAGAGCCCAAAGTTGACTGACTTTGATGAGTCTTGCGTACCTACTAAGTGCTAGTATGACTGAATTTCATACTGAAAATTATTCTGCCAGGTTGGAGATATGCTCTCTTGTCTTGCTATTGTTACCCCGTGTTAGTCAATACAGACGTCTCTGTCGTATGGCTAATAGGATTGATAACGTATCTGCTTAGACTGTGGAGTAGCATTGTAATTTGTAGTGCCGCCAGAGCAGGTGCTTTATTTTTCTGGTCAAACTTTTCATAATAATATTTATTAGTACATATTTGTTACACCCACCCCTGGCAACACTCCTGAAACCGCCGGGAAAATGGACCCAGTCGTTTCAGTCGCCCGCCGGAGCTCGTATCGGTCGGATGAATCGGGCAATCCGGATAAACGGTTCAAAAATCGAATTTATATCGATGAATAAGTAATCGAACATCAATTAAAAACAATTTTTGTTTGGGTTTGATGTATTTTCAGTTACGTACGATTCGCTTTCGGTTCAATTTACTGTTTAAGTACTATAGTGTGAGTGTAGTGTTAACCGCGATAGAGCAGAGTTGATATTGAGGTTTTGTGGCTACAGGTGAGTACGGGTATATCATACTAGCTTTTTTTCGAGACTTTCTTTTATAAAGCCCGTGAACTCTAAGTATTTCCGGCATCAAAAAGCCCTGTGCCTCTTTCCGGCTTTTTAACAATGGCTATGCAAAAAAACCACGTCGATCCGTTGATGAAAGAGCTGTATTGCTTGTATTTAAAATGTAAGATGAACAAACCAACATACAAACAAGAAGTATAGTAGGGCTGACACAAATTAAAAAAAAATTCAAGGGTGTTCAACCGTTCATATTAGTTAAATACTGTCTTCTATAAACTATCAGTCTATAAAACCATGACCTGAAAATGGATTTATAGGCCACTATTACTCTCACAGCTTCAAAAAGTAGGCACGTTAAGCTATGGGGTTTATAGTTATTAACGGTTATAATCGTTAACCTATTTTGTCATAATTGGTAAGTCGGATAGCAACTGGTAACCAATATAATATCTATCTAAGTATACTTAATATTATCCAGATTCTATGTGGATGATAGTCAGCATTCCATCCTTTTATTTTTTTATTCCACTACAAGTTAAGCCTTGACTGTGATCTCGCCTGATGGTGAGTAATGATACAGTCTAAGATGGTAGCGGGCTAACCTGTTAGGGGCATGGCAGTTATATTGAACACATACCCCTATTCGGTTTCTACACGGAATCGTACCGGAATGCTAAATCGCTTGGCGGTACGTCTTTGCCGACCAGGCCAGACCAGAGAGGAAATTCAGAAATTATAAATTCCCAAATTGACCCTACCGGGAATCGAACCCGGGACCTCCCACGTTAAGACAACAGCGCTCAACACTGCTCCAGGGAGATCGTCATCGTTTCCTTCACCGTTTGAGGCAAGTGATACATAACTTCTTACAACACATACCTCCGAAAAGTTAGAGGTGCGTGCCCGGAGATCGAACCTGGCACCCCTCAAAGGACATCGGGCGTCCAAGCCACTAGGCTATCACCGCACCTCCGATTGTTGCAACCTCACAATTGTGAATAATTGTCTCTTGAATCCTGTACATGTTGCGAATTTCCTCGGATCCGGGATTTGTCCCGTGAGAATACTTATATAAAATATCTCATACTCTATAACGAAAAGTTCTGGCTCGCTCGTTCACTGAATGACTGACCAACGCCAACTTAACGAGGAAAAGGAAGGATTTTTCCCAATGGATTGAACTATTGAAGCCGTGGGCAGAAGTAGCGCAATTTTCAGTTAGCTCTCGGGTCTCGAATAAAAAGTAGAGATTAAATTTATATATTTGTTCCATGTAAGCTTATTTTAGTACACTTGAAATGCATGTGATTTGCCTGATAGCTCACTGATAATAATCTGTATAGTTTACTGGGTGTACTACTCATGCAGTGCTTTGAAACGTGAAAAGAAAACTTTTTTATTTTTAAATTGAAATGAAATAAAGAAAACTAAGCAGATTTATTATTTTTAATCCATAAACTTTTTAAATAAATTTTCAACCGCCTTGGGCGAACCACAAAAGCACGTCATGATTTTACTTTTATTCTGCAGTTGGCAATAGATACCGGCATTTCGACTTAGAAATATTTACTGTTCACAACTTTCAAATAAGAAATCTTTACAAAGTGGAAAAACTTTGTTTTTCTTTTAATATTGTAGCTTGTTTATCTATACTATAAAGAGGTAACGTTTGTGAGTTTGTGACGTTGTACGGGGTAATCTCTGTATCTACTGAACCGATTTTGAAAATTCTGATACCAATAGAAAGCCACATTATTTGTGAGTGTCATAGGCTATATATTAACCCGAAAAATTAGGGAGATCCCGTGGGAATTTAAAAAACTTATTTCACGTGGACGAAGTCGCGGGCATCTGCTAGTTTATACCTAAATAATGTTGTTTGTTTATTACTTGGTTATAATTGTACAATATTATTTGGTGTAATCCTTATGCAGATTATGATTTAACCCAGAGTTAGCTGCTATTTTAACAGAACGCGTATGAAACTTACGTCAAAATTACAAATTTATTAGTGGGTTAAACGTAACCCGGCGCGGCGTCTCTGTTTATTTAGCAAAGAAACAGTAAAAAGGTAAACTGACTGTGTAAACGGCTACTTTAGAAGTACAAAATATTGAAGTCATGTTAGCACTCTAAAAATAAAGGTTACCAGGAGAATATAAATCATAAAGAATCATAAAAAATGACTTGAATCTTGAATCTTGAATAGTGTGCTTAAGCACACATTTCTGTATGTTTTCTTTTAAAGCAGCCGAGCTTGTGTGCACCGTAATTGCTTCCTCTACGTAGTCTATACTCTACAGGAAATGCGGCGTGCGAAACGACCTCCTCCCTGTTGCTGAATCTCGGGTCTCCAGTCGCTATAAATTCGAAGCGAAATGCAATTAAAGCGCAGCGGGAAAATAAAAGTGAAGTTTTTACTTGACGTGTATTAAAACTATTTTTATTTATTTCATCCCTTCAAAGAATCGTGGTAGTTTTCAGTATTATTAGAGTTCTTTCTTTTCTGAATAGCACGGTATACGAGTTACGACACTGCAGTAAAATTCGAAGTAGGGCTTTGTTACCTAGATTTTTGGTAATACACGTTCTTTTGACACATATTTTGGAATCAAAATGAGAAATAAATAGACGAACAGTACTGTCTGTTCAACCTTTCCTCGTTAAAATTGGACGAAATTATTGGAATAATATCCTTAAAATAACGCATAAATAAAATAATATCAGTTTAATGTTCAGATTATATTTTTTCTCCCGCCTACGTAAGATGAGCTTAGCCAATCTTAACAGAGCAGAAATTGTGAGTCAAGAAAAAGATAAAAATATGTACCTAGTTCACTACGAGAAACTAATTCGCTTCCCGTCCAAGGCCCTGTAATAGTCTGAATTGAACTAGACTGGATTTCATTTAAATAAATGTTTTAGTTTTAGTCCAAAGTTTCAATGCTTTTGATTCAATATGTACGTAGGGGTAGATTCGGTCTGTTATTAGCTGGTATACCATATACCTAGTAGAACATAATATACCTCTGTCGAAGGACTGGCATCTAATGTCATTGAATCAGTATGTGGAGTGTTAGGGGTACACTCATAGATTTAATATCGCGCGCGAGCCCCATATTAAATCTATGGGTAGACTATCCCATAACATTCTACTTTGCGATTCTGGTATTGTAAGATTCAATGATCATCCGTCCAATATTATCTTCAATACCATCAATGAATGAATGAATGAATGAATATACTTTTATTGTACACCAAAAAACAATAGTAAATGTAAACTTAGCTAATAACAAAGGAAGTATACAATTTGGCGGCCTTATCGCTTCACAGCGATCTCTTCCAGGCAACCAATGGTTTAAAAGGACATCAATATTTCCTTGATCCAGGTTTACGATATCGCGTGATAATATTGATAGTGTAAGCAGGACCTATACTTAGGTTGTTCATCGATGGGTAACCAGACGGTTTTGTAAATAACTCTTTATTCTGATACATTAGCTATATTCGTATGAAGTATGATCACTGACAACAATTAGATTACATTAATAAGCTTGGTTTTAGAGCAATTTGTACAATATTTACTTACTTAAAAACTTAGAATTATTCGTTAACTTCGTTATGTTAAATATTCAACCATTCGTCGGTGATAATACTGTGGAATGCACTTCCACTGAATATAAGACAGTCGAAATCGCTGGGGGTATTCAAAAATGCTCTTAAGACGTATTACCTTACAAATTGAAGACGACTTTAGTTTATATTTAATTTTATTGTAAGTATATGTACGTATAATATGTAATTGTATAATATATTTATTTAAGCTATATTATGGTATGTAAGTATATGTATTATGTATATTAGTTTATAATATATTTAGTTATGCATTGTATGTATTAAGATATTTGTGTATTGTTGTCTATGTATTGTTATGTATTTTTTTGTATGTAGTATTAGTATAATTTTGCGCCACCTGCAGCCTCCAATCCTTGTGCTCTCCTAATAAGGTTGCCTGGAAGAAATTGCTACTTAGCAATAAGGCCGCCCTTTGTACTTCTTTGTTTCTTTTTATGTTTTCTGTAATTTACTTTTGTTATGTGTGGTACAAATAAAGAGTATAATAATAATAATAATAATAATAATATAATACATATATAATACTAAGTTACTCTAACTTTTGGACTTAATATTTACAAATCCGATAAAATTAATATTAATTATAACAGAAATTCATCAAAATTTGATCGCGTATAAATAACAGGGGCTCACTGCGAGCAAAGTGGACAATCTAGTTGACAAAGTTTATCAGACCGGAAAGTTTGATTTTAGTCCGTGTTTCAATTGTATTACAACTTTATAATCTGTGCCCAAGAAGGATAAAAGGATCAGTACTGTTTTCATAGTTCATTAAATTCTAGGCTTAAACTTTTAAATAACAAATTTTCTTATTCAATAAATAGTTAGATGTTAGGCAAACCGGCTGATTAGAGTGAAGCCGAGGCGCAGCATCTTTCTTGACAAATAATGAAGCTCAGAGAATGCGTGGCGCGCGGTAGTTACGTACTTTGAGTATGGTCGGTGTTTTGTTTTCATTGGAAATTCTTAGGCAATGCGTAAGTCGAGCCTCTATTATTATTGCCTCTATTAAAGCATAGTAAAGGTAGTTATAATAAAAATACTCGACTCAACTCTGCCTGTATGCGTCAGCCCTTATGAATTTGAAGTAAATTAATAGCTAAACGACTGCGGCAATTTAATTTGCTGGTTTTTCAAAGTATCACGACAAAATCAGGTTACCTGAACCTGGAATTTACAGCAAACAACTGAAATGAATACAACAATAAAAGTTCCAACAATACTCTAAATTACTTTGTCCATTTGGTTCATTATGGAAACAACGCACGCGAATACTTTTCGTTATAACCCTTTTTACGATATCGCAGCTATAATATTATGGCGGTTGTAAAAGCTTTGAATTTCTTTCTAGGAATGTTTTTCGGGTTTCCATCGTCATACATATGAAAAGAAAAGTCTACACTCTCACTGACTGGCTCGTCAACGCCCAACATAAATCGTTGAACCTAGAAAGCTGAAATTTTGCACAGAGATTCATTTTATAAGGTTGAAAGGCAGGTATACTTTGACTACTATGAAGGATTTTTCGACCGATATTCCCAGGGGAAGAACCTTGCGAATTTCAAAGAGAAGCCGCCAGAGGTAGCCGGACTTTTTGAAAACATTAGCCTATGTTAAGCAGAAGAAGTTTTTTTTAAATATTTATTTTATGACGGGGCTTTATCGCTTGTTGATTATGTCGCCAGGTAAAACACGCAGGTATGCACGCAGTTAATTTAGTGAGATGTTGAGAACATAACATAAAGCCAAACATGTTTAGATTAACTAGTGGTTCGCCCCGAACTAAGACCTCGCGGCGCCATCTATTGACATCATTGTGAAGTTCTGTTAAAAATACTGAAGCTCATTAAAAATGAAATAATTTCGTTTCCTTATAATATTTATCTAGTTTTAGTATTTGTTGTTCAAGTACAGGATATAATTCAAATAATTGATCAACTTTCAGGCTCAGCCTTCCAGAAAATTTAGAGTTCTGAGGTCAACTTTGGACGTTAGAAAATCTCCACTTTGAAAGCCCCCCATTTCGTCAATTTCAGGGGAAAATTTTAAAAAAAAAACTTTTTGGACCCTATTCATAATGATCTTTAAAATGATATACCACAACTCTATGTAACGCTATAAAAAATATTTTACTTCGCATTCGCTTCTATGAGAGCCCACCTGAAATAAGGATTTTTATAACTTTTTAAGACATATTTTATAACATATTCGGCGGGAGGCCATCGGTTTACATATTATATTTAAATTTTAAGTAATTACGTTGAGTAATTCAGAAGGTATAAGGCTCTGACAGACGGACGGACGGACGGACGGACGGACAAGTGCCAATTCACTCAAGTAGACTCAGAGACCTTCGTTTCGCTCGGTCAATTATATATTTCTAGTTTCTATACTCGCACTGCGAAGCGCAGCGTTGGACGACCCCCCACTAGGTGGACGGTCGATCTCAAGCGTGTAGCTGGGAGTCTCTGGAAACAAGCGGCAAAAGACTGTGTTCTGTGGAGGTCCATGCAGGAGACCTTCGTCCAGCAGTTTATAGGTTGAGACAACGATAACTACTTAATGAATTCCTCGCTTCCAACAGGTTTGAAGACCTCCGTGGCGCAGTGTGTAGCGCTGTTGCCTTAACGTGCGGAGGTCCCGGGTCCGATCCCCGGCAGGGTCAATTTGGGAATTTATAATTTCTGAATTTTCCCTGGTCTGGCCTGGTGGGAGGCTAATGCCGTGGCTAGTTACCACCCTACTGGCAAAGACGTGCCGCCAAGCGATTTGGCGTTCCGGTACAATGCCGTGTAGAAACCGAATAGGGGCATGGGTTTAATATATAACTGCCATGACCCTAATAGGTTAAACCCGCTACCATCTTAGACTGCATCATCACTTACCATCAGGTGAGATCGCAGTCAAGGGCTTATAGTGTAGTAGTTTACTTTACTTTACTTACTTGTAGTGGATAGTGGATTTACCACCCTATTGACATTTTGGCATAATCTATGATTTTTAAGATGCGTTATCGAAATGTTAAGACACAGAACGGAAGCTGAAATTCAAGACCGCCAGTAGCGACGCCTTGGGTGGGCAAATCACTTTTGATCGAGTTTAGCCCACGGCGTATTTTTGTATTGACAAGGATATTTTTGGTTAAAGCAACTCGCTCGAAGCATTTTGCTCAATGTTTCTGATACGAACGGCTCCACACACCATACGATTGTGAAATGTTTTTGCCGCATCCGTGTCTCCTGCCACGTTTCTTCATTCTTCAATTTCATTAAATATCTTCAATAGGTACAACAGTTTACACATTGCACAGCCTTCTAGAAAGGGAAGTGTCAAGTGTTCTCTGGTTCGCGTGGTTTAAATTTTTGAAGTGAAAACTTCTTTAGGCGTTTTAAGCACTTTTTTGTGATTTATATTGAAGTGTAAAACTTTTGTAGGCGCTGAGCACTTTTTGGTGGGGGGTAAAAATGTACATTCGCGTGACCGTGACCGACATGCTCGCGAACAGCGACATGCTTGCGAACATATAAATATACTACATTCTAAATTAAACTTTAATGCCTTAGTGTTAAGGTTTATATTTTAATAATAGTTTTAGTTAAAAGAAAAACGTTTTCCCTTCTATCGGCTGTCCCTATGACTGCCAATTTTGTTTTTATTCTGGCTGGAACTCCTGAATTTTCTGAGATATAAGGTAGCTTATGTCACTCTCCAGATCTTCAACTATATCCATACCAAAAATCATGTCGATCCGTTGATCCGTTGCGGCATAATTGAAGGACAAACAAACACAATTTCGCGTTTAAAATATTAGTCTGATGAAAGAAACTATAATAGAGAAAAGACTTAATAACGTTCTCTATTATAATTATTAAACATACCGAAACCTTCTATCTCGTTCCCTAGTGGTATTATTCCTATTATCGGCAATAAATTGTTCCTGGCAGCACATAAATCTGAACCGCAATAAATAAGAGTTTATCTACACTAGGTCCAAACAAAAACACACCAATGTAGTCCCACTCTCGGTCAACTATCTGCGTATAACTAACATGGGTGTCATGTGACATATTGTGTGTAACACGCAAAATGTAGGTAGTTTCACCCGGAAAGTTTTAGGATCCATCCTTTATTTTAAAAGTGAATCCGATTCTGAGGTTTCCTAACAAATTTTTGGGACGGCACATTAAAAAGAAAACTGTTTAGCGGTTGTTTTCTTAAAACTCGAAAATTATCTCTTTTCCATCAATAATTTTATATTATAACCAACCACGACTTCGATTGCGTGGGTTGAGGTTTTTTGGTTCCCGCGGCATCCCTTTATTTTTTAGGAATATAAAATATAGTCAAATAGTATTCCAGACTATAATCTGTTTATGAGCTAAATTTCATCCAGATCGATTCAGCCGTTCTGGCGTGATTGAGTAACAAACATCCATACATCCATCCATACATCCATGTATCAAAACTTTCGCAATTATAATATTAGATAGTAACACTATGGAAGCATTTAAAATTAAATTTCTTACGGCCACTATAACGTACATGTACCGGTGAGGCTGACGTCCATTGACACCGCGGAGTTTCCAAGGTATTTTTTAAAAAGAAGAATTCAAATCCATCCAAGTCGCTGTCGCAAACGCTGTGCCTTGGCAGTCGGGTCCACTCTACTCTACCGGTGTGCCTTGCATTTTAAAGCTCTATCCTTTTGAACATGGATTCTGAATGCGAAAGAGATAAAAAGTATGCTTCGGATGAAATGGAAAGGGATGCGAGACATGAATAATTCATAGGTTGTGATTCAATGCTTAAACGCCGTCATCTCTGCTTCAAATGCGCATTAGGGCGTGTATACCTTTGAATACAAGTGACTTCAGTTCACCTTAAAGCACTTGAGATGTTACATTGATGTTGTTATCATCCTAGAGCAGAATGATTCGGATGTGGCTGTGAATATTAATCGATTGCTTTGGTTAAGCTATGTTAAATCGTATTCGCCAACTGGGTCAATGTAGGGATTTATAATATTAATATGAAATATAAGTTTCATCTTGTGCAGGACTGTGCAGGCATTAGCTGTGGCCAATTACCACAATTTCAGAACAGCCATGTCGCTAAGGCATTGTCGACGCGACAGTATCAAACAGTAGCTGACCTGCCTTCACGTGTTCCACGTTGTCGCGTAGATAAGTTTTTAATTTTGTACTGCATCGCGTTGCGTTGCGACTTGCGTCGCTTTCATCGCTCACCTAGGTCAATGAGTAAGCCTCACTGACGCATCAAAACCAAATGAGACGAGAGCTCGCTAGATCGAAGAATTCGCTATGAAAAAACCTTTTACCCCGTGTTATATTCATTTTCAAAAGTCATACTTACTTAAATAAATAGTGCATGTGAAGAAAAAACGTTGATTGCGACTTAGTGACTACATACAATTAGAGAAGAAAACAAGAAATTATTTAGATAAGAATCACTGAAACACTAGAAAATCATCCTCATCACCTCAGCCCATCGCCAGTGTACCACATTAGCAAGGGTCTCCTCTCCAAATGAACATCCTTACTAATAAAATAAATGCGAAGGTGAATTTGTTTGTTATGCCCATTTTTCATTTTTCAATGTTTGGTACCGTCATATTTTGTCTCGAGGACATCGGCTTTTATCCCGCAAAATTACCAGTTCCCGCGGGTATCAATAAAACTAGTCAAGCATCAGCTTGTGCAAGCAGAACTTGCTTTAAAATGTACAATCATAATAAAACATGGCGTTTGAAATCTCTTCATTATTAACAGAGCACGACAAGTGGCTTGTAGGAATTGCACTCCGCCCTGACCTCTGTTTATAAGTCTGCAGAACAATGGCCGCCGCCTCGCAAAGGTCATGTGAACTTAATTGCTTCAGGGGGAACGAAAAATTTTCACACTACTCGAAGTCAAAAATAAAGCTTTTGACTGCTTCTCTTTAGCCGGCAGTAACATTCGATGTTTTCATGAAACCAACATGTATACTTCGGAGTCATTGAATAGGTCAATGAATAGGTAGGTAAATATCGTGTTTGTTTTTATTTTGAAAAAATGTTAACTCACTAGCTTGGCCTTAGAATTTCAAGCATAGTGGAATGCGGACGCGGCTCTTTTACCTATCTATTCTGTGGCCCTAGTGTGTGCAGTTCCATATAAACGTGAACTATCTACACGGATTTTTTCCACCGGGGCTTTTTTGAAGTGAACACTTCTTTAGTCGCGCGGAACACTTTTTGGTAGGGGGTAAACTTGTGTATTCGCGTCACCGATACCGCGAAGTTACGAAGACAAAAAAAGGACTTAAATATAAATATACTACATTCGTAATTAAACTTTAATGCCTCAGTTTTAAGGTTTATATTTTAATTATTTATCGGCAGTCCCTATGACTGCCATTTTTTGTCTCCAATGTGTTTTCGACCTAGGGAGGTACATCGAAAAAAGGTTTGGTTTTGGTTTTAATTATTTTAACCAGGCGTAATGAAGACGTGTGGCCTTTTCAGGGGTCCGATGTCTAAGTTGGGTCAATATTTATCTTGTCTGGTCTTAGCACAAAGTTGCACTTTCAAGTGATTTGCCGATTTAGCGTTTGGGTATAGATCTACTCATAGAATCCGATTAAGTCTTGATTGATACACGGGTTTAAAATAGAAATAATAATTTTCATGCATTTATTAACACCAAGTTCATAAATATGAGGCTTTAAAATGAATGAAATCAAATATTACAGGCTTTGAACACATCGATATTGATGCGTATATTTTGGTTAGCATTAATCCCGACACGTTTCAGCCGATATATTTCTCGCTCGCCCATAAATATTTGCCTTCAATCAATCGGAAAACCTATATTAGGATTTATATCTGGAAAACTTACTTTTTTAAGCCACCACTACAGCCTATTAACGTCCCACTGCTGGGCACAGGCCTCCACTCTCATAGGAGAGAGGGAATTAGAGCTTAGACCCGCCACGCTGCTCCAATGCGGGTTGGCGGGCTTTTTTGAAGCATTACGCTAAATTAGATTTTTCCCTCCCATGATTTGGTTGGGGTTATTTAAATATTACTGATACCTTGGCGCATTGAAATTGTGTAGTACAGGGGGAAATAATTATTCGCTTTCATCTAAAACAAAAACCGATTTCTAAACTATACCTAGGTATAAGTACCAACTTAAACTATAAAGTAAAAAACATTATCTGGGTATTGTTGTTTCAAAAAGCGCTAAATCAATTTCGATAAATATGGGACCTCATGATCTACCGAACAAAAAAAAAATCATCAAAATTGATTCGTAATTGGCGGAATGAAAAAAAAACACACAGTCGAATTGAGAACCTCCTCTTTTTTTGAAGTGGATTGAAACCGAACGGAACATGTAAGAAAACACAAGCAGTTTCCTATTTCTGTGGAAGAAAAGAACACAAATTTCAGTCAAAGGAAACGTTATTTAAAAAAAAAAAGAATATCGCATTCAAACATTTAAAAAAATTACCTGAGCCCGGAATCGAATCTACTAAAGATACAAAAAAAGACTAATTAATACTTAGGTAAAGCTCGCTGAGTGGCTTAGCTCCCAAGGAAATTTTGAAAAATCTATTTCTGTGCAAAATTTCAGCTTTCAATTGTGGCTAGCTGTGGACTTTGATGAATCCGTATTATGTTTGAACTTTAAAAAGAGAAGAACACAGAGAGTCAAGGGGGCAAGGTAGTGACCTCGCAAAGTCGTGTTTATGAGCATTCTATCTGTAACAAAATTCTACAACCTATTTTATACTTGCCTTTACACAAGTTAAAGAAATCCATTGAAAGTATGTACCTGAAAAAGCTTATTTTACTGTTGAATATTGTGTAAATGATAACAGAGCATGGCTTGCTCGCTCCAGCAATGCTTTGGACTGCGGTTACATAAGCATCTACAAATTGATATAATTTTTTTTTTCAAAAGAGATAGAGAAGATAAATAATAATTAATAAATAAAAATAGTTTATTTCTCTTACAACATTATCTTACACCTAAAAGGTTTCATTTCAGACGATTCATAAGCGCTTTTAAAGTTTATTTGAATAAAAAACATTTATTTATTTCTCATATGTCTAATAATCTCTTACTCTATTCATGCTCTTTTCACACCACGAATCTTTGGTGAATCTGATGATAATTATTGACGGCATTGTCTGAGGCAGACGCATAAAAAAGCCACTGAATGCACAGCTGAAAGTGAGAATTCATTAATATTTGCTTCCGTTGTTATTATTTCAACGTTTGTTTCCCGTTGTTTTGGTTATTGGCTCCGGGGATTTTATTTGATCATGAAATTGCCAAAATATCAGCACAACTGGAATGAAAGTTTATAGGTGTTACAATAGAGTTCACTTTTGTTTGTGCTTTGGGCGATGTGAGCTTTGTTAATTAATAATTCATTTTCAGAGTTCCAAATACTTTTTTATTATTGACGTCAGTTATGACTTATGACCTTTGGATGTTGATCGTTGAGGCTTCGTTACTAAACTTCAAAGAAAATTATGGAAGAAATTTCTTCCCGAATGTTATGAGGTTTTTGACGATCCTTTCACAATGGTGAACACTGGTCTAATAAAGGATTCAATTTTGGAATTTATAATTTCTGTTTTTTTCTGGTTTACACTGATGGTAGGCGTCGTAGCGAGTTTGCACCCTAAATAAAGCTTTTTTGACCGGCTCAAGCCGGTTCCGTGTCGATAGGTTTGGTGAGACCCTAAATTAAGGTTCTGTAAATCTAATAACAAGGTCGGCTGAAGAAAAGATGGTCAGACGATATCAGAGTAATGGCCGGAAAGGACTGGTTGCAGGTGGCAAAGGACCGGATAAAATGGCAAGCAATGGCTTTCACCCAGGATAGATAGGTTGCATCCCGGGGCATAGGCTACTTTTTATCCCTGAAAAATCAAGAGTTCCCGCGGGAAAAGAAAAAACTTAATCCACGCGAACGAAGTTGCGGGCATCATCTAGTAAATAATCTATAGGTACTAATATTATAAAGAGGTAAAGTTTGTGAGTTTGTAGGGGGTAATCTCTGGATCTTCTGAACCGATTTTGAAAATTCTGGTACCAATAGAAAGCCACGTTATTTATGAGTGTCATAGGCTACACACAAAACTAGACTAAGACTACATACAAAGCCCGAAAAATTAGGGAGTTCCCGTGGGAATTTAAAAAACTTGTTTCACGCGGACGAAGTCGCGGGCATCTGCTAGTATATTGATAAAGGCATTGTAAAAGAAACATTGTAACAGATTACTATTATTACAAATCTGATAACAGCCATACTGAGCCATACTCAGGCATATTTTAGCGTCGAACAATCACCAAATGGCCAATCCAGACATCCACTTATACGTAGAAACATTTTTAGTTCCATGGACATCGGTTAAAAAAACCGAGCGCTTTTATTAAATGGCCACAAACGTGATTATAGTAATAATTCATTTCAAATTGTTTCACCAACAAGTGAACGTCGACAGTCGACACTGCGGGACGCTTAATTAATCACGGTACACGATTATACTGCAGTGAACATTTATTATGTAGGCCAAGACTTGGCGTACAAAAATATCTAACCTAATTTTTAACGTGTACCAACGACTTATATAGACTGCTGCCATGTTTTGTGTGTTTTGAAGTGTGCTCGTAGGTGTAGTTTAAACGTGCGTTAACGCCGTACAACGTGGACCATTTAAAATGCATGAAAGGCAACTTCTCTCGTAATACTGAAAGACTTTTGTTCTACAACTTTAAAAAGCCTTAATATATTCACAATAATTACTACTCGCTTTCATCTAAAACAAAAACCAACTTCAAAACTATACCTACCTATACTTGTACCAGCTTAAACTATGAAGTGAAAAAACATTATCTGGGTATAAATTTTGTTTGTGGTTGCATTTCTCAAAAAGCGCTAAATCAACTTCGATACCATTTATATGGGACCACCTCTGAAGTTGTATCTGCGAAACCAAATTGATTCATAATTGGCGGAATGATCGCGTACGGCGTAACCTACATTTACGAAAAAAAACATACAGTCGAATTGAGAACCTCCTCCTATTTTTAAGTCGGTTAAAAAAAATTACATCATAATGACCAATTCATTGTTCATTTATCTCCAAAATATCTATGGTGAAATAGTAGAGAGAAAGCGCCTCCTGTCGGCAAATCTGTAAACTAAATTGACAGGTTTAAATCTGAAGTTATCTTTTTTCACAGGGAGCAATATGAAAGTAGTACCAATACATTCACACCTAGTAGGGATGGAGTACGACGGAATTAGCCACGTTTCCACCCTTACGTAAAACACACTTAATATTCAAGTGAGCGCGTAGTCTGTCGGCTACATGGAAATCCATTGCTCGAGGATTTGATTCAGAAGCTGAGAACCTGAAATTAGGTTCTACGGTTAAACGATTATACGTCAAGGTCTGTTGACTAGATGACGCCTACGATTTCGTCCTCGCGAATTAAGGTTCTTTTGGTTCCCGCGGAAACTTCTATTTTGGCGGGAATTAAAAGATGAAGTCGCGGACACCATCTAGTTTACAATATTTGTATAGATGGATGAATGGATATAGCAGGTATTATTAATATTTTTATTTTCACCATTTAAAAGTCAAATGATTTATTTATTTAAAGTAGGACAATTAATATGTGTCACTTAAGATAAGTCAAGAATCTAGACTCGACCACTGGTTCGGAAAACTGATTAATTTCTGAACCAATCAGTTGCACTCGATCTCATTGCTTCTTATCTTAATGATAGAAGTCAGAGGGTATGCATAAACCACGTGAAGTTGGAGGGCTCATCTGCATTAATCGGTCTCCCACAGGGCTCGATCTTGGGTCCTTTTCTATTTTTGGTTTATATGAATGATTTTCCATACCATGTCAAGTAGGCAGTGGCAGAAGTAAATAACATAAAACTTGTAAACAAGCTGTAAACATTTTTTTACTTGGCTCTACTTTCTAAATTCCGATATTATAAGAGAGCGACAAAATATTGTTTGAAATAATCCGATACAAGTTTATCTCATAACATGTTTTGAGACACTGTTGTCATGTTTTTCATAAGAGTGTAGAGGTATCAATGTTTGGTGTAAAATGCCTTATTAATATTTAATATTATTATTTTGCTTTTGAAAAGATAACGCTTCAAGGCTACGTCATTTTGACGCTAACGTTTTCCTAGGTGAGCGAACAAAGCGACGCGACAGAACGCGACGCGATAGGATTCTTCAGGAAATAACAAACTTATCTGTAATACATACAAAGGCCACGTGAAGGGTCAGCTACTATTTAATACTGACGTGTCGCATCGTATCAAGTGGCGTTGTCACGTTTTTCGCTGACGTAGGACCGAGCTTGCAATAGAATATAGCGATTGTTATGTAATGGCACTGTTATGGAACTAAGCTTTTCGAAAAGCCATAGTAAAACATAATGCGAGTCATTAATCAAATGTTTGACTTCAAACTTTTAAAACTTGGCTACGCTGCCTTTCCTTTATTAAATTAAACAGACCGGCCAACTTTTAATGAATCTTGGATTACTACCTATTACTCGCTGTAGTAATGGAATGAAAAATATTAAGACTTTTTAAAATATCTCACAGATAAATTTAGGTATGTTGGTTCAGCTACGAAACATCTGTTTTTTTCGACAGCAGGTTTGTACCAGCTTTATTGAAATTGGCAGGTTAATTTTGTAAGAATGTTTTCACCACACTACATTTCAAGCATCCTTTTTGCTTCATCATATTACCACTGGAAACGTCGTGCTGGTCGCTTACAAAATTAATCATAACTAGCGATCCGCCCCGGCTTCGCATGGGTAGCACGAATAATCCTAATAGTCTATACCTATTAAAGCCAGTGGGCATTGGGCAGGTTTTAAATTTTAATATTACATTGTAAGAGTACGCCCCGTCCTCACCACAGCCGCCAGCCCTCAGATTATTTATTATAAGATTTTCTTATTGATATCTCATAAGATATTTATCTAAATTAAATGATGAAAAGGGCAATTTTTATCTTAATTAGATACTTGAGATGGCTAACATTTTTTTTGATAAGGATTAATACTATGTCGGTAAAAGCGGTTCAATAATGTTTCGCAAAAAACATTTAACAAATGATCATTTCACAAAAAACTTTTCAAAAACTAATCATTTCACAAACGTCGTATTCCGCAAACATATAATTTATTAAAAGATCATTTGACAAATATACTCAATTCACAAATACTTTACTTTGCAAACGTGCTGAATGTAAAATTGTCATTTACTAATTTATTATTTCATAAAATAATTCATTCTTCAAATTCATAATTTTACAAAATATTAAAATATAAATTGTTATTTAAAAAGGAAATAACCACGAAGGTATGGTGGGGTCTTTCAGACCCCGCTATCCTCTTCGTCACCTAAACCATCCGAGTCGGAGTGCCCCCAGTCCCGAGCTCGCTTCGCTCGCTCTGGCATGAGTAGGAGTTGTGCCTAAAAAGGAAGTGGAGAAGCTAGGAAAACCACTCGAACTTTGTTTCGTTATGGAGGTCGCCGGTTCGCTTCGCTTGTCAGCTCCTCCCTTCGCTCCACTCGGCCTCGTAGGATCACTTCATTCAGGACCTCCTTCGCCAGCTTCTGCCTACGCGCTTTACAAAAACACTAGGGATAGGACAGACAAGACTGCGAGGAGTCTGAGTGCTCAGATTTCGACCCAAGAATGTCAACTATTTAAAACGGGCTACGCCAGAAGAGTCTTACAGTATATATCAAACAATTCATTTTATCAAAAAATAAATACGCTTTACGTTGTTTTATTAAATAACACGATTAATAAATCAATTGTTTGTCAAATTATATTTTATGACATGATAATTTATCTGTTAATTGTTTTATCAATTGAATTATTTAGAGGACCAAAAGTTTTATAACGATTAATATACTATGATTCATAATTTTGCGAAACGTTGTTTGTGAAATGAAAATTTGTAATTTGTTTTTTATGAAATGATCGGTCACCCGGTAAAAGCACCTTCGCAAGTAAAGCATTGGTTTAGACATAGGTACTAAAAAAATTCTACATCAATGGTTTAGACCATTAATTTGAAAATCATAAAAATGGTTATTGTGAGTCAACCTTAAAAGATAGATATATGCTATCACGGACTTTTTCTTTGAACTTTTTGAGAGGAACATTTCCACCACACATTGTTTTCGTGTAACTTTAAAACTACGCAGCGCACGCCACGTATAAGCTCTAAAAAGAGACTATTTTTTCCGACTTAGTTCACATTATTGCAATTTTCGTAAGGATCTTCAATATTTTTGAAAATAAAATATAGCCTATGTTACTCGCTGATAATAATGTAGCTTTCTATAGGTGAAAGAATTTTTAAAATCGGTTGAGTCGTTTTTGAGTTTATCATTACAAACAAACAACCAAACATTGGCATAGTTTTACCTTTTGGTAAAAGTAAGGTTGCCATGATAGATGAGTAGGCAAATAAATGGAGAAAAAAGTGTTAAGTATGACTTTTTATTCAGACAAACAAATGATAACCAGTAACCAGCTCCGGCACTATGTAATTATATAGTAGCTACCCAAGTAACATTTTAGGTTTTAGAAAGGTTTTGTAAAGGTTCTAGAACCTTTGTATGAAAATCTGCTCGTAAGTCTTAATAGGCTCAATAACGTTATAATAACCTTATATTAACCTCCTGAGTGCAAAAAGGGCCCCCGTTGTAGAACCTTTCTGAGACCTACAGCAAAGCCTATAGCTCAAATCCAGAACCTTTCCAACTACTTACACAGAACCCGAATATAACCTTCACAACCTTAATTTATGGTTAATATAACCTTGCTAGACAGCTTTTAAGTTCTAAATTAGTCTTGGATGTAACTCTATGACAACTTTTAACCTTTTTGATGGACATGAATAAATGCCTTTCCAGGACTTGCGGGTTTTAAAAGGTTTCTGTGTAAGATGTTTTTTACACAGAATCGTGGATTTAAAAATAATTCATAATGGCGCCTTTTACTGTCATTATACCAAGTTTCAAAATGGCTAACTAGATAGGACGTACAAGTGTTATATTCATAAAAAATAATAAGTAATTTGCTGAAGTCAGGAAAAATAAAAAAGTAGTGCGACTGGCACTTTATCGTGAAAATTTAGGATAATAGTGCTATATACGAGGTGGGCCTTTCGTAAGTTAAAGTTTTGAAGATATTTTAATAAAATAATTACAATTAAAATAATTATAAAATTAGTTGGTTGGTGGTAAGTCGCATTAGAACTAATAAAACTTATATCCATGTAAGAACATTTTATTTTGAATAGTACACGTTTCTTAATTTTGCCTTATTGATTTAAAATATTGCTTTTTGTTTAGATTTTTGTTTTATTTTAGTGAAAAAATATGGCTGGCGTTAGGAAATTACTAGAGAGTATTAAAAATAACCAATCCAGGACTGTAACAACTAGAAGCTCTTAATGTTTGCCAAAATAAGACCTAAAGGTAATCTCGTGGAGCTACTTAAAACGACAAGGCTGTTTTCGCAGCTTTAAGGTTATCGCCAGGAGTTGTTCAAGACTTGCCAGTCGCGAAAACAACCGCTGAGCACAATTAGTTCCTTTTAGGTTTTGGTTGTAGGAGAAAGTGCGTTCGACGTTTCGACACGAGTATTGAACAAACAGCTACAGGCTGCTCTTAGAGTTCAAGTAAGTTCCTATTTTTTCGATTATGTTTGATAGATAACGACAGTGTTGAGAATATAATAGAATAGAAACGTTTTTTATTCAAATAAACTTTTTTACAAGTGCTGAGAGTAGGTATAATTGACATTTAATTTCTTGACTTATTTTGGCCACAGAAATAAGGATTCAGATAGTTTTATTTTACAGTACGATTACTAAGGGCTCTTTTCTAGACACGTGCGGTCGCGTCACGCAGTGCGTCGCGCGGTTCTCCGTTTATTATTATAAGAGATAGCTGCACTTTTGGTAACTATCCCCAGAAAGGCTGATTCAGTATTAGGTAGGTGTGGGGTTCTACACTGATGACAAAAGTGAAAGTCAACCCGCATGCGGATGTGCCTTTGTCTAGATATGGCCGCTGCAAGACGGTTTATGGTTACCAAAAATGAACCATAACTAGAAAGGCTGATACTTGTACAGTATTAAAGTATGCGCAGTACCTATGTAAACAGTACTAAAACTGACGCTATTCATCGGGCTTTTCACTAGATATCACCTGTCAAAGACGTTATGAACATTCATACTGTAAAAAATATTATCAATTATTATGTCGTCACGTTGATTGCGGATAAATAAATTCTTACGCATTCATAATTTTTACCGCTCAGGTCTTTCAGTACATTACTTTTTACTACTAATTCAAACACACCCGGTGTTTGAATATGCAGCAATGTAATTCGTGTATTTTTTACTTCTGAACTGTTCCGATAACAGCCGAGAAATGCCAAGCGGTAAACTCTAAGTAAGGTACATCTTTTCGGCTCTTTCATTAATTTAAAGTTGTGTTTTGTTTTCAGTATGCCTGACAAGGTCGTCCAAACCATAGAGAATGGAAAAATATGCCTTTTCGTTGTACCCATTGATGTAGAATTTTTTTAGTATGGTTGTACCCAACGACTGGGAGAAAGTGTGCACTCTGTCTTGGCCACCAAAATCAGAAGCCAGCAGCATGTTAGATGAAAACTCTGTCCCTGGAAAAAAATGGTTGATCTATCCATGTAGCGTCAAAAGGATTTCAAAGGCCATATTCTAAGTCCTTTACTGTATCAACACTTGTTTCTAATGTATGAACTTCAAAGTCTTTACTATCTTCAGATAAACTGCCATCATCACCATCATTGGATTTACTGTTTTGTGATTCCTCAAATATTTCCGATGGTGTCGTGTCATCTGTGGTTTGAACTGAAGAGGAGGTCTTTCAGGAGGTTGTGTATCTTCCATGGTCTCAATGATCTGTAAAAATAATTAAAATAGAACAGGCGATCAATCTAGTTTTAATCCATAAGACCCCTTTTCAAGATTAGCCATACTTCATGATTATTTTATATTTTGGTATAAGGGCTCGTACAAATCGGCGACCTCACCGTCGCTAACAGCGATTGCCGACCTGTAAGAACCCTAATAAGTAGTCTTTACCAGTCACCTCACTACCTACAATAACAATTAATAAAATTAATAAAAACTTACCGATGTATTCAATATTCGTAAGAAATTTTTACGCACTTTACGTTTGAAATGTCCACTCGGTTATTTTGAAATCACCCTGTGTCGGTTCATCTTTGCTTTACAACTGCTTTGAAGTCGCGGAAACAACTGACGTTTTTTGAGGATGTGCCTCTACAGCTTAAAATATTCTCATAGGACTTTAAACATGCCTTCAGCTCATAAACAATAGCTCATTGGTTTGGTTTTCACCACGTAGTCCTAATTTGTTCGCATAGACAACTCTTACAGAGCCTAAAGGTTTAAGGTAGGTTTTAAAAATTACTTATAAGTGATTTCAACATTCCATAACTTTATGGTAATATCAAAGTTAAAAATTAAACCTTTAGATCTCACTTTAGCAAAATGCTAGGCTTTTCAGAACTTAATCAGGAGTCTACGACAGCTTTAAGATCCTAAGACTATATGCTCTTGACACACAGGTCAAAATAACGTTAATTTAAGCTCTTGTAAATGGCTCCAAGGTTGTAATAATAAACAATTAGTTTTAGGACTTATTAATCATTCTCAAGTACTTAATATGACCAGATAGTAAATCATTAACCTTTTGACGACTCATATATAACCTAAAGGCATTTTTTACAACCTAGGCCCGAATGAAATGTTACTTGGGTAATAGCTATAATACAACCAATCCTCATGCATTGTGCTCACATAATTTTCTATTTCCTTTATTCGCTAGTCGCTAGCCATCTATAGGCTTAGTACGTGTTTTCACATTTTACCATGTTGATAGATTTTGGCCCGTACTAATAAATAGTAAAGTATCTCAAGAATTGGTCAATATATGCTTAAAACCGGTTTTTGAGAACCATAGACTGACCGATTCTTGCGAACCTGTTCTTAGCTGATATCGGTTTAATAATACGGGTCACAGTGTCAAAACACTAACTGCATTACTCAAACAATGCAAGTCCATTTCGGTCTGACTTTATAGTGTTTCGGTATTCGAAATGTATCAATGTTGTCGAAATGTGTAGACTCTTACTAAGGAAAACTTATTAGTGGTTCCAACAAGTTCAGCTATTATGATTTATAAAAAAAAAAAAAACATACGCGCCGAATTGAGAACCTCCTCCTTTTTTGGAAGTCGGTTAATAATACATATTAAATGTTGATTGGACATTGTGTTATATTTAATTAGGGTAGGTAAACTTTCCCTATTCCTTCCTAGTCTTCTGAAACGTACACGTTTACATAATACCCTTTACAGTGTCTGGTAGAGTTCTATAAACACCCTCATGAGTCATGGTTAGCTCAGCTAGGTCTGGTTAGATTCCCAATTTAATTACTAGAAGAGGCCATTCTTTAACCTAATTCTAATGAAGGAGATTCTCGATTTGGTGTGGTTAGTTAAATGCGTTTTTGTAAACGTTATATACTGTAAGGTCAAAACCAAGTAGATACAAAAAAGCTATCATTAAAAAATGTTGTAATGTGATGTAAAAAAAAAACGCAACGAATTGAGAACCTCCTCCATTTTGGAAGTGGGTTATAAAGTCAGAGCTTTCTCAAATACTATTTTAATGAAACTGACTGATTATTACTCGCAACACTGGTTCGATCCATAAAATCATACTCAGTGCCTATTCAAAGCCAGTACACAAGTTTAGTGCCCTCAAAAGTCCATAACGGGCGGGGAACATGGAAAGTTTGCCTCATAACGGCTCTCCGCAAAGTTTGCACTGTACTTTATCGACTAACTAGGCTTTGATACAGGAACGGCCCTGAAGGCATTGAGTTTTTGAAGAAAGTTAATTTAAAACGAATGGAGTTATTCGCATAGTATATGCCATCATTCAGTTGTATTAATATTCCGCATAATTTCTCAGCGTGCGCAGAAATGGAAATAGGAAATACTAAACGTCTTAATATCAAACAAAAGTATCACTGTTTCGTTGCCTTCTAATCACGTCGCTACGAAATAAAAGCGCAATAAGAGAAAGAGATCGCGGTCTTTGTACAAACATCTTGTTAATTGTGGACAAAGAAAAACAATACCGGTTTTTGTTTTCTTGCTTACTATTTACTAGCTGATTCCCGCGTGGATTGAGGTTTTTTGGTTCCCGCGGGAACTCTTTGATTTTCCGGGATAAAAAGTAGCCTATTTAGTATTCCTGACTATAATCACAGCTATAATCTATCTCTGTGCCAAATTTCATCTAGATCCGTTCAACCGTTTTGGCGTGATTGAGTAACAAACATCCATCCATCCATACATCCATCCATCAATCTAAACTTTCGCTTATTCTTCTTCTTCTTTTATAATCGTACTAATACTATAAATGCGAAAATGTGTTTGTTGGTTTGTCCTTCAATCACGGCGCAACGGAGCAACGGATCGAGGTGATTTTTGGCATGGGTATAGTTGAGGACCTGGAGAGTAACATAACATAACATTTTATCCCGGAAAATTCAGGAGTTCCTGCGGGAATCAAGAAAAACTTAAACCACGCGGACGAAGTCGCGGGCATCAGCTAGTATTAGTATAGATTATTATTCTTACTGTAAAACTTGATGAGATGTTCCTAGCTTTCGCCCTCAGCTTTCCCTGTGTGGATTCGGGACCCTTCTAGTCCGATTTGGATTAAGCTAAGGGGCAATAAAGCTGATTATAATATACCTACCTATATTTTTTGCTGCGAAGGTCCTTCCTTTCCCCCTATCTAAACCTCAACATTAATTTTCCCTAAAGTATACCTAACCGTTGTCAAGGCAAGCCTAAGCCTAGCTCTTGCAATAAAAAGACATCTAGAGCGAAAATACCCCAACTGTATTGGATAAATCATTCATGCACGAAACGTTCATGTTGGAGAGGAATGACGTTTTGCCCTGCCGCGCTAGTCTAACCGTTTAAGTTAGGTTAGTTTAGGTTTAGACACCGAGAGAGAAGAATCGTGCTCAGTAGCGAGCCGGTAATGGTTTGTTGTGTGTGTATGACAACTAAAGAGCCACATGTCCAACGTTCCTATTGCACAACGCTGAAACAAATACTTTCATCCTTGGTGACTATCCCTAAGAAATTTCATCAATTTAATATATTAACTTGATATGGAATTGGGTATTTGACAAATAGCCAAATCAGCAACTTTAGTTCAAACGTCAAAACGCGTCCTAAGTATGGGTTCATTGAAATAGAATGAGTAATACTAAAATTCTAATCAATGTATGGGTTACCTCCATTTGATCAAATCTGCGCTCTAGAATTCCGGCTTCATACCGAAAATGTTATAAACTGGTTTTGCCGAGTTTGCTCGAAGACTGCATTGTGTTCGCTTCCGAAGTCAGGTTGCTGCCAACTTGTTTCATGATAAGGGAAATTGAATATCTACCTGCCTTGTTTTGAACTTATTCATTACTGGATGATTCCCGCGACTTCGTCCGCGTGGAATAACATTTTTTGATTACCGCGGGAACCCTTTAATTTTCCGAGATAAAAAGTCCGGCCTCGGCATACAACCTACCCCTGTGCCAAATTTCATCAAAATCGGTTGAACAGATGAGTCGTGAAAGCGTAGCAGACACACAGACTAACAGGCAGACACACTTTCACATTTATAACGGTTAAGTATGGTACTTTCTAACGGTTAAGGTAAAAAGGTCGTGAGGCAACCTGCACGCCTGAGAGTTCTCCATAACTTTCTCAAAATCTACTAATCTGCACTTTTCCAGCGTGGAGGACGACGGCCTAAACCCTTCTCGTTCTGAAAGGAGATCCGTGCTTATTAACTGTAGGCCAGCGGTGTAGTTACGATGATGGATGGTATAATATTGGTAAAATACACCTAATTCTCATATATGTAATTAAGTTTTTACCTCAGTGCAGAAGTCGCTTTTACTGACACATTTTCGCTTGTGTAAAAACAATAAATAATAATAAATAAATAAATAATAAAATATCTTTATTTGCAAAAAACAATAAGTAGTTGAATTTATAAATAAATATATTTTATAATTATATAATTATTTTATAAATATATTTTTACTATATAGTGTTTACCCACAGACCACAGTTAGGAAAGTTTCTAAACAATTCTTAAATACATATAAAAAATTGCGGAACCGGCAGGATTTAAGGTGATTTAAGCATGCGTCTCTCTAGAGTTCACGCCCACAGAATTCGTTTATTTCTTGATTTCGTTAAGCCCGTATAAAAGGACCGGTAAAACTATAACTTCAGAGACTTTACCTACGTAAAGTTTTGTAGTCCCATTTTTACTTAAAATAAAAAAATCTCATGGATTTCACATGATCGGCAATTTACTAGACAGATTATGCAAACTTCGTTCTAATAGTTCACGTTCGGAAGCGGGGTCGACGTCAAGTCGTTTAAAGATTGGATTGGATTTATTACTCCTGCTAGCTAGCCAATCTTTCTGGTGGAAGTGCAGTATTAGTTCGGGGTCCCGCTGCAAAAATACCTACCCACTAGCATGTAGAGCTAGCATGTAGTGAAAGTGATACTGAATTGTAAGTGTTTGTCATTAACCTAGAACCATTAATACAATTTTCTCGATACGAATATTTTATTCACATGAAAAGCTCAAAAATCTAAACTTTTTAGCTTTATTCAGAAACGGAATTACCTAAATAGGTTTTTTCTGTAACTATTGTTAAAATAACTAATATGTAGATAAATAAAGTTGGCGAAAGTATTATGTAAACGTTACCGAAAATATTATGTGAACGTTAGGTTAAAAAATGATTTTGGTAGTGTTTGAAATGAAATCGTGTGAGGTAAGAATATTTTAAGCGGTAGAGTTTCAAAAGTTTGACGGCGCCGGTGCCAATTCGTTTTGTGAGAAGAGTAGTTTTATAATTCGGAAATTTTGAAATTCGGAAGCTTCGGGAAACCTTCCTAAAATTGGAATTATTTTGCTCAAAGAGTTTATTTTCCATATTTAATAATTATACCTTACAGAAATTTATATTAGCTCTTGGGACCTCGACAGCCACTTTACTTTAATGCCAATAGTCAAATTTGCAATGGACTGTTCTGATATAATACTATTATATTTTTTTACCACAAATATTAAAAGTAGTTACATATTTAAAATTTTGCTAAATCAAGTTAAAAGCACAACCAAAATAGATTCTCCGGTGAAATTTCCGAAGATAATTTAAAAAATTAATTGGCTCACGTATTAGAAGGCTTAATTAAAAATTCACACCTCGAGCGGCTTTGCGGCCCATATTCCTGGATCTTTTAATTAACGTTTACATGAGGGTGCCATTAATATTAATCTTGGGGGCTTTTATCCGGTAAGATTATAATATTTCGGCAAAGAGAATCTTTAATTAAACTGAGCTTCAGTAACCTGGTTAAAACGATGTTAGTATCTATATTCTACATGTATAAAAACAGAACATTAACGTTTAAGCTTTCGCTCCTTTATATGTAGCCGCACGCGGCTGATTTTGAAAAAATCAGCCGAAATAAAGTAGGTAGAATTTTTACCTACTCGATCGTGTAAAAGTTAAATACGATTTTTACCATACGAAACTTGGATGAGTAGGTAAACTAGATGATGCCCGAGACTTCGTCAACCCGATTTATTTTTCAATAGGTATCCCGTAGGAACTATTTAACTTTCCGGAATTATTTCTAACCTTTCGTCGAAATCGGTTGAGGAAGTGGACCTTGAAAACATAGCAGATTTAAGACACACTTTCGCATTTATAATGTTAATAGTATGGATTTATATGCGATTTTTCTAATAAATTTTCATCTACAATTTTAATCAAAAAATGTTTGTTCAGAATGTGTAGGTAAACTAATGTTTTTATTGTTTCAGGACAATGATTGGGATTTGGGACAATGTGCCTATCGAAAGTGGACCAGTGTAACGTTTGACGGGATTTAACCATAAAAAGCCGACAAAACGGCGTGCATTAATCTGTAAAGATGGCGGATAACGTTGCTTTTGATGATGAGGTGAGATTAATATATTTTAACTAGATGATGCCCGCGACTTCTTCCACGTGGATTAAGGTTTTTTTAATTCCTAAAAGTGTAAAAAGTGCCTATGTCCTTCCCCGGGATACAACCAAATTTCATCAAAATAAGTTGAACAGGTGGAATGTGAAAGCGTAGCAGACAGACGGACAGACACACTTTCGCATTTATAATATTAGTATGAATAATAACTTAAACACACGCCCACACAGGTAAAAACTGTTTTCACCGCTATTCTTTTTCGACGTAAACAAGTCCAACGTCCTTCGAGACATCATTGTTCATGTTATCGATTGGCAATTTTATTGTTGTGAATGCGTTTTTGAGAACTGTGTTTTACTGAACTACTTATAATCGGTTTCTACAGGCATCGTACTGGAACGCTTGGCAGCTCGTGTTTTGGTATGGTGGTAACTAGCCTCGGTTGTAGCCTCCCACCAGGCCTGTCTAACTAAAATTGACAACTTATTAATTCCCAATTTAACCCTGCCGGGGATAGAACCCGGGACTTTCTGCTTATAAAACCTCAGCGCTCACCGCTGCACTGGAGAGGTCATCAAAATATTTATGGTGAGGTTTTAATATTGCTTACACCGGGAACTGGCATTTGATGGCTAGGAAATACCAGTAGGTATAATGAGAGTTCATACAAGACTTGACAGAGCTTAATTATTTCCTCATTACTAAACCACCTGCTCTTGGCAAGGCTCCGAATACAATTTCTTGGTGGCAGAATTCACAATTTGTGTTTCCGGAACCAGTCATTAAATCGCACGCAAGCTCCGTTCATTTTCTGGCCACCTAAGTAGGTATAAAACTATTTTCTGCAATTTCGCCCTTTTAGGTGTTGTGCTTTTCCTTTTGACTAATTAATTCGTCCGTCCACTGACTAATACCTTGATTAAGGTAAACTGTCGCTTAAAGGACCATCTTAAGTCCACGTAGGCCACAGTTCGCAACGTGAAAATGGTCACCAATTGGGCTTACGTGTTACCTATTTAGGGTTTAAACCGAAGAAGTGATCATATATATCACAGTCAGTCACAGACAGTCAGGCTGCTCTCAGAGCATTAGAAAGGAAGGATACCACATCAGCTCTAGTGAAGGAATGCAAACGTATCTTGAATTCACTAGCTGAGAGGACAAAAGTCACAATTGCCTGGGTTCCTGGACACCAAGGAAACGAAGGAAATGAAAAAGCAGATGAATTAGCAAGAATGGGAGCAAGCACTCCATTCTGTGGCCCCGAACCTTGCTTACCCATTTCATACTCGATCACTATGAAAGTGATTGAAGGAATGATAGAAAGAGAATCGAACTCAAGATGGGACAACTCTACACAATATAGACAATCGAAGTTGTTCTTGAAATCATTCGATAAAAAGAAGACAAAACAACTTATGTCGCAAAGCAGAAACAACATAGCACTAATAGCAAGTATAAAACAGGACACTGTCTGCTAAATAGACATCTCACAATAATGAGAATCGAAGATGACCCATCATGTCCAGAGTGCGGCGAGGAAGAGACCAGCTTCCACTTCATAGCTGAGTGCCCCATGTACTCATTGGTAAGGTGGGAACTAATAGGCAAGGACAGGATCAGTGAAGAAGACCTAAGACATCTCTCCATAGGGGATATCGTAAGGTTCACTAAAGCTACAGGTAGGTTCGGGGGGGGTAGGCTGCCGGGACACCAGTAACCTGTGTCCTAACACGGGGAAATGGGTGGAATGGTTCAATTAATGGACCGATCACCCGCCTGGCGACGGCGGGCGTCCCCTCTATAAGTACATACATATACATACCTATTTAGGGATTGCCCGTGAAACCGGGCATCAGACATATTTTTTTTAAACCGTCTCCTGGGCGCTGCACCCAGGTACCGAAAGAGACCGAAATACTTATTTGTATTAGATATGAATATTACAAATAACCGCAAGTAGAGACAAATTGATTGAAGATTTACGTCTGAGCAGATTGCAAGTTGGTGTCTTTCACGGTTTATTATGTATGCCAAATTCTGACGCAGCATGTGGTCTGTTAAGATTGTTTTTAGTTATAATACGTAATGCTTTTTGTTGTTTTTAATATAATTTTGTAATTTGCGTTATAATTGGGTACGATAAGGCTGACATACAGCTAATAATGTAAAAGCCTTTAAATAAATGATTTAAAAAAAAACCGCACTATCCTCCTTTACTACATGATTGTCGCTTATGACCGAGTGAACCCGATTCGATAAATGAACCGTGTCTGATAGCTGCACATTGCTGCTATTAGAGCGCGATAGTCATCGAGTCTCTAAATTCGAATTTGATTTAACGATAACTGCGTAGTTATATCTGATGACAATCGATCGATGTTTCCCTATGTTCATGAAAAAGTTCATGCAAAATCCGCGTGGATTGAGGTTTTTCGGTTCCCGCGGGAACTCTTTAATTTTCCGGGATAAAAATTAGCCTATGTATCCAGACTATAATCTATCTCTGTGCCAAATTTCAGCCAGATCCGTTTATTTTATATATAATATAAAATAAATCAAAATCATGGAATGGTGGCAACAATGCTGGCTGCATTTCCGCGCTGGACAGCCAAGCTGAGCCTTTAAATAACAAGTCGTCGTCGTTTCGTTTGAAAGTAATAGTCGCATAAAGAGTTTAAATATTTTGACTTTTGACACAGTGCTTCTATAATATAGTTTGACTAGCTGATACTACTTGAACTTGAATACAGTTGAAATAAAAACTAAATAAAGGCTTAGTTTAGTACCACTATGGTACCAATTTAGTACCTATTCAAGTCTTCAGAAATGTATCTACCTACTGTCGTCTGCCACCGTTTAAGGGAACTCTTATATTTAGAATGTTTGTTTTCAAGCCAAAGAATCCAACGGTCTCTATTTTATTACTATGGAAGCTAACAAAACAATAAACTGTATGGAATTAGCGATAATACGAGTAATTGATCTCCGTCTGCCGACTTCGGCAATTATAGGCTTTCATGGTTCTGTGGATCTTTGTCGGCGGTGCCGTTAATGTAAGCGTTTTAGGTTTCTTTTTCTGCTATTCATATTTTGACCACAATTTTATCTTATCAATACAATTCGATGTTATTATGTCGATGTTATCGTCTGGCAGTCGAGATTTTCGTTTCTGGAATAATTTTTTTGGATTCCCGCTTGAACTCCTCAATTTTCCGGGTTTAAAAAGTAGCCTATGTCACTCTCCAGGTCCTCAGCTATACCCCTGACAAAAATCACGTCGATCCGTTGCTCCGTTGCAGCATGATTGAAGGACAAACCAACAAACCGACAAACAAACACACTTTCGCATTTATAATATTAGTATGATCTACAAAGATTTCTCGAAAATATATCGAGCCTATTAGGCCTATTGCGCATTATAAGAAAATGTATTGTGAGTAATGTCCTATAAGAAATTCAGTCGTAATGGTTGTTGTATGAGACCATACATATTACAAGATATTTTTTCTTGTGTCGGACGCGCATACAAAATATTAGACATTACTCATAAAACACAAGACGTTTTCTTATATATTTTTTTATCCACTACAAGCTATCCCTTGACTACGATCTCACCTGATGGTAAGTGATGATGCAGTCTAAGATGGTAGCGGGCTAACCTGTAAGGGGCATCGCAGTTATATTAAACCCATACCCCTTCGGTTTCTACACGGCATCGTACCGGAACGCTAAATCGCTTGGCGGCACGTCTTTGTCGGTAGGGTGGTAACTAGCCACGGCCGCCAGGCCAGACCAGGGAAAATTCAGAAATTATAAATTCCCAAATTGACCCTGCCGGGGATCGAACCCAGGACCTCCGCATATATTGTTTCGTTTCCACTCTACATGTTCATGTATTTAGGTAGAGCTAGTAGAGATTAATGGTTTAGTTATTAGAATACCTACTGTATTTTTAGTTATTATTTTCGATCAATCTCGCTGTAATTCGGACCAAACCCGTGTTGATATGGAGGGCGAGAATACGCAGGAAATTATTCTTATATTAATTATGTTTGTTCTGTTCTGCAGGCTTGCGAGTAATATTATTTGTGGTACGAACAAAAATAAACCTTTGTTTTTCTTATTAATAGTGGAACTTACAGTGGAACTTACTTATATATTTTTCAAAAATACTTCACTATTGGTTTTAGGTGTGAGGATTTAGGCTATTAAAGCCCACTTGTACAAGGGCTCTTAAATTGAATTAATTGATTATTTTAATGCTGTCCCTTTTTGGCAACTACAATATGCATTTGCTAAAAAGGGACAGCATTACAAAATATAACTAAATCAATTTAAAATATGTCCTTGTGCAAGCGGCCCTAAAAATCTAGTAGAAACCATTTAACGTTTGACCGTGATAAAACGATCTTACAGGTTCATCGCCGATGTTGATAGTTATAAAATATACCTAAGCTGAAAGTAAAATATGTTCTGCAGGTGAGCGTTGAAAAGTAATAAAATAGAAAAAAAAATACTTCCTGATTTTTTTCAACACAACTGCCCAGACAGCGCCTGTTTGTGTATTTTGCAAGTTATATCCCTGAATATTTACTTTTGGGTAGGTACTCTGTTGAAAACAAGAACACGTATTTCAGGACTGGAAATCTCATCCCTCAGGTGATTTTCAATAATACACCCGAGTGAAGCCTGGGCGGATCCGCTAGTGATTCGGTTAGATACTAAAATTTATGATCAGGTGGGCCTTTGTTCAAAGTCGCGCGGAAAGAATTTCCATGGAAAGTGTCTCGTCACCCTGAAGGCAGGTGGGTTGGGAAATGAAAATTGTTGCAGCATTGTTTTATAGCTTTCACGTTCAAAATCCGCCTTTCATAAAGTTTTGCGTCCCTGTAATTAATTTGTGTCTCAATTATTTATGAATATTAAGCCTTTTCAAAAGACCGGTTTGCGAAAGCTGTCTTAAAATAGATCAATTTTTTTTCTTTGAGATCGTAGAATAAGTACGAAGTCCCGGGTTCGAAATGGTCTTTGTTCCTTGTATTAAGCGTTCCGGTACGATTCTGTGTAGTACCACAGTAGTACTGCTATATCCTGACCAAGTATTTAGATACTTGGCCATTAAGTATTTAGCCAGCTGCTATCTTAGACAGCATACTAACATGCATCCACCAAGTCAACAAACATATCCCTAGGTACCAGGTACAGGGATAGTTAATGAATAAAAAAATTTCAAAAATAAAATAAAAACCGACTTCAAAAACCACAAACACTAAAAAGTAAAAAATAATTTAATTTATTATGTATACAAGAGTTAATGTAGTTCTATAATAACATTTTTTGGAGTCGGTACCAATTAGCCGCATGAACCGTCTATCTACTCTTCATTATTGTTGACGTGACTCCACATTGGCACCGACTCCAAAAAATGTTATTATAGAACTACATTAACTCTTGTATACATAATATAAATTAAATTATTTTTTACTTTTTAGTGTTTGTGGTTTTTGAAGTCGGATTTTATTTTATTTTTGAAATTTTTTTATTTCAGAATTTTTAGTGGCCCCACTGTTTTAAAATACAGGGCGTAACCAGAACGCTAGTAAAAACTTAGCGTTATTAAGAATAACGTCGTTTAATCGTTACTCGTCGAAGTCGTCGACTTGTCTAACTTAGACAAGTCAAGTACAAAGCCCTTTCATATGATACCCCACTTGGTATAGTTATCCTACTTTGAAATTTCAAACCCCTGATTTTCCCCACTTTTTTAATTAAACTAAAAATAATTTTCATTTTTTTTGATTTCCATGATATTGGGCCACTATTTTATACAACTATTCCAAATTTCATGTCAATAGCTTTAATAGTTACTGAAATAATCGACTGTGAGAGACGGACGGAGAAAGTCGCACCATAAGGGTTCCATTTTTACCATTTTGGTACGGAACCCTAAAAAAAAAAAAGATATGCTATGCATGGTTAAAACATACTGTTTACAAAACTATCACACTGATCGCGAGCAATTTACTCTTATCCATTGAGGAGTTCCGTTCTCCATCTCCGGAGATATTCATCAGATCTTCACCAAATTAAAATGGGACCACCTCTGAAGTATGACCTACCAAACAAAAAAAGAATTATCAAAATCGGTTCATAATTGGCGGAGAAATCGCGTAACAAACATACAAAAAAAAAACATACAGTCGAATTGAGAACATCCTCCTTTTTTTGAAGTCGGTTAAAAAAAATATGAAAAATTATCATTTTACCTTTGAAGTAATGAAATTAGTTAAATTTGAAAAAAAGAAAGAAAATCCTTTCAGAATGAACACTTTCAGAATGTCCTAACGTTACGTGAGTAGGTACCATGTTTGCAGGGAAAAGAATCCGTAACGCGTAAGAACGCGGAATTTCCTGTTTATGTACAGTCACTCTTGTATCAACATCACGTTTGAGTCCAAATTCCTCACGTGGATTTGCACGTGGAATTTCAGGGTGCGTTTCTGAGATGTACTACGTTGCTAAGCTACGGATGTTTGTGAAACCCACCAATAGAAGCGGTTGATTTTCATAGCTTACTGTTGGGTTTAACACACATCCGTAGCTTAGAAACATAGCATATCACTGGTGGAAAGCCAGCCTAACACTGGCCTAAACCCACCCGTAACACTTTTTGGGGCAAAACAGTCGTCTCACATCTCTAAGCTTGTCAGCATCAAACTTGGTAGATTGTTTACAAGTTCGTCTCCGAAATTTGTGGGATGTTGTTAAATCGCTTTAAATGAATTGCGGTATTAAAATCGGTCCGTTTCAAATTGAAAGTGATACAAACCAACTTTATATTAACCTCGTTGAAATTTGAAACAAATCCTAAAATGGTTTATCAAAGGAAATAATTTCAACCGACGCGACGACGTTATGTTAAGCTTCAAGTGTCTGTGTAATCCTACTTAATTTCATAAATGTGAAAGGACGTTTGTAAGTTTCGATATTTGTCGCCTTCACGCCACAAGGATTGGCTAAATTTTAGAAGGAAAATAGATTTTACCCTGAATTAACACGTAGACTACATTTCATCCCGAAAATTAAAGAGTAGAGAAAAAAACACGTTGACAAAGTCGCGGTTATTATCTAGTTACTTTATAATTTATTCTACCATAATACGTTGCTGTTTGTACATAGACGTCCCGTTTAAAACGGAATGCAAAGGTGTTACCTGAAAGTAAAGGTAGTTTGGTTGGTTGGTAGGTAGGTATGTTGTTTTAGTTCGCAACACCTTGGGCAAGATTTTAAAGAAGTCGTGCAGACCTGAGGTACGTGAGGTATCTAGGTGGTGCCAAGGCAATTTTCCTCCTCCCCAGGAAAAACATTGATCGAAGCGTAGCACCTCTACGACGGCGTAGCATTTCAGAGCACATAAATAATTTATTTGTTTTTTATAATATCCACGTTTATTAGGTTTAAAGTTTAAATAATGTGATTATTTAAACTTTAAACCTAATAAACGTGGATATCTAAAAATCTTAAAAATAAATAAATAATAATAATATAATAACTAAAATATATTATTAAAAGGAGTCCCTTTAGGCAAGGTTCCAAAGATACTGGCAGCGTTCCCCCTTTGAATAGCTAGACTAATTCTTTGTCCGAGGTAGCTGCCAGCTCTTCGGTCTCCTGTGATGTCGACTAACCTTTTTGCTATTTCCTTAAAAAGCCTTATAGCGCTAGGACCCCACGGACCAAGGGTCTCGACACCGAATGGGACAAAATCATATACGGAGCCTAGACCCCTGTATTTGCATGCTTTAGCTTTTTCAGCCGTTTCACAAGCCGCACCAGCTCTGTTGTTGGTTCCATGTAGATGGGAAGGGGCCAGCGTGTATGAACAGGTTGCATCCCATACCAGCACCCGTCCCATCTTCCATGTAATCACTCATACCGTCCGGTCTCTTGCCATCGTCTCTTGCAATACCAGTCGGCTCAAGTAGACTTGGCACGTTGACGGTGGCAAGGGACCGACGTATAATATTATGTGTAACATAATAAATAAATTGTGATTCAGTTTTTCTTATTTCTGCGAGAGTTCCTTAATTTTCCCATATCTTTCCCCGGGATACAACCTATCTTTATACCAAATTTCATCAAAATCGGTTGAAAACATGGGCTGTGTTTGGCAAACATCCAGATGGACAGAAAGACAGAGACACTTTTTTCATATTACACATAATATTTTCAATCCAGATTATGATTCTTATGTTTCAAACTACCAATAAAATATCTAATGAAAAGCCATGTAGCCAATAAAAAAAATCACAGCAGTAATTTTAATAAAAAATGTATCATAAGTGCTGATTTTCAATTTGCGGTTAAAATATGAAAGGCTTTTGTTTAAGCTGAGTGAAGTTTAATATGAAAACGGTGCACTCTAAAGAAACTCATTAATACGCAATTTTCCCATATTATTCCAACGTTTGGACGTGCAATATAATAAATTGCAAATTGTCGGTCCGGTTCGCCGCTGCATAACCACAGAAGCATTATGCAGCGGCGAACAAAGTCACTGAGTGGTTGATGGTAGATTTTCGTGAAACTGTGCGAAGTTATATATCAACAATAATGCAATTTGTGGCAACAACACCCATGTGACTACTGAAGTAAGTACCAGCCGAAGCTTCGCTCAACACAAAACAGTAATCGGAACTGCTCAGTTATTATTGCTGATAAGGAAAATAAATGGAGTTTTATTGATATGTAACTTGCTGAAACATTTAGCGTTACAAGTTCTGTAGTGCTGCCACGCAATCCAGTCCGATGCAGTGTCACAAAATATGTGCATCCACTTTAGGCATCAGTACGCTTACTCTGTGTTTTTACATTGCAAATTCGATTGATCGTATTGAGCGTTCGATCACATTAGCGTTAAAGTAATAAAATGAACCTTAAATGGATTGGCTTAGAGCTCATTTCATCATTTCGTGTATTTATTCACAGCCAGCGCTCAAAACGCTGAATTTGTTACTTTAAAGCAAGAGCTTTTGGGTCAAATTTACTTTGACGCTAATGTATGTAGGCGTATTTCGACGATTGATTGTATCCATTGATGTAGAATTTTTTTAATGATTGTATCAGACCATTTCCTTCGGCAGTAGGTACCACTGAACTATCCACGTTTTTCTATGGAACTATCACGGGGTTGTAACAAGTGGATCAAAAGATTCCCGAAACAAATTGGCGGTTCTTTTGATGCCACAAAATGTGTTCATGAACGGCAGTATAACTTAAGTACCTACAAGGCATCTTTTAGGCAAGTGCGCTCCAACGTAGACCTCAATTGTCGTAAAATGCAAGCCAATCCTGCAATTAAAAAAGACGTTAACATCAACCTTGCTCGATTATTCATTTAATACATGAAAAAGTTATTTTTTAATTAATTAATTTATTTACATCTAATTATTATTAACAAGTGTAAGAGACAATCCAGAAGTAGGTATTTATGAGACACTTTTAATATATTTGTACTCTCATTTGGAACTTGCACTAGTAAATGGTTAAACGTGTAGAGGTTCCACGAGAGATTTAATGTAATTAGATAAAAGATGGCTAAACTTAAAGATAATATTCATTTGATCCGGCCACGATTGCTATCGTTAAGCTCTAAATCAAAATGCGATCTAAACACAAAAGTATTCAATAATCGCTGAGTCTGCCGGCAGGAGACTGATTTACCATCGTTATTGGCGTCCGTATCCACAGATTAAATCGAATGACATGAAACGAGTCAAATTGACAAGCAACAATGCTAACACAAGGTAATACAAACAAAAAAGAGAGAAGAAGAAGAACAGAAAACTATTAACAATCATGTTATTTTAAACAAGGTTATTCGATGCTCTCAGAGTTCCTTAACAATTCAAAAACCAGGTATGTTTAATTATTTAATGTACACCGATTGCTGTATCTTACTCGAGTGAGAAATTTTGTGAGTGAGTTTTAATACCTAGCCGAGATTTAATACATCAAAATTATCTGAACACAAATTAAGTGCTTTTAATTCAATTAAGTCACGAGTCACCTCCAAGATTTTAGGAGGTGAGGTGTGGGGTGCCGCCCGCGCGTCTCGCGGTACATTTCTCGTAGAGACTAGCGGGGAAGCGGGCAGCGCGGTATATTCTGAAACCGCTTCGCAACGTTCAAATTCTGGGATTAATTTGAATTAAATAGATATAGGACTTCAGTTTGAAATAAATTTTAGCAGGTTCTCATTAATACTTCAAGAGGAATTTATCCATATAAAAATGATGAGCAAAGTCGAAAATTTTATTAATAAAAAATTCGTTTTAAACTTTTAATTTAGCCTGTTTCAAGATTTTTTTTGATCGAGTAAAGTACATCCTATCGTGTAACAAATTAGCACATTCTTTAGACAATATCTTTAAGTGTATCGGATATTTTTTGTAAGACCGTTATTTAATAGTAAATACCGAAAAAATTTGATCTAGCAAACCAGTTTTCACCGCTGAGCTGAGGTGACTCGCCTTAAGTTCATTTATCTCTTTTATTCGGCTTATAGTCGGTTGATAGGGTGGTGTGACGTCACAAGCGCAGTTGCAAGCGCAACTTTAAAGTTCCGTAACTTTTTCATTTGTTGAGATATTTTAATGATTCTGTCATATTTTTATTTTATTTTGTCTTAATTTTCATAATAAATTTAAAAAAAAATCGTAAACTTCTCCATTACCGGATGGGACACGATGCGATTGTCTCTAGCGAAGGAAGAAGTTTTTTTACTAAACCAAACGCTTTAGTGCGACAGATAAAAGAAATAAAACGTGCAACAGACAGTTTTAACCAAATTTTACTTTGCATGAAGTCTGTAAAATACAAAGCTCTTTCTGCAAAAGCTTTGTTCCTAACGCAATATAGGAATATGAAGTGCTTTATTTTACATACACGTTTTGCATTTTACACGCTTGTTATCTATTTTCGTCGTTGAGAAACTATATCAGCTATCCTCTTCTATCTCATTCAGATTCATAGATTAGTTGTGTATACTGTTGATTTTCAAGAAGAAGGTTCAAGATTCGGATAGGCAGGCTAGGTCAATTTGGAAATTTTTAATAATTAATCATAGGATTGGTCTGATTTACTCTATCGCCAAAGCCGTATTGCCGAGCATTTTTTTAGTCTTCAATGAAACTTCCGAACCTCGTTCAAGTCAGGACGTTTGTAAAAGTTTAGACAAACACACTTTCGCATATTTCTTCAGTGGAATTTTGTTATATTTTCTATAACAAAATTCCACAATCTATTTTAAAGTTGCCTATACACAAATTTAAGAAATGCATTAAAGTATGCTCCTGAAAAAAGCTTTTTATACTGTTGAAGATTATGTAGATGATAGAGGAGAATGGATTTTACTCGCTCCAGCAATGCTAAGGAGAGGGGTTACTTATGTACACATTGATATAATAATTGTAAATGAATTATTTAAAAAGAGCAACCACCGAGTTTCTTGCTGGTATGAATGGCATTCTGAACCAGTCGTAGATTCACTTGACGATTCAAAAGCGCTTGTTATTTGAATAAAAAATATGAGTATGAGTATTTATACTATTTTAGTATTGATCACCTTAAGACGACTCACTCAAAGATAATAGTTAATGAGCCAGTAAATTACGAACAGGGAATATTTAATTTTCATTCACTAGTTAAAATAATTAATGAAAACATGCCAAAATATAACGAGATCGTAACAGCATACGCTATCATTAAGAGAGAGTGTATTTTAACGGGTTTCCCCGCCTGCGCCTCGCCTATAAATAATTGCAGAGCTTTTCCTCGCCTTGGCCATTAAATAAATTTCTTGCTTCGTATTTTGAATTATTATTATAGTTGCCAAGCGCGCATACGTTTATAAAACGTGTAAAGAAAACATGCACTGTTCCATGGCGCTTTGTTAATGTGAACGTAAATTTCGAGAATACCCAAAAAAGCGCAAAACCCACACACAACGCTATCAAATGTGTCAAATTCAGCTGTAAGGCCTGCTTCACACACACATGGTTTCCGTAACGGTATCATAGAATTAGGTAACAGCAACCTGTACGTGTGCAAAGGTCTACGGCCGCCGTTAATACGGAAACCATAAATGTGTGTGAAAAGGGCCTTAGTGTAATTCGTCTGTTGGAAGTGTTGGAACGGAGTTCCTTATTTTCTTTCTTCATTCTCTGATACGAAGGGTTTACATACTTACTATAGGTCGCCCGCGACTTCGTCCGCGTAAAATTTCTGATTTCCTATGAGATTATTTGATTTTCCCGCTACAAAAGGCTTACTTATAGCAGCTATATAGCTTATGCAGGTTTTTATTATTAATAACGAATAACGTAAATGCCGATTTTCAAGTCTTTAATTTAAAAACTTAGAACCTTCATGCAAGCTTCCAACCCTAATATAACCCCCTTTGGGGTGGATATTCGTAAAACTGCTTACAAAGGTTTTTATTATTTAAAATGCCGATTTTCATGTCATGCCGAGCTTCAAAAACATAGAACTTTCATATAAGCTTTCAATCCCCATTTCAACCCCTTAGGGGTGAATTTTCTCAAAACCGTTTCTTAGCTGATGTCTACACTATATAAGGAATCTACCTTCCAAACAAGTTTATATGCTCTATAGTTCCTGAGTTAGTGTGATTAGTTAGTCAGTGAGCGAATGAGCTCACTTCGCTTTTATATATTACTAGCTGACGCCCGCGACTTCGTACGCGTGGATCGAGGTTTTGTGGTTCCCGCGGGAACTCTTTAATTTTCCGGGATAAAAAGTAGCCTATGTGTTATTCCAGACTATAATCTATCTCTGTGCCAAATTTCATACAGATCCGTTCAGCCGTTGGGGCGTGATTGAGTAACAAACATCCATCCATACATCCATACATCCATACCGACATCCATACATCCAAACTTTCGTATTTATAATATTAGTAAGAAGTTAGAAAGATTGCCTGTGAAATCTCATTTTTTTTATTAGTGTATCAAGACATGAGGTATATTATAGGTATATAGAGGTACAGGGTTTGGTTACTGTTAAATTATCGCATATAACAGAATTTATCGACAATAGTGTTGTACATGTCGATGTATCGATGCATACATTATCCACATGCACCGCCGGGGAGCAATTAAGGGTGACCATGTTTTACAATCATTGGCAGCGTGCCTAACGAGCGGAATGGGATTTGCACTGACATTCTGTGTTTTTATGTTTATGCATGCAAATATTATTAAACAATGCAGCGGATGCATAGTAAACAACGGCTGCTATCTGGCCTGGCTCTATCTTAATACAACAGTGCCAGTGCCAGTGTATATTTGGCGTGATAATTCAAAAGGGTGGTGGGAGGCTGGTGGGAGGCTTCGGCCGTGGCTAACTAGCCACCACCTACCGGCAAAGACGTGCCGCCAAGCGATTTAGCGTTCCGGTACGATGCCGTGTAGAAACCGAAGGGGTATGGCTTTAATATAACTGCCATGCCCCTAACAGGTTAGCCCGCTACCAACTTAGACTGCATCATCACTTACCATCAGGTGAGATGGCAGTCAAGGGCTAACTTGTAGTGGATAAAAATAAAAAAAGGGTAGATTTCCTTTTCGTTGCTGCACTACGTCACTACTTCCTAAATTTATCAAAGGACAGATTCCTGTTATTTATTTTTGGAGTTTACCTCCTGAAGAATCGATTTTCATATAGAAGAAAGTAAAATCAAACTTTCTCCGTTACGTTAATTACTTTATGCTTCCATGGTAACACTTTTCGTTCGTAAGGAGTAAAGTCAGTCAGCCAGTCGTGCGTCGGAGCTGACACACATATTTTTCTTTCACTACATGACATTAAGGCGAGTCACCTCCAAGATTTTAGGAGGTGAGGTGTGGGGTGCCGCCCGCGCGTCTCGCGGTACATTTCTCGTAGAGACTAGCGGGGAAGCGGGCAGCGCGGTATATTCTGAAACCGCTTGGCAACGTTCAAATTCTGGGATTAATTTGAATTAAATAGATATAGGACTTCAGTTTGAAATAAATTTTAGCAGGTTCTCATTAATAGTTCAAGAGAAATTTATCCATATAAAAATGATGAGCAAAGTCGAAAATTTTATTAATAAAAAATTCGTTTTAAACTTTTAATTTAGCCTGTTTCAAGATTTTTTTTGATCGAGTAAAGTACATCCTATCGTGTAACAAATTAGCACATTCTTTAGACAATATCTTTAAGTGTATCGGATATTTTTTGTAAGACCGTTATTTAATAGTAAATACCGAAAAAATTTGATCTAGCAAACCAGTTTTCACCGCTGAGCTGAGGTGACTCGCCTTAAGTTAGCTTTCGACTGCGATCTCACTGGGTGATAAGAAATGATGCAGAATAAAATGGAAGTGGGTTAACCTGTTAGGAGTATGTCAGTTATTTTAAACCCTAAACGGTTTCTATACGGCACCGTACTGGATTGCTAAATCGCTTGGCGGCACGTCCGTTGAGACTGACTGAATTTCTGAAAATATACTTTGTTGAGAGAACTTATATTTTCTAAACCAATTAATTGGTATGAACCGAGTGAGTGGGAATCTTTTTCAGTATACGAGCGCGTTAAAGTTAACTTCTTACGGTTATGGTCAAGTTAGCTATCAAGCGCTTGACAATTCCATACAAATAGTATTTAACGTTGACGCGATCGAATGGGAAGGAAATCTCCCACTAGGCACACAGTACATAACAAAATTACGATTAATCGCAGTTTTTTTTTTTTTTTTTTATCTCACCTGATGGTAAGTGATGATGCAGTCTAAGATGGTAGCGGGCTAACCTGTTAGGGGCATGACAGTTATATTAAACCCATACCCCTTCGGTTTCTACACGGCATCGTACCGGAACGCTAAATCGCTTGGCGGCACGTCTTTGCCGGTAGGGTGGTAACTAGCCACGGCCGAAGCCTCCCACCAGACCAGACCAGGGAAAATTCAGAAATTCTAAATTCTCAAATTGACCCTGCCGGGTATCGAACCCAGAACCTCCGCACCTTAAGGTAACAACGCTACACACTGCGCCACGGAGGTCGTCAAGTCAAGTTCAAGTCAGTACTTTTGTAGATATACAGAGAGAAACGCGTATTCCGACTTTTATGATATAGAAGAGTCCGGACCTTCCTATAGTGAAATATAGGTTATGTTTATATGTTTACGGTTCCCTAAAAATGCCTTTTCCGATTGCAAACAAGAATCTCTCGGGGGCCTATTAGGTCGGTAAACAAGTCATCTGTGCGCTTACCCTTAGCAAATTGGATTTTAATATTTGATACGTGCTTGTTACATAATACGTATGTCCACATTATGTACCGTTTCACGAAATTCTCACATTATTATTTTACTACGGGAATCATCCCGCGACTTCGTCCGCGTGGTCTAAGTTTTTTGTATTCCATGAGAACTCCTTATTTTTGCGGGATATAAAGTAGCCTATGTCCTTCCCCGGGATACAACAGACCACTGTACCAAATTTCATCAAAATCGGTTGGATAGGTGGACCGTGAAATCGTAGCAGACAGACGGACAAACACACTTTCGCATTTGTAATATTAGTATGGATACGGATGTAATGATCATTTCTACGATCTCTTAACAACATTTAATACTTTATAATCGTGCATTGTCGAGTTAACATCTCCTGAAGATGCTTCGGTATGGGAGTGAAACGTACGTTGAGGGTAGTTTGGAAGATTTATGTGGTGTGGTGAATATCGTGGGCTATAAGTGCGGGATACACACTGTACCACATAGATTCACCTTTTGTCGCGGATAATAGCGAATTGAACTTCTAGTTCCTTTATTATCATAGACTTTCGCAAAGTAACGCCTGCTTCTATCCAACATATAATACTCATATAGCATGTTTCATGTTTTCATAAATAAATAAATAAATGTTATTTAATTGTCTTCTAGACCGAATTTCCGTCACTGCGGCCAATGTCTGCAAAGACTAGACGTCTGCGCGAGAGATATTATTACAGTGTATAATATCTCTCGCGTAAATATGTGCTGTTAACGGAGGTGCACTCGGTATTCCTTTGCTCGCACAGCCCGGTGGGACGGAAAATCCAACACGATCGGTGAGAGATGATCAGGCATAGGACCGATGGCTTTACGTGCTTTAAGAGGCACTGGGGTGAAACACCCAACTATCTCAAAGCTACGACTGACAGTTTCTTATCATAAAATCCTTATAGTTGACTAGAAGAATACTGCAACTTCGTCCGCGCCGGTTAATCGTTTTTGATACCCGCGGGAACCATTTAATTTCCCGAGATAAATAGCCCGGGGTGCAATCTACCTCTGTACTAAATTTCGTCAAAATCGGTTGTAAAGATGGGCCGGGAAAGCGTAGCAGATAGACAAATAGATCCGAATTCGTATTATTATGGCCCGACCCCGGAATAGGGCCCAGGTTCTCGTCATCCAAGTCTACTATTACAAGTTTCTTCACGAGGCAATTTCATGTTATAGTTATTTTTTCTGGGTAAGATTTAGAGCTAAGTATAATTACATACCTATACAATAACAAACCTTTACTTTAATAAATAACAAAACACATACACTCATAACATACATAAAGATAAATACACTTTTAAAGGTCGCTAAAATATAAAATCTTTTATCATAAAAAGCTCTTCACTGCGGAAAAAAACTCTTCAAAAGTCGCAGCTTTTATTCATCAATTTTCAGCTCTTTTCTTACTTTAATGTACAAATAGGTATATTATAGGGGTTGCCACCTGCGGCATGAAGTCAAGAGCCATTCAAGCGAAGTTGATACTTCGATATTCATTAAAGCAAAACTGGAGTCACCCGGATACTGAATAATAACTTGGTCTATATTGTATTATGGCCAAATTATTTTAAGGTGAATTTATTTTTATATTTTAGACACCTTACAAAGAAACCAGGTGCTTTCCTTACGTGTTTTTTAAATAACCGCGTCCGTGGATTTAGGGTTTAAAATCCCAAAGGGGACTCTTTGAACTCTCACTTACGAGTAGGTCCTCTTTTATACCCATGCAAAAATCACGTCGATTGCGGCATGATTGAAGGAAAACCCAAGGTAGATTTAGGGTTTAAAATCCCAAGGGAAACCCTTCGAATTCTCTCTTATGTCCTCTTCTATACCCATAAAAAAAACACGTCGATTACGGCGTGTTTTTATAAAACGGCGTGGAAAAATATACAATTTGTTGTTTTTAGCCTCATTTATTAATTTATTCATAGTCATAATTATCGTATTTCTTTTTGAACGTTTGAGGTGGCATCTTCAAAATAGACTTTCCGAACTTTTCCAACCATTCTTTCTTTTCATCTACCCCGTTTGGATCTGCTGTCGTGGACGTCTTCACTCGCACCAAGTTCTGCAGATAGGATTCATATAAGCTCATTCGTGGTATCACTGAATTATCTTCTGCTGGTTCAAGTGGAACATTTATAGGGTCGAATGGTAGAGTGAGCATATATTTTCTTGGATCAACGAACATATTTCTGTCGACAGATTCTGTTGTATTTAGAGGTGAACTAGTAGTGGTTATTGAGCTAGAAGATGTACTCAGAGTTGTTGTTGGGCGGTTGTTTTCGTCCCATATAACGCTGTCCAACCATCGTGAAAAACTGGACACTTTTGGGAAGGCGTGTGTTTTTGTGTACAGCGCACATGTGTGTAAAAAGGATGAAATGGCTATTAATGTGTTGTTTTGGATTACTGCTCCACCGTTGTCTTTCTGTAAAGAAAAATAAATAAAAACATGAGTAAAACGAAAAACATTGTTTAGTATAATATCATTAGATTATAAGGCTTAGTTGATACGTACTGCATCCAGCAATACACGAGACTAATAATAAAGTTTGATTCTATTTGTGTACACTCTCAGTAAAAGAATAAGTACTTATTCTAAATGGTGGATATAATAATTTGACTTTTCACAAACTTTTAATAAATCATTAAAAATTATTGTAATATTATTAAGTTTACATTACATAAAATAAAAAGGTAATATTCTATTCTTGATTCTTATACATTTTACTTATTAGGAAATTTTGACGACGATAACATAGCAAATAAAACATCATAACTTTCATGTAGCAGATACTATAGCTAGTGTACCAGCCATGAATTCATAACATCTTGTTAGTCATATTACAAAACACGAGGCAACTTTATGATGTCTACAGAGCACAATTTAGATCACTAGGAAATATGAAATGGAAGAAAATATTGAGTTTCCTCGCATTTTATTTCATCTCAAATGTGGAGCAGAAAATAGCTTGTACATATAGACATATTCGTTATATAAATATTATTATAACACTCAATGCGAACCTGTTTTATTTCTGTGCATTGAAAATATTTCAAATACGACTCTTATTGAATTTTTTGGTTTATGCTCTACTACTCGTGCTCTGCATTGAAAAAAAAAAAACAGACACAAAAATACATCCAGTTTTGCCTAAATTTAGCAGGAGGGGTAGGGCCCGTCTATGTAAATTGAGGTCGTTGTTTCGGGCACATTCCATTAAGATATGGACCATGTTGTAATGATGATTGAATGATGTTTTGTTATCACTTACTCTACAAAAATGTCGATTAGGGTCCTGCACTCCACCAACACAGACGTATCGTCCTGGTAGGAGCTTCGTTGATGGCTCGCAGATTGACGAATCAATGACGGGTGAATTTACCACCCTAATATGCTAGGAAGAAATATCTGATAAGTATCTATGTTAAAAAAGGTTTGCAGTCATTTAAAGGAAACGTTACGGAAAAATACAAATAAATGAAATGTTTATTAGCTACTCAACACAAATTCCATGACAATTACTTTCACCTTTCGCCAATTAAAGTAAGAAATCCTTATGTGGTCAACGACCAATATACTCACACATCACAACATCGTTACTGATAGGAACAGTATGCGTTGGTATGTTCTTGTAATTACCAATACTTAAGACTACCCTCATTATAACTTTAAGAGAAATTAATATTTTGCTTGGAATTGTACGTTAATACTAATTTAACTTAATCCTGTACGCTCAAAATGCTAAATCTTGTTTACATTTAAGTATTTTATGTTCGCCTGTGAGTTTCATTTAAGTGAATTGTAAATTCTAAACATCTTAAACCAGAACTGCTAAAGAGTGGAATGCCTTTCCAGCGTCCTTGTTTCTTGCCGCGTATTGAAGGCAAGAGTGAATAGTCAACTTCTAGGCAAACTACCTTATCAAGAACGCTATATCCCCGAAGGTATATACTATACTAGTATGGCGCGTGGATGCGCGGCCCGCTGAAGCGGACCGCGTAGTAGACCGCGTGGCTCACTGTCTACTTACTTGCTCTCCTTCTATCCAAGTGTTTACTGCCTTTTTTTTTTTTTAATTAATCAACTAAGGGAGTTTTTGTGTTTTAACTTCAACGGTCTCTTACACTCCTGCTCAACTCAACTTATGCATGTCAGGAAAGTTTCTTAACATTTAAAGGCCCTTTTAGATTCTTAGGGGGGTCTCTGTTATATGTTTTCTTATGAGATTTTTTTTTACGTCTGTCGGACGCTTGGCACGTTGGCGCTTCCACTGTGCTCGCTAGCATAGCAGTGTGTTGTTTATTTCAGAACACGTAGACAGTAAACACTTTAGGTTTGAGGAGCCCCCACTTATCTTTAATACCCTGGCCGTGCTCCTCACCCATCTTTCAAAACCTCGATCATCATCGCTCTCCATATATTTTTTTCTCCGAAAAATTATGGAGAGTTCTTCTTTAAAAACAAATTTTGAAAAGGAACCGCATCAAAGTCTTGCATAGTTCTACACTTGTAGCCTCTTCAATATTCGCCATACATTTTCTATGGAAAAATAAGTTCCGCCATCTCGAATTTTTTTCCTGTTCATCAAGTAGACCTTCATGTCCTGATCATCTTTTGCCAAGAAACCACTCTTCCGTTTTTTATACTCTCCGAGATAGACACCGTCGAAATTTGTATGGCGGCCATCTTAAATCTGCCATTTTGATAATTTTTTCAGCTCACTGTCAATTGGATGAAGTTTCGAGTGACATTTGTTCGAGCACCCCCCACCTATCTTCAATACCCTGGCTGTGCTCTTCATCCGTCTTTGAAATCCTCAATCATCAGCTCTCTCCGTATTTTTCCTCCGAATAAATTTTTGTCTTATGTGGGAGGTCCCGGGTTCGATCCCGGCAGGGTTAATTCGAAAATTTATAATTTCTGAATTTTCTCTGGTCTGGCCTGGTGGAAGGCTTCGGCCGTGGCTACTTACCACCCTACCGGTAAAGACGTACCGCCAAGCGATTTAGCGTTCCGGTACGATGCCGTGTAGAAACCAATTAGGGGTATGGATTTAATATAACTGCCGTACCCCTGACAGGTTAGCCCGCTACCATCTTAGACTGCATCGTCACTTACCATCAGGTGAGATCACAGTCAAGGGCTAACTTGTAGTGGAATAAAAAAAAACGAAATCACCCTGACACTTTTTACTCTCTGAAATTATTATCTTAAATTGTCGCTGTATTGTGCAAGCCCACTTAGCATTGTAGGCATATTTTAGGTATATAAATTTATATCATTTTAGTGGACGTTTGTAATTTTATTATTTTATTCTATAGAACCTTTTTTATAATTTAACTATTTCATGGCCTTTGACTTCTAACGCCATCTAGTGAGTGTTCGATGAAGATACTAAATTCTAGTTCAATCATATCCATACTAATATTATAAATGCGAAAGTGTGTCTGTCTGTCTATCCGTTTGTCTGTCTGTCTGTCTGCTACGCTTTCACGGCCCATCTGCTCAACCGATTTTGATGAAATTTGGTACAATTTGGTTGTATCCCGGGGAAGGACATAGGCTACTTTTTATCCCGGAAAATTAAAGAGTTCCCGTGGGAATCAAACAATCTTAATCCACGCGGACGGAGTCGCGGGAATCATCTAGTTACTTATATTAATTAATGAATACTTGTCAGTTGCTATCGTTCAGCTTTATTTAAATTTTTTTATACTTTCCGAGATATACACCTATGAAATTTGTATAACCACCATCTTGTATCCGCTATTTAAGAGTTTTTTTTTCAGCTCATTTTCTTTTTTTGTTTGAGCAGCCCCCACCTATCTTTAATACCCTGCTCTCTAGCTAGCTAGTAGCTCTTCACCCATCTTGCAAACCCTCGATCTCCATATTTTCTTTCCGAATCATTTGTCAGAATGACAGTACGAAGATACAAACTTTGAAAAGGTCTTGCATAATTTCCAAATCCCAGTCAACATTCGCCATACATTTTCTATGGAAAAATAAATTCCGCCATCTTGAATTTTTTTCCTGTTCATCAAGTAGACCCTCATGTCCTGATCATCTTTTGCCAAGAAACCACTCTTCCATCTCTGATACTCTCCGAGATAGACACCGACGAAATTTGTATGGCGGCCATCTTAAATCCGCCATTTTGAAATTTTTTTCAGCTAACTGTCAATTGGATGACGTTTCGAGTGACATTTGGTCGAGCACCCCCCACCTATCTTCAATACCCTGGCTGGTGCTCTTCATCCGTCTTCGAAATCCTCAATCATCAGCTCTCTCTGTATTTTTCCTCTTAATGATTTTTTGTCTTGTATACGAAACGATGAGTGAAAAAAAAAATGTTCATACAAAATTTTACAGGAGAGGTGATCAATGAGTCAGTCAGCACGAGCAGCTATATATATATTATTATTATTATTATTACGAGCAGTTATATATATATTAATTATTATATATAGTCTTTACCTGTAGCTTTGTGGCTATACCTACCTCATTATTGTCAAACTTAAGCCTATCTTGCAATTATAAAACTGTGGATATGTTTATCATAAAGGTAGATGTATGCTTACCCCAGTAGGTGTCCAAGCGATCATAGAAGCGAGGTAGCCCAAAGAAACATCTTCATCTGGTTTAGGTAAAAGTACCGATTGAATTTGGGAGGTAAATTTCAATGGCTCTTGTAATTTGGCCGCTGACACTTTTAGATCGAAGTTATTTATAAGCATTTTGATCTACAACAGATATTTTTTTATTACTTTTAACAGTGGTAAGGAAATTACTTACTTGTACTTACCTATTTCCTTATCTCAGATATTAATTTGATATAGCTGCACCCGCAGTCTAATTTCTAGACTGTGCAGACGTAGTTTTCTGGTGGGAGGCTGCGGCCGCGGTAGTTACCACCCTACCGGCAAAGACGTGCCACTACGCCCCCATGCCCCTAACAGGTTAGCCCGCTTCCATCTTAGACTTTACCATCACTTGCTATCAGATGAGACCGCAGTCAAGGGCTTACTTGTAGTGAATAAAAAAAACTTAGGTTGGTATTATATTAACCTTATTAGTCTGATGGTTAAAATAGACAAAAGTATTCGATGAAAAGTCAAACGTTGCTTGCGATCTTACCTAGTGAGACGTCACAATGCAAGAATGGAAATCAGCTAATTTGGGAGAGGTATGCAACATAGATCTTCTAAACTGTCTAGACCTGAGCCAATTAAGAATTAACTATAAATTCTCAAATTTATCCAGCTGGGAATAGAACAAGGGAACATCCAATTACCTATGAGATCACAGTGTTCACCACTGCGCCATAGTGACCGTTGAAATTTCTCTAGAGGACTACAAATTTCATGGAAATGTATCGTAGGAGATGAGAAAATGTAAATTTACCTTTGAGATTGCGCCGCCTTTGTTATTGTAAGAGCTGCCAACTCGTATTGTGTAATTGCCGAGGTATCTGTGAGTTACGTACGACGATATGACGCCCCTGTCGATGAACAAGATAACATTGTGATTACACAGCATCTGCCAACGCTTAAAGCAATACCTATGCAATATTACTCAAAATGACAGTTTGATGTCGCGTACCTTGATGTTCCTAAAATAAGGACTATAATTCTAAAACACGAAAGTAAACAATAATGAAACCATATACAAGCGTTGGCAGTATGACCCCTTGATATGTAGAGTTACACACATGATGTGTGCACTCGATATGGGCGGGTAAAAAAATACCGGGTTTCGTCAATTCGTATAGGAATAGTATATTTTAAATTTAATTTGCCTTGAGTTTTATATAGCACAGATAGAAAGATAAACTCTATTGCTGTACTGTTTTGTAGCAATATACCTAGTTTATCTATATTGCTAATGTTTTGTTCTCTCCGGTCACTAGTGTGTATTCGTCCTTACACAATAGTTGAAGTCCACAAACCACAAAATCTATACACATAAATATGAAGTGTGGGTGATTTTTAACGTTCTTTTGTTTGTCTTCTTTGTCTTATAAACAGATTTTGAAATCCTAAACCTTGTGCGGGCTAAACGACTATGCAAATAATTATTTACGATTCCTTATATTTCAGTAAAAATAAAATAAACTGTCCTACGAGATTTGTAGAAACTTGAAACCAAAGATACACTTATTTCAGAGCTTTGAACTTTGAATACAAGCGGACGGTGTCGCGAGCAAAACCTAGTGATGAATAATGCGGATACCAGTGTCCTACAGAAATGTACGACCGTCGCTCGTTTAATTATTGTCGTGAATGATAAACAATTCAAGTTTCTTCAAAGAGGTGTTTCCATTGAAATGGGTTCTTTATTTCCCTGACCCGTAGCTGCAAAACGCTAACAAATTAAGTTTCTGCAATGCTTGGAACGCTTTTATACTAGCCCGGTAGTAACTACGGACTGGAGTTGTAGAATAAATTAAATTGAATTTTTATTAAGTCGCTTAGGTATCGAGAAGGAGTACTGAAGTTTGAAGGCAAATTGATTGCGGAATTTCAAGAGAAATCTCGTTTTGTAATCAAGAGGTTGCAAGTTCAGTTTTCAGCTGAGTTAATTACTTAATTCCATTTTATTGGAACGAAGTTCCTTAAGGGAAGATGCGGAGGGGTACGATAGTTTATTTAGTTTAAGACCTCTTGTCTTCGTAACAACGCGAGCATGTCGGAAACATGCATGTCAATGACGCCGCGAATCCACGTTTTACCCCCTACCAAAAAGTGCCCAACGCGGCTACAGAAGTTTTCACTTCAAAAATCATAATAAAAATATTATACCTGAACAATTGTTTTCTTTTTTCTTCGACTAGAACTTGAAAATAATATTTATGTAATAAGGAACTTCGTTCCTATCTGGTGTCCCACGATACCACACGTTTTTTTATCTATGTATTTTTGACTGTTCATTATTTACCGAATGGTAAGGAATGTCTAAGGATAATTAACGACCATGTTAACGCTACTCATTAGACGCAAAATATGGCTAAGAAATAAATAAATGCCTCTGGATCCCCAATTATTCTTGTTAATTATGTATTAAAATAAATATATTTTTATCAATAAATTCAATTTCATTTCATTTTAAATTTCATTTCATTTCAATATAAGTACCCAGTCGTCTCATTAATCAGAAAACAAATTATGATCATTATTTAAAGGAAAGGTTTGATCATGATCATTTACGGCATTCGTAATATTTAAATAGCATTTAAATAGTCATTTCAATCAATTTTCGAATAATTATTCATTCAGCAATCTTCAAAATATAAACCGAGGTAAATTATTCTATTGTGTTAAAATATACACCAAACCATTATAGTGCCTCATATAAATTCATTAAATCGCTGAATATATTTAAGTGATTCAATTATTTCAAACAATCAATCTTGTAGAAGAGACAAATCGCGCATCTAAAACAAAAGAATAGAAGAAAATTTCGTTTCGAAAATGGAAATTTAATGGTATATTCTAATGAAGCACGTAAAGAGAAATGATGTATAAAAAATAATGTTTTGGATTAGCATAAAAACGTCTTATGAATGCAAAATTGAATGTTCAGTTTTCTCGGAAAAATAGTATGATTCTTTTTGTACAGCCAAGAAAGGTAATGTAATTCCGGTCTGCTGTTTATGTATTTTGTCCTACCTGGTAGTGGTGGATTGTAGAAAAAGATTTTTTTTCTCTAAATTTTTTTCATTTCTGTGTTGATTAAGCAAGCATTTTTTGCTTAATCAACACAGACATATGCGAAAATAACTGATAAAAAACTATGTTGCATACATAAATGAGGGTGTATTAAAAAAAAGACGTGTCGGCAAAATGCGGCTTTTCATTTCGGGGCAAGAAAAGCTCCCTAAGATTTGTAGGGCATATGTCAGCCTGAAATATCTTTTTTATTGTACTTCCACGGTCCCTTCTTAACAGTATCGCCATAAAGGATCCTTTTAAGGAATATTTAACGCAGTTCCCTTTATTTTGCACCTATTTTTGTGAGTTTATTGTTGCCTTTACAAAAACTTTCGCTTATATTTTGATTTCAGTTTTCAAGACTAGTTGATGCACGTGACTTCGCGTGGATATAGGTTTCTTTAATAATCCTGTGAGGACTTTTATATTTGGCGGCATATAATGTAGCCTTTATCCTTTTCCAGGATGCAACTCATATTCTGTACCAAAGAACAAAATCTGTTGAGTGGATGGGCCGGAAAAACGTAGCAGTCAGACAGAAAAACAGATAGGCAGACGAACAGACAGACTTACTATTCTAGAAATAACCTAATACTTCTGAATTTATGATAGTACTATGGATTTATAAATTAAATATATGTTATTTAAATATATTATATGAACCTTAGGCTTCGTTTACCTAATTATATAATTTTACTTCGATGAATACAAGTAATAACTATGTAGGTAAATCTGACTCTAATCAGCTATTAGGAAAAGTTCTATCTAAATTGACTCAGCAATATTTCAGTGGCATACAGAAACCGGAAATTTAATAGATAAAAGTACAGCAGCCGAGATTCTTGCTGGCTCTTCTTAGTGGTGAGAGCATTCCGAAGCAGTATACTCACTTGACCACTCGAATGTACTGTTCTATACGATACGATAAATCAAGTTTGTTTTTTTTTCCTGTGCAAAATCATGCGATCAGTCTTCTGCCTATGAGCAGATGTGTTGTAGGTGTTGTGACTTTTTATGACTTTTCCCATTGGAAAACAACAAATCTATAATAATAATATATATAAAATTCAAAGTCCTGACTGACTGACTTATATATCAACGCACAGCCTAAACCACTGGGCCTAAAAACTTGAAATTTTGACAGTAGGTTACTTTTATGACGTACGCGCACACTAAGAAAGGATTTTTCAAAATTCCACCCCTAAGGGGGTGAAATAGGGGGTGAAAGTTTGTATGAAACTCCGTCATTTCTCAAGTTATATCCATGAAACTTGGTATTTTGGCTTTAGGTAATAAATAAAGAAGTACGTGTGTCACAGTTTTTCAAAATTTCACCCCCAAAGGGGTAAAATAGGGGTTGAAAGTTTGTGTGAAAGTCCTTCATTTCTCAAGTTATAGCCATGAAACTTATCATTTGGGCTTTCAGTTAGATATGCAGAAATAAGTGATTTACAATTTTTCAATATTGCACCCCTAAGGGGGTGAAATAGGGGGTGAAAGTTTGTATGAAAGTCCGTCATCTTTCAAGTTATATCCATGAAACTTGGTATTTAAGCTAACGGTTTAAAATAAAGAAATACGTGTTTCACAGTTTTTAAAAATTCCACCCCTAAAGGGGTGAAACAGGGGGTGAAAGTTTGTATGAAAGTCCTTCATTTCTTAAGATATTTTTCAAGTCATATTAACGAAGAAAAAGAAGTATCTGTGTCACAGCTTTTAAAATTCCACCCCCGAAGTGGTGTAATAGGGGTTGAAAGTTAGTATGAAAGACCTTCATTTTTCAAGTTATAGTCATTAAACTTAGCATTTGGGCTTTCAGTTACATATGAAGAGGTACGTGTTTCACCATTTTTGAAAATTCGACCCCCAAAGGGGTGAACTGGGGGATGAAAGTTTGTGTAAAAGCCCATAATTTCTCAAGATATTTCTCAAGTAATATCAACAAAACTGAGTATTTTAGCTTTCGTTAAAAAATAGAGAAGTACGTATGTGACCAACAGACCAACAGTTTTTCAAAATTCCACCCCCAAATTGGTAAAATAAGCGTTGAAATTTAATATGAGAGTCCTACATTTCTCATGTTATAGCCATGAAACTTGGTATTTAAGCTAACGGTTTAAAATAAAGAAATATGTGTTTCACAGTTTTTCAAAATTCCACCCCTAAAGGGGTGAAACAGGGGGTGAAATTTTGTATGAAAGTCCTTCATTTCTCAAGATATTTTTCAAGTCATATTAACGAAGAAAAAGAAGTATCTGTGTCACAGCTTTCAAAATTCCACCCCCGAAGGGGTGTAATTGGGGTTGAAAGTTTGTATGAAAGACCTTCATTTTTCAAGTTATAGTCATTAAACTTAGCATTTGGGCTTTCAGTTAGATATGAAGAGGTACGTGTTTCACCATTTTTGAAAATTCGACCCCCAAAGGGGTGAACTGGGGGATGAAAGTTTGTGTAAAAGCCCATCATTTCTCAAGATATTTCTCAAGTAATATCAACAAAACTGAGTATTTTAGCTTTCGTTAAAAAATAAAGAAGTACGTATGTGACCAACAGACCAACAGTTTTTCAAAATTCCACCCCCAAAGGGTCCTTCATTTCTCAAGTTATAGCCATGAAACTTAGCATTTGGGCTTTTGGTTAAATATGAAGAAGTAAGTGTTCCACCAATTTGAAAATTCGACCCCCAAAGGCGTGAAATAGGGGATGAAAAATTGCATGAAAGTCCTCCATTTCTCAAGATTTTTTCAATTTATATCAACGAAACTTGGAATTTCGGCTATCGGTAAAAAAAATAAGTACGTGTGTCACAGCTTTTAAAATTCCACCCCCAAAGAGGTAAAATAGGGGTTGAAAGTTGGTATGAAAGTCATTCATTTTTCAAGTCAAAGCCATGGAAGTTGGTATTTGAGCATTCGGTTAAATATGAAGAAGTATATTTTTCACCATTTTTGAAAATTTGATCCCCAAGGACGTTAAATAGAGAGTTTGTCCTTCAATCACGCAGCAACGGATCAACGAGATTTTTTGCATGGGTATAGTTAAAGACCTGAAGAGTGATAAAGGCTACTTTTTATACCGGAAAATCAAGGAGTGCCTGTGGGGAAAAAAGCTTAAACCACGCGGATGAAGTCCTGACTTATATATCAACGCACAGCCTAAACCGCTGGTCTTATAGACATGAAATTTGGAGGGTGTGTTTTTTGTGAAGAGTAGGTTTGCACTAAGAAAGGGTTTCTCGAAATTTCACCTCCCAAAGGGTAAAATAGGGGTTGAAAGTTTGTATTATGACATTTTTGCTGGTAAAAGCTGGAATGTCGATTAGCTTTTCTTCTGATGGTAAAGATGTCAAGTACGCATCTCAGTACTCGCTCCTCTACAAAGCTTTGGTGAATTAAAAATAAAAATTCTTTCCAAAAAACCGACTTCCATAGCCACTGTTAAGTAAAAAATGATTAATGATTAATAATTATCAATGAAATTATTTTGAAATTGTTCGAAGGAGTTGAACATCATTATAAATCAGTGGACTCAGTGATTAACAACGATGAAGCCATACATTACCCGGTTGAATTTCTTAACACATTGAAGCCTCCTGGTCTCCCAACTCACATATTAAAATTGAGAGTTGGTGCCCCAGTTATGTTGCTGCGTAATTTAAACCCACCAAAATTATGCAATGGCACCAGATTGCGAGTGAAAACATTGCAACGAAATGTGATCGAGGCAACTATACTGACCGGTTGTTCCCAAGGGGAGTCTGTGTTTATTCCGAGGATTCCTCTTACACCATCGAACTACCCCTTCGAGTTCAAAAGAGTGCAGTTTCCCCTCAAAGTCTGCTTTGCCATGACCATCAATAAGTCTCAAGGCCAAACTCTTAATTTAGCAGGGGTAGACCTAAGGGAGAACTGCTTTTCACACGGTCAGTTATACGTGGCCTGCTCCAGAGTAAGCTCACGGAGCAGTCTGGTGATTCTAGCACCTGAAGGAAAAACAAAAAATATTGTTTACAAAGAAATACTGCGGTAGGTTAGGTGCGGATAGTATTTCGTTGTAAACAATGTTAATTATTATCCACTTCTGGTTTGTTTTGTAATTAGGAAATTATTTAGATCTCATCACACACGCTTTGAGTTCTGTTAAAACCGTACTACTCTCATTCCAGAGATTAGTTTAGTTGTAGAACTTAGAGCTTCGTGCTTATTGCTTTGTTTGAGATATTGTCAGTTTGTATATTACATACAATTGAGAGGGAGTGAGAACGCTTATGATGTTTGTTTCTGAAAAAAATGACATTTGGTTCTTGTAGGCCACGCGGGCGAAGCCGCGGGCAGAAGCTAGTTTTAAATAAAAGAAACTATGCATGTAACACATTTTTCATTTGTATGTAGGTAGGTACGTTATCAAAAAAAGTTACGTATCTAGAAAAAAAGGTTCCAAACGCGTAGCTGATAAGGAGCGACCAAAATTAATGGTTCACTATTATAAGATTTAGGTAGGCTATAACAAAAGGCTGGAAAAGAGTAGGCAAGAGGCGAGAGGTAAGAGTCAGCGTTTTATACCATTTCTTGTAATAAGTTTCACAACAATTGTGTGACCAATACCTTGGTATTATAAATGCCAATGATGTGTCTGTCTTTTGGTTACTATACTACCATAAGCTTTTTATCTCGGAAAAATAAAAATAAATCATAAAGCTAAATCCATTCTGATGAAAACACCGGGATATTCTAGTTGAGAATATAAAAATAATGTTTCTGTTGGATATAGGTGTGAGATTTGGTTCTAACTTTGAGATTTGGACTGTACAACATTTCTGATGCATTTTATTTTATGAAGTCTAATGATGATTTATTCAAGCTAAGTAATCTATTCTCTTCATTTAATTACTTAAACGACTGCTGCTCGTTAGACTGCATGCTGTATATGTCACCGTAAGATTGTAAAATCGGTTAGATTATAATCTAACGGATTTCTTAACGGAACGGTTAACGGAACGGTTTCTATCCTGTGAGATTGTAAACTGTCGAAAGATTATGAACCGTTCAATGTTCTGAGTATTAATTTATGAAATATATTTTATTGTATTAACGTTTTCTTGTCCCTTTCTTGTATAGTTCGCGCGCGAGTTGAATGCAGAGTAAATGTAAGTGTTACCATACAATTACTCTGCATTCAACTCGCACGCGAACTATAGGTTAGGTTAGGGTTTGACATGAAAATTCAGGTTGCACGCACGCAGTAATGCACTTAGGTTCTATCGGGTTAATGTATCTAATAGATTACAGTTTACCGAAAAATAATGCGTTAAATTGTAAGCAGTATGTTACGGTTCACAATCTGTCGACAGTTTATAATCTATCGAGATAAAAAACGTTATATTACAATCTAACGGTTTTTACAGTCTTACGGTGACATATACATTAATCGGAATTTATGTAGTGGTGCTAGATTAAAAAAATATGCAATAGTTCTCTTCTAGAAATCTTTTCGTATTAACCTGTGAATAAATAAATACTGAAACTTTAATTACATTTTCTATTTTAGACAACACATTTAAATAATTTAATTTAACACAGTTTTATTCAAATTCCATAAACTTTTGGGTTAAGGGTTCAAAGGATTTATTAAAAAGTTCGGATTGCGGTTCCAGTTGTGTAGGTTCATCCTTAGCTTGCGTAAATGACGTATTTATATTCAAGTATTATTTTCAAAGGGTCTTACTTTATAATTTACTATCAACATTTGAAAACGAAAATTTTAGATTGATAATCTTAATATACCTCTAAGGCGCGCGCTACTGGAACAAAAGAATGGTTGAATCCAAAGGAATCTTAGAGGTTAGGTAAATTTCCTTTAAAAATCCTTATTTTACCTAATTGTTCTATGCAAAGTTAAGTGAAGTTTTCTGTACTTACATTATTACAAGCTTTTGATTGATTGTTTTTTACGAACGTACTCTTAATTAATTTTTACTTTTAACGTTGTCTTAACGTGCGGAGGGGTTCGATCCCCGGCAGGGTCAATTTGGGAATTTGAAAGTTCTGAATTTTCCCTGGTCTGGCCTGGTGCTTCGGCCGTGCCTAGTTACCACCCTACGAGCAAAGACGTGCCGCCAAGCGATTTAGCGTTCCGGTATGATGCCGTGTAGAAACCGAATAGGGGTATGGGTTTAATATAACTGCCATGCCCCTAACATGTTAGCCCGCTACCATCTTAGACTACATCATCACTTACCATCAGGTGAGTTGGCAGTCAAGGGCTATCTTGTAGTGGATAAAAAAAAAACGAGGAAAACGCTTATTAACGTAGTTAGGTTAAGTATCAACTAAGTACTTAATCAATAAAAATTGCGTGTATATCGATTGCTTATTTTCTAAGTTCAAGGTTACGTTACCACGGAATAGTACGTTACCATGGTATACTTACGAATCAAAGCATTTGGACAGGGTTAGCACCCAGTAGGTATTAAGTATGACCGCACTGCACACGTAGCTGTCGTTCTTGAGTAGAGCAGCGGCGTACGGATGCCTGACCACCTGTGTGATCGCAGCCCCTATGCGTTCTGCACTGTCATCTATTTGGACTTCTGTGGAGGTTAATAATAGTACATTATTGCCCAAGCTGGAAATAAGCAATTCACGGCTTAGTAATATTGAGTGGACGAGACGAAGTCAAGTCAAGTCAAAGAACGTTTATTTAATTTAGGTAGGTATACCTACTACACTTATTGACGTCCGGTTATTTATAACATATACGAGTAACAATATAATGGTGATAATCAGTACGACATTTTAAACTAAAGCTACGAGGGTTCCAAACGCGCCCTGGTCTGAGAAGAGCCCACAACAAACTCAGCCGGGTTTTTTTTTTCATTATCACCATTTCACAATCATCATAATAAGGAACTATCAGAGCCATTTGACTTTCCTTAGCACACGCTAAAATATCTAGTGTTTTATGGCAATGATATTTTGATTTCCTGTTTCTGTATCAGCTGTTAGAAAAAAGGCAATGTACGTAGGTATTTCAATGGAGCTTTTGTATTCATTATTTTCATTCATAAAACAGCACGTTCAATTTGTTCTATCTATATTTGTATTGTTCTCAACTCGGGCTTTTCTTGTACGTACCTAGGTCAGAACGAAACACAGCGTACCTATGTGGTAATCAGACGGCGATAGTACGAACGACTGGGCACAGAAGCCAGTTCGGTTCAAATTCTCAGAAAAAGGCGCGAGAAAACAAAAAGTTTTATGTGATTGTCGACTACATGTGTTTATAAGTGCCTAGTATAGATATGGGTGCACATATTATCTAGCAACAGTTAAAAATAAAGCTGCTAAAATCAGAAGCTCAACTTGCTCAAAATAAAGTTTGTTCTCAATGCAATTTACGGTATCCTTACCTGTTTCTTCTTTCGAGCCAGTGTGATTACTTGTAACATTGTATTCCCCACGAAGATCCCGGTCACCTAAGATTCACAACATCAAGTTAATTCTTCATTATAAGTATGTTTTTATTTATTTAGATACATGGGATTCTGTCTGTGATTTCAAAATGAATCTAAATATCAAATATGGCTATTTAACCGTGAAAACTGAATCTAAATATCAAATATGGCTATTTAACCGTGATTTAAATTTATACACAAATAGCTTTATTTGAAACTTTTGCGTTTGTAAGATTGTTTGTCTGGGCTAATCTTCAAAAACGGTTTAACCGATTTTCATGCAACTTTCGCAGGAACCGAAGAAAATTGCATACTATCGCATAGGTATGTAACTAAGGTTAGTGCCGCGTTTAAATGGGCCCAGCTCCATAACAACTCATATACAAAGAATATTTCCCGCTACATGCCGCGAACTTTACATTTACTGGCAAAAGCTTGTTTAAAATAAACAGAACACTGTTTCAGAACCTTTACTGGGAAAGAAACATAAGAAATGTCCAGTGAAACAAGTCCAATGACAAATAAATACTTTTTAAGCGAGAAAAGCTGTCTAATTGGTAACAAAGGAGAGGGCTAAGTGTTTGTCTTAGTATAATTAAATTAAGGAAACACTCCGCGTCTCCTCTTAAAGAATACAAATTTTGCACTGAAAGCTTCCTTTGTTGCTTTCTATTTAAATTTTCGAACAAACTGGCTTAATTACTTAGAAATTCTTTCGCTCGAAATAAACAATTGTGCATGGCACACTGTTAACCTAATTTACAATCCTAAAGCCGACTTATCCACTGCACTGGCAATAAAATTTGCTGCATATTATTAAATAGCAAGTTGGTTGTGATTTTAGCAACTGAAACTAGCACAAATTAATGTGTTACGATTATGCACAGTGCAAGTGATTTCAGCAAGATTTATTTCTCCTTCCGAATTAATGAACGTAAGTAAATGAGAGACCAAAGAGTTTTTAAGTAATTAACGAACGACAACGACGAGTGACGAGCGTTATTTTTTGCTAATTTCGGACTTTTTTATGAAAATTGAATGCAGCAGAAACTACACGACTCACAACTCAAAAAACTCGGCTCGTCTGGCAAAATACAGTCGATTTGTGAAACTATCATTATGTCTATTATCAGGCCAGAGGTGCAATTATGTAAGGATTGCCGATCAAATCGTCAAAATTCAGCGTCAAAGTAAAATAAACCATAACAGCTTTGTTCGCTCATACGTTTAGGGTATCGTACAAACCTACACAACTTCAATTCTTACATAATCGCACCTCAGAGGCCAATTCTCTAAACAAATCGTAATGATCAACGTATTACTCGAACTGTTTAAGGAGTTCAAACATACTTTTTGACGTGCAGGCACCTATGAACTCCTTAAATAGGTCGAGTTATACGTTTGACAAACGATCACGATTACGATTTTCTTACACAATCGAGGGGCAGTTCTATTCCTTGAGTCTTCAACAGGAGCTTTAACTTAAGGCGCTGTGAGCTCACGAGATGAAAACACAGGCGCGCGGGGGTGAAATCGAGCAAGCGCATGTCGCAAACAAGGCATGAAATAATTTGTAAAAAAAATAATATAAATTACTTTTCAATACAAATGAATCCGACAATGTGTCTGATTTAGAAATATGAATTTTATTTTATATTTATAGAGCTAATTATTGGTGAAACCAAGGAGAAAAATTGCTTTAAAAGGTAAATTAAGAGGTATGTTTAAAATAAATTTCAATGCAGAGATTTTTTTAAAATTGTGTTTTGAGATGCGTCAATGGCTGCTCAAAGGTCTTGAAAACAGCACATTATTTTTACAATCATACATTATGTCACCGTTTGATGGATACACTGCTTTTAAAAACCCCCTTTTACGCTACACAGGGCCCTAAGTATCATTTAAGTCATATCTTGTAAATATTTACCAGATTCCCCCGTATCTTCATCACTGTCAAGCTTCCCTTCAGTCTGTATCTGAGCAGTCAGGATCAATAGCAAACCAACCCGCCACATCTCTAAAGTATAGTGAGGTTTACGAACAAAGGTTGTATAGGTTTGTGATCGCTCCTATTTACAGAGATACAAACGTGTAGAGAAGTTTAAATGTAAAATATGGAGTAAATTAATAAAATGCGATTGGTGTAATTATAATTTTAGAAGAATGATAGCTAACGAGGTAATATTAATATGACGATCGTTTAATAGTTTTTTTTTGTATTAGCGTATAGTTAGATATTCTCCGTGATATTTCCGCCTTAACGTATCTTAATTTTGCTAGCGTTGCTTCATAGTAATAAAATTTGAATGAACGCGTTTTTTGACTAACTTTCCTTAGCGCTACATTTAAAGGTTCCGTGTCAGTCAAAATAATATGTTGTTGCAACTTAGCCTTTATATTGAAAATTGTGTGAAAATAACACCTAGATTCCTCTGTGTCTTAAATAATTATTTAAAATATAAAGTGAAATCTCTGTACTCTTCATAGCTCTACGCCCACGCAGGATGTTTTCGCCCGCGCTCAAAGTGTTTGTGTCAACAGCGATATGGCCGCCCGTTTCACGAAATCGCCTGTGAAAGCACGTGACGGTATTTCAATAGACTTAGAATAGTTAGGGCTTTCATTGTTCCTATAGATTCCTACCTCTCTCTGCGTCGTATTCCTCATTACTGAGGTTTGTGACCCCTTTCCATTATTCAAATAATGGTAGGAAGGGGTGGGTTCCCACGTCCTTCCGCATACGACTCGACCGTGAGTATTTATCAGATGTTAGTGATAAAAACCAGGACCGACGGCTTAACGTGCTCTCCGAGGCATGGAGGAAATGAAAAGGCCAAATTCAAACCTCCAAATTCGTTCACCCATCCAGTTACCGACTTGGGTCAAAGTTGCTTAACCTTCGCAATCGACTGATATGCATTGTCACAACTAGAACACTCGTCCCTCCTAAATTCCCACTATGTACCTAATATTGAAAAATATAATAGAATAGACAGTAAGTGGGCGGATAGGGAAGATTCTGAGGCAGTCAACCTAGGGTAGCTGCAACAAAGGACGCAAAGGGCTATTTTTTTTTTTTTAAATATATAGGCTAGCGCTTGGCTGCAATCAGACTTGCATGCAAGAGGTGATGCAGCCTAAGGTGGAGCGCGCTTGCCTTGAAGATGCCTATTCACTCTTGATTTGAAGGTACCTATATTAAAAGAGGATTAATATTGATTACTCTAGTAGGTTTTCTGATGGTACTCTCTATAACTTTTATGGTATTAATCTTATAATCTCGTGCTAAAAGGGCTTAGAATCAAATAGGACCCAGTCGTAGACATTCTATCGAGATAAGGGATTTTTTACAAATGCTTAAATATAATAGACCATTAATAATAATTGTTGATTCTGTATGACAGATTCTTTCAATATTTTCTGATGGTACTCTCTATAACTTTTATGGTATTTATTTTAGAATCTCGTGCTAAAAGGGCTCAGGATATAATAGGACCCAGTTCTAGACATGCCATCGAGAAAAACGATTTTTTGCAAATGCTTAAAAATAATACCAAGACCACTAATGGTTCCTAGTTCCTACTGTATGTATGATTGACTGCCTCGTTGGTATAGTGGTTGGTATGTTCGACTGCGGCCGACGAGGTCCCGGGTTCGAGTCCCGGGTCGGGCCATAATTGAGTATTGGGTTTTTCTGACTAGAAATTCTCAGTACTAGCCTAGAATTAGGAAGTTGGCGGTGTTTCAGCCCCGTGCCTCGGAGAGCACGTTAAGCCTTCGGTCCCGGTTATTGTCATAACATGATAACCCGCATTGTAGCAGCGTGGTGGGTCTAAGCTCTAATTCCCTCTCCTCTCCGGCAGTGGAGGCCGGTGCCCAGCAGTGGGACGTCAATGGGTGCCCTGTAGTGGTGGTGGTGGTGGTGGTATGACAGATTCTTTCAATAATTAAATATCTACTGGGAACGTGGAGCAACCGACTATTATGATGAAAGACATATGATTTTAAATATGATCGTGATTCTGGCAGTAACTTACCTTGTGCTAGTAGGCTCTGATATAAAAGATGAAAGCAATAGAATAATTTATGACGACCAGGTGGCAGCCCTAATGTTAGAGGCAAGAAGCAATAAATGTCTCTTGAACTTATATAGCACTTAGTGGATTACTTAGCGTGAAAGTAACGTTAGGCTGTATATATAAGTGCTGAAATTCTAGAGGTTTCAGCTGGGAGAGGCGTAAATCTTAAGTTTCATAAAAATGCCTTCAGAGCAGAGCTTCAAAGAGAAATGCGTACTTCTTATTGAAACAAAATAATTATGTTCGCAATATTTATGTTACATTTTAGAACCACCAATAATTGCAAATCAGTAATTGCAAATTAAATTTTGTTATTACTTACTCTGAGCCTCTTGACTATATGAATAATTGTAAGCGCTATAAATTACAAACTTGTGGGCAGCGGCGGCAAATAGCTGATATGTTAGTATTATATGATTTAATTAACGGTAAAATAGAAAGTCCGTACCTATTGTCCAAAATTAAATTAGTTGCACCTCTTAAACGGACTCGACATACTGCACTCCTCCACGTGGCATTTAAAAGGAAAAACTACTCCCAAAATTCCGCAATAACTAGAATGACTCGTACCTATAATAAAATCTACTCGGAAATTGACCTCTTCCGCCACTCTAAAAATACCTTTAAGCGACACACTACACAACTCCACCAATAGTTATACATACACACACACACACACACACACACACACACACACACACACACACACACACACACAAACACACACACACACACACACACACACGCATGCATACAGACTAAAACATTATACTTATCATTCAACATGTCGTAAGTTTGTTACACTTACTTTCTTAAAATTTCTTTAAACTCACTCTCATTTCTTGTAATTAATTTATGTTTGAGAAAATCTGTAATTGGCCATACTGATCCTGTTAGTGTTTAAGTATTATTGTTTATCAGAATCGCTGTTGATTTTCCTATGATAATAAAATAATAATAATAAATAATAAATAATAGTTATGAGTCCTACCTAAGCGTAAATCAAAATTACAGTTAAATTTACTAGTTACAGTTCAATAGGCAATAACTCTAACCATTTATACTTAGTAACAATTTATTACAACGGTTCTTATTACTGAATTACTTGAAAATCTATTTTAGTAAATACTAGTAAATAGAAAAGGTTTACTAGTAAGTACCTTAGATGTCTTAGGAAATGAATTAAAAATTAGAAAACAGTCGGTCACATTACCGGCGTTACCGGAAGATTTTGTATGTATTTTTAAGGCATACTAGCCGATGCCCACGACTTCGTCCGCGTGAATTGAGGTTTTTGGTTCACGCGGGAACATTTAATTTTCTTGGATAAAAAGTAGCCTATGTGTTATTCCAGACTATAATCTATCTCTGTGCCAAATTTCATCCAGATCCGTTCAGCCGTTCTGGCGTGATTATGTAACAAATATCCATCCATCCCTCAATCCATCCATTCAAACTTTCGCATTCATAATATTAGTATAGATTCGCATTATAAATACGAGAGTACAAATTCTAAAATTAGAATCCTTTTGATGGTTTTACGACGAAAAACACAGCTTTTCACGGTACGGTTTTGACGACCTCCGTGGCGCAGTGTGTAGCGCTGTTGCCTTAACGTGCGGAGGTCCTGGGGTCGATCCCCGGCAGGGTCAATTTGAGAATTTATAATTTGTGAATTTTCCCTGGTCTGGCCTGGTGGGAGGCTTCGGCCGTGGCTAGTTACCACCCTACCGGCAAAGACGTGCCGCCAAGCGATTTAGCGTTCCGGTACGATGCCGTGTAGAAACCGAAGGGGTATGGGTTTAATATAACTGCCATGCCCCTAACAGGTTAGTCCGCTACCATCTTAGACTGCATCATCACTTACCATCAGGTGAGATCGTAGTCAAGGGCTAGCTTGTAATGGATAAAATAAAAAAAAACAACGTTATCCGATAATTCAGGAAAACACAAAAGGCTATAAAAATCCTCGCGTAACGGTAATTTGTTTCTGTGATATCACTAACGGTGGTTTGTATCCAACGAACTCAATTTGATTCGGTAAAAGATAAAAATTAAGATTAACATCTCTGTTGTTTTTCAGCGCCCGTTTATTTTGGCATTTATTTTATTGTTAACATAGAAAACTATAAAATCAATCAGATTTGCAAAATTATATTGAATCTGGCTGATGCTCGCGACTACGTCCGCGTGGATTGAGGATTTTTGCTACTAAGTTGCCATATTTTTACCTAATCATCTAACAGATAAAGCGAAAGACAGATATCTAATAGATAAAGTGTCAAATATAAAAATAGAACAAACCTAGTGCGACTACCATCGACAACTTACGTACATTTTAAATACTTTTGTAAAATAAAGAAACAAAAGAGGTGACAGACGGACAGCACAGGCTTAGTAATAGGATCCCGTTAGCACCCTTTGGGTACGGAACTCTATAAAACATGGAAAAATAAATACAGACCAAGCAAAATAATTGTAAAGGACCCTTTTCGGTCTACGACCTCGCAAAACATTTAGGCGCTGTGACGACCCTTAGGGCAATTGATCATACCTACTTTTATGTATATTATATTCGAGACGCCAACCCGATTATTACCCGAACATGACGCTGCAAATTGCTGTAGACACGTTATATTGCGATTTATTTGTACCTACTCAAATCTATCTGAACCACCTCGATCGAACGACCTCAAGGGGGGTTCTGTAATCTAACCATTTTATTAACCGACTTCCAAAAAAGTAAGAGGTTCTCAATTCGGCGCGTATATTTTTTTTTTAACTTATGTTACCGCATATCTCCCTGGTTTCTGAGCCAATTTGAAAAATGTTTTTTTCAGTCGTTAGAGGAAGCTCTCGAGGTGGTCCCATTAAAAATTCTGACTCCAAATCCTCAACCCTGACACTAAAAATTTTTATGTATATATATACGTATGCATGTATGTATGTATGTATGTCTGGATATGTGTGTTTGTACGTTTGTTGGCGATTTTCTCTGAAACTAATAAACCTAATTTGATGATAGGTAAACACACACCCACATAAACTTATTTGAACAACCAATAATAATAGTAATATAGTATTTTTTTTATTGTATGTTTTGGCGCTAACTTCAAAGCAACCTGCTATATAAGTTTTAATGATATATTTATAATGTAAAGTTTATTTTTATTTTTGAAGTAAAACTTCTTTAGAATCGTTGTGATTTGAAAATTCGATGAAACGAAAAAGCGACACCAAAAAAGAGACAAACATATTCATAATAGGATTTAGCCTTCGAGATAGAATACAAGTTATATTTATCTCACTCTCTCGTAGGCTACTTTTCTGATGTTTCACTTCTACCGTGTGTATTGCACACACACACACACTTTTTTTTAAATTAGGTATAAAAGATTCGATAGTTATCGAGTTACATATCAAAAAGGTTTACCTATAACTAGGTTAGATTTATTTTAAAACTGAATCGTGTTTACAAACCGATAAATCTGTCACGAGTATGGACTGCCGAGACAGGCCGGAAATAGTCAATATATCATGGATGTAACAAAGCCTCGCTGAGTAGAGTACGTTGCAAAACCATTACTATACGCTAAAAAGGGTTAGCCAAAAATTGTGAAACATGTGATCTTTATTGAAAATAAAGTATACGGTTAACATCAACTGCTATAGTAACCAGTAATTTATTTTTTTGACGACCTCCCTGGCGCAGTGTTGAGCGCTTAGTCTTAACGTGCGGAGGTCCCGGGTTCGATTCCCGGCAGGGTCAACTTGGGTATTTATAATTTCTGAATTTTTCCTGGTCTGGGCTTCAGCCGTGGCAAGTTACCATCCTACCGGCAAAGACGTGCCACCGAGCGATTTATCATTCCGGTACGATGCTGTGTAGAAACCGATTAGGGTTTAGGTTTAATATAACTGCTATGCCAGGTTAGTCCGCTACCACCAGCTTAAACTGCACCATCACTTACCATCAGATGAAACCGCAGTCAAGGGCTCACTTTAAAAAAAATAGAGTGACTTTAACACCTACAGTTAGGAAATAGAAACTTGTTAACTAATTGGCCTCAACTTTGTCGGCATAGTTGAAGTTTTTTGATAACCCCGAAAACCGAAGGAACTATTTCATCAACTGCTGTAAAACGTAGCTTATGCCTTTTCCCGGGATGTGGTCTCTCTCTGTACCAAGTTTCGTCAAAATCGGTGGAACGAATGACAAGTGAAAACTGAAAACGCAGCAGACAGATGGACGGACAGATACACAATTTCATATTAATAATATTAGTACTGATTATTTGTAGAAGTAGCTAAATTCTCGCCAAATTCAGTATGTGGTTACACCTTTATGAATTTGAAATGAAATTATTTTTATTTTATTTTTATTTTATTATTTATTTATTTATTACAACAACAATAATTGTGTCACAAATAAGATGGTGTGAACACAAACTTTACAAGTTTTACCGCACACCAAGCGTCGCCGCCACCGTCGACATTCAGTACGTATTCCACCCATCCACTTATATTAAACTCTAGTAATACCTACACAAACAAAACAAATATTATACCTACAAACAATAAATTAATATACTTCTACACAATAAGTTAATATACTTGTAAATCTTTTATAAAATATAATCCAACATCTCCAACAGTGGGTAGGTCGACAAAAACATTACAATACGCCAAGCATGATGAATGCACAAATTATATACTTTCGCAGTTGGCTAAACCAGACTTCGTGAATTCGTGATACAGGATGATTCTTGACCAACACTCTTTATTAAATAAACAATATTGGTTTAACAATGTTGTGTAATATTATGTTATATATTATCATCCTTAAATGATGAATAGTAAAGAATAATAATATAGTACAATATTGCCTATTGTAATTAAGGTAATATAATATATAATTATTAAATTAGTTATTAAGGCAAATTTTTCGGAGGTATATGTTATTTTTATTGAGGGACGTTTTTATTGTTAGTGACGTAATTTTGAACTCTGTGAAAAGGATTTTTTTTATCAAAAATAAACCTTGTGATGGACATGGAATTATTTTATCGTCTTGTTTTTTTACGAATGAATTCAAGATTTTTGTATGTTGAACTTTAAGGTTACATCTACACTAACAAAGTTCCAAGTACAAGCTATTCAGAGGCATTGTAACAGCACATACCCTGTGTCAGTGTGTAAATATGAGCGAAATATTATTTCAGAAGTCTGTCAGAACATGGCTATTAAAATACGACACCCTCGGAGGCCATTTGGACGGAAAATTCAACCATTAACCAGCATTACGGTTGTTTCCACCGTAACGATCTGTCTCGATGTTAAAAACAGAATCATACTTACAACGACACAAAGACGAGTTGCATCGCAGAACGTGTTGGAGTCGTAATTCAATTCAAGTCGAATCGTATAGTAATTTTTATGATTTATGCGAAAACTTCGAGAAAAAATATATATTTATTCATTGTAGATCAACAAGGAATTAGATAATTATACTCGTATGCCAAGCCTCTAATAAGCAGGTTCTACTAAGAAGAATCGACTCGACTAGAATTAGCTCTATATATTATTATGAAAATTACAGGAAACTTACAGGAAACTTACAGGAAACTTACAGGAAACTTACAGGAAACTTACAGGAAAATTACAGGAAAATTACATAAATATCCCACTGATGGGATATTTATGTAATCTTTTGATCAACCTTTTGAATTAAACGTGAAGGTAGTATCTATTTGCGGCTCATAATGATGAATTTTATTCATGAGAGAGGCAAAGTATTTTTTTAAACATGGGCTCATTGATTTCCGAAATAAATGCAATCAAGCGTCGCAAACGTCTTCCTCTTTATTTAAAGAGACTACATTGAAAATGCCGGGGCATTTTCGTGTCTTTGGGTAAAACACGGGAAACGACAAAGTATACGAGCACGCCTCTAAAATGGCGGCCCGTTCTTAAAAAATAAATAAAATGTTACGCCTGGGTGTAATATCGAGCCTACACGACCGCCTGTATCATATTCCCACATTTTACGAAGATACTTCGCATCTCGTTTATAGGAAACCACCTTGTTAGTTAAACCAATTTATTTCGTGATGGGTTTTTCTACTCGTGGATCATAGCTAGTGGGGAATTTAAAAACGACTGTCCAGGGACAAATCTAGCTCTCTAGCGCAATTGTGAACTATGTTATGGTCTACAATAAGTCGCAGGTCCTGAGTTCGACTCCCGCCAGGAGTGATTTGGGCATTACAAATACCACCCTTATTTTCGGTAGGTAAGACGTTGCGTAGATAGCGAAGCTGAAAGTGAAGTCACAAATCATAATAGTGTAGCGAAAAGCAATAGTTCTTAAGTTTGAAGACCTCCGTGGCGCAGTGTTGAGCGCTGTTGTCTAAACGTGCGGAGGTCCCTCCCGGGTTCGATCCCCGGCAGGGTCAATTTGGGAATTTATTATTTTTGAATTTTCCCTGGTCTGGCCTGGTGGGAGGCTTCGGCCGTGGCTTGTTACCACGTGACAGCAAATACGTGCCGCTATGCGATTTAGCGTTCCGGTACGATGCCGTGTAGAAACTAGAAACCGAATATCCCTATTCGGTATGGGTTTAATAATAACTACCATGCCCTAACACGTTAGCCCGCTACCATCTTAGGCTGCATCATCACTTACCATCAGGTGAGATCGCAGTCAAGTGCTAACTTGTAGTGGATAAAAAAAATGTTTATAGAATCGCACAAGTCACAGCTGATTATTTAAGAGTTCGGATGTTTTCAGGACCTTTTATTATTGTCTCGTCCCGTTACCAAAAAAGGTCTAACCACTAAATAGTCAGTGGGTCTAACCAATGTCCTTGTTTCAGAAGCTGGTGGTAGGGAGTCCAAACCAACGCAACTGGAGGGGTATCCTCATCGCTCTGCTAGTGATAGTCGCTGTACTGGCCCTGATTGTGACGTCAGTGGTGCTGCTCACTCCGCCTGATGAGGGGCCGAGGGTGAAAGGGAGGAGGCTTAAGATACAGGACCTGCTGAGTGAAGACTTAGTGCCTGCTCGATGGAATGGGACATGGATTTCAGGTAAGGGAGATAGATATTCATAGGTATTTGATGTGTTTGAGGCATAAAGCGTCACGGAAAAGACATTTACTTTAAATTTTTATTCACATACAAGTTAGCCCACAACTGGTATCTCCGCGTGAGCCGTTAAGCAGTCTAAGATAGAAGCGGGCTAACCTGGATGGGGTATAGCAATTTTAATTAAACCCCCCAAGTTGGTTTCTATTTGGCATCGTATGGAAAATTCAAATCGCTGGGCGGCACGGCACGCCTTTGCCGATAGGATTTTAACTAGCCACGGCCATCATATATTTTTAAATTAACCCAGTTGAAAATCGATACTCAAACCTCCCAATTAAAGCACCATAACAAAATCTTACTAGTACATCTTACTAGATGTACTATAGTAAGATTTTGTCGTGTCGTGTCGTGTAGTAGGTAATAAGTACGTATAATAATAAGTAAGTATAAGACCTACTGGTGTTACTTATTACCTACATCCATAGATTTCGTTCACCACATGCCACATTAGTCATAGATGTGTTAAAGCCTGATAAATGATCTTGAATTAAAAACCATTAACGGGTGATAAAGGGTGACGTATATTCCTAAAGTTCGACGTCGGTGTATAATATTGGGTAGACCGAGGTAATGTGGCATGAAGGTCAGAATAATTAACTGGTACCTACGTCAATCGTACTAATGGTTTGGTAGCTTAGTAATAATATTATATCGTATTATCTATTCGTACCTTAGCTTTATGGTATTTCGATTTTTTTATTGCGTACCTAGTTACCTACTAGATGATTTCTTTGTCCGCGTGGATTTAGTTGCATGTTGAAAGGAGAACCAACGAACAAACTTTCGCATCCATTCTGTTATTTTAAGTGCCAAATTTTGTCTCTCTGTAGTATGTTTGTCAGCTATGCTTTCACGGCCCATCTGTTTAACAGATTTTGACAAAATGTACCTAGTACAGACTAGGGCTTTCGAATACCGTTTTTTTTAAATTCCGGTATTAATACCCCCCCCTTAAATGATAAATGATTTATTTATTTCATGTAGGACAACTTGTGACACTTATGATACGTCAAGACTCTACCACCAGTTCAGCTATTTCTACTGAGAAGAGCCGGCAAGAAACTCAGCAGTTGCTCTTTTCTTAAAAAAGAAAAGGTTACAATAAGTAACAATACAACACATACATTACGTTACAAGTATTACACTAACTTGTGAGTCAATGGATGCGAGGCCGGTTGCTTCCATGCAACTTTGTCATTCAGATAATCATCGATAGTGTGAAACCTCGACTTAACAAATGCTGTTTAACACGGTATTTAAATTTATGTAATGGCAAATCTAGAAACTCTTTGGGAAACATGTTATAAAAGCGTACACTCGACCCCAAAAAGGATTTCTGCACCTTCCGCACACGATATAACACAGACTACTATTTATACCTACTGGAAATTGGAAAATCAAACGTTCCGGAACTTTTAAAACCTAGATTCACTCGGACGAGGTCGCGGGCATTGGCTAGTTTATAATAATTATTACTAGGACTTCCAGTTTTGACGACCTCCGTGGCGCAGTGTGTAGCGCTGTTGCGTTAACGTGCGGAGGTCCTGGGTTCGATCCCCGGCAGGGTCAATTTGCGAATTTATAATTTCTGAATTTTCCCTGGTCTGGCCTGGTGGGAGGCTCCAGCCGTGGCTAGTTACCACCCTACCGGCAAAGACGTGCCGCCAAGCGATTTAGCGTTCCGGTACGATGCCGTGTAGAAACCGAAGGGGTAGGAATGGGTTTAATATAACTGCCATGCCCCTAACAGGTTAGCCCGCTACCATCTTAGACTGCATCATCACTTACCATCAGGTGAGATCGCAGTCAAGGGCTAGCTTGTAATGGATAAAAAAAAAAAAAAAAAGTTATAATTAGTGGACATCCCCGCGGGATTCATAAGCTAAATAATTTCTAGACAAAGTTAAAAACTTTGCCGTCAGCACTATAAAAGTAGTCTCTTGCGACAAATATTGTGAAGTTTTTTCTAGTTGGAGTTATTTAATCAGAATACATAAAATATACCTACCTACAAGGGCATCCTAAATAGGGTGATGATTTTCTGAAACTTTAGTATGAGAACTCGGATCTGTAATACTAGATGATGACTATGAATTTGAGTTTTTTTTAATGAATGAATGAATGAATGAATATTCTTTTATTGTACACCACAAAGGAAAATAAACAATGGTAAACTTAGCTTATAACAAAGTATAAGTATACAATTTGGCGGCCTTATCGTTACACAGCGATCTCTTCCAGGCAACCAATGGTTTAAAAGGACATAGCTAAATACAACCGGTATAGATGGTGCAAAAATAACAAAATAAACAAAAATATTTATATAAAGCAACAAATTATAATACATATATACATATTATATATACATATAATATATAATAAATAAAACATCAAAGTCATAAATATTACACACATAATATATAAATAAACATACATACATACATATATATACTCACAAATAAATAAACGTAAGCCTCATAAGAAAAAGAAACAGTAGGTATCAAAATATATTTAAAAATAAACTACTATACAAATAATAACATTATTGTAATTTTAAGTAATTTTATACAAGTCTTTTAAAGATATTTATCGATTGAGCCTCTCTGATGTCAAGAGGCAGAGCATTTCACAACTTAACAGCTTGTACAGAAAAGGATTTATGGAAGAAAGAGGATTTATGAATAGGCGTCCTTAAAACAAGTTTAATCCGGTGTTAATTTTTCTGCTCTGGAAAAGGCAAAAGACGGATAAGCACATTTGCAATGTTAATAGGACAGCTACACACGTGACGACATGACACGGATGTTATTAGTATGTGAATGTTATTACAGTTACGAGAAATACAATTTAAATACCTAGGTGTGAAACATGTAATTACGTGACGTTATGTAAATCCTTGTCGCACGAAGGATCGGGTGTACGTATTCAAAAGCACTTTGATATATTTTCTGCTTTACTGTCTCACGTACTCAAGGGGAAATTTAAAGTATAGGTAGATATGGTAACATTATGTTGGTAAATTATTGGTTATTTTTACAAGACAACTAGATAATGTCCGCGACATCGTCCACGTCCAGGTTTTTAAAATCCCGCGGGATTCCTGTGAAAATGTAATAGATAGACAGACATAAAATGTCATCCCGACCGAATTTCGGCCACGGCGGCCAATCTTCAGAGAGATTAGCTATCTGAGCGGGAGATATTATAGTGCACTAGTGTGCGCGCAAACACAGGTGCACTCTCTGTTCCTTTACTCTCATAGCCGGATGGGAGGGAAAATAGACACGACTGGAGAGAGATCAGGCGCAGGATCGACTGTTTTACGTGCTGTCCGAGGCAGGGGGGTGTAACACCGTCAACTTCCTTACTCCGGGCTAGTATATTGAGAATTTCTTGTCAGAAAAACCCAATGCTTAGGTCCGACCCGGGGTTCGAATCATGTCGAGTCGAACATGCTAACCACTAGGACAACAAGGCAGTTAGACAGACATACTTTGACATTAAAAAAATATTAGTATGTATAGATATTCTCAGCCCAGTTATGCTAACTTTGCTGTTTTGTTTGGCACTGCAAACGGGGCCATGCACAATCAGCCTTTCATACAAGATATACATTTACCATTCTCAATTTGGTACGTTGCTAGTTAAACAGAGAGTTGAATTGATTACATTGAACTTTTCCTGCAACTAGAAGTCGTCGTGTTAAAACTTCTGAAAACTGCGAATACAAGCAAGAAAAGCAGCATTACGCGAAACTTAGTTGTTTTAATGAATCGTTGCCTTCTCTATTATTATTTTTTATCCACTACAACCTAGCCCTTGACTGTGATCTCACCTGATGGTAAGTGATGATGCAGTCTAAGATGAAAGCGGGCTAACCTGTTAGGGGCATGGCACTTATATTAAAGTTAATGGGGTTACCCGGTTAGGGTAATCGCAATTATATTAAACCCATGCTCCTAATAGGTTTCGGTATCGTACCGGATCGCTTAATCGCTTGGCGGCATGTCTTTGCCGTTCGGGTGGTACCTAGCCACGACCAAACCATCCCACCAGAGCAGAGAAAATTCAAAAAATATAAATTACCATAGCCCGACAATCGATCTAAGCTCAAATTCCCTGTCTCCATTCCATATGAGTGGAGGCGTATGCCCAGCAGTGGGACGATAATGGATGTAGTGAAATTACCATAGATGCATACGATGTAGGTTATATGAAAAGTCAATGTTGCCAACTGCGGCAGCAATGCAACGCATTCTAGTGCTAGATATAGCGTGACCTAGATACCTGACGGGACAGGTTTAATTGCCTACACTCGGTCACGTGACCCGCGGGACACGATCCAGGGCTTAGGCTATAGAACATTCACTTTTACTAATTGACGTTCAGCACTAAGTGATTCAAGCTGAATTTGATTAAAAGAATAGCTGACACGGAGTTATAAGTACCTATCTCGTTTGCACTTTTGATTTTTGTGTTACAATACCTTTTTTTTTAAATAATTTTATTCCTAAGCTTAAGGGTGGATTTCCACCAGAGATGCGCTACGTTGAGATGCGGATATAATGTCTCAAACCCACCAATAGGAGCGCTTGATCTCACATCCAGCCATATCATCACAGAATAGGTAATACGTTTATATCATACTAATATTATAAATACGAAAGTGTGTTTGTTTTTTGGTTTATTGGTTTGTGGGTTTGTCCTTCAATCACGGTGCTACAGAGCAACGGATCCACGTGATTTTTTTGCATATTTAAAGACCTGACAGAGAGAGTGTCATAGGGTACTTTTTATCCTGGAAAATTAAGGAATTCCTGCGGGAATGACGAAGCTATGAAAATCTAGCGCTCCTATTTGTGAATACACATCCGTAGCTTAGCAACGTAGCATATTGGTGGAAAGACACCCTAATATCCAGCATATATTTTTTTATTTTGTACAGAATAAAATAAAAAATATATTAGAGGAAGATTGTACACTTTGGAATTTTGCATTCCAACATGTAGAGTTCTTTATAATCGGTAAATAAAATAAATTATGCAGTATTCCCAGTTAGTGTAATAACGTAAAGCTCTTGGTTTTTTTGAAACATTGTCACTATGACCAGGTGGAATTGCTATCAAGAGCTAACTTGTAATAGAGTTCAAAAAATATTAAAAACGCAAGAAACATTGAAAAAGGATTATAGCATTCCGTTATAATTCGCGCATAAAATCCAGCACAATTTTTTTTGTTTTGCCTGGTTTTGCCAATAATTAATCTCTACCGCCTCTCTGCCTCGTTAGTCTAGAGTGGCCCAAGTGGTTCAACTGCGGCCGACCAGGTCCGGGTTCGATTCTCGAGTCGAGCCATAATTAAGTATTGGGTTTTTCTGACTAGAAATTCTGAGTAGGTACTAGCCCGGAGTTAGGAAGTCGGCGGTGTTTCACCCCCGTGCCTCGGAGAGCACGTTAAGCTGTCGGTCCCGGTTACTATCACTAATATGATAATAGTCGTTAAAGCCCGCCAACCAGCATTGGAGCAACGTGGTGGGTCTAATAATTCCCTCTCTCCTATGGAAGTGGAGGCCTATCCCACTGATAAGTGGGATGTTAATGGGCTGTAGTGGTAGTTTCAACCTCTAAATTATATTCTGTTGGATTTTTAGTTTAGATGGATAGTCTCGGCCATTATGTTCATTGCCATGCAGCCTTTTGAAGCGTTTTTATTGTTGCGTGCAGAATACGAGCCGTATCAATGTTTTTCCAGATAAAAGAAATAACAATCTGGAATGAAGTGACTTTTTCTCTTACAACATCACGTACACTTGATAATACTGTCATGTTCTACGTAATGGAACGTCTTTTATTTATATTACCTATTACTTGTTATATGCCAGATGACTTTGAATAGCACAAGACAGAAGGGCAAGTTGTCCATATGCGATAGTAACTAATATCCTCCCACAGAATTACGGCCGCGACAAAACGCCAATCTCCATAGAGATTAGCCATCTACGCGGGAGATATTGTAACTAGTGCATATTAAGTATATGGCGCATACACAGGTGCACTCTCTGTTTTTTTACTCCCATAGTCCCGATGGGACGGAAAATCCGACACAATCGGAGAGAGATCAGGCGCAGGCCGACAGTATTACGTGCCCTCCGATGCGCGGGGGTGACACACCGCCAACTTCCTAACTCCGAGCTAGTAATGAGAATTTCTTGTCAGCAAAATCAGATACACCCGGGACTCGAACCCGGCACCTCGTCAGCCACAGTCGAACATGCTAACCTCTAGACTAACGAGACAGTTAGACGGACTTACTTTCACTTTATGCAATATTATAAGTTCAGAATATATTCTTAACCCTGTTTTGCTAGTTATAAATTTAACGGATAAGCTAAAAGCTTTTAACAAGTGCGGCACGCACCAAATTTATCAGTAGTAGTAAAAAATAACAATGCATCAAGAGTAATTTCATAGGCTGGGCCAAATGAGTGAGTTGCACCATTATTTGTGAATCTCTTAAAACGTCTCCAAATTTACTATGACCAGCGGTTAATATAAAATGCGGTTATTACTGAAAGGATAAAAACAAAAGATTCAACTACCTCCGTGGCGCAGTGTGTAGCGGGAATTTATAATTTCTGCATTTCCCTGGTCTGGCCTGGTGGGATGCTTCGGCCGTGGCTAGTTACCACCCTACCGGCAAAGACGGCAGCCAAGCGATTTAGCGTTCCGGTACGATGCCGTGTAGAAACCGAAGGGGTATGGGTTTAATATAACTGCCATGCCCCTAACAGGTTAGCCCGCTACCATCTTAGACTGCATCATCACTTACTATCAGGTGAGATTGCAGTCAAGGGCTAGCTTGTAGCGGATAAAAAAAAATAAACATACTTAATATTGTAAATGCGAAAGGTCTGTCTTCATCGACAAACGCGACAACGCGACTAGATACGACGCAACGCGACGCGACGGTAGGTATATACCAGCAGATGTTCCTTCAAGTGGTGCATTTTATCGCGCAGCTAAGTTTGTCATTTTCTTTTGAGGTTTTCGTATCGCGTCGCGTTAAGTCACTTCGCGTTGGTTGTTTACTTAGAACCACGGGTCAGAGGTTACGAAGCCTAAATAAATTTTAAAAAAAATTGTCGTAAAGCCGTAAGCCTCATTAACCGCTTCATATCATACACATTTTAATGTCTTAACATCTTTAGATGGGAAGCCAATAAGTATCATAGAACTCAAGTTCGTGCAAAACGATTAGGTGAAATTGGCTGCGCGCCAGATCGGGTGGAAGCCAATTGCAATTGCAGCGGCTAGGCATAATTAGGGACTGTTTAACTATCGAAGCTGATATCGAATCGCATCGCATTTCAACCAGTGATTACTATTGAATTTTTTTTTATAATTAACTAAGTACTAGATGATGCCCGCGACTTCGTCCGCGCGAATTAAAGTTTTTCGATCTCCGCGAAACCTTAATTTTCGGGGAAAAAGTAGTCTTCCCCGGGATGCATCATGCAATCTGCCTCTGTACCAAATTTCGTCGAAATCGGTTGAAAAGATGGGCCAGGAAGGCGTAGCAGTCAGACAGACACACTTTCACATTTATAATATAAAGCATGAATTTAAAAATTACCCAAAAATATGAATGAAGCATTAAAATATCTCAAGAAATGAAAAAGTTGTTGAACTTTAAAATTGCGCTTTTACAATTTTTTTAATTATTTTACAATGCCACAATGCCGTATAGCCGTATAGCCAATGTGAATAGGAGCTTCGCGCGTCGGTCAGTCAGCGTCAAGCGGGATGTCGAATTATTTGTTTCTCTTCAGCGAGAAATACAGTGATAGACGCGCAGCGTATTTTTTAACGTAACGTAAGCGCCAAAACTGATTAGGTAACTTATTACAAAATTACAAGTCAATTAAACAACCAATCGAAAAATTAAAAAAAGTAATTCAAATACTTCTCGGATTCTTGACAAAACAAAAACCCAATATATAAATAGCAAAATTTGTGCAAAACATGTATTTTTAAAAAAAATATTATCGAGAAAATTTTCAAAACCGAAAAGCAACACTAAGTAATCCAAGATGAATATTCGAATTAACTTTTACAAATTCTGAGATAAATAACGATTTCAAACTACAATTTTTTTCACAGGTGTAGTTTCGGACCTGTAGATTGGCATAGGCTACTTTATCTCGGAAATTCCTCTGAGATTTTAAAATCTTGATGCGCACGGATGAAATCGCAGGCATCGAGTTTTGCATCACCGGGGGCTTGGTGTAACTTTTAGTGAACGTATTGTGGCGTTTACTATGAACGAGAAACTCACGGGAATATCTCGTGTTTAACATCTCCATTCAATGCAGTAGGGTAAAATTTATTGGTATTAAGGTGTTTGGTATTAAGTATTGGCGGCAGTATTCATTTTTATTCTCCTTATAAGATTTTTAAAGATAAGGCTCGGGAGCATTATCTATTACCATATTATAATCTTTCGCTTAATTTGATCGGTGATCCGTAAAATTAATTCTACTCTGTTCAGTTCTACGCTTTCCATGCATAATTTTTTTAACAAAATTGTTGCGTCGTTGTTATTTATTATAGGTAAGTACACTCAAACATTTTCGCTCTCCAATTTTCTATAGTTTTAATTAAATTTCGGTTAGTTTACTTTTTTAACAACATTACGTCATTATTAATAAAGAAAATTCTCTCTGAAATTCTATTAAATCTGGAGCTCACAATATTAAGAGATAAAAGTTGGCTGTATTATTTCTACAAAGGCCCGAGAGACGTTTATCATAATATTTTATTACTTAATACGGATTTATGAAATAAACTGTACGGACGCATTAATCGGATTAAATTTTCAAGCAATTCCTTACTTTAATTTTGTTTGTCTTAAGTACTGAGCTAGTTTGATAGGCAGGCATACTCAGTGCCTGCATAGTATGTTCCCACGGTCGCCACATCTGAGATAGCTAAGGACTGAAACAGTAACCGAAATAAGTGTCTTAAACACTGTTTTTTGAAACGGATAAAGAACAAAAACACTTATATCAGAAACAGAATCGATACTGTAACCCAATCAATCTGTAACCGTTTATTTCCGTTAATATGTAACCTTGATAGGTACTTGCCCTAACAAATTGCACGGTGATGCAACGCGGTCTTCTCACTTCATTGGACTTTACACACACCGACACAAAATTGGCCATGTTTTTCTTAAAACAACTTTGCAACCAGCGGTGCTTTCACCTTAGGTTCAAATTTGAATATTCAGCGTCAACAGTAAATTTGGCAACGTCGCTATTCCGATTACACTTTAACAGTGTTAAACATTCTCATTTCTGTTACAGAAATATAAGTGTTTTGGGTTAACAGATTTAAAAACACATTGAAAACGGTTACAGATTTGATTCTGTTATCAATTCAACCTGTAACTCTTATAATTCTGTCATCATCATCACTACAGCCCATTAATGCCCCACTGCTGGACACAGGCCTCCACTCTCATAGGAGAGAGGGAAATAGAGCTTAGACCCACCACGCTGCTCCAATGCGGGTTGGCGGGCTTTTAACGACTATTATCATGTTAGTTAACTATTAATTCTGTAACCTTTATGAATCTGTTTTTCAGTCCCTGTAGATCGCGAATAATATGTGATAATATGATCGACAGAAAGCGTGAAACCGCATGTACACCCACAGAACAAGGAATCTGCTTATTAAAATGCGTAAGACGGTCCTCGGTTAACACATCACAATTATCATTAGAAGGCTCTGCCACAATTTAGGTTAGGTTAGTTAGCAAATTAGGTTACTTTTAGATACTTGAGAATTAATTTAAAAAATTCAAAATTTATAGTAATGCATAAGATTAGGCCCTGACCTTACTGGCTGCAGCTTCAAGTCGTGCCAAGGCTGCAGTATTATTTACCTTATTGTATCGTCATTGATGACAAAATATTGTATATCAAAAATGTAGTCTTGTAGTTGCATAAGTACCTGAGCGTCTTCAATTCAAAGTTTCAAATCAACTTGCCATTTTCTTTTTTCTAACCACTTCCTTTCACGTATAAGAGAAATAATTTAAAAAATTCAAAATTTACAGTAAAGCATAAGATTTGGCATGGGTAAGGTTGAGTACCTGGAGTGACATAGGACCATTCTTTTTATCCCGAAAATTTGAGAAGTTCCCGGGAGTAAAGAACTTAAACAACGCGGACGAAGTCGCGGGCATCAGCTGGTTATATATATTTTGGTACAATCTGAAGTTTTTCGAACTACTACCGTTTTATGAATAAAATATCTTATGTAGGTAGTTTTTGTCGCAGATGTACGGAATGTGTTCGCGGTTCAACTTCGTTTTATTGCTCTATATGGCTTTGTGAGGGCTTCAGCCAGTCTCTTGTTTTTGCTCTGAAAATATTTACTATGTCACAGTCCAATTTTATCTTAATTAAAAACAGTTGAATTAAATTATGAATCTCCTCCTTTTTTGAAGATGGTTATAAACCAATCTAGCCTAAACCATGTGGCCTTGTATTTCGACCGTCACTGAAAATTCACTGTAATATTATTATTTGCAAATTTTAATTTAGCCCCGATCTCTTCGTACCTTTTGGTTATTATATTTACAAAAAGTTTCTGCCATGTAGTATATAGGTACCTACTATATACGATGCCACATTGATAATAAGGCGGCCTTATTGCCCGATATAACTCATTTGACAATTGTCAGACAATAATTAAAGCCCACTTGAAGCCTACATACACAAATACATTACTATTTTACACATGTGGGATAAATCGTACGGGCTATATGTCCATATCTGAACGAGGTTTTGTCCTCCATAAAAAAGCATCTGAAGTGTCTACGTGTCAGCCAAGATTTTTTGTCCATGGCGCGTTTGATCTCGCCCCTTGGTGGGTTCGATTCTATGGAAACTATATTGTAGTAGTTTCAAACTACACAATAGTAGGAGTTTCAGACTACATAGTAGTAGTTTCAAACTACTTTCGTTGCCGTGAATTCACGGCAACGAAAGTAGTTTGAAACTACTACTATTAATACGTTACTACTATTAATACGTTACTACTATTAATACTACTATTAATACGTTGTATTTTTAATGAACAAGAAGTTAGAACTTCCGTTCTCTATCGAAATTCAAGGTAAGGTCGCTGCACGTTTCTCTTTAGTTAGAACAACTTACGAGAAGGTCTATCAATACAAACTGGTGGGCAATTTTATCAAAATTGATAGTCTTGTTCAACAACAGGATTCAAATAACGTTCTCATAAAAGCGATGGCAACGAAGTGTAAATGAGTCTTCAAAAATCAACTCCCCTAAAGTTTTAAGACCCTCGTAAGGGTAGGAAGTCAAATCCATAAAGCAGCCACAGGTGTTCAATATAGGTACGTTGTTCAACTTAGTTTTATGACTTTGAATATGGACGTGCAAGGACTTGAAGGATTTGAGATCCAAAGTTCAGTTTTATGGGAGTTATAAATGTTTCAGAAGTAATATTAGATTTCACACTGTAACGTCTTTTCCATTTTGATCATCCTCATAAAAGTTTTGAAGAAGTTTTATGAGTAATCTTACAGAGATACAAAATTACCTATTTGACCTTTAACTATTCTATCTATCCACATTATTTACAAGCACAAGCCAATTCGGGACTTTATAATATTTGGTCGTTAACCAACAGTTTTTGCTTCTCGAATATCAACAACATTATTTTACTATTGATTCGTATACATATCTTTTTCTCTACCTTCAGGCATCCTGTAGTAACTTGTATAGTAAACTTGTATAGTAAATTATAGTAAATAGTTTAATTTAGTCTGGTCCGCTACGATTTCAATTAGTGCGGCTTGTAGACGCGTCTAATCAATGCGCGGCTGAGTTGCGATGGCTTTCAAATTGGATTTAAATTTAAATTGTCATTTAACTCGGGCAGTTTTGTCATAGTTTAAAAGCAGTAATAAACTGTCATCAGAATTGTATATTTTGTTCGTGACTAATCTGTCACAGCTTAACTTTTACAATATGCTCCAAAGTTTTAATATCCATACTGATCCAAATCCAAATCTAAATCCAAAGCTTTTATATCCATACTGATATTATAAATGCGAAAGTGTGTCTGTCTGTCTGCTACGCTTTTACGGCCCATCTGTTCAACCGATTTTTATGAAATGTGGTACGGGGCTAGGTTGTTTTCCGGGGAAGGACTGGGCTACTTTTTATCCCGGAAAATTCAAGAGTTTCCGCGGGAATCAAAAAACCTTAACCCACGCGGACAAAGTCGCGGGCATCATCTAAGTAATAAATAAGTCTTAAATCATTAAAACATTTTTTAAAACAAGCTTTTATCTTCCGTTGTATGTTTTATTTCTACACTAGCTGATGCCCGCGACTTCGTCCACGCGGTTTAAGTTGTTTTGATTCCCGCTGGAACTCCTTAATTTTCCGGGACAAAAAATAGCCTATGTCAATCTCCAGGTCCTCAACTATAGCCATGCCAAATATCACGTCGATCCGTTGCTACATTGCGGCGTGATTGAAGGACAAATCATCAAACAAACACACTTTCGCATTTATAATATTATTAGTATGATTTCATGAGCTCAAACTGCTCAAGCTGCTATATTTTAAGGCCTTTTGCAGCGGGAAAATCTCATAGGAAATCAGAAATTGTACCCGGTCGAAGTCGCGAGCGACCGCTAGTTAAAGTATAAATTAATAAAACCAGTGTTTGCATTTAATACTATAAATTTTAATAGCGATTTGCTAGTATTACAACGCTTTTTTTCTTAATCCATGCCCATTATCTAGAAATTCTCTCATCGAAAGTTACTATCATAATAATATTATGCCATCAGGGTATAAAATAATTAAAATTGGTCGTGGATGGCACAAAAATTATACATTACTTGGGTACTCTTTGGTACAAACTATTTTATACTTTTTTTTATATATATATAGGTACATAGCGAGCAAACGAGCACCCGTCATCTCAAGTTAAGTGATTACCGCCGCCCATGAAAATTTGCATCAACTGAGGATTTAGCGGTACTTCAGTTGATACGTTGCCGGCTTTTGAGACATTTGTTAAACAAATTTTGTTTATCCGCCCTTTGAAGTGCCCCATATTGTTATCGTCATATCATGAGAGAACGCAGAAATGATCTGGAATAACGGGTAAATTTGCTGCTGGCCGATAACGGAAAGTGGCCGACGCATTCGGTTTCCAACCTAATGTAAACGCGCCATTAGGAATGCCGTAACTCAAAAGTCAACCGCTCAGCTTCTGCCTAACGAATTTTTGGTCCATTCTAATTTCTAGGAGAGCCTTTTGGGTAAGTTTCCAAAAGAGGTGTGCAAAGAAGCTGGGTGGTGTGTGATGTATCAAAAGTATTACTTCATTTACCTAGCCTTGCTTAGTGCACCTCTGGTAGAAAAAAGCTTAGCATAGCGAGGTCTTTGTACTTAAAAACAGAAGCTCGGTATACTGCACAGTCAGCAATGAAGCTAACCAGTATTCACAACTCGCATTCCTTTCACTTCTATCTACTAATGAAAGTTGAAAAAAAAAATTGTATGTGTCAGCTCCGACGCACGACTGGAGTTTTCTCCTTACGAACGATTATAAAATATATAGAGTAATAAATAAATGAAAGCATTGCCTTATTAAGTATATGCCTTATAAAGTTATAATATTACTGAATGCATACTTAATACATTTATTTATAATAATTATAAAATTTAAATTCATCAAAATACATTACATAGTCATGGAAACATAAACATAACGTAATGGAAAAAGTTTGATTTTACTCCCCATAAAATTTCATACCCCGAGCTTATATGTGAAAAACGATTCTTAAGGAGTAAACTCCAAAAATAAGCTTTAAAAAGAAATTGAAATTTTCCTTTTGCGAAAATGTACAGTATGACCCGGTCCATTACGGTTTGCGTCCTTGCCTCAGCAAAATCAACTTAAATAGACTGCTTGTATGCGGTCGTGTTGTAGCCCTTTTTACGCATCATTAGTCCGCTCACCGATAGAAAATGATGGAGTAAGCTACAGGTTCTGTAAAAGTCATCGTCCCTCTCAATAATTGCTAAAATCTGTACCGATTCTTCTCTATTTATTGATTGATTTTTATTTATTTAATACGCCTAAGTATTTAGGATAGTATCGTTTGAAAAATTATGCGCAAATCCATAGCTTACATCATATCATATACTCATATTATAAATGCGAAAGTGTGTTTGTTTGTTGGTTTGTTGGTTTGTCCTTCAATCACGCCGCAACGGAGCAACGGATTGGCCTGATTTTTGGCATGGGTATAGTTGAGGACCTGTAAAGTGACATAGGCTACTTTTTATCCCGGAAAATAAAGGAGTTCCCGCGGGAATCAAAAGAACTTAAACCACGCGGACGCTAGTAACTGATAATTGAGACTCCATGGACACGAAGTACATAATCTTTCGGGTAAACGTGTACACAGTATACCCTAAATAGAGGCACCTGATTTCTCTTAAGAAATGTTCATGCTAATGTACATTTATTGTGTTGTAGTCAGGAAACAAACGTAGACTACATTGTAACACAGAAAATAAAGTAACCATATGTTAGGGACAATCCAGAAGTAGGTATTAATGAAACACTTTTAATATATTTGTACTCCCATTTGGAGGTTCCACGAGAGATTTAATGTAATTAGATAAAAGTTGGCTAAAATTTAAAAAGATACATTTGATCCGGCCACGATTGCTATCGTTAAGCTCTAAATCAAAAAGCGATCTAAACACAAAAAAGTATTCAATAATCGCTGAGTCTGCCGGCAGGAGACTGATTTACCATCTTCAAAACACTCGCATTTATGCCAACCAATTTCAATATGGCGTCCGTATCCTCAGATAAAATCGAATGACATGAAACGAGTCAAATTAACAGATATTATACTTCCTGTTTCATGAGATATAATGACAACACTAATAATGCTAACACATAAACCTACAGAATGTTTAAAAACAGAACTCACCAGCAAAAGCTCGTACCTTGGAGTTTGGACGAATAATGTTCGTCGTTCTCATTAAAATAGAAATTAGAAACTATTCAGTTAGGTATTTAATTAATTCCGCTCCGGTGATAGCCTGAAAATGGTCTGAAAAGGAAAAGCTCGACGAAACTATTTGGGGTCATAAAAGGCTGACCCTATTTACGCGCTGTTAACCCGCTCTCTGAATTAAACGTGTTTCTGTGGGCCTTAAACTTTATACCTAACTGCCACAAATAACCGCTCACTTCCACAGTTACTAATTTGCAAATTATCGAGTTTTGATCTAGGTCAGTTAATAAACTAAATAACGAAGGTAGAATTCAGGGAGTTCTGATGTTCCTAGGAATGGTCTATGATATACAATCGACATATTTATCGACATGGTCATATTGGCTGAATTTAGTGCTGATGTTGCTTGTAAAATTAGCAGTGGTTATTAAATTATAGTGGTCCCTTCGATGTTGTCATAACAAATTTTAACTGTAGGTCTCTTGTAGGGACTTCAAGACACCGTGGAGACACTCCACGGCAACGCGGTCTTGCACCGCCGCGTCTGGATCCAGCGGCTCCTTGCGAATCTCTTGCTGTTTTGTATGAAACTAGTTGGAGACCTGCTAACGGCACCCGGCTTCTGGGTGCCAGCTTTTGGGTGCGGGGTTGCCATTCTCAGTCGCTATTCTCAGACCTTGGGATCACAAATACTATCAGTCGAACTATGTGCCCCGCCCATTGCCACCGCAGCTTCGCAACCCTTCGAGCTATGTCAGTCACTTTAGCTATTCTACGGATCTCCTCATTTCTGATTTGATCACGTAGAGAAGCCTCTATAACAGCTCTCTTTCTATCGCCTGCTAAAGATTGCAGGAGGATCAAAACCAAACGAAGAAACTTATCTCGTTCCTTCAAATAGCTATAGTTGAAACAGGATGTAAAACTTCAATTTGGTTTGGATTTCATATGAATAAATCACGCCATATAAGTTACACCTTAGCATACAAAAATAAAGTTCATATTTCAAAGCCCGTAATATTAAACATTTTATTGAGTGATTCAGAACAGCTTCATATTTGAATGATCAGTTTAATGCCCATCGATGAAATAAATTGAACTGGATTTTTTTTAATGGAACCAGTGGAGTTTAAAGCCAATCATATTGAACCGACTTCATTGTATCTTTTGGTATTGAAGTTTAATTTCGATATTATTAATTAAGAAAGTGGAAAATCATACTAATCATACTTATACAATATATGTGAAAGTGTCCTGTTTATTTGTCCTTTAATCACGCCGCAACAGAACAACGGATCGACGTTATTTTTCGCATATTGGGTATAGTTGAGGACCTGACGAGTGACATAGGCTACTTTTTATTCCAGAAAATTAAGGAGCTTCCGTGGGAATCATAAAGTACAGTAAGGTACAGAACCCTTCGTGTGCGAGTCCGACTCGCACTTGGCCGAATTTTTTACTTTAATTAAATTACTTGGGAAAATATAATGTGTTACACTGACGTATGTTTATCTTCAAGGCCACATTCTTAAAGAGGCGTTCATTAGGAACTTAGGCGCAACCGGCGAGCCAGGCAAGCTTTTCAGTCTTGTGTAGAAAATACTTAACACGTTATTAAGGTCACGATCCCTCTTATCTTAAAGTCAATATTCTTAAGAAATATACGATTCTTAGTTAGGCCCGCCTTTAAACAGTTTAAATATAATGATGCTTATTTTGCTGTTCGTTCTGCAGAAAGGAATTTCAAATTTAACGATATCGTTTCTTCATGTTTTAGAAACTTAAGAAAGCAATGAAGGTTATGATTTACCAAGATGATCCCCCCGCGTAGATTAAGGTTTTTTTGAAATCCTGTGGAAACTCTTGAATTTTCCGGGATAAAAATAATCTTATGTCTTTCTCGGGATGCAACCTATCTCCGTACCAAATTTTGGGAAAAGCCGTGAAAACGTAATAGACAGACTTTCGCATTTATAAAATAAAGAATGCATTTATAGCTACGAATAAAGAAACCCTAACTCATATAAAAACAATTTCTCCATCCCACAAAATATCAAAAAGCAATTCTCTCATTTATAACTGTTAACCAACTGACGTCAATAAATTGGATTTGTAGAAAAGTTTTCTATCGAAGGTTTTCAAGTAGTAAATTATGTCCACGACAGACCACGCAATAGCGTCGATAGAAAATTATTATTGCTATTACTGTATATTTTTTGAAGGAAAAACTTTGTTATTGATTCGGTAGTTATAATTTACAAATTGTCTCTGTTATATAATGATCAAAGATAATTTAATGTAGTTGTCCTTTTTCAGCGGTTCAATAGTTTGTAGACGTCGTCAAACTCAATAATTATTAGAGTTTACATGCGACTTTGACGTCATCAATTATCAAAGTTCGACGGACGCACTTTTTCACATTAATCGATAGTTTTAAATGGTTAAATATGTCACCGTAAGATTGTAAAAACCGTTAGATAATAATATAACGTTTTTTATCTCGATAGATTATAAACTGTCGACAGATTGTGAACCGTAACATACTGCTTACAATTTAACGCGTTATTTTTCGGTAAATTGTAATATATTAGGTATATTAACCCGATAGAACCTAAGCGGCCGGGCACTACCTGAATATTCATGTCAAACCCTAACCTAACCTATAGTTCGCGCGCGAGTTGAATGCAGAGTAAATGTATGGTGACACTTACATTTACTCTGCATTCAACTCGCGCGCGAACTGTAAAAACAATAAATATTTGATAAATTAATACTCAACATTGAACGGTTCACAATCTTTCGACAGTTTATAATCTTGCGGGATAGAAACCGTTAGATTATAATCTAACGGATTTTACAATCTTACGGTGACATATTCAACATAAAATTAACAGGGGACGTGGATATTACGACTTTTGGAGATACTCTATTTAAATAATCACAATTTAAAAAAATTACTTATAGTCAAATACCCAATTATCCATAGGTAAAGAAATATTTGACCGAGCGAAGCGAAGGTCTCTGAGTCTACTTGGGTGAATTGGCACTTGTCCGTCCGTCCGTCCGTCCGTCCGTCCGTCCGTCCGTCCGTCTGTCAGAGCATTATAACTTCTGAATTACTGAACGCAATTACTTCAGCTTTAAATATAATATGTAAACCAATGGCCTCCCGCCGAATATGGCTTAAAAAATAATAAAAATCTTTATTTCAGGGGGGCTCTCATAGAAGCGAATGCGAAGTAAAATATTTTTTATAAAGTTACATAGGGTTGCGGTATATCATTTTAAAGATAATTAGGAATAGAGTCCAAAAATATTTTTTTTTTAATTTTCCCCCCAAAATTGACGAAATGAGGGGCTTTCAAAGTGGTGATTTTCTAACGTCCAAAGATGACCTCAGAACTCTAAATTTTCTGATAGGATGAGCCTGAAACTTGATCAATTATTTCAATTATATCCTGTACTTGAACAACAAATACTAAAATTAGATAAATATTGTAAGGAAACGGAATTATTTAATTTTTAATGAGCTTCAGTATTTTTCACAGAACTTCACATTTATGTCAATAGATGGCGCCGCGAGGTCTTAGTTCGGGGCGAACCACTAGTTACATCAGCCGTAAGTTATAGATATTTAGTGTTAGGGCCGCTCCATGACTACAGATGGCGCTGGATCTGTAGTGCGCGCAGCAGTCGTTACGCGAGGTTTCCGCCAATCAGAGAAGTTCCCACTCATGAGGCAGTTAACGATATTGTTTTAGAATATTACATTATAACAATTTCCGAGTCTCTAACCATTCGATCACAAAATACATTGACTAAATTCGATACTCAGATTTGCCTTGTGTAGCAAGTGTCAAGAAAGTAGACCTATTACAACCTTGGTTGCGAGCGGTTATGGATCTAGCTGTTGTTATATTGTTTCATTGCAATTAATTTAATATAATGTGTTCTTATGTTGCTTCCTAAATAAATGACCGAGTATTTTTATTACATACTAGCTGATGCCCGCGACTTCGTCCGCGTGGTTAACGTTTGTTTGATTCCCGCGGGAACTCCTTAATTTTCCGGGATTAAAAGTAGCCTATGTCACTCTCCAGGTCCTCAACTATACCCATGCCAAAAATCACGTCAATCCGTTGCTCAGTTGCGGCGTGATTGAAGGACAAACCGACTAACCCATAAACCAACAAACAAACACACTTTCGCATTTATAATATTAATATGATGATATGATATGATTGTTAGTTTGCATCTTAAAACCTCATCCACCACCATACGCAAGTAGGTCTGTAACATTTGCTAGTTATAGTTAAAGTAGATGCGGTGTTATCTAGACGCAAATTCAAAACAGAAAATTTCCACAATGCACAACTGTGGGCTAACTGTACCTACCAAAATTTATGTCCAGCATTAATGTCACAATTCGTCGTCGAGACAACCAAGATTTATGCAAGTAATGTTGCCATAGTATTATTTGTTTTGTGCTCATCACTCATACTCGTAAAACATAACGATTTGGTCTTATTAGATGGTTTCACACATAGTAAGCTCCTTGGCGAATGTCCATGCGCTATCAAATAAGATTTAAAAATACATCAATAAGCTACGATAAATATGCTATTTGAGCTATTAAAAACAGTAGGTAGTTGCAGCGTCATGTGTGAACAGGCAGACAAACAGATAAAAATAGATTAGAGATAAAAATAGACAAACCTCAATCCACGCGGACGAAGTCGCGGGCGTCATCTAGTAATTTAATATGATGAACGTGAAAGTCTCGGCTGTCTGTTTGTTAAATTTGCATAGCCCACCAACCAATATTGCTGAGTACAGCAATAGCTTGCACCCCGAAGTTGGACACGGGCTACTTCATATATATGCCGGAAAATTAGGGATATTATTCCCGCGGTATATTGAAGAAAAAACATAAATCCACACGGAGGAAGCCACGGGCATTATCTATAGAACAAACGTACATGTTTGTTTTCATATAACCTGCATTGAAAGGACGAGTTTCAATGCCTGTTGTGCCACACGAAACTAGTCAATTTGAATTTCAGACGAATGCGACTGTTGCCGGGCAGAAACCGATCGTTTTCTGCCCGAGGGAAGAAACCGATGATTTTCTGCTCGCTGAATGACGTTGCAGCTCTGCTTTCGATCCTGTCACAGTATCTTTTGTTTATTTGAAACCTTTATAATTGTCATTTTAACCATCAATGAAACTGACAGACATTATATTTCTGCGAAGATTTTAGACGAGGGTGAAGTTGCCTGCCTGAGCGAAGCGAGGGCTGGCATCACAAGTCTGAAATCGTTTTGTTTCATCCCTAGCCACGCAATATACTATTCTCAACTCTTGCTATCAGTCACATCGTCTATAACATTAGTGTGACCGTAATAGTATAACTATGCGAACGGTCTAAATAAATCTTGGTTCATTAATACTAGCGCTCATTCCGTACCTAGTGCCGACTGTAACGACCTAAATACGACCTAAATTCTCTTAACATTAAACTTAAGTGTATAACCGTGTACACACTACACTGTAACATCAAGAAACCTAAATGTGCTTGGGCTTCATATGGTTGCTAAAAGAAAATTTGTGTTAACGTTTTAATTATTAGACAGTATACTCTTAAGATATCAGTAGTATACAAAGTTTTTTAAAGGCTTTATATCTCAGAATACTCTGAAATTAAGTTATTTTTTAAATGAGATTTATTTAAAAAAAGAAATGGTAAAAGGAACTTGATATTCTAAAAACCAGAAATGGGTACCTACTTGATATTCGAAACGAGAATCTCATCAACAATGGGATAGATTTTCGTGGTTATTTGATCGCCGAAAAATAAAATTGCTAGAAATAAAATATTGTTAGAAGGACGAAAACATTCTTATCGTGTTCACTAAATTTATCTTTATCGAATAAGTTTTTGCAAAAACAGTTTTATTTTTGGGATGCCTATCAAGTGAAAAGGCCTCTATTATACGCCTTGCAAAATATCTCTTTTTATGTAAACATCAACGGAGCTTTTACAAAGAATGGTCTTAGGCGCAACATTTAAAGATTCGGCACACATAAAATTAAAATTCGGCCTATGCATTCGAAGAGTGTGGTTTGTAATTTCTTTTTTATGGCCACTAGATCTTCCTGACTAATCTATTAGTTTATGTGTATGGAAACCCCACATGTTTGTGGATTTGTTCAGGTCAAATCTTGCAGCAAATTTTAAAACAGTTATTCTAACTGATTGAACTAAAATGTTACACATAATATACGTGTAGTTTGGATGACAATGTATGGTTAGCTGAGTGACGTCATTCTAAATCCAATATGGCGAACTCCCAAAGATGGTGGACTAGTAAATTTGTATCAACCCCCATGATATGGGTACCAATTATGAGAAGAATACGAACAGTAAAAATTACATAAAATCAATATGACGGACCTTAAAAGCTTGTTATTTAAAAAAAATGATTTAAGACTTATTATTTTATTGATAGACTTATTACAAGTGAAACTATCTTATCCATCATGTGGAGAGAGACTTGATAAAAGGGTTACAAGTCAACATACTCGTATGTTGTTCGCAGGTGACGAGTTCGTGTTCCGGGACCCGTGGGGCGGCATCAGCCTTATGTTCGCAGCCAACCAGACCACAAAGACTCTCATGCCCAACACTACGTTTGTAAGTTGATACTAATTCATTTTTTCCTACTAATACACATCATACTGGTTTATTTGAAGTACTTTTTTTAAATTAGCGCTTGGCTGCAATCAGACCTGCTTGTAAGTGTTGATGCAGCCTAAAGTGGAGCGCACTTGTCTAGAAAATGCTTATTTACTCTAAATGATAAATGATTTATGATAATGCTAAATGATTTATTTATTTAATGTAGGACAACTTGTGTCACTTATGATATGTTAAGACTCTACCACCGGTTCGGAAAGCTGATTCTACTGAGAAGAGCCGGCCAACTTCGAAACTCAGTAGTTGCTCTTTTCTTAAAAAAGTAAAAGTTTACAATGAGTAAACAATACAACACATAACACACAATACAAGTACATACATACATTCCAAGTATTACACTGACTTGTGGGTCACTGGATGCGAGGCCGGTTGCTTCATTTCTGCATCATTCCATGCAACTTTGTTATTCAGAAAATCATCGATAGTGTAATAACCTCACCTTCACAAATAATGTTTAACACAGTCTTTAAATTTATGTAATAGCAAATGTAGAATAGAGGTAGAAACTTTGGGAACCATGTTATAAAAGCGTACACTCGACCCCACAAAGTATTTGCGCGATTTGCGACACCTTGCGCACACGATATGACGCTGTTACAAGCTTATGGCGATTTCTAGTACATCGATTGTGAGTATCTGTTCTGTGTGACTTATTTTTAATGTTTCCGCCTGACAAAGACTAAATTATTATCTCTTGATTTGAAGGTTGATAGGTAGGTACCTTAAGTCGAAGGGAAGACGTAAATTGTTCGTAAAACCGTAAAATCGTACGTAAAATGTAAAACGAAGGACATTCCATATGATAGCGGTTCGAATTAGAAACGCTACTAAATAAATAAATAAATAAATAATAATTAATAAATAATAATTTTTAAATAAATAATAATACTGTACAGATAATGAAGATATACCTAGGTCTAATTTTTTTGTTTGGCGCACGATTTTTTTGTGCGCCAAACAACAAAATTTAAAACAAAATAAAATTAATTCAAAACAAAAAAGGGTATTCCCTTCTAAAATTATTACGAAAAATATAAGAAGACTCATACATAAAGTACCTATTCATAGTGAGGTTTCTCTTACTTTTAATTTAAAAATTAAGTACAAGAGTCGGTATGCAATCACAATATATTTTATATATATAGTAATAAAAAGTATTGGACCTCTTGGAAGTTTCTAGGAGAACGAAGAAAATTCAATGATAATGTATTAGCAGCTGTTGAGTTTGACCTTATTCGGTTCGGTGATAAATCGCTTTCTTGAATTAATTAATACTTGCGCTTTAGCTTCGACAGCCTTCTAAAGGAGTTCACTCGATTCTACGCAATATTACCCTACTTTTAGGTACATACTTATGATAAATGATGTAAATGGTGATAGTTTATTACTATGCCGCTTTATTTTAACTTATTTACATATGATATATAACACTAAAGCGAATAAAACTTCTAGTTCCTTCATTATCATGGACTTCCGCAAAATAACGCCTGCTTCTATCCAGTAATTTACTTTTTATCTTCTTAGAAATTTTCGACTTTGCATAAGACGATATTTAAGGGGCGTTGAATAATTTATTCTATGATAAAAGTTGCTTAAAATGTAGAAGATAAAAGCTCTTAAGCAATATCGCCTGATAAAACACGTGCCTATTACAAGAAACATTTTGTTAGCAAGATGAAATTAAACGATAAACAAGCCTGTGGGCAATTTTTCTTTCTTGTTGTTGTATCGACTATCGTTAGGTACAAGTTTGTTACATTTATTCCGAAGTCAGTCAGCCCACTTGTTGGCCGGACGTCGATAAACCCTGTAACTGACAGTTCCAACATTGATGTAGCTAGCAAACTTTCATAATTTAAGCTACCTTCAGAGTCAGTTAACCTACCTTTGTTGATCCACCACCCTCGATACTATTTTGGTATTGGTGGTATTATATCGTAATAGAATGTTATTTATTAAAACAATAGGTGTATGTAGGTAATGTATGTCGCCGCTAAAGTTGCTAAACTCGTTAGAGTTGAGATTATCTGGGACGGTCCTAAGGCAATTTTTTATCTTACTTACCATATCTACATGATCATTATTACATAACATTAGATCAATTAATAAAGAACCAAAATATTGCGAAGGAGAATGGCTTTGTTCAAATAATGTAGAAAATTGTTCTACCAAGCTAAGCTTATTCAAGCGGACGTTGATAAAGATTGCTATTGATGGAAAAATAAACAGGGGCAGTGAGTTCATAACTCACGCACATTGACGTGAGGGCCAGGTGCGTGCGATGTTACATTTCATTTTCTCGCAAATTGAACTTTATTAAATTGTTTCGTTTTGGATTTAAATTTTTTTCAACACACTTTCTCATAAAGTGGCTCTAATTTCACCGCAATTAGGCACATAATGACACCTCTAATCAAACTGTGACTTTTTCATTACTATTATTCACTAGTGAGTTATAGAGTTTTTATTTTATTTTATCTACTAAATAAAATTATTTTTTAGTATTATTATTATTCACAAGTGAGTTATAGTTTTTTTATGTACTACCTAAATAAAATTATTTTTTTGGTATTATTTTCTTCACAAGTGTGTTGAAAACGATGATACACGTGTGTATTGATGATTACCGTCCTCGGCTATCTTAAGACGCCTTAAGTTCAATGGCGCCTCAGCGGTAATCACCAACATTACACACTTGTACCATAATGTACTATTATTGATCCGGTTTTAATTTACTTAGCTTTTTATGGAAAATCGTGTATTATTTTCCGCACGAATTATATTTTATGAGGGCGCTGAGGCCTTTTTATGTAAACGAGGCCGTCAATTGCTATTTCGCTCGAGACTTGTATCAGCTATTAGGGATAAGAACATTTTCTAACAAAATTGCCAATCTAGCCTAAAACCCGTCTTCAGCACAGATTGACCAATACTTGTGATCGTGTTATCAGTTGATGTCGGTTTATTAATACGGGCCTAAGTAATAAAACCGCCATATATTCTGACATCAGTTAATTATTCCCTTAATAATATGTCATCACCATAATCGGCACTACAGCCCTTTCTGGGCCCCGGCCTGCCCCCCGATTGTGTAAATAAATCGTAATCACAATCGTTTATAAAACGGATAATCCGACTTGTTTAAGTAATTCATAGATGCTTGCACGTTAAAAAGCATGTATGAACTTCTTAAACAGTTCGAGTAATACGTTTTAATCTGTCAAATGATTAAGATTTGCTTAGACAATTGGACCTCCGGTCCAGAAGGTTTATCCATCTGTCTCTGACCTTTGCGCTCGTTTATGAAGTAGGTAACGTTGTCGCATAAATACGTCTGTCAGTTTCTATTTCGTCGTATCGCGTGTTTCGCGTGGCGTCGCTTCTGTCGCTCACCAAGGACAACAGGGAGCCACCGAGATTTTGGCCGACCAAAGCTTCTGCGTCCATCTGGGTGTGATGACGTTAGTTTCTTTGGTGGTCTGTGCTCATATACCTACATCGCTCTTGCTGGTTCTTCTCGGTAGGAATGGCATTCCGAACCAGTGATTCACTTGATGATTCAAAAGTACTTGTAAAAGTTTATTTGAATTTTTTGACGACCTCCGTGGCGCAGTGTGTAGCGCTGTTGCCTTAACGTGCGGAGGTCCTGGGTTCGATCCCCGGCAGGGTCAATTTGGGAATTTATAATTTCTGAATTTTCCCTGGTCTGGCCTGGTGGGAGGCTTCGGCCGTGGCTAGTTACCACCCTACCGGCAAAGACGTGCCGCCAAGCGATTTAGCGTTCCGGTACGATGCCGTGTAGAAACCTAAGGGGTATGGGTTTAATATAACTGCCATGCCCCTAACAGGTTAGCCCGCTACCATCTTAGACTGCATCATCACTTACCATCAGGTGAGATCGTAGTCAAGGGCTAGCTTGTAGTGGATAAAAAAAAAAAAAAAAAAAGTTTATTTGAATAAAAATCATTTGAATTTTGAATTGAACTGCACCGTAAATTGATCTTAGACCTTTTAACTATGTAAGAATGTCTTTTATTAAAAAGGTAAAGCTTAAAATAAAGAAGATCCAACTATGTAATGGAGCATGCAGTAATTTGTTACCGCCGAGCAAGGGGCGGGCTACTGTCTGTAGGATAATCTATCAACATATTACAGTGGATAGGAAACACACGCGGAAAACTGTAACTAGTTAAAGTAGTCGTTTTTCAATTTGTTCGAGCAACAAGCTACCGTTTCTTTAGTATTCGTATGATTAAAAATATTTCTTCCTATAATATAAATTGTGTTTAGGTATTTGTTGGGTCGTTCTTTAATCACGCCTGGACGCCTGGCATCCACCACCACCACCACCACTACAGCCTATTAACGTCCCACTGCTGGGCACAGGCCTCCACACTCATAGAAGAGAGGGAATTAGAGCTTAGACCCACCACGCTGCTCCAATGCGGGTTGGCACGCCGTGCATCACATGGACCTAATTGTTGATGCTGTGAATCCATACTTAATATTATAAATGCGAAAGTGTGTCTGTCTGTCTGTCTGCTACGCTTTCACGGCCCATCTGCTTAACCAATTTTGGTGAAATTTGGTACAGGGATTGGTTGTATCCCGGTGAAGGACATAGGCTACTTTTTATCCCGGAAAGTTCAAGAGTTCCGGCGGGAATCAAAAAAACTAGCTCTTCAACCGATTTTGAAGAAATTTGGTATAAGGATAGTTTGTATCCAGAGGAAGGACATAGGCTACTTTTATCCCGGAAAATTAAAGAGTTCCCGCGGGAATCAAAAATCTTAATCCACGCGGACGAAGTCGCGGGCATCATCTAGTCAATAATAATGCAATTTCAAATGCCTATGAATAGGTATGTAAATCTTTCGTTATTAAAAAAAATCTTTAGTTATTATTGCTTTTAACGTACCCTACCTGGATAAAAATATATAAACGGAAATTTTGGCTCAACCTAAGGAACCCTATGCGTGGTGGCCATGGAGAAGGTAAATAGGACACTAGCTGATGCCCGCGACTTCGTCCGTGTAAGGTTTTTTTGGTACCTCTCAACTCTTTTGTAACTCTTTAATTTTCCGAGATAAAAAGTAGCCTATGTGATATTCCAGACTGTAATCTTTCTCAGTGCCAAGTTTCATCCAGATCCGTTTAGCCGTTATGGCGTAATTGAGTAGCAAACATCCATCCAATCATCCATCCATCCAAACTTTCACATAATTTACAATATTAGTATAGATATAAGAATGTGTATTGGTATTGTATTGATAATGTTCACAGATAATGGGAGTAACTATGCTCATATATCAATTAAAATTAAAAATATGATACGCTCACAAAAGTTATACTTACCTACTTCAGTTAAGCTACAAATTATTCCGCTTTTACTAAATTGAAAAGTTGAACTTTTTCCAACACAATTGAACAAGTTTTAATGGTACCTATTATATAGCATGTATATATAACGTTGACCTGATTTCCCGATGCTTTGTCATCAAACCTTGAATTTCCAATTAAGTATTTATTACCGTAAAATTATTCTATTGTCGTGATCCTTGTCAATATTTTGATAGAGATTTCGCGTGACGGCCGACACGCGATTTTAGTTTAATCAGATTTCATTGGTTGTAGAATAAAAATTACTGAAAACCGTTAACATTTCATGGACGATTTATATTCAAAATCTGATACTACATTTTATCAGAAACATATATGTTTTTATAGAAGCAACGTTGATTAAGAATAACATAGTGATTGATAGTCTTCCATGATTACCTACTCATAGATTTAGAAAATTATTTAATTTAATTTATTTAATCTAGCGGATCGCTGTCAGTACCTATGTAACAAAAACTGATATAATAGCTACAAGGTTTTTTGAAAAAACCTGTGGACGAAGTCGGTGGGCATCATCTATAGTACTTCATAATAAGCTCTTATTTCAAGACTCTATCCCTGGCTTGAAGCAGGTTCTATTGATTCAGATTGGATTATGTTTAGTTCTTGTGCCCAGCCATACCATCTTGAACCATTTTATTTAACTGGTTCTCTTTAAATTTTGCATTGCATATTACGTCGTCGCGTCGGGCTGTTCTTTACATGAATGAGTAACTAATTATTCTATACGTGTTTTCTTTAATGGTTCATTATGGTACTAGTGTGTATTGTTGGTGATCACCACTGAGGCGCCATTGAGACCCGAGCCGTTAGGTGAGGGTCTTAAGATAGCCGAGGACGGTAATCATCAAACACACGTGTATCATATGACGTTTTTCAACACACTAGTGAAGAAAATAATACTAAAAATAATTTTATTTAGTAGATAAAATAATAAAAAAACTCTATAACTCACTTGTGAATAATAGTAATGAAAAAGTCACAGTTTGATTATAGGTGTCATGTTATGTGCCTAATTGCGGTGAAATTAGAGCCACTTTATGAGCAAGTGTGTTGAGAAATATATTATTTTTGTTTCACAGAGGGTCCTGGAGCCGGCCTCGTTCTCGCTGTCAGCAGACCGCCGGTTTCTGCTGCTTGCGCACGCGGTCCACAAGCTGCATCAGTACTCCTACCTTGCGCGGTACACCGTGTATGACATACTCACTACGTAAGTTATTTATAATCTATACTAATATCGTAGAATAGGTGATACGTTAATATTAGGATTGCGAAAGTGCGTCTCTCACAAATAGTCACATACCTATAAAGTTCTTAACTGTCTTTAACTTCCATATTATCCTCTTAGCTGACGGTCGTGATTCGTGACCCCTTTACATATTTTTTTTTTATCCACTACAAGGAAGCCCTTGACTGCGATCTCACGAATTACATAATGGTAGGAGTTTTCTTGGGATAATAATGCGGTGGGTTCCCACGTCCTTCCGCATACGGCTCGACTATTCGAGAGTATTTAAACTCTTAGGTGTTTGTAACGATTATTATCATATATTAGTGATAATAACCGGGACTGGGTTAACGTGCTCTCCGAGGCACGAAGGAAACGAAAAGGCCAAATTTGAACGTCCGAATTCGGTCACTCATCCAGTTACCGACTTCAGACTTGGGTCAACGTTGCTTAACAATTGCAATCGACAGATATACGTTGTCACAGTTAAGCCATTCGTCCCTCAAAACGGACTACCTAAACGTCTTATTCCGGAATATGAGAGAGTTTCCACGAGTTTTTAAAAACCTAAAAGCGAAGGAAGTCGCGGGAATCATCTACCTATACCTACACTAAACGTAATAATTCAAATTTTATCTTATTATGAGCAAAATACACTACCTACTACTATACCTAGTCAGGTGTTTAATTAAGTATTGGTTTAGGTTTAGCTCTAAGCCTTAGGCTAAACCGCTAAACCATACCGCTATACGGTACCGTACGGTAATCAGTAGGGCCTTACAATCCATAATACGATTTGTCTAACATCCACTACAGCACATTAACGTCCCACTGCTGGGCTAGGCTACTCTCATAGGAGAGAGGGAATTAGAGCTTAGATCCACCACGCTGCTCCAATGGGTTGGTGGACTTTAACGACTATTATCATGTTAGTGATAAAAACCGGGACCGACGGCTTAACGTGCTCTCCGAGGCACGGGGGTGAAACACCACCAACTTCCTAACATATTGTCTAACATATTATGTGCCAATTGTCAAACAAAATGTCCTGCTAAGCATCAATTTATTTGGATGATTTGTTTTTACTACAATGCTTTTATGAAACTAAGAGGAAAAGTTAGAGCTATTTATCAATATATGTACCTATTCATAACTTGTATTTATGTCGATAGTTCAAATCTTCGAATGCCTAAATTCTGCAAAATACGTCCATCTATATCAGCGAAATTAATTATTTTAACCAGCATTGATTAAAATTAGTTAGGTTCGCTTTTGATGAACTCATTGTGATTATTCCTTAAAATTATTGCTTGTGGACAAGGAATTCATAAGGATTCAAAGGAAATTTATCGTATTAGGTTGCATTTACAACGCTTTGACGGAATTTACTATGTAAACCTTTTTGTTTAGTTCATTTTATTTTACAAATTAATAATCTTATCACACGATGAAATAATTTTAGGTATAGGCGTGGTATTTTCCATCTCTATATGTCTGTGATGTTTTTCCGAAGGTCGTGACTGATCTTTTGTGAATGATTGGTGTTTTCCGTGGAACAATTATTATGCAATGGATATATTATATGCACTACATATTTACATAATTTTCCCTTGTTTTGAGACTATAATTATGTCGTACCTACGCAGTAACTTTTAGCCACATTCTTTTTCTATTTTTAAAGTTGAGGTTGCAGTTTTTATTTTGCCATATATATTTTATGGCAAATATATAATAATTTTATGAGGAAAATCCATTTTCCCATGTTACAATGCCAGCAATAAATCTTTTATGCTTTACAACGCGTGGGGCTTAATAAAATTACGAATAAGATGACGAATGGCAGGACGGTGTTCAAGGAAGCATTTTTGTATGAAATTAGAAAATTTCCACTTTCCGACTTGCTTGACAGCTATACTATTAATTTTACGCTGCCTTCTTTATAAAAAAGTTAAATTTATTTTTTTACTTCGATTATTCGTACAATTAAAGGGTTATAATTTGAGATAGATTGGTTTATTCTGCTATAATAAATAAGTAAAAACATTTTACGGCAACAGAAATAAGTTTCCGTTGTAGAAAAAAGATGTGTCGCTTTGGTTCCACTTTACACCTCTTCAAGAGCGTTTAGTACACCTGGATATGTCAGGACACAAGTGTATACAAAGAATAGCGAATCAGCTTATATTCGTTTTATATAAAAGTGAAATACCACTCGCTCACTAATCACGATATCTCAGGAACTATAAAGTTTACAAACTTGAAATTTGGAAGTAGGTTCCTTCTATGACGTGGAAATCTGCATAAGAAACGGTTTTGAGAAAATTCACCCCTAAGGTGGTGAAATGGGTGTTGCAAGTTTGTATGAAATTCCTATGTTTTTGAAGTTAGATACATAAAAATTGACATTTATGTTTATGTTCGTATATACGTTTTATATACTATCACATGTTTTAATCTTGGAAAAAAGAATTGGCAGTCATAGGATAGGGACTGCCGATAGAAGTGAAAATGAATATTTGAAATAATTTTAAAGAAACAAAAATATTAAAAAAAATACTTAAAATAATTAAAATATAAACCATGAAACTAAGGCATTAAAGTTTAATTACGAATGTAGTATATTTATATTTAAGACCTTTTATCTTCGTAACAACGCGAGCATGTCGGCGCGGAGCATGTCGGTGACGCGAATCCACAAGCCCCTCTACCAAAAAGTGCTCAACACGGCTAAAGAAGTTTTCACTTCAAAAAGAGTTCCCGCGGGAACCAAAAAACCTTAATCCACGCGGGCGAATTCGCGGGCATCTATACATATATGTGTATTTCATGTATCATCCAATTTGATGAAATGCTACTACAAACAACACAATATGGTAATGCCAATTACAAAGGGCAAATTGAAACAGTAGGTAATGTTGTTATCCGGACATAATGCAATTTACATGTTGATGGACGGAAAGGTGTTTGTTGGATTATCTGTTACAACAAGTATTCCAGTTGTTGTTTGATATATTATATCTGTTTATATCTATATACTTCACTAGCTGACCCGGCGAACTTCGTACCGCCTTAGTATGCAAAATTAAATGTATATTTTTCAATATTTCTGAGAGATTTTCTTAATATTTTTTTCCGTAAGAACCTTCTCCTAATAATAACAAATACAACAAAAAAAGAATTAGTGAAATCGGTCCAGCCATTCACGCGTGATGCCGTGACCAAGGAAAACGGGTTTCATTTATATATATAGATAAGATATAAGATAAGATAAGATAACTAATATTACAGGTTCTACGATCAGTTCACGACATTTATACGAAAATGACTCATGTATAGCTAGAAAATTCGTAATTATGTATAAATATTATTGAAATCTAACAGATCCGAGATTTGAGATTTAAAGGAAGTAAACAGTCTAAACGGTTAAAACGTAGTGATTCGATGGACAAATAACCCATAAAGTCATTCCAACTGTCTTTTACGATCCACGGTCTGGTGAGATTAAAATACTGTTTGCGCTATAGAAACTTTGTTCTACTAAAAGTTTTAAAATGTCTCATTGTAATATCATTGTCTGACCCCATTACTCCTTTAGGTACTTGTTTAAAGAACTATATATCTACCATCTTCTATCTTACTCGAAATCCATACTAATTCTATAAAATGTGAAAGTGTCTGCCTATCACTTCTGTTACCTTAGAACGGCCTATCAGTTTATCCGATTTGTATTATTATGTATTTATAATTAAAGTACATATTTTATTTTTAAGAGATGTTTGTCTTAAAATAACTTTCAAAAAAATTAAAAAGAAAACTTAATTTAAAAAAGGAAAAATATATTTGTGAGATGGTGATAATAAAAAAAAAACAAAACCCGGCTGAGTTTGTTGTGGGCTCTTCTCAGACCAGGGCGCGTTTGGAACCCTCGTAGCTTTAGTTTTAAGATAACGTTACCCATTATCACCATCATGCTTTTTAAGTAATTTTTAGATGAAAATAAGTGTACCTACAGTGTACCGATATTTAATAAATAAATGACTATGACTAATTCTAGATAGGAAATGCATACATCTGCCGCTACGTGCCGCGCCGCGTCGCGCGTCTATAATGGGGCTAGATTTTTATAGGTTGCCCAGTGCATTTGGCTAAAAAAATCTTCTTGGTTTTGCTTTAACCCTACATGCTTTGAAATGAAAGGCGGATAAAATCGGGGCACCTTTTCAAATTATGAGTCCGGAATACGCTAGCCTCGGTTAAAGATTTATGAATGTAAACACTACGCCGCGCTGAAACTGAAATGTGCTGCATTCATCCATACTGAATCCATTTTGAATTTTAGAATGATTTTCAAATGTATTGAAGCTATCTAACTGCTATGTGATGTGTGTGTATTGTATTTATATTGATAAAAAAGTGTGTGTGTGCAATTCACACACGGCACACTGAGAAAAATGAGGCACTATAAACCATTGTGCATGCACAATTTTTTCAACAATCGTGCCAGTATGTAAAGTTATTCTGCCGGGGGTGCACGTAAAATTATGGTTCCGCCACAATTTAGTGACGTCACAACATTATTTGCAGCTCGCACTATAAGATATAGGTCAAGACATTATAATGTATAACCCTAATGAAAGAAAATATATAGTGCACTGTTTAAAATACCTAATTGACGGCATTTTATATTATAATGCATTCATTATACTATTATGTGCTTTTGCATTTTACTTGTTGGTGCATACCTGGTCGTGCCCTATAATATATCGTGCCTGCCCATGATATAATTTGACTGCTGGAAGCATATTTTTATGTGCGTTTGCATATTACTTTTTCGTGTGTACCAGATCGTGCCCTATAATATATCGTGCCTGCCCATGTTATTATTTGCTGCTGGAAGCATATCTTTTTATGCGACTGCACTAAATGTTATAGTGCTTTTTTAGCTGGGCATGATCCTTTTACGTGCCCTAGCATTTTTTCCGCACTATTTAATATCGTAATGGCATTGATATTTTTCAGGATTAGCACTAAATCTCTACACGGTGTTTCCGGACGATGAAATAAATGATACAGGTTGTTTTGGGACAACTTTCCGAAAACTTTAACAATGTCTTTAGACCATCATCCTGAACAACGTACCTACAGCAAGAATTTTTTGTGCGAAATAAAAAAAAAATTCTGCTCTCCATAAAATTTGGCACCTGATTCGTACAATTTGTATGGAGAGTAGAATTTTTTTTCCGACAAAAATTATTGCTGTAAGTTGTTCAGGATGATGGTATGCTGAAGACATTGTTAAAGTTTTCGGAAAGCTGTCCCAAAACAACCTGTATCATTTATTTCATCGTCCGGAAACACCGTGTAGAGATTTAGTGCTAATCCTGAAAAATATCAATGCCATTACGATATTAAATAGTGCACCCTGTACCTACTTAAAAATTAAGTGTTCGGAGAGGTACCTATTTTGAGTCAGGCAGGATAAGTAGCATAGATAGGTGCAACCAAAAAAATTTGGTAGTTTTTTTACTCTACCTAAAAACGACTAAACGATTAAACTAGTAAACGATTTGTATGGGAAGAGTAAAAAAACGTCCGATTTTTTGTTTGGCCTATCAATTTTGACTGAAGATACCTGTCCAAACAATAACCTGATTATAGTTATAATTTCATCATTTGGAAACACCGTGCAAATATTTGTTACTAATCCTGATAAATAAGTACATTTACAGTGCAGAAAAAATGTGCTGAAATTCATATAGGTATGTAGGGTATGTAATTTAAAAAAAAAACTTAAAATTATACAAACATTTATTTTCCATAAATATTAAATTATTCAAAGAATAGTTAATCCTAGCCTAGATTAAAATAATATTAACACACCTGGGAAACTTTTAAAAAGATAAACAGTCAATTTAGAACATAACACTTACTGGCAAAATGTTCTATTACATCGTCACTAAAGCCCCATTTTCTCAGTAGTTCTCCCATAGGATCCATTTTTCACACAAAATAGGTATTATAATTATTAATTACATAATGAACAACACGGCATCACATCCTTACCCACGTCACGGAGGTCACAGAATGGTGTGAACTGTGATGTGATTTTGATTTGTTAGATTTTGAATTTACAGATTACCCCCCGCGGGCGTCTCACCTACCCTCCCCATCCCGGGACCCCCGCCGCCCGCACCGGAATCCCCCGATTCGCTGCATGCACGTTATGTTTATGTGCATACGCAACATATTTTTTAATGAATTTTTAAAATGCATGTAATGTTTAAGTACATAGGCACCATACTTTTTAATGAATTTTCAAGCATTTTTGTGCTGAGCAATATTTTTTCAACCTGGCACGATTCTTTAACGTGAAATAATATCTATACGCACTGAATTTTATTGTTCCTCTGGATTGATGTACTTATTGTGCAAATAATCAGGAATGGTACTTTAAAATTAGCTGCTTAGTTTGAAATATAATAATGCATTGCATCGAATGCTATGGTGCAACTCTTTGAACCGTAATTTTCTATGCAAAAAACTATATTACATGGTGCATTTAAGACGTCACTATTTTTTTGTGCTTTGATCACTGTAAATTATAATACTTAATCCATAATTTTATTATGCATATAGATCTTGCACGATAAAAGATAAGACATTTGAACATAATGATTTGATGAGGTTTCCTGCACAATGAAGTTTAATGCCCTGCAGAATAATTATACATTCGTGTCACTATTTAAAGTATTGCGCACTGTTTTATTAGTGGTAAGAAGAGTATTTTACAATGTTTGCATAATATTTTATTACGTCGACTTCAATCCATTTTTCTCAGTGCAGAAGTGAAACTTCAGAAAAGTAGCCTGCGAGAGAATGAGATAAATGTAACTTGTATTCTATCTCATACTCTCGCAAGCTAAATCCTATTATGAATATGTTTGTTTCTTTTTGGTGTCGCTTTTTCGTTTCATGGAATTTTCAAATCACAATGATTCTAAAGAAGTTTCACTTCAATAATAAATAATAGATGTATTGGCGCCATACTAAAAATAGGTGCCTACTCGTAATATAGGTATTAAAAAAGTATAGCATTTCAGCACAGAATAGGTTTTCAGGAAAAGCTAGTTTGTTATTATCTTTGTATGGATTTAATGTGCTTTTTTCTGAGAACTTCTCCTGTACAGGCATTTTATAATCGCTCCTACCAGGCCTACATAAAAACTAATGGTCTCGTACATTTGTGCTCTCGCACGTTCGCTGCAGGAGTTATTTGCCAACGAAACCAAAACCGTGACTTGGAATTTTCATACATACGTGTTGATGGAAAATAAATTGCTTTAAAACGTTGCGTATTTCCAATTTAAATATGAAATAATTCCATATTGAAAAAATTGGCTTAATATTTTGAAAATAAAATACAGTGAAAACATCAATATACACTGTATATTAAAGAGCTTAAACTGAATGGACATAATAAAATGGGCGTCTATTGTATACAGTAGGTAAGTATACAGGTTAATATCCGAAGGAGTAGCTAAATTATAATAATAATATTATGCTATTTGGTCCAAAGCTCGACCTAAAGACATCAAAGGGCGTAATAGAATATTAGAATTATTCAAATACGAGATGACGTCCGCGACTTCGTCCAAGAGGATGGAGGAAAACTCTGTATAAAATGTAGCCTATGTGTTACAGCTAAATCGGTTCAGTCCTTGTGGCGTGAAATAGTACGAACATAATTATATCCAAACTTTCACATTTATAATGTTACGTCACTACTACATGAATGAACCTAACTTTCGTCGTAAAAAATATTATGTTCACGACCTCGTTCATCCTCTTTAATTTACAAAAAGGTACACCGTAAACAAACCGTAAATAATATACACATAGCTATGAATCCAGTTCCAGCAGGCATTTTACGTAAGTTAATGAATACGTTTCGACAAATAAAGCAAAAGCTTAGAAGATATCTGAAAATAAGCTTACATGAAAGCTATTATTTGTTTTGAGAGTTTAAATACTTTACTGAATAGGTATTTATAAGGATAGTCAGTTTTACTTAGACGGGCCCTGTCAAACAAAGAATGTGGACTCATTTTACTAACGCCATCTGGTCTGAAAAGCGGGACAGCGCTATGGCGGGGACAAGGACAGGCTTATACAGTCTGGAGCGCGCTCTACAAGGCGGATGCCCAACTTTTTTCTATGTAAGGCCCATCTAGTAGCTACATATATATCGATATGAAAACCGGATCTTCTACTTCGGAAAAACCGCTTACATTTATGAGTGATACCCTTCAATGTAAGGTTAATAAGAGTATATTTATTTGCAGAGAGTCCTACCCGCTAACACCGCTACCTGACGACGTCGGTGGAGGGGTTATCACTGAGGGTCCTTTCCTCCTCCTGGCCATGTGGACGCCCAAGGGTCACGGCCTCATCACGGTGAAGGACTACGACATCTTCTACCGACCAGCGCCGAGGTCGTCCACAGGGTACCGGGTCACAGAAACGGGTGTACCTGGTAGAATTAACAACGGTGTTCCGGATTGGTTGTATGAGGGTAAGTCTTCGTTTTAAACTTTACCCCTTTTTTCAAGAGAAGCTTCTGGTGATGATGGAGACAGTAAAACAGTAAACGGCAAAAGGGATTCGTTCCTGATCGTGTATCATTATTTCAGATAAAAAGGTTCACCAGGATTAATGCTATATTTGCGCCAAATTACGCAAATAGCGTTTCAGCCATAGACTTAGTATGTACCGTAGCGAAAAAATCCTATGTCTATGGTTTCAGCTGAATGTTACAGATAGACAGACACGCCGTTTTAGTTTTAACAAACTGCCCCAACTACGGTTTCTTTCAGTCAGTTGTAATATCTGAAAATGCTTTCTTAGTATAAGAGTCTATTTTATGTAAAATTTCATGTTTCTCCCTAACATAATTACGAGTATTGACGACCTCCGTGGCGCAGTGTGTAGCGCTGTTGCCTTAACGTGCGGAGGTCCTGGGTTCGATCCCCGGCAGGGTCAATTTAGGAATTTATAATTTCTGAATTTTCCCTGGTCTGGTCTGGTGGGAGGCTTCGGCCGTGGCTAGTTACCACCCTACCGGCAAAGACGTGCCGCCAAGCGATTCAGCGTTCCGGTACGATGCCGTGTAGAAACCGAAGGGGTATGGGTTTAATATAACTGCCATGCCCCTAACAGGTTAGCCTGCTACCATCTTAGACTGCATCATCACTTACCATCAGGTGAGATCGCAGTCAAGGGCTAGCTTGTAGTGGATTAAAAAAAAAAAAGAGTATGTCAGTTTCTAGTTTTACTCATATCTGTACTAATATATATAATAAATGCGAAAGTTTGGATGGATGGATGTTTGTTACTCAATCAGGCCAGAATGGCTGAACGGATCTGGTTGAAATTTGGCACAGAGATAGATTATAGTCTGTAATAACACATTTATTACTTTTTTACCCGGAACTACTTTTTACCGGCTACTTTTTGTCCCGGAAAATTGAAGAGTTCCCACGGGAACTAAAAAACCTCAATCCACGCGGACTAAGTCGCGGGAATCGCCTAGTTTATGCATGTAATGTTATCAACTTTGCATTAATTTCGAGTGTAATTTCCAAATGAACTTCCGACCGCAAGCTCAAGAGGCGCTCGAACCCGGCCCTCTGTAGAGCGCTCTCGTACTCTCATTCACTGTGAACCTTTATGTCCTGTTTCGCTGTACCCTCATCGATACCAATTTTCCCGTCGAGTTTTCCGACGAATAGGTTTGAATAATGACCGGAATAGTATGAAGTTACTTTGAAAGAGAAAGCTTATTGCTAAATACGCAGAGTTAGAATTTGAATACCGCGAGTTTTCTATTCGAAGATTGTTGAATAGCGAGTACTCATTAAAAAAGAACGGTTGTTGAAGTGGATTTTTTAGTAGGCACAACATTTGGTACGCAAATGAAAAGAAAATTTTTGTTCATTAGCATTTATTGAAATTCGCAAATTTATAATTAATGAGTTACCTACTTTATAAATTAATACTGTATTGTATATGTCGCCGTAAAATTGTAAAAACCGTTAGATTATAATATAACTAGCGAGATTGTAAACCATCGAAAGATAACAATTTAACGCATTATTTTTCGGTGGATTGTAATTTGTTAGGTATATTAAACCGATTGAAGTGCCTGATTATTTATGTCGAACCTTAACTAACCTATAAGAAAGAGACAAATAAATACATACAATGAATACTTCAAAAATTGGCATGAACATTGAACGGTTCACAATCTTTCGTCAGTTTACAATCTATCGAGATAAAAAGCGTTAGATTACAATCTAACGGTTCTTACAATTTTACGCTGACATATACGAGCCTGAAATGAAATTTTTAACTGAACTTCTAATACCTAATTAAATTATTTTTTCAAGTTCCAATCTGTTCTTTTTTTCAAGTAATGAGCAGGATCTTTTTGGATTTCCTTCTTTAGATAATTTCCGGTCCCAATCTTGTACGTAAATTAATGTAGATTAAGATTGCAAAATACCTACAACTTTTAAAAGATAACTTGAATGTACTTGGAGAACAAAAAATGAGCGTTCCTTTCCGGTAAAGCGTTGTAAATGAGCGCCCTTACTTGGAACTTTGTCTTAATGAGTCAAGCCTGCAATTAACACTTATAAAGAGTCTTCAGACACAAGGCGTTTTATTTTAGGGCTGAAGGACTATATTAAGGCGTATACCTACCTGACGCATACCTTTGACGTCTACAAGCCAAACAACATACAAACGATACGACGTCGCATCGTGGCACATTAAACGTCGTGTGGCAATGCGATGTCGTGTCGTGGAAATCTACGGCATGCAATTTTTTAAGTCTACAGGTCAAACAACACACAAACGATACGACGTCGCATCGTGGCACATTCAAAAGTCGCGCGTCGTGTGGCAATGCGATGTCGTGTCGTGGAGATCTACGGCGTGCATCGTAACAAATCACGACACGACGTCGCAACGTGATACGATGCACGGCACGACGTTTTCGATTCGATTTCGTTGATATATTAATCTTCTGTTTTGACCCTGTGGGTCGCCACGACGTCACGCATTTACTACACGACGTCATCGTAGTTTTTGTTTCAGATATACTTTGTAAATCTTGTGTCAACGGATGGAAAATACCATAGACTATGGTAGAACCAAAATATAAATATTATACTCAACCTTGAGGTTAACGTAGACCTCTAAGTCTAGACTGGCGACGAAGCGAATCGAATCGAAGCGAAATAGCAATTGAAATTCGGCATTAATCCTCATAATATAAGTTACAATAGCTAAATTGTCATAATATTGGCATTGTTAATTATTGATGTTTGAATTTGTCAACTTGTCGTCAGCTAGAAGCCGATTCCAAATAGGGCATTATATTATTTATGGATAGCTAATCTAATCTAATACAATAGCTAAATTGTCATAATATTGGCATTGTTAATTATTGATGGTTGAATTTGTCAACTTGTCGTCAGCTAGAAGCCGATTCCAAATAGGGCATTATATTATTTATGGATAGCTAATCTAATCTAAAATCCCCAATGTATTAAGCTGTGTAAGAGAAGAAATATGAATACCTACCTAACGTATTCATCAAATCACTTTTCCATCTTCTGTTTCTGTACACAGGGGAATTTCACCCTTCACAGTAGTACCTAATATTTGCAATCTAAGGATGTACAAGACATCAGGGTAATGTACTTACATTTTGTGATACATGTAAAGTGTTCGTCAATTCGTCATATGAGCCAAGTCGGCTCAACACTCTTTTATCAGAATGAGAAGGGTTTGGCCGTAGTTCACCACGCTGGCCAAGTGCGGATTGGGAGGCTACACACACCTTTGTTTGAGAACTCTATAAAGAGACCTGTAGTTCTTGTATTAAAAATTATGCAAGAATTAATCCTTGACGAAGTAATAATTATAATTGTAAACATGGCATGCTGCATCTAAGAATCATTTAGCACTTTTTATCTATGCTTGACATGTCTTCCTTCCGAATATTGCCTCATCGTCGTCACAAATTTTGTCAATCAAGTTTCCGACAAATCGTTTTGAATAATGGCTGTTATGCTAGAAAATCTAGTGCATTCAAATAGAGTTCTTAAATTATAATATATAACGTCGGAATTTAAGTAACTCAAATTTTTACTCGATTCAATGGATTGCTCAACAGCAATCATTCAGTATTGGTACATCTGCCAGTTTGTAAATGACGTAATTTGCAGTTGAAACGAGACACGCAAGTGAATAGGTTTTGGAGTGGGTTACACGTTTCGATATACCTGTCTACTCAAACAATCTGGAAAAAAGTTAAAAAAATATATTTTGTTTGCAAAGTTAACTGATTAATAAAAGTAAATCTTTGAATGATGTATTTTACATTTTTCAACTTTATTATATGCCTGAAATAATATATTAACCACTGAAAGAACATTCACACCACTGAAAACAGCCAACCACTCAAAAAAACACGTTTTCAAAATACATTTAAACTTATCATCATTTCACGAATATCTCAATCTGGCACGTATTCAGAGGAAAAATCGTATTAAAATGTCTGACACTGTTTCAAAAGATTGAGTGCAAAATAATGCAAAAAATAGTGAAACACGTAAAATATTATGTGAAACCAAGAAAATATGCGAAACCTAAGAAATAAATAAAACTGAAACCTACAGTAATTTTTCAATGAAGGAACTAGTTTAAAGCAGCTTTACAATCGTGCATTGTCAGTGACATCTCCTGAAGATGCTCCGGTGTTGGAGTGAAACGTACGTTGAGAATAATTTGGAAGATTTGTGTAGTGTGGTGAATATTATCGCAAGATAATAATGTCCTCCCGACCGAATTTCGGCCACGGTGGATATTTCCAGAGATGATTAGCCATCTGCGCGGGAGATATTATAGTGCACAAGATTTTTTTTTTTTAATCCACTACAAGCTAGCCCTTGACTGCGATCACACCTGATGGTAAGTGATGATGCAGTGTAAGATGGTAGCGGGCTAACCTGCGCATTCACAGGTGCACTCTCTGTTCTTTTACTCTCATAGCCCGATGGGACGGAAAATCCGACACGAGCGGAGAGAAATCAAGCGCAGGATCGCAAGATACACACTGTACCACATAGATTTACATACACTGTGGCGGATCATAGCTAGTTCCTTCATTATCATGGACTTCCGCAAAATAACGCCTGCTTCTATCCAATATTAGTAATTTTTTTGGTTACAGTAAATTACAAGGTGTCAGCTTTGTACAGTAACGTAAAGTTACCTACATCGGAAAACAAATTCCGCGAAAAGGGAATCGTACCTAATAAGCCTTAATTCCATCAAGCGGGCGATAATGTCGCTTCCATTCAGTGAAAGAGTCGTGAATTTGGGTCCCAACCTGGTCGCTTATCTAAATGAGCCCAGTCTGCCTTGAATTGTTTAAGATGTTTGTCAGAAGAAAATAAATGAAAGTTCCTATAGGAACATCTTTTTGAACTAATTAATTTACGATGTTTGTGAGATGGTGATACAAAAAACCCGGCTGAGTTTGTTGTAGGCTCTTCTCAGACTAGGGCGCGTTTGAACCTTCGTAGCTTTAGTTTTAAGATACTGTTGTTAATTATAACCATAACGTTTTATACTTTGTATATCTGTTCCGTTCATTAAGTGTATGTTGTAAGTACCAAATTTTAATAATTATATAATAGATTATTTTGAACGCATTAGGTAAATTTTCGGAAAAAGGCAAATGAGTAGGGTTTTTCGAAAAAAGCCCATTGTACAATTGTTGTAAAGTTGTTGTCACTGAAGAAGAGTGAAGTGACGGTAATGTTATATAGATAACATTACCGCGGTGAAGTGGAGCGAAGGCGTATGCAATTAGACCAAGGCTAATTGATCTGTAAGTAACGGGCACGTCTCGCCTTTCTATGGATGGAATGGAAACGCGCTTTAAGGTGCGACGCGACGGTACATTATAGGAGTGGATCTGTATGATAATAATACGGACTCAGCTTCATGTTGTTCATGTCAAAGTTGGTGTACTGAAATAATTCACGCAAACTTTAATATAGCTTCAATTTTGTTAAAGTAATTACGTAAAGCTTTTATAAAAATAAACTATTCAACTTGTAGAAAAGACGCTGGGCGGCGGCGCCTTTATCCGGAGAGGTTTTAAAATATATTTTAAGAGTTCCAAAAATCGTCTTTGCCGAAAATGAGATAGGAAAATTGGATTGTCTGCAATCCATCATCTTACTAGTATTATAAATGCGAATGTTTGGATGGATGTATGGATGTTTGTTACTCAATCACGCCCCAACGGATCTGGGTGAAATTTGGCACAGAGATAGATTATCTGGAATAAAACATAGGATACTTTTTATGCCGGAAAATTAAAAAGTTACCGCGGGAATCAAAAAAACTTAATCGACGCGGACGAAGTCGCGGGCATCAGCTAGTGTTCAATTATGTACTCATATTTCCAGAGAACGCATAATATTTTTTTGTAAAGCGAGCAATATGCACATATCAGTCCAATTCCGGAGAGTAAAATTGCTGCCGTGTCCAATTCAGTTCACCAAAAACTCATTCTTGTTCAACTGAAAAGTTCGTTTGCAATATTTACCGAACCGGAAATCGATTATGCGATCTTTCAGTTGTGAAGCGGACATGAATACTACTGTAGCTATTCTGTTAATATAGTGATGAGGCGAAAACAAACTATGAATAGCAAGTCTTTTTTGAAGTGAAACTTCTTTAGAATCGTTGTCACGGTAATATTATGTAAGTATATGTGATTTGAATATTCAAAGAAACGAAAAAGCGACACCAAAAAGAGACAAACATATTCATAAATAGGATTTAGCCTGCGAGTAAATGAGATAGAATACAAGTTATATATTTATCTCATTCTCTCGTAGGCTAATTTTCTGAAGATTCACTTTTGCCGTGTGTGAATTGCACACACACACTTTTTTTATTGTTGCGAGATAGGCTTGCGCTTGACGACAATCATGCTTAGTGCAAAGCAATGATGAGGTCTAGTTGGTGCGCGCTTGCCTAGAAGATGCCTATGCACTCTTGCCTTGAAGATACTTAAGCTGTTATAGGTATGTGGCAGGAAACACGTGCGCTGGGAGGGTGTCCCACACCCTAGCGGTTCGTATCAGACACGTCGAGCAAACGCTTCGTGCGAGCAGATTGGACGTCAACCACATACGGATGCCAACGCTGTCCAATTTTGGCCACCGGGCCAAATAAGTTTTGTGGGACTTTACCCACCTATTTACTTTTTTCAAACTGGTTAAGTTCAGTAATAATGACGACCTCCGTGGCGCAGTGTGTAGCGTTGTTGCCTTAATGTGCGGAGGTCCTGGGTTCGATCCCCGGCAGGGTCAATTTAGGAATTTATAATTTCTGCATTTTCCCTGGCCTGGCCTGGTGGGAGGCTTCGGCCGTGGCTAGTTACCACCCTACCGGCAAAGACGTGTCGCCAAGCGATTTAGCGTTCCGGTACGATGCCGTGTAGAAACCGAAGGGGTATTGGTTTAATATAACTGCGCCATGCCCCTAACAGGTTAGCCATGCTACCATCTTAGACTGCATCATCACTTACCATCAGGTGAGATCGTAGTCAAGAGCTACCTTGTAGTAGTGAATAAAAAAAAGTTCGTAGGGATATCTATTACCTACTAACTTAACACCTATAGTACCTACCTCTGTTTCATAAATTCGCCTTCATCGGCGTTTTTATTTACCGACTGCTGGTATTTTTTACGTAATCAAAGTGTAATTAAGTAAATGACGAAGCAAATATTTTGTAATAGCTTGAATGGAAAATGGATATTCCATATTTTATCCGGACTAATAATAAAAGGGTAGGTTTTCACTAGATGATGCCCGCAACTTCGTCCGCGTGGAAGGTTTTTTTGGAATATTTGATATAGCCGCGGGAACTATCTATAGTTACTAATATTATAAATGCAATCCAAAAATGTGTCTGTATATGTACTATGCTACCTTTTCTCGGCCCATCTGCCAAAAGATTTTCCAAACCAATTTTGACCAAATTTGGAACGTAGGTTGCTTGCATCTCTGAAACTCGTTCACTATGAATTCGAATATTTGGCGACTGTATAATGTAGGTATTCACATATTATTGTAGCTCTAAACTATGTAATAGGTAAGCGCTCCCTCGAGAACGGCTTGAAGCAGTACAACTAGAAGGTAAGTTAATAAATGAGGTTAACGAAATGATATTTTATTCCACTTTCCTTTACAATCCCTGTGATAAAGTGCGTATCTAATGAACTTCCCTTTTCAATATTTATAACTTACTCACCATCTCTGGGGCATAAAGGATAATGTTGCCCCTTGCTAGGATCGTAAATAACTTATTTAGTAAATATAAAAGTCCCACGGTAATTTATTGTGCCTGTTTTATTTATCTAAAAAGTATAACGACCCGCCCTTAGCCCAAAGGAATTTATCTTTCAAGGGAGTTGGTAATTATTATGATAATTTCAGAAGGAAAAATTTCATGGTCATTAATAATAAAATTATTAGATTATAATATTATTAGGTTTAGTTTTTTAGGTTATGTACCTACTAACATAGGAAATAAGTTTGTATAATTAACAGAATATGAGTCATTGTCGCTCGAAATAAAGTTTTATTTATTTATTTTATTAATTTAAGGTATTTTTTAATTTAGCGATGGGCTAAAATCAGATTTGCTGACAAGTGGTGATGCAGCCTAAGGTGGAGCGCGCTTGCCTATATGATATTGATGCCTATTTAATATTTACTTATACTCGTGATTTGAAGATAGCAATATTAAAAGCAGAGGGGAAAACTGAAGCGGTTCAAATTAGAAACGATATTAAAAGAGTGGCCTCTTGCAACCGCTGAAATATTAACAGGCATCCATTTTTTGCCGATTTAAATCTGTAAGCATTTCCAGCGTTCGGCCGCTTTCCACTGAACGAATGAAAAGAGCGTAATGAATGACGTCAACAAAACTTCTTTATGATCGTTTTACAATGAGCGAGAATGACTAACAAAACACGTTTTATGGCTCCCATACAAAGTTTAATGTACCACGTAATAGTAGCTGTAAAATTAAGTATCGGCTGTTTGCAATTTTCGGCGAATTTCAGGCGTTTTAAAACCGGCAATCGCTTGAAGGGAGAAGGTAAAAATCTATTTAGAGCAAAACAGATGCCCGTTTCTTCATCAATATAATGGATACTGAACTGAATATGGGTTAAACTGGCGATAACATGGCGCTAAGTACTTGTACATCGGATATATAAGAGAGTATCGACACCGGGGATATAAATAAAATATCAAGTTACTTTGATATACATATGTCACCCTAAGATTGTAAAAACCGTTAGATTATAATATATAACGTTTTTTATCTCGATAGATTATAAACTGTCGACAGATTGTGAACCGTAACATACTGCTTACAATTTAACGCGTTATTTTTCGGTAAATTGTAATATATTAGGTATATTAACCCGATAGAACCTAAGTGCACTACCTGAATATTCATGTCAAATGCAGAGTAAATGTATGGTGACACTTACATTTACTCTGCATTCAACTCGCGCGCGAACTGTACAAGAAAGAGACAAGAAAACGTAAAAACAATAAATATTTCATAAATTAATACTCAGAACATTGAACGGTTCACAATCTTTCGACAGTTTATAATCTCGCGGGATAGAAACCGTTATATTAGGTATAATCTAACGGATTTTACAATCTTACGGTGACACATATATATATATATATTTATTCTGGATAATGATGTTTTTTTTTTTTTTTATCCACTACAAGCTAGCCCTTGACTACGATCTCACCTGATGGTAAGTGATGATGCAGTCTAAGATGGTAGCGGGCTAACCTGTTAGGGGCATGGCAGTTATATTCAACCCATACCCCTTCGGTTTCTACACGGCATCGTACCGGAACGCTAAATCGCTTAGCGGCACGTCTTTGCCGGTAGGGTGGTAACTAGCCGCGGCCGAAGCCTCCCACCAGGCCAGACCAGGGAAAATTCAGAAATTTAAATTCCCAAATTGACCCTGCCGGGGATCGAACCCAGGACCTCCGCACGTTAAGGCAACAGCGCTACACACTGCGCCACGGAGGTCGTCGAAATGTTGCACGGGAACAACATCATGCTGTTTGATCTCGCGGGAAAAATTGTAGAATAAGTAGGTACATTAAATGCAACCGGAATGCAACCTATTTCTGGAGGTATAAAATTTAGTCTGAACTATATGTCTGAACAAATGTACTTAGAGAGTAATATGTAGTCGTGTAGTAGAGAATAGAAGATTTTTCCTGGTGGAAGGCTTCGGCCGTGGCTAGTTACCACCCTACTGCCGGTAAGGTGTGGCCGCCAAGCGATTTAGCGTTCCGCTACTATTCCGTGTAGAAACCGATTTTTTTTTATAGGGGTATAGCAAATTTATATGGGTATGGGTTGAATATAATACCTAAATGCCATGCCCCCAACAGGTTAGCCCGCTACCATCTCAGGCTGCATCGTCACTTACCATCAGGTGAGATCGCAGTTAAGGGCTAACTTGTAGTGGATTAAAAAAACTAGACACACAGGGCGTAATTAGGAAAAAAATACTTCGTGCTTTTTAAAAAAGAGCGATTATGTAAGAAGGTACCCGGTTATAAACTATACAAACAAGGTCGCGTGCAGAGTAGGATGAAGCGACCGATCCAGCTGACGAATACTTGCACTGATGAGTATAAAACATTCTTCATCTTCGACAATATATAAAGCGATCCGTCTTCTGCAACAAACAACATCCAACACACTTCGACATATCTACTCACAATGATTGGATCGTATAGTACCTACCTACTTGACGTTTTGACGACCTCCGTGGCGCAGTGTGTAGCGCTGTTGCCTTAATGTGCGGAGGTCCCGGGTTCGATCCCCGGCAGGGTCAATTTGGGAATTTAAATTTCTGAATTTTCCCTGGTCTGGCCTGGTGGGAGACTTCGGCCGTGACTAGTTACCACCCTACCGGCAAAGACGTGCCGCGAAGCGATTTAGCGTTCCGGTACGATGCCGTGTAGAAACCGCAGGGGTATGGGTTTAATATAATTGCCATGCCCCTAACAGGTTAGCCTGCTACCATCTTAGACTGCATCATCACTTACCATCAGGTGAGTTCGCAGTCAAAGGCTAGCTTGTAGTGGATTAAAAAAAACTCTGAAAAGCTTACTTGATACCAAAGAACTCTTTTAAATGCCTACCATTCGATACCCATTGCACGGTAATGTTATTGTGATAAGCGAGGTACTAGGTACGTTAAAAATATGTACATTTTTATATTATTGTATGAAAAGTCAAACGAATCGTAAATGTTATTAGGTACTTACCTAAATGAGAATGTTTTTCGAGTCTTCTTTTTTTATTTTTCACTATCTGATGCCCGCGACTTCATCTGATTCGCGCGGGAACTCCTTAATTTTCCGGGACAAAATGTAGTCCTCGTAGTAGGTCCTCAACTATACCCATGCCAAAAATCACGTCGATCCGTTGCTCACTTGCGGCGTGATTGAAGGACAAACCAATAAACCCACAAACAAACACACTTTCACATTTAATAATATTAGTATGATGATGCTTTGGTAGATAACTGAAGAAATTTTGATGAATTTCCACTATCTTGCAATCTAGAGGCAACTTTTTAGTGTTTACTACCTATAGGAAATATTCTCAATGCAACGATAAGACATAAAATAAAATACATAGTCGAAGAATTATGTCTATCTACTCATTTGTAAGAGCTATGAGGTACATATAACATCTTTTAATAAATACCCCCAAAACAAATGATACTAATTAGGGATTATTTCGCTCAGGAGTAAGGTATTCTTACCTAAAATATGGCTCTTTTATTCATGAATTAATCAAAAACAAAAGGTTTCGTACAATATCCTTGGGGCTTCCATACAAAAGGAAATTTTTGTTCACAAATGAAAAATTACCATTTAAATGGGCCTTCGTCAAAGAAGCGCTCAGGGCTGATGTAGCTACATAGTTGGAGAAGACCTTTCCACCATAAGACACGCGGTCTATAATTGTGGCGATGAAATCTTTCCACTGCTTTCTATATCCCACTAATATTATGAATACGAAAGTTTGGATGTTTGTAAATTTGTAAGTATGGATGTAGATATGTTAATCCTTCACGCCGAAATGAAATGATACTGAACGGATTTGGCGGATATTTGGAATAGAGATAGCTCATAACTGATAACCTGAATTAGCACATAGGCCACAGGAACGAAACCATAGGCCATTTAGTTCATAATAAATTCAAACGAATCTTGGATTTAATTCAAGTCCCTAACGCAATCATATTTTCAGAACATACTTCGTTTCGTTTTTCATCGGACGATGAAATGCGAGAACCTGGCCTGGGAGTTGGGACAATCGTCCGTGATAAAAAAGCGTTAAAGTTGAAGCGCTGTCTATGTCACTCCCACTAAGTAGGTACAGTAGGTATAGATTGAAAGAGACAAAGTAAGTATGTAATTATTTTAGTTTTTGTTATAAATTTTGAACACCTCCGAGCGGCTATTCGTAGCACAGTCGAAAAAAAGGCGCGTCATTAGTCGCAGGTCGCAGGTTCGACTCCCACTCACAAAACTCACACATTTATATATTTTTACTAGCTGATGCCCGCGACTTCGTCCGCGTGGATCGAGGTTTTTTGGTTGGGAACTCTTTAAATTTCCGGGATAAAAAGCATATGTGTTATTCCAGACTATAATCTATCTCTGTGCCAAATTTCATCCAGATCCGTTCAGCCTTTCTGGCACGATTGAGTAACAAACATCCATCCATCCAAACTTTCGCATTTATAATATTATAGTATAGCTATACGAGTAAAACTAGAAACTGACATAATTATGATGGAGAGAAACGTGAAATTTTACATAAAATAGATCCATCCATCCATCCATTAATGATTAATCCATCCATCCATGTAGTATGTAAAAGTAAATAACTATGTTCTTAAAGGATGTCCAACGACACCACACGGCTTGTTTTTAAGAACTTTATCACGAGTGACGACTGACGCGTAAAATATAAACAAAAATAAAATATCATCTTATTGTACGCTCGATTGTGAGATAAAAGGGCAAATTATAAATGTGAACGCCCTGAGATGGTACAAACGTGGGTGACCAGATGTGCTATTATTACACGGCCACTTTTACACACAGGCTGCTCTGGAATATGTTAGTTTAATTTATTATAATTACTAGTTGATTCCCGCGACTTCGTCTACGTGGATTTACATTTACGACATCTCGTGGGAAATCTTTGATTATCCGGGATACAAAGTACCTACCATATGTTGTTTCCCGAAATGCAACCTATACAGTATAGGTACATAGCTCACCTAATTGCATGAGCCATGACAACGTATTGTGATTGGCTAAATTTATGATATTCTTGCTGCGTCAATGGATTTGGCCAATAATGGAAGAGTGTGCGATCGTTACATTGTAGCTCCCATTTTTAATAACTTGGGCCGGCCGATTTTGGGTCTAATGTTATCGAGAAAAATACCTGCTTTTAAAATGAGCGTTGCCCTAAATCATCTATGTACGCTTACTCTGAGTTTTTACATTGCAAATACGATTGATCGACGTGAGAGCTCACCACGCCAAGTGTAAGCGAACGTTAAAATAAAATGGACCCAATGCTCTTGTTTTAAAGTCACAAATTCAGCTCGACGTTTCTGATCCGAACCGCTAGGGTGTGGAACATCCTCCCAGCGCACGTGTTTCCTGCACTTAGCTTACTGTATAACTTAGGTACCTTCAAGGCAAGAGTGCATAGGCATCTTCTAGGCAAGCGCGTTCCAACCTAGACCTCATCATTGCTTTGCACTAAGCATGATTGTCGTCAAGCGCAAGCCTTTCTCACAATAAAAAAATAAAAAATAAACTCTTGGAGCGCTGGCTGTGAATAAATAAACGGAATGATGAAATGAGCTCTAAACCAATGCATTTAAGGTTCATTTTACTTTAACGTTCGCTTAAACTTGGCGTGGTGAGTTCTCACGTCGATCAATCGTATTTGCAATGTAAACACTCAGAGTAAGCGTACTGGCCGTTACGTTATACCTACCAGCGAACTCGGTCTCGTACTCCAGAGTCTAGATCATAATCAATCTACCTTAGCAACATTGAATGACCACAAAAATGAAAAGCTAAGAGATCATTCCCGTAAAAGTGTTTCATAGAAAACAGCGAGGTTTCGTGACAAAATAAGAATCCTTGTAAAAATAACCAACTCTATTTATCGCCGGGCAACGTCGATCGTGATATTTCGGACACGCGTCAAGCGAAAACGTGACCGGAATCTAACGAGATTCAATTTACCTTAAACATAAATATTTACTTCACCGCAATTTCTTTAAACAAAAACATGGACGAGAAAAAATTTGGTTTAAAATAAAGTTAATTTTAATAATGAATAATTTTCTCTACTATGAATATTATGTAGGGAGTTAGATATAAGGCTTTCTAATCATAAAAAAAATAATCTCCCTTTATCTATTCCGTGTTTCTAATCAACCTCGCTCTAACCTCATCATTGCTTTTCACTAGTATTATAAGGAATATACATATACATATATTTTTTTAATTTACTACAAGCTAGCCCTTGACTGCGATCTCACCTGATGGTAAGTGATGATGCAGTCTAAGATGGTAGCGGGCTAACCTGTTAGGGGTATGGCAGTTATATTAAACCCTCGGTTTCTACACGGCATCGTACCGGAACGCTAAATCGCTTGGCGGCATGTCTTTGCCGGTAGGGTGGTAACTAGCCACGGCTGAAGCCTCCCACCAGACCAGACCAGGGAAAATTCAGAAATTATAAATTCCCAAATTGACCCTGCCGGGGATCGAACCCGGGACCTCCGCAGCTTCCAATACCGCTGTAATTGTCGAGAGCTGTAGAGGTAGTAAGATCATGGATTTGATCTGTCAATGTCAGTCTAACACTGGACTAGATATTCATATAAAAACACCCTGTATACTCATATATTTGCACGCTTCATTACGCAACGATATAGGCGCTAGGATGGCTGCGTCGATTTGACGTCAAACGAGTGCTAGATATAATAAGCTAATATTATCGTACGGCTGTACATCAGTCTATTTTGTGATTATTATGGTTTCAACAGGTAATAAATAAAAGGTATTTCAAAACAAAATTAGGTAAGTAGTAGATTGTAGCGCACACTCTCGCGTCTCGTTACTGTCTCATCATTTTCATCGACGGCCGACTATTGAACACGTGTCTACTCTCAGTGTGAGATCTATAGAGCATACTTTGACTTAGCTCTGATTTAGGAATGAGATTCTTGTATGAGAGTACGCATGAGATGTAGTACATGAGATGTACGCATCATAAATCTGTTTCATTTTTTTTCGACGACCTCCGTGGCGCAGTGTGTAGCGCTGTTGCCTTAACGTGCGGAGGTCCTGGGTTCGAACCCCGGCAGGGTCAATTTGGGAATTTATAATTTCTGAATTTTCCCTGGTCTGGTCTGGTGCGAGGCTTCGGCCGTGGCTAGTTACCACCTTACCGGCAAAGACGTACCGCCAAGCGATTTGGCGTTCCGGTACGATGCCGTGTAGAAACCGAAGGGGTATGGGTTTAATATAAATGCCATGCCCCTAACAGGTCAGCCCGCTACCATCTTAGACTGCATCATCACTTACCACCAGGTGAGATCGTAGTCAAGGGCTAGCTTGTAGTGGATAAAAAAAAATGTTGAAAGTGATGTTTATTTCCTTAAAATGCACACAAATCCGAAAAGTTAGTAGTGAGATAGAGCTTCTAAATGAGAAACTCAAGCGTCTCAACGGTAGATATGAAATTATCAATCGCTTCGATTCGGCTTAACTGCTCTTAAAAAGTGCTTCCGGCTTCGTGCAAAGACGTATTTCTCAGTTCAGACTTTTGGCCTGAGTCTGTACTGAGTTCGCTTCAGGGAAGCCAGATCCAGAATCCCTACTGTTTTATAATTATATTTTTATATGTATTCATTTTATTTGAAGATTGTTTTATTACTGTGTTATTTTGTATGTTATATTATGTTTATATACCTATCTATGGGCCTAGTTGCCTGATTTAAACAAATTAATTAATTAATTAAATAAAAATAATCCAGCTGTCGGGTGTGTCTATATAACCTTAAAATTCTCCAGGTAAACCTTAGCTTCTAACTTTTATCGTAAAGTTATGTTAAAAATACACAAAGTAAAGCAAAAGGATATATTATTCTGAATTAACTTTGACGGACCAAAAAAAATAGGATGACAAAGACAAACATCGGTTAGAAAGCGCATGATACTAAAGTTCTACACCTATACTATAGACGAAACCTTTTAATACAACGTTAAACATAAGAAAATGAATTCAAAGCCAAGAGGAGAATAGTTCATTTCACAATAGCGAGTTCTGAAGAACGTTTTATTTGCTTTAGTTCAAGCTAAGCTCTTTATGCTAGTTCTAAAGCTCTAGCTCTTCGCCTTAATAGTTAATACCAACCACTTTTCCTGCATTACAGAGTGATCTATGTGCATTGATAGGGCTGCCATTTGTCATGATTTGATTTCTTTGGCGGCGGACCCGGGGGTCCAATAATACTCTTTTAGCTCCGTTAAGTACTTGTGTATTCACTAATAATAAGTTTTAAAGGTTTTACAAAACAGTAGGAATACAATAGCAGTACAATAGTTAGTCGTATAAAATAGTGATAGTAACAATGACAGAGAGTAGTAAAAATCGGGCACTTTCGCGCCAACATTTGTCAGAATCTATTGACACTTGACAGTGACGAATGCGTTTGGAACAAGGATATCAGATCATAGATATAAGAATAATGAATTCTATGGTTCTGAGTCAAACGCAGTCGCCACATTTCATTGAACTTTTAACGATTAGAGGTGCTTTGCGGCTCTTGAAAAAGTATTTAATTGGTTTATTTTTGAAGTACTATACTTCTTTAGAATCTTTCTGATTTAAAAATTCGATGAAACTAAAAAGCGACACTAAAAAGACAAACATGTTCATATTAGGATTTAGCCTGCGAGAGAATGAGATAGAATATATTTGTCTCATTCCCTCGTAGGCTACTTTTCTGAAGTTTCACTTCTGCCGTGTGTGAATTGCACACACACTTTTATTATACAGTATTTTTCTGAAATACTCGTTTAATCTTAAACCACGATGATCTAATGGCAATCATTTAATGTATAAACTTCTAGCCTGCCAAAGTCATAACCCTAGCATTAGCAGTCACCCTACTGACAAAGTCGTACCGCCAAGCGATTTAGCGTTCCGGTACGGTGTGTAGAAACCAATTAGGAGTATGTTTTTAAAAACTATTCTTAAAATAGTATGGGTTTTATATAAATGCCATACCGCTAACAGGTTAGCCCGCTACCATCTTATAGACTGCGTCATCACTTAGTATCAGGAGATCACAATCAAGGATCAAGTTGTAGTGGAATAAAAATAAAAATAAAATAGCAGATATTGTTCATACCCTTATTCCTTAAAACCTGCATTAATCATTTTACGATATCAAATGTTTGTATTGGCTGAATTTATTATATCTATTCTAGCTAAAACCGTAGATTTTGGCCAGTACCAATAGGCCATTAAGAGGTGATTGCAATCTTTACAGATCGAGAACTTAAAGCACTGTAGCAATCAGTTAACCGTAATAAGGTCCTGATTTGCTACCACTAACAATTTTTTTTTGTTACAGTGGAAATCCTCAAATCCCGATCAGCGTTATGGATGTCAGCTGATGGTCACATGGTGCTGTACGCGACCTTCAATGACAGTCTGGTCCACGAGCAGAAGTACCCGTGGTATGGAGCAGCATTAGATACTGACGACCCTGCTAAGGTAACTATTTATTGTACGAGCAATTTGCTAGGGTAAACAAAGATTGAAACTAGTCAAGCATGCTCCGGCAAAATTCGAACCTTGCTATGTTTTTGATGTAAATAATGCTCTTAACTTCTTAAAAACTCACTTTCAGGAAAACTCTTTAATTTCACACTTTCTGGAAACTCTTTAATTTTCCGGGATAAAAATTGGTCAATATCACTCTCCAGGCCTGTCCAACCTATATCGGATATCCCTGTTAAAAATTACGGTTAAATGTACTGCTGGGTTGACGGACAAATGTACAACAAATAAACACACTTTCGTAAAAATATGAGTAATAATCGTTTAAACACTATAAAAGATTAAAAAGAATCACTTTGCTACTTACTTTAACTTTGATATATTTTTGGATGGTTTTCTACATGAGTAACATTCTGTGAATAGAAAGTTTCTAACTCTTTGTAACGTACAGGTTTGTACAAATATTTTCGACTGAAAATCTTTATGAAAAGCTACGCATTGTCGTGACAGAGAATGGTTACAAAGAAGGCTTTAATCTTTTAAGCATTTGCGCATTCCAAAGCCTCGAAAACGGTTGAAAAAATATTTACTTGTGCCTCTAATGGACTATTGACTTCATTGATTTCTTACTATAGGCACATTAGGGCCCAAGCACGCATAATACTTTTAGCGCACAAACACACTATTGACAAAAAATTTTGCTTTTCCGACAAAAAGTCCGCGCGCACTCTTATTTTTTTAACGGAAATTTTTTCCTTACACGCTGTCGTTTCGCGCTGACTTTTTGCCATGTCCTGCCAAAAGTTTGTTCGCGCTCTTAGCATATTATTATAGTTACGTGCTTTAGTTTCAGCGATCACCTATTTTGCGCCAAAGCTGCAGTTGAGTTGCGTTAAACCTCGGCATTCCAGTGTTGCATGTGTGTATTTTGTGTATTTTGCGATTTGTTACATGTAAACCATAACCAATCACCATACACATCAACTCATTTTATCTCTGCGATTGGCGACTGAACGCATGCGGAGTGAAACGCGTTGTAGTCGCTACGTAATTTCTGATACCTACTAACGATCAAAAATGTGCGAGCTATTCCCAAGCGAGCGAACATCTACTGACAGGATATGATGAAAAGTCAGAGCAAGAGGCTCGCGACTAAACACGACAAATTCGTCGTGTCGTGGTGACCATAAAAGTGCGCGTACATGGAGTTTAGGTCGACAAGACAATTTTTTGTCGTTAGTGTGTTTGAGTGTGAAAAAAATAAGAGCCGAAAAATCGCGTATACTTTGGTGCTTAATTCACCGCCATTCTCGCATATTATCTTTCAATCTCGATTCTTGAAAATTTTGCTGCATTACGCTCTCAGATAACTGTGAATAATGAATGAGTGAATTCTGAATGATTTATAATGCTAAATGCGGCTGCATAGCAAATGGTGTACCTAGTCAGGAAATTGACTTCAAGCTATAGCAATTCTTGGAGACAATAATAAAGTGATTTTTGAAGTGAAACTTCTTTAGAATCATTATGGTTTGAAAATTCGTTGAAACGGATTAGTATATTGTCGTCACGGTACAAGTGGCTCCACCGGACGAACGTGTATACTAAGCGTTTCATTTTTGTAATTTTATGTTTGATTTTTTAAATGGAGTAGTAGAAATTCTGATTTGTTAATTGCTTTTTATGTTTTATTTGAACCCACCTCTGGTTGATAAAACGAAAAACGAAACGAAAAAGCGACACCAAAAAGAGACAAACATATTCATAACTAGCTGATGCCCGCGACTTCGTCCGCGTGGTTTAAGGTTTTTTGATTCCTGCGGGAACTCCTTAATTTTATATATAAAATACCACCTATGTCACTCTCTAGGTCCTCCTATGCCAAAAATCACGTTGATCCGTTGCTCCATTGTGGCGTGATTGAAGGACAAACCAACAAACAAACACACTTTCGCATTTATAATACTCGTAGTATGATAGGTTAAGTCTGCGAGAGAATGAGATAGAAAACAAGTTATATTTTTGTCACTATCTCATAGGGTAAGCTTTTATGAAGTTTCACTTCTGCCGTGTATGAATTGCACACACACACTTTTTTTCTTATAATATCTGCAAACTGTCTTCAAGACGACGCTGGCTTCTGAACATACGTTAACAAGGTCATATTCAAGCCGTAACCAATAGAATAACCAATTCGATTGAAGCATCCACGCTCCGAATCATATAGGTACATATAATAGCGTTTCATATAAGATTTCATTACAAGATTACAGTCCGCAACCGTGGTTTATCAATACCATAGTCTAAGAAGACACTTTCTTTCCTACCAGTCAGCCAAAGGATGTTTAGATAGAGCAACGCTGCTTGGCAGGTCAGGGTATCTCCAAGCTGGCAAAATTTTCAGTATATAATTCAGTCTTACTAGCACAAAATTAGTAGCATCTTGGAGGAATATACGAATTACGAAGGTGTAGATATGGAGCCTGTGGTCCGCAATTTGTATTTTTTTTATTTCACTACAAGTTAGCCCTTGACTGCGATCTCACCTGATAGTAAGATAAGATAAGATAAGATATTTATTTATTGCAAAAATACACGTGAAAGGGTCTTACAAAATTTTGGGACACAGTGTACTACCATTTATGGCGTGCAATTATTAGCAGCTTACATCATTATAACATCTTCTTATTACGTTATTCCATTCAACAATTATTTAAACACATCAGTACCACACATCATTATTAGTTACAGTTAATAATAATAATAAATCATATTATAGTTATCATTGAAATTTATATAAAAGCTGAATATTAGTAAGTAAGTAGTTAGATAAATGTCACTAGAAATTGATAAATGTCACTATTGTTGATAAAATGTCAATATGAAATTATAAAGATACATATTGAATACCTGTGATTTATTATTATTTTATACATTAATGTCAAACTATATCTAAAAGTAAACATGATATGTCAATAATAATCATTATACACAGAGAATCATTGATCGGTAAACACGTAGAATCATACCTAGTCTAAGATAAATTTTAAAGATGTTCTAATGTATTAAGTTTTATTCATACCTATTCTAATTAGTATAATTAATATTATCCTGCAAGAACTCATGAACAGTGTAATAACATTTATTTAATAATAATTTAAACATCTTTGATTTAAAGTTATATGTATTTTGCTTTCTGATGCTCTCTGGTATTTTATTATATATGCATATGGCCATGTTATAAACGTTTTTTTGGAATAAGTTTATTCTTTGTCTTGGTATCACAAGCTTATTTCCATGTCTATTGGACCTTGAGATCGTATCGGCTATACTTGGAAAATGATCTCTATGTTTATGCACGAAAACAGAGACTTCAAAAATATAAAGACATGGGAGAGGTAAAATCTGCATCATTTTGAAGAGCGGCTTACATGTTTGTAGGGGCTCAGCTCCACATATAACTCGAATACATTTTTTTTGAATGCGAAATACCCTGAGGATATCAACGGAATTGCCCCACAGAATAAGACCATAGCGTAAAAGTGATGATACGTATCCATGGTATGCGCAGAGAGCCGTTTCATTAGATGTCACCCCTTTGAGCTTATATAAAACATATACAAACCTATCCAATTTTTTACATAGAGCATCTACCTGTAGTTTCCAATTAAGATATTTATCCATTACTAGACCAAGGAACACTGTTTGATGTACCTGTTCAATGGCCACATTATTGCAAATAACATTAGTATTTATAGGAGTGCTATTATATGTTTGGAATTGTATATATTTTGTCTTGTTAACGTTTAAGGATAAATTATTTTGACTCATCCATTGAACAATATTGCTCAAGCTTTCATTTATTTCCTGTTCAAAGGTTTCTTTATTTCGACACTGTATAATAAGAGTCGTATCATCAGCAAATTGCACACACTTACACTCCACTGAATTGGGAAGATCATTTGCATACAAAAGGAATAATAGTGGGCCTAATATACTTCCTTGTGGTACACCATATCTATTTATTTTATAATTAGATGAAAATGATAGTTTTGTATTACCACAGACTTTAGTTATTTGGACGCACTGCTGTCTATTATTTAGGTAGCTTTGTAGCCATTTGTGTGCATTTCCTCTTATTCCATAATTCAATAGTTTATTAAGGAGTGTTTTGTGACATACGAGATCAAACGCTTTAGACATGTCAAGGAAAATGCATGCCACCGGGACTTTTTTATTCAGACTCTCGGTTATTAATTTTGTAAGAGTGAAACAAGCCAGTGATGTAGAGCTGTTTTTTAAAAATCCAAATTGTTCAGGTTTCAATAGTTTATGTTTTGAGACAAATTCATATATTCTTTTGTACATAACTTTTTCAAATACTTTAGCTATGATGGGTATAAGAGTAATTGGCCTATAATTATTTAGTTCTTTTGTGGACCCTTTTTTATGTACTGGTTTAACAACCGAGTTTTTAAGTCTGGCTGGAAATTCTCCTTGTTCAAAAGACATGTTTATAATATGACTAAGAGGACGTGATAAATGTTTAGCACAAAGTTTGATCGCTTTTGTATTTAGTTCGTCGTATCCGGTAGAATTTGTATTATTTAGCCCCATAATTATTTTAAATATTTCAGAGTCATCTGTAGGATAAACGTAGATGCTGTCTCTGATGTTATCAATACTTTTAGATAGTGTTGGTGTGTTATGTGTTCTATTGGTTAAATTAATAAAATACTCATTAAATTTTTCTGCTATATCCCTTGCGTCAGTAAATTCGGCATTATCGATTTCTATGCTACTTATTTCCTTAATTTTAGTTTCATTAGCTGGTACAGAATATTTTTTTATTACATTCCAAGCCGCTTTACATTTATTTTTCGAGCGTATCACATATTTAGAATTCGCTAAACATTGTGCCTGGTTTATACACTTTTTAAATAACCTATTATAATTCTTATATTTTCTTTTGTTTAATTGTTTTTCACTAGGATTAAGACGATATGATAAATAAAGAACCCTCTTACGAATGCTGCACTTCTTTATACCTTTAGTGATCCAGGAGTTCTCGTTGTTTCCGGTAACTTTTACTTTAATTAATGGAAAACATAGTTTATAAAATAGGGTAAGTATATCATGGAAAGAATTAAATGAACAATCAATATCACTACTGTCAAGTATGTCATTAAAAGATATTGACTCTATGCACTCACAAAATTTTCTAATATTATCATTATTAAAGTCGCGTTTAAATTCATACCAGTATAAAAGTTTATTTTTTTTGCAACCACCAATAGGAGTACTAAAGGTAATTGTTTGACAGGATTCATGGTCAGATAGCCCTAGATAATGGAGTTCTGGTTTTACATCCGAGATATTACTGGCAATTAAATCAATACAGGATTTTTTCCTAGTAGGCCTTAAAACGTGATGGCTCAGATTACTATTATCTAGAATTGATTGGAGTTCTAGTGTCGATGAATTTTTTGTAAGTAGGTCTATATTCCAATCGCCACAGAGTATAACACGTTTTTTCTTCTTTTTAATTAATATACTGGTCAGACTACTAAGGTTTTGTAGGAATATGTTAACGTTTGAGTTAGGTATCCGATATATGCATACAATAATGGCATTGATAGATGTTACTTCGGTAGCGCAGTACTCAAAGACATATGGAATTGGTTTGACAGATAAGGCTATCGGTCTATTTTCCAAGTAATTTTTCAGCAAAATACAGCTTCCACCTCTCCGCTCCGACTGCCTAGAAAAAGTGATGATGCAGTCTAAAATGGTAACGGGCTAACCTGTTAGGGGTTTGGCACTTATATTAAACCTATACCATTTGGTGGTACGTCTTTGCCGGTAGTGTGGTAACTGGCCTCGGCCGAGGCCTCCCAATAGACAAAAACAGAACAGAAGACAGAAGACAGTTTGGGCGTCAATCCACTGTAAGAATACAATACACTGTGCCAATACGAAGAGATATTTTCCTTAAATTTTCCCGTAGGAGCGCTCCGCCGAGAAGGCTGAATGAACTAACTGAATTTGGACCGTGACTGAATATATATTCAGACAGGAATATCTTGCGATTTTTATTCTTATTAAATCTTTGCGAAGGCGTTTGAACATGGGCCAAAACAATATTAGGTATGCTATTATTGTAAAAGTAGTAATTGTTGCCCGCGACTTCGTCCGCGAAGATTTCGGTTATTAAAGATCCCGTGGGAAGTTGGGTTCGCAATGATTAACGGGGATAAAAAATACATATAGCATGGCACTTAACTAGAACTCTCTCTACATCGTATTCCTCATTGCTGAGGGTCGTGTCCCTTTTCCATCATATAATGGTAGGAGTTTTCTTGGGATACCTAAGTACTAGACCGCCATCTTTGGGAGTCCGCCATATTTGATTTAAAATGATGTCACCACGATCATCTACTCGAACTAACCATGCATAATTTCAGCTTAATCGGTTGGGTTGTTTTAAAATTCTGTTGCAAGATATGACCAAAACAAATCCACAAACTTTGCAAGTTCAATAAAAGCTCGTAAAAACTAGCAATAGGTATTCGTGCCTTTAGAAAAGCCCATTTATGTAATATTCGTAGTCTTTCCCAAATCCCAACAGAGTTTTGTATTAATTTATATATTTGCGTAACCTTGTACTGCGTGGGCTTACAAAACGTAACATTTCGGATTCCGAGCTTATCAAATCCGAACGATATTTTCTTTTCATCTCGTGTAGTATTTTGGTGAACACGCAATGAACTGTAATTGAATTTCTAAGATTAATCACAATTCCTTTTTCCGTAGGTCTAATTTGTTACTTTTTTCATGCTTACCGAAATAAAATGCTTTTCGACAAGAAAGAAATATGAAGTTATCGATATTTTCCAAATAAGAGACGAAAGGAGGTTATTTTTTTAATGTATGTCCTTGTTTGAGAATTAAAAAAAAACTTTCTAAAAGTCTAACAACTGGTACGGAAATATTGGATCTGGCATGATGACATAAAAATTTTGGATTTAATAAAAATTGAACAGTTCCCCTTGGATTTTCAAGTCCTACTAACGAAGTTGCGGACACCATCTAGTATCTCATTAACATTTCAATTGACCTGTGAATTTAGTTAGATACACTATGACTATAACCTAGACCTCATCATTGCTTTGCACTAAGCATTATTGTCGTCAAGCACAAGCCTATCTTACAATAAAAAAAGTTATATTTAGTTTCTTAAAACGCAAAAGGTTGAGGTGTAAAAGCTCGGGAATCGATCCCCCACCAATATAGGAAGCTGGACGTCCGAACCACTAGGTGACTAGGCCGATTGTTACCCGTGTTTGGCTTTACCTGTGAATTTAGTTTTTAAACTTGGTACTACCGAATTAGCACTATAATTAGTCTGTGTTTGTGATAGAATAATAGAGGTTTATTAAATATTCATAACATAATGTTCTTGTTTTAGACGTATCCGGAGATCAGGAGCGTAAGGTACCCTAAGCCGGGTACAAATAATCCCACGGTGAAGCTAACAGTGGCGGATATTGCGGACCCCAAGCACATCCGCACGCGGCATCTCACGCCACCGAAAGCTATACTTGAAGAGGGGTAACACATTTTACTACTCATATATAGCTACTTCCGTAGTATAAAATATGCATTTTATTTATTACTAGCTAATGCCCGCGACTTCGTCCGCGTGGATTGAGGTCTTTCGGTTCCCGCGGGAACTCTTTAATTTTCCGGGATAAAAAGTAGCCTATGTGTTACTGTTGCTTTCCCTGTTAAGCGTCACCAGCACCACCTCAGTACGCTTATTATTGTCTCAGTTTTAACATAGCAAATTCCAAATTCGATTGAGTGTAATTAAGCATTCGATCACATTGACGTCAAAGTGAAATGGACCCGAAAACTCTTGATTTAAAGTCACAAATTCAGTACCACCGATTTTGATTTAGAAACGTTTCCGTTGGAGCGCTGGCTATAAATGCATACACGATATTGAGCTCTAAATTACTACAATTCAGGTTCATCTTACTGTGACGCTACGAGTATATCGTGATCGAATTTTCGATTATAATCAATAGAATTTGCAATGTAAAAACTTAGACTAAGGGCACAGGTCCTCAATTGTAGAGCAGAATGCACTTAATTATTTTTTCATCCACATTAATTCTCTGCTCTGTTAGCTCTAAAATGATTTTACCACGTAGGAAATAACATAGAACTAATAATATATATTTTTTAATGTATTTTCAAGCGTAATTTTTAAATACTTTTTCATCCGTCATTGAATTTGATTCATAATCTCAGTGGCCAAGGTCCGAGCAGACGAAGCGATAAATTAAGCATCCTAAAGAGCACTTTCCCCACGAGTAAAGAAATTTCGATCATATCTGGTAGAGAGAGAGTCGTAAATAGTTCATACGTATGGAGCTTATTTCATCGTTATTTATTTATAATATTTCTTGGCAACTTTATATATTTTCTACCATGTTCTTCAACTTTATAATAATTTGTATACGGTTACGATTTTCACCCGCGTCCACTATAAAAAACAATATTTAATGAGCGTCGTCGTTAATACTTCTTCGTAAAGTTTTCATAAAACTCGTGCTATACACAAAGCGGTTGCTTTGTGACGCTTCTTGGTAGAAAAAAAGTTTTAAGCACAAGTGTTAAATAAAGCATAATAAACCTAGGTACTTGCTTGGTTGATGAAAAACTTTTAAGCGCAAGAGTGTTTAATAAAGTATAGTACACCTATACTTACTTTATGATAAATGATTTATTTATTTCACATAGGACAACTTGTGTCACTTATGATAGGTACGTCAAGACTCTACCACCGGTTCGGAAAACTGTTTCTACTGAGAAGAGCCGGCAAGAAACTCAGCAGTTGCTCTTTTCTCAAAAAAGAAAGAGGTTACAATATTAATACATACGTAATATTACAAGTATTACACTGAATTGTGGGTCACTGGATGCGAGGCCGGTTGCTTCCATGCAACTTTGTCGTTAATAAAATCGTCGATAGTATAATAACCTCGACTTAACAAATGCTGTTTGACACAGTCTTTAAATTTATGTAATGGCAAATCTAGAAACTCTTTTGGAACCATGTTATAAAATATAAATACATCTTACTATTACTGGTTAACTATGCTATGGTGAGTGCTATGGAGTGCATCTTTTTATAAAATATAAAATATTCATTCTGTAGTAAGTACGACTATTTTGATTACTATAATACGACGTGATTTTTTTCAATTGTATTGTTAAGGTGAAGACTAACTATAGTCGTACTTACTACAGAATGAATATTTTATATTTTATAAAAAGATATGCACTCCATATAGCACTCACCATAGCATAGTTAACCAGTAATAGGTAGTAAGATGTATTATGTGACAAAATTGTTTAAAGCGTTTTTTGATTAGTCCATCATCACGCCAGAATCTTGAGTAGACGCCATAGTGACAACAAAATTGTTATGCACAACACGATGTTATAAGGACCTATGAACGTTTAAAACTTTCTGAACCCCTCTGGATTAACACTAGTCGGATGACTGAAAAATAAATCTTTTCATGTTGGGTCTACCGTATAGAATGGAGAAACTACATGAAAAATCACAAATCCCTTAAAATGACGTGTACGTATAGATTTACTAGCTGATGCCCACGACTTCATCCGCGTGGAATAAGTTTTTAATTCCCACGGGAACTCCATAATTTTCCTGGAAACAAAGTACCCTACGTCACTATCCGCAACTATACCAACCATCTGTCCATCCAAAAAATCACTTCAATCCGTTGCTTTGTTGCGGCGTGATTGAAGGACAAACCAACAAACGAACACTCTTTCATCATACTAATATTATAAATGCGAAAGTGTGTTTGTTTGTTGGTTTGTCCTTCAATCACTCTGCAGCGGAGCAACGGATCGACATGTTATTCGGCATGTTGTGTTGAGGACCAGGTGACATACGCTATTCCGGAACATTAAGGAGTTCCCGCGAGAATCAAAAAACTTAAACCACGTGGACGAAGTCGCGGGCATCAGCTAGTTTATAATATTTATATGCTTTGTTTCAACAGGGACTACTATTTCACGAGCGCGCAGTGGGTTTCCCTCACAGAAGTGTGCGTGGTATGGCTCACTCGCGTACAGAATCTGTCCGTCGTGTCCGTGTGCAAGAGCCCTATGTGGTTCTGCCAAGAGGTTAGTTCTTCCTTGACAGCGGTGTATTTATATGAGAGTGCAAGAAGGCCTTGGCTAGACAATATATTCACAGATTAGAGAGCCAATAAACCCAAATAATAGGATTTTTAAGATCGGGTAAAGGAGACCTCAACTGGTAGGACAATGCAAAGTTGAAGAAGTAAGTTTCTTGATGTACATCACCAATTTCGGACTGAACTCGCGCAAATATCAATTGACCTGCTACAGCCACATCTCCTCATGCAACAAAGCATTTAGGTATATCACTTTTAACCAAGAGATTAAAAGTGATAAATGCTATGTGACCCATGTAGATTTCTTGCCCGAGTATATTACACCCGTAGAATTGTAACAGTTAGCTTAAAGCTCGACATAAAGGTAGGAAGGACATTTGAAGACCTATCATTTGAAGTTTAGGTGTCAGATAGACTAAACTTAGGTCTATAGTTCTATACTTCTAACACAAGAACCGACTCCGTAACTTTTGTTTACTTAAAGTTAGTTGTGCTTACAAAAGCTTACAAACTTCAGGTGGGCAATCAATCTGTAGTCATGTTGCCCAAAATACCGTATCGGTAATCAGTAACTTTCAGAAGTCTATTATTTTCTTCAACAGGTGTACAGAGTATTTTCCGGTACAGAAGGCTGGGTGGAGTCAGCCCCAGCGCCGTTATTTTCGGCAGGCGGTGGGGCCTTGGTGACCCTTGCCCCAATCAGAGATGGACCCGCGGGGCTATTCCGCCATGTAGTGAGGGCAGAACATAACGCGCACGGCTCTAGAGCGCTGCCACTCACGCATGGAAGTTTTGATGTTGTTAAACTGTTAGCGTGGGACCATGCGAACCAACATATGTAAGTCATTATTCAATATATCTTCTACCTTTTACACCACTGGCTATATTGAACCCCCCAAAAAGAGGAGTGTAACCTTAATCGCTGATTCTATGTTCTTAGCCACTGAAAAACTGTTTTATTTTGGATTTTCGGTTACCAGTTGGTGTAGAAATCTCAGTCATACATTTTATATTTTGAAGAGTTCATTTTAGTGTCTTTTAATTCTTAATGGTATTTTATTACTCACCACAGATAAGTTGGTCGATATTCCCTTCAGAATTTGCGGTAATAGTCATGTAGTCGAAAAGATGTTTGTTCAGCATATTTAACTACCTACTAAAGGTATATGCATGCGCCGTATATATGTCTTTTCGAAGGCAAACACTTTTTTATTTGTATTTTCTTATTTGTCTGGAGGTGGATCCTACTAATAGTTTTTTCATATTATTTTACTACAGCTTCACAAAGCTCAAATCTAGATTTGACTGATTACTAACGATGCGTTTTGGATTAAACCATGTCTATCGATTTGATGATATTGGAATAGTTTTTATGGACCCACAACGGTCTAACGATTATTGTATCGTCAAGCGCTATTAGTGGTAATAAATGACGGCTTAATGTACTAGCGGAGAAACAACTAATCTAACGCAGTCCTTTTTTTTAATAGCTGGAAAATTGCTTTTACTTACCGCACTAAGCGTGTTATGTGGAGTGAGTACTCCAGAATACACACAAAAAAACCAGCGGCACAGTCCGCGTCGAGAATGAACCATCTCAGAGTCCCAAAAATTGTAGACGACTGAGACGGCTCGACGTTAACGGGCATACCCGATATTGGGACATTGACACCTAACACCTACACTATGGTGGGAGAAGGTGAGCATATCGCCGCCATCTTCCACCCTGTCTTCGTCTGCGGATCGGTGGAACATTAGTGTCCAGCTCACGTTCCCGCTCCGCAGCCTCCTTTAGTGCGATGACGCTTTCACAGAAAGAGAACATTAAAGTCCAGAACATCTCGCTGTCGACGCAACGACAGTGTCGCAGTCCTACTAACACCCAAACCATGGAAATGAATTCCGCAATTAATATAGACTGTCAGAAGATTTATTTATTTATATGTTGTTAAAGATTGATCATTACGCTTGATAAGTAAGGGCGAAAAACCGCTACCGACAGGACAGGTGAAACGTTCGCGTGAAACGCCCGAGTCGTACAGAATACACGTTTCGTTCTGTCGGGACCGTCTGTGCAGCTTCTTGTAAAGTCTCCGTCTCGCGTTTCGCAAGTTACAGGCATGGCAAAATTGCAATCTAATTGTATATTAAACGGGCAGGCTTGCATCTTTATGCCTAATTAATCTATTAAATATTTAAATTTGATTTTGTTTAATCATCTTTCGGAAAACCAATAAAAGTTGAAATAACTAATAGGAAAATTGCAGATATTACTTAGGGATACCGGAGGGGAAACCAGGGCAGCAGCACTTGTACAGAGTATCGTCGGAAGCTCCACGACCCGGTACGCCCCAGAAACTGCCCTACTGTGTTACTTGTAATTCTCAGGTATGCACTACATTTTTATCTTAACGTAAGTTAGTCATAAAAATATTGGCAATATGCAAAAGTGTCTTTATTTGTTTTTTTTTCCTTCAAACACGCCGCAACAGAGCTGCGGATCGACGTGATTCTTTGCATGTGTTTAAATGAGGGCCTGGAGAGTGACATAGTCTACTTTTTATCCCGGAAAATCAAAGAGTTCCCACTGGATGTTGAAATTTATAACCTAAGTCCACGCGGATGAAGTCGTGGGCAACAGCTAGTAATAAATATTAGCATACTCAGTTTGTCTGTTTATTATTAGTACAACAAAAACCTCTACACAAAATAACAAGAAACTTTCGCTGTTCTAACTTTTAGACTTTGATCGAAATTCTTCCGCTATAATGTACCAGAATTTCAGGGCAAGTTTTATAGCTTGTACCGAAATTCACGCGAATAAAGACATAAACTACCTACCCTCACACCTAGTCTTAACGAAGCTTATATCTACAGGGAAAAGGAATTTATTATTAGGTTTGTCTATTGCAGCTACTTTTTATCCCGAAAAATTATAGAGTTCCCGCGTGAATCAAAAAATCTTAAATCAAAAAATACTGCTGTAAAATCTGAATTTTTAAAGCCAAAGTTTTTCAGTATCTTGTACAAAACTTAACCTTAAGATGTTATTAGTCCTTCAAATAATTGTTTAACCTGTAGTGATAACATCAATCTGATAAATATCAGAAACTAGCCGATGCTCGCGACTTCGACCGCGTGGTTTAAGTTTTTTTTGATTCCCGCGGTTATTCCTTAATTTTCCGGCCAATGTTACCCTCCTCAACTATACCCATGTCAAAAATCACGTCGATCCGTTGCTCCGATGCGGCGTAATTGAAGTACAAACCAACAAACAAACACAGTATTAATATTTATCATAAATAAATTACAATTGTCAATTATCTGCTAAGGAATTCAGTGGGAATCACTGAATATTGTATAGTTATACTCGTAAGTATAGTGTACGCGCCACATAATTTTCTCGTCTGTATCGCCAATTTCCATCTGAGCTCCGCAATCTATCAAGGCAGTTCTTGTGACATTTTGTGCTATCTCAACGCAATAAATTGGTAAAACGCCCATTAAACATCGGTGGTAGAGATCGGGACCCTTTTATTTCGGTTACGACATGCGAAGTTCCTTTAATGGAAATCGTTCTGACTCCAAAAATGTTAATGGCACATTCCATTGCAATCCATCCATACTTCCATACTGTCCATATCCATACTTCCATACTTATAATAATATTATAAATGCGAAAGTGTGTCTATCTGTCTGTCTGTCACACTTTCACAGCCCAACTACTCAACCAACGATTTTGATGAAATTTGGTAAAGAGATTACTTCCCCCCCGGGAAGTAATCTCTTAAAAAAAAATCTCGTAAAAAGTAGCCTATGTCCTTCCCCAAGGACATAGGCTACTTTTTATCCCGGAAAATTAATGAGTTCCTGCGGCAATCAAACAAACTGAAACCACACGGACGAAGTCGCAGGCATCAGCTAGAATTTAATAAATGCGAAAATGTGTCTGTATGTATGCTACGTTTTCAAAGCCCATATTTTCAACCAATTTTCACGAAAGACATAGAGGAACTAGGAAATAGGAGGAGGAGAGGAGGATTCTGGGGAAGAACATCGCTGCTTTTATACAAGAAAATTAAGAATCACCCTGGGATTTTTCGAAATCCTAAATCCACGCGCGTGATGTCGCAGGCATCATCTTAGCAAGAGATAAACGTGTCAATTCTGTTAATTGTTTTTTATTCTTATAGCCGTCTCCGTCAATTAATCTAGAATTCTACGGCAACTTAGCGTCATCAGGGGATAGCGCTTGGGACAACGATTGGGACGAAGAAATGCCTGCTACGTCACCTGCGCCTTCTAAGAAAAAGAAAAAAAAGCAACCTGGTAAGACCCAGTAACTATTAATCAATTTTTTCTTCTAAATATTTAATTATGGTAAAATGAGAGGGATAAAATGTGTTACAGCAAGAACAGCTACAACTCTCATGCTGAGATCCATAGAGCGTACTTTGACTTGGCTCAGACTTTACTTAGAGATAAAACGAGATGGACTTATGTGAGTAACATAGTTCTGTCTCGTTTTAACCATGTCATGAGTCTAAGCATAGTCAAAGTTCGCTCTATGGATATCACACTCAGTCTGTTCTCCATTTTTAAACTTTTACTATCTAAGTTCCTTACCATTCGTTTTCATACAATATGTCGACTCCTCAAGCTTACTTCTCCCATCTAATAAACTGCAAGAAACTTCGAGCGTGGATCAGAATTTCATTCCAAGTATCAACAGGTGCAACGACGAAATTATGTTAGCACCTCGAGACTGTAAGACTTTCTCAAAGCTCTGTCCAATAACGTTTTCCGCTTCAAAATTGCACGTACTCGTAGGTACTATTTTGCAAACTATGTCGAGTTAATTTCGAAATTCATGCCTCGCTTGACCAGGGCTAGCTAGCCAGTGTAGATTCGATGTAGAACTTCAAATGTAGGTACAAATTGATACTAGGCTCTGGACAATTAAATTGTACCTAACTCAAGACGCATATCATGCATACTGTGATCTCCAAAACGTGGGGTTTTAAAGACCTGTCCATAATCAAGATAAGGAAAACTATTCACAAAATATCGCGTATCCTTTTCCGGTGTATTGTAGGAAGTTATTTAAAGTATTTAGCTATCATTGATTGCAAAAATACTGCTGCAAACTATTATAAAGTAGGTACCTATTGCCCAAGATAGTTACCAAACAAGCAAAAACTTTTCATGAAAAACCGATTTTAACGTGGCATTCTTCGTTTTCATCGATTCTAATATTGATATAAGTTTGTAACGCGTGGATCGAAACTTTAAAATTAATATATACTATAATTCATTATATTTTCAAGTATCGGATCAATGGAAAACATGATTGGATAAAATTTTCTCGATAGAAAAAAATTCCAAAGTCATGAAGAATAAAAGAGCAAGAAGGCTTTTCGTCTTAAATGGCTGAGCCTATAAGAACGAAACTTATTCCGGGATTTATATTTTAGTAAGCATGTGCGCTGACTTTTCAAGCTTATGCCATCACGCCTTCACATCGACGCAAGTACCTGTCGGAGCAGAATTACATTACAGCCTCTAGACTCAAGTCCGTAACAATAGCCTCAGGGCTCGATTTAATAACGTTTGTTTCCTCAGTTCAATACGGTTCAGTTTCAAAGTCAATAGAAAGCTGATTAAAACACTGATCGAAATTGTAGACGGTGTCTGATTCATTAGGTACGTTCCAATGTACGGTCGACGTCAAAGTAATAGCTGATAAAACTGTGTGCAAGCAATCTGAATCACTTAGGTGTGGATGAGTACGACAAACCTAAAAAATCTGTTCAAAATATTTAACTTTATTTAACAATGAGGTTCAAACTAGGGTTGTAACGTAGGCGTTCTTAGCGGAAGCAGAGGCGGAAGCGGAGGCGGAGGTGGATTTCTCCGATCACATCGTCCATTTTCTGTGCTTTAAGATGCCATGAATTACACATTTGATTTTTTTTTGAGGATTCTTCTAAGGGCAGTTGCCTTTTTGCTTGTTGTAACTAATGCCACCTGCTTAGATTTGTACCTCTCGCATTATTAGTCAACGTAAATAAACCTCCGATACAACTCGGCAAAAAAACTGCAGAGGCGGATGCGGAAGCGGAGGTACGATTTCTTGCGAAAGTTCCGCACTTACGGAGGCGAGGCAAACCATTACTTTTCAATACTACTTAGATTATTGCCATAAATTGTCAACAATGTCAACCTACAAGATGAATATTATTAATGTAAGTGTGACTTTGTTACTAACAAGCCATCTTGTTTGCTTTTTCTATACTAACTGATGCCTGCGACTTCGTCCGCATGGAGTAAGTTTTTTTTAATTCCCACAGAAACTCCTTAATTTTCCGGGATAAAAAGTAGCCTTTGTCACTTTCCAAGTCCTCAACTATACCCATGCCAAAAATCACGTCGATTCGTTGCTCCGTTGCGGCATGATTGAAGGACAAACCAATAAACCAACAAACAAACACACTTTCACATTTATAATATTAGTATATTATGAAGTATGATATGATGGACTTTTGACGTCGACTGTACTTTCTATTAATATGATAAAGTAGCACCTACTTTGATTGGAAATGTATTAATTGAATACAAAACATAACAAAAATATCGGTTCCATTTACGAAACTGCCCAGGATTTAAAGGCTTGGACATACACAAAGCGAGACGACGCGCGTCGACGCACGCTGGCAACGACACGGAAACATGGCACTACTTACAATGCAATCGCCGCGCTGTAGCACGACTCGCTACCACGTAGAGCTTCGCGTAGAAGGCAGAAGCCATACCAACTAGGACACAAGCCTAACCATTTCTAGACAAATTTTAGTCATGATCGTGGTTTAGCATGGAGCTCGATGAGTTTGAGTTTGAGTTAAAGGTTACCATATGTGAATATTTACCTATACCTTTTATGGTCTTTTAAGGTAGGTTCACCATACCGAAAAAATAGCTTGCACGAATCGTTTTTCATGAAAATGTTCCAATTTTCTCCAAACGTGCATCGAATATCAACATTTTATTACACCTTATTGGGTCTGAAATGTAAATAATGGTGTTTATAAATGGAAATGAAGTGGAACATTAATCAAGACAGCCTGCCGACCTACTTTATGTGCGAACTATGTTTGAACAACGTATTTGTTTTGTTTGGCGACGTAACTTATGTTTGTTATGGGACAACCTACTTATTATGAATCATAATAGTTTGAATTGATGTTATTACATCATAATTTATGCCGTTGTTATACGATATCGATTGAAAAATTAAGATACCACAATGATCATTATTTTTTATGAAATAGAAAAATGAATTACCTCAGAAGGCTACAATTTAAGAGCATTTTGCGAAAATAAATAAGTTTGCAGACCAATCTCGATCATTCGATGTGCCTAAATTTCTAGTGTAAAATAAATTAAGAACTCACCAGCAACGCAGTTTAAATAAATAATAATTTATTCATGTGAATGTAGGTGATATAAAGTTGATATGATTACAGTTTGACATTGATGTAGCATTTTAGCTTTGATTATATACTCCCATTTTAGTTACTCATTCTATTTCAATGCAGTTTGAGAGCCTTAAACATTGTACCAATTTATGGTGTATAAATATTTGTAAATCATTAAAGTTGTATTACATAAAAAAGAAAATTTGTGAACAAAATTAATAAAAGGTCATACAAAATTCCAATTAAAAACGAAAGAAAATAATATAAAATAATCAATGATAATAATAATATGATAATAGTACTTAATTACAATTACAAATGTCAAACTCCATATAAGAGGGGATAGGTACTCAATTATTGCACTATAAAACCATTTAGTGTCGATTTCACCAACTCTGAATTACGTTTAACCTAGGATTAAATTTGAAAAGTTGACAGAATTACTACGTAACATCTGTCAAAACATCATTTTTAATCCTAGGTTAAACGTAACGCGGAGTTGGTGAAATCATCACTTAGTAATTCACGTCATCATCATCTTTACATAATAATTTTTTTAAGATAAATCAGATTTTTTTAAATTTAAATCAGTCCTAAGTTAACACTTAGGCTCTGTTCGGAAAACTTAGGTATGCAGTTATTTCGACGTGTAACTATAATATATAGCAATTACATATTTATTTTGATACTTGTCCGCAGAAAGTATACAGCAAAACCTACCGTGCCTTTACCACGATGCCTACTTCAGTCCGTCGTCGACGTACTTCGTGCTGGAGTGCCTGGGGCCAGGGGTGCCAACGTCCAACTTGCACAAAATATCGCTCCCTGAGCCGAGACTCTTGATGCACCTCGAAAACAACACTTTGGTTAAGGTAAACTATAAATAAATTGAATACAAAACATAACAAAAATATCGGTTCAATTTACGAAACTGCCGAAGATTAAAGGCTTGGACATACACAAAGCGAGTCGGCGCGTGTCTACGCACGCTGGCAACGGGCGGGATAATTATTATCCATCGATAGCTTGCCAAAGTATTATATTCATACTAGCTGATGCCCGCGACTTCGTCCGCGTGGATTAAGGATTTTTGGTTCCCGCGGGATCTCTTGAATTTTTCGGGATAAAAATAGCCTATGTGTTATTCCAGACTATAATCTATCTCTGTGCCAAATTTCATCCAGATCCGTTCAGCCGTTCTGTCGTGTAAGAGTAACAAACATCCGTACATCCATACATACAAACTTTCGCGTTTATAATATTAGTAAGGATAACAAGGTTTGAACGAAGGATTCGTTAAAAACGATCCTGTAAACACCTACGAACTTCTGTGTGAATGGGTACTTACTAGTATGAGTAAAATACAATGACACAATTGGATATTTGACAACAAGTCAAATCAGAAACTTTTATCAAACGCCTAAACGCGCGTATGGTTTGCTGCATGAAATACTGAACTGTGACGTCATAAAAATTCGACGCCCTTTTTTACTTTACTCGATAGTTTAAAACTACGAAGGGGACTTGACTTGGGACGGCGTCAATATTACGACTTTTGGGAGATCCCTACCTATTTTTATGATCACTAAAAAATAATTTATTTGAATAGTTGGCAAATACCCTCAAATAATCAATTGTCAATGTGTAATTAGGTTTATTAGGTTTAAAGTTTAAATAATCACAATACATCTAAAAATCTTAAAAATAAATAAATAATAATAATATAATAACTAAAATATATTATTAAAAGCAGTCCCTTTAGGCAAGGTTCCAAAGATACTGGCAGCGTTCCCCCTTTGAATAGCTAGACTAATTCTTTGTCCGAGGTAGCTGCCAGCTCTTCGGTCTCCTGTGATGTCGACTAACCTTAACTAATTGTCAATTAAATCAATTCACTCAATTGTTGTCAATTCTATGAGTACAATTCGGGCTGTAGCCTTTCTTTTCCACTGGCCTTGTATAATAAAAATCTAGCGCGGATTCGAGGGCATGAGCTTTACAATAAATCTACGAATATAAATACAGTTGTACAATCAGAGCGTGATCGACACAAATTGTGATTGCGGATTTGTTTCCCTTTGTGCAGTTTTACAGGCGAATCCATTGTCACAGTCCGACGACAGATTGCAAAGTTATAGCTCAACTATTGATATATGCTCTCTACGTTGATGTTACATTTAAATCCCTTTTTGTTTGTTCACTTTGTACTCTTTCTCTCGAATGTCATCCATCAGCCTGTATGCATCCACTGCTGGACATAGGCCTTTTCGAGAGCGCGCCACCAAACACGGTCCTCCGCCTTCCTCATCCACCCGCTTCCCGCAACCTTCTTTAGGTCATCGGACCAGCGAGCTGGAGGTCGTCCTACACTGCGCTTACCGGTACGCGGTCTCCACTCCAGAACACTTCTGCCCCAGCGGCCATCGGTTCTGCGACAGATATGACCTGCCCACTGCCACTTCAGCTTGCTAATCCGCAGAGCTATGTCGGTCACTTTAGTTCTTCTACGAATTTCCTCGTTCCGGATTTTATCCCTGAGAGAGATTCCCAACATAGCCCGCTCCATAGCACGCCGAGCGACTTTTAATTTGTGGACGAGGCCTACCGTCAGTGTCCACGTTTCCGCTCCATACGTCATTACCGGCAGGACGCACTCGTTGAAGACTTTAGTCTTCAGGCTTTGCGGTATCGACGAATCGAAGACTTGACGAAGCTTAGAAAATGCTGCCCATGCTCTCTCGAATGTAATGTTTTTAAACCATGCGTTAGAGACAATCCAGAAGCAGGTTGATTATTGATTAATTGATGAAACGCTTTTAATATATTTCTACTCTCATTTGGAACTTGCACGAATAAATGGTTAAACGTGTAGAGATTCCACGAGAGATTTAATGTAATTAGATAAAAGTTGGCTAAAATTAAAGATAATATACATTTGATCCGGCCACGATTGCTATCGTTAAGCTCTAAATCAAAATGTGATCTAAACACAAAATTATTCAATAATCGCTGCGTCCGCCGGCAGGAGACTGATTTACCATCGTCTAAATACTCGCATCTATACTAACTATTTTCAATATGGCGTCCGTATCCCCAGTTTAAAGCGTATGACATGAAACTAGTCAAATTACCTGATATTATACTTCCTGTTTCATGAGATATAATGACAAATAGTAATAATGCTAACACATGTATTACGGGCAAACGGTGATAGCCTAATGGTTTAGAGTTTTAGACACCCGAGCTCCTATACGGTCGCAGGTTTGATCCCCAGGCACGCAACCCTTCAGAGTGCACTAATTTTTCAGTGTTATGTGCGTTTTTAAGAAATTAAATAATATCACAAATAGTTTCAAACGGTGAAGGAAAACATCGTGAGGTAACGTTATGCTTACCCAAGACTTAGCCATAACATTCTTGAAGGTGTGCAGTGCAGTCTGCCTATCCGCACTTGGACAGCGTGGTGAACTATAGTCTAACCCTTCTTCCGAGAGTAAGTAGAATCGTGCTCAGTAGTGAGCCGGCAAGGGTTGAAATGATGGTGATAGTGAGTACGGGGTTTACTGTTCCTTGCACTGGTATCATCGCTAGGTTTCTAAAATTACCAATAGTGTTCGAATTTTAACGACTTTTTTGACACATTGGTGAGCGGAAGATCCTTTTTTAAATAGAGGTCCCGGGTTCGATTCCCGGTGGAATTTGAAAGGAAATTATAAATTCTAAATTGGATCTAGTCTGGTTTAGTCTGGTTTTTCCTCTAAACAAATTACTATTAAATTACTTACCCTACTCCAATTTTAGTAAAAAAGTTGCAAAGTACTTAGTACAATATTGAAAATATTTTTTGCAGGATAAGCTGTCTGTAATAGCTCTGCCGACACCGCGTACATTCTCAGTACAACTGTCCAGTGGTAACACAGCAAGAGTGAGGCTTCTACTGCCTCCGGGTTTGAGAGAAGATGAAGTCACCAAATATCCGCTAGTGATGAAAGTGTTAGTATTACACCTTTGTTCCGTATTTCGATCATTTGTACGGGTAAAGTATGTGAGCTTGAAAAACAAATGATTCACAATAAAAAGTAGGTATTTCAAAAAAACAAAGCAGATAAATAAGTTTTTTGTAGTCTTTTTTTTAAATTGGATGGAAAACATATTATATGAAACGACGGAATTCCAAAATACGTTGGAGGTCGTGCAGTTGTTACTGAAATTAATTTATTATTATACTGCGAAGTGATTTGCAGTCTGATGTTTTTAAAGAATGTTTATTTATACATACAATTAATACAATTTATACAATATGCAGTACATAAAAAGACACTTAAGTACGTTCACATTTGCATGGGTCTTTAAGGATAAAGGAAGAAGCCTACGGCTGTCTCATGAAGCAGCCGACACCCATTTGTGGGAGCCTCCTCCGGTTTGAGACAGCGTTTCTTTTATTTATTCACTAGCCAATTTCCTCGGCAAGCCTATAAGACGGCAATTTACTCAATAAAGGATCGAGAGCTTTTAGAATTCTATTCGGTAGGCATAACGGCGCTTTTCCAATGTTCCTTGATTTGTATGAATAATTTGGAACGGGGCTTTAAAATCCGTAAAAAACTAAATCTTCTTTATTTTGTTTTGTCATGGTGAAATAAATAGTAAAACACAGGATTAAAAGCATACTACACAAATGGTGTAGTATGCTTGAAATATTGCTCGGCAGTCGTAAAGTAGTTAGTCGCAATCAGTGGGAATATACAACATCCTCGATATATTATTAGTTTTCTATCCATAATAATTAGGTACATTTTAATAAACGAAAAACAAAACCTTTTAGTTAAAGTAACTTGCTTGGTCATAGTCAGTATATTTTGTCACTAAACGATGCCCGCGACGCGTCCGCGTGGATTTAAGGTTTTTGATTTCCGTGGGCACTCTTTAATTTTCCGGGATAAAAAGTAACCTATGCTTCGGGATACAACTTGTCTCTGTACAGGACTTCATCAAAATTGGTTGAACAGACGGGCCTTGAGAGCATTGTAGACAGACGGACAGACAAATACTTTCGCATTTATAACATTAGCTTTAGCATGGATAATCCCGTAGTTTTTGAAGTGAAAACTCATTGAATCGACGTGAAAACTTCTTTAGGCGCGTTGAGCACTTTTTGGTAGGGGGTAAAAATATGGAACGCGACACCATTCTTCTTGAGACAAAATGTCTTAAGTATAGATAAATATGGTACATTCGTAATTGAACTTTTAAGTAAGTTAAGTACTTAAGTACTAAGTAAATAAAAAAAATAAAAAAAGTTAAGTACTTATATTTTAAATATTTTTATATTTTTTTTATTAAATAATTAAATAAAGAATTTAATATCCGTTTTCACTTCTATCGGCAGTCCCTATGACTGCCAATATTTTATTTTTATTTTTTACGAGCTTGAATATTACACAGACATGGAGCACCAGGGACGCAGCTAGTGACAGAGCAATGGGCTCTAGATTGGGGCTCGCTAGCCGCCGGTGCGGGGGCGATACTAGCGTCGGTGGACGCGCGCGGTGCGGGCGGGCGCGGGCTTGCGGCGCATCACACGCTGCACAGACGACTGGGAACTGTCGAGTTAGATGACCAGTTAGAAGTTGCTGAGTAAGTATTTTTATTTAATGATAAGAGGTTTTTTGAGACGCCATAATAGTTAAGACTTCGGTCTACTATTCAGTGGCAAGTACGTCTATCTTTTCGAAGCTATAGGTGGCCGGTGGGATTGAAACAGCAATAGGGATGACGCCTATGTCAAAAATAAATTATTTCTTACTGATTATCAAATAGACTGTCTTTCAAAACCCCTAAAATTCACATCCTCGGTTAGTTTTAAGTTGGATGACCATTTTAAACTATAGATTAAAGAAAAAAATGAGTTGAAATTTGATGACGTCAGAACTCACAACTGTGTATTTCATACAAACTTCCATACTAGTAGCGCGTTTTTAAGTTTGATAAAGAGTTGCTGATTTGATAGAGCTGTCATCATCCCTATTAAATATCACCTAACTAGATGATGCCCGCGACTTCGCGTCCGTGTGGATTAAGGTCTTTGATATATGTCTGCCTGTATTTAGCCTATGTCCTTCCCCGGGATACAATATATCCCTGTACCCAATTTCATCAAAATCGGTTGAATAGATAGATCGTGAAAGCGTAGCAGACAGACAGACGCAGTTTCGCATTAATAATATGAGTATGGATTTAACGGTGAATGTTTGTCCACCAGGTACCTCCGCGACTCGCTGCACTTCATCGACTCGCGGCGGGTCGCGGTGTGGGGCCGCGGGCACGGGGGCTTCCTGGCCGCACTCGCACTCGCCAGCACCGACCCGCCCAGCGTCTTCCACTGCGGCATCTCCATCACGCCCATTGTGCGCTGGCGGTATTACGGTGAGCAATAACCCCTGTTTCCACCGCGATCTCCGTACAGCTGATGAAAACTTCATACAAACACTTTAACCAACAAAGAGCTCAGAACAGAGAGCAAGAAAAATATTTCAAAAATAGTAAAAATGAGCTGGAAACTGGAGAGAAAACTGTCAAAACTCTTTTTTAGTGGAAGTGTTGGTATACCTATTTAGATACACCGAGATTCCGTGGAGTCGTACGAAGCTACCTCGTTCCTAATTCGATCCGCTAGGTCCTAGGATATGGAATGCCTTTCCGGCTTCCGTTTTTCACGCCTTTTTTACTACAGGTACCTTAAAATCAAAAGTGAATAGGCATCTACTAAGCAAGCGCGTTCCACCTAAGACTGCATCATCACATGCAATCAGGAGCCTCGAAGCCCGTATCCCTGCTGCCTCACGGGCCAAACGGAGAAGATATCACACACTTGCAAGTAAATTTGATTGCAGCCAAGTGCTAACCTATATATTTAAAAAAAAAGTCCGTTCCGCTTAGCCATTTCCCGTTCATTACCCATGGAAACCCCGCTATAATAATAATATGTAGCCAGTTTTATTCTAAACTATTGTTCCTAACCCACACTTACAGCATCAGCCTACGCAGAGCGATACATGGGCTTTCCCAACGCGACGGGCAACTACCGCGGATACGCAGACGCCGATGTCACCAAGCAAGTGGCAGCCCTGCACGACAAGATGCTTCTCCTAGTTCACGGGACGGCTGATGACAACGTGCACATGCAGCAAACCATGGCACTGGCGAGGGCTCTGTCGGACCAGGGCAGCACGTTTAGACTGCAGGTATAGAGCTTTTCTAACATGACAGGCAATATCCGCAAGTTAGCAAGCAAGTGGAAGCCCTGAAGATACTGGTCCTGGTTCATGGTTTGACGACCTCCGTGGTGCAGTGTGTAGCGCTGTTGTCTAAACGTGCGGAGGTCTCGGGTTCGATCCCCGGCGGGTCAATTTGGGAATTTATAATTTCTGAATTTTCCCTGGTCTGGCCTGGTGGGAGCTTCGGCTGCGGCTAGTTACCACCCTACCGGCAAAGACGTGCCGCCAAGCGATTTAGCGTTCCGGTACGATGCCGTGTAGAAACCGAATAGGGGTATGGGTTTAATATAAGGACAATTAATATAAAGTAAAGGACTACTTAAACGACAAGGAAGCCTGGCAATAATTTGCTCTAATGTCTCTGATAGTTCCTTAGTAAGAATATTTGTGAGATGGTGATAATTAAAAAAAAAAAAAAAAAACCCGGCTGAGTTTGTTGTGGGCTCTTCTCAGACCAGGGCGCGTTTGGAACCCTCGTAGCTTTAGTTTTAAGATACCGTTACCCATTATAACCATCATGCTTTTTAAGTACTTATGTAATTTTTAGACGAAAATAAGTGTACCTACAGTGTACCTATATTTAATGAATAAATGACTAAATGACTAAAAAAAAAAATATAACCGCCATGCCCCTAACAGGTTAGCCCGCTACCATCCTAGACTGCATCATCACTTAGTACCATCAGGTGAGATCGCAGTCAAGGGCTAACTTGTAGTAGATAAAAAAAGGGCTGTTGATAACGTGCATATTATGTATTAGAACACAGCGCTGGCAAGGGCTTTGTTGGATCAGAGCAGTACGTTTAGACTTCAGCTGACAGACAACTACCTACTGCGAGCTACCATGCAAGCTTTAGGTAGACTGCAGGTATAGGGATTTCCTGACGTGCCAGGCAACTACCGTGAGTTACCCTGCAAGCCGCGACCCTGCATTACGGTGTTCCTGGTACTAAATAATCTAGATATTTAGCGATATCTTCAGAAGTAGCTTAAACCAGTAACCAGCCAGCGTAAGTAGCCAGTAAGTAGCCAGCGACGCCCTCCGAGGTCCATTTAATCTGTATGTACCTACTCTAGCACTCCATTACCTCTGTACAGATATATCCTGACGAAGACCACAGCCTGGAAGGCGTCCGGCGCCATCTGTATCGCACGATGTCGTCGTTTCTCGACGACTGCTTCAAGAAGCAAGTGCCGCCGGAGACCAAGGCCGGCTTGCGGAACGGCGGCAACCTCGACTGAGACTCGTGGAGGGATGAGGAGTTGTACTCTTGGTGAGCGTTCAAAACTTTGATCGTTTACTTTACTTATTATTAACATTATTTCGTGCAGGCCATATAAGCACTGCTTGGGCTGACCTGGCGGATGTTGGCGGAGGTCTTTCAACCTTAGTTGAAATGACTCTATGCTCTTTTTTCGTTATGAACTGCCATTAAATAGAGTTCTTCCTAACTATTGCCTACCCTGGCCTCGAAACTTGTGGTATATGACGATCTCCCATGGCGCTCACCCCTGAGAGCTCTTGTCTTTATAATTAGCTCAAGGATGGATTATCAGCATGGGTAGAGCTGGAATTTTGTAATTTCTAAATTATCTGTCTGAGATTTTCAGACTGTAAAAAATAAGACGTTTAGTATAACGGGTGTTTAAATTTAAAAAATCCTCTTAAAAATTAAATTATAAGTCCTTAAAGTATTTTTTTTCTCTTTCCAGGTAACAATTGCAGAGAACTGAGCGCAAAAAAATAATACAAAATCTGTAGTACAATTTTTTCCATATCCCATTCGATAGTTTACTGCCATATGGACTTACAAACACATCAAATATGTATGTGATATTACATAGGTATACCTAAAGAATAAGATTTTACGCGAATATGAGTGAGCATGGTAAAATAAAAACGTTTTCCGAACGGCGCTTTCCTTGAACTAATAATGCGTACCTATATATAATGCTTATTGAAACAACCTATTTCATACAATAAGGCCGGCCATACTCAAGCTGCGACTGCATAGTGAACTACAGTCTTCTACGTGCACACATACCGTACACACGTACACATGGAACCGCTCGAGCAGTTGCGACTGCTTCGGGCGGTTGGCAGCAGTTATCAATGGTAGCTTCAATGTACGTCTGTGTATGTTGATCACTGGCTAACTGCCCGAGCAGACCGTGTATGGCCAGCCTTACACATACTGAATCATTCATATCATACCTAGGTATTTCCTAATGTAACGAACACTAATTTATTTCTTTCTCTTTTTATATTTTCGTGTATTTTGTTACCATTAATTGTAAGCACACAAATAACAACCAAACATAGTTTTACTATTAGATAAATAGATACGCATGCATATCTCTCTCTCTTATCAACCCATTGCCACTACTAAGCACGAGTCTCCTTTCGGAATGAGAGGGGCTTGGCTATAGTCCACCAGGCTGACCAAGTGTGGATTAGCAGACTTCAACTCTCGGGCATGCAGGTTTCATCGCGATGTTTACCTTCACCGTTTGAAGTGATATTTGATAATTTATTTCTTAAAACGCACATAACTTCGAAAAATTGTAGGTGCGTGCCCGGGGATCTAACCCTTGACCCCGTACAGGGTGTCTTAACCACTCTGGCTTATAAGGCTATCACCAGGCCCCTCTTTCCCACTGGGCCCTCTGGGCCAGTGCCCCAGGGCCCCGCTATCGATGGGGCCCCCTAGATCCTGCCAGATCACCCATCGATAGATAACCGATATTCATAACTATACACTTAGGTACATTATGTTCAAAATATACCTCAATAGTAAGTAAATAAGATTTTTAATTGATCTTAAAGTTTTTTATTAAAGTAACTGTTAAAAATGAAAGTCCTCTGTCAGTCCCTCTGTCAGGGGCCCCACTATCCTTATGTGCCTAGGGCCTCCAATACATTAAAGACGGCCCTGGCGATCACCGCTCACTAGATCACCGCAGGCATAACATACGCACGCATACTTTACATAATTCAACTCCATCGCAACATATTAATAAATTTATGGAAACAAATTAACGACATAAAAGACCAAAAAACCCCGTCGCGTCGATTAAAAAAAAGGCAAGCAAATTGACAACTACTCGATTAAAAACTCCTCATCTTTCCTAATTGACATACATCTTCGTAAACTGAGTGTAATTAGGTACCTAAAGTTTAATTTCAAATTTTGTAATGTTATTGCATCATGCATGTAAAATATTCGCTTTTTAATTATTCATTTCAATAAATTTCCATAAAACTCTTATTACGATGTACTTTGCAAAATTCCGCAAAGAATTAATATTGTACCAGAATTATGTATTATGTGATTGTACATCAATAATATAATATCTATTGTATTAGTAGGTACTTATTATAAATGGAAAATGCAAAATACCTACCTTAGTGAAATTTGAGTGTCTTTTTTTCATACCACATTTTCAAAACGAAATGTATAAAATTTTGCTACATTGAATCGAGCACGTAAAATATTCGCTTTTTAATAATTTTCTCATTTCAATGAATTTCCATAAAATTCATACTAATGAGGTACTTTGCAAAATTCCGCAAAAATGACTCGTATAATACAAAAGTATTATAAAGTAAGTGGGAAAATGCAACGTACCTATAGTCTGTCTAGTAGAAGCTGAGAGTGTATGAATATATTATATACCTTTTTTAGCTTCTGGAAACACTTAGGCAATACAAAACGATCAAGGGCGTTTATTCGATGGTCCTAGTAGATCCGGGGACACTTGAACAATTTTTGTAAACTTGACCGTCATTCTGCACTCTAGTTTTCACTAGACAGACTAAAGCTATCAAGGAATTTTTCAAATTCCTACTTGCCACATCATTCAACTACATTGATTTAGTGATTTAAAGGAATTGATCGTAGCCCTTTAGTCAATGAGTTTTGTGATCTTAGTTCTTAAGTTGTTAAAGTAGATAGTTTGAAGTTTTTATAAACTGTAAGTATAATAGTATAAATGCGAAAGTGTGCCTGTCTGTCAGTCTTTCTGTCTGCTACGTTTTACCGGCCCAACTGATTTTGACCAATTGGTATGGAGGTAGATTACATCCCGGAAAAGGACTTAGGCTACTTTAATCCCACAAAAATTATGGAGTTATCTCGGGAATTAAAAAATATTTAATCCACGAGGACGAGTCGCGGGAATCCTCTAGTATAAAATAAAATAGTGATGCCCTATTTTGTAGCCCAAGCTGAAGCTTAGGATGTACATTTACAAGTAGATCGTTGTGATTTCACAGAATAAGGTGGAACTATAATATAAACGGGGGACCACGTCTTTGGAAACAAGAAAGTCGTGTAGGTTCTTTTGCTATATTAATATGCGTTCCTATGATACTTATTTGATGGTTCTGACATCCCGCTATTGTGAGCTCTAAGTGTATAATAACCTATTAGATAGTGGTTGCTATCTAATGGGTTCAAACTTCAAGCGTGTACGGTAACAGAACGTGAATCTTCAATATATTTTGTTTTAGAACTCTTATATTTATCTCCGCAAATCACATCCGGGTGAATAAAATTAAACCCTTTTTACAAAGGAATGGATTAATGAATAAAAATTCTTTCTTTTATACCAAAAAGTTAAAGAAAAAATTAAGCAATCTATACTAGTCAACGCATAGCTAGAGAGCAAGGATCATGTTTTGTGATCATGGACGTAGTATGTTTGTGATCAATTGAAACAGGAATTATGTCTATTACCAAGAAGTTATGCATCAAGCTTCGGTTGTGAAGTTCTTTATATTCTAAAACTCTTTAAATTATTACCACAAATATATAAAAAATGTTTTCGTATCACTCCACGCTCGAAGCAAAAAGCGCAGTTTTAAAAATAACAGATTATTTATTATTGTTTTGGAGGTGGTAAAGTGTAATTTCTAAATGACAAATATTTGTACAGGTGTTATTTATAATGTTTTAGACTAAAGTAGAAAAAGTAATGCCTTCGAACGTAATTGTAGGTATCGCTATCTTACATTAAACGAGTAGATTGGAATAGTAAAACACTTTTCTAAATTTTCATCTGCCTGGAATATACTTTACTTAGTAAAGAATACCTATGCATTTAATATTGCAAAAATAAAAAGATACATATACAGAGATCCATAAACATACACAGTACACAAACACACAATATTTTTTTTTATTTTTGTACTAAAATCTTATGAAATACTTTGAAAATCAGAAACATAAGTTAACTAGGAAGCACTTATCTCTATAAGAGATCTCTACCTGCAGTGATCCTTAATTCATTAATTTTAAGTTTTTCAATCAATAGAGTAGCGCTTGGCTGCAATAAGACCTACTGGAAATACTGATGCAAGATGAAGATGCCTGAACACTAATATGAGAAGTTATATTAAAAACTGGTCACTGACTTGACTTAAGCAATCAATGATTGGAGTTTTCCAATATAAAGACGTCTAACGAAATGTCTAAATAGTGTGCGTGATAAATTGTCATTTCAATTAAAACAATTTATTTTGACAAAATTGAATAAATCAATTTATCGTTTTCATCACCGTAAATGTATCCCACAATCTGGTAAGCGAGAAATTGATCCTTAATATTAGAACTATCGTTAGATAAAAATTTTGTACATACGAGTACATATTATATTTACCTATATTAAATCGTTGAAAGTTGCTCATTCTTGTATTTTAAATTTTGGCATGTTTCTAGTCACGTCATTTGAACATTTAAATAGATAAAAATGTATTAATAGCATAAAAATAACCTTAGTAAAGACCAATAGATTTTAAACTCATAATAAAATTTTAAAATAAATATTCAATTTGAATTTAGGAACTCATTTAGTGCTTTAATAATTAATCCTAGTCACGTTCGAATCGTGAATCTGAAGTCGAAAATAACTTTAATAGCAATAAATAATAGTAAAAGTAATCTTTTATTACATAGTTCACCATTTTCTTCTGTAGGCACCATTGTTTAAAGTACCTAATATTAATAAATTGCCCTTCAAACCGTAGATCTATTCCGTAATTAAAAAGTGCAATATTTTTATTAATAACACCAATTTATACAATAAGAAATATTTTTTTTAATAAATCTCATAATTTATTGTATTATTACGCAACTTTTCATGTAGCTTATTTATTATTCTTTTTTATCGTAATTAATCCATAAACGCCAAATAGACACAAGTACCTGAGATAAAGAAAAATACAATCAATTTGATATTTACCGAAATATTAAGTAGATATAAAATGGTAATCAAATAACATAATTATACTTAGGTTAAAATAAAATATTATTTGTTTTCTCAGCTATCAAATGCCCGCATTTATATCTTCTTTGCTTAAGTTGCGGAAAACTGCAAAGTAAAACTTTGCGGCGGCATTACTATGGCGCCGTACGTTTGTTCCTGACGTTTAAGTACGCTTATCCATATAATATTATTTAATTATTTTTTTGAAATATATAAGAGGATACAAAGTGAGAAAGACCTAAGTGCCAAAGCGTCGATGTTTCTCGTAATGTTTCTTATAGTGAATTAGATTAAGTATTATAATAAATAAAATATAACGAATCGATTTTCATGATGAGATTAGATTTTTGCGCTTGTTTAGTGCTTAGGTAGTTACGTAACGAAAACAAAGTGCTTTAGGGCCAGCAGACTAAGTAAAAGAAGTTGCCATTAAGTAGTTGAAAGTAAAATTAATTAAAAAAATATTGTAAACATTTTAAATTAATCCCAACCTCTCACGATCTTCTACCACCTTTGGAGTTGTTACTTATATCGTGTGTTTTATAAAACTCACTTAAAACTTGAACTGCTTTAAACTTAATGTAACTATTTGAAACTAAGAACCAACTTACAAAGAAATTTTAAATAATTGTGTTTAAGAATTAAATTAAATATCAGTATTATAATCTTAAACAAAGAAACATTGTTTTTAACAGTGAGATAGGAGAATAGAATATAGGATGAATACTTACATTTTTTAAATATAATTTCAGCAATGGTTTGTTTGTTACTCACATATTAATTATGAATAACTTTGATATAGAACAAAGATACTTTTTAATAATCTAACTCATTAAAGTACCTAAGTACATCTACATATAATTTTTCACGCACAATTTTCACAAAATAGTATTTATCTATTATTATAACTATTTATTTGTATTATGTATACCTACTTACTTACCAATTAAAAGACGAAATACCTACTCTATCTAGTATCTACCCACTTATTTGTATTGATTCTCTAGTTTAACGTATTAATTAATACTGAGTACAGATTATGCTTACTCATTTGTTACAATATATTTTTCTTAATATGAAAAAAATCACTATAAAATATTTTTCAGATTTAACGCGTACGAATAACTTTCCCTGATAATGTTAAATTTTTGCTCCTGAGAAACGGAGTAGAGGTATGCGCCAAAAAGCAATCTTAAATTCTCACACTTAGCTCTGTGTTTTTGTAGGCAGAGTCGATTGAATACCGGTACAACGTAAAGTTATTCTTTTAAATATAGTCCCACAAACATACATGACCCGGTAACAGTGTCGCTAGTAGATATGAAAAATAAAAAAAAAAGTTAACATGCATAAAAATTAATTCCAATTTTGGCCACCGGGTCAAATAAGTTTGACTTTATTTTTGTATAATTTTTTTTTAAAATCAGTAACAGAAAAACTAGTATGTAGTATTATTTGTAAACAATGGTTGTTCAATAATAGGTACCGTTAAGAGGTTATTAGTATTTAAATTTACCCTGTATAGTGACTATTTTCACCGACATTTCCCCTTACTTACTCCTCGTTCCACAAGTGTCACAAGAAGGAATTGGCATTCCTCGTCGTACCACTGAATGCGTCCCTGTGCAAGTGGTACGATGAGGAATGACAATTATTCCTTCTCGTGCCACTGGTGGAACGACGAGGAAGAGGACATTTCTTGGATCAACCAAACTCCGCTTAAGTGATAGGAATGTGAAAACTCACATAGTGGACTTAGGTGTACGGATTAACGATGAAAATGGGCTTGTGACTTGTACGCGTTAAATCTAAACTTTTATATCTAAGCGCTGTTGCCTGTTATTCTTATAAATTTTATTTATTGTTATCGTTATGTATTGTGAATACGTCACTTCATTACTAGTTTCTAATATTGTATTGTGAGATTCAATAAACACCTATTAAGTAAATTGAAAAGTTTTATTTCGCCGATTGATCTGGCATTAAACCATTTCGGGGTCGTGGTCCAACTAGGTACCTACTCTGCAGTGGCGTGCAGTTCATAGAGGCATAAAAGCACTGCTTACCCAAATGGACACACGTCAATACTAATATTTCATCAAAACAGCTAGTAAATAGGTATTCTGGCTATCTAATGCCTACCCTAGCTTCAAAACCTGTGCACGCCACTGCTATTCTGTGACCAGTTGGTCTAAGGTCAAGGTTAAGGTGCGATTGCACAAACCAAAACCAGTTTTAAAACTGTGATAGAAAAAAAACAAATGTTTTAGTACTAACGTAATTTATTTGTCATATTGTCCAATTACACAATTAAAATAAAATAAAATCCATTATTATGTGTTTTTCTAAAACACACAGCGTTGAGATGAAGAAAGCTGATGTAAATCTGCCTTAAAATAGGTTATCTATGATTAAAACTCACCAAATTGTCCATGGTTCTTTACCTGTCCCTCTCTTTCACCAGCGTGCATCCTCTTCTAACCACAGAGGATGCTTGACAATCTGTTGTCAATGTCATAGCGTTTGTAAATTTTGCCGGTAAAACATCGGAAAAATTTTCTAGGTTTTAAAAAGGTGTTGAAATACTTTAAATTAGCACACAGTGATCAGTGAACTAGTGTTTTAAAAGATGGACCCGGATGAGGGTCTGTATACAAGTGTTGGAGGTGAGCAACGTTCGGATGTGGACGCTTCGGAAGAAGGTCAACATTCGAACAATAAGAGGAGAGCTGATAGCTCGTCATCCTCTAGTTCGTCCTCGGAGGACGAGCAGGGCATATCATCACCTCCGCCCAACAAAAGGCGTAAAGCACGTGAGTACAAACAGGTTCAGACATGTTCGGACCCGCGCGTGGAGACTCTCATTCAACAAGTAGGATTCATTTCTTCATACTTAACTAACTTACCTCTATTGCCGACTAACCCTAATCAACCAATACTCAGTCAGCAGGCGATCGATTCGACGCCATCCACATCCGATTTTTTAAAAAATCCGACATCAACGTGTAAACTTTCCTTAGGTGTACTCGGTACAGAGTTTGATGAGAAAACACTTATTCCACAGGCTGATAAGGAACGATTACAAGAATTAGCCAACCTTCAAAAATTCGATAGTCCTGCTTGGAAGGGTATCAGATACAAAAAAGCTTTACAATCTTGTATTGCTAGTCCTGGGTTTGTAGGTCTTAAACTGAATGACGAGTTGTGTCATTTTAATAAGAGTAAGGATTATTTAGCCTCCACTGAGCAGTTATTAGCTGGATTGTCTAACAATATTTTGGAACAACGACAACTATTAAAGTCAGGCTTACAAGAGTTGCTTGACTGGGCATCGGCCAATTCAAATAATTTAAGTACTAACACATTATTTGAAAAGATTTCTAATATTTTTGGTCCTGGGTCCCCGTCTTATAAGAATTCTGAAACTGCAATGCAAATCGTGTGCGGTAAGAGGGCAGAGTGCATCGAAGTGAGAAGGGACCGAGTCTTAAAAGAGATTGGAAACCCCAATTTGAAGGCTACTCTACAAACGGTTCCACCAAGTCAAGAGTATCTTTTTAGCAGAGAGGCCTTGCAGCCTATCGTAGCTTCTTTAGGTGGATCCCAGATGTGGCTTAACACTCCAGCTTACATTAAGGAGAGAAAAGCTCCTAGTACATCTCATGTTCAGAACAAAAAGCATTATGGCTTTTACAAAGCACAGAACAAAGAGGACAAGACTGAGAAGAAGCAAAATCCCAAGTTTAAAAAGAATCAGCCCTTTCGGAGGAATGACTCCAGAAAAAATACACCACCCAAGGGTAATACCTCAGGTAAACAATGACAATCAAGCCAGGATTTTCAGGGGGGGTTGTTTAAGGGACCATGCTCACCATTGGAAACAGCAGGGGGCCAACAATTACATTATGAGCTTAATAGCTGGTGCACGAGTTCCATTTGCAAGGAAACCTCCCCTTCAGTATCCGGACAACCGGGTATTGAAAAAATTTGCCACCAGAGTAACAAGGGAGATGACGGAGATGATCTCCAATTTAAAACGACAGGAGATATTGGAGGAACCACCCATACTCGATCCTGGATTCCTGTGTCGAATGTTCCTAGTAAAGAAATCAGATGGAGGATCCCGTCCAATTTTCGACCTCAGGGGTCTCAACTCATACGTAACAGTGAAACATTTCCTTTTAATCTCACAGACAGATGTCGCAAATTTTTTGCAGTTGAACGATTGGTTAGTGAAAATAGACATTCATCAGGCCTATTTTCATTTACCAATCGCAGAAGCACACAGGAGGTTTCTCCGAGTCATTTACAACAACGAAGTGCTTCAATTGACAGCCCTACCATTTGGCCTGTCATCGGCTCCAAAGATGTTTGCCACAGTTACAAATTGGATTGCGGAAATCCTACGAGCACAAGGCTTCCGGATAATCGTATCTGGACGATTTCTTCCTGGTCAACCAGGATCGTACAATATTAATTTCTCAGGTTGCGGAAACTTTGAGAATACTGGAGACCCTAGGTTGGCACATAAATTATCACAAGTCTGCTCTGGAACCCTCTCAGGAGGTAGAGTATCTTGGCCTGATATGGAACACTCGGCAAAACTTAATAAAGCTTCCTTCCAGGAAGATAATAAACATAAGACAGATCATTACCAAGATGTTGAGAAATGGAAACAGTTCTCTGCGAGAAGCTCAGAGTTTATTAGGTTTGTTGAACTTTGCAAATTACGCCGTATCAGGGGGTCGACTGCGTTGTCGCAGAACCCAGCTCTTTTTAAAGAAATTCAGGCAAAACAGACCAAGAGAAAGAAGAGATCTTCCTCTACTTGTTCAACAGGATCTCAGATGGTGGTTAGGAACTGTAGGAAACAGCTCAACACCAATAGTGAAGAAAAGTGTGACTCACTTCTTGACTACAGATGCAGCAGACACAGGGTGGGGAGCCCAGTTAAACAGCACTTGCCTGTCAGGGGAGTGGGCTCCATTCCAAAAACCTTGGCATTCAAATTTAAAAGAGATGTATGCTGTATTTGCAGCCATAAACAGTCAGCGGATGACTCTACAAGGGGCACACATACTAATTCAATCCGACAACAGAACTCTTGTTGCGTACCTCAGAAACGAGGGGGGAACACATTCTCTTGCGCTACTAGGACTGACGACCAGACTCCTAAAGCTTGCAGAACAGTTGCAGTTAACACTCTCAGCCACTTATCTTCCGGGGAATCTAAACGGGATTGCGGATCGCCTATCAAGGGGTCGCAAAGTACCAGAGTGGCATCTCCTGCCCCAGGCCACGGAGGCTATATTCCAAGTGTGGGGCGTCCCAGACGTCGATTTGTTCGCGTCAAGAGAAACGGCCGTCGTTCCAAAGTACGTGACATTAGATTCCAAGGATTGCTCTGCAATTTTCTGCGATGCATTCAGTCGACAATGGGACTATCAGCTGGGCTGGGCATTCCCCCCACCCAGCTTAATACCAAGAGTGCTAGCTCACTTGAACAGTGCAAAAGGAACTTACATTCTAATAACACCAGAATGGACCAAATGCTTTTGGCTGCCAGACCTGCGAGCGAGAGCAATAGCAGAGCCACTTCCAATAAAGAACCTGCGGAAGGTTTTAGTAGATTGGAGCACAGGCCATTGCCCGGCACAAGTGGACAAATTGACTCTTCTCGCCTGGAAAATTGGGGGTGGGCCAGCCAAGTTGCCCACTGGTCCATAGAAGAACAGAACTTGTTAAAAAGTAGCTGGCGGACATCTACTTTAACAACATACAGTGCCCCGATTAAGAGATGGTTATCCTGGTGTGATACCAATAAAATTAACCCAAGAGCACCTGAGGGCCAGCAAGTTGCTAGATTTTTGGCAAAATTGTTTTTAGAAGATAAGCTAGCTTATAGAACAGTTCTCTTGCATAAGTCAGCTATTTCAACTTACTGTGCAACATCAGAGGTAGATATCTCCAAAAATTTTTTTGTTCATCAAGTTCTAAAAGCTATCTCACTTGCAAGGCCAGCAGTGCAAAAGCTACCAATATGGGACACTGCAATTTTATTTGATTGGTTAAAAGCTTCAACGAGTTCAGACTCTCTATTTGAAATAGCTAGGCGAACAGCCTTAATACTCTTGCTGGCCTCAGGTCGTAGGATTCATGATCTCACTTTATTGGAAACTAACCCTGATAATCTAATTATTACAGAGGAAGGGATTAGTCTCTGGCCAAGGTTTGGGTCAAAGACTGATTCGAAGACACACAGGCAGTCAGGTTGGATGTTGCGGAAACATCCAGACCATCGTGTTTGCCCTGTCCAGCACATTATTAATTTTTTAAAGATGTCTGAAGTTCGAAGAAACTCAGACAGGTCAGTGACAAGTCTATTTATCTCTCTAACAGGAGAGTTGAAACCTGCTTCCAAAACAATGATTGCAGGATGGATACGAAGCATTTTTAAGGAAGCTAATATTGATGCCCCCCCGGGTAGTGTTAGGTCAGCAGTGGCTTCTAGAAGCTGGTTAGAGGATAGGCCGGTTCAAGAAATACTGGACAGGGGAAACTGGAAGAGTGTTAAAACATTCCAGAAATTTTATTGTAGACCAGTAAACAGACTTAATAATTCTAATGGTGATTTATTATGGTTTAATTTCTCTAGTATTAATTAAGAAGAATATCTTGTTTTTTAGTTTTTATTATGGTTTGTTTGATTTGGAAGAATATTATATTTTATGTTATATTGTTTAATAAGAAGAGATTTTAATATGCCAAAGTATTACATTATTTTATTTTCATCATAGCGTTTGTTGTTTATCACCAGCAGATACCAAACAGGTCTTCATCTCAACGCTGTGTGTTTTAGAAAAACACATAATAAGACTGTTTTGCATTCCAACAAAACAGGTATTATGTGTTGAATAAAACACACAGCGTTGCAGCAATCCTCTTGCTGGAGAGCTAAAGACTATGACATTGACAACAGATTGTCAAGCATCCTCTGTGGTTAGAAGAGGATGCACGCTGGTGAAAGAGAGGGACAGGTAAAGAACCATGGACAATTTGGTGAGTTTTAATCATAGATAACCTATTTTAAGGCAGATTTACATCAGCTTTCTTCATCTCAACGCTGTGTGTTTTATTCAACACATAATACCTGTTTTGTTGGAATGCAAAACAGTCTTATTATTACACATTGACAATTTAATTCATATAGATCATATGAAATTACATAACATTCAAACAATATAAGTTTATACAGTCATACAATGAAAAGAGAATATATTTATTGCGAATTACGACTAAATTATTGAGTCATTTTACATTTAAATGTTTTGTCTATATTTAACCAATCTGTAGTGGTTAAATGTATACACAACTACATCAATTTACATAGACGGGCCCTGTCAAACAAAGACTGTGGACTTATTTTACTTACGCCATCTAGTCTGAAAAGCGGGACAGCGCTATGGCGGGGACAAGGACAGGATTATACAGGTGAGGGGCTTGCCCTACAAGTCGGACGCTCAACTTTTTTCTATGAAAGGGCCCATCTAGTACCACACATATATCGATGACTTTTCACGAAAAAATTTACATCACGTTTTCGACTGTAAAACGTCCGGACAAATTATTGTAATTTGTAATCAATTCAACGAGATTTTTTTTTTTAAATAAAAACATTAGCATCTTTGAGATTCGGCCAGCTCTCAGGCGCCTAGCTGGCGGCGGTGGAGGTGCTCTTGCTCATGAGCTTGGCGACCATCTCCTGGACGCGTTTCATCTCTTCCATCTGTGACGTCACTTGGTATAGTCTATTCTCTCGCTCCACTACAGTCTTCTCCAATTGTTTTATCATCTGTAATTTGTAAAGGTTACATTTTTAGGCTACATTGTTTTATCATCTGTAATTTGTAATGGTTCTTTAGGCTCCATTGTTTAATCATCTGTAATTTGTATAGGTTACATTTTTAGGCTACATTGTTATTTGGTTTTAAACCTCCACCTACATATTATCAAATTGTGAGCTCTAAAATTAGTGATACTCTTACCAAAATATTCCAAGGAATCTACTCGCAGATAATTACATAAAGCCGAAATTGATCTAATATCAAAAATAAATGTATAATGTGCGTTTTCTATGGATTCTTTACCCGATGATTGAGTGAAACTCTGTACAGTTGTTAATGGCACTTGTGGTTGAAAGCTGCTGGCAAAGTTGGTGAGCGAGTCGTATTGCATGCCGGGCATAAGCTCGCAAAGTAATAAATACAGTTTGGCAAACTTATACGTGCGTGATGCGGGGGCGCCACTGTCTATTAAAAAGTAAAAATTTTAGGAGCAATACAGAGTAAATTCTGTTATTTCCGAATTTCACCACACGCACAGATAAGTTTGCCAAGCTGTTTAGTAATAAACAAATAGTTAGGTTACATTATCTCTCTGCTCGAGCTCCCGTCTCAAAGCGGCTTCCGAGGCGGCGGCTTCTTCCAACTTCTTGTCTTTATGTTTGACTCGCTCTTCGAACTTAATCAGAACACTCGCTAACTCGCTATTTTTATTAGCCTGAAAAAAAAACATAGTTCTTATTATCGTCTGCGTTGGCATCCTTATGTGGTTGACGTCCAGTCAGCTCGAACGAAACGGTTCTGTTTACAAAACCACAATTTCAGTTTCCACCATACAAAATAAATCGATACTATAATATTATAAATGCAAAATGTGTCTGTCTGCTACGCTTTCACGGCCCATCTGTTCAACCGATTTTGATAAAATTTGGTACAGGGATAGATTGTATCCCGGGAAAAGACATAGGCTAGTTTTTATCCCGGAAAATTCCCGAGTTATACGAGTTACCCCGGGAATCAAAAAACCGTAATTCACGCGGACGAAGTAGCGGGCATCATCTAGTAAATAAATAAAACAATGTACCAACCTGTTGTTCCAATTTCTTCTGCACCGCTCTATTGTCCAGCTCCATTTGTTTGTGCCGTTCCTCCATTTCTCTTTCGCGTGCTTTCATTTCACTCTCTATACTCTGAAAACATGAACAATACACATTAAGTTTTTTTTTTTTGCAAGTTTGTAGTTTGTACACACATTCTTTTCACATAATATTTCAGCTGCACACAGATTTGAAATTTCAATTACTAATCAGAAAATATAATAGAAAAGTAAAGTTTTATCCATTGAAAGCGAATGTGTGAATTAAAAAACAAGTACAACATCAAAAAGCCAACATCACGCGGTGTTCCCAGGCGGTCACCCATCCAAGTACTGACCGCGCCCGATGTTGCTTAACTTCGGTGATCGGACGAGAACCGGTGTATTCAACATGGTATGGACGTTGGCAACTATACTGTCGAATATATTCATCCAAATGTTATAATTCTACTTTTATAGATTATATTTTTTATAATAATTTATTGATTAATTAATATTCAATTTTATTCAGAATGTTTTATGAAATAAATATAATAATAATCTGGATCCACAATAGAAAATGGAATTAAATAAGTCAGACGCCATCTTTTTTCGTCTTATCTAATAAACGTTTAGCAATGAAAACATGGTGCAAAAATGTTACAAGAGATGGCGCCACTTTAATATTAGTTATGATCACAGAACATAGAAAGCAGATTCCCTGTTCCGTGAAACTACGATTCTATTGTACCATAGAAAACAATAGTTTTACGATTACCTTTTTCATCATTTTATTCCAATAAAACTATATAATCCAGTATGATACTATACCGATACTGGATTAAAGTAGGTACGTAATGATTAAATTAAAGTAAACAACGTACAGCGATTTGGGATCTAAACTCTTTGTGCAGGGTATCTTTCTGGTTTTCTTTGTCGAGCCTTTCGCCTGCTAGTTTGGCGCGGAAACTTTGCAATGTTTTTTCGGCATCTTCAAGTTGTTTGTGCAACTCTTCTATTGTCTTTTTATACCTGTGAAAGGAAAAAAATTACAACAAAATAATGTAAAAAAACTAACCCCTATTTTTATTGATTCTTTGTTTTTGAAAATATAAAAGAGAAATTAAAAATAGAAATTAAAAGCACTTAAAAAATAAAAAAAAGTAAAAAGATAACTGCATCGACCGGGAATCGAACCCGGGCCGCCCGCGTGGCAGGCGAGCATTCTACCACTGAACCATCGATGCTTATATGGATTACAACGAAATAAGCGTTCAGCAACAACTTTATGCTTGATTATAACGACGTTTAACAGGAATTAGCTTTATTGTTTTCAATTTCAAAAGTAATATTATCTTCTTCTTTTCCATAGCCATCCGCTCATCATATTTTTCGAGTCGGTAAAAGTTATTCTTATCTTATATTATAAAAATGTGATTCAAATTCTTTCATCCAGAGTCAGATACTAAATCTATAGTGAACTGTATGCCACAAGGGAGTGAATAGGCAATAGGCATCTTCTAGGCAAGCGCGTTCTAAACTTCTAACCTAGACATATTGCGTAATTGATTTATTCGTTGTGATTGTGAACACAATATCGGCATGCATTCAGGCATTTCTGTCTTACAACATTTAGAATTATTAATATAACTAACATTTTACATTATTATTGTACTAATTAAATTATTACCAAAAAAATTAATTGGTAAATTAAATTATTATATTTATTGCACTAAGCATGATTGTCGTCAAGCACAAGCCTATCTCGCAAAAAAAAAAACAATCAAAGTATTAAAAAAAATAGTTCTCACTTCTCGTTTTGCATCTGAGTTGTGTAGAGCACGTCTTGCTGGGAGGAGTTGGTGGCTTGCATCAGCGCCAGCGCGTGCTGCAGTGAAGCCGTGTGTTCCGTTGCACTCTGTGGAATTGTACTTTACTGAGATCCTAGTTTTCACAAATAATTATTGTTTTATAACTAGTGGGCCAGGCAGACGTTGTCTTTCCCCTAACCCAGAACTCGATTGAAGCGCCCCCTACTGGGTCCAATCGTGATTTATATTCACAACTAGACCCGGTAGGGGACAAACGCTCACAAAACTCACAAAAAATTCCACCGGCCGTTGTGAAGTGATGCGAAAACATTAATATCGGCAGCTGATTTGCATATAAATTATTAATATTTATAAATACAAAAGTAGCTCTGGTTGTGTGTCTGTTTGTTATTTTTTTTTTAGCTTCCATCCTGGAGAAATTCATACAATACTTTTTATCCCGAAAATTCATGGTCCCCACGATTTAAAAAAATCACGTAACAGAAATGATGTTGATAGCAATATTCATTGAAAAGTCCAAAAAAGCCAACATCACGCGGTGTTCCCAGGCGGTCACCCATCCAAGTACTGACCGCGCCCGATGTTGCTTAACTTCGGTGATCGGACGAGAACCGGTGTATTCAACATGGTATGGACGTTGGCGACAACTAAGATGAAAATATTCATAACCATACGATTTTAGAGTATTATAATGCACATGTTATACCGTACGGTGAATCGTTACTTTTTTTTTACCTGTAATGTGACAGCGTGCGAATGAAGTCTCTGTTCTAAACACGTCATCTTGTAGCCGTACAGTTCCATTGCGCTTGAAGTCGCTATGTCGTTGATCTGAAAATAATAAAATTATGGTCAGTCAAAGTCAAAAGTAAAAGCCAGTCACACTAATATTATAAATTCGATATCTAGTGTGTCTGTCTGTCTGCTACGCTTTCACGGTCGATATTTTCAACCGTATTTGTTAAAATTTGATTAAGATAATATAGGTTTTATCGCATGACATAATAGACAGGATCGTAGACTTTTTTATCTCAGAAAATAAAAAAGTTTCTACTACAGCGATTTGCAGAAAGCGAAATCTACGCAGACACACGTAATCACCGACATCATCTCAGATGACTGTACCAAAAGTGCGATTGGGTAAAGAAATCGTATTAATTTGACAGCCTAAAACTTAGGGTTACGTATGTCAAACGGTTAATACGTATTGTTTAAGATGTTCATAGATGGTAGGTATTCGATCAAGATCGTTATTTTTGACGATGAGTGAACAGAGGTGCGATTATGTAAGAATTGCCTATCAAATCGGCTTCAAAGTAAAATAAACCATAACAGCATTGAGTTAGAGCTCAATTTCGTGTATCCATTCTCATACGTTTAGGTATGTACGATGCCCTTGGGTAAGTGCTGTGTTGTTATTTTAAACTAGCTGATGCCCGCGACTTCGTCCACGTGGTTCAAGTTTTTTTTATTCCCGCGGGAACTCCTTAATTTTCCGGGATAAAAAGTATGTCACTCTCCAGGTCCTCAAATATGCCCATGCCAAAAATCACGACGATCCGTTGCTCCGTTGCGGCTTGATTGAAGGACAAACCAACAAAGAAAGACACTTTCGCATTTATAATATTAAGTATGAAAAGTATGAATATGATAATTATATGATATTCGTTTTCACTTCTATCGGCAGTTCCTATAACTGCCAATTTTTTTATATGGTCACCTTGCCCGCTTGCAAGGCGTCGTTGAGCCGCGCTATAAGCGCGTTAACGGCCAGCTCCTGAGTGGGCGTGAGGCGCTCCGCCCACAGGCCTTCGCTGTCCGCGTCCACTCGTGGGGACACGCCCTCCACACTCAACTCCGATAGGTTATGGACACTCTCGCCAAATATCTGTAACCAAACCAATTGGGATGATGACAACCATCGATATATACTAGATGGGCCCTTTCATAGAAAAAAATTGGGCATCCGACCTAACCTGTATAGCCTTGTCCTTGTCCCCGCCATAGCGCTGTCCCGCTTTTCAGACTAGAAGGCGTTAGTAAAATAGGTCCACACTCTTTGTTTGACAGGGCCCGTCTATGTAAATTGAGGTCGTTGATGACAACTCAATCAAATCACCAACTTAAAAACGCACTTTTTTGTTGTTGTTGTATGGAATTCACAGTTCTGACGTCATCTAATTTCGACGCACTTTTTCTCTTTAATCTAAGTTTTAAAATGGTTATCAAATTTAAAACTAACTGAGGATGTAAATTTTAGGTCCTTGATCCTCTGTTCAATAATCAGTGAGAAATAATTTATTTTTGATATGGGCATCATCCCAATTCTAACCGTAAGTTTCCACTTACGCAACATATCCAATGCTTGTTTCGTTGCGACTGACGTTCACACTGCAAGAAACTAGGTAAAATCATGTAAACTAAACAAACTACGAACTATAAATTAGTTATCTATGCAAAACATTTTAAAAATCCTTCATTGTGATGCAAGATTTGTTCGAAACATTTTGGTTTTAAACATGTCCAAAACATGTCTCGGTCTATGAAATGTCAAACAAGTCTTTACGCAGCGAGTTGTGTGACCATGGATACACGGCTCGATACATAAAGTTTTTAACATGTTTTTATGTGAATGGAATGTTGCGTCAATGGAAACTCACGGTAAGAAATAACAAAATATGTTTTTTACAAACAAAAAAAGAATTGGGTGCTCTAAGACCATTACCCAACGCCACATGAGCTCGGAGCGTGGCGAAGTTATCGTTCACCTAGTCCACCACTGCCTAATGAAAGCACGGAGTTGAAGTACATCTAGAGTCTAAACTCTGGAGTGTACAGTGAAAAGTTTGGCTTATTTTTTGTGAATTTATTGAGTTTTTAAAAGTTTTAGAACAAAAGTTTTTTAAGTATTATGCAGACATCTTATTGGTTATTTTAAATAAACCAGTGTAACCAATATACCAATGTATACCAATAAACCAATGTATATATGCATCGAGACCCATACAAATGACATATCCGCGTCAGCTTGGAGAGAGGTAGGTCAGTGCATACTAATAACATTAGAGTGATAGGATTTTGTATTAAAAAAGTTTACCAGTTTCCATTTACCGATTAAAAAATGAACTCGATAACTGAATGGATGGAAAGTGAATCGTCACACAAACTGAATTCAAAAATGTTTGAATGAAATGAGTTCAAATTTCAAAAATGTTTCACCTGGTTCATCTGATCTGACGGAAAGTAGTGATGCTTGATGATTTGCAGGATCTGTCGCCGACGGACCCCGTTGCTACTCGCGAGGCCCGCACATAATAGTTTCCTAACCTGTAATCATGCCAAAAATATCCAATAATCATAGTCTTTATTGCTGAATAATATATTTTTACAATTATGTTTTTTTTTTAAATACATTTTAAATATAGGTCTGCATTAAAAGTGTCGGTCGTCTATCGCGTCATGCTTCCCTGAACGGCATCATTCGTAGGTCTCTTGCCCCCGCTAAAGTGCCTGCAGTATTAGAGCCAAATGGCTTGGCGCGCAGTGATGGTAAGATACCTGAAGGGATGACTCTGGTTCCGTGGAAGCTAGGAAGGTAAGCGGTTTGAACATTATAACAAGTTACAAGATATTCAGGACGAAAGATTCCAAATTCAAACTTAAGATATGTAATGAAAATACATACATTCTTTACTGGCCTAGGCCGGGAAGTTTAACTTTCGAACTCATTTACAGGGTATGAAATGTGCACATTTCATATCATTTTTTAGAAAATGTATTTTTCCTGTATTTTAGTGTGCAATAAAGAATATTTAATTCATTCATTCATTCATTCATTCACGACGCGCCATTCTCTGATCCCACTGGGCCATATTACCTGATGATGAGCCAGCATCCTCGCGAAGGCAGCCTCCCAGTGCCGCGAGAGAGGCGCCAGAGCCAGCCCGGTGCGACACGCGACCACCACGCATTGCGCGCCGGTCTCTGTCCCCACTGGCCCATTCTATGAACATAATACATGTTGAAGATGTCTCTGAATAAGTTCAAAGTTAATGTAAAACGTAAACTCATTAAAAAATTTTATTATCATGTAAAGGATTATTTAAATGACAAGGAAGCTTGGCAATGATTTTCTCTAATGGCTCTGATAGTTCCTTAGTTAAGATGATTGTGATAAAGAAAATCACCCCCCGGCTGAGTTTGTTGTGGGCTCTTCTCAGACCAGGGCGCGTTTGGAACCCTCGTAGCTTTAGTTTAAGATGTCGTACTGATTATCACCATTATATGTTATATGTTATAAATAACCAGACGTCAATAAGTGTAGTGTACCTAAATAAACGTTCTTTGACTTTAATATAAAATCATTTTTAATCATATTATCATTGTTTAACCCAACGTTATTTGCAAGGCAAAAAGGCCCTCACTGCTCAAATCAAATCAAGATCGTAGGGTAGACTGTTACCCCACATTTACAATCAAAGTTATTTATGTTGCGAGTGTGTAAAGTAGAAAATTATAATCGAAAAGCAAATGATACACGAGCCGCAAACAAGGGTTTAAGTATCACCAAGAATGAATTGAGGTATTTTATAGCATGACGTCTTAATTTAAAAAAAGTTAAAGACAATAAATTGAATTTACTACAATATACTGATGATTACATTTAATAGTTTTTGCTTATAAATATATATGGAAAATGATAGTATATTTATCTTCTCAATTAAAATTTTCATTTTATCGCACATGTGCGACAATAGTCTTAACGTTTTTGACAGCAGTGTACAGCCACTTTACGAGCAAATTAATTGAAAACGTGTCTTACCTGTGATGTATACTGCAGTACTCCGTACAACGTGTCCTCAAATGAATCTGGTGTCACTTCTTGTAAGACGCGCTCTTGGGTTTCACTCGACTCACACAGAGCTCCTACTACTTGTAACTGTAAACAGCAGTGTTATTACAAAAATCGTTTTTTTGTCAACCTCCCTGGCGCAGCGGTGAACGCTGTGGTCTTATAAATGAGATCCCGGGTTCCATCTCTGGCAGGGTCAATTTGGGAATTAAAATTTCTGAAAATTCTCTGGTTCTTCACCGTTGCTAGTTATTACCCTACCGGCAAAAACTTTAGAATAGGCATGATGACTGATTTTGAAAAATGGTCAGATTATGTTCGGAAGTATCTACTATTTCGAAAAAATATCTTATTTCAGCAGAAAAATAAGGTTTGGTAGATAATATTGGCATTTGAAATTTAAATTTTAAAATTCACGCCAAAACGCTCCCCGGTGTCATGGCGTCGTTTGTGACGTCACTATTATTTTTACCAATGTACTCTGTGCAGTGTGCAGTAAGCAATAGTGTGATTGTCATTGAAATAGAATGAGTACTAGAAACAGGGTCACGAACAAAAAATATCGCAAAAATGTCCCAATTTGCACACACATAAACATTTGTATGCTGAGTGGGAAATGTAGAAAAAGGTATTATATTAGCAACAACTTCAGTTAATTATGCACCTTAAGTTTAACACATAAAGCTACATTACGATTAGAAAATATTAATTTTTAAGACGTTCTGTCATCAGAGAAAAGGTAGGAATAACCTTTCAATCCAAAACAAAAAGTAATTTTTAAAATAAGTACAAAAATATTTATTATTAAAATAAAACTTAATGTGTAAGCAATAAGGCACTTCATACGTTGCCAAATTGATACCTTTACACTATTTTGGAACAAGACGCAACTCTTGGCATCACATTGTCAATATCAACAACGTCAATTTATTATAAACCTTAAAACTTAGAATTTAAGTTGAATTACGAATGTAGTATGTTTATATTAAAGACCTTTTGTCTTTGTAAAAAGGCAAAAACAAAAAATTCAATGGAACGAAATTCAAATAGAACAATGGAGACATGGAGTTGCTGATTTTTTTAAAGTTGTATATCGTGGTGGTATGTGGTCGTGTATATTTATTACTAGCTTACGCGCCCCAGCAACTCACTTATGTGTTATACTTGTACAGTATGTTTTATTTATCAAAATAAATATTGATACAGTTTTGGTGGGTAGCACTGCGAAAAACCACGTAGGTTTAAATGGCGTACTCTTTCCTCTTCTATCAATATTTATAACTATACAATGTTATGATATGCATAAGTATCTGTGTAAAAACATGAGGAAACTAAAACTAAACTACCTAACATTTGTTTAAGAAGTAAGATTTTAACTTAAAATTAAAATTTAAAATTAATATCAAGGTTAAAAATCTACGTTTTATTGACGTATTACACGTAAACTTAAAAAGTACCAAGTAAACTTTATTCAGATTTAGCCTTTGCGGCTTTTATTATTTTGTACTACATTATTTTATAAAATATTTACCTATGTAAAGTATATAATATCTTTATGTACCCATGTATTTTATGTGTATTTATGTAACTATGTAGGTATGTGTGTTTCCAGTAATATCAATTTTATCAAAATGAATTTGAACATAATTAATGTTATCTGTATATTTTAGATGGCTTAAACAATTCTACTGCATAACGAAATGGATTACCAGGGAATCACTGAGCAAGAATACTTTTAAAACACCAACACTACTCCATGCATCCCGTCTATCCAGAACAGTCAATGTTTGTTACAATATTTGACGCATTGTCACAAACATTGGCCAAAGGATATTAGCACACTTTTTATATGAGCACTGCAGCATTTTGACGCGTCGTTATGTTGGCTAAGGTTGGCCCGTACTAATGTCAAATAAGAGCACTTTCGTATTTGTGCTGTAATTTGTCGGGGACATTTTTGAAGCGCTAATCCTACATCTAGTATAGGTACTAAAAAAATTCTACATCAATGGTGATTGTCAAAGCTCGAAAACAAACCATTGTGACGTCATTCGCTTCTTGGTGTTTTAACCAATATGGCGGATTGCTGTATTTTATTTTATCAAAATAAATAGCAATGTCACTCGAAATAGAAAAGTAAATACGTTTTTTATAATCCATGAATCCAATTTTATTAGATAAATTTATAATTTCATTGATTCTTTGTTACTGTCATCATGCCTATTACGGTACAATGCCTTGTACAAGTCGATAAGTGGTATGGGTTTAAACTGAATGAAACAGGTTCCATTTCAAACTTTTTGGGGTGGATTTTCGTAAAATTAGTTTCACAAGTTATTATTACCTATTTAAAACTTTTAACCTAAATGCGGATTCTAAAGTCTCTCACTTCAAAAACTAGGAAACCTTCATGCAAGTTTCCAACCCCCATTTCATCCCCCTTTGTGGTGGATTTTAGTAAAACTGGATATAAGTACATGTTTTTATTAACTTTAGAGAGGATTAATTACACTTTTTTATGCACTTACCCATTGTAATCCAGCTTTTCCCGGTTCCAAGGCAGGAGGCACCAAGAGGCCTGGCAGCCCGTCACTGATTACTGAAGTCAATTCCCGAGGGAGCGAACCCTCATCTAAAAACAAGAATAAACGATTTTTTTTAACTAGCTTTCCTGGGTACATCATAAGTCATCATATCATACTAATATTATAAATGCGAAAGTGTGTTTGTTTGTTGGTTTATCCTTCAATCACGCCGCAACGGAGCAACGGATCGGCGTGATTTTTGGTATGGGTATAGTTGAGGACCTGGAGAGTGACATAGGCTACTTTTTATTCCGGAAAATTAAGGAGTTCAAAACTTAAACCACGCGGACGGAGTCGCGGACATCAGCTAGTAAGTCATAAATATTTATTCAATTTAGGTAGGTACACTACACTTATTGACGTCCAGTTACATAAAAATATGATGGTGATAATCTGTTACGGTATCTTAAAACTAAAGCATCTTCTGGCTCCATTATGTGACCCTGGTCAACATTCTTTTTTATCCACTACAAGTTAACCCTTGACTGCGATCTCACCTGATGGTAAGTGATGATGCAGTCTGAGATGGTAGCGGGCTAACCTGTTAGGGGCATGGCAGTTATATTAAACCCATACCCCTATTCGGTTTCTACACGGCATCGTACCGGAACGCTAAATCGCTTGGCGGCACGTATTTGCCCGTACCACCAGACCACCAGACCAGAGACATCATAAATTACTAAATTGCCCCCGCCGAGGATCGAGCCGGGACCTCCCGAGTTCCGTCCTCCACTTTTGTCGTGTTTATTTTAAAATACTAGCTAATGCCCGCGACTTCGTAAGCGTGGATTGAGGATTTTCGGTTCCCGCAACTCTTTAATTTTCCGCGCTAGAAATTTTATATTCTATTCCAGACTATAATCTATCTCTGTGCCAAATCTCAGCCAGATCCGTTCAGCCCTTGGGTCGTGATTGAGTAACAAACATCCATACATCCATCCATACGTCCATACATCCAAACTTTCGCATTTATAATATTAGTAAGATAAGATAAGATAAAATTATCAGCCGTTACCTCTATATTGTGATACGATAGCAGCAAAGAGCTCCAAGGACTCTGGCAAACAAGTCCGACTCGCCTTCATACACAGACAGACTAGCTGGCAATGCTGGCTTCGCAGCGAATACAGATCTGCAAAAACCATACTAATTTACAAATGTGAATATGTATGTCTATTATACTTTCACAGGCAATTTATTCAACCAATTTTGACGAAAGGGGTTAACTAAATCCCATTTAAAAAACAGGCCTTATTTAGAGTTAAAAAACGTGCGGTGTCGTGGGACACCAGTCACCAGATAGGAACTAAGTTCCTTATTACATAAATATTAATTTAAAATTAAAAAAAAAGTTTAATTTCGAATGTAGTATATGTATATTTAACACCTTTTGTCTTCGTAAAAAAAACTTACTCCACGCATTCTCGTTACGGTCGTTTTTTGCCGCATCGTCTCATAAGGAAATTTGTTCCAAAAATTATAGTAATCATCACCATTCTTACTTTTCTTGATTTTGGTGGTTAACATATTTTTTGCTTCGTGAAGTTTCGAAAGCGCCAATATAATTTATAGAAAAGGGTTTACTCTTTCTGTATAGCGTAGATGTAAAGCTATAGAGGGGAAATGGAGGGGAAGGAGTGTCAACAGCTTTAAACATTTTTTTTCAATATGGCGGATTCGAAATGGCCACGATAAGTCTGTTAAAATTATAGGTCTGAACAAGCTTTGAATATCTTATCTTTGTAGGAAGTTGTTTTTTTCATATACCAAATATCACTTACCAAAAGAAAGTCATATCAAATGAAGAGAAAAGAGTTATTATTGAATCTTTAGTTACGAAAACAGAAAACAAACAAACTTGTGTAAACGGTTTCTATTGCTTACCTAAATTAACTAAAACCGTAATAAACTTCAAGACGTGACGTAAACAACTGGCTTCAGGCTCACCCATGTCCTCTGGCACCAACTTGCACAAGTCGTCAATATTCTGAAAAACATTACATCTTCGGAATAAAATACTTTATCATTAGAATTCTGTAGTAAGACAAGAAACTTATATAGCTTCGTCCATGTATTCTCCATCCGTGTGTCATGGGCATATAAAAAAATCAACTATAACAGCTGTAGTTATAGATAGGAAGGAACCGGTCAATGCCGCTACACAGATTCATATTATAATTTTAGAAAAATTTAATGAAATAATAACCGTAAAAGCAACTATGCGACTATGGAACTTAACCATATTACAATTTCAACCATGGCTCTTTATATGTAAAGTAATATTAAAGAAATTCATTCATTATTTGAAAGGCTCCAATGAGATAAATTACTGTACCTTTAAAGAATCACGAAGCGCTGTTGAAAAATCAGGATACGTAAGTACAAAACTCTTCACATCGCTGTCTGAACATAGGTCATTTATGAAAGTGTACGCGTGGAGTAACTGTGTTGCATCTCTTTCACTGAAAATTTATGATGAATTGATTAGTACCATTTCATGCATTTCAGTTTTTCTTTTCACTACAAGTTTTTCAAGTGAAAACTTCTTAGCCGCGTTGAGCACTTTTTTGTAAGGGGTAAACTTGAAGATTCGCGTCACCGACATGCACCGCGCCCACTTGCTTGCGTTGTTACGAAGACACATAAATATACTACATTCGAAATTAAACTTTAATGCCTTAGTTTTAAGGTTTACATTTTATTTATTCTAAATATTTTTTTTTAATTATTTTAAAAATTTAATTATTTTTAAGTAGGTATTTATAGTGATTGGCGTTTGAAAATTTTATATTATTTTCAAATTTTCATACTAAAATTTTAAGTTCCTATGACTGCCAATTTTTTTTAATATATAGTCTAGCGCTTGGCTGCAATCAGACCTGCTTGCAAGTGGTGATGCAGCCGAAGGTGGAGCGTACTTGCCTTGAAGGTACCTATATTAGAGGAGGGGAAAACGGAAGCTGGAAGGGCATACCATATCCTAGCGGTTCGAATTAGGAACAAGGAAGCAAATCACTTCGTACAAGTCTGCGGAATTTTGACTGCGTAAGGGTGCAGACCTTGTTGATGCCTTGCGGTTCGATGATAAAAGGTGACGGAGGAGCCAAATCTAATAGTTCTAGAACTTCTAGATAGCCCTAGACTGCGACCTCACCTGATGGTTAGTAAGCTAGCTTGTTATGGGTATGGAGTATAACAAAAAAAGTGTGTGTGTGCAGTTTACACACGGCAGAAGTGAAAAATAGCATTTGAGAGAATGAGATAAATATAACTTGTATTCTATCTCATTCTCTCGCAGGCTAAATCCTATTTATGAATATGTTTGTCTCTTTTTGGTGTCGCTTTTTCGTTTCGTTGAATTTTCAAATCACAACGATTCTAAAGAAGTGTTACTCCAAAAACTCACGCAATAGCTTTGTTGAATGTCTTCATCGTGCAGGACAAGTAACTGTGTGTGACGTCTGGTTGTCTTGTATTAGCAGACCCTCGGGTACCATTAGACAGACATAGTAGCAAGCGACACACTTCTACACCGCCGTAACCCCCGTCCTGAAATATCATCATCACTTCAACTGCCATAAGCTAGTAAAACCACCATAAGCTAGTAACAGCGTCGTATCGTGTGCGCAAGGTGCAGAAATCCTTTGTGGGGTCAAGTGTACGCTTTTATAACATGGTTCCCAAAGAGTTTCTGGATCTGCCATTACGTAAATTTAAAGAATGTATTATACAGCATTTGTTAAGTCGAGGTTTTTACACTATCGATGATTTTCTGAATGACAAAGTAACAGTGACCCACAAGTCAGTGTAATACTTGTAACATAATGTACCTATGTGTTGTATTGTTCTTATTGTAACCTTTTTCTTTTTTGAGAAAAGAGCAACTGCTGAGTTTCTTGCTGGCTCTTCTCAGTAGAAGCAGCTTTCCGAACCGGTGGTAGAGAGTCTTAACATATCATAAGTGGCACGAGTTGTCCTACATGAATTAAATAAATAATTTATCATTTATCATTTATCATTTATCATTTATCATTAACTCAGCTTGCTGCTGAGTACAAGTCTCTTAGATAATGAGGGTTTGTGGCCATAATCCACCACACTGGCCACATGCGGATTGACTTCATACCTTTGAGAAAATTAAACAAGCACGGCAAGCAGGTTTCCTCACGATCGTTTCTTTCACCATTAAAATAAATGATATTTAAGTTCTTAAAATGCAAATATTTCTAAAAAGTTAAGAGGTGGGCGCCTGGGGTTCGAACACCCAACTACTTGAACAGGAAGCCAGGCTTTTACTCCTTTTTTTAGTTCTAAACTAAAATGATAGCCAAATATATTATTTTCATAAGTCCCTGTGGAAAGAGACAGCACTAGATTTAGAACTGTCAATTTAGTTTAGAGAATTAGCCACTTATCTCAACATATTGGCAACCCTCCTGAAGTGAATTTGAAAGTTGATAATTTCTGAATAAGATTTGATGGAAGTGATTCGGTAGTGGCTGTTTACAAACTAAGTGCTATCTCAGACCTAAATTATTGCTTATTACTAGGTCTCTTGAAACAGTGTCACTTAAGAAACTCACCTTCAAACTTATTAAATGATTAACAAAGTTCTTGGTATCAACTGTCCTCATCAAAGCATAGATAGCAGGCAGATTTCCATAACACACATTTACTAGTACAGTAAGTGATTTGTGGCCAATCGTCCTATGTTGTGGATCTGTCATAGGTTGTGTTATCCACTCAGTCAGCTGCTTCATTAGCCTGGGGAGATAACACTCTTGCCAGCTAATTTTAATACCATATGAGATGTCCTGAAGAATGAACACACAATCTGTATTTAGGATACCCTAAACAAAAAGATATAATATATTCAACTAGTATTTATTACCACTTTTAAAACTCGTAAGTTTAGTAAGTTTGCGCAGAAAAGTGCAACCTAACTCCGACTAAAACGGAATGTGACACCAATGAAATGCAGACCTTGTTGCTTGATTTTAGATTTTAAACACAAGAGCAACTAATAGACTCCTGCTCTCAAACTATGGTGTTTGGACTCGAACATGGTGTGTAGGCAACAACCAATAGTGGACAGACACACACTATGATTGGCTGCAATATTTATAAGATTTCTATGCAGGTATATCAGCATAATTAATAAAAATGGTAGTACTGTATTTACTATAGAAACTATCACAACGACAACAATTTTAGAGCTATCTTACCTGCATCACAGTAAGTAGTTTTATTTTCTTATCATTTGACACTGCATCAGACAATAATTTAGCTAAGATTGGTATAAACCTGTAACAATAAATATAAATAATTATTTGTATGATTAACAGCTGGCACCAGAATTTATTTTAATTATTTTTCTTTTCAGTTGTCCTCCTTCCCATGGCAGTACTTTTTACCACAAGAGAATACTTAACCAAGTAATAATTAAAATTATTTGCCATTTACATTTAACAAAAAATTAATATCAAATAAAGTGGAGAGAGATATTTCTTTTACAAAGCCTTTAAAACTTTTTAAAACATTTTGATATTGTTATTTCTATAACTATTTATTTATTTATATAAATATAATGAGCTTAGAATTTTTTTTTTCAAAAAATCTAAAATCTGTATTTGGAACATATTATAAATGGTTTACAATAGTTGGCAACGATGGCACTGCAATAGTGTAAACTGTGCTGCAGGTGCCACCGCCCACCTCCGAGTTTCAGTGCACATAATAATAATAATGTTCCTCTTACATGCAGTTAGAAAAGTTACAAAAGAGAGAGGCGTGTGTGTGTGTGTGTGTGTGTGTGTGTGCGTGTGTGTGCGCGTGCGCGCGCCCGTGTGTGTGCGTGTGCGTGTTTGTGTGTGTAGACAAGAGAATATAAATTACTGTATTTTTATTGAGAAATTTTTAAGCGATTGTTTTAGCATACTAATTTAGGTAATAACTCTTCGGTTTGGTCATAATTCATTTGCAGTAGCCATGTGGAAATTTTTGTTTTAGCAATGTATTTAGTCAAGGGGTAGATATTTAAATGCTTGTTATTATATAGGTAGTTGCTTGAATTAAATTAAATATATTTTCATCAACTTAAATATAGATTTTCTATACTACAACATACTTATAGGTGTGAGTAAGAGCATGCCTCGCACTAGGCTCTATAGATGCCCGTGTTAGAACTGCCACACCAGCCCAGTGGGGCCCCCTTGCATCGCGCATAACTCGCCATAGTGAACTGAAGAATGCACAAACTTCAATTCTACCAGGAGAGAAAATTGACAGATCACATGATGAAGCGATTAGCTGAAAATGAACATGTTCTAAATAAGAATGCAGATAATTTAAAATTTATAGTATAATTATGAATATAATTTATGTATTAGTATAATTATTTATAGTTTAGTAATAAGTTGATGCAATGTGAGAAAATCCAGAAAAATTACTATTTTTAAAAAACTTCTCAGAATCTTACCCCCAAGTATCTGGTCATCAAATTAACTGCAGATTCACTATGAGTTGCTTCAAACTCGCGCGCAGCATTCACAAACGCCTTTAAATTCGCAAATTTAACACCGTCCGTATGGTTTTTAACTCCACTTTCTTCCACACCGTCAACTTCCATTGCAGCACAATGAAAATTATTATAAAAAAAACGAAAACTCTTGCACAAATTAAAATGAATTCAATACATCTAGGCTGAAGTTCTCTTACTATTTATAACAAGGAATATAATGCTCTCTAACGAGAGTTTTAAAACATTCTGTAAAATAATAACAAGAAGAGGAATTAAACTTGTTTGTTATTCCTGAAGTTTTTATAATTTAATTTCAACCTCAACTGTTTTTTGTTTTTTTAAATATTTTAGTAAGTGGTTTATGCTCTAAGGGCTGTCTGAGCTGAGCACCGAAAAAGCTGAGGATCTGTCAGTAACGGACAACTCTGCAGGGCGACCGCGTATCTTTTGCATCAATCATTGATACATCGCAATCACCTCTGATTGGTTAACCCTCTTCCACTATTGGACGAAATCCATTGACGCAACAAGAATACCATAAATTCAGCCAATCAGAGGTGATTGCGATGTATCAATGATTGATGCAAAAGAAACGCGGTCGCCCTGCTGGTTAACTTGTCTCTGGTAACGAACATTTATAATATATTGTAGGCAGGCTTGTCTCTGAGCTCAATTACCGATAGATGGAGTGATGGTCTGCTCGGTCGTGAGTAGAGGTGGGCGTTATAACGAATAGCTTAAATTAAAACGCGTTTTTTAAAACTAGCACTATAACAACACGTTGGTCGAAAAAGTCTATAGCCATTGTTTGCTATTTTGAATTATAACTGATTGCTTGTTTTAACATTGCGTCAATTATTATTATAATTTTTTTGGAAATTGATTGCTTCTTGTTTTTACATTGCTGATTGTCATGACTCGTGACTGTTCTGGACAGTTTCACGAAATATAAATTATTAATTTTAGTCTTGTTATAGATTTCTAAATTTTGGTACCTAACAGTTTCCTCTTCTGTGATCCCAGGGATCCCCTAATTTCAATTTTGAACGAAATCGGTACAATGTAGATTATACCTTCTTTAAGGTGCATGACAAGGGTCTGCCCGCGAAATTCAAATTTAATTTGGTTTTTCACAATTTGTAAACTAATACGACAAAGTAGGCTTATGGCATTCAAATTGCGAGCCTAGGAATATCATCTTCACAGGTTTATATAAAAATCTTTACTTGAAAGTGCCCAGTTTAAGAAATTAGTCAAAATAATGACTAATTTGTGAGTAACTCGCGTCAAACTCATTATTTTGACTAATTTCTTAAACTGGACACTTTCAAGTAAAGATTTTTATATAAACCTGTGAAGATGATATTCCTAGGCTCGCAATTTGAATGCCATAAGCCTACTTTGTCGTATTAGTTTACAAATTGTGAAAAACCAAATTAAATTTGAATTTCGCGGGCAGACCCTTGTCATCCACCTTAATTAATAAACTCGCATTCGCATTTATTATTACTCAAAATTCAAATTCAAATTCAATTCAAATTCAATTCAAATGATTTTATTAAAATAAACTTTTACCTTTTTATTATTACTAGTTAGGATTACAAACGAGACAAACAATTCCGTTGAAAATGTTATTCAAACATTCCTAACCTGCAAAATACGACGTAAAGTTCATTTAATAGTTCAAATAGCCAATGACTCAATGACCGACTTAGTTAACCGTCATTGAAAAATTCTTCTAGGCTGTAAATAGGCTTTGCTTATTAACCAATTCATTAAGACTCTCTTGAATTTAAGTAAAGGAACTACTTTGATGCTCAGGCAAATTATTGTTTAAATAGGCCATAATGTAATAATAATATAATATAAAAACTTTGACTACCTATCTAACCTCCAATGTACATAAGTTTGTGTGTCAACTGGTTACGTCAAAATAGCGATTGCCAAGCAAAAAAATGAACACGCTGACGGGGACAAAAAAAAGTATTCACTTACCTTTCTTAAAAGGGCATTATGCCATAAAGCTATCTCGTTTTAGCATAGAAAGTTTAGAATATGGAGCCATCTTGAGGTTATTGATCTGAGTTATACGTATTCAAAGCGGTCATTAGGGTCTTTGTCTGTGTTATTTTAGAGCAGAGACCACATAGATGAATATCTCAGATTATAATATTATGTCCCGTTAGCGTTATTTTAATCTGAGGGTTATAATGTTCTGTGATTATGTCTAACCTAACCCTTATAGCGCAAAACACACAGGAAGCGGATGCGGGTCGGGCGTGGATCGGGTCGGGTGTCAGGCGGGTTGAATTCCTTGTATTTATATGGACCCGGCCCGCAACCGACCCGCGCCCGCTTCCTGTGTGTTTTGCCCTTTAGTCATTGGTCTAACCTGAAAAGAGACCTCTCAGCCACCTCAGCCACAGTGATTGGTATCTCTGATTGGTATCTCTAATCTCAGCTATCCTTTAGATGTCTTTGAGCTATCCAGAGTTCTGTTGTTTTTTACTTGGAGCATACATTAGGCCGGGGCTCCTGCGCGTGTTTTGCCCTACACAGTACACACTCAACAAAAACACCCACACAAAACACCGTTCGTCTGACATATTTTTTAAGGCTTTAAGGTTTTAAATAGTAACTAAAAATAAACTTTCTCACTGCAACATAAAGTTCATTTTACATTACCAATACCGTACAAAAAAACGGCCTCGAAAGTCGAAAGAGAACACTTCTAATATGTAGGTGATGCCCGTTACTTCGCCCGCATGGTTTAAGTTTTTCGTATTCCCGCGGGAACTCCTTAATTTTCCGGTATAAAAAGTAGCCTACCTATATCACTTTCCAGGTCCTAATGGTCCTAAATACCCATGCCAAAAATCACGTCGATCCGTTGCTCCGTTACAGTGATTGAAGGCCAAACCCACTTTCGCATTTATAATATTAGTATGATTATAAATGCGAAAGTGTGTCTGTCTATATGTATGTCTGCTACGCTTTGACGGCCCATCTGTTCAACCGTTTTTGATGAAAACTTTTTATCCCGGAATATGCAAGAGAGAATTCCGCGGGAATCAAAAACTGAATTATCCAATTGCATTGAATTATCCACGCGAACGAAGTCACGGGCATCATCTAGTTTAATAAGTTTTAGACGTATTACCTAACGACAAATGGAAACTTAAATTGAAATACTTAGGTGAAGGTAAACGGACAGACACTTTTGCAATAATTCTTTTTAATTTTACTACTAGAGTGGCCTCTTTATGTATACCTAACTGCCCCTTTATTCGTTAGGACTTAAGCTTCTTTGCACGTGAACGAAATCGCGATCATCTTAGTAACTAGGTACTGGTAGGCATAGTAAATAATTATGTTCCTTGCTGGTAGGTATCAAATCTCTATTTGACATATTTTCAACGTTAAAGTACGTAGGTATTTAATTTTTTCATTGGTTCCATGGTTCTATCTGAGCGATAACTTGAGCGTATCAGCTTGTATTAAAATAAAACAATAATTTAGAAAATATTGGTAATAGCATTTATTTTTCTACATACTTATTAGGTAGTTACTTACATTAATTACCTACACTAAGTAATTATGTAGGTAGGTACCTACTAGAAATTACCACAGGTAAAACTAAAACCAACAAAACGTCTCCAAGAATCAAATAAGTAATTTGTACTTACAACCTAATTTAAACTTTATTATTAAACTTACAAACGAAAATAAAACATTAAAAAACATCTTGCTTGCCTAGCGTTTGGGGGCCCTAGAAAATAAAACGTAAAAAAATGTCGCTTGCCTAGCGCTTGGGGGTCCTAAAATAAAAATATCCATCAATTATGCAAAATAACATTATGTGTAAGCCCTCGGAATAGATAAGCTGTATTTATTTTTTCTATGTGTAAGCCACAGCCGGTGTAGAATTCGCTGTACTTATTATTTACTTGCCTTTTTTCCAAAGAGCCGTTTTTTAATACGGCGTTTCAAAGTTAAGCCATTCAATACGGCTGAATAAACGTCCGCCGCTTTAAATTCCGAACCAGTAGATTCCGTAGATTCACTCAAAGACTCAAAAGCACTTGTAATTTAAGTTTATTTGAATAAAAACTTTGAAAGAGCACTTCGCAGTCGCAGGTCGCAGCTAAGCGGCTAACCGTAATGTACTCGAACCCATAGAAAAAATAGCTATTCCGTGCTCGAACCTGTGGAGGCTGGTCATAAGCAGCCGTTTTATAACACATAACAGTTATGTGAAACGCTGGATTGTAAATATTAATGTCAAATTCACATACCTCTCTAACTCCAGAATCAGGTTCAGAATGATATTTCATTCTGAACCTCCATCCATTCTCATTAGTTTAGGTAACTATGTACGATACCTAAACGTATGAGAATGGATGGAGGTTCATGAAATACACGAAATTGAGCTCTAATTCAATGCTGTTATGGTTTATTTTACTTTGAAGCAGAGCTTTAACGATTTTATCGGCGATCCTTACATGATTGCACCTCAGGTGTGGTCAAGCGTAAGCCTATGATTAATAAAACAGAAAAGCTGTGAGTACACGGTATTAAGGGTGAAAACGACGCCAACCTCCTCGGCTTTGCCGCGTTTTCACTCATGCCGTCAGCCGTATACAATATAGGTACATATATAGCTTTCATAAAGCTTTTCTGACTGGCTCAAGCCGGTTCTGCGTCGATAAGTTTGGAGGATTTCCTTAGACTATTCGTCGATAGTAAATGCCTAGATTAAATAACGGCCTTATGGACCGCTCCCAAAATGCACGTAATTTATCATGTAGTGTATAGTGAAGCAAATCATCAATAATATGATGATGATGATGATGATGATGATGATGCTCTTAGATTTTCAGCGTGGCGTCGTCCATTCAAATGCTCTCTTATGTTGAATTCGTTGTTTGGCACGTTACAATTACAGATGTCGCAGTAATAGGGCTGTATAATATCATCATCAGATTCATCCTCATCATCACTAGAACCTCGTAAGTTTTCAGCGTGGCGTCGTCCATTCAAATGCTCTCTTATGTTGAATTCGTTGTTTGGCACGTTACAATTACAGATGTCGCAGTAATAGGGCTGTATAATATCATCATCAGATTCATCCTCATCATCACTAGAACCTCGTAAGTTTTCAGCGTGGCGTCGTCCATTCAAATGCTCTCTTATGTTGAATTCGTTGTTTGACACATTACAATCACATATGTCGCAGTAGTAGGGCTGTACAACATCATCTTCATATTCATCCTCATCATCACTGGAACCTCTTAAGTTTTCAGCGTGGGTTTGTCCATTCAAATGCTGTCTTATATTGTATTCGTTGTTTGGAACGTTACAATCACAGATATCGCAGTAATAAGGCTGTATAACATCATCTTCATATTCATCCTCATCATCACTAGAACCTCTTAAGTTTTCAGCATGACGTCGGCCATTTATGTGTTCTCGAACATTGATCTCGTTATTCCATACATTGACGTCACAAACACTGCAGTAGTAAAACATGGCGGCCTGTTTGTAAAGTTTTTTTTTCTGGCTGGTGTTTCTGAAATAATGGAAACGTCAAAATAGAATTGTAGGTACCTCGACCATAAATCATTCGAGTGTTTCGCTCTCTTTCCCACTCACGGGCCCTATGGCATGGCCCCTGTGCATTACTGCAGTCGATGAGTGATATCGATAGTTGTTTTTTTGTAGAAATAAAAACACGTTTATTTTGGCCGAGTCTGCAGCGAGATAATGACACTACTATAGTATCGCTTAAACCCTCCTAGACTACTCGAAAATCTCCCTTAGGGCTCAACCATATAGTACGTCACTAATAGGTATCGTGATTTTTTGACCCCCCCCCCGTCCTTGTCACAGTTGGTCACATTTGTGAAACCCCCCCTTCCTAGTGTGTCAAATTATTATTAAAACAGCACTTCCAAAATTAGTTTTATTTCCCTTTTGCCGAATTGAGAACCTCCTCCTTTTTTGGAAGTCGGTTAAAAATTAAGGCTTACCAAAAACAAATATCACAACATAACACTTACAAATACCTACTTAAATAATATTTTAAAATGTGACTTTAACATACCTATTTAGCTACCTGCTTTAGTTAGTAAAGTTGCAGAGATGGTAACCGCAGTATAAGGCCAAAATTTTTACCGACAGTATTAATCCTTTAATATATAACATCATTGATTAATCCAAAGAGAGTCAAGAGTCAAAGAACGTTTATTCAATTTAGGTAGGTATACCTACTACACTTATTGACGTCCAGTTATTTATAACATATACGAGTATAACAATATACCTAATGGTGATAATCAGTATATGTCATCTTATCAAAATAATAGTAAAAAAACTAAAAAACACGCTTTTGACGCAGACACTCCGGGTCTCAGGAAAACAAAAAATCGCTAATCCTGATTATCCTAGTAAGATAACGGGTCAAACTGTTTAAAATATTGAATTGTCATCGGTCCTTAATGCCAAATTTCGAGTTAATCCGTTTTAAAGGGGGTCAAAATCATGTTCAAAGATTCCGTTACATACTGACATAGTAACATACCTACATACGTCTGAAGCTAATAAAAAGCGTGTAAAAAATATCTTAGTCATCTCAAGTATTTAATTTAGACCCAAATTACTCTTTACGCCATTTAATTTAGATGAATACCATAAGATATCATAGAAATAAAATAACTTGCAACAGAAAATTAAATGCCACGACCGGCAGTGGCAGGCGGGGTGAGTGCGGGGCGCGGGCGGGGTACGAATCACTACGAACGCTTTCCTTTCTGTCTACGTTTGATAAATTGATAATGATACCATTAGCCTTGATAGTGTTGATACAGTATGCGCACTCCTACTTAAAGTTCAAAGTGCTAATTTGTAAAACCTGTGTGTCTGAGTATGGACTATTATGATGATAAGTGGTACCCGTGCGAAGCCGGGGCGGATCGCTACTTATTTAGACAAAACAAAATGCAAGATATAGGTATAAGTACACGCAACTAAGAATATTCCACTGTTCAGTGTAGGTAGTAGGTACGTATAACGTAATATGATAAGTTTTGCTTTACATATGGTTTTATTTGCTACTTACTTGATATTATTAATAAGTACAGTAGTAGTAGTCGGTATGTGGTATGTTTATGGGGTATTCATAATTCAATCCACCGGGAGAATGATATAAAATATCACTAGACTGAGTACTTAAGTAATCATATTCATCAGTCGGAACAGGGCGACTGGCTAAAAATGACAGTGAAAGTGTAACGATCGCAATCACAACTGATTGAATAACACCTCATAACACTCTTCCACTATTGGACAAAATCTATTGACGCAGCAAGAATACCATACACTCAGCCAATCATAACAATTGATACTGTAACAATGATTGATGCAGGTTTTACACAATCGCACAAATCACATAGTCATAAATCAACAAGGTTTTGTACCAAGAATAGACAAGAAAACTATTGTTAAAATAAAGTTTGTTTGGTTCTGGATTCTAGCTTTATCATATTATGTATTGCGCAGTCGAGGTGGGTAACATTGATGGTTCTCTAGGATGCCAGCTATGGTTTGCTCTAAAGAGCATGTTGAACAAATCACTATTAACAATGATATTATATTATAAAAACATCATTGACTGTTTCAATTTTTTTTTTAAATAATAATATAATTTCTAAAAATCCATACTTAATATTGTAAATGCGAAAGTAACTCTGTCTGTCTGTGAGTTACGCAATCACGCTTAAACTACTGAACCGATTTAAATGAAATGTGGTACAGCGATAGTCTGAGAAAGGACATAGGTTGCTTTTTAATGCGAAAAAAGAGCTGAAAGGTGTTGAAATAGGGGATGAAAGTTTTTTGTGTGATGACGTCGGCAAAAAAGCTTACGGCCAAAGTAAACATTTTTTAACCTATGTCAAATATACCACTAGGTACCTACCTACTACAAAAATAAATAATATAAAATTAAATCATACTAATATTATAAATGCGAAAGTGTGTTTGTTTGTTGGTTAATCATTCAATCACGCTGCAACGGAGCAACTGATTCACGTGGTTTTTGGCATAGGTATAGTTTAGGAGGACCTGGAGAGTGACACAGGCTACTTTTTATCCCGGAAAATTAAGGAGTTCCCGTAGGAACCAACGTGGTCCACGACATCTTACTTCAAAAGTCTTACGTAATACCAATTTTCAGCACAGTCATAGTACGTGATACCAATTTTCAGCAATGGCATTTAATATAGGGAGAAAATCGTTTTTATGGACTTTGTTCAGTGCAGCTTTATATATCAAATACAAATACAAATACAAATACAAATACAAATACAAAATGATTTTTATTCAAATAAACTTTTACAAGTACTTTTGAATCGTCAAGTGAATCTACCACTGGTTCGGAATGCCATTCCTACCGAGAAGAACCAGCAAGAAACTCGGCGGTTGCTCTTTTGAAAAAAAAGATAATTTACAATTTCATTAATTTGTAAAATACATACCTAAGTAACAGCTGTCCTTAGCAATGCTGGAGCGAGTCAAAACCATGCTCCTTTGTCATTTACGTAATCTTCAACAGTATAATAAGCCTTTTTCAGGAGCATAATTTTAATGGACTTCTTAAAATTGTGTAAAGGCAAGTTTAAGATAGGTTGTGGAATTTTGTTATAAAATAGAATGCTCATTCCCACAAACGACCTTCGTACCTTCTTGAGGCGGAGCGATGGAGTCACGAGCTTATGGCGGCTTCTAGTTTGCCTATCATGCAGATCGCATATTTTTTTGTAATTATGAATGTGCTGTTTTACGAAGATTAAATTACTATAAATATATTGCGAGGCTACTGTAAGAATACCTATTTCCTTAAATTTCTCTCTAAGGGATTCGCGCGGTTTTAAATTATAAATTGCACGTATTGCCCTTTTTGTAATACAAAAACTTTTTTAATATCTGCTGCTTTACCCCATAGTAAAATTCCGTAAGACATAATACTATGAAAGTAAGCAAAATATACAATTTTTGCAGTTTCAACGTCAGTAAACTGTCGAATCTTTCTGACAGCGTAAGCAGCAGAGCTGAGTTTGCCAGCCAGAGTTGATATATGAGTGCCCCATTGAAGCTTTGAATCTATTTTTAAAATATCATTATTTACAGTTAAATTTATGTTTCCTGTGGACTTGGTATTCGGCAATGCAAATTCAATGCACTTGGTTTTCTTTGCGTTTAAAAGTAAATTGTTTACAGTAAACCAGTTAGTGACTTGAGAAATTGCATTATTTACGTCTTCATAATTGTCCTTGTTTCTATCGACTTTAAAAATCAAGGACGTGTCGTCAGCAAATAGCACAATATCGCAAGTATTTTGGACGTAGTATGGTAAATCATTTCTGTGGTGCTAAAATGTATGTTCAGTGGCACAGTCCCTCTTATTACCTATGTCTGTGCACAGTCCACAGACCAGAGACCGTACGAGATACAATAAACGAGACGAGTAGGGATTTTTCTATGGGTTTTTTCACAGATATAGTTTTTTTTTCTCTGGTGGTGGGTCATAAAAGTGGTGGGCATGGAACTAATAAGTACTACGTACAACTGGAATGAGCTCTTGTTAATAAAGTGTGCCGAGTGAGAGATACCATACTGACCGTTGTGTCCCTTTTCCACAAGAGTGACCACACTATTTTTGAATTTTGGGATACTTCAATATACGGGATATAAATATACCTCTATGAAGAAATAAAAATCAGCAAATAATTTTAAAATATTTTTATTTATAATGGTGTTGATATTTTATATGTAGTGCCTATTGCCTCTTAGTAAGTCTCTTACACAAGTAAGCATTTAGGACGTCCACTGCTGGACATAGGTCTCCTGTAGGGTCCTCCACAAGCCACGGTCTTGCGCCGCCTGGATCCAGCGATCCATTTAGGATCGATAATTACGAAGCATTTCGGTAAAAATAGATAATTATCGGTGATGGTTTAACAAAAAATATATTTTTTTATATATTTTTTTTGAAGTCGGAAACCTGGACTTGACAGTCTGAAATCACCAACCTGCAGTGAGCAAGCGTGGTGATTAATGCTCATGCATTCTCCTAGTGAGAAGAGGCCCTTGCCCAGTAGTGGAACAGTTACGGGCTAGATTTTTATCATTATCTGTAAACGTACCTATTCAAGATAAAAATAAAATTGATCTTGCTTACCACGAGGAATCGTGAGGGAAGAGCATTTTCTTTTAAAACGGGCCGTGATAAATTAGGAATATAATCCTCTGGCATGAAATGTTTGCTGCATATTACAGAATTTTGGGTCACTTTTCTGTTACCACCAGGTATAATGCTTAACCACTTTTCACGCAATGTATCATTTTTTGGTAATCTGAAATATGAAAAAAATATCTATCCTGTTATAATTCGTGTTTCATAGTTTACGATACTTGTCCCGTATACTTGGTACCTAAATTTATGTCACCCGAAATTTCGTCTATCGTAAGATTCATCAAAATGGCCGTTTGTGTTGCAACTATCATAGTACATAATAATTCCATGGTTGCAACGTTTTTATTTTTATTACTACTACGATTGCCCCCTTCAACACGAAAACAAGTGAATTATTGACGTACTAATTTTCTAAATGCTTGAAATTTTAATCGGAGGATAGGAGGTGACTAATTCGATAGTATAACCATTTTTCAGATTTCTTATATAGAAACGTACCAAATTTGAAGTATAATGTTAAATGTGAAATAGCAACACAAAGACCACTGTTAGAAAGGGACACCGCGGTATGTTGTGGATGTCTCACTCGGATTCATTTTTATACTGCGTGCGTAGTGGTCCTTATGTCCGTGAGATAAGGATTAAATTTGATTAAAAGTAAGTTAAATAAGTTTGTAGTACGCATTCCAGTTGTACGTAGTACTTATTAGTTCCATGGTGGTGGGTGATAAGCAGTAAGCAGAGACAAGTAGATCTAAGTACAGATTAAGTACTAGTTACTTGATATAACGTGATCCATTATCTTGTCTCTGACGTGATCTATCATTCTATATTCTATTTCTATCATCTAACTCTATTAAATATAATTATGCACAGCATATAAATTAAGATAAATTTATTAAATATAAAGTGGCATTTAATTTTATGATATGGCTTTACCAGAGGCACAGCCGGCTGAAGTTCTACGTGCGTTTCAAAAAGATGATCTGTACGAGAAACAACTTGCAGGGTCCTTAGCCAGGCTTTTGCCCTCGTATCATGCATCCAAAGCTATTCCAGTGTCCTCGTTACTGTACAAATCCTTCACAACGCTTAAGGACTTGCAAACTTTGGGAGAAGAATATTCTGGAATAATTCAAGTGGATGAGACATATCACAGACTGCCTTCATTTAGCACCCGATTGATCAGTATTTTACTATCTGCATTTGGAGAAAACTTAACAAGGAGATTACTGGTCTATATGGAAAAGCAAATCATACAAAATTCATCATTGAAACCAAAAGCTCAGAATGGAATACTTGTGGTATTAAAAACACTCAATATTGTGGTACCACAAATTGAAAGTATACACCGGGCCTTATCATACATTGGTGGAGGTCCTTTGCAAATTGGAAAAATAGTTAGTGGCATAAATTATGTACATGTTCGGCCAGCGGCAGCAGCATATTATGCTCATTTACGTTTGTTGGGCATAGTTACTTTGTTACATGCTTTTATATCATGCGGGCAAAGTTTATACCAAGCTAAAAAACACATGGATGAGATGTCAGACTTTCCTAATGAGGTTGACAGCAGTAAATCATGTATAGCATGTTTGGAAGAGATACTCCAACCATGTGTGTTGCAATGTGGCCACCTGTTCTGTATGCAATGCTGTTATGGAGCTTTGGAGACCTGCCCTTTGTGTCGGACTCCTTTTACTAAGAATACTGTTGTGCCTTTGTTGAATTATAGCCCATAAAAACTGTGAATGCAATAGTGTGCCAATCTATTTTATTACAGTACCTCAGCTTGTTGTTGCAAAAGTTACATTACATCCCTGTAATGTAACTTAGATGGCATTGTATCTCTAGCCTGTTTGGGGGCATCATCTAGTATAGTCCGTCAGACTTATCTGACAAGGAGACAGGTCATTTCTTTTTATTAAAAAAAAAGATGTGCTATACTGAGAACTTCCTCTTTTTTTGAAAGTTGATTAAAATTAAAATAAATACTAAACAGACAAAAACTAGTTCCAATTTTGGCCACTGGAACAGTTAAGTTTGACAAAACGTTAAGTTATGTTATGTTACATTTGGTTTAAGTTTTAATGCACTTAAACCAAAAACATATTTTTATTTATTTATTAATACTTTTCCTACTTTTTGAATGGATGAGTCAGTGGTTTGATGGTTCAGTAATTACTTTTAAAGCGGTTTTATTTATTTAATACTTTGATGCATGCAACTTTGTCTGCATGGGTTACGGTGTCTTTATTTCAGTGGTGACTTTAAGTTACTGGGATAAGAAAGTACTTCCCCAATCACCTCGATGCAACCTATATTTGTATGTCAAATCGGTTGAAAAGCTGGGCGCTGAGAGCATAGCAGACGGACATAGAGAGACAGACAATTTCGCGATAATATTATTATTAATATTGATTTTATTGTTAAAGGTGAAATAATGTATTATTTTAACTAAAAAGAGTATTTATTAAGCAAAATGAAACTACTAACCATTTAACATTAACATTCCTTACAACACTGCAATGCAAAATTATAAAACTTAAACAATTATTAGTCATATCTGCTAATTATGAATTAAATAAAATGGAATCACCGTCACCAAGGAAACAGTTATAACACAATGCTGTTGTTCAACTATACATTAAAATAAATTTGGCCCATGAAAAATAGGCTAAAACTAAAAAATAATTCTTTTAATTTGTTAAAACCTTTTTTTAACTGATGGTCTTACAATTTCCTACCTTAATTACTTTAGTTCTGTATAGCAATCAGTTAAATACTAGTGGAGTAACCCTTTTTAAAACAATTCTAAATAAGCAAATTAGTTGTTTTGACACCATATTTAACCTCCCACTTTCCAGACATGTATTAAACTTCTTTCCTCAAAAACAGCAATATTTTTACATAACAACAAATCAGTAACAAGTTTTTGTGTCCATGCTTTATCACTTTGTAGTTGTATGTCTACACAGTAAGCCGCAGGATATATAAAGGAGGCGCGGCGGAGCTGTGGCCTTGGAAGTATGAATATGCGACAGCGCCTCGCCACCTGGCATCCCATTGCTTGCATACATTTTGTATGAAATATGACCGAAGCGGCACGCGTGCACTTCGCCCGTGCTTGTCGTCTCTGTATTGTGTATAATATACATGCTGCCCCTTAATCAAAATATTGCATAAAAACAAAATTAACAACGGTAAACTTTGCAAAAACTCATAAGTCAAAAACTGAATGAATACTGTTTAGTATGCAATGCAAAATTATAACTTGAGATTTATTAATATTATAATCACATCATCACATTATAATTATTAAATACATATATATCTATGAACCTTACAAAATTGTCCACCCATATAGTTATCACTGTAATCAACTTTAACAACGTGAGCTTTGTGGCATAAAGCACAGGAAGAAGGAACCAACAACATGATTCACGACTTAACAGTTTTCACTGAGGTTAATCAATTAGTGTGGCAAGATTTAATTATTCCACTCTTATAAGTTCAACATCAAAAATTAACGTGGCATTTGGTGGAATCACTCCTGGATGACCTCGAGATCCATATGCAAAGTCAGGTGAACATGTCAGCCTTGCTCGCTCACCTACTGACATCTGTAGCCAAAAATGTTTTGTTTATGAAAAATATGAGCATAGGTCAATAAAATATACTTAATCCAAAAAATGAAAGGATTATACAGATGTAGAAAACAATCCATAAATATAATGAATCTATTGGATAAAAATAACGAGTGTTGATAGCCTAGTGGTATAGATGCTTGGTCTCCAACTTGGGTGGTTGGAGGCTAGATCCTGCACCTATTACAAACTACATTGTCAACATGGAGTTATGTGTTTTATCAAATTAAATATCACGGGAGGGAAAACATCGCAAAGAAACCTTGCTCAAGAGTTCTACTTATTATTCTCAAAGATGTAGTGTGAAGTCTGCCAATATGGACTATGGCCAACTGAGCCAGCAATGAGTCGAAATGACGATAGTGATAAAACAATAGCAAGGCATTTTAAATTTAAAATAATAAAACAGACCTTTGCTAAGCCTTGATCCCATCCTTTGATAACATCTCCTTTTCCTAAAGTAAATTTAAATGGCTGTCCACGATCTCTTGAGGAATCGAATTTTTTCCCATTTTGAAGAGTTCCTGTATAGTGAACAACTACTGTTTGGCCAGGTTTTGGGTAGGTGGAACCTAAAAAAAAATCTGATTTAGATCATACCTTTGTAGGTACTCAATATTTTACTCTACACTCGCCTAATCGATTACCATTTCCGGGTGAAAGAGTTTCTACATCTACACCCATTTTACTGAAGAAAATTTGATTGTGTTAATGAAAAAAGAATTGGAATTTAAAATTAAAATAGAACCAAATAGAAATAATAAATAATTTTTTTTTTTATTTAACTGGTTTAACGGCTCTGGATTCCAGTCCTTCTGAGCCTAATAATAAATAACGGAATCACAGACCACAGACGATCTGCAGCATCTGCAGACCATCGGAATCAGAGACAAGTGTTAACCAGATCGGAATTATTTGATATTTCTATATTCCACAAATTATGCTGGCCACCGACTGGCTACTCTGTGGTGTCAGAATTTGACGTATTTGATCAGAAATCTTGAAGCACCACGGGCGCAGAAAGAGTAGAATCCAGAGCCGTAAAACCATAAATAAAAAAAGAAGCATGACACAAGTAATATTATCTATGGTGCCGACAAGACTCTGTAACTTGTCTCTGACAAGACTGTAATGAGTAATGACATAACAATGACATAATGTTACTTGTCTCTGGTACTTTTTTTTACTTTTTTCTGGTCGGTGGTAATGACCTGTAATTTTCGAGATGAAAATATCTTCTTTTTCTGGTCCGAGAAATAAACAAATCGAAAGTTGACACCACTTCGTGATATTTTGTTCAGAATAAAACAGTTTAACAACATGGTGTCTAGCGAAGAAGAGCCAGAGTTGAAAACTGCAGACACGGTAGAATGGGACGTCGACATGGAGATCCAATTATTTTACGCGATGGCGAACCACAAGCCGGTCGGTATTAATAAACATTTTCAAATGGCTTGCATTTGGGAGAAACTATCCAATTCTATAACTAAGGAGATATCAACGCACGATATATGGAGACATTTGGATACCTTATATGATATGACTATGCTAGACGATACTGAACCAATACCATTCCCGAATAACGAAATCGCTTTTAGCTTGCCTGAAAATGACTTTGGTGCGCTGATGAAACAAAAATGCAAAGATCTTATCCTAGGGGACGACAGTGAAGGTTAGTAATTACTTACTAGCTGATGCCCGCGACTTCCGGGATAAAAAGTAGCCTATGACACTTACCAGGTCCTCAACTATACTGCAAAAATCACGTCGATCTGTTGCTTTATTCTGGTGTAATTAAAGGACAAATCAAAATATTTTCACATTTATAATATTAGTAGGATTCGTTAACTGTTTTTGAGTGTTGCTACCCATCCGCCCACGTTTGCAATGGCTGGATATAATGATAATGATAATTGATGATAATGATAATTTATTTTGCCAAATTGTGGGTAGATAACAACAGTTGTTTTTTATATAAATAGTGCTGTTCAAAAATTAATGCCAGTGGCAGTGTGTGAAAATTTGGTACAAACGCATTTGGTACAAACGCAAGCCATAAAACCAAGAATTGAATTGAAAAATAAATAATTCTGCTGTCCAGTATTGTATCTTTGTCTAATCATATAAAAAAAAAGGCTGTCTGGTGGATGTATATTGTATAGACACTTAACAAGTACATATTGTATGTTCCGGTATGAGGCTGTGTAGAAACCGAATCAGGATAGGGGTTTAATATAATTGCCATGCCCCTAACAGGTTAGCCTGCTACCAACTTAGACTGCAACATCACTTACCATCAGGTGAGATCGCAGACTTAAGACTGAGGCCAAGTAATATGTCAAAAGCCACTATTACATTTATTTACAGTTCAATGAAATTTTGTTCAAACAACTAAGTAAATAATATGGACTTGATGGTGATAATTGAGAAAAGCACAAACTCAGGCAAGGTAAGAGTAAATAAGAAGTTGTAATAATATAATAAACCCCTTTTATAGATGGTAGAAGCCCATCACCAAAAACATCTACTTCCAGAAGTAATTCAAGAGGTACTACTTCTAAGGATAACACCCCAAAAGGTATTTCTTTATGTTACACTAGCTGATGCCCGCGACTTACGTGGTTTAAGTTTTTTTATTTCCGCAGGAAATCCTTAATTTTCCGGGATAAAAAATAGCCTATGTCACTCTCCAGGTCCTCAACTATACCCATGCCAAAAATCACGTCGATCTATTGCTCTGTTGCAGCGTGACTGAAGGACAAACCAACAAATAAACAAACACACTTTCGCATTTATAATATTAGTATGAAGTACGATGGACCTTCTATAATTTTATATAAGACTAAACAAGCACTAAGTATTTATCAAAAAACTAACTAAGGAAACAATGTAAGAGGCGCCCACTTTTGTGGATGTAAAATCTGTCATACCGGTTTGTTCATGTCAAATGTAGCCTATGTCACCAGATCTTATTAATGATGTAATTGATACCTCATTCATCAAAATTGGCTCAGTAGTTTAGGCGATATGATGGAACATACACACATGCATGGACTGCTTTTGGCTTTGCCGATTGCTGAAGTCGGGTAAAATAGTAGACATGTTACATAATTATGCATCTTACATGAAGATATCAAATTACCTGAAGACGTCTTGTAGTTCAAAAAGACTGAGCTCACAGAACTGACACTGCATTGGGAAATGTATTTCATATTACTTAACTTCAGTTCAGTTATTTGTTGTTCTATTTATTAACTAGCTGATGCCCGTAACTTCGTCCGTGTGGGTTAAGTTTTTTTAAGTCCTGCGGATACTCCTTAATGTCATTCTCTGACCCTTAAACTACCACCACACAAAAAACAAAAACAAATCTATCCCACGGGAAAGAACCCTATGTGTTATTCCAAACTATAATCTATCTCTGTACCAAACATCCAGATCCGTTCAGCCATTCTGGCATGATTGAGTGACAAACATCCAAACTTTCACATTTATAATATTAGTAAGTATAGATTCAAATGAGACTGCAATAATATTCTTGATAATAATCTTTAGTTACCCTTTATGTTCAACAAACAGGACGCAAAGACAGCATAAGTGCAATTGCTACAAAGACTAGAAAAGAAAGTGGAAGTTCACATGCTTCGACAGACACACCCAGTATCAAATCTGAGAAGGAATATGGTGAGATATTTTTTTACTGCATCCCTTTTGTCTTGTGTGTCATCTATATGTATTGTATATTATGCCAGAAAACTTTTCATAAGTTCCAACAACAGCTGTACAGTCTTCGTTATTAGATAATTGGTATAGGAATGCATCAGGGATAAATAAACAAAGCAAATGTCATGGTCTCTCATATGTATAAATAAATAAATAAATAAATTAAATAAATAAATAAATGTATGGATGTTGAGGGTTGACCATCTCTGCCTATTTTTAACTGACTTCCAAAAAAGGAGGAGGTTCTCAATTCGGCGCGTATGTTTTTTTTAACGTTTAATTTTCATCTCTACATACTGTATGAAAATATACTCATACTGTGATATTAGCATGGATTAGAAGTCATAAGACCAGCCTCCCATCGACTCCCTATTTTCTAACTCAGTGGCTATCAAAAAATACATACCTTCTTAATCCACTCAAGGTTGCTATGGAACGAAAATAACAATATTTCATAGTTAACTTTCAATAATGTCTAAGGCTTTCGTTTTTTGATAGCCATTGAGTTAGAAAATAGAAAATCTATATTTTACATAGACAGAGAGAGGTATATAGACCAAGCTAATACTCCTTTTCACTCCCACATGAAAGAGATGCAGTGTTGGGATGTTACACAAGATAGATAGAATGAGAAAAATATATGTTCTTTTCTATCCCTTTCTGAGTGTCACGGGTTTAGTTTGTTTTGTTCATAAAGCACTTATTGTGCTTGGTGCATTGCAGCGTTTTACCTATTATTACCTATCCCTTTCAGTTACACACTGGCATTGATTCTAGAGGTTTAACTATTCTATGATATTTTATATCTTAGATCGGAGGAGAGATTCGAGAGACTCCAATGCCTCAGGACCCAGAGACAATTCAAGTAGCAGAAAGTCAATATCACAGAGAGACAAACCCCCTAAATCTAAAGTTAGCTCAGTAGCAGGTAAATATTATTTTTGTGTGTCTCACAAGCCTCACATATTATGTATGTAAGTCCATATCCACAATATCCATACTAATATTATAAATGCGAAAGTGTTTTTCTGTCTGTCTGTCTGTATGTTTGTTTGTCTGTCTGTCTGTCTGCTACGCTTTCCCGGCCCATCTTTTCAACCGATTTTGCTGAAATTTGGTACAGGGGTAGATGGTATCCCGGGGAAGGACATAGACAACTTTAGTTGTAGTGGATAAAAAAAAAAACTTAATTTTCCGGCGGGAATCAAAAATCTTAATCCACGCGGACGAAGTCGCGGGAATCATCTAGTAATATTATAAATGCGAAAGTATGTCTGTCTGTACGTTTTCATGGCCCATCTGTTCAACGGATTATGATGAAATTTGGTATGGGGATAGTTTATATCACAGGGACGGACATTCTATAGACGGTCTATAGATCTCAGAATTAGACTGCATCATCACATAGCATCAGGTGAGAATGCAGTCAAGGGCTAACTTGTAGTGGATAAAAAAAACCGATCCCACTAACCTGAAAACTAGCTTGTGGCAATAAATTGTATGAGTTTTATTATATATTATTTTCTAATTTGGTATATTTTAAGCTGAGTAATAGTTAAGTTTTTACAAGTGTTTTTTTTTCTGTTAATTTTAATTGTCTTACTATTATTATTATTTTTTAAATATTTGTTCTTTCGTATTACTTTATAATATTGCAGTCACCTGAACTTCCCTCGTTTTGGCCCTAACAGAATAACAGCGTTGTGGTAACTCTTTGTACCCACAACAAGCTGAGTTAAGTACCCTTTTGTTGGCACGACACATTCTAGACGATAATTAAGTTAAGTTAGATTTTAAGTATTTTGTATTTTAATGTTTACTATGTGTTGGTTCAGCAAATAAAACATATTCTATTCTATTATATTCTAACCATGTATCAAAATTTCAAATACCTAACGTTTTTATATTTTGTTCTATATTACAGCATGGGATTCGCCACTTATCGAAGATGACAGCTCGCGCCGCGGTCGCCGCAGAGCGAACACATCGACACCGCCCGCGACCACGCCCGCTAAGCGCCGCCGCATGTGACATTCGCACACACACTCCTACCACCACTTTTTCTGACACACACAGCGCCCGTGGTGGGGATGGGGTGACCGTAACAGCGCGCGTCCCAGAAGGAACGCTGTCAACGTGTTTTCCTTCTGAATAAAGTATTTTGCAGACTGATTCTGAAGTTCAGTGGAAGATTTTTTTTTATAATAATATGCGATCAGCTGTATGTTATTTCTGTGTGACTATTATGATATTTAGGCTGAGATCTTTATTTGTGATCTTAGTTTTTTGCTCCTGAGACTGTTAACAAGACAGCCATGGAAGAGTACACTATAGATCTCAATTTAACAAAAAACAAATGACAAATTTTCATTTCACAAGCAACGTTTATCAAAATTTATTAATTTATCACACTCACACAATTATATAAATTGTTTTTTGGCATTTTTTTTGCAGACATCTTAATTTCGGAAACCATTATTTGATAAACAAATCATTTATTATTCACATTAACTATTAAAAAACGCATATCATCAAAACTGGTATTTATTCAACATATTTATTTAAAAAAAATAACTATTACCTCTGAGATAGATGTGTCACCAAAACCGAATCAGCACACCCCAACTCTAAGTAGTCTTGTCTATCCTACCCCTAGAGTGTTTTGGTAAATCGCGAAGCCAGAAGCTCGCGAAGGAGGTCTTGAATGTAGCGAACCTACGAGAGTAGAAAAGGGGTAAAACCCCTATTACACACACACACACTTTTCACAGGGCCCTGTGGAAAGGGTGGGCGTGGCCGCTAGTTTTAGCGTCGCTTATTACAAAGCAATAAGGACCAATTTAGGGACCCTTTCTCCCTAAATTTTATTACACTACACTGATTCAGAGTTAAGGGTCCCTGTGGAAAGTGCAGTGTAATGGGATTTAAGCTTGCGAGCGAAACGAGCCGGCGACCTCAATTTCAATTCAATCATAATAATTTAGTATTTCTGAATAACGCAATAGTTTAACAAGTATCTACTAAAGTTTGTAAAATGTAAGTAGGTATAAAGTTTATTTTAAATTAAATAATATTCTTTTTATCAAATATTTAATGTATCGAGATTTTGTAAAATCGTGAATTTGACAAATAAATTATTTGGTGAAATAATAAATATATAACATTTGCTAATTGAATAATTGTCAAATGATCTTTATGATCTTTTAAAAAATGATATTTTTGCGGAATACAAATATTTGTCACCTGATTTGAAGCTTTTTTTGTGAAATATTCATTTGTTATACGTTTTTTGTTAAACATTAGTGAAACTTTTAACTAACATATTATGAGATAAAACAAAGTCCCCTTGCCGCATCTGTCTGTCTGAATGTGATAAACTCAAAAACTACCAAACCTATTTTCATACAGTTTTCACCAATGGACGGAGTGATTCAAGAGGAAGGTTTATGTGTAGAAATCATTAATGTTTTGTTTTAATTGGATGAAGATGTCCGTGATGGCATTTAATTAATGTTTATCTTATTAGGATATTATGGCTTACTATACCCATTTTAAAGTTTAAAAAAAAGGTCACAAGTATAATGTGGTAATTGAAGATCTATTTTGACGAATACAAAATTATTTTTTTAAAAAAATTCGTCATTGTCCTTTACACTACAATTTTAAATAATATCTTAGGAGTTATCGCAAAATTAAAACGAGAATTAAAAATACTTATTCCAGCGGATGGAGTCGCGGGCATCAGCTAGTGCGATAATAATCTTAATACATAGGTACTTAATATGCAATATATTACTTATTAAGTACATTCATTTTAGATTTTTTCGCGGCAAAATTTATAACACTAAAACCACTGTGGTTTTATACCTATGAGTGACTACATTAAAAACACAACCACACACAACTCTCTCGCAATTAATTTTATTAAATTACCTATAAAAAAGTTTATTTCGATAGGACCAATAGTTCAAGAAATATGACTACCTTTATGAATTTTTTTTTCAAAAACCATGTTTATATTTTTCTTTCACAGAAACTATTAGAACTGGGGAAAAAAATATTACAAGCAAAAATGAACTTCATTTAATTATCTTCAAAATAGTTTTTAGTTTATTTTGAAAGAACTTTTAATTTCGGAAATTTTGCTAACTTGCATAAAAAACGAAACCCTTGTAAAAACCGTCAATGTTTTTTTGTAATTTCAAGAAAAAGTATTAAAGCTAGGAAAAAACCTGTTAGAACTTAGACCAAAGTTTATTAGTTTACTCATAAAATAATGGTTTATTTTGATAGGACAAATAGGAGAGTTGTGTTTTATGTATTTTATGTGTTTATTTTGTGTTTTAGTATGTACCTACTCACTCATAGGTATAAAACCATACATTGAAATCTAGAATGAATGGACTGAATTATGGTTTTTTAAGAAACTTTAAGACCTTAGTAAGTTACTATCCAATCATGTCCTAGCAGCCAGCAGTGACACTGATATATATTTTTAAAAGTTCGAACTTGTGAAGTGAAATTATATGTATTACTGATAAGTCTCTAAGTTTAATGTACTTATTTATACCTATGTCACCGTAAGATTGTAAAAACTGATAGATTGTAATCTAACTAGCGATATTGTAAACTGTCGACAGATTGTGAACCGTTCAATGTTCTGAGTGTCAATTTTTGAAATATTCATTGTATTTACGTTTTCTTGTCTCTTTCTTGTAGGTCAGGTTAGGGTTCGACATAATTAATCAGGTAGTGCCTCAGGTTTTATCAGGTTATTTTATCAGGTTACTATACAATCTACCAAAAAATAATGCGTTAAATTGTAATCTGTCGACAGTTTACAATATCGCTAGTTAGATCACAATCTAACGGTTTTTACAATCTTACGGTGACATACAAATAATAAAATTAGTATAAAGTAAATATAACATGGGTTATTATTTGCTCCTTTGAAATACATTGAATATAGGTATTCTAGATAATCTGTTTGTGGGATTGTTCATTGTAGATACCAGTACCACAGTACAGTAGGTAGGTGCAGTGTGAGGTGGTTACCCTGGTAGGTAGGTTCAAATACATACTATACCTACTATAATAAATATAGTTTTGGAAGGAAAAACTGTGATAATTTTCCTTCTAAAGTTTTCCTTTAGAAGGAAAATTATCACACCTAAGTAGGATTTACTAGTTTACGAGTAATAGTAGACTAACTTATAAAATGTACGGAACCCTTCACTGCGCACGCTCGAGACGTACTTGCCCGGTTTTGGTCGCCTTCGAAACTTCTCAAGGACAGAAAAAGTGTCCGACCAAATATCTTTATGATTTGTCATTTGAACAAATCAAATCGACCACGATCACATATTTTACTTACGGAAGTAATTTTAGTCGCCAAAAGCGCCAAATGTTACTTTGTAAGTAACTTACGTAGGTACGCAATTTTGGTAAAAACTTGAAAGTGTATTCGCAGCCTAAAATCGACCCGATTACTCCACAGTCCACACATGTTCCTGCTTGCAGCGTGTGGATTGGGGGAATCATACGTCGGGTCCGGGTGGCAGCCGGCAGGACCACTCTATGGCCCGCAGTCTGAACACCCTGTGTGAACACCTGGAATAAAGATTAGTTTATTCTATGACATAGCCCTATAGCTGAGCACTCGGTAGAGAGTAGTATATTCTTTGGCTGAGCATGAAAGCAAACAAAAGGTTACAAAATACGTGACAAAATACAACATATGGTATATTTACTCTGAGGCTTGTATGCTCATTGCTCTTGTAGGTATGGCTAGAACAATGAATAGAACTGAGGTGAGAGGTCTGAGTTTGACATTCTACAAAAGTGTACAAAAGAGACAAGCACGAGCAGAGACAAGTAATAGGATAAGCACGAGACAAGTCACAAAAGTCAAATGTCTGTCAAAAATTAATTTCCTGAATAATTTTTCGAATGTATTTAAAACGATGCTAATGAATTATAAAGAAAAAATATTACAACTTTATTGCTAAGTAATACTCAGTGATTTGAACAACGATGGCAAATCATTACGAAGTGCCGAACTGGTATGTTTTCATTTAAATACATCATAAAATTCTAGATAAGTTCACTGTGCCGCCATCCTCCATCCATCGCGGCTTTTTGTAAAATTGAACTGAATATTTTGCCACTGTTGAAGTAATATTTTTATGAGAGAATTAACGTCCCGAAACTGCACCATGTTTTCGTTAAACACACATGGTTTCTATTGTTAAGTTACAGAAAAGCCAGAAGTTCTTTTAATTCGCATATCAAGCCGAAAATGATTTAATATTTATAAAGTACACTATTAATGAGCTATTTAGGTATTGGAAAAGTCTTAACAAAATAAGAAACCTTGTGGCTAGTTCTATAATATGTAGTATCTTCATCCAATGCTCAATTAGACATAGTTAACCATAAGGCTATAGTAATAAGGACGTGATTAAGCTAAGTAAATGTGATAAGTAGCTAGACTTAAGTCCTTTTGGGTTGACCAAAACATGATGTGCCCCTGTTTTGAGATCAGTATCGATTAGCGAGCTTGTGAGCAAGACGTGAAGTTTTATTTAAATACTGAAGGTATTATTAATTAATTAACCCCTTCTATGATTACTTATTGTAACATCAGTAAAGAACTAGGTAGGTGTATTTAGAAAGAGTTATCTCTGCATGCGACATTGCTTCTTGCCCAATTTTAATGTCTCTAGGTCAACAGGAAGTAGCCCATAGGTTTTGATTTACTGGCGAGTGTCAAAGTATGTGGCATAAGCAGCTGTATCTTTTGATTATGTTGACTTAGAAGCTTGATTTTTTACAGTAACAAGAGACTGTAGACCTAAATATTTGGTCTTAATTTCAATGTTTTGATTTATTGGCTAGTGTCAAAATATGCGGCATAAACGGCTGTATCATTTGATTGCGTTGACTTAGAAGCTTGATTTTTTTACAGCTCCAAGAGACGGTAGACCTAAGTATTTGATTTTAATTTCAATTAGATACCTCCACTTGTACCCTTGTTCCCAAGAAAAATAGTTAACAGGTTTTCCTTTTTTCCTCTTGATATATGGGAACATTAAAAATTGAGCTTTTGAAATCCTCCAAATGTATTACTTATATTTGTTATAATGTGGAACTTATATTATATAACATTTCTAGACCCAGCCATTAGAGCACTACGTTGATAATGAATCACAATCAGTTTCTCTTTTTATGAACATAATTGTTTTACTATCCAAAAGGGCTGGAAAACCACCAACTGGACTTCACTTAGACGTGTTAAAAGGTGACAAATTGATACAAAAACTAATGATAGACGAGAAGAAATGCTACCTGTTTGGTCGCAACCCACAGATGAATGACTTCTGCATAGACCATGCAAGCTGTTCAAGAGTGCATGCTGCATTTGTGTACCATAAGAATTTGAACAGGGCTTTCTTGGTTGATTTGGGAAGCAGTGAGTATGATCTTTCTGAATATTATAATGTTCTATTGCAATTCATGGACATCTTATCTAGTCCATACTTCCATACCTACTTAATATTAAAAATGCGAAAGTGTCTCTGTCTGTCTGCTACGCTTTAACGGCCCATTTTTTCAACCGATTTTGCTGAAATTTGGTATAGAGGTAGGTTATATCCTTGGGAAGGACAAAGGCATAGACATAAAATTAAGTAGTTCCTGCGGGAGTCATAAAACCTTGATCCAGGCTGACAAAGTCGTCGTCATCATCTAGTATTTTACGAGTATAGATTTTAAGCAAAACTCACAGGGAAAGGGCGATGGCCGGGTTGGGGTCACGGGGGGTTGAATTCTTTGTATTTATATGGACGACATCACATAGCGTCACCCGCCACGCGGCCGATCCGCAGCTGCGTTCTGTGTGATGCCCTTTAATGTATGTTCTTGTTGTAGTATTTAATGCCTAATAATTTTTCAGCACATGGTACATACATTGGTAGCATGAGACTTGAGGCGCATAAGCCAACACAGCTACCAATTGATTCCAATTTTCACTTTGGGGCTTCGACTAGGAATTATATTATCAGGTAAACATCAGTTACAGATATTATAAATGCAAAACTTGTTTGTTTGTACTTGTACTTGTTGCACTCCTAGCTTTTCGGAGTTATGTGCATTTGAAGTGATTAAATATCACTAATTTGTAACGTTTTTAAAGTTGCGTGATATCTGCCAATCCACACTTGGCCAGGGCGGTGGACTATGGCTAAACCCTTCTCAGTCTGAGAGGAGAACCATGCCGTGAGCCGGAAATGGTTTAAAATGATGATGATTGATGAACTTTATTTTGTCCAGAGAGAGACCCACAGGCAATGCCCGGGGTATTATGGAAGAGCTCCCCAACACTGAAACAGAAGGCGCCTTACTGGGGTTGCCTGAAACACAAACTGAATTAGATGTAAGTACTTAACCGCACTGTTTTTATTTCACTTTTTGAAAACTTTTGCATTGTCGGAAAAAGTAACAAATCATTTTATGTATATGTATGCCATTAGTGATAATATGGAAAATAATTATTATAATATTTGTAGAAAAATAAAATTTACATTTGCCAAACAAATTACATTATTACGTCCATTTGTTTCCATATAAAAGTTTATAACTTTTGTAGGCCACCAAGTAAGTGGAAAATTATACCATAAAATATGACTAAAAAGTAAATTATGTGCTATTTATTGCAGAATCTTACAGAGTTCAATACAGCACACAACAGAAGAATTTCAATGTTGGGCATATCTACTGAAGACGGCACAGATGTTATGAAGGTATGTTTATCAATGTAGATCACAGGTATGTTCAAATGTTTCACTAAAACTAATTAAAAATTTAAAAAAAAATGTGCCTTGTAGGTAACTGGTGAGCTACGGATCTATCTCAGTCCATGTCCTATACGGTATCCGTTGTCCTAGGTGAGCGACAGAATCGATGCCATGCGACGCGACGCGAATGACAGACGTTGTCGCGTAGATATGTCAGTTTTCTATGGCGTCGCGTCGCGTGGTGTCGCTTGTCGCTCACCTAGGACAACGGGTTAGCGTCAAACGCGACAGCGTGACTATCGACGCGACGGGACGGTATCAAACTTCTTCACTTAAAAAAAAGCTGTATCTTCACGTGGCCTACGTCGTTGGATCACGAATCTATTACGAACTAACTTTTTCCCACTTAAAGTAGTCACCTCATAAGATCTATTAGCTAGAATCCGGCTTATTGTCCCTGGTATCCATCTTTTTGTGCGCAAGTCATAAATCCTTACATTTTGCCCGTTACCTAATTCTTTTAAATCTCTTGCATTACTATCATAGTAAAATTTTTGTTCTTTTTGTCTATTAAGTAACTTCTGTTTTACATTTTCACGAACTTTTGGTTTTAATGATTGATGATATCGGCAAAATGCTTCTAAATTTTCTACTCTGCAACAATTCTGCAGGAGAAGGCAATTCGGTCAAAAAATAACTAGTTGGATCACGTCACGTCGTTTCGTCGCTCAATTAGGGTACCCCGTTAGACTAAGTTTCTTTGTCTCACAAAATAGATATACACAGGTCTGCCTTTCATCTTTATGTGTGTTGTGCGTATCTATTTCGTGTTTTCTTTTTTCACCTCACTGCCTGAATATAACACCAAATGTATATCCAGCCCCCAACTGGCACTAAACGATCAGTGTCAATGCCCGGCGGAGTGGCCAAGAAACAGAAACGCAATGTCTCCTTCAATGAAGAAGTGGACATCATCAATCCGGAGGACATCGACCCCACAGTGGGCCGGTTCAGAAACCTCGTGCGGTCCACTATAGTGCCCAATGCTAACGCGCCAATGAAGAAACTCAAGTTGCAGAGCGCTGATGACAGTGAGTATTCCGTGCTTAAAACCTGTAGGGTCCCCCGCCTACATCAAACTTTTTGTAGGTCCTATAATCTTTTATGGCTGACTCAACGTTTAAACTAGGGTTGTAACGGAGGCGTTCTTAGCGGAAGCAGAGGCAGATGCGGAGGCGAAGGGGCTTTGCCTCCGCGGAGGCGGAGGTGGAGGTGGATTTCTCCGATCACATCGTCCATTTTCTGTGCTATAGGATGCGATGAATGCCACATTTGTTTTTTTTTCGAGGATTCTTCTAAGGACAGTTTTGCTTGTCGTAATGGTAACTCGAATTGTAAATCCACGCAAATAAACCTCCGTGACAACTCCGCAAAAAAACGGCGAAGGCGGATGCGGAAGCGGAGGTACGATTTCTTGCGAAAGTTCCACTTACGGAGGCGGAGGCGAGGTTCCGTTACAACCCTAGTCAAAACCTTTCATTTTCCACCGACAATTGTTTTTTGTTAATCAGCCGATTTTGTTTTTTTGTAGTTTTGCCGACAAAAATCGGTCACCGATTGGGGCTGATTCTGTAGTGCACAATTTCTAAACTAAACTAAAATGACAGCATTAAATATATTGCTAACCCTGTAACGTAGTGGATGGTGTCTATGGCCCAGCTCACCTTCACTACTTACATTAAAGTTAGGGTGCGAACCTATGACTTCGATTTTCTACACCTAATTGGGGAGATTGAAATTAAACAGCAATAATACACACAACTTAATTAAGGTTTATTCACTATCACACTATATATACAACAAGACTTATCCTACGTCACGATCTACAATTCCACTTGCTCTGAAGGAGCACCGAAACTAGGGTCCCAACGGCGGGAAGCGCCGTTCGGGTTACGCGTGGACGGTAGGTCACCGGTGACCGCCGAATCGGATGACGCGGTTGCGCGGAAGGCGCCTAAGGGGGGAACGCGGGGTGAGGGGGAGCGGAGGAACGGCGGGGTTAGACGGACCCGGCTTCTGAAGCCAAGGCGCGGCTAACACTACCAGCGTCCACAGGTACTACTCGATGTCGACCCCCAGAGAGATCAGGCCGAGCGGCTCGAGCAGTCGCAAGTGGACTGAACTCAAGTCTCGGCGCTCGGTTATTTATAGTGGGACGGCTGGCAGGTAAACTGGCGGGGCGTCGGGTGCGGGGTGCGGCCGCGGTCGCTCGGTGTTTCTCGAACGTTCTCGGCTCGGCGTCGTGTCGGCAGTCACGTACGCCTTGTTGTGACGTCACCGTTGCATCCCCCTCTCATCTCTGGAGATTTTTGCCTGTAAAAATCACTTGGTTAGCTATAGGTTGCAACTGTGTTCCCTTATTCTCGCTCACTACTTGTCTTTGTTAGTGTCCCTATATTACTGCTATTTTTGTTTTTATATTTTTATATTATAGTATTATATTTATAGTATTATATTTTTATATTACAGTTTTCCTATTTTTATTTTATGGTACCTCATGGTTTCATCTTTCCCTTATATTGTGGGAGGCGTACTATGCCTCGCCAATGGTTGCCCATGCGTTTCCGTCCCCGTCGTTTCCTCTTGCGCTTGGTTCCTGGGTCCTCTACCTCTGCCACGAACGCCTGGTATTCTCCACTTGCCGTGTGGTCATCGATTTCTAGGCAATCATTCCCGTTCGATGGGCCTGGGGTGGGACTTGTTCCGTTTGAGGTTTTCAGGGGGAGGTATATTGGGTTTGATCCCGGGCCTTCCACTATCGTGCTCCTCTTGGGATCATACGGGATCCTCCATCCGTTCCCGTCCGTTATTACTTCTTCGTTACTTATTATCCTTATTCCCGACATCGTGTGCGTTTGACTGATGTCAGGTTTGGTTTTTTTTTTTCCTTGGAAACTTTATATTGTTCATTTTTGAGGGTAGATTAATTTTTATTTTCTGACATTTTATTTTGTTTGTTTTTACTCTGTTGATTTCGGTTTATGTTGGCCCGTTGTGTCCGGTAGTGTGTCGCGGCTTTATCTCATGTTTGATGTTTGTCTTTGGTTGGTACGGTGTTGGTTAGGTTGTTGGATGGTTGGATCGTCTCGTATGTACTCGGCTTAACTGATCCATCGTGTTCTGTGGTACTCCTTCGTTCTCTTTGTTATTTACAGTTTTTATGTATGAAGCCGGACCGATCCATGGACGTGGTTGCCTCTAGACTGCGATGTCCTTTTTTCTTTTCCTAACGCCATGGAGGTATTACCGCTGGGCTGTGTTATCATTTTTATAGTGCCATAGCTGATATCTTATTGTTGTACCGTGCTGTTATGTATGATATTTTTTTATGTCCTTTACGTGTGCCGTACATATTTTATTCCCCTGAAGTGCTTTAATTAGGAATATTACTGGTGATTTTTGCTCTAGTATTTTATATGGGCCTGCAAATTTTGGAGCTAGTTTTGCGCAGAATTGCTTGTTTGCGTTTGACAATGGAAATTCCCTTTTTAGTACGAGTTCTCCCAAGCTCGGTTTCCAGTCTCGTCTGTTCCTGTCGTAGTAGTTTTTCTGTTGGACGGATGCTCGGTGTTGGTTTTTTCTGACTATTTCATAGATTTCTGTTAGTTTTTCTTTTTCTTTTAGTGCTGGGGTAGGTAATTTATTCTCGTCGTGAATGTTTCTTAGTTCTCTTCCGAACAGTAGGAATGCTGGGGTGTATTTTGTTGTCTCCTGTACTGATGTATTTAATGCAAAGTTGAATTCGGTCAGGTGTTCGTCCCATTTTTTATGGTTCTTCTCTATGTATGCGGCTATCATTGTTTCGAGTGTTTTGTTTACTCGTTCGGTTGGGTTGCACTGCGGTGTGTAAGGTGCCGTTAGTTTCTGTTCTATTCCGTACTTCGCGAGTGTCTCCTTGAAGTATTTGCTCGTAAAAATTTTCGCGTTGTCACTTAATAATGTTTTGATTCCGCCGTGTCTCATGAGAATGCATTCTTTTAGTGCGTTGGCGACGGTTTTCGATGTTGCCGTCCGTAACGGTTTTATCTCTGACCATTTTGTAAATTTATCGTGGAAGACTATTATCCATTGAAATCCTTTCGTGGATCGGGGAAGTGGTCCTATGAGGTCGGTTGTTACTAGTTCCCAGGGTTCTCCCGCATTTCTTATATGCATCAGTCCTGGTTTTTTTTCTTGTGATGTTTTGTGTTTTTGGCAAATTTCGCATCTGTTTATATATGTGGCTATATCTTTGAATGACCCTGGCCAGTAGTATCGCTGTGCTATTTTATTAAACGTTTTGTATATTCCTAGATGTCCTGCATTCGGTTCATCGTGGTTCTGCGTTAGGATTCTTTCCCTATCTGTCTTTTTTACACATAGTTTCCATTCTGTCGCTGGGTCTAGCTTTCCGCCGTACTTTGGATTGCTTATTCTTCTATAGAGTTTTTCCTCTTTTATGCAATAGTCGGGGTCCGTTTCGGGGTTACTCTTTATTTTATTGAACTTTTTTGTGTACCAATCTCCGTCTTCGACTGTTGTCGTAAATACCGGATTCCTTGATAGTTCGTCGGCTATTACGTTTTGTTTTCCTGGTCTGTATAATATGTCAAAGCTGTATTGTTGCAGTTCTAATGCCCATCTTGCTAACCTGCCTGATGGATTTTTTAGGGTGTTTAACCACTTTAGAGCTTGGTGGTCTGTTATCACGGTAAACTCGTATCCTTCTAGAAACGGCCTCATTTTCCGTATTCCCCATATAACCGCAAGGCATTCTTTTTCTGTGGTTGTATATCTGGTTTCTGCTGGTTGTAGTGTTCGGCTGGCGTACATTATTATCTTGTGTTTTCCGTCGTCTTCTTGCATGAGGACGGCTCCTAGACCTGTGTCGCTCGCGTCTGTCTGCAGTATAAATGGCTTGGAGAAGTCTGCTCGGGTTAATATTGGGTCTTCCATTAATAAGGTTTTAATTTTCTCAAAGTGTTTTTGTTGTTCTTCTCCCCAGTTGAATTTTGAGTCTTTCTTTAATAGTTTTACTAACGGTGCTGTTACTTCGGCGTATTTTGGGATGAATTTTCTGTACCAAGACGTCATGCCAATGAACCGTCGGACGTCTTTGATACTGTTTGGGGCTTTTAGTTCCTTAATGGCCTGGATTTTCCCTTCGTTCATTTTTAGTCCTTCTTTTGTCACGATGTGACCCAGGTATTCTACTTGGTGCTTGCAGAATTCGCATTTTTCTTTATTAATTCTTAGACCTGCTTCTCGGATTCTTCGGAATATTTCTCTTAGATGTGATATGTGTTCTTCGAACGTCTTGCTACATACTATTATGTCGTCTAAGTACACATATGCATTTGGTTCTAATTCAGGGCCTATCACCATGTCTAGTAGTCTTTGAAAAGTCGCACCGCTTGAGTGTAGTCCGAAAGGCATTACTTTGAACTGAAATAGTCCTTTTCCTGGTACTGTGAATGCCGTGAGTGGTTTGCTCGCCTCGTCTAGTTTGACGTTCCAGTACCCATTCTTTAGGTCGAACTTAGAGAAGTATTTTCCCTTATTTAATTTTTCGAGTGTGTTGTCTATTTGGGGTAGTGGATACGCGTCCTTTTCTGTGATCTCGTTCAGCTTCCTGAAGTCGATGCAAAATCGGTATTCGCCATTGTCTTTCTTTGCCATGACTATTGGTGAACTATATGGACTATCTGATCTTTCTATGATTCCTTCTGCTAACATTTTAGTTACGTGTTCGTTTATTTTTTCCTGCATTTTCGGGTTTTTTGGGTAGTATTTTTGTTTTATGGGTTCTTTATGTTTCAATTTTATTTTATGTTTTATCCAACTGTTTCCTTTTGGGCTTTTGTCGGCTTTCTCGAATTCTTCTTGAAGTACTTTTTGTAATTCTTCGTATTGTTTTGTTGTTAAGCTTGTCTCAGCGTCGATTTTTGTTTCTGCTACTTCTAGGTTTGTCTGTTTACGTATTGTATCTGCCCAGTTTATCTCGAGTCCTAGTCTAGATAGGATGTCCATTCCCATGATCATTACTGTAGTTGACGGTAGGTAGATTACTTGGTGTTTCATGGTTTGTCCTTTTATGTCTAGTTCCACGTTTACTACTGCGGTTGTTTCTATTTTTGACCCGTCTGCTAATTTGATTATGTTCGGTTTTTGTATTGGTTCCTTTATTCTGTTTTTAATTTTATCCATTATTTCTTTATTTATGTACGTATTAGTTGACCCCGTATCTACTAATGCCCTAAACGGATTCCCGTATATTCTAACGTCCATGAATATTCGATTATCCTTTCCTTGTTTGCTTTGTGTCGTGTAACTTTGTGTGTTCGTTTTTGCTATTTTCCCGTTTGTTTTGCAACAGTCTCGGGTTAGTTTTCCTAATAGTCCACATAGGTTGCAGAAGATAACCCGTTTGGCTTGGCATTCTCGGGCCGTATGGTTTCTTCTCCCGCATTTCCAGCAGCACATCTCTGGATCATAGTTGTGGATCTTTTTTCCGTCTATTTTCTGTTCTTCGGACTTTTGGTATTTCGTACGTGTCTCGACATTTTCTAGTTGGGTCTCCCTTCTTGGGTACGTTGGTCTTTTATAACTCATGTCCTTGTATCGGTCCATGTTTATCTTTTCGTAATCCCCTGTCAGTTGGATCAGTTCCGCTATTGTGGTGAAGTCTTTTCTCTTTATGTAGTATTGGTAATTTGGTTTCATATTATCATAGATTCTTTCCAACTGTTCATTCGGAGTTAACTTCCCGTATCTTCTTATTAGGGTTTGTATATCGGTTAGGTAGTCAATAAATCTTTCTGGAATTCGTTGTTTCCTTTTTATGATTGTTTCTAATAAATTCTTTTCATATTGTCTTGGATAGTAGTAAAGTTTGAAGTCTTCTACAAAATCATCCCAGTTTTTCCAATATTGTTTATTATTCCTATACCACAATGACGCTTTTCCGTTTAGACATCTTGGTATTACTTGTATAATTTTGTTTTTATTAACGCCTAGAGTGTCAGCTAGTTCTTCCACCCTCTCTAAGAATTCCACGGCATCTCCTGTAGTGTCGAATTGTATTTTCCACCGAGATATTGCTTTGTCGAATTCTTTTGTATCGCCCTCGCCGGACATTTTACTACCTTCGGACGTTTCGTCCTCCGTTTTTATTATCTGTACCAACTGTTTTCGTAGTTCCTCTACTGTACTGTTGGCTAAGACTTCAATGTTCCTGTTTTCTAGTTCTTCGGTAAGTTCCTGTTTGTTTAATTTGTATATCCAACTTGTGGTCATCTTTCTTGTTTAGTTCCTAGTTTTATTTATATTGGTTGATTAATTTTTTTCCTAGCTATCTATTTACTCTATGTATACTATATATGTTTTTATTCTATCCTATCACTCGGATTGCTTTGTATTTATTTTTCTATGTTATCCCTTATTTGTTTATTTCTATTCTATGCGTTTATCGTTCGCTACTGCCCTATTTTGCGTTTCCCCTTTTGGATACTGTTATTCTCCCGGGTTTTTTCTCTCTTAGCGATCGCGCGTTACGAATGGTTGATTTTTATTGACCTGCTCCCTAATTGTCCCCCTCTCAATTTTGTGGGTGTGTGTTTGTTTGTTTTGTTTCTCGATGGGATGTCTATTCTTTAATTCCTCGACCCTGCCAAGTCAAGTTAAGAATAGGTATCCTTCTCGCGGATCTCAAAATTTTTTTTCCCTCGAGTCGTCTATTTTATTACTCCCGATCGGATATATACCCTTTTGATAAACCCTGAGAAACCGGTGGATCTAGTCGTTCCCTGCGGGTGCGGCTAGTACCTCCAGTGTCCGCAAGTTTCCACTCAGTATCGACCCCACTGATAGGATCAGGCCGAGCTCCCTGGGTGGTTACAGGTGGACTTCTGTGACAGGATTTATGTTTAAGGTGGTTAGGCGAGCCTGACTCCTTGAGTCAAAGTACGACCAACTCCTTTAGCGTCCCCAAGTAACTCCTCGGCATCGACCCCAATGATTAGATCAGGCCGAGCTACCCGATTAGTTACAAGTGGACTCCTTGGAAGGGTTTATATCCGCTTTATTGCCACGATAAATTACGATATTAAACGTGCTATGCTTTCACTGTGGTTCGCCCTATACGAGTGGTCACCACTGCGTGCTCGCAGTGCGTGCCTATTTTTTTTCTACGGGTTATGGACGTGGTGCGATCCTGCTTTCCGCGTCGCGAACCCAAACGGATGGGTTTTTAGTTGGGCGCCAAAATGTAACGTAGTGGATGGTGTCTATGGCCCAGCTCACCTTCACTACTTACATTAAAGTTAGGGTGCGAACCTATGACTTCGATTTTCTACACCTAATTGGGGAGATTGAAATTAAACAGCAATAATACACACAACTTAATTAAGGTTTATTCACTATCACACTATATATACAACAAGACTTATCCTACGTCACGATCTACAATTCCACTTGCTCTGAAGGAGCACCGAAACTAGGGTCCCAACGGCGGGAAGCGCCGTTCGGGTTACGCGTGGACGGTAGGTCACCGGTGACCGCCGAATCGGATGACGCGGTTGCGCGGAAGTAGAGATGTGATTAAATGTTAAAAAACGTTAACTGTTGTAACGTTATAATAATAAAAAAATAACACGTTAAATTAAAAGTTATAATTATAACTGATAAGGCTAACAGATATCCAAATGATGTTATTTATATTTTCGTTAAATGTTCAATGGAATGAATGTTATAGTTTTTATTGCATAATACTTAATGATTTTCGTTAAATGTTCAATGGAATGAATGTTATAATTTTTATTGCACAATACTTAATGATTTTCGTTAAATGTTCAATGAAATGAATGTTATAATTTGTATTGCTTATTATTATCAATAAATATTAAGTACCTATAACATTTAACTTCGCAACACATTTCTCACAACTGATACAGTAGGTAATTTATTTGTTTACGTTATTTTTGGAATCGTTAAACATTAAAAAGTTATTTATTGGTTTCTTCATAAATTCTATAATAAAAGCTAACACTATTAATATAAGGCTCACAATTACTTGTATTATAATTAAAAATCGGTAAAGCAGTACAAAAGTGGCTGCCGGACAGACGCTGTAATGTCGTAACAGCGCCAACGTCCGGCAGCCACCCAAACTACCATGCAATTTTTTGCAAAAGACAACGATCGTTGTCAATGTCCAATACGCGATAACGACTAATGAGGCCACTAGAGAGCGTTAAAATAGCAAAATTTGCTTGCTCAGTAGAATAGTGTACGGTTGTTACTTGTTATAACTTTTAACGAACATCTTAATATTTTATAACAAAGTTAAAAGTTAAAAATAAATATTGTGTTAAATTTAAAGTTATAACTTTTAATCCTCACCTCTACGCGGAAGGCGCCTAAGGGGGGAACGCGGGGTGAGGGGGAGCGGAGGAACGGCGGGGTTAGACGGACCCGGCTTCTGAAGCCAAGGCGCGGCTAACACTACCAGCGTCCACAGGTACTACTCGATGTCGACCCCCAGAGAGATCAGGCCGAGCGGCTCGAGCAGTCGCAAGTGGACTGAACTCAAGTCTCGGCGCTCGGTTATTTATAGTGGGACGGCTGGCAGGTAAACTGGCGGGGCGTCGGGTGCGGGGTGCGGCCGCGGTCGCTCGGTGTTTCTCGAACGTTCTCGGCTCGGCGTCGTGTCGGCAGTCACGTACGCCTTGTTGTGACGTCACCGTTGCAACCCTTTCATAATACTCCCTGCAGAAAAGGACAGAACTAAATTTAAAGCTGTCATTTTAGTTTAGTTTAGAGATTGTGTTTTACAGAGTTGGCCACATTGTCTGACGTGGGCGAAGCCCCTAATACTAAAAATTCCATAATTAATTAGTTATACATATTATCAAATGCAGTCAAGTGCATTAAAAAAAAAGCAAAGATTTCCCAATCAAAGCTGACGAAGTGGCGGGCATCATTTGAATTATATTTCTCCTACTTGCTAGGAAATTGCTTCAATATAAAAAAAAAACAATATGCACATTAGCTGTTTTCTGAACACTCGAATAGGAAATCAGATCATTTTCATACCACAAGGTTTTTAGCGTGAGTTAAGGAGAGTCGTTGACTCTCCTTCTGTCGGCAATGTAGAAAAGCTTTCTCAACAAATTCTGTCCTCAATTGTTTCCTCGCAAATTAGAGATTTTTCTATGAATGTTTTATCTCAGGTCAACACCACCATTCACTGCGGCTGCAGGAAATATCCAGAAGCAACACTTTATACTCTGACCTGCCGGCGCCTAGTTCACACTTAAGCCTGATTGGAGCGAGGTAAGTGAAATGACTTTTCACAGTTTGAAGACCTCATAGTGCCTCATAGCTTTAGTTTTAAGATACTGTAACTGATTATTTATTAACCATCATGTTTTATAATTAATTGAACGTCAATTGTACAGTGTACCTAAATTGAATAAATCAAAATATTGATTGATTTCTTTATGATTTCTGAATTTTCTCTGGTTGGCCGAAGCCGTTCACCTGACGAGAAAGACTTCGGCCATGTTTAGCACTACCCTACCTATTAGCACCACACTACCGGAAAAGACGTGCCGCCAATTTAGCGACCCAGTACATTGCTGAGTAGAAACCGATTAGGAGCATGGGTAATAAAAATTTCGTACCCCAAGCAGGTTCGCCCGTTATCATTTTAGACTGCATCATCAGTTACCTCTGGGTGAGATCGCAGTCAAAGGCTAACTTGTAGTGGTACACCACTACAGCCCATTAACGTCCCACTGCTGGACTTAGGCCTCCACTCTCATAGGAGAGAGGGAATTAGAGCTTTGACCCACCATGCTGCTCCATTGCGGGTTGGCGGACTTTAACGACTATTATCAAGTTAGTGATAATAACCGGGACCGATGTCTTAACGTGCTCTCCGAGGTACAGGGTTGGATCACTGCCAACTTCCTAACTCCGGGCTAGTACTGAGAATTTCTAGTCAGAAAAACCCAACACTTATTATGAGTCCAGAATAAAATGCTAAATATCCCTAGTTAGTGCAATTATTGATTAACTAGCTGACGCCCGCGACTTTGTACGCGTGGATCGAGGTTTTGTGGTTCCCGCGGGAACTCTTTAATTTTCCGGGATAGCCTATGTTTTATTCCAGACTATAATCTATATCTGTGCCAAATTTCATCCAGATCCGTTCAGCTGTTGGGGCGTGATTGAGTAACAAACATCCATACCGACATCCATACATCCAAACTTTCGCATTTATAATATTAGTAAGATAATTAATAACTTCCAGGTTGGGTCTTTCATTACCGAATCCAGCACCCGACGTGGAATTGGAAGGACCGGAACCGCATCTCAATATTCATCCACCTTTGCCTCATACTGGTATGTATTATGTAATGATTTTTGGTTGAGTTGTGAACATTGTGGTATTTAGTGGAAGGTTTTTGGCTCTATTCCGGCTGGGTCCATTTGAAAAGTGGTTCGAAGATTTTAATATAATAGTCCCCGCGGAAAAGGATGGCACTAAATTTAGATCTGTCGATTGAGCTCGGTTTAGAGATTGTGTATTATATAAAACTAGCTGACCCGGCGAACTTCGTACCGCCTTAGTATGCAAAATTAAATGTATATTTTTCAATATTTCTGAGAGATTTTCTTAATATTTTTTTCCGTAAGAACCTTCTCCTAATAATAACAAATACAACAAAAAAAGAATTAGTGAAATCGGTCCAGTTATTCACGCGTGATGGACCAAGGAAAACGGGTTTCATTTTTATATATATAGAAGATATGGGGGCATTTGACAACTAGTGAAATCAGCAAACGCGCGCTTAGTAGTGGATGTTGTATGAAATACTGACTTTTGACGTCTACGAAGTTTTTTATTTTTATTAATCGATATTTTAAAATGGTTATCAAACATAACACTAACAATTATCACCAAAAAATATTGATTTTTGACGTAAGAAAGATTCTTATTAGCCACAGTTTCTAACTAAATTATTTATTCCACAGCGACGGAAGAATCCGGTCCGTCGAGCGAGCCTAAGAAGAAGAAATACGCCAAAGAGGCGTGGCCGGGGAGAAAACCCGGTCTCATAGCCGGCGTCTGAGTGTGAACCTGTTTGTTCAATGACTATTTAGATAATGATTGAAAACAAGTGAAAAGGTAATTTATTACAAAACCTATGACTTACAAGTACGTAAGTTACTTACGTAAAAATTTACAAGACGTGTAATTAGTAAGACGTGTAAGGCGTCAGGCACGAAACGGCGACAGCGGATGTGGTCCGAGAGCTGGCGACGAATTTCGGGAATCTAGTCGGGAGTCCTACCAGTCTCTAGCGTTTGCGGCTATTTCGCTACTGCGCAGCAGCTATAACATTTGCAAAAAAAACCCTAAAAATATTATTTTGGCAACTTGATTTTTATCTTTAAATTTAGTACTTATAGAATTCGAAAAAATAAACCAGACGTTTTTGTCGGTTATACTTAAAAAGTATTACCAGACTTCTTTAAAAAAAATTATTTTTTAAAATATACTTTTGGCAATCTGAAATTTTAATCATGTGTTTATTGAGTTGAATTTCAATAATACCTGCAAATTGCCAGACAAATTTTGCGATTTTAAACAATTGGCTACTTGACAGCTGTAACTATAAAATATGAAATATGTTAGATTTGGTAGCTTGTGGGTTAACAATAATTATACAATATGTATTTTGCATTAAAATAAATTGTAAATATTTTATTTTTGCAAAACAAATGTCATGTTTTATGAAGAAAATGTCAGGTTAGGTTTAATTCATTTTTGCTATATCAAAGTTTTAAGTTGATTTCTTCATAACACTAACATCAAAGTTGTCTTCACAAAGTAATACCGCAGATATTTATCCGATTTAAATTCCGGGTCTCGGCAGATTAACTGTAACCACTGCTTTCAACGTTTAAATTATGACATAGGTAATATAGTATAAAGGAATGTGTTTATACAATTTGTTAGGATATTAATTACTTATTATTTATTGTATTTCTACACACGTCTTGTAGCTTGTAATTTTAACAATTGCATTAAAAAAGCTGTAAACTTTCCACTTAAAATTAAATAAAACTTGGAGCGTCGTAGTTAACTTTGTTTTATTTTGAGCTATGACGTCACAGCTAGCAAATGTCACGTGACCGGCTGTTTTCGCGCGAATTTAAAATTAATGTATTAAAAATGTATATTTTTTTCTAATAAATAACGCTTTTTTAGAGAAAAAGTTAATTGTAAGAGGTATAAAATGAACCTACGTACATTTTTAAGTATTTTTCCGAAAACTGTCAAATAGCCAATTCCCAGAGGTGAACAAAGTTTTCAAATGAGTACGACAAAATTGCGGCGAAATTCGTCGCCAGCTCTCCGACTAATCGCATCGCTCCGCTTCCGCCGTCGCCCCGCCGCCGCTAATTTCGTGCCCGTACACTAAAAGATTACATAGATTTTCTATCAAAATACAGTTACAAAGGTATCCGAATTATGCAATGTATCTTTAGTTCGTGATACTTTTTTTACCGAAAATAACGACTACAGCCCGTTCAGTTATTTTACCTCTCGCTGTAAGGTTGGCTTACCTCAGTGTTCCTGTTGCCACTTGAGGTTATTTTGCAGCTCACTAATTTAATCTGTTCTATACCATAATAAATAATTATGTGATATGATACATGAGTTGATAAATAAGGATGAATATGTGTGATCCGTGCGGAAAGCTACCGTCGGTAACGTATAAATACCACTAAAATAAAAATAAAAATAAAAATATCCGCCATCGACTAATTAATGCTATATTTCCTCACTTGTAGTGGTGATTAAACCACCAGACTTATTGGAAATTCCACTAAGTTGGCAACATTCCCACCAAGATTCCAACTTAGCAGAAAAAACAATTTCCAGAACTGACTGTAGCAAGAAATTCGGCAGATGCTATTTAAAAAAAAACTTGTACATTTTTTTTATATTTTACGACCAACGTCATAGGGATAATAATAATTTGAATAAGTATAATTTTTTTGTGGTGATAATTATTGTTTATTTTAAATATTCGCAATGTAATTCACCCTTTTGCGCAAAACTAGTGTACTGTGTACACTACATCTTGTATAGGCTATAGAATATACCATTTAATTTTAAGTGCTGTGAATAATTATAGTTTTATTTGTATAAATAAATGTTTATCATAATAATTTTGTTTTTTTTTCAAATTAACCTTTACTTCCTTAACAAAATATTAATTTGTTAGAAGCTATCAATGGTAGTAAGTAGAAACTTTAGTTACAAAGTTATTCTATATTTTTGACAAATTTTATCGAAATCAGTTAAGCCGACTCGGCGTAATGCAATAAATAGCATGTTATATACAGGCTCAAAATTTTATTATATGTTTCAAACCATCTATGTTTCAAACTTCGCATACGCTTGTACCTGCCTGTATTAAATCAGGTATAATAATTAGGCATGTGTAAGTACCAAGTACCATCAAAATTGGAACACTATCAGTAATGGGTCCCAGGCTGGGTGGTCATGGCAAGTCTATAACACAATTACCTAGTCTGTAGTACACTCTCGTAACACGGTTAAGAAGTCGGTAGGTACTAGGTACGTGTGTTGAAGCAAGTACAACAATTAAGTATACGTCAAGTATACAAACTTCCTAACCACTTTAAATATGTAGGTATCTAATCGAGAGTGAATGGCACCTTGGCACCTAGGCAAGCGTGACACATAGGCTGCATCACGCAGTAAATTTGATTACAGTCAAGCCTTAGTCTAGAACCCTAGACCTTGACTAGTCTTGGAACTTATTAATCGTACACGCCGTCCTGTACCCTTACGATAACATTTTAAATCATTGAGCCGCTGAGCGTAGTAAAATTATTCTTAAATACCTTGTGTTTATGTGTACCTACTTTAAATACTAGGTACGTGTTAAAGCTCAAGTTCATCCATACATCCACAATCAGCACTCGAAGCGAATACATACATAGATAGGTACTGAATTTGCGCTGAATGAAATGCAGCTTAGAAACACAGCTGAGCTGCCTTTACATATTGTGCCTGTGCAGTGCAGGCCTTAGGGTGAAAACACACCACGACAGGACAAGACAAAACATCGGCGCGCGCATTTTTATATGCAGCGGCACACACGACGAAACGTGTCGCAAGTCGCAACCGCTTCGCGTTGACATTTTGCCCTATTCAGTCGTAGTAGTGTGTTTACGCCCTTAAGAAGGTGGTCGGTGGCACAGTATTGGATACCAATACTGTGTCGGTGGGAACTTGAGAAGAAGAGGGTGGGTACACCTGTTGCTAGTGCATCAAACACAGTTAGGCTCATTAGCGAGCGTGGGTGCCACTTAGGCGATGTGAAATGCCATATGGCATGGCTCCGTTCTCATTGGCTACGGAATTGTCATTGCACAGTCTATATGGAGCGCGCACACTTATGCGACACGATAAACATTCAATCCCCTCCGAAACGGACGATCCTATCCCTCGTGTTTTTTCGAGGACGAGGATAGAGCGAAAAATCTAAATAATTAAAATAAGTAGGTATGTCGAAGCGCGGTATGTCCAAATACAATGCATACATAATAGATTTCTATTTGGGCATTAGTACCTACAATAATAGATAGAATTTAAGCATGAAGAAAGAACTTTTTAATTAAAGTAGGCGTCGTAGCACATCTACTTTCGTAGAGGTTTCGTAGCTAATAAATTCCTTAGGTATATTCTTAGCAGACAATTTTAGCGTTCCCAAAATAAAGTTTGCCTGGTATCAATACAAAATAATATAGTAAGTAACTTATTATTTTATATGAAATTAATACGAAATCTTCTCTATATATATAAAAATCAATTGCTGTTCGTCTGTTTCGCTAAACCTCGAGAACGGCTGGGCCGATTTACTTGATTTTGGTTTTGAAATATTCATCGTAGTCCAGGGAAGGTGGAGACGGTGAGAAAATATGGAAAAATTAGATAGGTACGACGCTCGGACGAAGTCGCGGGCATCGGCTAGTTATTGTAAGGAAAACTTCGTATAAATCTGACCCCAAGTATAACGTAAGAGAAGTCGTGACGTCAGAAGCTTTGATCAAAAGCCTGATTTCCACTCGGATTAATCTTAACATAAGCTAATCAGCTTTCATCAGATTATATTAATTGTACGGCCGTTATTATACTGGAAACTGGAAGGGTCACTTCAGTTGATTTTATACATTTAAATAAGATATGGTCACACACATCGTAGGTATACGAGATTATTTTATTCATACAGTCGACGCCCGTACAAAATACAGACATTGATCTGGTCTAATCTAGACACCTCCGTCGAACGACCGGTAGGAAAGAAGAACTTGTGTCCTTGATCCTGTTTCCATAGACCATTATTTATTTTTAAATTCAGCACCATTCCGCGCTCCGGATTATTTATCAAAAAAAAATAATTTCAAAATTCAAAATGTTTTTATTCAAATAGACTTTTTACAAGTGCTTATGAATAGTCGAATGAATCTACCACTGGTCTACCACTATCCTTTCACCATAGGTTGTCTGTAAGAGATTTTTCTAGCAATAAGACCGCCTTTGCACATTTCTATGTAGTCTTACTAGTTATTAAACTGTATACTGTATATTTTGTGGGTGAAATTAGCAATAAAGATATCTAAATAAATAAATAAATATGACATACTAGCCGATGACCGCGACTTCGTCCGCGTGGATTGAGATTTTTTGTTTCCCGCGGGAATTTTCCGGGATAAAAAGTAGCCTGTGTGTTATTCCAGACTAATCGATCTCTGTGCCTAATTTCATCCAGACCCGTATAGCCGTTCTGGCGTGATTGAGTAACAAACATTCATCCCTTCATCCAAACTTTCGCATTTATAATATTAGTATAGAAGTATAGATGTCACACACATCGTAAATATACCTATTATTTTATTCATACAGTCGACGCCCGTACAAAACACAATCATGGATCTGTCTAATCTCTAGACGCCTCCGTCGAACAACTGGTAGGAACATCGATATATATGTAGGCACTAGATGGGCCCTTTCATAGAAAAACGCCGGGCGTCCGTGATGCGGAATCTTTGGTCCCGTCGTAGCGCTGTCACGATCGCTCGTCGTGCGGATAATTTGTTATTATTAAGTTAACATCTAAAGTTTAATTAGTTTGGCACTGTATAATTTTAATTTTAAGGTAAGTGTTTCAATTCACAATTATACATTTCCAAAAAAACGTTATTTAATCTTCCTATTTAATAATTTTATCCATTACGCAATCATTTAATTTCCGCGGCAAACTGTATAATTTTTTTTTTACTAACTGGCCTTACGGCTATGACCTATATTATCTATGACCGAGTCATACGTTTTCAAGTTTTTATTCAAGATGTTGCAAGCAAGTTCCCGCTTTTCAGAATAGATGGCGTTGATGGCGTTGCTAAAAATACGCCCACATTCTTTGTTTGACAGGGCCCGTCTATGTAAATTGAGGTCGTTGGGTAGGAAAGAAAAAGAACCTGTCTCCTTAGACTGGTATTATCATGGACGAAAATAATAGGATTCCTAGGTACATAATATTTGCTATTGCTAATAATATACTCCTACGAGAAAAACATAGTTAGTCTGCAATCATAAAGGTCGGATCGTATGGTCAGGTAATACCTCACTTTACGACGCACTAACTCGGTGTATTACCTGCGTTATACGTCATTAAGGGAATATCACATTCACCAATAAGAATGTATGTCTACTAAGTATACACTAAGTACCTACACAGTGAAAGTAAACTTACATTGATGACTAGTCCAGTCATTTTGTGCTCAAAAAGGGGGCTACCCAAAACACCCACAATACAAATTTATTTGAACTGTGGAAGGTGAATTTCGGTTTTGGTTTGCGGCTCTCGTACGATGAAACTATTGAGTTTACAAAAGAAAAGTTGCGACATAAATTGTAGATAATTTTCTCTAGTTTAATTTATTGCATAACTATTTTCATCGTAAAATTAGTTCGAAAGGAGTTATTGTCAAAACACTTGTTACGTTCCCTCAAATATGGTCGAGCGAAGCAATGGCTGGATCATGCGTCATGCTCGTGAACGGGTGCCACCGGCGGGAATGGGGCTACTTTCTGTCTGCCCGTCTTTGACATGAATTGAATAAACAAATTTAAGAAATCCATTAAAAGTATGCTCCTGAAAAAAGCTTATTATACTGTTGAAGATTATGTAAATGATAGAGGAGCATGGATTTGATCGCTCCAGCAATGCTGGGGACAGCGGTTACTTATGTACACATTGATATAGTAATTGTAAATGAATTATTTAAAAAAAGCAAAAGAGTTTCTTGCTGGTTCTTCTCGGTAGGAATGTCATTCCGAACCAGTGGTAGATTCACTTGACGATTCAAAAGTACTTGTTATTTGAATAAAGTTTATTTGAATAAAGAATATTTGATTTGATTTGATTTGATTTGACTGACTTTTGGGCTTTGGGACCATATTTCCAATATAACGGCGCGAGCGGCAAAGATGGCAAAGTGAAAATTCGGAAAGAGCACGTCGAAATCTATAAAATACACCAATTTTCAAAACTCCCGAGAAACTTTCCAGGTAAAACTACCAAGTGACTGGACTAACTGTGCTGTCATGAAAATATGTAACTTTTTTGAATGAACTAGTTAAATAATAGTCACATGCGTTGCAATGCCTATAATTATAACTGATTATTTTATTTTATTTGGTACAGAAAACTTACAGCTACAACAGAGATGGATAGATAGATAAAGAATAAGTATAACGCCAATTACAAGTTTTCACAGATAGAATTTACATGGGATAAAAATAGCTCGCAAAGGTAGAAAAGAAAAAGGTAGAATTAGGTATGCTTAAAGGAGATTGCAGCAGCGCCAATGTTGCGTGCTATTGTAAAAAAGAGAATTAAGGAAGAGAGGGAAAGGCAGAGACAAGAAAACGCGTGAAGGCAGTCATCTTTCAGACGGAATGCAAAGGCTTACCTGAGATTGAGCGGAGAAGGGAGAGGAGGTTTTTAGTCCATAGGTCGCTGGGTTCCATCCCCAATGGAGTCGGGGATGCCTCCAAAACGCCTGAGGTATCCAATGAGGATATTCCGACGGTCTGTCGAAAGAAAACTATTCTAAGTTATCTTCTAAAGCCAAGACCGCTTGGAAATGTCCGGAATGCAAGGTTCCTCGAAGCAAGGGTGACAACACTAACACCCCGGTTAAAACGTCGGACCTGGTTTTATCGAGCGAACCCAAAGAACCAATCGACTTTTCTTCGATGGATGAACGTTTGAACCGTTTCGAGGAGTCCTTGTCGGCTAAAATTAGTTCTCTGGAATCGTCATTAACTCACAACATTAACAAAGAATTGTCATCCCTTCAAAGTCTCATAACACAAATCCCGGAACTGATCAAAACAGTCGAGTTTATGTCCATCAAGTTTGACGAAATGGAGGGTGAAATAAAACACTTAAAAACTGAGGTTTCGACGCTTCGTGCGGATAACATTAAACTCCAGGAAAACGTACGGGAACTTAACCATAAAATGTCAGATATTGAACAAAGGGCCCGGGAGTGTAATTTGGAACTCCAGTGCATACCTGAATTCCCGAGAGAGAACCTTATTAATACTGTAATGCAACTTGGCAAAACTATTTCCTACCCAATTGTCCAAAACGATATCATCTCTTGTACTCGTATAGCCAAAGTCAACTCGAACAGCAGCAGGCCGCGGTCCGTCGTTCTGAAACTATCGTCGCCTCGCAAACGGGACGAAATACTTGGGGCATGCTTAAAATTCAACAAATCAAACCCCTTGGATAAACTTAACTGTTCGCACCTCGGCATAGCTGCGCCCGATAAAGCTCCATTTTTCGTGTCCGAACATCTCTCGCCAGCGAATCGCGCCCTACATGCCCTGTCTCGCAACTTTAAAAAGGAGCAAGGATACAAATACGTTTGGGTGCGTCACGGCCGAGTCATGATGAGAAAAGACGACTCCTCACCTGCCATTTGGGTTAAAAATACTGACGTACTTAAAAATATTAAAACTTAACTTGTGTACTGTATCCTGTATTTTAGATTTTACTCTAAGGGTGTCAAAGGTTCTGTAGGCAATTTAAAGGTTTATTACCAAAACGCTAGGAGTATTAGAGGCAAACTAGAAAGCCTTTATTTGGCTAGTATTAAATGTGAATACGATGTAATAGTTATTACTGAGACTTGGCTCAACGATAGTGTATTCGATGCTGAAATATTGAATGATAATTATATTGTTTTTCGTAGGGATAGGTCTAGTACAGCAAATGTAAAGGGTGAGGGTGGTGGAGTTTTGATAGCGGTTTTGAAGAGGTTTAGTGCGCTTCGTAATGCAGGCTGGGAAAGTAGTGACGAAGATCTCTGGGTTACGGTCTCAAGTTCTGCTGGAAATCGCTCACAAGGAATTCACATTTGCGCAGTTTACTTGCCCCCACCTTCAACTTTGTGTAGGCTCGATCGACAGCTCTCGTCGATAAGTGATGCATTATCTAACACTGGCAGTGAAAGTGATGTTCTTCTTTTGGGTGATTTTAACCTCGGCTTCATTCACTGGGCCGAAGCTGAGTCAAACTTAAACTTAACTCTTACTCAACCGACAGGTGTTAGTACCAATTTAGGTTACCTTCTTACAGATTTCATGGCGCTTCATAATTTTAAGCAGTACAATAGCATTAGGAACAAAGATGACAAAACCTTAGATTTAGTCTTATGCAGTGGGGTGTTACATGCCAAAGTTCTTGCCGCGGATTTTCCTTTGAGTAAAATTGATCCATTTCATCCACCATTACTAATTTATACTAATTTTAATAATATACAATGTATCACTCCAAATAACACGCTTAAACACAATTTTCACCGAGCTAATTATAAAAATATTAATGAGGAACTAGAGGCAATCAATTGGAATAATGTTTTCAACAAAGATGACACTGTTGACCAGATGGTCGACAAGTTTTACACAGTCATCCAAGGACTGATAGATAGACATGTCCCCAAATCGATCGTCAAACGTGGTTCATACCCAACTTGGTTTAGTTACAACCTTATCAGGTTAATTAAAGAAAAGGATTCTTATCGTGTTAAATATAAAAAAACTAAATGTCCCCTCGCGGAGTATGATTTTGCAGAAGCCAGGAAAAGGTGTCATTTCTTAATAGATAGTTGCTACACAACTTACAAAAAAAGTATTGAAGTAGCAATCTGCAAAAATAACATGAAAGTATTATGGTCGTTTTTAAAGTCTAAAAGGAAAAATAGAGGCACTATCCCAAATGAAATGGTGCTTAACGGAACAAAAGCGACAACTCCCCTATCAATTTGTAGCGCTTTCGCTGAACATTTCTCTTCTGTTTATACGCAACCGGTTCACAACGATACAAGCTCCTGGTCGCTTGATGATCCGATGATATATCTTAATATGTCTTCAGGAAATAATATTATGTTTAAAATTTCTCTAGATGTTAAATCAGTTGGAGTTGCCCTCAAAAAACTGGATAAACATAAAGGAGCAGGACCTGATCATTTGCCAGCTGTTTTTATTAAAAATTGCGCTGAAACTCTTTCTTATCCATTATATTGTATTTTTAATCGTTCATTGGCTACCGGAATTTTTCCAGAAAAGTGGAAATCTGCCAATATAGTGCCAATTCCAAAAAGTGGAAAAGCAGATGACATACTAAATTATAGGCCAATTTCCCTTCTATCTATTTTTGGTAAGGTTTTCGAAGCTATGATCTGTCCGTTTATATCATTTCACTTTAGATCTATTCTCGTCCCTCAACAACATAGTTTCCGTAATAAAATGTCAACAGTATCCAATTTGGCTGAATTCACAACTCAAATTATTGACGAAGTTGACAAAGGACATCAAGTGGACGCTATATATTTGGACGTAAGTAAAGCTTTTGATCGAGTTGACCATCGCATTCTAATAAATAAGCTATATTGGGCTGGGATTCAGGGGAATTTACTCTCCTGGTTCAGGTCATACTTGACTGATAGACATCAAAAGGTAGTAGTATGCGGATATGAATCTGCTTCATTTAAGGTCCCATCTGGCGTCCCTCAGGGTTCTCATCTGGGCCCTGTTCTTTTTCTTGTATTTGTCAACGATTTGTGTGACCAAGTAAGGTTATCAAAGTTCTCACTGTTTGCTGACGACTTAAAGATTTATAAAACTATCAGAACTCCATCAGACGCTTTAGCTCTGCAAAGCGATTTGGATTCCATCTCTGACTGGTCCGTTAAGAATAAACTGCCGCTTAATATTAAAAAATGCCAGCACATAAAATTTACTAAAAAACGTATGCCACTTCAGACTTCATATGCTCTCAACAGTCTTTTACTCGATGAGGTCGAGAAGATCAGAGACCTAGGAATTATTATCGATAGGAAACTATCATTCAATACGCACATAGACAGCATAGTGAGAAAATGCCTCAGGCTGCTTGGTTTCATCTGGCGTAATTGCAAATCATTCAAGTCGTGTTCGGCTCTTAAAATTGTTTATTCTGCCTTGATTCGTAGTACATTAGAATATGGTTCGAGCATCTGGAACCCATCTTATAAAGATCCAGTGAAGAGAATCGAAAGAGTTCAAAAACGTTTTCTCTTTCTGCTGACAGCGCATCAAAATAAAAAGAGGGTATTAAATTCTTACAGACAAAGAATAAACTTTTTTAAAATAGCTTCACTTGAAAACCGTCGCTGGGTAGCCGACCAAGTTTTTCTTTTCAAAATTTTAAATAACGAAATTGACTGCCCAAGTATTTTATCTAAAATAAAGTTTTCTGTGCCAAGAAAAAACTCGCGGACTACAAATTACAAACCGTTTATTATTAAGGGATGCAGAACTAACTTAGGACAAAATAATGTGTTGCTTAGAATATGTCGTGAGTACAATAACCTCTTCAAAACTGCTAAAATTACCACGGATCCTCATTCACTCTCTTTACAGCAGTACAAAAGGATGCTGCATCAGTTCATTGATGCAGCGTCATAGACTAATAATTGACCGAGCGAAGCGAAGGTCTCTGAGTCTACTTGGGTGAATTGGCACTTGTCCGTCCGTCCGTCCGTCCGTCCGTCCGTCCGTCCGTCCGTCTGTCAGAGCATTATAACTTCTGAATTACTGAACGCAATTACTTCAGCTTTAAATATAATATGTAAACCAATGGCCTCCCGCCGAATATGGCTTAAAAAATAATAAAAATCTTTATTTCAGGGGGGCTCTCATAGAAGCGAATGCGAAGTAAAATATTTTTTATAAAGTTACATAGGGTTGCGGTATATCATTTTAAAGATAATTAGGAATAGAGTCCAAAAATATTTTTTTTTTAATTTTCCCCCCAAAATTGACGAAATGAGGGGCTTTCAAAGTGGTGATTTTCTAACGTCCAAAGATGACCTCAGAACTCTAAATTTTCTGATAGGATGAGCCTGAAACTTGATCAATTATTTCAATTATATCCTGTACTTGAACAACAAATACTAAAATTAGATAAATATTGTAAGGAAACGGAATTATTTAATTTTTAATGAGCTTCAGTATTTTTCACAGAACTTCACATTTATGTCAATAGATGGCGCCGCGAGGTCTTAGTTCGGGGCGAACCACTAGTATTTCTAGCTGAGTGCTTTATTTTTGTAATGTTGTTTGTGTTTTTTTTTAAGTTTAACGCTATTTGTTAGCTGTTAACCCCGCACTTGCAAGATCAGCTAAATGCATGCTGGCTTGCCAGTAATTGGGTGTACACTCAAAAATGTTTTTTATGTATTTTGTTATTTTTATATTGTTATTGTGTATTACCTGTTGGCAAACCATAAAATAAAATAAAAAAAATAAAAAAATAAAATTCCTCCTTCCCACAGAAAAAAAAGCAGTACTAAGCAAGCGATTAGTCTTTTTAATAAGTAAACTATAAATACTTATAGGTACCTACCTACACTAGTAAAGCTTATAGCACAAAATAGAAAAATCCGAAAAATCAAAACATACTTTCCGTTGACCTAGAATCATGAAATTTGGCAAGCAAGGTCTCACAGCACAAGTATAGGAAAAAATCCGAAAATCGATAATTAGGGTTCCATATGATACTCATAGGGTTTCGAATTGTTTAGCAGGCGCTAGCCGCTAGGTAACAGTTTAGCGCTCTAAGTTATTTCACAGCTGATTACGTGTTGTTATGATATCTTTCTTGTTATTTACTAAAATAATTTATATTGTGTGGTAGTACGGAACCGTTTGTGTGGGAGTCTGACTCGCACTTGACCGTTGTTTTTTATTGCAAGAGAGGCTTGCGCTAGACGACAATCATGCTTATGAAAATCAATGATGAGGTCGAGGTTGGAGCGCGCTTGTCTAAAAAATGCCTATTCACTCTTGCTTTGAAGGTACGCAAGTCATACTTGGCAGGAAACATGGTCGCCGGAAGGGCGTTCCAAACCCTAGCGGCACGTATTAGAAATGTGGATGTGGATGTGCTACGTTGATATTTTCATCGTTGCAGAATGTTTTAACATAAATACCTAAGTTGTTTTATTTGAAAGTTCTCTTCAAGTAGTTAGGTAACTTTTGTTCAGTTAGGTACCGACTAAAAGTATTCCTATAGCTTTTAAGTATGTCCTAAAGCAGTCTATAATACCTTTTTTCTTTCATAAAATTTAAATCCGTTGTGATTTTGTATTCTGCGAATTTGTACTTATGTGGAAAAAGGTCCCACTTGCATCCAAGCAGCCGTTGGTCAGGGCTCAAGACCAGAAAGAGGAACCTCCTCACGGGCGGGCGGGTATAAACGGAGAAAAATGTTTCAAGGTTCCCTGTGTTTTATATGGATATTTTAAGTAATAACACATTTTATATCAAATTTTCTTTTATTAAGATAATCAACAGGTTACCACACACCATGTCACATTTAGATATATATTATGTTTCTAGGGACTTAGGGAGCCGGGAGAGTCTTGGAGAAAGGTGTTCTATAAGAGCTTTATACTCTGTGGTTTGACCACAGAGTTTATAGCTCTTATAGAACACCTTTACATGAACTATGAAGCAGGAGCTGCACTGCAGACGCACCGACGCGCGCATTCGCGATTTTTGTTTGTTTACATTTACTTCCGGTCCACACCGGCGGCGCCGGACCGGAAGTAAATGTAAACAAACAAACGAAATTCGGCTTTTTGAACATGAAGCCGGAGAGGCTTCACGTTCAGAAAGCCTTAGAGTTTAGATTAGAGCGAAAGCACTCAACGTACTTACAAAAAATATTTCAGTCTGGCGGACGATAAGTTCACGTGCGCACTTTTATATGGAGCTTCACAAACTTCTGCGATAGGACGAAATGTGTTTCCCACACGACGCGCACGTCCTGTGTATTTTTGCTTAAACAATAAACGAGCATCTAGCCGATAAAAAAACAAGTCCTTTTTGGAGTCAGTTTACAACATTTTAACCTTTAAAGGGGCTGAACTCTGAATTGTTTTCAGAGGGGGTAATAAACCTTGCCTTGTTATTTGATAGGTATTCTTATTTTAATTTTGAACAGAAGTAAAAGAACGGTTTGAATATTTGTTGAGATTTAAAATAGATTTTGTATCTTTCAATACTTGCACACAGACAAGCGAAGTCGGCACAGTATTAACTTGTGTCTATGAAAGCATAAAATGTTACTAACTTCCACATACGTCGCAGAGCTGTGGCGCGGCGCGGCCGGTGCATCCATAGCACAGTATACCGCATAGGTATATCTTTGTGTGTGAGCTGTACACCTATTCTGGATGATTTACTTGTCTGTGCCGCCACTATATTATTTTGTTTCTTTTCTTTCTTCTGTGGCCATGGGAAGTCAAATTGTTTCTGTGAGCCCCGGTGCTCCGCTGAGTTGTTTGTGAGGTTGGAGGAATGCCATAATGCTACCGCTGCGGCATCATACCGTCCGTGTGTCCTACAATGCCACGAAATATTTGAGTTGCGGCGCCGCAACGCATCGTGTGAATCTGCTCTTGGGGCTCGGTGGCGCGCTTGGTTATTGAACTTATTTATATTGACTATGGATTACGTTTCAAGGTCGTCTTATGTCTACGTTTGTCCATACAATCGTATTCTTCTGTTCTCTCCGTAAATAATAACAATAAAGCAAATTAATTTTCGATTACCTCTTTAGAAAATTTTGTTTCTAAAGAGGTAATGGTGCTTGTGATTAATAAAGGTTTTCTAAGTGGCCGCCATAAAATAAAAATGGCGGATCGGTACTCCAATACTCCAACGAAATATTCAAACTCTAGTTAGCCATCTTTTCTCTTTTCTATACGACAGTGAATTTCTGAAGAGTTCCCGGAGCCTTTTATCATGCGCTGAATATTGGATTTTGAGTAGGTAGGTGAAAGTCCCACATACCTAACCCTATCTCAACCCCAAGAAGTTGGGTATCTAGATTTCCCCTCCATCGCTAAAAACTTATGTTGCTTACCTCAGGTACTCGAATACTCTGTTTTTGTATGCTTAGGTGAGCGACCTACAAGTGGTCTACAAATGACTCAATAGGTAGGTACACCTATCTAGAAATAGTATTATATATTAATACGTAGGTGAGGAGGTAGGTTTAGGTAGGGCTGACACGATCACGAACCCTTTCAGTATCAAGACCTTTTGGCTAAGCTTTTGGGTTTATGTGTGCTTTTGTAAGTAATTCTGAAACGAATCTACGTATTCCACACTCTAATGGCATAATTTATTATTTGGATAATTTATTTTACGGACACATTTTTTTAATTGCCGTAACATTTAAAATTAATATTATGTATGAAAACCTGCTGTGAAACGGAATCTGCTGTTTATAAGGTGTTAAAGTTTTAAAATACATTTAAAAAACCGATATTTTTTTTAATTCAAAAACCCAATTGTTGCTTTTATTATTAACTAGCTGATGAGCGCGATTACGTCCGCGTGGATTGAGGTTTTTTGATTCCCACAGTAACTACTTAGTTTTCCGGGAAAAAAAGTAGCATATGTGTTATTCCAGACTATAATTTATCTCTGTGCCAAATTTCATCCAGATCCGTACAGCCGTTCGGGCGTGATTGAGTAACAAACATCCAAATTTTAAACCTTAAACTAAAAGGGAAAGTCTATAGGACAGTCGTTAGACCTATCGCATTGTATGGTTTAGAATGTTGGGCGGTGAAAGTGACGGATGAAAGAAAAGTACATGCGACTGAAATGCGAAAGTTGAGATGGATGTGTGGTGTGACTAGAATGGATAAGATTAGAAATGTATATATAAGGGGAAGTTTGAAAGTAGCGCCAGTGGTGGAAAAGTTGAGGAGTAATAGGCTAGCATTGTGTGGGCATGTAATGCGGAGGGAAGAAAGGCATATTACGAGAAGAATGATAGATATGCATGTGGAAGGAAAAAAGAGTAGAGGGAGACCAAAGAAAAGATGGATGGATTGTGTGAAAGAGGATATGCGTGTAAAAGGGGTGACGGATAACAGAAGCGAGTGGAAGAAGAAAACACGTTGTGCCGACCCCACGTAGCGTGGGACAAGGACAGGAAGAAGAAGATATTCGAATTTGATTTTAATCGTAATTTTGAAAGTATTTTATCCGACTTCCAAAACTGCGCAGATATATTATAACTAACTATAATATAAATTAACAAAAAAGTATACTTTTGTTCATTAATAGTAGTTACAATAAAAATAATATGGCGTGTAGTAACTATGCTCTTTAAATTTTATTTTTGCTACATTCACGTTTCTGCAACGTCACAATTTTACACAATGGAGGCGGCGGCGATGTAAACTAATGACCTATCACATTATCTGGGTTAGGTCAATAAGTTGCGGTTACATGCCAGACAACCCGTCACAGAAGAGCCACCCGGCCTTGTTACTGATTTGCTACTAGAGTTGTTACCCGTGATAATTTTCTGTTTTATAATTTTTAGTCATGTTTTAGTTACACTTTTTTTTTCTGAAGCTACTTTTTGTTAAAACCCATAAATCAAATAGAGGGGTATTTAATATTAATTGGGGTATCTCTCTGTGGCATCGTAGCACCCAAACGGATGAACCGATTTTGATTTAGCTTTTGTGTTTGAAAGACGACTTGAACGAGTGTCTTGAGCTTTTAATTCAAGAAAGTCCGTTCAGCCTTTTGAAGACCATCAACTCTTATCTAGTCGATGAAGGGATGTGAGCAACTTCCACAGGTCGGATCGACTCGAAATTTGGTGCATGTCCTGTTTTAAATTTTTTAAATTTAGTAAGTACTTCCTGTACTTCTCGAACGGCATGACGTGTTTAGTTTTATGGCAACACCTATTATAAAGTACATTGCTCCTGACAAAAGGAATCATTTTGGTGAACATGTCCATTGGCCCTCAGAAAATATTTCTTAATAGCGACAACATACTAAGAATAAAAACAATATATTTGGCGTACAAAAACTCCTTATCATTAACTTTTATATGGCACGCACATTAGGCGACCGGACAAAACGTTTGTCCCCTACGTCGTTTTGTCCTATACGGTCCGTATTGTGTTTTCACTCTTAAGGATCTAGCCCCACTACAGAGGCGCGGCTCGGCGCGGCACGTAGCAAGTATTCTTTGTACAATTTGGTATGTCGCAATGCATCTCCGTGTCGCTTAAGTGGGCCCAGATCCATACAAACTTATAGATAAAAATAATATTTGCCGCAGCGTGCCGCGCCGCGCCGTGCATCCGTAGTGCGTATAAACCTTGATCAACTCATAAAACTGCGACGCTAATATTCAGAACCACCACCACCACCACTACAGCCCATTAACGTCCCACTGCTGGGCACAGGCCTCCACTCTCATAGGAGAGCGGGAATTAGAGCTTAGACCCACCACGCTGCTCCAATGCGGGTTGGCGGACTTTAACGACTATTATCATGTTAGTGATAATAACCAGGACCGACGGCTTAACGTGCTCTCCGAGGCACGGGGGTGAAACACCGCCAACTTCCTAACTCCGGGCTTTTACTGAGAATTTCTAGTCAGAAAAACCCAATACTTAATATGGCCCGACCCGGGACTTGAACCCGGGACCTCGTCAGCCGCAGTCAAACATGCTAACCACTAGACCAACGAGGCAGTTCAGAACATATTCAGAACAGTAGAAACTAATTTGCAAGCGCGGTCAGCCGGGTTTCCAAAACGTTCGTGATTTAATAACAGTTTCACCGGTTTTGCCTGTTGTGTCATTTTAACGATGTCGAAACTCGTTCAGGAGTTTGTTGGGAACTCGATTATCCAGGTTTCCACGGTTTCAGTTTGAGTTGGTCAAAGCAAACGGGAAAACACCTACCGATTTTGTGCTTTGAAATATCACAGTGAGTGACGTCACGTGCAAAGCTTTGTTGACTGGTGCAATTTTACCTTTTACCGAAATGAAGCCACGGATGAAGCATATTATAAAATTTTTTTCTTAATTTTTAGGGACTTTTATAAAATTATATTTACTTTTATAACGATTTGGTGATCTTTTTAGTAAATAAAACTGTAAAAGGCCGATTTCTGTACATTAAATACATATGAAAATTTTAATTGGGGACAACTTCGTTATCGATACAAAGGACAAATCAGCTTTTTAAAATTTTTGTCTGTCCGTTTGTTTGCGCGGATTCTCTGGGTTACACATGTGGCGATATTTTTTATCCTAAAAAAGATACGCGCCGAATTGAGAACCTCCTCCTTTTTTGGAAGTCGGTTAAAAAACAGGTTTCCTTTGAGATACCTACTGGATGAAATACTTGCAAGATTTTACAGTACCTACTCCATATTCGTGTCGAACTTAAGTCAGAACTGATTTTGATATGCTATCCAGTTCTCATCGCAAGAACTTAGTTGAAAGCTCAAATTGATCAAGAGTTTTTTCTAATCTTTAAAGTGAAAAACATAAAATCCATTGTGATTCGTACTGCGAATTCTACTGAATTTGTATTCCATAAGAATTGAATATTTAAACAGGGTATATCTCTGTGAAACATAGCGACTTAATTTACTAAACTCACGAGTTTGAAATACACTCAGCGGCGAATGATTTTAGATCTTCTTATCCATTGGATTAAAGTTCAATTTTGATGTTTTGAAGGTCTACCTGTTGCTTGATCCATTTAAATGTCGGCGACGCTGTTAGCACTCGTTTAAATACCAAATTTAAGGTATCTCAGAGCTATGTTAATCGTGGTAGATTGTTTTTCTGAACATGAACGATACGTACAGCTGTTGTACTTTACATACATATGTATCTATATTTTTCTGTATCTTACGGGTCTCGGATACTTACCTTAGAGATGTGTGCAGTCTGCCTATAAAATCAGACGTACCTAAAGCCTGTATAATAAAGATAATTTTTGTTTCAACTTCATCAACGTCTGATCACGTAATCTCATCTGTTATTCGACCAAAAATTATAGGAATACTTATCTAGAAACTTGTCGACTTTCAATACTCCCATCACTATTGGTCAAGTGGAAGATACGATGTCATGATTAGACGATTAAGAAGTTAAAAAAAACTCATTTAAGTATATTGGAACAGACTATATTTGTGATTTCATACCGCACTTCCGTTTACGAAAGTATGTTATATGATTGAATGCCGCCCAGCAATTAAAAGCAGAGTCTAAGTAGACATGTTCTTTTCTACCTACCTTGAATGCATATCGACATGGTCAACAGACAGACGTGTATACGGAGCAACGCTGCGGCGTGACAGGGATAAATCCACTAGAGGCAGCCTCGGGCCGAGCGGCTGCCTCGCTCTGAGGCCGCGCAAGTGGAGACGATGCCTCAACCTGAGGCGCGCTGCGACACGAGGCAAATTCGGCGCCGCGAGCCGAGCCATAATATTTTGTCGGTTTTTTTGCGTGCTCAAAGGAGCTTCAAACTGAGCCGTGCATTTGATAGAGACGGGCGTGTTGCCTCAGGTCGCAGCAGCTACACTACGCACGTCTGGTGCCATCGCGTGTTGGCTTTAAACTGGCTCGTGGATCACGATGAGGTTGAGGCGTGTCGCCTCAGCTTGATGCGCAACGTGCATCAGGCCTATGCCTCAGGCCGAGCAGCCTCAAACTGAGGCTGTTTGCCTCAAGCTGAGGCTGCTCGGCCTGAGGATGCTCTAATGGATACGCGCCTTAAGGGAAGGGAGCGTACCTATCTCCAAACTGGCAGTGCAAAGTTCAGTCATTCTACTCGTACTTCTAGCACTAAATGAAGTAAAATGTGTGTGTGTGCAAGCAGCTTGGAGGGGTATACGAATATATGTGAGTCAGTGGCAATTGTGACAATTCGTATGGGCGTCGATCCACTGGTAAGGATAATTTTAAATATGCTGATACCTATACACAAACGCTATGTTATAAGACAGCTAATGTACAATTTTTATTAGGTGCCTAATTATAAGACCTATCATTGCACTTCGCGATGCGTAGTCAATTCCAGTCAACAAGGTATTTAATCCCATATCCCGCAACAGGTAGGTATTCAGGTATTTGCTTTGACTTGAAGAGCAGTAAAAGGTTCACGATTTTGACCTGATTTCGTATGTGACCTCTAGTGAAGATTGAAGGCGTACACGATACACGATTTATGAGGAGCATAATGCAGGGACTAGAAAATGGGTCATCTTCGTCTTTACTTCCAAAGTAGGGAAGCAAACAATTTTCAATTTTTATTAACCCCTGACGCAAACAGAGGGGTGTTATAAGTTTAACGTGTGGATAGAAATAGTTACACACAGTAGCAGATAGTGTCTGTGGCTTCGTAGCTCCTAAACGCGTGAACCGATTTTGATTGACTTTATTTAAAAGGTAACTTGACCGTGAATGTTCAAGCTATGATTCAAGAAAATCTGTTCAGCCATTTGAAGATCATGAGTTATTTTCTAGTTGATGAAGGGATGTGAGCGGCTTACACCGATCTGCAGAGCACATCTGCATTGGTATCCTATAACTTTTTGAAGTGAAACTTCTTTAGAATCGTTGTGATTTAAAAATTCGATGAAACGAAAAAGCGACACTAAAAAGAGACAAAAATATTCATAATAAGATTATGAATATTTTTGTCTCTCCATCTTTGTCTCTATATCATTGATAGAATAGCCAGCGAGAGAATTAGATAGAATACCAGCTATATTTATTTCATTATCTCGTAGGCTAGTTTTCTGAAGTTTCAATTCTGCCGTGTGTGAATTGCACTGCACACACATACCTACTGTTTTACTAATTCGATTTCGTCTAAGTTAGCTTCGATTTGTTCGATTTGAGCTCCATCTACATAAATAACTAGTATGGCGCGTGGATGCGCGGCCCGCTGAAGCGGACCGCGTAGTAGACCGCGTGGCTCACTGTCTACTTACTTGCTCTCCTTCTATCCAAGTGTTTACTGCCTTTTTTTTTTTTTTTTAATTAAGCAACTAAGGGAGTTTTTGTGTTTTAACTTCAACGGTCTCTTACACTCCTGCTCAACTCAACTTATGCATGTCAGGAAAGTTTCTTAACATTTAAAGGCCCTTTTAGATTCTTAGGGGGGTCTCTGTTATATGTTTTCTTATGAGATTTTTTTTTACGTCTGTCGGACGCTTGGCACGTTGGCGCTTCCACTGTGCTCGCTAGCATAGCAGTGTGTTGTTTATTTCAGAACACGTAGACAGTAAACACTTTAGGTTTGAGGAGCCCCCACTTATCTTAATACCCTGGCCGTGCTCCTCACCCATCTTTCAAAACCTCGATCATCATCGCTCTCCATATATTTTTTTCTCCGAAAAATTATGGAGAGTTCTTCTTTAAAAACAAATTTTGAAAAGGAACCGCATCAAAGTCTTGCATAGTTCTACACTTGTAGCCTCTTCAATATTCGCCATACATTTTCTATGGAAAAATAAATTCCGCCATCTTGAATTTTTTTCCTGTTCATCAAGTAGACCCTCATGTCCTGATCATCTTTTGCCAAGAAACCACTCTTCCATCTCTGATACTCTCCGAGATAGACACCGACGAAATTTGTATGGCGGCCATCTTAAATCCGCCATTTTGAATTTTTTTTCAGCTAACTGTCAATTGGATGACGTTTCGAGTGACATTTGGTCGAGCACCCCCCACCTATCTTCAATACCCTGGCTGGTGCTCTTCATCCGTCTTCGAAATCCTCAATCATCAGCTCTCTCTGTATTTTTCCTCTTAATGATTTTTTGTCTTCTATACGAAACGATGAGTGAAAAAAAAAATGTTCATACAAAATTTTACAGGAGAGGTGATCAATGAGTCAGTCAGCACGAGCAGCTATATATATATTAATAATTAATCTGTCATCAATCGCTTGTTCAATTTCATATAAATCGTTATGTAACTTCACGATCGAATAGGTAAAAAAAATCTACTTGGCCCGCAGACCGTCAAATGAGTGACGTCATAATGGAAAACTCAAAGTTCCGAAAACACGCGCGTCCAAAAGTTGAGTTGAAGAGGGTCGAGACAGCGGCGGCCATGCACGGCCTAAGTGATCCGAGCTTATGTTTTACTTTTAGGCAATGGAACTCTGAATTGGTGCAGACATTTATATTTTATACCTAACTAGATGATGCCCGCGACTTCGTCCGCGTAGATTAAGTTTTTTGATTCCCGGTTAGACCGTGAAAACGTAGCAGACAGATATACACTTTCGCATTTATAATGTTAGTAGGGATGTTGCATCTTTTTTGGGCCTTCCTCAAGAAAAATGGGAACGGGGAAAACCGATTACAATGATTTAGGTATCACCACCACCACCACTACAGCCTATTAACGTCCCACTACTGGGCACAGGCTTCCACTCTCATATGAGAGAGGGAATTAGAGCTTAGACCCACCACGCTGCTCCAATGCGGGTTAGCGGGCTTTAACGACTATTATCATGTTAGTGATAATAACCGGGACCGACAGCTTAACGTGCTCTCCGAGGCACGGGGGTGAAACACCGCCAACTTCCAACTCCGGGCTGGCACTGAGAATTACTGAATAGAAAAACTCAATACATGATTTAGGTATGTATAAAAATAATTAATGAATTACGCTTACAATTAATTTATAGTCTACCAGATTATGCCCACAAATTCGTCTGCGTCTGAAAAATCTTATTTTCCGGTACAAAAAGTCGCCTATTCTTCCCTGGGATGCAATCTATCTCTACTTACCAAATTTGGTCACAATCGTTTGAACATAATATGGGCTGTGAAAGCGTGACACAGACAGACGCACTCGCATCATAATTACAAATCTGAATATTGATTTGAGTTAAAAATACGAGTATGTGTAAGTACCTTCTGTTACTTCTTCGGTGCGAGTGCATGCTTGCGCAGCTTTCATACAAACTGTCGAAGAAAACGTAGGTACACACTACGCGCGAAAATATGCTATTGCGAAACGTCTTGTGGTCAACTTCAGACGCGACTAAATTTTAATCTCTTCTGATTTGTCGGCTTCAACTTGTTCCCCCCAGGCATTGTTGGCGTACTCTAGCTTAAAATTAAATTAAGACGGTTTCTTTGTGATTATATTATTAATATTTCAATTAAGTATTTTGATCACTAATTACTTAATTATACCGTCGCTCATTATAATTAGATATAGTAGACACAATTAAGAAATTAAGTCTGCTTAGATTACTCAAATTATCCCTAAAGTCGTTTACCTTTTTCCTGTAATAACCTCGACCCCGAGCATAATAATTAATGACTCCGTTCCTCCAACATTGCTCAACTCATTTTTCATACCATTAACCCTTTCGACGGCTCAATAAAAATAATTTGTTTCAATAAAAAGAGACTTTTGGCCTATTTCAAGAATTTAGGGAATAGAACACTTGTTCGGAAATCAGAAATGAGGACACTAGAGATTCGAAGAAGAACTAAAGACATTAGCTCTTCATATTGCCAAACTTAAGTAGCAATGGGCGGGGCACATAGTTCGGAGAGCAACTAATAGTTATTTATGTTAATTAACATTAATATACTTTGGGGTCCCAAAGTGTTGGAAAGGTGAGTGGAGGAAGGAGGCATTGGAAAGTGCAGATCGCCCACTATGGACGGACGACATCAAGCGAGTCACATGGAACCGCTAGACCCAGGCGGCGCAATACCTTGGCTTGTGGAAGTCGCTGTAAGAGACTAGATCCAGCAGTGGACGGCTAACGATACACTAACAGAAATAAGCTTTTTGGTTTTTTGTAAAAATAAATTACATAGTTAATTAAGAAATTAATTATCTAATCTAATAATAATAATATATATAAAAATGAAACCCGTTTTCCTTGGTCACGGCATCACGCGTGAATGGCTGGACCGATTTCAATAATTCTTTTTTTGTTGTATTTGTTATTATTAGGAGAAGGTTCTTACGGAAAAAGAAATTAAGAAAATCTCTCAGAAATATTGAAAAATATACATTTAATTTTGCATACTAAGGCGGTACGAAGTTCGCCGGGTCAGCTAGTTATCTAATATATCAAAGCACACCACTTCGCGAAAGAAAAATTAATGAAACGAAACGAGAAGAAGGGAAGGATCAAGGAATGTTCTCGGTAGGAATGGCATTCTGAACCAGTGGTAGATTAACTTAACGATTCAAAAGCACTTGTAAAAATTTCTTTGAATAAAAGAGTCCTTTGAACTTGTATGTTATTTCATAATTGGTCACATTTCCCAATACATGTATTTGATTAGTAGCTGCCTCGCTTACACCTCGCACGGGTGGGCTTACCTTTGTGAATGACTTTCAAATTCACATTAATTGTCCTAAATTATACTGAAAGCTGAACTTCACTGAGAAATCTAGGATGGCAAAAGTAATACCCCTTTCTATAAGATAGGTAGAAACTTTCATTAAGTTGCCTGAAAATTCTGCTTTCTGTTAGTAAAAGTCGTTTAAGTCCACAGCAAATCATCTCGCGTCGAGATTACATTAGCGGAGTTACCGCCGGCCGAGGAAACGGTTGATTATCCACTTTTACAACGGCGTTGAGATGAAACTTTAAATCACTTGCATTTGCGCGATTTAAAAAGCCATTCTTCAGTTTATTAGTGATTCAACTTACCTGAACTTATTCTGTGGATTTTCAAAATTATTTTAAGTCTGCAGAGTTAATTTTTATTAGTTTGAATACTGATTTAAATCGGAAACTAAAGAATAATGCGTACCTGTAATTGTGACTGGTCGTTATTGTAATTTATTTTGCAACATTTTAGAAATTACGCGTTGCGTCGTTTCTCCTCTCCCATGTAGCTTTGAGTCTAATAGTTACCTACTTATTTAAAACAGGGATAGCTTTATTTAAATAAACTAGAAGGAATCTAGACGCATATCGTACTTTATATGAACCCGTTTGCGCGAAAATATAGGTGTAATAAAACACAGTAACAAACTACAGAGAGGTGCGGCATAAACGAGTATATCTACTAGAGTAGGTAAGAGTGATTATCTGAAAAAACGTTTCGTGATTGGTGAATAAGAGGACCCCTAGTATTTTGCTATACACGAAATAAGCGAAGTACATGTGCTCTTTCCGTCAATATATCTTAATCATGCGACCTATCCATTATTGTATTATAACATAACAATAGTACAACAAAGATATTTATACTTCTACCATACCTTTACTACTGTTTAAATCATACTTTTGCGGGTCTAAAGTCAGTCTTCATGCCCTAGGGCCGTAATCTAGTCGATCGATCGCCCAACTAGTTGACCAACCCCATACTGTAAATATGCACAACAGAGTCTAGGCTCCAGACTGGTCGACCAAACGATCGTACCATTTGACATAAAAGTTTTTAAACCAAGGAGTATGTGTACCTGCATAAACACTGGCAGCATGAAAAGCAAAATGACAAACGGACAAATGTGACTCTATCGAACGTGAACATTCACTTTTAATTTGTCTTTTCTTTTTATTATTTACTAGACCTATGTATCCTACTTACTATGATTTGCAATAAATATCTAACCGTTACAGTTTGTTTTAAAGTTATGGTAGAAGTATAAAGTATAGTATACACCACCGGGATAAAGCAGTTTTTTTCTTGGGCGCTTGAATCCCTCACTGCACTCAGGACTCAATCTTAATTCCCTCCCTTTGGTCGGGAATTAACTTATAACACCCTCGCTGCGCTCGGGAGTTAAATTTGGAGTCCTTCGTTACGTTCAGGATTCAATGTAGCGCCCGTGACATAAAACAGTGCTTTATCCCCTTGGTGTATAAACTACTATTTTACTCATTCCATTACGTCTTTACATAATAATATAATGTTATATAGTGTACTTGACAACTAAGTATTCAAAGTGATGATTAAATAGAGGATTTCTAAGTCGTAATACCCACGTCCCCTGTTTCAAGTCAAGTTTTATGTTTGAAAACCATTCTAAACTATAGATTGAAGTAAAAAAGTGGGTCGAATTTTGATGACGTCACGTTTCAGTATTTTACAAAACATTCCATACTGATTAAGCGCGCGTTTTGGCGTTTGAAAAAAAGTTGCTGATTTGACTGGTTATGAAATACCCAATTAGGTACGACGGCTTTTATATGAGATCTGAATCTCTGCAGTCTATAACTCAGGTTTCAATGACACACTGTATCATAATATTATGCAAAGTATGGCTTTAGTTTTAGGTGTTTGCCGAGTAAGAGCCGCATTACGTAGTCGAAGCTGTATTACATTATCAAAGCAAGACAAATAAAAAGTAAACAACTAGGCATACTAGACAATGAATTTGAAAATTGCTCAAATCTGCATTCTGCTATATGAATGTCTTTGAAAATAGATCTTCAAGGTATAAGTGCGCATAATTCCATCCTACCGCTATTCCTATCCCTTCGTAGTACTTTTTATTACCTATTATGTGGTTATAATTAGTAGGTATTCCATGTCAATTTCATACCTGTCCATTGTACCTAGTATGAAAAAAATGTTTCGAAATATTTTATTTAACGTAGCGAGGTTTCGTAGAGCCTTCGTAGCCGCTACGCTTCGTAGCATTAGGTAAGTGGTAAAAATTTGGTAACTTTATTTAGGTTTCAGTTGCGTTTTGCCACGCCTCCTTGGTATCAAAGAGTAAAATGAAACGATTAATTTACGGGAGAATAGCTAAACTAAAACTACTAGACTGAGAAATGATGCTAATTTTTTCTCTAGATAATTAAAAGTAGATATTTATTTATGACTTATTTTATTCCCAGTTTCTCACCTTTTGTATAAAATAATATGGATAAATGGCACCCTATTTGCCTGTTTCGAAGCTGTTTCACTCGCACTTCTATAAGTGTCGTCCACAACACTTGTCGTGCAAGTATTCACTTTGGGTTAAAATGATTATTATTATCAAAATGTTAATAACAACTGGGTTAGGTTCAAACCTGACGTTAACGACTACATTCAGTGTCATCGGAGTCGGGCATACGTGTCCAATTACCAATTAGTATAAACGTTGTTAACAAAGGTGATCCTTAGGGTAGGTACGAAAATTAAAATGGTATGATTAAAATTAATTGATATGAATTCACTAGTGTTGTGCGCGATTTTATCTGTATGATATATTTTTCAAACTGTGTCGTCAATATCGGATCTGTGGTTGATCAGTTAAAAGGTAACAGGCCTGTTTGCAATAATAATAACTATTAATTATTAGCTCTTTAAGTGGTTGTGCGATAAATCATTTTACTCTGTTTCAGATTACCTTAATCACCTACCATGGAAGTTGTAATTTATATATTTGACATAGAATTTTAGAATTTTATGACTATGTAATTAAATAATTGACATTTTATTATATACCTACCTACACACTCTCTTTGTTTATGTGTGTTACAAATATTTGCATGCTGAAGTGTCAGTAAAATATGCAGGGCCTCTTTAATTTTAAGAACTTTGTTAACCACCCATATTTAGCAAATAAACTTCATTTCATTTCATTTCATTTCATTTAAAAATTATTATAAGAAAACTGTGAAGTAAATAACTCTTATTCAAACTATACGTTTTTCGCTCGCCATATTGAATTTAGTGTGACGTCATTTCTTTTTTCGTATTTTTCTCAGCAAACTGTATTAATTGATACCCATATCATGGGGGTGCGTCAAAATAACTATGTACATAGTGTAAATTATAAAAAGAAACCTACTCTTAAAATTTTTAGTTCGCGTCTAGAAATTATATTGCCCCTGCAGTTTATGCTATGCTCTGATAGATCAGACAGACAGGTTGAACAGTTTCATCATGTACAGATTAAAATTTTCTATTAAATTTACATTGTACATAACGTTACCTTGTACCTTTCAATTATTATAGCCTACATGCCTGAAAATATGTAGGCGAAAAAGGGCCTAAAAGACAACATAATATACACCCACACTTTGCATCGAAACACAAACCTCTACTTAATTATTTTTACCAAAACTTAATTATTTGTTATTGTACCAACATCGACAACATTAGCTTTATAAAATGTATGTAGAAAAGTATCTAGAGAAAAATATTAAATGAATGTTTTTAAATAATATAATACATATTAAGCGTTATAAGTTGCTTTTGCCCGCGAGGATGTAGTTTTTTAATCTAAGCCTTTGTTTTTTTCTGGCATAAAAAGTATCTTTTGTCCAGGAAGGCCTCATCGAAAGCCGAGTCTTTCGCCTCGTTGTTTCGAGTGCCTCGTTGAAATCGTTTAAGAAGTAGAGATATACTAATAAACAAACGGACCCACTGTCAGATCTATTGATTAACTCGATGATTAGCGGGACTTCGTCGATGTCGGTTATAGAATTTTAAAACTCTCGTGGGAACTCGTTTATTTTCGGGGATAAGAGTAGCCCATATCCGTCTCCAGGATAAATATTAAATAAATCGTTCAACAATTTGCTGGAAACATTGTACAATTATGATAACAAAGATCAAATTTGACCAAACATTCGTTTCGTCATTGCTGACGTGCAAATTTTAAAACGTGAGTTGAAATTATTAAAAGTAATTCATAAAACTATTAATAAGTTAATCTACAAACATAATCCATAATTACTTAATAAGTATTATAAATGCGAAAGTGTGTCTGTCTGTCTTCTATCGATTTTGATGAAATGTACAGGGGTATTTTGTATCCTGGGGAAGGACATACTTTGTTGTCCGCCTGTCTGTCTACCAAGACCCTTCTTCTCAGGAACGCATGGAGGGTATCAAGCGAAAATTAATGTCAAATAGTTAGGTCTACTGTCCCTTGGAGCTGTGAAAAAATCAAACTTCTAAGCCAACGCAATCAAAAGATACAGCCGTTTATGCTGCCAATTTTTGACACTCACAAGGGAATGAAAACCTACAGGGTACTTCCCGTGAACTCAGAATCTTGAAATTTGTCGTGAAAAAAGGAAAAATTGCGAAAAGCATAATTTTTTGGTTACATCATATTATAATAAAAATATTTTTAATAATTTTAAACTTGCTAATGTTATGGATTTCATTTAGCAATAAAAATACCATAACTTTTAGGTACTTATATACCTACAGGTTTGTACGGAACCCTGGGTGCGCAAGTCCGACTCGCACTTAGCCGGTTTTTTAAATAATGATTAAGCAAGTCTTCTTCGTACCAAGTTTCGTCTAAAAGGTAACAGGTGGACAGATCTTTTTATAATAAGTATGTAAGTTTTACATAAATATTTTAGAAGCACACTCACAAAACGAGACTAGCTCTGCTACACTATAAAATATATACTGCGAATTCTTTTTACTCAACACGCCTTTATATGGCATTCCGTAAAAAGGGTGTTGAATAAAAAGAATTCGCAGTGTTTACTTTGATATTATATTTAATTACTCCCATTTTATATTAATCAAAGGTTGAGTGTTTTTCAGAACTTAAAAAGTTTATTAAGTTTTTGCGAAATACTTGTTGTTTGCGCGGCTGGAGCCTTGAGCAACAAACACGGAAACTCTACGGTACCGTCGCTTTCAATCAGCTGTACTTTTTATTTGAGTTTTCTTTTCATTAAATTTAACGGTCAAATAGAAATGCAAATTGGCTACGGAACAGGGTCTAAGGTTTCGCAATTAGTCGTCTGACGCCATCGGACGCGTTTTACGTCATTCTACGCAATTCTGCGTTTATTAAAACTTTGGACCAATCTGAGTTCGTTATAAATTTTAATACACAACAAACTCATATTTTTATATTTTAGCCCATAAAACCATGAGCTATAATTTTCCTGACCGGAAAATTACTAAATTTGGCGATAAGTTGGGTATATTTTAGATGAAAACGATTTATGTGTAGCTTTTTAATACCTATCGAACAAGGAATAATCGTTTCGTTGGTATATCAAATGAATACAATAAAATAAACATAATAATATGTATTAAAAATCAATTTTTAAAATAAACTTTTTGTCCGCCATATTGTTTTCAGTGTGACGTTATTTTTCGTATTCTTTTCAGCAAATCCTTTTAATTGATACCCATATTATGGGGTGCAAAAATTGCTAGTGGACCGCCATCTTTGGGAATCCACCATATTGGATTTAGAATGACGTCACTCAGCTAACCATACATTTTCATCCAAACAAAACGTGTATGCAAAATTTCAGAAACCGGGAAATGGGTGAAATTTAACTTGCAAGATTACAAACAGACACCGGGACAGGTGAACATTAAAAAATAACTCGAACTGAGAAACGATTTTCTGAATTTTAACCAGCAGAGGCAGGTCAGCTTGCTTTCTAATAAAAGTAATTATTGATACTTTGCTTATAAAATAAAATATCGATTCGTCGTTACGTCAGTGTCGATAGCCGTAAGATCGATGCTGAGATAGCAATATTGTTACTAAATGGTATTCCAGTAATAACCTATTAATATCCAATTGTGCACCGAGGCCTCACTTTGTAATGAGATTAAGTGTGACATTTCAATGGGGCCGCGTTTACATGCAGCGATAAATTATGACGCTATAGATTCCTGCGCTATACATCCCTAAACCTACCATACCTCTATACCACATCTATACAGTTATGCATTTCAGCAATGATGCAAATTCACATTTTGGTCATAATTCAAAAAAAACATTTTTGAAGTGGAAACTTCTTTAGCCGCTTTGAGCACTTTTTGGTAAGGGGTAAAAATGTAGATTCGCGTGACCGACATGCTCGCGAACTTATAAATATACTGCATTCGAAATTAAACTTTAATGCCTTATTGTTAAGGTTTATATTTTAATAATTTTAATTAAAATAAAAAAATATCGTTTTCATTTCTATCGGCAATTTTTTTAATGTCTAGACTACTTTAACTGCGATTAGGTAATTAATTATCGACATATCTGTTGGTCCATCATAATAATTATTCGGCGTACTCCTACAGCTGAAGTATAAATCAACAGCACTCCCCAGGGAGGTCTCTAAAATATTTAGATATTAAACTGTTAGGTACTCCTTATCGTAAAATGATACGATCTATAGAGAGCAATCTAACGGGAGCGGCCTTAACAGTTGCTTCAACAGTTATCGACATCATTATTGGGTGCCATCTAAAAATTTTACTTCTGTAGGTGATATGCCTTTTTATCTTGTGCTATCTTCTTTAATTGATGGAGTCGGTCGTCGCCGACGCGAGCGGACGTGTACAGTGCGATAACTACGCGTTAAAAATGTTATGTATGGTCCAAGTATAAGACGATGGCGACTAAGTCTATTATTATCAACGAGTTCCTAACTTTCGTGCAAAACAAGATAGATGTGTTAGATGAATTAAGTATAGTCCAGATCTGTGCAACGAACTTCACGGACCTAGAAATCGAAGATGGCAAGAGAATATTATACAGCGAGTGTGGTGACGGCGCGGCCAGAAATATACAGAGGAAAGGGGATGATAAGAGGAAAAAAAACATTAAAGACGTCATCAAGCTCCTGAAAGAGATCGACCCAGATGTCACACCTACTTTTGTTGCGAGGGATCTGAATCGCCTGCCACCTATCTCATTTGACTACGTGGACGTAACTCGCTTGCTTAAGGACATGTCCATGATGAGAGCCGAATTGACGGACTTTAAGACGAAGTTTAGCCTTGAGCTAGCGGATTTTCGGAGCTCTCTAAACTCGCAAAAGAATGAACGTGGTATCACTCCACTTCAGACTTTGACGCAAAAAGAACGTGGTGTCAACACACCTCAAAGAATGACGACCCCTAAAAAGAGGAAATCACCCGAACCGCAGATTCCGCTACCGCTTGTGAATGCACCGCAGCGCATACTGATGAACGAAGAAATTACGCAGAGCTCGCATACGCCAACCTATCGTGACATCGTGCATAACAAGGAGCGTTCGAGGCAACCGAGAAGGACCCGTATGCCTAGTACAAATTCGGGTGAAATTGGCATAGCTGCGGACTGCAATGTTGTGAGCGACGCACCGAGTAAATCGACTGAACTACCTACAAACGATGCCTCGTCGTTTAAAATAGTTCAATATAAAAAACGTAAACCCAAATTAACTAATATGAGTGGAACTTCGGTGGGCCTATGTAAAATACAGGTCGCTGATCCAGTATGCTCCATATATATCTCCCGTGCTTTAAAAACGGTTTCGGAAACCAATATTGAGGAACATATACGAGATATGGGGGAGGAGTGTATCAGTGTTGAACGACTTGCACAAAACAGAGAAACATCTTTCAACTCCTTTAAGGTTCGAATATATGTAAGTAAGATTAATACATTTTTGGATGCAAAGTTTTGGCCTGCAGGGCTTGTATACCGGCGTTTTAAGGAACGACAGTTACGTACAGCTTTAAACAATAAACTATAATATGGGAGGTACACCAACCGACATAACCCTAGCTACCTTTAACTGTCGTTCCTTGAAGCGATCTGCCGAACAAATAAGAAAACTGACTGAGGGCGTCGATATTTTAGCCCTGCAGGAGACTTGGCTCCTCCCCCATGACTTAGGTGTTGTAAACGAGCTCAATCAGCACTTCAGTTGTTTCGCTAAGTCATCGGTTGATACTTCGGCGGGAGTGCTGAAAGGTCGACCATACGGGGGACTCGCGCTAATGTGGCGTAAGTCACGGTTTCCATGTGTATCTGTAATAGATTGCACCAGTGATAGATTGGCGGCCGTACAAATTGACCTGGGCGGACGTCATATCCTTGTGATGAGCATCTATTTGCCTTATGACGATGGGAACGATGACAGCTTAGCAGACTTCATAAGTTGTTTGGGGAACATTGAAGCTGTCATCAGTGACAACGACGTTGAGGCGGTGTACGTGCTGGGCGATTACAACGCTCACTGTGGTACCAGATTCGGCAACGAGCTATTTTCTTTCTGTGCTGATCATTCACTCGTGTGTGTTGACACTGAGATTTTGGCTCCGGACTATTTTTTTTTTTTTTTTTTTTTTTTAAATTTAATTGTGAGTAATAATCATTATGAGGTTCACTTCTTTATACTGTCTATCTACTTCCTCGTCTGTCTTCCAGATGCTCTTTTCCCAGGCATCTTGCCCTCTAGTATCAACCTTGGAAACTAGTACAGCGATCTTCTTTGAAGATGCCGATGCTGATGAATTAGGGCCGAAGAAGAGACCTCGAGAGTATGGGTAGTTTTTGTTGTATATTACAATTGTGGGGTGACGCTTTCAGGCGGGTTGAGTGGCTTTATCGATACTAAAGCTCCAGGACTATAAAATCCAAACAGGTGCATATAAATGAGTTTAGTTTATGTCGATTTGATTGCTCCAAACGTGATTGAATTATGAAAATAAACAGAATAGGTACATCGCATTACGCAGTTTTGTTTACATTACATAAGTAACACAAACAAATTGTACATGTTATGATTACTATCCACTCGTAATTCGAACTTAGAAACTAGGTAAAAAATAGTAGATTGTTCATCAAGGGACTAAAATGAGTCATTACATACGAGATGTTTAGCTTACCGAGCGTAGCGAGGTATGCTATAGAATCGAGTAGAATGGCTTTTAGTCCCGTGGTAAACACACTAATTTTCACTTCGATTGCGAGAAAATAAAATAAATACCTATTTTTAATTATTTCTTTGCATTTCTGTTGCATTTTCATATTAGGAGTAAGATCTTTATTTGATTTTTATTTGATGATATTAACTAATGAATAGTCACATTCATCTTCCGCTTCCGCTTTCTTCGTCCGCTTGCATTGAGGTTTTTTGGTTCCCGTGGGAACTCTTTAATTTTTCGGGATAAAAAGAAGCCTATGATTCCAGACTATAATCTATTTCTGAGCCAAATTTCATCCAGATCTCCCCGGGACACAACCTATCCCTGTACCAAATTTCATCAAAATCGGTTGAACAGGTGACACAGACAGACAGACACACTTTCCCATTTATAATATTAGTATGGAATTATTGAAGGTGGATGACAAGGGTCTGCCCGCGAAATTCAAATTTAATTTGGTTTTTCACAATTTGTAAACTAATACAACAAATTAGGCTTATGGCATTCAAATTGCGAGCCTAGGAATATCATCTTCACAGGTTTATATAAAAATCTTTACTTGAAAGTGCCCAGTTTAAGAAATTAGTCAAAATAATGAGTTTGACGTGAGTTACTCACAAATTAGTCATTATTTTGACTAATTTCTTAAACTGGGCACTTTCAAGTAAAGATTTTTATATAAACCTGTGAAGATGATATTCCTAGGCTCGCAATTTGAATGCCATAAGCCTAATTTGTTGTATTAGTTTACAAATTGTGGAAAACCAAATTAAATTTGAATTTCGCGGGCAGACCCTTGTCATGCACCTTAAGACCGATACTTGACAACCTGTTAGCTGATATCGGTTCGATCTTACGAAAAGAAGGAAACTAAAACTGCATTACCGTGTTCCTTTCGTTGTCTATTCTAGAAATTCAGAAGGTATTTGAAGGTCTCAGTTGTGTACCGCAGTGCCGAAGTGAAGCCATTACAAATTAGGTGCTTTACTGTTATCTGTTAGACCCTTCGCAGTGTTCAACTAAATTATACAGCCACTGAGATACGCTATGGGCGGGATGAAAATACAAGTAGGTAAAGACATCAAGTAGCTAGAGAAACATCGTTTGAGTGTAGAGCTTTCCTTTCGGATTATCTGTAGTCAGAGATCGCGTCTCTATCTCATTTTACTTATATTCAGTCTGAAGCCATTTTCTTTTCTTAATAAGTATTTACTCGATTTTTATTAATATAGTTAATCCATAAAATGATGATTTCCCCTGTAGAAATTTCCTAAAATAAAATTATGAGAGAAATTCGCTTATAACTTAACAATTTTTGTATTTAATTTTAAATATAATATGATTATTTGTAAAATAATGTTTCAGTCAAATCAACGATTTTTCGCTAGAAATTGTAATGCGGTTTTCACGACATGATGAAATCGGAAAACTGTAGAATTAAAAAGTCAAATTGCGTCTCGTGTAGGCGAAATCGAAGGAGGCTATTAGGCAGAAAAGGATTCTTTTCCCTCGCTTCTACTAATATCCTACCGATTCCCCAGTCGTGAGTCGACCCCGGACCGTGGTGAAGGGTGGACGTACTGTGCGTTTTCCTGTACGTCCGTGTGATGAATTTAGGTTTTTAAGTGAGAAATCAAAGCGTCACCCGAGTGGTTTGTAGCTTGGAGTTAGCGGGAGCGTGCGTGATCATTTCACGGTGAGTTTACTGTAAAATTTTCAAGGTTGAATGAACTATTGTACCTGTTGCTTTAGCTTCAGGCTTGAGATGACAGATTACAGAATTAATACAGATAACAAAATTCCCTGTTTATTTGCAAATGTACAATGGTGATGAGAAATGAGTAAATATTTGAGTCGAACGACACGACGTTTATCGTTGGCGTTGTTTTATTTATTGATCCGTTTATGCATCAACATTGAGCGGGATGATTTTTATTTTGACAGTGCAAAATATTTATTTTACGTCGTGTTGTATTAAAAATACAAAATTATTTATTTTTTAAATTTTTAATAATATAATTTATCCATATAATTAATGTTGTGCATTCAATATTTCAACGTAGCACGCAACATGCGTGCGAAATCTTAATGCTACCATCAATGATAATGATAATTCTATATATATTATCAATTTAAAAGAGGCTACCATTATATAAATTATAGACCAGATTTTTTGTACTGATAAAATTAAAATATATCAGATTTTTTCATTTAGTAATTAAATAAAGAAAGACTTAATTATTAACTAAAAAAATCTATGATTTTCAGAAGTTAATTATTCAGAAAATTCCTTGATTTTTAAATTAATTTACTCTAATATTTTGTAAGTTTGAATATATAAATATGTAGGTACTTACCTAATTTTATATTCACAAGTAATTTTAAATAATATTATTTACGAATCATATACTTAAGATGTTTGATGTCATGATCGTACTATGATCGAACATACCTACATCAAACAATATATGTACATCACTATACCTACACATGTAAATAAATTAATATGAGTAATTTTTTTCATCATAATCTTTCGCTCAACCAACAGAATCGGAAATCCTTTAATTAATAGTCCGACCTTTGGATTTCCACAGCTAGAAATAGGCATTACTAAGGTAAGGGCTAAAAGACGGGATTTAAAATATATATAAAAAACTACAAAAATATATTTTTAATGATTAAATTTATAATTTGAACCATCATGAATTGAGAATGAGTAAGACGTTAGACTTTTTGTCTAGCCAAAGTGGGCTTGCAAGTTAAATGTCTATCGAGTTTTTGCTGACTCTTCTCGGTAGGAACGACATTCCGAGGCAGTGGTAGGTTCATTTGACGATACAAAAGCACTTATAAAAGTTTGTTTGAATCAAAAATATGTGAATTTTGATTTTTCATTTCAATTTTGTCACACTAGACCGAAGGGTCGATGGGACAGAGGTAGTCTAAAGTTAGACCACGTACCGGTTAGCGAAGCCTAAGAGTTAGGCCTACGCTATAGCTTCTTATTCACTAGAGCCCCCTACGACGTACTCGTAGACTTCTGCACTCAGAAGTCAACGGCGTAGAAGAAATTAGCTGGAACTTTGAAAGAGTGGATAACGAGACTGGAGGACTGTGTTTGGTGGCTTCACTGGCTTGCTCAAAAAGTCCTATTGCGATAGATGCAAGCAGGCTCATGGATCATGGAAGGATGGATAAATTACTTACTGTAAATGAAGGGGCGGGGTAATCATCTTGCCTGGGCTTATATATATCTAATGTGTGAAGTAAATATTGATCTTCGCAATAAATGAAACGTGAAATAGGGTACTCTATTGGATGAACGCTCGATTAATAATGCGGTGTGTTCAAATATACATCAATTCGATTGGATACCACACTTTATACTATAGTAAGTATTTGCCTGTTTGTATTTTCTGTTTATATTGTTACTAAGACAAAAATCATAATGATCGAATGAACGAGAAATCTGCATTTCGGTGAACCGAATAATGCACAGAGAAACTTGCTATAGACCGTTTCTAGGGCAGGTGAATCTCGTTCATAAAACTTACTTAGCTGAATTCGTTGTGGGCTCTTCGCAGATCAGGGCGCGTTTGGAACTCTGATAGCTTTAGTTTTAAGATACCGTCGTTAATTATCACCATCACGTATATTGACGTTCAAAAAGTGTAGGTACCAATTTTGAATACTTTGACTATTCTGTGCGATAAATTGCACTGAAAGAATTTGAAGTTAAAAGTTGTAGGTAATCATATTTGCGACCACTTGAATCCTTACAAAGTTTGTTGAAAAGTTAAAAATAACCGAGTTATTTGAGCAAATAAAACCGGTCAAGTGCGAGTCACGCACAAAGGTTTTCGTACCACCACATAATATAAATTCTTTTAGCAAATAACAAGGAAGATGTCATGACAACACGATGAAATAGCTGGCTTATAAATGGAGCTAAACTGCTAGCGCCTGACAAACAATTCTATGATTTAACGATTTTTTCCTACACTTGTGCTGTGAGACCTTGCTTCTTGCCAAATTTCATGATTCTAGGTCAACGGAAAGGTTTTGATTTAGTGGCGAGTGTCAAAATATGCGGCATAAAAGACTCTAAGGGACCGTAGACTTAAGTATTTGATATTAATTTCAACATGATACATCTAAGCGTTCCCGAGAAAGAGGTAGTTAACAGACTGACAGACGGACTTCAATCCTGATAGTGATCCTATATGGGTTTCTTTTTCCTCTTGAGGTATGGAACCCTAAAAAATTTACCGTTATAACGCAACTTAACCTATATATACATGTATTACAGTAGGCTAATAGACAGACATTAATAGAAAGTTAAATAAATAACCCTTCCATAAGTCATCTGTTAATAATATTTAATTAACAAACATTTAATGTACCCGTTTGTGGTCTTCACATCGTTATGAGCATCGCGTTTCAATCAATACGTCGATGACTACAAAGCGAACTATTTTCATTGGGCTCGCTACTGTAGCAGTCAATGATTCTATTTCGACTTATACGTTTCTTGAGCTTATTTCACACCTGTAGAACAGACTTACGAGTAATAAAGACTGTACATACAAGATTTACCGGCATTGAGAGAGCTCTAGGCAGCCATATTGGCCGGCCAATGAAACAAGAGAGCGATCAAAAAGCTAATGTTAGCATTATTATTGATTGTCATTATATCTCATGAAACAGGAAGTGTAATATCTGTCAATTTGACTCGTTTCATGTCATTTGATTTAATCTACGGATACGGACGCCATGATTCAAGATTCAAGTCATTTATTAAATATAGGTTCACTGTAGGGACACTTATTGTCGTCTAAAAATTACTTGCTTAAAAAGCATGATGGTGATAATGGGTAACGGTATCTTAAAACTATAGAAACGAGGGTTCCAAACGCGCCCTGGTCTGAGAAGAGCCCACAACAAACTCAGCCAGGTTTTTTTTTTATTATCACCATCTCACAAATCATCTTAACTAAGGAACTATCAGAGACATTAGAGCAAATTATTGCCAGGCTTCCTTGTCGTTTAAGTAGTCCTTTACATGGTAATAAGATTTTTCAATGAGTTTACGTTTTACATTAACTTTGAACTTATTCAGAGACATCTTCAGCATGTCTTCTGGGAGCTTATTGTAGAAGCGGACACTGTTTCCAACATGTTGAAAACAGTGTCCGCTTAGATTGAAAAAATTGTTCGTATAAATGCGAGTGTTTTGACGATGGTAATTCGGTCTCCTGGCAGCAGATTCAGCGATTATTGAATACTTTTGTGTTTAGAGCTTAACGATAGCAATCGTGGCCGGATCAAATGAATATTGTCTTTAAGTTTAGCCAACTTTTACCTAATTATATTAAATCTCACGTGAAAACTCTACACGTTTAGCCATTTATTCGTGCAAGTTTCAAATGAGACGACAAATATATTAAAAGTGTTTCATTAATACCTACTTCTCACTTGCATATTATATTGTATGGATAAGACAAATGACAAAAATTATACTTAATTCTGATGACAGTTCAGTAATCTACCGTTAGATTAGACAGCCGCCACCCGGTTCGGAAAAGAAATTCTACTGAGAAAACGAAACTATGTAAATATCAAACATTGGACTTATAAAAGCAATGTTACTTAGTGTATGAATTATTTGTAGGTATTTCGCTCGAGGTAAATATTTACCATAAATCAACAAGTGAATATAATTAAAATTATTAAAAAATACGACTGCTCTGCCGCAGCCCGTATTGAATTACCTTTGGCATCTTATTCACATTTTTATTAAATGTTTTTTTTTTTGTGAATCACTGGATATTGAACTATCGTGTTATATATTTTTGGAATCTACTCATCATTTTCTAGATGATGATTATCTATATAGTTAATCTTATTTTAGAATATTTTTTTTTCAACTTTAGTCTTTAATGCGGGACCGCATCAATTTTTTTTAAAATTTTACTATCCTATGTCACTCGGAATAAGCTAGGAATTCTAACGATACCTCATTTATCAAAATCGGTTCAGGCGTATAGAAGTTATGGTGGAATATACAAACTCACATACATACATATACATGAACCCTGAAAACAATATACTCCTTTTTTCAGGCAGTCGTATAAAAAGAAGGTTGCCAATTCTATGCCTAAGCAGTTTTTCCGACATTTCTCCACCGATTTTCTTGTTTATTTTTTTGATAGAGCAGATTAAGTACAACTTACTTATAGGTAATTTTCATGCATGGTTAGAGATAAAAGTAACAGGAAAAAGTTGTCTTGTTTAGGCTTCGAGCATTGGTTAAATGTTTGAAGTTTTCAGGTTAACAACATTTTTCCAAAAAAGTTCCTCCATGAATTTACCCTTTGTTTTCATGCAGTTAGTGCTTTTGTAGAAATTATTTCCGGAGAGATATACGATCGGTAGGTGCTGAATATATTACTAGTTACCAATTTTTCGACTACTGAGCACTATGATTTTTAAAATTATTTTACTTAATTCGTCTTAAAAGGACGTCTCAAGTGTGGACAGATCTTTACAAATTCTCGTAAATTTTGCTAATATATATTGAGCGGCTAGTTTACCATTTTGAAAATTAGTTTCTATATTCTACACATTAGGAATCAAAGTTGCATCTAACATACAATAGTGTAATGCAGTCATGTGCTCCTACGAAGTGCTTATTTTAGACTTGTTAATGTTGTAAACTTTGTTTACTATTTGCTTGTATTTTGACGAGCTTTTTGAGGCAATCTTGTTCACTAGTCCTATTTGTATTCCTCCTCTATTTTGAGAACATTATTGAAAACTGAGGCATGCAGGTTTACTAGTTTAGGCAACGGGGCGGTTCGTTATATGGAGACCCCCGCATTAAATCCTCAGTCGTTGAAACTTAGCAGGGTTATAGTTTGGTATGAACCAAAACATATACAAAAATATCCAATAAAAAATCCATGCGGAATTTAGGTATTTATTCCTAAAACTTAATATTTATGACAATATTTTCTCGATTTCTTTTTAAAATAGAAAGTAGTTAGTATATTTACACTCAAAACCGAAATATCAAAATACCGATTTTACTATCTTACCTAAACTGCGTTTACGCGATAGTGTACCTTCCTGCTATAACAATTGGGTAGGTATAGCATAAAAAATCTTACTTCCTGTTTGAATTTTTATTGGATACTAGCTGACCCGGCGAACTTCGTACCGCCTTAGTATGCAAAATTAAATGTAATTCTGAGAGATTTTCTTAATATTTTTTTCCGTAAAAACCTTCTCCTAATAATAACAAATACAACAAAAAAAGAATTAGTGAAATCGGTCCAGCCATTCACGCGTGATGCCGTGACCAAGGAAAACGGGTTTCATTTTTATATATATAGATTTATAATATACGTCTAACTCTTAATACTTTATTATACTGTAAAGTTTCGTCGCCTGAGGAATTATTGTTGGGGTCCACTAGCTTTATTGCCTAGAGTCCTACCTAGACTATACCTAAAATTTTTCCGGTCTATTTTAATTTGATTAGGTATATAAAGACATTAAAACTGCAGTGAGAAAATTCATGACCTTTGACTCAGGCTTGGTCCTTGTAATAGAATAGCTCATAGCCTGATTTGTGCGAAGTAATTTTATATCTTCGACACGGGAAATTTAGTTTTCCTACTTCCGCTTTAGCCTCGTTATTCTGTACTTCGGATATGACGTAACGAAAGCTTTATCGGATGAATAGGTACGAGAAGGATTTTTCAAGTATCCACGTGCAAGGCATGAAAATATGTTTAAAAGAGCAACGCTTACCTGCAGAGCGTTTTTTAAATAAGGCAACTGAACATAAGTTTTATTTACATAGATTAATGCCCGGGACCAATCAGATTTTTGATAAATAACTTGATAAAATGTTCACGTCATTTAAAGAAGAAGAAAACACATTTATTCACAAATGGTGTTACAGACAAACATCTGTCATACATAGCTGTACCTACACACAAATTTATGTTTGTCTGTGACACCACCCGGAATGGGTGTACAGCTCAGCCGTATGCCCAGCATCATACATACAAATGCATGCATGAAGCTGGACGCTGATTTTCAGCTGTGACCCGGGTGACGTCACAGCCAACGGATAACTGTATAAACTATACAAAATACTATAAAACAATTAACACATCCTTAATTCACTACAAACCTAAGTCAAAGTATTTACATAAGTGTTATTCATATTAAAGGCAAAAGCAAGAGAATCAACAAACAACATATTATGTAAGTAAATATTAAAGAAATATATACAGATATTAAAACGATCTTAAATATATAATTATAAACAGATATATTAATTAAGAATATATTATATAATACAAGATAACATGCAAATAAATTAAATCAATTATACGCCGTATGTGCTACAAATTAAATATATCTACTTTCAAAACTATTTATTATATACCTAACTATATAATCGATATATCAACAGCGACATTTCCATGTTCCATTTGTTTCATCAAAATATACTGTTTTAATTTACGCCTAAAAGTATACTTACTGCGGCATTCCCGAATAGGTGGAGGGATATTGTTCCAACATCGGGTCGCCGCATATTTAAAACTGCCCCTAAACGCAGCTGAGCAATGTTGCGGAACACTTAAAGGCTTACGTGCACCTCTGAAATGATCTCGGCCCTCGTACATTCTTCCCAGCTTATCATAAATGTAGGATGGTCTACCACTTCTAAAAACTCCGAAAAGTAAGCTCGCAAGGTGTAACTTCCTCCGAGATCTCATTTTTAGAAGCTTATGTTTATTTAAATAAGGTGTAACATGAGTTCTAGGAGGGATGCCGAAACAGAATCGTGCACACGCGTTCTGTACTCGCTGAACCAGCTTGCTCGTTATTGCTCGTCATTTGTTAAAAACTAGCTGATGGCCCGCGACTTCATCCGCGTGGATTGAGGTTTTTTGGTTCCCGCGGGAACTCTTTAATTTTCTGGGATAAAAAGTAACCTATGTGTTATTCCAGACTAAAATCGATCTCTGTGTTCATCCAAATCCTTTCGGCCGTTGGGGCGTGATTGAGTAACAATCGTCCATCCATCTATCCATCCATTCGTATACATCAATCCATCCAAACTTTCACATTTATAATAATACCTATAGATGGCAACACACGCACAACAGACCCCCAACTGGGGTTTAAGTGCGGAAACCTGCCCAGTAGGAAGAAGAAGAAGAAGACCTATAGATGGGTAACTAAATAACATTTTAAAGCCTTACATCTAGATATCTAGTGTAGTAGACTTTCAAACAAATATCAAGACCTAGGCTTTCCGAAATAGTTTGAACTGTCTCCGAAAACAGGGCTTCCAACTCAGAGACGTTTGTATAAGTAACTTGGATGAATTGTTTCATCCAAGGCGTGTGCGTGTAGGCTTATAAGTTTACGTGAGTATGGTTGCGTGTATGTGTGTAGTGTTAATTGAAGGATCCAGATTTAGACTAGAATCTCCAACAGTCCTTTAGTAGCCGAGTAAGTTTGTTTGCGAAGCCAATTCTCAAGGTTGTCTTTGTATTTATGGTTACTAGTTGGTATGGGAGACATACGATGTAACAGTAGTATGGTTGGTGTAAGTTTATTATGGTAGCTAGCGATTTTTAAAACGCGGTCGATTGTCAGATCTTCTAGTTGATATCAGTCGCTACCTACCAATTAAAAAGAACCTCGTCCCAGTTTTCCCATTTAAAAAAAGTTGTAGCGCGTGGATCATCCACGTGCAATGCAAGATGGTCCGATCTTATAAAACGTAGACGTTTCCCTATAGACAGATTTGAAGATTAAATGAGAACTTGATAATTACTAGTCGCAAACCTACGCAGACGCGATTTATAGCTAAAACCTCTTAATATATTCCTACTGAACTACTTTTTAAATCCATTTTGTATCCACTACAGCTTATTAACGTCCCACTACTGGGCACAGGCCTCCACTCCCATAGGAGAGAGGGAATTAGAGCTTATACCCACGACGCTGCTCCAATGCGGGTTGGCGGGCTAAATCCATTTTGTATCGTAACTTAGTGGTTGGGATGTCCGGCTTCCTATTCAGGTAGACGGGTCGATCCTGGGGTATGTCTAATTTTTTGGAGTTTTGTGCTAATTATCACTTGCTTTAAACGGTGAAGGAAAATATCGTGTGAAAATATATGCTCGTCCGAGAGTTTTTTTATAATGTTCTCAAAGGTATATGAAGACTGTCAATCCTCACTTGGCCAGCGTGGTGGACTATGTCTCCTAAGTAGCGAGCCGGATATGCGTTGAAGTGATGATATTGATGATTATTATGAAATAAGTCTTATAACAGAAACCTAGAGCTTGTCTAAACCATGAAGGTATAACAATTAACAAATATAGTACATCTATGGTCTAGACAGAGACTTAGGATAGGATAAAATATTATATAAGACGGTATAGTTGCTAGGTTTATTTGCCCACGTGTGATATTTAAGTATAGCTATAAAATCCGAGCAGGTACAGGATTGAAAACAAATATAAAATGTGATGCAGTTCCAATCTAGTATCAGTTATCAGCTAATCATAGAGAAAACTAAAAAGTAGAAAGTAAAAAATAAACATGATCCAAATCCTTACCTATTTTTAAAAATAGTCTCAAAGAATATTTCCAAGCCGTTCAATCGTAATTTGCTTTAAATGTAATATTATTTATATTATATGTGTAATTTATGTATAATATATATTGTTATCCATATTTATTTATTTTATTTATATGTAATGTATAAATCCTAATACGTCTGGTATGATTTATATTATTTGCTCACCTAATAATTAATAACGTGTATTCTATTATGCCACACTACCCTACACAGCTTGTTCTATCCTCTCACCAAAGGTTGCCTGGTAGAGATTGCTTAGTAAGCAATAAGGCCGCCTTTGCATACCTAGTTATAGTTAACTTTACTTTGTGTTTTTCTCTCATGTGTGCAATAAAGTATTCATCTATCTACGATTTACAAATTAAATTCCTTTTTTGATTTTCCGGAATAAAAATCCTACATGTAGTTTGTGTAAGTTTGAGTATCTTTGGTGCAGTAGTGACTTAGCGAGCGCTCAGGTCTTACAGTGAGAGGCCCCGGGTTCGGTTTCGATTTTTTAATTTCTGAATTTTCTCTTGAGGCTTCGGTCGAGGCTAGTTACCACTCTACCGGCAAAGACGTACCGCATAGTGATGTAGAAAGAAAATGAGTTAGAGGTATGGGTTTAATATTATATAACTGCCGTACCCCTAACGGCCTAACGGAACCAGCATCAACATCACTTAATTACCATCATGTGAGGTTGCAGTCAAGGCATAACTTTTAGTAGAATAAAATTAAACTTCCCGGTACCTAATCTATCTCTGTACCTACCAAATTATGGTAAATGAATGGATAAGTAATGAAAGTTTTCGTATCTTACTAATATTATAAATGCGAAAGTTTGGATGTATGGATGTGTGTTACTCACGCCCCAACCGCTGAACGGATCTGGCTGAAATTTGGCACAGAGATAGATTATATTCTGGAAAACTAAGGAGTTCCCGCGGGAACCGAAAAACCTGAATCCACGCGGACGTAGTCGCGGGCATTAGCTAGTTAATAAGTATTAGTATGGAACGTAGTATAAATAATTGTAACTCCTAATTTACGTGGCTAAAGATAGAATATTTTTCTTTGTGACGTCAAGCCAATTTATTTGGCGAGAATGGCTGGTAATTCGAAGATCAACACCGCGGGGCGGGGCTTTAACGCAAGCGATTTCTATTTATCTTTTTTTTTTCTTTGTTCCATCCCCTGTATTTGTTTGATTACGCGTATACCTTTATCAAATTCACGAAGAAAGTAATGGCTCTACTTTTCATGACCCCGGCTTCGCACGTTGGCACTAACGTTGGCCCATTACCATACCAAACGCAATAATATACCTAAGCATAATAATATCTATTCTTCTAATATTATAAATGCGAAAGTTTGGATGGATATAGATGTTTGTTACTCAATCACTCCGAAACGGCTTTTTTTTATTTTTTTTATCTACTACAAGCTAGCCCTTGACTGCGATCACACCTGATGGTAAGTGATGATGCAGTCTAAGATGGTAGCGGGCTAACCTGTTAGGGGCATATCAGTTATATTAAACCCATACCCTTTTTGGTTTCTACACGACATCGTACCGGAACGCTAAATCGCTTGGCCGCACGTCTTTGCCGGTAGGGTGGTAACTAGCCACGGCGGAAGCCTCCCACCAGGCCAGACCAGGGAAAATTCAGAAATTATAAATTCCCAAATTGACCCTGCCGGGGATCGAACCCGGGACCTCCGCACGTTAAGGCAACAGCGCTACACACTGCGCCACGGAGGTCGTCACTCCGAAACGGCTTGACGGATTTGGATGAAATTTGGCACAGATATACATTATGATCTGGAATAACACATCTACTACTTATTATCTACTACTAACTAACGACTACTTTTTATTCCGGAAAATAAAAGCGTTCCCGAGGGGATCAAAAAACCATCCACTCAGAACAAGTCGCGGGCATCAGATTGTTATGAATAAATTCAGTACTCAGCCGTCGAGATTCCAATTAACTTAACAAAGGTTATTTACAATAGGTAAGTAATATTCTGTATGAAAAAGGAAATTCATAAATGAAATGACCCTTGTTTTGAAGATTTTCTTTGAACATTGAGACAGTATACCCCAGTTCGATTATCTACATTTCCTGCAGCGATAAAATATATAAAGTACACCTACGTCTTGTAGTCACGAGGTCATACTTCACTGAACTTTTCGAGTTTACTAACATATTGTGTTGGGGTTAATTCCATCTTTCCCTTTAGTGGATGGATAAAGGTCGCAATTGGATATGCCCAAATTCAGGTGTCACTTTTTACCTTGACAACTTAGTGCATACACAGTTTATGAAGTTATAATTGATTCTCGATATCCGCAATAGGGTATCGCTTTAGTAATGGCTCTTCAAATCTGTTGGACGCTATCAGCCTGTTCATTGCAGGAACGTACACGAAAATCAATACGGTAGTCTGTATGCACTTAGGGCTTGAACACAACGTGGGGGACGCATGATGGCCGCAGCACGGTACCGGACGTCATACGAGCATAGAGCCTGTCTCTCTATTGCAAGCTGAGAGTCGAATTTTTTATTATTATTAGATTTATAGGATTGGTCCCTGTCCCTTGGTGTGCTGGTTGGTGGAGACTCATCTATAAAATCTATCTTGGCAACTCATTGCTGGCATCACATAGGCTAGACAAATAGAAAAGAATCTCTTAACAGTACATTTTGGAGTACCCGAACACTTTTTTTCAATTTCCTGCCTTATATGTACTCTCACATAGCCGGCTCTATCTCCGGAGATAGAGACGGCTATGACTCTCAGCTTTCGCTTCTAATTGAAATCGAGCTAAGAAGTAAGGGCAAAAACACTACGCACAAAAAAAAACGTTTGGTAGACAAAAAGTCAGCACGCGTACTTTTATAAATGTTTTAACATGTGACGCAGGCGTAATGCGAGGTCGTTGTATGATTGTATCCTAACCTTCTAATTCATAGTGTGTCTTCGCCCTAAAATTATTAAATAATGCGTGTAGCAGAACGCATACGGTAGGATTTTGTAGTCATGCAAGTTGCTAAATAATTTAATGGTATCTTTTTCGTTAACGGTAGTTTTTTTCTAGAATCCAAACTTCATTTATATAACACTCGAGGAGGTATCTTTTCTTCGGCTCTCGCTTTTCATGTCTAGGGTCCCTTTAATTTATTTTTCTGTGTAGCAGTAAAATGTTTCTTAACTGTACTTTTTAACTAAGTAATTGTCTCTTTTATCGTTGATTTTTAAAATGATTGTAAGTAGAACATAATTATTATTATGTGCCTGTTTACTCTAGAACTTTCTGTAAAACTTAACAAAAGTACTAACTACTCAGATAAATACTTGTTTAAAATGTCAGTAAAAGGCCAGAGGTCTGCCTGGGGCATCTAGCTTGTTTTATGTTCTTTTCACATTGGGCTATTGAAACTTAAAAATAACTTTTCCAGAGGGTCAAATTCCAGTGAGAACTCCTCCTAGTTACTCGTATTTTATGTCCGAAGCTACTGTACGCACCTAAAAGTTTTTGTAGGGTTTTTGCGGACAGGTACATTGTTTGTGGTTATGCTTTTGTTCGGTGTTAGTGTGCTAGTGCTTTTCTTTATAAAAAAATATGTATGGTATAAATATACATTGTTTTTCTTGAGCTACATATTTAGTTTCAGTAAAACTACTCCACGGCTCAATGAAACTGAGTGAAAGCTTTCATGTAAAATAAGTCTTAAATCATTAATAAAACATTTTTAAAAACAAGCTTTTCTTAGCTGCCATTTAGAATTTAGTGTGACGTCATTTTATTTTTCACATTCTGATCTGTTTTAAAATACAGTTGCAAGATTTGTTCTAAACAAAGCCACAAACATTGCAAGTTAAATAAAAGCTTGAAATTGTAAAAACGTGATATTAAGTAATATTCGAAATACAAGATCGTTGACGTTGTATTTAGTTGACCATATTTAATTACTCGTAGGTATAGATTCTATGGACAAGTTTTTTGTGTCATTCACTTATAAGGAGCGCGCACACTAGGCGAGAGGAAAATATGTTGTTTTTCTCCGACAAGGACGTTTCGCGCAGACGTGTTGTGATGTGTGCTTTCGCTCTATCTCACGTTAACACAAAAATTAAGCTATAGCCTCAATGAATGGAAGGCCTCATTATTTCCACTACATTTAGCCGTGAGCTGACGTTTACTTTAACGGCTTTGAAAGCCTGAACAAGGAAGATAAACAAACGTTTCTGCGAGGTTAATGGTGTTCATGTAACTCGAGCTAAAGATAACAGTACCCACACTTATTTTCCGTAAAGCTGGTATAAACAGAGCCCGCAAGGGTAATGCTGCAGTGCTATTCGGAAACGCAATTCGTAGAAGCTGCATATTACGAAATAGGTACATTTAAGTACGTCGTTGATCTAGTTCAACCTATTATCTAGAACTAGCTTATGCCCGCGACTTCGTCCGCGTGGTAAGTTTTTTTTCCCCACAGGCACTTTCCGGGATAAAAAGTAGCATATGACACTCTCCAGGTACCTCAACTATACCCATGCAAAAAATCAACTTGATCCGTTGCTGCGGTGTCTGTTTGTCCTTCAATCACACCGCACTGTTAAAAACAAATTTAACGGCCTTGGGGATCGAATTTTCAAAAATCGTGAAACGCGTACTTCTTCATATTTAACCGAAAGCTCAAATATCAAGTTTCATGGCTTTAACTTGAAAAATGAATGACTTTAAAACAAAGTTTCAACCCCTATTTTACCCCTTTGGGGGTGAAATTTTGGAAAACTGTGACACATAGTGACTTACTTTTTATTTTTACCGAAACCAAAATACGAAGTTTCGTTAATATAACTTGAAAAATATAGTGAGAATTGCAGGACTTTCATACAAACTTTCGTCCCTTAATTCACTCCTTTGGGGATAGAATTTTAAAAATTGTTCATGGCTATAACTTGTGAAATAAAGGACTTTCATACAAAGTTTCAACCCCTATTCTTACCCCTTTGGGGGTGGAATTTTGAAAAATAGTGACACATTATTTTTTACCGAAAGCCAAAATACCAAGATTTGTTGATATAAGGACTTTCATCCCCTATTTTCACCCATTCGGAGGTAGAATTTTCAAAAACTGAAACACGTATTTCATCATTTTTAACCGGTAGCTCATATACCAAGTTTCATGGATATAACTTGAGAAATGACGGACTTTCATACAAACTTTCACCCCCTAATCAGGGGTGAAATTTTGAAAAATCCTTTCTTAGTGAGCCCCTACGTTAAAAATTCAAAATGATTTTTCAAAAGGAACCTATGCGAAAGTGTGTCTGTCTGTCTGTCTGCTATGCAAATATGGGCATCTTCTAGTTGTTAATATATCATAAAAGTATTAAACGACCTGTACTGACTACGTCTACATTAAAATATTATTAAAACTATAACATCTGTGCCAATTGGTAATAATACTCAATGTTTATTTAGAGGTTTGATCTCAGGAAAGTTACCTCGATTTGTTGATCCTTGTAATAACATAAGATAAAAAAAGGTGCGGAGCGTCGAATATGATCCGCATGAAAGTAAAATGTGAATCATAATCGTATCAGTAGAATCGATTTTGATGGGGAATCGAGTGACAATAGCTTATTTTATCGTTGTTGTAATAATATTTTAACTCGCTATGGCAGTGCGGCGCGATGACGGTTACAAATAAATTAGTTACATTATATCCAACGACGTGGCACCTAGTAGTGATAATGTAATAATCTAAAAGTAATAATGAAATCTCGTATTCATACATACGTACAGATCCGTAGGTGGTTGGTGCAACTGAACGAAGGGGTGACGACTGACGAAGCTACATTTAGCGAACATTTACAGCTTTATCCCATTCCGGTGTCGATATTATTAGAAGGAAATACGGGTTATTCATTTAATTATTATACTTTAATTTAGCAATTCACACAGACACTGACCCGCACGGCCGAGTACCAGCACCCTATATATATTGCACTCTTGACCATGCAGAGCTATATAGAGTACAAAATTAAAGTATCTTTCAGACTGAACCAAACAATATGAAGACATATCGTTGATGTCATTACGTTTGGATATGGTCAAACGGCCTTCGACAAACGTTGAAATTTTGAACATTCATTTGATATGGCCAGTATACAGTATACAGTAAGTTATAGTTATAACAGTATGAAGCGCCACCCTTTCACAAAATGTTCAAGTATTTAATGAAATGATCAATTCCACGACATTTATACACGTGTCGTGTGATATCAGTATCACTTTTCTGTGTAGCACTCTCATTATATCCGTTTAATCAGTAATTAATTAGTGTGATTGTTTCGGTATGATAGACTTTCGAGTGAAAATACAAAGCTCGTATTTCAGGGATCAAAGATGTCACGAATCACGATGAAGTAGCTAGGTGCTATAGTATTTATAGAGCATATTAAATTACCATCAGAAATGGTGGTACAGTCAGGACGTTAGATAATGGACATCAGTAGATAGATTTTCTTACAGCAGGAAGCGACATCACTACACCCAGGCGATAAATCACCCTGAGCAGGTTCAAAGACAACAAACTGACATTTGAGTGGCCAGATTTAGGCGCTACGTACCTAAACGTAGACACTTTTTGTAACCGACACAGAAAACCGTGGTTGCTGTGTCCGGTGTCGGCAATTGCCGTTACCGGACAGTCACTACATTTTTACTGCAGTTTGGTGTGCTTGTTTTCTGCCAGTTGGAGAGTACACGATGGGGGTCGGGGAAAAATCACGTCTTTAGCTTCCCGTGTTGATTATGTACGTAGACGCAGCTCGCCGTCGCCGTCAATATTGGCAAGAAAATCAAGCTTTATTAAAATTTAATTAATGTGGCTTTTATATTCAACTGACAACACTCAAAATATTACTGTCGTAAATGTGGCCCATTGAAGTAGCCCACCAACCCGCATGGAGCAGCGTCGTGGATCTAAGTTCTAATTTCCTCTCTCCATGAGAGTGGAGGCCGGCGCCCAGCAGGGCTGTGGTGGAAGTAGAATTGTAGTACCTAGCCAACCACAATTAAATAATAATATAGAAAATGCTATACCTAGCTAGAAAATGACAAAAAGTTTACAAAAAATATCTTTCCATTTTCAGTTTAGCAAAAGCTTTAAGGTAGAAACGTGCATTACCAAGTAGAGCTGAGCAGAGCTTAAATAAATGGTTGAATATAATAGAAGCCTTTGTAAGTTGTTACTGTGCCGGATTGCGCAGTCAAAAGACGGACAGGAATGCCGTTCCTCATTATTTTTAATCATTTTTTAACAATCGTGTTTTACCTTACGTAGGACAACCGCGAGTTTTTGAAAACATAAAAACCGGCTTAAACTCACGTTTAAATTTGCAAATTTCAAAATATTCGGTAAAGCTTAAGGCTTATACCCACGCCAATGATCTTGAGCATTTCCTTTCCTCACTCTTGCGAACACAGTACGTGGGTGCGACAGGGACGCATTGCACTATAATTTCACAAAAACAACTAAATACGCTATAACTTTGTTGGGATATCGAAATTAAATAAAGTGCTTCTATAGAATTGAGGAGAAATATTTTCTTATTATACACATGTTAATTTTGTTTTAATACTTGCAAAGATATAAAAGTTATAAGGCATTATTAGTGAAAAACCAACCCATTCAATAAATAATATTTTGAAAAAATAATTGCATAAAATTGAAGATGATGATCCAGCTGAATCAAGTTGAATAACAGATATTTTAGATCAAATTTTGAAGGGAGCCCCTTGAGAAAGCTATTAAAAATACTTAACATATTTAGATTAACAATTATTGAAATATTCATTAAATGAGTTCATGATTTAAGAATGAGATACAAATGAGACACAGAGCGACTTAGTTGAGTTTTCACAAATTTAGAAATGAGAATCCGGCGTTTTATGTTTAGAATACCTTTTAAATACAATACTATTATATAATAAAACAACCTTTTCTAACCACCATGATCAAATTAATTCAGAACCTCTGCTCGTATTTGACGAAATTCTGTGATATTGATACAATTATTGCAATCATGATTTCAAAAAGCAATTCGGGCTTTATTTTTATTCGCCATATTCGATCATAAATGCGAGTGATCAAAGTGAGAATGCAATATTACAATGTGTATTCAATTCAATAATAATTCAATTACTAAAATTCTTAAATAACTTTGCGTGCCATCGTTATTAAAATTGGTTTTTATTACGTAGCATATCCGCTGCTTTTATTACTTGAAATCTTGATGTAGGGTCCTTTGCTGATTCAGGCAATCGCTATGAAAGGAATGAAGACTATACATTTTCAAGTGCTTATAAGACTAAATGATTCCAGCGACTTCGTCCACGTGGACAATTTTTTTTCCCGCGGAAACTCCTTAACTTTTCGGGATAAAAGTAACCTATGTCCTTCCCCGGGATATAACCTATCCCTGTACCTACCAAATTTCATCAAAATCCGTTAAATAGGTGGTCCGTGAAAGGTTCCAAAAATTCTACTCGAGCAAGTCTTGCACTAGTGTTCTATAAAAGCAAACACGAGTAGGTATATCAATGAAAATTATACATAAAATTAAAAAAGCTTGTTGGTATAATACTTTTACTTACTTTTATATATTTTATCATTGCCCTATTTGATTTCGAGGTAGAAAATCAGAAGTATTAATGAGGTTCTTATCAAGTCGGTGAACTTTTTCGATTTCTTTTAAAAAAAAGTTAAAAAAAGGTTTGTGTATAAGTTAAATTGTTTGCCTTTAGCTGAGTAAATAACAGACATACAATAGAAACTTAATTAAATTGTAGCACCTCTTAAAATATATTGTACATGGAACCAATAAGTACTACGTCGTAGTACTTATTAGTTCCATGATAGACACATAGTCTGTGACAAAGATTAATTGATGTCAATTTTGACAATCTGCTCTCTCTCTCTAAAACCTCCGAACGGTGTGTTACTGTTTTTGTGAACTGTTTGTGACTATTGTTATTATAATAGTTAATCTAAATTTATCCTAACGATCTTATTAATATTTGACAACCAATGTGTATTTTATTATTCTGTACGATAATAAATTCAGCATTGGAAACATGTAAATTATTTCTCACCGCGATGTCTCCATCTGCGCAGTCGTCGTAGGAACCCCACGTCCTTCCAAAAGCACCATCGTGTAGACCGTGTGCCTTGATTTGCAGATCTGCAGTTCTGTTGCTCGTGTTATTAAAATCAATATAAGCGTCTGGCATTGGCTCAAGTTGTTGTTATTTTGTTTCGAATTTCTTATTTGAAGCGGTGATATCCTAGTGGTTAAGCGCTCGACCTCTTGTATGGGGTCGCAGGTTCGATCCCCGGGCACGCACTTTCAACATTTCGAAGTTAGTTTAAGGCGCTGTGAGCTCACAGGCTATGAGATGAAAAACACAGGCGCGCGGGGGCGAAATCAAGCAAGCGCATGTCGCAAAAAATGCATGAAATAATTCGTAAAAATAATAATATTCACTTTTCAATACAAATGAAACCGACAATGTGTTTGATTTAGAAATTTGAATTTTATCTTATATTTCTAGAGCTAATTATTGGTTTCAATAAGGAGAAAAATTAAGAGGTATGTTTAAAATAAACTTCAATGCAGAGATTTTTTTTTTGTGTTTTGCGTCAATGGCTGCTCAAAGGTTTTGAAAACAGCACATTATTTTTACAAGCATACATTATGTCACCGTTTGATGGATACACTGCTTTTGAAACCCCCCTTTTACGCTACACAGGGCCTTAAGAAATTAAACGGTGAAGGAAAACTTCGTGAGGAAACCTGCATGCTGGAGAGTTCTTCGTTATGTTATCGAAGGTGTGTGAAACTGATAATCCGCACTTGGCCAGCTTGGTGGACTATGACCAAACCCTTCTCATTCCGAGATGTGACTCGTGCTCAATAGTGAGCCAGCAATGGGTTGATAAGAGAGAAATTTGCTCATATTTTTGAATATATTTAAGGGTAAGTCTGAAAGTAGCGCCAGTGACAGAAAAGATGAGGAGTAATAGGCTAGCATGGTATGTGCATGTAATGCGGAGGGAAGAAAGGCATATTACAAGAAGAATGATAGATATGCATGTGGAAGGAAAAAAGAGTAGAGGGAGACCAAAGAAAAGATGGATGGATTGTGTGAAAGAGGATATGAGTATAAAAGGGGTGAATGAGAGGTTGACGGATAACAGAATCGAGTGGAAGAAGAAAACATGTTGTGCCGACCCCACGTAGCGGGGGAAAAAGGCAAGAAGGGATAACCTTACGTTCTCTTAGTATATCTACTATTAAATAAATACCTAAAAGGAGTAATAGGTATGGTACTATCAAATAATTTTAATACTTTTTGACCTGAGTTGAGCTAATTATTTCTCTCTACATAATACTTAAAAAAAAGTCCTAACTTTAACTCATTGACCCCATCATCATCATCATCATCATCTACGCCCAGCCCAAACTCTTGGACCTGGAGAGATGAAATTTTGTTCCCTATATTATAATGTAGACAAGGAGTATTGACGGATATTAGGGAATTCTCAAGGGAGTGAAGCCAAAGACGGCCGCTAGTGTTTCTGTAAGATTTGTTTCATGTTGTCAAAGAAATGAAATTGTAACAATGAATGATGCAGCTTTTCCACAATAGTCCTACAGATTTAAAGTTAGCTGGAAAAGTAGGTACCTTAGTCGTTACACTAGAACGAATGGACTGTAACGAAAATAAGAGAAACATTGCTGCCGAAATGCTAATGTAATACGTAAAATGAAATTCAAATAAAAAGAGGTAATAGCTTTGTAAAGTTGTTATTGAGTTTGGCTTCGCTGTTATTCGCTTTTGAAATAAAGAAATCGAATGAAATAATGAACACCTACTCATTTCCAATGTGATGAAATTTTTATATTTGTTTATATTTTCCGATGATACTTTTCATGAAAGTTTCTACAGTCACTTGGGTCTTGCTTATCTTATATCTAATACCTATAAACGAGCAATTCCTGTATATGTCACCGTAAAATTGTAAAAACCGTTAGATTGTAATATAACGCTTTTTATCTCGATAGATTGTAAACTGTCGAAAGATTGTGAACCGTAATAACTGCTTACAATTTAACGCATTATTTTTCGGTAGATTGTAATCTGTTAGGTATATTAAACCGATTACCTGACAACCGGCCCTACCTGATTATTTATGTCGAACCCTAACCTAACCCTTCAGATGAAAACCTAATCAAATATAAAAAAGCACGCAACCTATGCAATAAGACTTGTCGAGATGCTCAGCGCAATTTCATTCATGCTTCCCTGGACAACAAAGATTCTGCCAAAATCTGGAGGTTTCTCGACACTATGGGTATCGGACGACAACGTAAAGCGTTGGCGACTGACGGTAACGTTGATATTGATGCGCTTAATAAACATTTTTCGTCAGCCACTATTTTGGATAGTATTACAAGGAGTAGGACACTAAATTCCATTTCTACACGTCCAAAACCTAGTTTTGCTCCATTCTGTTTTAACTCTGTCACTAAGGATGATATTAAAAAACATATAATGTCCATTCAATCTGATGCCATTGGTAGTGATGGGGTTAGCCGCAGAATGATCATCTTAACTCTTGATGCTACTCTACCTGTCCTTTGTCATATTTTTAACCATTCTCTCTCCTCTCACTCTTTTCCTAACATCTGGCGGCTAGCTCATGTCATACCTATACCTAAAACCAATAGTCCATCATCTTATTCCCAGTATCGACCTATCTCTATCTTACCTTTTCTATCTAAAGTCCTGGAACGTATTGTTCATAAACAACTGTCTCAATATCTATTTAATAATAATATCCTGAGCCCCTTCCAATCTGGTTTTCGCCCCGGGCACAGCACTTCCACGGCACTTGTAAAAATTTGCGATGATATCAGGTATGGCATTGATAAGCAAAAAGTAAGTATTATTGCGTTGCTTGATTTCTCTAATGCATTTAACACTGTAGATTTTGAAATTCTATTGGCCATTCTAAAGTCCATCAATATCTCCTCTGATGCTATCAAATGGTTTCGTTCATATCTGTTTGGTCGCAAGCAGTGCATTCGCACTGACAATAAGTGTTCCTCTTGGTGCTGCCTTTCTACTGGTGTCCCACAAGGCGGTGTACTGTCTCCCTTGCTTTTTTCAATCTTCATTAATTCCTTAACTGACCTGCTCTCTATGTCTTACCACCTCTATGCCGACGACTTACAGATTTATACATCGGCCTCCACTGACGACATCTTTGGGGCTATCGAACGTCTTAACTCCGATCTTTTCTTAGTTAGTTCCTGGAGTAAGTCGAGTGGTCTGTCTGTAAATCCTAGTAAGTCGCAGGTAGCTTTAATCGGCAACCGCCAACAACTTTCCAAAATTAACATTTCAGCACTCCCTTCTGTGGTCTTTGATGGGACAACCCTTGAACTGCGTGAATCTGTTAAAAACCTGGGCGTTATTATGGATAATAATTTCTCCTGGGCCCCTCAGATTTCTGAGCTTAGCCGTAAAATCTACGCCGTAATCGGTAGGCTGAAAAGGTGGAAAAACTTCCTACCTATCCGAACTAAAATAACCCTGGGTCAATCTCTCATACTTCCTATAATTGATTATGCTGATACCTGCTATTTAGATTTACCCCAGTTCCTACTCAACAAGCTTGAACGTCTACAAAACTTAGTCATACGTTTTATTTTTGGCCTACGGAAATTTGATCACATTAGCCAATACCGCCGGCAACTCAAGTGGTTAACGGTGAGTGATAGGCGTAATGTTCATGTCCTTTCCCTTCTTTATTCTGTTCTCTTTAATCCCTCTTCTCCTGCATATCTCAAAGAACGTTTCTCATTTCTAGGTTCAAATTCTTTCTACCCTTTTAGCCTCCGGTCGAAAAGCGATAACAAGCTTGCGATACCCTCATCTCGCTCCCATTGTTACAGTGAGTCTTTTACTGTAAAAGCAGTAATATTATGGAATGCATTACCCCGCGAAATTCGTCACTCCGAATCGATATATATATTTAAACGTCGTTTAAAAAATCATTATTTATCTATGTAATGTACTTGTAAGTGTATGATAACAATATATATTTTATAATATGTATTATATTTAGTTATTGTAGTATCTATATGTGTAATTTATATGTAAACTATAGTATGTATGTTTATGTAAGTATATTTTATTTTATACTTTTGTTATTTTTATTTTTCTTTTATGTGCATCGACCACATGAGCTCCTAGACCCAGTGTCATCAGCTTTGTACGCTCGGGTTGCCTTTAAAAGATCACTTTAGTGATAAGGCCGCCTTTGCGCTTTACCACAGTTTCCTGTCTTTTGTATTGTATGCATAATTTTGTACCGATGTGTTAAGATGCAATAAAGACTTATACTACTACTACTACTACTACTAACCTACAATAAAGAGACAAGAAAACTTACAATTCAATGAACATTTCAAAGATTGACACTCAGAACATTGAACGGTTCACTATTTAATTTGAATCTCGGAAACGGCTCCAACGATTTTCATGAAATTTAGTATACAGGGCCGCGACTTCGTCCGTGTGAATTAAAATTTCTTTTATTCCCACAGGAACATTTTAGTTTTCCGGGATAAAATCGTTAAAGTCCTTCCCCGGGATGTAACCTACCTCTATACCGAATTACATCAAAATCGGTGCGGTACATCAAAAGATGTGCGGTTAAAGCGTAGCAGACAGACAGACAAACACACTTTCGCACTTATAATAGTAGTAGGTATGGAATATGGACTTTCACTACTTATTATGCATGCTGCTGAACTCTATAACATGAATATTTTATTTTTAATCCACTACAAGTTAGCCCTTGACTGCGATCTCACCTGATGGTAAGTGATGATGCAGTCTAAGATGGTAGCGGGCTAACCTGTTAGGGGCATGGCAGTTATATTGAACACATACCCCTTCGGTTTCTACACGGCATCGTACCGGAACGCTAAATCGCTTGGCGGCACGTCTTTGCCGGTAGGGTGGTAACTAGCCACGGCCGAAGCCTCCCACCAGACCAGCCCAGGGAAAATTCAGAAATTATAAATTCCCAAATTGACCCTGCCGGGGAACGAACCCGGGACCTCCGGCGCTACACACTGCGCCACGGAGGTCGTCGAATATCGTTCTTTGTAGTTTTTTTTGCGTTGAATTTATCGACTCCATTACATTATTAAGTATTGTCAACCCAATCACCCCCTACGGTTTACGAGATCTTCATTACACCCCCTACTGTTTATGCCGACGAGTTCTATTGATTATTTATTATTGAGTAAATATATGTACGATGGTAAAAAATGGTCTTTCTTTTTGACGACCTTCGTGGCGCAGTGTTGAGCGCTGTTGTCTTAACGTGCGGAGGTCCGGGGTTCGATCCCCGGCAGGGTCAAATTGGGAACTTATAATTTCTGAATTTTCCCTGGTCTGGCCTTTTTTTTCCTGTATGAGGAGAAAATCCTCATGGACATCCGACTCCGAATCGGATAGTGCCGGACTCCTACCGGCTAAAAACCCCTCCTTTCTGCAAGCAGTGATGTCCCCGCCTCGAAGGCCTACCATTACTGCCTCAGCTTGCCTCATTCTCTTCCGTCCCTTTCATCCATCTCCTTTTCTTTCATTATATCTTCAATAAAATAAATTCTTGGACTACAGTCCAGTTCCTTTTCGTCTCCAGCATTGCACATATGATGCTCTCCACTCTGAGTTTGCCTCCTAGGTCATCAATCAGCTTCTTTCTTTTTTCTTCAAACTGAGGGCAATGGAACAGTACACACATTTACTACTAGCCCTTTTCCTTATGCGCTCTGTCATCTGTGTATTGCATGAAAACCCCATGGCCCGTGAAGCACTGTGTCGTGCGGAAAGTCAGTGTTCCATGTTTTCTGGACACCCAGGTCTTTATGTCCCCAATGAGTCTGTGCGTCCATCTCCCATTTGTGGACTTGTCCCATTCATCCTGCCATCTAGCAAATGTCCTTTCCCAAATGTATCTTCTTTCTTCTGGTGGTGGGAGGCTTTGGCCGTGGCAAGTCCACCCTACCGGCAAAGACGTGCCCCCAAGATAAAATATACCAACGCATACACGGATAGTTTTCCACGGAGATCTGTGAACATAGATATATCTTAACTACAAGTGACTTGTGTAAAAATTATTCCATCATAATATTTTATTAATTTCTTAAACACCCATGAAAGTTTTTTCACGCGCCCTGTTACACGCGTCAAGCTCGAAACTAGTGCTGGGAGCGAGCTGGATATGGAGCGACGATCGGGGGTGGCGTACTGCCGTCGTTTCTTCACACCCCGATTCCTCGGAGCTCGTCCGCGGATTAAGATACGTATATGAAAAATTTCTGGTCTTAATTGGTTTTATTTGACTGGAAAGCAATAAAACATGAACGTGAACGCCTTAATTTGCCGCCGGCTGTAAAAGCAAATAGCTTGTTACGCGTGGTCGGGCCGTTTTATTGCAAGTATTGAACTTGTGTCCGTCATAAAAAGTCATCATTCTATTATCTTAAGGATTCGTTTCACTAGTCGGACATTTGGCAAATAATTCTACTTCGGATAAGGTTGTCTCATCTTAGTAGATAATATTCGCGACTTATGGATTTAGATTTTTTGAAAATCCTGTGGAACCCTTTCTTTTCCTGAAATTTCCTGGATAAAAGTAACATATGTCCTCCCTCTACAGTGCCACCTATCTCTGTATTAAATAAACTTAATCAAAATCGTTATAGTATGGGTGTAGGTAAAACTATTTGATTTTTTGTCCTTGTTAAAAAATATATTCAACTTTAACTTACATTAACTTTTGGCAAAATTCTTTTGAGTACCTACTACATTTTTACTCATACTTTTTTGTGTGACACATTTTCAGAAAGTTCCTAAACATTTTAAAAGTACTTAGCACTAAATATGTTTTGCCATCAGCTACAAGTTTAGTTCTCATGTTTTTGCGAGCGATAAATTTGGCCTAATTTTATAAAATTCATAATATCACCGTCTGACGAAACTTCAACTTAAAGGCAAGTAATTTTCATTCGAGAATCGGAAGAATGCTTTTAATTTTGGATTTGTTTTTGGCTATCCTAAACAATTTGCTCTGGAAGTAGGTTTACAACTTTCTTTTATTCTGCTATTTACACAAATTCGTACTAGAAGTATCGCCTTTGTTCTTTATTGGTGTATTTATTACTGTGAAAAAGCGGTGTTCTAGAAATCTAGTACAAACAAAGAAACGACGTACGTATTTATTGTCATGACCGATTTCACTTGACATGGTAATTAGATACTTCAAGGATTAGTAGACGTTAAGAAGAAATTCTTCTTAACGTCTACTAATCCTTGAAGTATTAGACTGTGCTGAATAAAAGGCGCAGAACTTCAATCTCTTTGGAGTCTTTTCACTTTACAGTTGAAGTGTTCTGTGGACACTTGAAGGGATCGAAGGCGAGAAGTGTTTCGAGATGTATTAATGACCTTTCGAATTTTCGACGCATGTAGGTACTCACCCGTTGTCCTAGGTGAAGCGACAGTAGAGAGTAGGGTCGCGACACGATACGATGCCATAGAAAATGACAAACTTGTCAGCTCAAACAGCTGTCACCGTAAGATTGCAAAAACCGTTAGATTGTAATCTAACTAGCGAAATTGTAAACTATTGACAGATTGTAAACCGTTCAATCTGAGTGTCAAGTTTTGAAATATTCATTGTGTTTACGTTTTCTTGTCTCTCTCTTGTTGGTTAGGTTAGGGTTCGACATAAATAGTTAGATTTTATCGGGTTAACATACCTAACAGATTATAATCTACCGAAAAATAATGCGCTAAATTGTAATCTGTCGACAGTTTACAATTTCGCTAGATAGATTACAATCTAACGGTTTTTGCAATTTTACGGTGACACAGCTACTGTTTGATCCCTAACAGGTTAGACTGCATCATCACTTACCATCAGGTGTGATCCTAGTCAAGGGCTAACTTTAGTGGATAAAAAAAAATGGTAGGAGTTTTCTTGGGATAATATTGCGGTGGGTTCCCACGTACTTCCGCATTACGACTCGACTAAGAGTATTATATATAGTATATAATACTCTTATATATATATAGTATATATATATATATATAGTATATATATATATATATATATATATATATATATATATATATATAGTATATTTTTGTAACGATTAGGTACTATAAGATGTTAGTGATAATAACCGGGACCGACGGCTTAACGTACTCTCCAAGGCACGGAGGAAACGAAAAGGTCAAATTTGAACGTCCAAATTAGGTCACCCATCCAGTTACCGACTTGGGTCAACGTAGCTTAACAATGGCAATCGACTGATATGCGTTGTCGCAGCTAGGCCATTCGTCCTTCGTATAGGTTACCTACCTACGAATGGAAAACTAAGAGAAAAGACGAGATTATATACTTTTTGTTATTGTTAGAAAAGTGCTTAAAGAGTTTACTCCAGCTAAAGCACTTTGAATATATTATTCAAGAAAGTATGATTCTCATTGCGACGTTATTAGAAAACTTCGGTGCCTTTTCTGTTAAATAAAATGGGTCAAATCAACTTTTATATTTATACCTCTTCAGAAAAGAAACTTTCATTGTTTTTTCTGTCCTCAACTTATTTTTTTATTTTTTTGAGTTAATTTCTTTATTAATCAACGTAGAATTCTAAGTATAGTTTAATGTCTTTCTTTTAACAACGTTTACAAGTATGCACAAATTAATGTTGGCTGGCTGGCTGAGTTGGCTGGCTCAGTCCAGTCAGTTCTATTTGAGACCGATTGTCATTTAAAAAAAAAAAATTATCCATTCATTTTAGTTTCAGTTTACTTAGGACATACAGTTGTCTCTTATGCTACGTCATGTTTTGACTCTACCACCGGTTCGGAAAGCAGATTCTGCCGAGAAGAGCCGGCTAGAAACTCAGCAGTTGCTCTTTTTTTTTACAATATATTACAATACTTAGGTAAGTATATATCAATCATCAGTCATCAATCATCAGTCAATCATTTCATTCAATCATCAGTCGTCTTCAGTCATAGAGGCATGGGTAATGGCATATGCTGAGTCAAGGCATATTGTCGTCTGCGTTATTTATGACGTACTTAAATTTTGAGATAGGTATACCTAGGCCTATCATGAATATCCTGCCTTATACTCACAGGTAATTTTGCGAATAGCTTCTATGTCAACTAACCCCTAGTATTTGTAGTACTTTTGACTACCTCCGTGGCGCAGTGTTGAGCGCTGTTGTCTTAACCTGCGGCGGTCCCATCGCAAGTTCGATCCCGGCAGGTTCAATTTGGGAATTTATAATTTCTGAATTAGCCCTGTTCTGGCCTGGTGGGAGGCTTCGGCCGTGGCTAGTTACCACCCTACCGGCAAAGACATGCCGCCAAGCGATTTAGCGTTCCGGTATGATGCCGTGTAGAAACCGAATAGGGGCATGGGTTTAATACGAGTATAACTGCCATGTCTCTAACAGTTTAGCCCGCTACCATCTTAGACTGTATTATCATTTATCACTTACCATCAGGTGGGATCGCAGTCTAGGGCTAACTTGTAATGGATAAAAGAAACAAACACACTTGTAAGTTTAGCAACTTACGATAAATTTGCAAATATATACGGGGTTGTTGACATTTTTTCTTGTTGCCCAGTCGACAGGAAGTCATTTCGTCCTTTTTGTTTTATTCTTTATTCTTTATTATTATAAAAACAATACCTGTTCGGTCTGTAACAAGTTTGTGCTCTTACCTACCGGACAAAATGCCTTACGTAAATAGCTCTCGAGCTTGCAAATATTATACTCTAAGGTAGAGTTTGTAGTCACATGTTCTTTTTTTGCCGAAATTAGTCGAACTGACTATTGTGGGGATTAGAAACAGTGGCGTACACTTCATAAAGACATAAAAGCACTGTTTACCCAAGTGGAAATACATCAATGCTGCATATCAAATGCTGCTGTCACTGCAAATCATGGCAGTAAACGTAAACAGTTATTTTGACTAACTAATGCCTTCCCTAGTTTGAAACCCTGTGCACATTGATTAGAAATACTATTACCTACTAACCAGCTTCAATAAATTAATATCAAAATAATTTGTCACCTTACAACAGAATAGGCCACAGGCCTGTCACCGGGACAGTTATTAATTGACCGTGTTTTCGGTTCTATTTAGGTCAAACGGACAAAAAAATTATTTGGGGCTAGGTTCAAATACTCTATTGTAATAACAACTCATTAAAGTGACAATATCAAGTATGTTTTCTATATTGTGATGAACATTATCTATATAAACATTAGGTCTTAATATATAATTAACGACGTCATACTAGATGCGTCATGGGACATGGCCAAGTCACTGCGGTTACATCTTCATCGACTCCAAACCTGCAAACGGTTCGCGAATCTCGACCCGTGGGCCCACCGGTTTGCCCCACCGAGGTCGAGGGGGGTATTGAGGTTTACCCGTGGCCCCACTGCGTTTCACTAAGATTCTAAGTACACTTCTAAGATTAATACACAATATACAGTCTATGTATAGTTAGAATACTTACTTAATTTATCTAACTAGGTAATATTAAAAATGCGAAAGTTTGGATGGATGTACTTATGGATATATGGATGGATGTTTGTTACTCAATCACGCCCCAACGACTGAACGGATCTGGATGAAATTTGGCACAGAGAAAGATTATAGTCTGGTATAGCACATAGGCTACTTTTTATCCCGGAAAATTAAGGAGTTCCCGCGGGAACCAAAAAAACCTCTATCCACGCGGACGTAGTCACGGGCATCAGCTAGTTAAAAATAAGTGGCAATAAGTCTACAATAGGTATAAACATCGAGCCCAAAATCAATACTTTTATCTGCTGATAATATCATTATTATTAAGGTAATAATATGATACAGTACTTGATAACATGAACGAGTGCGGTTGACCATATTTTAATATTTCTTTTCTACTATGATATCTTTCTTATCTTTGAAGCGGTCATAGCCTTGTGGTTACATAGACACCCCACATCCTATACGGGGTCGCGGGTTCGATCTCCGAAGACGCACCTCTAACTTTTCGGAGTTAGTTTAAATATATGTGCGTTTTATGAATTTTATTTTTATTTTTTATATCCACTACAAGCTAGCCCTTGACTGCGATCTCAATTGATGCTAAGTGATGATGCAGTCTAAGATGGTAGCGGGCTAACCTGTTAGGGGCATGGCAGTTATATTAAACCCATACCTACCCCTTCGGTTTCTACACGGCATCGTACCGGAACGCTAAATCGCTTGGCGGCACGTCTTTGCCGGTAAGGTGGTAACTAGCCACGGCCGAAGCCTCCCACCAGACTAGAGAAATACCTAGCACTTGCTTCAAATGGTAAATGGAAACATCGTCAGAAAACCTGCATGCCCGAGATTTCTTCATAATGTTCTCCACGGTGTGTGAAGTCTGCCAATCACTGGCTAGCGTGGTGGACTATGGCCAAAGATTTCTCATTCCGAGACGAGACTTGAGGTCAGAGAGCTCTACCTACTTACATTTTTTTTCCAAAAATACTGCAGACGCCGGTATCAAGCGGTTGGCACTTCAGCAAATAGATGGTCACATTTTATTATCACATTTCAATGGATTACGAGATTCATAACGTACTGGACCGACTGATTTTTATTTCGCAGAAGTTTCGCTAAGGGACTTACTTAGCTGAAAATATATAAACTTTGTACTACGGTTAACTTAAAAAGTTACATTCGGTTCTCAAGCGTAACTTTTAAGTTAACGTAACAAGGTAATACGTACATCTATGGGTAAAACAATATAGAGTATAGACACAGCTGTAATGAGTAAATGAGTTTAATGAGTAAACAACTATATTGAATATCTGCATCTGTTGGAGTAAGTGGTTTGCCTGGTAAGAGGCTTCGGCCGTGGCTAGTTACCACCCTACCAGCAAAGACGTACCGCCAAGCGATTTAGCGTTCCGGTACGATGCCGTGTAGAAACCGAATAGGGGTATGGGTTCAATATAACTGCCATGCCCCTAACAGGTTAGCCCGCTACCATCTTAGACTGCATCATCACTTATCATCAGGTGAGATTGCAGTCAAGGGCTAACTTGTAGTGGTTAAAAAAAAAGTACTATAATGTCACACTAATGTCTGTAGTGACTAGTGACTACAGACACTGTAGTACTTACAGAGTTGAACTTGAAAACTTCACTAATGACGCTGTAATGGCCCCTTACATCACTGATCGCTATCCGATCCAGATTGATCCAGGTCCGTAGGAAAGAAAGAAAGAAAGTAAGAAATGATTTATTTATATGAACACGTAGATAGAGTCTACTAACAAAAGTATGTAATGTCTCCTTGGCCTTGATACTTATCTAAATCAGAAAAATAGACGTTAGGTATATAAATATTCGATTTTTACTCATATTTTATATGAATCCTTCACGCTTGAATAAAACATTATAAACGTTTTAGGCGAACACACTCGCATATAAGTTTTAAATTATGTTAGACACTTGTCAACAATATTTTGCTCCAGTGGAATAAAACACATTGAATAATTAAGATACGGCCGAATGGAATATTTATAAGTTTCACGAAAAAAATCTATACATTGTGTAATTTTAGCAATTTACTGAAACACGCGAGGTGGTCGTTCAGGATTTTGGCCAAGTGGACCTTTGAGGTAATTTACTAATGAGTCGGAAAGAGTTTAAGGTTATAAGCTAGTGCTAAACTAAAATGAAATACTAATAATATATTTTTATACCATTTTTGGATTTAAATAAAAACAGAAATGTCAATGAGGTGATTCATCAACGTCTTCGACCATAATTCAGTTTTCGCCATAGATTTGATTGTTTAAGCATCAATCATTTTTATGCAAAGAAAATCTTATATTTTAAGTACATAATATCAGGAAAAGTACCTAATTTCTTTGTTTATTACCGCACTCAGCAAGCACACAATATTATGTTTTTTCGAAGTGGCTAAAATTTTGTGTTGGTTTTTCGCCGTTGTCACCGTCCTCAACCGACCACTGGACAGCAGCTGGACATATGTCCTCTTGTAGGGACTTCAACACGCCGCAGTCTTGCCCCGCCTGAGTCCACCTAGTGAAGACTCTGCCAGCGCTGCGCTTACCAGTGCGGGTTCACCGTTCCAGTACCTTGGGATCCCAACGTCTATCGGAGTTTTAAACTGTGTATGCCCAGACATTTTTCAGCTATTAGGAACAATATCAATTGAAAGCTCCGTGTAAAACCTTTTACACAGCCGCATGTCAGTAAGTGGCTAGCGAGCGTATTGCTAACAAAACGTTCAATATTGACAAAACAATCGACTCGATGCGATGGCTCGATGCACATGGCATCCATCGTAATTTAACAGTACACTAGTTATTGGTACTCGTTTAAGGTACGTTTCCGATTACAAAGTTGTATAGGTGGTGTATTCTCAGAGCTTCAATACGATGAACCTATTGTATACGACGTATCTTATAGGTCATTGCTTAATAACATTTACGGAACGGATATATTGGAAACAAATGTCAATTCTTTACATATATCATCTATAAGTTAGAGCTAAACACAAGCTCCGCTTTATGCTATCTACTTACTTACTTATTTTAGCAAGAGTAGAATATGTAGATCATAATAGTAATTACCTCGTTCGATAAGGTTTACCTTATTCAAAGCCAAAATCGTAAAATAGTGGGTACTACGTAGGTAAAAGAATATAAAAAATGTTATTATAATAAATCTTTTAAAAATTTCAACGACGGCGAAGATTTGCGGGCGTAAAGTGTTCCCTTTCAAACATTTATTTTTATTTGGTCTATAGCAATAAAGCAAAGATTTACTTTATAAAAGGGCAAAAAGGAAAACGAAACAAACAAACCTGAACTTTCTGTGGTTCGATCTTATAATGTTGACTTAGACTATTTTTTTCTTCTCTAGGACTGACCTAAAAGCGCTTTAAATAACAAATCACTGATTGCTTCAAAAATATTGAATTCAGAACATTCCAATGATCTGGTTTTAAACGTTACAACATGAAGGGACTTTGAAGGGAAACAGGGGGTTTATTTATAAATGATGGGAACATTCCTGGTGGCTGACTGCCGTCAAGTGGTGTAATTAAATGTGAAATGACAACTTCAGCTGATTTTGAAAGAGATACAGCATTTGGACTTTATTCAACTGAATGGGGAAAACTGAAGTGTGTACTTGTATATAAAGAAATTCTTATTATATAGATACAGGTATTATATTTAAGAAACGTGCTCGACTCACTTTTATGTCATAATAAAACTGAAATTTGATTCCAAGAAAAAATTAAGGCGTTTTCATTGAAGAATATCGTGGAAACGTATAAAATTATTCAAGATGTCAAGTGCTTTGATGTATACTTAGTACTTACTAATCCAACTTTTTCTTTACAGGTACAGAGGAAATGAATCTTCGGCCGAGGCGATAAAGGTGAAAGTCTAATGATGGCAGTGAACAGCCCTAGCGGGTATCCTCCACTCTCTCCAAAACCACTCACACCGAAGAGTCCCCGTCACTTCATATTCCCCCAAAAGAGTCCTTCCATTACATCCAGCACATCCTCCTCGGGTTACTACACTCCACAGTCCGGATGCAGTTACGATAAGCATGGCCCGCCAAAGAGTCCAATCGCTCACGGTCACCGTAGCCCAGCAAGTCCAAGGCACTTTCATTTCCCTCAAGTTGCAGAATCGCCTTCAGAACGCACGAGTCCCAGCCACTTCGATAGACCGAACCACGGTCTTCACTACACCACATCTCTCAAACACAGTCGTCGCGAAAAGTCCAGATCACCGAAGCCTCCTCCAGTGCATATCCATACAAATCCCGGCTACGTGTCTCCTAATCGAATGAGGAAACTATATGGTTCAACTTCCACAGTGAGCTCACCACGGCTGGTAACATCTCCTAGCATAATATCAAGTCACACTGATGATTCTACGGATGCGATGCCCACACCGTCCGCTATCGTTAACGACGCGGATGACGAAGCGACAGAAACCTCTTCAAGGATTTGCCGAAAATCCACGTCGGACTTGACCGATTTAACGGAGGATACACCCCAAACACGGTCGACGAGCATCAGCAGACCATGTTCCCCGATGCGAAGAGGTTCCGTAAAGAGTGGATTAGCATATTTGGCGAGTAGACGTGGCTCGCGGGAGTCCACGATGTCGAATTGTGATTCAGTAGAAGACATTGGACCACTCAATTTTCAAAATACGGTGCGCGGTAGACAACGTCGGACTTCCAATTTTTTGGAATTACCAGGTAATAGTAATCAGAAATCATAGTCATTAAACAATGTATTTTATATTTTTCTAAGACATTACATGAGCTAAATTCGCGGTTATATGGCGTTGGACAACCGCGAATGTATAATTCGTGACTTCTTACAAAGTGAAGTTATATCATAATTATTATAATACGAGTATATGATTCGCTTCATTCGAAAATATAATAAAAAGTCCCCAACCTATACCTATATATTTTAAGTAACTAATTCAAAATATATTTTAAGTAACATTTGGGGTTCAGTTGTTTGGCGTTCAAGCAGCATTATGTAACTTTGCAATTCAATCAAAACTGATCAAAATATGAATTATCTTGACAATAATTCAAAACCTTGGAACGCAGCATCTTATACGAAATGGTTAAAGATTTGTTGGTTTCTCAGTTCGATCAATGAACCCTCCACCATTAATCCTCACGTCCACTGACAACTTAATCTAAAAGGGCGAGCTCGTTTTAGGATACAGAAACCATTGAAAGAAACCAACTGACATTGTGACAATTTAATCCATATAGAATTATACGGTCGAAGTAAAAATATTTTAGTTAAGTACTAGAAGATGCCCCTCGGACATTGCGTGGATTTAGGTTTTTGGGATTCCATTACTTAATTTTTGATTTACCGAGATACCGAAAAGTTATCCTATGCCCATCTCTGTGCCAAGCGTCGAGACCAAAAATATAATGTATGTATGTTTTATATTTCATTCATTTCTGTTCATTAAGTTGACAAAGAATTTTCCGTTTAGGAAAAGTTCCGTTCACAGTAGAAAAGGAATTCTAATAATATAAGTAGGTACAGATGAATGAAGCACATTGAAACTGCTGAAAACTTTTTTTTTATCCACTAAATGCTAGCCCTTGACTGCGATCTCACCTGATGGTAAGTGATGATGCAGTCTAAGATAATAAGATGAAGATAAGAAACTAACTAACTATAACTACTAACTGTACGAACAGTACTAGAACTGTATTTTGAACTTGCAGAGATAAAATTATCATTAGCAGTGGCCTCATACACATTTGTAATGTACTTATATTGAGTTAATTAAATTAAACTACTCCACGTACGGCGCTTTGTAAAGCCTGCCTATTAATAAGTAAATGACACCGTTTCTACGCCGGCTTTAGTTTACTATTACTGACATGCATTTGTACATTCTCGATTTCATGGTTATTAAGTAATTATTACAGACGCAGTTATGAAATTTATAATTTAATCAAAGTGGTTAGGCGTTTCTATCTGGTAATCCTGTGGTAATAAAGGTACTATTGGTATGAATGTGGTAATGCTGGATTCCATCAAATAAACAAATATTAAAAAAAATAAAGACAACAAAATAGAACCTTTTAGTTTTTTGCTGTACTTAACTTTTTTTGCGTGTTTTTTTTTCATTTTAGCTGTAAATGATAAAAATCATTAGCACATATTATATATTATAAATTTCCTGCACAATACAACCTTTTTCCTCAATACAATCGAAGAATAATTATAATTGACCGAGCGAAGCGAAGGTCTTGAGTCTAGGTACCTACTTGAGTGAATTTGCACTTGTCTTTACTAGACCCTAAATGCTTACTTTAGTCCGCATACCCTAAGCTATAATGTCATCTTTTTAGAGCATGAGAGGTGAAAAAGTTTTTTGTTGCAGTCGTAGAGCACTCAAGACCAAGAGTATGCTCGTTGCCAGAGAAACCTTACAACCCTCGGATATCGGATGACTTGTACAGGCTAAGAACATTCTCCATCACCACCAAAGGCGGAGTGGTCAATTGCGGCGACTCCATATGCAACCGCCGCAGCAGATCTAATACATCTGTGAATTCCACTAACAGCAGGTAACAGAAAATCCATATACTATAATTACTATGCGAAAGTGTGTTTGTCTCTCAGTCTGTCTGCTACGCTTTCACGGCCCATTTTTTCAACCGATTGGTATAGAGATAGGTTGCATCCCGGGTGAGCATATAGGCATAAATTAACGACAAATAACGGAAAAAAAAGAAGTTCCCGCGGGAACGAACATACCCACGCGGCCGAAGTCGCGGGCATCATCTGAGTACCTACCTAGTATTTTAGTAGTAGTAAGTATTTTAAGTACCTAGATAATTAATAAACAAACACACTTTCCCATTCATAATATTAGTACGCAAGTATGGATATATGTGTAGGTTATATTAAGTATGAACTAATAGTGAGTAATTTATTGAGTAATTTATCCGAGAGTGACGAGATAGGTACTCGTACTTACATTGATACGTAGGATCGATACTTAGAGACGACATACCATAGACATAGGATTTTTTCGCTACGCCGACATACCGTTGAATATGTCTTATTGACGTGAAAAGAGACTAATGCGAGATTAGTTATCACTTAGTCGATTTTGCGAGAAGATCAACTTTTATGAATTTTGGTCCGATTAAATAATCATAAAGATTTTGTTGCCAAGTTGTAGAATCCACCGTATCACAAAATGGTAGGTACCATATTGTAATACTACTAGCCGTAGTATAATACGGCGGGTTCTACAATCTATATATAAGTTCTTTTAGGCTTAACAGTAGGTAAATTGAAATGTATTTACATTTAACCAGCACTTTACTGGCTACGTTCGACAGAATAATGTTCTTCCTAGAGCGAGGAAACTATTAGATACTTGGCAACAGACGACGTAGCCTAGCCTGTGCTAGGTCCACTAATCTGATTACAGCTGTTTGGGACTGATTACGGAGTTGCGTGACCGAGCCGACCTACTTAGAATACCTACTCTATTTACAAATGTGCTGCGGTTCTCATACAAACGATACAAATGTAAGCATAGATCGAACTGAATGATTATCTCATTAGTATTGGTAAAATGAAATCATTATGACCACTAGAAACGACTTCTAAAGTAATTGTTACAGAATAACGATTGATTGGAGATTTTTGAAGTTATACTTCTTTTGACGCGTTAGGGAAAAGTTTTTTTTACGATGCGCGTGCACACCGACTCCCAAATTCGACACCCTGAAGTTAGTTGGTCAACTTATATTAAGTCTTGCAGAAAAAGGCCTACCAGCAAAATAAAAATAAATACATTTACCTACTGTATGTTGGGTGAGAAGTGTTATGAACTAATATTCAAGATTTTTATTATTGGCTATTAAAAAAGTATAACTTCTTGCGTGCGTACATAAGTACACACCTCCTTACACTTTTTACACCTTACACTTTTTTTTAATGATATCAATTTTCCTCGTGAGGTGAAGTAGTGTGTGATCACTAGTCAGTCTATGAAGTTATGGTCAAAGACAAGGAACATCGAATCCAAATTCATTTAGGTATTTGCAGAAACATGTTTGATAAAAAGGTGGTATAACAGAATGACGGAGACAATAATAGGCATGCAAAAATATTATTCATAATATTACCATCACTTAATTATAGATATAGGTCTAGTGTAGGTACATATTATTATGATATTACATTACAATGGAAATGATAGGCAATTACTTTAGAAACATTAGGGCCAATTCTGTCTAGCACAATCTCTAAACTAAAATGTCAGCTCTATTTATATCGCTGTCTCTTTCATATTACTCACTACGGAACGAGGCAACACTATTCAGGTTTAGTTTAATTTAGAGATTGGGCTAAACAGAATAGACCCCAATTTTCATATCAGCATTTCTGGTTGTTAAGCTATTAACAAAAGTGCTTGTCCTCAGAGCATCGGACAGATCGCCTTTTGACGGTTCGTGTTGCTCGGGCTACCGGCCAGTCGACTCCGTTAGCCTCGATACTCCCGACGAAGATGAGCTTGATCCGGTAAGACTCTCCTTTCACTTCTGTTGTCCTATTAGGTAGTTCATATTACATAGTTGCATAATCTGCGTATTATATATGTGGGAAATGGAAGTGTGTGAAGGAGATAGACGTATGTGAGAGAAAGGGAAGGAGGAGAGGTATGCAAGATGGCGCGAGAGAGTGTCCGACGCGATGTTAGAGTAGACGTATCAGTGCAAAATAAAAGTTTTTTTAATTAATTATTAAAGTCTTTTCTTCGAGATTATCCCACATAGGTATATGTAAAAAAAACGTAAGTAAAAACAAAAAAACCAAAATGAAAAGAAAGATACACAACGAAAAAGAAATGTAGATACATTTACTTACCTGATTAACAATGTCTTGTCCCCGATGCACTGCACTTAAGTGTAGCAACACCAATTCATTTAGAGCAATAAGACAGGCAAGAAAAAAATTCAGCAGCCATTCAAAGTACCGACCTAGAACAGTCTCCGATCACTATGTTTTCAGTCTGGGTGCATAGGCATCTTCTAGGCAAGCGCGTGTTCCATCTTAGGCCGCATCATCACTTCCCATCAGGTGTGATCGTGGTCAAGCGTAAGGCTATAGTGAATTTGTTTTTAAAAATGTCGGAGGAAAAAAGGGAGAACATATAAAAAAAAAATTTTCGTAGTTCTTTTTCCTAGTCCTTTGTTATAGCAAACATTTGACCACAATTACTTTATTATGCAATATGCAGCCTAACCATAACTTGCCTATAACCATAATGCTGAGTTTTTAAATTTTTAGGTATGAGTAGGAATACTATAGTTTTTATACTACACCCGCTCGGAAAGTACCTTCATTCTTTTATAAAAACGAGGTAGAAAGTACGTCATTGCTACAAACCAAATATGCGGGAGGGAAAGATGTATGAAATTTCATTTCTAACGTGCTAAGCGGGGAGAAAAACTATATGAAAATCCATTTCTAACGCGCTGTTTTTTTTAAATTTAAAGTGAATTAGGTATATGGACGTTGAGAATTTGGGTATGTCCTTATGGATATAATATTAGAAGCAGCTTCACCATATTTGACATACAAAAGTCAAATATGGTGGATGTCGATTGTCGATATCAATGTCGATTTTGATGGTCGATTGTCGATATCGATGTTGATTGTCGCTATCGATGTATCGATGTCGATTGTCGATGTCGATTGTCAATGTCGATTGTCGATGTCAATTGTCGATATCGATGTCGTTTGTTGATATCGATGTCGTTATCGATGTAGATTGTCAACATCGATGTCGATATCTTTGTTGATTGTCGCTATCGATGTCGATGTCGATATCGATAGTCGATAATATCAGTGTTGATGTCGATGGTCGATATGGTAGTCGATTGTCGGTATCAATGTCGATTGTCGATATCGATTGTCGATGTCGATATCGATTGTCGATATCGAAATCTATATTGAAATAATCCTCAAAATGTACAACCTAGTCTAGTTTTGATAGTGAAGCTTCGAATGAAGCGACTCATATCTAATTATGATAGAACTTCACTTTGTAAGTTCGTTTAATCACTAATTATTATCGTTTATTTTCCTCGCAGGTGTAGTATAAAGCACTATGTATCACTCGGTAGAAAGTACGATTCCTACCTCGCGTGTATTGCGGCCCTTCGGCTACGCCTCGGGCCTCAAACTACACCCTCGATAGTAATCGGTCACTTTCTTCCCTCGGTGAACAATGTACTACTTATATGCTGTTTCCTTGATATAAGCCATTCACACTTGCACTGAAAATGTATTATCTACGGATGTATGTCTGTTACTTAGGAAGATTAATAGAATCTTCCTACTGTGTAGGCTAATGAAAAAAACGATGCGTAGTGTTATCTAACGAAAAATTCCTCAAAAATAAAGCAGGAATCTATAAACAACTAACTGCTGCATTCTGAGTTACTTGATCATTAAGGAATACCTTAGTATAGATTTCGCATTCAAATCAATACAAGTTCCTTAGTTAAATACTAAATGTACACTAAGGAGTTCCTTCAGTAATGGTTAAGCGACTCTGAGAAAAATAAACTGTATATGTAAGTAACTTAATCTTCTTCACTTAATTTCATCATGTTTTGAGGAATTTTCCGAAATCAAAACTCAATTGTGAGATTCTTCTAACATCATCACAACTCACTTGTTTTCATTGCCAAAACATGCGCAGTTGGAAAATATAGCTACCTACGTTGTCATAAAAAGTTACGAGAATTCACAGTCATTAATTTACTTTCCCGCTATTCGTATATCTATATATAACAATTGCTGTTCGTTTGTCTCGCTAAAACTCGAGAACGGCTGGGCCGATTCAGCTGATTTTGGTCTTGAAATGTTTGTCGTAATCCAGGGAAGGTTTACACGGTGAGAAAATAAGGAAAAATTAGTTAGTTACGACGCGCGGACGAAGTCGCGGGCATCAGCTAGTACCTATGGGATATAAAGCTATGCTAACGTAGCCATTTAGTATGGATAACAAATTTTTGATTTAGTTTAGTAAAATGGTACAGGTCATTGATGTATAGAAGCCTCCAAAAACCTCCTATACCAAAAATAACCTAAAACATGATTCACTAATAAAAAACACTCTCGATAATATTAAACTTCGAATATCGTTACCTCACTTTTTTTCAATATTGGAAGTTGCGCTGTATATCTGAAAATATAAGATATTCACATAAAATGTTACGCGAATATGAATTTACTAGCCGGTATTCCATTTTCCAATATGGATATAACCACTCGTCCATGAAATCCATGCCTACAGTCTATTTTTCCGTAGCTAACCTAAAACGTAAACAAGTAGCATCTCATTGAAACGTGTAAAAGGAAAATACAAAATACGGACAGAAGCAACGCCTGACTCTAACACAAATTAGTATTTTATTAAACCTTAATATTTTACAGTCGTAAAATGGTTTTCTCACATCCTTATTATTTTTGAACGACCTATCACACCATGAGATAGATGAAAAAAAAACCAATTCCATTTCATGTGTACAGGGGAGGTACCATACAATTTGATTAATATGTACCTATGCCTATACCCATGACATATCACAGCTTCCTTGTAGTACTAAGAGACAGACAGACAGACGGACGGACATGGCGAAATTATAAGGGTGTTGTACCTTGTTGAATACGAATCCTAAAAACATAAATGTATTATGGAGATTGCTTTTGGTTGATGGTAGATATAAATATATATCTAAATAAGGCCACAACAAATTTTTAAAGATCCGGATAAACAATATATTATAACGTAAACTTGTATACAAAATTACAAACATAAAAATATTCGAGTGCTTTAAAAAGACCAAAATAAGTGTATTCAGACTGTTTCATAAAAAGGCAAAGCCTTAAAACTTGAAAGCGGAAACTTGTGGTGGAGTAAAAACCGCTGCTATTTAAAAAGTTCTACCTTCCCCGGAAAGAAGCATAGAACATAAAGCTCCTGAAATACCACTGCAATATATTTTAAAGGTTATTCGAAACGTATTCACTGCGAATATTATGTTTAAGAAATCGCATATTTAGGTAAAAGAGTCGCTAGAGCCGTAAGGGGTGCAAGCTGGAAAGTGGGCGTAAGCAATAAAGCTGTGATCTGACTTTATGCATCTCAGCATGCGTCCTAAAGTACGCCCTATAGTCACAGTGTACTCTAATTTTTTAAATTTTCTCTAGATTTATGTAAAGTTTGGGCAAAGTCAAAGTGCAGTCTGTGAATCCTAGCCTCTGATATAATCAATAATGAGCTCTTGTGGAATCCTGCGGATCTTTGTACCGAATGCGACCACCGTATTTGCCTATATACTATATACTCCTCCTATCATTCCAACATCTGAAGAGAATATGCGTTTATAAATTGCTTTCAATATTACATAGTAAGTTAACGTCTATGTGTTGTTTTGTTGTGACGTGATTGAAGAATAAACCAACAAGCACAGACTCGCATTTATAGTATTGGTATGGAATGATAAAATAATAATTTTGTTCATAGATACCAAAATATCGAGTGGTGCTATTGGGCGATTCCGGTGTCGGAAAAACGGCTCTCGTGTCTCAGTTCATGACGTCAGAATACATGAATACTTACGACGCGAGTTTGGGTAAGTTTTGTTATTTGTTTTATGTTTTTGATGAAATAATAAGCTCGTAAATATTAATTATTATTTTAATAGAGTTTTCAAAGAACGGCTCAAGTTATTCTTCAATATTTACAGACATGTGAAATTTCAGAAATGAAATGCCACATTTATCTTTGGGAAAAACGATAGACTTTCAGAGCTATTTATTTAGTTACGTTTTTTTAAAATTCCTGAAAGTTTTAAAAATTCTTTTTAAATAATATTGATATCTAGTACAGACGTTAATACTAAAAGATAATCTGTTTTGTTTTGGCCAAATATTAAAAATTTAAAAGTTCAAGGCATGCTGCATGTATCTATAAAATATTATGGCTTTGCTTTTAGGTAGATATTTGATAATATAACTCAATAGTTAATACCATAGAAAAAATAAAATACAGCTTATACGTCCTTAGCTATAAAACCTCGCGTAGCTTTGCATCTTTCTGTATAACTAAGAGTTCGTAAATTTATCATGTAGGTAGTATTGTCGAGTAAGAAACAGATTAAGTAATTTTTCCACCCTTTTCCCGTCCATACAAAATGGACAGATTATTTACGCACCTTGAAAGTAACACTCAGGGCTGGAAACTTCGCATCGTAATTTCACATTTCTATTCAATTTTGTCCGATTTATGTTACTCCAGTGTCACGCTTCTTTACATGAATAAAGCTCAAACATGACTGCCTTTCCCATTGCATTACAACTATATAGGAATTTATATTGGAAATAGATCTGGAACCATTCCGTTTGTGCACTCGATTATTTGCTACGTTGGGTATTCATTAATGTTATGAGTATTGTATGTATGACGAAATGAATTTCTATCGAATTGGATTGTAAGCATACATACTTGTAAATGCAATATACTTACATAACATACCGTCCAATGAAGCAGTGAGATTAATTAATGTTCTGTATACTATATTGAGCGATTTGCATTTAAAATCGCATCATACAAATGCGAAAGTGTGTTTGTTTGTTAGTTTGTTGGTTTATTGGTTTGTCCTTCAATCACGCCACAACGGAGCAACGCAGCAACGGAGCAACGGAGCAACGGATCAACGTGATTTTTCGCATGGGCATAGTTGAGGACCAGGAGAGTGACACAAGCTACTTTTTATTCCGGAAAATTAAGGAGTTCCCGCGGGAATCAAAAAAACTTAAACCACGCGGACATCAGCTAGTAATCAATAAAAATGAGACTGTGTTCACGCTAATCCACGAAATTTTTGATAGAATCCTGTTTTAATTTAAAGGTTTGTAGTGAATTCAGGATGTGTTAATTGTTTTTATAGTATTTTGTAAAGTTTATAGAGGTATCCGTTGGCTGTGACGTCACCCGGGTCACAGCTGAAAATCAGCGTCCAGCTTCATGCATGCATTTGTATGTATGATGCTGGGCACACGGCTGAGCTGTACACCCATTCCGGGTGGTGTCACAGACAAACATAAATTTGTGTGTACAGCTATGTATGACAGATGTTTGACTGTAACACCATTTGTGAATAAATGTGTTTTCTTTCTTTCTTTCTAATAATTTTTTTTTTAAATTTTAATGAATTTTCTCTAAAGGCGTCTCGTGGTGTGGGTTCAATTTATTTATTTTTATTAGGACGCAACATCGTAGAGCAGACAAATGGTATATACGATACCCGCGCCCGCGTGATTTAAGTTTTTTTTTATTGCGGCATAATTGAAGGAGAAACCAACAAACATTCGCATTTCTAATATTATTAAAAGTATGAATATTAGTATGATGTGTGTACTTAAACATTTCTGTTTGCTGTCGTCTAATATAGCTGACTTTATTAAATGACGGCAAACAAAAATGTTACCGAAAGACATAAAGGCATATTCTGTATAAAAAAGGAATTTCTACTTAAATCCTGCAGGAGTGGAGAATTCCATTACGACCACGTTTAAGTAGAAATGTCCATGTATTTAAGCTGAAATTATTGGAATAAGCTGAGACGAGATTATCTTTTATTGAGAACCCGTGTTTTAGAACGGTATTCCGGCTATGGGTCTTATTATATTCATGGTAAAGTTTTACTATGTTAAAATATAATATAAAAAACCGGCCAAGTGCGAGTCGGACTCGCGCACCGAGGGTTCCGTACTGAAAACTGTAAAGACCAAAGATGTAAAACGGTAATAATTACCTTTGTTAATGAACCGCAAAACTAACTTTGTTTGTAGAGGTTTACTGTTAATATCAAAAAAAACTATGCTAGTTAGAGCATTGGCTATAGTTTTCCTGTAAAATATACATAAATTCCTATTGACCATAATTATTTCAGATTTTTCGATTGGTAAACTCCGGAGATAAGGGGAGAGGAACGGTATTTTTTTACTTTTTCCCCGATAAATCAAAAACTATCATGACTAAAAATAATTAAAAATCTGTTTTAGAATGTACAAAGTAAACCCTTTCATATGATACCCCACACAGTACAGTTATCTCACTTTTAAATTTCAACCCTCCGATTTTCCTCCCTTTTTAAATAAGAACAAAAATAATTTCCAATTTTTTTTAATTCCAGTGTCTTTGGGCCACTAATATACATAACTATTCCAAATTTCATGTCGATAGCTTCGGTAGTTACTGAAATAATCGAGTGTGACGGACGGACAGACAGACAGACAGACAGACGGAGAAAGTCGCACCATAAGGGTTCCATTTTACCATTTTGGTACGGAACCCTAAAAATATAAGTTAAAATATAAATTATACGAGTATTATAGGAATAACTTACTAAATGTTGTCCTTTACTTCGTCCCCGTAAACGTGGCTAAAATCCCATGATCTCTCTCATCTATCAGCATATCTCTTTATTATAATGATATTTCTTTGATTTTCCGGGATAAAAATCCCGTCCCCGTCCGAGGAATGCAAGTATCAATGGATCGATGTTTCGTTAACATCAGATAAAACGAACTGGCCGTGAAAAGATACCAGCAAGATAGGCAGACACAATTTCGTATTTACAATGTAGTATGGATATTCTTAGAAATATATTGTATGAGCATATTATTGCTTTGTGTAGGTAAATAAAAAGTAAACCTACTCCTATGTCTGTCTAACAAGCTCTCATAATTAAATTACAAACTGATTACATGTTACCTTGACGTGTCAAATTAAATTAAACATGATGACATATTAAACCCGCGACAAATTAATTACAAATTAATTTTAAGCCCACACTAAATTCTCCCCATCAATTAAAATGTAATAAAGCATAGTTTGTTGTTGTTAATATCACTTTAAATTATTATTTTTCTTAGAGTATTCTTACACACACACTCAGTGTAACGAATATACTAAACCGAAAAAACAACTCGTTTTTATTTATTTATGGCAATAAGTTTTCTTATTGGCCAACTACGAAACCTGTAATGAAAACCCTACCTTAAGGATGCCTGTCCACTAACTTCATAACAGGTATATGTGTGTAAAGTATAAAATATTATGCTGGCGTAATTTGATTGGTCTCCTAAACATGTACAGATGCTACGCTCCATTTCAGTGCACTAGTAGAGTGCACCCCTAATGCGTCTGGCATGCATTTTATGAGTTAGGTACACTAAAGTCGTATTTTTCATAGTAAATACTTATCTTGTACTGCTCGGTCTTCTCTACCTATTCTTGTTTCATTTACATGTTTTCTCACAAATGTATTGAAATAGGTTCTGTGATATACGGGCTTTAAAATTATTTCAAGGGAGTTGAAGCTTGTAAGCTCGAGCTGTATAGTTTACTAATAATATCACGGGTGTGTAAAAACCTTCTTGCAGCTCTTGTATAGCAATGTACTATTATGAAGCTCATGTCACTGGAAAATATTCGAAGTTATCCAGTGAAATCCGTATACCGGATTTTATTGCAAGTCAGAGGCATTTTCTACGAAATTGTACTAGGGTTGGCAATGACGTGTTTATCTAGTTTTAAATGACAGCCCACTTCCCTCTTCTATAATGGACGTAATGACAGGCGACGGAATAATGATTGGGTGTTATATATACTACCTACCCTTCCATGAAATATTTAACTTAAGCTTATCGAATATTCACTTTATTGTGTTGATACTAGGGTATTTTTCTCAATAACCCAATTTATTGAGTTATTTTTGGTTTGTTAGTTCAAAAGGTTCGCCTTTTTTCAGGTTAATGAGGATAATTGGAGAATTAATAAGATTAGTCAAAGAAGAAATTAACTAAGTACAATATATTTTTTATGAGACAAATTAAAGAGAAACTAAAAGACTTTTTAATGCAAAGTAAGAAATTAAGTACAATACATATTTTATGAGACAAATTAAAGAGAAACTAAAAGACTATAGCCAGTTCATAGGTAGTTGACTTGATACTTAATCAATATTTTTAACTGTCGTCCTGAGTCTTGGGTTTCAAGTAATGAGGTAATGTTGTACATAGATGAATTACATTCTTTAATTTTATTTTCCTATAAACATTGAATTTTAAACCCACATTCAATAGTAAAAAAATCTAAATAGAATTATTTATTTTTCTAAAGCCTCTTAAATAAAAAGTTATTTGGCAAAGCCGAAATCAAAAGGAAAATTTTTACTTACTCAAAGGTGAAATAAAAACCGCTGAAATATGAAGATACGAGACGCTGACTTCAAAGTTTGTATTTTTTATAAGCCGGGCAACGACCGTCGGCCGTCCGTCTAAGTCATACCTACTTATAAGACAATTATAAGATAATGGGGCTGATTCTGTATAACACGATCTCTAAAATAAACTAAAATGGCAGCTTTAAATGTAGTTCTGTCCCTTTCCGTAGGAAGTATTATGAAATGGCTAGCAATATTTGTAATGCTCTAATTTTAGTTTAGTTTAGAGATTGTGCTCTACAGAACCAGCCCTAATGGGGCTGATTCTGTATAACACAATCTCTAAACTAAACTAAAATGGCAGCTTTAAATTTAGTTCTGTCCCTTTCCGTAGGAAGTATTATGAAAGGGCTAGCAACATTTGTAATGCTCTAATTTTAGTTTAGTTTAGATATTGTGCACTACAGAATCAGCCCCATTAGCTATTCAATTACGTACTTCTTTTTCGCGGTAATTAACCTTCTTGAAACGGTGATAGCCCAGTGGTTTAGGCACCCAACCTCCTATATGAGGTCGGCGTTCGAGCCCCGGGCACGCACCCCTAAATTTCGGCGTTACGAGTAAGTATGTGCGTTTTAAGCAACTAAATGCTTGCCCAAATCTGTGGCCAGTGTGGTGGACTACCCTTCTCATTCTGAGAGGAGACGCGTGCTCAGTATCCCAGTATCAGTAGTGCCTGCAATGGGTTGAAGTGATGATGAGTTTTATTCGGTGTACGACATCAAATCAAATCAAATCAAATAATCAAAATAATAAATATAAATAAATGCGAAAGTTTGGATGGATGGATGGATGGATGTATGGATGGATGTTTGTTACTCAATCACACCTTAACGGCTGTACGGATCTGGATGAAAGGTACAAAGGTAGATTATAGTCTGGAATAACACAGGCTACTTTTTATCCCACAAAACTAAGGAGTAAAACCTCAATACACGCGGACGTAGTCGCGGGCATCAGCTATTTAATTATAAATCTACCCTTACCTTTTACCTAAAAATCGGTTACGTTTTTATTTAATTTTTTAAGAGCAACCACATAATTTTTATACGGTATTTTAGGTAAGAAGAATATTCCAACACACAATAACGGTTTGAAAATGCTTATTAAAAGTTTATTTAAGTAAAAACCTTTCTATTTCTATTTTCAATGGTCAAATCTTGTAAAGGTTCCTCACTAGGGGTTGAATTGATCAAAGCCTGAGTGCTTTATATACATATACGACGCCCGCACGCTGCTACCCATTTTAATCAGGCCATACACATGTGGCAATTTCATAGCAGCCGTGCGCAATAGAGCCATTACATATGTAGTTGGGTACTCTGAACATTGCATGAAGTTTTTTTTTTTAAACGTGTAGAAATATATCTTAGGCTCTCTTGTTCCAAGCTGTTTAAATTCGATGTAGTTAATGATTCTATCCCTTGATTAGAGGCTCATTCTACATCTATTCTCATTCTAGGGGTTGACATGAAAAGGACAGCTGATGTAGAAGAAACTTAAACACATTAAATGGGCAATGCAAGTAAATATTAGTACAAAACGCGAAATTCAGAACTTAGAATCATAAGGTAGCTATTGAATGGATACCTAGGCCTAGGCTTGTTAGTTTTTATTATAAGACTAGATGATGCCTGCGACTTCATCCGCGTGGATTGAGGTTTATTGATTCCCGCGGGAACTCCTTAATTTTCCGGGATAAGTAAAAAGTAGCCTATGTCCTTCCCCGGGATTCAAACTATCCTTATGCCAAATTTCAGCAATATCGGTTGAACAGATGGGCCGTGAAAGCGTAGCAGACAGACAGACAGACACACCTTCGCATTTATAATATTAGTGTGGATAGTGTGGATTACCTTAAAACCGATACTTGAGAATGAGCTTCCGTCCTTAGCTGTCTGATTGTTATTACAAACCTGTACAGTCTCTAGACTTTTTAGCCGGCTTTTTTTTTTTTTTAGGCATTCGCCGATGTTACTCGCCTCATCGCGCGAAGGAAACAAACAACTATTTATAGTAAAGTGTTTACAGTGTAAGAAACAAGATCGATGGCCGAGTATCGTGATGAATCTGTTGTGGTTGTCGGCTGTAACAACGTTAATCCGCTCTACAAAGCAATCGCATTTTGAAGCGGTGACAAACAGAAAAGTGGAGAAATGTTTTTTTAAAATTCCACCACAAGTTAGCCCTTGACTGCAATCTCACTTGATGGTAAGTGATGATGCAGTCTAAGATGGTAGCGAGCTAACCTGGTAGGGGTATGATCCATGATACCCCTATATTTTGGCGGTACGTCTTTGCCAGTAGGGTGGTAACTAGCCAAAACCCCCCACCCACCAGACCAGACCAGAGAAAATTCAGAAATTATACGTAAATTCCCAAATGGAGGTCGTCAAAATTATTATCCATCCATTATGTATCCAGTTATCTTTTGTTTTATTTATTCTAAATTGTAGGTACTGCGCGATCAACCTAAGAATAGGAATGAATTTCCGTGTTATTGTGACACATTGCCTGGCGTTGACGCTTAGGTTAAAGAAAAATTACATATTAGTCAAATATAGTCTGGCTAAATTGTAATTATATTGAGCACCTTTCGTTGGTACTCAATAATAGAGAAAAAAAAAACAATATTATACGTTAAATATGTAAGTTAAATATCGAGAAATAATGATAAGATATTTTTTTTCAATACGTACAATTCAAGTCAGAGTTTTCTGGTCGAGGTCATTGACTTTCATCGCATAGCGTGTAAGTTGTTCCGAGCAGTTTTGTACTTCACCCTTGACCTGTTTTCACGTCACATCTATCCCAGTAACCTCCGACAACGTCTAGAGGCGCCAAGTTTATTTAGGTCTGCTACGCTTTTCCTTCCCCGCGGCTACGAATCAAGGCTTGTCTGCCTATGATATTAACCCTTCGTAGAGTAAAATTTTATATGACCATTGTAGCCACTTTTTCTATGATTGTAGCCATTCCAACCCCATATTCTATGCGTGATCTACTCGACTATTTAATTCTTTGCAACGCTGCATTGGTAGGCAATTGGTTTATTGGTTAACCATGATTTTGTCATGGTCAGTGGCCAGTGCCAACTGCCAATATTAGTGGCAAAAGTGAGGCAATGTCGGCTATGGTGAGGCCACTCTGGGTATCTTTTTATCTTTTTACTAGATGATGCCCGCGACTTCGTCTGCGTGGATTAAGTTTTTTTTATTCCCGCAGGAACTCCTTAATTTTTCGGGATAAATAGTAGGTAGCCTATGTTCTTCTCCAGTACCTACCTCTATACCAAATTTCATCAAAATCGGTTGAAGAGATGGGTCGTTAGACTTAGAGCGTAGCAGACAGACAGACAGACACACTTTTGCATTTATAATATTAGTATGGATAGTTTGCGCTTAGTGTAAGTTTTTAGTTTATTATCGATTGATCTTATTGAGCCACCGAGTAGTAAAATGGTCTGTGTATTGAGCGTTAGATTACATTAGTGTCGAAGTAAAATGGACCTAAAGACTCTTGATTTAATGACGGTTTTGGCCAGTAGCATGACTGCGGGACCCCTAATGATTTTACATGGACTTGATTAATTCTTTCGTCCATAAGTAAATATGCGTTATTGAATATAAGGAATATTTTCGCAACGGAAACAGCTTTCGGGTAGTATCAATAAGGTTCTCCCTACGACTCCGCCGCTCAGAGGGTCGCGCCCTACAGCCCGGATATCCGCTAAATTGGTATAAATCGATGTCTATTTCAATCATTATATACATTGTTAATTCGAGGTTCATTATTTAGTATAACTTCTTTGAAGTACGAGAAAAAGAAATATTTTCAACTATCTTAACAACAATTTTAAAACTACGAATTACATTAAAATCTAAATTAAAAACTAAACATTAAAAATAAAAATCATTTAAGCCGCTGCAATGAGGCAATGTGCCCAGAGCGCTGGCTGCGCTACCCCGCTGAATAGCCAAACTTATATGATGGCCGAGGTAACTACCAGCCCTCCTGTGGACTCTGTGAGACGAAGTCTTTGAAGTGGGTCCCATTATATTTATCAGTTCAGTTTTTGATGACGTGTGTACCTTTGAGGCACTGTAGAAACTAAGTATATGAAGTAACTTAATGCGTAATCCGATTTTAATGATTCTTGCACCAATTGGTACATTTTTATTAGTTAATTAATACCCTTTTTTCATTAAAAAAAATCAAAAGCCGAGTCTCTTTTATAGAAAACTTCCTAAATTGCTTGTTATTATCTATTGTGCATAATTAGTAACGAATTTCATTAAGTACGTAATAATTATTTTCGATGTTCAGAAATACCCGTGAACCCGAAAAACGGGTGCTTAGAAAGCTTTTAAAAACTAAGAAATAAACGATAGACGTCACAGTCCCAAAGGCTATAGAGTTTTGGTATGAGCAAGGTAGGTTAACAAGTTAAACACAAAGTTTCTAACTTTGTAAATAATAAATTTTGTTGAAACAATTCCTAATGTAACTATAATACCTACGCGTAGCTTACAGGATAACCCCAATTCTGAACAGATATAAGCCCGGATTAAGCAGTTCTGAAACAATCTAAATAATAATTTTCATTACCTTCAAAGGGCTCGTTTTACTGTCAACAAATGCTAATTACCAAGAAAATCCACGTTCTCTGACTCATTTTAGCGGGATCTCGTGCTCTATAGCCCTATGGCCTATAGGTATGTCAAAAAATATTCTTCAATTGTGCGTGTTGTGACGCTGTGAGGCTTGGACTTGGATGAGGTCCCAGGTCGGGCCATAACAAGTATCGAGTTTTTCTGACCAGAAATTACTACTACAAGAAATTAGTACTAACCCGGAGTTTGGAAGTTGGCGGTGTTTCACCCCCGTGCCTCGGAGAGCACGTAAAGCCGGCGGTCCTGCGCCTGATATCTCGTCGTGTTGAATTTTCCGTCCCATCGGGCTATGAGAGTAAAGGAACATAGAGTGCAACTGTGTATGCGTACACTTATGCACTATAATATCCCCCGCGCAGATGGCTAATCTAGAGAGTTCTCCAAAGGGAGATAGGCTGCTGTGGCCGAAATTCGGTCCGGAGGACATTCCTGGACGAAAGGCATGAGTCACTCATTGACTCACGCATGTACTCTAACCAGTATCATGGATGAGTCCCGGGCCCGGCCTGACTACGATACATTCAACTTGGTCGATGTATGTATCGTTTTATTTTACGTTATTGATATTATTATGTCGTTAAATTACAAAAAACCAAATCATTGGGAAATAACGTTGCTGGGACTATAACAGCATTTTATCAATAACTAGCCCGCGACTTCGTCCGCGTGGACATTAAATGTTTGACAGTTACGAAACCTATGAACATTTTGTATGGGAAAATCAAGAGAAAATGTTTTTTTTTCGTCAATTTTCCATTGTTTTCAATAGTTATTCTGCTATTCGGGACGGAGACATATACAAAAAATTAAAAACCATGAAAATCGGTCCAGCCGTTCTAGTTATAAGTGATTGAACAAACCCGACTTTGTTTTATATATTAAGATTTAACAAAGAAAAAAATCAACTACATACTGGGTAGCCTTTGATCAGTAATGCGACATTAACAGGCTGTCATTCCAGCTCATGCAAATAATGTAGGATGCAATTTTATATTCGCTATAAAACGAGCAAGAATATTAGAGGCAAGCGATGCTGGTAGCAATTTGTAAGCCAAGAACTGGGATATTCTATCTCAAAGTATCTGTTTCGGCAAAATGAACCTTAATTATAATGTTTTCTCGATAACCATTTTATTTAATCGTATGACGTTTGGTACTTAATAAGCGTTTTTATAAAAAGAACGCTTATTTCGCCTGCAAGTACGTCGCTGGTTTAGCACCACCCAGGGGACACGTGCAGGGAGGTAGAAGGTAGCTCCTGCGGACGTGAGCGACGGGGCATCCCCCAACGACGGGGTTACGATACGATTATTTACGATTACGTTACGATTACCTTATGCAGGGTCCTTACAAAGCGCGGCAGGCTTGCGAAAGAGCATGCTTCTACCTCGGTGAGGGCAGACGTCGACGTTATTTAAAGACGTTATTTAAAGGATAAGTTTAAATATCTCGGCCATGATAGACCAGATAGGGTCCTCCGGTCAGCTGATAAGCTTATTCTTGAGGTGCCTACGCATCGGACTAAATATTTCCAAAGTTCATTCGCACTCAGGGCCACTAGTCTATGGAATGAACTTCCCTCACATATTCATCGTGCTAAAACCCTTAATAAGTTTAAAATTGACGTTAAAAATTATTACTTATCTCTTTGTTATCATTAGTAACGACATATTATTTTATTTTATCGCTGTTTTTGTGAACGTCACAAGCTTTATTACACACTATAGATGACTAGATGATGCCCGCGACTTCGTCTGCGTGGATTAAGATTTTTGATTTTGGGATAAAAGGCCTATGTCCTTCTCAGGGATACAATCCCTGTACCAAATTTCATCAAAATCGGTTGAACAGATGGGCCGTGAAAGCGTAACAGACAGACAGACAGACACACTTTCGCATTTATAATATTAGTATGGGTATGGATATGGCTTTCCTGCCAAAAGAGGAAACTTTTACTTTCCATATTTCGGTAGAAATTTCCCAGTTTTCCGATTTGGTAGGCACTTAACTGGTTATAAAATGCTTTCCCCTTCGAAAGAAAACGCTTTTGAAGCAAGAATATCGCAATGAACGCCAGGAAAGAACATAGGGCAACTTTGTATGGATCTTGCTATCGTGCTTTGTATGGATATTGATGATGATAGAAGGATGATTGAAGGACAAACCAACAAACAAATACACTTTTACCACTCTTTTAATGACTGCTTTCAGCTTTGAAATTGGCTGTCGAGGTGCGTGAGTCAAGTCTTAGTAATCACTTATCTGTAAGAGTGCTGTCTCATGGACTATCCATCTTATGGAATAAAGCTATTCGAAGCTCCTTACAAAATTGGTCTATTTCGTTCAATAGCCTTCTTAGCCTCGTAAGCAAGGCTTTTTTGACGCGACAAATAACTTTTTGCTCCTTCGTATCTAATTGAGAGAGTTCAGAACAATATTTTTTTTATATAATCTGCATTGAAAATGCGAGTTTCAATGCCGGTTGAGCCACCTGAAACTAGTCAATTTCTGACGAATACGTCATTCAGCGGGTAGAAAACCACCGTTTTCTGTCCTAGGGCACCTGATTTTCAATCCTGAGTATTTTTTGTTTATTTCTAACCTTTATAATGGTCATTTTAACCATCAACTAAACTGACAGATCATATTTGTCATATTTGTTTAGTTGTATAGAAACTAAAATAAATTAGAATTACAATTTTAATAATAAAACTCGCACTTTCAGTGCAGGTTAGGTACATGAAAAATATGGTGTGTGCCGCGGCATGAAACACGATTTCACCTTATACTATTAATGGGTAAGTTTGAAAGGTTTCTTTCACCTCGGTAGGTATTTTTTTTTTAATCAACCACAAGTTATCCCTTGACTGCGATCACACCTGATGGTAAGTGATGATGCAGTCTAAGATGGTAGCGGGCTAACCTGTTAGGGGCATGGCAGTTATATTAAACCCATACCCCTTCGGTTTCTACACGGCATCGTACCGGAATGCTAAATCGCTTGGCGGCACGTCTTTGCCGGTAGGGTGGTAACTAACCACGGCCGAAGCCTCCCACCAGGCCAGACCAGGGAAAATTCAGAAATTATAAATTTCTAAATTGACCCTGCCGGGGATCGAACCCGGGACCTCCACACGTTAAGGCAACAGCGCTACACACTGCGCCACGGAGGTCGTTATTAAAATAATATTCGCACAGAGTTAAGGAAACGAGGTCATCGCTCTCTGTATGCCATTGTAATGTATTTGGCGTAGTACCGACCTCCTTTTGAATACCATGAGCACCTTTGTTCTATTTCCCTTAGGCCTAAATAAGAACAAAAATATCCAAAAAAATAGAGGTGCAATTTTATCTTACAAGATGAATCCATACTTCATAATCATACTAATAATATTATAAATGTGAAAGTGTGTTTGTTTGTAGGTTTGTCCTTCAATCACGCCGCAACGGAGCAACGGATTAACGTGATTTTTTACATGGGTATAGTTGAGGACCTGGAGAGTGACATCGGCTACTTTTCATCCCGGAATATTAAGGAATTCCCGCGGGACTTAAAAAAACTTCAAACGACAAAATCGCGAGTATCAGCTAGTAATATGTTTTCGGTGAAACTGAAATGAATATGAAATATGAAACTTTGTTATAAAAAAAATGCGATCTGCACGATAGGCCAACTAGAGGCCGTAATAAGCTCGTGACTCCATCGCTCCGCCTCAAAAAATTCAGAAGGTCATTCGTGGGAATGGGCATTATTTTCTATAACAAAGTTCCACAACCTATTTTGGACTTGCCTATAAACAAATTTAAGAAATCCATTAAAGGTATGCTCCTGAAAAAAGCTTATTATACTGTTGAAGATTATGTAAATGATAGAGGAGCATGGATTTGATCGCTCCAGCAATGCTGGGGACAGCGGTTACTTATGTACACATTGATATAATAATTGTAAATGAATTATTTAAAAAGAGCAACCACCGAGTTTCTTGCTGGTTCTTCTCGGTAAGAATGGCATTCCGAACCAGTGGTAGATTCACTTGACGATTCAAAAGTACACAAAAGTTTATTTGAATAAAAAATATTTGATTTGAGTTATCGGATAGGTTACATCTTTTGTTACTTAATTAAAAATCCTTAATTCGTCATACTGAGGAGAGTTATTGCAAAATTTTCCAAATTCTTAATCTATACATGGACGATGTCGCGTCCTGATGATAGTTTGCAATTAATGTTTGTGTTTGCCACAGATATTCTGTCTTCAAAAATCTTCCCAGAAGAAATATTTATAGTAAAAAAATCTTTGTGTCTGTCTGTCTGTCTGTCTGCTACGCTTTAACGGCCCATCTTATCAAGTGATTTTGATGAAATTTGCTACAGAGATAGGTTGTTTCACCGTAAAGGACATAGGTGAAAATTAAGGCTTTGCCGCGGGAATACAAAAAATCTTAATCCACTCGAACGAAGTCGCGAGCGTCGTCATGTAATAACTAAATAATTATTACATGAAAATTGTTGATAGAAAATATAAAAAAAATAGGCAACCCACACAACGTACTTACCTATAGGAAAATATTTATTTATTTATTTATTTTAAAACGACTATACAATACTACATAGCATAATTTCCACTACGGTGTATCAAAAACCTAATCAGGTTTATCCGTACACCGCATAGGTACACCGGTATTCCTTGTGTTCGCTCAATATACATAGTACTATTACTAGTTTTTTTACTAGTGATAACGTAATCGTGTATATAACTGACATATAATATTTTTGTGAGATATCTTTTTTTTTTTACCTTTATTGAAAATAATACAATAGAACTTAATGCTAGCTAGCCTAACCTAATTACTATATAAATCATGCCCGCGTGGAATGGTGGCAAGAATGCTGGCTGCATTTCCGCGCTGGACAGCCAGGCTGATCCTTTGCGCAAAAAATGAGCCAGCCCTTCTGTCACCAGATGAGGCAATTAACCGCGGTGAAATATCTCGTAAAAATTTTTTGCCACTAAGACTCCATGGCCCCAGGGTCTCCACGGCAAACGGAACAAATATGTAACTCTCTATGAGAGAGGCATACTTCCGCCGCTTGCCGGTTTCAGCCTTTTCTGCTGCGGCTCCCGGCCTTGATGCTGTCTCCCTGATATGACACGGGGCCAATGTGTCTACGCATGTTGCGTCCCACATTAGCGCCCGTCCCCGTTCCCAGGGAACCAGCGTCAATCCATCAGGTCTCTTGCCATCATCCCGACTAATCCCTGCTGGCTCAATGAGCGCAGGAATATCTATGGTGGCAAGAGAGAGATATGAGATATCTACAACATTAAATGAGGGTAGTTCGAAATAACAATTTACCAGCGTAGGTACACGGATAGATTACGTATCTTTTCAATTCGGTAGCGCAGAAACTCTCGATGTCTAATACAAAATGCGACGCAGAACCATGCCAATTCTGAACGTTCTGCCACAATTTAACTATCATATAGTTCGGAAATGGTAATAAATATAGTTAAATTACCTACAAAATTTTGATCTAATTTCAACAAAATATAAAGAACAATATTTTTCGAATCAAAACTACGAAATACATTAAAATCTAAATTAAACATTAAAAATATCATCTAAGCCGCTGCAATGAGGCAATGTGCCCAGAACTCTGGCTGCGTTACCCCGCTGAATAGCCAAACTTATATATGTTAGCCGAGGTAACTGCCAGGCCTCCGGCACCTGTGGACTCTGTGAGACGAGAAGATAGAGATCCTTATAAAAGGATCTAGCAAATAAGAATAATAATAATTCCTCGATCGCGTCGTAGGTGCTCAGTGCTTGGTTTCTGAACTGTATAGTCGCTGAGTAGTGGTAATACCTGTGGTAATACCACAGTAATACGGTAATACGTAGGCGAAAATACCAGCCGCTTGCGGCAAGGACGATAATATTCACGGTCGATTGCACCGCGCGGCTGAATGTGTAATGTACTCGCACCTTTACATTTTATAAAAGATTTTTTAAGAAATACATAACATTTGTTTAATTTATAGCATAAGATTTTAAAAAAGGTTTCCAAATAATATTGGAAACCGATAATTTATTTGTGAACAGGCTATAATTATAAGCGCGCAATTTTGCGATCACCTCGACAATTCCGTGGCGCAGTGTTGAGCGCTGTTGTTTTAATGTACGGAGGTCACAGGTTCGATCCCCGACAGGGTCAATTTGGAAATTTATAAATTCTGAATTAACCCTGGTCTGGCCTGCTGGGAGGCTTCGGCCGTGGCTATTTACCACCCTACCGGCAAAGACATGCCGCCAAGTGATTTAGCGTTGCGGTACGATGCCGTGTAGAAACCAAATAGGGTTATGGGTTTAATATAACTGCCAAGCCCCTACAGGTTTGCCCGATACCATCTTAGACTGCATCATCACTTATCATCAGGTGAGATCGCAGTCAAGGGCTAACTTGTAGTGGATAAAAAAACCTGTAAAAAACAAATTAATACTTACTTTAATACTCTGTGACATTGAGAGACGATTTCGTTCTTTGATGTAGTACGGTGTAGGTTCGTACCCTACTTCATATATACATATATTAATTAGTGCAGTTATTAGACCACAAAAGAGTGTGTGCAAGGGAAAGGCATTCTTACGAGATTCCTTGCGGTTTATTCCAGCTACGAGTGGATTAATGATAACAACCATAATATAACCTTTATTGAGAACAATTTATTTATTTCGGTTAAGGGCTAAAGCGTATTGACTTATTTTTGGAATATTGCCTGCTATAAAACAGCTATGTTACTAAATCTATTCTTTATTAGACCTTTAAACCGATGTTAAAAATATATTATGATGTTAATTGTTAATATCGCTGTATTGTACTTTTGTTTAAAAGCTTCAGCCCTTGATGATAATATGGCGAAAGCTTAAAAGTTATATATTTTATAGTTATACGTTTTAAGTTATATATTATATATATAGTCAGTGGCTGATAGCTGCGGTGTGTAGATGAATTAGCTTTGATTATGATTACCTACTTTCCAATGCTTACGACCACAGTGTAAATATGCAACCAGTAAAGAGGTCCCAGTTGTTTCGTGGATGGTGATACTATTTATTTCATCTAAAGAATTGGGTATTTGACTACTATTCAAATAAATTATTTTTTAGTGATTATAAAATCTATTTAATAATCACTAAAAAATATCCCAAAAGTCGTAATTTTTACGTCCCCGGAGAGTTTATGTTGAAAATGCGTCGAACTTTAATGATGTCACATTTCAGAATTTCATATAAATCTCATATTTAGGACGAGTTTTGACATTTGAAAAAAAGTTGCTGATTTGACTATTTCTCAAATACCCAATTGTGTTGCTATTAAATCATGTGCATAGTTGCCTACGTAAACGTAGCAATTATAATAAATAAATAATAGAACAAAGCTTCAGTCTTAATTTGCCGCTAATGGAAGTTGAAGGGCGCTGTCAAAATTTGTGACTTTGTTTATTATTAAAATCACTCTTGTTTTAATAATAAATTTTCTGACATTTACATTATTCCAGTATTAGTCCAGTAACTAGAAGTATTTATTCCTTAGCTTCCAATTTATTCTCTACATTCCTGACATTTTGACGCACAAAAAACAAACTTTGATTTAATTTAAAATTACTGGCGTTATTAAATACCGTGAATATTAAATACCGGCACGCCTACTAAAGTAAGACCACTGGTTACGTTTTTATACTGTGTTATTTTATATGCTTTATTCAACAGCTAATTATGTGACCACTATTAATAGTAAAATAGTTGTATGTGGCTGGCTAAATATGCTCCTTTTGTAAATAAAAATACTTACTTCTTTTTATTGCTATCTGGTGAAGTAAAACGCGGTAAGTTCACTTTTTGAATGTGTATGTTATTCTTATTCACTTATTGTTTTGATTTAGATTACAGAGAAAGAGAGACGTAGCATGGTAATAATATAATATTACGTTATTTTTTGTACCTACTAGAGTTGATCTTATGATTTATTGACTAATAGCTGAAGCCCGTGTCTTTGTCCACGTGGATTAAGGTTTTTTGGTTCCCGCGAGAATTCCTTAATTTTCCGGGATAAAAATATATAAGTCTATGTGGCTAATCCAGACTATAATCTATCTCGGTGCCATATTTCATGAAGTTCCGTTCAGCCATTCTGGCGTGATTGAGTAACCAATATCCATCCATCCATCAGACTTTCGCATAATTATAATATACTAGACTAGATGACGCCCGCGGCGTCGTCCGCGAGTGTTAAGATTTTTAATTAAATAAAGTCCATACTTATATTATAAATGCGAAAGTGTGTGTGTCTGTCTTCTACGCTTTCACGGCCTATCTGTTCAACCGATTTTGATAAAATTTGGTACAAGGGTAGATGGTATCCCGGGGAAGGACATAGGCTTACTTTTCATCCCGGAAAATTAAAGAGTTCCCGCGGGAATCAAAAATCTTAATAAACGCGAACGAAGTCGCTGGAATCATCTAGTATTAAATAAGTATACTTACCTATTATATACAGAATATTGCTACCTATGTAGTAATTTGAAATATATCCACTTAACTTAAAGCACAGAAACCCAGAGGTTTTTGTGCTTAAATTCTATTAGTTAATTATGGCTCATGGACGCTTTTTGTTCCATTAGAAACCCGAAAGGGGTTGCTCGGTCCTATTTGAAAGGGATGCCTAACAAAACCGTTGTTACCAGAGTGCGGGGAAATCTTGCCTGTCCATTACAAATAATACCTAATATGTTGCGTTTGTAACCGTACAGTAGATTCCTAATAGTCGTACTTCCAAGTATGTTACCCTGGTAATTTATTCAAAAAAAAAATTCTAGAAAAGTATCTGATATTATTAAATCGTTGATTTTAGCCACTTACTCCACCACTACATCGAATAATAATCACTTTGATTAATCAATTTCTAGACTAGATTATGAAATTTGGCGCTAGATTGAAAATTTGCACAAACTAGAATTATAATTACTTAGGTGTTCAAATTTTGGTAATATTTACGTGATCAAATTATAAATGAGGAGATCCGTAGGAGAACCAAAGTAACCGACATAGCTCGAAGGGTCGCGAAGGAAGTGGCAAAGGGCGAGACACGTCAAAAAAAATATTCAAATGTTTTTATTCAAACTTTTTAGACTTTTTACAAGTGCTTATGAATAGTCGAATGAATCTACCACTGGTTCTGAATGCCGTTCCTACCGAGAAGAACCAGCAAGAAACTCGGTGGTTGCTCTTTTGAAAAAATTAAATAATAATATTAATTTTAAAGATTTTTTAAGAAATTGTATATATTATTATATGTTTTATTTGTAAGGAATAATAATATTATATTATATATTTACAATTCTATAAATCTAAAGATACATAAGTAACAGTCTTGAGTCTGCAGTCCTGAGCATTGCTGGAGCTAGTCAAATCGATGCGCTTTTATCATTTATATAATCTTCGACAGTATAATAAGCTTTTTTCAGGAGCATTTTTTTAATGGTTTTCTTAAACTTGTTTATAATAGGTAGTGGAATTTTGTTAAAGAATATAATGCTCATTCCCACGAACGACCTTCGGACTTTCATGATGGAGTCACGAGACTATGGCGGTTTCTAGTTGGCCTATCGTGCAGATCGCATATTCTTTTGTAAAATTTCGTCATAGTTCGTAGGTGCTTGAGTGGTGGCCTCGCACCGGGAAGCACAGCGTTGGACGACCCCCCACTAGGTGGACGGACGATCTCAAGCGTGCAGCTGGGAGCCGCTGGAAACAAGCGGCACAAGACCGTGCTCTGTGGCGATCCATGCAGGATACCTTCGTCCAGCTGCAGACGTCTATTGGTTGAGACGACGCAATCAAAAATCTCATCGATTTTCTCAAACAGAACTCGGGCTTTACACTGCCATCCTAAATATAAATCACAAATACAGCCTTCGTCGAGGATTAGGTATGAAATACATGTGACACTATAGTACACGAGTACGCACGGTCTAATAGGTACATTGTAGATCGACTTGACGAGTAAAAGCACTTATACTTATACCTACTAGCGAATGCCCGCAACTTCGTCTGCGTGGTTTGAGGTTTGGTAGGTAGGTAGCCTATGTGCTATTCCAGACTATAATCTATCTCTGTGCCAAATTTCAGCCAGATCCGTTCAGCCGTTGGGGCGTGATTGAGTAACAAACATACATACATCCATCCATACATCCATCCAAACTTTCGCATTTATAATATTAGTAAGATTAAGTTTATTTAAACTTTTTTGTATTAAGCTACTATATAGATTATAGAATATTAGGTTCATGTAAGTATTCTGAATACATATACTAAAGTTCTGCTTGGGGTATTTTATAGCCCATCTCTTCACATCAATTATTTTGATACTTTTGAAAACTTACTTGAACAATACTCTTCTTTGGTTGATCATACTATCATCTTGGGCGATTTCAACACTTGTCTTCTTAAAAATGACCATCGTGCCAAACGGTTACTGACTATTATTAACAGCTTAAATCTGAGTATACTGCCAACAAATGCAACCCATTTCTTTCCTTCCTGTCTTCCTTCCCAACTAGATCTTATGATAGTTTCTTCCCCTAGTCTTATTGAAGCTCATGGACAGCTACCAGCAGAAGCTTTCTCGTATCATGACCTAATCTTTATGTCAATTAAAATTCGTCCTCCTAAAGCTAAACCTAGCATAGTTATGCGGCGAAGCTTTCGTAATTTTGACAATGATAAGTTCATGGAGGATTTGAATAACATTGACTGGCTCGCTGTCTTTGATGCTCCTTCAATGGATGATAAACTAAATATTTTTAATACTCAACTGACTGACTTATTTGACATCCACGCGCCCCTGCGGCCAATCAAAATTAAACATCTTCCTGCGCCGTGGCTTACCAACGACATCAGAGCACTTATGTCAAAACGTAACGCAGCCAAGAGTAAATATAAATGGAATCCATCTGATGCCAATCTCTTGAAATATAAAAAACTTCGCAACCAGTGTAGCAGGATTTGCCGGGACGCCCAACGTCAATACATTCATTCCTCAGTTGATAGCAAGGATTCTGGCAAAACCTGGCAATTCTTGGCCTCATTGGGTATTGGACGTCAACGTCAAAGCATCTCACATACGGCTAATTTAGATGTTCTTAATAAACACTTCACTAGTACGCTTCCTTTTGATGTTTTAACTAAACAAGGTACACTAAATCATCTTAACTCTATTCCTTCACATGGTGGACCTGAATTTCAGTTTAGCACGACGACTTGTAGTGAGGTTAAGAAACACATCTTGGCTGTGAAATCTGATGCCGTTGGTAGTGATGGAATAAGTAGGAAGATGATATTATTTTCACTTGAAAGTGTCCTTCCGGTGCTTTGCCATATTATTAATTCTTCACTTTCTTCTGGTACCTTCCCCACTGCTTGGGCCAAAGCTTATATTATACCAATTCCTAAGGTTCCTAATCCTTCGACTCCTTCTCATTTTCGACCAATTTCTATTCTTCCCTTCTTGTCCAAAGTGCTTGAGCGAATTGTGCATCAGCAATTAAGTATCTATCTATCTAGAAATAATATTTTAACCGATTTACAATCGGGGTTTCGGCGGGGACATAGTACAGTAACAGCCCTTGTCAAGGTCTGCGATGATATCCGTTATGCTGTTGATAATAAACTTCTTACTGTAATTGCACTTTTAGACTTCAGTAACGCTTTTAACACCGTAGACTTTGATTTACTGTTGGCTATCTTGAAAGCTATTAATATTTCACCAATTGTTACCAACTGGTTTCGGTCATATCTATGTCATCGTCAGCAGTGTGTTCGTTCAGATGATAAGTTATCTTCACTTATTCCTCTCAAATCAGGTGTGCCGCAGGGTGGTGTCCTCTCTCCTCTTCTCTTCTCTATCTATATAAACTCTATTTCTTCAGTAATTTCTTCATCTTATCATTTATATGCTGACGATTTACAGGTTTATGTATCAGCAGCCATTGATGATCTTGCTGCAGCTATTGATTCCCTTAATGCTGATTTGAATAAGATTAGCGCTTGGTGTCGATCTTATGGTCTCTTGATAAATCCAAATAAGTCACAGGTTACTATTATAGGTAGCAAATATTACCTTTCCTTACTTTCTTATAATATTATACCACCTGTTGTCTTAGATGGAACAGCTATACCTTACACTAATGCAGTTAAGGATCTTGGCCTTATTCTTGATAATTCTTTGTCTTGGGTTCCGCAAGTTACAGAGCTAAGTCGTAAGATCTTTGCTGCTGTTGGGTACTTGCGACGGTGGAAACATTTTTTACCAATTAAAACTAAAATCCTATTAGCTAGTACTCTGCTTTTACCCATTTTAGATTATGCGGATGTTTGTTATTTGGATTTATCTGAGACCATGCTCAATAAACTTGAAAGGCTGCAAAATGTTTGTATACGATTTATCTTTGGCTTACGCAAGTATGATCATATATCTGAATTTCGTGCTCAGTTAAAGTGGCTGCCAATTCGTTCCCGTAGAAACTTACATGCTCTTTCTCTCTTGTACTCCATATTATATTATCCTCAAACGCCACCTTACTTAAAAGAGCGGTTCAACTTTCTTGGCAGCAACGACTTGTCTATTTATTTGCGGTCTAAAGATGACAACAGGTTGAGAATACCTTCTAGTCATACGGGGGTGTACGGGAATTCCTTCACAGTAAAGACGGTTAAGCTTTGGAACGTCCTACCGAATGACATTAGACAATCGAAATCTATAAATATATTCAAGAATCGTTTAAAGGATCATTACTTATCTAGTGCTAGTATGCTATAGAATATTTAAGTATTGTGTATGTAGGTTTATATAGGTATATATTTATTTTTATATGTATTTATAAAATTATTTATGTATTATTAGTATGTAAAGTTTATGTAGTATATTATTATAGCTGTCTATATTGTTGCACTATCCCGCTCCTACCTTAAAGGTCCTTAATTAATGGGTTGTCTGGAGGAGATCACTTTTAGTGATAAGACCGCCCTTGCGCACTTTGTTTTGTTTTGTTTTCTTTTCTATGTATTTTTATGTCTTGTGTAGCAATAAAGAATTTATCTATCTATCTATCTATCTATATACCTACCTATTCTATTATTTAATTACGTCCCAAGAGGTTTTTTGTGCCATTCATCATAGCCAACCGAAGGGATTTCGCTCAATTCGATATAAAAAAGTTATAATCCGATTCGTAGATAAATTTTGCGCTCGTTTTTGTTTTTGCTTAAGAGCGGGATAAACTGACGCTTATATAGAAATATCCTTCAGTGTATGATTTACTGCGTATTGGTAGTAAAAATTCTTGTATATTTTGCACTAAAGTTACTTTTCCGTGGCAGGTAAAATATCTTACGTATAGGTACTCATATTTTAAATAACCCAAAATCCTACGGGTTACAGCAATCCATCGTAAGTGCATGAAGAGTAGGTGTTTCACAAACTTACCCTTGTCTCTTGTCCCAGTATCAAGTTCAAGTGCCTCTTTGGTTAAGTGGTTAGCATATTCAACTGCAGATGACGAGATCCTGGATTCGATTCCCGTGTCGGGCCAATTTAAAGTATTTCTAAACAGTTCTGAACTATTCAGATCACTAAGTGAAAACGCAGCTTAACAAGTTCTCAGTACTATACCTAGCACAGAAAAGGTAATAGACCGGAGTTAGGAAGTTGGCGATGTTTCACCCCCGTGTCTCAGAAATCACGTTAAGTGTTTGGACTTGGGCTTTCTCTCCGTTTGTGACGGATTTTCCGTCCCGATTGGGCTAGTAGAGTAAGAGTGTAGAGTCCATCTGTGTTTGTGCACACACATGTGCACTATAGTATGTGTATCTGCCACGCACGCAGATGACTTATCTCTCTGGAGATTGGCAGCCATAGCTGAAATTCGGTCGGAAGCACATTCCACCACCACCACCACCACCACCACCACAGCCCATTAACGTCTCACTGCTGGGCACAGGCCTCCACTCTGAGAGAGTATAGGAGAGAGGGAATTAGAGCTTAGACCCACCACGCTGCTCCAATGCGGGTTGGCGGGCTATTATAATAATATTATGATGGTAGATTCTTGTTCTTGCGTGTACCTAAAGGACTTTGAAAGTTTAAGGGTTAGAAAAGTGTAAGAGGCTAAGAGCATTAGTATTGGAAAACTAGCGAAGTTTGGCAAACAAGGATTCTCTGAGAGTTTTGTGCTATCCAATGAAAGAACACTCGATTTAACAAGTGCTTGTTCGAAATTGCGAAATATTTACTAGTAAAAAGCTTTATTGTGAATTTCGAGCAACAGTTACATTATTTAATATCTTTTAGATTTTCAATTTTATTATGAGTGTTATTTACTATGGTTATTGATGCTGTGGCTAGACAACACCATGTGTAACTCCCTACTCTACCTATTGCATGTTTCAGTCTCTGTAGGTACTGGCTAAGGAAGTGGCTGTGAGCTTTTGCATTATGTATTCTGTGGCTGTGGCTTTAAGTGCGTCATTAGAGTTTTACCGTGAAACACACAATTAGAGGCACAAGGCGAGAGTTCTTCATGCACCGGCTGTAAAATATGGATGAAAGGCACAAAAATCTATTCTTCACTTTATATGGGAATATAGCTATGAGTTTTATTCGTAATTCGTTTTGAACTCTTCTTTATGTTTTTATGATCCGATGTTCATTTTAATTTCATACTAATATAGGTTAAAAATTGTTATTTTTTCCGTTTTATTATGTTACTAGAGGTCCCGACTTCGTCCGCGTACAATTTCTGATTTCCTGAGATTATGAAATTTTCTCGCTGCAAAAAGCCTATATATAGAGGCTTTACGCAGGTTCTTATTGTTTAAAATTAATAACTACACTATAGAAAGAATCTACCTTCCAAATTTCAAGTTTGTATGCTTTATAGTTCCTGAAATATCGTGATTAGTCATTTAGTGAGTGAATGAATGAATGAGTGGTATTTCGCTTTTATATATGTCACCGTAAGATTGTGAAATCCGTTAGATTATAATCTAACGGTTTCTATCCCGCGAGATTATAAACTTTCGAAAGATTGTGAACCGTTCAATGTTCTGAGTATTCATTTATGAAATATTTATTGTTTTTACGTTTTCTTGTCTCTTTCTTGGACAGTTCGCGCGCGAGTTGAATGCAGAGTAATTGTAAGTGTCTCCATACATTTACAATTACTCTGCATTAGGTTAGGGTTTGACATGAATATTCAGATAGTGCCCGGCCGCAGGCCGGGCACTTAGGTTCTATCGGGTTAATATACCTAATATATTACAATTTACCGAAAAATAACGCGTTAAATTGTAAGCAGTATGTTACGGTTCACAATCTGTCGACAGTTTATAATCTATCGAGATAAAAAACGTTATATTATAATCTAACGGTTTTTACAATCTTACGGTGACATATACATAGATTTAAGAATTTAGTTTTAATTTAGATTTTAGCTCATTATAGACTAAGTTTTGTATGTATTTTTATACAGGTTATAAGTATATGTTTTTATATATATGTTTTTATTTTATATATATGTTTTTATGTTTTATTATTATCAGCAGGATTGCTTTCAATAAGGTTTTTTTTAGTTGTGCGAGGTTTAAGTACCAAAATATTTTAAACTTCCAAAGTACCATTCATTCATTGTCTCTCTCATATGTAATCTGTGTTTTGTCTGTGACACCATTGTCGAATAAACTGTTTTTCTTTCTTTCTTCTTTTCTCTCAAATGCGAAAGTGTGTCTGTCTATCTGTCTGGTACGCTTTAACGGCCCATCTTTCCATCTTCCTACCGATTTTGATGAAATTTGGTATAGAGGTAGGTTCCATCCCTGGGAAGGACATAGGCTAATCTGGAAAATATAAAGGACTTCCCCCGAGAATAAAAAAAAATTAATTCACGCGAACGAAGCCGCGGGATTCTTTTAGTAATGTAATTGGGTACAAATCACGTTCACAGTAATTGCTAGATGAAACAATCAAAGTCGTCCGACCATGGTGTGAGCACATTTACATATTAATGATGATATTATACGCGTAACATATTATAGAAGCTACTGTTCGATATTGGACGGAAGGGTGATCTAAACTTATTTAAGTCAAAGTCAAAGTCAAAGTCAAAGAACGTTTATTCAATTTAGGTAGGTATACTACACTTATTGACGTCCGGTTATTTATCTTACTTCTTACTTCTTACTAATATTATAAATGCGAAAGTTTGGATGTATGGATGTCGGTATGGATGTATGGATGTATGGATGGATGTTTGTTACTCAATCACGCCCCAACGGCTGAACGGATCTGTATGAAATTTGGCACAGAGATAGATTATAGTCTGGAATAACACATAGGCTACTTTTTATCCCGGAAAATTAAAGAGTTCCCGCGGGAACCACAAAACCTCGATCCACGCGTACGAAGTCGCGGGCGTCAGCTAGTAACATATACAAGTAACAATATAATAGTGATAATCAGTACGACATCTTAAACTAAAGCTACGAGGGTTCCAAACGCGCCCTGGTCTGAGAAGAGCCCACAACAAACTCAGCGGGGTTTTTTTTTTCATTATCACCATTTCACAATCATCTTAACTAAGGAACTATCAGAGCCATTAGAGAAAATCATTGCCAAGCTTCCTTGTCATTTAAATAATCCTTAAATGATAATAAGATTTTTTAATGAGTTTACGTTTTACATTAACTTTGAACTTATTCAGAGACATCTTCAACATGTCTGCTGGGAGCTTATTGTAGAAGCGGACACTGTATCCAACAAATGAATTACTAGTTTTACTAAGCCTAGAAAGCAGGCATTAAAAGCTTATTTTTATTTTTAGTATTGACATTATGACATCACTTTTCTTCTTGAATTTATCAATGTGTTTATGCACGTATACCTACTAAATTTTCAAATACGGACGGAAATCCAAATATCGGTGCTTAGATTCTCGCTCAGTACCTAGAGTTACCTACTATTTATGTAAAACCTGAATCAATCATTACGATTATCTCAATTGTTGTTATTGGCTGAATTTATGGGATTTTTGCTATGATAACGGTTTTTGTCAATAGCGGATACCTAAGTGATAACATTCATACGTGATTGCGATATTGCACTGTACCAATATTTTTTATCAATAAGCCGCCATGTTTTAATGAAGCCAGAGATACGCTAGAACTAAATAGAATATAATCTTGTTTGTTAGGAAAGAACGGTCGCTCTCAAGACTCCTGCGAATACTTTTTTCAAAGCTCGTCTTACATTGAAATCCTTGATAAAATATAAACTCACATTTTTATGGGTTCCGTATTCAACAACGAGGTAAATTTCGTCATATCCGTCTGTCTGTCCGTCTATACGCGGCTTAGCTCAGAGACTCTAATGCTGAGTTCTATCTTTTTTTTTGTTTTTTTATCCACTACAAGTTAGCCCTTGACTGCGATCTCACTTAATAATAAGTGATGATGCAGTCTAAGATGGTAGCAGGTTAGGGGCATGGTAGTTAATTAAACCCATACCTCTATTCGGTTTCTACTCGGCATCGTACCGGAACGCTAAATTGCTTGGCGGCACGTCTTTGCCGGTTGGGTGGTAACTAGCCACGGCCGAAGCCTCCCACCAGGCACCAGGCAGACTGACTTGGCTCAGACTTTACTTAGAGTTAAAACAAGATGGACTTATGTGAGTAACATAAATCTGTCTCGTTTTCACCTTGTCGTACCTAAGTCTATATAAACACACACTACTACTATAATAGAAAGCTGTAATTTGGCATAGACATAGATATACCTAGAGTATAGATTAGTTAAGCCTTCGATTATGTATTATATAAAATCAAAGAGTCAAGCCGACAAAGTGGTAAAATAATTTTTGAAAAATATTCGAGCGAGTTCGTAAACTGTTTGGTAAAGTTTGTGATAATTATCAAATATTCAAACATGAAAACCCGCAACTTGGCAGCGCGGTTTAGATTTTTTTAAAATCTTGTAGAAACGCTTCGATTTTCCGAGATATAAAATGATATTTTCTCTCTATATCAAAAAAGTTGAACAGATAGGCCTTGAAAATACCAGACATGCAGACAGACAGATGGATGGACAGACAAACAGATATACAAAGGACAATTTGATAGTAACTATTGCATGTGTCTATTACACGTTGATTTGAGTTTTATGAAAAACCTGTAGTTTTCTCGAAATTCTTTGTGTGCCTTAAAAGATAAGAATAATTAGGAGTCCAAAAAAATTACAGACAATAATATAGTTTTTAATATCATTACATAATATGAGTATTGAGTATTGAGTAGGTATAGTACATAAGAAGACCTTAGTATGTTTGCTTGCTTGTTAATTTACTAAATCTTTTTGTTTAGGTACCTAGAAGTTCGAATATAGACATACATAATTAATACATACTACATTATATATATATATACCAATTTCAGCATGCATCAAATTTGACTTTTGTTAGATCTAGTAAACAGTACCTAATAGTATTATTATTTATATTTTTTTGCTTTCATTTTTTTTAAACAGACAATAACTTAAAATATATTATTGTAACGAAATTAAGCAATATTTTTGTAACATAATAAAGCCCGCATCAAACAGAACGCGTGACGGAAATGTGTCCAAAATATTATTATAAAGGAAGCTATTTAAAAGCGTTCATTCACACTGCAAGCGCAGATCTCCTGTCTTCATCGTCACCATAAACTTAGTATATTATCAAAATTAGTGTAGTACAGTGTGACGCGCTTCATACATTTCCTTCTATAGCAATCATAGCACGACGCGTTGTGTTCTTTCAACCTTTAAATCATGTTTTTGTTACAGATGATGAGTTTGGCGAGAAATCTGTATCAGTTTTGTTGGATGGTGAAGAGTCCGAGCTCATATTTATAGACCATCCAAGTACAGAAATGTCGGTAAGTGATTATTTAATTTTCCATGAAATAAGGCATTGCATAAAAGACTGCTTACAAACTAGGTGTCATAGTATGGAACCGCTACCAGACTCGTAGAGTAAGCTACTACAGTAATGAGATGTCGACTTCCATGATCGAATGTTTCTACTAAGTAGGTATTCGATATTCATCGAATTGTCGATCGATAACAAAAAGGCTTTCAAGAGTCGTTTTAATACCGATCGACCGTCGATCCATCGTCGAATGATTGTTTTATCGACCAGTATAGTCTGAGATCCGGATATACTGCACAACCTTCGCCGATCTGTTTAATAGAATATGAAACCTAATTTTTATTTTTATTTAATAATAGATAAATACGCCTAAAATAGATTGCCTATCAAAATCCTGACCAGGCTATTTTTAAATTAATTAATTTTAATTAAATTTTTTTGGACAATTTCATTGTAGCCAATGCTATACCATCGCGTTTGTTACCAACCAACGATGCCAACTTACCATAGTCCATAGGTAACTTAACGGATCGGAACCGCTTGAGTTATATATCAAAATATAGGTAATTTTATAACAAACGCGACTCGTAGCATTGGCTACAATAAATTTGTCAAAAAAAAATTAATTAAAATTAATTAATTTAAAAATAGTATGGACCGGATTTTGATAGGCAACCTATTTTAGGCGTATTTATTTTTCCCCTATTTTAGGTGTATTTATCTATTATTAAATAAAAATAAAAAGTAGGTTTCATCTATTAAACAGATCGGTGAAGGTCGAGATATCCGGATCTCTAACTAGTATCCTTCGATCATCAATCAATACACGCAAATCAAGATCTTCATTTGAGATCGCAGTCAAGGGCTAACTTGTAGTTGATTACAAAAAAATTACTACGGTCTATACGCTTCGTGATACCTGAGTGGAAATTCGATTCTGATGAATGAGCATGAAAACTCGAGTCAATAAAATGGCCATGAAAAATTGAATATAATTTTTCTTGCCTCTAAATCACGAAAAGGTACAATGTAAGATAACCCTTCACCGGAGCAGGCATAATTCATTTACGCGACCTCTAACAAGTGTCTGGTAGGCGAGGGCAATGGGCATTGGGTGTCTAAAATGATTTACCTACTCGACCCTTGTACCAAACTGTTGCTTTAGGAATATATTTTTATACCAATCTAAATCTTTGTACTTATTACCTGTATATCATCTCGTATAGTAGTCTAGGAAACGGGACGGTTCGTTTCGTTGTATGCAAACCCCCGCATTAAATCCTCAGTCGTTGAAACTTGGCTGGGCTGTAGTATGGTAAGAACCAAAACTTATACAAAAATATCCAAAAAAAACCAAGCTAGGTATACCTATGCCTAAAACTTAATATTTATGACTATGATGAAATGACATAATATATTTAAAAATAATAGTAGGTTATATTCACAGTCAAAACCAAAATATCAAAAGAAATAATCATGCAGAGCATAGATAAAACAATATTATCCAAACTAAACTGCGTTTACGCGATAATGCACCTTCCTGCTTTAAGAATAATTGGGTATAGCATAAAAAAACCTTACTTCCTTTCCAATTTTTTGTTGGATATTTTTAAAATACGTTTATAGGCCGACCGTTTAACTCGCGTATCGCCTGCGCGGTAAGAAGGGAGCGGGGGGAGATGTTAGCGGATTAAAAAAAAGATACTTATTATTTTATTCTTTACCAACAATGTCTATCTCGAGATAAATCTTTGGATTATTGACTACGTGTGTAGCGTTACCCGCCCCCGCTCCCTTCTTACCGCGCAGGCGATACGCGAGTTAAACAGTCGGCCTATAACTCATGATACTTTAGCATACTGTAAAGTTTCGTCGCTTGAGGAATTATTGCTGGGGTCCACTAGCTTTATTGCCTAGACTATAGTTCGTTCAATCTAGTGGGGGTAAATGGGTATGTTTGAAATAAGTGCGGGGGTGTAATGTATGACATAAACGACGGCTGTTGTCAATACATTTAAATAGTTTTTGAATGGAGTTCGCTACATGTTTAATTTGATGATCCCTTTAATCCCGTTGGTTTCCCTGATAATGGAACATCACATTGGCGTCTCTAAGACGCGCCCCACGTTTATTGTGATTATTATAGTACACTGTATACCCAGTATACCCTTGAATGTACAATTAATATTGATTTATAATAGGAAAGTGTTTAGGTACGTCACTACGTGATAAATACGTTTGGCCTGGTGGGAGGCTTCGGCCGTGGCTAGTTACCACCGTACCGGCAAAGACGTGCCGCCAAGCGATTTAGGGTACCGGTACAATGCCGCGTAGAAACCGAATAGGGGTATGGGTTTAATATAACTGCCATGCCTCTAACAGGTTAGCCCGCTACCATCTTAGACTGCATCATCACTTACCATCAGGTGAGATCGCAGTCAAGGGCTAACTTGTAGTGGATAAAAAAAAAAACCATAAAACACACGACTTTATAAAAATAATGTACCTACGTAAGGCAACGTTCTTGATGATTCACCTTCGTGGATTGAACGAACTAAGTATACTCACTGATACATGAACGCCCACCTAACCTTTGGCTAGCTTTAGCAGAAAGCTGAGGCAGCCTTTATAATGTAAGAGTTTCTTAAGTAATGATTAGCGACTCTGAGAGTGGCAGTTATTTTCAAAACAAAATGTTGCCGATGTTAATAATACACCAACCTTCTAACTTTTAATTGGTTTTTGGCATGGACGTGTTAGATTTGGTAGGAGCAGTATTTCAATGTTTACTAAGTCATATACTCATTCGAATTTACTGAACGTGTATTGACTCGATTAACTCTGTTTTAGTTTGCTAATTAAAACGCTCAAGATAAACAGTGGGTAATTACATTGTAGGTGGAAAACTGTCTATCGACTTACGAGCCGCACGCCTGCGTGGTTGTCTACTCTGTGGTTGCCAAGAGCTCGTTCATCAGGGCTAACGAACTGTTATCCTACCTTGCACGAGAGCTGTTCACAGTGGAACGAACAGTAGTGCTTGTGGGGAATAAAGCGGATCTAGCGAGGGCCAGGCAGGTCTCTACTAATGGTATGTTCCAGATTATATACTCAAACATCGAAATGAGGTACCTATACGTTCTACTACAACCAAACCTAAGGCAATTGTCGATTAACAAACAAAAGCCAGGGCAGATAGAAATTCGGTCATGGATTACGAAAGTATTACCGTAAAAAGTATAAAATACACGGAAAACATTGAAAAAAAAAGTTGTTGACAGTCAAATTTACAACCTTAGATTATTTACACGACTTCATTGTTTACAACAAAATGGATACCAAAGTTTGTTGCAAATTTGAAAATAGTTAATGAGCAAAAACAATAGTCCTTTTTTCCACCTGCCCTATAAAACATTCCATATTTCGCCATAAGAATATGTTAAAATGGTCAAAGTAAATAAACTAATAAAAGTAATAAACTTTTTTTTTAAATATTTAACCGTATTCACAGTCTATATATCACTCGTAATAAAACCGTAACATCAAAGCAAAACATCTTGAATCATAATTCAGACGACGAAAATTATGAATTTATCTTGTTAACTGAGTCTAGTGCCCAATTAGAAATCCTTTGCAGAGGGTAAAGCTTTGGCGACGTCGGTCGTCGAGGGACAGCTAGAGACCTCGTCCGCAATACAGCACAATTTAGATGAACTGGTCGGCATTACTTAGTACACATATTATTATGCAAATACCTAATAGTGGGAATATACGAGTATATGCTGATACATATACGCGACCGATATCCCAAGTGCCAAGTCAGGGATTTTCTTCCCATTTGATCGCGTCAATGTTAACTACGATTTGTATGGAATTCTCAAGCGCTTGACAGATGGCAGCTGGCGCTTGATCAATTCCATACAAATGGTAGTTAACTTTAACGCGATCGAGTAAGTTAGTAAAATACTCCCATGCGGCCCTCAGCGTACAGCATGTCCTACGACGCCGATGTGACGCGACGCGACAGTATCAAACAGTAGCTAACCCTTCACGTGGCCTGCGTTGTCGCGTAGATAATTATGTCACTATCCATGGAGTCGTATTCCGCCGTGTTGCGTCGTGTGGCTTTTATCGCTCATCTAGGACAACGGGTAAGGCCTTGTCTTACGTCTGCGAAAAACGCGACATCGCGACTCGATACGACGCGACGCGACAGTATCAAACAGTAGTTGACCCTTCAAGTGGCCTGCGTTGTCGCGTAGAAAATTATGTCACTATCCATGGAGTCGTATTTCGCCGTGTTGCTTCGTGTCGCTTTTATCGCTCATGTAGGACAACGGGTAAGGCCCATTCTTACGTCCGCGAAAATCGCGACATCGCGACTCGATACGACGCGACGCGACAGTATCAAACAGTAGCTGACCCTTCAAGTGGCCTGCGTTGTCGCGTAGATAATTATGTCACTATCCATGGAGTCGTATTTCGCCGTGTTGCTTCGTGTCGCTTTTATCGCTCATGTAGGACAACGGGTAAGGCCCATTCTTACGTCCGCGAAAATCGCGACATCGCGACTCGATACGACGCGACGCGACAGTATCAAACAGTAGCTGACCCTTCACATGGCCTATGTTGTCGCTTAGATAAATTTGTCATTTTCTATGGATTCACATATCGCGTCACGTTGCGTCGTTTCGCTTTCGTCGCTCACCTAGGACAACGGGTAAGAGAAGTTCAGGTCTTAAGTTATGAAAATGCATAAACTATGTACCACCAATTAGTAATCCTTTGCAGAGGGTAAAGCTTTGGCGACGTCGAGGGACAGCAAATTTATAGAGACCTCGTCCGGAATACAACACAATGTGGACGAACTGCTGGTTGGCATTCTGAAACAGATACGGCTGAAGGAAAGCCGAGATAAGAAACATGCAAAGAAAAAACAGGTACGTTATTACATTAGAATTAAAACTTTTTAAGCTTTTATTCGTTCCCGTATATATAAACAAAACAGGTGTCTTCTTTCTTTCTTCCACCTGTGCAAGTTTTCGAACTTAGACCTCAAAGATAAGGCGCCTGTTGTAGTTCGTCTCTCGGCTTGAACTTGGAAAATGGAGACAAAAATAAGCTGAATAATTATTGTAAATGTATTTATGTATGATTTTTTTATTCTCTACAATTCAGCCCTTGACTGCGATCTCACCTGATGATAAGTGATGACGCAGTCTAAGATGGTAGCGGGCTAACCTGTTAGGGGCATGGCAGTTATATTAAACCCATACCCCTATTCGGTTTCTACACGGCATCGTACCGGAACGCTAAATCGCTTGGCTTGACTTGGTATGACTTGGTCTTTGCCGGTAGGGTGGTAACTAGCCACGGCCGAAGCCTCCCACCAGGCCAGACCAGGGAAAATTTAGAAATTATAAATTCCCAAATTGACCATGCCGTGGATCGAACCCGGAACCTCCGGGAGGTCGTCAAATTACGTTATGTATAGGAGGATAGGAAGTTATGATCTAGATTGTCTGTTTATTGCTTATTGGCTTTCTCAAATACTTGTAAATTATTAAATTCAAGTTTGATTGTATCAAGCAAAAGATGCAAATTGATATAAAATTTTAATTCAATGTCAATAATTAACCTGTAACTGATTTCTTGAATTTGGAATGCCAAATCAAAAAATAATAATACGACGTCCAAACACGACGGGTTTATACGATGAGAATTTAAGGAGTTCCCATGATCGCCTCCTGAATCCATCATGAGACCCTGGAAAGCATCTAGGTACAAGCTAAATATATCTAATGCAAAAAACCGCATCTCAATCAGCCCAGTACTTTTTGTGAAAAATGGTAACATATTGAAAAATTAAAATCATAGACTACAGCTCAGCTTAGTTGTCTATGCTCGTAAAATATATCTAAGAACCTTCTCACAAGCTAAACATATCTAATGCGAAAAACCGCATCTCAATCGGCCCAGTACTTTTTTTGAAAAATGGTAACATATTGATAAATTAAAATCATAAACTACAGCTCAGCTTGGTTGTCTATGGTCCTAAAATATATCTAAGAACCTTCTCACAAGCTATACGTTTCTAATGCAAAAAACCGCATCTCAATCGGCCCAGAACTTTTTGTGATAAATGGTAACATTTTGAAAAATGCAAATTATAGACTACAGCTCAGCTCGGTTGTCTATGGTCCTAAAATATATCCAAAAACCTTCTCACAAGCTATACACATCTAATGCAAAAAACCGCATCTCAATCGGCCCCGTACTTTTTGAGAAAAATGGTAACAAAAAAGTGCACAAACAAACATACAAACAAACAAACAAACACACAACCTCTAAGGGCAAACACATATACCGTCTCCGTTTCGTCGAGGGTAAAAACACGTAGATCCGTTGCTCTGTTGCGGCATGACTGAAGGACAAACCAACTAACAAACACTTTTTTGTATTTATTATATTAGTATGATACCTTCTGTAGGTACTTTGAGCTACCATCAGACCAGATTTGGAGCAACTGACCCAGCTAGGAATCGAATCCCAAATCGCGTCCAATAATAAATAGCACGCACCACTGCACCAGTTTTCCACTTTTTGTGATGTAAATTAGTGTCTAGTCATATTTTCTCAGTAGCTGTCGCTTGCTTCATTAAGCACAATCTTTTAAGCGCTTTCAGCCGCTTGGTTTCATCCGTTTTATAATAGGCGCAATGAAAAGGCAAATCTAACAATGCCACAATGAATCGCAGTCTCGTATTTTAAGAGCCTATCCTATTAATTTTGTATTATTTAACATTGTTTTGTGTTAGACGTTGAGATTCAGCGATTTTCTACAAAACGTGTTTTGTTAAAAATTATATTTCACATATTTTACACGTTACTTTTAAGTTAAGTTGTATACCGTTAGATCATAACTAATCTATCTTCGCGAGATTGTAAACTGTCGAAACATTGTGAACCGTAACATACTGCTTACAATTTAACGCATTTTTTTAGTAGATTATAATCTATTAGGTATATTAACCTGATGGATCCCAAGTATTCAGGTACCTACCTGAATAGGTATTTATGTCTAACCCTAGCCTAATCTAAAAGATCAAGATGAGGAAGAACAAGAAAACGTAAATACAATAAAATATATTTCAAAAATTGACACTCAGAACATTGATTGAACAGTTCACAATCTTTCGACAGTTCACGATCTCGCGAGATAGATTATAATCTAACGGTATTTACAAAATTTACGGTGACTTATGCACACTAAAATAGCATGTTATAGAACTATATTTAGTCTGGACGCATTATGCACTGGTACCATGATGATAATTATAAAATTTTCCAAAACAGTTCTCCAAAAGTTTTGTAGAGGCAAAATCTATGAAAATATCCCCTGAAAATCAGCATTATCTTAGCTTTAAGAACGCCTAATCAGCCACACTGCATCATGTAAGTTCAACTACCACTGAAATATTTGGATGGAAAAGGACGATAGGATGCCCTTAAGCTTGAGAAGCATAAGAGAAGGGCAGGCCATCCTTAATAATGTCGACCGAATTTCGGCCGAGGGCTCCAATCTCTAAAGATATTAGCCATCTGCACAAGTGTCTGCGCAAACACAGGCGCACTCTCTGTTCCTTTACTCTCATAACCCTATGGGACGGAAAATCCGACACGACCGGAGAGAGATCAGGCGTAGGACCGACTGCTTAACGTGCTGTCCGAGGCACGGGAGTGAAACACCGCCAACTTCCTTACTCCGGGCTAACTAGTACTGACAATTTCTTGTCAGAAACCCAATGACTACTTGTTATGGCCCGACCCGGGACTCGAACGAGGGACCTCGTCGGCTGCAGCCGAATATGCTTACCACTAGACCAACCTTGAGATAATTAACCTTAATTAATATTAAGGACTGTCTGGACTGGAGCATCTGACTTTTATCATTTTTTCCATACTACAAAGGACAAAAACATTAATTACCTACTTGGTATTTTGGAACGATAAACAAAGCAACAAAACACGCCATAGGTATAAAAATAAAACGAAACGCTCAAACTTTGTTACCAACTGATTCGAAACTCGCGGAGCGAAATTCAATTAACAAAGTATCCACGTAAATATGGCGTCGGGGAAAATTAAACAAAAGAGACTGAAAACTGAGGCCTTTGACAGGAGCTCTTTGGTAAATTTCAATCAACTCAGATCGAGTGTGATGTACACGATATTTAATATACATTGGTAAATTGGTTCGATACTTAATTATGAAAATTGCGTGAAAATGCACGACAATCCAGGCATAAAAAGACTTATCTATAGGTATACGAGATATTTTTTATCCCAGAAAATCAAAGAATTGTCATCGTCCAAGGATGTGAATTTTGTTTAACTTTGCTTTCGATGACCTCCTTAGGCGCTGTGATCTTATAAATGCACCTGGGTTCAATCCCCAGCAGGACCAGTTTGGGACTTTATAACTTCTGGATCTTCTCTGCTGGTCTGAAGTGGTAGCTTGTTGAAGTAGCTTGAAGTGGAGTTTAAAAAATCTTTTGTTAACAGGAGGCGGCCAAGCCTTCGAAGCTGGCCAGCTCTCGCACCCACATCTCACTCAGCATCGCCCGGGAGCTCCTTCAGAAGATCTGCATTAATGACATATCTAAATCAAAGTCCTGTGAAAATTTACACGTTCTATAAACTTAAATAAAAACTATTCCTAAGTGTGCTATACTTATGTGCTCTTCAAGACTTTAAAAACTTTTGTGTATGTGTTTATGAATTTCAACGGATTAGGTTAAACTTTCGCATTGTTGTGTTTCGAATCTATCTACTTAGTACTATAGTACAAGATAGTCACTGGACTAAATTATATACTGGTATAATGTTATGACGATATCCATTCCACTACTTGCAAACCTACATTATGTGGTTGTGGCTATAAGTAGGTTTGCCATGCCACAGAAAATTCACTCAGTCACTCTCTTGCAATCGATAATATCGCGGAAAGCACAATTTTGTAAGGCCTTAATTTCTCTTACGCTATTGTTGGGCACACGTACGAGTACATATAGCCATAATCGATCACACAATGTGTATTGCGTATACTAGTGATGTGCCGTAGGTTAAAAATATACATATCCGCGGATACGGATCCGAATACGGATATTCAAGATCCGCAGATACGGATACTACTCAATCGGTGTCGGTGCGCGTGACCTTGAAACTCACTACGATAAATGTTTGCAATATAAAGGTGCGAATATTTGATTTTTAATGGAATTTAATAGTTTTTCATTGCTACCTAATTTGCCTATATACTTACACAGAATTTCATCTATGTATTGAAAATTAATAAGGCAAAAGATCCGTCAAAAAAGTAGCGGACACGGATATGGATCTTTCTTCTCCCTCGGATATCCGCGGATACGGATATCCGGCACATCACTAGCGTATACGCGCGACTAATGCGTATTCACTTATAATACCATATACATTAGCTTACATAAAGCTTTCTGACCAGCTCAAGCCCTCTTAGCGTTGATAGGTTTGATGAGACAAACGCGACTCGACACGACGCGAAGCGACAGTATCAAACAATAGCTGACCTACGTTGTCGCGTAGATAATTATTGTTTGCCATTTTCTCGTGAGTCGTATTCCGTCCTGTAGCGTCGCGTCGCTTTCGTCGCCCCCCTAGGGTAAGAGAAGTTCAGGCCTTTAGTTTTCGTTTTAAAAATGCATATAATTATTATATTATTATGTGCAATTCAATTGTTTCAAATATATTGACGTTTGTTTCTTGGTTAACTATATATAAATAGCAGACATCAGAAAAGATATCTTCAAAGTTAAAATAAAAAAATAGTAGACAGAAATTTTAAGGCTTAAGAGCGAGAGCAGGTGTTCCTAAAGTTGATCTTCAATACTAGATTTACTTACCTATATAGGTATAATTCAATTTTTTTTTATAAACTTGGTCGTCTACTGCCACTAAACAGACAAACAACTTGAAAAATTTGAATTTGGCATTTTATTTGAAAAATAATTATCATTTATCAGCTATCTGTCGTTGCTATTAATTTTTACGAAAACATTTCTTTGTAATTCTTTCTGCCTTTTTGGACAATATTCAATAGACTACCTACAGTCTAGAATAATAAAAATACGATCCCATCAAATTATCTTGGAAATTGTTGGCAAAGAGCAAAGGACGATTTCTTGAGAAATAAATATTATGTATACCCTTGAAGGTCATAACTCATATTATTGAAATTGTTAAAGGTTGAAAGCGGAGATAGCAACCTAATATTAAGAAAACTAAAGGGTAAGTAATTATACTCTTGTTGTAGAAAAACTACTGTAAGAATATCTTTTAGTTACCTATAGCTTAAGTACGTATTACCTATATGGTTTAAAGTTTTTTTTAATGACTTTATCTAGGTTTTTGATTCCATTATGATCTACACAATCATGTATTCATATGTGCAACGTTTGTTTGGGGTAAAATAATTGATTGTTTCTTGGTCGAGCGTAGGTGAGGCCAATTTTTCATTTAGCATTGAGACATTTTGGCATTGAGATATTTTGGCATTAAACATTTTGGCGGTGAGTCGATGCACTGCGGCCTGGCTATGCACCAATTTACGCTGAGCCTTATTATTATCACTATGAAATACCATTTAAGTGGATAGATAAATGTTTTTATTTTCTTGTTGTTCGTTCAGGTAAGTTTTCGTTGGTTGTGTTAATGTTCTTCATATCTTTTGAGTGCTTGTTAGTTTGTTATCGATGAATAAATAGTTAAGTACCTATTATATTCAGTCTGAAAAGTCTACTGAATATTATTCTCTTATACTTTATAATTCAAACAGTTCTTTTTGTATGAAAAAATAAACTATCTTTGTAATACTAAAATAATGTCAAAGCAGAATCCAAACAAGGGATTGCATAACTTTTGCTGTACCTATAGGATTGTGTTCTTCGAAGGAATGTAGCGATTCAATCATCATAGTGAAACATCCATAAGTGTGTCTCTCTGTCTGTCTGCTACGCTTTAACGGCCTATCTTTTCAACGGATTTTGATGGAATTCGGTACAGATATACTTGGTTCTATCTCGAAAACTGTATTACCTGCTTCTTAATCCTGGAAAATTAACACGAGTTCCCACGGGCAATATTTTATACGATATAAAATCTGTATACCAACCTACGTTCATGCGAAACTTACTTATTATCTAATTTAAATGGATGATGTTGATAATATAATATTCCAAGTTTCCAACGTCAATGTGCCTACACCCTCATTAAATAATCTTTTCAAAATCAAATAAGTATTATTTACATATTGGCTTTGTATCTTTCAACTATCGGATTCTAAGAAAAATTCTCCACGGCTGTGATCAAATGCCATCGTATCTAATAAATAGAAGCGCGTAGGTTGATGCTTTCTCGAATTGGGTCATTTTTATCTATAAACCTCCAACAGGCTTGCGCAGAATTTATTTTGATTAACTTAATTTGTTATGCCGGTGTATTACGGTCACTATATTCACGTAAACTTCGTTCGCACGAGGACTTTTTCAAATAGCGTACTCGCCATGTGTGCTCTTTGCCGTGGCAGCAAATTTCGGTATGCCAAAGTGAGATTTCTAAATAATAATTTAAGTGTGCATAAAAATATATAGACAACAGATTCGGTAGTTTCTTCCTGCATAAAAGTGATTGACAAAGATTTCATCTTCCGACATAAATCACTTAACAATCTAAGTACTTACTTAATTAACAATACTATAAATTACAAGAAATAAATCCACAACATACAGAGAATGCTTATAGTCCCACAAATGTATGTAACCGGTGACATTGTAGCTAGTATATATAAAAAATAAAATAAAAACTAAACAGGCATAAAAATTTGTTCCAATTTTGGCCACCGGGTCAGATAAATTGGTGGGATTATACCTGTAGGCTAAGCTACTTTATGTTTATCTGAATATACTCCAACAATAAAACGTTACGGTTAACTTGCTATCTGAGATAGCAGGTAGCAGATATTTAAGAATAAAACAGCTGTTGAATTATTGACTCTATACCGTAATTATAGAGTCACTCGAAATTAGCTCGTGCAACTTAAAGGTAGACGTGTAGAACGCCAAGTTCTAACGCAAAGCTTTTTTTAGTTCTCGTGCGAACTTGCCTTATGATTTCAATTTACAGGCATTATTATAAACAGTGTCAATCATTTTATGCTGAATAATTTTAATGAAACTCTGGTTCACTTATTTTCTTCTATTCTGTTTATAATTTGTGATTCGTCTAGATGTAATAAGTGTCAGTATTAAGTAAACAAAACAAAAATTACGCTTGCTAAAGTTTAATAGTAAAGATTAAAGTTTAAATATAAGTCTACATGTTATTGTTATTATACTAACTATATTTTTCTATGTAAAACTTTCTACGATTTTTATATTGTACAATCTGTTTTATATTTTAGCTGTGCCATAAAATATTACTAGAAACAAAATGAACCATGTTAATCGATAGAATTTAAAAGACATAAGTATTACTAAACCAATTTTATGGCATAGTTAAACAACTATAGGATTTTGTATTTTTGTGTCTTGATCTCGATTGAGTATTTTTTATAGATTATCTTCTTTTCTCTTTAGAAAGCAGACGAAGGTAAACAAGATAAGACGAAGTATTTCTTTCATTTACTAAAGTACTTAATAATCTTGTATAAGATTAATCGTGTCTATTTTTAGGTTTCAGTAGGTACCTACCAAAAAACTCTATTTTCGGAAAATTATTTTAATTAGAATAACGCTTCCAAATTTTGCAATTCATGCCTACGATTAATGTACCGTGGAGTTAGGTATTTATTAAGTACCTACATAGTAAACAGGTCAGGCTTGAAAAGGATGAGTAAAATCTAAGTGGTAGCTAAATGTTTTCATTAGTATCAGTGCGTTCAGGCAATCATGAACGATGACCACTTAATATCACATGTTGTAATTTAACAATTATAATAATATGTATTTAAAATGTTATATAACACGTTGTGTATACTTAAAACATTTTCATTAAGGCAGGCGCGGCTAACGTAATACAACAATCTTATTCAGTGTATATGTCACCGTAACATTGTAAAAACCGTTAGATTGTAATCTAACTAGCGATATTGTAAACTGTCGACAGATTGTGAACCGTTCAATGTTCCGAGTGTCAATTTTTGAAATATTCATTGTATTTACGTTTTCTTGTCTCTTTCTTGTAGGTTAGGGTTCGTCATAATCAACCAGGTAGTTTTATCAGGTTAATATACCTAACAGATTACAATCTACCGAAAAATAATGCGTTAAATTGTAATCTGTCGACAGTTTACAATATCGCTAGTTAGATTACAATCTTACGGTGGCATATACCTATACTTGGTATGCAAATAAGCTTTAAGACGTGATACATGTACTCGTAACATGCTCTTCATACGTTATTTAACAAAATAGTTATACTTACTTATTAAACTTACTAAACGACGCGAAATACCTTACCTACATACATTATTTATTTCATATCTGAGGACACACCCGTTCGGACTGAAATAATTTTTCTAATTGATAGACATATTTTGTGGTATTCGTCTAATGGTTGGTCAAAGCTAATTTCAGAAATATTATGAAAATCCATAGAGTAGGCTTTGATTAGCTTGAAGTTGGAACAGACTGACAAACTCGGAAGGACTTTGTCATTATCTTTAGGTAGGTATATGTATACACAATGGTAGAGTCGGAACAACTTTTTGTTTTATTCTTGCCGATAGACCCCTCAAGTCCCACATAAATATCTATATATTTTTTAATATCAATATCATTTCCCTCGAGGGCTTACCTACAGGACATCAAAATAAACAATAAGATAAAAATAAGGGTGAGTTTAACAAAGATAGGCATAGTTGACGCATCAGGCTCGCCCGACTTCAACATAGTGTGTAGAAATCAAAGTTATTTTTTACTTTACAGTGGTTTTGGAAGTCGGTTTTTTGGAAAGAATTTTTATTGTTGAGCAAGTTTAATGAAGTATAATGATAACTTTCCGTGTTGCAACTGACCTTTATTAGATTAGATCCTACAATTACAGTTTTCTATTGAATGTTTTCTCATGAAAATTTCTTTGTGTTATCAATATTTATGTACACAATATGCGAATTTCTTTTGATTCCTTGGTACACATAAATTCTCTATTCCATTTCGTTGTCTGTCAGCTTCAGGCGGTGTGTTGGCGGTTAGGTAGTTACAACCGTTTTGTGTTCGAGATCAGAAATGGGATCGCGCGATTTATTTGCACAATATTCGTTACGTGTTATTGTAGTTTATTATAATACACCCGTCTGGTTAACAATAGCCATTGAAATGATACGAGTATTATAATATTCAGAGTTATGGATATTTTTTATTGGCAAAGCTCGGGCAGTTGCTTTTTCTATACAGACTATTTTCCTAGAATTTAGAAAATAAGTGGATTATAGAACAAATATAATTAGCAATTACATAATTTTCATAATTTTCATAATTTTAAATATAATTAACAAGTTATCAAATACCTGAAGTTGATTGACAAAAACTTTGAAGTTAATTATAGTGTTATTGGACCTACTCGTAAGTATAACTTGTTGTAATCTTAAAACTATTTTTCTATACAGGGTTAAAATATACATGCTATTTTTATTATCGATCAAGTGTTTTTTTACTAAATAAAATCTACTGTGGCGGATTATAGCGAATTGAATTTCATCCTTCATTATCATGGACTTCCACAGAGTAACGCCTGCTTCTATCCAATATTTGAAATATGGAATGTTTTCTATTAGTTCAAGTTTTAATATCTCCAGGAATAATGGCTTATTCCTACCCAATATAGTTAATAACCAAATTGCCTATAGAAGTAATTATTATTTCGACACTTAGGTACTTACCTAATTGGTACATATGATCGTACCAAAATGCGTGTAGTTGTTTGACGTGGCAAATTTTCCAATAGAAGCTTTGGAAATTCCCAGAATAACCAGACAGCCATTTTGAAATTGGTGCCCAGATAACTAAAACAAAAAACCGACTTCAAAACTATACCTACCTATGAGTACCAACTTAAACTACTCGTAAAAAGTAAAAAAAACATTATCCGGGTATATATTTTGTTTTTTGTTGATTTTCTCAATTAGTGATAAATTAAGTACGATAAAAATTAAATATATGGGACCACCTCTAAAGTATGATCTACCAAACCAAAAAGGAATCATCAAAATTGATTCATAATTACATAGTTACATACATACAAAAAAAATACAATCGAATTGAGAATCTGCTCCTTTTTTGAAGTCAGTTAAAAATAGCATGCATGTTTTGAGCCTAAAACTCAAAGTCTGAGCCTTCATTAATCGTAATATTTATAAATACTTAGACTATAACTTATCGTAATAATGTTGTGTTTTCCATAGAGACGTGTGACCTAGGTTTTTCCGTAATAGTTACTTATGTTAATGTTATTTCGGTGTTTTTCAATATAAAACTATTTATATGTTTCATGAACCTAATAGTTGGGAATAAACAAACTTTAAAAAAATTGTTTTTCGATTATGTGTCCCTGCCTGTTTTCAATTTACCGATATATTCTATATATATATATATATATGTTATGTACTCAATTACCAATGCGACAGTTTGGATGGATGGATCGGCTGAACGGATCTGGATGAAGTTTGGCACAGAGATAGATTATAGTCTGGAAGAACACATAGGATACTTTTTATCCCGGAAAATGAAAGAGTCCCCGCGAGAAACAATTAACTTCAATCCACGCGGACAAAGTCGCGGTCATTAGCTATAGTTTATTGGAATACTACAAACGTTTTCTTTTGCTAAGTAAGAAGTATATATGACCTAACATACTCGTAGTAATATTAGCATCTAAATGGACTAGTAACAACGAGCTTTTTTATTTAAAAAAGGTTCGTTGATTTGTCAAACAAAAGCCTTAATACGTCTGTATATCTTACTAATATTATAAATGTGAAAGTTTGGATGGATGTATGGATGTATGGATGGAGGTATGGATGTTTGTTACTCAATCATGCACCAATGGCTGACGGATCTGGCTGAAATTTGGCACAAAGATAGATTATAGTCTGGAATAGCACAAGGCTACTTTTTATCCCGGAAAATTAAAGAGTTCCCGCGGGAACCAAAAAACCTCAAACCACGCAGACGAAGTCGCGGGCATTATCTAGTACTCAATAAGAATGTAAAAGGTAATAGGTATGTATCATACGTCTTGAATAGAGAGTTATAGAGAGTTAAACATGGAAAGGTTTTTGGTACCCGCGGGAACTCTTTAATTTTCCGGGATAAAAAGTAGCCTATATGTTATTCCAGACATTAATCTATATCTGTGCCAAATTTCATCCAGATCCGTTTAGCTGTTATAACGTGATTGAGTAACAAACATCCATCTATTCATACATACATTCATCCTTCCAGCCAAACTTTTGTATTTATAATATTAGTATAGAGTATAAATTTACCCATAAGGATCTTAAACGTAAGTCACTCATTAAAATAAATAATAATAGTTTAAAAAAACTAATAAACACGCTTTTGACGCAGACACTCCGGGACTCAGGAAAACAAAAAATCGCTAATCCTGATTATCCTAGTAAGGATAACGGGTCAAACTGTTTAAAATATTGAATTGTCATCGGTCCTTAATAAGTTAATCCGACGTTTTAAAGGGTGTAGTGTATGTGTGTCAAATTAGATAAAAAAAAAAAAAAAAAAAAAAAACCAAATTAATTTTCAACGCACGGACAGCCGCTCCGTGCACAATTTTATGATAGCTAATAGCTCGGCCGGGGAGGCGTGGCATCGTCCGACATCGTAACGGTGCGCAGGCGCATATTGTTATTTTTTAAGTTCGTCAGTCGGTATTCGATAGCTCGACGCGAGACCCGTGTGAACGGATGCCCCGCCGCCACGGCTAAGTACCTACCGTGCGTTCACAAAATCAATTATATATATTTGTATTTAATAACATTAATAAATTAACACTTAAAATTTCATTTACGTTTGATTTATTTGGTCAATTGGATTGATACTAAATTGGTGACCCCGAACGAACACGATGAGCGACAGCAGCAGCGACGAGCGGCAGGGCGAACCACATGTAACTGTCCGGCCAGCTAAGAAAACGCGCCCATCCCCAGCGAAACCGGATGACATCGTGACACCGACTGACTCCCGCCGGTTCAGAGTAAAAGTGCCACCTTTTTCGCCGGAAGAACCGGAAATCTGGTTCGCACTTTTGGAGGGGCAATTTGAAAACTACGACATCCGAGATGACGCGGCCAAATTCACTCAAGTCATCACGAATCTGGATTTGGTGCACGCCAAGGCTATTAAGGACCTCATAGTAAACCCGCCTGAACGTCACCGCTACACAAAAATTAAGACGGAGCTTATACGCCGGCTCTCGGCATCCCACGAAAAAAAGGTCAAGCAGCTGCTGACCCATGAGGAGTTGGGAGACCGAAAGCCATCACAATTTCTACGGCACCTGCAGGACCTGGCTGGGCCGGCTGTTCCAGCGGACTTCATCAAAACGATTTGGAGCCAACGTCTGCCTAACAATATCCAGACGCTGGTAGCTTCGCAGCCGACCCTCTCACTGGAGCAGCTAGCCGACCTCGCCGACCATGTTCATGACATTGTCACGCCTTGCAGCGTGGCGGCGGCGTCGACGAGCCACAAATGCACAAACAACAGCGTCGCCAGTGAGATCGCAGAATTAAAGTGTATGGTGGAACGGCTGGCACTGAAAGTCGACGAACAAGCTCGCTCATCAAACCGCGCGTTTCCCCGCGATAGATCTAGGCGGCGACAGCGGGATACCCGTCCTCTCTCCAGATCCCGTCCAAGGTCTAGGTCGGCCTCAGAACATAGAAAATTTCCAATTTGTTGGTACCATCATACTTTCGGGAACAGGGCAAGTAAGTGTGCAAAGCCGTGTGATTTTTCGGAAAACGCCGCGGGCAGTCGGTAATGGCGGCCGGCGACTGTCCAAGTACGGGTCGCTTGTTTATTAAAGACGGGCGTACTAATATAAATTTTTTAATTGATACTGGCAGTGATCTTTGTGTTTTCCCCCGTTCTGATTTAAATGAACCACGTCAGAAAACAAGTTTTGAATTGTGTGCAGCAAACGGGTCAACAATTCATACATACGGTTTTGTGCACTTAGTTATAAACCTAGGCTTGCGCCGCGACTTTGCTTGGCCATTTATAGTGGCGGACGTCACTAAGGCAATTATCGGCGTTGATTTTTTATCTGCATTTAATCTTATTGTTGATATCCGCGGTAAGCGCCTTATTGACGCCAGCACTACAATATATGCCGCGGGTTTGCCTGCATTGTCGGCCGAGGGCATATCTTCAGTGAAAGTTATTATGGGTAACTCAGTGTATCATAACATTCTTTCTCAATACCCTGAAATAGTAAATCCATCTGGTTTGCATCGTACACCCAAACACAACACAGTTCACCACATTCGCACTACACCTGGGCCACCAGTATCATCAACACCGCGTAGGCTAGCGCCAGAAAAATTAAAAATTGCTAAGGCTGAATTTGAAGCCATGTTACAGATCGGCACCTGTCGACCATCAGAGTCTCCATGGTCTTCACCTCTTCACCTCGCACCAAAAAAGGACAGCAGTTGGCGGCCATGTGGAGACTACCGCATGCTGAACGCCCGCACAGTGTCTGATAAATATCCAATCAGGCACATACATGATTTCGCCCACAGCCTTGCAGGTTGCAGAGTCTTTTCGACGATTGATCTGGTCAAAAGTTTTAACCAAATTCCAGTCCACGTCGACGACATTCCAAAGACAGCGATTACCACACCATTCGGTCTCTTCGAATTCCCGTACATGACGTTCGGTCTTCGAAATGCCGGACAGACATTTCAACGTTTTGTAGACGAAATGCTTCGTGGCCTGGATTTTGTCTATGCCTACATCGACGACTTTCTGGTCTTCTCTCAGGACGAGCAGACCCATCAGCAGCACCTGCACCAGCTATTCACTAGGCTGCAGGAATACGGCATGGTGATCAACGTTGGTAAGTGTGTCTTTGGTGTTCCCGAGGTAGCATTTCTTGGGTACAGCATCTCAGCCGAGGGTACCAAGCCACTTCCAGCCAAGGTTGAAGCCATACACAACTTTCCTACCCCGAAAACAGTAAGAGAACTACGACGGTTCCTAGGGATGATCAACTTCTACCGCCGATTCATTCCAGGCGCGGCTGTTCACCAGGCTAAGCTTAATAGGCTCCTCACAGGTGCGGTGAAAGGCTCCCATCCAATCAACCTAACATCCGAAGAACTGGAGGCCTTCAACTCCTGCAAGGATAGCCTATGTAAGGCAGCGTTGTTAGCGCACCCCGTTTGCGACGCAAAGCTGGCCTTAGTTACAGACGCCTCGGATAAGGCAATAGGTGCGGTTCTGCAGCAGCTCAGAGAGACTTCTTGGGAACCTCTTGCGTTCTTTTCTCGTAAGTTGAGCCCTTCTCAACAGAAGTACTCTCCCTACGATCGAGAACTACTCGCAATATATGAGAGTGTGAAGCACTTCCGCCATATGTTAGAGGCTAGAGCATTTACGATCTTCACAGATCACAAACCTCTGACATTTGCCTACAACTCTCACAAGGGTAATTGTTCTCCTAGGCAGTTTCGTCATCTGGACTTTATTTCGCAGTTCACTACTGACATCAGACATATCTCAGGTAAGGACAACATTGTAGCTGATACTCTGTCTCGTATCGAGGCGCTGGGGCAACCGGTTGACCTGCAGACATTAAAAGAAGCTCAAGATGCGGACTGCGAAATGAAGACCCTTTTGACTGGTAGCACATCGCTGCGTCTCAAAATGGTGACGTTACCTGGTCTCCAAGGACAATTGTGTTGTGACGACCGGGACAATAGATTACGACCATTTGTTCCGACTCAGCTGCGACAGCAAATTATCAACAGCCTGCACTCATTAAGTCATCCAGGTGCTAACGCAACTGCTACGCTAGTATCGGAACGCTACGTATGGCCTGGCGTAAAACGCGATTGTCGTGAATGGGTACGTAATTGCCTTGAATGTCAACGATCCAAGGTCACCAGGCACGTCTCCGCTCCTTTAAAATCATTTGAGCTCCCAAAGGCTAGATTTTCTTTTGTCCACATAGACCTTATCGGACCACTGCCTGTTTCACAGGGCTATCGGTATTGCCTCACTGCGGTGGATCGCTTCACTCGATGGCCGGAGGTAATACCATTACCAGATATTACAGCAGAGACAGTGGCTAAGGCTCTTGTCCATGGGTGGATCTCACGCTACGGGTGTCCAATGGACATAATTACTGACCGTGGGATGCAGTTTGAGTCCACTTTATTCAAAAATCTGTCTCAGCTGATCGGCTTTCAACACCGCAGGACCACAGCATATCACCCACAATGTAATGGGCTAGTTGAGAGGTTCCACAGGCAGTTGAAAGCAGCAATCGTATGCCACAACAGCGTTTCTTGGGTGGATGCACTACCACTCGTTTTATTAGGCATTCGCAGTGCTATCAAGGAAGACCTAAATTCATCATCAGCTGAACTCTTGTATGGGGAACCACTCCGGCTTCCAGGCGACATTTTTGAGCCCAAGGAAAACCATTTCTCTGATATGTCTGATTATGTGTCACGGCTACGTAGGTTTGTAAAGGACCTCCAGCCGTCACCCACCAATCAGCACTGCGGAAGACGTCAAACTTTTATTTTCAAACAGCTCGCCACATCGTCTCACGTGTTTCTCAAAGACGACAGCGCGTCTGCACTTAAACCAGCTTATACAGGTCCTCACGAGGTGCTGGAGCGAGGTGAAAAGGTTTTTAAGATCTTATATAAAGGAAATAAGGTAACAGTATCAATAGACCGACTAAAACCAGCCTATATACTGTGTGACCCTTACACCACTCATTCATCAAACACACAACATACCTCAGAAACACCACATCAATCACTTAGACCTGACATACAACACAAAACAAAAACAACTTCAAACTCTTCAAACACACCACATACAGACACACCAACAATCACACCAGATGATCATCCTAGCACTGAAGATCATGTCATTAAAAGAACCAGGTCGGGGCGCAGGGTTAGGTTTCCTGACTTTTATCGCCCGTAGAACGGTCTCTGGAGGGGGGTAATGTAGTGTATGTGTGTCAAATTAGATAAAAAAAAAAAAAAAAAAAAAAACCAAATTAATTTTCAACGCACGGACAGCCGCTCCGTGCACAATTTTATGATAGCTAACAGCTCGGCCGGGGAGGCGTGGCATCGTCCGACATCTAACGGTGCGCAGGCGCATATTGTTATTTTTTAAGTTCGTCAGTCGGTATTCGATAGCTCGACGCGAGACCCGTGTGAACGGATGCCCCGCCGCCACGGCTAAGTACCTACCGTGCGTTCACAAAATCAATTATATATATTTGTATTTAATAACATTAATAAATTAACACTTAAAATTTCATTTACGTTTGATTTATTTGGTCAATTGGATTGATACTAAAAGGGGGTCAAAATCATGTTCAAAGATTCCGTTACATACTAACATACTAACATACATAGGTACGTCTGAAGCTAATAAAAAGCGTGCAAAAAAAATAGTTCCTAAGTAACACTATAAGCTGAGAGTCGAGCTTTAAGATCGTATTATGTTTCTCTTGAGCATCAAAAGGTAATTTTGTTTTGAATATTCCATGTTATATATTTGTTTAGTCATCAGTTACCTTTAATTAAAAAGGTCACAGTATAGAAATGAGTCCAGACGAAATTGATTCCTATTCGTTAAGACAATAGTGCTAGAATGCCGCCTAAAGTACAAGTTTATAAAACGGACAATGAGTGGGAGTTTAAAAGCATTCATTATTCATGTCATGTACTGAAAATTTCCCGAGAAATAGGGGATGATTGTATAGGCAGAGATAAATATAGAGCCATAAACGCAGGTCTGTGCATAAACGTATGTTGTTAACTTTTGCATAGTATACCTACCTAACTCGTACCTACCTATTTGTAAAATCCTAAACCACTTATACATAATTATTGTTAATTAAAAATAGTTTAGGGTTAATTATGTTTAACTAGCTAGCCTAGCTTTTTTTTTATCCACTACAAGCTAGCCCTTGACTGCGATCTCACCTGATGGTAAGTGATGATGCAGTTAAGATGGTAGCGGGCTAACCTGTTTATTTATTTAATCGTATGGCGTTTGGTACATAAATTGCGTTTTTATAAAAAGCCTGCAAATTCGTCGCTCGTTTAGCACCATCCAGGGGACACGTGCAGGGAGGTAGAAGGTAGCTCCTGCGGACATAAGCGACGGGGCATCCCCCGGCATCGTACCGGAACGCTAAATCGCTTGGCGGCACGTCTTTGCCGGTAGAGTGCCGGTAAGCCTCCCACCAGACCAGCTGAAGCCCGCGTGGTTTAAGTTTTTTTGATTCCCGCGGGAACACCTTAATTTTCCGGAATAAAAAGTAGCCTATATCACTTTTCAGGTCCTCAACTATACCCAAGCCAAAAATCACGTCGATCCGTTGCCGCGTTGCGGCGTGATTGAAGGACAAACCAACAAACAATTAACACACTTACGCATTTATTTATAACTAGATGATTCCCGCGACTTCGTCCGCGTGGATTAAGATTTTTGATTCCCGCGGGAACTCTTTAATTTCCCGGGTAAAAAAGTACCGAAAAGTACCGTTACATTTCATCAAAATCGGTTGAACAGATGGGCCGTGAAAGCGTAGCAGACAGACAGACACACTTTCGCATTTATAATATTAGTATGGATGGATATTAGTAAGTAAGTAAGTATTGTTGTTTAAATTCAAATTTATTTGGTTACATTATGTAACTTACATATGAACAAAAAGAATAACAACATTCTGTATTCCACTGTGCGCACACTGCCTTAACCTACGGTGTACCTACATATCTACTTGCGCGAGAAAATTAAAAAAACCGCCCAGGACCGGCGGAAATTAAAAAAGTCTCTCGCCACGAGGGTTCCGTATAAAAGAAATTGAGGAGCTCAGAAACTTTTATTGAGGACCGCAAACTTTGTTGTTTGAAAAGGTTTATTCCTGGTTTCTCAAAAATAGTATCTTAGTTAGACTTTGTTTTACTTTCCTGAAAAGTTTTTCATTCCACTGCCGGCTCACTACTGAACTCGACTCTCCTCTCACAATGCGAAACAACAAGGGCAACTTGTAGTGGAATAAAATAAAAATAAAATAAAGTTTTGACATAGTCCACCACCCAGTGCGGATTTACATTTACATGCAGTGCAGCTCTAATTATTTCTTGTTTTTCTTTTTTAGAGTTCAGTAGTCAACAAGGAACCTTTATAGTTTTGCCATGTTCATCCGTCTGAAAGCTTACCAACTACTAATTTGGCATGGGTTTACTTAATAATCACGCCGACAAAGTGATAAAATAACATTTTGGAAAATAAAATTTAGGTTACCCGCCTCCCCTACTCGTAAAGTGGGGATGAATTTTTTTCTTCTCGTCTATCCCATGGTGTGGGAATAAATAATTCAGCTTTAGATTGCTAATTTTTGTTAGTCCAATGCCCCCCTCTGCCAGCTAAACACGGTTGGTTCTTGATATTTTAAAAAAATGTAGGAAGTAGCACTTATAACGACGTTAAAAGAAAAACTATCGCAGCTAAGTAGACTTTACAAGTTTACGAGTAATAGTCGATCATATAAACTGGCCGCATATTGTGACGGGCAACTACGGAACGTTACTTTGCGCGGGGTCCGACACACTATTGGCCGTTTTATTAGCACTGCGTTATGGAACCCTAAACGAGCTAAAGCGTGAATATATTACAGCCTATTGCTTTTTTAATGGACCTACGTAATTACCACACACCTACACCTACACCTACACTTCGTGCACTTTATTAATTTGAACTGTATTAAGTTTTATGTTACTCGTAACTTTTAATGATTTCATTACGTCCACATCCACAAGTACGCTTACTTTTACTATCGTGGATCTTTGTTATATCTATTAAAATAATTTATGGTTTACCACCTTCATTGTAGACACGATAACATTATATAATTAATATTATAATTTACACTATACAAATTACAATAACATAATTATTGTTGTGCTACAGTACAAGATGACTTCATCCAAGTCGATTTACTTTTTTGAAGCTTTGATTTTGCGAGTGAAAAGGTTTACCTTTATGACCTTTCTAGTTCCTATCTTTCAACCAATTTTCTTCAAAATCAATTAAACATGATATCGGACTCGAAAGCTTAACAAGCAAACACACTTTCGCATTTATTTTCTATAAATGGAATAGTATGGACGTTTTTGGTAATCCTCTTATTAGCAAAATTTTATTGTGGAACACCCTCCCAGCGCACGTGTTTCCTGCCACTTATAACTTAAGTACCTTCAAGGCAAGAGTGAATAGGCATCTTATAAGCAAGCGCATTCCAACATAGACCATTGCTTTGATGAAGCATGATTGTCGTCAAGCGCAAGCCGCAATAAAAAAAATCTTTCGTTTGAACTAACACTGTGCATTTTAGCCGTTTAAAAATAATTTAAAATAATATTTTCATACATAGCATGTCAGCCCTCGTAAAGAGTAACCCCGAGTTTTAGCCATAACGTAATTGTTCAAAGCATCTGAACTGTTGGCAACTTTATTAAATGCGTCCCTGCGGTCGCGTAATGTTAACTATAAACATGATGCGGCTTTTGGGAAAAGACAGATGTTCTAGTACATTGTTCACCGAGGGGAGAAAGTGACCGATTGCTACCGAGGGTGTAGTTTGAGGCCCGAGGCGTAGCCGAAAGGCCGCAATACACGCGAGGTAGGAATCGTACTTTCTACCGAGTGATACATAGTGCTTTATACTACACCTGCGAGGAAAATAAGCAATAATAATTAGTGATTAAACGAACTTACAAAGTGAAGTTCTATCATAATTATATGAGTCGCTTCATTCGAAGCTTCACTATCAAAACTAGACTAGGTACATTTTGAGGATTATTTCAATATAGATTTCGATATCGACAATCGACATCGATACCGACAATCGACTACCATATCGACAATCGACATCAACACTGATATCGACATCGACATCGATAGCGACAGTCAACAAAGATATCGACATCGATGTTGACAATCTACATCGATAACGACATCGATATCAACAAACGACAGCGATATCGACAATCGACATTGACAATCGACATCGACAATCGACATCGATACATCGATAGCGACAATCGACATCAATATTGACAACCGACCACGACATCGATATCGACAATCGACCATCAAAATCGACATTGATATCGACAATCGACATCCACCATATTTGACTTTTGACTTTTATATATCCAGAAGGACATACCCAAATTCTCAACGGCCATATACCTAATTTTCTTAAAATTAAAAAAAAACAGCGCGTTAGAAATGGATTTTCATATAGTTTTTCTCCCCGCTTAGCACGTTAGAAATGAAATTTCATACATCTTTCCCTCCCGCATATTTGGTTTGTAGCAATGACGTACTTTCTACCTCGTTTTTAAAAAAGAATGAAGGTACTTTCCGAGCGGGTGTAGTATAAAATGTATTTACGATAGGTTCTTTTGTTCCTAGAGAAGCTACAGAAGTTATACGAATAAGGCTATTTTGATCTTTTTATTAGGGGGCCACTGTGCAATATTTTAGCTATCTAGATTTAAAAGATTGTGTTGGGCGTAAGTAAGCCATTGAAGCCAATTCTGTAGTAAACCATCTTTAAACTAAACTAAAAAGGCAGCTCTATTTATATTGATATCCCTTTCATAATTCTCCCTGCGAAAAGGGGCAGTAGTACTGCCCCTTACTTAGAGCTGTCATTAATGTTTAGGGTAGAATTTTTAAAAACTGTGTAACACGTATTTCTTTATTTCGTTTCATGGATATAACTTGAGAAATAACGGACTTTCATACAAACTTTCACCCCCTATTTCACCCCCTTAGGGGTAGAATTTTCAAAAATCCTTTCTTATTGAGCGCCTACGTCACAAAAGGAACCTACAGTAAAAATTTCAGGATTCTAACCCCAGCGGTTTAGGCCGTGCGTTGATCCCTTCGATATTATATATATTTATATTAGATATATATAATTTATATTAAGTAATTACTAACTAAACTATTAAGTAATTAATAACTTATTGGGTTTAACATAACAGCTACCAGCCCGTGATCCGTGATGCCCATGCGCAAAGCATTCCTCTTGCGCGTTTCAGCGAATAGCTTTTTCGTATACCTACCTTTTGGACAACTTAAGGAATTTATTCAAGGACTAGATGATGTCTAGATGACAAATGAAGCCGGGAAAGCGTAGCAGATAGAAAGACAGACAGACAGACAGACAGACACTTTCACATTTATAATAAAGTTTGGATATGGATAGTATGGATTGTAGAGCGGACTTTAGCATGCGTTGGAAAGAAAACATCCCTATCAAAATACACGCCTATTTTAGTAATCCGGAATCACACAGTAAGGTTTAGGAGTTCATGTTTTTCACACACATTTCAGGATATGTGACAGTAATAAATATAATCAGCCCAAGTAAATAAGCGGTCTGTAATTATAGTCGCAGCGCGGCGTTGGAGTTGTGGGAAACTTTAATATGACCCCGGGGCCTCGTGATTCCTGTTTTATATTAATTAACCAAGAAACACGGCTCCGGGACGATGTTATCGAAATAAACGGATCTTTTCTTTAAATAGGGTCGGTGGGAAGGTATTTTTTATCCACTACAAGTTAGCCCTTGACTGCGATCTCACCTGATGGTCAGTGTTGGCGAAGTCTAAGATGGTAGCGGACGAAGTCTAACCTGTTAGGGGTAAGTATGGCAGTTATATTAAACCCATACCCCTATCGGTTTCTACACGGCATCGTATAACGGAACGCTAAATGGCTTGGCGGCATGTGATTGCCTGTACCTAACGGTGTTAACTAGCCACGGCCGAAGCCTTCCACCAGGCCAGACCAGAGAAAATCCAGAAATTATAAATTCCCAAATTGACCCTGGCGGGGATAGAACCCGGGACCTCCCAACACTGCGTCAGGGAGGTCGTCAAAACCTTAAGTTCTTCGCACATTATACCTACACAACACCGACTCTACTTCGATTCAATTCACATTATGCATGTAAATGTGAGCTTTCATGGTGGCCGAAAGAGCAAATTCAAATGTTTTTTTTATTCAAATAAACTTTTACAAGTGCTTTTGAATCGTCGAGTGAATCTTCCACCGGTTAGGAATGAGAAGAACCAGCAAGAAATTCGGTGGTTACTCTTTTTTTTAATAAAAATTTCAATTTCTTTAATGTGTGGATACGTAAGTAACCGCTGTCCTTAGCATTGCTGGAGCGAGTCAAATCCATGCTCTTTTATCATTTACGAAATATTTATCAGTGTAATAAGCTTTTTCAGAATGAAATAGTGAATTTCAGAATGAAGTGGTAAATGAATGAATGAGTAATTACTACTCAACTACTGCGAACTTATACCTTCTAGTACACTACTCGATCAAAATAGACTTCAGTTATAGTCAGCGCACGAGCTCCGAGGAATCGGGGTCTCAAGAAACGACGGCTGTACGCCACCCCCAATCGTCGATCCATATCCAGCTCGCTCACAGCACTAGTTTCGAGCTTGACGCGTGTAATTTTGCGATAGCAGTATTGTTTTGCACTTTAAACAACTCTAGGTCATTACTTTAACATTCCATAGGATTCCTCGGAGCTTGTGCGCGGACTATATGTACATAGGCTTCAGAAACCGCCTTTGAGGCGCAATTGAGCGCAACAGACTTTAGTTAGAATGCGGTTGGAATGCAAACATCTAACTCCGCAGAACTGTCTCGTGAACATATTAATTTCACTTGAACTAATATTAAGCAAATTCGTATTTACATTTGCCTGTCGGCTTTGTAAGTGTATCATGTAGGTAGATACATAGGTACATAGATAACGCCCCCGGCATCTGCATGCGTCGACTTAATCGGGGAAAAAATCCATATCCATACTTCCATACTAATATTATAAATGCGAAAGTGTGTCTGTCTGTCTGCTACGCTTTCACGGCCCATCTATTCAACCGATTTTGATGAAATTTGATAAAGCGGTAGGTTACATCCCGGGGAAGGACTTTTTATCCCTAAAAATTAAAGAGTTCCCCCGGGAATCAAAAAAACGTAATCCACGCGGACGATACCGCGGGCATCATCTAGAAAAAAAATCAAAATAAATAAATGCAAAAGCATCTATGTTCATTTACAAGTACGAGTGAAAATCAAAGCGCTCTCACAGGATTTTTGATAACTGGCCAAGTGCGAGTTGGACTCGCACACGAAGGGGTCCGTACCATCGTACAAGATATAACACGATGGAGATATAGGGACCTTAAGGGATTTTATCTTGTACTCCCTTTAATTTATAACTCAAATAGCTAATGCCCACGACTTCGTACGCGTGGATCGAGGTTTTGTGGTTCCCGCGGGAACTCTTTAATTTTCCGGGATAAAAAGTAGCCTATGTGTTATTCCAGACTATAATCTATCTCTGTGCCAAATTTCATCCAGATCTGTTCAGCCGTTGGGGCGTGATTGAGTAACAAACATCCATCCATACATCCATACCGACATCCATACATCCAAACTTTCGCATTTATAATATTATATATATATATATATATATATAGTAAGAAGTAAGATAAGATAAGATAAGATAAGATTTTATTTTTATTATTTGTTGTTGTAACGCCAATAGAAATATATACACTGTGAAAATCTTATCTTATCTGACTAATATTATAAATGCGAAAGTTTGGATGTATGGATGTTTGTTACTCAATCACGCCCCAAGAGCTGAACGGATCTGGCTGAAATTTGGTACAGAGATAGATTATAGTCTGGAATAGCACATAGGCTACTTTTTATCCCGGAAAATGAAAGAGTTCCCGCGGGAACCAAAAAACCTCAAACCACGCAGACGAAGTCGCGGGCATTCGCTAGTTTACTTATAATGTAAACTGTCTAGCCATTACGGTTCATGAAATACTTACAGCCCTAATAATATTATATTATAACTAGCTGATGCCCGCGACTTCGTCCGCGTGGTTTAAGTTTTTAGATTCCCGCGGGAACTCCTTAATTTTCCGGGATAAAAAGTAGCCTATACCACTAGTGCTCCAGGTCCTCAACTACCCGTACAAAATACCCGTTACTCTGTTGCGGCGTGATTGAAGGACCAACTCTCTATTTCACCCCTTTAAGGGTAGAATTTTCAAAAACTTTGAAACACAAATTTTTTCATTTTCAACCCGCAGCTCATATACCAAGTTTCATGGCTATAACTTGAGAAATTAAGGGCTTTTACACAAACTTTCAACCCCAATTTTACCCGTTTCGGGGTGGAATTATGAAAAACAGTGAAACACGTATTTTTTAATTTTTAACCGGTAGCTCACATACCAAGATTCTTGGCTATAACTTGAGAAATGAAGGACTTTCATACAAACTTCCAACCCCTATTTTACCCCTTCGGGGGTGAAATTTTGAAGAACTGTGACATACGTACTTCTTTATTTTTTACCGTTAGCCTAAATACCAAGTCTCGTTGATATAACCTGTAAAATATCTTGAGAAATGAAGGCCTTTCATACCAACTTTTATCCCCTATTTCACCACTTTGGGGGTGGAATTTTTAAAAACTGTGAAACATATATTTCTTCATTTTTAACCCACAGCTCGTATACCAAGTTTTATGGCTATAACTTGAGAAATGAAGGACTTTCATACAAATTTTCAACCCTTATTTTACCACTTTGGGGGTAGAATTTAAAAAAAATGTGAAACACATATTTCATTGATTTTAACCGGTAGCTTACATCCCAAGTTTCATGGGTATAACTTGAGAAATGAAGCACTTTCATGCAAACTTCCAACCCCTATTTTACCCCTTCGGGGGTGGAATTTTGAGACACTGTGACATACGTACTTCATTATTTTTTACCTTTAGCCAAAATACCAAGTTTCGTTGATATAACTTGTAAAATATCTCGAGAAATGAAGGCCTTTCATACCAACTTTCATCCCCTATTTCCCCTCTTTGGGGGTCGAATTTTCAAAAACTGTGAAATACGTATTTCTTAATTTTTAACTCGCAGCTCACATACCGAGTTTCATGGCTATAGCTTTCGTACAAATTTTCAACCCCTATTTTACCACTTTAGGGGTTGAATTCTGAAAAACTGTGACACATGTAATTCTTTAATTTTTAACGAAAGCCGAAATACCAAGTTTCGTTTATATAACTTGAGAATATCTTGAGCAATGAAGGACTTTCATGCAAACTCTCATCCCCTATTTCACCCCTTCGGGGGTGGAATTTTTAAAAACTGTGAAACACGTATCTCTTCATTTTCAACCAGTAGCTCGTATACCAAGTTTCATGGATATAACTTGAGAAATGACGGACTTTCATACAAACTTTAACCCCCTTTTTCACCCCCTTAGGGGTAAAATTTTCAAAAATCCTTCCTTAGTGAGTGCCTACGTTACAAAAGGAACCTACTGTCAAAATTTCAAGTTTCTAACCCCAGCGGTTTAGGCTGTGCGTTGATCCCTTAACGATTTTATATATATACTAGCGGTCGCCCGCGACTTCGTCCGCGTACAATTTCTGATTTCCTATGAGATTTTCCCGCTGCAAAAGGCCTTCTTATAGCAGTTATATAGCATCGGCAGGTTTTTATTATAGAAGATTTTATTAATAAGTCCTTAATGCTGACTTCAAAAACTTATAACCTTCATGCAAGCTTTTTGGGGTGGATAATTGTAAAATTGCTTATGCAGTTTATTAAAACTTTAAACTAATAACCTAAATCCAGGTTTTCAAGTCTCTAACTACAAAAACATAGGACCTGCGTACACATTTTCAACCCTCATTTCACCCTCTGTGGGGTAGATTTTCGTAAAATTGCTTATGCAGTTTATTATTACTTAAAACTAATAACATCAATCCCGATTTTCAAGTTTAACTACAAAATCATAGAACTTTTATGTAACCCTCCAATCCCCATTTCACCCTTTGTGAGGTGGGTTTTCGTAAAATAGTTTATATAGGTTATTATCATTTAAAACTGATAACCTAAATCCCGATTTTCAAGTATCTAACTTCAAAAACATAGAACTTTCATACAAACTTCCAACCCCCATTTCACCCTCTTTGGGGTAAATTTTCGAAAAAGTACTTATATAAGTTATTATAATTTAAAACTGATAACCTAAATCCCGATTTTCTAGTCTGTAACTTCAAAAACTTAGAACCATCATGCAAACTTCCAACCCCCATTTAACCCTCTTTGGGGTAGATTTTCGGAAAAAAAATTATACAGATTTTTATTATTTTAAACTTATAACTTAAATGCTAATTTTCATGTGTCTAACTTCAAAAACAAAGGACTTTCATACAAACTTCCAACCCCCATTTCAACCCCTTAGGGGTGAATTTTCCCAAAACCGTTTCTTAGCTGACGTTTACACCATAGAAGGAACCTACCTTCCAAATTTCAAGTCTGTATGTTTTATAGTTCCTGAGATATCGTGATGATCAGTCAGTCAGTCAGTCAGTGACCTTTCGCTTTTATATATATAGATTAGATTAGATAACTTACTATACCTACATTTGGAGCCGCTGTTTCATAAATGGTCTGTGTTCATTGATCATGCTAGTATATCCTATGAATAGATATTGCTCGCTGGGCTACTAGCTTATTTAGATGCGTATTATAACATCGAGAGTGGCGAGTTGGGTCTTACCAAAAAAGTTATTGGGATTTTGCCCAGAAATTACAGTACTTAATCATACCTATATACAGAACAGCACACCATATGTAGGTAAATGGGTAACAAAAATTGAAATCAAGCTCCTGGAAAACGAGCCAAATTCCTCGGCACATTGTAATAAATGATCTTTCTACTCCCGCCTTACCGGCAAAATTGTAGCGCTTAGGGATTTCAGCATTCCGGTACGATGCGGTACAAATATCCATGGACGTGTAACTAATAGCCAATTACTAGTGCTGGCGCTAGTCTAAGACAGACAGAAAGTTTTCTAGGTCTACAGTCGGATATGTCACCGTAAAATTGCAAAAACCGTTAGATTGTAATCTAACTAGCGAAATTGTAAACCGTCGACAGATTACAATTTAACACATTATTTTTCGGTAGATTGTAATCTGTTAGGTATATTAACCCGATAAAACCTAACCTACAACCTGATTATTTACGTCGAACCCTAACCTAACCTACTAGAAAGAGACAAGAAAACGTAAATACAATTAATATTTGAAAAATTTACACTCACAACATTGAACGGTTCACTATCTGTCGACAGTTTACAATTTCGCTAGTTAGATTACAATCCAACGGTTTTTGCAATCTTACGGTGACAGATACACACAGCAGCTACGCTTGACAGCTACGAGCTACTGGCTACAACTGCGGTCAGCGGTACGCTTACTCTGAGGTTTTACATTGCAAATACGGTTGATCGACGTGAGAACTCACCTCGCCAAGTGTAAGCGAACGGTCAAAGTAAAGTATCTTTTTAGTGTCAGGGTTGAGGATTTGGAGTCAGAATTTTTTATGGGACCACCTCGAGAGCTGCGAAATTTCAAATCGGTTCAGAAACCACGGAGATATGCATCGACATACATAAAAAAAAAAAGAATACGCGCCGAATTGAGAACCTCCTCCTTTTTTGGAAGTTGGTTATAAAGAGAGAGAACCCTGACTTTTGAATTTAACCATCGATGGTGCAATCGACCCTCACATTATTTTCGTTCTTTTACGTAGTTAGGTTTATACCGTATGTTGGCATACCTAACCTTAGAGGGTTTATTTTAAAATGGCTACTTTTATTCAGGCTTTATACGTCATACCGTTGCTTACACCACACTCGCATTAGACGAACACAGGATCGCCATTTGGCGGGAAACTTGACAACCCATGTTGGTCATGCTGTCTTATTTACTACACACACTCTATACAATAACATTATACCTACTTTGTGGAGTGGTGAGCATTATTGACTTTCGATTTTCGAATCAAATCTACATCTATCTTCTATCTATACTTAAGTATAATAAAACTGTAACTGGAAGATTTCTATACATTTAATATATTCTGAAAATTTTAATCGGGGTATGCCTTACTATCGATACTGAGCCCAAAACAGATTTTAATTTAATTTTTGTCTGTCTGTCTGTCTATCTGTATGGCCGCGCATCACGCGAAAACTAATGAACGGATTTAAATGAAATTTGGTATAGCAGTAGTTGATACTCCGGGTCAATATATAGGATAGTTCTTATCCCGATAGAAAATAAGGTTCCTCCAGGATAGAGGTTTTTTGTTGATTTTACTCCATAACTCAGTCAAATCTGAAATATTTTGAATAAATCTTTCTTTATTAAAAGGTATGTATCATCAGGTAAGTTTTGCCCAATTTTGGTGAAGATTTGATAAATATTATCAGAGATAGAGGACAAAACTCCTCAACAGATAACAGCAATTCACTTTAATATCTTTTTGGTGGCGTTTGAAGGAAACAAAATTGACAGACTTTCTCTTGGTCGCAATTTTTTATAATTAATTTTGTTTCCTTAAAACGCCACCAAAATGCATTTTAGATAAACAATACTATATGTACCAGATATAAGTTATATTTAGGTATTGATATAACTTAGCCATTTGAAAATAAGTGTAGGTTCAACGCGAGAAGCAAAAAATCTCAATCCACGCGGACGGCGTTGCGGGCATCAGCTAGTATACACATACAATGTAATGTAAACATATTATTATTACTTATTTTTCGTGTTCGCTGAATTTTAAATGGTATTCTTCCTACGACATTTGATTTTGGTCAATATAAATGAGCATTAGGCAATCGATTTAAACTGTATGGTGTGGTGAAAGCCTATTGTGGTTAAAAGTTTGGCTTCCTATAGTCATAGATCCGGAGTTTACCCCGGGCACCTCAAACTTTTCGAAGCTATGTGTGTCTGAGTAATTAAATAAGCTATACTTGCCTAACGCTGAAATAATTAAATCGTGAGAAAACCTTCATGACTCCGAGTTTTTAATAATGTTCTCAATGTGTGATGGCAATCGGTATTTGGCCAGCGTGGTGGACTATGGCCTAACAAGTAACAGTTAACAAAAAAATAGGTTAATGATGATGAAATTGCGACCGACACAGTATACCCGGAATTTTACTGTAGTAGGTATCTAGAGAGGTATGTACCTACCTAAAAATTTGAAAACCGACCTCTTCGTAAACAAACACCGTTACAAAGGCTTTTCTAAGAATAAAAATTAATTAAAAGCATACCTTTTAATTTAATTAACAACGTCTTTTGAATAAATAAGTAATTACTTACCGCTTCTTCCATTCCAAATAAAGAGCAGCAAACACTTCACTTCGAGCTTTACACTGAAGTTAACATTAATTAATGTTAATTGAATAATTAAATTTATTCAATTAACATTAAATATATTTAGTGGAAAATAACAGTTATTAATGGTACCATATGGTGGTTATAATATAGTATAGTAAGTAAATACTTACACTATACTATAATATGTAATACAAAATTACCTACCACAACAATGTAAATCTACAATTAAACAAATTATTTTAAACAATACCAACGGTATTGTTAAAAATAATTTCTACTGAAAAAGTTTAGGCATATTATCAGGCATGACGAAGATGTTTTTTATTAAAAACTAGCCAACATCAAGAAGGGTTCCGTACCATCCTACAAGATTACTTATATATACGTAAAACTAAAAGAAACAAGAGAGGCACTGAAAAATACCGTTTCGGAAAGTACCTACTGCGGGAATAATAAACTTGTAGCACTAATAGTTTTTGTGAAAATTTCAAAATACATAGGAACATTATTTTCGCAAAATATTATTTTTCATGGAAAATTGTATTAATACATGTTTCCGAAACTATTAGTCCTATCTCTAAGAACTTAACATTCTTTTGTAGATAATTGTATGAAGATTATTTTTGTCTTTGGCAGTTTTATTCTATATCTTATAGTTTTTGAGAAAATTCCAAGACCCATAAAGAACACTTGTGCCATAAATCAGCTTTACATTATTTTCTGGAGGTAGTTAGCCATACAAAGCTTGCTTAGCATGAGCGAAAGGAGACATAGAGACAAGTATGGAGATAAAGCCCGCTGACTGACAGACGGACGGACTGGTGGCTTAGTAATAGGGTCCCGCTGGCACCCTTTTAGTACAGAACCCTGAAAAGCTTTTATTCGTCCATGTTTAAAAGTTGTTTAAATGTAGGTAGGTAGGTATGTAGAAGGTTAAGGAATTCTGGATGGTAGAAATTTTTCCTTGGTCCAATTTGTTGTGTTGCTTCTAATTAAGACCTTTCACCTTTTAAATGAGGAGCAGTCAGAGTAGAGAGTAGACACAATATCTACGTACGTGTACCTAAAGTATCTAATTAAGAACATAAAAGGTTGTTTTGTCTGTATTTTTTGTTTGTAGTTGTAGGTAGGTATAGCCATTTCCTGTGTTTGATTTAAATGTCTAAGGTCTAGTGGACGCAATATTTTCAGATTTTCTACCTAACTAGGTACCAGTACCTATTTTTGTCTAGACTAATAATTTCTCTTAGTGGCTTCGTAGCAGACGTAAAAATAAAAATGGAATAAATAACGAATTACGGTCAAAATATCTATAACTGCGAACAACGATCTCGACGAACATGACCGTAAAAAAACAAAAGCACATACTTAATGGAAAACTCATGGAAAACTAGGAGAAATGTAAACAAAGTGGTTCATCCAACTTTTAGTGCACGGTCACTGAACTCTATTGTAAAAAGGGGATGATTAGTCTGCAATTGTTTCAGCACTCAATAGTGGAGTTAAGGAGCGTGCATTGTGCGGCTGTTTAGAGTACGCTTACTCTGAGTTTTACATTGCAAATACGGTTGATCGAGGTGAGAACTCACCTCGCCAAGTGTAAGCAAACGGTCAAAGTAAAATGGACCCAAAAGCTCTTGCTTTAAAGTCACAAATTCAGCGTTTGGAGCGCTGGCTGTGAATAAATACACGAAATGATGAAATGAGCTCTAAACCAATGAGGCTAAGGTTCATTTTACTTTAACGTTCGCTTACACTTGGTGAGGTGAGCTCTCATCGATCAATCGTATTTGCAATGTAAAAACTCGGAGTAAGGGTACAGCCCCTTAGATTGTGTAAGGAAATCGTAATCGTAAACTTTTGCCAAACGTACAATTCGACCTGTTTATGGAGCTCATAGATGCCTGCACGTCAAAACGCATACTATGAACTCTTATAACAGTTCGAGTAATACGTTTTAAGCTATCAAATGATAACGATTTTGCTTAGACAATTGAACCTCAGGTTTTCTGTGATCTGTATCCGACAAAGATAAATAATGAAAATATCATACGTACACGTAGCTTTTCTTACCTATTCACCCTGCCTATTTCAACCTATTTGCTTGAAATAGGCAGGGTGAACCAGTGAACTATAGCGTGGCCAATAATATTAACAGAATATTATCTATCAAACAGTACAGACTGTAGCCGAAGGTAGATTGCAAGTAGTAAAAATAATTGCCACACTAGATGATGCCCGCGACTTCGTCCGCGTGGATTATGGGTTTTGATTCCCGCGGGAACTCTTAAATTTTCCGTGATAAAAAGAGCCCTATGTCCTTCCCCGGTATAGGTACGGACTACGGATAGTATGGATTGACCAAGCAATAGTAAATTTCTGTGAGTGTAGGGTACTTAAAGGTGGATTAGCGCCGCATCAAATCGATTCGGCGCGTTTGATGTGAAACCATCCAAAGTGCGTGCCATCGTCTGTGGCCGTTACTAGAGTCGTCATTGTCTGATTGTCAACAGGCTCAGATGGGCTGGAACCCAGAGCCGTAAAGCCAGTTATTTAAAAAAATGTCAATTTGTCAAATGTCAATGTCAATTTAGCTCAATGGCTAAGACCCAGAGCCGAGAAACCAGTTCATCAATCATTGTTCCAGTATCAATTGTTGAGATTGGCTGAATTTTCGGTATTCTTGCTGCGTCAATATATTTTGTCCAATAGTGGAAGAGTGATATCCAATCAGAGGTGATTGCGATCGTTACACTGTAGCTGTCAGTTTTAGCCGGTAGCCCAGTTGCCCAGCAGCTAAAGTAAAAATGCTGAGTGCTGACGTGTTGTTTTTTTTGGCATAAATTACAAAACTTATGATTACGACCGTCACAATGCTTGTTAGAATACTGTTTTAAATAAATTAAATAAGGAAGAAGTTTAAACTTTCGAACTTTTCACAAAGGGTTTTGTTTCCTATAGTATAATTGTTTCATAGATTCCGAAAACGTCGCAGACACAGTGCATACAAAAGTAAAAATGCCACAGACAACATTATACTACAGAATCAGATTTCATTCAAATCTAATCCAACTGGACCGGAGAGAGATCGGGCATAGAATCAACTTTTATGCACTCTCCAAGGTAGCCCAATATATAAACTCATCCAATACAACAAAAGGATGAAATCCTTAACGGATTGCAATTATCAAATTATAGGTTTCGTAATTTTGGAATTGTTACTTGACAGTTGACAGTTGACGTTTCCACAGTCCACAAATGGTCCACAAGTTCAGAGGGCGACCGCGTAAATTCTGCATCAATCATTGTTACAGTATCAATGGTTGTGATTGGCTGAATTTATGGTATTCTTGATGCGACAATGGATTTTGTCCAATAGTGGAAGAGTGTTATCCAATCAGAGGTGATTGCGATCGTTACACTGTAGCTGTCAGTTTTGCCGGTAGCTGCTGCTTTTGTCTCTTGGTTCTGATCTGATTTCTGAAGTAAGAAGTTCCGATTTCCGAATTCCAACTGTTGATGCTGACTGTAATCTAATAGTACAGTAAACAATATTTTTTTATATTTAAAACGTAATTTTGTTGTGTATTACGATCAATAATATATTTTCTGTAACAAGAATACACTTCGAAAATGTTAAAAGCTGTGATACTCATCGGTGGACCCCAAAAAGGTACTTTTATTGTATTGTTTCGAAAGCCACGACTCACCGGTGTTATCTTCAAACGATTGTTAACTCGTTATATGCGAAATGATATGTGTTGTGTAAATATATACTTAATATTGTAACAAACATGCATGATTCTTAATGTAGACCATAATTTAAATAATTTACAGTTTATACTATGAAAAGTCAAAACCACTAACTAAACTTTGCTATTTAATTGTCTTTTTATCTCGTAAAATTCTTGTTTCATATGACTCAAGTCTATTATGTCCTATAGGTACATAAATTACAAGAACAGGGTAGGTACTTATGTGCATAATCTAAGTAGGTACGTACTTACTTAACAAAATTAATTTTAGTTTAAAAACTTTATTCAAATACTGTTTTTGCTTTTTTTAGGAACAAGATTCCGCCCTCTCTCCTTAGACACGCCAAAGCCTCTATTCCCCATCGCAGGGCTCCCGCTGATACAACATCACATAAAAGCTTGTAGAAGGCTGGCAGAATGCAAGGAGATACTCATCATAGGCTCTTACACTACTACAACAATGGCACAATTTATTAGTGATATGCAGATTGAATATACTCCTGTCATTATAAGGTATTTATTTCTTACTAGCTAATGCCCGCAACTTCACCAGCGTAGTTTAAGGTTTTTTATTCCTGCGGGAACTCTTTCTCTCTGCCATTTATAATATTAAGTATGATTTTGGCCTCCATGAAAACCAATTGCCGAGCTGGTCAAAGTTAGCACTGCATTTAGATTAAGATTGAAATGACCTTTCTTGTGTAATATGTCTCATTGATAACATCAATTTCTTCCAAAGATAAAGATATAAGTTCTAGCTTATATTAACAATGGCATCGTTTGGGCTGCACTAGAATTTGTCTAGTTGGATGCTATGGCCATGATTAGTTACCACTACCTGCAACATACATACTAAAACATACTGTCAAAAGCTGTCATGCCTGTATCAGGTTAACCTGCTACCATCTTAGGCTGCATCATTAATTATTACCACCATATGAGATCACAGATGAAGGCTAACTTGTCTTACTAATATTATAAATGTGAAAGTTTGAATGGTAGTATGGATACTTATTTGTTACTCAATCACGCCCCAAAGCTGAACGGATCTGGCTGAAATTTGGCACAGAGATAGATTATAGTCTGGAATAACACATAGGCTACTTTTAATCCCAGAAAATTAAAGAGTTCCCGTGGGAACCGAAAAACCTCAATCCACGCGGATGATGTCACGGGCATTCGCTAGTAATGCATATAAATTGGTCATGCAATCTACAGCTAACAATAAGATCCATCTTCAATTTACAGATATTTGCAAGAATTCACTCCTCTTGGCACTGGAGGAGGTCTGTATCACTTCAGAGATCAGATCAGAGCGGGCAACCCCACTGCATTTTTTCTTCTCAACGGCGATGTTTGCGCTGATTTTCCGCTTGAGGAACTATGGGCATTTCATGAAGAAAGACCTAATGCTTTGGTGAGTATAGCTATTTATCCATACTTCCATACTTAATATAATAAATGCGAAAGTGTGTCTGTATGTCTGTCTGCTATGCTTTCACGGCCCAACCGTTTAACCGATTTTGAAGAAATTTGGTACAGGGGTAGGTTGTATCCCGGGGAAGGACATGGGCTACTTTGATCCCGGTATATTAAAGTGTTCCCACTGGAATAAAAAAAACTTAATCCACGTGGGCGAAGTCGCGGGCATTACCTAGATTATTAATATGTCTATGATGACCATGTTACATGTTAAATGTAAAATTTTATCTTTACAATCAATGTTATACCCATTTCGGATAATAAAAACACTGTACAAGTACTTTATACATCACAAACATGGATTAATTTTAAAAGATTGTTATAAATTGTTACACTAACTGTACAGATAAAATATATATGTGTGTGTGTACTTAATTGAAGTTATGTTATGAACTATAACAACTTTAACATGTATGTAACATAAATGTATTAGTATAAACAGTTTTTATGACTGCATCCTTATTTATTGGACAAAATACAACAAAAATAATAAATATATTATGTAGAGTGCAGATCCTGCTTTTTGGTTTTAACTCTACTACAAGTACTAGGGCTACTCTGTTAGCCCTAGACTCCAATCTCAGCTAGTAATACTGATGATGCAGTTTAACATGGTACTGGGCTAACTGGGTTATATTAAACCTGTACCCCTAATTCGGGGCTAATATGGTTAAAAAGGGTTTCAGTAACAACAAAAAATAATTGGCAGTCATAGTGACATTAATGTGATGTATTTGTTTTAAATCACACATATTATAATACCCATTTACTTATTTCCAGGTGACAATAATGGGAACAGAGGCGACCCGGCAGCAATCAGTACATTACGGTTGCATGGTCCAAGAGCCTACAACTAAGGCGGTTACACATTACGTAGAGAAACCAAACAGTTACATATCTACTCTGATCAATTGTGGTGTATATGTCTGCTCGCTACAAGTATTTCACACTATGGCAGATGCTCTGCAGACGGAAAAGGGTGGGTTTTATAGGTAAGAACAATATATCCTTTCAAATAAGGCTAGATTTAATGTGAAAGAAGAAATGTGTAGTTTTTGAGAAACAGTCAATAAAATATATAGCGAAAAATTGATGTGACCAAATAAAGGTCTCCAGCTCAGTATTATGCTACAACAGGCTGCAGCACTGGTTTTCGGTGGAAACCTTAAAGTTAGTGAAGTCACAGTAATTTCATACTTTTATAATTCAACTTACTGAAGCCTAGTATGACCTAATAATCTATTTTCCCTTAGCCTTTCCTTACCTCTTTTAAAACGCATAGGAGATACATAGGGCTCATTTACTCATCAAAATTTGAAATAATAATAAATAAATAAATAACCTACACATATTTATTCTTCTTTTTTTCCACAAACCTCACGGTTCAAGTTATTGAGCTTTGTTATTGAAGATGTGAAAGAAAAGCCCCCAAATAAATTAGATTACACAAAAAAAGCTTAAGACATTGCAGAAATTGACGACCTCCGTGGCGCAGTGTGTAGCGCTGTTGCCTTAACGTGCGGAGGTCCTGGGTTCGATCCCCATTGCAGAAATTGACGACCTCCGTGGCGCAGTGTGTAGCGCTGTTGCCTTAACGTGCGGAGGTCCTGGGTTCGATCCCCGGCAGGGTCAATTTGGGAATTTATAATTTCTGAATTTTCCCTGGTCTGGTCTGGTGGGAGGCTTCGGCCGTGGCTAGTTACCACCCTACCGGCAAAGACGTGCCGCCAAGCGATTCAGCGTTCCGGTATGAAGCCGTGTAGAAACCGAAGGGGTATGGGTTTAATATAACTGCCATGCCCCTAACAGGTTAGCCCGCTACCATCTTAGACTGCATCATCACTTACCATCAGGTGAGATCGTAGTCAAGGGCTAGCTTGTAGTGGATAAAAAAATGAAAAAAAATTAGCTTTCGCATTTCACCGAGAAGTTACCTGTGATTTGTTTATCATTCAAGTTGGCAATGGAAAAAAGATTATAAAATACAAATTGTTTCAGTAGAAATGGCCATGGCAGTCCACCTCCTGGTTATATGTCATTCGAACAAGATGTTTTGGCGCCACTGGCGGGGACCAATAAGCTATATGCTATGCAGGTGTGTTTACATTTAAATATTAAATTATGAATAAAAATAGATATTATTTTCCTTCGAATTTTATTACACATATTTGTATAGTAAGTAGATATTTGAGTGAATTTTAGAGAATTATTAACGACACACGGTCGTCGTATTAAAGACATCCGATAAAATTTTCTATCCATTTTTACCCACGAATAATGGAGGCACAACCTAGTACCTATTCAATTCAATTTATTTAAAACATGTAGGACATACAGGTGCCTCTTATGTTACGTCATGTTTTGACGCAGATTCTGCTGAGGAGAGCCGGCAAGAAACTCAGCAGTTGCTTTTTTTTTAAACAATATATTACAATACGTAGGTAAGTATATAAATTAAATACAATAGTGTAAGTTATTATACTATCCTCTGGACCCAGAGTCGGTTGCTTCCATACAACTTTGTCATTATTGACTACCTCGCTAAACTTAAGCTAAGCTCAAGTAAAATTGTGACATGACAGTATATAGCCCCTGAGAAAGTTCTTAGAAATGTTTTACGGCCATAGTCCATCCAAGGGGCCCTGCAATCGTGGTTTTTACTTCGTTGCCATTCTACTGAAAAATTACGGGTCATTATAGATGCAATTTCTGTTTTAGATATGTGTAGGTTATAAGAAGGTTCTTAGATATGTTTTACGGCCCCAGTCCACTAGGGGCGCTGCAGTTCTTCGTGGTTTTTTGAAGTGAAAACTTCGTTAGCCGCGTTGAGCACTTTTTGGTAGGTGGTAAACTTGTGGATTCGCGTCACCAACATCCTTTTTGGTAGGTGGTAAACTTGTGGATTCGCGTCACCAACATGCTCGCGTGACCGACATGCTTGCGTTGTTACGAAGACAAAAGGTCTTAAATATAAATATACTACATTTTATATTTTAATTTTAGGTTTATATTTTAATTCAATTTAAAAAAAATCGTTTTCACTTGTATCGGCAGTCCCTATGACTGTCTTTGTACCTATTTTACCTTAACACTTAAACCCCTATTACACTGCACTTGTCACAGGGCCCTGTGGAAAGGGTGGGCGTCGCCGTTAGTTTTGGCGTCGCTTATTACAAAGCAATAAGGACCAAATTAGGGACTATTTCTCCCTAAATCTTATTACACTACACCGATTCAGGGTTCAGGGTCCCTGTGAAAAGTGCGGTGTAATAGGGGTTTTTAAGTATAAATACCTCATAATCGGGGAGTAGACGTATCAAATAGCGAAAACTCACCCAGCCTCAGGACACAAACTGTAAATTAACTTGAATTAATCTGCGATAAATAATAAATAAACAATTTGTGGCTAACCTAGAATAAGAAAAAAAAAATCCTCATAATCATATTAATGGACATCACAGGTAGGCCACTGGTGGTCGCAAGTGAAAACGGCCGGATCCGCGATATACGCGAACCGCCACTACCTAGAGCTGCACCGGCGCTCGAAGTACGAGCGTTGTCACATCTTGCCCTACGTTTACATTCACCCCACCGCCGTTGTCGACAGCACAGCAGTGGTGAGTAGCCTTTATATTACGAACTCGGTGTACTTTTAGTGATAAGACTTAATTTGGGCGCTTTAGTTTAGGGGATAGACTAACAAACCAAACAAACACACTCTTGTATTTTAATATTCATCATCATCAGCCACGGTGCATCCACAGACATAGGCCTCTTTCAAGCAGCGCCAACGTGCTCTTTCCTCGGCTTTTCGCATCCAATCGATGACAGCCACCCGCTGTTATTTAAAAAAAATATTAGTATGGACTAAAAGGGCTATGTTTTAAAGAAAACCAATAATCAAAAAATCAAGTTTTTAGACTAAGCCTATTATATTAATAGACTATTTTAGTAGTAGTTTGATTATAAGTTTGGTTTTTCAATATGATGTTTTATCTTTTTGAAGTATGTTCTAAATATTTAGATTTATTTTTGCTTTTCCATATTTTTATTGTTCTGCTCCATTATGTTAAAATATGTGTAATGACGGCATACAACTGACTCGTGAATTATAATCAAACGTCTAGGACTTTCTTACTAAGGCCCTGTCCTAAGTAAGCGACACCGCGACTCGATACGACGCGACGCGACAGTTTGAAACAGTAGCTGACCCTTTACATGGCCTACGTTGTCGCGTAGATAAGTTTGTAATTTTTTATTGAGTCGTATCGCATCTCGTTGCTTACGTCGTTCACCTAGGACAACGGGCAAGGAAAATATGAGACGTTTGTTATCATACTGTTAGCTACAGACCAAGTTATCTGGCCCGGTGGCCTAAATTGGAACTAATTTGTATGCTTGTTTAGTTTTTGTTTTATTTTTAATATTTACTACCGACGCAGTCACCGGGTCAGATAAGTTTGTGGGATTATAGCCCTTAAACTTATCTGAAATTGGAACGAATTTTATGGCTGTTTAGTTTTTGTTAGTATTTTTATTAGCAACAATAAATGCGATAACAGCGACGCTGTCAATGGGTCAGAGAAGTTTATTGTACCGTATGTTTTATTTAAACTGCTGAAAGCTTAATTGTTAGCAAATATTTTTTAATTGCAAATTACCTTTTTTTTGTCTCATAAAGATCGGGCCAAACGTGTCGATAGGCGAGGGCGTCACGATCAAAGCAGGCGTGCGGATAAAGGAGTCAATTGTACTGAACAACGCCACCATAAATGAACACGCACTCGTTATGTATTCAGTTGGTAAGTATTATTAGTTAACAAGTATATTATATAAGTATATTCTAACTCTTTTTTTAAATATATAGGCTAACGCTGTGATGATGCAGCCTAAGGGGGAGCGCGCTTGCCTAGAAGATGTCTATCTCTTGATATGAAGGTACCTATATTAAAAGAGGATGGGAAAACGGAAGCCGGAAGGGCATTCCATATCCTAGCAGTTCGAATTAACTCAAAATCTTATGAACAGTTATTACTTGCGTTATGCTCTTGTGCAATACACGCGCTATGCCCTCTGCATATCTACTTACAGTCCGCGCGCGAGGTCCGAAGAATCTTAAGGAATGTTGACGTAATGAGATTTAGTCGATATTACGTTACCACATCTTTTGTATCTGTGCGCGAGCATTGAATTCATTATTAAATAATAATTCTATGAGGATAGTATGTGCAATAAGGAAGACAAAACAAATTGTATCATAAAAATTAATTATTATAAACTGTACAAAATGAACGAAAAATGTAATTAATCACTGTCGCCATCAGAATAATAAGTACTTTAAGGAATTTAAAAAACAGTTATTTGCACACACAAAGAAACTTTTAAGTTTAGTAGGTACTATTCATAGTAAAATGTAACTGCTATCGCAAGATTAAAAACAGGACTCGATAAAGCGTACTCTCGCGTCAAGGTCGGTAGTATAGTAGTGTTATTGTCTCGCTGTAGACTCGGCCATACATCATTCGAGTGTTTCGCTCTCTTTCCCACTCACGGGCCCTATGGCACGACCCCTGTGCATTACTGCAGTCGATGAGTGATATCGATAGTTGTTTTTTTGGTATCTTGGGTGATAGAAATAATAAACCGTGTTTAATAAAAACACGGTTTAAATATACTTAGTAGCACATCACAACTAAAATAGTTATACTAAATAAGCTAAACATATTTGCTAATTACCCTTTTTAAACTAAGCTAAACATATTTCCTAATTACTTTAGTTTTCAATAATTAGTTAGTTAAATACATTAGTACCCATTAGTTACCCTGCATACTTAATGAGTGCAGTATGTTTACGTCGTAACCTTGATGATTCCGTTATCGATAACGGCCTAGCGCGCGCGCAACTAGCGCACATCCCTAGTCCGATTATGATTTATGGCCGAGTCTGCAGCGAGATAGTAACACTACTATAGTATGGGAATGTGCGGGGTATGAAGTGACGGCCGGGCGCGGTGTGCACGTCAGCCCCCGATTCCTCAGAGCTCGCGTGCGAACTATAATACCGCACTATATATTATACTATATTATATCGTGAAGCACTGATGCCTATAACACGAGTTATAAACTTATCATAGGCAACAGACGCTAAACCTTTAAATGCTATTGCCTATTGTAACTTTTTGTGGATAATAAAATGATTGATTAATGATTAATGATTTATTTATTTATTTATACTTCTCTGTGTTGCGTTGTCTACAGTCGGTCAGGGCGCATCGGTGGGCGAGTGGTCACGCGTGGAGGGCACACCGACGGACCCTGACCCGGACAAGCCGTTCGCTAAGATGGACAATATACCGCTGTTCAACAGCGAGGGCCGGCTGAACCCGTCCATTACTGTATTGGGTAAGTCGCATTCATAGATGATGACCCGGACAAGCCGTTCGCTAAGATGGACAATATACCGCTGTTCAACAGCGAGGGCCGGCTGAACCCGTCCATTACTGTATTGGGTAAGTCGCATTCATAGATGATGACCCGGACAAGCCGTTCGCTAAGATGGACAATATACCGCTGTTCAACAGCGAGGGCCGGCTGAACCCGTCCATTACTGTATTGGGTAAGTCGCATTCATAGATGATGACCCGGACAAGCCGTTCGCTAAGATGGACAATATACCGCTGTTCAACAGCGAGGGCCGGCTGAACCCGTCCATTACTGTATTGGGTAAGTCGCATTCATAGATGATGACCCGGACAAGCCGTTCGCTAAGATGGACAATATACCGCTGTTCAACAGCGAGGGCCGGCTGAACCCGTCCATTACTGTATTGGGTAAGTCGCATTCATAGATGATGACCCGGACAAGCCGTTCGCTAAGATGGACAATATACCGCTGTTCAACAGCGAGGGCCGGCTGAACCCGTCCATTACTGTATTGGGTAAGTCGCATTCATAGATGATGACCCGGACAAGCCGTTCGCTAAGATGGACAATATACCGCTGTTCAACAGCGAGGGCCGGCTGAACCCGTCCATTACTGTATTGGGTAAGTCGCATTCATAGATGATGACCCGGACAAGCCGTTCGCTAAGATGGACAATATACCGCTGTTCAACAGCGAGGGCCAGCTGAACCCGTCCATTACTGTATTGGGTAAGTCGCATTCATAGATGATGACCCGGACAAGCCGTTCGCTAAGATGGACAATATACCGCTGTTCAACAGCGAGGGCCGGCTGAACCCGTCCATTACTGTATTGGGTAAGTCGCATTCATAGATGATGACCCGGACAAGCCGTTCGCTAAGATGGACAATATACCGCTGTTCAACAGCGAGGGCCGGCTGAACCCGTCCATTACTGTATTGGGTAAGTCGCATTCATAGATGATGACCCGGACAAGCCGTTCGCTAAGATGGACAATATACCGCTGTTCAACAGCGAGGGCCGGCTGAACCCGTCCATTACTGTATTGGGTAAGTCGCATTCATAGATGATGACCCGGACAAGCCGTTCGCTAAGATGGACAATATACCGCTGTTCAACAGCGAGGGCCGGCTGAACCCGTCCATTACTGTATTGGGTAAGTCGCATTCATAGATGATGACCCGGACAAGCCGTTCGCTAAGATGGACAATATACCGCTGTTCAACAGCGAGGGCCGGCTGAACCCGTTCATTACTGTATTGGGTAAGTCGCATTCATAGATGATGACCCGGACAAGCCGTTCGCTAAGATGGACAATATACCGCTGTTCAACAGCGAGGGCCGGCTGAACCCGTCCATTACTGTATTGGGTAAGTCGCATTCATAGATGATGACCCGGACAAGCCGTTCGCTAAGATGGACAATATACCGCTGTTCAACAGCGAGGGCCGGCTGAACCCGTCCATTACTGTATTGGGTAAGTCGCATTCATAGATGATGACCCGGACAAGCCGTTCGCTAAGATGGACAATATACCGCTGTTCAACAGCGAGGGCCGGCTGAACCCGTCCATTACTGTTTTTTTTTTTTTTTTTTTTTTTTTTTTAAATATATAGGCTAGCGCTTGGCTGCAATCAGACTTGCATGCAAGTGGTGATGCAGCCTAAGATGGAGCGCGCTTGCCTAGAAGATGCCTATTCACTCTTGATTTGAAGGTACCTATATTAAAACGGGAGGGGAAAACGGAAGCCGGAAGGGCATTCCATATCCTAGCGGTTCGAATTAGAAACGAGGAAGCAAATCGCTTCGTACGAGCCCGCGGAATTTCGACTGCGTAGGGGTGCAGACCTTGTCGATGCCTTGCGGTACGATAATAAAAAGGTGACGGAGGAACAAGATCGAATAGTTCTTGAGCACACTCTCCGAAATATATCCTGTAGAATACCGTACTGTACCGTACCGTACTGTATTGGGTAAGTCGCATTCATAGATGATGACCCGGACAAGCCGTTCGCTAAGATGGACAATATACCGCTGTTCAACAGCGAGGGCCGGCTGAACCCGTCCATTACTGTATTGGGTAAGTCGCATTCATAGATGATGACCCGGACAAGCCGTTCGCTAAGATGGACAATATACCGCTGTTCAACAGCGAGGGCCGGCTGAACCCGTCCATTACTGTATTGGGTAAGTCGCATTCATAGATGATGACCCGGACAAGCCGTTCGCTAAGATGGACAATATACCGCTGTTCAACAGCGAGGGCCGGCTGAACCCGTCCATTACTGTATTGGGTAAGTCGCATTCATAGATGATGACCCGGACAAGCCGTTCGCTAAGATGGACAATATACCGCTGTTCAACAGCGAGGGCCGGCTGAACCCGTCCATTACTGTATTGGGTAAGTCGCATTCATAGATGATGACCCGGACAAGCCGTTCGCTAAGATGGACAATATACCGCTGTTCAACAGCGAGGGCCGGCTGAACCCGTCCATTACTGTATTGGGTAAGTCGCATTCATAGATGATGACCCGGACAAGCCGTTCGCTAAGATGGACAATATACCGCTGTTCAACAGCGAGGGCCGGCTGAACCCGTCCATTACTGTATTGGGTAAGTCGCATTCATAGATGATGACCCGGACAAGCCGTTCGCTAAGATGGACAATATACCGCTGTTCAACAGCGAGGGCCGGCTGAACCCGTCCATTACTGTATTGGGTAAGTCGCATTCATAGATGATGACCCGGACAAGCCGTTCGCTAAGATGGACAATATACCGCTGTTCAACAGCGAGGGCCGGCTGAACCCGTCCATTACTGTATTGGGTAAGTCGCATTCATAGATGATGACCCGGACAAGCCGTTCGCTAAGATGGACAATATACCGCTGTTCAACAGCGAGGGCCGGCTGAACCCGTCCATTACTGTATTGGGTAAGTCGCATTCATAGATGATGACCCGGACAAGCCGTTCGCTATGGTTTGTCTAATTTAAGGATGATAATTTTGGAAGAAGCCGTTTGCATACTACTGCTTCAGTCTATCTCACTCTTGTCCTTCACTATTGCTCTACACCTAGATCGTCTGTCAAAATTACCATCCTTAATTACACAAACCATAATACCGTTATAATTGAGCACGAGTCTCCTCTCGGAATAAGAAGAGTTTGTCCATGATCCACCACGCTGGCCAAGTGGTGGTTGGGAGACCTTCACACACCGCGAGAACATTATGACGAATCTGGGGAAAGCGGGTGGGTTCATGGCGCCTCATAATGTTTTCCTTCACCATTTGAAGCAAGTGATATTTAATTTCTTAAACGCACGTTACTCCGTTTGATGCTAAATAAAGTTTGTTGTGAGCTAAGGGCGCGTTTGGAACCCTCGTAGCTTTAGTTTTAGATACCGTATCACCATCATGTTTTATAAGTAATTGGACGTCAATAAGTGTAAAGTGTACCTAATTTGAATAAATATACTTTGAGTTTGGTTAGAGGTGCTTGTCGGGTCGGGTGTTTAAACCACAGGGCTGTCACCGCTTCAGATTCTAAGTTAATCTTAGTTAACTATGAGCAAATTAATTCTAATTTACCATCCATTTGATGTGCTGGAGAATTCTGCGTGTTTTCGCATAGATAGTAAAATTAAGCACTATTAATCTAAATTTTCTTTTTCAGGCTCTGATGTCGTGGTTCCTCCTGAGAGGATAGTGCTGAATTCAATAGTTCTTCCGCACAAACAGTTATCTAGGAGTTTCAAAAATGAAATAATTTTATAGTGTAAAATAATTTATAGGTAGGTATGATATAACCGTCAGATCACATTTGCAGAGTGGAATCGTAGTCGCATTGTATGGGAGTGAATCCAAAACAGACGATGTCCTCCTTGTTTTGTTTTAGTTCAGTCCAATTATTTGAATCGTATGGAAACGTTAATAAAGAGCTGTTATCTAAAACGCCGAAATGACGAATTTTGTGGCAGCCCTAGCGCTGGTAGCGAGTGTAGGTAATATTAAATAAAATCGGTTTTAGCACGGCCCTCTGTTTATGTCTATTTAAATCCGAAAGTGCGCTCTAACGGTTAAAAAATATATGATTTTCGACCTAAAGGACTTTCAGTTATGACTCTATTTCGCACAATTTGATAAATGATAGGAACATTAGATAGCAAGCTCAGCTGGCTATAGTCATTTAAACATTTTAAAATCAATGTGTTTCAATAACAAAGAGACGAGAAGACTATTATGATATAGATAGTTATTAAAGGATCTATATTTTTACAAGACCTTATAAGTACAAATTACAAACTTGTTGATTTTCATGAATTTTATGTAAAATGTATTTGATTATCGATGCTATATTTGTCCAACGATTTATTTTACTTTTGACAGCTCGATTCAATCGACTTCGACTAATGCTGACATCTATAGAGCGTACTTTGACTTTGCTCAGACTTTACTTAGAGTTAAAACTAGACGGGACTTATGTGAGCAACATAAATCTGTCTCGTTTTAACCATGTCTTAAGTTTAAGCAAAGTCCAATTTAAGTCTATAGAATTAGTGTATGTATTAAAATAAAACATCATTTATATACAACAGTACAGTAAATGTACGTGAATCCGTCAGGTCATAGAAACCATCCATCGCCAAAGATGCTTCAACACTAGCTGTGTTGAAGTTCCGTGACTATTTCGAAAAGGAAAGTCGTACTTGTAATTACTAAATAAGTATTCGAGTTACGAAATATCGGATAAAAGGGCACGTCGATTAGCTATTGTAAAAAACGATATGCGTCTATGGAGTATTGCATTGTTTTGTCGATGGTTGCCTTTCAATAATTATGACACTTCATAGACGCGCTTATGTCAAAAGTAAAATAAATGGTTGGACAAATATAATAGATTGTCGAATACATAATCACGTCTTCATATTATAATTATATTATTTTTTTATGTACTTAGAGTGAGTCAAGTCACACAGCTCGTATGTAATAAAAATAACGTTTAAATATACTTCTATGAATATAGTAAACATAATATAACTTAATGTAATTTTTATTTTGTATATTTTGGTACCTAAGAATTAAATCATTAAGCACATACAGCAATATTTTATTTTTCATTATTGTTTTCCACGTTTCCTCGTGGTACCTACTAAACCAATTTTGTAAAAATTTAGTGGTGCAACAACTAGGTACTACATATTTCAAGTTGTTTAAATGCAAAGTTTCAACTTATATCATATTTCAAGATAGCCTAGCCCTAAGGGGTTTTGGATTTCACTTCGGCAAAGGGTCATCGACGATGGTTATGGTTGACGTTAAATATCACCAACAAAAAGGTAGCAAAGTAGATAAGTGGCAGTGCAGAAGTCAGTATGCTTGCATCTATACCTACTAATATTATAAATGAAAAAGTTTGGATGAATGCATGGATGTTGTTGATGAGCTGTCAGCACGAAGAAATGCAAATGCGGTTCCGTGCTGATCGGGGAGCCTCGGGGGGGAGGTTGTTTTTAGTCCGTGCGAGTCGGACACGCCCTGCCATTAGGCAGGAGTCCATAAGGGATTTTTTTCCTTCTCTGAGAAGAAAAAAAAAATGGATGCTTGTTACTCAATCATAACAGAACGGCTGATCGGATCTGGATCAAAGTTGGCACAGAAATAATTTATAGTATGGAATAACGCATAAGCTACTTTTTATTCCGGAAGATTAATAAGATCAAAAAACCTTAACCTACGCGGACGAAGTCGCGGGCATCAGCTAGCCTTGTAAGCTAGCCAGTAAATTATCCGTAAAATGATAGAAGAATCCTGATTCTTGCAATGCCAAGCCTAAAGCGGTTTTAATAGGTTGTTTTTAACAATGACCATCAGTGGTGCAATTGACCCTATGTAAATCGAAATCGAAGTTTTAGCACCTAGTTAATAGGCAAATAAGATATAACTTTTTTTCTGGAGAAATCTTGGGAAGTATTGAGCTCGAAATTACGATATAATTTTAATTCTCGTTCACTTTATGGAGTTTTGGTGGTAGATACTTAGCAAACAAGTTTTTATCACTTCTTGAAACTACGATGACTAAACGCAAGGTCGCTGCTAGGTTTTAAACAATATACAATACTTAGTGCCTAAATATGATTAATTAGGTATTATTGTTAACAAAATAATTGTCCACGCGATTTGGCCCGATTGTCGTCTGGTATTCCGTTAGATATTAATATGAAAAAATACCAACCAAACAAAATTTTAATAAGAATAACCTTCCATGAAAAATAACACCCACAAAGTGAGCTAAAACACACTAGCGGTACCAGGCGTTGGGCGCGTGGATTAGTTTCTAAGGGCACAGAATATTATAATATAATATTATTCTGTGGCCTTAGAAACTAATCGTGTCAGGCCACCCGCACAGTAGGGTTCTTTCTCAGTACCTAGTTGCCCGTCACAATATGCGGATCAGGTTAAGTTGTCTCTGATGCGGATTGCGAACGTTTTATACGTTAGTCCACTATTAGTTACTCGTAAACTTGTAAAGTCTACTTAGCTGTGATAGTTTTTCTTTTAACTTCGTTATGTATCTACACATAACAACCAAATACAACCGTTTAGCTGGCTTTCCCAAGAGGATATCTCACGGACATACGTAGGTATACGTACAGCATCGTACCTTTTTAGGTGACGAGGGCGTCACCTAAAAAAGGTACGATGCTGTATTCTCTGTGGAATGCGAATAAACAGTCGATCTAAAACTGGTTCGCAGAATTTTGTGATAAGCAGTATAGGTGATAAATGCAAAAGTATTGCATGATTTGCATGTCGGTAAACTTTCTCTTTTAAAATATTCGTTTATTATTATATATGTACCTAGGTGCTGCAGCCAGATCTAAGTTGAGCCAACGATCAGAATATAGAGACACACATCTATGGTTTTGTAGTAGTTTTGGAGGATGTTGCGTGTGCGTATTTTCCAATTAGGTACGAATCTCGTATTTGACGTAGATCCTATTAAATTTAATTGTTAAAGCAGGCTAGGTACCTTAGGGATGATGAAAACTCAATCAAATCAGCAACTCTTTTTCATACTTAAAAAAATTCTTTCCAAAAAACCGACTTCCAACGCCACTGTAAAGTAAAAAATAATTTTGATTTCTACCCACTATGTTGAAGTCGGGCGAGCCTCTATTTTGCTTATCCTTGTTATACTCGCCCGACTTCAACATACTTATTAGTGGGTAGAAATCAAAATTATTTTTTACTTTACAGTGGCGTTGGAAGTTGGTTTTTTGGAAAGAATTTTTATTTTTAACTTTTTAGCGTCAGGGTTGAGGATTTGGAGTCAGAATGTTTCATGGGACATGGGTTTCATGAGGGGATAGATCCTCTAACGACTGATAGGAAAAAAATTTAAATCGATTCAGAAACCACGGAGCTCAGATTAATAGGTTTTTAATCTGAGCCACGGAGATTTGCACCGACATACATTTAAAAACAAACGCGCGCAATTGAGAACCTCCTACTTTTTTGGAAGTCGGTTAAAAACGCACTTCGAGTATGGAAGTTGTATGAAATTCACAGTTGTGACGTCATTACATTTCAACGCACTTTTTTTTAAATCTATATTTTAAGATGGTTATCAAATTTACCGTCTATTTTGAAATTATTATATATCTACTTAGAATAACTTAAGTATATCTAGGTATATATAACCTAACAAATTCTTGACTTTAGAAAAACTCGTTAAAAATTTTGGTTTTCAACTGTTTAGTTTTCACTTAACACATGGGACATGGGTATAGTAGTGAAGGTAGGCACATTTTTAAAAATAAAATAAATAAAATACCTATAGTTTATTATTTAATCGTTACAAATCGATCAAATATGTCGACACTCGAAACAAACACGAATTCTAAGCAAAGTAAATAAATAATTCACGCCAATCCGGTTGATCACAAACTAATGTTTACCAACAACATGCACTTGACCTGTGCTATACGTTCGCTGTTACAGGGTGCACGGAATTGTTAAAGATTTTTTATACAACAAAAGCCAAAAATTTTCAATTGAACAGTGTATTATTAGAGATGGTAATAATAATTATTATTATATTATACACGTTTATAAATATGTTTTAACCTCATCGTCCTGTGTTAAATTAACGAATATATCATATCTAAAAATCATACGAATGTGTAGGATGGTAAATTTTGTAGTTAAAATATCTTTATTAATTGTATTACCTTACTTTTATTTTTAGGAAGAATTCGGGGGTAGATTTATACTTTTACATGCCAATTAGGTTCCCTTGGGACATCCTTTGACTCAACATTTCATTTTAAACCAGATGTTGATTTCTGCCAGATCAGTGGCTTACCTACTCCAGAAAGAAAAAGCGTTAGTTTCATTTTTTATTTGAAATATTTTTAAAACTAAACCTACTTATATCATACGCGTAAAAAATACTTATAAATATAAAAAACTAGCTGATGCCCGCGACTTCGTCCGCGTAGATTGGGTTTTTTTGGTTCCCGCGGGAACTCTTTAATTTTCCGGGAGTAAGAATAGCCTGTGTTATTCCGCTATAATCTATCTCTGTGCCAAATTTCATCCAGATCCGTTCAGCCGTTCTGGCGTGATTGAGTAACAAACATCCATCCATCCATCCATACATACATACAATACATCCATCCATCCAAACTTTCGCATTTACAATATAAGTATATAGATATAATATAGATATAATAAATTGTACTTAGTTGATACACAAAAAGTGTTTATCTACTGAATAGCACTAAAACGCGTTCCAGTTTCATTGTTTACAAACATTGAATGACTGTTTCCAGAATGAAGCGCAGCGGAAACGAGCGTGCGAATTTTACCATCTTTAGTTCATCTACCGCCGCAGCCGCAGTACGTAAGAAGACACAGCAGTGTCTGGATGAATACCGTTAATCCAGTGAGAGTTTTAAAAAAGTTACCAAAATGAATTTTATAGTTACAAAATTAATGTGGCAAAATGGGACTCGGATAAACCAATACATATTCGCCGTTATCAGTGAGTTTTTACAGCACAAAAATAGTTAATTACCATTTAAGTATTATTCGTTTATATTTAGTTCAATTTAGATGGTTACTTAGTTAATATTTTACCGACGGTTTTATTTGAAGTAGGTACAAGTTTATGGTTTATAGCAGAACATTAACATACAATTGTGTGTACCTCATAGGTATTTTAAAATAAAATAGCTATTATTCATTAGAGTATAAAAAAAAATTCATCTTACGTAAATAAATGCGTAATTATTTAAGTACGGAAGAATTAGTACCTGCAATATATTAAATTCATTTATATCATTATTAGTTAGTTATAAAATATGTAACACGAACTAATAGGATATAACTAGGTACATTAGGTACATATAGGTAGTATATAAAATAGTATACATTAAATAATAGCTATTATATTTTTTTAATAAGTAATATTGTTTCAAAAAACATCTAAGTTAGATCTAAGTAGTCATTACTTCTGACAAGTTTAATATAAATAACTGTATACAATTGCGTGCACAGTTATTAGGTAGGTATATTTTTAGAATTCATTGCATGGTATGAATTTTTTACAACCCAACGTGTTGACTGGGTGCACCGTGCAATGTAAGCAGCTATCAAGTTAAAAAGCTTGTGGTGCAAGTTTATTTTTAGTATATGATTAGCATTCTAAAAGAATATCTATGTAAGCACCTTTTGCTTACGAGATGCACGTGATTAGTTAGTCCGTAAAATTGAATAGGATCGTAAATTTCATTCATTTTAATGAGTAGGTACTTTGTAAGCATATCCAGTACGATGAGCTATATTTTAAATTTGATGTTAGGGTATATCGATAAAGTTAATTCATCAAACTCTTGCTGTCCAGTTCCGGATTGGGGGCAGTTTCAGTTACCTTATACCTAATCTTTTCAAAAGTATCTATTACATACCTAAGGCTAGATTAGGTACCATGTTCATTTAGGGTTCCGTAACTCACGAGGAAAAAAGGCACCCTTATAGGATCATTTCGTTGTCCGTCTGTCTCTCTGTCTGTCTGCCTGTCAACCACCTTTTTCTCGGGAACGAGTGGAGGTATCAAGTTTAAATTAATATCAATTTATACTTAGGTCTACGGTCCCTTGGATCTGTAAAAAATCAAGCTTCCAAGTCAACGCAGTCAAATGATACGGAAGTTTAAATGCCGCATATTTTACATAGGTAGGTACTTTGACACTCGCCATTCGCCAATAAAATCAAAACCTATAGGGTACTTCCCGTTGACCTAGAAACATCAAATTTGGCAAGGACCAAGGTTTCACAGCACGAGGAAATAGGAAAAATCCGAAAATTGTTTATTAGGGTTCCGTGCTCATAGGGTGTCTTACACTTTGTAAGCCATTTATTTCACAGTTGATTACTTGTTGTTATGATTTTTTTCTTGTTATTTGCTAAAATTATAATATTATTAATATTGTGTGGTGGTCGACACACTTTGTGCGCGAGATTGACTCGCACTTTTATTTCCTTTGAAGGTTGGTTTGGGTGTTTCGAAATGCCTGAGCCCTTTGACGTTATATCATATTTCCTATGCTACAACACCATTAGATTAGTCCGTTCAACCAAAAAAAATTTTGGTTGAACGGAAAAAATATATTTTTTAAAAACTAAAATTAGGTCGAGCTCGATAGTTCGGGAGTAAAATATATCCTTAAACCGCTATTTCCAATTTTAACGACCGATAAGGAAGCTCAGATACCGTGGAAGCTGAATGAACTTCAATAATTATCTGCAAAGCACTGAGTTGCTAACCGAGATTACGAGTGCTTTATGGTATCACTTGAAAGAACAATGGACGTTGGTACTTGGTACGTAAGACCCCAAAGTGACTTAAAAATTACCACCCCACCAAAAAGCGCAGTATTGGTAGGCTCCTAGCTTGGTAGCAACATTAAAAGATTCAGCAAGAATTGTGAGCTCCTGGACCTAGACTGGACACCACCGGCACAAGAACGCGATCTCAAGTCTCAACCATTGGACAACTCAACCAGACAAACGACCTCAATTTACTGACAGGCCCTGTCAAACAAAGACTGTGGACCTAATTTACTAACGCCATCTAGCCTGAAAAGCGGGACAGCGCTATGGCGAGACAAGTATATTTAATATATCGATGGTTCCAGAATTCAGACCATATTTGCATGACTTTACAACAAGATTTGTCTCATTTCAAAATATACCTTATTACCTACCTATTTATTCAATTTCATGGACATTTTAAGCTCCTACTCAATGGAAATCCCCGCAAACTGGCATTGACATTTTCTTAAATGCAATATCTTACTCGTATATGTTTCTCTTGAACATAAATTTTATTTTAAATCGATCCAGGTAAAATTAGTCAATTAGTTGAAGCAGATCACTGTTTAGCTTTAAAGTTAGGTAGGTATAAGATTCCCAAAAAACTATAATTGATAATAATACATAAGTAGGTAGACAGAGTCTGTATACTCTGTACATGAATGAATGGGTAACATGAAAGTGTTCATGAATCCTGATTTGATCATTTAGATTTTAGGATTTAATAATTAGGATTTATCAATTAGATACTAGCTGACAGTTGATACCCGCGACTTCGTCTGCATGAATTGAGGTTTTCTGGCTCCCGTGGGAACTCTTTAATTTTATGTGTTATTCCAGACTTTTTCTATATTATAAATCTGTATGCCAAATTTCATCCAGATCCGTTCAGCTGTTCTGGCGTGATTGAATAACAAACATCCATCCAAACTTTCGCATTTATAATACGAGACTAGAAGATGCCCGCGACTTCGTCTGCGTGGGTGGCGTGGATTAATTGTATTGGGGTTACTCTCTGAGAACTCTGATAAGATGTATTCTATTTTTTTAACCGACTTCCAAAAAAGGAGGAGGTTTTCAATTCGGCGCGTATTTTTTTGTAACTTACACTTCCATAAAATCAGAAATCCACCCGAGCGAAGATAGGTGCGTGAACTAATCATATAGGTACTAATAGGTAATATATTAGCTGAAGGCCGCGACTTTATGCGCGTTGATTGAGGTTTTTTGGCTCCCATGGGAGCTATTTAATTTTCTGGGATAAAAAGAAGCATATTATGTGTTATTCCAGACTGTAATCTGTCTCAGTTTTAAATTTCATCAAAATAGTTTGAACAGATGAGCCGTGAAAGCGTATAGCTATCGCATTTATAATATTAGTATGGATTACTTTATAATTAACGAGGTACCTACCGTACGTAAGTACGTACGTACCGTACCTAATAGGTAAATTATTACTAATCCAGACGAGTCTGATTTTAATTAGGTAATTCATAAACTTTAACTACGAGTACCTATATAATGTCAGATAAAGTTAGAATTATATTATTATTTTAATTACTCTTTCAGTCGCAATTCTCAAGTGTTATTAAAATAAAAAGGTCAAATATACATAATTTATCAAACTTACTGACTTGGTCCGTGATGATTTAAGTGTCTGAAAATTAAAATCTTTTTAATTTTCCGGGATAAAATTTTAAAAAGGTACTTACGTGTTGGTATGAATAGATGTCTTTATTTACTAAAATAATTTATATTGAGTGTTGGTACGGAACCCCTTGTGCGCTAGACTGACTCGCACTTGACCTGTTTTTTTTTTAAATCAAACTAAACGTAGCTTAAATAAAATTCCAACTTTAACTTTACTTTTAAATTTGATTCAATTATTGAATAGGTCTGCCGAGACATAGAGTTCCATGATGTTTTTTTTAACTCTGATGAATAACACATAAAAATAAAAATGTACTAATCACAGACCAGTTATATATATAAAATTGGTATTATTGGTAAAAGTAGATTCCGTCTTGGAGTCAAAATCTAGGAAAAACAAAGACATTCAATCTATGCTATTAGGTACTTACTGTAAATGGGAAAGTTTGGATGGATGCATAATGGATACATACATAAATAAAATCATACCTGAACGGATCTGTATGAAATTATTAGGCTACATTTATGACGACCTCCGTGGCGCAGTGTGTAGCGCTGTTGCCTTAACGTGCGGAGGTCCCGAGTTCAATCCCCGGCAGGGTCAATTTAAGAATTTATAATTTCTGAATTTTCCCTGGTCTGGCCTGGTGGAAGGCTTCGGCCGTGGCTAGTTACCACCCTACTGGTAAAGACGTGCCGCCTAAGATTTAGCGTTCCGGTAGGTACGATGCCGTGTAGAACCGAAGGGGTGTGGGTTTAATATAACTGCCATGCCCCTAACAGGTTAGCCCGCTACCAACTTAGACTGCATCATCACTTACCATCAGGTGTGATTGCAGTCAAGGGCTAGTTTGTAGTGGACTAAAAAAAATTTATCTCGGAAATTTAAAGAGTTCCCGCGGGTACCAAAAAATCTCAATCTACGCGTACGAAGTCGCGGGCATCAGTTAGTATTTTACAATACTGTACAGGAAAAATTAAATCGTTGTTCGATGGTACAATAACATATTGTTTGTGACGTCAGGTAACAGAAAATTATTTAGGTAGATACCCAAAACAGAAAATATTTGAACAAGAGAATTAATTATTATAAACGACCGCAGAATTTTTCTGAATTTCAGGAATAGTGGAGCGTAACCAAAGAGCGTAACTAATTTATAAAAGAATATTTTTAAACGTGATTAGGGTTAATAACATGCAAAGGTGAGAGACAATAAAATATGTTGACACCGTCGAAAAAAAGTGTCCATATTTTTTTTTTTCGCGGTCTGCCCCGGCTTCGCACGGGTAGCACCATAGAAAAAATAATCTCCCTTTATCTATTCCGTGGATAGCACTAATCATCATAACAGTCCCATACCCAATAATAGCCAGTCGGCACTGCATCAGGCTTTTCATTACCGCTGCGATATCTCAGCACTGCCGGCCGCCCCTATTTCTATTGCGCGTTAATTTATTTCTATGATATCTTCTAAGATACTCATCTGAATTGAATGGTTTAAAGGGCGAATTTGGTCTATATTAAATACTTTAGATGACCAATCATCTTATTTTGATTAAGTAATACAATGTTAGGAAAAACACCTTCGAAAGTAAAGCTTTGCTTTAGACCAAATTTGAAAATCATAAAAATGGTAATTGTGAGACAACCTTAAAAGATAGATAAATGCTATCGCAGACTTTTTTTTAGAACTTTTTCAGAGGAACAATCCCACCATACATTTTTTTCGTGTAACTTTTACTATTTCCGCAGCGCATGCCACGGAAGTTCTCAGATGGGACGATTTTTTCCGACTTCACTCATATTATTGCAATTTTCATAGGGATCTGTAATTTTTTGAAAATAAAATTTATAGTCTATGTATAGTATAGTAGCTTTCTATACGTGAAAGAATTTTTAAAATCGGTTCAGTAGTTTTTGAGTTTATCCATTACAAACAAACAAACGAACAAACAAACAAATTTTTCCTCTTTATAATAATATTAGTTTAGACTAGATGATGCCCGCCACTTCGTCCGCGCCCGCGGGAACCAAAACCTATGTCCTTACCCGGGTTACAAATTTGACTACCTATCTCTATACCCAATTTCATCAAAATCGGTTCAACAGATCGGCAGTGAAAGCGTAGCAGACAGGCAGACTTTCGCATTTATAATATTAAGTACCTACCTACTTATGGATTTTTTAGGATGTTATATTTAAATTTTACATACCTACCTAATACCTATTAATAATAATTAAATAAGTACAGAATTTCGGAGAATGCAATTTTTTGCAGTCCACAGTTATTAAAATTTACATGTATGTAGGGACTTACCACTCACCATTACACATAGTTACCAGAGTAGCCAAATCGGTGTTCCATGGCCAAGGATTGTCCATGGCCCATACGCCCATAGTACGGAATTAATAGTCGGTAAAAACTGCCAAATCCATCCTAGAAAAGTAAGCTTTTTTTTTCATTTTGACCCAACCGGAAATAGAGATCTCACCTCCCAAACTTCCTGTTTGGGAGGTGAGATTCGCTTCGCACACCAGCGCTCGAGAGGTCGCCAGTCTGACAAACTATTTAGCTATACGAATCGGTACACATAAACATCGTAAACAGTTACGACAAAAAATACAACGATTTGTTGCCAAGGTCGATGGAAAATAAATCGCGTGAGATAAATAGTTAGAAAATTACACTTTTAATACATAAATGACTCTTTAGTCCGCAAAATTTGCCTGTTTACAGCAACATCGCACTGTTACCTTGAACTGAATTACATAAAATTAACCATAATTTTCTTGTTATGAATTAATTAATTAATGAATTCGCGGGTAAGATGCATATAAACCAGTTTGATGTCTATTATACGAGTAACTCCATTATCAAAATGTCTACGACTTTCTAAATGTTGGTTATGCAATAGGAATTCAAACAATTCAACTGACACTCCTTCACATTTCTCCCTGATGTCTATTAATATTATAGTTTTCTCCAAAAAGAGAGACTAAAAAAATTAATAAATATCTACTTTCATATATAATAAATGATGCGGTTGGGCCCGTACATTTATAATAGAGATCTGACTTGTGCAAAATCTCTCTTATTTTACAAGAAAAATTATATATGGAAATATTAAAAGAGCAAAGAAATACTTATCACTAGAATGACCCTTGCGCTTTAGATAGGTACATGAATTTGCAGTCAAAGTAAAGAGGCTTGTCATTTAAAAAAAAAAATTTGCTTTTTGCCGAATTGGGTATTTGACTACTATTCAAATCAATTTTTTTAGTGATTATTAAATAGAGGATCTCCCAAAAGTCGTAATATCCACGTCCCCTGCTAGTTTTATGTTGAATTTAACCATTTTAAACAATAGATCGCAAAAAAGTGCATCGAACTTTAATGACGTCACATTTTAGAATTTCATTTAAATCCCATGCTTAGGACGCGTTTTGACGTTTAAAAAAAAGTTGCTGATTTGACTTTTTGTCAACACTGACATATAAAATTGTACCTACGCTACATAGGTACAATATAGGTGTCGGTGTTTGTCAAATACCCAATTGGCAAAGTTTAAGGTTTCATAAATCTTAAAACCGTCATTATGTGATATTTTACCCGGTCATTGCACTTATATGCAAAAAGCCAAAAAAACACAGTCATTTGGCGTTATAGCGTTTACATCCAAGAAGATGTTTCGTAAAAATACGATAAATATCAGTAATCGGCCGATATAAATACATATTAATAAGTACCTATACTTAATGATATTATTATTTAAGCTCAAAATGATTCATGGTTAAAACTACTTAGGTATTTAGATTTTTGATGGAAGATCGGAAAATGGGATTCTAAACACGTAATGCAATCGAAATAAATGCGATGATTAAAATGATTAGTAAACTGTAAACGTGCGGTCTTATTTACAAACTCAGTACCTACCTAGTTAGTAACTCTGATAATTCCGATATATTAAATCCGTTAGATACATAAAAACATGGTGTTTAAACATGTTCTTTGTTTGCAGTTACCATCCCGCTGCTCAGCTTTGGCATGGTCCAAGGCTGGTTGTCACCGATGCTCTCAGTCCTCCAGTCCTCGGAGGGGCCAGTCTTGGAGCCTTACACCAGCACCGAAATATCCTGGGTGACATCTGTCACGTATATCACCGCAATCATATTCGGTGCGCCCATGGGCTACCTTACGGATAGATATGGCCGAAAGATCATGGCCATTATTACGACATTGTCTTTAATCGTAAGTTCCTTTACCTACCTATTTTACTCCTCTCTGTCTGTGTCGCATCCATCATTACTAATTTACTAATACTGTGTCTCCTTCCATAATCGTATGGGACTATGGGTATCCTTGTTTTTTATTCTGTTATTACATAATAGCCCATAACCGCGATCTCAGCGGTAAGTGGTAAGTGGTAACTGATGATGCATCTAACATACAAACAGCCACTGCCGAAGCGTCACCACTATACCCTCAGTTTCACCACTGTGCCAGTGAGGTCACTTTGTCCTTAATTAAATATGATTCAATGCCTTTTTATTTTATTTATAAGAATCTTAATAATCATTTAAATTTATTTTAACGTGTTTTATGGCCAAGAAAATATAAGTGAGTACTTAATTAAATCATGAACTTTGTGCCTTTAAATCCCCCCCCGTTAAGTGCATCTAAGCACCTTTTGATTCGGTTGCGGTAAAAAATGGGTACCTATACTGTATTCGGCAAACGTATACCAATTTTCCTTATAAAATATAATTTTTATGACGTAGGTATGTTACGAGTCGGCAAATTCAATAACTAAGTAAGTTCGCTAGTTGCTTAAACAGCTTATAATGCTTATACATTACATACCTATATATCATTATTATTTAAATCTAATAACCATAAATGCCGATTTTCAAGTCTCTAACTTCAAAAACTTAGAAGTTAGAACCCTTTTGTAAACTTCCAACCCCTATTCCATACTTTATTAGTTATAACTAATAACTTAATTGCCAATTTTCATGTCTCTAACTTCAAAAACAAAAGACTTTCATACACACTTCCAACACCCATTTCAACCCCTTAGGGATCTACCTTTTCATATCTGATGTTTTTTTTTTATTATCAACATAAAAATCGGTACAACTTTGTTGTCCATATCTTCTAAGAAACCTACCTTCCAAATTTCAAGTCTGTATGCTTTATAGTTCCTGAGATATCTCTTACGTGATTAGTCAGTGAGTCAGTGAGTGGTATTTCTCTTTTATATATAGGTACTTATAGAAGATAGAAGAAGATATCCTAAATAAGTAATCAGTATTTTTTTTCATTTTTCAATAAAAAATCAGAACCGTGTCTTTTAGCTAATTAAAAAAGATCGTAAACTGTAATTAAAGCAATGCTTTAATGTGGTACAATCAGCATCTGATCAGCATAGAATCATTGTATGATGTATGATGTATCGTCAAAATAGATTTCTCTGCATTTTTTCCCTGTTCAAAGAAACCCAATAAAAACTAACATTGGATGTTTTCAACAATGCAAAAACAACAATAATTATTTAAATGCGTTGTATAGGTTAATTGCCGAATTTTCCGTAGATTAAGCAAGAATTTAAGAATATTTAATTCCGTTGACACTATGGGTCAGCTATTAATTACTTAGGTTCTGAATTTTCCCTGGTCTGGCCTGGTGGGAGGCTTCGGCCGTGGCTAGTTACCACCCTACAGGCAAAGACGTGCCGCCAAGCGATTTAGCGTTCCGGTACGATGCCGTGTAAAAACCGAAGGGGTATGGGTTTAATATAACTGCCATGCCCCTAACAGGTTAGCCCGCTACCATCTTAGACTGCATCATCACTTACAATCAGGTGAGATCGCAGTCAAGGGCTAGCTTGTACCTAGTGGATAAAAAAAAAAAGGTTTACGTTCGTAGTCTTGACATTCGTTCTATTCATCCATCCAATACAGCCTAACTGCTGGGCACAGGCCTCCACTCTCATAGGAGAGAGGGAATTAGAGCTGAGACCCACCACGCTGCTCCAATGTTGGTTGGCGGGCTTAACGACTATTATCATGTTAGTGATAATAACCGGGACCGACGGCTTAACGTGCTCTCCGATGCACGGGGGCAAACACCGCCAACTTCCAACTCCGGGCTGGCACTGAGAATTTCTTAATTGAAAAACCCAATATCTAACAATTTTTATTTTTTATTTTTTGTTTTTATTGACATTCGTTTCTGTGCCCAAATCCCATTAGAATTTTAGTACCTCCAAATCCTCAGGTGCCAAATCTAAGCTCATGTCATAAACCAGTATGTAGGTACTTAGTTCTTTTATTTTGTGAGCTCTCTGATTGTGTAAAATGTTGAGTTCTGATGGTGACATAATATATTACATTATGTATATTGGCGAAAATTTTATATAAACACATCGGGTTGCTGGACCTTAAATAAATTTAACCATACATAAGCATGTATCAAGAAATTTCATTATTTTTATAGTTTCAAAGTCAAAGTCAAAGTCAAAGAACGTTTATTCAATTTAGGTAGGTACACTACACTTATTGACGTCCGGTTATTTATAACATAAAATAAAGTTTTACACATTGACACGGATATCTATGCTTCATATATTTTATATGGTCATAAATACGGATGTCGGTCTTTGTGTATCACGATAAAGGGTAAAACCGGTATAGATGCCGCAGTGGGATAGACTACTGGAAGACATTTCTTTAACCTATCAATAAGAATGTTGACACATAATACCCATTATCTTCATCAGTCAGTTAAAAATTTAAAAAAAAACAAAGGGGCTAGGTACCTAAGTAATTAAGAAATTAATAGCCACTCAACTTTAAATAAAATGACGATTCAGGTGCATTCAAGTTTGTAACTACTTTTTCACCCTTTTTTGTACTACACTCTTTAAACAAAGTGCAAAAAACGCCTGTTCCGCGGCTCTAAATCTATTATTCGTACCGACGCGACGCAACTAGATTTTTTTACTCTCGTTAAAACGGTTAGAAGAAGCGAAATGTTCAAGTGTGAAAAAACGTGTCGTTCGCTTCCTTCCTATTTTTTACGGCTGAGTCAGGATGCTACATCTATAGGAACAATATACCGAGTATATTTAAGTAGATTTACTTAGGTAAATCTTTCAGAGAAAATAACCCACCATATACAATTACACACCCACCTACCTATAGACAGCACGAAAAAATAAAGATCATACATCTCAAGTTTCCTAAGGATAAATATTTTTTTAAATACTGAATGGCTATTTTCTAATTTGACTAAAATGTGCTTAACTGCAACCTCCTGAGGAGACAAAAACATCATCATATCATAACATCATCTCTGATTATGTATAATAAATATATTGAAATAATGGAGTGGTCATCGGACAAAATAAGTAACTTTCCGTGTTTAGAACCTTCTAAATATTACATAACCATTCTAATTTCCTTCTGTACCTAACTATTTTAAAGTGTAGGGAATATCAACTCAGAGGTGATCCAAATTTTTAGCTGATACATCAACCGGATTTAATCTTCCTTGTATGTCTCTTCCATCTCGGGACCATGGGGTCCCGGACCTTTGGAAGACCGTACGAGGAGCCGAAACCAACTCGCAGGGGCTCGTTAGACAATTTTTTTCTAAAGGATATGTGACACCAACCTGTGAATATCCCTACAATATGCGAGTGCACCCAAGGAAAATCCCCGGTTAATGCAGTACTATTGCAAAACATGGAAACAAATGATAGGTATGGGTCTCCGGGTTTGGGTTGCTATATTGGACGGGTGAACTGGGTCTATAGAAGTGCTATGGTCCCTGCCTGACCTATATGTTATTTTACACGGATAAAATAGCAGGGGGTGACTCGCACACTCAGTAAATGGACTCCCGGAAACGGCCGTTAGCACATAGTGACGTAGTAGCAAGAGGGCAACATAACCTGAGGTGCTTGAGGAGTAGGGAGGTATTCCATGGCTCTCAGGACAATCCTATTATTAATTCCATTATAATTAATCTGTGATATTGTTACTTTCAGATATATTGGCAAATCAAACTGCTATCCCTGGAGCCATGGGCCCTAATTCTAGCTCGTGCCATCGCCGGTATACCTTGCTCAGCATGCTACATCGTTCTGCCGATTTACTTGAAAGAAATCAGTGATATCGATCTAAGGGGAGCACTTGGATCCCTGCTGATTTTGAACAGGTATGATAATATTTTCAATCATTATCTCAACACATCTCATTGCCGCGCTGGCCCACTTACTGCAGAGCTCAGGTATCGCCTCAGATTGAGAAGGATGTAGGTGTAGATGCGGGACTTCTTTACTAAATATAATTGAATCCTCCATGGAAAACTCAAACATGCAGGTTTCCTCTTTAGTATTGTACTACTTCGAAAGAAATAAAGAATAAATGAAGATAGTAGCAATCCTCCCTGGATAGTTATCACGCATAATGCTAATGTTAGTTTGTTAGTATCACTATTAATTTATGTATGTTTATGTGCGTGTGAGAGAGAGAGTGAGTGTGTGTATGGGCATGTGTGTGTGTGTTTCTAGTAAGAGTTGTTTTGTTTTGTGTAAGTTAATTTATATATTATGTAAATATATATAGGTTGACTATGTTTTTGAAAAGGACCCCTCTTTGGGTATAGGCCTCCTGGCAGTTCATGCCATTTTTCTCGTTCTTTGGCACTTTCTAGCCAATTCTTCCCTGTTATCTGTGCTATATCGTTTGACCAGCGTGATTTCGGTCTTCCTACTTTCCTCTTGCCTTTTGGGCCTGGTCATGTAGTTGTTTTAATAGTCCATCGGTCATCTGTTAATCTTGAGATATGCCCTGCCCACTTCCATTATCATTTGAGAGCGTGTTTTAGAGCGTCCGTAATTTTGTATTTTTCCTTATATCGTATAATTTACGTAGATTGAGGATACTGTCGCCAAGGCCATGCACATCAGGCCCATGGCGAATGTATGAGTTGGCAGATACACGTCACACGATATGCGATGACGTAACTACCAAGTTATCAAACACGCGTAATCCAAAAATTAAATGAATGAGGTTGATAACTGACAACCTTATCGTGGGGAAAGCTACCCCGCAAACTGATCGTGGGGGAAAACCCCCCCGGTGGCCTCCAACCTCCCCTTACAGCCACCCCATGCCTCGCATATGAACCGGATGACGCACACGCATCAAACCATCTCGGTTTTCCTGCCCACTCGCCGACCGACAACTATCGGCTTTAAATTAAGGTGTATAGGGCCACGGGTCCACGTGAGAATTAAACCTGCTCACTCGCCGACCGTCAGCTACGGCTATAGATTAAGTTAATATAATTTAAATTAAGTTAATATCTGAACAAACACCCCCGGGTTTACAAGGACAGGCCAACCACCACTTGGGTCTACGTGAGACTTGAACTTGCTCACTCGCCGACCATCAGGCCCATGGCGAATGTATGAGTTGGCAGATACACGTCACACGATATGCGATGACGTAACTACCAAGTTATCAAACACGCGTAATCCAAAAATTAAATGAATGAGGTTGATAACTGACAACCTTATCGTGGGGAAAGCTACCCCGCAAACTGATCGTGGGGGAAAACCCCCCCGGTGGCCTCCAACCTCCCCTTACAGCCACCCCATGCCTCGCATATGAACCGGATGACGCACACGCATCAAACCATCTCGGTTTTCCTGCCCACTCGCCGACCGACAACTATCGGCTTTAAATTAAGGTGTATAGGGCCACGGGTCCACGTGAGAATTAAACCTGCTCACTCGCCGACCGTCAGCTACGGCTATAGATTAAGTTAATATAATTTAAATTAAGTTAATATCTGAACAAACACCCCCGGGTTTACAAGGACAGGCCAACCACCACTTGGGTCTACGTGAGACTTGAACTTGCTCACTCGCCGACCGTCGACTACGGCTTTAGATTAAGTTAATGTAATTTAAATTAAGTTAATATCTGAATAAACACTCAATCACCGACCATCAACTACGGCTTTCAAATTAAGTTAAATTAAGTTAATATCTGAATAAACACTCAATCACCGACCGTCAACTACGGATTTAAATTAAGTTAAATTAAGTTAATATCTGAATAAACACTCAATCACCGGCCGTCAGCTACGGCTTCAAATTAAGTTAAATTAAGTTAAATTAAGTTAATATCTGTCTGTCTTCTAACACACAAGACAGACCGATAATCGGAATCCGCTGAAATGTTACACGGAAAAGACACAGTACAAAATAAACCATACACAATATAGAAAATGATAATAATATCGTGCGCAATATAAAAGATAGAAGATGACTCACCGCTGTCGCGTCGAGTTGCGTATGATCACATACAAAGTGCAGAGGGTAGAAAATCACTTACCAAGCGACCGCTCGCGGCTATATCGTGAATGCGTAAGATGATAAAGCGTGTCGCTACGGGCGCAAGAAGCTTCGCTGCCTCGCCGCCCCGCACCCCTGTGACCTAATTAGCGAGGCTGCCCGCTGCACTCGGTCCGATTCCAAGAATCGGTTATCTGTTGCTATGCGCTACCTTCACGCTTCCGTTACTATGCTACTATATTTATGTCTACCTACAAAATCTTTCTTCGCATTCGCGACAGATACTCCTTTCCATCGCTCTCTGGCAAGTTACAATCTTATTTTTAATATTTTTTGTTTAAACCCATGTTTGGACTATATTCTCACTTAGTAACTAGTAACTACCTATATTCAATACATAGGTATTGATAAAGATAAACTAACTGACAAATCAGTTAGTTTATCAGCAAAGAATTCATTAGCATTCTTTTTACCCAACTAATAATGCAATTATGCTTCTTTTATCAATATGTATTGAATATACCTAATTAGGTAGTTACTAAGTGATAATAAAGTTCAAACATGGGTTTAAACAAAAAATATTCGATTTTTATAAGTTCGCACCCATGATCGTATAATATCGATTGCTCATCTATTTCACTTTGTTCAAGGTCAAAATACTAATTACTATCCCATAGTTTTTTGCTTTAGCGAATAAATTCCTTATTTTATTTCGACCCTCTCTCCCCTCTCTCTTTATTTATTTATGTTTGCACAGGTATAATTTACCTTTTTATTCATCTATATAATATTAGTTTGTGTAGATTAATAAATTTTGTATTCATTTATGTAGAAATCGTGGAACGTTAATCTAGGAAATATTTAGTAAATTTCGTCAGTTATTAATGTTACCGCAAATAAGCGTAAACCCGTTCGAGTTAATACTACCTAGATAATATCAACTCTAATTTACCGACCGAGTCCCTCATAGAGAGAAAACTTTGTTTGACTAAGATTGACTAGTTAATACTGAGATTTCTCGTCTAACGACTAAGCATTTGTTAAAGTTAAGAAAATAGAGGTAAAGATAAAGGAAAGATAAACATAAATTGGTAACATTATGCTAGATGCAAAGCAAAGCGAGTGGAGGAGCGCAGTAGCCCGCCAACCCGCATTGGAGCAGCGTGGTGGGTCTAAGATCTGATTCCCTATCTCCTATGAGAGTGGAGGCCTGTGCCCAGCAGTGGGACGTTAATGGGCTGTAGTGGTGGTAGTGGTGGTGGTGGTGGTGGTGGTCGAGCGGAGTAACAGAATGAAGGGACAACGGCGCGAATCTCAGGTGCAATCATGTAAGGATTGGCGATCAAATCGTTAAAGTTCGGCTTCAAAGTAAAATAAACTATAACAGCATTGAATTAGAGCTCAATTTCGTGTATCCACTCTCATACGTTTAGGGTATCGAGGTGGATACACGAAATTGAGCTCTAATACAATCCTGTTATAGTTTATTTTACTTTGAAGCCGAACTTTAACTATTTGATCGCCAATCCTTACATGATTGCACCTCTGGGTGTACCCATGTCATTATATAATCATCAGTCATCACATATCTACCTAATTGTGATCAGTTCGTGATTTATGGGATATTGTATGTTCGTCTCTTAGCGGAGGCGTCCTAATCGATTTGCTTCCTTCTTTCTAATTCAAAACGCTACTTTTTTTTTTTTTACCACTACAAGCTAGCCCTTGACTGCGATCCCAACTGATGGTAAGTGATGATGCAGTCTAAGATGGTAGCGGGCTAACCTGTTAGGGGCATGGCAGTTATATTAAACCCATACCCTTTCGGTTTCTACACGGCATCGTACCGGAACGCTAAATCGCTTGGCGGCACGTCTTTGCCGGTAAGGTGGTAACTAGCCACGGCCGAAGCCTCCCACCAGACCAGACCAGGGAAAATTCAGAAATTATAAATTCCCAAATTGACCCTGCCGGGACCGAACCCGGGACCGACAGCGCTACACACTACGCCACGGAGGTCGTCATCTTCATAATTTATTCTTTCTGTTTTCCGGTTTCCCTTTCTGTCTTAGCAAACGATATCGGTAAGTTCTCTGAGCGGTAACGTGCAATACTTCTACTAACAACAACATTTATACAATAATATTATAATTGTTGTTTTTTTTTTGCTTTTGCGTCTTAGAAGAATGACGCAGAATATACTGGCTTTTTGTTAAAGTTATGTAAATCGCTAACATTAGGTATTTAGATGTTTTCTTATGCAGATGAATATATGTATATTGTGTAGAATTAAGATGTACACGGTCTACATATCAAAACGGACTAAGATACAAGGTATTGGTTGGTAGGTATTGTTTTTGATTGACCCGTAAACGCGAGAAGGATTAGAAGCAGGCAATATCTCACAACTTCCCTCGAAACAATTCCAACAAGAAAAGAAAGAAAAAGTGAATGAGAGATAATTATTGTTGTTTTATATTTTAGGTGACGGCGTCGCCATATTTTCCACAAAATATATACTTATAAATTTTCACAACAATGGAAATTATTGCAAACGCGGTTCTTTTTGTATTCAAAATAATAAAAACCTCTTAAAACACTCGAAAGACACAAAAGAAAATAAGAAACGTCACAATAGTTATAAATCGTTATAAATTAATCAGTTTTGTTATAAATATACGACGTTTAATAAGTTTTTTACGATGTTTTAAATTAATAATGATCATAATCTTAATGCGATATCATATTAATGAGTCGACTATCTCGCTTCTTTCAACTTTTTCTACAATGTCATAAAATACAAGTAAGTACCTAATAAAATTTAAAAAAAAACCCACGACGAACTGCAGCGCTCTATAATGTGACCTTATAAATTTGAAACAACAATTAGAACTTCGCAGAAGTCTAAAACATAATATCTAAAACACAAAACTGCATCTTTGTCGGCTCAGTAGATTTTTTGACCAGTGTGGTGGACTATGATCAAACCCTTCTCATTCCGAGATAAGACTTGTGCTAAGTGTAGAGGTGTCAATAGCGCCCTGGTACGATGTCGTGTGGAAATCAATTAGGTAGGGGTAACTGTAGGTTTCACACAACTGCCTTAAAAATAAGCTCATTACCCATTGATGTAGAATTTTGGTACCTATTCATTATAAATTACCATCTTAGGCTTAATCTTCATTTACCACCAGGCCCCTATTAAATAAAAGTTGACATCTGACTACATAAAAGTGACAAAATTGTTTAATAATATTATGACAAGTCGCATACAAAAAATCGTACAATTTATTTGCCACTTGTTTTTAGGGATTGTAACTTTTACTAAATAGGGGCCTGGTAAGATCGCAGTTAAGGGTTAACTTGTACTTAGTGGAATAAGAAAAATAAGTAGGAAACGTTTGTATTCCAGAAACATAGGGTATCTAGCCAGCTACGTGTTCGCGGATTTGCTGGCGGTGTGGCCGATGCTGTGGCTGGGGCTGCTGGTGCCGACTGTCGTCTTCTTCATCTTCCTGATAATGCCGGAGACGCCGGAGTTCCTGGTGAAACAAGGAAAGATTGACGTAAGCCCGACGTAAAAATAACAACAGCCAGGCTGATCCATTGCGCGAAAAATGACACTTCTGACATTTCTGACACTGACTGACTTCTGAACGATTTTTGTTCCTAATGAAGTCATCAGGAACAAAAATCGTTCAGAAGTCAGTCCCTTTCTTGAGCAGTAATAGTTTATACTTATAGTGCTTCAGTCGGTGGGATTCTATCCTCAGACACGCACTTCTATCTAACTTTTCTGAGCTAGTAATCACCGGATTAATGGTGGAGGAAAACGTCACGAGAAAAGCCTCAAAATTTTTGTTAATATTCTCAAAGGTGGGTGAAGTCTGTCAATCCGTACTTGAGCAGCGTGGAGGGTAAGGCCAAAAGTCAAAATACCCTTCTCATTCTCAGAATTGCTTAGAAGTGGAGATGGGTTGAGAATTGAGATAATGCTCGTAAAATACTCAAACTTCATTCATTCATTCCTTTTAGATTCCTTTAATCTTTATGTTTCCAGGAGGCCAAAACGGTTCTGGCGTGGCTTCGCGGTGTCAGTGTAATGGAGCGATCCTTGGAGTTGGAGATAGACGGCCTGGTGAAGGTAGAGAAACAGACCAAGGCTGAAGCTAAGAACGTCTGGAAAATAATATGTATGTACATTATTTATAGTATACCTACATTATTACTCCGAAATCCGAGCCAATAGATATTGAGGCACCAAGGTGCTGAGTCGCAGGGACCCGCCGGATCCAGGCGGCGCGGCTCGTGGAACTCCCTACATTTTTTTAAATTCATTGACTACAATCACACCTGGATGGGAAGTGATGATGCAGCCTACGATGGGACGCGCTTACCTAGAAGATGCCTATTCGCTTTTGATTTAAAGATGCCCGGATTGTAATTGGTGGGAAACACAGTTTTTGGTAGAGTGTTCCAGACCCTAGCCATGCGAATGAGGTATGAAGACACAAAGCGTTGACGTACGTGTGAATGGAACGTCGAAGACATAGGGGTGGAAACTCGCACGGTGTCTGGCGGTACGGTGGTACCTACATGCGACCTGCATCCAGCAGTAGACTTCTATCGGTTGATGACGACGACGATCCTATTACAGTAGCTACTTATTACGTAACTACTATAGACAATCTTAGTTACAGCAGACATTTTTTTTAATTGTTCAAGATCTCCATCTTCTATCCGATATGACATTGTCGAAGTGCAGTTACCTGTTAACTCAGGTGTGATTAAAATAATACACATTTAACTTGTAAGGTCATCTTCATTTAAACCACATGTGAAGTAAGTAGGCCGACCTTACATTTCCATTCGATTTACATACTCTTACAGAGCAACAATATATTAACAAGTACCTATGTACTTACCTTTATACATAGTCAGAAGTGGTGATACACGTGGGATGTCCTTAGCGTCTTGAACTCAGAAATGTTTTTATCGATTGGTTTCTGGTTTGATTTGAAATGGTGATAACCATTCGTACATAATTGCGATGCTCCATAAAGTTAAATATGATCCTATAAAATAATTAAGATATACATACCTACATTTTATTGAAACAGAAAATTATTCTATGAGCAATTTTAAATAAGTCACAGGTTTTGTTTCCAATATAGACCTTTTTTTATTTTATCCACTACAAGCTAGCCCTTGACTGCGATTTCATCTGATGGTAAGTGATGATGCAGTCTACGATGGTAGCGGGCTAACCTGTTAGGGGCATGGCAGTTATATTAAACCCATACCCTTTCGGTTTCTACACGGCATCGAACCGGAACGCTAAATCGCTTGGCGGCTCGTCTTTGCCGGTAGGGTGGTAACTAGCCACGGCCGAAGCCTCCCACCAGGCCAGACCAGGGAAAATTCAGAAATTATAAATTCCCAAATTGACCCTGCCGGGGATCGAACCCAGGACCTCCGCACGTTAAGGCAACAGCACTACACACTGCGCCACGGAGCTCGTCAAAAATTATTGATTTTGACCAAATAAGGACTGGTATAGACTCTTTAGTGATAGCCTATAATATGTATATCCTTCCGCGGAACAAAATTTTGTCCTAATCTCTGTATAAAATTCAGTTAAAATTGGTTGATCAAATGGGCCGTGAAAACGTAGCATATTGACTCATTTCCACAATAATTCACATTAATTATCATATTATTAGATAAGTATGCATTTAAAACCAACGACCTCAATTTACATAGACAGGCTCAATTTACATACAAACAAAGACTGTGCCTATTTTACTAACGCCATCTAGTCTGAAAAGCGGGACAACGCTATGGCGGGGACAAGGACAGGGCTATACAGGTTAGGAGCGTGCTCTAAAGGTTGGACGCCGAATTTTTTTCTACGAAAGGGCCCATCTAGTACCTACATATACATAATAATATTATATCGATGTTTAAAACACAATGCAGATATAGGTAAGAATTACAAATAGGTAGGTACTTACTTAGGTACCTAAATATTGGACTGCCTCATCGTTGGTCTAGTAGTTAGCATGTTCGTCTGCGGCCGACGAGGTCCCGGGTTCGAGTCCTGGGCCAGGTCATTGGGTATTGGGTTTTTCTGACAAGAAATTCTCATTACTATAGCCCGGAGTTAGGAAGTTGGCAGTGTTTGCAGTGTGTTTCACCCCCGTACCTCGTAGAGCACGTAAAGCCGTTGGTGCTGCGCCTGATCTCTCTCCGGTCGTGGCGGATTTTCCGTCCCATTGGGTTATGAGAGTAAAGGAACAGAGTGCACCGCACCTGTGTTTGCGCACATACTAGTGCACTATAATATCTCCCGGGCAGATGGCTAATCTCTCTGGAGATTGGCCGCAGTGGCCGAAATTCGGTCGGGAGGGCATTATTAGGTATATTATCTGACTATTAAAAACTGCGTAGGTCAATGATTTTTATGTGGCGTAGATATGTCAGGTAGGTACCTTACCTACCTATCTACGCCATATAAAAATCACAGTAAACAGATGCAACCAGTATGGAAACTACCTAGAAACGTTCGAAACAGGCTCACTCACACAAACGTGCGCATCGACGAGACCCCAAGCGCTCGTCGCAGTTACGTGCTCTGTGTCGCAGTGCCGTCAGTAGTGAGTGCCGCGTCATCGCATGTTCGATGCGCACATTTGTGTGAGTGAGCTGTTTCGAACGTTTCTAGGTAGTTTCCATACATACTGGTTGTATCTGTTTACTGTGTAAAAATCTACTACGATCATAGAAATTTATCATTGAATAAGCACTAACGATTTAGATGTGTCACTATTCACTATTGATATTTTATATTAATTTTGTTTACCTTGATAGAGTAAATTAAAATAATTTAATGATAATTAAGTATGATGTACCTACCTATTTTTCACTGGTCATCATTTTAACATGTCAACCGTATTATCTACTCACGAGCTTAGATAGATTCTTAAAGTCCGAGATCCGGATATGCCTACCTCGACCTTCACCGATCTGTTTACCAGATGAAACCTACTTTTTATTTTTATTTAATCTTACTTAATATTATAAATATGAAAGTTTGGATAGATGTATGGATGTTTGTTACTCAATCACGCGCCAAAGGCTGAACAGATCTGGCTGAAATTAGGCACAGAGATAGATTATAGATTATTTTTGTCCCGGAAAATTAAAGAGTTCCCGCGGGAACCAAAAAAAATCAAACCACGCAGACGAAGTCGCGGCCATTCGCTAGTAATAGATAAATACGCCTAAAATAGGTTGCCTCTCAAAATCCTGACCAGGCTATTTTTAAATTACTAATTATTATTTTTTACAAGTTTATTGTAGCCATTGCGATTTGCGATTGTAATAAAATTACCTATATTTTGACTCAAGCGGTTAACAGATCCGTGAAGTTACCTATGGACTATGATAACTTACCAACTTATCATAGTCCATAGGTAACTTCACGGATCGGAACCGCTTGAGTGAATATCCCCCTTTTTGAAAAAGAAAGTGCCCATCACTGATTGTGGTGTCTTTATTTTATTCCAGTGAAAGACAGAGCTACCTTCAAAGCGTTCATAATTACGCTAGTGATAAAAATCACGCAGCAATTCGACGGCTACCTCATCGTGCTAATATACGCCGGCTTCGTGTTTGAGCGGGCGGGCGAATCCATTAGCCTGCATCTCAGTCCTAACAAGCAGGTCATGATGATTGGACTGGTCCAATTGTTGGGTTCTATCGTTGCTACTTGTGTCGTTGAGAAGACTGGACGAAAGGTAATTAATCATTTATTCGACTTTTGGAATCAAATAACTTGTTTAGATGATTAGATCATTTCTATTACGATGTTTTGGAAGTCCCACATCCTACTACATCGAAAAGAAGTAGGTACCTAATGTCAAAGAAGTAGGTGTAGGCCATTCAAAAGACTGGAGTCTCGACCCTCGTCGCTCCACCTCCATCTAGGTCCTAACAAGCAGGTCATGATGATTGGACTGGTAAAATTGTTGGGTTTTGCCGTTTCTACTCGTATTTTTGAGAAGACTGGACGAATACTGAATAACTGGTACCTAATGAATAAATTATTCGTCTATGAATATAATAGAGTTTGGATCATTGTATTACGTTGTGGTGCATGTCCCAAATCCAGAAGCAGGAACATGGTTAAAGTAGGTGTTCACAACTTTACAAGCCACGTTCATCCACCTCGCTCAAAGCTTTTGACAGGAGTGTAAAATGTTGAATAGAACCAGGCGTTATGTTCACTATAATCCGCTAAAACAGACAAATACATCCATGTGGAACAAAGTCAATCAAGCAATACCAGCTGCTGCTGTCGGCGTGGTTCTACCTCACCGACATCGGCGTATGGCTTCCGTGCTGGCCATGAGCCTCTGTCTGTTTTAGCGGAATAAGACGAACTAAGCTTCTTGTTCCTTGATAGGCAACAACCCTATTTCGATATAATATCCTTTCCAGCTCCTCCTGGAGTCCATATAGTTCGCGCTAGGAGTGGGCATGCTGCTGCTGTCAGCGTGGTTCTACCTCCCCGACATCGGCATATAGCTTCCGTGCTGGCCATGCGCCTCTGTCTGTTTTAGCGGAATAAGGCGAACTAAGCTTCTTGTTCCTTGATAGGCAACAACCCTATTTCAATATAATATCCTTTCCAGCTCCTCCTGGTGTCCACATCGTTCGCGCTAGGGGTGGGCATGCTGCTGCTGTCGGTGTGGTTCTACCTCACCGACATCGGCGGATGGCTTCCGAGCTGGCCTTGCGCCTCTGTTTTAGCGGATTATAGCGAACTAGGCTTCCTGTTCCTTGATAGGCAACAACCCTACTCCAATTGAATATCTTTTCCAGCTCCTCCTGGTGTCCACATCGTTTGCGCTAGGAGTGGGCATGCTGCTGCTGTCGACGTGGTTCTACCTCACCGACACGGGCGTGTGGCTGCCGGGCTGGCTGCCCGTGCTGGCCATGTGCATCTGCATCTTCGCTGATGCGGCCGGCTTCCAACCCATCTCCTACATCATCATCACTGATCTTTTCACATTCCAGGTAACTTTTACTCTTTTAATTTTCAATTAAATACTTTAATCATCATATCATACTAATATTATAGATGCGAAAGTGTTTGTTTGTTGGTTTATTGGTTTGTTGGTTTGTCCTTCAATCACGCCGCAACGGTGCAACGGATCGACGTGATTTTTGACATGGATATAGTCGAGGACCTGGAGAGTGACATAGGCTACTTTTTTACCCGGAAAATTAAGGAGTAGTTGCGGGAATCAAAACAACTTAAACCACGCGGGCGAAGTCGCGGGCATCAGCTAGTCAAAAATAATAAATTATATCATCACTAAACCTACCTTTGCAAAAAATCACGTCGATCCGTTGCTTCGTTGCGGCGTGATTGAAAGACAAACCAACAACCAAACACGCTTTCGCATTTATACCTACCTAATATAAGTTTAACACTCGACGATCAAGTTTACTTATATTGTAATATCAATTTGGTCGTCGAGTGTTAAACTTCCCTATAAAGAGCTACTACATGACCACGCCATGTTCCCAGCCAATGATGTTTTAGCCAGTGTTCCTCATTAAGCCGCTTAAAAGTCATGCTCAGAAAATATCGGAAATATACGCGAACGAATTACGAAAATGTTGTGTATCAGACTCTGTTTATGTGGATTTCAAAGACATAGGTACCTATGTTATAATATGTTTAAGTATCTACATTCTACATACTGTACCTACTTAACAATATTACATATCAGAAGCAACAGGTGTTCACCTTATTACAACTCTAAAAACTCTTACATTTGCAGCTTCGTGGCACAGTGTCATCATTTGCGAACGTCTGCGCGAAACTCAGCAACTTCGTGCAGATGAAATGGTTCACGAAGATCTGCGAGTTGATCAGCATACATTGGACCTTCTTATTCTTCGCAATCGTGTGCTTCTTCGCTTGCTTCTACACTATTGTAGCGTTCCCGGAAACCAGGCAGAAGTCAGTAGAAGAAATATACGCGAAACTGACAAAGAGGGATAAGAAGAAGAAAGATGAGAGAATAAAGTCTGTGCCGTAGTACGAAACTAATACCTACTAGGAATGCTAGAATTTCGTTACGCATGAATGATTGCATGGAATTTTTGGGAGGTTCTACTCGAAGGTTGTGATATAAAGTAGGCATGTTATAGGCCAAGTGTCCATTAGCAAGAAAACTTCCAGAAGTCACCTCTCAGTATCAATACGGCATGTTGACTTTTGCAAGTTTTAATGCTAGTGGACACTTTACGTCGATTTAAGAACAACGTACTTAATTATATTTACTAGTATACGAATGTATTACTAAACTGATATTTTAATATCAGAAATTGTGTCTTAATGTCAGTATCTTCCATCCTAAAGGTTTGTGTTAATGAAATACAAATCAAGACTGTTTTAGAGTAACTCCTTTTTCAGAAGCATCTCGTCATTTAAAAGTATTTAAACAATAATAGAAATATAAAAGTAATTTAGTTAATTAAATATTATGATTAGAGGTTTAATAAAAGGTCAGTAGGTTACATTTACAGCAATGAAAAAGTGTCCTTAACCAGTTTTAATTATATTTTACGGCCATATCACAAATGATTTGCTGTTGAAGCTATAGTTGATAGTAAGTAGGTACCGCATTTTATGAATTTAACCGTTTCTTTTTATTAATTTAACAATACTTGTTTAAATATTTGCAAGTAGCAATATTATTGTTAACAGTTTATCACTATTAGTATTCTATTATGTATGTAATTTTAAAAAAAATCTTATAGGTAAGTACTTTCTAACACCGCAAAAGTTACAAGTTTGTACCTACCTACCTTTATAATATGGTTATTTAGGTAAGTAACTTGTAACTTTCTGGTGGAGTGCACTGTGCAACATCAATTTTGGGGTTAGTTGAGCCACAGAAAAATATATTTATTAGTTTGGTAACTTGCCCACCAAAAAGCCATTGGCTCAAGTTAGTATTCTTTCATCAAGTGGTAAAATTAATGTGTTTGTGTCTTTAAAACTAAACCCTTACTGCAATAATTGACCCTCTATGTTTTATCTTTTGACTATGGTTCCAATTTCAATATTTAAGTAGGTACTTAATAATATTTAAAAAATGTAAGCGCCTAAATATTAAAAATAGTTGCACAACACACTGTTTCATTTGCTCATAATTCTTAGCTCTGAATTACTTAGGCACAGACTTAAGTCACTTTAGTTTAACAGGGTATTACTCATTTTAAGATAAATATAATAAGTATATTTAGTATAGTGAATTTTAACGATCGCAACTTTATTATATATTTTTAAATATCTTATACAAAATAAATGGATTGGTGAATAATAAGGTATAGATTACGCGCGACTTGAATGCAGAGTAAATGTATGGTGACACATACATTTACTCTGCATTCAAGTCGCGCGCGAAAATAGTCCGCGTCATACCTAATTATTTTCATTTTGGTGATTATTAAATTGTCAAATAAATTCGTAAAGTAAAACAAAATAAAAAGTTATGTACTTTGTGATAGGTAGGTACTATCAAAGAGCATAAAGAACCAGGGGTCTTTATGCTCTTTGGTACTATGCTGTTTCTTAACGAATTCCAAAAATATACCTACTTATTGTGCCCTATTTTAAATCGTGAATAACCTAGTTTATAAGTTTAATCTTGTCTTTACTTAAGTAATGGTATCAAAATAATGTACCTAATTAATTAGTAGTTAAGTAATATTTAAATAAAAATATATAAAGGAACCTAAATTGTAAATATGTAGGTAATTAATGAAAATGTTGGTTTTCAATATATTTCGTTGAATGAAACTGGAAGTGTTTTATTTTCTTAATCTTAGCATCCTAATACTCAAAAATCCTATAATCTAGGCTAATTTGTTTGTCCATGGCTTGTCCTCTGGTTTCCTATTGACGTCCTTTCGAGTTTCGTAGGTAGGTAGACATTTATTTAGCGTGGGTAGAAAAACTAACATAATGAGGTGCTAAAAGCAAACTGACTTCAAGCTGAATTATGATTTACAAATATTTACAGGTACTTATCTAATATTTAAACCATTGCGTTCTAGCATAGCTCGTTTGATATAGGTACTAGGACTATTCGTTGTTTCAATATTTTTGTAATTTTATGGATCCATGAGCTCAAAAACAAACTCTTCAAATAAGTACATAAGTCAAAAACACGCATCAAGACACATATCTAAATATTTTTCATGCTTTTGAAACCAAAAGCTAGAAAAAAAGAAACAACAAGACGCGTTGACTTTTGTGTTTAGAATTTGCTTCAAAATTCAAAGAGGCGCTGCTCTAGAGTTATCTGTCCATCTGAGAGTTCAGTCTATCGAACAGGAAAAGATGTTAGGGACCTCGAAGTCACGAGCTGCTGGGGTGGAGGCTTCAATCGTTCCATCGTCCATGCAATAAGTGGCCTTGGGAAGATGGCAGCTTGCTGTGGCACAAGCAGCCATATCTCATAGCGAGTGTGATGAGCCCAACGGGCATTGCGCAAGGGAGGTACCACTACCGATGCGTTCTTTATAGAGATCTCGGAGCCTCCCAATATGCTGACGGTGGCCACCGAGGGGGTTTAAGGTAGGTACAAATCCTACATAACCTACGTATACTCTGTGAACATACTTTAGTAGGTACAAATCCTACGTAGCTTAGGAAGATTTCCCCTTTTAAAAAAAAAGATGTTTCGTAATTCCAAATTCGACTCTGTGTAGAAGAGTCTGAGTGCGGCAACACTGGGCTATACGGGTAAGGGTTCCGAACCTCATATGGAAAAAAGGAACCCTCATAGGATCACTTCGTTCTCCGTCTGTCTGACTGTCTGTTTGTCTGTCAACCACCTTTTCCTCGCATGGAGGTATCAAGTTGAAATGAATATCATATAGGTACTTAACTAGGTCTACGGTCCCTTGGAGCTGTAAAAAAATCAAGCGTCTGTTATCGCAATACGGCCGTTTTGCATATTTTGTAATTTTTCGCATATTTACCAATAGGATACTTACCGTTGACCTAGAATCATTTGGCAAGAAGCAAGGTAAAGGTAAGTAAGGTACAAGTATTGTAAAAAACCGAAAATCGATAATTAGGGTTCCGTTCTCATAGGGTGTCGAATTGTTTGTCAGGCGCTACCAGTTTAGCGCCATATGCAAGCCATTTCACATCTAATTATAGTCCCACTTTATCTGTCCCGGTGACAGTATATATATATAATGTTAAAAATAAAATTAAAACTAAAACTGAACAGCCATAAAAAATAGTTCCAATTTTGCCACCGGGTCAGATAAGGTGGTGGGACTATAGGTACGTGTTGTTATGACATCTTTCTTGTTATTTTTACTAACATAATTTATATTGTGTGGAGGTACGGAACCCTTTGTGCGCAAGCCTGACTCGCACTTGACGGTTTTTTTTTTTTTCAATTTACTTACTGTTATTTTGCACTCTCAAGTTTCACTAGATAACATAAATAACATCATTAGATAGACTCAAACTCAATCACTTCAATGCGAGCCTGTACAAAAATCATTCGACGAGATAGGTACCTTTGTTGCGGTTGTAAAACCGGCCAAGTTCGAGTCGGACTCGCGCACTGAAGGTTCCATACAAACCTGTAGGTATATAAGCAAAAGTTATGGTATTTTTATTGCTAAATGAAATCCATAACATTAGTAAGTTTAAAATTATTAAAAATATTTTTATTATTAATATGTTTCTCTCATTTACTTATTTGTACAAATTTATAAAATTATTTCTAAACACGTTTTACATAAATATATAAAATACTATACAAAACACATTTAAAAATAACCTTATAAAACTTTCACCCACTGCGGGGTCTTAAAGACCCAAGCAGCCGGTGGTCAGGGCTCCAGAGAGAGGAACTTCCTCACAATTCGTGCCGTCTCAAGGATAACCGCCTTCTGTACCCGACCCTTAAGCCAACAACCAAGCGAAAGCTTCTTAAGGTGTTGATCGAAACTTTTCGCAATAAGACCATTAACTGATACAACCATCGGTACAACAATCGTTGAGTCAACACTCCACATGGCGGTAATCTCGTGAGCAAGGTCCAAGTATTTCGATACTTTTTCCTTTTCTGCTTTCACCAGGTTATCATCATGTGGAATAGTAACATCAACAATTGTTGCTCGGCGCTCTGAGCGGTCGACTAACACTATGTCAGGTCTATTGGCAACAATAAACCTATCAGTGATAACCGACCGATCCCAGTAGAGCAAGGCACTACTATTTTCGAGAACTGGCACGGGGTCATACCTATAGTATGGTACCTCAGTCTCAACAAGTCCGTACTGGAGAGCCAGTTGTTGATGGATTATTTTGGCTACTTGATTATGTCTGTGCAAGTACTCTCCATTAATATTATTATTATAATATGATGTAACTAAAAATTAATGCTTTTCGCAATGTTTCCTCTATCTGTGCTATAAGACGTTACTTCGTACCAAATTTCAAGATTCTGAGTTCACGGGAAGTATCCTGTAGGTTTTGATTCCCTTGCGAGTGTCGAAAATTAGCATAAAAATATTTTTATTATTTATGTTGTAAAAATTTATGCTTTTCGCAATGTTTCCTTTATCTGTGCTATAAGACGTTGCTTCGTACAAAATTTCAAGATTCTGAGTTCACGGGAAGTACCCTGTAAGGCTGTAGGTTTTGATTGCCTTGCGAGTGTCGAACATTTGCAGCATAAACGGCTGTATCTTTTGATTGCGTTGGCTTAGAAGTTCATTTTTTCACAGCTCCAAGGGACAGTACCTACTCGTAGACCTGAGTATTTGATATGAATTTCAACTTGATGCGTTCCTGAGAAAAAGGGTCGTGACACACAGACGGACGGACAACAAAGTGTCCGTTTAAGGATTCCTTTTGAGGTACGGAACCCTAAAAACACTTGAAAAAGGACTTATGAAATGGGAAACCCGTAGGTTAAGGATACTTAACTAGGTACATAACATCATTAAAGCTGGAGAAATAATATATTCTGTAAGCATAATATATCTATTTACACACGAGATTTTAAACCTGTTATTTACCTGAGAAACTATTTCAAAAACTGATGGTAGAATCCCATATAATATTAATACCACAGTAAACAGATGTAATTTTTACTGTGTTAATACTAGGGCTTTCGAATATTGTTTTTTTTCAATACCGGTATTAATACCGGAAAGATTTTTTTCAATACCGGGATCCCGGGATCCCGGTATTGGGAAAATCTTAAAATTAGATAGAGTGTTTTTAACTTAAAACTAGTCTTTTCTGAAGGAAAAAACTGTTTTTTCTGCCCCATAAAAAACAGTTTTTTCATAAAAAATATTTTTTCACCACATTAGCTTCAAAAGAGCTCTTTTCTGCTTAAATTCAATGAAGAAATGTCATTTTTTTTACTCGTAAAGATACATATTTTAGTCAAAACAAATTAAATAAAAATTCAATAGTTATTTTTTAAAAGAATATAAATCATAATAAAATTTAATAAAAAACAGATTTCTGAACGTTTCGTGGGTCAATTAAATAGAAATTCCATGCCACAGGGTTCTAAATTCATGCAATATTTTTTCCCTCTGAGTGATTTAAAATGACTTTTCTTCACTGGTTTTAAGCAATAAATGCTCTTATTGAGCTAATGTGCATAGGACACAAGTTTTAAACTTAGCCGAATAAAACAGTGGCATGTACCAAGAAATATATGCAATAGTCACTGTTTCGTTTGTAGTGTCACCAATACCGGTATCCCGGTATTAGACATTTCAATACCGAAAATTGAAAACGGACGAAAAAAGTCCCGGTATTGGAAGCCCTAGACCCTAGTTAATACCTACCTACTTATATTGTCATTTCACAATAAGTATAACAATACCTAACATACAATTTTGTATTATAATATTTTTTTATTTTACTAAGATTCATATTTTTTACATTTTTAAATATTTAACTATTAAAACAAAAAATAAAAAAACATTTAAAAATATATTTATATTATTATAATCCTTCTACTAAAAGTTCCCGAAAATATATATTTTTTTTATTTTTCGTGTCAATATGATTTTAAGCTAGGCTCTCTTTGTTGGATAGTGGATACTATCGTCTAGTGTCTAAACGTTTTTTAAACGTAAAGGTACTACTATAATAAAGGTACTACTATAAGGTAATACTATACTAAGTATACTTTCTACTATCCAGATAACGGGATATCAACTGACAACCTAGACTTTTCCCAGGAAATCCGGAAAATCCAAATACATTTTGGAACAGACCCGTCCGGAAATCGAATATTGATAAACTTAGCTTATTTCCAATTTTCGGTCTAGTTAAAGCATCAGTAACTAGCTACTAGACTGAATTAAATATTCACTACCTAATAGTTTAAAATTTGGGAGTCCAGCAGGCTTAGCACAAGAGAACGCGACGAGAGAGAGAGGTGTTTAAGCCAATTTCTCGTTTACCCTAACATGCATGAAATCCGGTATACTCCGACTGATTTTCTTATCTAAAATTATATTATTGGAATAACCAAAGAAATCACACATAATATTTGATACCAACCTTTGACATTAATATCACGATAAATTGATAATATTAGTCGCAACTTTTTTGCTCTTATGTAATAACTGATATGTTCATCACATACCTAGGTACTTACCAATATTTAGACTATGCAGGCGATGATAAGATAAGCTTTTTTTCTTTTAACATCCCTAATTAATTACTTATGTACCTAATAATATTATCTACGAGTTACGGTCGACTATCTATCTGTATCCATACTTTAATATTATTATTTAAAAAGCCTGTAGAGTGTAACTGTAGGTAATAAATAAATAAATGAATCTTTATTGACCCACACAATCTTAACAAATGAAAGAAATTGGTACATATAACATAATATATGTAAATACTACCTAATTTAAATCTGTGTGGTCAATAGGCCCGCCTCCTCAGCCTGTGTCACAGCATGATATGCGTTTGCCTACTGCTGCAACGCTGATTTTCAGGGGGGGCCCAAGGGCCAAGACGTCACGGACCATCACCGTGTACAGACACAAAAGCAGAATGAATAACTTAAGTTACTTAAGGTGTAGGTAGACACTAGAGTTAATAGATTACATTGAGGTATAATGCACTAGGTAACGTACTACATAATTATTACTTCAATGTTTTATGTAGACTAGATAGTCACATAAGAACAGATTTTGATAAAATTCCAACGATAGCTTGGAATAAGGTCAGCCATGATATTATACAGTTCTCCAGGGAAAATATTTCATGCACAAAACAGAGAAATAAGACTATTAGGTACGTGATTGAATGATTTTATTATTTCAACGAAGTGACAAAAAAATAAGAGACTCGCCATGACGTCGCCAGCTCGGGTGTTTGGATGGCAGGTAGGCAGGTGGCTACCAGTTACCATTGTTAATGAACTTCGTTCGCCTGGATTGAGGTTTTTTGGTTCTCGAGGGAACTTTTTAATTTTCTGGGATGGGAAAAAGTAGTCTGCGTGTTATTCCAGACTATAATCTATCTCTCTGTCATATTTTAACCATATCCGTTCAGCCGTTCTGGCGTGATTGAGTAACAAACATCCATCCAAACTTCGCATTTATAATATAAGTATCTACATATTTATATTATTATATGTATATACATACTTGTTTTTGTTGCGAGTGCCGAGTTTGAATTTGAATCACGGGCGTAGATACAAGTTACTTTGCTCTCTTGTTAACACATGTGAGAAAAATATTTTACCTACCTAGATTGGACTTAATACAATGGTATACTGCAATATATTTACTCCAATACGTTAAAACTTAAAATATTCAGTAGTCATCTTCGTAGCTACATTCACACATTTCAAAGCTTCAAGCTTGTTGGTACCTAACCAATCATTTTCGGTACTTAAGGCGAGTCACCTGCAAGATTTTAGGAGGTGAGGTGTGGGGTGCCGCCCGCGCGTCTCGCGGTACGTTTCTCGTAGACTGGCGGGGAAGCGTGCAGCGCGGTATGTTCTGAAACCGCTTGGCAAAGTTCAAGTTCTGGGATTAATTTGAATTAAATAAATATAGGACTTCAGTTTGAAACAAAGTTTAGCAGGTTCTCATTAATACTTCAAGAGAAATTTATCCATATAAAAATTATGAGCAAAGTCGACAATTTTATTAATAAAAAAATCGTTTTAAACTTTTAATTTAGCCTGTTTCAAGATTTTTTTTGATGGAGTAAAGTACATCCTATCGTGTAACAAATTAGCACATTCTTTAGACAATATCTTTAAGTGTATCGGATATTTTTTGTAAGACCGTTATTTAATAGTAAATACCGAAAACATTTGATCTAGCGAACCAGTTTTCACCGCTGAGCTGAGGTGACTCGCCTTAACAGATTGATGTTAAATTGCGTTAATAAAATTATTTTTCGCCAACATAATAACATATCGTACCGGGCTAAGACTAATAACGCCTTATTTCGATGGTACCGGGAACTGAAAACTGGAAAGGCTTTTGTTTACATTTTAATTTAAAAGCAACGAACGATTGAACTTTATCGCTTAGTGAATGGATCGCGTCTTCGTTGAGTAGTCGCGTGTGCGTACATTTGAGCTACAATCGATCTTTCTTACGACGGAAACCGTAAAAAAGTTCATGATAAAAATATAAACAGCTTATTTTTTTTTAACTTATTTGAATCGAATTCTGTGTGATTATTGAATTGCTAGGGAAGAAAACCGTGAACAAAGCAACAAGCATCAGAGAAAGTCTAACTTAACAGTAACATATTGAATGAAATAAAAATCCAAATCAAATCTGTGTGAGTGGTGGAAAGTTACAATGTGCTAATTGGCAAGTGAACTTTAAAAAAACGTAAGTCTTTTTAATATTTTTTGGGAAAGTAAGGCTGAACCATATAATTTAGTAATTTACCCTTGTACTAGCAATTTACTACACATAACAATATTTATATACTTAGGTAACTATATTACTATTTACTTAACATGTTTAAAACCCTGATCTGAGGAGATACCTTCGTAGTGTTTATAAACTCTTTGTTTTGTGTGACTACCTATTGAATATTAGGCTTTTTAAAAGCACAGTATTGGTAAAAGGACGTGTACCTATTCTAATGAAAAAAACGAACGGGACATGGAGGAAAATACTTTAAATATTGAAGATATCTTTTACTCAAAGGAAACTTTTAACCGACTTCCAAAAATCTGAGATCAAACATTTTTTCAAAATTTTACTGAGCCGGGAATCGAACTAGCTACAAACTAGAACAAAATTAGCAACAAGACCGCCTTTGCACATTTCTATGTAGGTAGTCTTATTACCTACTGCTTTTAAACTGTAGATATACTGTATATTTTTGTGTGTGCATCTGTGGTGTGCATTAAACATCTAAATAAATAAATAAAATTAGTTGGGTAGTCACTATTTTATTAAACAAAACGATAGGGATAGGGTTAAGGACAAAATCTCTCAAACAAACGCTTTATCTTAAAATTAAAAAAGAGCATGAATCTAGCTGTGAAATCTAATGATTTGCAGCTATTCGAGTAACCCGCATGTATTGTACTGGATGTTGAGGATGTTTACTAGAGAAGATAACATTATGTGCGAATTGTTTGATTTCATGGCCCGATGTTTGTTTGAGAGTTTTATCCTTAACGTAGACTAAATGATGCCCGCGACATCGTTCGCGTGATTTAAGTAGTCTCAGTTCCCGCGGGACCTTAATTTTCCGAGATAAATAATATATCCTTCCCCAGGATACAACCTATGTATTTACAAAATTTCATCAAAATCGGTTGGGCAACACAGGCAGGCAGGCACAATGGGGCTGATTCTGCTCTACACAACTAAATAAACTAAACTAAAATGACAGCATTTAAAATATTGCTAACCCTTTCATAATATTCCCTGCTGATAGGGGCTGAACTAGATTTAAAGCTGTCGTTTTAGTTTAGTTTAGAGATTGTGTTATATACAGAATTGACCTCACTTTCGCATTTATAATATTAGTATGAATGCTATCGATTAGTTCAATTAAATAATGACTTACATTTTTTTTTAATTTTCAGTTCGAAATATATAATTGCCTTTTTTATATTATTTTATAAGAACAGCTGTGCAATTTAAATTTCTGAGAAGTCAGAAGCAAAAAAAGAAAACATAACTTGTGATATTAAATTTGTTACCTACTGCGCTTCTTAGGAATCTTAAAAATTAATGTTGTCCGGTGCGTCATCCTTCAAGGATAGAAAAAAAAACTGGAAGTTGATACTTACCCAGCCTGCAGGCAGTCACCTATTATTAGGGTTCCGTAGCAAAATAGATAAAAGGGAAGACATAAAAAAATATATACCTATATAAAGCTTTAATTTTTAACAAAATATAATATTTTTTATTCAAGTAGACTTTTTACAAGTGCTTTTGAATAGTGGAATGAATTTACCACTGGTTCGGAATGCCGTCCTACCGAGAAGAACCAGCAAGAACCTCGGTGGTTACTCTTAAAAAAATAATATTAATGTACCTATATACAATAAAATAATTTTAATAATATATTTTAGTTATTATATATTTTTTTTAAGGTTTTTATGAAATTAAAGAAAAAAAATAGTTAATAATAAAAAATAGTTAATAGTAATAGAAGAGAACAGTACATATAAGTAACATAATCTAAGCATTGTTGGAGCGAGTCAAATTGGAGAGAGGAGAAGAAGTAATTTAATATATACTTATATTATATCTAAAGGTATATCGCTGAAGTTTTGGGCTTCGACAAAACGAGAAATCTTGGTTATTTATTAACTTTCTAAAGCCCAATTAAGTTACGTGTTGTTGCGTACGTGTGTAAACCCAGTGTTGCGGTCCTTAACAAAAAGGATTTTACTGTACTCGTATAATTATCGAGTAAGTAATCATAATTACTTACTTATATTGTCTCTTTCCAAGCGACAAAACCCTCAGTGGGCAAGTCTGACTCGCACTTGGCCGGTTTTTTGAATAACAACATGAATCACGAAACTGGATCTATATTGCTTGGATGCCTCGTAGTGGATCGCCACTTACATAATTTTTAAGAAAGATTTTAAAAATAAAGCCCGTCACAAACGTAAAAATAAAAATAAAATATATAAAAATATGTACTTAATAATTTAAATTAATTAATATTTATTTATATGAAGCATATTACGATATTATATTTTTATAATTTAATTTATAGCTAACAAGAAGAACCTAAGTATGTATACCTTACCTACTGTTATCATATTTATCTTAATAATTATTAATATAGACTGATAGATAAAATAAAAACACCCGCCTACTTTATTACAACCTTTCCCACTGCCAAGGGTCACTGGTTAGTGGTAGAGATCTCGTATAGATGTACAGGCTTTCTTGTCCACTGTGTTTCTGTTTTTCTAAGTAGGTATTTCATAAGTTTTTGGTACAAAATAAGTTTAAAAATATATGTATATTTATATTAAAAATAAGTACTCAAATAATTATAATATCCTACGTCTATATCGGTTTTACTGTAGAATTTAGAATTTAAGTTTTCAGTTTCATAATTATAATATCCCAAGCTTTAATTTTTATAGGTTGGCAGAGAACTACAAATCGATTTGCTTACCTATATATTATAATATATATGTCACCGTAAGACTGTAAAAACCGTTACATTGTAATCTAACTAGCGATATTATTGTAAACTCTCGGCAGATTGTGAACCGTTCAATGTTCTTAGGGTCAATTTTATAGTTAATTAATTTTATAGTTTTAATTTTATTATTACTACAAATCGATTCGCTTACCTATATGTATAATAATATTATAATATATATGTCACCGTAAGATTGTAAAAACCGTTACATTGTAATCTAACTAGCGATACTATTGTAAACTCTCGGCAGATTGTGAACCGTTCAATGTTCTTAGGGTCAATTTTATAGTTAGGTAATTAATTTTATAGTTCATTTTATAGTTTTAATTTTATTACTAGAAATCGATTTGCTTACCTACATTACCTATATTATAATATATATATGTCACCGTAAGATTGTAAAAACCATTACATTGTAATCTAACTAGCTATATTATTGTAAACTCTCGGCAGATTGTGAACCGTTCAATGTTCTTAATGTCAATTTTTGAAATATTCATTGTAATTACGTTTTCTTGTCTCTTTCTTGTAGGTTAGGTTAGGGTTCGACATAATTAATCAGGCACTTAGGTTTTATCAGGTTAATATACCTAACAGATTAAAATCTACCGAAAAATAATGCGTTAAATTGTAATCTGTCGACAGTATACAATATCGCTAGTTAGAGTACAATCTAACGGTTTTTACAATCTTACGGTGACATATATATAGTAACTGCTGCCCGCCGCATCGCTCCGGTGCGATTCGACGGTCATTTGTATGAATTGGATACCAATTTAACTTTAATGACAATCGTGTCCATGATTTGAAACTGCCAAATAGAATTACTTAAGAACTTACATAATTGTATACGTGCAAGTTATAATAATAAGTTATAATTGATACCAGTGACAGCAAATTAGAATGAAAAGTTCTTATTTTTAAGTAGATGAAGCAAACTTAATTTAAATAAAAAATAAGAACAATTTCTAATATCATCAAATATTTTTCTATTGTGCATAGTTCTAAAATAATACTGATTAATTTGAAAGAACTGGATGTTTTAATTCGCTGTAATCCGCCACAATAGGTACCTAAATCTAAGCAGTACATTGGTGCTGATTCTGTATAACACAATCTCTAAACTAAACTAAAATGGCAGCTTTCAATCTAGTTCTGTTGTAATTGTTGTTGTAGTAATGTTGTTGTAATTGTATAACTTGCGAGTTGCGATATCCACCACACCACACAAATCTTGCAAATAATTATTCTCAAATCTCAACGCACGTTTCACTCCGACACCGGAGCTGAAGCTGAAGATTCAGGAGATGTTGACATCATCTATGTGTTGACTTTACAATGCATTGCGATCGAATGAAGTGAATCGAATAATTTGCAAGATTTGTGTGGTGTGGTGTATATCGCAAGATACCTTACACACTGTACCACTTAGATTTACCTATCGTGGCGTATTAAACTTTCAGTTCTTTCATTATCACTTCATTATTAGAAGACATGTTGAAGATGTCTCTGAATAAATTCAAAGTTAATGTAAAACGTAAACTCATTGAAAAATCTTATTACCATGTAAAGGACTACTTAAACGACAAGGAAGCCTGGCTATAATTTGCTCTAATGTCTCTGATAGTTCCTTAGTAGTAGTATTTGTGAGATGGTGATAATAAAAAAAAAAACAAAATCCGGGTGAGTTTGTTGTGGGCTCTTCTCAGACCAGGGCGCGTTTGGAACCCTCGTAGCTTTAGTTGTAAGATACCGTTACCCATTATCACCATCATGCTTTTTAAGTAAGTAATTTTTAGACGAAAATAAGTGTACCTACAGTGTACCTATATTTAATAAACGACTTGAATCTTGAATCATGGACTTCCGCAAAGTAACGCCACTTTCTATTCAATACTAATTAATTTGATTGTATCTACAGTCTACACCGATTCAAATTGCAACTAACTAACTACTCTTTCGATAATTTGTCTTCAATTTTGATTGAAAATAATGATCCTATAACAACTGACAGCTCTTGAAGTTTACTTTAAGCCCTAATGAGTTTGGTCTTCGAGAGTGTTTCAAACTGGAAAAGACGCGATCTGCTATTTATGAATTATGTAGTGTACCTAATCGATGAACAAAGTATCAAAAATATCGATTGATTTATCACCTGTGAGCGCTTGTTACGAGTACCAGGAATTTCCTGATCAGCATGAATAAAACGCTAATGAATTAGGGTCATATTCCACCAAAAGCAGCAAAATACTTACGTTTAATTTGATGCGAATAATAAAATGCGAGCGAAGTGAGGCAGTTGGCACTGGGAGAATTTCCATTTATTCATCTGCCCTAGAGCGGCAGAGCCTCATTACTAGTTTATTAATACAATTAATATTAACTAGCTAATGCCCGCGACTTCGTCCGCGTGGATTGAGGTTTTCCGGTTCCCGCGGGTACTCTTTATTTTTCCGGGATAAAAAGTAGCCTATCTGTCATTCCAGACTATAATCTAATCTGTGCCCAATTTCATCCAAATCCGTTCAGCCGTTGGGGCGTGAATGAGTAACAAACATCCATCCATACATCCAAACTTTCGCATTTATAATATTAGCATGTCGGTCACGGTTACGCGAATCTACATTTTTACCCCCTACCAAAAGTGCTTAACACGCCTAAAGAAATTTTCACTTCAAAATAGTTATTTTAAGATTTTACTGATTATTAAGTAGAGTGCCTTCCAAAAGACCTAAAATTCACATTTTCTGTAAGTTTAAGTTAGAAAAAAAGTGTGTTGAAATTTGATGACGCAAGATTGTATCAAATTCATAGATATTTCATACAAACTAGAAGCTTGATAAAGTGTTGCTCTTTGATTGAGTTGTCATCAATCATCATCTATATTTAATTGCAGTCAAACCTATAGTAATTATTGTTATAAAAATTACAGGCTCTGCAAGTTAAGCAGTTCACTGTTCAGAAGCTTTAGGTATGCTTAAAATTGATTAAGCAGTGGTAAGTGATCAATCATTGCTTGATTTATAACAATAAACACTGTTCAATTGAATATATAATTTATTTGCATATGGATTTAGATCAAGTTATGGACTAATAATGCATTATGCATAGTAATACGCTATATTCATTGGATACCACTTGTGATAAGTTTTACTTAACAAATTAAATATATTATATCCAATTACGTATCTATATTACTTATCCAACGCGGAAATGTAGCCAGCATTCTTGCCAATTGCCACCATTCGATTTAAATTATAGTATTTAATTAGATTAGGCTAGCTTTGTTTTCAATAAAGGTTTGAAAAAAAAAATACGTGTATTGTTAAATCATATTTGTTAAAAAAGGCACATCACTTAAAATCATATCGATAGCGAAGTGTCAAACTTTGTAACTGCCAAAATCAAAATAAACGTTTTTTTTCACTTTGTATAAGTCACCGTAAGATCACCGTTATATTGTAATCTACCTAGCGAGATTGTAAACTGTCGAAAGATTACAATTTAACTCATTATTTTTCGGTGGATTGTAATCTGTTAGGTACATTAACCCAATAGTAGGTTAGGATCTCACCTACAAGAAAGCGACAAGAAAACGTAAATACAATGAATATTTCAAAAATTGACAATCAGAACATTGAACTGTTCACAATCTTTCGACAGTTTACAATCTAACGAGATAAAAAGCGTTAGTTTATTAACTTGACGAATAATAATAATAACCAAATTCAATTCTGGTCTTATAGTAGTTATTAAAAATTTCACGAATAATAGCGTTTGGTTATTGGCACTTCGCCGTCGCGTCGTCGATTTGATCGAGGTAGGTAGGTATCATAGTAACCAGCTGATGACGTAATTCTCCAAATACAGGCGGGCTATAATTTTCCACACATAATCAAATACTTAATATCTTTTGTTCTTATTCAATACATTCAGATTTCAGAGCCATATTGTAATGATAATTGTATACCTAGGTAGTAGGTAGGTACCTACTAGGTTCATTCAATGATATTCGGGAGCCCTTATTTTACTAATGAAATACTACTATACCTACCTAACCTACCTATAGCATAGTAATTTCTACATACTTACAACGTTAAACTAAAATCGTTAGTAAAAATAAAAGATATAGGTAATTAGGTACTTGGGTAATAGGTAAAACATGAAAACACGTTTTTTTATTGAAACCTCTAACTATTTATGACCATTTATGATGATATTTATGACCATTGCTGGTTTATGCACCCTAAATGGAATACCTAGGTGACTACTCTGTTTTTTACATAGTTTCGTCATCGTGCAAAGGGCCAAGATTAAAAGTACTTCGCGATAATTTTTCAATTTTCACAATCTATTAGCTACTTTATCTTATTACATTGAAAAAATATAATAGGCTAATATATTAGGCTTTACATACAAGGTTAAAAAAACATTTTAATTCTTACCTACTGTTAGTTTTTAAAATATATCTTAATTTGAGTTGAAGGAAGAAACTTTATTTTTTACCCAATAGCTGTGTGCTGCTAAATTGCAGTTTATAGCTATGAAAAGTAACCACTACAGCCTATTAACGTCCCACTGCTGGGCACAGGCCTCCACTCTCATAGGAGAGAGGGACAGGACAATATAGAGGGATATGACTAGTAAGTAGGTACTATATTCCTGTTATCCGTTCCCGTTATGGAACTTTATAATAAATGATCGCTAATGTGTCTGAGTTACGAACTGGATGTAACCGCCTTAAATATTTTCCATCTTTAAAAAACTGATGTTTTCTTCAGTCCTGGAATACCTACTACCATTAGTATTCCACGACTGAAGAAAACATCAGATTAACCATTTAAATGCTCGAAGATAATGTATAATTCTGCTTCTGTTATAGATAACGTAGGGTTGGCCAATTTTTTCTCGTGCCGACCCTTTGGAATGTCGGATTCGATTGGCTCCTGCGGGGTCCGCTGCTCCCGGGAATGAAGGTGTTATGTTACGCTGACGACACCCTAGTCACTGCCCGGGGGGAGACTTACGAGGTGGTAGCTCGTCTTGCCGAGGTCGGTACGTCCATGGTGGTGGATAGGATCCGGAGGCTAGGCCTAAGGGTTTCCATCCCCAAAACTGAGGCCATCCTCTTCCATGGCCCACGCAGGGGACCTCCTCGAGGTGCACGAATCACCGTCCAGGGTGCAACTGTGGAGGTAAAGGGTCAAATGAAATACCTGGGTCTGATACTGGACGGCCGATGGAACTTCGGGGCACACTTCCAGCAACTGGCCCCGAGGCTGATAAATGCTGCTGCTGCCCTCGGAAGGCTGCTACCTAACGTAGGGGGGCCGGAATCAGCCTGTCGGCGACTCTATGCCGGGATAGTGCGGAGCATGGCTTTGTACGGGGCGCCCGTATGGGTGCACAGCTTGACGCCGAAAAATAAGGCGCTATTACGGGCGCCGCAACGAATCATCTCGGTGCGCTCGATCCGAGGATACAGAACGGTATCCTGGACGGCTGCCACGCTTTTGGTGGCTGACCCGCCCTGGGAACTTCAGGCCGAAGTACTAGCCGAAGTTTACCGGTTCAGGGTGGACGCTAGGGCTCGGGGAGAGCGCCCTGGAGCAGAAGAGCTGGTGCGAATAAGAACCTTGGCCCAGTCGGCTCTAATCTCTGGATGGAGGGAGGACCTGCAGTCTCCCGCTGCCGGTGCCTGGACGGTGGACGCGATCCAGCCTCACCTCGAGCGCTGGATCAAAATACGCCACAGTGCGTTAACGTATCGGCTGGTGCAGGTACTCACGGGACATGGGTGTTTCGGTAAGTACCTGCACCAGATTGCGAGGCGTGAAGAGACGCCTGCCTGCCACGAATGTGGTGCACCAGCCGACACAGCGCAGCACACTCTCGTGGAATGCGCAGCCTGGGCGCCGCAGAGGCACGCATTGTCGTGCATCTTGGGCGGAGATCTCTCGCTTCCGCACGTAATAGACTGCATGGTCGGAAGCGAGGCCTGTTGGACGGCAATGGTGTCCTTTTGTGAGCAGGTGCTGTCACTAAAGGAGGCGTCTGAGCGGGAAAGAGAGGAGGCACCCGACGCTCATCCGATGCGCCGCAGACGCCAGGGGGGCAGGAGGCGCCGATATGCGCATCTTCTAACCCCGTAGAGGCCAATATAATAAAGTGGCTCTACCGTTGAGACGGCACAGTAGAATACTTTTTGTGATCCTGTGCCGCCCCATTACTACGGAAGACGGGTCCGCTGGGTTTTAGTGGGTATTCTGCTCTGTCAGTGAGTCCCACATACCCCTCAGTTCCGACCGGGGGCATGCCTAAACGCATTTCCCAGCGTTAAAAAAAAAAAAAAAAAAAAAAGTGTTGGCCAATTTTATATTAGGTATTTATCTACATAATATAATGAAGTTATATATAAAGCGATTCGATAGCCATCACAATTCACTTAAATTACGTTCTATAAAGTACCTACCTAATGAAGACAAAAAACCCACCGCTTTTTGTGAATGCCTTCTTTAAATTCATGTTTTTTTACAAGTCAGGTTTTAGAGTCGCGTATTTAAGTAGACTTACTGATCAACTCAGAGATAGCTGTCACTGTAGTTTATTCTTTTTTGATATTTTATTTTATAATAGCTTTTATATATTTATTTGGTTTATGGAAAGGTAGGCAAACATTTATTTGCCCAATTAATTTTTAATTTATTTTTAATTTATTTTTTTAAATTAATGGTTTTTTTTTACTAAGTAAAAACCCAAAGCATATTGCTAACCGAAAGTTTCGTGAATTACAACATGATTATGTTATCAGTCTTGTGTTAAGACTACGCGTAGATAAAACTGTAGAGATAACTTCATCTCGAGTGAAGTGCGTGTGGTTTCACGCGAGATAAGCATAAGTATTATAATATTATTTATATAAAGCGTAGTTCACACAAGAGACATGTGATTTTATGGCAGCAAGTTAAATTGCCTCGGACCAACTATCCACTAAGTAGGTATTTAACTTTTATTAGTCTGAACATAATTTTAAATTTGAATGTGTAATTAGTGTTAGGTAAACGAGTTAAATAGTTTCATTTGACTGCATGAAACTGATATTTAACAGGTAAAATATCAATGTTAAACCCGACAACACATTACAGACTAGCTGATGCCCGCGACTTCGTCCGCGTGGTATAAGTTTTTTTTAATTCCCTCGGGAACTCCCAATTTTCCGAGATAAAAAGTAGCCATGTCACTCTCCAGGTCCTTAACTATACCCATACCAACAAGTCATAATTAAAAAAATTAAAAAACACGACTGCCCTGGGCCAAAAACGAACTAAAAAGTTAAAAACATTAATTACCTTTGGCATTTTATTCACATTTTTATTAAATGATATTTTCTTGTGAATCACTGGATGTGGAACTATCTATGGATTTGGAACTGGTGTTATATATATTTTTGGAATCTACTTATCATTTTCTAGATGATGAATAGTTAATCTTATTTTTGATTTTTTTTTCAACTTTAGTGTTTAATGCGGGACCATGGTCACCCTATCATTTTTTTTTTTAATTTTACTAGCCTATGTCACCCGGAATAAGCTAGGCATTCTAACGATACCTCATTTATCAAAATCGGTTCAGGCGTATAGAAGTTATGGCGGAATATACAAACTCACGTACATACATACATACATACATACATGAACCCTGAAAACAATACAATACCTACTTACTCCTTTTTTCAGGCAGTCGTATAAAAATCCCGTCGATCCGTGGCTCCGTTGCAGCGTGATTGAAGGGCAAACCAACAAACAAACACAAACATACTTTCGCATTTATATAATATGAGTATGTTAAGTACTGTATGATTAATCCATTTTAAAATAAAATAAAAATTTACAATAAGTAACATAATCACTTTCATATACTTAAGATAGCATAAATCACATCAAATAGTCTCAATATAATAACGTAGCTCTAATCTAGATGAACTTAGGATCAAAATTAATCACGAAAACTCGACATGATGTGATAGCAATATATTATAATAATTAAAGCGCACGAGTACTTATACGTTGCATCTTGTAATGCAGTGATGATTGTGAATCACATTCTTATCTGCGTCGGGAACAACCCGCTAACAACAGTAAAGTATCGTTTTAATAATTAGGTATTTTATTTATTAGTAACTTGTATGTTTCTGCTTGCGAATTTTCAGTAAGAATCTATTGCCGATGTCGATGCGCGAAATCCCCGTGGATTGAGGTTTTTGGTTCCCGCGGGAACTCTTTAATTTTCTGAGATAAAAATTGCAGCTAATTTGTTACTCCAGACTATAATCTATCACTCTCCTAAATTTCATCCCGATCCGTTTAGCCGTTCGGTGTGATTAAGTAACAAGACATAAATACATCTTATCTTACTAATATTATAAATGCGAAAGTTTGAATGGATGTATGGATGGATGTATGGATGTTTTTACTCAATCACGCCCCAACAGCTGAACGGATCTGGCTGAAATTTGGCACAGAGATATCTTATAGTCTGGAATAGCACATAGGCTATCGTGTATCCATTCTCATACGTTTAGGGTATCGTACATACCTAAAAGTATGAGAATGGATACACGAAATTCAGCTCTAATTCAATGCTGTTATGGTTTATTTTACTTTGAAGCCAAACTTTGACGATTTGATCGACAATCCTTACATAATTGCACCTCAGGTTAGTACTTGTACTGTACAAAATTTCATCCAAATCGGTTGGTTAAACGGATGGACAGTGGAAAGGTATTTACTAATAACAGATAATATTTCGCATTCATAATAATAGAAGGTATAGAATATAGATTTTTTTATTAAGTAGGCAGCTAAAGGTAGGCATGTTAACAAGGTTACTTTGTAAAAAGTATGTTATAGTAGTTAAAGTTTAGAATCACTTATTGAGTACTTACAAATCTGAATAGGAGTGAAACCTAGAAAAACCTAGAAACAAAAGTAGACCGCATTAAACTACCTACCTAGTAGATAGTAGCTGTCTATACCTACCTATTAGTTATACAAGAGAACGGCAAACCTGCTCTCGTATATATAACCTCGCAAACTTATCGAACTTGATAACTTGAGTTTGAAAAGCCCTTGCCTGTGCACCAAGGATCGTATCTGAAATCTGAATATTACGAAGTAGGTAGGTTACTGTCCAACCGGTGTCGGTAACCGAGGGCGCTCATGACGTCACCAACTGGTGACGTCATGGGCGCCACCTACCTACTTTTATTTGTTCAATGCTAAATCCCTTCCAGGCTTCAATCTTGTCCTTCGCATACCTCGTAGAATTCGGTAGCGCCTAGGCAACTGCTGCCAATAATCTTTCATGCACGTTTGTTTTTTTCGTGCCATAAATGTCGAAAAGACATAGAACGTCTTGAGTAAAATTGTAAAAACCGTTAGATTATAATCTAACAGTTTCTATCCCGCGAGATTGTAAACTGTCGACAGATTAATATTTAACGCATTATATTTTTCGGTAGATTGTAATTTGTAATCTTTTAGGTATATTTACCCGATAAAACCTAAGGCTACCTGGTTATTTATGTCGAACCCTAACCTAACCTACAAGAAAGAGACAAGAAAACGTAAATACCTACAATGAATACCTATTTTTTTAAAAATTGAAACTCAGAACATTGAACGGTTCACAATCTGTCGACAGTTTACAATTTCGCTAGTTAGATTTTAGAATTTTGTTAGAATGGCATACCACAGAATAGGTAATAGTACAATGTCATACCTCATAGCACAAGTAAGGTTTAGTGATTACTGATTATCAACGTCATTCAGCTTATGACGTCCTATAAATCGCGCAGCGTCCGTACTCTACTGGCGTCTTTGAAATAATGCTAAGTAAAGGGCAAAACTGAAAACACACCGGACCGGGAACGGGCGCGGACCGGGTTGGGTGTCTGGCAGGTTAAATAATAAATTACTTTTATTTATATTGACGACATCATACAGAACGCGAGCGCGGGTCGGGCGCGTGGCGGGTGACGCTGTGTGATGTCATCCATATAAATACAAGGAATTCAACCCGCAGAGCACCGACCCGGCCTGCGCTCGACCCGCTCCCGTCCCTTGTGTGTTTTGCGTTTTACTGTTCCTATATTTAAAGGTACACTTGCTTACACTTGGCGTGGTGAGCTCTCACGTCGATCAATCGTATTTGCAATGTAAAAACTGAGGTCTCCATAATGCTGTGTGAAGTCTGCCAATTCACACTCGGCCAGCGTGGTGGAATATGGCCTAAACCCTTCTCATTATGAGGAGACCCGGGCCCAGTAGTGGGCCAGCTATAAGTTGAGATGATGATTAGAATGATCTTTGTATTTGTTGCAGTTTTAAAAACATCCGGAGAATGATCCAGTGATTGTAAACAAGAGCGGTTCGACCACGGATAGCGAGCGCAGAGATATGCTCGGTCTACTTCCTCTAAAATGGTTCGCAAGGTTTCAAAAAGGCGGAATCGCCAACCAATTCTTCATGGCACTTATGGGTAAGTACCTAAGACAAATATAAAAACATAAGTACCTCAAAATATGAAATAGACTAAAAACTAAATTCTTTAGTTAGATCTAGGTACTTAATAAACTTAAAAATAAAAACATATCTACCTGCTTATTTTCAATTTAATTAAGTAGGATAAGGATTTTTTTTTATCCACTACAAGTTAGCCATGGACTGCGATCTCACCTGATGGTAAGTGAAAGTGATGATGCAGTCTAAGATGAAGGAACCAGAAGTTTAATTTGCTATAATCCGCAACAAAAGGAAAATCTAGGTATGTGGTACAGCGATTTTTTTTTTAAATTTAAGTTCTGGTTCCATCATTGTGATGGACTTCGGCAAAGTAATGCCCTGCCTCTATCCAATATAGGTGCAGTCTAAGATGGTAGCGGGCTAACTTTGGCATGGCAGTTATATTAAACCCATACCACCCCTATTTGGTTTCTACACGGCATCGTACCGTAACGCTAAATCGCTTGGCGGCACGTCTTTGCCGGTAGAGTGGTAACTAGCCACGGCCGAAGCGTCCCACCTGGCCAGACCAGGAAAATTCAGAAATTATAAATTCCCAAATTGACCCTGCCGGGGGATCGAACCCGGGACCTCCGCACGTTAAGACAACAGCGCTCAGCACTGCGCCACAGAGGTCGTCAAAGGATTACCTATTTTACCAATTTTAAATTCTCATCGAACACCGCAGCACGGCATAGTAGGTAAGTGCCCAAGATGCTAGCAAGTAGCAATTTCGTGTATCCATTCTCATACGTTTAGGGTATCGTAGATACTTAAACGTATGAGAATGGATACACGAAATTGAGCTCTAATTCTCAAAATAGAACTCTAAGCCGATCTTTAACGATTTGATCGGCGATCCTTACATGATTGCACCATGCACCTCAGAATATGTGTAGGTACCTACCTACCATCTTGTTCAATGTCTTTGTTCAATGTTCAAGGGTGTCATTGTTTTCAGTGCTTTTAATCAGCTTTTTGGAGTAAACCATATTTACCGTTTAAAAATCTTACATCACGGTTTCAACAGTAAAAACTAACTCCAATTTTAAATTCTCATCGAACACCGCAGCACGGCATAGTGCCCAAGATGCTAGCAAGTAGCAATTTCGTGTATCCATTCTCATACGTTTAGGGTATCGTAGATACTTAAACGTATGAGAATGGATACACGAAATTGAGCTCTAATTCTCAAAATAGAACTCTAAGCCGATCTTTAACGATTTGATCGGCGATCCTTACGTCATGATTGCACCTCAGAATATGTGTAGGTACCTACCTACCATCTTGTTCAATGTCTTTGTTCAATGTTCAAGGGTGTCATTGGTTTCAGTGCTTTTAATCAGCTTTTTGAAGTAAACCATATTTACCGTTTTAACACACGGTTAACATCACGGTTTCAACAGTAAAAACTAACTCTAAAAACTAACGATTATCCTATTTATATTTGTTCTAATGGCTATAGAAAACCAGTCTCGATCTTGAATGATATAATTATCTTGCAAGTTGCAACACGAATATTTGCAACACGAATATTTATAAGGTATTTTAGTAGGTACAAGTATTTGATATTTTTATTCGGAGGTCAAGGAACATCAATATAAATAAAATTACTTCCTGTACTTATATACCATAGAATTATTTATTCATATCCGGTTATAATTATCAAACGTCTACTCTAGTATACCTACCTACTTGAGTAACTCAAGTATTGTAAACTATTGTAACTTTGTAAAACTCAAGTTGAGTTTTACAAAGTTACAATAGTTTTTTTGTTAAATCGTGTTTTTTGGAAATTATATTTAAATATAATAATAAATTATATATTTTTTTTTAAATAAAATATAAATCACGATCATAATTTTTAGATATTTTTCTCGAATAACTTGGTGTAGTTTGCTGCTATTTATTTGATAAATGCTTACAAATAAAACATATAATAATATATACAATTTCTTAAAATATCTTTAAAATCTAAATTAAAAACTAAAAACTAAAAATTAAAAATATAATATAAAATATTATATTTTAAAATAAATAATCAAAATTTAAAATAAATAATAAATAATCGGACTGCGAACCGGGGTCTTTTTGGTTTCGGGACTAAAATACCTAAATGAGTGATTAGGTACTCATTATAAGCTATCTCCATTCCAGATTTCAGCCAAATCTATAGCTACTGTGAGTGTAGCGAGAGAGAGTAACAGACATACAAACTTATAAACATCCAAATTTTCACAGTAAGATAAATAATTATTATAATAAGGTAAATATTATTTTGAACGTACTACCACAGAATAGGTACCTAATGTACTCTGTGGTTATACTCCCTATGGTTTACCTATTTTACTTTGAATATTATTTAATGTTTTCCTGGTTAGTGGTTACTAGTACGAGCTTGGATAAGTCTATTTTGAGATAGGTATCTAATACGAGTTCTACGTAAATAGAGTCTATGTATAGCATTGCAACTTTCATAACAAGTTATCGGATTGCTGATAAGGTATACCTAGGTAGGATAAACCCGAATGACGACGACCACCAGCTTCCTTTGCAATTTCTTGGAATTTCCTCTTCACATTTCGAACGCGGATAGAGAGGAAAAGCTAAGCAATAAATGCGAAAGCTCTCTTTTTTATCCTCGATTTTACAACGCAACTAACTTGACGAAAGGCGCAGAGATAAGTTGTATCCGACAGAACCTAGGTAAGTATATCCCGAAAGTCAAAGTGATTCTATGGGCTTTAGGAAAACTAAAAACCACTAAGCCCCACTCATAATATTATCCCCATCCCCACCAGTATCCCCACTCAAAATATAAATTGTGTGTGTGTGTGTGTTTGTGAACCTATGGGGAAAGGCTGTCTATATATCCCGGAAAATTGTAGAGTTCCCTCTTTATTTTTAAGAAATTAAATCACGCGGACGGTTCGTCCAGACTCTAGCTCTAGACTCTAGTATCTTAAACATATAATATAAAATGGAATCTAGTGATGTAATCGCAAAATCTACGAAGGGCAAAGTGGCTGTATTCATAAAAACTTGAAACTTGAACTGGCTGGCTTTTTTTTCTTTGGGTACAATTCAGGGCGAAAATACCAGCGCGCCGCATGGATCATTCTGATTATTATTACTATAAAACGTCATGTACCGTACCGTTTGATAAAAAAGTACGAAATAAGTAGGTAAGTTATAATTGGTTGCTGGTGTGTACTCGTATTAAGGTGTCTATAGTAAATAAATAAACTCTGGCGTAGGCACTGAATCCATACTAATATTAATAAATGCGAAAGTCTGTCTGTCTGTTATGCTTTCACGGCCCATCTGTTCAACCGATTTTGATGAAATTCGGTACACAGTTAGATTACATCCCGGGGACGTTTTTTGCCCCGAAAATTAAGGAGTTCCCGCGGGACTTAAACTTAATCCACGCGGACGAAGTCGGGGGCATCATTTAGTCTGTAATAAACCCATGTACCTATCTATATTTACGCAATGTTGTTGTAAGGGCCTTATTAAAAATAAAACTGGATTTTGGATAAAAGTGGAGAGCATGCCGACTCAGAACAAAATCTGATTTTTTAATGAATTGAATAAGAAGAAATAACAATAAGACCAAAAAAGAAAGTTCCTTTAAACTTGAACCGTTTTGCAAGGAAGTTGACCCTCGTTAAGATGCAAAACAGGTTCATGAATAACGTTAACCGCGAGAACATCTCGAAACGAGTTCCCCAGCTTTTCTTAGTAATCCTTACTCAGTAGTGTCAGATTAAAATTCCCGACAAAAAGCTCGTATACAAGAATCGACGTTCACAGTTTATTATCCTTAAAAATATATTGTAGGGTATGATTTTTTAATTTTTGAAATTGAAATTTAATTACCGTTAACCACCACTGCGGGTGCCTAGCCATATTCAAACTAGATGACGCGGACATCTGCGACTTCGTCCGCGTTATTTTATGTTTTTGTAGAATCCCTTGGGGACTCTTTTATTTTCCAGGATAAAGGCAAAATCAGGCAGATGGCTGTAAAAGCGTATGTAGGTACCTACCTACCTATACTAGTCAGACAGTTCACATCATTTAAATGATATTAGTGTAGGCCCGTAGGTGCCCGTAGGCCGTGTAATAAGTACTTGTGTGTGTTACGTATATTACGTGTAGACCGTGGCACAAAAAAATTGTTGATCGGAAATTGACAGATATCAGAGGTGCAATTTCATGTAAGGATGGCCGATCAAATCGTAAAAGTTCGGCTTCAAAGTAAAATAAACCATAACAGCATTGAATTAGAGGTCAATTATTTCGTGTATCCATTCTTATATGTTTAGGTATGTACGATACCCTAAACGTATGAGAATGATACACGAAATTGAGCTCTAATTCAATGCTGTTATGGTTTTTTTTACTTTGAAGTCGAACTTTAACGATTTGATCGATTCGGCAATCCTTCCACAGTAACTTTTGTGTAAAACAACGAGCTCCTCCTTATCCTCGACGACTCGACTTAACTACTGCAGCACGAAGGTCTTAGAAATAGTTAACGTCTTTTTTACATGACATGGATAAATCTTATAGAAAAAGATGCGTAAATTGTGCCAAAAAAATTTAAAATAGCACGAAATAATTAGTGTGCCACAGGCCATGTGCGACATTCATTTGAGCTACACAGCTCACAGAAATAGCTTCACTGATTATAATAATAAGTAAGTATGTATATGTTAAATAAACTAAAGATTTATAACAAAAAATACATTGTTTATCCAAAATGCCAAAAAAGGTCATAAAAAATTACGCAAACTAAAATACGGTGATTTCTGAATCATTGTTTTTGGGTAAAAAATTAACCTTTATATATTCTGAATATAATTATATTCTTTCTTTTGAATTTGGAATTCAGAAAAAAAATACTAAATTTTAATTAATTGCTGTAGAATATTATGTTTAATAGATACATAGAACCATAATTTATAACCAAAAACTTAAAATCACTTCTGGAAACCTTATGGTCCTGAAAGGGTTAAGGATATAAAATCCAAATAAATATGATGTAAGTAGACTAATGGTAAAATCAGACATCTAAATCAAAATTAAAGGTTCTTAAACAAATTATTCAAAGTGATTCAAAATCAAAATTAAAGGTTCTTAAACAAATTATTCAAAGTGATCACTTTGAATAATTTGTTTAAGAACCTTTAATTTTGATTTAGATGTCTGATTTTACCATTAGTCTACTTACATCGCATGAATAACGATCGCTGAATAGTTGTTTACTTTTCAATATTGCTTACAATCTGTTAAAACTTGATCTAACTAGAAATTGTTATTATAATTGCAGTTACACAAGGCAAGGAATATACATGGCCTACTCGTTTTATAAAGCGGTAAATTTACAGCTACCTAGTATATATTCTACATATATGTATATGTATATGTATGTATTCTACATATATGTATATATGTTTATATGTAGTATGTATTCTTATATATTACAATCTTAAAGAACTGATAAGACATATTCAGCTGGAACCTCGATTCAGATTTATCCGTCCCTACAAAACTAACTTTTAGGATTCCGTAGTCAACAAGGACACCTCGCACCACCTATATTTTGACCATTTTCGTCCGTCTGTACGTCCGCGGCTTAGCTCAGAAGCTGTTAGTCGTAGTACTAAAAAGCTGTAATTTGGCATAATTAGATATAGATATTAATCATTCTTACAAAGTGGTACTTACAATACAATTAAGAAAAATAATATTTTTCGACTTCACGTAAAGTGGGGTTGCTTTTTTTCTCATCTATCCCATAGTGTGGAATGTCACTGGATAGGTAAGTCGTTCAAAAATATTGTAGGCGTGAGAATACCTACTATTTTTCGATTCAGGGATCCGCTTCCTAAATATTTAGCTTTAAAGTGTTAATTTTTGAGACAAGTGTGGGGTCTGCAAGCTAAAAGTTTTTTTATTTTATTTTAAATATAAAATAGGTTATTTCTGAATACCTGAAAAAATTAATGGCAGTAGTGACGAACGAAGTTAAAAGGAAAACTATATCAGCTAACGTAGCCTTGACAAGTTAACGAGTAATAGTCGACCAACTTAAAAAAACGTTCGTAATTTGTTAAGGGCAACCTTACAATGCACGTGGTGCGACACACACTTGGCCGGTTTTATTTTTATAAGGGAATGCAATACCCGTGTGACCAGCTGCGTGAAACTGAATGGAAACGTTTTCACTTTGAATATTTAGTCGTAATTCAAATAAAAATAAAATCAAACAATATGCATCTCCATAGCCGTGAATGCCACTTGCAGCTAGATAGTGTCTTTGAATACGAATAATAATCGTTTGAAGAATAATCACAGTTTGTTATTAATGCAATGTGTTAGGTAGGTATATCAATAGGTAATGATTAATTTATATATTGCAACAATTATAAAATATAATAATATTAAGTATAATTTTTTTATTATTAGTTATACTTAACTTCTGATTGCTAATAACGTAATGACTTACCAGTAACTTGCCGTAATAAATTTTCCACATTTTTTACGGTAAATACTGTTTGTATTACCGTGCGATTAGATAACTTTATACCATAGTCAAGTAGGCTCAAGTAAGCAAAAGCTAAAATATCTTACGCAACTTTTCGAAATTGAGGCTAACTTTGTAAATAACGTGTGATATGTGATAACTACATTATGGCAACATGATTGATGTGGGCAGCCATGAAAATTCAGCGATCTACTCGTATCCGTGAGAGAACCGAGAAATTATAAGGAGGGTTCTTTTTAATTTCATAAAAATTGTATCCGGCTCAGGCGTAAGGGCATAATATTACCTTCTTCTGTCATAGGTACTTATTACTAGAGTCAGTCGTACCGCTAAATGGCCTCGACCTAGATACTGGATAGACAGCCTACAAGGATGACTACTTAGTTGTGCTTTTTCCTTAGAGAGCTTTTTCCTCATCTGGCTAATTGGCGCTAGATGTGCTTTTATTCTGTTCGATAAGAATATATTTTATTATCATATTACGACGCCATTCTACGTTATTGTAACTAATAATAGTAAAAGTAATGTTTACTTTTAAATATTTATAGGCAATCATTAGATGGTAGCGCTTTTCACACCTGCCGCTTTAAAATAAGTATTGGGTAATACGTGGAGAACACGTTTAGCCGTCGTTCCCGGTTATTATCACTAACATCTGATAATAATCGTTACAAAAACCTAGAGTTTAATATACTCTTAGTTGAGTCGTATGTGGAAGGACGTGGGAACCCACCGCATTATAATCCCAAGAAAACTCCTACCATCATTAGATTAATGGAAAGGAGTCACGACCGGGGACACGGGCAATAAGGAATACGATGCAGAGAGAGAGGTAATACACTTGCAAGGTCTAATGAACTCGATGACGAATATTATGTACCTACACATGTGCATACGTTTTATAATCAACTTACATAAACACAAAAGAATAAACTGAGTACCAACAATCATTTATCAACGTGCAGCTCAAAACCGATAGGTACTAGATCTAGAAAAATTATATTTTGCAACAATGAACTTTACAAATATCAAAGGTTAATTTAAAATTCAACCTCTTCACGAACACTGACAGGCGGAGTTTAGGGGACTATTCAGTGTTCACGTCCTATCATTCATAAATTCCACTGGAGGTATATTTACCATAGTGTTTCTCTATAATAGACACGGCTAGCCTACATCCGGTGTACGTTTTATAGAAATTTTGAGTATAGATTTGAGTAGACCTAATAGGGATCATCCCTATTAGGTCTACTCATAGACATAGGATTTTTTCGCTCTACTCAAAGCCTATATCAAAAATAAATTATATCCAACTGAGAATTAAATAGAGGGTCTTCCAAAAGACCTAAAATTCACGTCATCCTCAGTTAGTTTTAAGTTTGATAACCATTTTAAAATATAGATTAAAGAAAAAAGCTGCGTTGAAAGGAGACCGTTCAGATTTGTATGAGGCGTAGGCGAAGTCTTGTATAAGCAGAGAAACGAAGGAAAATAAAATACTCTAGACCAGATTTTATTGGTCAAATCTACGAATTCGTCGTAATTTCAGTGCTGAAATTATTTAATCCTTCCAAGTTAATAGTTATGGAACACTAAATATGAGTAGGTAATAATGGCGGATTCATGTATTTGACGTTTTCAAAATAAAAACACGTTATTTTTACAGTGACTGTCAGAAATGACATTTGATATATTTTGCGCCTACTGTCTTCTCTATGGCTGAAGGTTACCATCTTGGAAACGTATTGAAAACTTGAAATACATTTTTATTTTTTTGCTATTAAAAATATAATAATTTAGAACAGTAACGTAAAGTAAATAATTACTTTACTGTTCTAAATTATTATATTTTTAATACAATCTATGTATTTTCTTCTATTCATGGTAGAGTGTACAAGAGTAGGCCTAAAATGAACCTTTTCCTTTGATGACGTCACAACTGTGAATTTCATATTACAACTTTCTTATTAGAAGTGCGTTTTTAAGTTTGCTAAAGTGTTGCTGATTTGATTGAGTTGTCATCATCCCTATTGACAGCATTTTAATTTTACTTTTAGTGACAATCCCGGTGCTAAACTTCGGCATGCTGATGGGCTGGCAGTCGCCGATGACACCGATCCTACAATCAGAAGACGGACCCGCGCCAGAACCAATCACAGACGAGACCATCTCCTGGATGGCTTCCATCACCTTTTTCCCCCCGATATTCTGCGGATTATTCGTCGGCAACCTAGCTGACCGCTGGGGAAGGAAAATCACTACTTTGCTGACCTCCCTAGCTCTTGTGGTAAGTTTTCTAATTCACTCGTACTAAGGAAGTTTTCGTTCATAGAATTAAAAAGTAATAAAAATTAAAATAAAAAAAATATTGACATCGTGCGCGGTGGGTTGAATTCCTTGTATTTATATGGACGACATCACACAGCGTTACCTGGCCAGACCCGCGACGTTAAAGCACTTGCAAGCGTTGGCAAGCAGTAAAAACTGCTGAGTCAACGTACCTACTATGGATTGACCAATTTTCGCAACAGCGCGGGCTAAGCGAGCCGGCTACAAGGCTTCTAGAAAGCCATTACCACAACATTTCAGCTCCTGCGCGTGTTCCTTGATCCACTGCATTTTAAAATATTATAGGTACACTATGTCATTAAAACAGCTGGATCAACATACTTAATAATAGCAAGTGTAATTTTCACAATGAACTCTTGTAAAATACAGTCATTATTTTAGAAATTCACAGACATTACATTACACAATGAAAATTACAAAGATCAAGTATATGCAAATCGATGTCGAAATTAGCGCATTTCGTACCCTATCTATACATAAATAAGATATGTTTTTTAATGTCATACAATAATGAAGGTTCTACTTATACTACTGGGTTATTAAAGATGGCGTAGTAACTAAGGGTTGACGCATACCTACCTAATCACGGTTAGGCTTTACAGTGTAAAGCCTAACCGTGGTAACATACTGTTAAGTTTACAGTATGCTCCCTTAAATAATATTATATCTATTTTATTTATACGGTTGAAATTATTGGTATTTAATGGAAACAGCCACGGAAGAGACGCGTGGCCACCAATATAAATATATAATTTAAAACCCTTCATAGAAATAATAACGCCTAAACTACACTTACGATCTACAAAAAAAAGTCGCTGGGCCTCGGAACCAATCCTCTCTACCGGTGTGCGTTGCCTTGCGACTAGTGCAAGACGGCGTCAACTGCTCTCTACAATTATCTGCAAATTGCAATGATTTAGCCTGAAATGGTTGTGTCATACAAATAATTACATAGGTACATATTATAATATCATTGAGTATAACTTTATAAGTCCCGTTACGTTAACTTAGGTATAAAATGTACTGTAAAATACCTGATAAATAAACTTTTAGGAAACCTTGATTTGTTACCATCAGTTAGGTAAAGTAGGTACATATCTGGTGGATCACTGTTTAGCGAATATAGGTAACTAGCTAGCGAAGGAAACTAGCTGATGCCCGCGACTTCGTCCGCGTGGTTTAAGTTTTTTCCCCACAGGGGCTCCTTAATTTTCCGGTATAATTCCGGTAGCCCATGTCACTCTCCAGGTCCTCAACTACATTCATGCTAAAAATCACTTTAACCCGTTGCTCTGTTGCGGCGTGATTGAAGGACAAACTCTGTACCTATATAAAGTCCTTGGGGATCGAATTCTCAAAAATGGTGAAATTGTGAATCAAATTTGTATTTTTCCAACAGATCAGTTGGACCATCACCTTATTCTCGTTGCGTCCATGGGCGTTGATAGCGTCGCGAGCGGTCGCCGGTCTTGCATGTGCAGGCTGCTACGTTGTCGCACCCTTGTATTTAAAGGAGGTATGTAATGTCTTAGCCTGTCGATGTGTGGTCCGGGACTAGTCGGGATAAGAAATACACATGGATGAGACTTCTTAGAGTTTTCCATAAAATGATCTCAAAGCTGTATTAAGTCAGAAAACCGCACTTTGCCAGCGTGGTCAACTAGGACTTAAAAGTTAAAACCTTTTCATTCTGAAACCACCTACGAAATAAAAAAGAAACTACTAAAGCACTATCTGGCCACACACATTCCTTTCTGGGTAAGGCCGTAGATTTTGCCACTTAGTAACATACAGTAACGATGAAACTTCTTCGTTACGGTAACGCGAAAGCAACGCGAGAGTAACGCTAGTAAATTGTAAAGCTGATTACATACAATGTACAATAATATTGGACACAAAATAAAAACATTACATTATTTGTAATAAACATATTTATTCAATAATTTCAATTAGCTTATACATACATTATATTACATTATTATTATTACATTATTTTTTTAGATCTTTCCTTAGCTTTTCTATGCATTTCTTCATACTTACTTGGGTTTTCAGTTTTTAATTTTTGTCTATATTTTTTCTGCTTTTCGGCTGGTGACATCGGCATCTAGAACAATTTATGTTTTATAAAATTTAGTTTATATTATACATTGTTCAACAAAAATGGAAGTTTTAAACACACTTTACGCATGGCGACCTCCCCGGCGCAGTGTTGGGTGCTGTTGACTTAACGTGCGGAAATCCCGGGTTCGATCCCTGGCAGGGACACTCTGGGAATTTATAACGATGTCTTGTAGAAACCGATTAGGGGTATGAGTTTAATATAACTGCCATACAACAACATAACTGGTTAGCCCTCTACCATCTTAGACTGCATCATAACTTACCATCACGTGAAATCGTAGTCAAGGGCTAACTTGTAATGAATAAAAAAAGTATATTTTTATACACAAGGTGCAAATTCTAAAAACTGAACCGAAATCTAAAGGCTTAATTCCTCAAATCCGCAAATCCCGTAAAAAAAGTTTTTTAATATTAACGAGAAAATTACGAAAATTTATTCAGCAAACGTATTGAAAAACATTAACGATAAGACAGTAAGACACAATGTGCGCATTGATTTTATACCAACACTAGTGCACCAGAAAATATAGCCCTCGCAACTTCTCCGCGTAATGGGGTAGTTATAGTATTAATAGTATGTACTACCCTTAAGATTTGTCTTTGTTACGTAACATAGAATCTTTGTTTACGGTAACGTAAGAGTAACGCTAAAGTAACGCGAAAGCTTTATTTTATTTGGATTGTATAGGTTATAATTTCCAAACTACGCTTAATTTCGAATGAAATTAAATTTAAAAATACATTTCAATTACTGTTACGTTTATAATTATACAATTACTTGTCAAAACCCGGTTACTTACCGTTAAAACCTCCGAAAACAATTTTTAATTCACACTGACGAAACACGCACCGGCACTTTTGACACACTACATAGACAAGACAAAATGGCGTAGCTTTTTCTCTTCGGCATGGCTTCTTAGTGTTGCCAGAGTCTCTTTTTAAATCCTACCATAATTGCAAATTAAACATTTCTTGAGGTAAATGTTAGTAACGAAGAAAAAAGTAACGAAGAAGCGAAAAAACGGAGACAAATGTTTGAAAACTGATAAATCAATACACAACACGTATTTTAATATTTTAAAACCATAAACTGGCAGCCGAACAGTCTGAGATTTAAAATAAACTAAAAAGTAATACACTACCTTAGAAAATAGACGTAAATTAGGACAACAAAGAAATTAGTCTGGTCGAAAGACATCGTATTTTGGACCCAAATTCGTGGTCTCTGAAGATTTGCGATTTTTTAAAATATTCACGGCGATCTTTAAATTTAATTTAAATATATTTTCTTAAGATATAGGTATGCCGCAAGCTTATAAAAAATCTTCACTACAATAATCACGTTAGTTTTTTTTAAATTAGTAACTTAAAAATTGGACACATTTTTTTTTCAGAAAGTGGCAAAATCTACGGCCTTACCCTTCTACGTTTCCTCAGCTATGATTAGCAGTTCTAGAATTCATCACAATTAACATCCTACAGGTGGCATCGGACAACATCCGTGGAGCGCTAGGCTCGCTCTTCATCCTCTCGCAGAACCTCGGCTACCTATTAGTATACATTGCGGGTGACGTCTTCTCCTTTACGGCCGTGATGTGGCTCTGCACCGCGATACCCGTTCTTCACATGCTAGCGTTTCTGGCTATGCCCGAGACGCCAGTGTTTCTAGTCAAGCAAGGAAAGCTGAAGGTAAGGGACCTACTTTGTTATTTGTCCCAATAAAGCTCGCATGCGCTCACAGATAAAATTATGAGGCCTTTTCGAGAACGCGACCAAACACGGTCGACTCCGCTTTCTTCATCTCCCCCTTTGGCGAACTTCTTGAAGTAATTTTAGATGTATCTGATCAGCGTTTTCACTTTTCAAGGTACGCCTGTTGTTACCAAGAATTTAATACTATACTGCAATAAGAACTTATAAATGTAATGTTTTTATAAGTGACGTAGTCGGTTACTATTAATTTCCTTGTCACGAAGAATTTCGTTGGTAATACCTACTGCATTAAGAACTTAAGAATGTAATGTTTTTATAAGTTCCGGAGTCGGAACTACTACTTTCCATAAAAAAATACAAATGAAATAAAGACAAGGTGAAGTCGTATTCATTGACCACAAATTTACTTTGAATTAGGTACTACTACCTAGGTAGATTTGTATTTTCCTTTTATAAGAAACGGACATTTAAGGCGAGTCACCTCCAAGATTTTAGGAGGTGAGGTGTGGGGTGCCGCCCGCGCGTCTCGCGGTACATTTCTCGTAGAGACTAGCGGGGAAGCGGGCAGCGCGGTATATTCTGAAACCGCTTGGCAACGTTCAAATTCTGGGATTAATTTGAATTAAATAGATATAGGACTTCAGTTTGAAATAAATTTTAGCAGGTTCTCATTAATACTTCAAGAGGAATTTATCCATATAAAAATGATGAGCAAAGTCGAAAATTTTATTAATAAAAAATTCGTTTTAAACTTTTAATTTAGCCTGTTTCAAGATTTTTTTTGATCGAGTAAAGTACATCCTATCGTGTAACAAATTAGCACATTCTTTAGACAATATCTTTAAGTGTATCGGATATTTTTTGTAAGACCGTTATTTAATAGTAAATACCGAAAAAATTTGATCTAGCAAACCAGTTTTCACCGCTGAGCTGAGGTGACTCGCCTTAAACTGAGGTATTTCCCGAACCCCTGAATCATATTATAGCCAAAAGAAAATAAAAAATTATATCTAGTCCAACATAAATCACACCTCACACCACCTGTGGCATCCAAATTCAATGTCTAGGTTTTAATTTTTTAGCCCTGGCCCACACATAGGGCCAATTTCGTTCTTAAGAGCGTAACTAGCCCAATGTGTGAATTTTTGTGATGGAGTTTCCCAATGCAAGAGTAATTGTATAAGCACACAGGGAACGGGCGCGGGTCGGGTGCCGGCCGAGTAGGGTGCGCGGCGGATTGAATTCCTCGTATTTATATGGACGACATCACACAGCGTCACCACTCACCCGCCACGCGCCCGACCCGCGCCCGCCTTCTTTGTGATGTCGTCCATACAAATAAGTACAAGGCATTAAACCCGCTGTGTGCGCACACGACCCGGCCCGCGCCCGACTCGTGCCCGTTCCATGTGTGTTTTGCGACAGTCATATTCCGAGAAAAGCTTTCGAATGAAATATTTATACCTGTCTGATTGGATATGCCTTCCAGCTAATAAGTTCGTGTCACCATGAGAAGATTCGAGGTAAGTATTCGATTTAAGCTTGCGTAAGCTCTTACGAATGTCAACACATAAAATTATAAGATAACAAAAAAAACAATAGGCATGATGACTGATTTTGAAAAATGGTCCGATTATGTTCGGAAGTATCTACTATTTCGAAAAAATATCTTATTTCAGCAGAAAAATAAGGTTTGGTAGATGAAATTGGCATTTGAAATTTAAATTTTAGAATTCACGCCAAAACGTTCGGCGGTGTCATGGCGTCGTTTGTGACGTCACTATTATTTTTACCAAGGTACCTACTCTGTGCAGTGTGCAGTAAGCAATAGTGTGATTGTCAAAGTTCGAAAATAATTGTGACGTCATTGTCGCTTCATTGGTGTTTTAACCAATATGGCGGATTGCTGTATTTTATAGTTTTATTTTATCAAAATAAACAGCAATCTTACTCGAAATAGGAAAAAAAAATAGTTTTTTATAATCCATGAATCCAATTTTATTAGATACTAAAATTTATAATTTCATTGATTCTTTGTTACTGTCATCATGCCTATTGGAAGAAAATAATTATGACTGTACCAACACTGAACTCCTTCAAATGATCGTTGAGCTTTTGATAGAGCCGTACGAAGCTACTTTGACCAATACCTTACAAATACTTTTTTTTTTAATCCACTACAAGCTAGCCCTTGACTACGATCTCACCTGATGGTAAGTGATGATGCAGTCTAAGATAGTAGCGGGCGAACCTGTTAGGGGCATGGCAGTTATATTAAACCCATACCCCTTCCGGTTTCTACACAGCATAGTACCGGAACGCCAAATCGCTTGGCGGCACGTCTTTGCCGGTAGGGTGGTAACAAGCCACGGCCGAAGCCTCCCACCAGGCCAGACCAGGGAAAATTCAGAAATTATTAATTCCCAAATTGACCCTGCCGGGGATCGAACACAGGACCTCCGCACGTTAAGGCAACAGCGCTACACACTGCGCCACGGCACGTCAAAAACCTCATAAAAATACCTCAGAAATAGGTAGAGCAAAGAGCTCTATAAATGGTAAGTACTTGAGAACTATAAGAACTTATGAGAGAACTATGAGAACTTATAAAAAGGTATTAGCTCTTTGTAGAATAATGTAGTTTGAAGTAGCGCTGAGTATGTCAAGGCGCGCTCTCAAATTAATCAATGTGAAGACATTATCTTTACTAATTGGTAGTGTCATCTTTATCTATGTTTGATCTAGTAATAGGTAGGTACATGAATGAGCTCTACATAACATTCTATAGTAAGTCACATGTCGGAAGACCTCGGATCAGTTCCTGTTTATAACCACAAATACATTTAATGAATACATTAGCCTCTTGGTCAATGTGGAAATCTTGGAACCGTATATTAGATAGTAGATACGTATACTTAGACTGCAATGTACCAATATGGACGTTTTTAATATTACCTACCCAGCAGCCTACTAAGTATAAATTAGCTGTCTTCCTATGAAAGTTCCTTCAAAACCGGTTCAGCTATTTCTTAGATTTGGCCCTGACATTTGATAAGCTGACGGAAAGTAACAATTTGAAATTATGTAGATACCTATTTGGGCTTTGATAATAATATGCAATTAGGTAATATTCACTAGTAGGTATTTCGAAATCATACACATGTCAATTTCATTTCTAATTATTACAAGCTGATGCCCGCGACTTCGTCCGCGTGGATTGAGGTTTTTTGGTTCCCGCAGGGAGCACTTTAATTTTCCGGGATAAAGAGTAGTCTATGTGTTATTCCTGACTATAATCTATCTCTGTGCAAAAATTCATCCAGATCCGTTCAGCCGTTCTGGCGTGATTGAGTAACAAACATCCATCCATCCAAACTTTCGCATTAATTATAATAATATTAGTAGGATAGAGTAGGTAATAGAGATTGTAAGATAAAATTAACCATTTACATAAAGCACAATATAGACGTTAATTTCATTAATATTATACCTAACACTAATTAACGCTCAAAAGCGTTTTTATTTAGGTACCTACTTACTTAAATAAGATTTTCATAAATAAAACAAATCACAAGCGCTCACGTTAGTATTTATTCCGTGTATTGAATAATTTATGTAATATAGAATTCAAGAATTCAATCGGTATTTCATAGTCATTCCGATACCGTTTACTGATATTGTAAATTTAAAACATCCGGAAACAATGGGACGGATGATAATGCTGCGTACAGACTACTGACAGAATTAAAGTGTAAATTACTGGTAAGCAAATTATAGCTACAGCGTAACTAACTGCATAAAACTATCGCAATCATGCTCCTAACAGGTTAGCCCGCTACCATCTTAGACTGCCCCATCACTTATCATCAGGCGAGATCGCAGTCAAGGGCTAACTTGTAGTAGTTTAAAAAAAAAACACCTTTGTATTTTCTCTTTAACAATTCACCAAGCACCAGAGTTGCAGCAAGAACTTAAAAAAATCCAATATTGTGTTTGTGACAGTAATTGATGCTACGTTTTCGTAATAGAGCAACAGTCGCTATTATTATTATTATTATATATATATAAATAAATAATATCACCATTATATTGTTACTCGTATCCATACTAATATTATAAATGCGAAAGTGTGTCTGTCTGTCTGTCTGTCTGTCTGTCTGTCTGTCTGTCTGTCTGTCTGATACGCTTTCACGGCCCATCTGTTCAACCGATTTTGATGAAATTTGGTACAGGGATAGGTTGTATCCTGGGGAAGGACATAGGCTACTTTTTATCCCGGAAAATTCCAGAGTTCCCGCGGGAATCATAAAAAACTATCTCTTCAACCTATTTTGGTGAAATTTGGTACAGGGATAGCTTATATCCCGTGGAAGGACATAGACTACTTTTTATCCCGGACAATTAAAGAGTTCCCGCAGGAATCAAAAAATCTTAATCCACGCGGACGAAGTCGCGGGAATCATCTAGTATGTTATAAATAACCGAACGTCAATAAGTGTAGTATACCTACCTAAATTGAATAAACGTTCTTTGTCTTGTCTTGTCTTGTACTCTAATAAAATTATAATTAGGCTAAATAATCTCAAGTATTTCATGGGCATTTTTTATTCAGAATAGATCAATTTTTCTGAGCTGTCTATCGTCTTGGCAATTCACAAAAATTCTATCCGAACCTCAGGTACTAAAATTCTACATCAATGCGAACCCTACCTATATCTCGTACTCTAAAAAAGAGTTTGTACTTATTTCGATTTAACTCAAATATTCTGTATTTCTCAAGTATTTCTGCTAATTAAAAGTATGGAGGAGGCTTTTACCCGGACGGGAAGACGCATTAAAATAAATCAAACCATTTCATAAACACTGCAAAAAAAGTTGTAATGTGTGGGAAATAAAGCTACAATAATAATGGTATTTTTGCATTTAAAACGCAAGGCTTATAAAATATTAATATTTTACGATTCCATTCCTAGTAGATTGTTCTTGTTCACTCGCTAGTTAACCTACACGATGTTTTAATCACAACACCAGTCTGCACTCAATACTACCGGATATTTTGTATCAGTCACGTAAATCTATGGAAGTGTCTAGAGCACAGCAAGTTGTGCAATGCCATAAAGGCTACCCATTTAAACGAGCGAATAAAAATTCAAATTACAGGTTTCAAAAATACTGAATATTATGACTTACTGAAATACTGAGTGTGCGAAAAACTGAGGGCGATTTCATACATTGAAAAAGGTGACTTGATAATACGAGTTACCTACTATTGAGAACGATCTAAGCGAAAAATGTTGTATTTTAGACTATTTATTCGGTGCAACAAAATTTGTTTTCCGGAATCAATTTTTTATTTCCCTGTTATAAATGTTCTTTTCCATATTAATTAATTAATATGAAGGTAATAATATGACTGTTGCGGAAAAAATTTAAAAAACATATTTATGGACCAATGGAGTATTTTTAATCAATGTGTATTTATAGGACTTCTGCAGTCTGCCCTCTATCTCTCCGTCTTCATACATTCTTGTCTAAAGGCAGTTTTCAAATAAATTCTCAGAATACAGAACAGTAAAGTCATGAATCTAAAAATCGACCAACTTTATAAAAAAGCGTGAATAAAAACAAATTGGCTACGTCTTGTTAGACGTCTTGTTAGGTACGTTCTCGGTTATCCTATACCGGATACCCCCAAATTTTTTGAACTCGGTGAAAAAATCAGTCAAGACTAGTCTTGATCTAATATTGCCGGAACCAGGTTAAAGTTATGATTCTAAGAAAATAGGTGTATTTGTAAGAAAACAAAATTGTTCTCAGGAAGCCAGAGTCACATTGGCGTGGTTACGGAACACCTCGGTGGATGACAAAACCCTAGAAGAGGAAGTACAGCAAATGGAAAGAGAGGAGGAGTACGCCAAGTCCATGAAAAAGGCCTCGTGGAAAAGCATAGGTAGGCAAGCAAGCTATATTTTGTACACATCTGAAACCTACTATGGTTTCAGCGTCTATAGGTAGGTACTAATATTAAAAATGCATAATAAGTTTATCTGTCTGACTGTTTGTCTGTCTATCTCACGGCCCATCCGTTAAACTGACGGGTACAGAGTTTGCATCAGGAGATTGACATAGACTACTTTTCTCCCGGAATAAAAAAGTGCCCCTAGGGAATTTTAAACACATTCAGGAGGACCTCTGACTTTCTTCAAAAGTTGAATTCACAATACGAGGACGAACTCGCGACGATAATATTATAATAGGTGCTAATAGGTATTTAAAAACACAGTACCACACTCGCTAGTAATATAATAAGTCTATGACCACACTCATTGATGTAAAAATATAATAAGTCTATGACCACACTGCGTTTAGTTCGCACGAAGATCACACAATACCCTCTATACAAGTCACAAAAAATATATCTATACATGTCTATACGCAACTTAATGTTTCATTTTTTTGGCCTCCAACTTCCAAGTACTTATTGAACATGTTAGGTATAGTATAGGTACATTCAAGCGCTCAGAGCAAAAAATATACGACGAGAATTGAATTGAATGAAATTGTCTATTACAGAAGTGAAGCCATGAATATATTATATTCCTGTTTAACTGTATCTTTTTCTTTAATTTCATAATATCTTATCACTTGTAGGTACCTACTTATTTAGTTACCTACTAGAAGATGCCGCGACTTCGTCCGCGGATTCCCGCGGGAATTCTTTAATTTTCCGGGATAAAAAGTTCATTCCCGTGCCTATGTCCTTTCCAAATTTCATCAAAATCGGTTCAAAACATGGGCCGTGAAAGCGTAGTAGATAGACAGACAGACGGACAGACAGACACTCTTTCGCATTTATAATATTACTATGGATAGGTATATTATAATAAAATAAATTATGTCTATCTCTAATCACATAGGTTCATGAATCACACCTTTGAAAAAATTTCATAGCCAATTCAGTTAAAACAGTCTCCGATTTAAACTCGAAAAATGTACCTACTTAAGTATCTATTTTCGACGTCGAATAACAACAAGATAACGTTCAATTATTATTACGTTTAATTACTTCAATTTCAATTACCTAGGATGCTTGTCATCTGCGTAGGTACTCGTACATCATTGAAGCGTATAATAAGTAGGTACAGTATGAGACAAAGCCATCTGTACCCAAATCTTTCGTCGTTCATCTAGATTCTAGATTTTAGTAGGTACAACGGGTAGAGAAACAAAATGATGCCTCAACTCTACTTCAACAATTACTCAATTTTGCTTCCAGTACAAGACAAAACGACATTCAAAGCGTTCCGCATATCAGTTAACGTGATGCTCTCACAAGAAACCTGCGGGTACCTGGTGGTGCTCATGTACGCGGGGTCCATCTTCGAACAGGCGTCAGAGTCCATCAGCCTCAAGCTGAGCCCCAACAAGCAGACCATATTAGTGGGCGCCATACAACTGCTGGGATCCATTGTAGCCAGCTGCATTGTTGAGAAGACCGGACGAAAGGTAACATTTTCATGAAAGTATTATTGAAGTGAAAACTTCTTTAGGCGAGTTGAGCACGTTTTGGTAGGGGGTAAAAATGTGTCACAATCACACCGTTCTTCTCAAGACTTTTGGTCCATTGGTTTTGGAATGATATAATACATTCGTAATTAAACTTTAATGCCTTAGTTTTAAGGTTTATATAAATTGGATTTTTTTTATTAGAAAAAATTATGGTTTTCACTTCTATCGGCAGTCCCTATGACTGCCATTTTTTTTAATTTCATAAATACTTAATAATATTTTTTTAAATTATACTTCCTTAGTAAGCTTTACGCTATAGAGAGAACCATATTATTATAATATTCAAAATTTCAAGTTTCAAAAAAAGTCCAACGGTTTGAGCTGTGGAGACGCGTAGCGCAGGAACTGCCTATGTCGTCATTAATTTGCGTTCATGCTACGGGTGCAGCTTGCGCCTCTAACTTTTAGAAGTTAGGGGCGCAAGCTGCACCCGTAGCATACGCAACGCCTGGGAGGTATAGGACCTAAGACCTAAGTACTTAGCTCAAGAGGTAATCTGTCCTAAATCACTTCTAAAAGTAGTGTGGCATCAATCGGTTGCACTATAAATTGACTCGGTAACTAAATGGGGGAGAAACTTTGACCTCCATGCCTCAATGAGCCGCTAAGTAGTCCGTCGGTCGCCAGTTTTCGAAAGTATTTCGATAGTGTTTTGCGACATTAGACCGTAAATGTATAAGTGGATAGTGGTGAGGACTTTGAACTGAAGAAATCTTACATTTTTGCAGTGGCTTCTAGCGGGGACGTCCTTCGCAACGGGTCTCTCCATGCTGGCTCTCGGAGCCTGGTTCTATATAACCTCCATGTCCATATGGCTGCCTGGTTGGCTGCCCGTGGTCGCTATGTGCCTTTGTATCTTTGCGGATGCTGCGGGGTACCAACCGGTGCCTTATGTTATTACGTCAGAGCTGTTTTCCTTTCAGGTGAGCATTTTTTATAACCTTGTACCAATCACTAGGTAAATATTATTGTATGGGACTCTTATCAACCAAATTCTTTCACCAAACATACTTAGTAGCAATAGCTCTTAGCAATAAAGATCGCTTTTGTTTTCACACTTCTACTCACAAATCCGCGTAATAAATCCGCATGCATGCCTGGTTGAGATTGCTAGGTAGCGATAAGGCTCACCAAGTTGTAGGTAGACTAGGTAGGTACACATATTTTTTATGCTTTTTTGTTTTACTGTTCTCTCTACTGTTGTATTGTATCCATACTAATATTATAAATGTGAAAGTGTGTCTGTCTGTGGTCTGCTACGCTTTCACGCTACCTACTGTTGAATTGTATCCATACTAATATATTATAAATGTGAAAGTATGTCTGTCTGTCTGCTACGCTTTCACGGCTCATCCGTTCAACCGATTTTGATGAAATTTGGTACAGGGATAGGTTCTACCCCGGGGAAGGACATAGGCTACTTTTTTATCCCGGAAAATTAAAGAGCACGCGGACGAGGCATCATCCGTACAATAAAAGGCTGTATTATCATTCCCTCATTCATTTATTCCTGCTAAATTAAGTTTTAAATTTACGTCTTCATGCATCAACTACCCACCGATTTCAACGAAGTTTGGCTTAACACTTCCAACATAATATTACGGAGAAGGAATAGGCTGTATGATGATGCTAATTGTATTGGTACATATATCTAAATTAAAATATTTGTTACAGCATCGTGGTATGGTAACATCCTTCGTGAGCTCTGTGGACGCCCTCAGCGACTTCCTGCAATCAAAAGCCTACGATCCTCTCCTGAAACTCCTGGGAATCCACTGGGTCTTCATAATGTTCTCCTTAGTCTGTTTCATCGGTACATTGTATACTGTGCTGTACGTACCGGAGACTAAAGACAGAAGTCTGGAAGAGATCTACGCAATACTTGACGGGAGGCAGAAGGAGAAGAGGAAAGATGCGGAGACAGGGAATGAGATTAGCAGATTATAAGACTTACCTTGGAGCAAAGACAACAGTGTCTATGAATTATATTGACGAGAGGAATATATACCTACTTTTTGAAATTCTTCTGATTATCCGGATTCCTTGACATTACAGTGGACATTGATTGTCCTTGACATTGACCATAGATAATATAACATTGACTGTGACTATTGCTATGAAGCATGATGTCTAAAACCTCAGATTAAAAACCTAAAACCAATGATATTTTATCCATAAAAAGCATAATATAAGATTGGAATATTTAAAATAAAAAAATATGGAAATCAAGGGTAGCTTGGTCGGTGGTCCCCGACGTTTCAGGATTCTGAGAGATTTTGACTTTAGACCGAAAATATTAAAGTGGTCTATGTGATCATAAGACGTGGCTTACCGGTAACATAATTCCTTCTTGTGTAAAAATTGATAACATTGTTGTTTTATGGCCATAAATGGCCCTAAATTTTTGTGCAATGGATATGAATCTAGTTTATACTGTGATAAGGTTGAAATTGTATAAAAAATCTATTTTTTTTTAATTTTACCTATACTTAATTGACACCCGATTGTGATATTATTGACGAATAAATGAATGGTATTATTAGTGATAAGTTCAGATGCCATTAAAGAAATAATTAATGCAAAATATATTTGTATTTTTTTGCAAAGCTCAATCATCACAGCTTTACATTAAGGTATACCTATACCTTATTTAGTTACCTACCTTCAGAATTAATACCTTATAGGTAATATTAGCATATTATAAGAATATGGCAGCCCCAAATAATTAACTCTGAATTCTCCGACTCTGAGGAATAAAATGCCAAGGGTAGCTACGTAAATACTTACTATAAAAAAAATATAAAATCACCATTGCAGGTAATTCAATAAAAAAGTTATCTTGAATTGAAAATGGAACAATCTTTTCCTCCATAAAAATAAACACTAGTCATAAAGAAACACTATGACCGTGGTTAGAACTGCAATATTATTTTGTTTGTATATTTTGAACGTTAGTTTTTCCTTTGGAGATAGAGATCAAAATGACGCAGCAGTAGGTAAGACGCAAATTGAACAGAGAAAATACACTGACCTCATATTCATATTCATATTCATTTTTATTTTGCATTCCAATATAATAGTAATTTACATGTCAATAGTTGATAATAATAACAATGTTCGTAACAATATTGGAACCCCGGTGGGGCACAGCAAAAAAATCAGTGGTCGTAGAGAGACGGCTGCCTTATTTTTCTTCCAAAAAATCATTTAGTTTGTAATATACTTTATCAATGAGAAATGTTTTTAAAGAGTTGACAAAAGCTGTAGGTACAATTCTCCAAGGATTTGATTTTTGCGGTTGTTTCCTTACAAATTTAGCTGATTCTAGTATGTAAATGCATGGCAGGGTTAGTATATTTAATGATTTAAAGTAAGGTACACAACTTTCCCGATTCTTTAAGTTTTTTATTATTCTTATGCATTTTTTTTGCAGTATAAATAGTTCTGGTGCATTTGTGCTGTTTCCCCACAATATTACACCATAGCTCAGCCAAGCATTTGCATAAGAATAATATGCTAAAATTGCCGCTTCTGTGCTCGTTGATTTTTTTAGTTCTTTCAGGGCATACTTAGGTAAATTTGGATAGTTTCGTTTTTATTTTTTGGACATGAGATTTCCAGTTTATGTTGGTATCAATATCTATCCCGAGCAGAGTGAACGTATTAACACATTCTAGATTTATCCCATTATATGAAAAGTTTATGTTTAAAGGTGTTTTTTGATAAGGCCTAAATTGCATGATTTTTGTTTTTTGGAAATTTATCTCTAAGTTGTGGTCACTCAACCAACCATTCACCTTATGGAGGATGTCGTATAATTTATTATTTAAATTTTTAATGTCTTTACATGAAGTTTGTATAGATATATCGTCTGCAAATAGTACGCATGAGTCTTGTACGATTTTTGGAAGGTCGTTAATGTAACGATTTTTGGAAGGTCGTTAACCTCTAAATTATTATTAATTGTTAGTGTGTCTGATATGTGAGTAATGTGTAATAAATGCACCTACTTAGTCGTTTTTGTAATTAAGTAATAATCACTGGTCTAACTTAGTGGTAGAGGTTGTCTAATCTAAAAATGAACGCACCTCCAACTAAATTTACACTCACATGCAAGGGAAGTAGGTGAATTGCCATTTAACTAATGAATTAAATCTACAGTCAGCCAAATGGTCTGTGGTCAGATCCGTTCCGCATAGATGAAGCGAACGTGTAGTGAGGCGCGTTCATTTTTAGATTAGATGACCTCTACGATTCCGCAATCCATACTTCCAAACACTCGTTAAAAGCTATAATTCTATTCTTATACTTAATGATGTGAGAGTTTGGATGGATGGATAGATGTTTGTTGCTCAATCACGCCAGAACGGCGGAACGGATCTGTATGAAATTTGGCACAGAGATAGATTAAGTATAGTCTGGAATAACACATAGTTCCCGCGGGAACCAAAAAACCTTAATCCACGCGGATGAAGTCGCGGGCATCAGCTAGTTAACTTTTAAATAGCCTCAGTCTATCAGCAAGTCTGGTCTGGTGCCTTCGTCTGGTAGGAGGCTTCGGCTGTGGCTAGTTACCACTTACCACCCTACCGCCAAGCGATTTAGCGTTCCGGTATACGATCATGCCGTATAGAAACCGACTATAGGGGTATGGGTTTAATATCACTGCTATACCCCTTAAAGGTTAGCCCGCTACCATCTTAGACTGCATCGTCACAGTCACTTACCATCAGGTGAGATCACAATCAAGGGCTAACTTGTAGTGGAAAAAAAAAGTAATTTTTTGCTATTTCAAATTTTTCAAGTAAAATTCAAAATGAACGTAGACTACAATGACCCTGAACCAGTTATAGTCAAGAGTGGAAGACGTCGACACAACAATGAGAAGAAAGCTTTAAGAATCCGGAACGATTATCTTCTGAACCTCAACAAGGAGAGCCTGAGGATTCGCGGTGGAAACGCGACCGATACTAAGAACTACCCCTATATTGCTGCAATCATTATAAACGGACGGCTGTGGTGCGCTGGCACTATTGTTGATGTGAACTGGGTGCTTACAGCTGCGCATTGCTTGAACTAGTTAGTATTATTCTATGGTAGTAGTTCTACTATAGTAGTGTTATTATCTCGCTGCAGACTCGGCCATAAATCATTCGAGTGTTTCGCTCTCTTTCCCACTCACGGGCCCTATGGCACGACCCCTGTGCATTACTGCAGTCGATGAGTGATATCGATAGTTGTTTTTTTTTGGTATCTTTTTAAATGGGTGATAGAAATAAAAACACGTTTATTTTTTCCGAGTCTGCAGCGAGATAATAACACTACTATAGTAGTAGAAATAATGCTAAGTAGTAGATAAGGTACTACTTAGCAGTCCTTTATGCACCATGTAACAACACCTGGAATAATGAAGACCTACATATTTTACTGCTTATATAAAAGTCTTGTAGTCATTCATACAGTTAGTAGATATTTTGAGAGGAAGAAATAGAAAAGGTACTAGGTATGCAGCTGTTTAATGTAAGTACATATAACATAACCAATATTCCTTTGTACCAACCTAATACCTATCCTCCTCTTACCACGGCCTCTTATTCATAAAATTTGTGTTGTGAAAAGCTAGAGTAGCATATAGGGAGTTCACACATGCTTTTTTTTTTATCCATTACAAGCTAGCCCTTGACTGCGATCACACCTAATGGTAAGTGATGATGCAGTCTATAAGATGGTAGCGGGCTAACCTGTTGGGGCATGGCAGTTATATTAAACCCACACCCCTTCGGTTACGTACAGGCATCTATGAACTCTTTTTTTTTTTATCCACTACAAGCTAGCCCTTGACTGCGATCTCACCTGATGGCAAGTGATGATGCAGTCTAAGATGGTAGCGGGCTAACCTGTTAGGGGCATGGCAGTTATATTAAACCCACACCCCTTCGGTTTCTACACGGCATCGTACCGGAACGCTAAATCGCTTGGCGGCACGTCTTTGCCGGTAGGGTGGTAACTAGCCACGGCCGAAGCCTCCCACCAGGCCAGACCAGGGAAAATTCAGAAATTATAAATTCCCAAATTGACCCTGCCGGGGATCGAACCCAGGACCTCCGCACGTTAAGGCAACAGCGCTACATATTGCGCTACGGAGGTCGTCACTGAAAACATTTATAATGATTAGGTACTTAGTTCTCAGTAGGATGATAGTGACCTCTAGACCTGCTAGCCAAACAATGGTACGAACCGCTGGTGTTGAATTCTGAAGTTAAATTCGATAAGTGTTGGGGTACCCTGTCTAGTTATAGAAAACTTAAAAGCGAGTACCATGAGTAACTAAGTAGGCACCTCCCAGAGTAAAATGATTTTGATTCTACAGCGTCCTCCACGTTGCACCAATGAAAACCTTAGGAAAATATGTCAAAGTAAGAGTGGGCAGCGCGCATCCACACGAGGGAGGTCAACTGGTGGATGTCGCAGGCGCTGTCCGACATCCCAAGTTCGAGGAGGAGCCAGTGCCGCACGCAGACATTGCGCTGTTGAAGCTTGCTGAAAACCTCGGTAAACATTTAGGGCTTGCGCAGGATGACGGACGTTCACCGTATTCAATAGAAATACAAAATTGAAAGTAAAGCGTATTTGTAGATGAAACACACAAATTCGCTTTATTTAAGTGCATCGTGTGGGGTATGCGATGAAATCTTAAAAAATTCAGATTCATGGTTAACATAAATACGCCGAGAACTGTCCTTGTCTGCGGAGGCCCATGAGGTCATTTTTCAAGCAAGTGTTGGTCAATAGATACCTATGCGGAAGGACCTGGGAACCCGCCGCATTACTATCCCAAACTCCTATTTTATTAAGTTGTTATTGGAGAGATTCGACATTTAAAAATTACCTATGATTTTATTTCTTTTTATAAGAGCATGAGAAAATCTAAATCACTTACTTTCGAGTTCTTGCTCTATTCTCTTACAGAATTTACACAGCATATAAATTTGATCAAGATCTATGACGGAATGAAGGAGCCTTTCGCACAAAGCTTCGTTGCGGTCACTGGCTGGGGAGCTACACGTGTAATTATTTCTATTACTAAGTAGTTAATGTCATAAAATTATGGTAGATATTTATGGATTTGTCTCAGTCTCTAGAACATCCCACTTGCAATCACCAAAGTAACCCTAAGTAGGGAGAAGTAATCGACTTCACTTTATTTACTTTTCAAGGTATACTTATCTAGGTACTTACTTAGTTAGTGTCTAAATAAATCTATGTACCTATTATAATAATAAATATCGAAAAGCCTGCACTCGGGCATATACCTACCCAAGATGCGTTGGAACAACTAAGAAAAATTATTTGGATCACCCATTCTTCTTCTTCGAGAGAGGCGGCTATGCAGGTATTACTTTGACCGTTGCCAATCTATTGTGATCGCCAGGTGAAGGCTACGTTTGTGTATCAGTGCAGGACAGTAAGAGATGATGTGTAAAGGCCCGACCGCAGCCTCTCGGCAGAGCCTATTTACACCTGTGCCCTGCAACTTGAGATTGAATATATTTGTTGGATCACTCACATCAAATATGACGTTTCCAGGGCTCAGATACAGCATTTAGGGATCACACACCGGATCTGATGACAGCGCGTCTGAAAGTGCGGACGCGTGGGTACTGCAGTGACGCCTACCAACTCGTCAGTGGCTTCCAGTTCACGCCTGACTTCTTCTGCGCCTCCTTGAGGAACGGTACTAGAGATGCGTGCTTGGTAAGTAGGTAACTGTTTATATTACCTTTTCTGTGTAATTTGGCAAAGCAATCATGGTCATTATACCGAAGGTAAGTTCATCAAATCACTTATTTTATTTATTTAATCGTATGGCGTTTGGTACTTAATAAGCGTTTTTATAAAAAGAACGCTTATTTCGCCTGCAAGTTCGTCGCTCGTTTAGCACCACCCAGGGGACACGTGCAGGGAGGTAGAAGGTAGCTCCTGCGGACGTGAGCGACGGGGCATCCCCCTATCAAATCACTTATGAACTCGGGCAAAGGACCTTCTTCATGACCCTACTGTGTACCAACCCGAAAAACCTTTTTGGTAAAAAATATAAGCCTACCTAAAAGCAAACAGCTGGCTTATATGTATATACCGGGAAGAAATGACGAGGTTTTGGTTGGCGCTTGCCATTTTGACATCCTATACCAACCTGGCGCAGTGTTGAGCGCTGTTGTCTTAACGTGCGGAGGTCCCGGGTTCAATTCCTGGCAGGGTCAATCTGGGAATTCATAACTTCTGAATTCTCCCTGGTCTGGCCTGGCGGGAGGCTTCAGCCGTGACTAGTGACCACCCTACCAGAAACGGGAAAAGACATTTCAAGGCAAAGCGTTCTGGTAAGATGCCGTGTAGCAACCGATTAGGGGTATGGATTTAATATTACTGCCTAGCCCCTAACAGGTTAGCCCACTACCATCCTAGACTACTTATCATCAGGTAAGATCGCAGTCAAGGGTTAACTTGTAGTGGATTTTATTTTCGAAAACTCATTGTATTTCTATAGTTCGACGCCGGAGCCCCGGCTGTACAATACAACCGTCTGATGGGAGTGATGAGCTTTGGTCCGGAACGCTGCGGACACGAGTACCAACCGGCTGTGTTTATCAAGGCGTTTTACTTTAGGTAAATTACATTAATAATACCAAGAACAATAATTTACTTTGATACCTACCAAGATCTCTGGAGAAAGGGAATGTCTAAATCTGTGAACAATCGGATCGGTTAGGGCATTTCCTCGTGCTCCTATTATTGGGAGCACGAGGAATAGTTCTTCCTTCGGACACACGGATAACATTAGTCCCATTGTAGGGATCTGTTACAAAATTATACATGACATAGTTTATTCAAAATTCAAATGTTTTTTATTCAAATAGACTTTTTACAAGTGCTTATGAATAGTCGAATGAATCTACCACTGGTTCGGAATGCCGTTCCTACCGAGAAGAACCAGCAAGAAACTCGGTGGTTGCTCTTTTGAAAAAATAAAGTAGGTAGGTATATTTACAATTGCATTAATCTAAAGATACATAAGTAACAGCAGTCCTGAGCATTGCTGGAGCGAGTCAAATCCATGCGCTTTTATCATTTATATAATCTTCGACAGTATAATAAGCTTTTTTCAGGAGCATTTTTTTAATGGTTTTCTTAAACTTGTGTAAAGGCAAGTTTATAATAGGTAGTGGAATTTTGTTAAAGAATAGAATACTCATTCCCACGAACGACCTTCGGACTTTCGTGAGGCGGAGCGATGGAGTCACGAGCCTATGGCGGTTTCTAGTTGGCCTATCGTGCAGATCGCATATATTCTTTTGTAATTCTGAATGTGCTGTTTTACGAAGATCAGATTACTGTAAATGAAACTGTGATTACTGTAAAAAATGTTATGCATATTGTATGCGAACTCTACTACGCATATTACTCGCAACTTTGAAGTAATGAGTCAGGCACAATTACGCCACTATCGGCAATATAATACAAACACACGAAAGCCGAAACACATCACTTGTTCACGGCAGATGCTTATCCTAAGATTTTCCAATAGGTACAGTATCCAGTAGTCAGGCAAACAACTTGAGTATAAACGCATAGTCCATTTCGTAGGCCCATATGCTGACGGAAGATGCCAACTGAGCGAGCGAAAGGAATTCAAGCTGACCCTTGATTATCACAAGAGGCTTACTTTATTCTAGAGTTGTTCAATCCTGCAATAAATCCATAGCACCCTACGTACTATAAATTATAAATTTTTAGCATGCTTTTAAATACGCTTTGTTACAACGCTCTTGTTATAACGTGTGGGCGGCCGGCAGGCGTGATATATTGTCTTGCACCACGCTAAATTTCGTATCTTGCAAAGATGACAAAATCACTCACAACAGCGCGTTACGCGACACTAACCAGCGGCAGCCAGCGGCAGCGCGCTACCGGTAGGCGAGTGCCGCTGCAAGTGCTACGAGGCACCGCGCGCGGTCATGTGATATTCATAACGTCGCGTCGCGGTAGCGTTTTGGCGGCTCCTCTCATAGCACGTTATCCACGCTATGGAACAATAGCGCGCTATGATATTGCGCTACGTGTTATATTTTAACCACCTCTACTTTATTCCACACCCCCGCATTTAATGAAGTTGTTGGTACTTAACTGCAGTACAAGTGTGATACCGGTAATGCACCAAAAACACAAAAAAAATTAATTCATCATTTTTGGTATTCACGGAACAAGACACAGTGCTAATGTCACCAACTCCGAATAACGTTTTACCTAGGATTAAATTTGAAATTTTGACAGAATTCCTATACAAGATCTATCAAAACATCAATTTTATTCCTAGGTTAAATGTAACTCGGAGTTGGTGAAATCGGCACTAAATGTATAACAAATTCTGTACGCTTATATTGCTATCGCGCTTGCACACGATCATGTGTCATCAGCCAAATAGAGATAGCTAAAGTTATATTTGCGGTTCGAATAGAAGTTGCGAGCGGCGTTCGCCGGTCTCTTAACACGATTCACGATAAAGCATATAAAGCATGAGCATGTCTTCTTACTCGTATTTTTCTATACGCACAGGGACTTTGTAAAGCACACGATCTCGTCATACAAAACAACGGCGGAGTTGATCGAAGCAATGAAGGACATAGACCCGGTGGTGCGGCCGCCGGTACACGTCGCCGACGAAATGGACCTCGCTCCCAGCCCCGACGAAGTCACGGAGCCGGACAACAGACACGATTAAGCATTTAATATGGTTTATAACACTGGCAAGCCAATGCGCATAGGCTACGTGATACAACTCAAACCGGGCTTTCTACACTTTGGCATAGGCTCATATAGGATCAGTTTAGTAGTAAACCTACAAACGGAAAAATACTCGCACAAAGACAACAAGCGTTTGCTTAAGGTTTGCTTCGAATTTAATACATAATACTGATAAAGTTTTTGACGACCTCCGTGGCGCAGTGTGTAGCGCTGTTGCCTTAACGTGCGGAGGTCCTGGGTTCCATCCCCGGCAGGGTCAATTTGGGAATTTATAATTTCTGAATTTTCCCTGGTCTGGCCTGGTGGGAGGCTTCGGCCGTGGCTAGTTACCACCCTACCGGCAAAGACGTGCCGCCAAGCGATTTAGCGTTCCGGTAGGATGCCGTGTAGAAACCGAAGGGGTATGGGTTTAATATAACTGCCATGCCCCTAACAGGTTAGCCCGCCACCATCTTAGACTGCATCATCACTTACCATCAGGTGAGATCGTAGTCAAGGGCTAGCTTGTAGAAAAAAAAAAAGTGTGATTTTTCCGTTTGGTCTAACCTGACCCTTAGACGGTAGTTTGTCAGCCATAGGAGTGACAAACAGGCTGCTGGCTGAGTATACAAGCCGTAAACAGTTCCTTGGGTAACAATATAAAAAAAAATATAGTGAACTTTTTCGAGCCATCAAGTCAGACAACAGCATAGGTATATATAAATAAGTTGCATTCTTTTTATATTAATCTTATATTTATATAACGTACTTTACGTTATATTATGACAGTCAAAAAGAAAGATTATTCAAATACATTTAAAAAAAAAATAACTGAGTCTTATTTTTACTGAACATAGCGCAGTCGAGTCGGATAACTTAATTAGGGTATCAAATGAAACACGTAATTAAATGTATTTATTATTATTTATTTTAATACATAACTACGGAGAATCATCACTGCGGGAGCCGGGCGGCGCCGCACGCCTTCACGGGCTGTTCCATGTATTTGGTACACAATTAAACGACACAAAATAATCAAACACATTGTATACTTATCACAAGATAATGTTCGTGGACATCGGGGCGAGGAGAAAGCAACAACATGAGAAACGTATTGCAATAATTACTATAGAACTTAATTAAAATTACTATTATTTAATGGGCTCAGTTAGGAACTTAGTATGGATAATGGGGCCCACACGTTCGACACATTAATTCATTCAAAACTACTTAATCAGCGAAACAAATAAATAGTTTGGATATTAAACCGTAAAGATTCTGTAATGAACTATTATAATAATTATTATATTTTATTCTAATGATGGATAAGGGCCCCGAACGGGTTCGAAACTAGTCGGGCATTTTCCGACATAACACGTGAGTTTATCTGGTAGTTATGTCCTATAGTTAAAATGAATATCACTCACGATAGTTTAAACGTTAAAATATTTTATTCTGTTGCCAAACATGACTTCTATACCGTATTATTCATGACAAACACATTTTTGTATGAAATACATAGACAAAACACAAACTACGCTCACTTATACTTGTAAGCTTATCTGGTGCTGAAAGTTACGAGTCAAAATACGTCCAAAGTAGGTATAATCTACCCGGACCATTTCAAATAATTATGTGAAATCAAAAATAGTTCAAATATTAAATCTGCAACTTAAAGTGTAACAAAAAATGTAGCTTTACATATACATCTTTCTAAGCGCTACATTTTAAAGTTTATTTATATGTACCTAGTAGTTATGTAGGTAGGTATAAATAAACGTTCATCAAACGTTTTTCTAACAATTTTCGTATCGACAAATCCATTGTCGATACGTTAAAAACGAAAATTGTTTGAAAATTGTTCATGATGATAAAATTATAAACTTAGGTACACGTCAAACCCTTTCAGCTTATCCGAAAATAAAAGTTAACCTTAAATTAAAAATAACTAATATTTAATGACAAAAGCACTTACCACAAAACGCGCGATGTCCACTAACGTTTATAAAACTAATTTGTGTCATTAATTTTATTCCGAACAAGCATTAAACTGTAAAATAATTGAATACACATGAAAAAAATAACGAGTTTTTTCAGCTTAAACGGACTATTTTAAAAGCAATATAAATAAACGCCAATACAGCTCATGTGTATTCATAAATTTTAAGGATATCTATTTGAGGCCCATGAGGCCGAATTACTTATATAATATTATATGAAAAAAATATTATATTATAAAAAGAAATAGACCAGCCGAAATTAAATTAAAACTAAAAACAACGAGCGAACAAACATTGTATCATTAACTTACAATCAAATTCTATAATACACTGTTCTCCTTCTTAATATTGAAGTGGATCACCAAGACGTTGACAAATAAAATTATGGTTTTAATAGAAGAAACGAAATATTTTACATAGAAAATTTAATCCGGAATTACGTGAGCTAAATTAGACATGCACCTTATTCTCCGGGTCACTTTTCAATTTTATTATTAATTGTGAACTTAGAAAAATAGATTGGTGCACTGGAAGGTATCTCCTGTATTATATTGGTAGGTACAAAAATCCCATACTATGAATACGAAAATGTCTGTCTGTTACGATTTCACGGATCACCTGTCCAAAGATTTTGGTACGTGTCATCCTGGGGAAGGACATAGGCTACTTTTTAACCCACAAATTGAAAAAAAGCCCAAATTTGTCAGAAAATTTAAAATCCACGCGGACGAAGTCGTAGACATTTTGCACTAATAAGATGAAAAATTGAGTGTGTACCGCCCTCAAATAAGATCCCTACGTGTTGATATCTTTGCTCATCTTGGCTTCTTAATGATAGGGCATTTTCTAAAGACTTTGGAGTTCATTGTTTAGAAAATAAACATTATAAAAAACCGCGGGCAAGGAGAAAAAGAGTAATGGATTTGGAAAATATGAATTATCGTAACTCCGGATATTTTACCTAATGGAATTATTTCAGGAAATGTTTTTATAATAAAAATATACCTAATTCAAAATAGCTATTGAAAAATTGATTTCAGATTTACGTACCTAAATACGAGGACGCAAACACGTAGTAAAAAAAACTGTCAAGTCTTTATGAGAAACATGCTCTCATAACAGTAAAAGTTCAGGTCAAACCTCACAATGGTTCATTAATAACTAAAAGTTAAATTAATCTTATTGATTTTCATCAAAATGTTTACAAAATCTGAATGATTTTGTACCAGCTTAGTAGATGAAACTAGTAATTATTGTACTATTCAATAAATAGTCTCCAATATTGCAATTTTTTTACCTTATTCTAGGCGAAAAGAACCGACGCCATTTTTGATTTAACTGGATGGATAATAACGAGTTAGAAATCACAAAAATTACTTTTTACACTCTAGTTAAATCGCGCCGTAAATCGAATTAAAAGTTCAAACGCATTAACACGATAAAACGTGGGCACCGCACCGAGTTATACATTTCGTTTCACATTTTTCGTGTTCGCATTCGTGCGTGTGCGTTTTTGTTACGCGAAAAATATAAATAATGGCGGTATCCAGTGTTGTTTGTACAAAAAACATTAATTCCGAACGCATAATAAAACATGATGTTAAATAATTACTATGCATGATATTTTAGTCTAGGCAATACAGCTAGTTGATCCCAACAATAATTCCTCAGGCGACGAAACTATACAGTATGATAAAGTGTCATGAGTCAAACGTATCTTATAAATATCCAATAAAAATCAGAAAGGAAGTAAGGTTTTTTATGCTATACGCAATTGTCAAAGCAGGAAGGTACATTATCGCGTAAACGCAGTATAGGTTAATTGATAATAAAATCGGTTTAAATATCGATGTGCTGCATCATTATTTCGTTTTATATTTCGGTTTTGAGTGTAAATATACTACCTACTATTATTTTAAAAAGAAATCGAGAAAATATTCAGTCATAAAAATTAAGTTGTAAGTATAAATACCTAACTTCAGCATGGATATTTTTTTGGATATTTTTGTATAAGTTTCGGTACGTGCCATACTACAACCCCTGGTAAGTATCAACGACTGAGGATTTAATGCGGGGGTCTCTATACAACGAACCGCCCCGTTGCCTAGACTATTTGTTGTCCACTCGGCAATCACAAAACGTTATACTGTGGTTATACCAAAGAAAATAACTTCCCAAATCTCGAATAATAATGTCTTATCATCATAATTTAAGGTTTCATCAATCTAATACGAGTCGTATTTCCTTGTGATAAGGTATCAATCGGGATATAAATAGCCAGTCTTCGATTGTTTAAGCGTAATGATACCGCGGTAAGGCAAGCCAAAATGCCGAATTTTATTAGGCTGTCCTTTTCTTGCTTAAACCTAAATGAAGAAAAAGAAATATTGATTATTCTTTAAATGCAACAATGGGTTTGACAATAAGTCAAATCAGAAACATTTTTCAAACGTATAAAACGCGCGCTTATACATGGGATGTTGCATGGTTGTATTAAATACTGAACAAGGACGTCATCAAAATTCGACTCACTTTTTTTCTTCAATTGATAGTTAAAAATGGTTTTCGAACATAAAACAACTGGGACGTGGATATTACTACTTTTGGGAGATCCTCTAATTAATAATCACCGGATAAAAAAAAAATTAAAAAAAAAAAAAAAAAAAAAACACCGGAAAAAGAAATAGTTGTCAAATACCCAATTCTTGAAGAACAATGTGTTGTATAAATTAGTTTAGTCTGGATTTTGCCCAAAAATTACATTCATTGGTTTAAATATTGTTTTCCGCAGACTCAAAATACTATCCAGCTCGTAAAAAAGACGCATTGTATTGTTTGTGACTAGAGTCTAGACCAACTCATAAAATTCCCTGGAGCTTTAAAACGACGGAATTGTTTGGAATATTTATAAACGTTGCTTTGAAAAGTGAACAGAGTAACTGTAGACTAAAAATATTGCAGTGCTGATTTCTAATTTGAATGTATCGTAAATGTAATGTAAAATTAAATATTTATGTCATAGATTAAAAGATATACTTTATTGAAAGTAAACTTGTTTTGTACATCAATATCATGGACAAGAATTTAAACATTGCTATAGATCTATATATATAAAAATGAAACCCGTTTTCCTTGGTCACGGCATCACGCGTGAATGGCTGGACCGATTTCACTAATTCTTTTTTTGTTGTATTTGTTATTATTAGGAGAAGGTTCTTACGGAAAAAAATATTAAGAAAATCTCTCAGAAATATTGAAAAATATACATTTAATTTTGCATACTAAGGCGGTACGAAGTTCGCCGGGTCAGCTAGTTATTTATAAAAGATAAAAAAAATCAGATGCTGAAATAATAGTGAACAAGTGAAGGCTGGAAACATACTTAAAAACCCGATGTCACAAGACGCGTGTGGGTGAAACCAAATCAAATAATGACTTACAACAAACACCCTATGAAAAGTGGTGTTATTTGATGTTTTAACAGTATGTTTTCGGCATCAATTCAGGTGTTACCACAAGTAATACTTAGTTTTTTTTAAGAAAACAAACCTTGATATTTCACAGATTATGGCAGTAAGTATACAATAGTTTAGACATTGCCACCGACTGTAAAGTTATAAAACAAACCTCTTGGGTTTAGTCACTCAGTCGCTCAGGACACGTTTGGCCTGCGGTTCTTCTAGATCTGTTTCCGGGGGCTGTGCCAAGCCGGGCAGTATTATCTGGGTGTCTGATGCTTCAGAGGGCTGGGGAAGAAAAAGATTAAGTTTAATTATATAGAAATAAGTATAGTTGTATTGATTTTGCCTGGTGGGAGGCTTCGGCCGTGGCTAGTTACCACCCTACCGGCAAAGACGTGCCGCCAAGCGATTTTGCATTCCATTTTTTTTTAATGATTTTCATACAACTTCCATACTAGAAGTGCGTTTTTAAGTTTGATAAAGAGTTGCTGATTTGATTGATTTGTCATCATCCCTATTGAGTCTCACAGTTAACCGAAACAACTCAAACACCAAGACTTTGGATTTCTAATTCTTCATAGCGGATGTCGTAATAAGCACACATTTCCGTTACAAGAAATACATATACGAGTAGGTAAGTTTTTATTGAATAGGGAATGAATATACTGTTAGCTGTACCCGCCACTTGATAACGATATCACCGCCATTTTGACGTGGTCTGAGACTTAATTAGTATCTTTGTTAATTTTTACTCTTTTTCATTTGTTTGCGATAATTCTGTGCCAATTGTTAATTATTTTGTGAATGTGAGGGTACTTTTCAACAAATTGTTTTTTTTTAAATGAATTGCTCTTCTGTATCCTAAAAATACCTTAAACATCGGAAGCTTTTTTTTAAACTCTAGGAGTTAAAAGTTCAAAGTCTGTTGAAGTCTACTTAGTAATTTACACCTGGCAGCAATATAGTGATATAATAGTGTGATATAGTGTAATATACATACGCGAGCGGAAAAGATTCTGAATAACCGGTTCTTAACCGGTTCAATTGATCAATTCACAGATAAAATCCATATACCAATATTATAAATGCGAAAGTGCGTCTGTCTGCCCGCTACGCTTTTACGGCCCATCTATTCAACCGATTTTGATGAAAGGTACAGGGATAGACTGTATCCCGGGGAAGGACATAGGTTACTTTTTATCCCGTAAAATTCAGGAGTTCCCGCGGGAATCAAAAAACCGCGGACAAAGTCGCGGGAATAAAAAAAACCGCGGTCGATGTCGCGGGAATCAAAAAACCGCGTAGGAAGTCGCGAGAATCAAAAAACCACGGACGAAGTCGCGGGAATCATCTAGTTTACAACCATAAATGGGTCTCACCTCTACATCGTTCGCGTTTTCGGACTCCTTCTCTTCGGCTGCGCGCGTGCGCTTCTTGCCGCCGCGGGAGTTTATATCTGTCGCCGATGTATTCTGTTTCTTGGGTTGGAACTGTGGAAGAAAGAACAAGCTCACATGCAATCCAAATCTATAATCATATTATAAGTGTGAATGAATGAATGAAATATTCTTTATTGTACACCAAAATAAAAATAAATAAATAATTAGAAATAACAAAAAAAAATACTAGTAGTACAATTGGCGGCCTTATCGCTTTGAAGCGATCTCTACTTAGCAGGTAACCAAGTCACTTAAGAATTCTCGTAAAACTAGCGAGAAAGGGTTAAGGTGCACATAAAAGTAAGTGTGTTGGTTTGTAATTCAATTACGCCGTAACAGAACAACGGATTTACGCGATTTTTGGCATGGTATCCATGAAGACCTGGAGAGTGACCTAGGCCTTTTTATCCCGGAAAATCAAACAGTTCCCCCGGAACTTTTTAAACCTAAATCAATGCGGAAGTAGACGAGGGATTCATCCAGTCCAGGGATTCATCCAGAGGGGTTCAATCCCTCAAACAAATTAGTAGTAACAAATTAGTAGTGCCTTCTGTTTCACTATGTTAGACGCAGAGAAGAGGCATACATATTTATTTGTTTAATCCGTGACAGTAGGATTCGCTTCACATACAAGAAGGTCAAACCGTGAAACTAGATTATGAAATAAAAACACTTATTATAGCTACCATGACGTCATTACAAATAAAATATGGCGGATTTAACAAAACGGTGGACTAATTATTTTTTATTCTGCCGCTTTTGTTGCTGTTGTATTGTTTATAACAGAGCACGACCTGCACTGTATTATAAACCAACTAAAATATTATCTTAATTAGCTTAAAAAGCTTATTAGGAAATAATTATTAAGAGTCAATTCGAGTGACTTATTCTATTGAACTCTATCAAAATTGACGATTATTTTATTGCTGTCCCTTGTCACAGGAACAGATTTTTTTTTTAATGGAAATAGAGCAGCATTATAGCTGCCATTTTAGTTGAGAGAATATGTTGAACAGAATTAGCCACAATATTTACTTACTAAAAATAATAATTAAACTTATACTGTATATATGTCACCGTAAGATTGCAAAAACCGTTAGATTGTAATATAACTAGCGAAATTGTAAACTGTCGACAGATTGTGAACAGTTCAATGTTCTGAGTGTCAATTTTTGAAATATTCATTGTATTTACATTTTCTTATCTCTTTCTTGTAGGTTAGGTTAAGGTTCGACATAAATAATCACGGTTTTATCGGGTTAATATGAATAATAATAATAATAATAAATAAATAACTTTTATTTCAGGCAATAATTACAACCCATAGTAACAATTATTATGTCAAAGAATGACAATATGCAACGCGCAACGCGCGAATCTGCGCGCTATCATCTTAGCTCGTACAAAGAGAGCCCTGCGCTCCTTCTCCATGTCTTTGTCATTTTTTATGGCGTCTGTTAAGATATGTCCCAAGTATTTAAAGCTCTTAACAACCCGAACTGACGACCCATTCAAAAACACCGGCGGAATGGTCTCCGAACCCTTGCCCGCTTTGAAAACGAGTATTTCGGTTTTCGCTACATTATATTTGAGACCATGTTCTTTAGCGAACTGTTCACAAATATTGAGCAGTTTTCTAAGTCCGTTTATTGAGGGGCTGAAAAGTACAATGTCGTCAGCGTAGCTCAGATTGTTAACGCACACGTTACCAATATGGCAACCGACTTTGGTACTTCTCAGCTCACAAATAAGGCCGTTGACGTAAAGGTTAAACAGGTCCGGAGACATCAACCCTCCTTGACGTACGCCACACTCTAACCTGTATTCACTAGAGAGTGGGTCGCCCCATTTTACATAGTTTGGTTTTCTAATTTGGTTTGGTTTGGTAATATACCTAACAGATTACAATCTACCGAGAAATAATGCGTTAAATTGTAACCTGTCGACAGTTTACAATATCGCTAGTTAGATTACTTACGGTGACATATATATAATAATTATACGTCACCTGTAGTTCTGGAGGTAAGAATACGCGTGTGTTGACGAAGTAATCCGGTTGCGGCGCGAAGTACATCGTAGGAATGCGCGCCTCAGTGGGGAAGTCCCGCATGTCGAAACTGGTCGACCGCGCCCATATCACCGACATCGCCAGATCGCACGTGGCCCACAGTTTCTGATATGAAAGATCCACATTTTTAGCCCGTATTAATAAACCGACTATCAGCTAACAACAGGTGCTCAAGTATCACTCAATTTGTTTGAGAACCAATAGTTGATAACCTGTTCTTAGCTATCAATACGCGCCTTACTCTATTTATTGACTGAAAAAATTATCAATGGATTGATTGATAGTCCATATCTACTAAATAACGAAAGAACCAGGAAGTATTCTTTTCTACCAATTCTGATCCGCGTACGTACTCTCTCTCGCAAGCACGTTCGCTCGTATGCAAGCATGCACGCAAGGACGAAAACACACCTACACATTATATCCACTACAAGTTAGCCCTTGACTGCGATCTCACCTGATGGAAAGTGATGATACAGTCTAAGTTAGTAGTGGGCTAACCTGTTAGGGGCATGGCATTTATATTAAACCCATACCCCTAATCAGTTTCTACACGGCATCGGACCGGAACGCTAAATCGCTTGGCGGTCTTTTTCGGTAGGGTGGAAACTAGCCACGGCCGAAGCCTCCCACCAGGCCAGACCAGGGAAAATTCAGAAATTATAAATTCCCAAGTTAACCCTGCCGAGGATCGAACCCGGGACGACCGCTCGTTCAGACAACAGCGCTCAACACTGCGCTACGGAGGACAAAACAACGACCTCAATTTACATAGACGGTTCAAACAAAGAATGTGGACCTATTTTGCTAACGCCATCTAGTCTGAAAAGCGGAAAAGCGCTAGACAGGGCTATACAGGTTAGGAGCATGCTCTAAAGGTTGGACGCCCAATTTTTTTCTATAAAAGGGCTCATCTAGTACCTACATATATACAATATGTAACAAAAACCCTGTTGTTCCTTTTAGGTACGTATACATAATCATATAGGTGTACCAAAACCGAAAATCTTATTTAAAAAAAATCAAGTACTGGTCAGTTATTGTTCATAGTCAAGATAGCTTATAAAATAGACACATTAAAAAAATGTTTGTAACATCTGAGTCGGCTCGATCAAAAACGAGCTCAAAGGATACCGCCGCGCCGCCGCCAACCTCTTTTACTAAGCCGCCGCGCCGCCCGCGGCTCGCTTCCTATCCTAGTTGTTAGTCGCTCGCGCAACCGAACGGACGTGCGCATTACGTTGCGAGATTACGTGAAATGTCTTACAAGAATGAAGGATATTTTAAATGTTGATGTGTCTCTGGAGAAGTGACTGCAACTATGCAGAGGCGCGCAGACTTTACCAGGAGCACTATGCTATTTCACGACGCTCAACATGTAACTACCACAGTGGCAGTGCCCAACATCCGTTGGCGAAATAAAGTCCGATTCATCGGTACTACGACGCGTACGTGCAAATATCGCCAAACGGTGTGAGAAATGCATAGAGCTACAAGGCGGGCATATCGAGCAACATCTCCGTAATCGAAAAGTCGTTGACATCATCATAAATTAGTGATACGATTAGATTACATAACTAAGTACTTAATACTTTTTCTAATAATTGAACGAATCACATTTTAAAAGTTGCAACAGTGTTAAACAAAAGTGTAAACAAATTGGACGTTAAAAAGTTGTGTTCAGCACACAGCTGAGTGATTTTTGTGACTCGCGGGTGACACGTGACGAGTTCATGACCTCAGTACCCTCAGTACAGTGACCCTAGAGCGCGCGCGGCTGCAGACGGTCGGTACCTTTGATACGATTTGCTATCTCTCTCGCGCTCGCTCTGGCTCGCATCGCCTCGTAGAAGTTCCGGGGTGAGCAATCATTTTCATTTTACAAATAATATTGATTTAATATTTAATTTGAATATTTTAATTTAAGAGTTTTACCAAATAAGTTGATTTTTTATGTTTGAATATCGATACTGATAACGCAGCTCAAAGGGACCACAGGGTTTTTGTTACACAGTGTATATATCGATGGGTCAAAATAATGACTTACATAGTTCATAGACTCGTCCATTTCATTGAGAGCGTCCTTGTGCGTTTTCATCCGTTCGACGAGGCTCTTGTAGAAGCCGTAGCAGTAGAAATCGTTGCGGGTTATGAGCGGCTCCAGCACAAACCAGAGGCACTGCTTTACAACCTAAGAGCAATATCGAATATTTAAGCATTGCATCAAACCATAAGCTTGTCAAATTGAGCAACAGTCATTTTGCAAATAATTCATTTTCCGGTGGCAGAAAACATTACAATTAATTATTTCGAATGATTTGATTTGTATTCAAACAACAAGAAACAATTTTTTTTTTTTTTTTTTTAATCCACTACAAGCTAGCCCTTGACTACGATCTCACCAGATGGTAACCTGATGATGCAGTCTAAGATGGTAGCGGGCTAACCTGTTAGGGGCATGGCAGTTATATTAAACCCATACCCCTTCGGTTTCTACACGGCATCGTACCGGAACGCTAAATCGCTTGGCGGCACATCTTTGCCGGTAGGGTGGTAACTAGCCACGGCCGAAGCCACCCACCAGGCCAGACCAGTGAAAATTCAGAAATTATAAATTCCTAAATTGACCCTGCCGGGGATCGAACCCAGGACCTCCGCACGTTAAGACAACAGTGCTACACACTGCGCCACGGAGGTCGTCAACTCGCTCGGTTAAACAAGTTGTTTTGTATAATTAAATGAATTAAACACGGGTTCGTATATTGTTTTTTGTTTCGTATTGTCGTGTCTTAATTCGACAGTAACGGATCTACGCGACATAAGTGTCTTAATGCGACAGTAATGTCTCAACGCGACAGAATTGTCTTGATACGACAGTAGTGCCTTAATGCGACAAAAGTGTCCGAATGGGATGCTAGTGTCTTAATCTTCGGTTAAACTGAGGCGAAAACTACGGCGGATTAGTCGCGACTACGCGTTTAGATTGGCGCGACTACTTGCGCACGTCCATACGAGTTAGATCATTGCTTTAATGGGACCTTAGTGTCTTAATGCGACATGCGATTAAAACTATTTTTGATCCTGTATACTATTCTGTATTCGAGGGACGAGTGGCCCAGTTGTGACAACGCATATCAGTCTGTCACGATTGTTAAGCAACGTTGACCCAAGTCGGTAACCACGCCCGACCATGGGTGACCGAATTTGGAGGTTCAAATTTGGTCTTTTCGTTCCCTCCGTGCCTCGGAGAGCACGTTAAGCCATAGGTCCCGGTTTGTAATGTATTATCACTAAATTCTGATATCGTTACAAAAACCAAAGAGTTTAAGTACTCTTATGTTGAGATCTATAGAGCGTACTTTGACTTGGCTCAGACTACTTAGAGTTAAAACGAGATGCACTCATGTGAGTAACATAAATCTGTCTCGTTTTAACCATGTCTTAAGTCTAAGCAAAGTCAAAGGTCGCTCTATAGATCTCACACTTAGTCGAATCGTATGCGAAAGGATGTGTGAACCCAATCCCAAGGAAACTCCTACCATTATTTGATTAATGGAATGGGGTCACGACCCTCAGTAATGAGGAATACGACGCAGAGAGATACTATTCTGTGAGTAATATTATTTAAATCTTTATTGCACACAAGTAAACGGACATAAAAAAGATAATAAAACTACGACTAGGACAACACAGTATGCAAAGGCGGTCTTATCGCCCAAGGCGATCTCTTCCAGACAACCTTTGGAGAAAAGAGAATACAAACGGGATGGTGCGCAAACTACAAATAAAATATACCTACTATAAATATCAACTACATACAATAATACCTACATACAAAATATACATACGTACATAAGTTTAAATATATACGGTTGTAAATAAATATTATACTATAAATATAAAGAACATATTATATAAATATGTATATATATAAATAAATATAAAATATTAAGCAATATACATCAAATGACTAACTATACTCAGATAGGTAAAAATTCTTCAAACGACTTTTAAAAATAATAAGTGACTTAGATTGTCGGATTTCAGCAGGAAGAGAGTTCCAGAGCTTGGCACAGCTTACGGTGAACGAATTGCCATAAAATTCTGTTCGACTGAGGGGTGTGTGAGTATTGTGTATAGTATGGAAGTTGATGGCATAACAATAGAAGGCATAACTAACCTTCAGCTGTTGCACGTTATCGTAGGAGACGAACGCAGGGTCGTGCGCCAGCACCGGCACCGCAAACACCATCATATAGTCGGGCAGGATGTGCGGCAGCTGGCTCACTGCGCGTTCAACTGCACACACAAACACACGCCTTTACCTATTGTCCTTTTTTGAAGTGAAAACATCTTTAGGCGCTGTTCTTCTTAAGACAAAAGGGTTTAAGTATTTTTTTTTAAATATAGAGGCTAGCGCTTGGCTGCAATCAGACTTGCATGCAAGAGGTGATGCAGCCTGAGGTGGAGCGCGCTTGCCTAGAAGATGCCTATTCACTCTTGATTTGAAGGTACTATATTAAAAGAGGATGGGAAAACGGAAGCCGGAAGGGCATTCCATATCCTAGCGGTTCGAATTAGAAACGAAGAAGCAATTCGCTTCGTACGAGCCCGCGGAATTTCGACTGCGTAAGGGTGCAGACCTTGTCGATGCCTTGCGGTTCGATAATAAAAAGGTGACGGAGGAACCAGATTGAATAGTTCTTGAGCACACTCTCCGAAATATATCCTGTAGAATACCGACAGACAAGCAACTTTGCGCCGATTTTCTAAGCTTTGCAGCTTCAAACTGACCAGCGACCAGCGCTTTGTTGCCAATAAGTATCCTGGCGCGACGATCCACCGAATCCAATGCGTCAAGCTGGTACTTGGCAGAGCCATCCCATAATATATGAATATAGTACATTCGTAATTAAACTTTAATGGCTTAGTTTTAAGGTTTATAACTGTTTTTTTTTATTTAGAAAAAAATTAACTAAATAATTTAAAAAAAAGTTTTAATATCGTTTTCACTTCTATCAGCATGCCCTATGACTGCCAATTTTTTTTGAAGTGAAACTTCTTGAGCACCGTTGTGATTTGAAACTTCGATGAAACTAAAAAGCAACAACAAAAAGAGACAAACATATTCGTAATAGGATTTAGTCTGCGAGAGAATGAGATAGATTAATTATACTTATCTCATTCTCTCGTAGGCTACTAGGCTATGTGGAATTTCTACCCACTAAAACCCCCTCGGTGGCCATCCTCTGAGCATAATCCCGCTTTTGTTACTTACCTATTGTCCTAGATGAGCAACAAAAGCGACGCGACACAACAACATAGAAAATGAAAAATTTATCTACGCGCCGACTTAGGCCACGTGTAGTTCGCGCGGGCTGAGCAAATGTGAGGTGAAGCTACAGTGTTTGATACTGTCGCGTCACGTCGTATTGAGTGGTGCCCACAGTGATGTTCCGCACGTACTCCCGGCGCCGCACGACGTCCGCCATCATGATCTGCCGCACGAGGCCGCGGATGCGCTTGTCCGGCTCGCATCCCGCTAGTGCGGACATGCTCATGAAGTCCGGCGGCGGACATCAGTCTCACTTTTGGTGCCCACAGTGATGTTCCGCACGTACTCCCGGCGCCGCACGACGTCCGCCATCATGTACTGCCGCACGAGGCCGCGGATGCGCTTGTCCGGCTCGCGTCCCGCTAGTGCGGACATGCTCATGAAGTCCGGCGGCGGACATCAGTCTCACCTTTGGTGCCCACAGTGATGTTCCGCACGTACTCCCGGCGCCGCACGACGTCCGCCATCATGTACTGCCGCACGAGGCCGCGGATGCGCTTGTCCGGCTCGCGTCCCGCTAGTGCGGACATGCCCATGAAGTCCGGCGGCGGACATCAGTCTCACGTTTGGTGCCCACAGTGATGTTCCGCACGTACTCCCGGCGCCGCACGACGTCCGCCATCATGTACTGCCACACGAGGCCGCGGATGCGCTTGTCCGGCTCGCGTCCCGCTAGTGCGGACATGCCCATGAAGTCCGGCGGCGGACATCAGTCACACCTTTGGTGCCCACAGTGATGTTCCGCACGTACTCCCGGCGCCGCACGACGTCCGCCATCATGTACTGCCGCACGAGGCCGCGGATGCGCTTGTCCGGCTCGCGTCCCGCTAGTGCGGACATGCTCATGAAGTCCGGCGGCGGACATCAGTCTCACCTTTGGTGCCCACAGTGATGTTCCGCACGTACTCCCGGCGCCGCACGACGTCCGCCATCATGTACTGCCGCACGAAGCCGCGGATGCGCTTGTCCGGCTCGCGTCCCGCTAGTGCGGACATGCTCATGAAGTCCGGCGGCGGACATCAGTCTCACCTTTGGTGCCCACAGTGATGTTCCGCACGTACTCCCGGCGCCGCACGACGTCCGCCATCATGTACTGCCGCACGAGGCCGCGGATGCGCTTGTCCGGCTCGCGTCCCGCTAGTGCGGACATGCCCATGAAGTCCGGCGGCGGACATCAGTCTCACGTTTGGTGCCCACAGTATTGTTCCGCACGTACTCCCGGCGCCGCACGACGTCCGCCATCATGTACTGCCACACGAGGCCGCGGATGCGCTTGTCCGGCTCGCGTCCCGCTAGTGCGGACATGCCCATGAAGTCCGGCGGCGGACATCAGTCTCACCTTTGGTGCCCACAGTGATGTTCCGCACGTACTCCCGGCGCCGCACGACGTCCGCCATCATGTACTGCCGCACGAGGCCACGGATGCGCTTGTCCGGCTCGCGTCCCGCTAGTGCGGACATGCCCATGAAGTCCGGCGGCGGACATCAGTCTCACCTTTGGTGCCCACAGTGATGTTCCGCACGTACTCCCGGCGCCGCACGACGTCCGCCATCATGTACTGCCGCACGAGGCCACGGATGCGCTTGTCCGGCTCGCGTCCCGCTAGTGCGTACATGCCCATGAAGTCCAACGGCAAACATTTGTTCGGTATACCCTGTTGGCGAAATTAAACTGTCAAGAAAAATTCATCACAGTTTCTGTCTACCAGTGCCATGAGAAAATTACTAGGGCAGTAAGAAGGGCAGAGGATTTCAACATTTACCGTGAAAATCGGGTAAGCCTCCTGAATCTAAATAATCTCTACAATCTATAAAATAATCTGTAGACTGAAATGTCAACGTACAGGTTTTACTACCCTTGAGATATTGAAAGTAGTTTTTCATGTAACCTCAAGAGAAGATTTTCAGAAATTCTACTTGGACTAAGTGTCTACACCTAGTACCTGTCTTTTCTACACAGTAGACACTGTAGATAAGACAGGTAATCATTTTATAAACATACACTAGTAGTTTACCTTAGATAAACCTTTATGTAATTTTGCAGCAAATGCTTCTCGCACTTGTGGCACGTCATCCTAGAACAAAAAACGAAATTTTATTTTAATAACTCTCAGTCTCTAGCATAATAATATAAGTTTTTAGCAGCAAGCTTTTATGAAGGTAAATCGCATAGCAATAACATAATTATTTTGGGTCACCGTTATATTTTCCGTCAATGTTTTTTGTACTATGCCTACCAAACTCGCTCTAACAGATCCCTCACCCACAGTACCCTTACTACAAGTTCAAACGAGTCCAAAAACGACGGGTTTACGATGAGAACTTAAGGAGTTCCCATGATCACCTCCTGGCTCCATCATGATACCCTGGGCAGCATCTAGGTACAAATTGCTTGTCAACACAAATCAAAAGAGTCCAAACACGACGGGTTTACGATGAGAACTTAGCGAGTTCCTATCATCACCTCCTGGCTCCATCATGAGACTCTGGGCAGCATCTAAGTACAAAGTGCTTGTCAAGACAAATCAAAAGAGTCCAAACACGACAGGTTTAAAATAAAATCATGAATGCAGTGCCCCCTTGTCGACCAGCGTGCTGTAAAAAAATATCTAAGAAACTTCTCAGAACCTAAAAATATCTAAAACAAAAAACCGCATTTAAATCAGCACAGTTATTTTTCAGATAAACGCTAGAAAAGTAAAAATAATAAAAATCAAGATTGCAGTGCACCTTGGCGGACTATGGTTCTAAAACATATCTAAGAACCTTCTCAGAAGTTATGCATATCCAATGCAAAAAACCGCATAATCCAATCCAGGAAAGTGGTAACAAAAAAGTGCCCAAACATACAAACGCACAACCTCTGAGGGCAAACACATATACCGTCTCCGTTCCGTCGTGATTCCATTCCGTAATTTTGTAAAATTGACAATTAACAATTAGTCACAGGGACCAGGGAGTCATAAAGGGACCTCCCTTTAGAAAACACTTGAGTGCACTAAACACTTACCACCATAAGATGCGAGAGGTTGTAGAACTGGTCTGCTGTGAACTGGTCGCCGACTCCCTTCTGCTCGCAGATCTTCAACATGGCCGCGCCCGCCGCCAGCCGCAGGTGAGACATTTCCGCCGCCGACACGCGCTTTTGCTGCACGAAAGTCAGTCTTATTAACAACTAGATAATGCCTACAGCATTTTTGTAGTGCAAACTTCTTTAGGCGCGTTGAGCACTTTTTGGTAGGGGGTAAAAATGTGAAAACGGTGACCGACACCCGACACCGTGACCCGTGACCGACACCTCGCGTTGTTACGAAAACAAAAGGTTTTCATCAGCTTGTATTTATTTAATTTAATCGTATGGCGTTTGGTACACAATAAGCGTTTTTATAAAAAGAACGCTTATTTCGCCTGCAAGTTCGTCGCTCGTTTAGCACGACCCAGGGGACACGTGCAGGGAGGTAGAAGGTAGCTCCTGCGGACGTGAGCGACGGGGCATCCCCCGGCTTGCATTGGAATTGTGTTTTTACCCCGTGAGAACTCTTCTTTGGGATTAAAAAACCCCAACTACAGCAAGCAAGCTATCTTTGCGCCGCGTGCGTCGTAGGGTTAGTATTTAGGCATGCTTAATGTATGCTTATGCTGAAAAGTAACACAGAAAGGCAGAAACAAAAACAAAATCGTACATATTGAAACCTGAAACAGGGAAATGCCCGAAAGAAACATAAACTACTACAGTTTCAAACACTGAAAATGAAATATCAATTTGTACCTGTAATAAATCTCCTTTGTGTATGATAAATGCGTTGAGCATCCTAAATGTCTTCTGGGCGGACAGTTCATCTTTCTTGAGTCCCAAAAGCCAGCGGGCCATACATTTGAGTCCCTCTAGCTTGCAGCGAGTCTCTTCCGGTAAATCCTCTTCATCGCACCAATCGCCATCTGGCGCGTTCGAGCTTCCACCACCTTCTCTGACCAGTAATTCTTTCACTATCTGTTAAGAAGGAAGTCAATAGCTTCATTAGTTTATCAAGAAAAAAACTGTCAAAAGCAAGTCACAGTCGAGCACAAAGGGTTCCGTACCACCATACAATGTAAATTCTTTTAGTAAATACTATAACATGTCATAACAAAAAGTAATCAGCGCCTGACAAAAAATTCGACGCCCTATGAATACGGAACCTCAATTAACGATTTTAACTTCTGCTGTGAGACCTTGCTTCTTGCTAAATATCATGATTCTAGGTCAAAGGATATTACCCTATAGCCTGTAGGTTTTGATTTATTGTCGAGTGTCAAAATATACGGCATAAACAGCTGTATCTTTTTAATGTTGACTAAGGAGCTTGATTTTTTTATACAGCTTCCAGGGAACGTAGACCTAAGTATTTGATATTCATTTCAACTTAATACCTATATACCACGCGTTCCCGAGAAAAAGGTGGTTGACAGACAGACGGACAACTAAGCGATCCTATAAGATAACGGGGAAGCTCTCGGGCAGGTTGTGGGCGATATGTCCGAGTGTGACGATGGCCGTGCGGTAGTGATCTGAGTGCGGGCTTACAGTCGTCTTCAGTGTCTCTCGTATTACTGAACTCACCTTCCTAGAGACAATATTCTTGATGATAACGGGGAAGCTCTCGGGCAGGTTGTGGGCGATATGTCCGAGTGTGACGATGGCCGTGCGGTAGTGATCTGAGTGCGGGCTTACAGTCGTCTTCAGTGTCTCTAGTATTACTGAACTCACGTTCCTAGAGACAATATTCTTGATGATAACGGGGAAGCTCTCGGGCAGGTTGTGGGCGATATGTCCGAGTGTGACAATGGCCGTGCGGTAGTGATCTGAGTGCGGGCTTACAGTCGTCTTCAGTGTCTCTAGTATTACTGATCTCACCTTCCTAGAGACAATGTTCTTGATGATAACGGGGAAGCTGTCGGGCAGGTTGTGGGCGATATGTCCGAGTGTGACGATGGCCGTGCGGTAGTGATCTGAGTGCAGGCTTACAGTCGTCTTCAGTGTCTCTCGTATTACTGAACTCACCTTCCTAGAGACAATGTTCTTGATGATAACGGGGAAGCTCTCGGGCAGGTTTTGGGCGATATGTCCGAGTGTGACAATGGCCGTGCGGTAGTGATCTGAGTGCGGGCTTACAGTCGTCTTCAGTGTCTCTAGTATTACTGAACTCACCTTCCTAGAGACAATGTTCTTGATGATAACGGGGAAGCTGTCGGGCAGGTTGTGGGCGATATGTCCGAGTGTGACGATGGCCGTGCGGTAGTGATCTGAGTGCAGGCTTACAGTCGTCTTCAGTGTCTCTCGTATTGAACTCACCTTCCTAGAGACAATGTTCTTGATGATAACGGGGAAGCTCTCGGGCAGGTTTTGGGCGATATGTCCGAGTGTGACGATGGCCGTGCGGTAGTGATCTGAGTGCGGGCTTACAGTCGTCTTCAGTGTCTCTAGTATTACTGAACTCACCTTCCTAGAGACAATATTCTTGATGATAACGGGGAAGCTCTCGGGCAGGTTGTGGGCGATATGTCCGAGTGTGACAATGGCCGTGCGGTAGTGATCTGAGTGCGGGCTTACAGTCGTCTTCAGTGTCTCTAGTATTACTGATCTCACCTTCCTAGAGACAATGTTCTTGATGATAACGGGGAAGCTGTCGGGCAGGTTGTGGGCGATATGTCCGAGTGTGACGTGGCCGTGCGGTAGTGATCTGAGTGCAGGCTTACAGTCGTCTTCAGTGTCTCTCGTATTACTGAACTCACCTTCCTAGAGACAATGTTCTTGATGATAACGGGGAAGCTCTCGGGCAGGTTTTGGGCGATATGTCCGAGTGTGACAATGGCCGTGCGGTAGTGATCTGAGTGCGGGCTTAGATTCGTCTTCAATGTTTCCAGTATTTCCGTGAAGATCTGCGATCGCTGCTCCGGTAAGTTTACGAATAGACACCTAAAATAAACTGGACCTTTAGAAATTATCATTCATAAACTGTATTACACTGACTTTGGTAAACATTACTTAAAAACCTTGATACTTTGTACCAAAAATATAAACTTACCTGACAGCGTTTTTAGCATGTTTCGGTGTTCCAAATTCAGCGTACGCCTTGCAGGCATCAGTTAAATTCGGGAACAATGCTGGGCATGCTTCACCTGTACAAGAATCCAAATTAAGTATTTGACGTTATGCCAGCAAAATTGCACGCCAATTTCAACACATTTCTTCACTGCACTTTATGACGCCGACGATTTGTAACGCCACATTCACACCACAAGGTCACATTTACATAAGATCTTAGCGATATGGAAGCACGGAATAGTCTCCCTACTAACTCTTTTTGGTTATCGGGTCTCTTGAATAGGTTTCGCCTCACAGAAGTCTCAGGGAGTCGTTCATCTGATCTGCTCAACTCTGCCGACACCCATCGCAAGAATCATACTTCATTTTAATGTTTAAACTATCGTGAGTTATATAAATTTTAAATATGGGTACATAATTACCGGATAAACTCACGTGTTTTGTCAGAAAATGAGCGACTAGTCCCCCGAACCCCCTAGACCCCGACTAGGGGCCCGAACGGGTTCGAAACTAGTCGGGCACTTTCCGACATAACACGTGACAGTTTATAATCTAATATAGGTAATCTTCTATATATATAAAAATCAATTGTTGTTCGTTTGTCACGCTAAAACTCGAGAACGGCTAGGCCGATTTAGCTGATTTTGGTTTTGAAATGTTTGTTATAGTCCAGGGAAGGTTTAAACGGTGAGAAAATATGGAAAAATTAGTAAGTTACGACGAGCGGACGAAGTCGCGCGCATCAGCTAGTTATCTATATTTAAAATCATACTCTTATCTGCAAAAAACGTAAAATGTGGGTAAAACCCTTACTCAGTGGTCTGTATTTGCCGAGGAAGGTGAGCGCGGCGAGTACATGCGGCGCCACTGTCTCGTCGTCCGGCGCAAGCAGCGCCGTGAGGCGGCTTAGCACGTCTTCATGGAGAAAGTGTGCCGGGAACACGAACGAAAGCATCACTAGCAGTTTGAGTCCACGTTCCGCCGCTGTCTTTTTGTCGATACCTGAACATACATGCCACACATTATATTCTGTCCAACCATTTATTTTACTTTTGACATAATGACGCCTATGAAGTTTCATAATTATTGACAGACAACCGTCGACAAAAAAAGCAATACTTCATAGACTTATATTACAATAGTGAAGCGACGTGCCCTTTTATCCAATATTTTGTATCTCGTATACTCAACTAGTAATTACAAGTACGACTTTCCTTTTCAAAATAGTCATAGAGCTGCAAAACTAGCTCTCTTGATTGAAAGATGAACCATACATCTTTGGCGATGAATGACATGCCTGATTGGTGTAGCCAAATTATAAAATGTACATTTACTGTACATGATTTATTTTAATATTAAATATAGTCTAGTTTATTATACAGCCTGGGTATGTTTATAAAACGATAAAAATGTTGAGCAAAAATAAAATATCAATATGACAAATCGATTTAAAACTTATTCATAAATCAAGTCGATTGTTATCAAAAATCGAATCGGTAACGCATTAGGACATCATTAACCCGAACAATTGTGACATCATTCGCTTCTTGGTGTTTTATCCATTATGGCGGATTGCTGTATTTTATAGTTTTATTTTATCAAAATAAATAGCAATCTCACACGAAATAGAAAAATAAATACCTATAATTTTTATAATCCTATTTCATTAGATAAATTCATAATTTCATTGATTCATGGTTACTGTCATCATGCCTATTAAAACAGGAACTAGGAAGAGTGAGGTGTTTATAACTGTGAATTGGTATGGTTTATAGGAGGTATTCATGTTACTTTTGCACTAACATGAAAAAAAGTATCTTAATTTTTTGGTTTCTTACACTGCATATAAACCATTGTCTAATGCTAAGCGTCCACTTGTCCACATCGTACGCATCGGACGCATGAAAGGGATGATTTTTTCACAATGCGTCCAACCTCAACTACCAGAAATCGGATTGCCGACGCCACTTCATTCGGATTTTCGTAGTGTAAGGACGAAATGCATGTGGACAGGACGATCGTCAAATGTAAATGACAGACGTTGCGGAGCGAGCGCCGGGGCGTGTCCACCTAGTCGGCATTCCGTATGACGTCATCGACACGCATCGCAAAAGTTGCCTCTCGGAGCATCGGCGTCGGCATTGCCGATGAGCAGATTCGAGCGATCCGTACGGTGCGGATAACTGGACGCACTTGTGTGTAAGTTCCTTCTATGGTGAATCATCAGCTAAGAAACGGTTTTGAGAAAATTCACCCCTAAGGGGTTGAAATGGGGGTTAGAAGTTTGCATGAAAGTCCTATTATGTTTTTATAGTTAGAGAAATCGGGATTTAGTTTATTAAGTTTTAAATAATAACCTGTCATATTTACGAAAATCCGCCCCAAAAAGCGGTAAAATGGGGGTTTGAAGGTTTTATAAAAGTTCTATGATTTTGAAGTACAGACATGAAAATCAGCATTTAGGTTATTAGTTTAAAATAATATAAACCTGCATAAGCTATATAAAGCCTCTATAGATTATTGCAGCGGGAAATTTTCATAATCTCAAAGGAAATCAAAAATTGTACGCGGCCGAATTCGCGGGCGACCTCTAGTTTTGTATAAAATTAAAGCCGAGGACGGGGTGAAAAAGCCATGAAATGATGAATCAAGATTCTATGGATATTCCCCTCTCAAGCGGAAATGACATGGTAATAAAAGTCTTGCGAAACACAAAGTTTTCATTAGAATTGCACAACTCACCGCATTGCTCAGCAATGGACACATCCGTGCCTTTGACAACTGCCTCCACGAAACCAACGAGTATAAGCAAGCACTCGTGATCCACCATCACAGAGCTGACTCGCTCGAGGAGCATTTTCACTGTGTTGTAATAGAGGTTCGTCATCACCGGTTGACCTAGCTTCTTGAGCACGTTAGACTGAAAACATTGGAAAAATAATATTATTTTTTGAAGTGACAACTTCTTTAGGCGCGTTGAGTACTTTCGCACGTTAATGTTAGGCGAAGTCGCACGTTAATGCTAGCTATTGGACGTGCGACTTCGCCTTGATAACCATCTTGTTTTATATCTTTTGGTATCCAAGCAGTCGGATTTTTTGTAATTTTTTAAATTACTTTTTTTTCTACTATTATCCTATTTTGGCAGTAAATAGAAACCAAAGCTGTTGGCATACTTTCGGATACCGGGCGACATCAGAACTGGGATATCTACACTAATATTATACATTCGAAAGTTTGGATGGATGTTTGTTACTCAATCTCAACTCAACTCAATGAAATTTGGCAAAGATAGATTATAGTCCCGAATAACACATAGACTATTTTTTATCCCGGAAAATTAAAGAGTACCCGCGGGAACCGAAAATCCTCAACAAACGCGGATCAAGTCACGGGCATCATAGCTAGTCTCTCATATTAAAAAAGTGATTATTATGTAAATTTGGCATAGTAGGTACTATCATATCCAGATGCTATTAGGATGACAGTTAGTCTTCTATCCATTTCTCTCGAGTGACTGTATATGTATCATAACAGAAAAAGAGATAAAGCCATTTTATTATTATAAAAGCTTTTCTCACCAACTTATCTGGTCCGGTGGCCAGATTTGGAACAAATTTTTATGACTTTTTTTGCTTGTTTTTATTTTATTTTTAATAGTTACTAGCGACGCTGACACCGGGTTAGATAAGTTTGTGGGGCCTTTAATAAACATATAGTTGTATCTCGTCAAACTAGATGGCGCCACTGGTAACTTGCGTCGCGCTACAGATCAGTTCAGATCCGATTGTAAATAGAAGCAGAAACAAGTTTTCATCGACGAAGTCACGGGTATAAGCATAATTATATATGCAATACTTATAAATGCGAAAGTGATGTTTGAAATTTTTGAAGTGGGAATAAAGAGTCCTACAAATAATAGTACATTGTTCACCGAGGGGAGAAAGTGACCGATTACTACCGAGGGTGTAGTTTGAGGCCCGAGGCGTAGCCGAAGGGCCGCAATACACGCGAGGTAGGAATCGCACTTTCTACCGAGTGATACATAGTGCTTTATACTACACCTGCGAGGAAAATAAGCGATAATAATTAGTGATTAAACGAACTTACAAAGTGAAGTTCTATTTCTATCATAATTATATGAGTCGCTTCATTCGAAGCTTCACTATCAAAACTAGACTAGGTACATTTTGAGGATTATTTCAATATAGATTTCGATATCGACAATCGACATCGACATCGACAATCGATATCGACAATCGACATCGATACCGACAATCGACTACCATATCGACAATCGACATCAACACTGATATCGACTATCGATATCGACATCGACATCGATAGCGACAATCTACATCGATAACGACATCGATATCAACAAACGACATCGATATCGAAAATCGACATCGACAATCGACATTGACAATCGACATCGACATCGACATCGATACATCGATAGCGACAATCGACATCGATATTGACAACCGACCACGACATCGATATCGACAATCAACATCGATATCGACAATCGACCATCAAAATCGACATTGATATCGACAATCGACATCCACCATATTTGACTTTTGTATGTCAAATATGGTGAAGCTGCTTCTAATATTATATCCATAAGGACATACCCAAATTCTCAACGTCCATATACCTAATTTACTTAAAATTAAAAAAAAAACAGCGCGTTAGAAATGGATTTTCATATAGTTTTTCTCCCCGCTTAGCACGTTAGAAATGAAATTTCATACATCTTTCCCTCCCGCATATTTGGTTTGTAGCAATGACGTACTTTCTACCTCGTTTTTAAAAAAGAATGAAGGTACTTTCCGAGCGGGTGTAGTATAAAAACAAATTATGATTATTCCTCTCCTTTCAGAATGAGAATATGTATATGAAAGGAAAAAGTGACTGACTGACTGACTAATCTATCAACAGCTTACTACACAAGAAAAGATTTTTGAAAATTCAACCCACAAGGGTGTAAAATAGGGCTTTGAAAATGAGAAGTCGAACTTAACGTGAGCTAAGCCACGGCCAAAATCTAGTCTAAATATAAAAGGAATAGGTAGGGACTGACTGACTGATCTATCAACGCACAGCCCAAACCACTGGACGGATCGGGCTGAAATTTGGCATACAGATAGCTATTATGATGTATACAACAGCTAAGGATTTTTTTTAATTCAGCCCCTAAGGGGTAAAATAGAGTTTAGTAATTCGTGTAGTCCACGCGAACGAAGTCGCGGGCAACAGCTAGTTATTACATAAATAACGACACTATTATTACACTACACAACAAACAAAGTCAACAAAAAAGCCATACTCACTGTAGTGCGCACACAAACTTCGCAGCTGACATTTGGATTCAATATTGTCTCCATTCCTTGCAACAACTCCGGCGCTTTCTTCATATGTCCAGAGAATTTATTTAAAAATTCCTGCGCCTTCACAGATTCTGGTAAAAATTTGGAGCTAATGTGTAAGACTTTAGCAATCATTTCCTTCTGCACAGCAGGCGTCGGCGGTTTCCTATGGAGGTCGATCCATTCGGCGACAGATCTGCGCACCGCCAATTGATGTTTCTGTAGCTCTATGAACGCTTTTGTAGCGTTATCATCAACATTTGACATCAAAAAAAATAGCTTCTTCATTCTCTCCGGCGCTGGGAATGTATAAGGAACCAGAGAAGTGTTCAAGAGTCTCTCCACTAATAATCTGTCCTCTAAAGCTGTCATGTAATACCCGTGAAGAATTTTATCTTTGATCCACTGGATGGCTTTTCTGGTTGCCGGTGGTACAGATTCTTCTGTTAAAAATCTTTTGTATATCATCGCTAAGCCCGTCATGGCTTCCTTACGGATTTTGAATTTCTTATCTAAAGTCCTTTCTCGGACGAAATGTAGCAAGTCCTCTGACTCCGCCACAACCTGGAACTCTTTTTGAACGGTCGTTATTATAGCCATCACCACTTCGTAACGAACTTGTTCATGAGCGTCATGCTGCCTCATTTTTAACGTTTCTGTAATATCTTTCCTCAAATCCGGATGGTGTACGAGGAAATGCATACAATATTGGACACATTTGATCCTAATTTGTACGGAAATATCGTTAAATCGGCCGAGAAATGCTCGCCATAATGCTGGATACTGCTTGGCAAGTTGTGATCCCGGCTCTGAGAACATCCTGGCGAGTAACGCCACAGCACTCAATCGCTCTTGGAACTGAGCGGATTTTAGTTTACATTCTAATTGTGGCAGTACTGATAGCAATACGGAGGGGCAACATTGGTTTAATTCGTATATTAATTCATATACTTTCGAAAATATAACAAGATTCCTCTCTTCTTTTCCCAATATAAGAACATGATTAAAGAACTGAAATGAAAATGAAACAAATGAGACTTGATTTTGACTGGGATTTTTTTTTTTTTTAATGAAATGGTCTTACCGCCTGAATGTAGGGTTCCAAAGTTTCACTGGTCTTAACTATAAGCTCTTTGGCGAGCATGTAAGCGTGTTTATGTTCGCGCTTATTCGGCTCCACCAGATTCATCAAAATGACGTTCAATAGTTCATTTGACACCACGTCCGATTCCGTGATCAGCGGGCAAAGAACGTCCAACATAAAGGACTTCACTTTCGATGAGTGTTCCGTGCTGGTAAAAAAAGCAATTTATGCTACAAGTGCAGCATGATGAAAATTACACTCGAGCGCAAACATTAAGCAGTAAATAGAGCTGAGAGTTTAATTTTCAATGCGCACGTGTCATACAATGTTACAATACACTTATGGGTAAACAGTAAAAAGTGAAAAAGAGACAGGATATAATATTAAAGAAACTTCCAAGATATAAAATAGTAGATTGTTCATCAAGGGACTAAAATGAGCCATTTCATACGAGATGTTTAGCTTACCGAGCGCAGCGAGGTATGCTATAGAATCGAGTAGAATGGCTTTTAGTCCCGTTGTAAACACTCTACTTTTCACTTCGATTGCGAGAAAATAAAATAAATAACGATTTTTAATTATTTTATTTGCCTTTCTCTTACATTTTCATATTAGACGTGAGATCTTTATTTTCACTTGATGATACACAAATAAATAGTCACATTCACTTTACCTGCCTTCACCTTGTACTTATTACGTTTTGTGCATCGAATTTTGAAATGGTAGAATACTGTGGTTAAAATTGACATTCAACTAAGTGACATAAATTTTTGGCTGTTGATAGTAACCATAGACTAAAAATTTTGGATAACCGAATGAGGATATCACGCATACCGATATGAGGATAGTACGTCAATAATTTAAAAAAAAATTACTTTAATCCCTAGACCCTAAATGCTAACTTTAGTCCGCCTACGCTAAGCTATAATAACATATTTTTAGAGCATGAGAGGTGAAAAATAACTTACTTCACAATCTTAAACATAAGAGAGAACAGAGCACAGAATATCTCCTGGCAGTCTTCCAGCTCGAAACACATGTTGAAAGACTTGACGTACGCCAGGTTTTCCAGCAGGTAGAAATACCGTTTAAACGCTGGGTCTTTTGGGTCGCGAAGACCTTGGAGTTGGTTTATCAGGAACAAGAATATCGTTTTCACCTAAAAAATGGATAGAGAAACAGTAAATGGTTGGTTTGATCTTAAAGAACCATCTTCGTCCACATGGTCGTACCAAGTCGTACAGTAGTCGATACTCAATCTCAATTAGTACCCCTAGGGCAAATATTTTGTGAAGGCAAGAAGAGTATTAAGGTCTGTCAGATAATCGAAGATGAGAGAAGATGACCCATCATGTCCAGAGTGCGGCGAGGAAGAGACCAGCTTCCACTTCATAGCTGAGTGCCCCATGAACTCATTGGTAAGGTGGGAAGTAAGTGGCAAGGAAGTAAGTGGCAAGGACAGGATCAGTAAAGAAGATCTAAGACATCTCTCCATAGGGGATATCATAAGGTTCACTAAAGCTACAGGTAGGTTCGGGGTGGGGTAGGCTGCCGGGACACCAGTAACCTGTGTCCTAACACGGGGAAATGGGTGGAATGGTTCAATTAATGGACCGATCACCCGCCTGGCGACGGCGGGCGTCCCCTCTATAAGTACATACATACATACATACAAGGTCTGTCAGATATTCCTGCTTAGGGCGCATCTCAACACTTTTTGGTAGATAACGAAAAGCATTGATACATAAATTAGCAATACATTCCGAACCAGCGGTAGATTCACTCGACGTATTTGAATAAAAAAGATTAAAATGATTGAAGATTTGAAGTTTAAAATGAACCGACGCCGACTTGATATTTGCGGACGTTCGACCAAACGACTAATCTACATAAGCAGTAATCAAAGTAGGTATGTTCCGCCGATTTATGCCATTCGCCCGGCTAGATTGATCCCCGGTATTAGATAAAATAACTATTCAGAGAACTCCCCGTTGTAGATTCGATAGAACATACAAAGAGAACTAACGTTCTCTTCGGTGTTGTAGGGGCTCCAACGTGAAAGTCATTTTGAACTCATTTGAAAAAAAAAAAACTCCCACAATGGCGCTGGTGTAGACATAGGGTAAGGTATGAATGTAGCAATTGTTGATGAAGTGAAGTATGCCGAGTTAAAAAATTTAATATAATTGTCGACTAAAGTAGCTATTTATTAAAAATTTCAACAACAACTTACGTTGTACAAAATAATGATGAATGTTTTCTTGCCTTGTTTATTTCTCAAACCTACTCTAATAATATTTGGCGCTTCCTTTTAAATTTACCCTGATGATAGGTGGCGCCCCCAATTTTATGCATTTCGACGGATACTTTTTATATACAGACATAAAACTGCTTCTACTGTAGGTACCCTTGCCTCGAGGCCCGTACCCCCGCTTGGCCCTCACGGGCCAAACGGAGAAGACCCCTTGTGTCTGCTCTACCCTCCATAATACAAGTAGGTATTAATACCTACTCAATGCATTTTTGATCATGTTTTTGTCACTTACCTGTTCTTGATCCTTGTACGGGGCTTCCGGTGCGTACACTCTGAGCACATCGGCGATGCAACATGCGATAAGCAGTTGCACGTCGCGCGAATTGTGGTTGAGAAAGAAATCGTCCGCGAGGTGCAACGCCAGCGGAATGTACTGCTGGTACATGCCTTCATCTTGGCCCAGACCCTGCAGCGTGTGAGCCAAAGCCTGGGAAAGAACAGTTTTATGTGCGTTGGATCTCACTTGTAGTAAATTCTCAGCATTTGCGCATTGTTTCACCGACTAGGGGTATGGGTTTAATATAACTGCCATACCCCTAACAGGTTAGCCCGCTCCATCTTAGATTGCATCACCACTTACTATCAGCTGAGATCGCAGTCAAGGGCTAACTTGTCTTATCTTACTTACTAATATTATAAATGCGAAAGTTTGGATGTATGGATGTCGGTATAGATGTATGGATGGATGTTTGTTACTCAATCACGCCCCAACAGCTGAACGGATCTGGATGAAATTTGGCACAGAGATAGATTATAGTCTGGAATAACACATACCACTTTTTATCCCGGAAAATTAAAGAGTTCCCGCGGGAACCACAAAACCTAGATCCACGCGTACGTAGTCGCGGGCATCAGCTAGTAGCGAAATAAAATAAAAAACATTTTCTGTGGGCATTTATATTTGTGCCAGTTTGTTCAGTCACTCATAGATCTGTGATTGCATCTTGTGTTCAGACCGTTATAACAAGACCTAGGGCCCTAATACGGTAAAATAAATGTTACAAAGTGACGATTGCAATCAACTCTGATTGTCTCACACTCTTCTGCTATTGACCAAAATCCATTGTTGCAGCAAAAATACTATTATTCAGCCAATCACAACAATTGATTATAACAACGATTTAATGATAAACGCTGTAATAAAGTCTTCCCGATGGCACATTAGTACCTAGTCACTTAGAATAAGAAACAAACACACACACAAAGAAAAATCTGAAGAAATAAAAGGGCGGACGGAAAACTTTAATGATGGCTTAGTACCAAATAGAACTGATATAATATATATACTAATACTAGCTGATGCCCGCGACTTCGTCCGCGCGTCGTAACTAATTTTTCATTCATATTTTCTCACCGTTTAAACCGCCCCTGGACTACGACAAACATTTCAAAACCAAAATCAGCTAAATCGGCCCAGCCGTTCTCGAGTTTTAGCGAGACAACGAACAGCAATTGATTTTTATATATAGCAGGGGAGCGGGGGGCTAGTTGTTATTTTTTACCTAGATAATAGAAGAATATTCATTAGATTTTCAACCTAACCTACTATTTAACACCCATTCTATCATAATATGAGCGCGATCAGTATCCCGCTGGATGGCCCAGAAGGCGGTGTTGTGCAGGCGCCCCCATATGACCTGGCAATGGACTTTTTGTTTGCAAGTGTTAAATTTGTAGAACATGTTTTGTTAATTTTTGAATATTTTTCAGTTTTCTATTAGATTATTAAAAGTCTAAGTCCATTTAAGCGTGTCGAAAGTTTCTAATGTTTATTATATATGCTTGATAAATCTTTGAAAAATAGAAAACTGGCTTACAATTCCTACTGTTACAATTTGCCCCAAGCTTGTTACAACTAGCCCCAATTAGGGGGTAAGTTGTAACGCTCGCCACTTTTTTTCTAAGCCATTTTTACAAGAATTCGTCACAGGTTTGATCAAAATTTTATTTGAAATCGATAGTTGAATGGTAGCTCATTCGAACAGTACTGCTGTATTTCCTAAATACCCAACAAGTAAGCTTCCATAGCCAAGAAACGAAAAATTGTTACAACTAGCCCCCCGCTCCCCATATATATATAGATATAGATTATAAATGCGAAAGTTTGGATGGATGTTTGTTACTCAAACACGCCAAAAAGACTTAACGGATCTGAATAAAAGTTTGGAACAGAGATAGATAACACATAGGCTACTTTTTATCCCGGAAATTTAAAGTGTTCCCGCGGAAACCAAAAATCCTCAATCCACGCGGAAGATAAGTCGCGAGCATCAGCTAGTCTAAGAATATTATTGGCTAAATGATATCTCGCCTGTTCTCTACCAACTACTCGGCCGCCACTCAACTACTGACTAGAGTACTGAATATCAGACATACGAGGAAATATGAATCATTAGCATGGAACACGAAAAGATAAAACGCAAAACGCTTTCAATATAGGTATTTAAGTTCTTTACTTTTGAATTTGAACTTCGTCATCATTATGTAGAAACAATGTACAATAAACAAATTGTTTTAATTTCCTTTATCTCAACAACGGAAATGTTACAACATAACAGCAGTTTTTTAAAACAATCGTATGTAGTGAGTAGTGACCCCTTATAATTTTATGACGTGATACTCATTTTGCTACTCAACCACGCCGCCCAGAATAGCTGAAAGGATCTGGATAAAATTTGACACAGAGATAGATTGTAATGTGGAATAAAACATAGGCTACTTTTAATCCCAGAAAAATAGAGTTCCCGCGGGAACCAAAAAAACCTCAATTCACGCGGACGAAATCGCAAGCATCAGCGATAGATAAGAGGTAGAAATTCTAATAGCTCGATTCGTAGGCATGGAATTTATGCGATAACTTCAATGGAATACTCAGGTATTTCATGAAATTCCATCCAGACCCGTTCAGCCGTTCTGGCGTGATTGAGTAACAAACATCCATCCAAACTTTCGCATTTACAATATTGGTATAGACAATGATCTTTTACTTATATATTTCACCGTAAAATTGTAAAAACCGTTAGATTGTAATCTAACGCTTTTTATCTCGATAGATTGTAAACTGTCGAAAGATTGTGAACCGTTCGATGTTCTGAGTGTATATTTTTGAAACATTCATTGTATTTACGTTTTTTTGTCTCTTTCTTGTGGGTTAGGTTAGGGTTCGACATAAATAATTAGGTTTTATCGGATACCTAACAGATTACAATTTACCGAAAAATAATGCGTTAAATTGTAATCTGTCGACAGTTTACAATCTCGCTAGTTAGATTACAATGTAACGGTTTTTGCAATTTTACGGTGACATATCCAAAGCTTAGTAACCAGCATTGTTTACACAACAGGTAATAACAAAACAGCCTGATCAACTGATGCAGACTTTTAAAATTTGAAGTGCATTCATTATCATGCGCTTCGTATTTCACGAAAAAGCAAAAAAAATAAATTTGAATACTGCAATTTTCACAATGGGTATTAAATTTCAAGAAAATACATATCATACATTATGTTAGTGAAGGCCATTTGAGACTTGCTCTCAATAGAGAGCCAGCAATATGTTGAAATGCTGATGATTATGATTGCAGACTAGGTATGCTTTTAGAATAAGCAGACTCAGATTAAATACAAGAAACATGCTTGGTCAAAGAAGACTACCTTGAGTCTTCGAACAAGCTCATCTGGTCCAAGGTCATCGGTAATGGGGCGACAGCCTTGCGGGTACACTATTTCCGCCATGGTGCCAATCTGCAAAGAAGAAATTTATTATTTTCTATATCTATAATCTATTGCTTTCTGATAATGTAAGCACTGAATGACGGTTGAGGGGATATATGTCTGAACTTAAAACCTTAAGCAAGTACTATCATCTCACACTACATGTGAAACAAAGTTGATTAACGCACCCGCAGTGACCACACCAGCACGAACACCCGTTGCGTGCGTGTCATCACATCTCACTTAACAGTAAATCACCTACTACGCAAGTACAAGATCAGCGATCATTCTACATGAAACAAACTGTAGCAGACTGAAGTTCGGGCTCAGACAGACAGTGAAAATTCACACTGAATGTGTGTGTGTGTGTGTGAAAGTGAAAAAGATTAGAAATCTGATCATTATGACAAATCTTGGGGAACATTGTCTTGTAAATTTTATCCATAAGAAAACTAACTATACTGTATGCATATTGTGTATTTGTGATATTGACCTTGAGATATTTTTAACTCCTAGCACAAAAACAAGAGGGATTTACTTAGTTTAGATATTATAATATGTATAATATAATGTTAGTTTTTAATTGTGATGTGTTTGTTTTAGGTTGGAACTTAAAGCTGTAGCCTCATTACGTAAAAATGATTACTACAGAGTAACAATGACAGTCACGTCTTTTTGGTTAATATTTACTGTTCCACTGTTGACCAAAAAGCATTGTCGCATTAAAATACCAATTGATAGTGTAAAAATGATTGATGCAGGTAGGGCTACTGATTAACCTAATTAGTTACTAATTTATAATTGAATCTTTTAATAAGTATTTCAGAAATGTAAACTAATTAAATTCATACACTAAGTTTTTTTATACATTACTAACCTTTCTTAATAATTGATAAAAATATTATTATGATTAAGTACTTACTTAAATCATGATATTTAAATAATTAAGCATAGAAGCATAGAAACTAAGTACTTAATCCAAAGTCCAAATTAGGCAAGTAAATAAAAAAAGAAATTTGCATACTCATTTGGATCTTAATGTTCTAGCTAGATAATATAATAATAAAATATTTTGAAAATATTTATTTTAAGTAATACTGAGAACATTTTTATATGTGGTAAAAATAAACAAAGGTTTCTTAGATTCTAACAAAGAACCCTAAAATATCAGATATATTTTAATCTGGTTCTGCAATGGAGTTCTAGGTTCAGGGCTGGACAACATACTGCTAAGCCAACGATAAATTTTAGAGGATAATATTGTGTTGATACTGACCACATAGTTTGAACATTTTACAAGGTTTACAATAATGCGTACATTGTACAAGATGATGCTTCAATTTTTGTTCAATTTTGTGTGGATTTAGATTATTAAAATTCCTGTGGGAACTATTTGATTTTCCTGGATACAAGTAACCTATGTAGTATAATACTTAGTGTTCTTCCCTAGGACTTGCTTAAACTTTGGTTAATATCAGTTCAGTAGATGGGCTGTGAAATGGTTGCAGACAAACAGGCAGATGGTCACACTTTCGCATTTATAATAATATTGATGTCCTCCTGACCGAATTTTGGCCATGGGCCGGAAAATCCTACACAACCTTAACTCCGGGCAAAAAGTGAGAAATTCTAGCCAGAAAGACCCTGAAAAATCCAATACTTAATTATGGCTCGACCCGGGACTAGAACCCTGGTCCAACATGCTAACCACTAGACCAACGACAGTTAAAATTAGTATCTATGTCTTTACACAATATTATTCGTGTTCGCTGACAGCAATGCGATGTTGCTAAATGCTGAGCTAAGTTTTTGAAGACTAGCCACTATATTTTATGTTTGTCGCATAATTGTTTAATTTCTTAGATTTAAGTAAGTACTTAATTGTTTTATATCTTACCTATCATATTAACACTATGCACAGTAAAACCGAATGTATTTTTTCTGGCACTGTATGTAACATTCTAAATTGTGACCAAAACCAACAAACTTTGTTTACTGAATGGTTTCTAGTTAGATCTATCTATCTATCTAAACGAATATGGAAAAAAAATTATAAAGTTAGTTGGCTGTATGAATGGAGCATGGCCTGACTTGCACATGGCAGGTTTTTAATCTTTTTTATTTTGGTCAAATTTTAATTTATTCAAAGGTAACATATTTTCACTCAAAATTTGCTAGTCTTACTTGCTATTATATGTGGTTTTGGTTTAAAACAACATGTTACAAACATCTGATGATCTGTCTCAGACCTCTATGGCTAAGCAGTTCAGGTTAAATATTCACAGGTATTTGAATCCATAGTTTGAATCTTAGCATGGAGAATTATTTTGAACACAAAATATCGACATTATATAAAAAATCTGTCGATTTAATTTGATTGTGTGGATTGAGTATTAGTGTCTGGTGTGATTACAAACATTTTTACATTACAATAACATGGATGATTGATTTATGCCATAGATATGGTATTATAAACGATCATGTAGTTACAAATTTACATTCCTGTAAGGACTATTTGTTTTAGCTTATGTATTTTGTTTGCATTCGTGGGTGCTTTCATGCCACAATAATTAACATTGCTACGAACTCTTAACTTATGGGCCGTGAGTTCATAAATATCCAAACAAACACAAAATTTCGAGGTTAATCAATCATCAGTTATTCCTAAATCATATACATAAAGTCATTTTGATGCAAAAATATCACAAAATACAGCAATGAGAACCTCTAATAGCTAAAATACGTACAAGAAATCATAGACGTGGGGCCTGCGTTCCCGATGTTTACAAAATTCTCCCCTACAGCTGAACCCAAACAAAGTAATCACGGTAACAACATATTTATATTATAAAATCATCACTAGCAAACAAATCCTTTGGGTAAAGAAGTGTCCTATTGATCTAAATACATAGAAAACCCGTAACAAAATTCTTTTAGCATTCGGTGGACGCCAATCTGCGGGAAAAACTACAGCGAAGTTAGCAACCATAGTGGTCCGCAATTCAAGGTTACTCTATAGTCAATGGAATCCGTTTAGAAAGAAAGAAATCCAAAAGAAATCACGATCAAGTACGGTAGAGACTAGAGATGAGTAAGATTCATAGACAGAGAAAGCGATATAGACATTACGTCAGCGTATTCAGTATGCGATAGCGATAGTCTTAATGCGATATTTTCTTAAAATTATATATAAGTATTTTTTTGTCATTTTTTATACTTTGTAGCTCTATTCATGCGAGTCTTTACAAATATAACCTGTTCTTTTTTCTATTGTCTGACCTACTGTCGGATAGGTCAAACAAAAAAAAAGTGATACGCTGAGCAGGACAAGAGAACATTTTCTCACTCTGTCACTCCTTGGCATTAGTAGTATGTAGTATTTTATTACATTGCCTCCTCTTGGTATATTTACTTTATGGTAAGATTGGAACGGTGTGGGTAGTAGCTTTGGAAACGGGATAGATTGAGCTTACAAATAACTTGAAACGATTAATAATTAATAAACATAACAGTTATGTCAACTCTCTTGCTGTATAGTCTGAATAATTAGAAAAATTAGAAGATATTATCGTAAAAATTTATAATAAGCTGCCAAAAGATATTAAGGCATTATTACCAATTAAATTATTTAAAAATAAGTTGTATAAATGGCTAGTAGCCCAAAACTTCTATTCTTTAAAAGAATTCTTGAATTTTAAAACTAATCACCCGATTTAAACTCTCATTTGTCTATTTATTTTATGTTTAATTTAATTTTACAAAATTTTTAAAGCTTGCAACTTGTTTAGTCCCTTTTATGAAACCTTTGTTAGTTATAAGTATTTTGCACGCCATTGTATGGCTGATTATAATATGCTCACCTTATTACATAATAACACCGTACTATGTACCTACTTACTTACAATCATGCAAATAAATAAATATTCTATTCTTTCTAATTTCTTTATTCTTTATAATTAAAGACAAAAGTCCTGACTTACTCACTGTCAGGCTTTGAGTAGCGGGCAGAACAAAAATAAGCTTCGTTTCTCTTTGATAATGTTATAATTTGATATGTACCTACTAACTTACGAGTATGTCTTAATTATTACGTCTATATTATTATTTATAATATCACTATCCTAATAAATATTAAATAATGCCCGCGACTTCGTCTGTGTAGATTAAGGTTTTCCCGCGGTAACTCTTTATTTTCCGGGATAAAATACAGCATTGTGTTGATTCCATGTTTAATTTATATAGGTTAATCAGTTTTCTCCAATCCAAATTTTAGCCAAATCGATTCGGTCATTAATAATAACAAACTTAAAACCATCGAAACATTCCATTTATAATATTAGTAAGAATATTAATATAAACTATTTAGTTTAAACCCTAACCCCAAAATGTCCATTAAGTATTATTTTTCTTTTTTAGGTTGTCTGGTAGAGAATGATTACTGGCGACCTATACATGTATATGGCCCTATTCTATTGTAGTACAACTTGTTTGCAAGATTATTATCTTAGTTTCTGTGGTTTCATTCCATAAAAGAGTATGGCTAAGAATAAATTCAACACCTCCCTTTCTCATTATTTTATTGTTTTAAAATCATATTCTTATTTTATTCTTAAGTGCCTATTCCGCGTAGTCTTACAGTAAGTATTTAGAAAGCTAATAGGGAATTGGGGAAGATCATAAGAAGTAGATACATAATTTAAGCAGCAGTCAGGTTGTCATGTTATTATTTTCACCTATAGTAGACTTTGCTAATAAAATGTCTCTAGAAAATCAATGTAATTAACTTTAACAATGATATTCATCCGTTCAAGAATGGTAACGTGACTCCACCGACGGCTGCCACTTACATTACTAGTTTCTATACAAAGTTAAAAAATAGACAAGTCACTATTCACAAATTAGAATACACTTTTTTATACATGCACAAATTATTTTATAATTTTCCAACATTACTTTATTAAGTACTTAATCATGAGATCGAATAAACTAATACATCGACAACACAAACATCTTTAAAAAACATTTACATAACAGTACCTTTAACCAGTAGGTACCCAGTTAATTTAAGTCGAAACACAATTTTAATATTTACTTAGACGAAGTTTGTATACCTACCTACGTTAAAAAACAAAGTTTAATAAGTACAATATAGAAAAACTCTCGAGTATTAAAAATATATATCTCCTAATTTAAGTACCGACAGCCAACTTAAGCTAATCCAATTCCAATTTTCTGAATGATCCAGCAGTTGAATGTATATCTTGAGTTAAATCATTCTTTTCAAGTGCATATAAGTCTACGCACATATCGTCTAAAGACAACAAATCTTCTCTATGTTTTAATAGTTTTCGTTTTAATTCTTCGATCATTTCTCTCAAAGGAACTGTGCCACCATACTCCTTTGGCAAAATGGCAGGATCAACATACTTCATCAAATCTTCAGAAGTGCGATGAAACTGCAAATAAACAAATATATATTTTAAAATTTTAAGTTCAATATTATGCTCCCAGAAACGTTTTGTATTGAAGGTACTGTAGTCTGTATTATGTAAATTATTTATTTATACAACAGGTGTAACAATCTTACAATACACGTCCAAAATACAAACGTGAAGTTAGCTAGAAATAAAGTCTACTATTTATGGCTTATTAAAATTACTGAACACTTAAAACAGGAAATAAGACTTTATTCCATATTAAAATGGCGTGCAGCGGGAATTTTAAATGATTTAAATATATTGACATACATTTTTAAATTTCTTCAATTTTTGGTTTGATTCAAATAATTATACCATTATTTAGTGCATGTTGCAATATAACAAATAAACAAGTTAGAAAAATTATATTTACCAAAACGCGGTCCTTTAGTTTATCGCTGAGCAACGAAACGGCGAACTCGAAGAACTTGACGCCATAGTGCGGTATGTTCACAAAGTGAGTGCGCTTGTGTCGCATTGGAGTGGAATTCTGAAAAAAGCAAGGAAAAAAGATAATGATGGTCACTGTTATACATAAATAATTAAGAAAACGCTACCTATTTGGGATATTCATGACTAAAGGATATATTATGTAATAGCTATACATATATATCCATAAGGATCTACTCATAAGAGTAAAGTTAGAAATCAGAATGTTAGTTGGTTGTTCCACGGTCATCGTAGCTTACCTGTATACAGTTCAGCATAATCCGAACGTCGGTCAGCGACCAGAGACTGACGTGCGGCATCTGCATGCCAGCCTCGTCGTTGACGTGCGTGTAGCCAAGCAGCTGCGAGCGTGGCTCGTCCAGCAATAGCTCCACGATCATCGTCGTAGCTTACCTGTATACAGTTCAGCATAATCCGAACGTCGGTCAGCGACCAGAGACTGACGTGCGGCATCTGCATGCCAGCCTCGTCGTTGACGTGCGTGTAGCCAAGCAGCTGCGAGCGTGGCTCGTCCAGCAATAGCTCCACGATCATCGTCGTAGCTTACCTGTATACAGTTCAGCATAATCCGAACGTCGGTCAGCGACCAGAGACTGACGTGCGGCATCTGCATGCCAGCCTCGTCGTTGACGTGCGTGTAGCCAAGCAGCTGCGAGCGTGGCTCGTCCAGCAATAGCTCCACGATCATCGTCGTAGCTTACCTGTATACAGTTCAGCATAATCCGAACGTCGGTCAGCGACCAGAGACTGACGTGCGGCATCTGCATGCCAGCCTCGTCGTTGACGTGCGTGTAGCCAAGCAGCTGCGAGCGTGGCTCGTCCAGTAATAGCTCCACGATCATCGAGTGCACGCGCGCCATTACACTGCTGTCGTATAAGTGTGGGTCAAAGCGGCCTGTAAAACGATTTATATGCCTTAAATACTGCTTTTGCTAAATAATAAAAAAAAAAATGTTCTCTACGATTACCTACTATCTACATGAACTCTATGAATTAAACAATAAAATTTAAGCACAATAGTAGGTATAGGTATGGACAAGAACGCCTTACCCATGCAAGATAAGACGACTCTCCGTCCTTCAGAGTCTCTCTTCGGGAGAGGAACCAAATATCCAGCGTCAATGACCGCTGCTATTTTCGGATCTAGGGGGTCAAGCTTCTGGAACCAGTGCGGGTACATCTGCCGGATGGTGAGGTATCGCTCCAACATGGAACAGGCTTGTGGAATGGAGTACTTTTTTGTGCGTAGGAATCGGAGCAAGAAGGGCGCATCTGTGGAAAAATGTAACGACGTATTTACCTACTTATTGCAATATCGATACAAATTACAATTTGTCGACATATTTTAAATTTTATTTTACGCCATAATGCAGTGGGTGCACGGGTGAACAGGTATTCCCCTGCATCCACTGGTGGGTGAAGCCTGTCACACCACAGGTCACATGGGTTGCAAGTCGCAAGTATAATAATTCTAAAGCAATTTATTTACTGGCGCGGGTGCGCTCAGAACCTAGATCTGCAAAGCCATACTATTTTTTTAATAGAATTATAATTATTTTATAGCAATTCATTAGCATTTCGGTAGTTACGAAGTAGTTAACTATCATGATTCTGCTAAAGTCCTGTGAGGTAATAAGAGAAACCTTTTTCCATCTAGGTATTTCATACAAACTTCTAGAATATTAGGTATGTATTGCTATTGCTATTGGGATTGCTTCAGAACGAGTTGGTCTATTTTGATATTGTTTAAATACTAATTAAGTACATTTATCTTTCAATTTAATACGTTTCTGGGTCCCTATGCAATTAATGTACCTAATAAGCGGAAATTACGAAGTAGGGAATGTATAGGCAGTGAGTATACCTGTACACTCCACGGCCACTGCATATAATTTGCAATTTTGAAATTTAATATACTTAAACATACCGGTTCTACATTTCTTGATTGCAGGATGCTTCTCAATAAAATGTCTCATTTGCGAAAGGGCATGTTCTCTGAGGGCCGCCTCCTCTCGTATATCTGTTCTGGCCCTTTCCCTTAATTCTGATGGAAGTTCTCCGGTTTCCCGTTCATTGTTTTCCAGGATAGCAAGTCTTTCGTCGTCCGTCAGTCTTGGAGCGTCTGGTTTGGGCTTGTGCTCCCGTCGGCATTCTTCGGGCTGGAGGACGGACGTCGCCATTTTTGTACCTATTAGACATAAGTATTTAATAATATAAGGTTAGGTATAGGTTTTTTAAAGAATTTAAATAAATACCTAAGTACGATCTAGGTATTAGAGATTCTCATAAAGAGAGCTTTTAAGGATCAGGCGGGCAAGACTCAAGTTTCTAGACCCCGTGGCTTGTGTGTAGTATACTGTATAAAGGTAGGTACGTCAAAATAAAAGTCAGCTCCTTCCTTCTTAATTCTTCCTATCTTCATATGTTCCACCTAACACGATAGCAGCCGTAGGTACATTATCTCTTTACGACTAACGATCTGTCGTTCGATGTTATATGGCGGATTTGACGACCTCCGTGGCGCAGTGTGTAGCGCTGTTGCCTTAACGTGCGGAGGTTCCGGGTTCGATTCCCGGCAGGGTCAATTTAGGAATTTATAATTTTTGAATTTTCCCTGGTCTGGTCTGGTGTGAGGCTTCGGCCGTGGCTAGTTAGTTCCGGTACGATGCCGTGTAGAAACCGAAGTTTAATATAACTGCCATGCCCCTAACAGGTTAGCCCGCTGCCATCTTAGACTGCATCATCACTTACCATCAGGTGAGATCGCAGTCAAGGGCTAGCTTGTAGTGGATAAAAAAAAACAATGGCAGGGCAAGTGCAGGAAAGCGTGGCACAGTAGAGCAGAATCTAAGTAGGTAGGTACCTAGTAGGTAGGTAATAGTAGCAACTATTGGAATTATGTCAAACTTAGAATAACATTTCTGAAACAAGAGCCTCAACAGTATTAAAATAATACTTCTTTAAGTCATGGTAGTGAATGCCCTGTTTTATGAGTGAAACGTCAATACGTAAATAGGTATGTCGTCTTGAGAACTCATAGTTGACACTCGACATGACTGCCGACGCGACGGATAGGTATATAGCAGCTCTAAAGCCACATCTTTGCGAAAGTCGGCCAACGCGAGCGATTCGAAAACTGGAATCACCCGCTTGCTTGAGTTTCAACATTGAATCTCTCAGACCATAATCTATTGACCCACATCACAAGTCACCCATCATTATTATGCAACGACAAACATGGCTGGCTTTATGTAGTGGTTACGCAAAGGATTTCATAGTACTTACTTATTAAAACATAGGTACCTAACACCACAGATATGGATAAGTACATCCATGGGTACCTAGTTTATTAGCTCGGTTAACCTACATAACAAACAAAAAAAAATGATTGACAAAAAAGACAAAAACTTACCTAAGGTTAAATAAATAAATAAGTACTACTAATTAGTTGTAACTAAAAAATTGCAGCATTGATTCGGAACTCGTTTTACTTGCATAATATTAGTAGAATTAGAGAACCAACAAAAAATACTACTCTTTTAAATGTGGGTATGGCATTGATATTGATCCTATTAACTTCCTGATCGTAATCCACCTATAGGTCTAATTAAATAAACCTAAAGGTACCTATAACCTCTAGAGTCTAGATTACCTGCCTAGTGCCTATACCTGCTGTCTTTTGAGCACGCTGTGAACGCTAAAGCCTTTGATTGTTAAATACGTATCTTATTCTATATACTGCCTCGTTGGTCTATAGTGGTTAGCATGTTCGACTGCGGCCGACGAGGTCTTGGGTTCGAGTCCCGGGTCGGGCCACAGCAATATAGGGATTTTCTGAAAAGAAATTCTCAGTACTAGTCCGGAGTTAGGAAATTGGCGGTGCTTCACCCCCGTGCCTCGGAGAGCACGTTAAGCCGTCGGTCCTGGGCCTGATCTCTCTCCGATCGTGTCGGATTGCCGTCCCATCGGGCTATGAGAGTAAAGGAACAGAGAGTGCACCTGTGTATGCGCACACACTTGTGAACTATAATATCTCACGCGCAAATGGCTAATCTAATCTCTATGGAGATAGGCCGCCGTGGCCGAAATTCGGTCGGGAAGACATTAATAATTCTATAGCAAACGCATAAAAATATAAGGGCCGACGACAGAGCCTTTTAAAATATTTTATTATAGTTAGGCAGATAATAGATAGGTATGCTAATTTTACTATTGTGACCTTGGCTTTGGGCGAAAAGTTCAACTGGTTATAGATAAGTTTCGTTATTCGTTGTAGAATAAAATTAACATTAAACACCTATTTCAATAACTACCTACCTATCTATAGGTTGAACCTCTTAGGAAAGAAATGGTGTAGTGACTCAACCTACAGAAATCTCAACTTACAGGCCATTTATGCCCATTTCACACAAAGGCAGAGCAACTAACTAGATAGAGATGCGAGCAGATTATAGTGGTTTACCATAATATTTTATGAACGTGCTATATTTTATGAACAGAAGAGTAGTTACCAGAACGCGCGTTCACTAGGTAGGTATAGCACGCAGAGTACTGTTTTGCCTGTTTGTTTTACTACTGTGCCTGTATTTTTTTTTTTTAAGTCTAGACAGGTATGTGTCGAATTAGGCTAGGTACCTACTCGAACAATCCACTACAGTCCATTAACGTCCCACTGCTGGGCACAGGCCTCCATTCTCATAGCAGAGAGGGAATTAGAACTTAGACCCGCCACGCTGCTCCAATGTGGGTTAGCGGGCTTTAACCACTATTATCATGTTACTGATAATAACTAGGGCCGACGGCTTAACGTGCTCTCCGAGGCACGGGGTGATGCACCGCCAACTTCCTAGCTCCGGGCTAGTACTGAGAATTTCTAGTCAGAAAAACCCAATACTTAATTATGGCCCGACCCGGGACTCGAACCCGGGATCTCGTCGGCCGCAGTCGAACATGGTAACCACTAGACCAACGAGTCACAACTCGAACAATCGCTGATTATGAATTGTGATGAAGCTTGTACCTACCTACCCGTATTTTATTAGGTACTAAGTTACTAACTACTAGGTAAGTACTAAGTCCCCGGGCCCACGACCGATCTGGAGTGGGGCTCCAGTCGCTCAATATACCATCTTTATGGCCCTGGGAAGTGAGCCGAGGGACGAGCCCAAGTGCCGCGCCAGGGAGGCTTCGATTGTGTTCATTTATGAGATCACTAAGCTTCCCGACATGCGCGTAGGATGGCCTCCGAGGGGGTTTTAGTGAGTAAGAATCTCACATAACCTGGCTTCCACCCCAAGAAGCCAGTATCTTATGAAGATTTTCCCCTCGTTAAAAAAAAAAAGGTAAGTTAGTACTTATCTTAGTACCATTTTTGTTCGCGGATCGCGAAATGAAAGCGAAATGTTCATTTTATTTTGCCATTGTCAAAAATACTTTTACTGTGACGTGAAAGGCGAGTGAAAGTGTAAAACGTGTGAGTTGATTCGAAGGTCAAACGTTTAGCGCAAACTCAGGGCAACATGGATGAATAAATTATTTTGAAAGTAATCGCATACTAAGCAAGAGAATCAGCTAAACCAGTATCAGGAGTCGCAAGATTCTCCAAGCAATAACACGGAATATATTTCAATAGGTGATACCCGCTACTACGGCCGCGTTGATGATTCCCTCCATGATAGTCATGAGGGTACCCTTTAATTTTCCGGGGTAAATTAATAATAAAATTAGCCTATGTCCTTCCTCGGGATACAAGTTGCAACCTGTCACTAAAATCGGTTGAACATATTTGACCGAGCGAAGCGAAGGTCTCTGAGTCTACTTGGGTGAATTGGCACTTGTCCGTCCGTCCGTCCGTCCGTCCGACTGTCAGAGCATTATAACTTCTGAATTACTGAACGCAATTACTTCAGCTTTAAATATAATATGTAAACCAATGGCCTCCCGCCGAATATGGCTTAAAAAATAATAAAAATCTTTATTTCAGGGGGGCTCTCATAGAAGCGAATGCGAAGTAAAATATTTTTTATAAAGTTACATAGGGTTGCGGTATATCATTTTAAAGATAATTAGGAATAGAGTCCAAAAATATTTTTTTATAAATTTTTCCCCCAAAATTGACGAAATGGGGGGCTTTCAAAGTGGTGATTTTCTAACGTCCAAAGATGACTTCAGAACTCTAAACTTTCTGAAAGGATGAGCCTGAAACTTGATCAATTATATCCTGTACTTGAACAACAAATACTAAAATTAGATAAATATTGTAAGGAAACGGAATTATTTAATTTTTAATGAGCTTCAGTATTTTTAACAGAACTTCACATTTATGTCAATAGATGGCGCCGCCTAGTTATAGGAGAACAAATCATTTTTTATGCATTAAACGCCCCTGACAGTACATGAGAATAATCAGTCATACACATACGAGAAATTATTCGATATTATCGTTTCGGCATAATAATTTAATTATATGGATTCGATATTTTGCAGTGACGTGACCTCAGCTGGCGTCATTAGCGCCTCTTTTAGCTCTGGAGTCTGGGGGCTGCTGATTGCCTTCTTTGCTTTGGGTCTCATAGTGCAATCTCCCAAATTTTTATAAAATTGTATTTAATTGCCTGCATATTTCTATTTAAAGATGAGCCTTGATAAATAAACAGAAAATCATCATAATATCAGACACATATATATTTCTGATGACGTGTAAACTGTTATATTAAAATGTGGCAATATATTATAATTTCACATAATAATATAAATAAAATACTTACACAATATATAAATGTAATTTTTCATTTCAAAATTCATATTTCTTTTCGGTTCATGATTTTACCGTACAAAAGATTAAGTCATCACAATTACTTAGGTAATATTTGACAATTTACTCTTGATTCTTTTATAAATTGTACTTATTTTATTTATATTTTATAAATACTACATATAAATTGCTGTGTATTTATGTATGCTAAATCCTAATAATGCCCTATTTTAATAAATCAATATTAACCCAAACCTCGTCAAGAAGTCTCATTTCACAAGTCTCCTTAACCACTCCAACTCTACACACCACATACTTAGTAAGTAATACAATTTTTTTTTTAATTTTTAATTTTTTTTTTTTGTTGTTTTTAACAAACTTAATAATACATAATAATAATATATTTATTGCAAATTTTCACTAACCTAACTAAGTACCTACTTACTTTAGCGGGCTAGGTTTCATATTTTATCTGTAGGTATCACTCAACATTCCTTGCCCATGACTTTTTAACTATTTATAGCTAATAGCTATACATTATTCTACCGCCTGAGTACATTAACAATATCAATAAATCCATTTGGAGTCCACTTGCGTAGAACCTGCGTCTTCACTGGTCATCTTTATTGTAAAACATGTCCAAGCTAAATTTACTCTTAGACAAATAAAGTTAAGTTCAAAATGAATTAAAAGCCATTATTTAAAGAGAACATACGAGGTAGGTACGAAATTAGAATTTGTAGTTTTGTTGACTTACTTCATAGAGTTTCCACAAGAAATAAAATCATAAAATAAGTAGATTTAGTAGGTACATAGTCTTTCGATAAGTACCTATCTTTAAAAAATTGTATAGCTATAATATGTGGACGTACCTACCTAAACTTAAATAGTAACGAAGTAATTACTATCTTGCAGTAACTAGGTAATTTTACTTACTAGGTACCTCACTGTAACTAATTAACAATGGACATAATCGGAAATTTTTAAGCACGGCGCCTCACGGTGCTCAATGCTCACTGCTCAACTGCTCAAGACTGACTTAGCTGCGGAAAATATATTCGTATAACCTGTGTAAATGCTGTGTTTAAGTAGGTATTTAGTGGTGTGATAAATCGAAGTACCTATTTTAACTTAAATAAATAAACACTTACGAAATTACATTTCGACTACAAAAAGATATCCCGAACGCACGTCACTTATTAAACCAACGCCGAGTGGAACTGTGCGGTCGATGCACCGGCCACCGGCCACCGTTAGCTCCCGAAATATAGCCCGGTGCTGAGGATCAGCCTGCATTACATAGCTACTATATACTTCATGGGTACATAATAACATATAAGCTCCTTTCAAGAAACTCTTTTACGCTAAAAAGGTAGGTACTACTAGGTAGGTAGGTAAAAAATGCTCGAGGTGCTCGACTAGGTAGTAGGACTAGTAGGTACATGAAGATTGAAGATTGAAGCTACAATCAACTTGCGGATAAAATAAAGGCAATGTTGCAACTTGTAATAAGACTCGTTGTTAGTCTTTTTGTGTCTCGTAAATTTCATAATCATACTATATCTCTGTAGTAATTTAATCTATATGTACCTACCTACTAATATTATATTGTACCTTGTACCTACTTAATATTATAAATGCAAAAGTTTGGATGGATGGATGTTTGTTACTCAATCACGCCCAGAACGGCTGAACGGATCTCGATGAAAATTAGCACAGATGACAAATAAATTAAAGTCTGGAATAACACATAGGCTAATTTTTATCCCGGAAAATTAAAGAGTCCGTGGACGAAGTGGCGGGCATCAGCTAGTCGAAAATAAAATATGTTTCACAATAAGTGATTGACTGAATGACACCGAGAAGATACTGGTCACTAAAAGGAGTCATGAAAAGTAAACACTTCCCTATAGCAGCCAAAAAGAAAGTATTTAATATTTGCATTCTCCCTTTCCTTACTAAGGATGTGAAACTTGGGCCCTCTCGCAGAAAAACCTTCAGAAGCTCAGAACTTGTCAAAGGGGAATGGGGAGAAGTACCTATGCTAGGGTTAACTTTAGAGGACCGGAAGAGAGCGTGTGACATAAGAAATACCACTAAAGTACAAGATATACTTGAGACAGTCAAAAAGTTAAAATGGAGATGGACAGGGCATATGACAAGGGAGAGTAATGAGAAATAGACGCAGAGAATAACCAAATGGCTACCTCGATGGGCAAAGGAAAAGAGGTAAACAATATAGAAGATGGGAAGATGATATAAGAAAAGTAGGAGGACCAACATGGAAAAGGATAGCGAGGGATAGAGAAAAATGGAAGATGCTGGAAGAGGCCTATGTGTCTTGAGGACATGCTGATAGCTGGACTAACCGATAATATAATATTTATAATAACTTAGTTAGATTTAGGTGATAAGGAAAAATTTTGTGGTAAGAACATAAATATTAATTAAGATAGATTAAGAATTTAGATGATAAGGAAAGTATTGTACAAACTGTCAGCAATAAAGGGTTTATATATTATTATTATTATTAAATGACATTTTGAATTTAATTTTCAATCATATTTCACTGTGGGTGAACTAAACAGGAATTCCCTTTCACCCACTGGTAGGAGAAGCCGATGGGTGCAAAAGATCATCTTAGCTCAACATTTTTGCCCACTAAATTAGAATGTAGGTAACATTAAAAATTACTCTGAAAAAGTGGGTTTCTTTAGCCGTGTAAGGAAACCTTGCAAGTCTTCTAGAACTCTACCCCTGTTTTAATTTTAAATGCAGAAACTAATATTATTATCTTCTGCGAATATAATTTTATTATAATAAAACTTATATAATAATATATACAATTTCTTAAAAAATCTTTTAATTATCTTCTTGCAATAATATTTTTGCAACAAGTGACGAAAGTGTAAGTGTTGTGTAAATTCCTCTACCTGTTTGAAAGCCGAAATCAAATTTTAATTTGAAAACAAGATTTTAAAGCAAAATTATTAAATAGTAGTACTAAATAGTTTTTAAGGGCTAGTTTAGACATAATTAGCAAACCGCGCGGTTGCGTCATGCCATGCGTATCGCATTTAGACTTTTATTATGTTAAAAACATTGCCTTAATGGTTTTTTTTTTTTTTTTTTAATCTTTTATTTTTTTGAGGCTTTTGCCCTTTTGGACATGTCAGCCCCATCGTACAAAATAAACAAACAAACAAAACAAAACATTACTTAAATTCCATACCAAATTGGACTATCCATCATGTAAGAAACTCCCACATCTAAAGAAAAAGACGGACTCAACAACTGTTTACATCAAATGTTCATCACCGATGAGCCGCGGCAACCAAATCATAGAATGCAATCGCTATTTCGGATGTTGGACTGCTTATGGCACTTTGTGCAGTGCCAACATCACTACAATTCAAATTGTAGCGGCTCATCAGTGAATCCCGTTCTCTTCTATTTCTGCTGCATTCCATCAAAAGATGTTGTACATCTTCCACCTGTCCACAAACTTCACAATTCGGTGAATCCGTTATCCCCATCAAATATGAAAATTTCTTACATGGATAATGCCCAGACCTAATTCTAAAAGCTAGCTTGGTCTGAAACCTCCTTATTTTCTTGTGCTCAAACCAAGGCATCCGCAGCGGCTCGGACTGGACTGTTTTGTACCAAATTCCTTTCATTCTAGATCTGTCGTCAAAATATAATTTCCAAAGGGAGTGTGCTAAATGATTGAACTTTGAAAGAACCTCAGAATAACAAGGAATGGCACTGAAATCCGTTCCTGCCGTACTGCCTAATTTAGCAAGCCTATCTGCCTCTTCATTTCCCTTTAAACCTATATGAGCTGGAACCCATTGCAGTCTCAGCCTCCTGCCGCTCTGAAAAAATTCATAGATCTTCTGAAGCACAGTATAGGCTATCGGTAGACCTCTGTAAGCAGAGGCGCATCGAGCCAAATGTTGAAGCGCACTTTTACTGTCAGAAAAAATTACAGTTAAAGGTGATCCAGTTGAAGAAGCATGCATTACGGCCTTTAAGACTGCAATGAGCTCCAACGTCATTATCGATACATTATTTTTAATCTTAAAAATTCCCCTTTCTTCTCTACTGTGATCATAAAAAGCAGCCCCTCTGTTGTTATCACTCTTTGATCCGTCAGTAAATATTTTATGCCACTTATTATATTTTTCATTCAATTCTCTGACAACATCCGCCTTAAGAAAATTTAATTCATAACTGGCTTTTGAATTTTGTACAGAATCTAAATTGGTTACCACAGTGTTTTTAATATCTATTCTAGAAACCCAAATATTCAAAGAAAACATTTGAAGTGGATCACTTGAATATAATTCAGTGTCTTTTGTTTCCTTATATGCTTTAACTAAGAGTGGCTGCTTTTTATTTGCCCAGTACCTGTTTGAACACAAATCACTTAGTCCAGATATTATATCAATCGTACTATTGTTAGCAAAAGAAAATGATTTTAAACAAAATTTTAAAGCAAGATATAACCTTCTTAAATGTAAAGGAGGTAAACTTAACTCGCACTCCATTACATGAATAGGAGAACTTTTAACAAAACCCCCGATTATTCTCAATGCCTGATTCTGTATTTTGTCCAGTTTAGAGGTATTGGTTTTCGCGCTACTGTCAAACAAAAAACTAGCATAGTCCATTCTGCTCCTGACTATAGCAATATAAAGACGTCTCATATGTTTAGGATGCATTCCCCAACTAGGCCCTGCCAGAACTCTTAGCAGATTGAGAAACTTAGTACACTTTTCCCCCACATAGTTTATGTGTTTTCTCCACAAAAGACTTCTATCAAGCCATAGCCCTAAATATTTTACGCAATCTGAGGAGGATAAAGGTTCACCATTAATATTAAGAGAGGGTATATTCCTTCTTCTTCCTCTGCTAAAAAAGCAAAGGTTTGTTTTACTCGTGGACACGTCCAAACCAAGGTCATTCAAAATGGATACACTAGAATTTAATACTTCCTGTAAACGTGATTCACAAACATTTAAGTCTTTGTCAGCAAAATATATTACAAAATCATCAGCGTACTGTGACATAAGAACTCCTCCTTCTTGGGCTAATTTACAAATTTGGTGCGTTGCAATATTGAAGAGAATCGGTGATAAGGGATCACCCTGGGCCAGACCTCTATTCGTAGACCTTGAAAGTAAAATATCACCGGATTCAGATCTAATACCTAGATGTCTATCACTCAGAAACCCCCATAAGTACTTACATATTTTTGTACCCACATTTAACTCATCCAATATATTGAGTACCTTATCCACATCAACGTTATTATATGCATTCTTAATATCAAGGAAACAGGCTAATGTAGGAACATTTTTCGATAAACCAACTTGAATGTATGATACTAACCTTGCTAATGCATCTGTACAAGATTGTGCTTTTCTAAATCCAATAGTAAAGGGTGAAAGTATTTTATTATGTTCAATATACCATTCCAATCTTCTTAAAATCATCAGATGGAAAGTTTTACATATACAAGAGATCAATGATATTGGCCTAAGTTTTACCTCTGCCGTAGAGTTGCCAACTTTAGGTATGGGTAGAACCGTAATATTTTGCCATTGCTGTGGAATGACACCGGACTGGTAAATACAATTATATAAACATAAAAGAAATATTTTGGCAGACTCGGGTAAGTTAAAGATCATCGAATATGTAATGTCATCTTCTCCCGGTGCTGTGTCTTTCTTTTTCAAGCAATTTTCAAGTTCAGCCCAATTAAAATCAGACTCTAGCAAGTCATTTACCGATGTGAAATTAGGGCAACGATTCGTTACAGAGTCCGGTGTTAAAGAATTCAGCAACTCTTTTTGCTTATCCAATGGTACGACAGACCTAGGTCGACGTATTCCCTTAATCCATCGCATTCGTTGCCACATCTCTGGTGAAGTTACGCTCTCATCAATTGAATTATAAAACTTTTGTCGACTCATGTTTTTAGCTTGCCGAATACTTTTGCTGGAATTCTCTGTCTCTATTTCCAAAGCACGCAGGTTATCTGGAGTAGGGTTACGCCGGAACGTACTAAGTGCCAATCTTCTTTTTGCGACGGAAAGGGAAAGAGACTGCTCCCAATAATCTCTCGGTTTAAAGTTCGTCTGTGGATCAGTGCAGTATTTTACATATGGAATACTGATATCGGCTGCCTTATTTATCATTTCTACGAAAAAATCATACGTAGCCTGTACATTTCCATTAAAATATGACACTTCTACCTCTGAAAAAGAATCTCGAAGATTGTTAATATAAGCAGACCATTGAACCTTTTTAAAATTACGTTTTTTAAGAATAGTCGAATGTTCATAATATAAACTTGTGTTAATTTTTATCATAAGATGATCACTCCCAAGATTTTCATTCAAAACTGACCAGTCAAAGTTAACAGCAATGTCGGAAGAAATAAACGAAATGTCTGGGGAAGACTTTTGTGGAGAACCACTGACTAACTTTAAACGCGTAATCGAGCCGTCATTTAGAGAAATAAAATCATTATTCAAAGCCGCATCAGCTATTTGAATACCTCTAGCATCAGTCTTGTATGACCAATTACTATGATGACCATTGAAATCTCCGCCTATTAAAGTTTTCCTAGGAAACAAAGCAAAAAAGTTATCCCAATCCGCTAAGGAAGTGCGAACTGAAGCAGGACAGTAGACAGAAACAATATTTTCCAAATGTTTGCAATTGTAAAGTCTCAAATGAATCACTTCTATATCCGTATTATTGCAACTAAGTGGACAGACAGAACACCGAATGGACTCATGTACCAAAATTGCTACCCCACCATAGCCGTCAATTCTGTCCTGTCGGAAAATATTATAATTACGTACATTTATATTATCTGCAAAATCCAGCCATGTTTCATTGATAAGAGCTACATGAATTTTGTTTTGTATTAAAAGCTCTCCAAAACTTAGCAATTTGGGCTTGAGGCTTTGTGCGTTCCACTGTAAAACATTAAAAATAATTTTCTTTCTAAAACTACCTGCCATAATAATTATCACTAAAATATTGTACAATACTTTCCAAAACCTTTCCCTTTGTCAAAAAACTTACTATAAATACCTTACATTCTTCAAATAATATTTTAATAACACCCACAACTTTAAGTTCAAAAGATTCTTTCGATGATATCACCGTCTGAATTCTAGAAAAGATTCTTTTTGCGCTAAAATGTTTCTTATCGGTACTATCTGTATTCTTCGAACTATTTTCCTCCACTTCTTCAAAACACGTATCAAACTCATTTTCATTAACTCCTCGTTTAGCCTTTTTACCTTGTTTCTTCTGCTTTTTATACGACGTTTGTTGTTGTTTTACATTCGTTTTTGTTGGCATTTCAGAGTCTTCTTCTTCCTCTTCTACAATATTGTGCTGTACATCTTTTTTCAATTTACTGCTATAAGATTCAAATCCATCCCACGTAGGTGTCGGAAATAACTCTCCTTCCTCCTGTTCCTCTCTATCCGTCTCATCATCTTGTTCTTTACTTAGAAGGTATTTCTGCAAAGCTTTTTTGTAACTTATGTTCTCCTTACTCATAAGTAAACGAACATCTTTCTCTTTCAAATAATACGGGCAATCTTTATTGAGGACAAAATGTGCCCCTTTACAATTAAGACATCTTATGTCCTTTAATTCACAGTTGTCGTGTTCCGTACTTCCACATTTAGGGCATAAAATCTTCTTTGTTGGGCAGAATTTTATTATATGTCCAAATTTCCAGCATCCAGTGCACCGAGATACTGGAAAAATAAAGGGTTCTATCCTGAACCTGCAACCATATGCATATACAAATTCTGGTAAATTTGCATTTTCAAAACATATTCTCATTGATTCAGAATCTATCCATTTTCCATCAGTATCCAACCGTTTTAATCGTTTCAGTGACCTAATTTTAGTATCACATTCTAATGTTTTCAGAACTTCTTCTTCCGTCATATCTAAATCAACACCCCTCATTATACCATATGAAACTGAAGTTTCATATGTCTTCTGGCACCGATAATCCAATTCTTGGAATTTACTACACTTCAGTAAGCGTTCTGCATCTTCCATGGTCTTAAACTGCACAAAAACTCTAAAAGCAGACTTGTATTTAATTCTTGTAATATTCAGTATATTTTCCTCTCTTAACAATTTAGCTAGCGCCATTTGCTTCGGCAACTCCTTTAGAGATGTGACACATACCTCATGATACTCTGTAAAGTCCTCGTTCACTTTTGATTTATTTAGATCTGAGGAATCACTCGAAACAAATCGTTTGGCCCGTCTCCGAGTTACTCGTATAAATCCCTCATCACTACTCTCTGTCATCTCTTCACCTGCCTTTCTCTTATGGCTTTGCGGCTCATGATCCATCCCCGAGGTACCCGGTTCACTTTTACTACTCTCCGACATATTTCATTACTGACGGTATTTCAATAATAAAATAAAATAACGAAACACGAATACGAATAACACTGGTTGCGCGCACTCGCTGCAATGGCTAGCACCGGACTGCCTTAATGGTTAAAAAGGTACTTTTTATTGCCTCTGGTTACAGCTTGCTTCAAGGAAGACGGATAAGTTCATGAAACAAGACACTAAATATTTATTTTTATTTTTGTCATGACTTTTCTATTTAAAACCATACGTTAGTATCACTACTTATATATTTTTATTGTTGTTTTGCTATTTAGAATAGTCAATAATTATTATACCTCAAAGCCTCCCACCGATTGTGTTTAATGGTGTTTCTATACCTTACTGCGCCTCTGTTAAAGATCTCGGTATACATTTGGATTCTGAACTATCCTGGTCTGTGCATGTTAAGGAAATTAGCAGAAAAACATTTGCTGTCATGAGCTCGCTACGCCGATTGCGCAATGTTTTGCCAATTCCTACTAAAGTTATGTTAGCACAATCTCTCCTTCTCTCTATTCTCGATTATGGTGATGCAAGCTTTCTTAATTTGACCCAAGACCAACTTAACAAACTTGAGCGACTTCAAAATCTTGCTATTCGGTTCATATTTGGCTTACGCAAATATGACCACGTATCTGAATTTCGCCAAAAGCTCAAGTGGCTCCCTATTCGCCGTCGCCGGGATATGCATGTTCTCTCTCTTCTGTACTGTGTTTTATTTCACCTAAATACTCCTTCTTATCTTAAAGAGAAGTTTCAATTTATTGGGGTGCAGTCAGACATGAGAACTTGCCGAACGCTTACTCTGAAAATGCCTTCACATAAAACCAAATTTTTCGGAAATTCATTCACTGTGCAGGCAATTGAACTGTGGAATGCACTTCCACTGAATATAAGACAGTCGAAATCGCTGGGGGTATTCAAAAATACTCTTAAGACGTATTACCTTACAAATTGAAGACGACTTTAGTTTATATTTAATTTTATTGTAAGTATATGTACGTATAATATGTAATTGTATAATATATTTATTTAAGCTATATTATGGTATGTAAGTATATGTATTATGTATATTAGTTTATAATATATTTAGTGCATTGTATGTATTAAGATATTTGTGTATTGTTGTCTATGTATTGTAATGTATTTTTTTGTATGTAGTATTAGTATAATTTTGCGCCACCTGCAGCCTCCAATCCTTGTGCTCTCCTAATAAGGTTGCCTGGAAGAAATTGCTACTTAGCAATAAGGCCGCCCTTTGTACTTCTTTGTTTCTTTTTATGTTTTCTGTAATTTACTTTTGTTATGTGTGGTACAAATAAAGAGTATAATAATAATAATAATAATAATACCTAGACTAGATAATTCAAGCGACTTCGTCCGCATGGACAAGTTTTTTCGATTCCCGCGGGACCTCCTTAATTTTCCGGAATAAAAAGTAACTTTCTTATTCCTTCCCCGGAATATAACTTATCCCTGTACCAAATTTCATCAAAAATTAGTTGAATAGGTGGGCCGTGCAAGCGTAGCAGACAGACAGACAGACTCACTTTCGCATTTATAGTATGGATTAGCTTTTTAGTGTTCATACATCATAAAAGTTCGTGGTCGTGTAGGTACATAATAATTACAAGCCAATGAAAACAAAGGTACTCGTAATGGAAAAAATTGGAGCTCAACTGAGGTCGACGCCCGAACCGTTACTCCCGAATCGCGACCGTCCCGTGGGACAGCTTGTTTAGGGATCCGCTGGTAAATATGCAAACTGTTTGATAATATTGTCGCGTCACGACGTATCGATTCGAATTTCTTCTACACGTAGGACAATGCCGTTTCGTCCAATCTCTCTGAAGAAGGAAGAATCAATGCCTCTGAAGAAGACGAAGAATTGATCGGCGAATCAGTTGTGTTGTCGTTGATAACAGACAAACTTACAGTTATCTAACATGTATTCGAAATTGCATCTTTCGTTATAATGTTATTATACAGAACCCAGTCCTAAAAAAAGTTTCACTCCCAAATTACATTTTCTTTATGCTCTTCCGCGTACACATGGCGATGACAAGAATTTAAACCAACTTCATATCTGATGCATTTTTGATGCATCTTATAGGTAAGTAAACTCGTCCACCCTTCTTGATTTTAAATTCAAATGACCTTTTCTTTCTCAAACACCATTAAAATAGCCCATAAAAACGTGCCAATTTCTATAACAATAAATAAATTGGTAAACTGCCTGAACTACTGAAGGATTAGATCCGGTCATTGTATAAATCTCTCAATTTAGATGAAATCTCTCGAAAAGTTAACTACGTGTCCCAGGGCTTTGTCTATGGCTTTGTCCTATGAGAGTAGGTACAAAAAAAGGCCATTGAAAATTTTAACCGAGTCAAAGATAGATACATACATTTAGATTTAATCACCCATACTATGTAGTAGTAGTAGTTAGTTACATAAAAAAAAATTGGTTTTGTAGAGGTTTTGTAATGTTTTATAGAAACAACGTGACACGCTTCATCAAACATGACATGACATCAGTAAATAAAGATAATTACAATGATCTTTTATATTTAACCAGGACAATTACAAATAGTCTATGATGCTACTTGCATAAATGTTAAATTAGCCCATTTACAATATCCTCACGACGACGTTCCTTTATATTTTGCAGGCCATTATCATCCATATATGGGCCAATTATAGTGAACACAATGTGCACTTATGTACCAGGAAAACAGAAATGTAAGGAAGATTTATTGGCACGGTAAGGCGAGAATGGTTAAAGTTTAAAACATCGATGACTTTAAAAGGTTCTGCAATTTTCGCTCATCGATGATCGAACCGTAAAGTAAGCCAATTAATTTACCCGACCATTTAAAGAGAAGCTGACGAGGTTCTTTCAAATTCCCTGCAATTTGGCTACATTATTATTTGTGGGCTTACTTAAATTTTAATTCTTAAGTACTTAAATTGAATTTTCTTTTTCTACTTTATTTAAAATATTTAGGATCAAAAATTATATGTTTCTGCGGGACATTGGCGCAAGCTTGCAGCAATTTTATTTTTCCTTAAGATTTAGAATAAAAAGAGCTCGTTAAAACCAAAGAACGAAAAAATAATTTCCAGAAACGAGAAATACAATAGACACTTAACTAATTAATAGTTCTATTACAAAACTATTTCTTAGCTGGTTTTAGCAGAAAATCTATAGATACCTACCTAATAATATCACATTCACATTATTTCGCCATATTTATGTTGTAAGTCAATTTAAAATCTTTCTTATGCAAATGTGAAAGTTCAAGGTAAGCCAACTAAAATATACACTTTTTATGATACAGTCGACGCAATCACGGAACATTTAAAACGGTCACCAACTTACAAAGCCAATGTTTTAGCATTGAACCAAGCACTCTGGCCATTTCTGAAGTTTGCATACCTAGGTAGGCCAATAATTGCAATGCGCCCACATATTGTATGTATCAATAGCTAATGTCCGCGACTTCGTCCGCGTGGATTGAGGATTTTTGGTTCCCGCGGGAACTCTTTAATTTTCCTGGATAAAAAGTAGCCTATGTGTTATTCCAGACTATATTCTATCTCTGTCCCAAATTTCTTCCAGATCCGTTCAGCCGTTTGGGCGTGATTGAGTAACAAACATCCATCCATACGTCCATACATCCATCCAAACTTTCGCATTTATAATATTAGTAAGTATAAGATTGCTTCTACAAAGCTGCGTAAATTCTCGAATTTATATTCAATGGACCCACTGCTAGGCCCAGTAGGACTAGTACTAATTAGCATCTAGATCCAGAAATCCAGAATCCGGATTTTAAGCGCTTCCTTCAAATGAGGCACATGACCTACTTAGCCTTCGCAGCTTCATCTCACGAAGTCATGGGAACCTAGCTTCAGATATATTGCAATATGAGCTCAATTTTAATTCATCTAAAGGTGTTTCAAGATAAAACATAGCATAATGCAGGGGAAAGTCCGGACTAGCGAAGCAGAATGGGGACGGACCGTGAGTCATGCCGTTATAACTTGAATGCACTCAGCTCGCAATTTCCTGAACAATATAAAGCTTTGCATTAGGTATTTGTACCTATATCAAATCCAGGATACACACTAAAACCGTTCTCGTATTTAAGTTATGGTTGTGTCTAATTTACTATAAATCATCAATCACGAGACATCTTTGATGAAGAAAAACGGGAGTAAATCCCTGTAGCGTATCTTACAGAATGAGACAAAATAAACGGACACTACAGACCTTTACGCTTGCAACGAGTAGGTATAATTTTATAATGAAACTAAGTAGGTACCTACTAGGTAGTAATTATTTGGTAGATAGTGAGTCTGTGATTATCACGCCAATCGCCATTCTATTTTGCGCATATGAATGCAAACGCAGTTACTGTTAACATGTGTTTAAAATTTCACGGTTGCAGTTTCCAGTTGAAATGACAGCCTGCTACGTTCTAATTCACACACCGTTCATTATTTATTAGGTATTTTGTTTATCCGCGCTTCGCAGATTTTTTGGGTGGATTAGTAAGGCTTGGTGTACAAGAAAGCACTTAGTTTGCGAAATCTAGAACGAATAGTACGATAAGATTGTTCAGAAGATGCAATTTAGATGAACAATTTTTTCGGTGCCTCGGAGTTGAATAATTAAAATGTAGGTTTAATTTAGCTCCTTTTAATTCTTTGAGTAAGTAATTATTGTAAACTGTACACACAGTTTTAGTAGTACAATAATTCGATGTTTCAAGAAGTCGTTGTCGCAGTATTTGCTAGCATAAACAAAGTCTCAAATAAAGTCAAGCCTTGAAGAAAATCTATGTTGTCATAAGTCATAACTAATCAACACCATAACGCTAAGAGCGTCTTGTGTAGCTATTCGAAAATCAATAGATTTAACATATGAATTATGTGTGCCAATATAATCTTTAATATACGCGTAATATGTACTATAATGGCATCATTGTATTCCCTAACATACATCATAAGCACTGATCGATGTACAGTAGTTCAAAAGTCTCTCGTCATTAAAATTACTCATGGCAATTCAAGTCTTATTCTAGAAAGCGCAGGTGCTTTAATAGCTTGTACTGATTATTAAAATCGGCGGTTATTGTTGAGTGCTATGGAAATCCAATATTTGTTTCACAGCCCAAATTGGGAGACAAATACATGTAGGTACAGATATTTCCTTTCGCAAAAAACGGCTAATAAGATTAACTAAACTAGTGGTTCGCCCCGAACTGAGACCTCGCGGCGCCATCTATTGACATCAATGTGAAGTTCTGTTAAAAATACTGAAGCTCATTAAAAATTCAATAATTTCGTTTCCTTACAATATTTATCTAATTTTAGTATTTGTTGTTCAAGTACAGCATATAATTCAAATAATTGATCAAGTTTCAGGCTCCGCCTTTCAGAAAATTTTGAGTTCTGTGGTCAACTTTGGACGATAGAAAATCTCCACTTTGAAAGCCACCCATTTCGTCAACTTTAAGGGAAAAATTAAAAAAAAATTTTTGGACTCTATTCCTAATTATCTTTAAAATGATATACCGCAACCATATGTAACTTTATAAAAAATATTTTACTTCGCATTCGCTTCTATGAGAGCCCCCCTGAAATAAAGATTTTTATTATTTTTTAAGCCATATTCGGCGGGAGGCCATTGGTTTATATATTATATTTAAAGCTGAAGTAATTGCGTTCAGTAATTCAGAAGTTATAATGCTCTGACAGACGGACGGACGGACGGACGGACGGACGGACAGACAAGTGCAAATTCACTCAAGTAGACTCAGAGACCTTCGCTTCGCTCGGTCAATAAACATTTACTTACTTAATTATTTAATATTTAACTAATTAAATTAAATTTTGCTATTTGTAATAAGCAAATGATAATAAGGATGCATTGTGATTTTAAAAATCAATATTCTTCTTATCGTACCTTATACCTATACGAATTATTTAGTAACCGCGCGGTCAAGTTTTAATATTATGTGTGCCTCCCTCATATCATACGCAATACGCACTTTATCATCCTAGGGTGGTAGGTACCACTTAACCGTTCACTGACGTGGTAGTTGGTACGCGTGTATGCACATTGCACACATTCAAATTCAAATTCAAATTCGTTTATTTGCATAAACATGTTTTATACAACGGGTGGTAAACGCATTTTTTGATCGCGTCAATCATTACAGAACATTATTGGATTGCGTCAAGACCATACAAGACTATCCACATTCCACAGATTGGTCTCCGTAATAAAATAGCAACTCAACGCAACGCAACAGAAACGGCAAGAAGGAAAATGCTTAGATGCACTTCACTCTCTTTAAAGCTCTCAATCCAACACGAAAAATCCGACACGAACGGAGAGGGAATAGGCGTAGAGCCGATTGGCCGATTACTGACGCGACTTACCGGCGCTTTTACATACTCTACAAGGCGCGGCCGCGAATTGCCTTCCTAAGTCATCGTCATGGACGTTAAAAATATAATTATTTATTTCGTCCATGCTTTGGGAACAGAATGTACCTATCTATAATAGCTTCGGACTGATAGTTAATTACTGAGTAAGATACTCAACTATATTTGATCCCACTCGGAAGTAGAACCCAGAACCACCCAGAACCTAGTGATCCGCAGTCAAACATGCTAACCACAGACCACTAGAGTAATACCAACGAGGTAGCAACGGCCAGCGATGACAGGTTCATACTTAGAGCTGCAGTGTAGAGACTAGACCACACTGTCACACGAGTTTATATTATATGCACCACGCTAGACACAGACAGGCGGTATGCACTTAAAGGTCTATACATAATAACCTACCTACTTACCTATTATATATTTATAGGTATAACAATTTTTGTATACTATAATATTGTAGTTGTTTTAATAAAAAGACCTTCAATAAAGTATTACTTGCCCTACCACTTTTTAAGTACGCTCAAGCGAGCGAGTACAGGTACCTACCTACTGTTGAAGAAAACCTTGAAAAGTAAGTATAAGACCACTTTTGAAGGAAAATACCTTCCTACTTTCAAAAATAAAAACATGGGAGATCGTATCTTTACAACCTCGTAGATGCGTCGAGGGCCGAGGCTCCAATAGTTCAAAGGTAAAGAGGCAGAATGAAATCTGAAAGATCGTAGAGATTTAACCACAGAGTACATTATATATTTGGTGCGAATTGCCCTGTTGCTAGATAATGCAAAACCGTAAACCATAATACTTAGTTTGACCACAAGTTCCGAGAAAAGTTATTTAAATCCTGGAGGCCTTGAGTTTTACCTGCTAATCCTTCTAGAAACAGGAAGTTAATAATATTCTACTCACAAAATTCTGAATTTTTAACGTTAATTAATTATTTATTAGGGTTGCGTACCTACCTAAAAGGTAGGTTAAGGTGCGGTCAAATTTATAATACCTAGCCTTTTCAAGTACCTATAACTGTTTTGAAATTTGGAATAGTTTTAAATAATGTAAGTCCAACCTTATTGCTTCAAAAAATACAAAAGTTATTTATTACTATTAAAAAAGGGGCTGAAATTGAGGGGTAAAGTGGGTTTACTAGATCGAGTAAATGTATCATATAAAAGGGCTTCATAAATTTGCACATTCTAAAATATCTTTACTTTTTGACTTATGGTGTTTTATGTCCGAATTTCTACCGTTCCGCCCCCTTTTTAGATTGGAAAGTGAACAATCTTGAGTTGATAGAAGTTAATAACATTAACATTACCTACCCGAAAAATACTTTTAACGAAGTTTCTAGTCAGGATAGTTTTTGAGAAATCAGCCTTTACAAAGAAACTTAGTTTTGCAGTGCGAAATAAAAGGGATTTTCTCAGATATTTTAGTAAACTTTATAGGAAAAATAAAAAGAAGCCGTTGAATAGGACAGTTTTTTTTATATACAGCGGTAAACCGTAACATATCACTGTAAAGTATTTTTGTTAACTTCATTAATAATAATTGTAAAGTAAAACCTGCGCGAGTAGGTATATGGCGCGAGCGCATATTTTGACTCTCACCAATAAATCAAAACTACCTACTAGATATAGGTTATTTCCCGTAACCCGTTGACCTAGAATAATGAAATTTGGCAAGAAGCAAGCTCTCACAGCACAAGTATAGGAAAAAATCCGAAAATCGATAATTAGGAGGGTTCCGTATTCACAGGGCTGATTTTTTTACTTCCAGCTTCAAGGGACCGTAGACCTAAGTATTTCAACTTGATACCTCCACGCGTTTCCGAGAAAAAGGTGGTTGACAGACAGACAGACAGACAGACGGACAACTGAGTGATTCTATAAGGGTTCCTTTTTTCATCTTGAGGTACGGAACCCTAAAAATGAATTTTACCGTACGGTTTTGTAGTCTAGTATTAACTAGGTACTTATTAACTGTGGGGTAATTTTTAAAGTTAACTTTTGAGCAAATATATTAGGTACCTACTTATTGTAAAATCTTTGACTCACTAACTACCTAACTACGTGACGGCGAGGAGACGCGCGGGGTGGCGCGGGTGTAAGTGAGCCACTTAATTTTTTAGTAGAGTACCTAGTAGTATTATAAATGATGACTAGATGATGCCCGCGACTTCGTCCGCGTGGATTGATGTTTTTTGATTCCCGCGGGAACTCTTCAATTTTCCGGGAAAAAAAGTTTTTCGGGTTTCGTAGTCAACAAGGAGCTCTTATAGTTTCGCCATTTCCGTCCGTCCATCTGTCTGTCCGCAGCTTAGCTCAAAGGCTCTATGTACTTGATAACTGTAATAATTTCATGCCGACAATGTGGTGAAATAAAATTTAGAAAACAAATAAATTTATGAGGCCTCTCCCACACTTAAATCGGGGATAATTTTTTTTTCTCGTCTAACCCACGATGTGGGTGACTAACATAGAAAAATATCCGCATAGTGACACTGACGACTGAGTTGACGAGCAACTAAGGATCCCTACACTGCGCGTGGCCCGACATGCACTTGGCCGGATTTTCTATCTTAGGTTTAATGTACTCTACCTACAGGCTTTAAACCGCAGTAGCTCAACAATGTGAGGGCGGACTGAAATAAAAGTGGTAGGTTCCCATAGAGTTGCACCCTAATTGGATTTCTGTCTTTCCAATTTATAGGACTAAATACTAAGTAAGTAATAAAAAATACGTACCAAATAAAATTAGGATCCAAGATAAATCCGATTCGACAAAGTCTACAACTAAAACCAAACGACTATACACTTTTCTCCTTCTGAATGCACCGTATTTTATTCTACTGAATAATTAATTAAATTTAGTATATATTTATGTGTAATACTTGTATGTACTTATGTTACAATTAAAATATTGATGGTAATAGTTCCCACCGCAGCGAGTGTCGGGTTAACACTGGCGTGCTATAGAAACAGTAGGTCGCTCGCACGACAATCTCATTATAACCACCAGCCACTATGGACTTTCTAGTTTCTAAGGCCTGAAAAAAATATCTGAATACTCATTTTAAGCATCTGTAAAATAATTAAAAATATTTTTTTTTTAATAACCTGGGCCTGTGCCCTGGCGCCTTCTCGTTTCTCCACTCTTCGACCGGTTCTTGCGTATAGGCATTTCTCTACCTCCGTTTTTCTAACTTTCTTTGACCTCAATAATGAATGATCGGACGATTGGTACATTTTCGTCAGCGCTTTGTTATATTTTGGATAAGGCGTTTTCATTTTCTAATATTAATGACGAAATTATAATTTGGCGCAGAAATGTGAAATTTAATGTAGGACAGTAGGACCTGCCTAGTGCCTAGTTGCCTACCTATCTCAATCTGCCTTTAGCAGGTAGGTAAGTAAGTTAATATTGGCATAACAAAAAGAACTTTTGGTTGACTTACTTATCTACATATGTATGGGATAAGGAGCCTCTCTCGTCTCATTCATTAAAAAGTAAAATTTTACTATCTAAGCAAGAAGCTCGTAAGTCTTGGAGTCGGTACTTATACGTAGGTACCTACATATGTAAGTTCAGTAGTGCGAGTACCTATCTGTATCTACTTACATTTGATTAAAAAAATATGACGAAAAAAATTCTCCTGACAGAATTTCGGTCACGTCGGTCAATCTTCACTAAGAGATAGTCAACAGAGCTCTCCCATTACTTTCATGGTTGGCTGAATCGGCAATCCAACACTGGGGAGAGATTAGTCATCAGGAGCAAGGCTCATGAGCGACGACTTCACGTGCTTTCCAAGGCTCAGGCAGGGCAGGCGCAGGGGGCAGGGGTGAAAGTGAAACACCGCCAACTTCTTACTCCGGGCAAGAACTGAGAATTATTTCTTGACGGAAAATCTTGCAAAAATCCAATAGGTACCTACTTAACTACCTACCTACAATTACCAATATTTGGCCCGACCTGGGAATCAAAACCGAGGGGTCTCATTACCTGAAGTAGGTATGGTCTGTGCCTGCAGAAAAAAATTGGCAGTCATAAGGACAGCCGATAGAAAGGAAAACGGTTTTTTCATTATTATTTTTTAAAAAAATTATTAAATATTTTCATTTAAAAAATAATAATTAAAATATAAACCTTAAAACTAAGTCATTAAAGTTTAATTACGAATGTATTATATTTATATTTAAGACCTTTTGTCTTAGTAACAACGCAAGCATGTCGGTGACGGTCACGCTAATCCACAAGTTTACTCCCTACCAAAAAGTGCTCAACGCGGCTAAAGAAGTTTTCACTTCAATATTGTTGCAATTATTGTGATACCTTGTGAACTTAGATTAGTTATGTATTAATTATTCTAAAAAGTTACACCATGAAGTATAAAACCTAAGTTAACCTCGCTTCCTCGACCTTGTAACGAATGTAAGCTACAGACTTATTTCAAGGTTCAAGGCAGTAATGATTGTTTTATTAGCATCAGCTTCCAACTAGTCAAAGTTAAGATTAACTCAATCTAACGGTTTTTGCAATCTTCCGATGACATATACACACATATGTATTATGAAAGCATAAAGCTAAAGTACGGTAGGTAGCAAAATAAACGTAAAATTGTGATGTGTGTTGTGTTAAATATAATCAAAGGTTGTGTTGTGATTATGGAGGGTAGGTACTGGGTAGAGGTAAAGAATATAAAATCAAAGTAAGAAGTAAGATCCCTGTTTATAAAAAGTGTCCGTCGAAACTAGAAAAGTCTTCAGTTACGTCATATTTTATACCATATCCTTTGCCTACACCAGCGCCACTGTGGAAGGTTTTTGAACTGTTATTTAAAAGGTTATTATAGCAACCACTGGACACTTTTTTAAGTGATGTTACTCCTTACCTCTATCCTCCATAGTTGTGATTGTGTCTTTGATTTTATATAAAGGAGGATTGTGTTGCGTTTAAACTTATATGAGAGTAACTTTCAAAAACCAGTTTAGCACTAAAATTCTCTGTGCATATCATGTTTATGGTCTGTGGGGTACGAAGTGTCAAAAATTATGACGGTCTGTCAATTCAGCTGTCAATTCTAAAAACAAAAAGTCAAAAATGGCGAACGTTCCTCTTGGCATAACAACTCATGCTCAAAAAGTTTGTAGCCTTTATAAAAAGGCTTTACGTAATTTAGAGTCATTTTACGACAGGCGGTAAGTTAATACAATCGTAAAAAATCATTCACCTTTCTTTATCCAGAGTTACGTAATGGCTCCTTGTTTTCAATCATGTCCATCTTTTTATTTTGCAGATTTTTTAAGTTTTATTTGTTTGAAAACACCTTGAAAGGGCTGGAGATTATTAATTTAATTACTAGGAATGATGCTGAAGGTTATTTTTTGTATATTGATAGATTTGCTTAGAGTTTTTTATCCTCAAGGAAACTGTATTACCTACTACTTAGAAATTAGAATAGAAGGAATTGTGTATTAAGTCTATTGTAATTTGTAAATGTTAGCTTACCTCTACTGATGTAGAAGTTTAGTTATTCGTTAATTTATCAAAAAAATACCATAAGTATCTAATTTAAGCATAACACTGGTCTGCTGTGAAATGGTATCTGAAATATTCTGACTAATTTTTACTCTACTGAGGCTCGCTTGCAGAAACGCCGGGTTATCCTTTTAACCCAGAGTTAGCTGCTACTTTGACAGAATTTTACAGCAGAGATATTCATTTTACAGCAGCAAAGTAAAAAATAATCATAAATTTGCAAAATAAGTAAATACAATTTGTTCTATATTTTTCCAAAATTTTAATTAATTTTTGAAAACCATTATTTTTTCATGTGTAATATGTTACAATTGATTAAATAGGTACTTACTTTACGTGCAGAACACTTTTTCAATGTGCACCAGTAGACCAGTGTAATATGAAAGTTGAATAAAATCAGTACTTTTGTGTGTAGATCTTACCATATTGAAATTTAGATTTGTATTTCTTTAAATAAATTGAAATCTTTAATTAATCATTTGTATTGACTTAACAGAAATGTATACCGGTACCAAGCTGTTCTTCTCCGAGAGCGCTTTGACAAAAATGCAAAATTGGCAGACATGCGTAAAGCTGCTCAACTACTCAAAGAAGGAGAAGAGGAACTATTCTTGAAGCAGCATCCCATTCCAAAAAAATGTAAGGCTTTGAAATTTATTTATTTATAAAATGTATAAATTAATAATAATTTTAATTTTTATAAAAAAAATCTCAAAAATAAAGCATTTGCTTTATTTTTGAGATTAAAGAACCCTATCATAGGTACATGTCCATACTAATTATATCAAACAATCAATAAGCTCATGCTCATGATCTTGCATCTGGGTCTCTGGGAGACAGATTTAATTTTTATTTTTATAAAATAGTCCTGGAAAATATATGAATTCTTTGAGATTTTTATTCTGATATCTTGTTTAAAATATCTTTTGCCTTTAGTCTAATCATTTAAACAGAAACATTAACCCAAGTGCCAACAACAAGTGTACAAGTTGTAATTATTACACTATTTTAATTTGTTACACAATCTGTAAAGTTGATCTCATTTTCAGTTGCAACAAGTGTAGGAGGTGTAGCGCATGAGCGTATTGTCACTCCACCGGACTGGGTACTAGACTACTGGCATCCATTAGAAAAAGCTCAGTACCCTGAGTATTTCAAGCGGCGCGAGGAAAGGAAGAAAGAATTTATTGCCATGTGGGAGAAGGAATATGGCAAACCCGATCCCAAAGATCAACATCATTAATCATTGTATGTAGTTATTTATGATAGTAAAGTATTTGTTATTATTTGGTTGTATTACTTACTTTACTTCATTAGTAATTTAGTTCTGTAAAGGTAACTCACATGAAATCTGTACTGAAGTTTGTGTCTCGTGAAGATGTTGGTACGATGCCGTGTAGAAACCGAAGGAGTATGGGTTTAATATAACTGCCATGCCCCTAACAGGTTAGCCCGCTACCATCTTAGACTGCATCATCACTTACCATCAGGTGAGATCGCAGTCAAGGGCTAGCTTGTAGTGGATAAAAAAAAAGCCGTTGGCGCGTGATTGAGTAACAAACATCTATCCATCCATCCAAACTTTCACACTTAAATAATATAATATTTAAATATTTATTTGATTGATTAAAAAATACACTCACTGGGAAAGTGCTATGCTCCGTCAGATATAGTAGCTGCATGTTATTGGTAAAGCTGGGTTAGTAGAATTAAGTAATGCTCTGAACAGGTTATCAATCAGATTGATAAAAAAAGAAGCTTTTAATTTGTTATCATATATTTTTAATGTAACTAAAAGCTTAAATAAAACATGATAACACAAGTTTCTAAAAAAAATCCATAGTGGAAAGAACACTGCACCTTTTTGGCTTATTTTAATAACTACAGTAGTATTATTAGTAAATAGGATTATCTTTACATAATTTGAAAATAAATCTCTTAACTATGATATGATCATGGTGTCATAATCTTATTATTTTCTATTATTTATGGGACATTTTGTGCCAGCAATTTAGAATTGTAATAGATGAACTGCTACAGTTTGCTACAAATTTTGCACACCAGTATCACAAATAAATTGTAAATGGAAGAGTAAGAAAATCTTTTGTGAAAACACCTTTGCCCAGAAGTACAAAATTAAATATTATAATAATAGTAAAATAATTGTCTAGAATGACCATTTATTTGGAAAAATAAACTCATCTGTTATCAATACCACACTAAAAATATTTCCCCAAGCAGGCCTAGCATTACTACTGCAACATAATAATACGTATAACATACGTTAATTTCATTGCATCTGGCTAGACTTAGACTTTATCTTACATGTACTATAATATTATTACGTCATGTTACTTATATTATTATGTTTAAAGGTGGCTTGCACAAAGGAACCTAAACAAGGTTTATTGTATATGTCACCGTAAGATTGTAAAAACCGTTAGATTATAATATAACGTTTTTTATCTCGATAGATTAACTGTCGACAGATTGTGAACCGTGACCTACTGCTTACAATTTAACGCGTTATTTTTCGGTAAATTGTACCTAATATATTAGGTATATTAACCCGATAGAACCTAAGTATCTGCTAAGTACTTATCCTGCGGCCGGGCACTACCTGAATATTCATGTCAAACCCTAACCTAACCTATAGTTCGCGCGCGAGTTGAATGCAGAGTAAATGTATGGTGACACTTACATTTATTCTGCATTCAACTCGCGCGCGAACTGTACAAGAAAGAGACAAGAAAACGTAAAAACAATAAATATTTCATAAATTAATACTCAGAACATTGAACGGTTCACAATCTTACGACAGTTTATAATCTCGCGGGATAGAAACCGTTAGATTATAATCTAACGGATTTTACAATCTTACGGTGACATATACATTTTTTAGGATAAAATTAAGTTTGAATGATATTCTTGAAACCTTTTTTAATTATATTCGTGTAATACACCCTAAGTGAAGTGGTAGTTACCACTGTGACTAAGTAATATGTTATGAAGAACATAAGATGTCTTATTACAGTCTTGCCAGTTATGCTAGGGGAGCAGGGTACACAGAGCACAGTTTGAGAAGCACTGCACTATGTTATTCAGTCCAAGTGTTCATGTACACACAGTCCAAGTTAGTCTGTACACATCTCAGTTGCCACCGAGTGTCTGTCCACGGCCCCAGTTGTGGCCACCAAACACACCGCCACCACCTGTGGCCACTCTCGTTGGAGGCGCGCTGCCGAAACCGCCGACATACCGTGTATCCGGGAAGATACGTTTACTGAAATCAAGTCAGAAAACACATATAAGATAGGTAATTCTAGTCTAGTTATTTTTCTTTGAATATTATACATCATTCTATAGAGAGGTAACAAGTAATGATAACTGCAATTAACTTTTCTGCATTAAGTTTCTAGACAAAATGTACAAACATACCAGATAGACAAGTGATGATGATGAAACTGTAAGGATGAAAGGGGGGATTTTCAAAGCTTAGATCACTAGATGTTAGATCAGGCACTCCTACTGGGTTTGACACACATCCATAGCTTATCAACATAGCACATCTGATGGAAAGGCACCCAAAGAGTTAATTGTTGTACTATGAAACCTTAAAAGCTACACAAAATACTTGTGTAGGATATGACCTAGTTGCTGTATAATCAGTATCAAATTGTGATTTCTAACAAAACCCAATGCAAAATTGTACACAAATCGATAATGCGTGGTGTATAATTATTTATGGTATAAAACTGATCAGAATAACAATATGCACTTACAGAAAAGCAGGCGGTGTAAGAAGAGCTGGTCCTCCAAACTCCTGAGGGTACTTAAACAGCAGGAAGAAACAGATGTGACCAATCATGATACCCAACAGCTCCATCACTCCACTGCAAAAACAATAAATTCATTTAATTATTTTCTATTACAAATGGAATTCTACCTTCATCAGAAGTGGGGTTTACATGATATTATTTTAATAGTGTTTTTAGTTATTTTCATATAAATTTATAATAATACAATATTTGCATCAGCAAGACCATAACAATATTGTACTGAATAGCAAGTGAGTGAGTGAGTGAGTGAGTGTACAGAGTAGATAATATAGGCAAAAATGCGAGGCAAACTTGTGCACAAAGGGTTCCATACCAGGTAATCAGCTTGCTTGCTGGCTTACATTTGGTGCTAAATTGATAGCCCCTGACAAGCAATTCAACACCCTATGAGTATCGAACCCTAAATATTGATTAATTATTGCTGAGTGTCAAAATAAACATAAACAGCCATATCTTTTGATTGCATTGACTTAGAAGCTTGATTTTTTTACAGCACCAAGGCACCATAGACCTGAAGTATTTGATATTAGTTTCATCTAATACCTCCGGATGTTCCTGATAAAAAGGGTGTCGACAGACAGACTTGGAAATCAAAGTGATCCTATAAGGGTTCCTTTTTTCCTCTTCCTTAGGGTACGGAACCCTAAAAACAATACTGATTAGTTCTTTACTGGATATGACTTATTATTTTCAGAATTATAAGCTATATCATCAATTAATTGCTGTCTTGCCATCTCAATAATTTGGTGACTGTTTTATTGAGATTTGACGAATCTAAAACAAAGCAATACACACACTCTATTGTGAATATGTTTGTGTGTGAACCTTAAAAGTGTTAAATGAACTTTAGAACTCACCCTCCACTTATCACAAGGTTGAATGCCAGTAAGACCCAAGGTAGGTACATGGCCTTAAAGCGGCTGCCAAACCAGAACGACACAATGACATCCTTGTTGAGCTGGCACCATACATACAGCACTGATAGCACCATGGGGTCCATTAGTACCTTTAAAGAGCATTTATTTTAAAACAAAAATGGTATAATAGGTCCTGATGAGTTAGGAAAGTCCTATGGTTAATTGGGAAAGGAAATGGCCACACTTAGTCATCAGCCTAACTCAACTCATTCAGCTCTTTCAGTACACCCTTTTATATTGTCAGTCCATCTAAATACAGTAAATACTAGAGACAGATCAGTTCACATTTCACACAAAGTTCCTTAATTTGCTTTTAGGAGGCAGTGTGACTAATTTGGTTGTACACAATCACTAAAATAAATGATAAATGATGCTTAAACTATTTTGCGAGAAGTATAATAAAACGGTAGCAATACATTTAATTTTTAAGAAGTCAAATAAGATTAACAATTATTGATATAATTAATTAAAGATCGATAGTTAACTTTTGTATGACTATTATTATCGAACTGATTGAAAAATAAAAGGGTACTTACAATTAAATTAACCATCAATCCAACGATCACACAGCAAACCCAGTTAAACAACAGCATGTAGAAGTAATCTGCTGGTTTCCCTGCAAATATGCTCATCTCTAGCCTCTGAGAGTACTGGTACAGGAAGTAACAGTTTATTAGAAAGTGGAACCCAGTGCCCGGAGTGATTGGGTAGTAGAATAGAGCTGTGATGGGTCTCCATATCTGCAAAAAAATGAATTAAATGAACCTTTTACTATACACCAAAAATCCCTATCCTTATATATATATATATAAATAGATTAAATTCTCATATTGACTGACAATGACGAATTCTATTTTCATACGAGTATGACAAAAACCATCACCTACCTACAGAAATTAATAGAAAGGCTTACCTACCTGAAACTGGTGTATGAAAGGGTAATAGTCCAAAATTAAGTAAGTGTTACTGAGCAACCCAAACCGTCCGATAAGACTTAAGCCTATCGTACAAGCCAGCCAGTATCTAGTGAAGAACGGAATACTGTTAAACCAATCTTTAAATTCAGACATTTTATTGCTCTCACAGTTAAACTCTCGCAATGAACTGTTTCACAATATAACTAGGATTTCAAAAAATAACAACAAATGAGTCAATAAATTCAGCAAGTACACGTGTCTTCAAATAATTTGTCGGAAATCTCGATCAACGCAAAATTGCTTCCCATGACATGATCTCTGGACATGATATTTTTATTTTTTGACGTTTGACAATAAATGTCGACATTGACGTTTCTACTTTCTTTCTTTCTGCAGGGCGACCCAATGACTAAGGGTGGGTACAACATTATGTCTGTGGGTACAACATACAACACTAAAACAATGTCAAGTCTCTGGTTAACTGGTATTGGTCAAGTCAAGTTGGAACCCAGAGCCGTAAAGCCGGTTGATAAAAAAAGAAATGGTTACGTCATTTTTTATTAACTGTCTTTACGGCTCTGAGTTCCAAACCTCCTAAGTCTTTTAGCCCACAGATTTATAAAGATGTATGTGTTTAAGCCACGTTTGAGCCTTGTCACCAGAGACAAGTGTATAGGATCTTGTCATATACGTAGACAGAGAAAGCAAAAGCATAAGTTACTTGTCTCTGCTCAAAAGTCAAGTCCAGAGACAAGTAACATATTAAGTCATTGTCAAGTCAATGATTGTCATTAGTCAAAAGTCAATCAAAAATAAAAAACAATGAATTTATGAAACAACTCGCCTATTTATAAAAGCCGCAAAGACGCAATTTAAAGTATTTTGAATTGTAAACTACGTTAAAAATATAATTCTACCTTTGAAACCTTTGAAGTCATTGAAAATAATGAAGAGTTTACTGAGGAAATGCATTACAATTAGTAATTTATCTTTTACTAGAATAAACACTGTAAGATTAGCTTCCTCCAAGAGTGATGCTCAAAAGAAAGAAGATACCAAGCCTGTAGAAGAAATAAAAATTAAAACGAGTGAGTTGTATTCATGTTATATCTATAAAAATCACCAGGAATTATCCTACACAGCTCATTTAACCATGTATTGTTTTAGATATCGAAGTTGAGAAGTATGGTGCGGTCACTACACTGAACATCGATCGTCAGAAGACTCGCAACAGCCTCGACGAAGCCACACTTAGAGAGATGACGGAGGCCATCAATGCTTTTGAAAAAGACTCTGAGGCCAAGGTCCTGGTGTTCAACGGCGAAGGAGGGAGCTTCTGTTCAGGGTTTGATTTGGATGAAGTTGAGGAGAAGGGATATAATACACTAATTGATGCAGCAGTGAGTTTCATGAAAAAATATAGTTGTTTTATCTTTTAAGTGTTATTAAGTACCTATTCAAAGAAATAATTTGAGGTTCATTTACTCAATATTCAATCTGATTATTTCATAATGGACATACAAACGTCTCATAAGCTATGTTCTACCACCAGTTCTGATAACAGATTCTACTGAAAATAGCCTCTGAAACTCTGCAGTTGCATTTTTCAAATAGCAAAATGTTTCATTGTTAATGTTTAAAGTTTTTTTACTGTTAAATTGACTTATGAAAGAATAGAAAAACTGATTAAAGGTCACTTGTCTATTTATATATCTTAAGGTCTATCACACTTACTACTTTTTTTTCTTTACTCTCTATACTCACATCTATCTCCCTGTCCCTACTAGTCCCCTAAAGATTATCTGGAAGTGATACGTCTTGGTATTAAGTCCACCTATGTGCATTATATTTCTATGTGCAATAAAGAATTGAAAGAAACACAAAATATTGTCATTACTCTTAGTCAATTTCTCTATATACCACCTCAAACCATAGGTATACGTCATACAGTTGAAACTAGGATTTTTTATAGTTTTCATGGTGTTCTACAGCTTTCTCCAGTCAGTATATAGGCTTTGTGCCTGTTAAAATTTGTAGGGTAATTGAGGCATCAATGACAAACAAACTTTCTAAGTATATTATATTAAGTAAATAAAATTTGAATGGTTTTCAATGGACAAACTACTTAGAAGTTTAATTCGCTATAATCCACCACAGAAGGCAAATCTATGTGCAGTGCGTATCTCGAATACCGGAGCATCTTTAGGAGATGTTGCCTTTACAATGCATGATTGTAAAGTCACATTGTAAGTCTTTACAATTGTGCATTGTAAAGGCAACATCTCCTGAAGATGCTCCAGTATCGGAGTGAAACATATGTTGAGGGTATTTTTGAGGGTGGGGTGAATGTTGCGGGCATCAGGTTCGAGATACGCACTGTACCACATAGATTTGCCTTCTGTGGCAGATTATAGCGAATTAAACTTCTAGTTTTTTCATTTTCATGGACTGTTGCAAAGTAGCACTTGCTTCTATCCAATATTTGAATTGTTTTCAGTCGCGCCTTCTCCGCCGGCCGTTATGTGACAAGCCCACAATAGCAGCAGTGTCAGGCTACGCAGTGGGCGAAGGCTTCGAGCTGGCCCTCGCTTGCGACCTGCGAGTCATTGAAGATACAGCTATTCTTGGTTGCCTTGGAAGGCGATTTGGTATGTTCTTTTAGCAAGTGTATATAGAATGTGATAGCAGTTGGCACTTGCAAAGACGAATTACTTCAAATGTGTAGTTAATCAAATATTAATATTTATTAATAAATATAAATTATTATATTAGGAACACACAGCTCAAACTGCTTCATCAGGTCTAAAACTTGAGCTTACGGAGAATTCTCTCCGTTACATAGACTAGATCCGAAAGGTTATTTGTCCAATTCCAATAAAATCTTCTACAGACCTAAATCCTTGCATCTGCGAGCTATGGGAATGAGCCTGTTATTAAATTTGTGGGATACAGGATTCTTTCGAAATCTGTTTGTTTATAATCTTGCTTAGAAATTTTTGAGTACTAAACTAATTTAGGTAGCTAAATGCATACTTTTTCGATGAAGTCTTGTGTGATAATGCAGTCTTATTGTATGGTGAAACATGCTTACCTTGGGGAGGTATAATAATAGTTAAACTATTTTTTTATTATGTAACTCTATAAGTCTGTGAAACTGAACCAATTTTGAACATTCTTTTTTGCTTTACAAATATCAGGTTACAAAATACTGTCAGGTTGATCCAATGTTTGATAAACAGTTCGGAGATAAGGGCAGAACTCCTCAATGAGTAAAAAGTAGATTTTTAATGTTTTAGGTAGTACATAAGCTAAGTCCATCCATTGCCGCAAAGGGTGAGTTCCCATAGAGTCAGATCCAATCATGTCACAATGTGACTCAATGGGAAATATATTCCAGTATAGTCTCCCAATGAGTCACACTATTCTCTGTATCTCAACTAGTGGTAGGGGTGGTGGTATGTGTGGGATAACATATTTTCTAAAAACGAGTAATTGGTTCTTTTAATTTGTATCAGGTGCACCACAAAGTATGTATGGAGGCAGACGGCTAACGGCGTTAATAGGTCTATCTCGCGCGCTGGACCTGTTGATCACCGGACGACCTATCTCTGGCGCTGATGCCAACATGATGGGGCTAGCATGCAAACTAACCACCACTGGCACAGGTAATAAATTATACAGTATGCTATTTTGAGTGCAAAAGGTTTAAAAAATGTTTTGGTTCATGGTTCCATAGCAGAAATTCTAATAGTCTTTGACCCATTGACAACCCTAAAATAATATCCTTTTTGTATATTATTTTAGGGTTGTCAGTCTGTGGTTTTAATATATCTTAATTTCCCTCGCCTGTGGCTTCGCTCCCCTAGGGTTTTCAAAACTCTGCCCTTATTTGTAACGAAGCACTATTGTAGTTTTATCTAAATAAAGTAAACTAATAAAAATAATAATTGATGGTCACTTTCATACTCAAATACACTGCTAAGATGCCTATTATACAGTACTAGATGATGCCCGCGACTTCGTCCGCGTGGATTGATGTTTTTTGATGCCTGCAGGAATTTTCTGAGATAAAAAGTAGCCTATGTCCTTCCCCGGGAAGTAATCTATCTCCATACCAACATTCATCAAAATTGGTTGAGTAGTTCGGCCGTGATAGCGTAGCAGACAGACAGACACACACTTTGGCATTTATAATATTAGTACGGATATGGATGCATCATCAACATGGATGGATGCATGGTTGTATTATGTATAATTTTTTATATTTATACATAATACGTTAGCCAGTGCATCCATATCCGTACTAATATATAATTTTTTATATTAAATTTTAGTGTGCATCAGAATGACTGCCCAAAGTGATGGATCGGCTTAAAATTTCGCCAGCATTTAGTACCTATTTAGTACTATTTTGTACCTTTGTTTAAATATTTAGTACCTAATTATTTACGAAGAAATATATTTTTTTAAGTGGGCAGTCATTCTGACGTCAAGATGGCTGCCCACATTTTAATTTCCGCATAAAGGTTCCGTATTTTGCATTTGTCTCTGCACAATAATTTAGTACCTAATTAGTACCTACACATATATTTTTTCTAGATTTTTTATGCGAAATATAAAGATTTTATAACAATCTGAATATTCAAGAAATCGAGTCCCGAACACTCGCTCACAGACTAATCAACGCCCAGCCCAAACCCTTGGACCTAGAGAGCTGAAATTTTGCACAGAGGTTCCCTTTGTGATGTAGACAAAGAATAATCAAGGGTTATTCCCACGGGATCGGGAATATAGAGGATTTATCTGTTTGATTTAAAGGTTACAATTTCCAGAACTATTATCATGAGAGTCTTCAAATTTGGCATGCAAGTCGGTAATTCTAATCGCTAATTTTACTTTTTTCAGGATTTTTTGAAATTTCCACGGGATAAGGAATATAGAGAATTTCTTTTTGCTGAGAAAACGACTTATTTCCGTTTGTTTGCATGAATATAAAACCTGTAGAGCGATATATCAGGCTACTTCTTATCCCGGAAAATCTGAGTTCCCGCGGAAAACCCAAATACGCGGGCGGAGTCACGGGCATCATCTGATATACCATACGACATTTTTACAATACATTTCTGAGTAAAATTCGTAAAGAAAACTGGAAATGTAACGTGAGTTTCCATTGATGTAAGAAACATGTTGAAAACTCTGTTTCTCTCTCGCTCTTCAATAACTACCTACAATGTTTTCACCTCTCATTGCCTCATGCTCTAAATAAAAAAGTAATTTAAAAAAAACAAAAAATCCGACTGCGCTTGGATACCAAAAAGTATAAAACAAGATGTGAATTTCATTATTATCAATTTACATAGTATAATACTTCTAATGAAAATAATAGTTATAGAAATTATAACCTTTAAATCAAACAGATAAATCCTCTATATTCCCGATCCCGTGGGAATAACCCTTGATTAATATTCTTTGTCTACATCACAAAGGGAACCTCTGTGCAAAATTTCAGCTCTCTAGGTCCAAGGGTTTGGGCTGGGCGTTGATTAGGCTGTGAGCGAGTGTTCGGGACTCGACTTCTTGAATGTTCAGATTGTTATAAAATCTTTATATTTCGCCTAAAAAATCTAGAAAAAATATATGTGTAGGTACTAATTAGGTACTAAATTATTGTGCAGAGACAAATGCAAAATACGGAACCTTTATGCGGAAATTAAAATGTGGGCAGCCATCTTGACGTCAGAATGACTGCCCACTTAAAAAATTAAATTTCTTCGTAAATAATTAGTTACTAAATATTTAAACAAAGGTACAAAATAGTACTAAATAGGTACTAAATGCTGGCGAAATTTTAAGCCGATCCATCACTTTGGGCAGTCATTCTGATACACACTAAATTTTATATAATAATATATAATTTCAGCTCTCGGAGAAGCAATTAAGCTTGCCAAGTCCTTGACAAAGTTCCCACAAAATGCGTTAATAATGGACAAGTTAGCGGCCGTCAACTCTCAGCTGAACCCCAACAGCGAGGAAAGTATGCGCGACGAAGCCGTCATGAACAGTCTCTTAGGATCTGCCATCGAAGATCTTAACAAGGGCATCAAGAAATTCCAGGGAGGTTTGTCTTCCATTTTTGATGCTAATCTAATCAGAAAATGCGCATTGCCCACTTAACAGGTCTATATGTAGCTGTCTGTAGCTACTACATTTCAAAAATTTGTTTTTGGATATGTCCAAAAAAAATTTTTGAAACAAACAGTTACATTAAGTATAAGTCACCTAATTTTAAGACTGTCTAAAACTATCTAAGCTGTTGGGTTTCCTCAACAAATAAAATATTAACACGTGAGTTTATCCAGTGGTATGTATATAGTTAAAATCATATTCATTTAGGTTTATATGAGTTTGGTCACCTCAAAAACATTGAGTTTGGGTTGATATTATTTAACAGTTATATAAAGTTCGATATTTTTTTGCTTTTTGTTGTACACAATCTGAACTAAAATGGTTGCTATTTGTTTCATAATGTTTGCTGCGGAACCGGATATTTAGACCTGTCAATTTAGTTGTGTATAGGTGATAAAATTGTACATATCACTTTTTGTTAACTCTCATTAAAGGGTTTAGAAAAAAATAATTAACACCTTAATTTTTGACAAAATTCAAGATTCAAGTCATTTATTCAATATTGGTACACTGTAGGTACACTTATTGTCGTCTAAAAATTATTTACTTAAAAAGCATGATGGTGATAATGGGTAACGGTATCTTAAAACTAAAGCTACGAGGGTTCCAAACGCGTCCTGGTCTGAGAAGAGCCCACAACAAACTCAGCCGGGTTTTTTTATTATTATCACCATCTCACAAATCATCTTGACTAAGGAACTATCAGAGACATTAGAACAAATTATTGCCAAGCTTCCTTGTCGTTTAAGTACCTAGTCCTTTACATGGTAATAAGATTTTTCAATGAGTTTACGTTTTACATTAACTTTGAACTTATTCAGAGGCATCTTCTGGGAGCTTATTGTAGAAGCGGACACTGTTTCCAACAATATAATTATATAGCTAATATGATTTTTATTTTATTTGACCAGGAATCGGCAAACACGGCAAGTTTTACAAACTCACTGAAGTCCCGTTAAAGGATTGGGAACTCGAAGAAACATTCGAAGAGGTTACCTTTAAAGTGGAAGATGAGAAAAAGGACAAAAAATCTTAGAACTAGTGCAGTATTACTTATTAAAGGTTGTTTTGATGGTAATTTTGCTTTAAGTTGTGCATCTTTAACATAGTAATTTATTGTTATTTAATTTAATAAATACGAGTTAGTATTAAATGTGTTGTTTTTATCAACGACCAATTTTTTTTGCATGAATACATTTTTCATACAATTTCACGCATGATAGCTATATATCTCACCTGTAGGCCTAGGGAGAGATTTTTCAACTATTCGATCACTGTAAGTTAACTACGATTTGTATCGAATTGAATGACCACTGTCTAGATGGTGCTAGTATAATTCAATATAAGACAACGCGCGTTTTCAGTTCAAAAGTTGTAGATTTTGGAAAGAAGTTCCTTATGGGACGATGCGGAGGGGAACCTACCCTGCCGGCAAAAAACGTCCGTAACGAAACTGCGTGGAGTAAGATTTTTATGTATAGTTTATTCGAAATTAAACCTTAACATTAAAGTACCTATTTAAGTTTAATTTCGAATGTAGTACATATTTATATTTAAGACCTTTTGTCTTCGTAACAACGCGAGCATGTCGATGACGCCGCGAATCCACATTTTTACCCCCTACCAAAAAGTGCTCAACGCGACTAAAAAAGGTTTCGCTTCAAAAATCATAATAAAAAATTTATACCAGATAACCAGAATACCTAATTATTTTCTTTTTACCCCGACTACCTAGATCTTGAAATTATTATTTATGTAATAAGGAACTTCGTTCCTAGCTAGTGTCCCACGACACAACACGTTTTTTGCATTTGCGAATGCGCGTCTAAGTCGCACATTATAATGGCCACGCAATCTTTTTATACTTGCAAATTAATAGGACGATCGCGCGTCCGTATCGGCGTATCAATACGTCGTGTCTGAATTGGTACGTGTGGGTTTATATCGGTCTTTAAGGTAACGGACAATGCAGCCCGAGATGGAAACGCGCTTCTTAATCAGAATCGTCATGATCGGTGTCTCGTTAAATGCGACATGGTGATGCAACAGTTTAATCCTGGTTCGCCGTGCTAATTAAACGCCCACTTATTTTTGAAGACATGCTATGTGAATCCCTAAGTTTTTTTATCCCGTGAGAACTACTCTCTTTTCCAAGCTAGCCACTAGCCATTTCTGTACTAGATTTCAAAATCGGTTTAGGATGCGCGGTGAAAAACACACTTTCCCATTTATAATATTAAAATTTCACATTTGTACCTTTTTAGATAAATTAACTAAATCACGTTCTATGAACTAAATAAATATTACACAAAAAGTATGTGTGCAATTCAATTCACACTCGGCAGAAGTGAAAATTCAAAAAAATAGCCTACGAGAGAAAAAGATAAATATAACTTGTATCTCATTCTCTCGCAGGCCAAATCCTATAATGAATATGTTAGTATCTTTTTCGTTTCATCGAATTTTCAAATCAACGATTCTAAAGAAGTTTCACTTCAATAGGTAATTAATAAAAACACCAAATGCATTAAAAATTATTTATTTATAAAAAACACTTATAATTTATTCATCCTTGACTCCCTTCTGCGTTTGGTACTTATAATGCAATTCTGAGCAGTCTTCGTTGGAGATGTTGACCCAACCCTTTTCATTCATGTGGTAGACTCGGATAATGCCGCCTGAATAAGCGTCGCGGTGAGTCGCGTGGTAAATGGCGCGACGACCTAGCTCTGGAAAATAAAAGCAAAATTGATTATTTATCGATTAGATGCCCGCGACTTCGTCCGCGTGGTTTAAGTTTTTTTTATTCCCGCGGGAACTCTTTATAACGCGGGATAAAAAGCAGCCTATGTCACTCTCCTGTCAAAAATGCTTCAGATTACTTGGAACAGCTTTACACCTAACACTAATGGAACTAGTCCACAAAAACAGAGAACTCATGTCCACCATCATGCAGAGAAAACTGGCTTTCTTCGGACATCTACAAAGAGCAGTCCAATTCTCACTTCCAAGACTAGTTCAGGAAGGAAGAATTGCAGGCGAGAGAGCTCCAGGCCGCCAAAGGCGCAAGTGGTTGGACGATATAATGTGGTGGACGGGGCTTAGCTATGCAAAGCTCAAAGATGCGGCTCAAAATAGAGACGCTTTTCGGATGATGACGGCCAAACTTCGTTTTGAAGAAGGCACGCGATGATGATAATGTCACTCTCCAGGTCCTCAGCTATACCCATGCCAAAAACCACGTCGACCCTTTGCGGCGTGATTGAAGGACAAACCAACAAACAACTTTCGCAATTATAATATTAGCATGATTAAACAAGAAATCCGACTGCAAAGTAACTTCCCATTTGCTTTTCAATACAATTTACTAACAAACAAATAATATCGTCCAAATCTATCGTCGAAACTCTGATTTTCTGGGGCGAAAAGGTATTTTTTCCGTCCCCGTTCCGTTGGTCAAAATCGGTTGAATAGATGGGCCGTGAAAGCGTAGCAGACAGACAGACAGTTTCGCATTTATAATATTAATATGGGTTTCAAAATGTTCAAATGGGTTATTCCAAATGCAGCTTTACTGTCAAAACATTTATTTGATTGAAATAGTCTGCTTTTACTTTTAATTTTAATTATATTTGGTTACTAGATTCATTTTACCTGATTGTGATATAGAAAATATGAGTTACCCTTATAGGTTCAAGTTTTAAGGTCAATACACTCAAGCAAGTTCAAAGTTTATAGTATCTGTTACCTTGTGCCTCCTCGTCTTCAAGGTCCCAATGGTATCCCGAGTCCAGAACACCAAAAGCATAAACTGATCCTGAGCCAACAGAGAACACTTTGCCGGGAGTTCGGGTTCCATCACTGTCTACATAGTATAGTTGGGCACCCTGAAAATTTAATGTTTATAAATTAAATCACATATAAATCACTATTGGCAGTATGGCAGACCTAATTTAGTGATTATAAGAATAGAATTTTATAATTTCAGGTATACTATCTACAATTTTCAATTGTACCCATTTGGTACCAATGCAGGCTAGAAAATTAAGAATTGAATCGAAGCAGATTTTCTCAAGAGTTTTTGTGATATGTGAGGCTGTCCTTCCATAAGTTCCAAGGTTCTCTCTTATTGGTATAGAGAAGCGTGCATAGGTATAATCAGTATGTGAACGCAACTGAAGATATAAGTTTGGATTAAATTCAGATAGGATAGGAGTCTAAATGGGATGTTACGACAGGCTTCCGCCCAGCCAAGGCAGTTTCTAAAAAACTAGAAACTAATGGACAATTCAAAATGATTTCATATCAGTAACTGCCATGAAACCAGTATTATTTATATAGCCGTAAGATTTGAAATTTCATATCAATAATATCTCTACTATGATTACTTTTTCCTTGCCTAGTTGTCTTACCCTCTTATCAATGCCACCGAGCATCATTCCCATACTGAGCCCCATGCCCTTATAGTTATACACCATGTTAGCCATGAGTTTGCTGGCCGCAGCCACAGAGATTCGCTCCCGGTTGCGCAACTCGTATAGACGGCATTGTTTTGCCAGCACTCGGTCCCAATACACACAATCTGCTGCACCACCTGCTAAGGTGCCTGAGGAGAAAAATTTCAAAAATTTAAAGAGGTCAAGGGGCAAATTTTCTTCTTATTTTGTGTAAGTTTCTTAGCTTTTCTGAGTTGTTTTCATAAAATACTAGATGATGCCCACGACTTCGTCCGAGTGTATTAAGGTTTTCGATTTCCGCAGGAACTCTTTAATTTTCTGGGATAAAAAGCTTATGTCCTTCCCAGGGATGTAACCTACATCTATACAAAATTTCATCAAAATCAGTTGAAAAGATGGGCCGTAAAAGCGTACTAGACAGACAGACACATTTTCACGTTTATAATATTAGTATGGATTAAAACTTCAGAGCTGGCAGAGTTGGTACACAACATAGTAAGCAACTTCAGAACTTTATATTTAGGATAGAGGATTACTTTCTTGTAATATTTCTCTTGAGACAATAGAGACATGAAATAAGTTATTTTATTCATTAATTCAATTCCCAGATATTGGCTTCTAGGTATGTCACAGAGGGACAGGTTGTTTTGCCAGTGACAAGTATATGGATAAGGCTTTTATTAATTAAAACACTTACCAAGTAAGTAGTCATTGATTTCAACAATCTTCTTCATAGACTGTGAACCAATGAACTGCCCAGCAGTTGCTCTGGAGTCAACGGCTAAAAGGACTCCACCCTAAAGGAAAAACCGAGAGAAGTTTCAATTTGTATTTAATAAATAACTATGGATACACCACCTAACTAAGCTTATTTTGGCTAAGTTTGATTTATGTTAAAGATAATTCAAGTTTAATACTTAATTATGATATTTAAAAAAATATATTTCCCAATACATCTTCAATGACAGTGGCCAATTTCCACAGAAGTTAAGCCATTTGCAAAGGAGATACATATTATAGTGCATAAGTGTTTGCACAAACACCTAATTGATTGATTAAAAAACCTCATTGATGCACATCCACAGGCAATCTGACACAACTAGTGAGAGGCGGAGTTTCCCCAAGGTAAAGGTGTGAAAGAAGTGATGAATTAGGGACTATCAATCCCCTTATCATTTTATTATGTACAGTTACAATTCAAGTGCATTTAAATAATAAAATTTGTTGTTGCTGCAGTGGGGAACCTGTATTATCAATGTCGTCCACCTGGACCTCTTTTCAAACTTAAGATTTTGGTTAGGATATTATATTGGTTTAATACTATGTTTTTTGCGTATATAGTATATGCATATACTATATACTTAACATAAGAATAAGCCAGGCACTCGGTAAGAACAATTCGGTCTTCCAAGCAGAGTGTGTGGGCATCACAACCGCGGCCATGGCAATGGTCAACAGACAGGTAACGAACTTCAAAATTAACATTAACTCAGACAGCCAGGCTGTTCTCCAATCCCTAGCTAGCACCTCGACAACCTCCCAACTTATACAGGACTGCCACAAATCACTGGAAACACTCGCCGCCTCCAATGAAATCACCGTACGGTGGATCAAAGGACACGACGGGGATCCAGGTAACGAAGCAGCAGACGCATTGGCACGTAAGGCTACGACGCTGAAGGTAGCAGGTCCCGAACCAATCGTGCCTATACCTTTCAGTGAGTATAAGTCCTGGTTGCATGAACTAACACTAAAAGAGCATTCCCGACATTGGACGAATGCCTCGGACTGTCGACAAGCCAGGGAGGCATTACCTAACACCGACAAACGTCTAACACACAAACTAATCCGCCTGAATAGAGGTAAACTCAGGAAGGTGGTGGGACTCATAACAGGGCACAGCCCATTAAACAAACACCTCTTTGTCATAGGCGTCACCGACAGCCCTCTGTGCAGAGCCTGCATGGAGACAGATGAAACGCCGACGCATGTGCTGCTAGAATGCACAGGCGTCACAGACCAACGAGAGCGACACCTTGGATCCCCAACCTCGCTACGAGAGGCCCTAGACAACCTGGGCGGTCTTCTAGGCTTCTGGAGCGAGCTCGGATGGCTGGAGTGAAAACTCCAGCGGGGAGGGGCAACTACGTACAACAGACCTCCAACTGGAGGTTTAAGTGCGGAAACCTGCCCAGCAGAAAGAAGAAGAAGATACTATATACTTAAGTATAGTATAAACTTACTTTATAACGAAAACCAAGGGTGGTTGTACCATGATCAAACTCAATTTTGATTTGGCGACCTGTCTCATCCTTTGTATTGAACTGTGCTAGTGTTTCGATTGGCTGCAAATAAAAATAATTACATGGTATAAAATCCTGTCCATTAGTTCTTAAAGTAAATAAAGTAGTAGGTAAATAAATAAACTTATTTTCATCAATTCAATTTCTCTGGGATTTTGAGTTTTAAAAGTGAATCTGAAAAATATTTTAAGAGTTTAACTTTAAGTTTTATCAGTGCTATGAAACAAAATGATGATCGGAGGAATTTAAAGAATAGAATAACATTAAAACAATCTCATAGGCTCTTGCTTTTTAAACCAAATGCCGGTAATGGTTTATGGTCCATGGATCAAAATGCCTGAAAAACCTTGGCTTTATATTAACTAAGTTACCTAGTTTACAGACACTTCAGGACCTGGGCGTAATTTAATTGAAGTTTGGACAAAAATACGCTACTTACATTAGCGAAAGGCGGAGTTGCGAGTTGAACACTGTTCATGAAATTCTGAGTGTAGCCCATAACGTCGCCATTAATGGATGCCAGCGCATCGGCAGGCCTCAGGTTGATTTTCTCATCTAAACGGCAGTAATCTAATAAAGCCATCTCTAATATTCAATTATTTCCTCTAGTTTATTTAAACTTTTTAGTTTTTACTATCGGTAAGATTTGGAATGACAAGCGAAAACGAAAATGCTAAATAATGGCGTGACACTTGACAGATGACAGTGACAAATGACATTTTCGTTAAATAACAAAATAACAAAAAAATAGCTGGTGTGGCACTAATAAAGGCCATAGAACAAAATAAGAAGAAGAACAAAAAAATAATTAATTATAACAAATTTATCCAGGCGTCATTAAATTCAATTTTTAATTAGATTATGTTTATTTTTATGAAATCGATAAAGAAAATTATTCTATGATTAAACAGAAATAATGCAAGCCGTTTTGCAATTTCGTGATACAATATTTGCTATTCGATAATAGATGGCGTAACTATCTTTACTTTCATTTATTACCGCTACTCTCTAAGAGATGGCGCCAATAGTTTTAAAACTATTAGTAGAAGATAAGTAGTGAGCTTCACAGAGTTCAACTTCTAAAGTCGGGTGGGAGGTTCGGTTAGACAGATGATGCCACAAAGTCGTGTCACCAAATCACCAATCAACCAAGCGATTCAGCGTTTTTAACGGTCTTCCAAAAAGGAGGAGGTTCTCAATTCGGCGTGTATCGTCTTTTTACTATGCTGATATAATGAATGCACTTCCATCAATTAAAAACGTCAATAATAATTATAGTCAAGTGAGATTGTAAGTCTAGCTCTGACTGCTAGCTGTCTAGCTCACTGGCGTAGTGTTGAGCGCTGTTGCCTTAATGTGGGAGGTCCCGGGTTCGATTCCCGGTAGGGTCGATTAGGGAATTTCTAAATTTTCTCTGGCCTGGTCTGATGGGAGGCTTCGGCCGTGGCTAATTACCACCCTACTGGCAAAGACGTACCACCAAGCGATTAAGCGTTCTGGTACGATGCCGTGTAGAAACCGACTAGGTGTATGGGTTTATATAATTATAGCTGCCATACCCCTAACAGGTTAGCCCGCTACCATCTTAGACTGCATCATCACTTACCATCAGGTGAGATCGCAGACAAGGGCTAACTTGTAGTGAAATAAAACTTCGAAAAATAACCTAAATACCTACTTAGTCTGCTCCACTTAAATAATTACCTACCTACCTTAAAAGAATATTCCCCGACTTTTGACGTGTTTAGAGTATAATTTGTAGCGGCTAAAACTTTCGGCGCCATATCCACCCATCGCTAAGTCAAATCCAAAAGTCGTGAATGCGTGGAAGTCACGACCCGTTGCCGAAGAGTGCATATTAACAAATGTTAACCTAGCCCAGCGAAATGATAGCCTAAAAACTCCTAATTGCAACTCATGGTGGCTGTTGGTTACACCGATCTGTGTAGGTACCTTTATAATATTTAGGTAATATTTTATATCAAATATTACCTAAATACCTACTAAATATACTAAGCCCGGACTTGAAATTGCCTTTATAATTAATATAAAGATAAAAAACTGCTAGATAATTATAATTATAATTAATATAAAACTAGGTACTAGAGCTACTATAGGTATATTATTATACTTAATCGAATTATATATTATTGAAATTATTGAAGTGAAACTTCTTTAGAATCGTTGTGATTTGAAAATTCGATGAAACGAAAAAGCGGCACCAAAAAGAGACAAACATATTCACAGAACATGCACTCATTATGAACATTTCCGATCTAAATGTTACACAACGGTGTAAGAAGCGGTATCATTCTCAGTATATTAGTGCATTCCTGTAATCCTTGCAGTTCGGAAAGGGTTTAGGTTTGGTTCCCATAGGAATCTGAAAGTGCCCCTGTTTGTCACGCGATCAGTCTTTTCTGGTATTTTATTAGTGCGACCATGATTTAGTATCACTTTTTGATTTTGTGCTCCATACCTACCACTTTTTTCAATTGAAACTTTTTTTGTAAGTTCTACTTCAGTGATTTTATATCTTGACTAGTTGTAGATATGGGTGACTAGTTGAGTTGAGCTAACACAGAACTGACACAGAACAGAACAGAATACACTTGAAAGCTACACAGGTTTCTTTTTATCCTGGAAACTTAAAGAATTCTTCGGCATTTTAATATTATAAAAGTAGTAGGTATTAAAATGTAGTCCAGTGGGAGGGCTATCCGAATAAACGTGGGAGTGGGACAGTCCTTATATCACAAACAATGTGGACAGTTGAGTAGATTATTTGGGAATCACACAGTCATAATGTCATACATTTCAGAGGAATTTTAATGCCGCTGTCGCTATGACAACCAAATTGCTAGAAATTAGCGGTCAGAACAGTCCATACTGACCGCCATGGGCTGTTTCACAGAGGAAATTAGATTGTTATGAGAACCTATTTAGGTAGTTAGCAGTTACCGTATTTAGACCAGTCGAAATGGTACTTAAGTATAAAAGATTCTGTTGAAGTTTGCTAAGTTTGCTTGTTGTTGAAATCATTAAGTATCATAATAGTCATCCTAATTTCAATTTCAGTTGCATTTCGATTTGAAAATTAAGTAGGTACTTACTTCATTAATTTACTCAAATATTTTTTATAACGGGTCAATCCACTTCTAGCTACTTCCGCTGTTGCTTGATTTCTCTTATTTAAAAAAGTAGCTATAACTAAGAACGTAGGTACCTACCAACCTATGTTAGGTTTATAGGTTACTAGATGATGCCCGCGACTTCGTCCGCGTGGATTAAGCTTATTGATTCCTGCGAGAACTCTTTAATTTTCCGGGATGAAAAGTCCTATGTCCTTCCCCGGGATACAACCTATCCCTGTACAAAATTTCATCAAAATCGGTTGAACAGATGGGCCGTGATAGCAGACAGACAGACATATTACGTTCGCATTTATAATATTAGTAGGTATGGATCTTATCTTACGGACACCTCCCCGGATGCGATGGTATCCGTTGTGAGGAAATTCCCACGAAAAAAGATTGGGTATGGACACTCATACCACAGAGTACGTACTCATACCCACTCATACCCACGGTACGGGTACGTTACGGTACGGGTTGCAACAGTTAGGGTTTTAAACTCTCAAAGTGTTATCCCTTTGGAATTCCAGTTGGCTCCGTATTGAAGCTAGCGTAAATCTTTACAAAGACATGCATGTCTAGATTAACTTCTAATATCTTCCAAAGTAATAGCAGTGCAGTGCACGGTCGCGCACGGGCCGGTGTTGCCAGTTGTATAATTAGAAAATGAAAGGGTGGCGCGCACGCAGCCCGCGGCGCACCACTACTATCGCTGACCATCGAGCACGGTGGAGTTAGTGTTGGGGAGAAATTATCGATAAAAGTAACAATTTATGAGTGTGTTAAAAGTAAATGAATATAAATTTTGTAACTGTGTGTTTCGTACTTTGTACTCGTATTTCATTAAGGAAGGCATCAAGCAAAAACCTTGCAAGCTTCAATATTGCTTCCAACTTTCAATTAAAATGATCCAATTGGACACAAAACAGAACTATGCTATATTTAAATTCACTGATATTATTATCAGTCTGGATACCCCAGAAATTTAACTCTAGTAAGAAATTTAAAAAGTGAAGTTAGTAGTCGCTAGTAAGCGCCTTTGTAAGGCCGCCTTTTGTATCCCGCTGTTGTATAATTATTATCCATTTTTTTATGATGGTCTAAATAAAGAGTATAATAATGGTAATAATAAAGTTAAGGTTGGTGTCCATCAAACACCTACCAAGGGATATTAAGGCCTTGGAGCATATATATTTAGTCCTTTAGTCGATGAGAAACCTCCGACGCGAAAAAAATCTGAAACAGATAAAGAAAAATAGCATTGGATAAGCTTTAAGTATCCTATTTATGACTTGGTTAAGTTGCTCGGTGGGTAAGATAAACTTAAAATAAAACATAAGTTTATCGATATAATAAATAATAATCGCCAACTCTATCACAAAAATTTACTCCCCTTGCCTTAGGGCAGGATGGCAACATTCTTTATTTTCGAATATTAATAAGGAGCGTGCAACATTACGCCGTATTTCACATCGAGTAACATTATCATCTTTTGTCTTTCTCACACGCACATCTTACCCGTATTGTATGTCTTACTTTTTTATTCAAATTTGAAATAATGGCGATCTTTTCGTAAGAAGCACCGTGAATGTTAAGATTTAGGAACAGTATGCTTATTATTTGAATATTTTATGACGACTAGCATCCAATTATCTGTAGAGAAGATCAAAGAAAGTTAAGGTTTATGGTACCTATCTAAGTATTTTAGCTCGTTACTTCGTAATTTTCTATTGGGTTTTTTTTTTGCTGCTTTGCTGCTTTTCTAACTAGATATTATAATCACTTATAATGCGTTTGGTTTTCATTTTTTTTTTTAAATCCTCTACAAGTTAACCCTTGACTGCGATCTCACCTGATGGTAAGTGATGATGCAGTCTAAGATGGTAGCGGGCTAACCTGTTAGGGGCATGGCAGTTTTATTAAACCTATATCCCTATTCGGTTTCTACACGGCATCGTACCGGAACGCTAAATCGCTTGGCGGCACGTCTTTGCCGGTAGGGTTATTATGTTTGATTATTGCTATTAGATATACTTACGTATCTTTTCAAATTCACTCAGCAGGCATTTACCGGGACCAACAGCCAAACAGAAAAGGTAGATATCTAAAGACCTTGCCGGACCTCTTTAGTCAGTTATCAATCCATAGGTCTTATCACGTAAACATGATTGTATCAGTGTAACAATCACAAGCACACATCCATTGACGCTGTTTTTTTTTTTTTTTTATCCACTACAAGCTAGCCCTTGACTACGATCTCACCTGATGGTAAGTGATGATGACGCATCAAGAATAGACAAAAAAATCAGTCAATCCAAAGCCAATTGGATTTGAGACTGAACCAATTACATATTAAATATTTATGTAGGTTTCACATCGAAATAAATATGTAGATCTATAGTACCGACTTTTGTCGAAGTTTAAAAAGGTTGCTAAGGTTTAAAAAGGCTCTAGCAATGATCTTTTTTTTCCCAAATTGACCTTGCCGGGAATCTAACCCAGGACCTCCCACGGTAAGGCAACAGCGCTCAACACTGCGACAAGGAGGTCACCAGGGAGATCGTTTAAATAAAAGACTCTACTCTATTGCAATCCAAAACCTTGTAGGTTTGTATTCATTTTTGTACATCATTTCTATAAATTCATTTGACCCATTCAATATACTCGTAGTTTAAATTAACATAATGATTAATTGACCACAGCAACAGTAATTAAGGTATTTAATAGTTCGTATAAAACGATTAGGTATACATTGTTAGTTCGTTGACAGTGCCCTGGAGCGAATCTAAGAAGTGCTTAAAAAATCGCTCACAGGTCATCAAGGAATTAATGAAATTGCCTAAAGCTTGGCCATTAGGAGTAATTGATGTGGTGTTAGGTATATCACTTTCTCTTTAACTACATACTAAGTCACTTCTCTAACTAGGTACTGACGATTTTATGAAGAAGCTTGCCTAAGAAGATAGGTACTTCATCTTAATGATTATACAATTGTGTTAAATTATAGTTTTAAAAAGGGTAAAAATGTAGCTCTCTCTGTTTGTACCTAACCAAAACATTATCTAATCTAATATTATTACAGCTAACTCATCATAATAATTGTTTTCAAAATTCATATTTTATTATTGACTAGCTGATGCCCGCGACTTCGTCCGCGCGTCGTATCTTACTAATTTTCCAACGTTTAAACCTTCCCTGGACTACGACAAACATATCAAAACCAAAATCATCTAATTTGGCCCAGCCGTTCTCGAGTTTTAGCGAAACAAACGAACAGCAATAAATTTTTATATATTATATAGATTAGGTATAGAAAGATGATGTTACACTTGATAACTTTGTATGGAATTAAATAAAGCTTTATTCATTTAAAGTATATTGGACATAGCAGGTGTTATTTTGCGTAAGCCATACTTAAGGCTACCAGTAAGAAACCTTCGTAATGCAGTGTAGTGTGTAACTCTATCGGTTGCGACGGCGATATTCAAGGAACAACAAGCCAAAACAGACAAATCTGTATGGTACGACATTCAGCATGATAGGTAGACTAGGTAATGGGGCTGATATTGTAGTGTGCAATCTCTAAACGAAACAAAAATGACAGCATTAAAAATATTGCTAGCCTTTTCATAATAATCACTGCGGAAAGGGACTGTACTAGATTTTTAAAGCTACCACAGAAAACAGAATTGGCCACAATGTGCATCGCCCGCCCTCATGCTATGATGCAACGCTTCATACGGGAAAACTGAAATACCAGCAACTAGCAAGCCTGGTAACCACGTATTGAGTAGGTATCTATCTAGTTGCCTAGGTTCGGGAGATGATGACTCTGGGTGACACAGTCAAAGGTCTTTATCGGGGCGCGGATTTCAAACATAGAACACATCTCTTTCACTTCTTGATTTATTGATTTGTAACCACATCCTCAGGCCGCCAGGCTGCCTGGAGTTAATATCGGCGCCCCGGTAATACAAACAGTGTCACGTGACCCGCCCCGCAGCGGTCACGTGCCGTTGATAGTGATCTTTGGCGCGCGAAATTGTCTGTGCCAGAGGTTTTGATGCCATCTCTCTAACTCAAGCTTCGGTTGAATTGCTTTTTCTGGTTATGGAAATTGTTGACAATCTTTAGTCTTTCTTGAGGATGATTGTTTATGGATTTTTGTCTAAGTAATCGACCTATCAATTCGTCATCATAATTTGATGAACGCGTTTTGTGTTCCACAAGGATTTTCATAATCCACAGCTTTGACTCCCTGCGAGACTAAAGTTTGATGTACCTAACCATAGATTACCTAGTATGATTATTCAATTTTAAAAAAATGACATGAAAATAATATGTTTTTCTTGAGGATTAGCTTCTTTTAATATAATAGAGCCATTGCAGAGCCAGTAATCATAGTTTTAACGTAATACGAGTAGGATGTTAAATGGAACCGGGATAGCCTGTGTCCTTCCCCGGGACGCAACCTACCGCTATACAAAATTTCATCAAAATTAGTTGAATAGATGGGCCTTGTAAGCGTAGCAGACAGACAGACCCACTTTCGAATTTGTAATATTAAGTATGGATTTTTAAAAGCAACTGTTACGGACTATACCATGCCATAATCCATATCCATAGTCCATACTCCATTCTAATATACTTTACTAATATTATAAATGCGAAAGTGTATCTGTTTGTCTGTCTACAATGCAGTAACGGCTCATCTTTTCAACCGATTTTGATAAAATTTGGTATAGGGGTAGGTTATATCCCGGGAAAGGTCTCTACTTTTTATCTCAGAAAGTTAATCCACACGGGAACGTCCCCGTGGGATTCAAAAAACTTAATCCACGCGGACGAATTCGCGGGCATCATCTAGTGTCTAGGTACTTAGGTATACCTAGGTACTAAGGGAGATATATTAACTTATAAAAAAAGTAGGTAAGTATTTCGTGAGAAAACAAAATAGATATTGTAACACAAACAAGTGGGTTCTATAACATTTGGAGTCCAATTGGCATGCCAATAATGCATGCGTGCATGCGTGGGTCATCTGTAATCTGTACAGTCAATACTGCGCGCTGAGTGACACTTGACGTACCGAGAGGGCTAATCCCAGAGGCTTACAGAGCTCTGCATTTTGTAAATGATGGATGTGGTATTTGATTTTCATACAATATTTAAAAGAAAAGTTCTGAGTTGAACCAAAATTATTACCTATTCTAATCTCAAACAATTTTCAGCCATATCCAGAATTACAAAAATGTATAATTCCATCAGCACAGAGGTAGACGTTTTTCATGATACGCTGCGCTTGGGGGATGCCCCGTCGCTCACGTCCGCAGGAGCTACCTTCTACCTCCCTGCACGCGTCCCCTGGGTGGTGCTAAACAAGCGACGAACTTGCAGGCGAAATACTTAAGCGTTCTTTTTATAAAAACACTTATTAAGTACCAAACGCCATACGATTAAATAAATACGCTGCCAAAATTTAAAAAAGAAACGTTAAGATTGTTAAGGTCGACTTAAGCTGTCTCAACTATCTATTAATAATTGTTATTGTTTTATTTTTTCTTGCCATAAATTTTTAATTGTATATTTTTTGTATTTTTGTGTAAGTCTAGGTTTTTTTATTTTGTAATGTAACTTTTAACTTTCAATTTTTCGTGCATAAGCTTTTACTTTTTATTTATTTTTTTAGTGAATGATGTGGCACCTTTGATAAATTTAAATTGTTCATTTAACAAGTGTGTGTCTAAATGTGTCTAGTTTTAAGTTTTTTTATAATGTAACAATTTTTGGTTGTCCAAATAAATAAATATAATATAAATATTCTGTGCTTGAACGCCCAGCCCTTGGACCTAGAAAACTGAAATTTTGCCTGAGGTAACAACATGTGGCGTATACAAACTCTTTATACGCCTCTTTGGGCAAGTACTCTGCTGCATAAGCAAGCTGTCCGCGAGAAATCTATTCACTTTTGGAACGCGATTCAAATAGACCTCGCGTTGTAGAACAGTCGGGCTACAGATCAGTCCGCTTTATCATCATATTATTTTACTATGATTATTGTGGGATTATAGGATTGTGTCATAGTCCATATACCGTTTAGTAACCAATAAAGTATATATATACGCAAATGCAGTCTTTTTATATAGATGCGAAACTCCCATAAAACGAACAATTCATGAATTCTCTCATTTTTTTTTGCAAAAAGCTATTACAGTTTTATTTTATGGATTGGTAAGTAGCTCCAGTCAAATTTCGTCCAATTGGTTAATGAGATCGGCTAAGAAAAGCTTAAAGACAGACAGATTCACTTTCACCCTTATAGGTACCTAATATTAGTAGGTATGAATTAATTCGGACTATCTATTGTTGTATACTATTTGTTTGCAGTGTATTAAAGCAGGGCTACGGGCTAAAAATCAAAAAAATCAAAAATCAAAATCAAAATCTTTATTTGGAACATATTAATAATGGTTTACAATAGTTGGCAACGGTGGCACTGCAATAGTGTAAACTGTGCTGCAGATGCCACCGCCCACCTCCGAGTTACAATGCACATATTAATAATAATGTTCCTCTTACATGCAATTATAAAAAGTTAGAAAAGAGAGAGGAATGTAATGAGTATGTGTGTGTGTGTGTGTGTGTGTGTGTGTGTGTGTGTGTGTGTGTGTGTGTGTGTGTGTGTGTGTGTATGTGTATGTGTGTGCGTGTTTGTGTGTGTAGACAAGATAATATAAATTACTGTTTATGTTTATTGAGAAATGTTAATGATTGTTTTAGCACGGTTTGGTCATAATTCATTTGCAGTAGCCATGTGGAAATTTTTGTTTTAGCAATGTATTTAGTCAAGGGGTAGATGTTTAAATGCTTGTTGATTATATTGTACAAGAAGTAAGCTAGAAATGAATGTTGGTGTTTGAAGAAAGATGTTCGGGGCCTATATTTGGTTGGAAAAACTATATCGCTTCTGCGTTTATTAGTCTGGAATGTAGGATCAAATACCAGCGAAGAATGTGTCCTGAGGGTAATAGATAAGAGGAACAACTGTCGAACAGTAAGTACTTTGCTAGTGGCATATAGTAAGTGAGTCGGAAAACGATAGTGTTTATGATACATGACTTTGAGAACTGACCTCTGAGCCCTTTCAAGGTGAATTAAGTGGGTTTTGCCAATACCTCCCCACACAGAAATGCAGTACGACAATATGGATTGACACAGAGCGAAATAGATAGTCCGTAGTAAGTCAGGTTTGAGTACATTCCTTAATTTCTTAAACACCCATATAAGTTTTCTTACGCGCCCTGTTAATTGTTTGATTTGTGGAACCCATGACAGATGTTCATCAAGAATGATTCCTAGATATTTGATATGCTGTACGCGTTCAATCTGTGGACAATCACATGTTTCCGAAGAAGTGTCATTACAGTTATGTGCTCGGATTATGTAATTTGATCCAGGTGGTAAATTTGTTCTTTTTGAAATTGAAAAAGCTAGGTGCTTGGTTTTACTTGCGTTGAGTGTTAGCAGATTAAACTTGAGCCAATGGATAACAGTCTGAAAACCCTCTTGTGCCAGTGAGTAGACTTCATCCCAACTCTCTCCTTGAAATACAATAGCCGTATCATCCGCGAATGTAAATATTTTTCCGTTCTTTAACTGGATTTCGCACAGATCGTTTATGTAGATCAAGAAGAGAGTTGGCCCTAGGATGCTTCCCTGAGGGACTCCGTACACCACAGAGATATCATCGCTAAGGTTATTTTCGATCCTAATCTGCTGAACTCTGTCGGATAGGTAACTCTTAAAAAGATTTAAAGCTGTACCGCGGATTCCAATTGATTCCAGTTTGTCTAAAAGGGAAGGGACAGAAACGGTATCGAAGGCTTTGGCAAGGTCTAAGAATATTGCCAAGCACTTATTTTTCCGATCCAGATTATTTGAGATAACATCGACGAGTTTGGTGACTGCATCTTCCGTTGACCTGCCAGCTCTGAATCCGTATTGGTTATTTGATATTATTTCAAATTGATTCAGAAATTTGTTAAGTCTATTGTTTATCAGCTTTTCAAAAATTTTGGATAGGGCTGGCAGGACAGAAATCGGACGGTAATTACTTACAATATTTCTATCCCCCCCTTTGAATATTGACAGCTACAGTGTGACAATCGCTGTCATAACTGATTGGTTAACACACTTCCACTATTGGACAAAATCCATTGACGCAGCAAGAATACCATAAATTCAGCCAATGGGGGCTATCGCGCGTGAATTTGCCACTAGAGGCGCTGGTGTCGCGTGAGGTCCAATATCATTCACTTTTCACTGGTTTTGGCGGGCTTCGTGACATAAATTATAATTTCTTTAATTTACCTGTTGAAAAGTGATCTCCTTCGTGAAATTATCGCAAATATGGATTATTTAGCGAATAATGTGAACGTTTTGAAGGCGGAATTAAGAAAAAGAGGCGCATAAATAAGCGCAAAAATTTCTTTTTTTGACGTTGTTGAGCTCTTTCTGCACGTTTTCTTTTAATTTCCTTTCTCTCTTCTCTCTTGACTAGGTAGGTACAACTTTTGGCTTTAATTTAGAAGATGAATAAGAAAGATAATTACTTAGGTACGATTTTCTGTACTTATTTGATTCTTTGGGTAACACATAATCCTCGTGGTTAAAATGTTTTTTACAAACACGGGAATTTTTTGTCGGGTCTAGTTATTCCTGCAAATCGCCACTAGCCACTAGAACAGTTTTATATTTTGGAAACATGTGTTGTCCTCTTTTTTCCGATTAAAACAACATTGCGGCATAGCTACTCGATATTATGATGATAGATAGTTACTTAACTATTTAAATAAACTAACTAATAACCTATTATAAAGAGGAAAGATTTGTTTGTTTGTTTGTTTGTAATGGATAAACTCAAAAACTACTAAACCGATTTTAAAAATTCTTTCACTTATAGAAAGCTACATTATCAGCGAGTAACATAGGCTATATTTTATTTTCAAAAAAAATAGAGATCCTTACGAAAATTGCAATAATGTGAACTAAGTCGGAAAAAATCGTCTCTTTTGAGAGCTTACGCGGCATGCGCTGCGTAAATAGTTATAGTTACACGAAAACAATGTATGGTGAAATTGTTTCTCTTAAAAAGTTCTAAAAAATAGTCCGCGATAGCATATATCTATCTTTTAAGATTGACTCACAATAACCATTTTTATGATTTTCAAATTTGGTCTAAACCAATGCTTTACTTGCGAAGGTGTTTTTACCGACATAGTATTAATCCTTATCAAAATAAATATATTAATCATCTCAAGTATTTAACTAAGATAAAAATTGTCCTTTACACCATTTAATTTAGATGAATAGCTTATGAGATATCATAGAAATAATGAGGACGAGGCGTACTCTTACAATGTAATATTAAAATGTAACCTGCCCACTGCCCACTGGCTATATTGGATAGGTATATTTATTAGGATTATTAGTGCTACCCGTGCGAAGCCGGGGCGGATCGCTAGTAATTAATAAACTTAATGAGATTCAAGATTTAAAACTTTGTTTCGGCGCCAATCTTATAAAGTCGCCTTTGACAGCTATACCTCTGGACCTTAGTCAACAGTGGCGCCAACTGGTGAGCAAAGAAACGATAGTCCCCATTGATACTGTAACAATGATTGATGCAGGTTGTACACAATCGCTCTACAGGTATTTTTTTCCAAAATATAGAACATCGTCGGGACATCCTAAATAAATCGCATCCAAGAATTTTCCGACAGCCATGTACGTCTCTTAAAATGAACAACACGAATGGCGTAAGTGTTGATTTTTGTGCTCAGCGATATCCCGGGCAGTCCCACGCGCTTTCCCAGGGCGTAATGAAATATCATTTCTCCCGGGATCGCGGTAACAGTAAGCCTGTTATGGCCCTCGTGGATTTGCAAGTAATTAGGAATTTCGGTGGCGTCCGTGGAATTTGGAGAATAGTTATTGGATTTTCACAGACGAGTCTATATTATATTGTGGTTATATGTTTTTTTTTATAACTGGTAACTGATGATGTAGTCTAAGATCGTAGATGGTTATACCATACAATATATAACGATACCTATAGGTACTTGCAAGCATGGAATTAAAAATCTGCTTAGTGATCGCAAGGTACTACCTAGGGTTAAAGTAAGGACTCTATACACGTCGCTCTGCCGTCTATATACCTTCTGAATTCTAATAGTAAGGCAATATAAACCTACCAGCCTGCCAATATAAAACCGTTTTAGGTCTATATCTGTACTTAAAACGGTGAGTGAAACTTATTGAGACACGTTTGAATTATTGAAACCATTTTTATCGCTTCCGTCACTCTTCAGTCTTCAAAAAAATCCTCACAGTATTTCGATGCCCCTCTTAGATAATCAAAAAAACGTTGTACTCATTTTTGACTCCGCCTTATCTACTCAAGTACATCTAAAACAAACACTTTCGTCACGCACAAGAACCTCATCAAAACGCACTGCGACCGGCATCGTTACGAAATCTGCATAACTGCATTTCTAGTGTTGGATTGTCGCATCGCCGAATCCCGCGGGATCCCGTACCGTACAATAAAACTCAATTGTAACCTTGTTATACACATCCCTACGTGTAAACTTATGATTGACAACTTAAGACTCTATTTCATTCTTCATATAGTTGGATTTGCTTTGTAATGTATAAATATATTGAACATTTTGGAACAATTCTAACGATATCTGCACGTACAAGTTTGTTAAATGAATATGAACTTTATTGAACTACATCGTGAATTCATGTTTAAATGTTAAATAGAAAATGCTTAGAGCATTTCGGAAAAATTCATAGATATGTCACCCCCATAGTTATTATATGCAAATAATACGCATAATTTAGGGTTTGCCCTATTCCGTGTTTTATCTGCTTATCTGTGAAATGGCTCAATTAGAGAAGCGTGTAGCCGCTCTGTGGTTACGGGTGGAATGCAAATCGCGATATCTATGGATTTATAGAATATGCTAAATGATTTATCGCAATGTTAAGTTTGTGCGTTCCCTTAGATGCTGCATTGGTACAGATATTTATTAGAAAGAGTTTATTTTTTCAACACTGAATCGATTAATTTAGTTTTAAAAAAGGTAATACGATTTTTCCGTTTCAATTAGTTAGGTACGTACCTACCATTCGTTTTATCTACTATAAATAAAAGTGTCTACTAGAAATATGGTTAAAGTCCATATTGCTTAGAGCACTTAAGTACAATGCGATTCCTAATATCTTCTAAATATTAATAAAGCTAATGTAGGCACTAGGTGTGTTATTTTCAATTTTAAGACTCTTTCAAGGGTGTTATTTTACAAGATATTTACAAAAACTGCAACGGATTAACTAAATATTGTCTTTGGCAACGATTTCCATGAACGGGGCCATAAAACCACACAGGATGAAATCATGGCAGGTTCCCTCCAAACATTAAGCCCTAAAATATTTTTAAGCACCGGTCACATACATTTATAACCATTAGCGGCTTCACAAAAACCATTACAACCACTAATTTTACCATATCTATAAAACTAAATAAATCAAGAAAAAAGCAAACACACTATTAATATCTCTATCCTTATACTTACGTTCGGAAACGCGACGATAATTACAGTCCAGAAACGTTGAGTTTAACGTTTGAAAATTAAAAGAGTTGAGGCGATCTCGAACGCCACGTATCATTATATTTGCTTTATTTTTTTCTTGTTCCAGCGACCCGAGGTTAAGGTGGGTCACGACACATCCCAATTAGGGGTGATTAGGCATTGTAATTTATTGAGTGCGTTCGGAAACGCGCCACGGCACCGCGGCGAGCTTTCATGTGCCGTGTGTCGTGGCGCCATGGTTTGATTTATCTTGGGTGTTGATTTGCAAATGCTTCTTTAGCTTTTGTTGATTTTATAATGAGGTCTTTGGCGTTCATTAATAACGTATTAATTTTGTTGATACTTTAGATTCTCAATTATCTTCGAGCAAATTTTTGTACAATAAAATATTTCAACTTTCACTGTTTCTAAGTATGGTCAGCTTTCTTATCCATAATTTAGTACCTATTCGCATCCATTTTTAGCATTTTCGTATGAATGTTTTCCCTTGTTTTCTGAAGTCTTATAGTATCTTAAATATATTAGGTATATATAGTATTTTCGAATCTATATACACTGCATAAAGTAAAAATAAACTGCAAATCATTGAAAAAAAATCCATGTCTCTTTCTAAAACTCAACAATTTCTTTGAATTCAGTTTCGTTTTGAAACAATTTTTCACAAAACTAAGGGCGTAAAGTACTAAATTAGCCGGATCGCAGTCCGGGATATTAATTATGGTGTGACCGGACTTTCCCGGGATTCGAAACTTGCGCCGCGACCCCGCCCTATGATTAGTCGCCATACACAATGCGCATTAAAAACTTTCCAAGCACATTAGAGATCATAAAAAGTATATCTCTTAACGTGGCTGGCGTGTAATTATTACATTATGACAGTAGAAGAGCAAAGTATATTATAAAAAAAGTAAAAATAAATAGAAGTGTTATAATAGTGACAATTAATAATTACTTACTCTGAAAGAAATTTGTATACATGTCCGCTGATTTTCTTCTTCCAAATCGTAGGTAATCGGTAAAAAAACTTTTCTTTTACCGATTACCTACCTACTGAATCGAAAATCTGCAATAGGTACTACTACCGAAATCGGGAAAGAATAAATTCAATCTTTAAAAAACAAAGCTTTTGCAGGATGAAAAAAAACAGAAAGAACGTCAGAAAATTGCCCTGAGCAATAGAACGCGTGCATGACTAGTGTGCTTAGCATGCACACAGCGAGATTATCTCGCGACGAGAGAGAGAGATGTTGTCGTTGCCGCCAAATTTTTCATTTACCCTAACATGCACAAAATACGGTATATTACAAAAAAAAAATAGTCGACATGTAAAGGTTCGTAGAGAAAAATACCACAGACAAGAAATATTACTTTTATCTCTAATTTTGACGTAACGAAACAAGTAACCATGTTATATAGCTTCGGTAAACAGAGATAGATAACGGGTGGACATAATTTTACTCGTAGTGCGCATGCTAGCCATACTGGACATGCAGCATCAGGATTGGGCGGTTAAAACCCAAAACTCTTTGACAAAATGTACCTTCTGTATACTTCTTATCCACAACATTAATTATTTTCCTTACTTTTCGTAGTTAAGGTTGGTAGTATCACTGCACAATCTCATACATAACAATATTTTTTCAAGCATACATAATATTATATCACCATCGCTGATGCTTTAACAAACTCCGTTTTGCTGATTTTACGCTATGACAGACTTTTTTCGGCGACGATTATGGTGAGGAAGGTTTCGTAACAGTTCCTTCTAGGTTCTAGGGCGTTGTCTATATTTCAATTAACGTCACTCGTGTCGTCCAAACGAGAGCCGATAGCATCTAACGGCGTATAATTGCAGCCTGTCCGAATGTCCGGCTATAGTTATTTAGCTATTGCATATATCGCGCGTGCGCTCGCTCTAGGCGTTTAGGCGACTACGGAATGTATGAAGTTATGGTCAATAGATATGATTATTTCGTTCTTTCTAACATTACTACATTCATAATCCGTCTTATTTTAAACCGATTTCCAAAAAATGAGGATGTTCTCAATTCGGCGCGTATTTTTTTTAAATGTATGTCGGTGCATAATATCTCCGTGGTTTCTGAACCGATTTGATTTTTTTTTCTATCAGTCTTTAGAGGAAGCTCTCGAGGTAGTCCCATAAAAAAACCGACTTCCAACGCCACTGTAAAGTAATAAATAATTTTTATTTCTACCCACTATGTTGAAGTCGGGCGGGTATAACAAGGGTAAGCAAAGTTGACGATCAGGCTCGCCCGACTTCAACATAGTGGGTAGAAATAAAAATTATTTATTACTTTACAGTGGCGTTGGAAGTCGGTTTTTTGGAAAGAATTTTTATGCTATAAAGTTGTATTTGACATAATCCCGTTTTCACCTGGGACCACCTAAGCCAATATTGTTATTTTTTACAGTGTATCAATTGGGTTTAGGTGGAACCTAAATTTAATGATTGTCTGTGAAAATGCAGTATGCAGGCTTCGTCCGCCTGGTTTAAGCTTTTTTAATTTCCGCGCGGGTACTTCTAAATTTTCTGGGATAAAAAGTAGCCTATGTCACTCTCCAGGTCCTATGTCCATGTCAAAACTCACGCCAATCCATTGCTCCATTGTGGCGTGATTGAAGGATAAACCAACGAACAAACACACTTTCGCATTTATAAAATTCGACATGCATGCAGATTTTGAATTCTAGGGATGTTTTTAATTAACACCTACATTTATTTAAATGTAGATGTTAATTAAAAACTTATCCCTAAATATAGTATAGACCTTAAAGGTCAAGCAGATAATAAATGTTATTATCTGCTTGACCTAAAAATTTGTATCTTTCTACAAATTTTAGCCTCAAGTTCATATTTTATGTAGATGAGATGATCGGCCAGCTAAAACTCTTTCTTACGCTCTAACAGTTACCCTGCCCACAAATCCATCATTATGTTATCAGTAACTCTTACTATAGTCCATCCTCCTACTCAAATCTATGAGTTTGTGCAATGAACAATCGTAAAGATTCATTAGAATTTCGTTGTTGATCACGTGTGAACAGTGAAGTTCACTCAGTTCACACAAAGATTTAAAAAAATACTAACATTTTAGTGGCAAATTTTGATAGATCTGTGATTCGATTAACCTCAAAACTGAAACTCTATTCTGATCTCCCATCTCCCAAGTACCGCCAAGTAAGGCATTTCTTCTGTCTGGGACCACTTTTTCTTACATACTTGGCCCTATAGAGGGTAGCTAATCTAATAATAGCTAATGTAAAATGACCTACAATGGATATGACCTACAAAAGACTTGACCAATTTTTTTTCTTAATGATTTGAACTTCAGGTAAGGTACGTTGATAATTGATTAACTCTCATTCAACTATTTTTCCTTTGATATACCTAATTGATCTAGATGAGCGCTCATTGCTCACCCCTTAAAAAGCTGGACGTTAATAACTCAATAAATTAAAAAAAAAATGAATGCTCTACAATTCCAAAGCTGAGTTCATGCAGTAGGTATGTTATTTGCCGTTGTTTGTGATATCGTTGCATAGTAAATTTCATAGAATATACCTAATTGATCTATGTAGATGAGCGCTTATTGTGAGCAATGAGCGCTCATCTACATAGATACCCTTAAAAAGCTGGACGTTAATAACTCAATAAATTAAAAATAAATGAATGCTCTACAATTCCAAAGGTGAGTTCATGCAGTAGGTATGTTATTTGCCGTTGTCTGTGATATCGCTGCATAGTAATTTTCATAGAAAGCGTAAACGTAGTCTATAATAACGATGTAATAAATGTCTTTTCCCTACAACCTAATCGAGACATCTATCAGTATGGACGTTCTGCTAAAAGTTTGCGTGGGCATACAACTATAAATTACCTGGTAGATTAGATTTTTTTTATCGATGACAGGTAGGTATTTTAGTGGTTTTTTTAATTCACTATAAGTAGCCATGGACTGCGATCTCATCTGATGGTAAGTGATGATGAAGTCTAAGATGGTAGCAGGCTAACCTGTTAGGGGCATGGCAGTAGGGCAATATTAATTCCATACCCCTAATCAGTTTCTACATGGCATCGTACCGGAACGCTAAATCGCTTGGCGGCACGTCTATGCCAGTAGTGTGGAAACTAGGCACGGCCGAAGCCTCCCACTAGGCCATACTAGGGAGAATTAAGAGATTATAAATTCCCAAATTGAGCCTGCCCTCCGCGCTCAACACTGCGCCAGGGAGGTCGTCAAAAGGTTTCAGCTGACGAGTAGAGATATAGTTCGCGCGCGAGTTGAATGCAGAGGTTATGTATGTGTCACTTCAGGCCCCGACTGCATTCAACTCGCGCGCGTAGGTACTATACGTGATGATGTATGTTATGTATAGTTTATAATAAAGCATGTTCGGGTAAAGCCAAAAGATAATTGGTTCAAATCTTACTCGATGAACTGTATATACCATTCCTAGCATGCTTTTCTTTTAACTTGAGAGGAAAGGAGCTTATTATTGGTCATTTCTAGATGCCTAATTTGAAATTAATTTAAAGATTGAAACGTTAGGACTTAGGAGCACTTCTAGCTCTTTTTGAAGACAGACATTAACAATACATCCCTAAATTGGTACGAATATCTTTAAAGCGTAATTTTAATATTAGTATCTTGTACCAGAGTAATAGTTGTAAGTTGTAGCCATAACTAAATTTATTTAAAAGGCCATGCCAAGAAAATATTTTTCACAAAGTACCTGAAATGTCTACCTACTTGACGTACGCTCATAGCTCCCAAACAGCTCATTATATTTTGACAAATAAGTTGTTTAATAGTAATTTAGTTACGGCGACAACTCTGCGGGTAGTCGATTGGCAAAATTTGTCCTTTAGCTGTCTGTGGGGGAGTCTTGACTACATGTTTAAACACGGAACCATTGTTTGTCCACCGCACCCCTTCGGTTTCGCGTATTTGGGATTTTAATTTGTCATTCGGGACGTGAAGGGTTGCTAGGTTTTATTTTAATCTAGGGCTTTGTGTTTGTCACATATAAATTTGTAGGTGTATTTATTTTGCACGTGGGTTTTTTAGAAGTTATATTTGCCTAGCTCTGTGGAGGAAAGTTGTCATCACAGACGTGGGTGTAGTAGGTACATAAGGATAGAACTTGGAGATGCATTTTAAAACAAAATATCAGTCTCAGGTATGAATCCCAATTCCCATCATATTATCTTTCTCTAGATATTATATTTTGTTGTTTATGATATCGCAAGGATATCTGATGCTTATTTCTAGTTGTCCCGAACTGTCTGCTACTTTGTGGTAGAGTCTTGAGTCTTGACTTGTCTAAAGTGACACAAGTTATCCTACGTGAAATAAATAAATAATCTCATCTCATTTCTACGCTCTCTCGAAGTAAAAAAAGAAGCTAAACTATCTGCGCGTAACTTTTGGAAGATACAAGAATGGATCAACCAATGAGCATAACTTATGCATGTTGTTATTAGGTCGCGGTATATCTTAATTCCTAATGTTGACTTGCTCTAGCTTCCAATGTGCGTCTAGCATTACTCTTGTCCATTTAAAACATGTGATTTGTATGACCGATGTCAGCGACCCCAACGATTAGCGTTATGGTAATGACCCCTCGCTAAACTTCACGATAACTACCCTATTAGTAGCTACATCTATATTACTATAAAATTGACTCACTTTTTGTGCTCTAGTGATGTGCCTATGAGTACATTGAATGAATGAATGATTATTTATTAGATAAAATGTTAGGGTATTATTGTAATCAATTAATGTCATTCGTTCAGAAGATAGGCACTGAGAATTTAAATATTCGTTAAAAAAAGTACATTTTTTGCAGGTTATTTTTTGAAAATGTTTTAATTAGTGTAAATAATTATTCAAATTATTATGTAACATCAATTTTTATAAAATTTTGGCGAAATTATGCATCGATAAATAAAAGCTTTGATTTAAATCTTAATAATTTGGAACAGCTATTCTGAACAAAAATTGTTCAATAACAAATCATACTGCTCAACTATATGACACAGCAGGCCATCAAGTATTTGCAATCTGGCACAACGGATTGTCAAAATGTACACCAGGCACTCCGGGTGTGAGGATTAGTTCCTTGTATTAACACAAATTAATAATTAATAATTATGACACGTGCCAATAATGCAACCATTCAAAAAGAGTTTTTTTAATAATTCTATCTCACTCATACAGCTAAATCTGTGTAGTGTGGGAGTATAACGAAACGATTACTACCTCTTTGTTTCGTTACTATACCTAATGGTACGCGTTAATCTAATTCTTTACTAGTTATTACTTTTTTATGAGCCACGTTGCAAACTATTCCGTCGCAAGCTTCTTCAAGTATGTCACATCACTAGCATGAGATTAAGTGTAATATTGTTAATACTCCATTTGTTGCGCTCTTTGATGTTCAAATGGAGTGAATCACATTTCGAATGCTTTGAATGTAACTACTCATTGTAATGTGTTTTTTTACTTCTCTAAATTGTAGGTTGTATCGACAATTCGATACACTAGTCTGATTGTAAAGACTGTCAAGATTGTCAAGTAAAGACGTGGAAGAGACAGATAAATTTCAGGTATACCTAGATTTTTATTCTTATCCAGACTGGTCCAAGTTTTCAACAGATGTGATTAAAATTATCATCAGGTTTCAGTTTCCCTCTAAATTGTTGCAGCTTTGAAAAAGCTGTTTCAAAGTTTTAGTTAGTTTTCAATAATATTTAGGGAAACTTACTTAGGGTTCTATTATTACGGTTCGTATACTTAATATTGTTCTCACATAAAAAAGCTGCCCAAAAATACACAGATAATAAAAAGAAGAGTTGGTGTTAGTACGAACTTCTTATCTCCGTGATAGGTAACCCTATGAATTTAAGAAAAAATATCATTTGATTAGATAACTAATTACTGACTTGGTTATACAAAATTGGTTTTTTATTTTACAAACAAATGTTTACACAAAGCTAACATTATTGCATCATAATAATACAAATCCGTTATCCGATAACAACAGGTTGTTAAAATGTAAAGATCACTTCATAAACGACTATCAAGCGCCATTACGGGAAACGTACATCACAAAGAACCCATAAGGGCTGATTACACCGAATGCCTCAAATTTCCGAACGCACGAAATTGCCAGGCCGTATGCGAAGAATGCCAAACGCTGTGAAAAAGAAAAAGTATTTGGAGCGAAAAAGTCGTGATAGTTATTCGAAAAAGGAACGCTCGGCAATTACTGGCACGCGAGCGGACAGTCGCGCGCCATATAGGGCTGCGTACACGTTGAATGCGTTAGCCAAGCAATATTATACAATTTTATAAAGTTATTTAATTTAACTTTAAAAAACTTTTAATAAATCGATAGCTAATGCGGGTCAGTTAGTCTAGCATTTCGCTCGGTTAGAATTTATCAAAATCCTTTCTAGTTCTAGAGAAAACCTATGTAGCTAAGTATCTAAATGCAAATTAGACCTTGAATTGAATAGTCAGTCAGTTTCTCCATCCATAAAAATGTGTTATTTGTTTGATCGACTAGCATACCAGTCAGCACCTACGGCGCCGATATTGATACTAGGTACTATGTTTAATCGTTCTGCATAATATCATTTTAATACATTTAAAGGCACACGGTTATCCTCATCATCAGTGGCCGATTCCATACTATACATTATGGGTAGGCGGGCGAAGAGAATTAATTAAAACTTGCATAGAATCACAGAAATATAATTTGATTTACAATCACGTTAATTTTATGGTTTAATTCCCAACTTCACCGAACACGTAGCTTAAACCACGCGATGCAAATGGATTTCTTCTTAATTCTCCGCGCGTCAGTCACACTAGCGCTCGGAGTTGTGCCAGAGTGACCAAGAGCGTTAGCTGTCAAACGCCACAGACTAAACACAAATGTCGGATGCGCTCCTTGTCACTCTAAAAATATCGACGCGCTGTCTTTAATGAATAATGTAAAACTTACCTATACAACAATAAACAGTCGCGTCAAAACACTGGATTAAAAGATGAATATCTCAAATTTTGACACTGATGGGTAAGTGAACAGTATTTAAGTAAGTTTATAAAATTTCGTAGTGTGTGAAGCACTGTAATTAAAAAAAATGTAAAATATCGATTGTAATGGATTAAAAAAAATCTAAATTATTTTGAAACATTAAATGAGCACAATAATGTATGAACATTATGACCGCATCCTTACCGCCAATTGTTCGTCGTGATGGCCGCGAGCCCCTGACGGAACCGCTGGCACGATCAACCGCTAGAGAATTTTTGTATTCCCTTTTTCGCTAAATCTAGATTTGTATTAGGAAGTAATCTTTATAAACAAGAATATCTGCAGATAAACTGGATTTTACTTTTTATTTCTTACTAGCTGATGCCCGCAACTTTCCGCGTGGATTGAGGTTTTTTGGTTCCCGCGGGAACTCTTTAATTTTCCAGGATAAAAAGTATCCTATGTGTAATCGTTCTCCGTGCCAGATTTTATCTAGATCCGTTCAGCCGTTCTGGCGTGATTGAGTAACAAACATCCATCCAGCCAAACTTTCGCATATATTATATGCTAATAATATATACTACTTACATACTCGTGGGCATCGTCTAGTCTATTATTATAGACTTCCTCCTTGTGGTTTCAGGTTTTGAAAATCTCGCGGGCTATTATATATTATATATAATTAATCTTATGAGATAAAAAGTAACATATTATAATATCACTCTAGAGGTCTTTAACTATTATTTCACTCATTCACACAGAGACGTGAGTGAACGACAAATCACACAGACAAAGAGATAAACTCTCGCCTCTTGTATCATTAGCTTCGCCACTCGTCTCTGGAACTGGATATCTCCTTTCTTCTCCGCCTTGATGAAAACTCACCCAATCTGTAATTAGCCTATCATAGGTTAGCAAAGAAATTGATAAATGATAAATGATTTATTGATTTCACGCAGTACTACTTGTACCACATTATTATTATAGTCCCACAAACTTACCGGAGCCTCTAGTCGGCTAGTACCTGGTACATATGAAAAATTAAATTAAAAAAAACTTAATGGCCACCGGGTCAGTTAAGTTTGATACTGCTTAAACCATAGGATTCTAATTTCAAATATTCAATAGACGTATGAGTGGCACAGAATGGCGTTGGTCAGTGCTGGACGCTGGTAGTGTAGCCGCGAGTTTAGACTGGAGTAGTGCGCCGTGATCGCCGCAAGCCCCTGATGAATAGCCCCGCACCACGCCTCGTCTTTACTTGCAACTTTCTTGGATTGATCCTATTAATATGTTTACCACATCACTAGCGACCATAGAGTATAAGTACAATCACTTTGCCAGACTCATGTTGCACTATCCGAAGACAAGTCAATTTGCTAGGGTTGATCCATGTCTGTTGTATCCATGTTGTATCCTAACTTAAACAGAGTAAAAATGTAGAGCCGTAAATGGTCGTAAAGCTAGTGATAATTACTTACGAGCGGAATTGAAAACTTCCTCCTTTTTGGAAGTCGTTTAAAATAAAAGGTCGTTTAATATTGTATTTAAGTTAAATTTTCTATACCTGTCCTTTTCTATCAAAATTTCATCGTCACAAAATTGAACTATAGTTTAGGGTTTAATAATACCTATTATGTATACGATTAGCATACTTAATAATTTTAATCTTATCTATTTCTAATGATATATAGGGTAAATGAAGATATCTAAGGTATTGTAATCACACGGTAGTAGTTCCGTTAGTCAGCAGCAACAAACATAACTTATCCCAACAAAATATAAACTCCAAAACAATCCCCATACTTACCTACCACTCGCTACTTGATTCCACACTCATTGTTGCGGAGTTGGGTATTATTATTAGGGGCTAGATTGTCTTATTCCAATATGCCTACTCATCCAAAACCAAATACCTCCAGGCGAAAATCCCCCATTCACAACCCCACGTTTCCATCGTAAAAACCCACCGAACGATTGATCTGCGCGAATATGTTCCAATTAAAAAAAACAATTCCCTTTTCAAACCTGACAACTCGGAAAATGAACCCGTTGCGCCGCAGCGGGAGTTGTCATAGACAATAGTTTTTCTTTTTGAATTTGCACGTTTTGAGTGCCATTTGTTTCGAAACTAATTAAAAAATAAACACTAAATGAAAAATTATATTTTTACTACTGTGAGGATTCAAGCCTTTTAGAGTCTTTAATAAATCCTATTCCATGTGTATTAAATGTACTGCTCTCTGAAAATCAGGAAACTCAGAAGGTTTTTTTAAGCTGAATTAAAGCTGAAATAAAACAAAAGAAATAAAATATTGCTTATTTAGTTTAATTCGAATCTGTTGAATTCTAAAAGCCTAGACAGCTGGCAGCTTTTGCAGTGTAAATAAAAAACAAATCCAAGAATTCAAATTCGGAATCCCCTCGCATCGAATCGATAGGTTGGTGTTACACCGTGCGCTTGAGGCTATTTACATTAGGCAACGTGTGCACTACTCTTATAAAGCTGGGATTACGTCGATCTTTCATTACCTAATGGTATAATAGGGGAGCGCTTTTGAATATGTTTTGGAGAATTTTCTTATTCTCTCATTTTATTAATATGTTCCCATAAGTTAGGTATAAGTAGGTACATACTTGTCAATTGTCATTTACCTGGTCGAGCTGTTCAAATTTTAGGTTCCTTTACTTGGCCGCGACAACGTACCTACGCGTAAATTCGGTTTTTAAAACTCTTACACTGTTGCAGGTGAATGCAGGACAAGGTAACTAACACTCATGCAATATATACTAATTGACCGAGCGAAGCGAAGGTCTCTGAGTCTACTTGGGTGAATTGGCACTTGTCCGTCCGTCCGTCCGTCCGTCCGTCCGTCTGTCAGAGCATTATAACTTCTGAATTACGGAACACAATTACTTCAGCTTTAAATATAATATGCAAACCAATGGCCTCCCGCCGAATATGGCTTAAAAAATAGTAAAAATCTTTATTTCAGGGGTGCTCTCGTAGAAGCGAATGCGAAGTAAAATATTTTTTTAAAAGTTACATAGGGTTGCGGTATATCATTTTAAAGATAATTAGGAATAGGGTCCAAAAGTATTTTTTTTTTAATTTTTCCCCCAAAATTGACGAAATGGGGGGCTTTCAAAGTGGAGATTTTCTAACGTCCAAAGATGACCTCAGAACTCTAAATTTTCTGAAAAGATGAGCCTGAAACTTGATCAATTATTTCAATTATATCCTGTACTTGAACAACAAATACTAAAATTAGATAAATATTGTAAGGAAACGGAATTATTTAATTTTTAATGAGCTTCAGTATTTTTAACAGAACTTCACATTTATGTCAATAGATGGCGCCGCGAGGTCTCAGTTCGGGGCGAACCACTAGTATTATAAAAGCGAAAATTAGTTTGTTTGTCCTTCAATCACGCTGCAACGGAGCAACGGATGGACGTGATTTTTGGCATGGGTATAGTTGAGGACCTGGAGAGTGACATAGGCTTCTTTTTATCCCGGAAAATTAAGGAGTTCCCACGGGAATCAAAAAAACTTAAACCACGCGGACGAAGTCGCGGGCATCAGCTAGTTTATTATAAATGCGAAAGTACTTATCTCTTTCTATCCATCCATACGTCCGTCCGTCCGAGCCCTAGGAAAATCAAATAGTTCTCATGGGACCACAAAAACGTAAATCAACGTGCAAGAATCGCGCACATCATCATGTTCAAAATACATGCACTTATGGATTTTAAAGAAAATATCATAATATTGTTATACTAGTACTATAATTGAAGTGTGTGAAGACTCTTTTACGAGTACGGAGGGGCACTTCAGCGGCATAGCTCAGCGGGTGGCGATGTCCGACCGCGAAGGCACGCTACCGCGCGTTCTTATTTCAAAGTTTGACATATTGATGCGGTTGGCAATACGGTATACTTTGCAATGCTGCTGATCGGTTGGTGTACAGATAGGCAACCTGACAGCAATTTCTACAAGTTAAAGAACTGGAAAGTAAGGGGTAGGAAAAACACAAAGACAAGTCACGAAACTAGCGTTTATAACGCACCATATAACTTACTAGAGAATCGATTGAAAATTAATTAAAATAATATACATATATTCCCACAAACTTAACTGGCCCGGTGACAGTGTCGCTAGTACATCTATGAAAAATAAAATAAAAATAAACTTAACAGGCATAAAAATTAGTTTCAGTTTGGCCATCGGGTGTAGATAATAATTTTGATAAATGATGGACTCTAATCTGTATTTCCAGTTATGACATTGTTAGGATAAGCTCTAGCAATTTTTCTTTATATTATATTAATATATTATAGAACACTCAAATATTTATAGGGTAAGATTTATTATTGAACTAAAAGAGTATAGTTACAAATTTGCAAACACACGGTACGATGAAGCGCAAAGCTGTCTGGAAAGCTCATTGTAGTGGTGTTCACAATGACCCAACCTGCCCCTTCTGTCAATTAAGTGCTCTTGAATAAGTGATTGTTTGATCGCTTAATGCAATATGGATAAGCTCTCATACCTATTTATATCATATTTTCGAAGTAAAAACTTTTTAGGCGCGTTGAGCACTTTTTGGTACCGTGATGCTCGCGTGACCGACATGCTCGCGAACATATAAACATATAAACATTCGAAATTAAACTATATTGGATATTGGGGACTTGGAGCGAAACACAGGCTAATTTTACCCTGGAAGGTCAAAAAGTACCCTCGGAATTTTAAAATCTTACTCCACGAGGACGAAGTCGCGGGAAACATCCAGTTTTAAAACATTATAAATAGGTACTCACTAAATAAATAAAAAATACCGCCTAGTAATGATTATGGCATAATATCATCCCAGTGGTGTTGGATGTGTTTAATCATCCCGATCAACCCTTTGATAAAAAGAGTACGTACAGACAAATGCAAAAATAAATTAAGTATGCCTATTCAAGTAGGTATTTCTTAAATAGGTAAGGGTCATATTTTGGGGTTTGTAAACAAGTTTTAGAAGTTAAAACCTCCTAATCTTTTTTATTACATATTTTTCAGGAACTAGATGGCCTGGTTAGTCAAATTAAACTCTTTGTTTAACAAATGTATTTCTTAAGTTTAATTTGACTGCAGCACCTACATAGGTTAATTAATCTATGTAGGTGCTGCAGTAGACAGACAGACATACAGTTTGACAGTAGACAATATATTGCCTTCTTATTAATCAATAAGAAGGCAATATATTGTCTACTGTCAAATTCTGAATTCATATAAGATTTTCATGTCTCTTACTTCAAAAACATTGACTTTCATACAAATTTCCAACCCCCCTTAGGAGTGAATTTTCTCAAAATCGTTTCTTAGCTGATGTCTACGCCATAGAAGAAAACTATACCTCCCAAATTTTAAGTTTGTATATGCTTTACAGTTCCTGAGATATCATGATTACAGATTAGTCAGTGAGTGACTGAGTGGTATTTCGCTTTTATATAGATATTAGATACCTATACAATTGAAAATAACACAATTTCGAAAGATGAAATAGTTTTGCCCTCCTCCTCGTGAAAAAGCTCACAAATCAGTGATGGTGCTCCACATCCGGTCGCCGGCGCACCATCTGTCAACGTTGCACGTTGTCGGGTTGGCTAGGGTTGGCCACGATAAACGTCGATGTCAACCGTAGAAAATGGTCACTTTTAACAACTATTATACTAGTAATCATTGAACAGTCAAGACATAAATAATTATCATATCTACAAGTACTAGAGACTTGTACTTACTTTTATCACATAAAAATGGCAGCAAATAAGCTTTTAAATAATACTAAAATGGCAGTTTTGTAAAATCTATTGCCGTCAATCTACAGTAATTTAAATAGCCGAATGATTAAACAAAAAAATATTTATTACGATGATAACTTATCATTTCTTCCTTACTTAGGTATATTTTATTACACTTAAATTTTAAATTACTTAAAAGCACTAACACTGGAGATTATTCTTTTACATTTTTATACGGTTGAAGAAAGATTTTTAACTACCACGATACATAATATTATGGCCATTGCTTAGAACTTAGACTGATTTTACATGTTTAGTAGTCACGACTAGACTGTGGCCTTATCGACACTTTATTCATCGACGTTTATAGTAAAAGGCACCTATGGCCAACACTATAGTTCTCATTTCAAATATGATAAATTATTCAGTGTAGTTTTTTACTCATTACTCGTGGTTCAAAGTCAAACGAGTGACAGATGCGCGTTGTTTACCGAAAATTACTTTTCAAATGGACCGTTAAATACGCCGGTGCCCTCATTAGAAATATGAGACTTTTTATTTCTTTTTTTTAAGACCATCGTAGTGTAGTACAAAACAAAAAATCTTTTTTAGAAATAAATAAATAATTAAACATGACAAATAATTCGACGCATCCGTTACACTATAAAGTGTAACGGATGCGTCGATCTTGTTTGAACCTATGGGATCTCTGTACCAGATGAGTTTTCTATTCGGAATATGGCAAGGCTGTATTTAATAAAGATAGGATCATGCCAATAAAATTTTAATCCATAAGAACCATCATATACATTACAAAGTTTTAGTTTTAGAATGATATACCTACCTTTACGTATTCCTTGCAAGTTGCAAGAGTTTTAATTTTAAAATCTTACAGTTTTATGAAGGCTTGATGCGCCTAAGAAAGCTTCAGCCTCGATTTCACTTTTTTCAGAAATATGGGAATTTTAAGAAAATAATAAATATTATTTGCTTTAGCAGTGAAGAAAAACATAGTGAGGAATCTGAGGTTTCTTCATAATGTCTACCAATCGGTTTACGTGGCGAACTATGACCACAACACTTTTTCATTCTGAGAGGCTACTCGTGCCCAGTAGTGGACCAGCGAGATAGATCATCGTGGTAGATCATTGCGTGAAAATATGAAAAAAGTGAAAACCACCGACCATAGAGATAAGATACGAATAACACGTCTATAAGGTTCGATAGACCCATCAACATTTAATCAAGTGTTTCAATAATTTATTTTATTTATAAAGTAGTCACATACGGGGCCCCCGCTGCGTCCGGAGCGCTGATAAATACGATCATAACACGGCAATCCCGATGTTGCTCTGTTAACAGGAATAACTCCTTGTAATTCAATTATTATCGCGCTGCCTTTTTTGTCTACCGTATCGGTGGATGTAACGCGATTTTTAACGGTAATAAACATTACATAAAAGCTGTCGAGATACTTAGGTATAGTCCGATACCATAACCTTGGTAGGAGCAATGTTCTTAGCAGTACCAGTGTTTTGAGCTTGATATTTCTTTTATGTGGTTTCATTAATTGCTGGCGTATTACTTGCGAAAGAATTTTTATCACTTACCCATAAGAGCTCAAACACACTACGTGTGGGCCAAGAATCTTGGGTCTTCAGGAAACTTCACGTTATTTCTTTACTACATGATGCCAGCGACTTCGTCCGCGTGGATTAAGGTTTTTTGATTTCCGCGGGAACTCTTAAATTTTCCGGGATAAAATCTATCCCTATACCAAATTTCATCAAAACCGGCTGAATAGATGGGCCGTGAAAGCGTATCAGACAGACAGACAGACACACTTTCGCATTTATAAAATTAAGCATGGAAGTATGGATTCAGAGCCGTACACACTACTACAACAGGACAGAACGTACTTCCCCTCCGACGCCCGACGGTGACGCCTGGAGTTGAGAGGAAGGACGTCCAATAATTTCCATCTAATGATATCGTAGTCATTAACTCTCTCTTAATAAAAGACCCTAAACAAATAAATAACAAAAAGGACTCCCTCATTGAAAGCATTGTGTTTATCATATTTCAGAGTCTAGATTCCTTCTATTACTTAATCTAATTATGGTAAGAGTTAGCTTGGACTAATAATTTGGTGGGCAGTGAGCACCAGATCCTTTCCACATAGATAAGACCGACTTTTGACACTCACACATGCTAACTTCTACAATTTTACTCTACGTTGATTATCAGTTACGCTCTAGGACGTTTTAATAAATAGGCCTCCCCGTAGAATGTCAAAAGCGAACAGGGTCGTGTAATACCACAAAGTGACGTCACCAGCAGGGCACTTTGATCCCTACTTAATGCCACCTAGTGACGTGGGGTGCTTTCGCCATCATCGTAATCATTCGTAATGTACCTACATGAACCTAATAGATGAATTTTTACTTACGTACTCGCCATTTAAAAATCCTTCCTGCTTATATAAATGCGAAAGTGTGTCTGTTTGTCTGTCTGCTACGCTTTCACGGCTCATCCGTCCAACCGATTTTGATTAAATTTGATACAGGGATAGATTGTATACCGGAGAAGGACATAGGCTACTTTTTGTCCCGGAAAATTAAGGAATGCCCGTGGGAATCAAATAAACTTAATCCACGCGGACGAAGTCGCAGGCGCCATCTAGTAATATTATAAACGTGAAAGTTTGGATGTTTGTTACTCCTTCACGCCGCAACTACTGAACCGATTTGGTTGAAATTTGGAATGGAGATTAATCATTAAACGATTTTTATCTTCATCTAGTATAGATTATGGGCCGTGAAAACGTACCAGTCAGACAGACACACTTTTGCACTTAAAATATTATTATGGATTGAAAATAATTTATTTAATAAAAAAAATCATAAAAACTTTCGGATGCCCGCGACGTCATCTGCGTGGTTTGAGGTTTTTTGGTTCCCGCGGGAACTCTTAAGTTTTCCGGGATAAAAACCTGTGTGCCATTCCAGACTAATCTACCTCTGTACGAAATTTCAGCCAGATCCGATCATTTGATACTTGATAAGTTGATATGTCACTTACGTGATTGAGCACAAACTTATCTGACCAGTGAAAGCGTCGCTAGTATAAAATAAAAAAACTGAATAGGCATAAAAATAGTTCTAATTTCGTCCACCTTATATTGGGAAACCCCACTATAGGTGAAGGAAGGAATTCTCAGGCTAGACTGTATTCTGTGGAATTCGGAAATGAGGATATTTTTACATTAGACCTACGTCGGACAACCTTATAGTGTGAACTTCGATTTTTTGTGATATTATGTTATATTTATATTTCTACATTAGGCTAATAAATGCAGTTTTATCAATAATAATTTAATTATCATAAAACATAAATAAACATGTAAGAATATAGCGTGTTTAACCTCGTGTTACCATGTCTCTGGCCGTATCAGCATCCATTCTATAAGGCCTGATACAGACGGTCACGCACGGTCGGCATCTTAGCCGTCGTTGTACGGTCCCTGTCTCAAAAAATCGACACTAGGTTTTTGTTTTGTTGTGTATACACGTTCTGTACGTGTATACACAACATAACAAAATAAAATAAAAAGGATTGTGTGTGCAATTCACACACGGCAGAAGTGAAACTTCAGAAAAGTAGCCTACGAGATAATGAGATAAATATAACTTGTCTTCCATCTCATTCTCTCGCAGGCTTAATCAAATCATCAAGTAATCTTACTAATTACTAATTACTAATAATATTATAAATTGGATCTGGCTCTGGCTGAAATTTCTCAGAGGTAGATTATAGTCTGGAATAGCACATAGGCTACTTTTATTCCCGGAAAATTAAAGAGTTCCCGCGGGAACAAAAAAACCTCACACCACGCAGACGAAGTCGCGGGCATTCGCTAGTCCATATATGTTTGTCTCTTTTTGGTGTCGCTTTTTCGTTTCATTGAATTTTCAAATCACGTTTTTACAGAAGTTTTCCTTCAATAACAGCCTTGCAAGTTTCTTGCAACATTTGCAATATAAAACGTATTTTTCTCGAGTCACCGCTCCCGATAGCTGAAAATCGGCCACCATTCGAACCAATTTACCGCTTTGTCAAAGACATACCGACGTACACAATATATTTCTCGTTCCATAAGCATAGATTTATATTCGGCAAGCCACCACTCCATTTGCACTAATTTAAAGCCAGTTCCATTTTATCCAGAAGCGAATAATCTATCTCGCCAAGTACCTATACTGTACTATAAGTACCTTTTATATTGTACTCAGTCAAATTAGATTCAAGATACAATTTGTCGTACGGCTAATTTGAACCTTTTGAGGAGTTCATAGATGCTTGCATCTTGGACGGATTAAACAGTTCATCCAAGGCTTGCATTAATTAAAAAGGGTCTGCGAACGTCCGTATGACAAACGGAAGCATATATTAAAAGCTCTCACATGAGATTTTTCTATCTTCTTTTACTTTTCTTACACAATCGGGCAACAGATCTGTGGTTTCGTGACGCCAATAGCTGTAGGTCTTTGGTAGCATGCTCGTGTAGAGCTCCCTTATAAGTCAACAAATTGATTTGTGTGCGCGCCGCACAAAGAGGTTATAATTTTCGCGCCACGCACGTCCCATGCTGCGCGTGAGCCATTGAAATATTGATTATTTTCAACGCTTTCCGCTTATTTCGTTTGCTACTTTTGTAACGGTATCGGTGCAACCTATATTAATTTATATTTATAATGTCTGGTGTACTCTCTATTCCCTCACATTCGTAGTAACGGTATCGAAGAATTAAGAGCAGTCTCCATTAATTTTATCTTTATAATGTCTGATGCAGTCTCTATTCCCTCACTCTCATAGTCCGATGGGACGGCATTCCGACACGAACGGAGATATATCTGGCGCAGGGATACCACCTTTGTAATATTAGATAGATAGATAGATAGATAAATACTTTATTGCCACACAAAACATTAAAAAAGAAACAAAGTAGTGAACAAGCAAAAAGAAATAACAAGTGCGCAAAGGTTTCACTGAAAGTGATCTCCTCCAGGCAAAATTTAAATAAAAAGAAACAAATGCAACGAAGCGAGATATTGCAACAACATTAATACATAATATAATATAGTACATAAACTATATGTACATTCTTCAATAATACATAATTACACAAATAAAAAAATATATTATGTGTATCATCACATCATATCATGCATTTCTGTTTTGGATTCTGATTCAGGAATGCATAGACTGAAACACCGCCAATTACTGCCTACCTTCGTGGGTTAGCACCAACGGATTTTCTTATTTCTTAACAGAAAAGCCTCATATCTGTAAATACTAGTAGCCCGATCCCGGGATTCAAACACAGAGCCTCGACATCCAGAGTTAAACATCTTTATAAAGTCGATTCGTATCTTTACCGTTCGAAAAAGCCGCCGGCTTGTTTTACTATTTTTCCTTCGAATTTTTCATCACAAACGTATTTGAAAAGCTTTTGGTCAAATACCAAGTATATGCGAGGTCAAAGAAGCATGATGCACTACTATTTCCAGCTAACTATGACGTGTCATCTTGAACCAATCTTGAACTGGAGTATGGACGCAGATCTCTGAAGAGACGAGCACACAGGGCTGAGCAAGCATGGGTATTGAAGCCGTGAAAAGATCGCGCGAACAATGAGTGCAGGCGCAAAGCTGTGCTAATGACGCCTGAATAATTTAGCCGCCCGGCCAGCGTGGAGGGCGCTTTCACATACGGCTTTATTTACAGTCATTATGAAAAATGGGGACGATGGGCAAGTGTTATAAAAAAGTTACGAGTATTTCTAAAGAACTGCGATTTTTTATTGACACTAGTCATGTTAATGCTCGCGGTGATAGCCATGTGGTTAACTTATTGTCCTAGAATCTAGATTCTAGTCTTCTCGGTAGGAATGGCATTCCGAACCAGTGGTTGATTCACTCGACGATTCAAAAGCACTTTTGATAAGTTTATTTTAGTAAAAAAATATGAGTTGAGTTTAATTGAACGACAAACGTGGTAATGCGATGCGACGCGACAGGAACAAACGGTAGCTGACCCACCACGTGGCCTACGTTGTCGCGAAGATAAGTTTGGCATTTTCTATGTAGTCGGATCGCGTCGCGTTGTGTCGCGTCGATCGGAGACACCCGGTTTAATATTCGGGTAGCCAGCCGACTACATTACGCGACAGCAGACGGTACCTTACGTGTTCGGCATGGGTAAGTTTTTTTTAATTCACTACAAGTTAGCCCTTGACTGCGATCTCAAGCAAGTGATAATGCAGTCTAAGATAATAGCGGGCAAACTTGTTAGGGGCATGGCAATTATAGTAAACCCATAACCTAAATCGGTTTCTACACGGCATCATACCGGAACGCTAAATCGCTTGGCGGGCACGTCTTTGCCGGTAGGGTGGTAACTAGCCATGGCCGAACCCTCCCACCAGGCAAGTTAAGAGGGAACCGTGTATCGATAGAAACGCAATGCTGATGAAACTCAGGAGCTGTTAGGATTACTTGCAGATCGTTGTACCAGTGACCTCAAGAAGGCACCGAGACGCGGACAGAAGAGGATGGCGGAGGACTTCGTGTTTAGTAGCATGCTTTAGTTGTCGCATGTAGCCAACAGGGCTAGCATGCTTAGTTGACGCATGCTAACCCTGTTGTCTGCATGCGTCAACTAAAGCATGCTACTAAACAACGAGTAAAATTATGTCTACACATTTTCTCGCGTTATGTCTATTTGTCTACCGAAGCTAACATGATTGCACATATTATGACTTGTCTCGTTACTTTAAAAGTAGAGATAAAAGTTATATTTCATGCTGACAATTTCTTCCCGTAATACTTATACCGGATTTTGTACATGTTAGGGTAAACGAGAAAAGAGCCGGCAAAAACAACATACAACAACTCTCGTCGCGAGATATCTCGTTGTGCGCAGGGTAGGCCTGCTGGTGGATTGGATTGGAGTGTGTTTTAATCCGGTTCTTTTTCCACGTATACTCGAACATTTTTTAAACCAAATAGTTTGATAATGCTAGTAATCTTACGTATTTAGTTAGTAAGTAGAGTAGAGCTTTTTGTTGATACTTGCACAATGTACCTATACGAATCAATACAAAAAAACTGCACGGAATTTTACAAGAAATCAGTCACACTGCAAGTGATCTTTCTGCAAAGGAACAGGTTATGGATAACTCCCACAGGGATTGCGATTTCACAGTTCAACATGGGTTCTTTAATACCTTCTCAAAATTCGATTACGAATGAGCATTGCTAGGATTATTTGAATTGGTGGGACTCAGATAGTTTAAGCATATATCTGATCTCGCCTCTTGGCTACTTAGTATCAAATTAATTACACAACGAGCGACCATGACAGCGCCATGGCGGGGACTGACAGGCTTGTGACTGGTGAGGAGCATGCACTACAATTTGGTTGCAGACATTTTTACTTTGAAAGGGCCCTAGTACCTACACATATATCGATGGATCTCGCTGCATTTACTACGAGTATGCTGAGCGATGATGCAGTCCAAAATTGACACGGACTAACCTGTGGGGATTACATTACATAAAGCAGTTTTGATTTACGATGATGCAATCTAAAAATGACGCGGACTAACCTGTAGGGCTTACTATATCACATAAAGCAGTTTTAATTTAAAATACCTATCTGTTTAACTTTTATATGACGTACTTTATCGTCTCTAAAATACAGATTATTATTCTGAAACAAGTACGACAACCAAAATAATACTGCTTTATGCGATGGTAGAAAGCCTCCTGAAAGATGCAATGGCGGTTTTCCTAAAACGTTTCCAAGGTTGAAGCCTTTAACTAGACCAGACCTGAGTCAATTAAGAAATTATTTACTAGGGATGAGGGCAACTCAATTAAATCAGCAACTCTTTAACAAACTTAAAAACGCACTTCTAGTATGGAAGTTGTATGAAATTCACAGTTGTGACGTCATCTTTTTATTTAATTAATTTAATTAACATACCCTAAGTGACCTTACAGTTGCCCAATGCATCCGGTAGCTCTCCGGGCTACAGAATTATATTTTATCCATATACTCGAGAAAATTCGGCAATGATGGAAAAACTTATGAAAAAATCGAAATAGCGAGGTCAAAATGCCCTCAAAATCTGCTAAAAGTAAGTAGGTACTTTCTTCGGTATCTAATTATGAATAATGTATTATCATAAAAACATAGCGATTCGAAATACATTATACATTCAACGTGGGAGGTACTACAAAGGGAGGGAAAATCAAACCGCGTTGTTATTTCAAATTACATTTTTCTGAATTTCTTAGGGGAGATTGTTTGCCGGGATTCTTAATAGAAACGTAACATTCCCGAAGAAACAATGGCATAAATAAAGGAAAATATCCCTTATTGTCTTAAGGCGCTGTGTGTGGTCAGGGGGGGGGTCTCCAAAGCAGTGTATCCATTAAATGGTGGCATATGAAAGATTGAAAAAAATATATGATGTTTTCAAGACCTTAACTCAGATATTGTTTTATCCCAAAACACGATTTAAACAACTTCGCTGCATAAAAAATAAATTCAAACATACCTCTTATTTCAGTTTTCAAATCAACACATCTCCAAATTGAAAACCTCAATTTACTTGAAAAATATATCATTAAATTCCAAATTCTAAATGACATCCATTGATTTATTAATATTTATTAAAATGTACACATATTTTCTGTTTTCCATTGTATTCCGGTTTTTCGAGAAGCGCTAGCTCATTTTCACCTCCGCCAGTGTTCGAAAGAACTTCACAGACGATGGATCTGTGCTCCTTTGCTCCAGCGTTTAAATCGATATTTTAAAATGGTTTTCAAACATAACATGAATAAGACTAATGTTTATTCAACATGAATTGACAGAAGACGTGGATATTACAACTTTCGTGAGCTATCTTCTTTTATATAACTAAAAATACATAATCAAATAAAGTATGAATATGTGTTCTCTGACCAAACTTTTGACAGCTCGAAATAATGATGCCGTAATGCGCTATCCATTCGATTTTTGACAACAATCGACTTCATTTACGAAGAAGTTTTAATCGATTTGACACATTGATATTACAACTTTTTGTATTGTTTTATAAACATACCCAGGCGTCTAAATGTCTTTTTTATGTATTAAAATAAATATTTTTGGTGAAGCAATGCTGTAAATGTATATTTTATTATTTGGCAACATCAATAAGGCAGGTCATAGAAACCATCCAACGCCAAAGATGACGCTACTTAAATGACAATCAAGTGAGCTTGTGTTGCAGCTTCGTAATTATTTTGAAAACTATTTTCAAAATTAAAATCGTACTAGTAATTACTAGATTGACATACGAGTTGCGAAATATCGCATAAAAAGGCACGTCGCTTCACTATTTAAAAAAAAAACTCCTGCTGGTTGTAACAATGACGTCTTTTAATATTTCCAAGAAGTAGGTAAGTTGTCAAACATCCAATTACTGTCAGAGGGTTCACTGCCATCGCTTAAAGCAGTATTACTTAAAAATGTCAGTTTTATGTCACGTATCTTGAAGGTCCTAAAATAAGGATTATAATTCTAAAAACACGAACGTCAACAATATTAAAACAATACGGATTTAAGCGATAGTAGTATGCCTCCAGTGCAATTTTTGATATGAATGGAAAATAACAAAACAGTGGTAAGACAGAAAGGAAAACTGAAAATCAAGCATTGCCACTTCAGCTTGCTACTGCCTACTCGTCCGCTCTCATTGGACCAGACCGACCAGATAATATTATTATATCGAAAGCTTGCTGAGTAAGGACCTAGTGTCTCAAATACTTCAAATAAGTGCCTATTGCAAGTTTTATTACTAATTGATTGGATATTAGATACCCTTAGGGTTTCGTTTCTGGGACCCGGGAGTTAGAAATTTCCGGGAAATACGTCGTTGGTTTTTTTTGTGATTTCCCGTTTTTGTGTACAGAGTATTTTTTTAACTTATCTCTTGAGAAATATTTGAGAACAAGTTGATCTCTTAACTTGTTTATTATAATTCTTCCTGACTACTAGGGCATGCATTCGGTGCTGTGTTTGAGTACCGGGAAATTTTGGACCGATATTGGCACGGAACCGGGAATTCCCGGGACTTTCGATACTTTCGATACTACCTTAAATTATTACAAAAACACGGCTAAGACATTACAGAAAGTATGAAATAGACCAAATATTACTGTTCATTAGGCGTTATACAAAAATTTATCGCATAATATTTCACACAGGAATATACTGAATATTACTATTCATTAGGCATTATACAAAAATTTATCGCATAATATTTCACACAGGACTGTAAATTCATGATTTTTTCATGTACTTGTACCATAACTCGCTTCGTTACAAATTTCAAAGTTTTATTGTAGTTCATAGGTTTTACAGAGATTGCGTCTTGTATGAAAATACACTTTGAAAAGTTGAAATTTTTTTTATCGTGATACGCTCATATGTAACTACTTTTATAGCAATTAGAAGCCAGTTCAAATATAAATTTACTACATCAAGCAGTTTATGAGAAACAAGCCTTGAGGCTTGGATACACGGACAACAAAGTGATCCTTTACGGGTCTTTTTTTATAGACAGGCGTACGTAGTAACCTCACCTCAAAGAATTACAAATGTTAATCTAAATCAACAATATTTTCCAACCCATACTCAGTATTCCCAAGAGAATCTCGTGAAGATGTTACTCTCTCCTATTCTGTGCCGTTTTTTGGTTTTGCCGCACGCTGATTTGGTCTCTACAATTATATTCGATATGGTACCTCTTAGTATTTTTGGTATCCATTCACCGTCCTCCCCGTACGTATGGAGAATCCTAGGATCGAGGACCCTAGGATTTTCTAAAGACGTTTCCTATAAGCCATAAAGAGCCTCGTTACTGCTGCGTTACTGTCCAGGATTCACATCCATACATAAAGATTGGACTGTTCACAGTCTTGGTTTTTACATAACATTGTATGGAGAACTCCTGAGCATCTTAGGGAATTATGGATACGGATATCCATATTTTCTTTCCCTCTGCTATTGGTATAATTGACAATGGAGTCAAAAATCAAAATTTAGTAGCCTCGGGCTTATGAGGTATATTTTATATTACAGTCTATCAATATTTTCCTGTCAATCTTCATGTGAAATTTATGAAAGTAACGATACAATTAACAGAATATAGCATAATCTACTGTAATTTATTATGGCTGAACAAATTTTATTCCAGTGACAGATCCATCAATTCATTGATCTTCAAAAAAGCTCTTCTCTGCTGGTAAATAATACTTACCAGAAAGACTAACATACGAAACTGTACGAAGTGGCAGTAAAATAATCGTTATAGCCAAAGTAAAAATAGGGGTTTTTAAACTAATACCTCGAATTTGTGAGCATAAAATACAGTATAGTGAATTAAATTATTGTTACATGCAGAAATATCCACACTTAATTAGAGAAGAATCGACAGAATGTATGTACTTCGAGTCTCAAAAGTATCAAAAGTACCGGTTTTATGGTGTGGAGAACCGGGACTGAAAATTATTCAGAAGTACCGGGAATTTTTGGTACCAGGAATTATCGGGAGCATGCCCTATTGACTAGGTACCTCACTCGCGCAGTGCTGAGCACTATTGTCTTAACGTGGGATGTACCGGGTTTAATCCCCAGCAGAGTGAATTTGGGAATTGGGCGTATTTTTGTAAAATTGTACATGAAATAAAATCGATGTTTTTTTTTCATCATGTTTTGTTTGTTATTTCATTGATAAATTTGTGTTTCTTAGTTATTTATCTTTATGAGCAGTAGCACTGTTTACAAATATTATGTTAAATTATAGTAAAAAAAACAATCATTTTAAAATTAAGTGACGGAGAATTATTCCATTGAGTAACTAAACTTTATCTCACAAAAGGCACTTAAAAAAACAACTTTAGATAAGATTCACAGAAGTGTTTTACTAGTCTTACCAATCATGCCAATCACAAAAATAGGACAGCAAACATAAAATAACAGAAACACTATCAAAATTTGATAATTTTAGTTCTTTTGACTAACGTAAAGGCAAATTTATGTCATAATTTATTATATAACTTCTGAAATAGACAATGCTTTTTATTTTTGTTTTTGCAAGTAAGTTAATTTACGATAAAAAATATACATTTAAATATAACATAACAATAACTTATATTAATGATAAATTGTCAATATTATAAGTATTTATGCAATACTAGCCGATGCCCGCGACTTCGTACGCGTGGATCGAAGTTTTGTGGTTCCCGCGAGAACTCTTTAATTTTTCGGTATAAAAAGTAGCCTATGAGCTATTCCAGACTACAATCTATATCTGTGCCAAATTTCGGCCAGATCCGTTCAGCCGTTGGGGCGTGATTGAGTAACAAACATCCATACATCCATTCATACATCCATACATCCATCTGTCCAAACTTTTTGGAGGATTTTTTGAGAGGACAATTTGTCAGTGGAACCTTGACAATTACTCAAAGGAAAAGTAAGGGCACTGATCACAATGTTAAGAATTATTGTACTTTCTTACCATAAAACTATAATAGTCGTAGTAGGTACTTTTGAGTATTTTAAACTCTTTATTCTTTATTTTGTACTTAAATTATGTAAAATGTCATCTATAAAATATAAGTAGAACTTCCAACCAATGTATAGTATGTTAAATCACATTGTAAGAATGATTATAAGTAACAATTTTTTTTTGCGTTTTGTCTTCTTCGATTCTCCCTTTCTGATATTTTATCTCACCTCGGATATTTTTCTTGTTCTAGATTTTACGAGCTCCAAGTGTTATTTTCTTATATATTATTGTTTGAACTTTTAAGAGTCCCTCTTTAATTTCTCTATATGCCGCCTTGTTATTTCACCAGATGTCAGCGCCATTGTTACACCTGAATAATTTAATATATACAATACTCGTTTCCAATGCAAAACTCGGGGCCGTAAAAGCTTAACCGTGTACAAACCTTTAGAAATCCATTGAGTACCAATTTGTTCAATTGACTGACAATTTCGAAAGAGTTACTTAAAGGACCGTAATGAATTCACGGCAACAATATTTTCTTGCATTGTATTTCAAGAATTTAAATATTCTGAATTTTCTCTGGTCTGGCCTGGTAGGAGGCTTCAGCCGTGGCTAGTTACCAATTACCACCCTACCGCCAAAGACGTGCAGCCAAGCTATTTAGCGTTCCGGTAGGATGTCGTGTAGGAACCGATTAGGGATATGGACTAGGGTTTAATATAACTGCCATACCCCAAACAGGTTAGCCCGCTACCATCTTAGACTGCATCATCACTTACCATCAGGTGAGATCGCAGTCAAGGGCTAACTTGTATTTAATTTAAAAAAAACTGGATATAAGGTACATAAAAGTAGCAATAACTATTTTTAAAAAAATCCCGATTCTCGGGAATTCCCGGGAATCGGCCAATTTTATTCCCGTTTCCTTGAGTTGAAAATTTGCCGTTCCCGAGATTTATTTTTAATTTTGATTGAGTGGGATTTTTAAAAAGTTAATTTGTTTAGTTTCACCCAACCTAAGTCCAGATAATTAATATAACAGGTTTTGCTTCGGACATAATATTGTCAATCAAACTTATAATTTTAGAGTACGGAAACAACGTACAAATTTGAAATTTTACATAAATTGGCTAATTTGCGGTTTTGGCTCTTACGAAGTTCTACCATATAGATAATTCTGTATGTAAAGATAAAAAATCATGACACCAAAATTGTATGATTTTCTTCGTTTTTTATTTTTGAGTATTTTTCAAACACTGTAAATAATACTATATGTCTGCAAAAGACTAGAAATTGATTTCAATGATCAATTTCCAACATCTTTTTGCTATTTAAATTTTTGAAATAACATCTGTATTTCTTGTTTCTGACAAAAAATGAATATCAGACTCTTAGTCGGTAAGTACATTGTATATGCGTATGATATTGATTTATGCCACAATTATACTTGTAATTAACTCACGTAAGTAGTTTATGTAAATAAGATACTTATGTAACTCTAGATGATGCCCTCGACTTCGTCCACATGGATTAAGATTTTTTGACTCCCGCGGTAACTGTTTAATTTTCCAGGATAATGGTTCCGGGTAGCCTATGTCCTTCTCCGGGATGTAATCTATCTTTGTACCAAATTTCATCAAAATCGTTTGAGTAGTTGGGCCGTGCAAGCGTAGCAGACAGACAGACACACTTTCGCATTTATTATATTTTGTATGGATATTAGTATGCTGGGCTAGCTAATGCCCGCGACTTCGTCCGCGTGGTTGAAGTTTTTTTTATTCCCGCGGGAACTCCTTAATTTTTCGGGATAAAAAGTCACTCTCCCTCAACTATACCCACGCCAAAAATAACGTCGAACCATTGCTCCGTTGCGGCGTGATTGACGGGCAATTCAATTAACAATCACACTTTCGCATTTATAATATTAAGTATTAAAATGGATTTGCACACGATATGCGATTTACAATAGGTATTTTGTCAATTACCTACTCATGTAAGAGACTTTGGTAGGTACGTGATTTACTCACTTACGTTATTCTATCAATTTCACAAATTTTGAGTTACCGTGTTTTGTCATCCGAGGGCATCCGTGACATGCTATGACAAGCGCGCGAAAATAATGAAAACCGCGACGGGAGCGCCACCCGGCCGAAGTGGGCATAACTGACGTGAGGGGTGACGACTGAGGAGAGCCAACCTCTCGATTTGTGTTTTGATTTTAAGAGCTGACAGCGCCTTTACGCATAATGAGGGAAATGTTATTTAAAAAGTCTGTTTCCGCACTGACAGTTTTATTAATTTTCGTATTTCGCTGAAATCCCTTGGAGATTTACTCGGTTGTTTTGTTCTTGTCTTTGATAATAATATGGTTTGGTGTAATTCGTGTACCTACCTATTTCTTTTTCGGATTTATAGCCTATTAAAAGTTTATCTAATATGGAAGCGATAGGTACTAAACCTGCACGGCTTGTTACAATAAGATACGCCTCTAAAGGGTGAAAAAAAACGAACGGGACAGTGGACACGCATGACAAGTAGGTAGGTATATTAAATATTGAAGCTATCTTTTACTCAAGTCTCAGAGGAAATATTTTTTGTTTAAAAAAATAGACTATTACTCACGCATTCAAACGTTTTTTAAAAAGCTCACCTGAGTCGGGAATTGAATCAACTAAAGAGACAAAAAATTTAAAAGAAAACAAAGGAATAGCGCTGATTTGGACCAATAATTATTACGTCTTGACTACATTGCCTGTGTAGTCAAGACGTAATACCTCCTGAACTTACCTGAACAGTCCAAAAGCTTCAAACAAATAGTGATAGAGACTTGATAACCGTCATCTGTTGGCTAAAGGTCATAAGGTGTGCCCTAATAAAATAAAAATAAAAAAGCCTTTTATTCTCATATCTGGTAATATATAAAGCATACCTAAATGTTGTTAGATGTGTTAGTGGTACATTTTCCTTATTTCCTAGGGTTAGTATAACCATACTAACCCTAGGAAATCTAATAACAAACCAAGCAACACTAACCAGTGTCGCTTGGTTTGTTATTAAATAATATGAGCCCCTTTACGGGTATAGGCCTCCCCCAGCCTCTTCCACTTTTCTCTGTCTTTGCCCAGATTCATCCAGTCTTTGCCTGCAATTTGGATTATCTCGCCAGTCCACCGTTTGTTTGGCCTTCCAAGTTCCAACCCAAAAGGTGTGCCCTAAACTTAAGAAATGGTCGATGAAAATCGGCATTATTACTTAACCTTAGGTATATTTGAAAAATATAATTAAGTAAATGAAAAGAAATTGGCAGCACGAGCGAAATATTTACCTAACTGTATAGATAGCATTTCCGGTAAAGCATACCTACCTATGCGAGAAAATTCCTGCTACGTATAAGAAAATAATTTGAAAGCGATAAAGCTCGTACTAGCGACCGAGATAGGTGTCGTTCACAAATTTCGACAAAGCCCTCTGACAGCAATTCCGTTTTAGCACTTTAATCCCGATTCTAGTTCGGAATAAAAGGCATATTTTCGCCCGACTCTCGCAAAATTGTCATCGCAAATAGCTTTTGCCTGAAGCGTTTTAACTGTACACTTCTAAAACCACATAACTGCCAAAACCGCAGATTAAAACCTACCTATTCCACGTCACATAAAGTCGTTTCTACCCTGGCTACTCACTATTCTAAAGTGTAACAATGAAAATGCCAGCATTGCACACGTAAATACGATTCGTCAAAACGGTTCATCGTGTTAGATTTAATGCGGAAAAGAATAAGGTTCACAATCATTTGAAAGGGAAATCTGAACTTGAAAATCGTCGCTGACGCTCGATATCAAATAAACAATGTCGCGACACGGAACGCCCGAAGCGACTGCGAATGCTGTGAGTAAAATTATACCTTATAAAGTTTAGTTGTAGAGCTAAAAGTGCTATGTTAAGTGATTATTGCTAGGATTTTCGCCGGGGGGAGGGAAGGAGATGACGTTATAAGGAAATTACTGGATATGAGAGGGATAGTGATATAGCTCGGAGCGCTGTGATTGGTCAGGAAGGCCGCGGGCTGTGAACAGTAGCCCGCCCTATGTCTACTGTAAACGATGACGAGCTTCAAGAAAAAAGACGTATCTAATGCTGAAATACAGGAGCTTCATTACACTTTTCATTTTCCATAATATTGTGTTTCATTCTTGTTTTTACTGCATAATTATTCAGGTTAGAAAAAATATTATGAAGGCAATCAAGCCAGAACTCTAAGCGGTTGGGCGGAGTTTGGCTGAGAGAATCTGATCTATTTTTCTTAAGTACACAGTTGGAGTGTATGAAATAGGTATCGACTTCATCCAATAAGTTCGATCGAAGTTTGATTAGCAAACTATATTATGGTCATAGATTTAGGATTGGTCTTGTCGTAAAGACCAATCCTAAATCTATGATTATGGTGTATATGAATTATGACTTCATGTGCGTGAATTAGAGTTTTGAAAAATGACATTGGAACTCTGTGATTTTCAGGGATTAAAAAGTAGCCTATGCAACTTATCTCTCTACTAAATTTTATAAAAAAATGTGAAAAAATAGGTCGTCAAAGCGTTGCAGGCAGACATACACTTTTGCATTTATAATATTAGTAAGGAAGTATAAATGCTATGCTAGATAATAATATGTCTATACTTACGTAGATACCAGCTTTCAGCTTAAGCTGTATCATTACTTTCAACCAGGTAAGATAGCAGCCGATACCATTGAATAAAAAAAAACGAAAATTGTGTCCCTCATAAAATCTGTTTTGATAACTTTGTCTAGCTGAAGTAAATACAAACTTTTTTTCAGAAAAATCACTTGCTCACTTCTACTCTTCGATCCCCGGCGGCGACACCGAGGGCGCCGTCTTGCGGCGCTCGAGGCGGACACACACACACAAACTAACAACACACCAACACACACACACGCATATACACACTCACACACACATATATACTTTTCCCTATTTTCCGAGAGCCCGAACAGAGGAAAACTTTTAAGCGAGTGTACAGCTTAGGTCCTTTTATATTTGAGGATTCGTATTTCGTATATACCTACATTATTATGTTAGGTAGGTAGGAACTTTTAGGGAGTAGGAACCTACGAGGTAAGAGTAGAATATAAATTTCTAGTATCTGGTTGTGATTTGTTCACGTTAGTTCACATAAGTTCACAATCGGATTGAGTATGTATTAAATTTTAATATAGAGGGCGTGTAGGCAAAATATAATGTATGAGTACCTACCACGTAGGTATAAATAAAAATTACAATAAAAAATTAATAGCTAGTGTTTAGTTCTATGCTGAAAATAATGAAAACTTATAAACGCTATTTATCTAAGTAGGTACCAGCTGCTAAGAAAGTAGATTGTATTTTTCTCTACAATGAAAGTACTGTTCGGGGTAAGGAAAAAAGGGAAAGAAAAATTATTACGTTTTCATACCTATTTCGTTCTTAACAATCGGCAATCTCACGCAGAATAGAAAAATCATGAAAAAATTAAAAAAAACCTTGAATTTAAAAAGTTGCGAAGAACAAGAAAATCCACGAAAAAACAAGAAACAACGCAAATCGCAATGTTCCGACTAATAAGCAAAATAAATAAGATCCATAATGAGAAAAGCCAAAAGGTAATTCCCTGTAATCTTGTTAGGTAAATGTTTTGGGGGGCGAAGTGTAATTATTTAAGGAGTCCCCCACAAAGGAAGCGGCCCCGCGGTGAAAGAGTCCTTCTTGTAATTATTTTTCCTGAAACTTTGCCACGAGTTTATTTTTAGGGAAAAATTAGGTTGAGATGCATGTGGATTAGCTAATGTTACGTATAGATTATTATTAAAGAACTTGCTTTTTCCGTGACTTCATCCTCCATGGAATCCCTGTTGCCATTGCTTAAAATTAAATTAAATCTTAGTAATTAGTACGTTGCCTGAGAGGAGAGAGGAGGGAGGCTTCGTCCCTGGCTAGTTACCAACCTACCGGCAAAAACGTGCCGCGTAGCGATTGAGCGTTACCATGCCGTGTAGAAACCGATGAGGGGTATGTGTTAAAAAAAACTGCCATTCCCCTGACAGCTTAGCCCGCTCCCATCATCACTTACCATCAGGTGAAATCGCAGTCAAGGGCTAACTTGTAGTGGATAAAATAAACGTACTTAGCCTACATCCCAGCGTTTTGAGCTGTACATTGATGACGTTGGTACAGGTCCGCCAGGCAGTTTCGCCTTATGACCGTCCCGGCGGGCCGGCGTTGTTCGGATTCTAACTATCTACCTATTTAGTGGGGTCTATGTACGTCTTGTCTCTTGAGAAAACCCTACATTAGTTATCCCATCGGGTAAACTTCGTTGATATGTCAAATATCCTTTAATAACTTTTTTTTCTCTCCTAGGAGTGGACTTTGGTCATTTCAAATAGAAATAGGAAAAAATAGATTTATTTGAAACATTTAATTTTTAATTGATTTTATATTCTATCCATGGTGACTGACTTTGATTATATTTTAAAGTAGGTACTTAAAGTTCATAATTTTTGTTAGAATTAACGCTTGGTAGAGTAAGAAACTAAAGCCGATTTTATGTGGCAAAGACATATTCAAACCGAAGGACAGTAACATTTTATCATAGCCTATTTATAATTTATATTTATTTGTATGTTTGTTAGATATCTATCTAAAGAAACGATCTTTTGTTACGATATCGAATAAGTACCTACTCGTTAGGCTACCAGGGCGTAAGGATAAAGTAGAATGTAGCCATAAGAAATGGGTATTTATTACAAAAGTAATAGCAAAAAAAAACCTTATAGAGCACGTAAAAAAGTAATAACACAAAGTATTACAAACAATTATTTGTACAGTGTGGTTTTAAGGAGCATCCATACAATTCTTAAGCCAAGAAGGCCTTTATGAAAAACTTCATCTCAAACAAACAGTGCCCACTCCTGCTGTTTGAAACTCGCGTCTTCATTGTTTCTTTTTGAGAATATTAGGCATTCTTTTTTTCGCTATTCCTTCTTCCCTTTCTTATGAACTTGAGTCAGCAGCAAATAAAGCAATCGTTGGCGTTTTCAGATTTAACAAACCCTAACACTAATTGACCCGCCCCGGATCCTCGATTTTAGGCCCTGTATCGATAATAGAGCTTTCTAATCATTATAAAGCTAATTGTTAGTAAACTTCAGGTTCCGATCAGGACGGATTCAGCACCCCAAAAACATTCAGAATGGAAAAGTTTAAAAATTAAATTTGACTGGAAATAATCCAGTCAAGTTGTAACAAAATGGAATATTTTACTACTATTACATACTAGCTGATGCCCGCGACTACGTCCGCGTGGATTAAGGTTTTTTTGGTTCCCGCGGGAACTCCTTAATTTTCCGGGATAAAAGTAGCCTATGTGCTTTTCCTGACTATAATGCTATCTCTGTGCCACATCCAGATCCGTTCAGCTGTTGGGGCGTGATTGAGTAACAGACATCCATCCATACATCCAAACTTTCCCATTTAGGTCCCTACCTAAGTTTATCTGTACGTACATCTAATCTATTTTTTTTTATTACAAAAATTAATCAATGTTTTACATTATATATTTAATTTATTATACACCTACCTAAGTACCTATTTCTAGAAAGATTTTAACTATCAAGTCCGATGATAAATGTCCAAAATGTGCTAGGTTAATTCACATTCGCTCACATTCTAATTGCCCTCTAATTTATAGTACCTAGGTACAATTTAATTCGTAAATGTTATGTTCATTAGGATTAGAAATAAGATAGCATACTACGTACCTACCTACTTTCTTCTTACAGGAGGTTGCATTATACGCCAAACGTTATAAAACTGAAGTCATGGTTAAACAGAATGCGTGACGGCAGCTGCAGTGAATGATTATGAATTATGATGACCACCGCGTAATGTAACATACTGTACCAAACTACCTAGACGTCACAATAAACGTATGATATCAGCGCTTGGATGATATAAACACGGGATAGGATTCGTAAGAAAAATGTATGAAATCACGTTTGACTAACTTTTGCGGGGCGACGGAAGAGTGACTTGCCTAATTATTGACACTAGTGCATGAATAAGTAGATCATCATGACAACACAATATCTTAATTAATGGCGAAACTGCCCAGTTCGCGGCTAGAGGAGTAAGGCGAAAGTGGCAAAAATGGCCGATATCACGCGTCCCGTGGTTGTCGCTGATAAGTGGTAGATATTATGCGTTTCTGAAGTGTGGATACAAATTTGTGCCTCAGATTGATTATTAGGATTTACATAAGGTCCGCGGTTCTAGCTCTGTTAAATCTCACATGGCTCGCTGTGTGAGATAGGCAAAGCTAGATTACGCGTACACTGAAACGTAGCGTATAGTAGTTCATCTGCGTAAAGCCATAGACAGACTGCGTGAATACTTATAAGTTATACGACACGATTTCTTGTATTGCTCTGTGACACACTATGCGGAAGGAGGTGGGAACCTATCGCATTATTATCCCAAGAAAACTCCTACTATTACTTGATAGATGAAAAGGGGTCACGACAATCTGTAATGAGGAATACGACGCAGAGAAGTTAACTACGATTTTATGGAATTGAACAAGGGCTTGATGACAGACCCTCGATGTAATAATTAATTTATCTCAGAAATCTCGTGATGTTTGACGTACTTGCGTGCTGGGGTGCTGATGACGTGACGCATCGTGTCTACCTAGGGTCTAAGCAGGCACGAAGGCCATCGTTTCCTACCATCCACTTGTCTCGCGAGCCCCGGGGCGGGTGATAATATTGTGCATCGCGTTATGCTCTTATTGGGCGTCGTGGCCGGGAGCCGCGGGCGCGGATATTTTCAAAATAATAATTAAGCGGATACATTTATTATGCCGCGCATATGTAATGCGGCCCAATGTGTTTATACAGGATGTACTAGCAGTACCTACTAGGTACCGACGATAAACAAAATTCTAATTCTCTTGTTCAATGAGTAGGGATAAAGGGATAATATTAAGCAATGTAATTTTTTTCTTCTTCGAAAGCGATAATTTTCTATCCTCCATGAAATATAGGCATCTACAGCAGCAGCAGTATAGTTTTCCATGGCTTCCTATCATTGACTTTGAGATGGTTTGTCGATAGGTTCGCCCTTCTTATATCTCTTTCTTGTAGATCTCGTCCTTGTATTAAATGAACATGAATAAATTCAGAGCAACCTGTATGTATTCCTCAACTGCCGGTCAGTGCGCAGCGTCATTACCGTAGCGTGACGCTCGCCGCGGGCTGGAGCCGTACTGTATGTCAAATGCAGAATCAAGACCGTTCCAGAATCATAACTAACATACTGTCTCTCTGTATTGTTTACTATAAATTCAGAGCACCCTGTATATAGTCCTCAACTGCCGGTCAGTGCGCAGCGTCATTACCGTGGCGGGTCGCTCGCCGCGGGCTGCGCCGTACTGTATGGCAACTGCAGGATATACTACCGCTCCAGAATCATAACTAATATACTGATTGTCTTTTCTTATGCATTTTAATATAAAAATCGCAGCGGAAATGAATTACCCTATTATCTATTAGCCTAACGTATTATTAATATTATTACCCTAGTATCTAGTATCTACTTAGTTTATTATAATAAATTTTTTGATCAAATTAAAACTATGAAATAAATTTAAATCTAAATTAAAACTCAATTAAAAACTAAAAATATCATCTAAGCCGCTGCAATGAGGCAATGTGCCCAGAGCACTGGCTGCGTTACCCCGTTGAATAGCCAAACATGTATATGTTGGCTGAGGTAACTACCAACCCTCATCTATGGACTCTGCGAGACGAGAAGATAGATCCTTGAAAAAGGATCTAGCATATTCGCCCCACGACCCCAGGGTTTCAACACCAAAAGGCACAAAAATGAAATTATTTTCTATAATTTCATACTTGCGCCACTTGACTCTTTCTGCATAAGTGGCCGCCACTCCCGCCGCCATGGAGACATATCTATTAATGTGCTTATAGATATAAAACATAAACAAACCACAATAAACTAAGTACTTATACTTAGTAGGTTTTTGGGGCTCAAAATTCATTTGCTCTAGAATCTTTAGATTTGTGTTTAGCTAGAGGGGTAAAGGATAGGTATTTAGTCATGGGCTAATATAACGGCTGTTGAAAAAACTATACGTTCGTATATCTATATCATGCAGATTTTTTTTCGCCTACCGTCTACTTCGTGATAGAACAACAAAGAAGCGATTATTAAAACCCATTGCCGGGCAAACGAAAATTATTATTGTTATTTAATCCTCTATTGATCTTACAAAGGGAGGGTTACCTATTGATGTACGTTCTGCGAACCATAGACTTAATAAACTACCACAACCGTTGCACACAATTCAAATTTTGTCTGTGGGAGATTTTTTACATTATCAATCGCGTCTAAGTTAACTAAGATTTTTTTGTACGTATATTAAATGAGATTGAACAATCACAATCTAGATATTCAACTTCATCTTGCTATATTTTTCGTACCTAATATTAGATCCAAACACTGGTTATTCACTCCAATAATATTTATTGCCTATTTTACATCACACACACAGTGGCCATTTTCTAAACAATCATGCTAGCGATTAGCGTCTCTAGATTAGTCTTGCCACCCTACAAAATCATAGAAGTGATACCATATGTAAATCGTTTTAAATTTCCATCTAACACTGACATCACTGAGTATGGAGGACTACCTTAGACTTCGTTCACGTGGATTGAGATATTTGAAGTGAAACTTCTTTAGAATTGTGATTTGGAAATTCAATGAAACGAAAAAGCGACACTAAAAAGAGACAAACATATTATGATTTATAGAATGAGATCTTGTACTATATAGTAATGGAGATATACATTCCAAATTTCATGCAAATTTTCGCATTTTTAATATTAGTATAGATTGTATCTATTAGCTCTGTGGTCCACAAGGGTAACTAACCCTTTCCCTTTCGTCGGCTGCCATTGTAGAGAGCGCGAGTCTGCACAAATACCTTTAGTCTTGTTGAGATGAATTAATCGATCTATTCACGTTTTCGTTACTGAGAGACGAAAAAATTACGTGAAGTTCATAAGTTTATTCTTAAATTTTATTTAGATAAATGCAGAAGACAGTGGTATAGAAGAAGTATGAATAGTCATTGCCTCAACCCATCGCCCCGGCCCACAACTGTACACGGGTAAGTATGAGAAGGGTGCATGCCATAGTCCACAACGCTGATCACACACAATTGAAAAAATTATGGATAACTCGCTGAGAATTCCATCCATCCATGTAGTTTGGCTCACAATGTTTTCCTTCCCCGTCCGTTAAAGCAATCAAATTGCTTTTAACTGTCACCATTTCTACACTTTCATTAGTTTGCAGTGTCGCGTGTTTTTTTTGCAATGCAGTTTTATTTACTTGTTTATAAGAGTTCTATTTTCAAGTTACTTCAGAAACGAAATGGAATGACATGCTCGCGCACGAGCATCGATTACATTCGTAACTATAGCAACGGCTTAAACGTCACAGCCTCGCTTATTACCCCACAATCACACTACGGAGTAACGCGACTAAATAAGCGTGAAGTTGCTCCGTTTTGCATTTACCCACCTAAATGAAAAGTACCCTTCGTTAAACTAAAATCCACTCTATTTGCATACAAATAGAGTACAATCAAAACTATAAAATTGGCACCAAGTTCACTTGATGATGCACTCTTGCAGCCATTATAGCAAGAGCCTTATTTAATATCGAAATGAGTCTTTACTACAATTGCTATAGGGCTTACTATAGTTGGATAAAGGGATCAAAATAAAATGGGACCTGTATTTTGATTGTCCACGCCTGTTACACAGAGAAATGAAAATCCAACGCATAACCATCGCGCGCAGTTTCTATGGTAGAGTTGATACAATATTTGTTTTGATAACATTCAACGTGCATTCAACTAAATTAATAGTGTGCAAATATTAGGCATGATATCGCAATCAATAGCTAACTAATTGTAAAAAAACACTGCTAAAACAACCCGTGTCAAATATTATTAAACTAATAAAATATGTTGTACGGTCTACTTATTGGCCTATGTGTAAGTGTAAGTGTAAGAGTTGTTTTAACTTTTACAAAGAGCTTTCAAATTATACAACAGACATCTTAATATTAATTGATAAATGACCATTTTTTTAAAATTGGTATATTCATAGATTTAGTATTGGGCTAAATCTATGGGTATTTATAACCGACTTCCAAAAAGGAGGAGGTTCTCAATTCTGCGCGTATTTTTTTTTTAATGTATGTCGGTACATATCTCGGTTTCTGAACCGATTTGAATTTTTTTTCTATCAGTCGTTAGAGGAAGCTCTCGAGGTGGTCCCATAAAAAATTCTGACTCCAAATCCTCAACCCTGACACTAAAAAGTTAAAAATAAAAATTCTTTCCAAATAGCCGACTTCCAACGCCATTGTGAAGTAAAAAATAATGATGAGCCTGATGCCTCTATTTTGCTTATCCTTGTTATACCCGCCCGACTTCAACATAGTAGGTAGAAATCAAAATTATTTTTTACTTTACAATGGCGTTGGAAGTCGGTTTTTTGGAAAGAATTTTTATACATAATTTTTATATACAATTTTTGTGCGTAGCACTACGTTAGACTACAGACTGCTACGCGACACGCTATGCCAAAAATATTTGGAATAACTATTAAGATTTTTGGATTTGGACCCCGTACCTATAGTTTAAAAAACCTTAATTTTAATATTATTCTAATTAGCATAGACATAAAACTAATTTACATGTTATTAGCCCTGAAAACCCTTATTTTCAAGCTTTTTGAACTTTCGTGTTGTCAGTCAATCTGTCAGTTTTTTCTCATAGTTTTATAATTTTATGCAGACATTATTTTTCTCGACAAAGAAGTTCATAATCGTAAAGCGTGACTACTAAAGAAGTTTTTAAAAAATGCATTGAAAGTAATTTCCCGTGAAACTACCCCTAAGCCGAACTAATGGAGTTACGTGTAACGTTTAGTCACGCTCACTTAACTTTGGCTTTGAAGGGCGATAACATCTTATCTCGTGAGTTAATTCACTGAGCTTTGATGTACTGACAGGCGAAATTAGTATAAAATTACTTTTTTCTTCTACGAGATCCCTGGCGCAGTGGTGAGCGCTGTTGCCTTATAAGGGTTAGATTCAGGGTCAATTTGGTAATTTATAATTTCTGAATTTTCTCTGGTATGGTCCACAGCTCATTAATGTCCCACTGCTGAGTACCTACAAGCCTCCACTCTCATTGGAAAGAAGGAATTAGACCTTAGATTATGTCTGGTGTTAGACTAGTCACCAAAAGATTTAGCGTTCCAATAAAATGCCGTGTGGAAACAGATTAGGACTAATATTGAACTACCCCATACCCTAACAGGTTAGCCCGCTATCATCCTAGATTGTATCATCACTCAGGTAGTTAACACCAGGTCTAATCGCTGAAAAGAGCTAACTTACATTGGAATAAAGAATAAATTTACAGCCTAGGTCTAGGGTTATCATTCCATATATTCAGAGAAAGATACAAGAAAATAGTTTTGTATTCAATATACTTATAGAAATTAATCCATACTTACTAATATTATAAATGCGAAAGTGTGCCTGTTTGTCAGTCTGTCGGCCAGCTTGCTACGCTTTCAGTCAATCGATTTTGACAAAATTTGGTATAGAGAAAAGGTAATATCGGGTAAGGACATTGGTTACTTTTTATCCCCCAACATTACGAAATTACGGAAATTATAACAAATTTAAGTCACGCGGATGAAACAGGTAGCTAGTCTGCTGTATGCAGCCTATATAACCATAAAAATTTAAAAAATCAACAGCAAGTTGTTTAGAGATTTAAAAAAAATTTCAAAAAAAAAATAAAAACAGACTTCAAAAACCACAAACACCAATTAGCCGCATGAACCGTCTACCTACTCTTCATTAGGTATTGTTGACGTGACTCCACATTGGCACCGACTCCAAAAAATGTTATTATAGAACTACATTAACTCTTGTATACATAATAAATTAAATTATTTTTTACTTTTTAGTGTTTGTGGTTTTTGAAGTCGGTTTTTTTTTTTGAAAATTTTTTATTTCACAATTTTTAGTGGCCCCACTGTTTTAAAATACAGGGTGTAACCAGAACGCTAGTAAAAACTTAGCGTTATTAAGAATAACGTCGTTTAATCGTTACTCGTCGACTTGTCGAACTTATAGACAAGTCAAGTACAAAGTCCTCTCATAATATGATACCCCACTTGGTATAGTTATCCTACTTTGAAATTTCAAACCCCTGATTTTCCCCACTTTTTTAATTAAACTAAAAATAATTTTCAATTTTTTTGATTTCCATGATATTGGGCCACTATTATATACAACTATTCCAAATTTCATGTCAATAGCTTTAATAGTTACTGAAATAATCGACTGTGACAGACGGACGGAGAAAGTGGCACCTTAAGGGTTCCATTTTTACCATTTTGGTACGGAACCCTAAAAAAAAAAAGATATGCTATGCATGGTTAAAACATACTATGTACAAAACTATCACACTGATCGCGAGCAATATACTCTTATCCATTGAGGAGTTCCGTTCTCCATCTCCGAAGATATTCATCAGATCTTCACCAAATTAAAATGGGACCACCTACAAAACAAAAAAAGAATTAAGTATCAAAATCGGTTCATAATTGGCGGAGAAATCGCGTAACAAACATACAAAAAAAAAAAACATACAGTCGAATTGAGAACCTCCTCCTTTTTTTGAAGTCGGTTAAAAAGAAAATTTGTACAGCCAATTTCCAGCTAAACGTAATTTTCCTCGCCCCGGAAGTTCGAAGAGCAAACTAAATAGTGACGCCACCTGCCGGAAGTAGGCTCTATTGGCGGAAATGGCGCGGCCGACCGGAAATAGGAATTTACACCGGCTTTGTTAGTTCTTATCGGGGAAACGAGCTGAAGGAGTTTATTTAGAAAGTTACGAGGGTTCAAATAATGTTTGTTGCTATATAAAATTCAATATAAGTTCGTTTCCTGTTAGGAACCTTCGCTTTAGCCTTTAGTCTTTCTACTTCGTTACTAATATATATCAGTTAGAACATACCTAATATTATTATATTATTATATTATTATCACACGGAAAGTGAGTGGTTCAATTGTCAAATGTAAAAAAAATACCTGTTTCCCCGCAAAACGCTGCTTAGTGCCCATTAACTTAATAACATAAGTACTTTCCTACGAAAAATTACGTGACAAGTGTATATAAGGTCTATGTATTGCCTAGTTACAATCAAATAATAATAATATAATATTTTCATTTTCAATATAAATATTACAAATGCGAAAGTTTGAATGGATGGATGTTTGTTACCAATCACGCCCGAACGGCTGAAACATACTTTGTAAATGATTAGTAGGTATTTGATTTCTAAAGTTCGTGCTTTGATTGCACTTTCTGGACTGTCAGCCCGCAGCTTCTAAATTCTTCTAAATCTGCTTTTATTAAGGCTATCCCCTACCTCGCAGTCAATGCCTCCGTAAATTGTTGCATCTATATATATAAAAATGAAACCCGTTTTCCTTGGTCACGGCATCACGCGTGAATGGCTGGACCGATTTCACTTATTCTTTTTTTGTTGTATTTGTTATTATTAGGAGAAGGTTCTTACAGAAAAAAATTTTAAGAAAATCTCTCAGAAATATTGAAAAATATACATTTAATTTTGCATACTAAGGCGGTACGAAGTTCGCCGGGTCAGCTAGTTCCTTATAATACAATTCGTTTCTATAACATCATTTGCATAACGTATAACGTGATACATGCATGTCACGATTCCGGGAAGGTAGCCAGTGCGTTCGCACGTCCCTGGGAACGGTCCAGTGATAAATCAACTAATTGCGACCCTAAGGCTAACCCGAAAACGCACGAATGCCAAAAATTTCCACCCCAATACGAATACAGTTCACGAGTCAGGTTCGTGATGGTGCATACTGCCACTGAATAAAACGCTCATCTTTCGAATGATTATATGACCAGCAGTTTGCCTGCGATTTTGCCTGTCTCAGAGTCCTGCATACTCAACGTCCTACATAGGACTCTCTATTTGGTACTAGACAAATGAACTCATTGCTGGGCCAAACAGGTCCAATGAATAGTTGCGATGCTTTCAACTAATAGGCCTTTTAGCTGACTTTCAAGATAGATTATAGAACCTTAATCACAACTAGGGCGCTATGCTCTCGCACGAACGAAGCATGTGAAGGGAGGGGGCTGCGTCCTCCGGGTTGAGCCCAAAGAGCATCGCGCACGGGACGCTCCGATGCGTTCATATTTTGAGATCTCGGAACTTCCCAACACAGCGCTGAGGGTGGCCACCGAGGGGGTTTTGGTGAGTAAAAATCTCACATAACCTGATTTCTCCCCCAAGGAATCAGGCATCTATGAAGATTTCCCCCCCGTTACCAAAACAAAAAAAAAAGGCGCTATGCTCTAGTGGCCTTTCCATTATTTAGCAAAAGTGACGCCGTAGATACGTCAATAGAAATTTTCGTAGACACAGGCTTCCATAAAAATTGACCTCAGCGCCGATGTCTCGTTTGCCAGCTTATAAGCTTACCTACTTTAAAGCTCTCGAAGGGGTACTTAACCTTTACTATTAAACTTTTAATAATTTAACAAACAGACAGACTTTAGTTAGTTCTATCTCCATGTCTTACAAAATTGCACGCATCACTGACATTGCATTACGTGAGTATTAAAAAATTAACTTTTTACCTATGCTTTGTACGCGTATTAAGGCGAGTCACCTCAGAGATTTTAGGAGGTGAGGTGTGGGGTGCCGCCCGCGCGTCTCGCGGTACATTTCTCGTAGAGACTGGCGGGGAAGCGGGCAGCGCGGTATATTCTGAAACCGCTTGGCAACGTTCAAGTTCTGGGATTAATTTGAATTAAATAGATATAGGACTTCAGTTTGAAATAAATTTTAGCAGGTTCTCATTAATACTTCAAGAGGAATTTATCCATATAAAAATGATGAGCAAAGTCGAAAATTTTATTAATAAAAAATTCGTTTTAAACTTTTAATTTAGCCTGTTTCAAGATTTTTTTTGATCGAGTAAAGTACATCCTATCGTGTAACAAATTAGCACATTCTTTAGACAATATCTTTAAGTGTATCGGATATTTTTTGTAAGACCGTTATTTAATAGTAAATACCGAAAAAATTTGATCTAGCAAACCAGTTTTCACCGCTGAGCTGAGGTGACTCGCCTTAAGTAACAGCCTCCTGTAGTTAATTGGGCATTCTGACTCCAGGCGGTCAGGAGTCCACGACGGGCCCCCGGCAAACCGTGCGTACGCCAAGACGGACGAACATTTAGAACTTTGAAGATTTATAGTAGCTATATGTGCATTAATAATCTTGTAGAACTACATGTGTATTACTTACTACTTTGTCTTTTAATGTTTTAATATAAAAACAAGGAATGCAAAAGCACAATAAGATCATTCACATTGGGGACACTTCTGGTATGTAACACGATCTCTAAACTTAACTAAAAAGACAGCGCTATTGTTTTAGTTTAGTATGGACATCGTGTTAAACATAAATGGCCACATTCAATCCATGTTTAGTTCTAATGTATCTTTATTAATAGATCTCATACTCATCTCATAGAAAACATACTATGGGACCACGGACGGATATACTTTTTTTTTTTTTAAATCTTTATTTTGTGACGGGGCTTTATCACTTTGTGATTATGTCGCCCCCGTAGAAAAACAATTTTTATACAGAGTTAGGTAAACATAATAATCTTCTTAATAATAATAGCTAAACAAGATATAAAATAAGACTTGACTCAACCTTAAATATTAAATAGCTACTGACAACAAATATAATAATACACAATTATCAATCTACAAATAATTATGTGCACAGCATCCTTGCCTGCCCCGATAAGGGGGAAGCCATTCGCCATCAAAAGTTCTAATGCGATTAAAGAAAAGAAACCTTAATCCAAACATGGACGTAGTCACAGGCATCGTCTAGATTCTAGTTTATAAAACATATTGTGGTCAGTAAAGAACGACGACGTGCAATCACCCATCTCGACTTCTTTATTTTTGCTGCCGCAATTGGATGAACCGTAAAGTCTCAGGTACGTATGGTATAGTTTCTACCGAGTTCTACATGAAAACAAAACAAAATCGCAGGCGGCTCAAGCCCCGCCTCGCAAGCTGCAATACGACGGTATAACAACCTGGTATTAAGTGTATTATGATATATTTCCGATGTATAAAACAGTGGGTATCTATGTAAATATCTACGTAAGTAAAAGCTGAGAAATCGAACCATTATTCAAAGAATAAGTAGGTCGATGCAATTATTCACTAATCACTACTCAAATAATAAGTCGATGGGATTCTGTTTAAATTCGTCCATAGATTTAGGAATGCTAAATCTATGAATTCGTCATGTAATAAAGTGTCAAAGTTTACCTACGTAAACTACTTGAGTAAAAATCTTCCATTTCTAACTTCCTAATGATGTTCGAATATTGCTTCAGATTCAGTCAGTGATTACTTACCTACCTACTGAAACTTTTCTTCAGTCAGTTTGAAAATGAATGGAACTGGCGTAAATATTGTAGAGTATGATCAAAGTATAGTGGGCTAAGCAAAAAAAAACTAAGTATATATTTAGTGATAATTACCCAAACAATTTTTTTTTAATTTCCCGCCATTAATTGCACTATGAGCTTTCACAGGACAAACAACTAATTTCGTAAGATTAAGACCATACTGTATAGTTTAGTAAGATTCTATAAAGACAGGTTGATTGAAATGTAAATGTCTGACTGCCATAGGAATGCCTACATGTAGCTGAAAATATCGTAGATACTATTTAATCTGAGGCCGAAAATATAAACTTCAAGAACGTAGATTTACGAGTATCTTCTTATCTAAAAAGACTTGAGCTTTGTCCTGGTTTCAAACATAGACTCCTTGAAATAATTTCCAGAATAATTCACCCCATGACCGAAGCGAGGTGCGTCAGAAAATAACAAAATAAAAAAGTTAGCCAGGAGAGACCTTTGAAGGATATTTGTATGATTTACAATCAATAACACGTCGACTGTATTTGTTATGCCTTTGTTCTTAGGAAATAAAATGCACCAAATAGCACCCAAGACAATAGCAATGGAGTACTGAAACGTAATTTATTGCTCTACCAACATATCGGAAAAAGCATTATTAAATATTATGTTTTATCCTCATTTTACTGTACACTTAAAAGTGATTGAGCGTTCTGGTACGATGCCGTGTAGAAACAGATTAGGGGTAAGTATGGGTTTAATATAACTGCCATACCCCTAACAGGTTAGACCGCTATCATCTTAGACTGCACTTTATCTTACCCTCATGTGGGATGGCAGTTAAGGGCTAACTTGTAGTGGAATAAAATTAAAAATAAGTTTTATGAAAAACTTGTGTATTGACGCAACACTATACCTATGCACGTACCTACTTATCAACTGTCACCACAGAATACTTAATAATAATAATATAATAATGTCCTCCCGACTGAATTTCGGCCACGGCAGCCAATCTCCAGAGATTAGCCATCTGCGCGGGAGATATTATAGTGCACCAGTGTGTGCGCATACACAGGTACACTCTCTGTTCCTTTACTCTCATAACCCGATGGGATGGAAAATCCGACACGACCGGAGAGAGATCAGGCGCAGGACCGACGACTTAAAGTGCTCTCCGAGGCACGGGGGTGAAACACCACCAACTTCCTAACTCCGGGCTAGTACTGAGAATTTCTTGCCAGAAAAACCCAATACTTGCTATGGCCCGACCCGGGACTCGAACCCGGGACCTCGTCGGCTGCAGTCGAACATGCTAACCACTGGACCAACGAGGCAGTCAATACTTAATAGTAAGTACTCACAGGTACTATCATGTTCTAGACTCTAGATACTAGAGATACTTTCTTGTGCTAGGTACTACTATTTTGGACATTATTGTCTCTTCTGTTATCGTTAGCAAGTAGTTTACGAGTCTTATGATACGTTACAAACAGCATTATTTAGAAGTGGAAAAATGTTATTAAAAGATATAGAATTTGGATCAATCCAAGTTGATATTTAACAAGTTAGACCTAGTTACATATTTACATATTTGTAAAAAAGTACAAGTTCTGGATATTCTGAGCATTATAAAACTGGCCACACTACAGCAAAAAAAAAAATTTATTGCGGAAAATAAGTCTACGCACGCACTTATTCATGCTCAGACTACCGCGACAGCGCAAAATATGTTTCCTCTACGTCGCGTACATCCTGTCTTGTGACCTGTTGTCCTAGGTGACCCGTTGGTGAGCGACAGAAGTGACGCGACGTGGCATCGCTTTTGTCGCTCACCTGGGACAACGGGTCAGTATTGTATTTTCACCATAATAAAAGACCTACGCCTACCTAGCTTTGTACTTAGATGCTAAAAAACTTTCCTTCCCAGCATTACATTCAAAGCTTGAAAAAAATTGTCACCAAGATTTAAAGGTCTGGTGATGGATTTTTAAAAGCTTTTCGCAAAATATCGCAACGAAAAGGGCCAAAGGGTGACCGTGTATGCGCGTGTTCAAACATGTCATCAAAGAGCTTCGAGTGCCGAGTGCATGGTCGGCGCAATATGTCAAAGCATTGAAGCGATATTAGAGTTGTGATAACCCGAAAACTACTGTCGATATATTTTTTTACAAAAGGCGTAGTAAAGAATTTTATCCAATAGTGGGAACAAGTTCCCACTATTGGATAAAACTCTCAGAACTCAGTGCTCACAAAGCGGCTTGTAAGCCGCTCACGAGAAAACTTGTTTCATATTTCATAAATTATACTTTTCAAGACAAACATAATATGCATAATAGGATTTAGCTTGCGAGAGAATGAGATAGAATACAAGTTATATTTATCTCATTCTCTCGTAGGCTTCTTTTCTGAAGATTCACTTCTGCCGTGTGTGAATTGCACACAAACTTTTTCTTCAAAATAATTATGTCTACTTACGAGTATTACCTACTCAAAACAAATTGCATCGACCAGACATTGCCTATTTTTTCTTCGGTGTGGATATTTTAATATTTTTAGTAACTTCTATTTTTCGTATAACTTGTGTTTTGATTTAATATTTGAACTTTAGATGAATAAAGAAAGTTTTATAGTTATCTACGTCGCAAGTGCCTCGAGCCATCATAAAATATAAGACTTAGAGTGGACTTAGATTAAAATTATTTACGTTCATTACATAATTTATGTAATTAAATATCTCGTTGATTCAGTTCAGCATTTAATTTAAATATTATTATGTAAGTATGAATACATACGTCCTTCTGTAATATATCGGTGATGTATAGATAGTGTAATTCATTAGAGCGGCGGTCAAAGGACTAATTTATGTGAATAAACCAATTTATTACAATTATAAAATTCGTGAATGAAGGCTACACAGATTAGTGCGTAAATCATCGGATGTTTTTATCGATAACTAACGTCATCATAAATTATTGCAGCCCTATTAAAACACGAATGCATTCTGATAGAAATTTGTTTTTAATCGCGCTCAAATTGGGCGCGAAATGAGTTCGGACCCTCTCTGGTGCGTTCGTTTAGTCGACGATAGAGTCATTTAAATTAAAAATTAAAAGCCACGCGTTTTGTGTTCGGTTTTTAAACCAAATGGGTAATTACAATAAGACACTGCGGTTATTGAAACTTTTATCATTGTTTAATCCATTATTTTCGTGACTTTCTTTGTTATTGTAGTCTCATATTTTCTGAAGTAAATACTAGTAGGTAGGTATAATCAATTTGTAAATTACTAAATCCAGAAGAGTAACTTAATTCAATTGAAATTACTGATTAAATTCACATCGTTCTACAAAACATTATAAATCGTTTGCACCGTCGATCTCTATGCCGTGCCACCTTTCAATGGTTTGTACTCTAAAACCACAGATAGGTACTCAATCTATATCCGGATAATGCACAGTTGTGATTATTTCCCTCCAAATCAGACAGTTTAATTGCGATCTCCATGACGAGTGACATTTGTTCAAATTGCCTTTATCGCTCGCCACACAAACCAAACGTTTTGCTCATTTCATAAACTTTATCCCTATTACATAACGTTCAAAATCGTATTTGCAAAGCACACTTAATAAAAGGTCTTTTTACGTCTCATTTCCCGACTAATATGGCGTGTAAATGAGTTCTTTATCGCAGCGTTTTTTAACTGTTGTTTGTATAATTTTCAAAGGGTGAATAAATTAGATGATCATTATTTTGTGTTGTAACGAATTATTGCCGAAAACGTAAAACTGAATGAAATCATAAAACTTTTGAGGTTCATGTGTGTTTCTAATTTTATTTTTTGTTTCACTCGTAGGGAAGGTGCGGTATCCACTTACACCATTTACTTAAAAGGATGATGCCAATTACCAGCTCAATCAAATCAGTAATAAAATTTTAATCAAATTATGAAAAATTTTGAAAATTTTAATGATATGCATATTATACAAGTGTGACGTCATCATTGTTTCTTTAACCGATAGTTCAAAATGACTATCAAAATTAAAACTAACAGGGGACGTGGATTTTATGTCCTTTCGACCGTTTATATAAAAATCAATGAAAAATCCATACTAATATTATAAATGCGAAAGTGTGTCTGTCTGTCTGTCTGCTACGCTTTCCCGGCCCATCTTTTCAACCGATTTTGCTGAAATTTGGTACAGGGATATGTTGTATCCCGGGGAAGGACATAGGCTACTTTTTATCCCGGAAAATTAAAGAGTTCCCGTGGGAATCAAAAATATTAATCCAAGCGGACGAAGTCGCGGGTATCGTCTAGTTATTAATATTTGACAAAGGCAGTTACATTGCTTTTGGCCATTTACAAATTGTTGCTACGTTCACTTTTTCAACTCCACATACTATTGATCACGCAGTCTATAGATAAATATCGTAACCACAGTCAGTCTTATAACTAAAGCAATTATATTGTCTATAGTATAGCAAGCATACACGTATTTATATTATAATGCAACCAGCATTTATTTCCCTATATCTTATTATACCTACTACCATTACCAACTGGAGGATCTGCGTAGGTATAACATTGAATACCACACACCTGCCATTCAAATCACGCCTACAATATTTTTCACAATTTATAACTGCAGCTTAATGCATGCTTGATAGAGGATATTATGCCCTATGTTTATGTGATAAAGGTATAGTAGAGATTAACGTTGATTATCCAAGAATTTTGCTTCAGCCAAGAAAGGTCAAAGAGTATTCAAGTATTGAGATACGTACAAGAGCTAATACCTATCATATTTCTTACTAACGCTGAGTTCCACAAACAAATTCAAAAATGTAAGTGGTACGATTTAATTAAGATATTCCTAAACGTCCAAAATTGCCAATAATGGAACGGCATCTTTTTAAGACAATGGGGCTGATTCTGTAGTGCACAATCTCTAAACTAAACTAAAATTAGAGCATTACAAATATTGCTTACCCTTTCATAATACTTCCTACGGAAAGGGACAGAACTAGATTTAAAGCTGCCATTTTAGTTTAGTTTAGAGATTGTGTTATACAGAATCAGCCCCAATGTATCATAAATATCAAGTCAAAATAAAACTAACTATCTGTAGCGTCGCTATCTCTTTTTCTTAGAGAGGTTTTCTCACATTTTTACTACTATTTAACTACGTTGCTAGTTTTTGCGAACTCTTCGGCATCCAAGCAGTTAAACTACTCATTTTTTGGTAGACTTTTTACCAGAAACCAAAATCAGTTTTTAATTATTATCAACAAAAATAGCATTAGTAGTCATGGGATTTTTATTGTCTTGGTATTATATCTCTATTATTATTATAGGCAGGTATTAGGTATAATAGTCGATTTAATACATATACGACTATATCGATTTATCTAGTTTCCCACCACAAGGAAACAGAGAATACTCTGTATTATTAAGTTAATACAATCATTACCGTCATTATACCTCATAGAAAGGTAGGTATAATGACGCACCCACTTCCACTATCCTTGTGCAAAGAAGGATTAAGGACTGTCACGTCTACGTTTCCTCATAATCTGTGTCTACACTGTAGCGCAGAGTTACCGAAGTGGCAGATTGTACAGCCTGAAGCCATCACGAGCGCTTTTCTACGCACCGCTTTTGTTTTAAAAGCAGCCTTTATTGAATCGCCTGAATGATGGCAGCTGTTGGGAGGACAGTAAATAAGGAGAATAATACGCGAGGTTAGATGGAGTGTCAAACTACAGCTCTGCAATTTTGTTCAGTTAGATATATCTACAATGAAGTGTCCATTTATAGCAAGTAGATAATAAAAACAAACCTTCTTATAACTTCATTGTGTCATTGAAATGAAATTATCATCAGAGTAAGTAGATGTAGTCCGTGTCACGAAAGAAAACCCGTGACAAGTGGAACTCATAATTTTTACATAGGTTGATAGGTAAGTAAAATTAATTGCATAAACATACGACTACTAGCGCTGCCTCTATGTAGGGGACTCCCAAAGAGTATATAATCACTACGTTCTGGGGACTCCTTTCGTGACACGGACTCTAGGGTGGCTCACTCAACAGCTATTTTTTTAATATAGTTAGAATGTATTTTTTTTAAACAGGAACTTACAGCTCTGAGTTCTAGCCCTTATGAGCCTACATACTTATAGTCCCAGAAACCCTACATTATATATAGACACGAATACGATTACCTAAATTAGGATCTACTACTAAATGTGCTTCTGGCAAGAAACCCAGAAATATATTTAAGCAGGTACCTACATATTACAAAACTTTACTAGTTACAGGTAAAAATACATAACAAACTATATTTTCTCTGATATTGTTATTATCTAGGACATTTCAATATTCATCTGAAACAGACAACAATTTACCGATATCAGGATCTATAGGTAAAATAAAAGTAAGGTATACTTTACTCCACATTCAAGCCATTCGAGGTAATAGTCCAATAGTCGGCCGAGTCGCAGAACGTAAGCACAGGCCTCGGGCCGTCACGATAAATGACCCAGCCCTGCCGCCCATAGACAATTTCACCGGACCGCACTCTTGAAAAGACCTCGTCTTTTTTTTCAAGTTCGAAAAACGAACACGACGACCTTCTTACCAGCTTGCTATGATAAATAAGTTTTTATATCTTTCTTTTTATGTTATATGTAGAACTGAAATCCCTTTTGTCTTTCCATCTGATAATACTTTTAAGCACTTAAATAATTATTGTAGCACCACAAAATATATATTGGATTACAGCAATATGTAATGAGTCAAATTAATGAAAAACTTGTGAAGGGGTAGGCCGCTAGGCCCTTATTAAATAAACCGACATTAGGACAGATTCTGTAGTGCACAATCTCTAAACTAAACTAAAATGTCAGCATTAAAAATAATTACTAACCCTGTCTTAATACTTACTCCCTTCGGAAAGTGATATAACTAGATTTAAAGTTGTTATTTTACTCGTAGTTTAGTTTAGAGATTGTGTTGTACATAATTGGCCAAGCTAAGAACAAGTTCTCAAGTATCAGTGAATCTATGCTTAAGACCGGTCTTAACAGGACCGAACCGGAGGGATATGACGCCAATAGAGGGTTGCGGGAAGTGGCTGCATGAGGAAGACATATTGTGTTCAACAATAGACGTCCACAAGCTGATAATCATCATATTTTATTTTCAAAACATCTACAAAAATAACTCTTTGTTGGTACAGTCTGTCTGTCCAAAAAGAAAAATTGGCAGTCATAGGTCTGCGGATAGAAGTGGAAACGATTTTTTTTCTGATTAAAAAAATATATATTAAAAAATATTTCAAATACTTATAAACCTTCGGTCTCGCGATTGCGGGTCTCGCGTATTCCACATTTTTACACCCTAACAAAAAGTGCTCAACGCGCCTAAAGAAGTTTGCACTTCAATTGGTCGGCTTTCCCTACGTTCTAGATTTTTTAATTTTTGACACCAGCTTTTACTAGACATACGTAAGACTATCATGAAAAATTAAAAAAAAAACAGTCATAGGGACTGCCGATAGAAGTGAAAACGAATATTTAATTTTTTTAAAATTTTTTTTAGGACTTCCTAGCAAGTGCGTAAATATTATGAAGGTATTCTTCTTAAAATTTTAAGAGAGGCTTCGTAGCAATCAATGGCCGGTATTTTTTAATATTCCTATGAAATATACATAATGAATAAACAATAACAAACCACGTATTTATCGCCATCAAGCTTAGCAAAAAACATTCACAAAGCGAACCCTAGCGAGCGTCACAGACCCCTAAATTACGCGGACCGACCGACTATAATTACGGAACCCTATCGGGTTTTTTATCATGCCCCATATCGGCCACAAATCTAATATAACTAATGACGGGATTCGTCTCGCCATGTAAAAGATCTATTACTTTATGGTTTTATTTATCCATTGTGTCATAGCACGGACAATTTTTTTTGAAGACTTTCCACCCAATGATATGATACTTGGTGAGTTACATTTTAATGGATACGGAGCTACACTTATAACCGTATTTAGGGATTCCTAAATTTAGGGAACACTGTAGACCAAAAATGTCTGTTTCCACGTACTACTACTGTCACGTAATGGGCTTAGATAGGTGTTCCCTAAACTTGGGGTTGTGAAAAATGCATTGGTGAAGAACGAGGAGTGGTGGGAGGCTTCGGTCGTAGATAGTTAGACCACCCTACCGGCAAAGACGTGCCGCCAAGCGAATTAAGGTTCTGGTACGATGCTGTCTAGAGACTGATCACTATGGCTTTAATATAAATTCTACATCCCTTATAGCAGGTTAGCCCGCTAGGTCATCTAATAGCGAAAAAATCCTATGTCTATGATCTAAGCTACTGGTGCCCAAACACTCTAGGAATAAGAATTGTTGTCGTTCCCCTTCGACGCGGACGTTTCGCACCTATGTTTTAACTTAAACTTTAACTTAACACCGATGTTTTGGCCCCACTGCAAAGTCGCGGCGCGGCGTGGCACGTTGTGGTCAGTACCTATTATATGAGTTTGTATTAAGCTGAGTCCACTTAAGCGATGCAGCACGGAGATGCAGTTCGCGACGCGGCCCTGTCCTAATTCATACAAATAATATTTGCGCGTGCCGCGCTCCGTGCATCTCAAGTGGGGCTAGAAGGCCTTTATCCTGCACGGTCCCGATCTCGGCAAAATACCTTCGAGCCTAAAAGAATTCCACTTGGAACATATTCGAACATTGTTGTAAATGCTCGAACTATGCCTAATGGCACAATATAACTGTCCTTTACAACGTGGTCTCAAAATCTCTCCGATCTCTCGATAAAACTAAACAGTACCTGTCAAATAAAAAAAAGAATTGATGACCATAAACAATCAAAACGGAGTCGTGTCATGTCGAGAACGAGTGTGCCAACGTGTTAACAGCCTCCCGCAGTGCGCCGTGCAACCGTACAATTAGTTTAATGGATTTCATGATTTGGGTTTGAAGTTCCACTAATTGTTAGAGCATTTCCACATGGTACGGTGCTAAATGGAAGAAAAGCACCTTTTGCAGCTTACCATTTAATAGCAATAGCCCGCGACTTCATCCGCATGAAATACGGTCCGGTTTTTAAATTCCCATGGGAACTGCCTAATTTTCCGGGTTTATAGAATATGACACTCACAAATAATGTGGCTTTCTATTGGTACCAGAATTTTCAATATCGGTTCAGTAGATCCAGATATTACGCCCTACAACCTCACAAACTTTACCTCTTTGTATTATTAGTATAGATTTTCTAAGCCTTAAAGGGCAAATAACAAGAGCCGTAAGTAGATTCCCAATTCCATAAAGCCAGTTTGAAAAAAAAAGAAAAGTGAGGGATTAATTTTCATTTAAAAAGTTTTTTTTTTTTCTTTTTTTTTTTTATCCACTACAAGCTAGCCCTTGACTGCGATCTCACCTGATGGTAAGTGATGATGCAGTCTAAGATGGTAGCGGGTTAAGCTGTTAGGGGCATGGCAGTTATATTAAACCCATACCCCTTCGGTTTCTACATGGCATCGTACCGGAACGCTAAATCGCTTAGCGGCACGTCTTTGTCAGTAGGGTGGTAACTAGCCACGGCCGAAGCCTCCCACCAGGCCAGACCAGGGAAAATTCAGAAATTATAATTCCCAAATTAACCCTGCCGGGGATCGAACCCGGGACCTCCGCACTTAAGGCAACAGCGCTACACACTGCGCCACGGAGGTCGTCTTTACACAAATGAACGCTCTAATTTCCGGCTTATGTAAATATACAGTTACCTAGTAAACAAAGCTGTGTTTCAACTAAATTCGCGTATTTTATTAAAAGCTGCCTTATAATATAATTAGTCTTCAACACTAACAAGCTAATGTCAAAATTAATAAAGTAGTGGTATCGAGTGGCCACGTGGCGCACAAAGAGCTATTTTTTACCCCGTATACCCACCCCCTAATGGGCAACGCGTGACCCCACGAGTACGTATTGTTATCGGGGTATCATAATACGTAGAGGACCTGAGAAAATGTGATAATTTGATATTGGTAACTGTTAATTCAATAAAAACATTCAGTCAAAAATAACTACTAGAACGCCTGACTTTGCCGACATAATAGACATTGGTCTAAAACAATAATAGGATTAATACTCCCTTCCAAATCCACCTTTACCATTGTTTAACCTTAAACAAAAGACCTGTATCTACCCACCATTTTTATCGGGACCAAATCCCAAAACGTGAGAAATCCCGAAGATGATTTAATTCGAGAGATACTTAGACAAGATTTAAGAAGTTTTTCAGAAACCATTTTCACGCAAATGTACCTCTACTTGGAAAAATAAGACACGCGCCACGCCACCTGCCACTTCAATTTGAATTTGAATTTCGAATGCCACGTTCTAATATTAGGATGTGTAGTCACTAACGTAACATATTCTACTATTGATATAATTTTCCATGTCAAATTTTTATCATTTATAATAGGAGTTAAAGTATGAAACTGCCATTTTATTGTAATAGGTACTTCGAATTGACATAGAACCTTCATGGTTTGAGATTTTTGAGTGAAACTTTTTTCACATGGTACCTATGTAGTTCTTCTTTTAAAAAATGTGCAACATTCGATTGTCGACTTTCAGTTGTTTTTTTTATTCAGCTTAAACAAGGAAGATGGATACTTCGAAAATTCGAGTGATTTTTGAATACGAGTTCCGACGCGGAACTAACGCGGCAGAAACAGCTCGCAATATCAAAGTTGCGTTTGGAGAGTCCCCTCCGTGGGACTGCTAATGAACGCATCGTGCGATAATAGTTAAAAGAAGTACTTAAAAAGAAACGCCTGTTGCTTAATTTAGTTTTTTTGTCACATATTATAGGACCTACCTAGTACAGTATAAATGCAGTTTGGTACTTAGCGGCTATTTATCCTTCGTTGGACTTAAGACTTATTTGTTGACTTATTTAACTAATTCCGGTGCAAAGTCTATGTAGCTAAATGCTTATTGTTCTGATTTTAAATTGATACAATAGCTACTTTGTTGATACAATATGTATTAAATAATACAAAAGTTACTTTGTTATTATTTTAAATTGATACAATACTGTTTTTACCACCGTAATATAGAATCGGTGACAGCCTAGTGGTAAGGACTCCCGGCCACCTGTACGGGGTCACGGGTTCATTCCCTGGGCATGCACATAACTTTTCTAAGTTACGTGCGTTTTTATAAATTAAACATCACTTGCTTTAAACGGTGAAGGAAAACATGGTGAGGAAACCTGCATGCCCAAGAGTACTTCATAATGTTCTCGAAGGTGTGTGAAGTCTGCCAATCCGCACTTGGCCAGCGTGGTGGACTATGGCCAAACCCTTCTCATTCCAAGAGGAGACTCTATGCTGAGTAGTAAGCCGACAAATGGGTTGATAAGATGAGATGAAGAAGAATACTTATGATAAATTGGGCGTTTTGTTAAATGTGCCAACCTACTAAAACTATAATAACATAGTTGTCTGTCGATTATGTCGTTTTATGTAGGCTAAGCTTAAAATGGCTACAAAAAGTCAAGCTCCATATTCTTGTAACTGCCGTTAATTATGCACATTAAAAATTAATGACTAGGTACCATTCTCTGCTCAGAGTTCATGATGAATATTAAAATTATAATATTATTAGGTACTAGACGATGCCCGCGACTTCGTCCGCGTGGATTAATTTTTTTTTATTCCCGCGGGAACTCTTTCATTTTCCGGGATAAAAAGTAGCCTATGTCCTTTCCCTGGATACAAACTATCCCTATACCAAATTTCATCAAAATCGGTTAAAGAGACAGTTTTTTTTTATTCCCGCGGGAACTCTTTCATTTTCCGGGATAAAAAGTAGCCTATGTCCTTCCCCGGGATACAACCTATCCCTGTACCAAATTTCAGCAAAATCGGTTGAAAAGATGGGTCGGGAAAGCGTAGCAGACAGACAGACAGACACACTTTCGGATTTATAATATTACTAGATGATTCCCGCGACTTCGTCCGCGTGGATTAAAGTTTCTTGATTCCCGCAGGAACTCTTGAATTTTCCGGGATAAAAAGTAGCCTATGTCCTTCCCCGGGACACAATCTGTCCCTGTACCAAATTGCATCAAAATCGGTTGAACAGATGGGCCGTGAAAGCGTAGCAGACAGACAGATAGACAGACAGACAGACACACTTTCGCATTTATAATATTAGTATGGAAGTATGGATACTAGACTAGATGATGCCCGCGACTTCGTCTGCGTGGATTAAGTTTTTTAATTCCCGCGGGAACTCCTTAATTTTCCGAGATAAAAAGCCTATGTCCTTCCCCGGGATATAAACTATCCCTGTACAAAATTTCATCAAAATCGGTTGAATGGATGGGCCGTGAAAACGTAGCAGACAGACAGATAGACAGACATACTTTCGCATTTATAATATTACGAGATGATTCCCGCAACTTCGTCCGCGTGGATTAAAGTTTCTTGATTCCCGCAGGAACTCTTGAATTTTCCGGGATAAAAAGTAGCCTAATATGTCCTTCCCCGGGACACAACCTGTCCCTGTACCAAATTGCATCAAAATCGGTTGAACAGATGGGCCGTGAAAGCGTAGCAGACAGACAGACAGACACACTTTCGCATTTATAATATTAGTATGGATATGGAAGTATGGATACTAGACTAGATGATGCCCGCGACTTCGTCTGCGTGGATTAAGTTTTTTTAATTCCCGCGGGAACTCCTTAATTTTCCGAGATAAAAAGCCTATGTCCTTCCCCGGGATATAAACTATCCCTGTACAAAATTTCATCAAAATCGGTTGAACGGATGGGCCGTGAAAACGTAGCAGACATGGATAGACAGACAGAAACACTTTCGCATTTATAATGTTAGTATGGAAGTATGGATTAGTTTGAATTAGTTTGAATTGTAGTAGTAACTAGTTAGTATAGTCATAAAAATTAAGCATGAATGTGTCCTCCTCTTTAAAATAAGAGTTGTTATTCCCCGCGCATGGCACTCGGGGCGCGAATTGGCGGGAATCGATGCCTGAAATCGCGTTCCGTTCTCAATTCGAACCGATTTGCACGAAATCTTTGATCTTTAGTGCAATCTGTGGAAATAAAAACTTTTTAGTTTGCTTGTGACGTAAGCTCCTATTCACAAGAGGGTGAATTTTTGAATCGATTAAGAAGCCAGGAAGGTCGATTGGTCGATTTAGACGACCTCCATCATGGCGCAGTGTTGAGAACTGTTGTCTTAACGTGGGAGATCCCGGTTGGATCCCCGGCAGAGGTAATTTGGGAATTTATAATTTCTGAATTTTGTCTGGTCTGGCCTGGTGGGAGGCTTCGGCTGTGGCTAATTACCACCCTACCGGCACGGACGTGCCGCCAAGCGATTTAGCGTTCCGATACGATAGGGGTATAAAAAAACACCACTCACAAAATAATAAATACTTATTACTATATATATCATATCATATAATACATAAATACCACAGGTAAAAAAAAAAATAACCACTTTACAACCATCGTGAGTGGCACCTAATTCAGAGCAAAACTCGCTTTAAAAAGGTCTCTGACATCATGTCAGAGGATAACTGAGTGCGAAACATACTAAAAAAAAAAAGATAGGGGTATGGGTTTAATATAACTGCCATATATACCCCTAAAAGGTCAGCCCGCTACCATCTTAGACTGCATCATCACTTACCATCAGGTGAGATTGCTTTCTCGACTGCACTTTTGAATGATTGTGAAAAAAAATGCAATTTTGCATTTATAAAATATGAGGTATTCTTACAGCCTATACAGAGGTAACTGCAGCTGCCAATATTTTATTTTAGACTTCTTAATTTGTTAGAGATTGTGTACAACAAAATTTGTACCATCATCTACCTACCCACAATCTACTGTATACCTAATAATATTATTTAACAGATAAAACTGCATCAGTAAAAGTATTCCAATCATATATTTATGCAAGTATTTCAAATATAAACTTATAAACATAATTATCGAATTTAAATTCGAATATCTAATTCATAATAATATGCTTTGAAAGTTTTTAGGAATCCCTGGGCGTCCGATGTTTTGCGTTATCGGAAACATCGATACACCTGTTCCAGATTATTCCGAACCGATTTGCATATAATTGATGCATAAGATTTCGAAGCATAACGTAGGTACAATATGGGGATACGTTTATCAATATATCATCATCAGCGCGCGGGCATCAGCTAGTCTATACACTAGCTGATGCCCGCGCCTTCGTCCGTGTGGTTTAGGTTTTTTGATTCCCGCTGGAACTCCTTAATTTTTCGGGATAAAAAGAAACCTATGTCACTCTCCAGGTCTTCACTTATACCTATGCCAAAAATCACGTCGAATCGTTGCTCCGTTGCGGCGTGATTGAAGGACAATCCAACATACCAACAAATCAACAAACAAACTCTTTCCCATTTATAATATCAAGTATGATGTAATGGCTGAATATTGAAAGGTCTGCAGATAATCTGTGCCATTTAATCCTTAATATACCTAACATAAAACGTATCAAAAGTGAATAATCATCTATTCAAAATTGGTACGAATGTACACTTTTTGAACGTCAGCGTCGCGTCGTTCGTTCAATGTAGGTAACAACAAAAATGATTAAATTATCTATCTTATGAAAAAATATATGAAAAAATTATCTATCTTATATATTATGTATAGGTATCTTTAAACATGAGCTGCGGGGTTCCAAACGCGCTCTGTTCCGAGAAAAGCCCAGCATATGAAAAACCAATTGATGTAAATTCGATGGCACTACAGGTACAATATTTTGATCAACTTAAACTATAGCCACGGTCCTTACTTCGTCTACTTCTTACCAAAATACCTACTTTAATCTTATTAATATGGATGCTAGTTATAGCTGCACTAGCACAGCTTTTAATTATAACAACACTAAATGATGCCCGCGCCTTCGTCCGCGTGGATAAAGATTTTTGATTCCCGCGGAAACTCTTTAATTTTCCGGGATAAAACCTATCCCTGTACCAAATTTCATCAAAATAGGATGAACAGGTGGACCGTGAAAGCGTAGCAGACAGACACTTTCGCATTTATAATATTGGTATGGATTTTTCTTTCGAGCATTTACCCTTATGTTTTTTTCAGTATTGTTAAAGGTTTGATTAAGTTGTCCGTGATTTACTTTAGCTCTTAAATTGAAAATAACATCTCTAATTTGTCCAAACCATTAAGATTTCGCGTTAGCCTATAAATCACGAAATAATGTTGATTGTGCAAAATAGCCGCCATTAAATCGTTACAAACTTTGATGCAACATAATGTATTGTAATAAATCACGAGTTTTGATTACGAAAAAGTTTTCCAATTTAATCAAATTTTTTTAGTCCTTATTCTGTTAAAAAAATTAAGCATAGTAAATGTGTCAAATCGTTGGTTAATTCTCATCCCTAGTCTCTCTCGTCCTTGTTTACAGATTCTTGCCTATATTTAATAATTGTTTTTCACCTCTCTAACGCGAAAAACGTGGCTTTACTGCTTTAAAAGCAGTGAGCAAAAACAATTTGAGGAAGCAAAACTTGTTTTTGCTCACTCAGTGAGAAAAAGTATTTTGAATTTATAATGCATGTGGTTTGGTCATTTATTTACATAGTCCACGAAATGTGCAGAATAAGTTTGTATTTTCTCGCTATTGAGGTGAAAAGTTGTATGTATCGCACGATAGCAAAGTTTTCTTGTTTCTTGTGACTTTAAATCCCTCGCCACACTGAGGATTGCTATTTTGTTGAACTATTTTCTCATTATTATTATTATTTCAGGCATACTTAACCATACTAACCATACCTAGGTACTAATCCCGATGTATACCTAGGTACTTATTACGAGTGAAAAGATCATTGAGTAAAATACCTTATACTTACTTGAAATGATCACTACAGCCTATTAACGTCCCACTGCTGGGCACAGGCCTCCACTCTTATATGAGAGAGGGAATTAGAGCTTAGACCCACCACGCTGCTCCAATGCGGGTTGGCGGGCTTTAACGACTACTATCCTGTTAGTGATAATAACCGGGACCAACGGCTTAACGTGTTATCCGAGGCACGAGGGTGAAACACTGCCAACTTCCAACTCCGTGCTGGCACTGAGAATTTCTGAATTGAAAAACCCAATACCAATTTTTGCCCGACCGGGAATCGAACCCAGGACCTCGTGATCCGCAGTCGACTATGCTAACCGCTAGACCAACGAGGCAGTCCAGGCAGGCTTTAAATGATGGCTGTGGATTATTTTACTAAAGTTTTTAGATAAGGGCAAAACTGGTGCAATAAGTAAAAAAACGATCAAGAGCGTTCTTTTAAGTGGTTCATTCTTACTTGCGTGTTACCCGGATTTTGAAGAGAAAACTTCTTTAGCCGCGTTGAGCACTTTTTGGTAGTGGGTAAAATTGTGTATTCGCGTCACCGACATCTCGCTCCGACATGCTCGCGAACACCGACATGCTCGCGTTGTTACGAAGACAAAAGGTCACTACTACTACATTCGTAATAAAACTTTAATGTTTTAAGGTTTATATTTTAATTCCTATTCAAATTAAATTAAAATATAAAAAAAATTAAAAAATAATAATATTCGTTTTCAATTCCATCGGCAGTCAATTTTTTTATTTATTTAGCGCCATTGTGTTCCCTCAACTTTCACTAGACAGACGTAACTAGAGACTAGAGATACATACAAATTATAATAACTATTAACAAAAAATATATAATTAGTTTGAGCACTTTAAGTATGTCTGAAGGGAAAAAATAGTAATTTATGTGGTAATAAATCCCGTTCAAAATTCAAAAATGTTAAAATTCCTTTGTTCTTTGATTCGAACTTCGAACGCTCGCGTGTCCGTCGCGGCAATCAATCAGTCAAATTATATTGTCTTAGAGATCGCTCCAAATTGTCCCGAAGAGCCGAATGATGTGTACTCCGCTTAAATTGCTGTAAACGTTCCATACATAAATAATCCTAAGTGTTTATAGACAAATTAAGACGAATTATTGTATGATAAAATTGGATATAATACCATTTAAATTGCTTTGAACATTATGGCAGCAACTAGTAAGTAACTGTACTACCTTACTTACTTAACCTAGTTTAGTTTTGTTCGGGTAAAAATACTACTTTAGTTTACTTACCATCAAAATCTTTACCTTGCTGCAACATGCTACAGTGTCACATGTTCCCTATTGGCCAAAATCGTATGTCGCAGCCAGAGTACCATAAATTCAGCCAATAACAAAGTTTCGATTTGTAACATAAAGTCCCACAAACTAATCTGACCCGGTTGCCAAAATTAAAACAATTTTTTATGCCTGTTTAGTTTTGGTTTTATTTTATTTTTCGTAGATACTAGCGAAACTGTCGGGGGTGAAATAAGTTGGTCGGACTGTACCTATTGTGTTGCGGGGTTAACCTAGGTAGGGGCAGACACCCATCCTCCTATTCGGGTGGTCGGGGGTTCGATCCCCTGGTTACGCACCTCAAACTTTCCGGAATTATGTGTGTTTCAAAAAGTTTTACATCATTTGCTTCTTCACCGCTTAGCAAACCATATTTAATTGCTTTAAAAAGTATACTATAACTCCGAAAAGTTGGAAATTCGTGCCCGGTCTTAACCACAAGGCCGATTATGGAAAACAAGATGATGCTAATTTTCCGGGATAAACAATAGCCTGTCCTTCCTTGAGATACAACCTATCTCTGTACCAAATATGATCAAGGTTGAAAGGATTGGCCATTAAAGCGTAGCAGACAGACAGACACACTTTCGCATTTATATTATAATAGTATGGATTTGGGCTCTTTAAGTTTGACAATAATTGATATGCTCCACCTTCGTGACTGGAACCATCAACGATAAAAAGAAATTTCAAAATAAAAGGGTTAAATCTGACGATTATCGGATTAGCCCATGTGATCCTTTAGTCAAATTATAATAATTTTCCTTCGTGTTTCCATCGTTTTTAGTGTAAATTAATCATCGTTTAACTGGAAAGTAAATTGTGATTGATTTGAACTATTATAAGTATGGTTGAGAAATTATTATCATAATCATAATATTATTATTTACTAGCTGATACCCGCGACTTCGTCCGCGCGGATTGAGGTTTTTTGGTACGCGCGGGAACCTTTAATTTTCCGGACTATAAACTATCTCTGTGCAAAATTTCATCCAGGTAAGTTCAGCCCTTCTGGCGTGATTGAGTAAGAAACAATGTCCGGAATACTACTACATAGTCTGGAATACATATTCTATACTTTTATCCCGGAAAATTGAAGAGTTTTTGCGGGAACCAAAAAACCTCAATCCACGCGGATAGAGAGCTGGTATTTTATATTAATTAATCTATACTAATATTATAAAGAGGTAAAGTTTGTGAGGTTGTAGGGGGTAATCTCTGGATCTATACTGAACCGATTTTGAAAATTCTGTTACCAATAGAAAGCCACATTATTTGTAAGTGTCATAGGCTATATATTAACCCGAAAAATGAAAAGACTTTTTCGTGGTAGTTGGATTTGCAAAGTAAGTCGGAGAAAAAACGTTCGAAAGAAAAGGTTTCTTACGAACGCTGCCTTAACGAGATATATTATGATTGAGTTCTAGAGAAAAGTTGTAGAGGTTGATAATACCTACAAAAAAGTCAGCGACAGCATATGTCTAACTTTCATGTTTAAGTCACAAAAAGATGACAAGACATTTTCGTTAGTCGGAACCAAATAACCTCAATCCACGCGGACGAAGTCGCGGGCATCAGCTAAAAAGTACGTGCATATATTTTAACGTTTCAGGTAAGTAGGTAGGACATAGGGAAGGAAAAGGTCAACACATATTTAAATAATAAGCATTCTTTGTAACTGGTATCGATACTGGCAGGAAATCATCGCATACCAACATACCAGGACGTCATGAAATCGATCTTTAATATGTAAAAGATGAGTGGGGCACCACCAATTACGTATGGTAATGCTGCTGCCTCACATGGTGAACAAGAGAATAGACTCAGTGTTACCAAGTACCAACCCATTTTTTTAAAATCCAATAAAAGACCGTTGTTGCATCCAGTGTCAACTGTCATTAGGTAATGCTAATAATAAGTATAGAGTTTTTCTAGTAAAAACTGATTATCGTTACTAAAATTAAAGACAATATTGTTGACGTGCAAAACTCAAGTCAAAACAAAAAACAATCGATACATTTTATTTTTAATTTCCTACCATTTTGCACTCGGAGCTTTGCCTAGCTCTATGGTTACTTCGTAACCCATGTGTAGAGGCTGCTTAAATTAGACGATGCACCTAAATAAAGAAAATTACATGGTAATATTAGACTCGCGTGCTGTCGTACACATATCTCGGTAATTGTGATAGACGGACAAATGCTTCGAATATTTCCCAAATTACTGGCCTCAGTGTAATTTGGTACCTCACCCATATTGTTAGTCACTACCAAATTATAGTAGCGTACCAAATATTTTATCAACTCGGAAAGATGCGTTCATCGGACGCAGGTTCCTATTCGACCCATTTCAGGCTAACCAAGCAAACTTAATCTTGCTGAAAGGTATTATTAAGTATTCTGTGACCTTTACTGTAGGCCTAGTGGGAGATTTTGACATATTCAATCGAGTCTAATTTACTTTGTGCACTTGTTCAATTATATGCAAGTCGTAGAATGGGTAAAAAAATCTCCAACTAGGCCTACTGAGGTAAGTAGTAAGTACTACTTACTCAGATATGGTCATTGCCAAAGTAACGTTAATCAAGGGGCTAGCTAGGGCTAGAATGACGATGGCGTACAGCGTACTTAAATGTAGCAACTCCGACTGAAAGAGCATATAGGAGAGCAAACACTGTGCCATGGAAATTTAGCATATCGGGGTCTGAAGACGCGACGGCTGTAGCCTGTACGCCACCCCCGATCGTCGCTCCATATCCAGCTCGCTCCCAGCACTAGTTTCGAGCTTGACGCGTGTAATTTTGCGATAGCAGTATTGTTTTGTACTTTAAACAATTCTACGTCATCACTTTTACATTCCATAGGATTCCTCGGAGCTCGTGCGCGGACTATACTAATATATATAACAAGCTGACCCGGCGAACTTCGTACCGCCTTAGTATGCAAAATTAAATGTATATTTTTCAATATTTCTGAGAGATTTTCTTAATATTTTTTTCCGTAAGAACCTTCTCCTAATAATAACAAATACAACAAAAAAAGAATTAGTGAAATCGGTCCAGCCATTCACGCGTGATGCCGTGACCAAGGAAAACGGGTTTCATTTTTATATATATAGATCACAGAACAAATGAAGACATTGGACAAGAATTTGGTGAAACAATATCAAAATAATAGTGCTCTAAGCAGTGGCAGTAACCCTCCTAATATTATGTCTACTATTCTATTTTAATAATCTATTTCTATACTATTCTAATTTTAATACATGAAGTACCTATACTTGAAATATTCTTAACTTTCTGATAAATATAAAATCATTGGGTACTAGCGTGCCTGTTAGCAGCTGGATTTCATTAAAATACCTTAGTCAAATTATATCTACCTATCATCTAATTCGTGAACCTCTTTAGGTAACGCATTAAAATTTTGTTTTCTAAATTTTCGAATTTGTTCGAATCAACAAGGAACCCTGATCACTAAATGGCGGCCATAAAGCATCAAATGACTATGTTCGAGCTACAATTAGAGGACCTCTAATACGGGGTTCTGCGCCTTACAATTATAAAGTATTTCGATATTATGTTATACACAATAGGTTGTTTTGACTACGGACATTCTTTTAGGCTGCTTTTAGATCGATTTAAATGATAAAGCTATTTTTTTCACTCAACGTCTATTTTGTACTATGTTGCAATAAAAATTTATATTGATGTCAATTTGATTATAACTTTTAGATCTTTCAGAAAACAAGAATAATAATAGGTATACTTACCTACGCACAAGTGCCTAATCCACACTAATATTATATCACACATATAAATTAACCAAGCGAGCTTTTATATGAATATACCTACGTTATTAAAAAGCTTCGAACTGTTCAGTTATCCGGAACAGTAAGAAGAAAAATTCAACTTTTTCATTATTTAGGTACTAGTTACATGTCTAGATGCGATATCTTCCAAATCCAATATATCTTTAATTTTAATAGGTATGGGATTAATTTCGTTTATTATCAAATCTACTGTAATATTATAACTCTGAGACTATTATTCAATTCACATAAAAGTATCTACTCGTATATTTATCTATTTTAACCCCGACGCAAAAGGAGCTGAGTGTTACCAGTTTAACGTGTCTATACAGACAGACTCACAGGAGTCTGTCTGTGGTATCCTATGCTCCCAAAGGGTTGATCTGATTTTGATTAAGTTTTATTTTTTAGTAAGGGACTTGATCGAGATACTTGGCTATGATTATTGAAGATCATCAGCTCTTTTCTAGTGTATGAAATGATGTGTCATGTGACGAACTTCCACCTTTCTACCTGTGGACTACGAGGAGGGTTAGTAGGAAAAATTAGTAGGACCACGAGGAAATGCTTGCCTGAGCGATTCTAATTTTAAATTTATTTAAGTGTAAATTTTCTTATTCTAAAAAATTCTATCTAGATCAGATCGTATTAAATATTATTCTCTGACATTAGGTCAGAAAAAATCTTATTTGCCACGATTACAAAAACATATACCTAATCATCAATGTCATTCCACATTAAGAAAATCCGTTAGTTCGTTTTCGAAATAACGGTATAGCAAATCGGTCGGCGTAAAACAAAGGTGTTCTACAGACAAAAAGTGTGAATTTATCAAACTGAACTGACATTTTTGTTTTTTATTAGTTTATAATAGATGCGGCCCTGGGTCATCGTGGTGAATTATTGACAAATGAGCTGTTAATGTGTTATGCCGATTTTGTTAACCGTTACAATCGACACTATTATTATAAATGCACAAAATATGTGTTTGTCTGTCTGTTAACTTTTGTCGTTTAACCCATATTGACGGAGGACTTTGCTTGGGGAAAAGAACAGGCTAGATCTAGTCCTTTTGGCTTAGTTTAGAGATTGTGTACAACAGAATGAGCCACATTATTTTATAAGTAGGTACACTAGCTGATGCCCGCGACTCCGTCCGCGTGGATTTTTTTTAAAATGTTTTTTATGGTTCCGTTCAGCCGTTCGGACATTATGCAATAGCAAACATCCATCCATCCATCGATACATCCATCCAAACGACTACGACCGCGTGGATTGAGGTTTTTTGGTTCCGCGGGAACACCTTAGTTTTCCGGGATAAAAAGTAGCCTTTGGGGTATGGGGTGAAAGTTTGTATGAAAGTCCGTCATTTCCCAAGTTATATCCATGAAACTTCGAATACGAACTACCGGTTGAAAATGAAGAAATACGTGTTTTCAAAAATTCTAACCCCGAAGGGGTGAAATAGGGGATGAAAGTTTGCATGAAAGCCCTTCATTTCTCAAGATTTTTGACGACTTCCGTGGCGCAGTGTGTAGCGCTATTGTATTAACGTGCGGAAGTCCTGGGTTCGATCCCCGGCAGGGTCAATTTGGGTATATATAATTTCTGAATTTTCCCTGGTCTGGCCTGGTGGGTGGGATGCTTCGGCCGTGCCTAGTTATCACCCTACTGGCAAAGACGTGCCGCTAAGTGATTTAGCGTTCCGGTACGATGCCCTGTAGAAATCGAAGGGGTATGGATTTAATATAACTGCCATATCCCAAACAGGTTAGCCCGCTACCATCTTAGACTGCATCATCACTTACCACCAGGTGAGATCACAGTCAACGGCTAGCTTGTAGTGGATAAAAAAAAATGTTCACAAGTTGTATCAGCGAAACTTGGAATTTTGGCTTTCGGTAAAAAATAAAGAAGTAATTAAGTACATGTGTGTGTTTTTCAACATTCAACCCTTTAAAGGGGAAAATTTTGGTTGAAAATTTGTATGAAAGCTATAGCCATGAAACTTGGTAAATGAGCTGAGAGAAAATTAAGAAATACGTATTTGACAGTTTTTGAAAATTCGACTCCCAAAAGGGGTGAAATACAGAGTTGGTCCTTGAATCACGCCGCAACAGAGCAACGGGTAGTTGAGGACCTGGCGAGTGGTATAGGCTACATTTTATCCCGGAAAATTAAGGAGTGCCTGTGGAAAAAGAAACTTATACCACGCGAACGAAGTCGCGAGCATCCGCTAGTATTAGTATAGATTACGTACAACTAGCTATTAAAAGTTTTAAACGTGGTGGTAAAACATCTGTCAAATTCACTGTGCGGTTTAAAATTAGCGGTGGTTCTGACTACGAAACATTGAAAAACGAACTTTCCCGTATAATTACATGTCATTATATTTTTGTGGAAATGCCTGCGTTTCCGTTTTATGAATCCTACTTAATGACGATCACCCACTATCACAAGAGCCGCGTAAAATCACAGTGTCAGTGACACAGTCAGCCCAATACACTAATTCGTGACATACCATTCAATAACTCTACCCAGATCCATTAATTATTGATAACTAATTTATTTTACAAACTATTTGTTGAAGCGTAAGTAGGTACTCAAATTTTTTACATCAGAAACACAAAATCGATATCCAGCTCTGCAAATAATGGAGTTTTTCAGCCGCTAATACAAAATGTGGTTATTAAAGTACAGTACAGTTCTAAAACCATCCACTATAATGTGTGCCGAAAATTTAGTGAAGGCATTTCTTCGGCAACACAAGTCAACAGCAGCAGACGCGCCAGTACCTACTCAGTAGGCATACGGTGAGTTATACGGAAAACATCATCGCATTCGCGCTCAAGCATCTATTGCGTCTCCTGCGGCCTGCAGCAACGTGCGATCATGTTTATACAAATTTTTATGAATATCTACCCCGAGGTGTCGACCATTTGGTGGATGTGAAAAAGTTTGGCGTTTACGAATTCAAAAGTTTTCGCTTTACCCCTAATTTGCGGCGTAATCATGGTGTAATATTATCATTTGTTTACTTTGTTATTTGAATCGTGGGTGTTATTGTGGCAATCTCTGGCGCAGTAGTGAGCTCTGTGGTCTTATAAATGGGAGGTTCCGGGATCGATCCTCGGCAAGGTCAAATGGAAAATAATTTCTGAATATCTTTAGTCTGGGTGAATTTCTTTAGTGGGTGGGACGCTTTGGCCGTTAATGTAGTTACCTACCACCCTGCCGGCATAGACATGTCGCCAAGCGATTTAGCGTTACGGTACGATGCCGTATAAAAATCGATTAGGGTTTAAATAAATAAATAAATAATCCTTTATTCAGCCAACAAAAAAAAATTACATTTAAGTGAAACATACATGGAGTGCCACAGCTCTCATGGAACCAAGGAGACAACCAAGATTTAAGCCAACCTTGGTTCCACGAGAGTCGGGCACTCAATTAAACAAACTTAGAACCTATATTTATTGGCTTAACGAGGCGCTGCCTCAGCTTTATGCTGCAGCCAGTCGACTACAGCGCTGGTTTTCAGGCATGACCCCTAGTAAATTAATTCACTATAATACTATAAAGTTATAGGTATGGTTTTAATGTACCTAACTGCCATAACCCTAACAGGTTAGTCCTCTACCAGCCTACCTCTTCTAGCCAGGTGAGATCGCAGTAAAGCGCTTACTTGTAGTGGAATAAATAAATCAAAATTTTTAATAGTGTCCAATTACAAAAAAAAACTTTGGTATTATTACGTGGACTTAGGTAGATAAGTATAAGGTACTTAGGTACGTAAAGTAAGACGAAAACAATAGAGGGCAGCTGAGCGACAGAACGGCAAACTACCAAGAAATATAATATAAGAAATCCTTGCCGAAGGACCTTAAACTGAAGACTGAAGAGCGTAAGCGAATGCACCATCTGCTATGCTCTGCATATAGGATGTCCCTAGGACACGGCCACGTCACCGAATAAGTATTAGGTAACTACACCTAGCTTACGCAAAGTTTGGAAAATAGTATAAAATCTTGCTTCTGTAGGTGAGAATCTCATAATACCTACTAACCTACTAACCTACTACCTACCTACCTACCATGGTACTACCTAAATATAGTAGCACCACTGCGGCACATTATTATTCTAGATTAATTAATACTTACTTAACACTTTCTCGGGTATTTAGTACCTATGTATGGTTTGTCTTATTTAGGACTAGCTGATGTCCGCGACTCCGTCCGCGTGGTTTAAGTTTTGAACTCCTTAACTTCCGGGATAAAAAGTAGCCTAGGTATGTCACTCTCCAGGTCCTCAACTATTCCCATGCCAAAAATCACGTCGATCCGTTGCTCCGTTGCGGCGTGATTGAAGGACAAACCAACAAACCAACAAACAAAAACACTTTCGCATTTATAATATTAGTATGAAGTATGATACCTATGATGATAACAGGTGAGAGGTGTATATGTAGGTGTAGCTAGTGATTATATACTCTTTGGATGTAGCAATAGTGAAGGACTTGAGTGAGACTGACTGAAACAATACTATGCAAATGGCATCTGCCAAAATTATCATCCTATACCATGGAACTAATAAGTACCTACTACGTACAACAGTACTTATTAGTTCCATGTCCTATACAAACCATTAGACGAATTCGACTGTCGATGAATTATGTAAATATACCTATACATCTACCTACGTACGATTTTTAAACATTTTCTATCACCTTACCGGCTCGCTGGTCATAATGGTCCTCATTGGGTTTACCTAGCTGGAATCAAAAATTTGCAATTTTGCTTACATTGTAAATTAAGTAGGTAATATAACTCCAGCTAAATTTAATTTTTACTTAAATACAATGCAAAAATATCATCTTAGAAGTTCCAGCCAAAATTATAGATGTTTCGAGTTGGGCTTACTAACAGCATCTATCTTCTTAGTACTTACATCAATGTACCTACTTAGAGACTAGGTAGATGCATTCAAATATCCTTATCGCTAGAACTCAAACAACAGTGAATTTGGGTATCTACCTACATTAGCGTGATGAGTACTAAGTATATAGGTAGACCGGCGTATATAGGTAGACCTAGATAGCCTATAATATGTATGTTTTTTAACTATTAACAAACACAGTAAAAAAAAAATCTGTTAACATAAATTAGCTTCCTTACAAAAATAGTATTATAAATAAAAGACATTTAAAATGTTCTTTTGTAACTGACGAATTGAAATAAAAGGCGACATACTGTCTGTATGTAGGAACGAGCATCGCATGTCGTGCCTCCAGGCGCCGCCGTGGGTTCCACTGACGGAAACAATTAATAATGAACATTTCGCAAAAAATACTCTTTTTGTACCACGCATCCTGGAACCTTTAACCACTTCATCACAAAAACGAAGCAAAAAGAACTTTATTTACAAAAAATATGCAATGTTAACCTCTCTATTCTTACCTATTGTGATATCAAATTTATTTTGAAAAGCATTCAATCAATCGAAACCTCTTTACAACTAAAAGAACCTTTGAAATGTATACAGGTGATTCCCGCGCACCGTAAGCGTTGCGAATTCAACGTCGCTCGTACCTATGCAAACATGAAAAAAACCTTTCAAACATTACAAAAATCTGACACTTTGAAAAAATCACTCGACAAACATCACGCTGCTCACTTAACCCTACAATAGCCGTGGAGAATTACAATTAATCGCCTCAATGAGAAATGCCACCGCGGTACAAAAACGTCAAAATATTGTCCGCGGACACAGCGCCCCCACGGCGAGTTCGCTACCCAATGGGGAGGCGGAGTAGTCGCCGCGCGGGGCTCTCGGGCCAATGACGCCGGCCCGGGGCGGAGCCTCCAGCTACGCACAGCGTTTCGCCCCCAGCGAAAACCTTTTCGCCTCCAGTCGTTTACCGATAAGCCCGCGGGATGGTCGATTATTATTACATTTTGTACGCGTGATTCTGTGATCTCTGCCCCGGGCGTTGCCGAATCGATAGCGATGCGTGGTACCATAGACTCTGACTCGCTCGTGATAGACTGTGCGTTCTGTGATATGTTTGCCTTAGTATAGATATATAATACGGCATGAACCTTTACATGCAGTGCCATCGTGAGGTATGAGTGTCACGTTTTATAATATTTATTATTATGTTATAAGTTATAACGACTTACGTTACTGAAATTTTATGGATACCGATACCTTATTATCTATGGTATCTCTCTATAGTTACCTACTCTATCTTATAAGAAAAATATCATCTACCTAACTGCTTAAATAAACAGTGTCCTAACAATTTTTTAGAGAACTGCAAAGTGAACTGATTCCTAAAGGTCTAAGTGTAAAATTAGTTGGCTAGGTAATTGAAGTTGATTATATTGTTGGATGACGACAGCTAATGTGTAAATTGAGATATCATCACTCATTTCCATTAAAGGACTAGGTAAATGTTTGAAATATTTAAATAGGTGTCAACTGTGCACCCATTCGTTAAAGCTTACATTGTAGCCAAGTATATTCACAACATACCTACCTACTCGTATGACATTAGTAGGAACAAACTATATACAATTGACGAATTACTTAGTGACAAAGTTGTATGGAAGTAATCGACTTTGCGTCCAGCGCCCCATAGGATGGTATAATAACTTACACAACTGTATCTACAGCTACTTAATGTAACATTTTGCTTTTTGAAGAGAGCAACTTCTTAGTTTCTTGGCGGCTCTTCTCAATAGACTCTTCTTTCCGAACCGGTAATAGTGTCAAAGCATGACGTAGCATAAGAGGCAGTCGTATGTCCTATCATACTTAATATTATAAATGCGAAAGTGTGTTTGTTTGATGGTTTATCCTTCAATTACCCCGCAATGGAGCAACAATCAACGTGTTTTTTATATGGGTATAGTCGAGGACCTGGAGAGTGACATAGGCTACTTTTTATCCCGGAAAGTTAAGGAAATTCCGTGAGAATTGAAAAAACTTATTCCACGCGTAGGTACGAAATCGCTGGCATCAGCTAGTATGAAATAAACTGATTGAATGTTGAGTATAAAATAACGTTTGTTTGGCTAATGTTAGATAAATCAATTAACTGGGTGTTATTTTTCTTAAACTAAATATTGGGTTGTATGAATTATTAGGTGATTACCTGTTATGCAAAGTAGTATGATAACACTGAGTTCATCTGCAAAAACTGATAGAAGTTAGAACCATGATAAAACAGTCGGCGATAATATAATATGTTGCGTCGGCGAAACAACGCGACGGCGATGATGCGGCGCTTATGCGCTTTGAATTTTAAGAAAATAGCTGATTATTTACTAAAATAACCTAAATTTAGTAGATTTTCTTTATAAGACGTTTTTTAGTGACGTGTGTTTTCGGTATCTGTACCTAATCTTTTTTTTCCTGCAGCTTCTTCGCTGGTGTCTGTGTATTGAATTCTTTTTTATTTATAAGTATTTTGCAAACTGTGTGGGCCTCAATAAATAAATTATTTTTGTTTAAAGTAAATTGTGAAATAATCGTTTTTAATATTTAACTGATAATTCTAGAAAAGAGCAATATTTCAGTGTGATGGTGCGATTGACCTATAACGTACCTACGTATTTTAGGGTTAACTTAACGCTAATACCTATAAATAGGCGGCATGGTCAAAGAAATTAACCTCCTACCATTATGTGGTATGAAATACAACGCAGAGAGAGAGACTCAGATTAAATTATAGGAAGGTATAGAAATAGATAGTAGGTACTATCTACTAATAGATTGCTAAAACACGCTCAAGATACTTTCATATAGTTGTTTATCTATAGGAAAGATAAAGAACTAACAACTGAGTGAAATGATGGTGTGTTTAAAAATCCCTACAGCCTATAATTATAGTCCTTCGTGGACGGATATACCTATTTTAAACATTATAATTTACGGCCCGGCAAATTACAAAGGAGACAAAGTTTTGTTAAAGAATATTTAATTTTAATAATATTCCTATAAGGATATAATATTATAAGGATAGGTAGGTACCGTCTTTTAAGTCCGAAGTCCGATTCCAAAAGGTAAGGCGAATTCCACATTGCGACGCGCCCCGCGACAGCCCGACATGGACCGTAAGTATACAAGTTTGTATTCAAAATACGCGTACTCGTATCACACATTACGCCTGTCCGAGCATGGAAAGTAAGCACCATCGCGGGGCGCATCGCAGTGTGTGATTCGCCTAAATGACTCTCTTATGGGTATGATCATAGATGCACTATAATTTTTGTACCACCACAACAAATGAAAAAAAAACTCAAACAATAATGAGAAAAACAAGAAAATTACACAAAAGACAAGTAGGATACGATAAGTGGCCTTATCAATTATTTGTGATCTGTTATTTATCTTTAGTACCAGGCAATCATAGTGATAGAAGAAAATAAGGATAAAATATATATGTACTTTATTACCATAGGTATAATATGGGTAGGTAGATCATGCGTTGATAATAAGTATAGTACGTTTATTTATTGATTCGATTGCTCTTAAACTTTTGTCGCCCGCACTCCGCGCTGAGTTTTAGCCCTAAAAAAACATCTATGGCTCATTAGTATTAGTATGGGAGCACCCGGGTTCGATTCCCAGCAGGGTCAATTTTTTAAAATAAATTCTCAATTTTCTCTGCTCTAGTTACCGCCCTACTGGCAAGCGATTTAGCGTTCCAGTACTATGCCGTGTAGAAACCGATAGAGGTATGGGTTTAATATAACTGCCGTACCCCTAACAAGTTAGCCTTAGCCCGCTACCATCTTAGACTGCACCATCACTTACTAGCAGGTGAGATCTCAACCAAAGGCTAACTTGTAGTGGAAAAAAAAGTTACTATATCGAATGTGTCTCGGGGAATATAACGGTTCGGTGCCGTTTTTAGCATGTCGTAGGGTCTTTTTTTATTTAAAAAACGGAGCCCTATTAATATTTTCACACTGATATCTGTCTAGGGTATGTCATGGGTCTTTAACAAATAGACGGATTGTTTTACAGACCTAGAATACTTATTTGGTCTAGTTGTAGACGTTGACTCAAAATAACCATCAACTCAATATTGAATAAAAATTAAATGAAATTATTTTAGGGGAACATTTTACATAAAGAATGTGCCAAAATAAATAAACTTTTGGTTTATTTTACTCTAGAACTATGACAGAAAAATTATTACTGAAATTGATAAATACTTACTTATCTAGATTTTTTTAAAAGTTGGTTGGTCATAATAATATGTACGGAACCCTAATAAAGCGAGGCCCGATTCGTACTTGACCAGTTTTTTTCACATTCTACTCCGCGGTGGCAGATCTTATGTCTATACAATTTAGGTTCAAAGTAGGTAATAGGTATTCTTTTAGGACATCCGCATTCCGCATGGTTATGTCTAAAACTATAAAACTTTCTTCTCCGTTTCAATTTGAACAATGCAAAAAAAATATTATAAAAAATATAGTGCCGGTAGGGTATCTTATAGGTACCTCATTGGGGCTTTAGCTTAGTTCTTCTATACTAATATTATAAATACGAAAGTTTGTATTGATGGATGGATGGATGGTTGGATGGATGGACGTTTGTTACTCAATCACACCAGAACGGCTAAACGGATCTAGATCAAATTTGGCACAGAATAGTCTAGAATAACATATAGGCTACTTTTTATCCCGGAAAATTTATGAGTTCGCGGGAACCAAGAAATCTGAATCATCGCGGACGAAGTCGCGGGCATCAGATAGTCAGTAGATAAAACACGTGGATTCCCAAGTAATAATCAGTAATTTCAACCATTAAGAAAATTGCCCATTATTATTCAAAAAGGGACACAAATTTAAAAAAGCACACCAATCCAATTTTGTACTTGACTCAACATTGTTGTAAAATAATAGGATACCTGTCCGCCATTGCCACTTCGTCTCAAAGGAAATTAAAAAAATACCATAATCTCAAATGAAATGAAAAGGATTCTTTAAAACAACCGGTGCGATCCCATTAAGTCGCTGTCATCGCGTTGATAAGATTAAAAAAAAAACAATATTAGCCGCACAATAACGCTCCTGTCAAATCGGCCATTAATTTCGAATTTTGAATTTGGAACGGGAGCGGTGTTGCCAAGTTATTCAGTCATTCAGTGACGCAATGCGACCACACAGTTTTGGTGGATGCACGCCTATCAAATTGACTTTGTTACAACCTTTTTTGCTAACTTTTATTATTTATATAGTCAAATATATATATAATATTCTATTGTTAATAATAATTAAAGTTAATAATTATGGTTATATATATTTATAGTTATATATAGTATAATTAAAGTTAATAGGTATTGGTAGAGCTCATTTGAGATAAGTATTATATTTTACTATCTAGTTTTTATAAAATGCTTGTTCGTGACTTCATACCCGTGGATTTTTTTTTCAAAATCAAGCTGGAATTTCCTAAAATGCGATCGTAGTAGATGTCAACGTCGTAGAGCAAGCTTAAATAACTATGTCAAAAATCATTAGTTTCTAGATCCAGCGGTATGAGTTGTATGTTAATATCAGCCTTGTCTTCTTTCACATACACCAGCTACTGCAGTACCTACCAACCGTGTTGGTAAAAGAAGAATGTGTTGTTAATTTATTTAGTACTTACCTGCCAGGTAGGTATAGGTTTGAGTAGCCTTTATCGTTTAGGTTTTTTAAAAATCCCTTGGGAAATCTTTGATTTCCGGGATAATAAGTAGGTACCTATCCGACCCCAGGATGCTACCTAGCTCTGTATCTATCAAATATCATCAGATTCGGTTTAACAGATGGGCTTTGAAAAGATAAAAGAAAGACAGACGGATTATTTATCGTTGATAAAGCAGTAGAACGCAATAATTTTGTTTTTATTATCTTTATTAATGAGTTTCTTATAATAAATTACGTGCGGTAATAGATTTTGTCAAAAATAAATGCGACATGTCGTACAGTGCCCCGCCCACAAATCGATTAGTAATTACTCAAACAACACGCTTAATTGGCCATTCCAGAATAAGATTTGAAATGGGTATTGCAAGGGATTTATGTTTAAGAATGATGGTTTACTGTTTTTTATTGTGTAGATTAGTGTAGTAATTTTATTTCAAGGAATTAATCTTATTTTTTTAATTAATTGGTTCATGTAGAGCTTAGAAGGTACCTAGTAGTATTAAGTATTCTGCAGCTCAGGTCCTAAGTTTGTTTTATTTATTGTTGTTGTTGTCGAAATGTGACGGTTAAATTTTATTTGCCCCTAAAAAGCTGTTTTGATTGCTAATTATGGGCTACTCTACCTATATTAGAAATGCGAAAGTGTGTCTGTACTTTCGTTTATCCGTCAATCACTCCGCAAGGGAGAAACGGATTCATCTGATTTTTAGGATTCCGTGCCTCAAGAGAAAACCCTTACTTATATGATCATTTCGTTGTCCGTCTGTCTGTCAACGCCCTTTTTCTCGGGAACGTGTGAAGGTAAGGTAGGTAAGTAACTTACATTACTACATACAATACGCACAACACGCGCGTAACATTTTCATACAATACGCACCTTACAAGAATTTTTTATTTTTACATATTATTATCGTATTAGTTACTCATTAAATCGACTTATGTGAGTAAAACCATAGAATAGTCACAAGTGTAATCGTGGCCTAAAAGTACCCACTGTACCATCTAATTCCTTATAGATGCCAAATATTTTATGCTCGCTGATGCTGAAGTCCGCGTGAATTGAGGTTTTATGATTAACTTAACTTCCCGGAATAAATCCATCCATCCACCCATCCATACATACATCCATCCATCCATTTATCCAAACTTTCGCATTTATAATATTAGTATCCCGGAATAAAAAGTAGCCTATGTGTTATTCCAGACTATAATCTATCTCTGTGCCAAATTTCATCCAGATCCGTTTAGCCGTTCTGGCGTGATTGAGTAACAAACATCCATCCGTCGCATTTATAATATTAGTATATATTATGTTTCTATTAGGTATAAAAAGCCAGTTACAATGAAATTCTCTCAAGTTGATTGTTTCCGTTTCCATATGAGTATAGAATAAAGGAGCGGCACGGGACCAAATAAGTCTTTTTTTTCGATTTTTGATTTACAAGCGTAGACGGGTACAGTTTTAATGAAACGGGTACTGTCACAGGGTTGAGCTACGGCCTACGATGCAGTTCTTATACGGTTTCTCCTGTACTGTATATTATAATGAGAATAGTTTATGACTCCCTAGTACTTTTTTACTTTTTTTTACAATTTCAATAATAACAGATAAGAATACCATGGATAGTAGGTTTTAAAATTGCGATACAAGACATTATTTAGGTATGTATCAAGTAATTAGAGGAACCACACCATCACTCAAGTTGGATTTCCATCATGGAAATACATTTTTTAATTTTTATACCCATGTTGTATTTTATTATGTACCTACCTACTAGTAACTAGATGATGCCCACTACATCGTTCGTGAATTTACATAGATTTAAAAAAGGCGTGGGAACATTTCCTTCCCCGGAATGGTAACCTACGGACCTACCTATCTCTGTACAAAGTTGGATTTCCATCATGGAAATACATTTTTTAATTTTTATACCCATGTTGTATTTTATTATGTACCTACCTACTAGTAACTATATGATGCCCACTACATCGTTCGTGAATTTACATAGATTTAAAAAAGGCGTGGGAACATTTCCTTCCCCGGAATGGTAACCTACCTATCTCTGTACAAAATTTCGTTATAATCGGCATTAAATGATATGGGCCGTGAAAAGGTAACTGACAGACCTACTTATTGTGAGACACACTTTCACAATAAGTAGGTCGGGATCTACTTCGTCGTCGTAGTAGTATTATGTGATCAAAATAGAAAGCTTCTGTGTTAAATGTGCCCAAACCGAATACAGGTGTAAGTATACTTTTTTACATTGATATTACTCAATATATTAATTAAATTGATACATATCTCTAGCTCAGAAATATGGTGCCATAAATTTTAAAATAGGCTTTTGTTTATGTAGGTACAAGCGTTACGCTGCGTTGAAGAGAAATGATAAACAACGTAATTTTACGTTTTGATGGTAAACCGTAAAGCAATTTACTTAAAGCTGCAAACGCAGTCTCTCTTTTGATAAAAACACTTTAATATAATCATTTGTTTAATATAATTTGACAGTTACATAAAGGCATGTTTGTTTACACAGATTGCTCTTTTACTTTTTATTCTAACGGCGGTTGTATTAACAAATCATCCTAGGAACACATTTAGCCATTTTTCATACTCAACTTTTTCTAAAAGCAATTTGTTACAAGCACAAAGCCATTGTGGTCCAATGAGGTCGGGCATATCGCTTTTCTAACCCATAAACGGAATTTATATCTGACATTATTCATATGCCTTGCCTTCCCGTCCGGTTGTTTTCCTAATTAGAACTCCATTCAAACGAACCCCATTAAAACTCGTCTAAATTAAAAATCGAATAACTTACTAACTAGATGTATAAATCACGAGAAAGACAATAAAATATATTGTCCAGTCTGACAATCGCCCGAGCAATAATTAATATAGCACTGCGCTTACCGAGTAATTAAAATAAACTAATTTCTAAATGCGAGTGTCCGTGTTTTATGAATGAATGGTTGTTTTTTTAGTCTGGCAACATTTCTCATTCTCTGTCTCGCACTGACAGTTCGGTTGACGGCGTTCTTTTTTGAAGTGCGACCTCGCAGCGGGTCGCTGGAGCAACCGTTGGGATTTTAAATTATCTCAATTTAATTTACTTTCCGCGCTCTCTTATTTAAAGATGTTGCTTAACGTATACACCTTTAATATGCCATTCGTTTATTTATTGAAATACAGTATGAGTGTCAGCTAAATAAGTATATTGGGTAGGTATGCCAGGTACCTATCTAATATTTTTGCGCATATTACTTCAAACTAAGAATTAGAGAGAATAGAAATGACGAATACCGTAACATATCCTGTTATACCTTATAATTATTATTATTTATGTGTGGTTCAGTGAATGATAAATTACCCGGTTCGTGGTATATGAAAAAGTACCTAACATTTCGGTGAAAACATAAAAGTTGGAAATTTTAACCAACCAACATACCAATAAAACTTTAATTTTCAGTAGATGCTTACGTTGAATAATTTAATACCATAGCCATGATCTCCGAGAAAAGCTCTCGCAACTAAAGATTAAATAAATTGCCTCTAATCCCCACTCAATTATCCTATGCTATATGATTTTGAGGTTTCCTCTAAATTCCTTCAAAATCCTTTCTCACGCTAAACCAAATTTCGACTCTCACGAATCAGTCTAAGAATTTTTATTTGGCACACCAAATGATGAGCAAATCGGCACAGATAATAACAACCTGCGAATGGAATTTGGAAAAAGAATCGGATTCAACCGCGTGCACGGTAGCAATAACGTGTAATTTAAATGTTTCAAATTTCGAACACGTCCTTTTAAAATTTGTATTTCGTGCGCGCATGCATGCCTTATCGAGATTACAAATGACATTATTTTTTAAATGACATGATTTGCGCTTTAATAAGGCTTAATTAAGATCGCAACCACATCTCAGATGCTCCTTTGTCGCAATTAATTATCTCCTCATTGCTCTAATAGTATCGACCAAGGTGGATTTTGAATTACCAGTCAGGTCAAGGGTATAACTGCCAGACGCTAGACTTTGCACGCTCTAGCAGTTATACCTCTCTACAATTGGGTAATCCATAGGGTCATGCCAAAAAAATAGCTGAATTTTAAAAATAACGAAATAATAAATAATTGTTGCAAGTTGCAACCTTTATCTACGCGCACTTGAAGGGAAACTTCTTTGACAGAGGTGGCAGATATTCAAAACTAGCTGATGTCCGCGATTTTGCCCGCGTGGAATAAGTTTTTATAATTCCTCTCTCCTCGTTCTCCTTATTTTTCCGGGATAAAAAGTAGCCTACTACGCGACCAAGCGAACTCGGCACCTGAAACCCGGGTGACGTTATATACTCTAGGTGCCTAGATGGCTTGGTCGCGTAGTATGTCACTCTCCAAGTCCTCAACTATACATAACTACCCAAAGAAAAAATAAACCTACGCAAAAAATCAGGTCGATGCGTTGCTCTGTTGCATCGTGATTGAAAGACAAACAAAGACACTCTCACATAATAATATTAATATGAAGGATTATAAGCCTAGATTAAATTTCAGCGGCTTAAGTTCTAAGTAAGTACATACATGTCTTACTTAGCATCCCATTGGAAATGAGTCGTATAAAGGAAAATATTGAGTTGCTTCAGAACACCTCTAAGTATATTTAATGACGGTGGCCTCAATACAGCTGTACTATTTGGCGGCCATTTACATGACAGGATCTTAGATAGTCCCAAATCGCGCCCAAATCAGTATGTCTTCAATAATACGTCCTCATCAAAAAATCGTGTTATTTCATTTAGTGTAATCGTATATCAAAATTGACGTTAACTTTTAACTCTTTCATTTTCCCCAGACCGGAAACCATGACACCCATAGATTTGAAACCGTCAATTATCATAATAGAATATCTGTATGTCTCATTTTTAATGTATAGGTGCGTACATTCCTTCACATATGTTTTCGATAAATTGCCTTCTATAGTTCAATGATCTTTAATTTTATTTTACAACTAGATGCCCGCAACTTCGTCCGCGTGGATTTAAGTGTTTGCCAAATCCCAGGGCTCTTTGATTTTACGGTAGGTATAAAATGATGCAAATCCATATCTTTAAATTCCAAATTTCGTCAAAGTCAGTTACGACTTACTTTAGTTCGCGCGAGTTGAATGCAGAGTAAATTTATGGTGATACATACATTTACTCTGCATTCAACTCGTGCGCGAAATGTAGGTATATTTGCTACATAATGTCATTTGTTGAAGATTGGCCTTGAAATGGTAGCAGATATACACTTTAGTATGGATTTTGATTATTAGGTAATAACAAATATTACGACTGCCAATTTATTTACAAGAAATCATGAATCAATGAATGAAGAATCATGATCATTAAAAAACAGATGTGATTGACGGATGAACGGACTGACGGACAGTCTCTTATTTCTTATTCAAATCTCATAAAGGTTTTTTTTTTTATCAACTACAAGCTAGCTCTTGACTGCGATCTCACCTGATGGTAAGTGATGATGCAGTCTAAGATGGTAGCGGGCTAACCTGTTAGGGGCACGCCAGTTATATTAGGTAAACCCATACCCCTTCGGTTTCTACAGGCATCGTACCGGAACGCTAAATCGCTTAGCGGCACGTCTTTGCCAGTAGGGTGGTAACTAGCCGCGGCCGAAGCCTCCCACCAGGCCAGACCAGGGAAAATTCAGAAATTATAAATTTCCAAATTGACCCTGCCGGGGATAGAACCCAGAACCTCCGCACGTTAAGGCAACAGCGCTACACACTGCGCCACGGAGGTCGTCAATGCAATGCGGAGGTAAGTTGAATGCAGAGTAAATGTATGTGTCACCATACATTTACTCTGCATTCAACCTACCTACAACTAACATGAATAAGGCAACAGCAAGTATTAGAGATACCTTGATACCTACCTTGGAAAAGTCTTAACCCTGTCTACACTTTGTGCCCGAAATTTAAAACAAAATAAAATATTAATATATTATTAATATTTTAGCTCTATTCCCTAAAATCAGCATCAATAATTATTACAATCTCTATTTTTGTGATTGGCTGAAGTTATATTATTCTTGCTGCAATATATTTTGGCCAATAGGGAAAGAGTGTTAGCCAATCAGAGGTGATTGCTATTACATTGTAGCAATAATTTTAACGTAATAGAGCCGTGGGTCGTGACCGGCGCACGAGCGGCGCGCCTCTCCGTAACGCGGTAACCTCACGTATTTGTAATTAGACTGAAATCCCCGATGCCCCCATCGGTACCGTTTATACGGTAGCTAAAGATAATCAATAAATACAAAACTGTGACCTGTTTATGGAGTTCATAGATGCCGGCCCGTCAACAAGGATGTATGAACTGCTTAAACTGACCCCGTTACCGGGTACGACGCCGTATTGGAACCGATATAGGGGGGGCATCTCTCAGGGAAACTTCATAAGATTTTCCGGGATACTAAGCCTATGAGAATCACCCGGTCCTCAACTATAACCGTGCATTTTCACGTTCGCATTTATACGTGCGAATTTTAATATGTCTATAGTTAGTGTGTAGACGGTAACAGTTTTCTACTCGTAATATAGAATAAAAATACGCGCCGAATTGAGAACCTCCTCCTTATTTGGAAGTCGGTTAAAAATTACAACTATTATTTTACTATTTCAATATTTAAGATACACAGACAGAAATACGGATAAATGGACTGAACGAAGCTATAAGAGTTCCATGTTCAATGAAAAAATTAACATAGTAGGTACGGTACTGCTACAATCCTTTTAAGATCTTCGTAAAATATGCAATGAGCGACTGAGTTTGCTGAATCCTTCAAAAAACGAGCACTATGCATACAATAGGTACCATTTTTTTTTCTGAAGATTTGGTAGGTAGTATTCGAAGAAGACACTGGTTATTCACATAATTATTATTTATTACTTTAATTTAGCAATTTACACGAACAAGGCAGCCGGCGCCATCTTTAAGCAATACTTTATCGGGGTCTATCCTAGACTAGGTCTGCCAGTCAATCGTCCACAACCACAGATACAATGATGCTCTGAATACTTTAATTTGAAGGTAGGTATAGGTAGGTACTCATAACGATGGACCGCAAGGCGCGTGCCGAAATCACCCATAAGTATAATATAATCACTAGCTATTATGTGAAAGTAACTAACTAGTAATTTCAAAATAAGTGTTACAATGAATTATAATGCATGACTACAATATTCCCTATACACAAAACACAGTTAATATTGTATTTAGATGTGTATGAATCTCTGAGAAAAATAAAACCTGTATGTAATTTTAAAACATTGTTTAGAAACTAAAAATGGCAGTAGCATATTTTACTACATTAAGCCCTGGAGGGTAATTACTAACCCTGCAGGCTTAGCATGCACACAACGAGATATTTCGCGACGAAAGAGAGAGAGATGTTGTAGTTGCCGGCTAAGTATTCGTTTACCCTAACATGCACCAAAGTCCAAATCCAAAATATTACGAGAAAAAAATAGTCGGCAGGGTTCGTAAAGAAAAATACCACAGATTAGAAATATTACTTTTGTCTCTATTTTTGACTTAAAGAGACAAGTCATAATTGTGTAACCATGTTAGCTTCGATAGACAAATAGAGATAACGGGTTGACATAATTATTTTACTCGCCATACCTACTGGTTTTTTGGTAAAGATCGTTACCGGATTTGACCAGAACTTTTTGAATAATTACAAGCAATAAACGTCATTCTAAAAGAAGAAGAAAGAGAAACGATACTTATACAGCATCTTAAGAACGATACCTGAGAACCTGTTCTTAGCTGATGTTGGATTATTAATACAAGACGTACAGCCTAAAAATAGCTCCATTTTAAATATGGAACGTCCGTATAAAAGTGGGACACCTGGCAACACTACACGTCTACGTCAACCACACGACACTTGATCTCGGAGAGGCAAAGGCATCCATCACACTGCCCCGCCCTCGGCAACGCTTAACCGCGGCTCGGTGATTAAAATCTAAAGCCATCTTAAAAGCATTTAGAATATCGTTGCTGTAGTAAAACAATGAACTTGGAAAAATATTGGTTTTAAACTTTAATGGAAATTATTATATGGGATGCAATCGTGCATTGTCGAGTCAACATGCTCCAAGGATGCTCCGGAGTGAAACTTACCACCACCACCAGCACCACTACAGCCAATTAACGTCCCACTGCTGGACACAGGCCTCCACTCTCATAGGAGAGAGGGAATTAGAGCTTAGACCCACCACGCTGCTCCAATGCGAGTTGGCGGGCTTTAACGACTTTGGAAGATTTGTGTGGCGTGGTGTTGTGCCGGTGTGAATTGCTGGGCGGTGAATATCGTAAGCTACACGCTGTATCACAATAGTTTTGTCTGCTTTGGCGGATTATCCTTGGTTATTTGGGATAGTATAAAATTACCTAAGTACCTACCTATAACAAATCGGCATCGGTAATAAACCGCCCACAAATTGCTAGAAAGCCATACTAATATTAAAAATGCGAAAGTGTGTCCGTCTACCGATTTTTACAGATACAGAGATAGGTTTCATCCGCGGACGGACATTTATGCTACATAGGTACTTTTTATCCCGAAAAACCATCGATATATATATATGCAGGTACTAGATGGGCCCTTTCATAGATAAAAATTGGGCGTCCGACCTGTAGAGCGCGCTCCACACCTGTATAAGCCTGTCTTTGTCCTAGATGGCGTTAATAAAATAAGTTCACATTCACAAAAAAACTAAATCAAGCAGACGAAGTTGCGGACATCATCTAGCTAATAATAAGGAGAAAATAGCCCTATTTAGGTGTTCGAGCCTACGCTTGAACCACATGAGATTACGCTTCCATAAATCCGCTGTGCCCTCTCCTTCTCCCATACGTTCCATCGTACCTACTGCATCGGCTTTGTTGCTATCTCTTTCCCTCAGTGCAGCGCGGGTGTGCGGCGCGAGCGCCGCGCTCTTCAGTACGCTTTCAATATTCGTGCAGTGTGCACGCACGAAGATTTTATAAGAATCGGGCGGAGCATTAATTTACAAGTAGGTATACCTATACCCTCATTTCATTGTATGGTTTTATTTGTGCAACAACTTGTTCGGAATCGAACAATTCCGCTCGACGCCCCTGGCTCAGCGACGTTTTACCCCGCTCGGCGCCCTTGGGCCCAGCGATGATTCGACGATGCGACGTCTCAGTTGAGTCGACGTATCGATTTTATCTCAGCTATGTGCGTCAGTCTTTTGAGGCGACACGCCACGGTCGTCTCGAATTTGAGACGTCACGACGGGGTCGTCTCGGCTTTGAGGCGACAAGACACGTCGTCGCCTCGATCTTGAGACGCACATTTTGAGGCGTCCGCGTCGCCTCGATTAGGCCGACATCATCGGCTTTAGGCGTCACGTCACAATACTATAGACTGACATGTCAGCTTTATCTGGCGTTGGGTTGAATCAGCCATTGCTCCTGCTTTCAGATATGCCCGAGCTATCTACAATGGGAGAACTGGCACTCATACCGTGTCCAGAAGGAGAAAATAGCGCATTTGAAGCAATCGTCTCATCCATCGACGCAAATTTTCCGGAGGGCTGGCGCGATTGGCCGGTCTATAACTTTTCCTTCAGAGATTTATTCGGAGGAGATCAGGTGCCACAAGCAACGGATGTTAAGCTGCGTTTTGCGATCCCCACAGTGGTCATGGCTCGAGCGTTTGACCCAGCGACCAACTCATTATCAGAGCGCTGTTACCGGACAATCAGGTCGAAGATTTTAAGATGGCCTTTAGGCAGAGCTCTGCTGTACGCTCCCCACAGCCTAATGGAGAAGGTTCACGCGCCCTCATACAAAATCTTTATGGATACAGTCGCGGAACTCAAACACTTATTCATAAAGAGATCCGATGCCTCCTATGAGTTGGGGGGCAAGGTGAGGAGGAAGTCCAACAGTGAAGACGTCAGTCAGGCGAGTACTAAGCGATCGGGAAATAGCAGCAGGGCCTCTTCGGAATTACAACAGGAGCGACAGATGTCAGCTACCCCTTCACCGGTACCGTCGACTTCGAGGGGATCGATTCCGGAACGATCTTTAAAAGGCAAGCGGCATCTCGAGGAAGACATTGCGACCCAAGCTACTCCACCTAAACGTCACTCTACCTCACCAAACCTAGGCAGTACCGATCATCTGCTGGTCACGGTTTTGAACCAGCAGATGGAGCTATTCGGTCGTTTTATGCAGACTCAGAGTGAACAAAACAAGAACATAGAAAGAATTCTTTCTAACTTTGCTTCACAGGGGGACACAAGTGCCGCCAATCCCACGGTTTTGGATGCATCATTCGATTCATTACCTGACAGTACACATTCCGAAGATGAAGGCGAACCAGCTGAACAGAATAACAGTATAACAGAGTGTGCTAATAGTAGTTTAAGTAGGGAAGCCGATTTGCGAGCGAAGATATCAGAAGCCCAGAGGGAACTGGCGAGTCTTCAGTCAAAGGGGAATGAATCTTTCGACTTCAGCCCGAGTACAACTTTAGTCGAACCTAAGATTGCGGTGACCGATCCAAAATTTCTAAAACAGGGTATACAATGCCAAAAATTTGATCAGGAGGGCTGGCGAAACGTCAGATATTCGGAAACGCAAAAACAATTCCAGGCTTCTCCCGCATTCTGTGCCTTAAAAGTTAACAACCTACTTGCTGGGGTAACACCAATGTGGAAGTCCGCCGCGATTCTAGAAAGGTTTGATCAGACGCTAGGTGCCATCACGCACGGCCTTCTGCAACAGAGGGAAATATTCCAAGAGCTTTTAGATCAACTGCCCCAGGAGATGAAGAATAGGATAGGCTCAAAATTTTTAACCTCAGACTCGAGGTTTAGGAAAAAGTCAGATGATCTTTTGCAATATGTCTGTGGCCGAAGGGCGGAAGTTATCGAGCAGAGAAGAGGCGCCTTCAAAGTGCAAAATAAAGCACTCAATGAAATCCTGCACGCAATACCACCCTCCGAGACGCACCTCTTTTCCGATGAGGCTTTGTCTAAAGCCGTAAAAGACTGCTCTAATAGCGATATACGTAAGTTTTTTCCCTACAACAGTAAAAAGAAATCAAACAGCTTTCAGTCAGGAGGCAGACAGAGAAGTGCTCGATCTCAACAACCCTCAAGGGACAAAGGCCACCACTTTGGTCACGCAAAAGGGGGGGGCGGTATCGCACGCTCCGCTTCCAAACAGTATCAACACAGACCACAACCACAAAGACATACCCAAGCTCAACGACCACAGCAAACTAAGAAGAGCTGGGGGGACGTCAAGAGAAAATGACTCATTCCAAGCGGGGCGCTTACAAAACTTTACGGAATATTGGAAAGAAGCTCCAGACCTGGTTCGAAGTTTTGTCACGGGGTACAGAATCCCATTCAAATTAAAACCACCAATCCGGAAGTTCTCTCGCGAAAACATCTTTCGATTTCGAACCAGAGTCTCACCAGTAATGGAAAAGCAGGTACAGGAGCTCTTGCAATCAAACGCTATTCAAGTAAGTCATTGCCGAAGTGGTTTCTTATCCGAAATGTTCCTTCGAAAGAAGTCAGACGGCACCTTTCGCCCAATATTCAATTTAAAAGGTTTAAACAAGTACGTTCTAGCGCCCAAGTTTCGACTCCCAAATCACCAGAAGATTCCTACACACCTGGACGAAAACAGTTATATGATGAAACTAGACATATCGCAGGCGTATTTTCACCTGCCTGTCGCCCCCGGTCACCGTCGCTTTCTGTCTCTAAGCTATCGAGGGAAAGTGTATCAAATGACGTGCCTCCCATTCGGATTGGCCAGTGCTCCAGCAGCTTTTGCGAAAGTTACAAATTGGATTGCACACACGCTAAGGGGGAAAGGTATAACAGTAGTAGTATATTTAGACGACTTCCTTATCATTCACAAAGATCCGGATACCCTACAAAATCATTTCAGTTACGTTGTGAGATTCTTAGAGAAATTAGGTTGGCGAATAAATCGAGAAAAATCATCGAAGACTGCTACAACAAAATTAGAATACCTCGGGATCACGTGGGATACAAAACTAAACAGGAAGTCACTATCGCAGGACAAGACAGATCGTCTTTTAAGTCACTTGGAACGCTTAATAAAGAAACAACGTTGGAGTTGGCACAGCGCAAAAGTCATCTTAGGGAAACTGAACTTCGCTTCGTTTGTTGTACCTCTGGGTCGCCTTCACAGTCGAATTCTCCAACGAGAATCGAACCTCTTGCCTCGGAGAAAACCCGGATTGCGGCTCCCGATGTCACCCCGCGTCTTACAAGAGCTATGTTGGTGGAGAATGAACATACAGAAAGACTCACCAATATTCATACCGGAACCCTCCATTTTCATAACAACAGATGCTGCCGATGGAGGCTGGGGTGCTGTAGTAAATGGTCAGAAACTTTGGGGCTCGTGGGCGGCATCCCAAATAAAGTGGCACAGCAATCGGAAAGAGCTTCACACTGTATACGAAGTCATGTCCCAAATCCTACCAATGTTAAAGAACAAGACCATAATGCTGCAGACGGACAACAAAACTACGGTAGCCTACATAAGGAAGCAAGGGGGAACCAAATCCTTGAGGCTACTCGAAACAGCAAGGAAAATCCTGGAACTCTGTCAGACTCATCACTGTCACCTTATAGCTCGTTACATACCCGGCATTTACAATGGGATGGCGGATGGTCTCTCACGGGAAAAAGGTCTTCCAGAGTGGCACCTCAAACCTCAGGCAACCCTGAAGATATTTCGGAAGCTAGGCACCCCAGTAGTCGACCTGTTTGCGTCAAGGAGATCTGCGGTGGTCCCAGTTTATGTCAGCGAAGATGCGAGGGACACACACAGCCTATTCACGGACGCTTTCAGCAGGACGTGGGTGTTCAAACTGGGGTGGATTTTCCCGCCTCCATCCTTGATGCCCCGGGTGATACGCCACCTGAACGTATCAAGGGGCACATTCCTAATAGTGGCCCCGAGCTGGAACAAAGCTTTCTGGGAAGCCGACCTCAAGAAGAGAGCCCTTTGCCAGCCAATGCAAATAACAGACCTGAACCTGAATTTAATAGACCTTCGAACGAATCGTCCGCCACCACAGATAGAGAAACTAAATTTATTGGTTTGGAAAGTACAGGCTGGACAACTCTCCTGAAAAATTGGTCAGAGGAAGATCGGATCCTTCTTGAGGCATCCTGGAGGAAGTCTACGGTAAAAACGTACAAACCTGCTTGGGCGCGATGGCAGAGTTGGGCTAATAACAACCAATTGCCTGTAAATGACCCTAGTCCGGCAGATCTAGCAAGGTATATTTGTCATCTTTATAATAACGTAAAACTTGCTCCACGAACAATAGCTGTACACAAATCCGTCGTTGCTACCCTAGCCAACCCCCAACGCACAGAAGAGCTCAGCTCGAGCGGCCTGGTGAAACATGCATTGAAAGCAGTTGTTTCCAAAAATCCTCCAATCAAGAAACCTATACCGTGGAAAGTGAACGACCTTATAGACTTCCTTAAGTCTTATAATGTAGACGAGAACAGCCTTTTCCAAACCTTTAGACACACCTGTGTCCTTCTCCTATTAGCTTCGGGAAGAAGGGTACACGACCTCACCTTGTTGAGCATAAAACAAGGTTCACTCATCGACAACCGAAATGAAATCATTCTCTGGCCAGATTTCGGTTCAAAAACTGATTCGGGAACCTACAGGCAATCCGGTTGGGTCTTGAAAGCTAATGATAAGGATGATCGCCTGAATCTTGTATCGTGGATTAGGAAATCTATCTCCGCTTCCCAAGGGCGTCGAGCTAACAAAATGCTGGACAATTTATTCATAACAACAAGAGGTGCAGTAAAGAAAGCATCACGCAGCGTTATCGCAGGATGGATTCGCACTGTCTTTCGTGAGGCTGGAATTTCTGCTTCAGCAGGCAGCTTCAGGGCTGCGGTTGCTTCCGAAAATTGGACAAATAATAGATACGACATCGATGAAATCCTAAGAATGGGAAACTGGAGATCAAAAAACACGTTCTTTAAACATTATTTTAGGGAGGCACCCGCGGCGAGCAGTAGTGATATCACTGACTCCACCTTGAGGAATCTAAGTGTTGACTTCTCAACTTTATGAAAAGAAGATACAATTATTATTTGTTTATTTTATTCATTAGATCCAAACTGATCTCATTTTCGTTCTTTGGTTGATTTGTTACCTTTTTCATTGTGATTTAATTTGTTGCGTTACTTTGTTATTTCCATAACTCCCTGATCTCAAATATGAAAATATAAATTTGGGTTTTGCTCTGATCTCTTTTCTTCTACCGTTTACCTTATTTATGTCCAGTCACAGTACGCTCTAGCAGCGCCGGCAGATTGGAAACACGTCTCATGTGGTTCAAGCGTAGGCTCGAACACCTAAATAGAACCGTTTTCCCCCCGTAGGGTAGAAAACGGATATTTAGGTTTCAGCCGTAGCTTGAACCACCACTTCAGGTTCCTTGCCGGCTCCTTCAACGGTACTGAAGAGCGCGGCGCTCGCGCCGCACACCCGCGCTGCACTGAGGGAAAGAGATAGCAACAAAGCCGATGCAGTAGGTACGATGGAACGTATGGGAGAAGGAGAGGGCACAGCGGATTTATGGAAGCGTAATCTCATGTGGTTCAAGCTACGGCTGAAACCTAAATATCCGTTTTCTACCCTACGGGGGGAAAACGGTTCTATTTTTTTAAACAAGTTTTTAAATAAAATTAAACTAAATATTGAATATCGAATTTTTGTTTAATACCATCATGCATCCAAAACATCATTCATTTACTCTTTAAAAAATAAAAACAAATCACTGGCAATTTAATACAAGCCTGAATTCAAAAAAAGAACGGGCGGGATGGAATGTTGAAATGAACGGGGCTACCAATTTTTAATACGCATTTAGAAAAATCTGTCCAAAACAATCACTATTTTTTAAGACATAAAATTCACTTTCCTTTAAATGAAAAAAGGAGTTAAGTCTGTTTTTAATTAAATTGGAACGCTTATTGACTTCCGTTTTTACATAAATTACGAAGCTCTTGTAGGCTTACGTGGCCGGGAATTGTTAGTTAAAGTTGGAATTTGTTAATAGACCTTTCAAACTATTTAAGACTATAAGATATGCCTGCTACTCCACCCTATCGTAACTCGTATTATGTATATTCTACCTAGACTTCTGTTTCATTCAGGAGGCCTATTACATATTTAAGATTGCCACAGTATAATGGTCGCATTCACCTCTGATTGGAACACTCTTCCGCTATAGACCAAAATCCATTAATAAATGATTTATTTATTTCACACTAGCTGATGCCCGCGACTTCGTCCGCGTGGAATAAGTTTTTTTTGATTCCCGCGGGAACTCCTCAATTTTCCGGGATAAAAAGTAGCCTATGTCACTCTCCAGGTCCTCAACTATACCCATGCCAAAAATCACGTCGATCCGTTGCTCCGTTGCAGCGTGATTGAAGGACAAACCAACAAACCAACAAACCAACAAACCAACAAACCAACAAACAAACTGACTTTCGCATTTATAATATTATAGTATAGTATAGTATATAGTATAGTATGATAGGACAACTTGTGTCACTTATGATACGCTAAGACTCTACCACCGGTTCGGAAAGCTGATTCTACTGTAAAGAGCCGGCAAGAAACTCATCAGTTGCTCTTTTCTTAAAAAAGAAAAAGGTTACAATAAGTAAACAATACAACACATACATGACGTTACAAGTATTACACTGACTTGTGGGTCTCTCAGAAAATCATTCAGAAAATCATCGATAGTGTAATAACCTCGGCTTAACAAATTTTGTTTAACACAGTCTTTAAATAATGTAATGTAAACAGTAATGGCAAATCCAGAAACTCTTTTGGAACCATTATTGAAGGTATTCCACCTACCATAAATGCAACCAATCACAATAGTTGAGACAGTAAAAATAGTAATTGAGACAGATGCAGGTTTTCCATAAAAGAGCTACTGAAGAAAATCTCTATGTGACGTTGACACTTCAGAAATCCTCAAATTCCAGAAATTCTAACATCGTAGCACCACCGTAGAGGACCGTAGCGGTGCAATATTAACTAGGCGGCATTGAGGTCTCAACTTCGATTACTTTCCAAAATCATCTTCTTGGCTCTTTGTCCACCTGGATTACAATAGTAAAGCTTTTTTTATCCACAACAAATTATCCCTTGACTGCGATCTCACCTGATGGCAAGTGTTGATAAGATGGTAGCGGGATAACTTTTTAGAGGCATAGCAGTTATATTAAACCCATACCCTTAATCGGTTTCTTCGCCGCATCGTACCGGAACGCTAAATTGCTGGACGGCGCGTCTTTGCCGTTAGGGTGGTAACTGGCCACGGCCGAAACCTCCCACCAGGCCAACCAAGGAAAATTAAGAATACCTACTAACATTAAAAAGGAGTCGCTTCGTTGCCCTCCGAAGCGGTGGATTCTCACGGACGGTTTGACCTGTCCTGTCGGGTCCCTATAGTGTGTTTTCGCTGTAGTAATACTGTAACATTAACATCGTTAATTGCTGTTGCTTGCACTAAGTTATACTTCAACCAAAACATAATCTCTCGCGAACTTTGGGCTTTACAGCGAAAAACGCAAAAATCCTCAAGAAAACGTTGCTTGGACTGCTGTCAGGCGCGATCCTGTCATCGCTAAAACACACTTACAACCTCTGTCAAAGAAGCGAAATTATCACAGCTCGCAATCATTTCACGACGAAAATTACAAATAAAGACGCGTAAATCATAACTGTAGCTACAATGAACCATAAAACGTTTACGAAATGCAACGCGTATAAAAAACTCGTTTGACAGTCGAAAATAAACCGCATCACTGCAGAATACAGTTCAAATTCGTATGAACTGGGAGTCTTTTTTTAAGGTCGGCCGGCGAATGCCCGAGGCCTGGCACGGGCCGGCGGAATGCCTAGGAACCTTAACATAATCTGTGCTCGGTGCAGGTTAAAAATAACTGTCAATAAAACATCCTCTTTTTATTAAAAAAAAGTAAGTATTCACCGCAGGCAAATCTACTTTTGTGCTCGTATAAAGCTTTTGCGTTTTTAGTTCCGTCATCGACTCCGATAGACGTCCTGACTCCGGACGTCTATCGTCTTTGTCTATTTCTTATACCTAGGACATACGTCCTTTAAGAAATAGTCCTTTAGTCTTTGAAAGAAAGAAGGAAAAATCAATGTATTCGTCAACTAGCTGATGCCCGCGACTTGGTCCGCGTGGAATAAGTTTTTTAATTCCATGTAAAAGTTTTTGAACTCCTTAATTTTCCGGGATAAAAAAGGAGCCTACGTCACTCTCCAGACCATCATCTACGCCCATGCAGAAATACACGTCGATCCGTTGCTCTGTTGCGAGTTGCGACGTGATTGAAGGACAAACCAACAAACAAACAAACACACTTTCGCATTTATAATATTAAGTAAGTATGAAGTATGATGGAGTCACAGACAAAACTAGATACAAATGTAACACTTCCGTCTGTGACACCACCCAGAAAGGGTGCATACAACTGTACCTACAGCTCAGCATTATCCTCTTTATCTTTGAGTTCATCCTCATTGTTATGTACGTAAGCTACATCCAACTATCATAATAAAAACCCAAAACCCGACCACTCAGCAGGTACTGGCCCATCGCAGGGATAATAGGCGGCAATTAACTCGTCAATACAGCCCGCTATCAATCATCACCCGCGCCTACGGAGTTTCACTGTTAGGTCACACGTGGATGTGAATCAGAGCTTAGGTATCTCAAAATAAGCAAATCAAATCGAATATTTTTTATTCAAGTAGACTTTTAAGAAGTGTTTTTAAAAGTCAAATGAATCTACCACTGGTTCGGAATGTGTTTCTACCGAGAAGAACCAGCAATTAACTCTGTGGTTGCCCTTTGAAAAAAAATTACAATTACATCTATGTGTACATACACTGCAGTCCTAAGCATTGCTGGAGCGAGTAAATCCATGCTCTTTTATCATTTAAATAATCTTCAACACTATAGATATTATACCTAACTACCTATTCATAAACAAAATAAATACAAAAGATTGTACCTATTATAAACTAGACGATGCCCGCGACGTCCGCGTACGCGACGACTGGGCGGGTCAGATAAATGTGCGGTAAAAATTATCATCTTCAGAACTCCAAAATATTAATTTACGTCAACTTCGAATTTTGTCGTCAAATAAAACACTACTGAATATTTTATGTTAAGCTAATATTATGATTACTGTCCTATAAATAATTGTATTTTGTATTTTGCTAACAGGTAAGCTGCAAGAAGAAAATCTTCTAATTGATGACCGAAATAAGGAAACTTTCCGAAGAAAATGACTTTTCGTTGTGTGCCCGCATTTCAAACTGTGTCTAATGACAGTAACGCCACCTGGGTAAGTTTACGTAAAAGTTTTATGTAGAAGTTACGCTATTCGCCGCTAGATGGCAATATAATCAAATCAAGTTTGTTTAAAAAATATTTCATGTTATATTATATCAACTCATTATTAAACAAAATTGATTCATTTTCAATTAAAAAAAATACTACCTTATATTCTTCACTCTTCATTACTTTTAAACTTAAATACAGCGACATCTGTACATCTGTACGAGTACTACATTGTAGGATTAGACTAATAATATTTCTACTCCTCAATAGATGGCCATTCCAATGATGTACTCTAAATTCTACGAGGTTTTACTTTTTATAAAAATACAGATAATAAAAAATATAGAATAATCTCAGGTTATTGACATCAGCCCCCCGATTGATGTCTATTTAAAACGTTTTAACTTTTGCTGTCAAATAATTACGATTTGCTTAGGCCTTAAGACAATATTTTTTAAGATATTTAAGTAGGTATACATATTACTAGATGTTGCCCGCGATTTTGTCCGCGATGAAGTTTTTGTTTATCCCAGCGAAGTCCAAAAAGCGTAGCGATAAAAAGTAGCCCATGTCCTACCTCGGGATACAATCTATCTCTATAAAAAATTTCATCAAAATCGGTCAAAAAGATGGGCCGTGGAAGCGTAGCAGACAAACAGACACACTTTTGCATTTATAACTTTATTTACCAATGGGTCAAGTACCTAGAAGCTCGCCTATAAGGTGAAGTACCTACCTAGGTATAAGCTTTGTGTAGGCGTGAAGTATCGTTAGACAAACTAGACACTAGACAGACGCATTGTTGTTTTAAGTGTTATGTCGTTGACCCACGAAGACCTGTTGACATGTCAATAAGCCAAATATGAAATTATGACCCCCGCCCACGAATTGTTTGATTTTCGAGATTCTACCGGTTTTCACCTACTCAATAGTTGATTGTACCTTTGAGTAGATGAACACCACTGTTCATTTAGGTAGGTATATACATCTAATACTAGACTATAAATTATGCCCGAAACTGGTTATGAAAATACCACCTACCTCCAACCGAACCAAAATAACCAAATTTCATTTAAATTGGTTGAACTTACAATGTTGTACCTACCTACCGTAAAAACGTAGCGGGCTGGTAGATAGACAGACAGACATTCCCATTTATTGTATTATATGAAAAACGTTTATTACTCTTATCATAACGAAAAAGGGGTAACATTTCAACCATGCAATCCAGTTTTGCAACTAAATCTTTTCATATTGAATGGCTTGGTTGTATAATAACTAAGCCATAGGGCGAAACACAGGTACGTATATACCAGCGGGACAGTGGAAGATCTCTCATCTTCGTCACAAGAAAATAAAAAGCGTTTTGGGCAAACTTACAACATTACTCTGATCGTCTTCAAATAATCTGAAATGATCTTTATATGAATAAAACGTCTTAAAAATAGATTCAAGCTCGTTGAAGTCTTTTCTAAGAAAATGTCATAATACTAATGCTACGAAGTCCAAATATTTATGTAAAATGTATATTTTTTACTTTATTTGGCACGTTTAATGAACTCACGACTCGTCTCCAGAAAATCAGTTTGATACGAGTATTCAACCTATTTTTACAATTCTTTATTGAAAACCTACAATAAAACTTTAAGCCAGTTAGCCTAACCTAATTGCGAAAAAAATCATGTCCGCGTAGAATAGTGGCAATATTGCTGGCTGCATTTCCATGCTGGACAGCCAGGCTGATACTTTGCACAAAAATTGAGACAGCCAATCAGATCCAATCAGATGAAGCAATTATATAACCACGGTGAAATGTTTCACAATCGTAATATTATATTAAAGGTTTCACAAAGGTATGAAGCCAATCTAAAAAGTTTTTTTTTATCCACTACAAGCTAGCCCTTGACTGCGATCTCACCTGATGGTAAGTGATGATGCAGTCTAAGATGGTAGCGGGCTAATCTTTTAGGGGCATGGCAGTTATATTAAACCCATACCCCTTCGGTTTCTACACGGCATCGTACCGGAACGCTAAATTGCTTGGCGGCACGTCTTTGCCGGTAGGGTGGTATAGTTACCACGGCCGAAGCCTCCCACCAGGCAAACAACAGTTGTTTTACTTTAAAAAGACACCCACACCACATTATTTTTGTAAAGGAATATTAACAACTCACGCTTCACTTAGGTAGGTTCGAGGTTCTAGGTTCGAGGGAGAGGGGAAATTTCCCCTCTCCCTCGAACCAAGCGTAAAACTCAGATGAAGCTATAGTAGTTATTTTTTAAGTAACGCATGTGCTAAGTTCTTCCTTACATGACATTAAGGAGTAATATTACCTACATTATCCACACGCTCGTATTAACCCAATCCAGATGGGATATTAGGATAATAAAATTAGGTTTATCTCTTCAGCCACTCGAGAAAAAAGGATAGAATGCTGTCATCCTGATATGACTATAGCATCTGGATATGATAGTTCTTTAACTTATACCAATGTACCTAATCATAATGCTAGAAACGCGCTCAGAACTTGCCACGCTCGACGTAAGGTGGTATAAAGTCTATGTAGTGTTCCGGACCTTATTACTTCATTTAGTTATTGGAGTAGAATTAACACGCCAGGTGACTCTTTGCATTTGCAATTGCAAATTGTGCATGCATTGTGTGCTCTTTAGTATGTTTCCGTCCTTAAACTTACAATATACAGTATACTAAGTTACATTTTAAGCGTTTTTTTATGATAGTACTTTGTAGTTAGTAGTAGTAGTACAACATTGGTACCGACCTACACTAAAAATACATAAATTTTAAAAAAAACTGACCACGGTCCGCTCGTACCACAAGCAACGCAACGTCAAAATATGTACGCAATCATTTCACACGCACACACACACGCACTTTACGCGACCTACTTGCACGCACACACCCACAGTCTCAATCTCAAACTGGATATAATATGAAAGGAGTAATGTTGTAGATTCGCGACGTGGTGCGAGGAGGAAGCTTTTAGCGTAAGCCATGCGAAAAGCTCAGATAAAACTCTTATGTGTAAAAGCTCTTCCATCATGTATATTGGTTTTAACTTTAAACAATGACGTCTGATATATATGCTTTTTGTAAATAGTTTTTTCTGCCTAGATAGATTTTAATCTTTTCTTGCTGATATACTTAGGACTTTTTTTTACTAGTTTTTTTTTCTGATCATCGGTATCGCTCGGGTGCAAGTTTTTTTTTTATATGTCACCGTAAGATTGTAAAAACTGATAAGATTGTAAAAAGCGATATTGTAAACTGTCGACAGATTACAATTTAACACATTATTTTTCGGTAGATTGTAATCTGTTAGGTATATTAACCTGATAAAACCTAAGCACTACCTGATTATTTATGTCGAGCCCTAACCTAACCTACAAGAAAGAGACAAAAAAACGTAAATACAATGAATATTTCAAAAATTGACACTCTGAACATTGAACGGTTCACAATCTGTCGACAGTTTACAATATCGCTAGTTAGATTACAATCTAACGGTTTTTACAATCTTACGGTGACATATACATTACAGAGTAAATCTAGTTATTATCTCCTTTAAAGCCATCCAATTTGTAAGAAAAAAAAACATTTCAAGAATATTATTTAAATAATTCATCATAAAAACATATTTTAGGTACAATCTTCACTACCCAGTGATACATAATAATATATAATCCAGTATATAGAGAATGAAATAATGATGAAAGCTATTTTTATTACGAATATTAAGCTGTCGATGGTGGTCAATCGTGAAATTTATCGCGTTCCCTGCCCTATACTGCGCAATCCCCATCTTTATCATGTCCGCTGGCTGCGCGCGCGTAGCGCCCACTCCATGTGATAGCCGCGAGCGACGCGCGCCTCACGTGGCTAAAGACGCGGGAACATTCGAATTTCGAATAATTACTTTTTTATCCGACTGTTTTTTTTTGGTGAATGAACTGTGCTCGATCGTGTCACATTAGATAATAGATTCAAAAGAAGTTTTTATATGCTAGGACTAAATCGTATGTGAGTGATCGTTTTCATTCTAAAACTAGACTGTCTATATTAAAATTATGTGATACATATACCTACACGGTTTAATTTAATCAGTCGCGTGTTGTCTGGTTTTTGCTCGGTTCACAACCGTTACTATAATGATATATTGGATGGATATCTATTTCTAATACCGAGACGAGTAAACAATAACATCATTAGCGAGAAAGAGACGAGCGCACATACAAGAAAAGGATGGAGATAATCATCTTTTCAAAGAAAATAGAATTCTCATACGAATCGTAATGGTACCAATAATCGTGTAAAAGTTCACGATTGCCCAACGCAGTAACAATAACGCGACCAGCTAAGGTTGAGCTTGAGCAAATCTTTTCCAATCGGAGCTGATAACTGAAACCGGGGGTCAGAGTACGTTAGTTGTAAATAGCGGTCATCTCGGTACAGATAATGATCTGTCGATGATTTACGCCGTGTTAAACCGACAATGGCGCGCGATAACCCCCAGCCGTTCAATACAATGTGACCAATTAAATTTGTCGGCAACATGACCAAAATTAACGAAACCAACCTGCCCGACATGACGGAGCAAGAAAACCTAACAGTCGATGATATTTTCAACGAAAATTTGATTATCAAAAGCAAAAAGCTCGATTACACTGCAATAGAAGAAGCGAAATCAGCAAATAAAGTTAACAATATCAAAGTTATCGATCACACATTTTTGAAAAGAAGATCAAAGCCATTTGAAGCCAATGTAAACTATGATTCGGAAAAACTTGTGCAGCCAAACATAAACATTACCATCGACAAAGATTCTAATAAGACAATCAGGCTAGAGTTACGGCATCCAGATAACCAATGTGTGATCACAGATTATAAAATTAATGAACCTATATGCGAGGAAAATGGCGATGGAACAGTATTAACGCTTGAAAATGGGACTTTAAATGGATATGTTGTGAAAAACAACTTGAGTTTAGATAGCGAAGAAAGGAATCATAAAGACATAAACACACATAATGGAGATTTTGCTAATGAGAATGACGGTGACGATAAAGTGAGTATTTAGATTTAACGAACAAAATAGTAATATATTTATATATATAGTTTTATAGTTATTATCTCAAAGTTGTACTAATAATATGAGTTTTATAAGAAAATATGTACATATTACATGAAATATATCCAAAAAAACATATTCAATGTCATTAAAACCTATATAGGCCAAAGATATTAAGTACATACTAAAGGTACTAAGTAAGAAAGGGTAAAGGTAAAAGTTTACATAAACGTGATTCTTTTGAGACGCAAACTGCATTCAAACTGACCTGTTACATTATGACCTGTTACATTACTCTCCAGTATCAACTGAGTCAGAGTGACTCAGTTGATACTGGAGAGTAGAGCATAATTATAATTCTGAGAAATTCTGATGAAACATGATCTCATTAAAAAAACTCCTTCTTTAGGTATGCAAGGTGTACGAAACTTATTATTAAGGAAAAGTGAATTGAAAAATTGAAACCTGATAAATATACTTATCCACGTGACAAGACCTAAAATATAATTGCACTAGCTGATGCCCGCTAATTGGTCTGCGCGGAATAAGATTTTTTTAATTCCTACGGAACTTCTTAATTTTCCGGGATAAAAAGGAGATCTGTCACTGTTATAAATAAATTATAACAGTAAATGTCACTCTCTAGGCTCTCAACTATACCCATGCAAAAAATCACGTCACAAAACTGCAGCGTGATTGAAGGACAAACCAACGCACTTTTGCATTTATAATATTAGTATCATGATGATAGAGTCAATCATAAAGAAAGGACTCAGTAAATAATAATACATTTGAGGTAATAACCATTTTTAAGCTGTCTAAATTGATTTTCACTCAAGTTCCGGGAACACTAGACGACAGGGCAAAACGTCGTTCCCCTCCGAAAAGAGTGTTTCGCGCGGAAGTTTTATTCCACCCGTTTCCAATGTGTTTTCACTCGGGGGGATTACTACCATCGCTTAAAGCAGTATTATTTAAAACTATAGTGAATGCCCGCGACTTCGTCTGCGTGGTTTGAGGTTTTTTGGTTCCCGCAGGAACTGTTTAATTTTCCGGGATAAAAAGTAGCCTATCTGCTATTCCATACTATAATCTATCTCTGTGCCAAATTTCAGCCAGATCCGTTCAGCCGTTGAGGCGTGATTGAGTAACAAACATCCATACATCCATCCAAACTTTTTCGCATTTATAATATTAGCAAGAAGTAAGATTGTCAGTTTTATATCCCGTACCTAGACGTCCCTAAAATACGGATTATATTTCAAAAATGCGAACGTCAACAATATTCAAACAATACGGATTTAAGCGATGGTGAAAGACAGTATATTTCATCTGAGGGCTTACAGATAAAATATACTGTCTTTCACAGTAATTATTAATACTATAATATTATAAAAAAGTGCAATGAACCTCTAATAATATAATAGCTAATTCCAACTTGTCCGTATTTTAATTATAATCTATCACAATTTCAGAGAACGCGATCTAAATCTATCAATAAGATGATATATTAAGTAGCTCCTGATATGCATCTCAAGTAAATCGATATAGTAACTAGCTAAAGAGAAGTATACATTACAGAAGCCGTAAGAGGCTGCCGGTGAAAAGGTTAGATTGAACATAAGGTCAGGGCTTTGATCTGCCGCGAGCCGACTCAAATGGATACACATACCTTATTAGATAGGGAAACAATAGCTAGGTACATGTTCAGTGTTTGAATTTATGATCTGGCAAAAAGACTTGAAATAAAACTAGACGACATAATTATTGCTCATCGTTAATTTTTAGGGCGGGACTGTTTTCCCAAAATTATTTATTAAATTTTGGGGAGTTAAGTTATCCTTTTATTAATAATAGGCACCTCTAATACAATAACCAAGAAATTACTTCAAGTCAAACTCAAATAATATGTTTATTTCAAGTATGTAGATGTCCTACATGAAATAATCAAATAAACAAACATACATGTCTCAGTAAAGATCACAAAAATATATTCAGTTAAGTAACAATTTTTTTTTTAATCCACTACAAGCTAGCTCTTGACTACCATCTCACCTGATGGTAAGTGATGATGCAGTCTAAGATGGTAGCGGGCTAACCTGTTAGGGGCATGGCAGTTATATTAAACCCATACCCCTTCGGTTTATACACGGCATCGTACCAGAATGCTAAATCGCTTGGCGGCACGTCTTTGCCGGTAGGGTGGTAACTAGCCACGGCCGAAGCCTCCCAGGCCAGACCAGGGAAAATTCAGAAATTATAAATTCCCAAATTGACCCTGCCGGAGATCGAACCCAGGATCTCCGCATGTTAAGGCAACAGCGCTACACACTGCGCCACGGAGGTCGTCAAAAAACAAAGTAGGTAGATATTTGTTAAAGCTTATCTTTCCCAATATCTGTGTAATATATATTTAAGTATTCGAATTTCGACGTCCTTAAAAAGATTCCAATTTCAAAGTCTACTTACTCTTATGGGTTTCATAACCAATCGTGTAGATGTAAGAGATTACCCGCAGATCCGTTACGTGATAAGGATCGGTGCAGACCAGACCGACCTCTCGAATGTTAACAGCGAAATGGCGCGGAACTAAAATTCTATACATATTATAATAAAACATAATATATTTATATATTTAACTATATTTTTTAATTAAGCGTGATTGGGAATAGGTAGTGATAACCTAGCTTTGAGGACTCCGGCCTTTGGGAATGTGGAGAGCTAGATAGATAGATAGATAGATAAATGCTTTATTGCCACACAAAAAAAAAAAAAGCTAGGTGGAGAGTTGCTGCTTTGAGAATTGGAAATTTGCCGACTTTAGCCCGGCCATACAAGGACTGCTCGAGCAGTTAGCCAGTGATCAACTTACACGGACCGCTCTTGCAGTCATAGTCAACAACTTGAAGCTACCATTGATAACTGCTGCCAACCACCCGAAGCAGTCGCAACTGCTCGAGCGGTTACAGTTACTTGTTCATTCGTTTTTTCTATAGACCATAACTACCACTACAGCCTTTTTAACGTCCCACTGCTGGGCACAGGCCTTCACTCCCATAGGAGAGAGGAAACTAGAGCTTAGACCCACCACGCTGCTCCAATGCGGGTTGGCGTGCTTTAACGACTATTATCATGTTAGTGATAATAACCGGGACCGACGGATTAACGTGCTCTCCGAGGCACGGGGGCGAAACACCGCCAACTTCCAAATCCGGGCTGGCACTGAGAATTTCTGAATTGAAAAACCCAATACCAATTTTTTTTTGCCCGACCGGGATTCGAACCCAGGACCTGGTGATCCGCAGTCGACTAGGCTAACCGCTAGACCAACGAGGCAGTTATATTAACTAAAAAAATCTGTTTAACTGATTGGGTATTTGCAAGTATGTCCCTATATGGTAAGTATGTTTAAGAAACACCCTCAAAAAAGGTATGTAAGGTTAATACCTACTGACGAGTGGCGTCTTTAAAAAGAAGCTTTTTTATGTGAAATGAAAAATGTCATCATTAACCTATTAATAGTCAAGAAACATTAGTTTTGAATCTTATCCACATATGAAATAGCTTCTAATAAAACCGTAGCCTGTATTCTGTGACCGTAACTATTCTGTTTAAAGCTTACGCACGTTGTCATACGCCTAAAGCTGATCGCATACTATTACGAAAAGATCTACGTGAGGCACCAGATACAGGTACTAGTTCAAGTAAAAATAACTTTAACCTTGGACCAGCGTGTTGGGTGATTTCCAGATCTTCTTGATGGTAGATAATTACATAAAAGGTTAAATTGATTGACTGGCATAATACCAACGTTAACCGTACACTGGATCTAGAAACTCTACATATTTTTGCTAGTAGATTTCTTGAAACCGTGACTATAACAATCCAAAAAAAGGAGTCTTAGGATTGCCATATAAATGTACTTTCATAATTATAAGCAAATAGGTGATACTCACAATCTATGTACTAGGAACCGCCATAAGCTAGTAACAGCGTCATATCGTGTACGCAAGGTGCAGAAAGCCTTTGTGGGGTCGAGTGTACGTTTTTATAACATGGTTCCAAAAGAGTTTCTAGATTTGCCATTACATAAATTTAAAGACTGTGTCAAACAGCATTTGTTAAGTCGAGGTTATGATACTATCGACGATTTTATTAACGACAAAGTTGCATGGAAGCAACCGGCCTTGTATCCAGTGACCCACAATTCAGTGTAATACTTGTAATGTTACGTATGTATTGTGTATATTGCTAATATTGTAACCTCTTTCTTTTCTTTTTTGAGAAAAGAGCAACTGCTGAGTTTCTTGCCGGCTCTTCTCAGTAGAACAGCTTTCCGAACCGGTGGTAGAGTCTTGACGTATCATAAGTGACACAAGTTGTCCTATGTGAAATAAATAAATCATTTCATTTCATTTCCAACGGAATTTTTAAAAACTAAATCCCTGTGAGCACTGTCACGGGGGAAGACCTAGTTGCTGATAAAATATACGTTCAATATCACAAGTCGGGTTCATCGGTGAATATGTTGAGTGCGGCCCTTGCGTCTCCTTCAGATCTTCTTGCAATGTATGATCAACTTAAAAAGCGTAACCCACGCACGCCCGTATAATTTATAACTGTCACTCTGTTGATAATTCTGTTTAGTTAATTTCGTTAATCGCCATTTAGAAAGTCGTTTAGAAGTTGGCTCGGCTGACATAATCAATTAGTTAAACTTAGGTATGCAACTTTATTTTTGCTATTTGCCACCATCGATTTTCCTGCTCTTTATGTCAAAAATGATGAGTTACTTAGACCATACAACTAACGTCTGGTGTTTTCCTGTATTGTGCGTTTAATATTGGCTATAGTGGCTACATTTCTTTATACTGAATAATTCTTCGCCTTTCATTGGAAATATACTTAATTGAAATAAATATGTATGGATCGACGCTGTATTCTCATAATATAAAGTTCCGATTTCGAATCCCAGCAAAGGCAACATTCAGCAAAGAGTTTATATTTCTAAATTGCCTCTGATCTGATCTGATGGGCGGCTTCGGCTGTGGCTATATATTTACCACTTACCACCCTACCGTCAAAAACGTGCCGCCAAATGATTTGGCGTCGTTCCGGTACGATGCCGTATCTAAATCGATTAAGGGATCCGTCAGTTATTTAGCCCGTCACCACCACGTATCATCAAACACCTACCACCTATAAGTGCGATGTTTGTATCCATTGAAGGTTTATTATAAAAAAAAAAATTTTATTTCATAGCAAACCTTCAATGAATAGAAAATATATGTCAGTGGCTGTCATTTTTTCATAATCACTGAGTTCGAGAATAGGGGTGCAGGTGACTGCACTCGCACGCTTGCATCGCACTTAAAGGTAAACTTGTAGAATAAAAAAAAAATTGCTGTATGTTTAATTCATGCTCAATAAGTATGGATATCAGATACTCAAAGATTAAAAACTAATAGTTCGTGACATGCTAGGCAAGAACAATAACTCATTCTGTACTCGCACAGTGACAGATTGTCAGATTGACATGACGTATTGCGAAACACCCCTGTCAATTGTTCTGTAATCCATATTGAAAGGTGTTGCGAACTATTGCAAATATTATCTGTGACGAACGCCGTTTTAATTTACTGCTCATTAACATTACAAGATAATAAACTATTTCTTTAGTGGTACAAATTCATAAACCACAAAAAAGAGATTTAGATTATCTCTGTCTACTTTTTTTAAATATGTGTTTAAGCAACTCAATTCTAAGTTTATCCTATATATTATACAATAATGTTTTTGAAACAAAGTTCCTCATGGAACGATGCTGGCTAGGGCCAGCGTATTAACCTAACAAAAAACGTCCGTAACGAAAATGAGTAAGTTTTTTTTACGAAGACAAAAGTACATTCGAAATTAAGCTTTAGCCTTTAGTGTTAAGGTTTTTATTTTAATAAAATCATAAAAGTAGAACTTGAAATTAATATTTACGTAAAAAGGAACTTCGTCCCTAACTGGTGTCCCACGACACTACACGTTTTATATATGTTTAAAGTACCCATTTTCCTGGGAAATGACTTGTTGTTTCCTATTTCAAATAAAAAGTACAGATTCATTAGGAACAAAGTATGAAAATCTTTTAATATTATACCAGGACATGTATTTACCTTTACTTAACAAACCTACCAATAATATATTGTATAAAAATCTGGTGGCTTTACCTTCAATAAAATATTATTCGTTAATATTGATAAAGCGGCAACCTTTTGTCTGAGTAACTTGATATTATCTTTACATAAGTACCATAACATAAATTGCAAGAATATTTTATGCACAGTTATATATATATATATATATGTAGTTAGCTATACTTGTGCATATTATAAATGCGAAAGTGTGTTTGTTTGTCTTTCAATCACGCCGCAACGGAGCAACGGATCGACGTGATTTTCGGCATGGGTAGTTAAGGACGGAGAGTGACATATGCTACTTTTTATCCCGGAAAATTAAGGAGTTCCCGCGGGAAACAAAAAAAACCGCGCAGGCGAAGTATCATCTAATGATTAAATAACAAATTAAATGTTACAAGCCGGCAATATCAAAGAAATATCTAAACTCCGTCACATGAAATGACTTAAAGAAAATGGTAATTCCATTCAATTTTATTTATTTATATAGTAGATGTCCTTTAAATACAATTCCTGTAATACCATTAAATTAAATTATCGTAACCAAAATATGCCATAGAAATTAAATATTATTAAAGAGACGTTAAAGTGCAAATGTTCTCCACTATATTAATATGCAGCGTATAATTCAGGTTAATATGAACATAAATCGAGTGGGTTAATTAACAGACACTAATTTGCGACGATAGGCGATAAGAATGAAGCAGTTTATTTTAACGGGCGTGTTCTCGAAATCTGGCATTAAAGCCTTGGGCGTATATAACGCGTGAGTACAGCAACGCGTACCGGCGGAATCGCGTTATCGAAATAAAAGAGAAACAAATCACTGCTCGAAGTACATTATGAATGATAATAAAATAGTGAAACGCTATATTATACGCTACAAGAGTAGGGAAGTAGTGTGGCGATCTGCGCGCATGCGGTTGTGGCGGATTTCTAACATGACTCTGGCAACACAAATTTTAAGTTTTACCGGCTACAGCCTTGCTGTTTTACCTTTCTGGGAGCCCAAGTGCAGTTTTGGGGTAATACAAAATAGAGTAGTACACTCCGACACTCCGTGAAACCTAGCAAAAACCCTATCCGTCTTGCATCGCTGCCGTCAGGCGTTATTTCTAACCAAGGCTTTATTCTTAAGGCATTGGGTGCGTGGATAATCTTATATGTGGCTGGCGGCTGCGTGTTTACACTTTGTATATACTAATATAACTTGCATGTCAAGCGGTTTTTACACTCATTTATATATATAAATATAGATTAATTAAACAAGATTATTTTATTCGGCGTATGAATCGGGTCAGTACCATAAAAAATTCATTCAAGGTTTGCAAGTATTGAATCGTAGTATTTTATACTCATAAAATGAATGTTTCATGACAATCCGGCAACAATATATAAATATATTAACCATAAAATATCATACATAAATGTGTCTATACTTAAGAAGGTAAGAAAAAATACTGTGTATAGTTAATAGGTATATGCAAGTAATAAGTAGGTAGGTAGGTATATACGCACTACCATAGCGCACTACGCTGTCCTGACGTTTATAGTTATAGAAGATAGGATTTATAATAGGAATCATTACTTCATTAGTGCAAAGCCTTTTGAAGGCGGATTCCTATTACACAGTGACGTGCAGTACATAGAGGCGTGAAAGCACTGCTTACCCAAATGGAAATACGTCAATGCTAATTTTTCATCATGACAGTCAGTATGGTATTCTGACTTACTAATGCCTATACCCTAGCTTCAACCCACGCCACTGCTATTACCCCATCACCCAGAATCATTTGAAACGTTTTATTTTCTTTGATCAAATCGACGAGTACTTAAAATAAAATCCATATCCATATCCATACTAATATTATAAATGCGAAAGTGTGTCTGTCTGTCTGTCTGTCTGTCTGTCTGTCTGTCTGCTACGCTTTCACGGCCCACCTGTTGAACCGATTTTGATGAAATTTGGTACAGGGGTAGATGGTATCCCGGGGAAGGACATAGGCTACTTTTTATCCCGGAAAAATAAAGAGTTCCCGCGGGAATAAAAAAAAACTGTCTCTTCACCCGATTTTGATAAAATTTGGTACAGGGGTAGATGGTTTCCCGGGGAAGGACATAGGCTACTTTTTATCCCGGAAAATTAAAGAGTTTCCGCGGGAATCAAAAATCTTAACCCACGCGGACGAAGTCGCGGGAATCATCTAGTAAAATATATATTTATTGCCAATACATAGTTACACTAAATTTTTAACTTTGGTCTCCGCACTAGGGAACCTGTATCGCGGAGACCAAAGTTAAAAATTAAAAATAATTAAATTAAATTAATTAAGGTCAAAACTTATTTAGGTACCTAAGTAAGTTTTGACTATATAGAGCAGCATATTGCAAGGTAGTTTGAAAAATAAATGTCAGTTAGTTTCGGACGCTTGTTTGTTTACGTAGCACATAATGTAACAAATGTGAGAATAATAATATTATGTGTGCAACAAGTGTCCAGGTGAATTTGCCGCCATGCTGAGCACAAAGTCAGCCGAATCTGGGTCGTTACCGTTGGCTTACTAAGTAAAGCTGAGCAGCCACTGACTCTACATTTGTTGAACCTATTACCTACTATACCGATAACCGAGTGTCCATTTCTAGGTAAGCTTTTCCATTTTCATACAGATATCAAGAACTCGATATTAAACATCAGTTTATGTTGGTATATTTATGTTTATGTAGGTAAATAATAATATGACGTTAGTATATTATGTACAGTTCCTATTACTTATTTGTAAATTAGATGTTTACTATTACGTGCTATTACGTTGTGTCCTACGTACCTACGGCACTTGGGTACATCTGCCTGCACCTCGTTATAAAGTCATAACTTGCATAAACCTGCCATCTTAGGCTGCATCATCACTTACCATCAGGTGACATCGCAGTCAAGGGCTAACTTGTAGTGGATTAAAAAAAACAATTAATTTCGTCATTTCATTGATCCCACATAATATTAATATAATAATATGTCACCGTAAAATTGAGAAAATGTGATTGTAAATTGTAATCTATCTAGCGAAATTGTAAACTGTCGAAAAATTACAATTTCACGCATTATTTTTCGGTAGATTGTTATCTGTTAGGTATATCGACCTACCTGATAACCTAACCTACAAGAAAGACAAGAAAACGTAAATACAATGAATATTTCAAAAATTTACACTGGAACATTGAACGGTTTACAATCTGTCGACAGTTTACAATCAAACGAGATAAAAAGCATTACATTGCAATCTGATGGTTTTTGCAATTCTACGGTGACATATACAAATCAAATCTCTTACGAATCTATGGACGGCCAGCTTTCTAAAAATGATAACAGATGAAAGTGAAAATCTCGAAGTTCCTTACTGATTTATATTTTAAGCAATTTAGAATACTAATCACGAACAGCTGTCAAATAGTGTGTTATTTCAGATATAACTTTTAATTGTCACAAACAAAAGCCACACACCAAACAACAACAACAACAACTTTTAATTGAAAACATTCTCTCAATCTCTACCTCTTGACGCGTTAAAAAAAAAGTAAACCAAATATATTTATTTTCTCATCTTACTACGGCATGTACGTGCAACTATTATAAATACTATAATAATATACTTAAAAACCTTTGCATAGAAGTTGGAGAGAACACTTCCTAACAAGTACTGAAACTCTAGTAAACTACTTAATGATAACTAAATAATATAAATTTAAATAAAAATAACTTCATGAAATTCACACTCTGAATATAACAGCAATCAAATTACGAAAATCTTAAGAATATTTCAAAATTCCACTCCAAAATAAAGGGGCAGCGTTATAATCAAGTCAAAATTATAATTAAACATAAAAAGCATGTTAAACACAATAATTTTGGTATATAAAAATACTTGAAATGACTCATTGTTGAATCGAAACTTTCAACAAAAATTTTTGCCTTTTTAGCATAGGGTTGTCAAAATATTCCTGATACACAAAACACACTATGGAGATTCCGATGTTATGGTATGATTTAATGAATCTTGTCGTACCTACTTACATCTTATTGCTACTAATATTATAAATGTAACGATGAACTACTAAACGGATTTTGATGAAAATTTACAGCAATGTAGTTGATTTAACACCAGAATAACATAAATACTAAATTTTATTAGAATACTAGCTGATGTCCACGACTTCGTCCGCGTGGATTGAAGTTTATTGGTACCCGCGGAATCTCTTTAATTTTCCGGGATCTAAAGCCTAAGTGTTAATTCAGACTATAATCTTTCTCTGTGCATAATTTCTTCCAGGTCCGTTCAGACGTTCTGACGTGATTGAGTAACAAACATCCATCCATTCATCCAAACTTTCCCATAATGTTAGTACCTATAGATTGTGTTTTAAAAATGTGTTAAAAATTGATGAAGCAGCGGGCAATCACTATAATTCTTGATATTTTATTTAATTAAGTAAAGTAAGTACTTATTAATTACTAGCTGACCCGGCGAACTTCGTACCGCCTTAGTATGTAAAATTAAATGTATATTTTTTAATATTTCTGAGAGATTTTCTTAATATTTTTTTCCGTAAGAACCTTCTCCTAATAATAACAAATACAACAAAAAAAGAATTAGTGAAATCGGTCCAGCCATTCACGCGTGATGTCGTGGCCAAGGAAAACGGGTTTCATTATTATATATATAGATTAAAATTATAATTTCATTTTAAATTTTCCATTCTTTAAACACGATTTAGTTGGTCGTTACGTTTCAATTTTAAAACTAAATTTAAGGCTTGATCTTCAACCCTTTTAAATCTGAAAAATATGGAGTTGCCAACCTTAGGTATCTTAAAAGAATTCCGCACGCACCTGTATCGAAAATCTCGAATTTCATGCCTCCTATCTCGCTTGCTCACAAAGCAAAATTATCTTGAAGCCTTTTCCATATTAATTGACTGCTAAAGCTGCGTACAGATTATTGTGCCTAAAGTATTATTTGCTACTAGAAGATTCCCGCAACTTCGTCCGCGTGGACTAAATTTTTCCAATTCCCGCGGGAGCTCCTTAATTTTCCGGTATAAAAAGTAGTATATATCCTTCCCCGGGATATAAACTATCCCTATCCAAATTTCATCAAAATCGGTTGAATAAGTGGGCTGTGAAAGCGTAGCAGACAGACAAATAGACAGACAGACACACTTTCGCATTTATAATGGAAGTATGGATTGCAATATCTAATTCAAATGTTTTATATCTTAACTTTTCCTTTAAAGTTGTTAGCTACAAGTTGCAAAAGTTTAAAGTTACGAGTATAATAGGCAAATATACCAAATACCATATATTTATTTATAACAACGACTATTTCTTGTGGTAGGCAATGACGCAAATAACTACGAAAATCAAATGTGACCAACGTAGGACTAAATGTCCACGTACGTATGTGTAGTAATGACTTTAAGGTTGCAGCCTGTCTATTTTACCGTTTAAATAAGCTACAGACCTTGGACGCGGTCCTTTAAAATAAATAGATGAAAACTGCTGCCCCCCGATTGTGTGAGGAAATCGGTATCGTAAACGTTTGTCAAACGTATAATTCGAATTTTTAAGGAGTTCATAGATGCTTGCTTGCCAAAAAGCATGTATAAACTCCATAAACAATTCGAGTGCCAAATAAAGTAATTAATAGAAATAAATAATAAAGTAAGAATTCGAGTAAAGTTCGTTTTAAGCTGCCAAATGATTACGATTTGCTGAGACAATAAATTGGGCATCAGAACCGTTTGAAAATATCATTAGGAAAACCATGAAACGTGTGCACCATGCCTTAAGAAGTAACGACAGTTTATCTTGAATTAATTCGGCCTGCCCGCGTCAAGATAAGCTAAGTTTTTTGTTAACACCTTACGGGCGAAAAGTTTATAGCTTTTGTGCCACCGCGCTTATACGAGTATATACACGGAATTTATTGTTTTCGCTGTAAGAATTTACCGGTTTTGTTCGCACTTTCTAATACTCGACACGGATAAAAAAGGTTCATAAGTCATTTTTATCCCACAACGGCAAAGCCAGGAAGGGTTATGATTTTAAGCTGTCTATGTATAGATAGATAGAAAGATAGACCGTAGCTACTGAGATTTTGATAAATGGGGTGTTAATCGATTCGTTATCATCTCTATATCTATCTATTTCTATTTATTTATAGTCGAGTACTTGGCTGCAATCAAACTCGCTGGCATTTGGCGATTCAGCCTAAGGTTCTATTGCTACCATTATTACAGTGTTATACGTCTAAAAAGTTTTCATATTATAATAAGAGAGGCGTCGCGTCGCGTCGCGGTCGTTCCATTTGAAGCATTATAGATTTTATCCACCACAAGTTAGCCCTTGACTGCGATCTCACCTGATGGTAAGTGATGATGCAGTCTAAGATGGTAGCGGGCTAACCTGTTAGGGGCATGGGAGTTATATTAACCCATACCCCTATTCGGTTTCTACACGGCATCGTACAAGAACGCTAAATCGCTTCGCGGCACGTCTTTGCCGGTAGGGTGGTAACTAGCCACGGCCGAAGCCTCCCACCATGCCAGACCAGGGAATATTCAGAAATTATAAATTCCCAAATTGACCATGCCGGGGATCGAACCCGGGACCTCCGCACGCTAAGACAACAGCGCTCAACGCTGCGCCACGGAGAAAGTCTACCTATTTAGTGCCGTTTTCATCAATAAATAGAGTGTCTTTCGGGCATAGTGACTATAGATAGGTACGAGTATAAAACAGTTATAAAAAAATTGAACTATAAAATAAATTAGTATGACGTTAAAAAAAATAACATAAAATAATTTGCATGTTTATTCTCATTCTGATGAAATTATATAAAATGTGTTAGGGAACCCTTTTTTATTTTTATAATACTTACATCTTTTAATCTGAATTAAAGAAGGAAATAACATAAATATCAAAATTAGCCTTGGAAAAAAAATTCATCGATCCATAAAAGCTAAAGACGTAAGCTCCAAAAACTGACTGTGAGTACCAACAAGTAGCTTTTACGCAACTACCAAAAAAAATCTGCCGGTCAGAGTTGAACGACCTGTCGTCTTGAATATGTGTCAAGCGTAAGTTGACGGGACGGTTTTTTTTGCTCATAAAGGTACTTGTGCCCTATGCTATGTTTTAGTTACAACCTGTTTTTATTTTTAATGAAATGTGTGATCACACAGAATACTTACTATTACAAAATGTATACGTATGATATATGCATACGCTTACAATAATTTAAATTACAACAAACCAGGCAAACATGATTAATTAATAAATATTTTTTTTCTACTGCAAATAATTCCTTGGCTGCGTCTGCGTCTCACCTGGAGCACTGGTTGCAAAAAGGGCACATGTCCATATTGGGCAACCTTTTTGTACAGAATTTTAGGCTCGTCGACGATATACTTATTCTACTTTTACCGAAAACAAGCACGCCAGAGCCTACTATATTATATTATAGTTTTAGTTTCTAAGATATAAGATAAAAAATATCCATGGTAAAAACATATTGCATAAAAATAATATGTTTTTCATCCCACCATCTCGGAAAGAGTATTTTTACTCTTCGATATCTGAATGCAAAAGCCGTTGAAAAGTAAATTGAATTTTGAACATCTTGTGCACGTTAGTAAATATCACTCGTCTATGAAGTTTGTGAATTCAAAACATCATTAAAACCTATTTACTTCTACCTCTATGGTGCCGAATTTCCATACAACCGTTTTTAATTTGTTAAAAACTCACACTCGTAACCTTCTTGGTGTACTTTTTTAATTTGCTTTGCGCGCACCATTTTCTTTTGTCATTTCCTCGCTGAGGTGGGAAAAGATTTTTCACCTCGTGCTCTTTTGATTCCCTCGCTAACGCTCAGGATTCTAATTTTTGAATCACGAGCGCAATCAAAATTGAGCACGCAGTTAAAAAACAACTTTTCACTCTTGTTTAACAAATAACTATTGTATTTTATCTTTTGTTGAAGATTTTACTCTCACAGATATTATGTGCACTTTTTGAAATTAGTGATTCACCAAGAATCTAGATGGTAAGTCATGAATCATGATATAGTAGGAGGCTAACATAATAGGGGCATGGCAGTTATAACTTATGGCCAAAATCGCTTTCTGTACAATTATTTACAAAATACAATACTCTAATTAAGTTTCACTATGATACCACTCACTTACCTATTTTCTATCATACGATTTAATCGCTCTTATTAGACAACCAATATCGGCTATGACATATTTCGTAACAATGGCTCTAGATCACTTGTCATACAGTGCATTAGCAAGGAAAGGTCGAGTTACACTGGATACCACCCACGCCACGTGCGACTGCGCACGCCTATACTTTGTAATAGGTTTCAAAACAGTCAGTCTAGTTGTTACTAAGGTTTCTCGATGAAATCCCACTCTATACCGGTTGGACTTTAAAATGGTAGACTAATTTTGTACGATGTGCCTGACTTTGGGACAGCTTTAGTTAGAAAAAAGAGGAGAGAACAATGGGCAGAAAATTTTAGTTAGATGGACAAAAAGTCCGTTTAACTCACTTTTTTAAAGAGCTGCACATACTAGCGCGACATTACAATAACATAATATTAATAAACCAATTAATAAAACAAAATATTAATATTGTTGTAGTCTTTTATGACTTTACGATGACGCACACTATAAGAGAATTCTAGCACTTTTAGACTTTTTTGAAATAGTAACTCGTCACATGATCCACATTTATGATGTTACTCATGGCGATAACCAATCGAGATACCAAATCGAGAATCAATAGTAGTTATTATACATAAGACTATCACGCCACTAACAATAATATATGGCCACTTCGTTTTGTACTACCATTGTATTTTTACACATATCTAGGCACGTATTTGATAAATTGCTCGTATCTATCTCGTTTCGACTCGCCGTTACAAGAGAACTTGGTACAGACGTTTGAGCAAACAAGTTATTTACGACACTGAAATATGTTAGAATTCTACACAAATTTATCATTGAACATAATATATTGTATTATTTGGTATGATTTTTATATACGACACTAACTAAGTTACTATGATACTTTAAAGCACCCCCATAAAATATGGCAACTTCAGAACAGCTGTTCAGTTTGCAGCTATATTATATACGGAGCCTTAAGTCGTTTTACTTCAATAATTTAAAAAAACTAGCGAATGCCCGCAACTTCGTCTGCGTGGTTTGAGGTTTTTTGGTTCCTGCGGGAACTCTTTAATTTTCCGGGATAAAAAGTAGCCTATTCTAGTCTAGTCTAGTCTAGTCTTTCGCCGGGATACAATCTAAATACCTGTACCAAAATTTCTTCAAAATCGGTTGAACAGATGGGCCATGAAAGCGTAGCAGACAGACAGACCGACACACTTTCACATTTATAATTATTATTAACTAGCTGATGCCCGATGACTTCGTCCGCGTGGATTAAGGTCTTTTGGTTCCTGCGGGAACTCTTTAATTTTGCGGGATAAAAGTAACCTGTGTGCTATTCCAGACTATAATCTATCTCTGTGCCAAATTTCAGCCAGATCCGTTCAGCCGTTGGGGCGTAATTGAGTAACAAACATCCATACATCCATCCATACATCCATACATCTATACATCCATACATCCATCCAAACTTTCGCATTTATAATATAAGTAAGATTAGCACGGTCTTCAAAGGCACTGATAGGTATTGTCTCTTACCGATACTAATTAATTAATACACGCGTTATCAATTTCAAGATCTAATTATATGTATCGAAAAAGTGAGTAGGCAGGCTACTTGGAAGTGTCAATTAACACTTAATCAATTTACTCCTATGAACTTTCACATTATCAGTAGGAGCACTGTTCAAGTATTAAGTCGTATCCTATTATGGGTGTTCACGACTGGCGTAGGTACTTGTCTTTGTAATTGGATTGATTTTGTAATAATAATTAAGTATAGTAGAGCAGAGACAAAGCAATGCAACTGTGATTTGACAATCGCAATCGATAGCTTGTAGCCGTATTGTTTTAATTATTTCGTGTTTTAGAATAATAATCCTTATTTTAGGGACGTCAAGGTATGTGACATAAAACTGTAATTTTGAAATAATACTACTTTAAGCGATGGTATGGTATCCATACTGATATTGCGGACAATTATGAATGTACTTTTTTAATGTTAATTTACATAGTAAACTAGATGATGCCCGCGACTTCATCCGCGTGGATTAAGGTTTAAATAGGATTCCCGCGGGATCTCTTTAATTTTCCGGTATAAAAACTAGCCTATGTCCTTCCCCGGAACACAAACTATACCAAATTTCATCGAAATCGGTTGAACAGATTTAATATGTAAAGTAAGTAGGTACTTTCGCTTTTTCTTCCAACCAAGCTTAAAGTTTTTACGAGATTTAAAACCAAGTCGAGTCCAATTTTATGACTCATCAACTACTTTGAAAATCTCTCATCTTCATCTTCCTCTTATATCAATCGATGAAAAATATTTACCTTTGAAGTATCTGTAGAAGTCTAGTCCAAATTGTTCAGATCCTGATATTTGAAATACTTACCTGCTTAAAGATTTTATATAGGTCGCTGACTTAATAATGTACCTACTTAGATAAAATACTTAATAACCACAAAATCATGCTGATCAAACAGCCAACCACAAATTCCTTTATTTTCTCACCGATAAGGTAGTAATGCCCATAATTTTATGGAATAATAAAGGAAATAATATATAGTTCCGCTCATATTTGTATAATATTAGTTCTGTGGTCAGCATACTTCGCTTCAACATGAGTATATCTCACAGAATACCTAACAGCTTAATACCAATCGTATTATAAAGAGATAAGTTTTAAAATTGAATCTCGCTTAGTGGTAGAGCCGCTGGTTCATAATAGCAAGAATATCTGACCACAATGGCCTTACAGAATCAATCTCTTCCAAGAACATAACGGACACGAACCGGCATCTTTGTACTTTCTTTTTTCATAATTAACTTTTTTTGCAATCGGCATTATTTTATAGAACATACGTGTAGGAAGTGATACTGTAAACGTTGCGACTTGCGACTCATGTTATTAATTAAAATACTCAATAGGTGTAAGAAAATGTAATTAGGCATAGATACGTAACTTAGATACGTAGGTACTAGGTACCTATTTATATATTTTTTAACCACAAAGATTCTCATAAGTAAGATGTGGGTCTAATTTATTCATCTATAGTATTATTGGGTAAATTCAATGACCTTTGGGTAAATTAAATAATTATGCTTTTGTTTGGTTGGTATTATGATGCAATAGTGTGCATATACTTATCTTGCTAAATAGCCTATCACAGTAAATCAAGTCAAAATAAATATTAAAAACCAACCGACCAACAAAAAATCTAACAGTAACTAACCTTTGCCCAGAGATCATAAAAGAAAATAGTTAAATATATCTCTTCAAGATAATCTTCCATTTAAAAGACTAATCTTTACAAATAACATTCATTTTGCTTATGTAGATAGTTAAATAATTGAATCGTTTATTAACATCTCCAAACTCCAAGTCCAAAGCTCATAGGCCAAGAAGGCTCAGTGTCAGTAGCATTCTTCAAATTTAACAGTTAGAATTTAGATGCTTCCTGAACTTTAACCTCAAATTATAATATCCGACTACATCGTGTATGAACACAGAAGCACCTGTCATCTTTTTTATCCGCTAGTGCCAGACAATCCTTACTATATATAAATGTAAACTAATATTATAAATGTGGAAGTGTGTCTGTCTGTCTGCTACGCTTTCACGGCCCATCTGTTCAACCAATTTTGATGAAATTTTTATTTTGGTACAGGTATTTAGGTTGTATCCCGGTGACAGACATAGGCTACTTTTTATCCCGGAAAATTAAACAGTTCCCGCGAGAATAAAAATAAATTTAATCCACGCGGATGAAGTCGCGGGCATCATCTATAGTTTGTGAATAATTTTGAAATTGTTTTAACATATTTTGAACGCATATAGGCTTGACTGCAATATTAGGATAATTGAAAAACAGGCATATTATAATGTAGCCTAGGCTTGAACACGCATTTTACTTACCCTAGCTTATAAAAAAACTACACTACTGCCTCGAACCTGCTTTTAGACATAATCAACATTAACTAGAAGCACTAAGTATATTATTCGCCATTCTTAGCAAACAACGCTTAATCGTCGGAAAATGATTCTGGTGGAATTTCCTATTTTGAGCTAAGCATTAATGCACCATAAGGCCCGCCACATACATCCGTTTCGGAATTCCGATACGGAATATCGAAACGGAATTTCGAACGTAGCAAATCCATATAAAATCTAGGGTCTATATTCGGTATATCTATAGGGTCTATAGGGTCTATAGGGTCACGCACATTAGTTTTCCGTTCGAATTTATTTCCGTTTCGGAATTCCGAATGGAAGCCTAGCATTCGGAATCACGAACGGAAAAAAGACGTTTCGAATGCAAGTCTTCCATAGATTTTATATGAGTCGCATGACACATTTCCTATAATATATACCTATTATATATTCTCTGACAGAATATCCTAACTCACTGAACTCGGAGATTAGCGTCTCCCAACATCTGAGCCTTGTTATTCGATATTCCGAATCGGAATTTCGAAACCTAAATCCGAATTTATGTAGCGGGCCTAATAATTTAATCAGCAGTAATAATATACATAAATCATATAACTACGAATTCCAACATTTTTTCTTACAAAAATGCACTGAGTAGTTCTCCTAAATCTTAATATACTTAATAGTTATGAGCAGGTACCATAGACATAGGATTTTTTCGTACATTCTAAGTCTATGGCAGGTACCCACTTATATACGAGTATTAATAAGAGCTATAATGGATTGGGTCTGGGCGCACGTGCGTGCACGACTATCCCAGTGACCCTAGGACCTAGCTACCATTGTACGTGTTGACTACTGATAACACATAAAAGGGAATGAAACGGCCTTTCACCGTCGTTTTGCATGATTTATCACTTTACTTGCTCTGCAATAGATTGTACTACAAAATCTACAGACTAAGGACCGTCGCCTTATCATTTTCTAAGTATGTAAATGTTGGTATTTTGACGATAGGCTCTAGCGATAGGATCTATAATTTAAATCTGATAATTCCTTAATTAGGAAAGTCAACCCCAATTACCTGAACAACCATGAAAGTTAAAAGCAACACTACATGTGTAAAAAATTTTACTCGAGAACTTCTTATGCAAAGCAAGTATAAGCAAAAATCTTACTAAATATTATATATGTGAAAGTTTGGATGGATGTATGGATGTATGGGTGGATGTATGGATGTTTATTACTCAATCACGCGCCAACGGCTGAACTGATCTGGCTGAAATTTGGCACAGAGATAGATTATAGTCTGGAATAGCACATAGGCTAGGATAGGAAAATTAAGGAGTTCCCGCGGGAACCAAAAAACCTCAACCCACGCAGACGAAGCCGCGGGCATTCGCTAGTAGATTACAATATGACTTATTTTTGCAAAAGTTTTTCAAACTTTGTACAAAGAAGAATTCAAAAATCTACATAATATATCTGAACGTAAAGCTCTTAAAGTATTTTGTTAAAGTAGTTAGATATACATCAAAACAAAATAGTATAACATGGTATCTTACGAAAAAAAAATACACATCTCAAAATCTATTTTAAGAAATTCTGAACGTGATTAGCCAAATAAAATTCTATATTTCCGGACGAGAGGCTAGCAATATAGGCGCCCCGCCATCTTGCCTCGGGCGATAGGACCAATTGGCGCGCGTACATTCAAAAAGAATCTACTGGCGCAACGAATTTTATTTTTCTATTCATTTACATTTTTGCATTGTGTTCTGGTAATTGGGCAGCTCTTTCATTTATTATTTGAAACAGAATCAATGCTAGTTACGAAGTAATGTTAATTTTCGAGTCAGAATTTTTCTATTCAATAAGTAACATTTTTTGGTGGTAGCAACAAGGTTGCATCTTGTTGAAGTGAAACTTCTTTAGACTCGTCGTGATTTGAAAATTCGACGAAACGAAAAAGCGAATAATAGGATTTAGACTGCGAGAGAATTTAGAATACAAATTATAGATACAGGTTATATTTATCTCGTATCGTATTTCTTTTCTGATTGCATACACACACTTTTTTTTACTTGAAGATTGAAGCCATTTTATTCCTGTACCTGTAATTTTAGTATTGTGACTTCATGTGTGATTTCATTTAAGGATTTAAACATCTTGGAAACTCTTTGATTTTCCGGGATAAAGGTAGCCTTTATCCGTCTCAGGGATGCAAGTCAAAATTTTATTATTTATCAATAATCTTTTTAATCGTCAAAATCGATTTAACGGATAGGCAGTGAAAAGGCAGACTTCTTTCAACAAAATATTCCTTTCCATTTCGTTTCATTATACCCGCGACTTGGTCTTGGACTTGCGTGGTTTGAGGTTTTTTTGGTTCCCGCGGGAACTCTTTAATTTTCCGGGGCTATGTGCTATTCCAGACTATAATCTATCTCTGTGCCAAATTTCAGTCAGATCCGTTCAGCCGTTGGGCCGTGATTGAGTAACAAAGATCCATACATTCATACATCCATCCAAACTTTCGCGTTTATAATATTAGTAAGATTAGTATGGATATTATATGGTAATGGATTACATCCATTGATAGATAAGGTACTTTCGTAGCAACTACTTTCCTAGGAGACTTTTCGTTTGATTAGGTTCTATAAAAAGTCCATCTATATTAAATTTTTTTATTTCATTTTATAAATCCGACAGTTTTCGTAGTCGGTGAAATGCAATTAATGATCCCCCAACTCATGTACCTACTCATATTTATTGGATTGTATCTATGTATAGTATTTATTCTATGCCCTGAGGCAAAGTACACATCTACAGAAGGGTGACTAATAACGGATATTGAACAAAAGTGAATGAATCAGGAAATTCGTTTGCTGTACGCAACGGCCATTTTTGGGTATTTATTGGGTATTGGGCTGATAAGAAATACCCGTGACTTCTCCCAGAATACATATTTCAGAAAAGTATTACATGTTAAACTAAGTAAAGATTATTTCGAATTTTCAAAAAATAATTTATTTGCTTACCTTACTTTTTCTGACTCTACATTTCATACAGCTCCTTGGAATTTTGGAACAGATTGCTCGTTGCTCCAAGGCAACTACTGAAACTGGAGCTTAAGCAACTTTCGTTGTATTTTTTTATGCAAAAAAATGGGTAGGTACACCTAGATGATGAAGAATGTTTATTTGAATAATGTTATTAATACCATATTGTTTGCGACTTATCTACGTATGTCTATACTTGTCAAAAACATTATGCCCTTCGAGCAAGATCTGTCGCCAAACCAACGTCACTTTTGATGAAATTCGGTAGGTACAAATAATATATAAGTTGCATTTACCCTGGGAATGGACATAGGCTACTTTTTATGCCGGACAAATAACAGTTTCCACGGGATTTTCGAAAACCTGAATCTTCGCAGACGAAGTCACGGACATCATCTAGTATCCCATCAATATAACAATGTCGTCATTTAATTACACCCTTTACACTCCTATACCTAAGTGCAATTAGGTACAATATATTCATCGCATTGTAACAACAGCCACTTTGTTAACATACAATTTTCCGCTTGGTCAAGCGCACATCTTTACTCGTATTTTCTCGTACAACCCCCCACATTTACTAGTACTTAAGTCTTACATTTTAAGGGTTATATTGCAAGAAGTAATCCGTATAATCGAGGATTATTGTACGTAAAGTTCATTGCACACTTCAATGACCACCAATCGGAGTGCGTTCGCACTGCCTGTTAATTAGCGATAGCCTCGGGGTGGGGTTTAGCCCTAATACTTGTTCTCGAATGTAACTCGACAATGATTGAGTGCGGTACGGGTTAATATGTCTTTGTAATTTCAAGTCTGAAGCGATCACAACGTGTGACGGTAAACTGCAAGGCAGGCCGTTATCCATAAGTGAGTTTGTTCGTGGGTTTTTTCTTTAATCAAGCCCCAATAAATCTCAATTTTCTACCGAATTAGGTGATTTTTTGCAAGGGTAGAGTTGGAGACCTGGAGAGTGACATATAATTATTATGCTTTATACTTCGGAAAATCAAAAAGTTCAAAATCCACGTAGCATAACACGTCACGCTCGCACCTCTTGTGTGTCATTTTTTGAAAAAGTGACCACTTGAAAAGCTCTTTTTCCTAAATTATTAGGACCAATTTATTACCCTTAAGGCCTTTATTCAACTTCTTTACTTTCCTAACGAGATAATAGCTTTTACTATAGCACGTTTACTCTCAATAATAAACGGTTTGAACGATAGGATTGTTGATAAGCCGACTCAACCTAGGAAATTTCAAGATTTAAAATATAATCATTCTAAAACAATAGTCAGTTGACACTGCAAAATATAAAACAACGATATGTAACTGAAACGAAGCATATTCAATAAACAACTAGTAACGCCAATAAAAAGGGGGTCAATCGAGAGCTCGTAGTAAGCCCATCATACCCTCAGGGCGGACCGCCCTCGGCAGTCGGCACCGAGCACGCGACGCGCGCGATCGCTACAAGGTCATACGTAGTGAAAATTAACGTAAACATACGGCTACGGCTCCCGTTATCGTAAAAATTCGGTATAAACAATATTTTTCACAGGCAAACGTAATTAATAATAAATTCCGGTTTGAACATAGTTTTGTACGATAAGAAAAAATTACGTTTTATTAAACTCTACGGCCGTCTGACGGCTCAAAAATTAAGTATATAATATAATATAATGAATTTGGATACCATCATATTTTTTTAGAAAAGATTTAAAAGAAAAAAAATACAGGACATATTTAACACTAGATTTCTTTTTTATCCACTACATGTTAGCCCTTGACTGCGATCTCACCTGATGGTAAGCGATGATGCAGTCTAAGATGGTAGCGGGCTAACTTATTAGAGACATGGCGGGCAGGCTAAACTGATAACTTAAAAAAAAAATCTCATGATCGATTGTAAAATAAAAGTAGAAGAAAACGAATAATATGATATTCTGATAGAACAAAACCATTTATTAAACATTTTTTGTTACATAATATTATAATAGATGCCTTATCTATAAATCTTTAATCACCCACCAGTTGTAACGGTATACTGTACCTACCTAACCGAGTAATTACAATAAAAAAAGTCAATTAAAAGAAAAACGCATGAGCTTAATGAACACAATAAAAAACTTCTCATCCAAACTACAGTATAAAGCAATGCCTGAACTATTTTTATATGAATTCTTTTTAATTCTCTATACTAGAGTAATGGCTTTAATAGCCGTGCGGAATCAATTTTATGACGTTATTTGCATAATAAAATTTTTCATAAACACTAGAGATGTTTCTATGATTAATTGCCGGTATCGATAAACAAAGCTATCGATATATTGCCTTTACGGAATTTGCATTAGTAAACTTTATTGTACAATGTTCTTTGATTAGAATTTAGTGCCCAAAATGCAGCATAATTTAATCGATTATTCAATGAGAGTAAATTGTTAGTAAAAAATCAAATCCGGTAGTCGGAGTAGGTCGACGCACACCTTGGTCGAAAGGTGGTAATTTAAGAAGTAATCACTTACTGATCGTTGCCTGAATCGTCCGCCTTTTATGGGGCCAGTAATTATCGAATATTCGAATACGGCTTGTATATTATATTTGTTTTTATATCCATCCCTTTTTATAGATTATATTGTTGACTTCATTAATGTTCGAATTTATAAAAATGTGCTGCGGAGTTATAATTTGTATAATATCGGTCGCATAAATGTCGGTCTCCGTTTGAGTGTGGCAGGTAAACGATAAATTTTAGTGTTGTGACATCAAAACAGTGGCGGTGGCGTACGTGGATTTATCCAGCGTGATTGAGGTGCAGGTAATAATTTAAAATAATCCTTTAAATCATCTCCTAAATACTTTTAAAAAAAAGTGTGTGTGCAATTCACACACGGCAGAAGTGAAAGAACAGTAGCCTACGAGATAATGAGATAAATATAACTTTTATTCTATCTCATTCTCTCGCAGGCTATATCATAAATATGTTTGTCCCTTTTTGGTGTTGCTTTTTCGTTTCATCGAATTTTCAAATCACAACGAATCTTAAGAAGTTTCACTTCAAAAAAGATATTGACATTGGAAACATCGATAAAAAGCCATACGATGGTATAAGCTCTCTACTCACCGTCAAGGAATAAATTACCTTTAAAAGCACATACTTCAGTACCGTAACGAGTAGTAGTTAACTATATAAGTAGTATGTTCTACATACTTAGACCTCGTATTTAGTAAGTCGTATGATATTCTAGTAAAAATTGTGAACCTCCAAGATGCGGAGAAGTGTTCACAAAATTTTAACAGCTATTCGAGATAAATTAGAATAAATACATTCAAAATTGTTAAAACCATAAATAAAACATTCGTACATCATCCGATATCACTATCGTTTGTTTTAAATATGTAAACGACACAAATTAGAAACAGTTTTATAAATTAGAATTTTGATGAATTGGTCAAATCAACTTAATGGGCTTTTTTATGAATCTTAGCTCTGAATGAGTCCTTAACGGTATCAAACATGACTTTTAATTTACAATTTGGATTCGCAAAGGTAATCAACTTGTATGCTAAACACGAAACTGCACTTATACGTGTTCGCACGTCATAAACATAATATTTAGGAGAAATATTAAAGAAATTTCTTAATCTTAAGGATAACGATAATTATTAACCTTAACGAATCTCGTTAAGGTTAATAAATTATTTTATTTAAGTATGAAGAAAACGTTCCATGAAAACTTATTCAGTCGTGTGTCGATCGGTAAATTTTGTCTACAAGGACTAACTTTGTAAGACCATTCGAAATCATAAATCCATTACTAATACTTACTAATATTATAAATGCGAAAGTGTGTTTGTCTGCCTGTGTTTCTGTCTGTCTGTCTATCTGCTACGCTTTCACGGCCCATCTGTTCAACCGATTTTGATGAAATTTGGTCCCGGGGACTACAAGCTACTTAAGTCGCCTTATTATACTTACGTACTCATTATAAATGCGACAGTCTGACCATCCGTAATTTTTTCATGGCTTAGCAGAAGAAGCAATCTTGGCGAAATTTGGCACATACAAATTGCAACCTAGCGACGCTCATTTCATACCGTAAAATTAAAGATTGAAGTTGCAGGCAAACTCTTGTACTGCCATAAACTTTTCTAGGCACCATACATACATGTAGCTAGACAAAATGCTCGGTATGCTCGGTCGTAAAACAGGATATTTTTTGTTAGAAATCCTATTAATTCAAGATGACATAGCACTTTATATTGGCAAAAGCTCTTTTTACAGTCGGTTTGTATAATTTACTGTTGGGTTTTAAATTGTTCAATTCATGTTAAAATCTGTTAGTAGGTATCTGATAAGATGCAACGTGGGCGACTAATCTTATATATATAAGGTGTCAATACTTCCTTTATTATTTGAGCATCAACTTGAAATATTGTATGGCCTGTGAAGTGCCATTTGCGGTTCATTATTTTTATTTGTTCTATGAATATCTTTGTCTCTTCCAAACAAAACAATCACTATATCAATAATCGATATTATTACAGGCTGATTAATCGTCATTAAGTTTTGTTTATTAGACTTGTTTTCTATTTTTTCAAAGTTCTTATATATATAGAAAAAAAAACAACAGGAAAATAAACACCAGTGCAAGACACAAAAAACTACTTAAATTTTTCCCCATCCAGTCAATTTCATAATCTAGTTTTTTTTCATTGACTTCCGCAAAGTAACGCCTGCTTCTATCTTCTTCTTCTTCTGGTGGGAGGCTTCGGCCGTGTCTAGGTACCACACTACCGGCAAAGACGTGCCGCCAAGCGATTTAGCGTTCCGGTACGATGCCGTGTAGAAGCCGAAGGGGTGTAGGTTTAATATAACTGCCATGCCCCTAACAGGTTAGCCCGCTACCATCTTAGACTGCATCATCACTTACCATCAGGTGTGATCGCAGTCAAGGGCTAGCTTGTAGTGGATTAAAAAAAAAATAGAGTGATACCTGAGTAAATGCTACTCATTTCATTTTGTATAGGTAGTGATTTCCATTATCACCTCTGAAATAATGCTGTATCATACTCACAATTACAAAGTAATAAGCTATCATAAATTAAATGTAGACATCATTACTTTATCACAGAACACCGATTTACACACCGCTAACGAATGGTCTTGGCCCATTTCGTATGTTAATGAGACGTATGTACCGATCAATTTATATTGCATTGTAATAGAGATACTCCTATTACGCATTCCTGCGATTGATTGATTGATTTAAAAGTATAAATGAATAACAGTAAATGAAATGACTTGTACTTGAATATCGATAGAACTTCAAGCACTATTGAATCCACTATATCATATAAATAGTATAGTAATAATCATATAAACGATAACGTGACCAAAATAAATTTATTATTCTGAAAATCAGTCCTAAATTTTTTAAGAAGATGCCTATCAATAAAACTGGAAAGTAATGACAAGTAAAATATCAAATTAAGTACCTTAGTATTAATATGAAATATTAAATAATAATTTTCCGGTTCAACTTACAACAATTCTGCTTCTTGCTAATTAAACATCGAACAATTATAAAATAAAATGATTGAGATACGTATTGTGCAGCCATTTTTGATTGATTGACTTCTGTTTACAAAGTAGATACGCCATCCACGTTACATCGATATCGTAGGTATTTATTTTGGTTCTGACCGCACTATTTAAAAAAAAATTCAATCAAAATTTTAACATAAAATTGTAAATTATGTAAGTGTACGCTCAATTATATCCAATATTGACAAAAAAAATTAAGTTAATTTTATGACGTTTTTTTAAATACCCGGTACTTATTTAGCATATTACTTAGATTCAATTCACGGTCAGTGGAATCCGAATGGTGGTGTTAATCTCAGGATTTCGTTTAGCACAAGAAGCCCAACTATTATTTAAATCGAAGACTCACATCTTATGAACCCACGTCACTCGAACTCACTTCAGAATCGCGATGTAGAGCTGTAATAGGACACGTCGCCTTTGGGTTGAAACCCAGGCACGCCGTCTTTATTGATAAAAATATAAACTCAGTTTTAATTAACCTGCCATACGATCGAATTTGGTATAACATGGTTATGAAAAAAAATGAAAATGAAAATGAAATTTTATTGATAAAAATAATTATATGTTAAATATCGATCAAATTTATATACCTAGGCTAAGTAAATACATCATACATACATACATCAATAGTTCGCGCGCGAGTTGAATGCAGAGCAAATGTATGGTGACACATACCTTATGCTGAGATCGTATACTATAGAGCGTACTTTGACTTGGCTCAGACTTTACTTAGAGTTAAACCGAGATGAACTTAGTTATATGAGTTATATAAATCTGTCTCGTTTTAACCATGTCATAAGTCTAAGCAAAATCAAAGTTCGCTCTACAGATCTCACACTTACTCTGCAGTCAACTCGCGCGTGAACTGTAGATTGGTGCTACGCAATTTTTGTAGACGGGTACAATCGTGACTGTCGTAGCTCTACGAGTGAGACACGACGTGAATAGATACCCTTTACGTGAAAAACAAATATTGTGTATAAACAAAAACAAGCCATTTCGAATTGTGATACAAATACAAGAAGGAAATGAGTCTTATATAAAGCGCAAACATAGTACGGACAAAAAAAATTGCCCTGCAGACAAAAAGTTTAATAACGCGCTCTTTAATATGGAACGAATATTGCGACAGGATAAACGCACAGGAAAAAAAATTTTCTTAGGTACCATGCAATACGGTCGTTTTGCGCAAACTTCTCTGGCCTGTCCTATCCCTCGGGTGTATTCGCCCTAAACTGATATTTCTAGCAAGCAACCGGAAAGCGAGTTACGATGCCGCTGTAAAAAGGAAATTAGTCTTATAAACAAGTATTTCTAGGCTCTATTCTAAATTTTGACGCCAATTCTCAGTGAACTCGTGAAAAAAATAAATTTTCAACGAACATTTTGAAATTATTTCATAAATAATGATCTACGCATTAGTACATAGAGATATTTTGGCTACTAAGTTATTCGACCATAAAAAACTATGGCCCCGCCCCGGCTGTCACAGTTGGCAATTTACCAAATTGTTTATTACAGCGCAATTAAAATAATTAGGTAATCTACGATTGAAAGATCGTAATTTCTAAAAGCTTTGGGCACAAGTCATTTAACACTTGTTGTGTAAGTGCTCTAGTTTGATTTAAGACACATTTTAGAAAGTGAAAAAATCTATTGAGCCTCATAAACTACTTAATAATTAATTTAAAACTTTCTTAGCGTCTTAACTTATATTTTAAGTACCTTTAAGCTTTATAGGTTGTTAGCATATTATAGTATAATAATCCATATCCATACTACATATAATATTATAAATGCGAAAGTGTGTCTGTATGTCTGTCTGCTAAGCTTCCATGGCCCAGATACTCAACCGATTTTGATAAAATTTGGTACAGAGATAGTTTCCATCCCGGGAAGGACATTTTATCCCGGAAAATTAAAGAGTTCCCGCGGGATTTAAAAAACATCAATCCACGCGGACGAAGTCGCAGGCATCATCTAGTCATCCATAGTTCAGAGTCGGCCACACAAATACTTTAAAAAAAAAAAAGCTAACAATTTCGGTATCATCTTGTCTAAGAAAATCAGCAATATAATAAATTAATTAAGTTTAGAATAATTTTATCTATTTTATTTTAAAGGAATAACTTAAATGAATACGAGTATGTATTATGTGTACAATTTGACTGTTTATTAAAACGAACCATAATATCATATATACCTCTATCTCACCATTAGACATACTCGCATTGACACAGATTAAGTACACATTAATTAATTAATAGTGCAAATCGACCGAATGTCAAGCAAAAGGTTAATTAATGAAGAAATATTTATTTGAAGTGCGTAATTTCGTAATAATCTCTTGAATTTTTAATTTCTTTTCGTGTATTTTGTCAATGAACTTTGCAACGTTGATCAATTAACTAACCGTATTCACTGTATAATGTGCACAATTATATTAAAACTAGACATGTTTAAGCATAACGATGGGGTACTCTCATCTACAATCGTAAATCTATGATTTAAGATATTACGTGCTCTTTTAGATACAGCTTTTCGATCCATTTATCTATCTTGTATTAATGAATCTCTATTTCCCCTCTCAATCTTTACTAATATTATAAACTAGCTGATGCCCGCGACTTCGTCTGCCTGGAAGTTTTTTAAATTCCCACGGGAACTCCTCAATTTTCCGGGATAAAAAGTATCCTATGTCACTCTCAAGGTCCTCAACTATACCCATGCAAAAAATCACGTCGCTCGTTGCAGTGTGATTGAAGAACAAACCAAAAAACCAATAAACCAACAAACAAACACACTTTCGCATTTATTATATTAGTATGATGCGAAATTTTTGGATGGATAGATTTATGGATGGATGGATGTTTGTGACTCAATCACGCTAGAATGGCTGAACGGATCTGCATGAAATTTGGCACACAGATAGATTATAGTCTGGTATAACACGTAGGCTACTTTTTTATCCCGGAAAATTACCAAAAACCTCAAACCACGCGGATGAAGTCACGGGCATCAGCTACAAATCCAATTTTCTTGAGGCGGTCGCTGCAATAAATTTTTGGTCTTAAGACATAGACGATTCTTCGATCGAATACTTGGAATTTGGAATACCTACTTATTAAGTATTTTAATAAAGTAGATAGATTATTCGCAATTTAATCTTTTCAGGTTTGCAACTATTTTAGACGTCTGTAATAATGTACCTAGGTACCGACCTACTAGATGAATTAATAAATAGGTATCCATATCGCTTACATAGTCAACAAAAAAGGATATATCTTCTTTAGTATGGTAATATGTCAAAAATATAATCTCTAATCAACATCAAATTGATATTTCGGCAACAAATCTCACCGCAATGTCACAGCCTTCTTAGTTTTCACCGTACATCCGGTGGCCATCGCATAAATTATATAAAAAAACTGGATCGACAGTAATTAATAGAGACGCAAACTCGAGACAGATTCAATTTGAGCGTAAGATAAACTGTGGTTTAGCCAATAACTACTTCAATAAATGCACCTAGTTGATCCAGTTATCCATCATTGGAAGGTAGTAGATTTCTAATAATTATGGCTTTATGTAAGGTTATTTTTTTTCAGTTCACCCCACACACCATCCACCGACCGAAGTGATCGACTCAGAAACAAAGAATTCATACTTTTAATATTATTAATGAGAAAGTGTGTCTGGATGTCTGTCTGCTACGCTTTCACGGCTCATTTCTCTAACTGATTTTGATGAAATTTGGTATAAAGATGTTGATTGATTGTATTCCGAGTGGACATAGCCTATTGTTATCCCAGAAAATTAAGGAGTTCCTGCGCGAATAAAAAAATACTTATCCAAGCGGACGAAGTCACGGTCATCATCTATTATGACAATACATGAGAAATAAATGTTGCTCGTCAAATCACATTAGGTACATATTCGAAACACATACTTATATTGTGAACATAAAACTAATAAAAAATAAAACGATTATGTACTACCTACCTGTTTGGACATTGAAATTTGAAACAGTTAATAAAAGCCATGCAAAAAAATAAATTGTGAATCAAGAAAGTTATAAATTGTTTAAAAGATAAATCAAGACTGTTTTGTCGCAAGTCTGTCTTGTAAAAAACTGTCCACAACTGGATATTTGGCAATCGATCTAAATTCGACGCTTTGTTTATTACACATAATGTTAGGTCAAATATAAATTAAGCCGTTGATGATTAGGAGCATAAATCTTTTTTAAATTGCGAGCTGTCTCCTTGTGGCTTTACCAGCGTAGAGCAATACATAAGGCTGTATCCACATTTGTATCATGTTGGCATATCGTTAGCCATATTCCGAAAAGCTTCATTGTCACAACCTCAATAATAGGGAAGATGCTTATATAAAAAAAAAAATCTTACTGATTATTAAATAGAGGGTTATCCAAAAGACCTAAAATTTGATAACCATTTTAAAATATAGATTAAAGAAAAAAAGTGCGGTGAAATTTGATGACATCACAACTGTGAATTCCATACAACTTCCATACTAGAATTCCTTTTTTAAGTTTGATATAGAGTTGCTGATTTGATTGAGTTGTCATCATCCCTATTGTTGCTTTACATCCTAACATAGTTTTCCTAAATTATGCTATGCATTCTAACATAGGCGCCCGGTACACAGTAAATCATCAGCGGGGCGATTGGCTAAAAATGACAGCTACAGTGTAACGATAGCAATCACCTCTGATTGGATAGCTTTCTTTCACTATTGGCCAAAATCCATTGACGCAGCCAAAATACCATAAATTCAGCAAATGCAGGTTGTACACAATCGCCCTGCTGATTGACGATATGATTGAGGATATTTTGTGCAAACTACATAATATATGTCATAAATCATCAACAATCCTGCAACTATCTCACTCAGATCGATTGAAGCCTATGTTTGTATCATGGCTTGCCAAAATTATACAAATATAAACACAGCCTAAAGCTGCATGTGACGTGGGTAATCGTATCGCCTCAATTAATTATTTTTGTATGTCTTTCACGCAGTCATTGAAATAGGCGGCGGCTCTTTGAAACAAAGTATACAATATTGAAATTTACTAATGTATAGAATTCCTAGTTTATTAATTAGCTTTAATAGCCATAGATCATTTTATTTATAGACAGTGATAACACATAAAAATTAAGCGTTGCTAACGATGGATCAATAAACACACATAAAGCTAGCTTTTAAGCTAAAATTAAGCTAGCGACTTTATTAATTAACTTTAAATAAAATTATTAAATAACTTTATTTTTTAATCTCGTAACACTTTGCTTAACCTTTATGCCGGCTAATTTGAAAAAGATTACGACCAAAAAACGCAATTCAATCAAATTGAAACAAATGAGAGTAATAAAACTGTGAGGCGTTCGAATTTCTCATTCAAACATCGCGTGCGCAAGTAATTACATTATTCCGGATCATTATAATGTAATTCAGTAATTGATAAGTTTTGAGCTCATAATGTTATTAATCAAAAATAACTTATGTGGGTGCAATAATGTCTTGTGTCTGCCTCTTTCGATAACAACGATATGGAAACAATCCAAAAAGTAAATATATGATATTGTGAAAGATTGGCTGATAGGATGTAAATATGATTTTCCAACCTTTCAGGTTGGCTGTTGATGGGACTAACGAAAAATTAAAAAATAAACAGGCATAAAAAATATTTCAAATGTTTGCCACCCGTGGGAATTTAAAAACCTAAATCCACACGGACGGATGCCCTGCCATCATCCAGTATGGCAATATGTAAAAATATACGTTATACTTTACAGAATATACTAATTGTGACTATTATATCATTTTACCCGGTAAGTACGGTGGCATACTACCATTGCATAAAGCCTTATTGTTTTAGTATTGTTGACGTTCGTGTTTTAGAATTATAATACTTATTTTAGGGACGTCAAGGTACGTGACATCAAACTATCATTTTGAGTAATATTGCTTAAGTATTGCTTTGGTAGTATGGCCCCTGTACGAAAGTACCTACCTATACGGAATAATCGTAATCCTAATTAACCCGTCGAAAGAGCTCGTGGTCTCTATTACCCATTAGGTATAGTTTGACGCTTAATTTATACAGCACAATGGCCATAGAACAAAAACGGTCTCAGCATAGAAATAAAGTTGTTGATTTGATAATTAGTTAATAACATCAATCACATGCAGGTAATTGGCGCTCGTAGGCGTTAGACGCAGTCTAATTACTTACTCTTTATAGTTTTTTATATAACCTTTGAATAGCTGCAACGATGAAAGCTGAGTAAATTGTATCTATTATTAAGTCTTTATCAACATTATTTTTTTAATAATAATGGCTTTAAAAGAATAGAATAAGTTTTATTTGCATAATGTGAATATATAAGATGACTTTTCCCGCAATATCACGTATGCACGTATTAATATTAGTTATAGTATTATGCGTATCCGTTACGATTTTCTAAGTTATGAAATTAAAAATTTCATAACTTACAAAATCGTAACGGATCATGATAATTTCTGATTTTAAATAAGGCTGAGGCTTTTGCCTTAGTCTATATTTTGTATCATTATTTTAGAATGTCAATTGTAAGCTTTCTAAATTAGCTGAATGAATGTGCAGGATAAAACAAACCCAATATGAAACGCTACAACTCTAAGCAAAATCTGAATATTTCAATCTGGATATTTAACCTGTGGGTGCAAGCCCATGCAGCTGCAGTAGGTATATCATCCCAATACAATAAATTATTCAATAAATTCAGTCAAGACGATCATTTCTAAAAAAATATATCTAGATTATTTCTAGGTCCCTTATGTATGTCCATCCATATCCATGTTTAGAGTTTCCATGTAGGCCATGTTTGTTAGCTTGTCCTTCAATCACGCCGCGACACGCACAGATAAGTGTGTCGAAGTGTAGATTATATAAGTGACGGTGTCGTGTTGTGCCCCAGGAGCGCCTCGGCGGCGGCGGGCTGGGGCTGAGCGGCGGCGGGTTCCGTGGCGCGCAGCCCTCGCTCGCCGACTTCCAGCCGCCCTACTTCCCGCCGCCCTTCGCGCCGACCACGCACCCCGCTAGCCCGCATCACCAACAACAGGTACGAACTACAGCCTAAATTAATAAATAATGCTTCGTCATCGTGTACCAATATAGACTTACACACCGGACAAGGTTTTTTGCTTTCCTTCCTTCCTCAAGCCGCGGTCTTGCGCCGCCTGGATCCGGCGGTTCCTTGGCACTCGCTTGTTGTTGTCCGACCACCTTAGTTTGCGAACGGTACACTATCTAGTGCGGGACTGCCATTTCAGCACCGCATCAACATCCATTTATTTATAAATTACTAGCTCACGCCCGTGACTTCGTCCGCGTGCGTTGAAGATTTTGGATTCCCGGGCGAACTCTTTAATTTTCCGGGATAAAAAAATAGCATATGCGCTACTCCAGACTATGATCTATCTCTGTGACAAGTTTCATCCAGATCCGTTAGCCGTTCTGGCGTGATTGAGTAACAAACATACATCTATGCATCCAAAGTTTTGCATTTATATTAGGATACAACTATACATACAATGTACATTGTAACCATATTGTAACCAACGCTTATGCTGAAGCTATTTTTTTTTACCCTTGCTAATAATGCTATTATTAACTACAAGTTAGCCCTTGACTGCCATCTCACCTGATGGTAAGTGATGATGCAGTCTAAGATGGTAGCGGGCTAACCTGTTAGGGGCATGGCAGTTATATTAACCCATACCCCTATTCGGTTTCTACACGGCATCGGACCCGGGACCTCCGCACGTTAAGACAACAGCGCCACACACTGCGCTACGGAGGTCGTCAAAATGATGCAGCTATGTGATGTGATCTTTATCTTCCCAGAGCCATGGCATGGAATACAGCGGAGGCAGCGGTGGGCCGGAGTACCCGCAACACTACGCGCCTCAGCAGTTGCTGCCGCGCCACCACGGACACCACGAGCCTCACTCGCACCTGCGACACCATCGCGACCACCACGACATACACTCACATCATGTAAGCTGTACCTACCATAGAATAGCTCGGAAGCCCTTGCGGACTGAAGCTAGCGTTTATCTAAGTACCTAGTACCTAGTAGGTAGTTGCTACAATAGCTCATTATACAGCGAAAGCACGGGCGGGCCGGAGTTAGTGCCGTGTACAGTTCGACAAACTTATCTGACCCGGTGACAGCGTTGCTAGCATCTATGAAAAATAAAGATAGCGTAGCTAACATCTATGAAAAATAAAGATAGCGTAGCTAACATCTATGAAAAATAAAATAAAAATAAAAACTATACAAGCATAAAAATTACGTCCAATTTTGGCCACTAGGTCAGATAAGTAGTTTGTGGGACTGTAGTTGCTACACACAAACAACCTTACTGCATGCACTTGCTACACCACCGTACATATTATGCGATGACAACATGTGAGCTCTGCCAATGCAGCCATCGCTAATAAATATCACGGGATACTAGTACTGGCAAAGGCTTGCCGCTAAGCGATTTAGCGCTCCGGTACGATGCCGTGTAGAAACCGCAGGGGTATGGGAAAATGATTGTTACCATTTCACATCCTATCGGCTTACGCAAAAATTGGTTCAGGGAAACCTTTCATCCCAGACAAAAGCTAATTTTATCCCGGAAAAAATTATTTCCAAATAAACGACTTCCAACGCCACTGTAAAATAAAAAATAATTTTTATTTGTACCCACTATGTTGAAGTCGGGCGAGCCTGATGCGTCAACTTTGCTTATCTTTGTTATACCCGCCCGACTTCAACATAGTGGGTACAAATAAAAATTATTTTTTATTTTACAGTGGCGTTGGAAGTCGTTTATTTGGAAAGAATTTTTATTTTTAACTTTTTAGTGTCAGAGTTGAGGATTTGGAGTCAGAATTTTTTATGGGACCACCTCGAGAGCTTCCACTAACGACTGAAAAAAACATTTTTCAAATCGGCTTTAAAAATACGGAGATATGTGGAAACATACATTAAAAAAACAAAAATACGCGCCGAATTGAGAACCTCCTCCTTTTTTGGAAGTCGGTTAAAAATAAAAAAGTAGATATATCTAGACATTTAAAAAACCTAAATCAACATAACCTCTTAAAATATGTATGCAATGCAATGCATTTATTGCCTGTGACGTGGCTGTTACCAAAATTACAGTAAAACACATGTTTTCCAGCATTGGGTAATCGATTAATGTTAAACCGTTCTTGAACAAGAATTCACCCTACCGCGTGCTTTCGCCGAAGTCTTAGCATACTTTGACTACTCCCTATCCCTAAATAATTATGTTATTAAATACCTATCCCTTCAATCCTGCTTCAACACAAACAACTAATGAACCAAGAATCTACTAATATTTTGGGTAACGACGTAGATTAAGTATTAAAGCTCTCATTTTACCTAGACTTATCTTACGAATTGTTTCTGTTGTGTCAAATGCTCCAACATACTTGTACTAAACACCCGGAGCATACTACCATCGCATAAAGCCGTTATTTATTATTAACAGACCTACTTGCGTATGGGTATATTTTGTACGTGACATAAAACTGTAATTTTGAAATAATACTGCTTTTAGCGATGGTATTAACCCTCGATTCTAGCTCTGCTACAGCTATAAACTTGTATAAAATAATAATATTTTCTTTTCACAACGATAAACGAAAAAATCACTTTGGAAGATTAGTTCACTAATGCTAGGTTGAAAGACCGAAGCGGATCGGGCACTGGAAAATCTCGTGACCCTAATATTTATTGTTGTTAATCAAATAAAAGAGATTTCAAGTATTTTCTTATTCAACTTCATTTTCCAAAAGACTTCAACTTTCGTCTTTGTAGTTTTCTATACAGCCAAAAGGTATTTTCGGCGGTTGGGCAAAAGCCAAATCCGTTGCAATTCGGCTAAGATTATCAGAACTACTGTATTGATTTCGTGAATTGAGCTGATAGGTAGATATTGTTGATCTATACTTTATCGTCTAAACTCAAACTCATTCAAATAAACTTTAAAAAGTACCTACTTTTGAATCTTCGAGTGATTCTACCACTGGTTCGGAAATTCGTAATACCATTCCTACCGAGAAGAACCAGCAAGAAACTCGGTAGAGACCAAAGTAGAGATGTGTAGATAAAATAATGTAACCATTGTTCACGTGTGTGTAACATTTGGCGCAGTTATCACACGGCGGGTTCAGCTACGGGGCGGGCGGCGACCGGCGGGCGGACTACGGCGCGCGGGAGCAGCACGAGCTGGCGCTACACCACGCGCTGCACTCCGCTGACGAGACACAGGTCAGTAACATTTGGCGCAGTTATCACACGGCGGGTTCAGCTACGGGGCGGGCGGCGACCGGCGGGCGGACTACGGCGCGCGGGAGCAGCACGAGCTGGCGCTACACCACGCGCTGCACTCCGCTGACGAGACACAGGTCAGTAACATTTGGCGCAGTTATCACACGGCGGGTTCAGCTACGGGGCGGGCGGCGACCGGCGGGCGGACTACGGCGCGCGGGAGCAGCACGAGCTGGCGCTACACCACGCGCTGCACTCCGCTGACGAGACACAGGTCAGTAACATTTGGCGCAGTTATCACACGGCGGGTTCAGCTACGGGGCGGGCGGCGACCGGCGGCGGGCGGACTACGGCGCGCGGGAGCAGCACGAGCTGGCGCTACTGGCGCTACAGGCGCGTTGTAGTTTTTATATTGTTCCCACAGGTACTACTCATATCATAATGCCATACTACTGTCAGCCTTCCTAGCTATTTTTAATTTTTTTTAACAATAGCTCGTGTTTGATTGGCAATAAGTAGTCAGTTGCACAGCCAGCCTTCCTAGTGTTAGTTACCAAAAGTACAGTTATCTCTTAGTCTATTAGGTAAGCGACGAAAGCGACAAATTTATCTAAACGACAATGTACGCCACGTGAATGATCAGCTACTGCTATCACGTGAGTGGGAGTTTTTTTTACGTTTTTGTACGCCACAACGAAAAAATTTTAAATATGGAAATGATCGATCGCCAGCTGTCAAGCGCTTGACAATTCACTCACACGAGCTCACTACTCTGCCCTCGTATGAAATCAGCATATAGGGCAAAATACACAGGGAGCGAGCGCGGGTCGGGCGCGGGCCGGGACGACACCATATAAATACAAGGAATTCAACCCGCCGCGCACCCGACCCGGCCCGTGCCCGACCCGCGCCGGCTCCCTGTGTGTTTTGCGCTTGAGGGCGGGCGGCGACCGGCGGTGACGGCGATTGCGGGTTGCTGTGTGCCAAGCAAATTCAATCTTAAAACTTGCTTCTCAACTTCAATCTTAATACTTTTCCAAAAAGAGGGGCAACATGAAGCTAAAATATCAACGGTTTGCGGTTTTTCAATAATCATATATATTCATACATAAGTAGTACTTTCGTAATCAAACTTTAATTTCTTAGTTTTAAGGTTTATATTTGAAATATTATATATACCAATTTAAATAATATGAAATAATTTGAATTTGATAAATGATAAATGATTTATTTATTTCATGTAGGACAACTTGTGCCACTTATGATACGTTAAGACTCTCTACCACTGGTTCGGAAAGCTGCTTCTACTGAGAAGAGCCGGCAAGAAACTCAGCAGTTGCTCTTTTCTCAAAAAAGAAAAAGGTTACAGCTACATTACGTTACAAGTATTATACTGACTTGTGGGTCACTGGATGCGAGGCCGGTTGCTTCCATGCAACTTTGTCATTCAGAAAATCAGCGATAGTGTAAAAACCTCGACTTAACAAATGCTGTTTAACACATTCTTTAAATTTAAGTAATGGCAGATCCAGAAACTCTTTAGGAACCATGTTATAAAAGCGTACACTCGACCCCACAAAGGATTTCTGCACCTTGCGCTCACAATACGACGCTGTTACTAGCTTATGGCGGTTTCTAGTACCTATATCGATTGTGAGTATCACCTATTTGCTTATAAAGATTGATGTTCTGCCTAACAAAGACTATATTATTGTATATGTATTGTGAAGGCACCGTAAGAAGACCAATCTCTTTAAATTTTTCACGAAGTGATACGCGTGATCCGAGTTTATAAATAGAACGAATGGCTCTTTTCTGCAATATAAAAATTGATTGGATATCAGCTGCTCTACCCCACAATAAAATGCCGTACGACATAACACATTTGAAATATATAATAATAATATATTTTTTAATTAATTTTTTTTAAATTTAAATATCCGTTTTTACGTCTAGCGGCAGTCCCTATGACTATATTTTTTATTATTATATTTATTCGTAAATTGGTAATAATTTTACTGTATGTGGACCACAGATTTGCATCGAATAAAATTGGGTAACAAAGTCGTTGCTTACGACACAGACATTTTATAATTTTTGCTTTACGATGAAACCCGATTATTACCCGATTGCGGTTTTTGGTTCCCGCGGGAACTCCTTATATAAGTAGTAGATAGAAAGTAGTCTATGTGCTAATCCAGCGGTTCTTGCGTGATTGAGTGACAATCATTCATCCATCCATCCATCCATACATCCATCCATACTTTCGCAATAATAATATTAGTACAGATTAAAAAAATATATTGAAATAGAGCAACACGAAATCCTGTTTGATCACTAACTCGAATACATAGTCATTATTAAAGTAAACATTGCATCGAGCTCATTAAATTATACAGAAATCACCAACCTAATACAGCGGCGATCAACTTTTTTATCGATATCAAATAATATCGACAAATATGTCCGCCGGCGAATTGGAATTTCATAATAAGCTTAATAAATTAAAACCCTCGGCCTTTGCCGGACGCGATCCGGGACGTCGAAGATATTTTTGCGCTTTCTTTTTAGAATAATGAAAAATAACCCGTGACCATGGACCTAATAAGTACTACGCCCGTGACTCAATTCTTTTTTTCTTACAGAATGCAGGCATGGATGATACGACTGGGTTTATGACAGATCTGCCATTATTAAAAAGTGAGTATTCAGTAAATCCATATTCCATACCTACCTACTAATATTGTAAATCCGATAGTGCGAGTCTGTATTTCCTTATAGTGTGCGTGAGTCTGTGTGACCTTTTCAGGCCCATCTAACACATTTGATACCTACATTTGCATCCTGGGAACAGGCGTAGACTCCTTACAAGATTTTATCCCAGAATTTTCTGACATCTAAATCTAGACGCGGTCTCATCTGCTACCTATTATAATAAACTAGTCACTAGAATTGTACTTCTCTACTAGTCTCATAAATAGACAGGAGTAGGCACGTCTTGCTATCTCAACAATTAAAAAAACAAGCGGCAGCACCTTTTATCTTAAATTACAAAATGTAAAATGTCTACCGCTACATATTACCTACCGTCCGTATGAACACTTTAGATGGTCCAAAGACAATCACAAATCAAAACACGTTATTAACTTATCATTTTCTCAACGATGACCTGACAGATAAGCAATAATTAGGCCCCGTTCAGTTATCGGATAGGTGTATCGATTTTTCTAAAAAAAAAACTCTCATCTCATTCGAACGAATAAATCGATTCAGAGAAATAAAAGTATCGATCAATCATCCGATATTTAAACAGCGTAGGTCGGATACGGAAATGAGATGCGACTTGTTTAGATAGTGGCTCATTTTTATGTTGGTTAATTGGAGTGAAACACTTTGAGAAACGTTTGCTGTTGTTGTTTTATTTTTCATTTTTTTAATAGCTCGAAAAGCTCTTTCTAATTGATATTTATCTGTTACACTTAATGTTGTTTTATTTATTTGGATTATAATGTGTTTGCTACACGTTAATTATAGTATAGATAGGTACCTACAACCTACAAATGTTATCACTATGCAGCAAACCCAATCAACAAGTTTAGTTAGTTTAAGAGTAATCAAATCAAATCAAAAGAATATTACTTTAACAAAGCCAATATTTTGAAATAAAAAAACTGTTTAACTATTTTTCGACTTTTTGTTATTTATCTGGATTCGTATTTCGAATAAATACTTTTCGAATAATATCGCTGGCCGCTAACAATGTTTCATAAAAAAAAGCTGCCCGCGCTAATATTCCTTTTAAAATTTTCAAAAGACGCGGTGTTAACTAGCCAGCATGGTGCACGGCTAATGACACAGTAATGTTTATTGTATTAGGTCGGCCATAGAAAAAATATTGTAATGCCAATGAGTTCACGCTGCGCGCATGTTTGGGGCGTGGCTGTAGTGAAGTCAAGAGCTATTGTTAATATTCAACAGCGGGAATTGAAAAACACCCGTATTTTTGGCGGAAGACTGCAGCAGTTGCACTTTCGTAAGCACGTATTTTAATCATGGAATCAAATTCTAAATTGCAGTCAAGGGCTAGCTTGTAGTGGATAAAAAAAAGCTTGCACTGTGCTAACATCCTAGCGGCAGCCCTCAATAGTGTGTTTTATTATTAAGTATATACCTATGGCAGTTTATTTTATTCACTACAAGTTAGCCCTTGACTGCGATCTCACCTGATGGTAAGTGATCATGCAGTCTAAGATGGTAGCGGGCTAACCTGTTAGGGGTATGTCAGTTATGGTATGGTAGTTATATTAAACCCATATCCTAACTATTCGGTTTCTACACGACATCGTACCGGAACGCTAAATATCTTGGCGGCATGTCTTATGCGGGTAGGGTGGTAACAAGCCACGGCCGAAGCCGCCCACCAGGCCAGACCAGGGAAAATTTAGAAAGTATAAATTCCTAAATTGACCCTGCCGGGGATTGAACCCGGGACCTCGGGTCGGACGGGTGAGGTGTGGGGTGCCGCCCGCGCGTCTCGCGGTACATTTCTCGTAGAGACTAGCGGGGAAGCGGGCAGCGCGGTATATTCTGAAACCGCTTGGCAACGTTCAAATTCTGGGATTAATTTGAATTAAATAGATATAGGACTTCAGTTTGAAATAAATTTTAGCAGGTTCTCATTAATACTTCAAGAGGAATTTATCCATATAAAAATGATGAGCAAAGTCCAAAATTTTATTAATAAAAAATTTGTTTTAAACATTTAATTTAGCCTGTTTCAAGATTTTTTTTGATCGAGTAAAGTACATCCTATCGTGTAACAAATTAGCACATTCTTTAGACAATATCTTTAAGTGTATCGGATATTTTTTGTAAGACCGTTATTTAATAGTAAATACCGAAAAAATTTGATCTAGCAAACCAGTTTTCACCGCTGAGCTGAGGTGACACTAATACTTCGTACGGCGAAAACCCGTATTATTAGACGACGGATTTTTGTCCCCTGCGGAATTTATTCACTTTAGGAGTACAATTATGCCGTGTCTCTGTTCTATCAACCTCCTCCTCGTTTAATATCTTCTCCTCTTTTAATATAGGTACCGTCAAATCAAGAGTGAATAGGCATCTTCTAGGCAAGCGCGCTCCACCTTAGGCTGCATCACCACTTTCAAGCAAGTCTGATTGCAGCCAAGCGCTAGTCTATAAATTTAAAAAACAAAAAAAAAAGAAAAGTATCAAAATATTTAAACCGAAATATCTTTCAACAGCAATGAAAGGTCGGGACGGGCTCGGCGGCGCGGGGACGTGTGCACCAAACGACGTGTTCTGCTCCGTACCTGGAAGACTCTCCCTGCTGTCTTCCACCAGCAAGTACAAAGTCACAGTGGCTGAAGTGCAGAGGCGGTTGTCGCCGCCGGAGTGTCTGAACGCGTCATTATTAGGAGGCGTGCTAAGAAGGTATGTTTATAAAAATCGCCTACTTTCTAAAAAACGCTGTAGGTAAGTATAAAAGCTCAGAACAGGGAACGTGTGCACCAAACGATGTGTTCTGCTCCGTATCGGGAAGACTCTCCCTGCTGTCTTCCCCCTTTGTCACCCAGTCACTGTGACTTTGTACCAGCGAGTACAAAGTCACAGTGGCTGAAGTGCAGAGGCGGTTGTCGCCGCCGGAGTGTCTGAACGCGTCATTATTAGGAGGCGTGCTAAGAAGGTATGTTTATAAAAATCGCCTACTTTCTAAAAAACGCTGTAGGTAAGTATAAAAGCTCAGAACAGGGAACGTGTGCACCAAACGATGTGTTCTGCTCCGTATCGGGAAGACTCTCCCTGCTGTCTTCCCCCTTTGTCACCCAGTCACTGTGACTTTGTACCAGCGAGTACAAAGTCACAGTGGCTGAAGTGCAGAGGCGGTTGTCGCCGCCGGAGTGTCTGAACGCGTCATTATTAGGTGGCGTGCTAAGGAGGTATGTTTATAAGAATCACTTACTGTCTACAAAAAGCTGTAAGTATAAAAGCTCAGAGCAGGGAACGTGTGCACCAAACGACGTGTTCTGCTCCGTATCGGGAAGACTCTCCCTGCTGTCTTCCACCTTTGTCACCCAGCCACTGTGACTTTGTACCAGCAAGTAAAAAGTCACAGTGGCTGAAGTGCAGTTATCGCGGTTATCGCCGCCGGAGTATCTGAACGCGTCATTACTATTGAGTCAAGGTATTATAAGTCCATAATATTAATAGAAGCGAGCCTTTTGAGATCGATTAATATCACATTTTATTAAAAAATATTTATGCTAAATAAATTACCGCCCGCCTGTGTGTAATGAAATTCTGATTTATTTTTTCAACATAATATCATTTCCCAACTTAGCTCTGTTAGATGTAACACGTTCTAATGTATGTAAATAATGTATGAAAGCTAAGATTTTATTTTATAGACGTTGTGGTCAGTTTCGTCCGGTAAATAAGTAGCAAGCTCTTAAAGCTTTAACCATAGTAGAATTTCTTCTACGAGTACCTACCTATGTTTAGTGGTTACGTTGCACTGTTTTAACCGGTTCAAACGTTACAATATCCTAAGCAAACCAATTTTTATAATTACGCGTTAGAAAATGGCAGCCTTTATAAATTCATTCATCTCGCCGATCATTTAGAAATTACTTACTCCCGTTTTACGACGTTATTAGGGTTGTCACAACTCACAAATACCTACTGAACTTATTTTTACGCTCAAATATTTTTTTATAACTTTCATAGTCAAGGCTTTAATGGCTTGATCTTCGTCTCAAATTAGCGCAAACGTACCATTTGTTAAGAAATTTAACACCTAAAGAAATCATTACTGCACTATCAAATCGCTTATGATCTAAAAGGTTTCAAAAACTACGTCATCACTCATAATCCATACTAATATTATAAATGCGAATGTGTGTCCGTCTGTCTGTCTGCTACGCTTTCACGGCTCATCCATTCAACCGATTTTGATGAAATTTGGTACAGGGGTAGGTTGTATCCCGGGGAAGGGCATAAGCTTTTAATCCCGGAAAATTAAAGAGTTCCCGCCTTAATCAAAAATCTTAATCCACACGGACGAAGTCGCCATCATCTAGTAACATATGAAAATGACTATTTCGTCCGAATGAGTCAGGGTCGTGATATTCACTATTCAAATAGATAGAAGACATTCTACTTCTCATTATTTTTTACTAGCTGACGCCCGCGACTTCGTCCGCGTGGTTTAAGATTTTTGTTTCCCGCCAGAAATGTTTAATTTTCCGGCATAAAAAGTAGCCTATGTCCTTACCCTGGGTACAAACTACCCCTTTATCAAATTTCATCAAAATCGGTTGAAGAGATATTTTTTTGGATTCCCGCGGGAACTCTTGAATTTTCCGGGATAAAAAGTAACCTATATTCTTCCCCAGGATACAACCTAACCCAACCCTGTACCAAATTTGATCAAAATCGGTTGAATAGATGGGCCGTGAAAGCGTAGCAGACAGACAGATAGACAGACAGACAGAAACACTTTCGCATTTATAATATTAGCCACTTATTAATTTGAAAATATTAGGAATAACTAGTGACAGCCCTTATCACTCGTGTATTTATTACATTTTTTGCGCCCAACTCTATGCGGCATGTGGCTAACAGAATAGAGCCAGTCCACTTTGAGTTTTATACTTTCTGACCGTTTTTAATCTGCGGTTATTTTGCATTAAGTGCGGTAAGGTGTCGGGTGATCAAAATTCAAATTTCCTATCTAAGTTACTATAGGAACACGTTTAATGCGTGTAATTTGATATGCAAATATTGCAAACGTAATAATGTGTGGCTAATGAACGCGCAGCAAAAAAGTAATGTTGAAAGCAGGTTACATGTATCTAACTAGACAAAAAAATACTTACTAAAAAGTCATACAACTCACCAAATAAAAATAAGGAGCTCAGCCCACCTCAGACTTTTTGTAGGACCGATAATCAGGCCGACTTTATCACTTACTTCCTCACATTTTCCATCGACAATCGAATCGGCCGTTTTTTTTAAAGTGAAAACTTCTTTAGGCGCGTTGAACACTTTTTGGTAGGGGGTAAAAATGTGGATTACGCGAGAACGACACTGTTCTTCTTAAGACAAAAGGTCTTAAGTATAATAATATAGTACATTCGTAATTAAACTTTAATACCTTAGTTTTAAGGTTTATATTAATAAGTGATGTGTAACCGTGGCCGACACCTCGCGTTGTTACGAAGACAAAAGGTCTTAAAGATAAATGTAGTAGTACATTGGTAATTGAACTTTAATATCTTAGTTTTAAGGTTTATATTTGAAATATTTTTATTATTATTACTTTTAAGAAAAAAAAACAAAAAAAGTTGGAAATTTTCAATTTGCAGATTATACTGTCTGATCTGTGAGTGTGGCTACTTGCTAGAATAACTACAACTGAGTAACTTTATAGTACATAGGTGTGAATTGCTAGAAAAAACCTATTACACACCATTAGATATCTATAATTACGTACTTTTTATTGCCTTTTTTATCCCACTGGTTGCTAATTTATTTTGGCAGTGGCCGGATCACGTCTTAAAATCCAATTATTCTACAAAAGAAATTGTAATGAGGTCATTTAGGTACGGCGTTTTGAGTTAGGATTACTATCTACTAGACTTCGTAGTTGGTACATGGTTGGTACCTTTATGTAGATAAATCATGAATCGATATAGACATACCTACATTTAAAAGTATGTTTTAATACGGAACACTAACAGCCAAATAGTTGTAGAAAATATTATATTTAAGTGCTAGGTATAGGATTTACACACACACTGAAATAGATCATAGATCATCATTTATGAATTTTAGTACCTAGGTATATCGATGTAAATCATAGCTCCAGATGAGAGAGAGAGAAAGCTGAATAAATAAAGTGAATGAAATGTGACAAACTACGAAAAGGGTCAAAATGGCCAAATAGATACGTACGTAAAAAAAAATACTTGTAAAGAATTACTATTTGTCACAATAATATTATTATTTGTCTAGTAGTTTATTTTTATATATTTTGATACCTACTGTTTCTTTTTCTTATTAAGAAAGAAAGAAAGAAAGAAAATGTTTTTTATTTGATCACAATCTTAGTTGTGTGTCTTAGTAGTAACAAAGTTGTGTGACCAAATACAGGTCTCCAGCTCAGCATTATGCTACAGCAGGCTGCAGCGCTGGTTTTCAGTGGAAACCTTAATTGGTGAAGTCACGGACAAACTACGAATGCAATATCACGTCTATCTAATACGTTTATAGAGATCTATTAGTTTAAGTAGTAAGCACATATAGGTATTACAATATTTATAGAATAAAGATTGAATCAAAGCAACTATGTAAGAATTAAAAATAAAAATAAAAAGAGAAACTAACTGAAATTATAATTAAATTAGGCTAGAATTATAATTATATTAGGCTTACGTTTACTTATATATTATGTGTGTAGTATTTATGACTTTGATGTTTTATTTATTATAAGTATATATAATATGTATATACCTATGTATTATAATTTGTAGTTATGTCCTTTTAAACCATTGGTTGCCTGGAAGAGATCGCTGTGTAGCGATAAGGCCGCCAAATTGTATACTTACTTACTTTGTTATTAGCTAAGTTTACTGTTGTTTATTTTTCTTTGTGGTGTACAATAAAAGTATATTCATTCATTCATTCATACATACTACGCATGGTACGTAAAAATATCCGGCATCCCTTACAAACTTTTTAAAATTAAGCACTCTTCATACCTTTGTTTGGCGGTGTAATACGCCTTTATGAATCTTAATTAAGTATTTTAATTTTGAAAATATTATATTAATTGTTCCGAATAAATACTACAACCCATTTATAAGCATAATTGGGATCCCTCCTGATTGTACCTGAGCACAGTTTATATAAAAAATATCATTTCACCTGAATGACAATCCCATGCTACCGATTCGGCGGTTTATCCAAACTTCAATACGATAATTACAACATTCAGCCTAAGCCTCCCATCGTATCCACCACCGTCCACCATCTTCTAATCTTGGGCGTTAAATATTATGAATACTTTTTACTAGGTATACTTATTCATTTCTTTGTTTCAACCATACAATGCAGCTTGATTGTGGTATTTTAATTTCTAATGGAACTTTCAAGTTTCATCCCGCGTAATGAAGCACGTATTATTTTTGATGGATAGCAATCGCTTGAAAACTCGCATAGGTACATATTTGGTTTCATCAATATTATTCCACAAGAGTAATTGAACTCGAACATTATAAATTAAGTGTGTGTGTTTTTAAAGATTCGTCTACTGCAGTAAGTAGGTAGGTAGGTACAGTCAGTTTCGCTAGCTTTTGCTAGTGTTGCGATTTCTATATATCTATTATCTACCAGGTAAGGGATATCAACTGTATATCTATCTATTTTAATAATTGAGAACCTACCCTCCATGTCACCAGTAGATATTATAATATATACTTTTTTTAAATACCGACTTATATTCTAGGTATTCTGTGCCACTATCCACAAAATTTTCGTTTGATTCAATTTTTTTGTTATTATTTTATCGAAGGGATGAGTATCACCATAATAAATCGTTTGAATCTAGTCTATACTAAGTCGAAAGGGCTTAGTAATCATGATACAAATTAATTATGATACAAAAAACTAAATAAAGTTATGTTAAGTAAGAAAAAACTAAATAAATAAATAAATCGTTTATTTTCGATCATTTTGTTTAACATGGATCTTGGAACTATTTGAAGTTATCAATAATAGTGCTATAACAAAAGAAATACATAAAATGTTGTAAGATCAAGAATATCCTAGCTATAGATTTTTTGAAAAAAAAAACTAAGTTTGTGAAATGAATGGCAAAAATTAAATAAAAGGAAAGACGTACGTTTTATTTAAATCCTGAATATATTACTAATTAATTAACCCCTTCTATGATACCTTTTGTAGCAAGCAGGTAGTCTGTTCAATAAGTCAGTTGGTGTCTTCAGAATGCGATTTTAATTTTTTTCTAAAATTTCTATGTACCTACGTAAACTGATTGAACAGACTCTATAGGAGCGGATTCTTCCCAAGATTTGGATCCATAAACAAACAGATACATTACAATTTGTGACTTTATATATAAAGTAAGTCATACAACTTGAATGCATATTAACAAAACAAACGGTGTCTAACTTTCTCAACGTAATTATAAAAATCAAAGACATACGAGTACGTAAGTACATGATTGATATCTTTAATCGGACAGTATTCGATACTCGATATCCGATTATTCGGTGCCCATTAGTTTTCAATCTGTCGATTCATCCGATTTAGTTTTCCATTGATTCCAAATTCAAATCATTGTTTGGCTCGTTAGCTTTGGATGATTCGAGATTCTTTTGTCGATGGTTAAGCGGACGTGTGAAAATATGAGTGAACAAAAGTGACCACAGACAAAGTTTCGTGAAAGGTTTCGTGGGATTTTTTCGCAAATGCTTATCGTGTTCCGTTATTTAATTTATAAAGTGAAGCGTAAAGATACATCTTTTATTGTTGAATTTCTTCGATCTGTTTGCTCAAGTATTTTTTTATAATCTTTTAGTGAAGTTGGGTCAAGCATTTTACTAGGTAGGTACAATTTATAAATCAAACCCTCTATTAATATCTATGGAAATTCCGCAATCCGGAGGGGGAGCTTCACCCAGACGTCGGTTTACGAAATTGAGCTTATTATGAACAAAACCTCCGTTTGGGGGAGGGATTGAAAATTTTAATGGTGTTCCGCATCCATCTGTGGAAATCTTTGAAATCGTATACAATAAATAATAAATTAATCATTCAAAAGATCTCTTGCGGTCAGAATAATACCAACCCATGACTTATACCTACCCATAAGGTGGGTATAGTAAGTAAGTACTAATAGAAGCAAACACTGGTTATCCTTTTAAATACACTTTTATCTAGCCATTTATACACAGACACTAACGCCCTTACAGTCTACTGTCTAGCCCTCAGGTCTAGCAGTGTTGCCACATTAGATTATGCAAGCAATGATACCATAATATTTAAATCGTTTTTAAGTTTCCATTTAACAGTAATAAGTATCTTAACTATATATCTAGTACCTACCTACCTAGGTTTATGCCGTAAATTGCTTCATAAGTTGTTTGCTCTATAAATATGTTTTATAGACAAAAACATTCAACAGTCAGCACAGACTTTTCATTTGCCTCCACAGGCTATGAAGAAAATTATAGTTAATTAAATTTAAGCTCTATTTCTTTTGCAAGAAATACTTGGGTGGCATTAAAAACTTTCTATACGTCAATCATAAAACCTCGGCATGGAAATGAATTTAAAATTCAGCTGTAATCGATAACTTATCTGTGGCTCGATCTAGCGGTCGGTAGCAGGTCTGCGTAAACGCCTGGCTTATAAATATTATGACCTTTTGTTTATTTTTTAGTACTTTAGTAGATAACAATCAAGCGACCTCCTGTACAGGTTTGCGGATTCGATCCCTGGGCACGCACCTCGAACTTTTCGAAGTTATATGCGTTTTAATAAATTAAATATCACTTGCTTCAAACGGCGAAGCATCGGCTTCGTGAGGAAACCTGCACGCCCGATAGTGCTTCATATGGTTGTGTAAGGTGTGTGAAGTCTGCTAATCTGCACTTGACCAGCGTGGTGGACTATGGCCAAACCCTTCTCATTCGGAGAGGAGACTCGTGCTCAGACGTGAGCCGGTAATGAGTTGATAAGAAAAAGAAGTACCTAACAATCATAAAAAGCCACAGAATTTGGTATTAATATTTGGTTGGTATGGAGTAAATTTATGAGGCCGCAGTCGAACTTGCTAATCAAATATATATCTAATCAACTAGCGCTTCGATCGCTTGGTTTTTTTTAAAATTCGCGATGGAACTCCTCAATTTTCCGGGGTGAAAAGTAGCATATGTCACTCTCCAGGATCCTTCGCCAATACGTATGTAAAAAAATACGTCGATCTGTTGCTCCAAAGTTTGGAGTCCAAACCAACAACCAAACACACTTTCGCATTTATAATTTATAATAGTATATGAAAAGTATTATCTTTACTAATAACAATAAGTTATTGTTAGCTTGGCAACTTTGCTGTAAATTTTCATAAATCTATTATGAATTTCCCCAGATTTCGGCCGGTACTCAAACTATACAACAGTCAAAATAAATATTTAAACTTAACCGTTATTTGCGGGCACTTATGGACCAAAACTGTTGTCAAAAAAGTATAAAATATTCCTACCATATCTAACAGACATCTTTTCTTTAATATTTTCTACTCTAATTGGAAAGATATTTCATTTATGATTATGACCCCAAATATAAATAAAACTACAAATTAACATTTGTTTGCCGTCTGCGATTTCACGCTCGTTAAGCTTTAAGGTTATGTGATTATGCCTAACTAATCAGTTGTCAAAAAACAAAATGGCCATCACTTCTTAACCCGTTTCACACCAAATCTAATTGACAGTTCTATAAGTATTCGTTGAGCGAACAATGCTTTTGTTTGTTTGTTTATTCTTCGATAGAGCAGTCGAGGAATAATGAACGCCAATTAATTGTATTGTTAAACTTGTATATTTCAAATATTTGGTGCTATTTGGCTCTACGATTAACGAATGTTTAAAAACCCGTTAGGGATATGGTTTTAATGCAACTGCCATACCTCTAACAGCCCGCTATACCTTAGACTGCATCCTCACTAACCACCAGTAAAGATCACAGTCAAGGGAGCCTAACTTTTTGTGGATAACAAACATTTGCAAGGCAAGTTTTTAAAGGCTTTCAAGTTAATATAGTTTTTAAATGGTTGCTTTTTGTTCTAGAGCGAAAAGTAAAAATGGCGGTCGGCTGTTACGGGAGAAGTTAGAAAAAATCGGTCTCAACCTGCCGGCGGGGAGACGGAAAGCTGCCAACGTTACCTTACTTACCTCTCTAGTAGAAGGTAAGTTTACCCAAAATGAGCTTTTTAAGCCAACCTAATTTGAAGCTCCATTAACGCCAGAGAAGCACTCAGTGCGACATTGCGGCATGCCATAGGGCCACATGTACAGTAATTAAAATTGTGGCATGAATCGCCTGGAAATACTAAATAGGTACCGTAATTCTTACAGCATGATGTCGTCACGACATAAAAAATGAAATATATTTTAATTGTACACCAGAAAACAAGAGAAATACATTTAAACGACAACAATATACAAAATAGACTGCTTTATAAATGCTGCTGATGCCATTTTATTATCTGTCACCTTCATTCTCCAACTCTTTTAACTCTCAACCTCTTAGATGGAAACTTGGGCTTACCTCGTATGGCAGTACATTCTTCTGACAATCTCTTGACAAGGAGTCGTCTTCAGACATTAGGTTTATGAGTTGAATATAGCTGCTGTAAATCCAAGACATTAGACCGCTACCATTTTAAACTGCATCATCACTTACCAAGGTGAGATCACAGTCAAAAGCTAACTTGTAGTGGAATAAGTATAACAAAGGAGTTATTCTTCAACCTTCTCAGCGGAAGCAGTGCACTTAGCCCGGGACTTCGGCTACGTGTGTGAGACAGAGTTCCCAGCGCGGGCGCTGGCGGAGTACCTCGCGCGACAGTACGCCGAACACGACGCCAGGCGGCGCCGGGATCTCCTGCAGGCTACTAAACAGGTAGGCCTTCGCATATTACACAGATTCGACGCAGACTCCACTCCGACTCAAATCACAGTAAAGCATAGAAATGTGAACTTTATAACGTGTTCCTTACGGTGAAATTATTATATATTTGTACTTGATTGAAAGAAGTGGATCACGTTTGGTTCACGCGTCGTACTCTTATGGCTATCGCCGACCCGTTCGATAAAACAGATTCGCACATTATACAGATTCGATGCCGTCTCCTCTCCGACTTAATAGTCAATTCACAGTAAAGCATGGAAATAATATTAGCTTATATCGTGTGACCTCAGAACCGAGTTGAGTCAGTGCTCACTGCTCAGCAAGTAGGAAGTCAAGACGATGCAGTAGAGTACCAGTAGTCTCATTGCAATATTGCTTGCAAATTGTTTTTAGGGTTCCGTACCAAAATGGTAAAATGGAACCCTTATGGTGCGACTTTCTCCGTCTGTCTGTCTGTCCGTCCATCACACTCGATTATTTCAGTAACTACCGAAGCTATCGACATGAAATTTGGAATAGTTGTGTATATTAGTGGCTCAAAGACACTGGAATTAAAAAAAATTGGAAATTATTTTTGTTCTTATTTAAAAAGGGGGGAAAATCGGAGGGTTGAAATTTAAAAGTGAGATAACTGTACTGTGTGGGGTATCATATGAAAGGGTTTACTTTGTACATTCTAAAACAGATTTTTAATTATTTTTAGTCATAATAGTTTTTGATTTATCGGGGAAAAAGTCTAAAAAAATACCGTTCCCCCCCCCCCCCCCCTTATCTACGGAGTTTACCAATCGAAAAATCTGAAATAATTATGGTCAATAGGAATTTATGTAGTTTTTACAGGAAAACTATAGCCAATGCTCTAACTAGCATAGTTTTTTTGATATTAACAGTAAACCTCTACAAACAAAGTTAGTTTTGCGGTTCATTAACAAAGGTAATTATTACCGTTTTACATCTTTGGTCGTTACAGTTTACAGTACGGAACCCTCGGTGCGCGAGTCCGACTCGCACTTGGCCGGTTTTTTTTTAAAGCTGAAAACCACACCTGCCTCCCGATTGTGTAAGGAAATCGTTATCGTAATCGTTTGTCAAACCCGACCTGTTTAAGGAGTCTCATAGATGCCTGCACGTCAAAAAGCATGTATGAACTCCTTAAACAGTTCGAGTTATACGTTTTCAGCTGTCAAATGGTTACGATTGGCTGAGACAATTATGCCGCTGGTTCTCAGGCGTATACTCATTACCAGTTTGATAATATGTTTCTTCTTTCCCCAACTTTTCTCTATATATTATACGTACTGTTATTTCAACCTCGTCCCCACTACCAAAGGTTATCTGGAAGAGAATACCCCCAGGTATTAAGTTCGCCTTTGTGCATTGTAATTTTATGTGTGCAATAAAGAATTTGAAACAAAACAAACAAACAAACAATTTGTGTCAATGGTCAGGTGGTAAAGGAGGTGATGGACCTGCTGAACCAGGACCGGTCGCCGCTGTGCAACACGCGGCCGCCGCACCTGCTGGAGCCGGCCATCCAGCGGCACCTCACGCACTTCTCCCTCATCTCGCACGGCTTCGGCGGGCCCGCCATCGTCGCCGCGCTCACCGCCATACAGGTCCATAATTCAAATTCAAATTCAAATTCAAATATGTTTTATTCAAATAGACTTTTTACAAGTGCTTATGAATAGTCGAATTAATCTACCCCTGGTTCGGAATGCCGTTCCTACCGAGAAGAACCAGCAAGAAACTCGGTGGTTGCTCTTTTGAAAAAATAAAGTAGGTATATTTACAATTGCATTAATCCAAAGATACATAAGTAACAGCAGTCCTGAGCATTGCTGGAGCGAGTCAAATCCATGCGCTTTTATCATAATATATATAATCTTCGACAGTATAATAAGCTTTTTTCAGGAGAATTTTTTTAATGGTTTTCTTAAACTTGTGTAAAGGCAAATTTATAACCATATCCTGCTTCTACACTAAACTTGATAACATTCCGACTACCTAGCCACCACCACCAGATTACAAAACGGCGCCGTTTTATAATACGGCGTATTTTATGACTTGGCGTGACAGCAGACAATTTTTATTCACTGCATACAGTGGAAAGGCTTGAATGAAGGCAAGCTAAAAATTGGCGCTTGTCCCTACCAATAGTCTCCACTCAGGCTCTACACCGGACCTACCCTCCTAAGGCAGGGTTATGGAGAGAAGACGAAGGATAATATAATATCCTCCCTTTACCCTCCATATGCTCTGTCCTACATCATGGCTTTGACTACAAAATTTTTTTTTTTTCGCTGGGAAATGCGTTTAGGCATCCCTCTCGGAGGCAGGCAGGTGAACTGCAGTGCCTCCGAGAGGGTATGTGGGACTCACTGGCACTCCAGAATACCCACTAAAACCCAGCGGCGCTCCTGCGCATTGCCTTATGGCTGGGTTACGGGAGCACCAAAGGCATTCATCCGCGACCCAGCCAGCGACATCCTCCCAAGCGGAACCTCCTCCGGGGGCATACTGCCCCGACTTCCTCATTGAGGGACACCACCGAGGTGCGCCTCACTCCCACTTTCTCCTCCGCGACCGAGGCTCGACGGGCGACAACTGTGATGGGTCGTCCGCCCGGAGCCCTCGCTAGGGTGGCAGACGGCGGTCGTGCGCACGCCGTCTGCGTCCCGCCCTGCTGACTACAAAATATAGACTAACCCCATTTATCTCGTAAAATAACTAACCCTCGTTATGAAATATTTTTAGATTGTTAAGTTTGAAATTATAATATTTTTTTATTATTTTATAAAATTATTTCTTTTTACAGAATTTCCTGAACGAGTCATTAAAGCATTTAGACAAATTGTACCCACAAAGTGGTATGGTGTCGTCATCGATGGATAAAACAAAAATGGACCCCGACATCAAGAAGTAACAAATGCACTACCTCGGCGTCGTCCGTCGCAGGACAGCGCGAACTTTATGAAAACTAATAAATTAAATAATAACTTGCATTTTTTATAATGGCACTATTATATAAGTTTTGTTGTCCCGAATTCTTAAACAAAACAAAATGTTAAATTATTGAATTACAGACCGTACTAAAATCTTGAAATTGCTCATAAATCGAGTAAGTTCTTGTTTCGATAACTCAAGCTGTAGTTGACGTCCTGGGTCATATTTTAAGCTACAATTATGGCTGGCATGACAGACGGGGTAACCAGACTTGATGGTCATAGTTGTTGTCATGCAAGGTGCAACTGGCAGGGCCTGAGGTAGAGCACAGAGTACTTAATAGTAGATAAGTTCGCGCGCGAGTTGAATGCAGAGTAAATGTATGTGTCACCATACATTTACTCTGCAACTCAACTCGCGCGCGAACTATACCTTACGTGTCACCAAAGATGTCACACGGCGAATACAGCGCTGCCTGCTAGGGGACTTCTTTCGGTGTCACGGAGTCTAAATATAATTTATTTTTACGTTTACCTAAACGAAGTCTCAAAACTGTTAAACATAAAGTGCAATTATGTAATACTCAAGATTGTGAGAATTTTGTATATATAGGACTATAACTAGGCGATTATTTTAAGATAATACAATGTGTGATCGTAGTAAATTTTGTATTTAATGAAATAGTTTCGATTGCGATTCAACAGAAAGTATTTATTTACAACTTTAAAACAATACCTATAATTACTCAAGTGAAAGCTGAGAGTACAAAATGGCGGTAATCTTAAAATATTATGTTGGGTGTTCCCCAAAATATGTACTCTTTTTTTTAATTTATTTAGTATAGCCTCAGTGTTGCCAGTATAGTCCGTGTTACGAAAGAGGCGCCTAATGCATTTTACATACAATAATTTCACAACGTGACTACAGCGCTGCCTCTAGGGGACTTCTTTCCTGATATGGACTCCAGCCGCTTAAATCGACTCTCAAAAATGGAAGTATAAAATCTATCTATACTTCCATGCTCTCAGCTTTCACTGAGAAGAGTCAGTGAAAAAACTTTTTTATTATGTCAGGACATAGGGGACTAACAGCTACTGGCTAGAATTTTACACCACCGCAATAACGAACACATATCAAAGTTGAAATTTGTATATATTTAAGATAGAAATTAAAGACTAGCCTTTTCACATTCATTCTTATCCTAGTTTTAACACGAAAACCTCTTTAGTTCGTAATTTATAGTTAGGAATAGTTTTGCTAGTGATTCATTGTGAACGTGTGCCAATTAGTTTTAAATTGCATTTGTATGTGACCGAGACTGGTAACTGGAACATGTGTATTTTATATATTATATTTTACATATGTCGCAGCTGGATTGTAGAACCCCTAGACCAGGGTAGGTGAACCTTTATGAATCAACGTGCCATTTTGAAGTGACTTCTGTTGTTGCAGAATAGATGACTGAATAGTACAGTTTTCCATAATTTCTTGTATTCTAAATGTGTTTTATGTATGGTTTACAATAAAGTATATTTTCATTTCATTTCATTTCATGACAAATAACTTATAATATTACTCGGGTTCGCTCGTCATGTAATACATACTTCACAGTTCGTTTCTTAAGTGCATAATTAATTTTGTGATCGGTGACGTGCCCAAAACATTGTGTCGCATGCCATTGGTTCGCCATCCCTGCCCTAGAGTGTTTTTGTAAAGCGCCAAGCCAGAAACTGAAGAGAAGCTGAATGAAGTGGCAACGAAATCAGTTTTCTGGCCTATCCCATTTATTTCGTTAGTATGGTCACCCTACACCCAACTTGATTATGTACAATGCGGCTGAAGATGGACAACCGTATTGTAGAACGTATAATACCAATACTGTGACCCGGCTATACGTCGAGCCGCCAGATTACAGAACGGCGCGCCGTTTTTGAATACGGCGAATTCTACGATTTGGCGACGACATTGACATATTATTGCTATTCAAAAATTGTTAAAACTCAAAGTTCTTCAAATTGGGTATTTGACAACTAGTCAAATCAGCAACTTTTTTTCACGCTTCTTCTGTTCACAATAACTAGTAACGTCATCAGAGTGCTACTTTTTTACTTTAATCGATAGTTTTAAATAGTCATTTAACATAAAACTAACAGGGGACGTGGATATTAGGACTTTTAGGAAGGATTTTTAGGAGATCTTCTATTAATTACAAAAAAATAATTTATTTGAATAGGTAGTTGTCAAATACCCAATTAAAAGTTATTTGAAGATTGAACCGACTTTCAAGTCGGCTCGATATCGAATTAATGTGCCAGAAAAATAAACGAAACAAATAGAATAATGTGTTGGAGGCACTTTTAACATCTCATCCCAATTTGTGTTACCTAGGTACCTACCTATACATACAGTTACTTAAATTACGAAGGAACTACCTTAGGCAGCTATTAAACTTGTGTTTTTACTAAGTAGAGCACGTAGTTAAGTAACTTACTTAGCATACGATAGCTACGCGACTTGCAAGACTTTAGATTTCGTAAGTTATTCTTAAACACCACTTACGTGAGTAAAACTTACTAATCTGTTATCTACATAAGTTACACTACGCGCAGAAAAATCAATCGCCAACTACAATTAATTAATTATTAATGTGGGGACAAAATCATCTTTGCGTCTCTAATACGCGTAGCGCGGAATAAAAAATGGGTAGAGATGTAAAAAGTGTGCTCTCGGCATAACTTAGAACAACTTTTAATTTTATTTTCTTAAAAATATTAAGTAAATTATTTTTAACACAAATTTTTGTAAATATGTACGTTACTGAAATTATTCAAATATATTTAAAAAAAATCGGCAATGTTTCTTTTATCGAACCTGCATCAACATCATCTGAATAATAGGTACCTAATTAGACAATTAATGAAATTCTAAGACACTAACTTGCACAGTCTGATTTATTATGAATCAATGAATTAGGTACCTACATTAAATAAGTAAATAATTAATCAAATAGCACAGGTCAACACAGTTCATTTATATACCTACTTCTTATGTAAGTACAAACGATTTATTAATAAATGAAAATAAATATAAACGCATGGTCGAAATTAATTGAATCATAATAATTCATGGAGACAGCGATCATGTTCATGGTCTTCAGTCCATGAACTCAATAAACATGATAGCTCTAACCACGCTCTAACCTTAATGGTGACTGATTAATAAGCGATCTATTTAATTTAATAGGTATGTGATAGAAGCAATCGTTAAGTACTTTGCGTAAGTCCATGATGATGAAAGAAGTAGGTAGAACAACACGTTTCACTCCGACATCGGAGCATCTTCAGGAGATGTTGACTCGACAAGCTCAATTGTAAAGACAAATTGTATTGAAAGGCTTTACAACCGAGCATTGTCGAGTAAAATTTTACTTTTTTCATAATCTATTTATTGTTAGGTAACAATTTATTGGTAGGTGGGACGCGATGGCATGATAATTGATAGTGAAACGTAAGTATGAAACATACCTTTCGATGATGAATGAATGACCCTCCTATCTTGCATACCTACCGAACAGTAACGAAAGGTAAAATAATAGGTATCTAATAAAGATAGATAGCATATGGTAAGCAATATAATTTACAGAACTATCATTAATGCAAAGGTGACTTCATTGCTTTATGCAAGAGGTAGGCAATCTCGATGGCGTGTCGATCAGTGTCGATCAAGTGGAAATCATAGTCGCAAATTAGGCCAACGCCAAAGACAAAGCAGGTATTTTACCTATTGAGTACCTGTTGGCGGGCATAAAGCGCATCCTAGCAGCTTCGCAACGTACCTCTGGTGAAAAGGCAGCCTTAACATTGACGATAGTTTTACAGATATTTCCGTGTCCGTCGAAATTCATTAAATTGGGGGCGCCACATTAGCATCAGGGTAAAAGGAAGCGCCAAATATTAGAGTAGGTTTGAGAAATAAAGAAGGAAAGAAAACATTCATCAATATTTTGTACAACGTAAGTTGTTGAAATTTTCAATAATTAACCACTTTAGTCTACAATTATATTAATTTTTTTAACTCGGCATACTTCAGTTCATCTACATTCATACATGATTCATACCATACCCTTTGCCTACACAAGCGCCACTGTGGAAGGTTTTTGAACTGTTATCTATAGCAACTACCCCTTCCATTGGCCTGGCTATAACAAGATGGCGCGACCCAGCTGCGCACAGTGACGTCACAGGGTGTCGAATTTCCGAGCCGCGGGCGGTCCCGCGCTGCTATAAAAATTCTAACTCATAATACTTGTACGGAACTACATCACACAGTACACGTCTTCTTCTTCTTTTCTTGGTTTTTGGCTTTCAGTAGTGCCAAAACAGCACAGTGCACTTTGCCAATGTCGAGTAACTTGAGGGAGGCACGAAGGAGATTGGCCGGTTACAGAGTGCCAAAATTATGGAAAATGTTCTGTAATAGAAGGCATATTTATATATGTGTTAGTAAACTACACTAAATAATAATAAACTATATAGAGACAAACACAAATAAATATAAAAATAATCGGAAACTACTATAGGTATTACAGTTTAAGTTTGTTAATTTTAAAATATTTACAAAGATACTTAACATAAGGACTAAAAGCTAACATTAGGACACACTCAACATTTAAGGGGCGGGGAATTTTAGGGGGAAGAACATCATATAATTTATAGGGAAGTTTAGGACAGGAGAAGAAAATGTGAGAAACTGATCCCTCGTCCAGACCACACTCACACAGGGAGCTGTCACGCACTCTTAATTTTGCCAAGTGTACGGGGGTGCAGGCGTGACCAATTCGAAGACGACTGATAGTAGAGGTGATCCAGCGAACCGATTTTTTATGAAAGAAGAACCAAGGTCGTCGAGGGATATTGGGTTGTATGGAAGCATAGTGCTTACCCTTGATCAAAATCGATTCAGTGTATAATGAGTTCCAAGAGCTCTCCAAGTCCAATTTTGCTAGGGAACGGAGGTCTTGTGGGTGGTTAGTATAATGGGTCATAGTACCCATTTCAACTGCAAGTTTGGCGCAAGCGTCGGCAGTCTCATTGCCACTAATACCAGAGTGACCCGGAATCCAAGCCAGTATAACGTTTAGACCTTTCTGCAGACAAGAATATAGCACCTCATTCAAATCGTTACGAACTAAAGCTATAGATTAAAATTAAACAGGATATCGCTCTTCTTTGTGGTTTACAAAGAAAAATAACAAAAAAAAAAAAAACTCCCTTTTCAAAATTCGAACCTCAGAAAAATATACAATTTATCCAATATCTTTGGTTTTTATTTCCTGAATAGCTCTATGGTTAGTCAATTTAGAGTAGACACGAAACAAAGACTCTTTTCCATAGTTCTCATTCAAGAACAAAAACCAAAAAAAAAACAAAAATATATATATAATTATAAGTCACGGAATGTTTACGAAATTTCTTCCCATAGATTTATTTCATGGAGTAGGGCCATAGAAAAATTCCTACTGCATCCTTGTCTATCATATTCGGTTTTAGCCAAGTTTGAAAGGGATCGCATACTAAACTGCTTTGAAAATAATTCCAAAACCACCACATCTGCGGGTCTACTTTTTCTCCATACACAATCAACATTGTCAGTGTTGCTCCGCAGATAATAGGTGAAAAAATTCTACATTGTAAAGGCGTCGCCCCAGTCGAAGGGTGGACACTTTTTCAACTTTTCTCCCTTATTTATGAGATGACACTCCTTATCTCTACCCTCCATACTCCTTTTTATTTAACTGGTTTAACGGCTCTGGACTCCATACTCATATTTTATTTAACTGGTTTAACGGCTCTGGATTCCAGTCCTTCTGAGTCCATACTCATACATACACAGGCACCACAGAGCCACAGGCGCTTTTTTTTTATTATTATTTATTTTACGGCCCTGGGTCTTTAGTCTGGGTCTCAAGTCCTTTAAGGCCTCACAGACGTTTAGGAAAGACTAATCACAGAACACATAATATGCTCTCAGAGACTAATATATCACAAAAGGGCTGGCTAGAGTCATAAAGTCAGATTTAAAAAATACAGACCACTCAGTAAAAATATTAAAGCCAGATTCAAAATTGTGAGACACATTTGGAGCACTTGGAGCCCGCGCGTTTTGACAGGCTTGTAGTCTGCGCGGGGCTATAAACGTCACAAAGAACGCGGTACGCAAAACCCAGAACGGCTGAACTTTTTCTGTCTTCGCGGGCCCCCTTAAAGCCTCATGCGGTAACAAAATATATTATAATAGTAAAAGTAGACCTTTTAGGGCTCAGTATGGGTGGAATCCAGAGCCGTAAAGCCAGTTCATAAAGAAAAATGTGACACTGACACTGACAAATTAAAGCACATGACAATGACAAATTGTCAATTCACAAAAAATTACAATCAATAAAAAATAAAATTATGTGTTCAAAATAACAAATAACATTAATTTCGGCTTTTGATCTGCTTTTGAGTTTTGATTTCATACGAAAATATAGTTGCAGCCGGCTTTAAACTCACATTTTTATAATTTTCTAATTAAAATTAGAATGTACAGTAATTCATTTCAATGTTAATTTCAATTTAAATAAGAAAATGAATCGTAAATGGTGTTTTATATTCCAACACGAATTGGTAGACAATCTGAATGTGGCGTATAACATTACAAACGGTTTGTTGGTGTTTTGGAATAAATTTCAAATATATTTAATTGATAAGCGAGATTTGGACAGGCCTGTAGACCAACCAAACTGGCGATGGGTAATTGATTGTACGGACTTCGAAATACACCAGCTTATATTAGCTGACAATTTACTCTGTATGGACAATGAAGGAACTTTGTTTGCTTACTACTTAAATCTCCACCAAAATGAAACTGTCCCTAAAAGACTTAAGAAGAATTTCCAAAAGTTAGAAGATAATATTTTATGCATGGAATGGTATGAGAATTTATTATTTAGCATAAAATCAGAAATGGGAGAGCTGTTTTTAAGGACCAGTAAGATTAAATCACCTGATAATGATAATGTATATGTAAAATCAAAGTTGTACACCAATAATAAAATAGAAAATAAAATATTACTACAGTTACCAAGTGAAATAAAAAGGGAAAAATGTTTACTATGTTGTTATAGGATAGATGGAACTGATTTTGACAGTATTAACCAAATTTTCGGGAGAAGTAGAAGTTTGCAATGTAAACAATATATCATTATTGTCAGCTTTGATAAATTGACATTATATGTTGTCAAAGTGGATTTAGAATTAAACAGTAATATCTTGGCACCTGTTAAACTCCTGACGTGTCCCTCAGAGATAAACAGTATAGTGGTAATAAAGAAAAACCATTTGAATTTACTCATAAGCCTGAGTGCTGGTACTGTAATTAAACAGCTTTTAAATAATAATGTACATACTCCTAACATAGCACATCTAAATACTGCCATACACAGGTTATCACTTATAAATGATAAAATGATATACACTGATGGTATCACAATGTGGGTATCCGAAAATACATTTTCAGAGCCTGATGCAAAATTGAGACAGTTGTTTGTTAGGAATGTGAAAGATTTTACACAAATTGAAACCAATGGTACAATTATTTGCACAACATACTCAAAATTAGTTTATACATTTGATATGAAAGATGAGTCATCTTATTTAGTTCCTAAAGCTGCTAGTGAATACTACTCGGCTGAACATCTGTTTAATAATATGAATTATTTGCACAGAATAATAGAGGAAGTTGAAAAAAATGATGAAATTATTAAGAATATTAAAAAAGAAGAGAATTACATTACTACACTAGCTTTATCAAATAGACAAGACATTATGAATGAAATGTTACAGTACTGTGTCAGTGCATATGAAAAATATGAAGATATCCTCAAAGAGGGGTTAGTTCTCAATTTGACTAATAATATAGAAGATTATTTTGAAAAGGATTCATTTTATATTCTTATAAAAATGTTTACAGCTGATCAAGAGAACTTTGATGATGTATTGGCAAATATTTTTACAGATTTAGTGATCCATATCACAATTTTATCTGAGCAAAGAGTCATAAAAACTATAAGTATCAAAGTTACAGATCAACTCAAGATTTTCAACATTGTTGTTCCCTTAAAGATGAATAAATTGAACATAACAGATTTAAGGTTTGATATAAAGATAGTAAAGAAGATTCCGAAGGTTGTTAATTGCAAACAGAATCTTTGGACAGCTGTGTACTCTAAACAAGTAAATGTGACTCCAGAGCATTTCATTAAGACAAATTTACCAGACAATGTAAGAATACTGAAAGATCCAATTGATTCTATCGAAACTTCATTATATAAATATGCTTACAGACATCATGGACATCTTTTTAAAATTACCAAAGCATCAGAAGATTTTCTAACATGGTCCTTTTACATTAAACTGCCCAATGCATACAAAGATATTTTACAAAATGAAACATTTTATAATGAGCATTTTAAAAACTCTACTACAGGAAACTTTCTCCTAAAAGAAGTATCTTCAGAAGAATTCCTAAACTCGAGTAAAAACATCTCATTTTTAGTAATAAATGAAAAATTAGACATGGAGATTATAAATGAAGGCTTCTCTAATAACTCGAGTTGTAAAATGATTAAAGTTTCATGTGCAAATCCCCTACTTGCACTAGGAATAAGAAATTTCTATTCCAATTTGATACAAAACAATTTCCGAGGATATCAACACAGACAAACATTTATAAGCTATTTTAAAATAATTTCATCACTTGAGGTAATTCATTTCACATAAATGTCTCATTACAATGATAGTTACACACCGAAGTTAGTACTTAATTTTCTTTTTTATTACAGAAAACTGAAAAAGCAGTTAAGAATTGCGTAGACAAAAGGTTGCCATTTGAAGAATTTTTCAAAATTTATGAACAGTTCCAAATAAGTTTGTGTGAAACTTTGGTATAAAAAGAACTTGCATAATATGGAAAATCTATGTCAGTTCATAAGAACCATGACCTATTCTTCTGAGGATTATTGCATGACCTAATATTAAAGTTAATAGGCATACCTACTCACGTATTACACGATAAGTAATTTATTTAAACATAAACTGTAGCATTATTCAAAATTAACCCACCCCACAAGATTACCCACTTTTTTCATGACAGACATGTAGGTATAATGAAACGACAAAATTATAGAAAAATTGGATTGGATTGGGTGGACTATGTCACAATACACAACACAACTTGTAGTGGAATAGAAAAAAAACCTAGAGGTAACCTGCATGAAAGAGAGTTCCTAATCACATTTACTCCTTTCTTAGTTTTCTTAAGCAGTGGTGGACTACTGAGTACTGTGGTCTGTGAGTCTCCCACTGTACTTAAGAGAGCTGGAACTCAGAGCCGGAAAGCCAGTTAATAAAAACCACTGTTTTGAGATCATTGTGATAGTCCGTGGTCTGAAACTTGTGAGTTGTGTGATGTGTCCTTTTTCTGTTTGGTGGTTGTGTCCAGAGACAAGTTTGCAACTTAAAACCAACTGAAGTTTGCTTGTGTCAATCAGAGACTCCGCTAGGAGTATAAGTGTTCTGTGATCAGAGACAAGCAAGTAAACAGTGTATTATCTATGCAAGTAAATAGTAGGTAATTAAATTTTAAAAGTATTTTTTCTGGATCAATCACTTGCTTTTAAAACAATAAGCTAGAATTTTTATTTGGTTTGACTATGGAATAGTATAATTTGTAACCTTGCTTGGTGTGGTTTAGTATATTAATATAATTTAGTATTAATTTTATAATGTTTGCGGTGCATCGTTCATTACATTTCACCCGGTTGGCGGTTCAAGGGGTTCAAAATAAACACGTCATGGGCATGGGATGTCTTATAATAAGTTTGTTTTTCGTTTTGTTTCATTCTCAATTTGCTCCAAACAGTCTAACCACATGAGTATAGATAATATCACTGACAAAATACAAATTACAAAGATATGTTCCAGGAAGATGATTCATGATCCCATCACGTACCTACCTAATATATGGTGCTTTTACATTCTAGAAGTTTGGTGCAAGTTGTAAAGAACTTAGTAGCTGGTTGCTTGTGTGTACATAATTTTTTTTTTTCATAATATGCATGCTTTATTGCTGATAATATAAATAGTTAATGAGAATTACATAAAAAGTTTAATTTTAGATCCAAGAATATCCATACCAAAAAATCTAATTTCAAAGATAACTTATTCAACCATGGTTGACCCTAAAAGAGTCATGAGCTATGAGGACATGCTGAAAGTAATTCACCAACCTGAGAAAGTGATTATAGATGTCCGGAATCCAGATGAAGTTAATTCTACTGGAAAAATACCTTCAAGCATTAATATACCATGTAATTTTGACTATTCCTACTGATAAGCATTCAATGTCTAGAACCTTTTTTTGCTAAAAAGTATCTTAGTTCTATATGGAAAAAACCTTATTGAAGTGAATAGCTTCATTACTCAGGTCAATCTCAGTAAACAGATACAACCAGTATGGAAACTACCTAGAAACGTTCGAAACAGCCTCACTCACACAAACGTGCGTATCGACGAGACCCCATGTGGTCGTCGCAGTGTCGTCAGTAGTGAGTGCCGCGTCATCGCATGTTCGATGAGCACGTTTGTGTGAGTGAGCTGTTTCGAACGTTTCTAGGTTGTTTCCATACTGGTTGCTGTGGTTCAATTGTTGGTCAAACCACCAACTATCCCATTATTGTAAATGAAAAAAAATTATATTTTAAATCATAAAGTGGTACCTATTTACTTTTAGTGGGGAATGTCCAAGATGCCTTAGCTACTATGTCAGAGGAAGAGTTTAAGAAGCAATTTAGAAGACCAAAACCATCTTCTTCTGATGAGCTTATATTTTATTGCCAGTCTGGTAGACGTTCCACTGAGGCATTAGATAAAGCATTGAAACTTGGATACAATAAGTAATTGTTTTACTCATAGTATTAAGCATTCTAAATAATTATAATCGTAACAATTTCTATTAAAGTTCTAAATTATTATTTTCTTTCAGATCCAAAACCTACCTAGGCAGCTGGAATGACTGGTCTAGCAGACATAAATGATGAATCATAATTATAAATAATAATATATTTTTAACCAAGTTTTTTATTTATATATGTACATGGCCAAAAATATGCATTGTGATTAGAATGAAAATCTATACACTGAACAGATTTTGTTGGAGGAAATGGCAGATTTCTTAAAAATCTATGGGGCATGTCAGAGACACAATTTTTCTGATGGTTTTAATATTGTGATCTTTTTGAATGTTTACTTTGTTGCTTGTGCAGTAGGGAGGGATCTCAAATTATATCATCATGAATACATTTGCACAAGAGCACCCAAGGATGTTTCTGAATAATATTACAACAGCCATGTCAACATCTTGTCAATTACATACTTTCAAGACTTCAAGGAGAACTAAATTCCGTGAAAATAAAAGTCACATATTAATATTAAAATTATTGTATTTAGACCATTCGCTTAAGTAGCTCGTTGATCTTGTCCTCGCGGTTACCGAAGTCGCCGCCGTCAACGTAGTGAATGGTCTTCTTGCGCCAGCCACCCGTTGGGTTGTTTAGTTTGAATGGCCATAGGAAATTACTTGCATACTGAAACAAATGAGAAGTAGGTATTTTTAGTTTCAATATGATGTCCAGCTTCAGGTAATATTGGTACTGAATGTCAAGGCACTTGAACATTTTCATTTTTTATCAGCTGCCAAAAATCTCGAAATAAGTATGGGGGTGAGAAATGAACATTTTCTAGCGAGTCCTAGTCCTAGTCCTTGAGCAACCTACCTTCTAAAGTTTTCTCACCAATCACAAAATCTAAAAATATTGTGTGATATACGGGCATTAAGGTTTTAACAAACTTGTGACAATGGTCAGCCCTCGCCTGGAAGCATCAGGCTGACATGAGTAAACTTGTATGCAAAATCCTACTTACCACCTCTGTTATATATCCCAAACTACCATTACAAGTTCATAGGCATGTGCTACAATATTTATTTAATAATGTTTGCTCTATAATGTAGAGCCAAGGTAATTATTTTGAAAAATTCAAGGAATCTTCAAAATAACTATTTATAATAAAATATTATACTAATGCAAGTCCTTACCTTGAACTTGTCACCAACAGTAAAGATTTCATGGATAAGGTCCTCTACACAGATGATGTTGCATTTGCCAAGTTTGTCTTCAATTATCTTGTTTGAAGAGATGGGAACCCTCTGGCCGTTAATTTTGGCGAAACCACGTTTGTAGATAAGCTGAAACAAGAAAATACATAAGCTATGTTAAATTATAAAAATTATAATTATAAAAATGGCGAATTCTAGAGGAGGCCTATGTCAAAGGACAACCTGATCAAAATATAAATTAGTGCTGGTGTTATTAATTTAAATTAATTATGTAGATTAAGTTAAATAGCATAAAATTAATTATTATTAGCATAGGAACTTAGTTTTAGGAACTATTGATCAGAGAATAAAGGCTATTTTTATTTATTTATTTTATTTTATGTTAAATTGGACTAGCATAACAAATTGGGAGTTAGATAAAATTTCATGAGTAACATTTTGAGTAGGGGATTGATTATACTAATATGGTTAAACTAGCTGATGCCTGTGACTTCATTCGCATGGTTTAAGTTTTTTTTATATGACTGATTGCAGATATCATAAGTTTTTTGATTTACACTGGATACTAATACATAATTGTATTATGAACAGAAATAAATTATTTATTTATTATTATTTATATTTACTGGAAATCCTTAATTTTCTAGGATAAAAAGTAGCACAAGTGTTATTCCAGACTATAATCTATCTCTGTGGCAAACCAAAATACATACATCCATACATCCAAACTTTCGCATTTATAATATTTATTTGATTAGGTTAGGCTAGCTAGCTTTAAGTTCTATATTGAAATCAATACAATTTTTTTTTTTAAAACTCGAATAGTGAATATGACGATTTAAAAAACAAAAGTGCGACATCGTGAGTGGGATTCGAACCTACAACATCTTACCAAAACGCGGAATGGTTTAGTCAGCACCAGATATACTTAGAAGTGGCGAATATTTGCAACAATATGTCGTATCAATGTTTCATTTTCCACCCCACGCATTTTACTAAGACAACGGTCTTAATTATAAATATACTACATACGTAATTAAACTTTAATACTTTAGTGTTTAGGTTTAATTTCGTAAACAAGCTTGTTCGGTGACTATTCATGCAGTGAAAAATTTGCCAGTAATTTCTCCTATGGTTTGACATCCACATTCCACATACATACTTGTATAACTAAACCAAATATTTAGCACTAGGTAGATATAGAAAAAGAAAAGAAATTCTCTTACCTCTCGCACGCTCTTAAGATTGGGATAGCCCCACGTGATGTAAGGCTCAGCAATACGCAGCATGTTCACTGTTGCTTTGTTTAGTTTAATGAACACACCATTGTTGATCTGTCTTAGTCTGAACAGCTTGAGGACTTTGCGAACCTAAAAGAAAGACATTTTATTAAGTATACTGTTAACAAAGTATGCAAACTGACCAAAAATAAAAAACTATATAGTGAAATCTTCCTAAGTTTCCCAAGATTAACTAAACAAGGTTCCCAAGATTAGATTTTGAAGAGAAGATTTCAGGAGTTTCTCTATCTAACCGGAAGCTTAATTATTTTAGGGTTGAATTCAATTCAGTATAAGTTCTCTATAGGCAATACTAAAGCACCTATCTATTTTATATTTTACTTAGCCAGGCTCTACATGGCCGGGTGGGAGGTTTCGGCCGTGGCTAGTTACCACCCTACCGGCAAGGAAGTACCGCCAAGCTTGTAGTAGATGCCGTGTAGAAACCCAATACGGGTATGGGTTTAGCATAACTGCCATGCCCCTAATAGGTTAGCCCGCTACCATCTTAGACTGCATCATCACTTACCATCAGGTGAGATTGCAGTCAAGGGCTAACTTGTAGTGGAATAAATAAAAAAACATTATGATGTAGAAAATTCCATCTGATTGATTTCGGATGGGGGAGAGCCATACAATAATAATAAAAAATTACCTTAGGCGAGACCTGATTGATACCACGGATACGCATAATAAATGCAAGCTTGGCTTCACCGGGTACATAGTAGTTTCCTCTATTGCGTGCCTGAAAGTCAACATTCACAATTACTAAAAAACAGCATAAAATAGCAGCTTAACCTGTGTAAATTTATTTACATCTGCATGAAAGTTTTTCGGGATAAGAAGTAGCCTATGTGTTATTGCAGACTATAATCTATCTCTGTGCCAAATTTTATCCAGATCCATTAAGTCGTTCGAGCATGATTGAGTAGCAGGAACTCCTATTTTAAGGGATAAAAAGTAGCCAAAGTGTTATTCCAGACTATAATATATCTCTGTGCCAAATTTCATCCAGATCCGTTTAGCCGTTCTGGTGTGAAAGAGTAACAAACATTACATCCATACATACATCCATACTTACAAACTTTCACGTTTATAATATTAGTAAGAAGTAAGATAAGATAGATGATGCCTGCGACTTTGTCAATGTGAATTAAGTTATATGATTCCCTTGGGAACTCTAAATTTTCCAGGACAGCCTATGTCCTTCCCCGGGATGCAACCTACCTCTATACTAAATTTCATCAAAATCGGTTGAAAAGATGGGCCATTTAAGTGTAGCAGACAGACAGATAGGCACAACTTGCATTTATTTAGTATGGAATATTATAATATTAGTATGCATAAGTGTTCTATTCATATACCTATGTATGAAAAACATCCTACTGCACTTTCTATCTCTATAATAATATAATTTCAGCCAGTTTTATAATTAGCTTAGTGAACAATTTTTCTTTTAGGTTTATCATTAGAAATTGTAGACAGGTTTTCTTTTCACTGATATTGGGTCAGTGAAAAGACAACCTGCTTATCATAAACATGACGTAACTCCTGACTAATGACAGAATATATCTCTATAACAGGTGCTCTTAACTTCAAATGATTTAACTAGGGACACCCAAAAAGTCACACCTTATGTCCCATTATTAAAAGTTACCTGTCTTATCAGTCTGATTTCATCACGCTCCTTAATACGGTATTCCTTAACATACTGTTCAGCCCTCTTGAAGATTTCCTTCTTTTTCTTGATGGCAGCTGAACGCCTTTTGATTGTCACCTGAAAACAATGTTTTTATCACTATAGTATTACAAATTAAGTCAACCTATTGATAATGATGCTGTGCAATGGCTCTTCCATGGGAGGAAGGTTTTTGTAACATGTGGGATGTGTTTATTCAGACAGGCACAACAGACCTGCTACTGGAGGTTTAAGTGCAGAAACCTGCCCAGTAGAAAGTGTGTATTCAGTTATTTTCAGAATGAATATACTCCTATACTGAACAAGTTGTGTGTACAATGCATAAATCTAAACAGCAATTCCTAAGATATTTATTAAATACTTTACTAGATATAACAATCTGCCACTCATACATAACATGTATCTATTACACACTGGAGAAAAATGATTCTAACTGAAACTATAGGCCGAAAATCTCATGAATAGCTAATTGTACTGTTTTATGGCTAAGGATTGTGTCTAAAATGTTTAAGAATAATACAAGGGTAATGCGATTTTTCCTATCTTCACCGCTGTGTTCTAGGTATCTGTTTTTAGTTTGATAGTCAATAGTATCATAGATAAATACCTGAATGCGACGAGCACGTAGAGCCTCTCTACGTTTGCGGTGCTTGAGCACTGACTCGGGGACAGCGGGCAGCTTCTTGCTGTCCTCCTTACCCTTCACTACCTTCTTCTCGGCCGGAGCCTTCTTCTCCGTTATCGCCACCATTATGCTGAAGTGATTATTTAAATTTAGCTGACATAAGTCATTATGGCAGGTTGTTATACTATTCAAACGCTAAAAGGTATAGTTACAATGGTCGCTTAATTATTAAGTAGGCAGGAGGCGTTAAATCACACCTGTTATGCTTTTTAGGTTAATTCAACAAAATGACTATAATTTCCATTATTATTTTGACATCATTGTTGATACAATAATCAATAGTATTTTATGGTTCGTATATAACGCAATAGCGTTTGGAAAAATCTACAGCTACTACAGAGAAATAATGCAATATGATATCAAGCATACATCTTAGAGGTTAGAAAACTTCTCAAAACAAAATACACTGATTTCTGTGTATCGAAAGGTCCAAAATCTTTTGCACATAGTAAAATTGAAGAATAAGATAGATAAGTACAACACAAAGATTTACTTTTCTAATAAAATATTATAAACAGTGACCAAGGCGGTGGTGAACACAGTGAGGACACAATGTACTTTAAAGTACATGCACTTTTCACAAATGTCGTGAACTTTACGATTATGATATCACTATAATAATATTACTCTATAAAATATCGTCATATTAGCACCATAAAATAAGTAAATATCTAAAAATTTAACAACCTGCGAGGTAAAACTCCACGCGGCACGTGTGTCAAATTTTAGAAAGAAAGACAAAACCATAGACTTCCGGTTATCGCCATGTTGGAGTTTTGTAATTGGCAACATTTTTATCAATATAATCAATATAATAGAACCACAGATTTATTCAATTCATCTAAGACAACATGAACCATCATTATCATTTTCATTGTACAAAAATAAAATAACATCAAAAATTCCACCAAAAAAAAATCAGTTGTATGGGTGCAAAGAGTTTTTAATCTTTATCCTCAGATTAATTACCTAATATATATTACATAAATAATAAAAATTTACCTATTCACCACAGATTTCTATTCAAATTTTAAATGAGGTACCTATTTAATCTTTGTCTTTTATCTTTCTCGCGTGTTTCCATAGCAACCATTTTAAAAAATCAAATATTTTTGACGCACTAATTCCCTATAGAATAACTGTTCAGAAGAAAATTCGTTTTATCATCATTATTATTCTAATAGATTTCTATAAATTAGTATATAAATATTTTGAAATAAAATGGGGGAAAAGGATGCGCAGCTCGCTGCCCTAGACGTTGGAGAATTAGATATGTACGTTCAGACCATGGAACCTTGGCGGATAGACTCAATCGGCAACCAAGCGTATGTAACTGATTTTAAACAATTATTTTCATTTATTGACATGTTTTGGTCCTTCGAGCCGGATATAAAATTAATATAATAGTCTATTTTATAATTCATATTTTGTTTTTAGATGGATTGATTGGCATATCAGACTACAGAAACTGAATCAGCAAGCGGTTTTAGAAGCTTCATCTATGCAGGAAGAGTTAACTAAGGAAACTTTAATTTCGTATGGAAAGGTAAATTAAAAATAATTGTTCCGTAATAATAATTGACTGACACTATCAAGTTATTCACGTATATTCATTGACATACTTACATACCGTAGAATAATAATATCGTTTTTCCAGTTATCTGTTTTAGTACATGAAGCAATATGTATTCAAGTATGGCGTTTGAAAATCTACCCGCAAATAATGAAATTGGAACCGGCACCCTCTAACACTTTTGGAATATATATGGTGGTAAGTACTTTTTACCTACTACCTGATGACCGGGACTTCGTCTGCGTGGTTAAGGTTTTTTTGATTCCCGCGGGAACTCCTTAATTTTCAGGGATATAAAGTAGCCTATGTCGTTCTCAGTAACCTAGTGATTGGGTATTGGTTTTTTAAGTTTTTTGCTATTTTTCTGTGTTAACCATAAAGAAGAGCGATTACCTTTTAAACTTTAATCTATAGCTATAGTTCATAACGATTTCAATGACATACTTTGTTTACATAGCTTTAGTACGTATTATGAGATATGTTTATTTATATTGCGCCGGGCGGCCGGCGGCTCGCGAAATTCGACACCCGTCAAAATGGGCTCGCAGGGGCGCGCGAATTTAATATTTATTATACGCAGAGGAAGGGTTAGACTTTTCAGGAAATGAAATAAAGCTAATTACTTTCTGAAGAAGAATAATATTTAAAAAAAAATGATTTATATTTTGGTTCCTACCAAAAATTACAGAAATAATTAGAAGTTAATTTATAGACATTTTAAGCTAAGGAGATATTTAGGTATGCTCTTTTCTTATTGACGATATTGAGTTCACATAATTTAAAGAAAATTGCACATAAAACTGAAACTTTACTTTAGGTACCTATCTAAAATTAAACATAGTTAATCCTTAATTTAAAGATAATTAATAGACTATTAAAAAATCTTCTTTGGAGGATCTCTTTCGTTATTTTTTTATACATTACAGTATTTCGTCAAAATAAAAATCTGTTAATTTTTCCGGTACGTACATAAATATTGCAATATCTGTAATTCTCAGATTTTTTAGTTTAATTGTTTTCGCAGTTATATCACGAAGCGGCGGTCGTGGGATTACTTGAAACCGTTTTATTTCACGAGGATGGTGCCCAATGCATCACCGAAGTTGTCATTGATCTGCTACATTACGCTGTCGATCAACTGACTGCCCTTGTTGCGCTTATCAAGTAAGATTTAGTGATGATTAAACACGAAGACTCTTATATTGTATCGACCAGCATTCACCGTCAATCATCAACGGGTGCTGTCATACGTCCGAAGATCTTCAAAATAGAGACTTGCAAGTTCACACACTTTATCCTGTGTTAAAGCAGTGAGAACCAAGTTCCAGCGTCCGCACACCTCCCTTGCACGCCTGCAAAGTGGTCACAGATTACTAGGATGAATGTGATGTTCTAGACATCTTTTGGACGCCTAACTAAATTATATTAATTTTTTGTAGACGACGGAACGCGTTTCTCACCGCTTTAACTCAAGGCCCGAATGCATTCAGTTCGCATGAGTAATGCAGTTTCTTCTATTTAAATGCTGAACCTCAAGAGACTCCATTTTTCAAGCAAAAGGTACCTAACTAGTCTTCTGTTTGAAAAGATAAACTGACTGACTTAACATACTATAAACATATTGGTTACCTACTTGATACTATACAAATTTAAAAATAACCACCCGAGCGTAAATCTTAATATAAAAATAATCCATAATTCTAGCAATGGATATTTAATACCACTATCAGCCAAAGAGCTGGATTGTGAAACAGCGGCAGAAGAGTTGGAGCGTCAAAAAAAAGACCTGCAATTCGATATCAGCATGAGATGCATTTCTATCGTCCGGTAAGCAAATAATAATTAGTGATTAAATGAACTTACAAACTGAAGTTCTATCATAATTATATGAGTCGCTTCATTCGAAGATATTAGCTAAACTATTGCTTAACAGTGCTAAAAATAGAGAGCAAGTAGGTACGTGAAATATTTAAGTTAGCTTGTTACCCTAATAAAGAATACTTTTTATTACCTAATTAGGTATATATTAATAACCTTATTATATAATAGTATATTTCATTACAAGTGTGGAAAGGCTGTCATTGCAAAGAGTTCCGACAAATTTCTACCCGAGCCGAGGCGCAGCCGAAGGCGAGGGTTGACAGTCGGAACAAGTTGCAATGACGGTTCCGCACGTGTACTGAACGACTATTTTTAATACAGTTGCGAAAAAATGAAGCAATTTAATAAAATAATAAAAACACAATAAACTCAACTAACTTAACATTTCTTTTCGTCGTATTTAGATATGTAGCGACTTTTGACTTTTCCGGTAAAATGTTCTCCGAAGCATTTTGTGCAATAATACTGAGTTCTGGTGGTGTTAATTCAAAAAAACTAGGGTCGAAATTATTGATTTTGTGCAACAAACAACTAAACTCGCAAAGAAAATTTCTGAAAAATGGCGCCAACCGTAGAATATAAACAGGGTTTTTTCTTCTTCACCCATTCTGGTAGGCAAAGGGAACTATGCCCATACAGCCAAGTCTTCAGTAGAATTTTTTTATTGATATGAAATGAAAATGAAATATAATGAGATGAAATGAAATGAAATATAATGAGATGAAATGAAATGAAACCTAACCAAACTCATTCAATCAAATCATTAAAACTGATATTGAAACAAATTATTAGCTTCTTTTTAGAAATATACGTATTTGCGTGAATCATAAAAACTTCTATGAATTTTTTTAGTAAAAACTTCATGGTTGGTTTTTCTTTTTAATAGACATTATTTTGACAGTTGGGAAAGAGAACGCACGAGTTCGGGAAAGGTAAAAAAAAAGCACGAGTATGTAATAGCCCACATCCCGAACGCTATACGTCCCTGCAATACGCCACTTTTTAAGCAACTGTATTAAAAATTAGAATTAAGTAATAACTAGTAGATTACGATTACCATTTACATACTCTAATAGTAATAAAAGCCATTTTATTTAATCGTATGGCGTTTAGAATAAAAGCCATACGATTAAATAAAATGGCTAAGCCATGTAAAATGATGAAAAATATATAAGGTTTTCTGCTTTTCCAGCTATTTAGCTGAACATATGGAGGTAGTTGGAGTGGGCGCATCAATATCGAGCAATTTGTACAAGACATATGATGTGCCATCTATTCTGTGCCATCTTATACAATTAGAACCATGGAAACGAGTTGACGATAAAGGAGAATTTCAAATGTTCAACTGTAAGCCAAATTTCTCTTTTAACTATAAAACTTGGATAAAATATTAGCAGATATTTTAGCGGAATACAATAATGTAAAGACATTATGTTCAACACAATTCCCGAAAAATGTAATTGCCACGTATTTCATTATTTTCTTAAAATTTAAGTTAATACCAAAGTTTTGAAATCCACCAGTTGGTCGTTGGTCGAAGCCGTCTGCAGAGGATTGTATGCAACTACACCGCAGTGAAGCGCAACTTTGGCTGTGCCTTCGTCAACTGCTTCTGGAACCGCGCCTGCCTCATCATTACACTGTCGACGAATGTCGTCGATCAGCATTCTGCTCGGTAATTCTCATGGCTGTCGGTGAGTTCCCATTGACTCATATTAATTGGGCTTGAGTGACTCGTTGGGAAATCATAATCGAGTCACAACCAGTTAACTGTGTGACTCGTTTGGAATTCGAATGGAAAAAGTAAGTTCCACCTACTAACAGTGCCACTCGATTGGAAAAAAGTCTCATCGTTTTCCAAGTCACACACTATTGAGTATAACTCACTCGAGGGGAACTCACCTCCCTTTCCCGTCTATAATAAATGGCTGACTTAGTATAGTCGGGCTTGAAAAGAGATAATATTTACACTAGATTGATTTATATCGCAGATACACGCCATAGAGCGATGATTTATATATATTTAGATAATTACTGTTTACATAATCTTGCAAGCTCCAAGCGAAGATAACAGATACGGTGCTGGATCAAGTACCACCGCTGGGCGATCTCAAGATGTTCTTATGCCGACTTGCTGTGGGAGATTATTCAAGCGTTCACAATCGTACTAATGGAGTTAAGAATCCAGGGTGTACGCTCATTGAAATCGTACCTCAGGTAGTTATAGTAGTTTTGACTTTTGTCATCCTTGAGTTGTAATAGCGTTGAAATCCGAACCACTTTACGAGCAAATGTATATTGCTCGTAAAGTGGTCCGGCAATAGAGTAGGTACCTCATGAGCGAGTAACGATACACAAAGTTTTTTTTATTCAAGTCTGTTTACAGTACAGCTTTGATAGCGTATAATATCTCGGAAACCTGACGCTTTAGAAGATTTGTCTCATTTAAGACTTGCTTGTATGAATGCCAGCTATTGAGTAATAGGTACAGGGGCCTTACTAAACAGGACAGATATTGAACTGCAGCACAGTTCAATGCAGTGTCTGCCTACCAGTTCAGTGATCTGAAGTTCAGTGCAGTTCAGTTTCTGTCCTGCTTTACGAGTAAGAACTCATAGCAAGCCACCAGGTTTTATTTCGAAAAAAAAATTAAAATGGCAGAACGGTAGGTAGGCCAGCTCCATACAAATTTATTGTTACCCCTTTAAATACGAGATTTTCTTAAATTTTTTAACAGATAAAACAAGCATACTTGAAGAATGTACACAAAAGAACGAAATCATTAGCAAAAGAACAGCTAGAGCATTTCCACTTAGATGGCTCGGAAGCGTCAAGAAATATGGCAAAGAAGCTTCTAGAATCATACACTAGTGATGCTGCTTTGGCGCTAGACAGTGGTGGAGCGAAGTGCGCTAAATGCGGTGATAAAGCCAGCAAAAAATGTTCGAGATGCAAGACTGAATGGTATTGTGGCAGGTAACTCCTACGCTATTAATATAAACCAACGTTATACCTATTTTCTTTATAAAAAAATGTTATTACTAGCCAATGCCCGCGACTTCGTCTGCGTGCATTGGCTAGTAATAAAAACTCTTTAATTTTCCGGAATAAAAAGTAGCCTATGTGCTATTCTAGACTATAATCTCTGTGCCAAATTTCAGCCAGATCCGTTCAGCCGTTGGCGCGTGATTGGGTAACAAACATCCATACATCCCGGAAGTTTTTCAAAGGGCAACATTGTTTGGGTTAATAGTCAAAAAGCTAGAAGTCGTAGCATAGAAAAATATCATTAAATATCATTATATATTGTCTATGAGTCGAAGTTTCTAAAACCCAGTAGGTTAGTTAAAAGGTACTTAATCTGAGGGCTACCGGCTAAAACTGACAGCTACAGCGTAACAATGACTAAGGAATATCTATGCAGCGTAACGATCGATCGCAATCACCACAGATTGGAGAACACTCTTCCACTCATTTATCTATTCCGTGCTTCCACTATTGGACAAAACATATTGACGCAGCAAGAATACCATAAATTCAGCCAATCACAACAATTGATACTGTAACAATGATTGATAAGAGTAATAAAATAATCCCGCCAAATTTTAGTGGTAACTACTACCTAGCACTTTTTAAATTTGGCGGTCTTTCTAATAGATGCGCAGGAAGATAGAACATTAAAATAAATAATTTATTTTACAGAGAATGTCAGGTGCAACAATGGCCTAAACATAAAGAAATCTGCGATCAGTTTTCTAAGCTATGCGTGTGAATACTTTATTACTATTATACTCAGACTTTATTCAAGAACCAGGAGGGTGATTTTTTTAAGTTAAATTAATAAAATATCTGCAAATCAAAATGCAATCTGATAGAAGAGAAGCAAGGCGCAGGCCGCAGCGGGCAGGGCTCGCGTGGTATGCTCTTTTCGTTCCTTTGATTCCTCTAACCAAAGTAAAGAAGACACCACTCAACCTTAACAGCAACCAAATATTAATTAATGCTTAAGTTTTTCCGTGTGTATCACCTACTATTAAATTTCAATAATATGTAAACTCATCACTATTTAATAAAACAAAACATGATTTTTTTGGGTTTTTATTATTTATGACATACACCTATTATTTAGCTTGATGACTTCAAGTAGTCTTTCAGCACGTCCAGCGCTGGTGTCTCCTCACCAAAGTCCTGCAGACAAAAGAATAGGTTCATAGGCGATATTTAAACACTAGACAAAGGTTTTAAGCTTTGCAAGAGATTATGATACTATATTGGGTAATTTTGTTGTACACATCTATATGTCACCGTAAGATTGTAAAAACCGTTAGATTATAATATAACGTTTTTTACCTCGATAGATTATAAACTGTCGACAGATTGTGAACCGTATCATACTGCTTACAATTTAACGCGTTATTTTTCGGTAAATTGTAATATATTGTATGTTTATTAACCCGATATAACCTAAGTGTACTTGAATGCAGAGTAAATGTATGGTGACACTTACATTTACTCTGCATTCAACTCGCGCGCGAACTGTACAAGAAAGAGACAAGAAAACGTAAAAACTATAAATATTTCATAAATTAATACTCAGAACATTGAACGGTTCAATCTTTCGACAGTTTATAATCTAGCGGGATAGAAACCGTTAGATTATAATCTAACGGATTTTACAATCTTACGGTGACATATACATATTGATGTATGCTGCTACACTTTCATAACACTCCCTGCTTAAAGAGAATGTAATAAGCGTCAATTTGGTTTAGAACAGAATTAAAATAACATGAAATGATATTAATAATTCGATTGGTCTGCTGCACATGACATATGGCCCGACTTTTTATTTAGTAGTCTTGTCCCATGCAAACTGAAAATAAAGTATTTTTCTACAAAATTTTTGTTCGAGTGATAGGAAAGTTGTCTGTGCAAATGGCACGACACCATAGGGTCACACGTGTTACTCTAGCGCTGTTAAGTACACAAACAACCTAAAAGGAAGTTGTTAGTGATCGTGCATTGCGCATATTGTTGTAAAACAATAATTTAAAAACTTCACCAGCACCCATTCACTATCAACTAAATACTAGATGTTGCCCGCAACTTCGTCCAAGTGGATTAAGGATTTTTGATTCCCATGGGAACTATAATTTTCTATGATATGTCTTTCCCCGGGATCCAACCTATACCAAATTTCATTAAAATCGGTTGAAAAGATGGGCCATGAAAGCGTAGAAGAAAGACAGACAGACACACTTTCGCATTTATATTAGTATGGATTGAGTGATTATAATACAGTTTTTTATTCCCTGATAGGTTTACGATGAGGGAATATCCGTGCACACCTTCAATAAAAAATACTTACTTTGATAACTACACATGAGCATCCAACAATCTTTCTTGCCTTGCCATCCTTGTCAATTTTACATAAACCAGCCCATTCACCGAGTTTCTTGTTGTTATCAACCTAGAACAAACATACTGTTAAGTTTTCACAATATTTAAATTATAAGTAGGTACATGTATTTTGGACTTCAAAGAAAAACATTTAAGCTTAAAAAATATTCACTTCAATATAACCAAAAATATACCTACAGCTTAATGTAAAAGCTATAAGGTAAAATCCATACTATCAATGTATGGATGCTAGGAAAGTTGACTCATCATGATGTGAGTCACCATAGGGGCACACATTTTACTATTTGCTCCTTTGGCCTATCCTGCCATGTGGACAGGAAGGCTCGTGCGGAGCAGTTATACCAAATCTTAAAACTTAGCAGACCTGCATGCATCAAAATTACTAAAAGATTTGACTGATTCAAATTCATTAATAATATATTCTACTAGATGATGCCATTTATGTCCATTTCTGGTATGCAAGCAAGGTTTGATAGCAAAACCAGTTAAAGGATCATAAAAAGGTAAAAGACACAAACACTTTTACGTTTATAATATCAGTTCGGATTACCTTAACAAGGGGGATTTGATGCTCATTGCAAAGGGCCTGCACTAGCTTTTTGTATGCAGCTTCATCACAGTTTTCAGCTAATACACAAAGCACTGCCTGTCTCCTGCAAAAAAAAAAAAAAAACAATTTAATACTTGATAAGAATGCTAGAAGATATCTACTAACTTCACTTGGAAATGATGTTGGTAAAACAACAAAGTTCAGCCATGAATTGAATTATTAAAAGGATCCTTTTACTGGAGCATTTATTTATGATTACACAAAGCAGAGGCTACCATCATACTACCATGAGTAACAGAATTTACTCATATTTCCATCCAATCATTTATTTACCTTTTGGCAGCTTGAGTCAATGATGTTCTAATGTGTTACTGATTCGATTTTTGATAACAATCAACTTTATTTATGAACAAGTTTTAATCAATTATTTTACACATTAATATCTATTCTTGCTCAGCATTATTTATAAAAATACATAGTATATTAATGTATGTATTAAAATAGATCATTTAAATAAAACAAAATACAGTAAATGTACTTCAACCAGGCAGGTCATAGAAACCATCCATCGCCAAAGATGTGTAGTGCTTAAAGGACAATCAAGAAAGCTTGTGTTGAAGCTTTTTAAAAAGGTAATTTCTTACTGGTAATTACTAGATAAGTATAAAAAAGTTACGAAATATCAATAAAAGGGAATGTCGCTTCACTATTGTAAAAAGTCTGCATCTATGAAGTACTAGCGAATGCCCGCAACTTTGTCTGCGTGGTTTGAGGTATTTTGGTTCCCGCTTTTTTGGAACTCTTATTCCAGACTATAACCTATCTCTGTGCCAAATTTCAGCCAGATCCGTTCAGCCGTTGGCGCGTGATTGAGTAACAAACAGAGTTCACATTTATAATATTAGTAAGATTGCATTTTTTTGTTGATGGTTATGTCAAAAGTAAAATAAATGGTTGGACAGATATAATCAGCATTGTATAGTCTTGATTGCTTGTGAGTGAAGTTATCACTTTTTGTAGCATACTTGGGAGGCCACAATCTTGATGCAACAAGAACTGTGGTACTATGTGTATGCATTAATGTGGGCTATTGAGTCAATCCACCTGAGTACAGACTGCAGCAGATATTTCCACTCTCCAAGAGACTAAAACAGAAACATGAAGAGTGAATATTTGTTTAGTTCTATAGCCAAAGTATTTTTCTATACAGTCTATCAGGGTCTGGTTTCTTTGGTTCTTCTTTTGAATTTCAAATTACTGATAACAAATACAGAAATTGCTGTTTAACTATTAAAACCACTAGTATCAAGGGCTCATTGGATAGCAACATTTGATAGGGGGCTCTACAAGAGGTTAATCTGCTGAAAAACGTTTAATAATAAACAATTTCTTGATTTTGATACTCTCTATAAAAAAAAAAGTACTAGGGTTAAAATATGGCAAGGCATCAATACCCAAAATAGATATTTGGGATATTGGAAGTAAAACATACTTATCAAGTGCCTTTGCTGCTTCATGGAGACCATGAACGAGTCCCCCGTGAATGAGTGCAGTCTTCAGAACTTCCTGAAGGGCTGTGTTCACGTCCATCGCACCTCCGCTAAGAACGGGGTTGTTTGGTACCTCACTGGAAATAATTCATAGAGAAAATTAATAAAGGCCAGGATGAATATATCTTTTATATACTTATCTGAATTTCAGAGTGTATAGCAGTGTAGATCAAGAGTGCCAAGAGGTTAAAGCTCACAGCAAAAAACGTTTTAGAAAGCCAGCGCATGTAATTTTTTTACGAAATTCGATTTTCGTAGGAAGCACATCGACTTATTAAAAACTAGACGATGCCCGGGACTTCGTCCGCGTGAATTATTGTTTTATTTAATTCACGCCGAAACTTCCATTTTCCGGGATAAAAAGTAGCTTGTCCTACCCCGGGACGTAAATTATCTCTGTACTATAATTTCATCCAAATGGGTTGCGTAGTTGTGCCGTGAAAGCATAGCTGACAGACAGACACACCTTAGCGTTTATCATGATTAAATAAAGATAATTTGCGATCTAAATGATAACACCAATAAGTGTAAGCCCTAAATCTGAGGACCAATTACTAAAACATACGAGAAAACTTCATTTTATAGGTTATGTTTACAATTCCAAAATAAACACACATTTAGTTTCTATGGTGTTTTAGTACTTATACAATGGGCAATATTATATTAAGATTTAAGTCGAAGCTTAACTTTAAGATAAAACAATCATACAAAACAATACTCACACTTCGACATCGGCCATGGTGGATCAGTTAATCTGAAATAAGGAATGAAACACATTATAACACTCTTAAATGATTTGGTAGAATATTCGGTAGCACTATATGCAATAAGATCACAGAAATTTCAATCGATTACGAAAAAATCCACATTATACTGTATCACTTTACCTTGCGCACCGGAAATAGACTAGGGTTGCCATGTTTTAGGCTGACAGTGACTTTGACATAGGCACAGAAGTTTCATTTTTATTTTTTTATTTAACTGGTTTAACGGCTCTGGATTCCAGTCCTTCTGAGTACAGAAGTTTCATTGGAATTGATTGACATAGACATAGGTTTGAGAGTTGACAATTTACATTTTACTGTAAATATCAACCACAGATATCAACCATCAACCCACATTATTTTTGTAACAATATATTATATTTAATTAAATAAAGATATAAATAATGAATAAAATATAAATGAAAATAATATAGTTCCACTAACATAAAGGTTTTTTGTATGGGATTAGTGATGACGTCTCAGAGCAATGGGTTTATTTGAGGTTTATTTTATATATAGTATAGATCTTTTTTTTCTGGTCGGTGGTATAGATAGTATAGTGAATAAGTTAGGAATGGTGGTGTCAAAAATCAGAATTGTAAATTGTGGGATTTGGTTTTCCCAGACTCCAGAAATCACTGAATATTGTTACAATACAAAGAACAGTTTTCGAGAAATTTTAAAAAATAAGTCAAAATTTTAATTAAAGAAATAGACCTATTCAGTTATCGCATGAGAGGGCTTCATTTTGCACATTCTTAAGTATTTTTTGATTTATTTGTCTCTGAGTTTTTGACTTGTGAAGGATGACAAAAAATAATAATACACCCGCTCGGAAAGTACCTTCTTTCTTTTTTCAAACCGAGGTAGAAAGTAGGTACGTCATTGCTAAAAACCAAATATGCGGGCGGAAAAAATGGTGACCGATCATTTCATAAAAAACAAATTACAAATTTTCATTTCACAAACAATTTTTCGCAAAATCATGAATCATAATATATTAATCGTTATAAAACTTTTGGTCCTATAAATAATTCAATTGACAAAACAGACAAATTATCATTTCATAAAATATAATTTGACAAAGTGTTATTTAATAAAACATCGTAAAGCATATTTCTTTTTTGATAAAATGAATTGTTTGAACTAGTGGTTCGCCCCGAACTAAGACCTCGCGGCGCCATCTATTGACATAAATGTGAAGTTCTGTTAAAAATACTGAAGCTCATTAAAAATTAAATAATTCCGTTTCCTTACAATATTTATCTAATTTTAGTATTTGTTGTTCAAGTTCAGGATATAATTGAAATAATTGATCAAGTTTCAGGCTCATCCTTTCAGAAAATTTAGAGTTCTGAGGTCATCTTTGGACGTTAGAAAATCACCACTTTGAAGGCCCCTCATTTCGTCAATTTTGGAGGAAAAATTAAAAAAAAAATATTTTCCGACTCTATTCCTAATTATCTTTAAAATGATGTACCGCAACCCTATGTAACTTTATAAAAAATATTTTACTTCGCATTCGCTTCTATGAGAGCCCCCCAGAAATAAAGATTTTTATTATTTTTTAAGCCATATTCGGCGGGAGGCCATTGGTTTACATATTATATTTAAAGCTGAAGTAATTGCGTTCAGTAATTCAGAAGTTATAATGCTCTGACAGACGGACGGACGGACGGACAAGTGCCAATTCACCCAAGTAGACTCAGAGACCTTCGCTTCGCTCGGTCAAATACTGTAGAGAGTAGTCTTCTGGCGTAGCCCGTTTTAAAAAGTTGGCATTCTTGGGTCGAAATCTGAGCCCTCAGACTCCACGCAGACTTGTCTGTCCTACCCCAAGAGTGTTTTTGTGAAGCGCGTAGCCAGAAACTCGCGAAGGAGGTCCTGAATGAAGCGTGCCTACGAGGCCGAGTGGAGCGAAGGGAGGAGCTGGCGAGCGAAGCGAACCAGCGACCTCCGTAGCGAAACGAAGGTCGAGTGGTTTTCCTAGCTTCTCCACTTCCTTTTTAGGCACCACTCTTACTCATGCAGAGCGAGCGAAGCGAGCTCGGGACTGGGGGCACTCCGACTCGGATGGTTTAGGTGACGAAGAGGATCCTCTTCGTGGTTATTTCCTTTTTATACCACCCAGAAATAAGGAGCCCCGCTAAGCGGGGCTCTGTCGACCGGGCCTTGGAGGGGGTGAGAGGGAGAGGGAGAGAACCCATATCCCTAACATTATCCAGCCAGAGTTGGGTAGACCTAGGTGAGTAGGTATGGTTAAATTCCGAATTAAATTTATTTTATTTAGGTACCTATTTATTATTCGAACTTTAAATCTAGGTTTACAACATCTATAACATATACATATTATATATTCATATAATATATGTTATAAGTTTCTCATAAGAAATCAGAGATTGTACGTGGACGAAATTGCGGGTGATCTATAATTAGTTTTATTTTTCAAATAAAAATTTATATTTTAATATTTTGTAAAATTACGAATTTGTTAAGTGTTTTTTGTGAAACATTAGTGAACCGGAAAAAATGTATGAAATTTCATTGTTAACGCGCTGTTTTTTTTAATTTTCAGTAAATATGGTATGGACGTTGAGAATTTGGATATGTCATAAATACCATAAGGATTTAATATTAGAAGCAGCTTCACCACATATTTTGACATAGAAAAGTCAAATATGGTGAATGTCGATTGTCGACATCGATGTCGATTGTCTATGTCGTTTGTCGATATCGATGTCGATTGTCGATTGTCGATTGTCGATATCGATTGTGATATTGAAGCTTCAAAGTAAGTATTATCGCTTATTTTCCTCGCAGGTGCACTATGAAGCACTACTCGTATGTATCACTCGGGACTCCCGGCTGATACATAGTGCTTTATACTAGTTATCCCGAGTCGGGAGAAAGTACGATTCCTAACTCGCGTGTACTACGGCCCTTAGGCTACGCCTCACGCAATGAATAAGGAAACAAAAGGAACTGACATAACCTGTAATCGCCCTTTAGCTTGAGCGTGCCTAGTTGCCATTTTAGTCAGCCATTTCTTGAGTACTTCTAGTGTCAACGCCTGATAACGCGTAATTGTGTTTTGTTGAAAAATTGTGTATTTATTTGTTACGGAGAATAAATAAGTGTTATTTTCGTGTATTGCGTTAAAAACAATTTGCAACAATGCCTACTTGTAATATTGTGGGATATGGCGCAATAAAAAGAAAAATCTGACAAATTTTACATTTCACTGCTATGTAAACAATTTTTCTCGTATATTGATTCTTTATAGTAGTTATTACACTACGAAGAAACATATTTTAGTTTAGTTTGCTGTAAATATTTGATTTTAAGCTAGATTTTTACCTGTTGATAAGCATTTGATAAGTACCTACTAGACATTACATAAGAGGAAATTTTTATCGATATCGATACTTGCTTGAATAATAATTTTGATATTTTATTATCAAAATAAATATTATATCAACTTTTTAAGTAATGTTCAGCTCGAGACCATCGGTCTAAATATATTATGTTATAATTATAAATTTGAAGTAATGATGTTCACTCATAAGGCTCTGAAATACTGATGGACGGGCGATCAAACGAACAAGTGCAAATTTACTCAAGTAGACTCAGTCATCTCGGTTAACTAATTTTTAAATGTTATGTTTAGTTTTTGTTTTGTACATAAGATTTACTTCTTACAGCCATCTTCCTGCTACAACAACAGCTGCCTATAGAAGACCAATGTGAATCGAGTTCGGCACACGGTGATTTTTTGTCTATGCAACAGGCAGGCCTACCGTGCCAAGCAGGGGTCAACTAGTGATTAGTAAATGTTTAAAAAAAGTTGTAATAATTCAAAAACCTACGATTGTTTTTAATATTCATAAACATTTTTTAACATTTTCTACATACTTTTAAATATTGTTAAAAAAATGACATGAAAATAAATGAGAGAAAAAATGTTTTGTTCAGCGATTTGTAAGTTTTATTTCATTGCTCCTTAATTCTACACAACAGTATAGTGGTTTCCAATAGTCCATATTCCTACCAATGTGTCGTACAAGAGGTTTTTTGGTTCCGACTACCACGAAAAAGTCTTTTCATATTTTGGTGACTTAAATATGAAAGTAAGACATATATGCTGTCTCTGACTTTTTTGTAGACATTACTCTACTCGACTCTACAACTTTTCTCTAGAACTCAATCATATCATTGTTAAGGCAGCTTTCGTAAGAAACGTTTTCGTTCGACCGTTTTTTCTCCGACTTACTTTGCAAATCCAACTACCACGAAAAAGTCTTTAATCTTCGGGTCGGGTCGGTATATAGCCTATGACACTCATAAATAATGTGGCTTTCTATTAGTAACAGAATTTTCAAAATCGGTTCAGTAGATCCAGAGATTACCCCCTACAACTCCACAAACTTTACCTCTTATAATATCTCTATAATTAAGTTTCTTCATAGTTTTGTTGGTGCTGTGTCTTAAAAGCGTGGTAGAGTTAGCATTATCGTACAAAATCCGGACTTTATGCCAGCATCAAAACGCATCCATTGCCTCAGAATACAGAACAAACTATCCTGAGTACCTATGTAATAAAGCACATCGATAAATATTATCGATAGTCATCAGGTAACATCACTTTGGTAAGTCGCCATTTTAGTCACCAGTTAATGTTTAGGTATACAGCTTTTTTTCGTAGGTATGACAAGTCCTTTAGTTTCCTTAGTCATTGGCCTCACGCCTCAAATTACTTATTACACCCTCATTAACTAGTAATCGGTCACGTTCTCCCCTCGTTGAACAATGTACTATTATATAACTCCGAAGTTTGCAAAGCGAAAAATCTGAAATAATTAGAGTTGAAAGAGGATTATGTAAAGTTTACACGAAAAATATAATGATATCTCCAACTAGCACAGTTTTTTAGAAATCAGCCATAAACCTGTAAACAAACAAAAGGGAACCCAACACATAAAAATAAGTTTGGACAGTGTAAAATGTATGGAAATGTAAAACGAATTTGGAAACAAACTTAATTATCTAAAAACATTGAACCGATTTTAATAAATAGTTAGATCAAATCGTGAAAACCTTCAAACCTTCCACGCCAATTTCTGTTGTAAAATAAAATATACGACTATATATTCATTTTACCCAACATATACCCAACGAAAAGTATACAATTATCTGTAGGAGTGGGAGAAGGAGATTATAATATAAAATGTTTCATAGATAAATATTAATTGACCGAGCGAAGCGAAGGTCTCTGAGTCTACTTGGGTGAATTGGCACTTGTCCGTCCGTCCGTCCGTCCGTCCGTCCGTCTGTCAGAGCATTATAACTTCTGACTTACTGAACGTAATTACTTCAGCTTTAAATATAATATGTAAACCAATGGCCTCCCGCCGAATATGGCTTAGAAAATAATAAAAATCTTTATTTCAGGGGGGCTCTCATAGAAGCGAATGCGAAATAAAATATTTTTTATAAAGTTACATAGGGTTGCAGTATATCATTTTAAAGACAATTAGGAATAGAGTTCAAAAATATATATTTTTTTATTTTTCCCCCAAAATTGACGAAATGGGGGGCTTTCAAAGTGGAGATTTTCTAACGTCCAAAGATGACCTCAGAAATCTTAATTTTCTGAATGGATGAGCCTGAAACTTGATCAATTATTTCAATTATATCCTGTACTTGAACAACAAATACTAAAATTAGATAAATATTATAAGGAAACGGAATTATTTAATTTTTAATGAGCTTCAGTATTTTTAACAGAACTTCACATTTATGTCAATCAAATCTCAATAGATGACGCCGCGAGGTCTCAGTTCGGGGCGAACCACTAGTTATCAATACAGTCCACAGATCTACACTTCTTAAGGGTTTGAGTGGTTTGAATAAATAATACAGCATACTTGATCAAATTGATATAACAATTATATACTGCTATAATGGTTCTTATTGTTTTTTTTTTACAAAGTTACTTTTGAGGCATAGAGTATATAATATTATCTCTATGTTTTGAGGCCAATTCTATTGTACACACTTATTAATCAAAGTTTTACACCATCTATACTAAAATGACAACTCTATTTTTATTGCTATCCCTTTCTTAATACTCTGCAAGCCTTCTGCAATCCTTGCAATCTTAAAGAACTAAAATGTTGCCAGTGAACATTTTATCATTAAGCTTAGTATACAATCAAACTTTAGTAAATATTTCATAAATCTATGCAATAAAAAAGGTTCAATTACATACAGCAGGCCACTTGTATATCCTGTCACCTTGATGGTTGATTTTAAAACATGTCAATGTCTTTTTGTATTTAACTTTATTTTTTTAGTAAAAGCCATTTAAATGAAATTTGATTATTTATGTTTAAACTAAAGTTTTATGTTAAAAAATCATTGTGTTTTAGTATACCATAGCATTAATATACCAATCGTGTTTAATTTTTAGTTGTAAACAGACAGTGAAAATGTGTCACCGGCTTATAATCTTATTCAAACTTTATTAAATACATAGCAATGTCTCGTTGTTCAGATATTCTATTTATGACTGAATATATAAAAAATGTATTGTATTTTGCTACAGTAAGACCAGGAAAAACTCTTAAACACACTGATGATACACATTATTTTTCTATAGATGACGATTTAATATATGAAAACTATTACTCTGACTTTGGACCTTTAAATTTAGGATGCGTGTACAAATATTGCAAAATTTTAAATGAGAAAATGAAATTATATTTAAATAAGCAGTATATAGTGCATTATACTTCTATAGACCCCAAGAAAAAAGCAAACGCTGCTTTTCTTCTGGGATGTTATGGTGTATTATATTTGAGTTTACAACCTAAAGATGCTTTGAAGCCTCTTCTTGTGCATGGACAAAGTTACAAGTAAATAAATGCTCTGAATAAGTTAAAAAAACATGATTTTATGTTATTCAATGTTTTTTAAAACTTTTTAGACCATTTCAAGACGCAACCCAGGGCGACTCGTCTAATACAATTTCTTTAATGGACTGCCTTCAAGGATTTTCTAAGGCCCGTGATGTAGGCTTTTTCAATTTCCAAGATTTCAACTATATAGAATATGATAGATTGGACAAAATACAAGGTGGTGATCTAAACTGGATTGTTCCTGGTAAGTGGAAAATGAACTTTGATAGCTTGCTTTTATGTAACTGATGTGTTTAACTGTAAATATAGGTAAATTTTTAGCATTTATTGGACCTGTCGACTACTGTGTGTCTCTATATCATCCTCCGGAAATGTATATAGATTATTTTATAGAGAACAACGTGAAAATTGTTATAAGACTTAACAAAAAACTTTACGATGGCAATGTGTAAGTAAAACTTTGTTAATAATATGACTTGAGTAATGAAAACATTTTTTATGCTTTTAACTTTTGATGTTTAACTTTAATTAAATTATTCTTTAGGTTTATCAATGCAGGGATAACACATTACAATTTATTTTTTCCTGATGGTTCATGCCCGCCACGACACATCCTATTAAAATTTTTACAAATCAGTGAAGAATGTGATGGTGCAATCGCTGTTCATTGCAAGGTTATCAATTTGTCATTCAGCAGAAAAAAAACCAGCAGATAAATTTATATTATACAATATTCTAATGATAATTTCTTGAGTGTAGGTTCGATTTTTATGAAATTTTTGTTTAGGCAGGTTTAGGTCGCACTGGGTCGCTGATTGGTTGTTATTTAATTAAACACTATCGAATGACTTCCCATGAGGCTATAGCATGGATGAGGATATGTAGACCTGGGTCAGTTATTGCCCAACAGCAGGTAAAATAAACAAATATGTATTTGAAATAAATACTTACAACATGTTTTTCTTTCTTTAAATAACATACTCTTGATATTGTAGGGATGGCTGGAGGATTTGGAACAGTGGTTAATTAAACAAGGCAATTTATATAGGTAAACAGGTGAAGACTTGTTAATAGAAAAGTTGGAAACAACTTAAGTTTTCAAGTCAATTAAAATTTATAAAGTTTGTGGCAGGAGACGGAATAACCACGATGTCGATAAATTACCAACACATGAGTTTGGGATTTACTCTATTGCTGAGAAAACGCACAAGCCAAGACCAGTAGTGCTCAGCAAATCACAATCGCCACCTCCACCAATTCAGAGACAAGCTCGATCGGATATGTCTTCACCAGCACGGCCTCAACCATCAAATGCAAGAGAAGGTATCTCCGAAATTAATAATTCTTAGTATTTTATATAGTTCAGACAGTTATTACCCAACAGTAGCGGAGGCGGCCACTTACCTACGGCCGCACCAGGTGGGGTTCGGTACTCAGTTAGGTTCAGAAGCGGTAATACACGCTACGCGCTTGTTTGATAAGGATCCAAGCAACAAGGATTGCGTTATCATGAAGCTTGACATTCGCAATGCTTTCATACACGCACTTTCACAAACACACTCTGCTTAGCGAAATCAAGGACAAATTTCTTCCTTTTATCCTTTTATATACCGAACCTATTATTCTCCTTCCAATTTATTCTATAACCAACACTCTATCCTTTCCCAGATTGGCCTCCAACAAGGAGACCCGCTTGGACCACTCATCTTCAGCCTCAGCATTCAAAAAGTTCTTAACGTTCTAGAATCACCCCTCAACGAATAATACCTCGATGACGGTACAATAGGTGGAAAACCCGAGGTTGTGGAACGGGACCTATCCCTTCTATTACCACACTTGAAAGAGCTGGAGCTGGAGGTTAGCACATCCAAGTGCGAGTTCTTCCCTTGTAGTCCAGATACCCACCATCTGTTCACCCACGAAGCTATCGAGAAAAGGGAGCAGCTTCTTTCCGCTGCTCGAGAGCGTCTGAGTGAACTTTCAGCCCACGTTGCTTTAATCCTCTTGCGAACTTGTTTTGCCGTTCCTAAAATAACTTACCTACTCAGAACCTCCCCAACTTGGCTACATCCGGAGAGTATTTCATCATTTGATGGTATTCTCAAAGACACTTTGGAGTCCATCCTCAATGTGTCTTCAGACGATTACTAGTGGAGTCCTCCCTATCCGTTAAGGGGGCCTTAGAGTGAGGCGCGTGCGGGGTTTGAGCCTGCCGTCCATCCTTGCGTCGGCGCATGGAGCTGCGAGTCTGGTCGCTAGTATGCTACCTGTTAATGGTGATCCAGTACGCAGCTTGTTTGTCTCCGATACATTGCATGCCTGATCGGCCCTCAACCGGGGCGTGCCCACTCCTCAGGCTTCACACATCCAGCACCAGTGGGACATTTCCTCAGAGGGCACATTAAAACAACTTGTGGACCATTCAGTGGGTGCTAATCTGGTAAGGCTAAGGGCTGTATCGAAGTCGGAGTCTGGTGCGTGGTTACAGGCTTTATCATCACCGAACCTGGGCACTCTCCTCGACAGTGATTCTCTTCGTGTGGCAGTGGTCCAAATGGCTTCACCCCTTTCCCTTGGCAAAAAGGGAAATGCCTGTTGTTGATTTGCGCCTGTACTTTGGCACCAAGCCACCTTAGCCGTACGTCACGGTTAGCTGGAGGCGCTGCAGAATCCGCTGCCGCGAGGAAGAGGGCCAAGTACTCTTGGGCCAATATTTATTTGTCCCACTGGCGGTGGAGACGATAGGATGCTGGGGTGAGGAAGGACAAAATTTTTAAAAAGAGATCGCGCCGTCCTTTGGGGGAAAGGGGCTGCGACCCACCTTCTAGTTCCTACCTGGTTCAAAGATTATCCATCGCCATTCAGCGTGGCAATGCTGTAAGCTTGATGGGTACCTTTGGCCCAGGGGCAACCAGGGGTGGTCTTTTTGATTAGGGTTTTATTTTTATTTTTTGTTGGTAGGTTTATAAGGATTTGTTTTAAATTTATTTTATAGTTAGTTTAATATTTAGATTTTAGCATATTTAATAATAATAATATTGTTTAGACAGTGTTATTTTTATCAAATTCACTTCTACATAGCACATAATATATAAAGTAACACTGTTTGAACGTGTTACTATTTTATAATTTGTATAATGCACTGCCAAGGTCATGTAAACAGTGCTATTTTAAAAATTCCGTAAGAAATATGATGGCGAAAAATATTTAACGGTATTTTTTATTTGTATCCAGAAAGTTTCGAAAATGATGAAGAAGTTTTTATAGCTGCATGCGATTTAACAGTCCAACCTACAGATACAATGACTCAGATAAAAGGTTATGTCATAAAAAATAGTACTATAAATGAAGAATATAATAATCGAGATTCTGAAATAAATATACCTCTATGGAGAAAATTGCTTTGTTGTAAGCCATGCGCTAAAATGTGTATCGATAAACTATGGATATTGGCAGTGCGTTGTGCAAAAATAGCACCCAATAAATGCTTGCTCAATAAATGTTGTGTTTTGTTAGATTGGGTTAGTTCTTTTTTTGTTTAATTATCTGATATTTTTTTCTTAACATCACATATTAAAAAATAATCAAATAGATATAGATATTAATTCAAATTTATTTTGCTGAGGCAGCTTTTAGTAAGACGACCGAAAAACCACAGTTCGGCTGGAAGGAGAGGATGAGTGCCACACAAAAATTTCCTATCTTAGGGTAATTACAATTTTACAGACACGCCATAATTTCATTTTAGTAACGGTAGTTTACAGGTACTTAAATATCTCATAAACTATTTACTTTTCAGAACCGAACCGACTGAGAAAGCACAATTTGGATGGAAGGAGAATATGAGCAGTGGTCAAAAAAATCTTATTAAAGGGTAAAATATTAAAATTGTATACTTGTAACTTCAGACTTTTGCATGCACGAGTAATAAATTAATAATCTAAATATTTATTTTTAGAAAATCGCGAGACATAAACCCGGCTGTCACAACACGACGTGGGAGTGGGGCTGGAGAACCGCGTGTATCACGGCCGTCGTCTAGAGCTAATTCCGTTAAACAGCAAGCAAGATCTAATGTATTCAAAACTTTTAAATCAATAAGTGTATTCTCAGTCATTATTATACTCAAACATGATTTATTTTAGGAATCCAATGATAGAAATCTCGGTGGATACTTCCATGTCCCCACATTTCACACAAGTCAGACACCGATTGCAAAGACATTAGATGATGCTCGGGTAAGTTCTATCGTAAAAGACTGATAATATTAAATTTAAAACATAAATGTGATGGACTGTAACTTGAATTTGCAGAATATATTAATGAGGAGCACTTTATTTAGGGATCAAAGTGCTACATTGTATAATGACCAAAGAACAAATTTGTATTGCAATCAAAGAACAACTACGTCTATTGATCAAAGATCAAGAAAATTGGATTCTACAATTTTAGTCAAACCAAAAAACTCTTTTCGATGTGGGACAACAAATGCTTTCAATGAGCGTCCAGTTCCTGGCAATGTTACGAAGCTATTACCGTCAACGTTTAGCACAGGTTATTAGTATAATTTATTGTACCTAGTACCTATATTTGAAATGATACCAGCTGACGTTACTTGACCTCGTAACAGGATCATCACGTTACGAGACAAAGCGATATACGAATATGTCACGTAGTGTCTTGACAACGATACTTATGTATAAAACATTATTTGCAATATTATGGCAACAAATAAAAATATCAATAGTTCCCAGAAGTCCAACTCAGCTTCAACAACGGCGTCGCCTGGGTCGAAGTCCAAGCCCACCTGTCCCATCCAAGCCCATCAAAATGGTAAATGAACAATCTCGGGCTACCAATACACCTCCACCGGTTAAAATCTTCAAAAATCATGACTTGAAAACAAATCTCAAGGAAGAACTGTCCAGACTAAGATGTTAGTATGTAACTTTAACAAATTAATAAGTACAGTTCACGCGCGAGTTGAATGCAGAGCAAATGTATGTGTCACCATAAATTTACCCTGCATTCAAGTCGCGCGCGAGCTATAAGTAATTATCGTCAAAAATATGTCTCTTTTTTGACAAAAATATGATTTTCTTTTATATCTTTTATACAAAATCATATCATTTTGTATAAACTAATAATGATTCTAAACAAGGAGCTTGGCTATCTAACTGAAAAATTACAATATTCGATCCCCGGGCACTTATCTTTTCAGAGTTATGTGCAAAATGCAGGAAATGAAATATCATTTGCTTCATACGGTGAAGGTAAACATCGTGAAGAAACCTGCATTCCCGAGAGTTCAATGTTTTCAAAAGTACCTACGTGAAGTCTGCCAATTTTCACTTGGCCAGTGTGGTGGTGGACTGTGGCCAAAACCTTCTCGTTACTAGAGCAGACTCGATCTCGGTAGTAAGCCGGCAATACTTACCGGATGACTTATTTTTATAATGTTTTTAATGGGCAAACTCAATAAATTAATACATATTTTATTATATTTCTGTAAATCGTTTTGTATGTTCTTAGCCTTACAAAGTACAAACCATGTTTTCGAATTTTGAATTTAGAACTGTCAACATTTTACTAATTTGACCATAGAGTAAAGTCAGTACATGTCAATTGTCAACGGTCATTGTCAAATGTCATGGGGATTTGTCAAAACTCCACTTTAATAAATAACCCCAAAATAAATAGTAAACTAAATAAAGAATAAAATTGTTTTCTCAAATCTCAATATCAAGATAGTAATAATGTGTTCGATGTGTGTGATTTAATAACTTAACTTACCGGAGATGGGTGGGTTAGTTTCAAAAGCGTTGCGACCGATAAAGAGTTTTAACATTGAAAATCGAGCTCACCGGGTTATATCGAAAGAAAAACCAACAGTTGCACCCAGCTATCCATCCAAAATTGAGGAGTTGAAGAGGGTACGCGAAGTCGAACCTGATATAGACGTAAAACTTAGTACAAAAGATCCAGAACTTGACGAAAGATTGAGAGATGTTTATGTAACCTCACACGGTCGGCCAGAAGACGACGTGACTAAGGAAATAAAGGAGAAAATCTCGGACCGACCGCTCCCTCAAGATCGCAAGGCTGTGCCGGATTTTGACTTTGGACTGAAAGAACCTGAAAGAGTTCCATATGGCAGAACCACTTTACGACATGCAATAGATTATATTTCTTCTCATCAAGTTAATCCTGAGGAGGTTACAGCCGAGAAAATAGCTTTTGAATATAAATTAAAAGTGGAAGATGTTGAAAATATACTCAAATATTTCAAAACGTATGAAGTTTATTTGCCAGCAACTAAGACGTCACCTGCTATGTTTGCCGGCCCAACGGAACTTAGGAGACAACTATACAAGTCTAATATTAACGAAATAGAAGTCAAAAAGGATGAAGATGCAGAAAAAAAACATGCAGAAATGAAGACTACATAATTTATTGTTATATTCTATTTTGATATAAGATTATTTTGATTTGAAAAGGAGTTACCTCAGACATACATATAAGTTGAACTAAATAGATGAAATTAGTACTAAATTATCTGAGAAAGATAAATATGAAATTAATATGAAGATTATTATTCTATAACTACTTCGTAGTTTATAATATATATCATACTTACTTTATATCACTAATCAAAATTGGTCTTGAAATTATGGTTATACCATTGCATATTGGATGCATTGATATGAATTCTTTTAAAAAATGTAGTTCGATTATTTCATGAGGAACTACTGAGTATAGAATTGTTAGTAAATGTATTTTACTTAAAAAGTAGTAATATTGAATTAATTAATTATTTTTTTTAGTTACAAAATTTTTATCCAGATCTTGTCGACTTAAAAAAAAAAGTGGCATGCAATTGTTATTGAATACTTTTTGTCTTAAAAATAAAAAAAATGTGTAGAATATCAATTTTATTTTACAAAGTAGGTACATAGTAAGTACTTTGAATAATATTTTTCTCTGTGCATTCTTAATTCTAATAGAATAGGTAGTAACATAGCAAATGATTTGTTTTAATACATAATGTGATTTAGATGTACCTAGTTGGAAAATAAAAGTATGTTTTGTTGATGACTGAATTTTTATAACTTAAATCTACCCTTACAATTTTAATCTTACAATAAATTGCGAATTTTGTCAATAATTATAAGACCGTTACTTGCTGCTACACAGTGCGAAAGGGATGCCCATTGACATAACAACCAGGCTACCTTCAACTCTTTCTTGAGAATTGTCTCAGTTAAACGGGAGATGCATCATAGCTATAACAGGACAGGCGTGAGGCGATGGTGATTTATATTTTCGTCCAGTAACGACGCCAAGGCACGGGTCAATCGGCGCAGCATCACTGGGCGCTCGACGGGACGCGCCGCCTGACCGCCGGGCCCCTTCCGTGCGTTCTGATGAGCGACCTCTCGCTACACAAGGAGATATGCTGAACAGCATTAAGGTATGCTCATTTCATGGCTTGAAAGACTGACAGCAAACCACTCGGTGTTTATCATTTTTATTGAAACGCTTTTAAATTCAAATCTAAGCGCACTTTCCTTGCACATACCTACTATTTATTGCAAGATTCGTGACTTATTTGTACACTCTAAATTTTTCCAGTTCCAAAGAAGATTTCGTGAAACTATAAACGCAGAGAGATCCGGCAAGTTTAACGACATACCAAGGTACTTGACTTCCTAAGCTTAGAATCGATTTCTAACGTTTTTATATTATGTACCTATACTAGTGCTCACGAAGGACAAGCCCAAAGTCCTTAATCACACCTTAATGCAATAACTGAACTATTTTAACGACGGCATATTATGATTACGGCGAGGACTGTACCTCGTCTGCGAAAGCCCTTAGTAAGATAGGTAATTAATCTAATCTAATAATCACTGCATAATATAAATCAAAGTCCCCCTGCCGCGTCTGTCTGTCTGTCTGAACGCGATACTCAAAAATTACTGAACTGACTAACTTTCACCAATAGATTCAAGAGTAAGGTTTAAGTGTATAGTTACCTAATTCATGTTTCGTGTAAAATAGTTGAAATATGACGATGATTGTCGAAGATGTCGAAAAAAATCAAGCCGACGAATCTTTCATCGAAAGCGCTGCCTAATCCCTTTGAGATTTACCTATCAAAACAATGTACCTACCTATAGTGGAATTGTTCCTCTTTTATAGATTAGGTACAGAAAAGTTCGCGATGGCATACGTCTATCTTATAGTAAGGATAGCTTACTATATCCATTATAAAGTTTAAAAAATGGTCACATACGTCTGCTTAGCCTACTAGAATTAGTTGGTTTAAAGTTCCTTGGCACTGGGCCTAATTAAAAATATTGGTACTTATTATTTTAGCACGACTTCCAAAGATAAGCCAACAATTCGAGATATCAGCTCTAGGACGAGTAGTGCCGGACCGAAGCCACGTAATATTAGTCAAGAACATAGGTATGTTTAATTTAAGTAACATCTAGAACTAGAACTTCTAGATCTAGCACCTTAGCTTTGTTTGCCTATTTTTGTAATATCGACTTTCGTTAGGAACTCTAAGTATTTCCTTGAAATGACATTCTTTTCAGATTCAATAACCCTACAGAAGAGAAGGCTAGTACGGATGCGACGAGACGGTTCTTTCGCGCCCCACGACCAAGTTCGCCCAAAGGCAGACGATCCCCGAACCAGTTTTACTAATGATTTCGTTTTGTAATTTGAAGTAGCTAGAGGTCTCTATCAATAAAATTTATACTGTGGCTATTGGCAAAAAATTCGGAGTGAATTTTAGTGACGTTGACGTTAACTTGTATGATAAAATAAATCTGGGAAATTATAATTTTTTCACTTTTTCGATTTGCAATGTGCATTTAAGCATCTGCAGTTAGTGTACCTATTGATACCTGCGTTTAGACTGCCTTACTAAGCTATAATTATGTGTCAAACCCAAAAATAGGAGCGCTTGATTTAATATCTAGAAATCTAGATTATATATTAAATAGTTTTGTAAACAATAAGTAAGTATTCGCTATTTAGGAATTCAAGAGTTAAATAATACAAAAAAATATACTTATTAAAAAATATATATTATTTATTTACAAATACATAGTTATTGACTTACGCTAATAAAATTAATTCATTGCTAAAAATTGTTAAAATACTTTATTCTACAGAATTTTTTTATTTCATAGATTCATTTAGTACAATTACTTAATAGTGGCCAAGTGAGTAAGACCCTCAGATCAAAATAATACATGGATGGAGTAAGAACTTCAAAATGCATGTTACTTTTTTGTATGATAGATAATAATAATTAATGTGCAGCATGAACATATTTTTACTTTTTTACCAACAGAACTTAATAACATTGCGGCCTAACAAATAAACATGGATGATTAGCATTTGTTCATAATCAACATAATATAAAATAATCTACATAAAGTTTTAATTATTGAATGTATAATCAAGGAAGAAGCATTGTTTTCAATGTGTTCTCTGAAATGTCAAGTGTCAAATTTTATTACTAATGACAGCAAGAGAGAACTTCAAAACTAACCAATATATTTTATTAGCGAGGCCAATGTATATCGATTTTAGGAACAAAATCACAATTTTGATCAAAAAGTTGTTAAAGATGTATGAACGCAAAATCCTGCATATTACACCCGTTTGGTTTTTCTGGACGAACAAAACAGCTGCAGACTACAACATTTCCACATCACTAAATTTCTAGCCAGAACAATAACATTTACTGATGTTTTACTTTGAGTACTGCAAATGTTTCTAAACATACTTATATACCTATCATTCCGCATTTTTTCAATATAAATATAATAGACATAATATGTATTTCAAGTAAGTTTAGAAACGTTCCTCGTGTGTGAAGCACAAGTAATAAAATTATAAAATACTGCAAATGTATTGATGGACTTGTCAGTAAGACATTCTTATCTATAATGTGGCTAGTCGGTCACACTCTCGTATAGGGAACAAGCAACGACCTCAATAAATTTACATAGACGGGCCCATTCAAACAAAGAACGTGGACCTATTTTACTAACGCCATCTAGTCTGAAAAGCGGGACCGCGCTATGGCGGGGAGAAGGACAGGCTTATACAAGCGTGGAGCGCGCTCTCTGTCCCTCTCTCTCTGTCTGTGTCTCTGTCTGTGTGTGTCTCTCTACAGGTCGGGCGCCCAATTTTTGAAGTGAAAACTTCTTTAGGCGCGTTCAGCACTTTTTGGTAATTTATATTGAAGTGTAAAACTTCTTTAGTCGCGTTGAGCACTTTTTGGTAGGGGGTAAAAATGTAGACTCGCGTGACCGTGACCGACATGCTCGCGAACATGTAAATATACTACATTCGAAATTAGACTTTAATGCCTTAGTAGTACGGTTTACATTTTATAATTACAAAAAAAAAAACGTTTTCACTTCTATCGGCAGGACCTATGACTGTCAATTTTTTTTATATGGAAAGGCCCATCTAGTACCTATCAATGGGCACAAGCTATAGCTGGATCCAATGTAATGATGGATCTGAGTTTGGGTCATTGTCTACGAGGCTGCCAAGTGACAATGGGCTAAGGCAGGCCTGGGTCGGGCGGCGGCGGCGCCATACAATTGCCGTCGGGGTATCTCTTCTTGAACGCTAGTATTAGGTCAGGGTCCACCAAGCGTACCCCGTCTACTTGGTTACCGAGGGTTATCCTGTTAAACAACATAATATACAGGTTTTTTAAGTGAAAACTTCATTAGGCGCGTTGAGCCCTTTTTGGTAGGGGGTAAAAATGAGGAACGGTGTCGGTCACGCGACACCATTCTTCTTAAGACAAAAGGTCCTTAAGTATAAATAATATAGTAAATTCGTAATTAAACTTTAATGCCTTTGTTTTAAGGTTTATACCTATGTAAAAGTTATGTGTAACCGAGACTGACACCTCGGTGTTTACGAAGACAATTTTTCACAGACTTTAATAATACTGCAAATATTAAAAACTAGATGATGCCCGCGACTTCGTCCGCGTGGATTTAGGGGTTTTGGTTCCCGCGGGAACTCCTTAATTTTTCGGGATAAAAGTTAGTAAAAAAGCTTATGTCTTTACCCGGAATACAACCTATCCCTGTCTCAAATTTCATCTAAATAGGTTGAACAGATGAGCCGTGATAGCGTAGCAGACAGACAGACACACTTTCGCATTTATAATATTAGTATGGATTTAGTTACCAGTTGGGTTGTACATTGTGTGGTCGACCGAATAACTCAATTTTTCTTGTGCCAGGACTCAATCTCTCTGCAAAAAAGTAATTAGTTTTTTTTTACTAATTTTACAAAAAAATATAAAGCATATTACTTGCACAGACTGAACTAAAGGGCATAAAATTACCAATGATGCCGTAGATTTCATCTGGTTTGTGCGACGTGGCGCGAACTTCCGCCACGATGACGTCACAGTCGAGGCCACGGTTCAAATTATCTGGATTGCCCTTCATTCCCACCTGGAATGAAAATGAAAATGAAATTTATTGATAAAAATATTCGTCGGTTCACAAATGTGTCGGGAAAGTTTGAAAAAACCTGTATCTCTGGGTCCCCGCTCTTCCTCCTCGGTATTTTGACAAATAACAATAATATTTTTAACAATGAAGGGTTTTGACAATGAACAATGAACAATGAACAATTTAAAATTAATAAAAATACAAAGTTAGCATGCACTTGTGTGTGTGTGTGTGTGTGTGTGTGTGTGTGTGTGTGTGTGTGTGTGTGTGTGTGTGTGTGTGTGTGTGTGCGAGTGGTGTGTGCGCGTGTGTGTGTGTGTATTTAGATCGAGTAGTTACTATCTTATATATCATTTATATCAGTACCAAATTAAATTTAAATTTGTAATTTTAAAAGATTTTCGGTATCATCGTAGTTCAAGTTATTCAGCCAATTGGTTACCATTTTTTTAAGTGGAAATAGTTGCTTATTATATATGTTTAAGATTCTATTAATTTTATTGTATAAATATACTGACTGCTTTTGGTATTGTCTTGCAGCAAATTGGGTCTTATTACTTGAGACAGTGTTGATGACTGCATGGTTACGTCTTCTGTTTTGAAGTGATTTATTATATTCAGTAGTGCGGTGAACCCTAGCTGTAGTTTGTAAGATGTATAATTGACGAATGGTAAGTAATTTAGCTGTTGTGTACAGGCTATGTGTCGGGTATCTGTAGGGTCTGAAATACATAACTTTAAGCAGGGATCTTTGTGCTCTCTCCAACTGAATAAGTTGAGTCTTACATGCACCACCCCAAGCAGGAATGCAGTACATTAAATTCGACTGTCCCAGTGCGATGTATACGTTTTTTAATAGTTCTGGTGGAACAACATGGCGTAATTTTTTAAATATCCAAATAAGATTCCTAGTTCTATTTATTAAGTGATCAATTTGTGTGTACCAGTTGAGATGTTGATCTACTATAACTCCAAGATATTTATACTGCGTTACTTTCTCAATATGTGGACAATCACAAGTAGTCCCCTGCCGATATTTGCACGAATGGCATTTTATGACGAAATTATCTGGAGGTTGAGTTGGAGCAGTGGCGTGCCGTAGGGTTCAAACGTAGGTAAGCCAGCCGCTGCCCATCGTATTCTTCCGTCTACTTTTACATAAGTTGTCTTGACGAGCCATCGACCATACAGTAGGTTGTATGGTCGATGTGACGAGCTCAACAAAGCACACAGAAGGCATAAGTTACTACTTGACAGAATTAAGATATGTCAGCAATGTACCATTGTGGTAGGTACGTGAGAATTAAATGATTTGAAATTTCATTTGCCAGGATAAAGAAGTTAAAGAAGAACAGAACAACGCATAGAGCGTTCATTTCCGAAATTTTGATGCATTTTTATAGCACCAGTTAAATAATTTATATCATCATTTCCAACGAAAAAAAGCTTGGAATACGACTGTACATTGACTTACCTACTACTTACTGTACAAATAAAAAAGTATGCAACACTAACAATTAGCTTATTACCTAGTATGAGAACAACCAAAAATCCATTTATTTTTATACGCGGATCTGTTAAATTGCCTTTTTCGACTTTTACAAGGTTTGTGAAATACCTACATAGATGGTCGATATACGTAGGTAATAGATTTTGGTGAATTTAAGTTATTTTTCTGTTCAAAAGTTATATATTTTACCTTATTTTTGCCAATCAATATTTGCACACACTTTAAATAGTCACAATGAACAATATTGATTAAATCTGAACTCATTTTGTACAAAAAATAATATTATTTCAATAAACACTGTCACAACAAAAAAAAAACAATCGACTAAATTATGAAGGTTCAAGGTTTAGTCCGTATCACGATTCCGCGTGAGACTTCTTAAATCAGACGTATTAATATAAGCCAAGCATATTACAGCAATAGACAGCGCTATACTATTTAAGGAATTTATGTCGGATTTTAGAGACAATATGTATGACCATCAAAGCCACAGCCCCTCTCACTCACAAAGCCACAGAGTGAGTGAGAGGGCACTCACTCAACTAGGTTGTTCGTAAAACGTTCGCAAGCGCTCGGCGCCCACCGGTCGGTAGCAATAATTGAACTGACTGATTGTAGAACGCGCGAAATTTAAACACGTAGTTTGAACGGATCGATTAATTACTGAGTTAATATTGAGTTTGTATGTTTGGGTGTTTGTTTTGTTGGGCAAGCCCGGCTTTTTAACATTTATAGAGATTTCGCCACTGAAAGTTCTAATTGAGAAGGTCATAAACTTTGTCTTTGTTACATTTAACGTCAACACATTTGTGTCAAGCCAGCTTACAACATTACTTAGACCTTTCTCAGCATTACGTTTTGCTTCCTCCCATGTGTCACCATGAAATATCAGGGCAGTATCGTCTGCGTATGAATAGATATTGCCTTTATTACGTTCTATAAGGGCAAGGTCGTTTATATATATTAAGAACAGGGTAGGTCCTAGAACGCTACCCTGCGGTACACCATACGTAATGGAAACTTCGGAACTTCGGACGTTACCAATTTTTACTTGTTGTTTTCTGTTTGTGAGGTAGCTTTCCAAAAGTTTAAACGGAGTACCCCTGATGCCGATCCCATCCAGTTTTTCTAACAGTATGGGAATACAAACAGTATCAAATGCCTTGGCTAGGTCCAAAAATAAAAGAGGTTGGAACATTTTAGATAATCATATATCGACGCAGTCCGTGATATATCGATCTTTTGGTACGAAGGAAAAAGCCACTGAGGAAGTGTCTTAGTATCACTTTCCGCACTGTAACAACAACCGATCCACTCTCACCCAGAGCTCTTTTTACTTAACGGCATCTGTACTACCAAAACATTCATTTGATTGAAAAAATCCTGAAGATTAGCTTCATTTTTATTAAAATCAAAGTTTTAAATTCGCGTTGACAACAGATTCTTATAATACACTTGCGCCCCGGCTTCATACGGGTAGCACTAATAATCATAATAGTCCATACCCAATATCCAGTCAGCAGCACCACTTTTTATTTTTATTTTTATTGAGAGATAGGCTTGCGCTTGACGACAATCATGCTAAGTGCAAAGCAATGATGAGGTCTAGGTTGGAACGCGCTTGCCTAGAAGATGTCTATTCACTCTTGCCTTGAAGGTACCTAAGTTATACGTGGCAGGAAACACGTGCGCTGGGAGGGTGTTCCACATCCTAGCGGTTCGTATCAGAAACGTCGAGCAAAGACGTTTCGTGCGGGCAGATTTGACATCAACCACATAAGGATGCCAACGCAGACGGTTTCTCGCTGTTCTGTGGTAGTACGGGGAAGGAAGAACAAGGTTGTGAAGTTCCTGAGCACACTCTCCATGGTATATCCGATAAAAAACCAAGCCAACAAAGCAAGCGACATTGCGTCGGTGTTGTAGACTGAGCAATTTCGCCTGCGTAAGTGATTGATCGCCAATAATTATCCTTCGGGCATGGCGATCTATCGAGTCTAATGTATCGAGTTGATACTTTGCGGATCCATCCCAAAGGTGGCAGCAATACTCCATGCCAGATCTGACTTGTGCCTGATAGAGAACGAGGCGCTGTTTTGGCGTGAAGTATCCCTTCACCTTGTTCAGGATGCCAAGTTTTTTGGCAGCTGTTTTGGCCTTTGACACTGCCACTGCCAGCCGCAGCCGCGCTATTTTTTGTTGCACGTTAATTTTTTTCTATATGTCATAAGATATTCATCTAAATTAAAGAGTGAGAGGAACTTTTCCATCATACATTGTCTTCGTGTAACTTAACTATTTATATGCGCTCGCCACGTAAGCTCTCAGATGGGACGATTTTTTCCGACTTAACTCACATAATTGTAATTTTCATAAGGATCTCTGAGTTTATTGAAAATAAAATATACCCTATGTTACTCGTTGATAATGTTTTATAGTTGAAAGATTTTTTAAATCGGTTGAGTAGTTTTTGAATTCATCTATTACAAATAACAATTATTTCCTCTTTATTGACCGAGCAAAGCGAAGGTCTCTGAGTCTACTTGAGTGAATTTGCACTTGTCCGTCCGTCCGTCCGTCTGTCAGAGCCTTATAACTTCTGAATTACAGTACGTAATTACTTTAAATTTAAATATAATACATATAAACCGATGGCCTCCAGCCGAATATGGCTTTAAAAGTTATAAAAATCTTTATTTCAGGGGGGCTCTCATAGAAGCGAATGCGAAGTAAAATATTTTTTATAGCGTTACATAGGGTTGTGGTATATCATTTTAAAGATAATTAGGAATAGTCCAAAAATTTTTTTTTAAATTTTTCCCCTTAAATTGACGAAATGGGGGGCTTTCAAAGTGGAGATTTTTGGGCGTCCAAAGTTGACCTCAGAACTCTAAATTTTCTGAAAGGCTAAGCCTGAAACTTGATCAATTATTTGAATTATATCCTGTACTGTACAGTGTAACAAAACTTCACATTGATGTCAATAGATGGCGCCGCGAGGTCTCAGTTCGGGGCGAACCACTAGTAATATTAGTTTAGACATATTCCCTCACCAAACAATGTTCCTTGCCATGGTTGAGCCAGTGTCCCGTGCGGCCGGTGCGTATGATCCGCTGCAGCTGGTTGGTCTTCACCCAGATCAGCTCGTCCACGCGCTCGTAGCCCCACAGCTTCAGACACTCCCTACCGAGCTCCATAGCCCTGTAGAGAAACCAATCACAATACTCACCAAACAATGTTCCTTGCCATGGTTGAGCCAGTGTCCCGTGCGGCCGGTGCGTATGATCCGCTGCAGCTGGTTGGTCTTCACCCAGATCAGCTCGTCCACGCGCTCGTAGCCCCACAGCTTCAGACACTCCCTACCGAGCTCCATAGCCCTGTAGAGAAACCAATCACAATACTCACCAAACAATGTTCCTTGCCATGGTTGAGCCAGTGTCCCGTGCGGCCGGTGCGTATGATCCGCTGCAGCTGGTTGGTCTTCACCCAGATCAGCTCGTCCACGCGCTCGTAGCCCCACAGCTTCAGACACTCCCTACCGAGCTCCATAGCCCTGTAGAGAAACCAATCACAATACTCACCAAACAATGTTCCTTGCCATGGTTGAGCCAGTGTCCCGTGCGGCCGGTGCGTATGATCCGCTGCAGCTGGTTGGTCTTCACCCAGATCAGCTCGTCCACGCGCTCGTAGCCCCACAGCTTCAGACACTCCCTACCGAGCTCCATAGCCCTGTACAGACACCAACCAAAACACTGTACTGTACTGCGCTTGCATTTACGTTGACTTGAAGGCAGTTAACAGATTGTGATGATAAATTGAGGTTTTTTTTTGTTTTCTACTACAAGTTTGTCCTTGACTGCGATCTCACCTGATGGGAAGAGATGATGCAGTCTAAGGGCCGACTTGTTACAGGTATGGTAGTTACAGTTATATTATATGTTATTATTATTAGTTTTTATAGTTTTAGGAACGCTAAATTGCTTGGCGATACGTCTTTGCCGGTAGGGAGGTAACTAGCCACAGCTGAAACCTTCCACCGGGCCAGACCAGAGAAAATTCAGAAATTATAAATTTATATTATTATTTATGAATTTTTTTTTTTCGGGTTCGATTATTATCCCACCTCCCACGTTAAGACAACAGCGCTCAACACTGCGCCAGGGAGGTCGTCATCGGAGGTGGTAAGCAGCAAGGTGTCGGGTATGTTAAATGTAGATTATATAATCCAACAATTTTGTTATCCTGTCAAGGTGAAAAATTTACATATGCATTGACTTCAGAATGTATAAGCCAAGCTTTTGTTACACAACAAAATTGGCTACAAGATAAGTACAAAGCAACTTCTTTTCGAGCGACAAGCACCCGAAAAGAAGTTGCTTGTGTTGTGGAGCAAGTTTGCTAGAGTTTGGAAGATCAGTTGTTTCAGAGTTTACCCATCACATATTTTACCTCATTAAAGTACTATCATAGTATTAGAAGGAAACACAGGTTATCAACTTATTTATTTATTTATATATTTAGTACCAAACTTAAAAACTAAACATAAAAATTTAAAGGACATGTACAAGGACAACTTATCTCTAGACGAGATTTCTTCCAGCAGCCCTAGAATAATTATTATTTATTCGTTATTTAATCTCACAGACACGGTTTCCGTCTATACATTACACCTCGACCCCCCTCCAAGTGCTCCCAACCGCGCTGTCACTCTCAGAGCCATAGAGGCAGTAAGACCATGGATGTGATATGTCAATGTTCAACCTAACAATAGATAGAAAACTTACCGACCTGACTATCATAGATAGAAAACTTACCGACCGGTAACCCATAGGAAGATGAGCCCGCTGTCCTGCAGCTGTGGTACTCCCAGACATCTCATCTCGTCGTCAGACATAGTGCCGTACGGTAACTCCATGTGGATATCCCAAGGCGGGTCTGCCATTATCACCGCGAACTTCCCTACGAAATTCCGCTTTAGTTAAAGGATGTCACTGCCAGAGGTATTCAATGCTTCACTGGCTTCGTACGGGCGTCTTAAGAATATCGATTTTCTCTTTTGAAGCGAAGCTCTATCCGTACATTAGGCTCTATCGCCGTGGAATAAAATCTTGCGTGAAATGTAAAAGTTTAGATGATTGTTTTTAGATTGTGTAGTAAGAACAGACCTTGAAATTGCTTCTAATTTTACTTTACTTCTTCCTATTGTTATTGACTAATGAACTAGGCTGGACTGCTCTGTTTTGGACTTCAGGTCCAGTCTGGGTCAAATAAAACTTTCATTATCAAAACTATTTTTTATCTCTATCTCTATATATATATAAAATTCTCGTATCACAATGTTAGTTACCATACTCCTCCGAAACGGCTTGACCGATTTTTATGAAATTTAATATGCATATTCAGTGGGTCTGAGAATCGGCTACTATCTATTTTTAATCATTTATATAGCAAAACAACGATTGCCGGGTCAGCTAGTTTAACAATAAATTTCTTCAAATAGGTGCAAGTCTAAGATATTTTCCCAGAAAAAAAAAAGATTTCTCACAATCTATAGACATAATCATACTCTTATATATATATATAAAAATGAAACCCGTTTTCCTTGGTCACGGCATCACGCGTGAATGGCTGGACCGATTTCACTAATTCTTTTTTTGTTGTATTTGTTATTATTAGGAGAAGGTTCTTACGGAAAAAAATATTAAGAAAATCTCTCAGAAATATTGAAAAATATACATTTAATTTTGCATACTAAGGCGGTACGAAGTTCGCCGGGTCAGCTAGTAATATTATAAATGTGAAAGTGTTTGTTTATTGGTTTGTCCCACAATCACGCCGCAATAAAGCAATGGATCGACGTGATTTTTTTTCATTAGTCAAGGACGGAGAGTGACACAGGCTACATTTTATCCCGTAAAATTAAGGATTTCCCGTGGAAATTAAAAAAACTTATTCCACGTGGATAAAGTCGCGGGCATCAGCTAGTAACTATTTTGGTGCTATTGATAAAGATATCTTACCTAAAAACGTCATGTCTAGATATCTCAAATCACACTGTATCCACTGTGGTGGTGTCAAAGTTAACACTCCATCTTGCTTTGGAGCTATGTTGGTACCTATAACAAAACAAAAGTATATGATAATTGGTATTAGTTTTTGACTACTAGTGAAATAAATTATTTTTTAGTGATTATTAAATAAAGGATCTCCCAAAAGTCCTAATATCCACGTTCCCTGATAGTTTTTTGTTGAATAACCATCTTAAACTATCGATTAAAGTAAAAAAAGTGCGTCGAACTTTGATAACGTCACAATTCCAAATTTCAGCACGCGTTTTGAAAAAAAGTTGCTTATTTGACTAGTTGTCAAAAATCCAATTGTTTACTCAAGCCTTCCTAGTTACTGTTCATTTTTGGTAACAATAACTCGTCTTTGAGCGGCGATAAGTAGTCTGTTGCCCAGCCGCATGACTGAGACGAGATGAGACTGTCACTATTCCCACAAGACAAGCACCAAATACTGAATCAGCCTTCCTAGCGATAGTAACCAAAAGCACCGTTATCTCTTAGTCTATAAGGACTTAAGGCCCTGTGTAGCGTAAAAGGGGGTTTTTAAAAGCAGTGTATCCATCAAACGGTGTCATAATGTATGCTTGTAAAAATAATGTGCTGTTTTTAAGACTTTTGAGCAGCCATTGACGCATCTCAAAACACAATTTTAAAAAAATCTCTGCATTGAAATTTATTTTAAACATACCTCTTATTTCTTAATTTACCTTTTAAAGCTATTTTTCTCCTTATAAATAAAAGAAATATAAGATAAAATTCATATTTCTGTCAAACACATTGTCGGATTCATTTGTATTGAAAAGTAAATATTAATTTTTTTACAAATTATTTCATGCATTTTTTGCGACATGCGCTTGCTCGATTTCACCCCCGCGCGCCTGTTTTTCATCTCGTGAGCTCACAGCGCCTATTATATATTATAGTCCATACCAACGAATAATATACGCGCGGCAGACGTCCAATAACATCGCGGCATTTGCTGTTGTTACCAATGTTGGATAGAGAATTAAAAATTTGCTTACCGTTGTGACTTCCTTTTGTAACAGTTTCTGCGGTCAATTTATTCGCGTTTAAGTTAGGATCAGCGTTGTCAACTTCGTAGTGAACGTACCTAAAAACCAAAATGTTTTTATAATTTTAGACACGGTTATGGTCATACGATAGGTATACAAACGAGGTTTTATGAATTGCGTTGTATGAGAATGACAAGTTTAACATCTGTTTAATAGGAAAGGTGGCCAGAATAATTTAGTGCCGTCGCACTGGACTCTAACCGCCTGAAGCGAAGGCCGATAGGGACAACTGCAGGTTGAACTGATTGTACATATGAAAATAGGCAAATACTTACTTTCGTGTCCTCCTGTTTCTTCCAGGTTTTTGTGCAAAGTTGCCACAAATAAAGATTTTTCTTTATTTATCTACACTATTATAAAGAGGTAAAGTTTGTGAGTTTGTGACGTTGTAGGGGGTAATCTCTGGATCTACTGAACCGATTTTGAAAATTCTGGTACCAATAGAAAGCCACATTATTTGTGAGTGTCATAGACTATATATTAACCTGAAAAATTAGGGAAAACTTATTTCACGCGGATGAAGTCGCGGGCATCAGCTAGTTTAAAATAAGACCAAATGCTTAAAATCTAAGGTAAAATTGCCAGCCTCATATCCTCACTACCAAATATGCATTGCAATTGAAGTAGGCAAGTGCAGCTGGAACCTGCTCTAGAGCTATACTATAGTTTTTCTTGAACCTCGATTTTTTCTTAAACTTACATATTACGTACTAGATGATGCCCGCGACTTTGTTCGCGTGGATTGATTATTCTTTATTCCCGCGGGAGAACTACAATTTTCCGGGATAAAAGTAGCGTCCTTCCTTGGGATGTAACCTGTAAAATTTCATTAAAAGGTTGTCTGGAGGAGATCACTTTCAGTGATAAGACCGCCTTTGGACACTTGTTATTTCTTTGTTTGTTCACTACTTTGTTTCTTTTTTTAATGTTTTGTGTGGCAATAAAGTATTCATCTATCTATCTATCTGTCCTGTAAGGGAGATTTATGGTTTGTTTACAGAGATTCCACATCGAGTTCAGCTATAGTATAGGCACTAACTTGCAGCTGTCCATATGAAAGCAGGTGTTGAGGAAAGAGCAGTCTCCAAGGCTCTCATCTGTGTGGCTCTGGATGATCTTCTTAAAGTGTAGCTTCTTGCAGGTGTAGCCACCGGGCTCACCGGCCGGCGACTTGAACGCGCGAACGCATTCCGCGCGCGTTCCGTGCGGACAGAACTCCATTACTTGAGCTCCTATTAACACAAATTTAAACAGTGATAGGCTTGATAGCCTAGTGGTTGAGTCACCCAACCTCCTATAAGGGTTCGATCCCCAGGTTTAAGACATACAGCCTGTAGGTAGCCTCACAATTTTTGTTTTTGGGAATGTATGTAACTCTCAGGGAGTTTGATTGCAGCCAAGAGAAGGAATTATAATATAACCAGATACAATAATTATTATTGGTATCTGGTATCTGGTATCAGTATAGTATAGCAGAAAATTATGTAAATCTCACACGAAATACGCATTTCAGTAAGTAAGCGAAATTTATATAGTCAATTGTAGACATTGCAAGCGCTGAACGAATGTGGCGTTTTGATGACGTCATCTGCAAAACGAGTTCGGAAATGACGTCATCAATATTATACGACCGTTTGGCGTATTGTACACATTTATATGAAAGAGGCTTCCTTTGGAGAGAACATACCTCCTTGACTTTTGAATTTGTCAGCAAGCGATTTCTCTTTTGCTGTGGGTTTGCTCAGTAGGTCCATGATTTCTTCTCCAACTCTCTTCACTGCTTTCTCTCTACTTGAAGGCATTGCCAGCAAAGACTAATGGTTAGGGACAAAATTAAATTCAATAAAATAATAATTAAATTATTACTAGGTCTATGAAAGCAATAAATGAATATTCTGAAGTAGTAACCATAATGTCTGTATCATCTTTCCCTGTTTTCTTCTCATCTGTTGTGGTTTTAGAAACTTTAGGATTTGGTCCTTCTTCTAACTTTTTATCACCTGAAATTATGCATTTTTTATGTTGTGAACCAGTTGTAACTTGTATTATTATAAAAACTAGACTTTAATGAATGTTTTATGAAAAATATTTAGATATATCTTATGATTCATGGGCACCTTTTCTCTTGGCAGGGGTGGATTGCTCCTCCATAAGAGCAGCCAAAACTGCTGCCAGCCTCACAGACTCTGCACTCACAACTTCTATGCTGGCATCTGTTGTGCTTTCTGTTCTCTCTTTAATTCTGTGAACAAATAATTAGACATTAGATTACAGAAGTTATTAATAAAATAAAAATAAAAGATTTGAATAAATCATAATATTATCTAGTTGTTACAGGACGTAAGATATTGAACTAAACTTTTTTATTATAACAGTAGCAGACCTTTGTCAAAACCTTGTATTCAAATCCATACTAATATTATAAATGCAAAAGTGTGTCTGTCTGTCTGCTACACTTTCCCGGCCCATCTTTTCAACCGATTTTGCTGAAATTTGGTACAGGGACAGGTTGTATCCCAGGGAAGGACCTAGGCTACTATTTATCCGGGAAAATTAAAGAGTTCCTGCGTGATTAAAAAAACATTAATCCACGCAGATGAAGTCGAGGGCATCATCTAGTATTACAAGTATAAAACTGCGTCAAAATCCATCCACAATTATCAATCATCTAGTAATCCTTTTTACTTAATAGTGCCCTTGGGTATGGTTTACACACTAGTGGTTTTATTTTTCAAATATTCAAAAAAATAACAATCACTTCTGTATTACAATTTTGCTGTCATTCAAAAAGTCTACAGTGCTGAATTTGAATAAATTACTTTTGAATTCAAACTTTGCAGTAAAATACTTGAATACTTACACAATTAGCTTCTGAGTGGCAAATTTCTGTAATAAACTAGCAACTATGCCAGTATCCACATCACCCAAGCCAGGCAACAGGGCACTGGCTGTTGCGGGCAGTTGCAACTGCATATCTGATAACACTTGCAGTAACCTCACTTCTAAGGATGCTGATAGCACTGGCTTAGGTTTCTCTACGGAAGCTGAAATTGAGCACAATAAAAAAAAGTTTTAATTCAGGCAATAATTACAACCCATAGTAACAATTATTATGTCAAAGAATGACAATTATATGAAACAGAACAGTAACATTAAATGTGAGACAAAAATTTAAGTTTAAAAATAACTTTAAAATAAATGTAAGATATTTATATAAATCGGACTATAAAATAAAAATAAAACAATCATGTAAAAGTATTGTTGTCGCACCAATGCAGGTTAGACCAGTGTTTAGCAAAAGGATTGCTCAAATCCTCGATAACCGCACACAAAATTGAATTGGTACTTTGTCTTAGTCTTTCCCAGAAGGAAGCCGTCCTTGCTCTAAGTATGGAGAAGAAGTCAGGGACTCTCGCAGCAGAGAACATGGCTTTAGCACTGCAGAAACGTGGGTGCTTCATTAGGATGCGGAAGGAGTTGTTATATTGTATCCTAAGCGCATTATAGCTCCGCTTGGTAAACTTTGTCCACAGCTGGTGAGTGTAGAAGCATTGACATAAATAAACTGGAATCCATACTAATTTTATTAATATGAAAGTTTGGATTTGTGTCTTGGCTCTTGCTTTTTCACAGCTAGTCTGTTAACCGATTTTGGTACAGAGATAGATAGCCAGGGGCTAATTTTACTTTTTCAATTGAAAAAAAAACGGAATCCATGAGAACCAAACAGAATCAAAGCATCAAGCAAGCAAAAAGAAGACAAGTACCTTCAGTTTTGGCCGTTGTCAGGCTTGCAACCGCTTTGCTTGATGAAGTAACCGGCGTCCCTTCATTTTTGTCGCTTGCCAAAGTTGCGCCAAGAATACTTTGCCTTTCTTTCTTCCTCTTTTCTAACTTCTCTCTGAGACTGTTTCGTTTGCTTTTCACAGCTTGAATTTCCTCCCATGCATCTGACATGGCTAGTTCAATTTGTTTAAATTTTATGCGAAAATCAAACAAGCTTTCGCTAAAATCTACTGGCTTGCAAATTAATTTCGAGTTATGCGTTTTAAATATTTCATAGCTGTTACATTCAATTTTATTTGTTCACTACATTTAATATTTATATACCGATTTCACTCAATTTTGGAATCTCAAACATAAATATTAATAATACGGGATTTAGTTATTTTGGTTATTTCCATTTTTTTAATTTGTTTTTTTTTTAATGAAGTTTGACACAGATTTGACAGAACACCTGCCAAAATGTGTTTTTATTTTATGGTTGTACGGCTCTGGAGGGCCGGTTACCTCCACCTGTCATTGGCATAGTGCATTGTGTTGGTGTGGCAAGGCCCTGGTTACATAAAAAAAAAACGATCAAAAGTGTAGAAATATTCTGTGAAAATATTGAATCATTAAATTAATTATTAATTAATTGAATTAAAGATAATTAAAAAAAAATCATCCTTGTTAACCACAACGAACTACTTATCAGGTAGAAACCAGAGCCGTAAATTCAATAAAGCACTGTAAAAAATGATGTAATAGGTTTATTACACAACCTGATTTCAAGGGAAAGGTCCCAATTAAGTAAGTTCGGGTGGTCCGATCTGCCTAACTGCCTACTTGCTCTTCCGATCGGCATAGGACGTAGGCAGGCAGGCAGACAACGTTTATATTATATGAACTATTATACTACTAGATGATGCCCGCGACTTCGTTCACTTCGATAACGTATTTTGATTCCCGGGGAAACTTCATAATTTTCAGGAATAAAAAGTAGCCTATGTTCTTCCCCGGGAACCTAACGCTGTACCAAATTTCATCAAAATTGTTTGAATAGATGGGCCTTGAAAGCGTAGCGAACATACAGACAGACACACTTTCACATCCATACTAATATTATAAACGCGAAAGTGTGTCTGTCTGCTACGCTTTCTTGGCCTATCTATTCAACTGATTGTTATGAATTTTGGATAGTGGTAGGTTACATCCCGGGAAAATTTAGGAGTTACCACAAGAAACAAAAAATTTATCCACGTGGATGAAATCGCGGAAATCATTTATTTATAATAATATTAGTATGCCTAATACTTTTTTCGCTTCAATAGCATGGGTGCCATAATCAGTGAACGATACTAAACATAAAAGGTATGCGTACGACTCTCTTGAAGTTCGCGTTCAGCCAAAGCTAGGGCACGAATGTTAGTGCAGTGTAATAGGCGACGCAGTAATTTGAGGCCACGCCCACCTTGAATTCAGAGCCATTGAAATAGAGTAGGGTAATAGGGCTTTAAGACCATAGATTGAGATTTTCAAAAAGCAAAAAGAATAATTTAAAAAGCAATATTTTGATTTTCAGTTTGAATTTGTCTCAGAATAAAGCCTTAGGAATTTGTTTACTTTGCATCTTGCATTTCGAGCATAGAGATTTCGAGTGCAATGCGATTTGCGAATTGCGAGTTTCCGTCTTAATATGATTATCAGCCTTGTATTTGAATACTAATAGAATAGCTGTAAGGCGTAAGCTTAGAAGGTGTTGACAAAGAAGTAAGAACAGTTATTAAAAATGTGTGAAACCGCGGATGATTGTAAAAAAACACCGATGAATGAGGAAGAAAGAATCGCTCTTTGCCATAAACTGGATAAAGAACTTGATGATTTTATTAATAGTTTAGAGAGAAAACGATACACCGAAGGATGGCCAGAAGACCGCTGGGAGGTATGTAGGTTTTAACTTTTCACACAAGTTTTATGATATTTAAGTAGATATTTTTCTACTTTAGCCTCCTTGAATGTTACACGTTTATGATAACTAATTATATACAATAAAGACAAGACTTACAATGTATATAGTTTGTTTTGAGAAACGTACAAAGCAACTAGTTGTTCCTGTGTTCTTGTCTCAATGGTGATATTGTGGTTTGGCCTTGAACACTGGTTCATTTATTAATGATAAAACAGCTTATATAATGGAATGCACTATTTTGGAGCAATTAAAGTCATTGGATAGTTGTGTGTTTGAGTAGTATTGATTAGATGCTTGCTAATGACTACCTTACAAGTTTGCAAGGGTATGTACCAAATTTAATCAAAATTTGTTTAGCAGATGGACCATGAAACACTTTCTCATTTAAGTATAATTTTAGTATGGGTTGATTTTTTATAGTTCTCAGCTAATAATATAGGTAGCTTCTTTAAGTAGGTGTAGGTTGGTAGGTATTGTTTTCTATACAGTAGTTACCAACTAATCATTTTTAGTTTTTGTCTATGATAATATCCCTCGTGCATTTGTGAGTCCTATTATTTGAGAACCCACAGTTCAATTTTCTGGCAGGGATTTGAGCATTTATCCACCCAGCCTTAGTACTTACTTAACTACAATAATTCTAACTTTGGTCTCTATAGTATAAAATAGTGTACAATTTACCTGTACAGAGTGGGATATAATTTCCTATTCTATGCATATTTTTATTATTAAAGCTTCATTAGCAACCGTAATACAAATTTCAACCATAAGCCAAATAGCTGAGTTTAAGTTGTTATCTTTTCAGCAACCTTTTTGCATATATTGGGATAATATAAAACTACAGTTATTGCCGGTTTTATAGTTAAGCATAACTATAAAACCGGCCAAAGTAAAAAAGCTGAGTTTAGTTAAATATTATAAAATGACTGCTCTACTCCATTTCTTGAGCATGGTTACATAATTCTGTTTTTCATTTATTCAATTCTTGCAGGAAGAAATGGAGAAACATCCATTCTTCATGAAGTCAACGCCAGAGAACTGTGAGCTGTCCCCGCTTGCTGAAGGCCTGGCTAAACTGAAGTTTGACCCTGAAGAGAACACACCATTGGAGTTGGCCACTAGCTACAAAGATGATGGAAATTTCAATTTTAGGCACAAGAATTATAGATTGGCAATATTGGGGTGAGTGAAACCATCTATTCATCTAACACCCTCCCAGCGCACATGTTTCCTGCCACATATAACTTAGGTACCTTCAAGGCAAGAGTGAATAGGCATCTTCTAGGCAAGCGCGTTCCAACCTAGACCTCATCATTGCTTTGCACTAAGCATGATTGTCGTCAAGCGCAAGCCTATCTCACAATAAAAAAAAAAATTTAGGCTTGAAGACTTAAAGGGATACAGCAGCACTTGTACTGTACTTGTACTTATAGAGGGGACGCCCGCCGTCGCCAGGCGGGTGATCGGTCCATTAATTGAACCATTCCACCCATTTCCCCGTGTTAGGACACAGGTTACTGGTGTCCCGGCAGCCTACCCCCCCCGAACCTACCTGTAGCTTTAGTGAACCTTACGATATCCCCTATGGAGAGATGTCTTAGGTCTTCTTCACTGATCCTGTCCTTGCCTATTAATTCCCACCTTACCAATGAGTACATGGGGCACTCAGCTATGAAGTGGAAGCTGGTCTCTTCCTCGCCGCACTCTGGACATGATGGGTCATCTTCGATTCTCATTATTGTGAGATGTCTATTTAGCAGACAGTGTCCTGTTGTTATGCCTGCTATTAGTGCTATGTTGTTTCTGCTTTGCGACATAAGTTGTTTTGTCTTCTTTTTATCGAACGATACAGCAGCAACATGACAGAACATTTTATTGAAGCTGTGCACCATTTGTTTTAGAATTTTTAATTCATACACGGCAGAAGAGAAATTTCAAAAAAGAGGCCTATGAGAGAATGAGACAAATATAACTTGTATTCTATCTCATTCTCACGCAGGTTAAATCCTATTATGAATATGTTTGTCTCTTTTTAGTGTCGCTTTTTCGTTTAATCGAATTTACATATAACAACGTTTCTAAAGAACTTTTACTTCAAAAAGCTGTTTGGGGGTTTTACCAATGTGCAAAAGGGACTAACTAATGCTGTATCGTAACGTAAGTTAAGATTTGTGTAGGAAACGCACTGGTCATGGCCTACTGGTTGCATATTATTATTTTTTGCTTCGGATGGAGTATGTTTTGTCTGGTGGGAGGCTTCGGCCGTGGCTAGTTACCACCCTACCGGCAAAGACGTGCCGCCAAGCGATTTAGACGATGCCGTGTAGAAACCGAAGGGGTATGGGTTTAATATAACTGCCATGCCCCTAACAGGTTAGCCCGCTACCATCTTAGACTGCATCATCACTTACCATCAGGTGAGATCGCAGTCAAGGGCTAGCTTGTAGTGGATTAAAAAAAATGTGTTTCGTAATTGGTATGTTATTTTAATTTGCATGACTGTCAATAATTCAAAGGTCAGTCTTAGGAGATATTGTTCTTACAGGTACACAGAGGGAATCAAAGTAAGATCTGATGATGCAGAAATTAATGCAAGCTTGTATAACAACCGCGCGGCGGCACAATTTCATTTAAAGAACTACCGTTCAGCTTTATTTGACAGCGAACGCGCATTGTCGTTTAACCCAGACCACGCTAAAGCACGTTTACGGGCAGCTAAATCAGCACATGCCATCGGAAAATTCGATACGTGTATAGAACATTGTGAAAAATTACTACAAACTCAATCCAAGGATAAAGAATTAATAGAACTTCTTAATGTAGCAAAGAAGAAAAAGATGATTCAAGAGCGGGACGAAAGAAAGAAAAATGCATTAGAAGCCAAAAGAAATGCAGAAAAACAAGAAGTGATTAAAGCTATCATTGATAGGGGAATCAAAATATCTGATTGTGAAGATGAAGATGACATTGACTTGTCTAAATTAGAGCCGTGTATACCTGGCGCCCATGATGCCATAGTTCGTTTAGAAGACGGCATTTTGATGTGGCCCGTTCTGTTTTTATATCCAGAGTATCAACAAACAGATTTCATTAGAGCATGCCCAGAAAATGTGCCCCTTTTAAACCAATTGGAACAAATATTCCCTGCACCTTGGGATGATAAAAATACGTACAGTATTAGCAAAATAAATCTTTATTACGAAGGTTCTGACAGTATGCCACACATCATTGATCCTGCAATGAAATTGGGTGACATTTTAAAAATGAAACATTATATTTTGAAAGCGGGTACACCATCATTCTTCTGCTTGCTAAAGGGCAGTCGATATGAAAGGAGCTATTTAGAAAGTTATCTTTAAATGGTAGAACAGAGATTTTATTCCTCTGTCTATGCCATTTTCATAAAATTTAATCAATCTTTAAAGATATAAATTACTTTAAGTAAATATGTAACATAATAGTTTTAATTTAAGTACAAATTGTGACGTGACTGTGTGATTAAAGTTAGACTGGCGTGTCATTAATCTTGTGCAAATTGTATGTGACAAACTGGTATGTTTGCTTATATTGCATCTAAAATTTTGTATTATTATTATTTTTATTAAATGTTTAAGTAATGTTAGAAATTATGTCACTGTAATAAATGAAAATAGGTAAAGTTTTATAAATGAAAATAGGACTTTCATTTGTCATTCCACTCCTAGTCTACCCAGACCAACCAAGGCGACTGACTCTGACTTACGACCGTTTCGGGTTTCGGGCGTGTCAGCTACATTCAGCTTCAAAAGGGATTTCTGGTTAAAATAAAACGTGAATTTTTGCGCAAATAATTATATTTATTTTACAAAAGATTATCATAAGTGCTAAATAATTAATCTGTCATATCATCTTCTTCACCCATTTCGTAGTTCTGATGTGGGTAAAACGGCCCTGGAGGCTGGAAGCTGCCTTTATCATCAATTATTGATTGGTATGGGTGGTGGGGCATAGCACCCATCCATTGTGGATACCAATATAGACCCTGTTAAACAAAACAAATTAGGCACAGTGAAGATGGTCTCGTATGAAAATCGAAAGGAAATTTATACTTAGTATTACAAAATATGGTACTCTCATTATTGAATGTAATTTAAAACAAAGCAGTGTTAACGCTAATTACGATGCCGTGTAGAAACCAATTAGGGTTATGGGTTCAATATAACTGCCATGCCCCTAACAGGTTAGCCTGCTATCATATTAGACTGCATCATCACTTACCATCAAGTGAGATTCAAGTCAAGGGCTAACTTGTGGATAAAATAAAGCTGGAGATAGCTGTCTAAGAGGATAAAAACTCAGAACATTGAATTATAATTACATTAATCATTGAATTATTAATTGATTAGAAGATTATTCGATAAGGTAAGTTTTTTTCTTTTGCATGAAGATTATATTGCATATTTAAGGACTCAAAGTAAGAAATAATGGTAACATAGCTAATTCTGGTGCACACAACCTTTAAAACTATATTGACAGGTCTAAATCTAGCGCTATCTTATACCGCAGGAAGCAAAATGAAAAGGACAGCAAGACACCTTGAAATAAAAGTGACTAAGTTATATAAATTGAAATCAATTGATCTAACCTTGCTTCCTCCTGCGGCGCTGCAAGTAAATCTGTCGTCGTGTAGTTCGACGGAGTCCAAGTAACTTTTGCCTGCTATGGAACCGTAGTTAGGTGGATACATGAATAGACAGCCTTCTAAAATATCTGTGGAATAAATAAGAACCCTATTATAATGCACACGTGTGTGCGCAAACACAGGTGTGCTCTCCGTTCCTTTACTCTCATAGCCCGATGAGCCGGAAAATTGGAGACGACCGGATAGAGATCGGGTGCAGGAGCTCTCTGAGGCACGAACCATACCAAGCATTTAACCGAAAGGGATAGTGAATAGATAGATAGATAGATAATAAATTTATTTGCCCACGAAAAAACAGTTTACAATACTTACATACTTACAATTAAATCTATTTTTAAAATTCGTGAACAAATAAGGCTCCTCGCTCAGCACAAAGCCGCAGCAAGCTGCAGCGCTGGTTTTCAGGAGGCGCCTTATGGTGTCCATAGACGTATTTCCGACAGTAAAAACTATATAAATTAAGTAAAGAGGCCTATTAACAACAATTCATTACTACATTAATTGCAATTTAACTGATATCATATATATCATCTACATTGCTTAACTACTATAAACTATAACTAAAAAACTACTTACAGCTATGCTAAGAAAAACTTTACTGACAAATTATTATAACTCAAATTCTCGTTCTCTAAATAAATGTACCTACTTCCTTTCTACCTGCCTACTTAATCTATCCTTACTAAGTACTACTAGTACTACTAGTAAGTAAGTGAATGAAGTAGGTATCGCTATAGGTATGTTGGGTTGCCATTTTTTACGGCTTGCTCAAGGAGACAAAAAATCATGTAATTTTATTTCTTCTTTCATGCGTAATGAATGAATATGCATTCCTTTCTTATGCGGCTGAAATGGGTGTGTCTAGGCGTCTTTGTCTTTGTATCAGGGAATGGAAGTAACCAGAGATCAAATGAGGAGGTTCGACTTACAAGGTACGGTAATATTCTCTTCGTCTTCTTCGTCGGGCTTTGGCGTGGGCTCTATGTATGGAGGCACAGGGTCTATTCCTGTGCCTGGATCTCCCGGGATAAGAAATGGACCTGTAACGTTTTTTAGAAATCCATACTTTTAATATTATAAATGTGAAAGTTTGTCAGTCTGCTACGATTTCACGGCCTATCTGTTCAATAGATTTTGACAAAATTTGGTACAAAGATAGGTTGTATTCCAGGGAAGGACATAGGGCACTGATTATCCTGGAAAACCAAAGATTTCCCACGGGTTTTTTCAAAAATCTAAGTCCACGCAGACAATGTCGCGGGTGTTCTCTAGTTGCTCTGTAAATGTTTTGAAAACTACGAGTATACCTATGTTACATTTCTTTTAATATTTTGCAGGGAAATAGGAGTACAAAAATGTACGCTGTTGATATTGAATGTGACAATTGCAATCAGCACTGCTTGGCTGACTAGTGACTTTTCGCGACTAGATCTGAATAAACTTACCACCATAATGGTTAGTGTAATTCCATTCACAGACATGATGGTCGCAAACTAGTGGCGTACGAGGTTCTTTTGTATAGTACGTATTGCCGTTCGGTATTGTCTGAAAAAAAAAAAGAATGTTTGTTACTTAATTATCTACGCCAGAACGGCTGAACGGATCTGCATGAAATTTGGCACACAGTAGATTATAGTCTGGAATAGGCAACTTTTTATCCCGGAAAATCAAAGATTTCATATTACATTTTAGAGGTATAAATACTAATGTAGGTAAATATTGTTAAAATATTATAAGAAACAAAATGTAAGACTAAAACAGTAGGTAGGTAAGTAGGTACTCATGACCACAGTAAAAAAAAGAACCTGTTTCATGACAATTAAAACAGAATAAGGTAAAAAAAACCTTATTCATTTAGTCTCCGATAACCATGTCGGAGAATTCCTAGCAAAACACACAAAATTAAAAAAAAAAATGTAAATATTTTAATTAAGTACCAATAAATAATCATGATGTCGATACCGGAGTCCTTGTATATTGAAATCTAAGATGAACGATCCAGAAGTGATGATGCAGGATGCTGCCGTCAGCGGTGGAAGCTTGTACATGATCAGGCCACACTTCACAATCGCTTTCGGTAAAGTGGTGACATCTCTCTCTCTTTGCAGTAACTTTTTGAATGGAAACCTGTGAAATATTTTAAGTGGTAAAAAAGGACCCTAGAGCTGAAATTTGCACCTTCCGATCTGTACCTATTTATCACAAAAGCAGACCCTTGTTAATTAAGTGATCTAATATCTATGATGCCGCATGGATTTGAGGTAAGTATGGAATTTAAAAAGTACGGGCGAAAACGCACTACTGACACTATGACAAAACGTAAGCTCGTAACGTCTGCATCAAATGGAAAACGCATTTCGTCCTGTCAGGCAGATCTGGGCAGCAGTCAATGGCGTGCACAGGGCTTGAAATTAGGGCAGGCATAGGTTAGTCAGAAAGCCTATTTACTGACTGTTATAATGTATTGACGTATTTTCATTTGGGTAAGCAGTGCTTTTATGCCTCTATGAACTGCATGCCATTGGTGCAGCGCCAATGTGCCGCGCTGACGTCTTCTCCTGTGACCTGTCCAGTAAGTTAGTTTCGCGCTAAACACGAGTAAGTACCAGTGAGTGGATTTCTATATCTTATTTTAACCGTAGTAGGTAAGTCAACGAGTAATGTCGGGTGTGAGCATAACAAAAAAATCAAAAACTATCATGACTAAAAATAATTAAAAATCTGTTTTAGAATGTACAAAGTAAACCCTTTCATATGATACCCCACACAGTACAGTTATCTCACTTTTAAATTTCAACCCTCCGATTTGCCTCCCTTTTTAAATAAGAACAAAAATAATTTCCATTTTTTTTTTAATTCCAGTGTCTTTAGGCCACTAATATACACAACTATTCCAAATTTCATGTCGATAGCTTCGGTAGTTACTGAAATAATCGAGTGTGACGGACGGACAGACAGACAGACGGAGAAAGTCGCACCATAAGGGTTCCATTTTACCATTTTGGTACGGAACCCTAAAAACTAGCAGAATATAGAATTTACTTTAAATTGGACTGTATCAAATTTACAGGTAGGTACCTACCTACATATTTTAAAGTTTAGTCACCTAAATATGCAGATACCAATGTGACACTCCAGCCCGTGCAAGTAGTTATCCGTCGGGAATGATATGCTTGGATCATCTATCAGGTAATACTTTTGTTCGTCGTGATAATGCAGGAACCCAAGGAAGATGAACGAACGATCTTTGCAATACGGCGCTATTCCTTTTCCCATATTGTAGATGTCACTGTAGAGCTCGGAGAAGAAAATGTAAACGTTTTTTCCGCAGTAAAACTCTGAAATAATGCATTGAATATTAAGGGGGAATAATCAAATTTATTTTAGGGAAAATGCATGATTCATGGCAGAATAAATCACTTTTCGAGTTCACGTTACCAGTTTGATGGAGCTGAGGCCCGATTGTCTAAGCAAATCGTAATCATTTGTCAGGTTAGGAAATCATACATGCTTTTTGTCGTGCAGGCATCTATGAACTCCTTAAACAGGTCGAATTATAGGTACGTTTGACAACCGATTACGATCTTACACAATTAGTCTAGGCAATAAAGCTTGTTTACCCCAACAATAATTCCTCAGGCGACGAAACTTTACAGAATGGTAAAGTATCATATAAATATCCAACAATAAATCAAAAAGGAAGTAAGATTTTTTTGCTATACCTACCCAATTGTTAAAGTAGGAAGGTACATTATCGCGCTCTACAGAGCCTTTATGCTCGATCTCATTTCAATTTGGCGCCCAAATTGGGGCCAATTTTGATCTGAATGAATGATGCATAGTGGCACTAAAATATTTTATTTACCTTGACTGACGTAGAACTCCATAGGTACTGGACCACCGGTATATGTAGCCTTCCTTTCTGCGGCGATAGAGTTGTGATTTTCGTACATAGTTAACATGTTGTCTATAACATCGTCCAGGGTGATTAGCAAAACCTTTGAAAATGGCACAAAATGTATCAGATATTTCAAACATCGCTCTATATTCCATTACCACAATATGATCGGTGCTTTTCTGCTTTTAAGTCCAAACGAAGGGCTGGGTGACTCAGTCAGTAAGTCATGACTCATGGATTTTCTTTGTAGGTAGGTACCTAGTAAGTATAATGAAGAGATAATAATTGTGAAGATAGAATATAATGCTGTTCTTACTTTTAATTCTTGTATGTGTAATTTGATGAAGCGTCCTAAATGATCAGTCGCTATGTGGACGCGCTCATTAATCAAGTACTGAAATTATAAAATATGTTTTAAAGTAACAAAACTACGACAAATCCACACATTTACCTATAATACATTAACTTGCATTTTTTTTAAAAGTTCCATTCGATAATCTTCAACTTACTCGCACAGTTTAGAAGATATTAGGTATTAACATTTTGCCATCACAAGGAAAATCAACTCGCCATTTTAATTCATAAGTTCCAGTTGTTTCTAATTCTTCTTTGAATAATAATATGTAGATCCTTGCATTAGGGTTGTGGGTTTTCAAGTCAGTCAATAGCAGTACAAAGCTTAAGTTGGTAGGGCAAAGTTTTCCTATGATAAGCTAACGTTGTAACGGAACCTCGCCTCCGCCTCCATAAGTGCGGAACTTTGGCAAGAAATCGTACCTCCGCTTCCGCATCCACCTCCGCAGTTTTTTGCGGAGTTGTAACGGAGGTTTATTAGAAGGTGACAAAGCCGCAAAACTGTTGTTCGTGAAGTATAATTTGCCTCTTCTTAATTTTGATTACCTACCAGTATCTTCCTTATTGTCATTGTATGAAAAAGTGTGCTATCTACCCAAACTTTCTTTATATTTCTTTAATAAATCACGAATTAATATTTTTTCCCACCTCCGCCTCCGTTAACCTTCACCTCCGCAAACCCCTTCACCTCCGCATCCGCCTCTGCTTCCGCTAAGAACGCCTCCGTTACAACCATTGATAACTCACCTGATCTTCTGCAGTTTTGACCCTCAGCATTTCGTGCTGATACAGCCAGAGATTGTCCAGCTTATCGGTGGGGTCGTGACCATAGATCTCAAAAGCATCGATGATCATCGCTAAAGTCAAGTTTTCGTTTGGTTCCAGACAGCATGGATGGTTGCGTATGTTGTAAGGAGACTGGTTGAAATTTGGGGAAAAAAATAATGAATTTCGGCCACGGCGGCCAATCTCCAGAGAGATTAGCCATCTGCGCGGGAGATATTATAGTGCACAAGTGTGTGCGCAAACACAGATGCACTCTCTGTTCCTTTACTCTCATAGCCCGATGGGACGGAAAATCCGACACGACCGGAAGACATCAGCCACAGACAGACTGCTTAACGTGCGGATAAAAAATAAGCAGGTATGAAGTGTCTAATTTTAGATATTTTGCTTTGAGCCGATACCTATTTTCCGTGTGGTTGGCGGCTCAAACGTTTTCAACCAATTTATCAAAGCCTTTTTGTTAATTAAAATTCTATACCTACCTATAACTTTAGAAATTTAAGTTCTCCTTATCCCTTTATAGTTTTCGATTGTTTATTTAAGTGTACAACAGTTTAAAAGTCATCATAAGTTATTATTATATAAAAGTACTTATTTCAATCATACCGTCATCTGCAGGAAGCCAACACATATTGCGAGCAAAAAGCGCGCGCGAATCGAGCCGTCCATTTTGAAAGCATGGCGGCGACTGTGTTATTCAATTAAAATTATTTATTGCTTGGTTATTATTTTTTATTGCTTGATATTACATTTTGAAAGCAATTAACTTACATGATGTTTTCAATAATATTAGTAGAACTTAGATGTAGAAAAATATTTTTCATCGAAAAAGTTTTAAATACAAAATAATCGTACATAACTACCTACCCTAATTATAGGAATTCGAAACGTTAACAGTTTGTTGTAGCTACTAGGTTATAGGTGTTATATGTCACTACGAGAAATAAAACTCAATAATCGAATAACATTTTGTAATATTTAAAATTCACACTTAGAATCCATTTTCATCACAATACATGCGTAGGTATTTATAAAACATTATTGCAGTTGATTACATTTCTAGATACGTTCATGATGTAAAAAAAGCGTAAATCAACAACTAAGGAAGACAAAACCATTTTCAACGTACGATTAAAAATATTATTCTATTAAGTATATTCCATTATTTGATAGTCAGGAAGTTAGGATTTTTTGGTGGCCCTATTATTTTTACGTACAATTATCATAGCTTATTATAGGGGCAAGTTTGACTAAACCATCTCTACTACTTCACTTGACAGCACGTAATCGTAAATAATTGATTTTATCTAGTAATTTATTGAATTTTAAGAACTTAAAAATATTACATTCTTCTTTTATAAACACGGGTAATAAAATTTAGAGTACCTAAAGCAACAAATTGTAAATCAGTTAGGTATATGCAATACGTTTAGATACTACGAATTATTAATACATAACATAAAATAAATCTTTTTTATTTATTCTGGGATGTATTACAATTTCTTATTCATAAACATTTTTGCAATTCCTTTATATAATGACACGTAGGTAGACAAGAACTGTAGAATTCTAACTATTTGCAATATTTGACTCAACAAGTTGATACAAAAATTAGATAGTAGATAAGTTGAAATACCTTTATAGTATCTGATGTTCCTTTATTTTTAAGGGCAGATCTTCGTGTCTTTCTAACGTCGATAGTTTAGACAAAAACAACATGTAGGTATATTATTGTCTAAATTTAATTTTACAAGATCAATAATCAACAACAATTAAGTATTAAGTAAGTCTATAGACTATTATGAAGGAGACAATATTTTTTTAATGAAAGCGTTGTTAAACAAGTATAACAGTATGATTGTATTGATTGTAGGGCTGTTATACGCTAGAGCAACATAATGCGACAATGCAGCATATGATTACAAATCGAAATATTAATTTTGCGGCCTGCAAGATCGTGCTGTAGAATTACAATATTACGGAAGGTACAACAGTCTGCCGAAGAGTCTTGCTACATTTTCAATAAATGTAGCATGCAAGCCTGTGTCGCAATGTCACATTGTATTATTCTGGCATAAAATGACCTTATTGTATCAAGGTTATTTTATTAAATTAATCTAAATTTCTCAAAAAAAATATTTTGTAAGTAAATTGAAAATAATAATTTATATTTTTAACACCGTGTACTTACCTACATTAATATCTAAAAAGTTTATTATCTTGCACATATTAATGACGTCGAACCTATCTTATATATTTAAGCAATTTTACCTAAATTTATATAGTATATTTTATGGAAGACTTCGTTGTCGAAGAATTTCGAACATTAGGTATATTTTCTTTTTGGAAGACATTAATTTCTTTAAATATTTGTAAATATAAATTTAACCTTCTAATTTTACGTAAGTATATACATAAATCTATATAATATTACTGGAAGACAGCTGGAACATCGTAATTAAACTGTTATTATCATTTTCTTTCTAAGTTACATACATTTCAATCACAACAGACTAGATGTTAATTCTCGGTTAAAGTTTTAGACATATATATCGCAAATGTGCGGAAGTTAAATTTTAATACATGAAGTAAATGCGTAAATCTAAAAATAGTTCAACAATCATCTAAATACTACTTTTAATTAAAACGGCAAACCTATCTTAAATGCTTTGACAAGAGCCGAGCCAGAGTCGTACATCCCAATAACACCAAAAAGCACTCCAAGCCCGATAATAAAATAGTCATAGGCGATTGTTGTGCTTTCGAGTTGATTGCCTTTCAATTTGATATGGAAATAAGCTGGCCATATAAAACTCAACATGGTACCAGTGAAGCTTCCAATAAAGCCCATGAGTATTGCGAAATGAGGAATAAAAATTGCCATTAGAATTGTAAACATTATAACACCGAGCCTCCAAGCCAGACCCCAAACCTTCAGTTCCCCATCTAAAGCGTATATAGGCGGAAAAATTGTTTTTGGTTTACCTCTGAATAATACTCTTTCTAAAAGATCACAAGCAGCATAATATGGCAAAGGATAACTGAGCACTGCCTTGACGACCAGAAAGAAGTTAACCAATCCTTTAAAACCTGCTGATCGGAGGTTATTCGTTATCACTTGTTGCGTATCATTTTGGAAGGTCAAAAAACACACGTAGCCGAAGATAGATTTAAACGCAGCTGCGGCTATATGTGACCAGTTTAACATCCATTCAAATCTTGAGCGGTCTTCCATGTTTCCTTCTAAAGTAGGCAAAAATATTTGCGATGTGTATGAAAATACAATCACACCTAGACTGATTGGGAAATTTTCGAAATCTAATGACCATTTAACTTTCGACCAACCCCAGTCACCGATATAAAGAATGCAATACCCGAGAACAATCGCATTAATGATCAAGTGGCTCATTGTGCACCAAAAAGACAACATGCTCACGCTTTTAAGAGATTTCAAAAAAGCAAGGGGTAACAAGAATATTCCAGTCAGCATCATCCAAGATCGGGTATCAATTGAGCCGTCGGGAAAGGTACCAATCATAAGATCACCACAGACGACAACGTAGAGGATACAAGTCATGAGTAGTTCAATAATTTGTGCGATATTAACAATTTTAGCACCATATTTGCGTCCGAAGCACTCTTTAGCAATGCTTACGTAAGAGTCCCGAACTCGAACGCGTTGTCCTGATACTGGGTCATCTTCGTAGAGGCATTCAACAAGGATCTTCCCGGTGTAGCAGCATATATGAGCAATGCCAATCATGGCAGCTATTGCCCAATATCCTCCTTGTAGAACTGCAAAAGGCAACGATACCACGAACATACCCTGTAGAAGAATAAATCGTTACATTTTTCGTAAAATTAATTAAAATAATAGTTGGGATATAATAAAATGTTCGTATCTACCTGAATAGCATTGGTGACATTCCAAGCGGCTTGGAATTCGTTAATCTTAGCCCCAGGTTTTCCGCCACCTTCTTCGAAACCACCTTCTTCTGATGAAGCGTAAAAATCCACGCTCTGCATGCTTTGTGCTCTGAAAGAACAATTATAAAAAAGTCATTGTGTTGATCTTTTTGTTTGTTATGTCACACTTTAGAAACAATTTTGCTTTTTTTTACTAAGCGTACCTTGGAGCCCCATCTTGTTGAGGATATGTGTTCTGATAACTTGTAAAAGAGTCTTCAGCCTGAAGGTCTCCGCTGAGAAATGGGTTAGTGGGGTTAGTTGACTGGTATGTTGGCGAAGTTGTTTCATTCATCGTCGACAACTCGCAGCTTTCTCCCATATCTGGATATAACAGATAGAATTAGGGAAATATTATATTTTAAGACATTAAAATTCTTGCAATCACTTTCATTGTCCATTGTTTAATTTTAATTACTAACGTTAAAGTTCACTGTTGTCTCTACTTTTGTCCAAATTATTTTTTCTTTAATAACTTCTGTTTCACCGAGGGCTCGAACTTAGATTTATGTAATAAAAATATGACTTACCCATGTTAGCAAATCGGACATTTTGTGGAGGTCGTGATGGTGCTCCATGTTTATCAGGTACTTGCTGTCTTACGGTCTGCATTGCCACGTCCAGCATATTCTTGATAGGTGGTAACTTGATGCGGCCTAGATTAATCATCTTCAATTCTTTTTCTCACTTTTTCACTATAAACCTTTTATTGATTTACTTATTCACAATTCTTGGTTTCTTTATATAAATATGTCAAAAATTTACGTAACAGGAAGACATGTATTTTAATTCTACACTTTAACTCTATTTGGAAGACTTCTTTACATTAAACTAGTTATATTAAATTTTTTTTTACATTTTTTAGCGTGCCCCTTTGACTAACCATTTTTGCGATATCAGTACCCCCATGTTTTATAGTGAACTGTTTTATATGAGAAGGTATAGTTTTAGAGTTTTGCGCGTTAATATTTCACTAAATGAGAAAATTTCTCATTTTTGGGAGGTTTTTCGTTTGATATAATGGCTGCCCGACACTTACTCGAGGTGTTTGGGAGCGACGCGAGGGAGATGCGCGGGACGGCGATCGATATACGAACAAAGTTTCTTGGCACAATAAACAATGTTTCTATAATACCCGATGTAGGTTACTTATTGAAATAACATAAATTATTATAGTTTTGATACTACGGCTGTATTTTTGTAATAAAATCTTTAGTTAGTTCAGTTATAAATAATACATAATAATTAATTCAAATAATGCGTTTATACATAATTCCCGCGGGAACTCCTTAATTTCCCGGGATAAAAGTAGCCTACACTAACTCTCCATGTCCTCAACTATACGCATGCCAAAAATTACGCCGATCTGTTGCTCCGTTGCGGCGTGATTGAAGGACAAACCTAAAAACAAACACACTTTTGCATAAATTATATCTAGTATTAGTAAGATTATTTTTAATACGATTGCCCCGATCAAATTAAAACTAAATAAAGGAAAAGCTTGATAATTTTTGGTATGCCTTGAAAGATTATTTTATACTAGCGAATGCCCGCGACTTCGTCTGCGTGGTTTGAGGATTTTTGGTTCCCGCAGGAACTCTTTAATTCTCCGGGATAAAATTAGCCTATGTGCTATTCCAGACTACTTAGTTATAATCTATCTCTGTGCCAAATTTCAGCCAGATCCGTTCAGTCGTTGGGGCGTGATTGAGTAGCAAACATCCATATATCCATCCAAACTTTCGCATTTATAATATTAGTAAGACTAGCTGATGCCCGCGACTCTGTCCGCGTGGATTGAGGTTTTTTGGTTCCCGTGGGAACTCCTTAGTTTTCCGGAATAAAAAGCCGCCTATGTGTTATTTCAGACTATAGGTAATCTACCTATCTCTATTCACTGTGCCAAAATTTCATCCAGATCCGTTCGGGCGTGATTGAGTAACAAACATCCATCCATGCATCCATCCATCCAAACTTTAGAATTTATAATATTTATTTGATTTGATTGATATTTGATTGATTTGATTTTCCTTTGATTTTCCTCTTATAAGTTCAGAGGTTCCGGGTCGCTAGTGAAATTGCACCTTAAATTAAGTTTGCATTAGGGTAGTAGCACTCGCATATTGCAAAGTAGTGTATTTACCTACTATATTTTTGTTTAGTCCCACAAACTTCTCTGACCCGGTACAGCGTCGTTAGTAGATATTAAAAATAAAAAACAAAAACTAAACAGGCACAAACATTAGCTCCAATTTTGGCCTCCAAGCCAGATAAGTTTGTGAGATTAAAACGATAGCTTTAACCTAGCTGTCCCTTTATGGATGTCACCTTCATTCATTTCATTCGAACTTGCGTCTCTAGGTAACATGGAAAAACTCAAAATTTTGAGCATCACAAGAAAAGAAAGTTAAATTATTATAACAGTAGGTAAACTTACTAACAAAGGTAACTTCATGTTTTTCAGCAGTGATTGGTCGTTAGCAGTAATTGATACCCACGCTTGTTTCTACATTTTACGCCTAGTTACGTTACAGTTTATACGACATGGCATTACTCTCATACATTTTAAAAATAATTCTCTTCGATTTTTCTGTTAAATTTACCGTAAGTACCTAACTACCCATCTTAGATATTATAATACTGAATTAAATTCTTTTGTATCTATTAGACTAGGTACCTACTTGCTTGTTATTATTACCTAGGTATAATGTCCGCGACTTCGTGCGCGTGGATTGAGGTTTTTCGGATCCCGCGGGAACTCCTTAATTTTCCGGGATAAAAAGTAGCCTATGTCACTCTCCAGGTCCTCAAATATACCTATGCCAAAAATCACGTCGATCCGTTGCTCCGTTGCGGCGTGATTGAAGGACAAACCAACAAACAAACACACTTTCGCATTTATAATATTATTAGTATGATACCTATTTATTAGCAACACTAAATGCGATAGGACTTGTCACCGGGTCAGATAAATAGAATGATGGCGTGGAGAAACCGTAGAATTTACGGACAACTGACGGAGTTCCAATTGTTCCAATTTACCTACATCAGGGCAAGGCTGAGGGCAGGTCTAGTGTAAAATTGCAAAAATTCGGCATCAGCGCTAACTTGAACACTGATAAAAAAAATCTTGGTAACAATGATATTGTGTTTTAGAATGCGTACAGCATACGCAACCACCCTTGCTGCCAAGAAACTTCCGAAAATATTAGCCTGTCGATGATGATCGATGCGTACGAGATCTACGGTCACGATCCGACGGACAAACTCGACCATCTCGCACATTACCAGATAGAGATGATGAAAATTAAGAGGGCACCTGATCAGGTGTGTACCGATATTCGATTCGATTACCTACTTAAAGGTTTTTCATATCATAGACGACAATTGTCGATAGTCATTCTTTCACTATTAGCCCAGGAGGCATAGTGGATGCCTGCGAAGGTGCCTTGGTGCCCAATTCGAAGTACTTTCAAAATAAAACTATCATTTGGTTTGTTTCAGTATATCATTAACGAGCATGTCCACATTGCGACTGACCACCTCGGCAGGTTTATTAACGTGCACGTAAAAGAACTGAAGGTTAGTCCTTTTTTATCAAACTAAGCAAAGATTTATTATGATAGTCTATTCCCTTGCGTTTTTTCTAAATCCAGGTTCTGCTGATCGCTCTAGAAGATGCAATTGATAACATGCTGACAATGTATGACAATCACAATGCGATTAAAACTGAAAGGGTCGCCACATTCAACACAGCTGCTGGTGGGGCTGTTCCATCCGAATTTTATCTAAGCCAAGGTAAGGTTATACAAAACTCTATAATTTTCAAGTTTGTAAGATATAATAGGTATATCAGTGTAATGGTAGGTCATTCCACGAAGACCTCAGTTTTCGCCTCATTAGGAAAGTTGCTCTACAAATATTAGTTTTTATAAAGTTGTATAATATGTGGTTATATTACTTCCGGCTTCCTTAAAGAATAGGGAATTCCCAATTCTAAACCAATATATTATGTATATAAGGTGTGTAATAGCCGCGGCGTAAGTTGAACCCTGCGCAGAAACATATTTCGGGTGTCAAACGAAGTGCGGTATGAGTTCTGTAGTACAATGTACCTGCGCAGACGGCCGCCATTTTGGTTCAACTTAGGTACATACAGTCGACACTACTGCAGGCTAAATGGTTTCATCATCACAATAATAATTAGGAGTGGCGCGCATCTTCGTGGATTGAAGTATCTATAAGATGTTATTATGAGACTGATTAATAAAAATATTGTAACTCTGGTAAATATTAATAAAACCTGTAAAGAGCTTGGTTTACCCGTTGTACAACATCTGATATTGTCTACTCTGTGTAATTTTATCTATCGTACTTAACCCAATTTTCACAGAATTTTATTGCGGCAAAAACGTCTACATCTTCATATCGGAGTTATACAGCGACATCTACAACATGGGCAAAGGAATAACTCCTCACTGCAGGGGTAGAGGCTTCCACTTCTTAGGCTTCGTTCATTTCGCGGACGACAACAAATATTACCTGGAAGAGGATCCGAGCATAGTTTTCCAGACTGACAACTTTATACATGGGCTGGAGTGTCATCTAGGTATTTGTATATTCAGGTAGGTTTGAAGGTGCTTCATTTATTAATTCTCTCTTACTTCAAACTCTCAATACAGACGTCCACTGCTGGACGAAGGTCTCTTGCATGGATCTCAACAGGACACGGTCTCGTCGCAGTGCCGTCAGTAGTGTGTAGCGCTTAGGGGTCTCGTCGATGCGCATGTTTGTGTGAGTGAGCTGTTTCGAACGTTTATAGCTAGTTTCCATACTGGTTGTATCTGTTTAATGTGTATGAAGCCTTCATACGTAACAGTAAATACACTTGATTATATCTTAATTTAATGCTAAATGTGCTGATATTCACCATTAAATTATTTGGAAAACTATAAATTAATATTGCTGTAGGTACTTATAAAACGTGATTGTTGAATTGGTATTAACTAAAGAAGTCAAACATTGCAAACTAAGTAGGTAAAGTTTTGTTATTTACTTCTTGACTATAATACTTGCTGGCCAGCCACGCTCCATTGCAGCGTCTCATTTCACTGTTTACGTAATAAGGATCCCATCCAACAAGTTATAAGTTTCGTTTCCAACATATCAAAAATTCAAAAGCTCAATTTATTTCAGATTCCCCTTCAAAAAGAATCTCCAACACGTGAGAGACGTCTCAACGCTTCCGAAGGCGATCGTCAAATGCGGTCTCATCATGTACAAACTACCCCCACTTACTGCCGCGTCTTGTATCATCACCTCGGGATCTTTTATACTAGACTTCAATATTCAAGGGATACGGTTTAGACATTATGATTATATGCTGGTGGGTATATCCAGGTTTCTTTTCTAAAATCTTGTGTGCTTTGGAATTGGTAATAAATTTCCAACAACTTGATTGATTTAGGCGCGGGATATATTATTTTTCAAGTCCAAGAATTCATCTTTATTTTTAGTTTCTTCCTAATGGCCACTCCTTTTACACAAAAGAAAAGATGACACCGTTAGTTTGCGACCACCATGTTTGCGAATGGAACAACACTAATTTCTACGGAGGTAAGTACCAAGTTCCAGCACAGCTCCAAGCCTCCAAAGATACCAACTTACTAACTCGCATGAGAATAAGTATCTACTATCTATTATCTACGGTTTTTTTACTGCTAAGGTTTGGAAAAAATCCGGAATCTGTATTACCTCGAACATTTATTAAACAAGAATGAATAGGCATTTTCCAGGAAATTGTTTTATTAATTAGATATAAATCTTATCACAAAATTTCTAATCAGGCTTGATTGTTACCAAAGGCAAGTAAACATGCTCTCATTAAAGGTTTCAGGTATCTGCGAAATAGCCACATGATGTAATTATTGTTTAATTTTCCTTGTTTTATTTCAGGACCTTTTATAATTCCGGGTGACCCTGGTACAGGCCTCTCCCCGGTCCCACCATTCATCGAAGCAACCACCGAGGGTTATCGTTTCTCCACGGAACCTCCTAGCCACGATTACGCAAATATTACTTGTAAGTTTAGTTGTAGCTGTTGTAGTATGTTTAATTATTGTAAGCGTGAACGTGCCTAAATTTTTTTTTAAATAATATTTTAGTGCCCTTTTTTTGTTATGTTTAAATCTGTAATTCTAATTAGGGTTGTAACGGAGGCGTTCTTAGCGTTAGTAGAGGCGGATGCGGAGGTGAAGGGGTTTTGCCTCCGCGGATGCGGGGGTTAACGGAGGCGGAGGCGGAGGTGGATTTCTCCGATCACATCGTACATTGTCTGTGCTTTAGGATGCGATGAATCCTACATTTGATTTTTTCTTGCGGATTCTTCTAAGGACAGTTGCCTTTTTGCTTGTTGTAATGGTGTAACAGACGCTTCCTGCTTCGATTTGTACCTCTCGCATTGTAAGTCAATGTAAATAAACCTCCGTTACAACTCCGCAAAAAATGGCGGAGGCGGATGCGGAAGCGGAGGTATGATTTCTTGCGAAAGTTCCGCACTTACGGAACCGGAAGCGAGGTTCCGTTACAACCCTAATTCTAATAGTGCTTAAATAATATTGTTACCTGAAAAGACGAATTGGGAAACTGTCATGTCTTAGCGGGTGTGTATTATAAATAAATAAAATTATTGACTTGCAGATACCTTGGACGGATGTTGGTTCATGTTTCCTCCGAACTACGGCTCGATAGCTGGCATCAGCTACCTGGACCCTCTCACCGTCAACGAGTACCGGTATACGTGCTCAGGTTCAGGGAACAAGGTACCTATACATAGTACATAGAATTCTTATTTTGGTTTATCTAGTAGGTTCTGGTCATTTCATTCCTGCCACAATCCACTGGTCGATAATTTTGAAGTTGATGTTTATCGTAGGTGAAATTCCAAAATGGATCCTACACCGAACATAGCCAGTAGAATTGGTACCTATTACTGACTAGTTCTGTTCACTTGTCTTATCGCCTGTCGAAAGCAACTGCGCTCGAATCCAAAGATCTGACAAAATCTGTGGAGCAATATAAAATAATGATAATGAAATTGTATGTAGCCTTGCCCTCGCAACACCTAAACGCAAAAAAATAACGCATCTATTTCGCTAGATCTGGTTTAGTATCTTTTTTGTGTCTGTAAAAACGTAAATTGCGGAAGCTTCTTCAACTCAGGCTTTCTTCGCCCTTCGGAACTGAATACAATTCTTCAAGTCAATTCCGCTTTTGTCATTTTCTTTTGAGATGCGTACGCGTCCACTCAGTTAGGTATAACTATACGCAGCTCATCGGATGCGTATGCATCTCAATTGACAAAAGCTGAGCCGAGCTGAATGAGTATAATAGGGGTGATGCCTATATCAAAAATAAATTATTTCTAACTGATTATTTAAAGGGTCTTCCAAAAGACCTATTCACATCCTTGGTTAGTTTTAAGTTTGATAACCATTTTAAAATATAGATTAAAGAAAAAAAGTGCATTGAAAGATGACGTCACAACTATGAATTTCATACAACTTCCATACTAGAAGTGCGTTTTAAGTTTGATAAAGAGTTGCTGATTTGATTGAGTTGTCATCATCCCTACTGGATCATCGATTACCATTTCAGGGTCTGTATTGGTACCCGCAATGGATGGGTGCTCCGCCACACCACCCGTACCCACGCTCCGGCGACTCTCCTGGGGAACTTAACGCGGAAGCGCCTGGCGTGTTCTACCCGCATCAGTCGAAAGCACAAGCGCCGCCTGACATACCGGGCTTCCAAATAGGGACCGATTAAATATAATTATTTATAATCTGTTTGCTTTCTTTTTTTACATTTATGTTTAAAGCTTGTCGTGTTATTCTGTAAGACCGAAGTGAGGGACTAGAATCTGAAGTCGGGTAATTAGCAGACGCAATTCCACTGCAACTTTTGAATGCGCCATATTATGCGCGAGTAAACTATTGACAGAATAGAATGAAATTATGAATTTATTTAATGAAATACATGGATTATTAAAAAACGTATTTATTTTTCTATTTCGAGTGAGATTGCTACTAATTTTGATGAAATAAAACTATAAAATACAGCAATCCTCCTTAATGGATTAAACGCCAAGAAGCAAATGAAGTCACAATTGTTTGTTTTCGAGCTTTGACAATCACACTATTGTTTACTGCACACTGCACAGAGTACATCGGTAAAAACAATAGTGACGTCATGACACCGGCTAGCGTTTTGGCGTGAATTTTAAAATTTAAATTTCAAATGCCAATTTTATCTCACAAACCTTATTTTTTTGCTGAAATAAGATATTTTTTCGAAATAGTATACTTTCGAACATAATCTGACTATTTTTCAAAATTAGTCATCATGCCTATTTTCACTAGATTTGTAGCGCTTGTAAATCTTCTCAGGAGTTTAAAAGAAGTTTTGCAAGAGACAAATTTAGGACAATAACATTATTGTCCTAGATTTATTTAGATACATGTATAAGTATCTGGAAAATACCGAAATATAGCGGCCCCTGGTGATAACCTCTAAACATGTCTTAGAACCTACTCAGAGGTGATATGTGCAAGTACGTAAAGTAAACCTAAACCTAAAAATAACCGCATAAAAATAGGGGGTGTTTTCCCAGTATTTTTCTGCAAAATAACAAACCATAGACATACGAGTAGGAACTCTTTACTCTTTCGTTGTCAGTAAGTATCTTTCGCACTAACTTTTTGTAACCCACGCAAGAGTCAACTACTATTTTATTGTGTGTAAAATAAATAATAAGAAAGTTTACGATTTTTTAACAACTTTTATTCATATTCTTAGTATAATCATAATTTACACAAACATAACGAAATGTAATGACATCTCCAATAGAAGATAGCTGGTACCTAAACACTATTGCATTAAATATTCTGTTATGGTACATATTACAATTTATGTGCACATATACATTTGCCAAAGTATAGTTTTAGTATTAAGTATAGTATTATTTAATGTGATTTTTACGGGACATGAGTCGTGAACCATTGATTAAAAAAAGTTCAATTAAATTTTAGTTTAGTTAATAGGTCTCACTGAAACTAGCAATTTTTTAACAAAACGCTATGATGTATGGTTTTAGGGTTAGTTCACAAATTTCAAACGATTATACTATTTAAACATATTGACGTGAATATCACCATAAAAATTTAATAGAAACAGAGATGTAGTTGAAATCAATTATATTGTCCAAACAGTTCCTACTAAAATGTTAAACCGAAGCCGTCCAACCATAAAACTAATTACTTCTTAATTCTATACAACAATAGAAAGAGGATATCACACTTTTACTTTCTAATAGTTCTGTTATATTATGAAGTAACATGTATATTTAACAATTTATATTATACTCTAAAATTAAGCAGGATGGATAAATTCATTGACGGAACCAAAAAACAATATTTTTCAGTGTATGTTTCATATTACGTCAATGAATTTATCGATATCATTTAATATCTGTATCTAATACGTAATATGTCATAAAGAAAAATAACAGTAAAAATAATAGATACCATGGGTAAAATAAAAAAAAGATTGGAATGATTAATTATAGAACTTGTCCAGATGAAGCGTTTTATGCGATATACGTTGCTTTAAGGTTAAGGCGAAGGCGGTAAGTCATGAAATAAATACGTATTCACAGGTACGCAACGAAAATTATATTGTTGTTTGCAGTTTTACATACACAGTAAAGGTCGGCGCACATCTGGCGAAGCGATCGAGTTTGTTGAAGTATTATTAATAATATCGAAATTACAAGTACCTTTTGCCTAAAGTCGCTTCGATGCTCTCGGACTCTAGAAGTTATGTCAATTGATTTTGATTTTATTTCAAGTTTCAACATCAGCAATAGTTGAAATAGTCGATAATGGTTTGGCAAGTGAGCAAATGTACCGGATCAGAAATATAGCGATATTTTTGTGACTTTCTGAACTCTATAATAATTACCTACTCTCACTTACAAGACTTCAGCGATCACAGCTCACTGCGTCGTTACAAATCCATAGCTAAAATGGACTATAGCAATGTTAAAGGGACTTATAGCAAAACAAAATGATATTTTGTTTTCCTATTCATGTACCTTGTAATTGGACGGAATATTAATCGCTGAAGATCCCAAAGATTTGAGATATTAGATATTTCCAAAATATCAACCCACTCGCCGTATCGAGTAAAACGCCGCATATGAGCAAGCTGAATTATCGGGCAGTTTTAGTGGATTAAAAAAGCCCCAGCCTAGAAGTCTTATTGGTATTTCTAGTACGCACTACAGATTGTATACAAGTTTTGCGCCAGACGTGCTGGCTTTGGTCGATATACCTTCGATCAATAATGCACTAGATATCTTTACAACATTGAATAGAAAGTGTTTTTTTCCAGTTTGTACTTATATTTTACGAAAATTAACAAAAATCATTTGATTTCGCACTACTTAACCTTGCATTTTTACATTTAAAAGCATAATGCACCATTGTGATACATGTTCACTGTTCACATTGGCTTTCTCACTAGCAAACTAATGTCTGGTGAAAACTAATTTTTTTAACGACTGACAGCTTATCCAGTACAGTATTGACTGAAGTGATTAAATCGTGCTTTAAAAAAAATTCGTAATTAGGTATTTATTCTGACAGTTTAGATTCATTACTCGAACAACGTGGCGAGATGTGAAAATTGATACTAAGCGATCAGGATATCTGGTATCTGAGTGGTTCTAGTCGTTTGTGGATGGGAACAATATAGGTTTAATAAAAAAAGTTATCATGAATAAATGCTGCAAAAAATTAGTAAGTAAATCTTCTGGTAGTTGAAAATATAATTCAAATGTCATGCTCATAAAAAATTGTGATAGGTTTGTTTACTAAAAGTAAAATGAACTACCAACAAAATTCCTTTAAGTAAATTTATAGACCAAAATATATAAATAAACACTATGAATAATAGAATAATATTTTTTAATAAAACAGTCAATAATAATTTGTATAAGAAAAATACTAAAGATGTTTTTTTTATCAACTCTAAAAATACATTTTTCGTTCATAATGAAGAATGAGGAAGTAGATTGTGCATTTTATCTAGCGCCTAATAATATTATTATCTAATGTTATGGTGATTTAACCGTAATATTTTAAGCGAGCAAAAATTAAGGGCTATCAAATAATAAGGGGCAGGGAAACAGACTTCATGTTGGCAGCTATAACATACTATAACATCAATTTATAGAAGTAAGAGTTCACCTTATAATATGACATTAACATACAAATATTTTTCTAGTCTAACCAATATCTATTTAAATGGACATTATTCAAGATTACAATTAGTTTTGCCAATATTTTTTAATTTTATACACATAGACATATAGTTTGTAAAGCATTCATTTTCCACAAATTAAATTACCGATTCCTGTTACCCTTTTTCATAATCAAATCCAACTAACCGTACCAATCCACTTATACTTAAGTTTTATTGAGACTGATTTTTATTGAAATGAATTTAATATGGCGTTTTCGTTACTACGTTGAATATTTCGGCTAACTTATTAGACCCGGTGGCCAAAATTGGAACTAATCTTTATTGCTTTTTAGTTTTGGTTTTCATTTTATTACGGGTCAGATAAGTTTGGCGCACTATCGAGGTAAGCTGTCGAAATATCTGCGGACCTGTTAAACTGACGTCAAACAAACTGCCAGTATAATCCGTGTTCAACTAATAAATTATGCATACAAATGTATAAATATAGGCCTACTAGCGCCGCCTCTAGGGGTATTTTTCGTGACACGGACAATACTAAACAGGCGAACACGGGGTGAGGTGCGAGCGAGGGGAGAATCTCATTCCAGCTAGGTCCGCAGATATTTCGACGGGTTTTAAACGAAATACCAAAAACAAAAACTTTTTTAAAGCTCAACTCATATTCTACACAATCACGGTTTTTTCCCCTTTTGCTTTTAAATTTCTGGTGTTTAGAATTAACTTTATCTTCAATAATATACAGAACATTGTCTATACTTAATTTGGGAATCGAATTGACGTTGTACACCCACACAAAAAACGATTGAACAAGGATTGTTCTATTTAATTTGTCGATTATTATGCTGTATTTTTTGTCTAGTCTAGTCTAGTCTAGTCTTTACATTGGTTTAACTCTGCTCAAAGCAGCCATTGTCTATGGCCGGTCATTATTTTGACGCATACACCGAAGTGATGTAAGCCAAAAATCAGGCTTTCTGTTCAACAGATTCTTCAAATTCAAACTCCTTTTCCCAACTTTCATCAGAATTAGCGCTCGCGTCGTCTTTAACCTGATCTTTGTCGCCAAAATAATCCTCAACTAAATTGTTACCGCATTCATCTGTTTTCCCTTTAATTGGTGATTTATTTTTATTTTTCTTGCCTATACTTTGATTGTTGTCTGTGGCCTTATTGTTTAGTTTGTCTGTGGCATCCGTCTCGCTTTTTTTAATGTTATTGTTTGTGGCGTCTCGCGCGGGTTTATTTTTTTTAGATGCAATCTCTTTCTCGTACTCCTCTAAGAGTAGGATCTGTTGTTCTTCGGTCAGTTCTACATCATTTGCGAAATCTTCTGTGGAGATTTGAAAAAATCCCTCATTACATTATCGTTTTAGAACAAAATATAAAGTATTTTCAGTATACTAATTTAAAAAAAACTTAATTTCTATTCCATATATTTTATTAAAAATTAGTTTTCAAACATTTTTGTAACTTTTCTGTATAAAAATAGGACATTTCTATGGAAAAGTCTACTATCTATACATTTCAAGTTACTTACCATCTTCCCAGGCTACAACTTTTTCCTCAGGTACTGGAGTTTCGTAGATTTTCTCTGTTACTGTTACAACATCTGGGAGAACTTTCTTGGGGCTCCTGAAAAAAGAAAAGATCAAAGGCTAAGTTTTATTTGCAACATTACACGTTATGGTAATTTCAGTACCCTGTGATTAAATATAGGTTAACTTGACCATCTTACGGCCGAAATTAATAATCAATCTATCTGTAGTCTGTCGATAAGTTGCTTAGCAACATTGTTTTATGACGAAAAGCACAATACAAATAACAACGTTGCTTGGTAACAAACCGACAGACTACAGATAGATTGATTATTAATTTCGGCCGTTAGACTGCATCACTATACCACCAGTAGTCTAGGCAACGGGGCTACCTAAACTGCGTTTACGCGATAATATACCTTACTGCTTTGATAATTGGGTATAGCATAAAAACCTTACTTCCTTTCTGATTTTTTATTGGATATTTATAATATACTTTATGCGTATAATATACGTTTAACTCATGACACTTATCATACTGTAAGTTTCGTCGCCTGAGGAATTATTGTTGGGGTCAATTAGCTTTATTGCCTAGACTCAAGGTGATATCAGGGACTACCTTGTCAATAAATTCGTACTCATGACATAAATACGAAAAGTGTCCTTTAATCACGCTGAAACAGATCGACGTGATTTTATTTGTAGTTGTCTCCCTGGAGAGTAACATAAGTATTTATTTATCCCGAAAAAAAGAGTTTACCCGGAAATTTTCGAAACCTAAATTCACGCGGACGAAGTGGCAAGCATGGTGTAATACAAACGATAATAAGCCGCGAAAGTGTGTCTGTTTGTCTGTCTGCTACGCTTTAACGGCCCATCTTTCAATCGATTTTAATAAAATTTAGTAGGCGTATAATCGGCAAAACGGAGTTTTTTAAAGCAAGGAAAAGTGTACCATCAAACGGTGACATAATGTATGCTTGTAAAAATAATTTGCTGTTCAAGACCTTTAAGAAGCCATTGACGCATCTCAAAACACAATTAAAAAAATTATCTGCAATGAAATTTTCTTTAAACATACCTCTTAGTTTAACCTTTTAAAGCAATTTTTCTCCTTATTTATGAAACTAAGAATATTTCCTCTAGAAATATAAGATAAAATTTATATTCCTAAATCAAACACATTGTCGGATTAATTTGTATTGAACAGTAAATATTAATTTTTTTACAAATTATTTCTTCAATTTTTATGCGACATGCGCTTGCTCGATTTCACCCCCGCGCGCCTATATTTTGATCTCGTGAACTGAGAGCGCCTTAAGATCGCATCCCAGGGATGGATATACTTTATAGATACATAGGCTACTTTTATCCCGGAAAATTAGGGAGTTCCGAGGAAATAAAATAAACTTTATCCACGTGGACGATATCGCGGGCATCATCTAGTAATGTATGAATAGGGATGATGCCTACTATATCAAAAATAAATTATTTCTAATTAATTATTAAATAGACCCTCTATTTAATAATTAATTGTACATAATTTATTTTTCAAAAGACCTAAAACCTCCATTCACACATCCTCGGTCAGTTTTAAGTTTGATAACCATTTAAAAATACAGATTAGAGAAAAAAAAGTGCGTTGAAATTTGATGACGTCACAAGTCACAACTGTAAATTTCGTGCAACTTCCATACTAGAAGTGCGTTTTCAAGTTTGAAGCCTTGCAGATTTGATTGAGTTGTCATCATCCCTATTGTAGTAGGTACTTACTGCTCGATAGGTGTCTGTAACGGCAAATGAGCTAACACGGGGTCATCTGTGGTATCTTCTGTGGGCTGCTTACGAGACGCTGCTGCCAAGCGGTCTTGCAGCAACGCCACGCGGAACAGATATCTAAAAAAAACACGTCGAATTATTGAGAACCTCCGTAAGTCCTTAGTTCACTGCCCAGGACGATATTTGGAACACCTCGATTAGGATATAACGCAGCATTCTTGAAATAAAATGTATGTGTCACCGTAAAATTGCAAAAACTGTTAGATCGTAATCTAACTAGCGAAATTGTAAACTGTCGACAGATAACAATTTAACGCATTATTTTTCGGTAGATTGTAATCTGTTAGGAATATTAACCCGATAAAACCTAAAAAAATCAAGCCTTAACCTAAAATAACCTACCTGGTTAGATTACCATCTAACGATTTTTGCAATCTTACGGTGACATATGCATAATGTTGAATTTAATGTGAGCCATAAAATTGACCCTAAAATAGAAAAGTGTTATTACATCGTTACACTGTAGCAATATATTCATACACTGCTATGAAATGGCAGGGGAGCTAAAATATAGAAAAAATATTGTATTGGTATAGCATACATTTGCAATGTTTCAGATCAATACAACAACTTGTATTTCCAAGTTAAAAATATGTTTACATACAGTCAAGATTTGAAAACGTTCAAATTAGATTCTTTATAACACAGCAACACAGCGCGGAGTGTTATAAAGGTTCAAATATTCAAATATAAGGTCTCAAATGCCTGAGCAAGGTATTCCTTATGTTTCCAAATTATCATAAGTTTCCAAGCATCAAATTCAACAAGAAGAGTATTATCGATTTTTTATAATAAAACCCATGTGACATTTTAGTACAAAAGGTTTTCTACACCTGTCCTATCTGACACAGATGTGTGTATGCGATTATGAACCTTTAGGGTACATTTTCTGACCGCGACTGTACAGCTACTCACAGCTAGCTGTAAAATGTTTAGCGAGTTAAAGGTGAAAGTAATAAAAGCGGGTTAAAAATAAACCTTACCTCTCCCAAAACTCCTCATTGGAAACAGCATCTGGTACCAGTTTCTCATATTGCGCCTTCAGCACTGGATTGGTCTGCAAGCGGCGGACAGCTGACGACGGAGTAATTACTGACTCGGAGTTCTCCAGACTGGAGCGCCAGGCTTCGAACTCGGGACTGTAGGCCGGGACTATGTATGTGGCATCAACACGTTGGAGGGCTTCTAGCTCTTTCTATTGCGAGTGAAATAAAATGCCCATTACTGCTGCGCCCTCAAATGTACTATAACCGTAAAATAAACGTCTATCCTACATTCTCTAGAATCCACTGACTGGATCCACCAGTGACTGAATAGTATTCTGGGGACCCCAGAGTGCTATTCAGTGTGGATCACAATGAACCCCAGTCTGGGGTTCATTGTGATCCACCATTAGTCTGGGTGGACAACAGTTTTTTGTGATCATTGGGAACTGTATATACTCATCGATTTTGAAAGAAATCAAACAATAGCTGAGAAAGTCAATATGGATGATTTACCTTTAAAAACTATGACTACCTTGGATTTCAAAATGTACATTTTCAGAGAATCCCAATGGAGTTGAAATGTTACAGGATCCGCTCAGACCAATATTGTGGCTCACAGTGAACCCCAGAGTGCTAATCAATCTACTGGTGGTTCCAGTGAGTGGATCCAAGTGGATGGAGGGTGCATACTGCATATGTAATGCAAAATATTGTTTTGGAATTGGTCAAGTAGTTTTAGAGGAAGTAGTAACAGAATTATTACTGTTAACAGACATCCCACACTAATATCATCGCCAAATTCCATTGTTATGGTAAAAAAGAAGTAAAATTGTCATAACTTAGAACCGATCCTATTATTTAATACTTACCTGAAATGTTGTAGTTATTTCCTGTTGTGTGTACCATATAAACAATAAAGAAATAAAAAAGGAATGTGAAAGTTTTTATAACGTTTTTAAAGTTACAGTCCCACAAACTTAGCTGACCCGGTGACAGCATCGCTAGTATATATGAAAAATAAAATAAAAACAAAAACTAAACATGCATAAAAATTTGTTGCAATTTTGGCCACCGGGCCAGATAAGTTTGCTGGAGTATACTTATTAAAATTATTGAGTAGTTTTGCAGAAACCCCTTTTCTTAAATTAAACCTTTCCAATACTTTACAATAGCTACCTGAGCAGATTTCACGGTTTTTCAGCAAAGTATACCTTTAAGACGTTCAATGATTAAGGCTTGGACAAACATAACGCGCGGCGGAAATTTGCCTAATGCGGCTCGCGGAATTCAGTACTTCAATAGCCATCGTATTCGGCAGTGTTCAGTTCCATGTATTAACAATCGTACGAATTAATAGGTAATTTGATGACCTCCGTGGCGCAGTGTTGAGGGCTGTTGTCTTAACGTGCGGAGGTCCCGGGTTCAATCCCCGGCAGGGTCAATTTGGGAATTAATAATTTCTTAATTTTCCCTGGTGGGAGGCTTCACGCGTGGCTAGTTACCATCCTATCGGCACATACGTGCCGCCAAGCGATTTAGCGTTCCGGTACAATGCCGTGTTGAAACCGAATAGGGGTATGGGTTTAATAAAACGGCCATGCCCCTAACAGGTTCGCCCGCTACCATCTTAGACTGTATCATCACTTACCATCAGGCGAGATCGCAGTTAAGGGCTAACTTGTAGTGGATAAAAAAGAGGTACTGCCATGTTGACATCGTAAAGCGCCTTTCTCGTCACGCCTTGTGTTTGCCCAGGCCTGACGGATTCTTACTCTAAAATGTTATTACTTTATATGTGGATAACATGGTAGTGTCGCCTGAAGACAGGATAACTTCCGTGTCGTCCTCGTCATCAGGCTCAGGGTTCAACACGGTGCTCACTTGACCTGCAAGATAATGATAGATAGATAGATAGATAGATAGATAGATAGATAAATTCTTTATTGCTATACAAACATCCATACTTCTATACTAATATTATAAATGCGAAAGTTAAGTAACAAACATCTTGATGTTTCTTACTCAATCACGCCCCAACGGTTGAACGGATCTGGATGAAATTTGACAAAGAGATAGATTATAGTACATAGGCTACTTTTTATCCCGGAAAACCTTAATCCACGCGGATGGAGGCGCGGGCATCAGCTAGTACAATATTATAAAATGCGAAAGTGCGTCTGTCTGCTACGCTTTCACGGCCCATCTGTTCAACCGATTTTGATTAAATTTGGTACAGAGATAGATTGTATCCTGGGGAAGGACATAGGCTAAGACTTTTTATCCCGGAAAATTAAAGAGTTCCCGCGGGAATCAAAAAACCTTAATCCACGCGGACGAAGTCGTGGGCATCATCTAGTAATGATATAAAGTAAACAAAGTGCGCAAGGGCGGTCTTATCACTAAAAGTGATCTCCTCCAGACAACCCATCCATTAGGAATCTTTGGAAGGAGCAGGATACTGCAACAACTTATGATCATACAATAGACTACTTAAACATTACATACTAATAATTACATAAATAACTATAATTCCAAAATATTAATATATGTATACGAGTATGTCACCGTCAAATTGTCAAAACGTTAGATTATAATCTACCTAGCCAGATTGTAAACTGTCGAAAGACTGCAATTTAACGCATTATTTTTCGGTAGATTGTTATCTGTTAGGTATATTAACCCGATAAAACCTAACACTACCTGATTATTTATGTCGAACCCTAACCTAACCTACAAGAAATAGACAAGAAAACGTAATTATACAATGAATATTTTAAAAATTGTCACTCAGAACATTAAACGGTTCACAGTCTGTCGACAGTTTACAATCTATCGAGATAAAAAGCGTTAAATTACAATCTAATGGTTATTACAATTTTACGGTGACATAATATATATTATAATATTTTTTTAATATAACATGTAACTAGCTAATGCCCATGGCAATGTGACTCATCCGCGTACTTAATTGTATGTTGTCGGTACTACATAACTTCACATGTGTGTGCATGTCACATTTCAACACAATCAGATGAACAAAATCCTTTGAAATTCATCATTGATACTTATTGTAATTTTTACTAGAATGATCAATGCTTACCAATAAAACTGCTGAAACTTTTTTTCATAACGTTAGCAGGTGACTCTGGACTGTCCAACTGAAATTAAAAATATGGTTTTCTATTTCCATTGCATTTTTTTTACAATATGTATATCTAAACTAATATGATTAATGTGAAAGTTTGGATGGATGTATGAACTGATGTTTGTTACTCAATCACGCCATCACGGCTGAACGGATCTGGATGAAATTTTGCACTGGGATAGATTATGGTCTGGAATAGCACAGGCTACTTTTTATTCCGGAAAAATACTAGTTGACGCCCGACTTTCTCGATTCCCGCGGGAAAGTAGCCTATGTGTTATTCCAGACTATATAATCTATCTCTGTTCCAAATTTCATCCAGATGCATTCAGCCTTTCTTGCTTCCGTCCATCCAAAATTTTGCATTTATAATATTGGTATAGATGTGAATTTACAAGTTTTTAAATGAACTAAGGATTTGGTTTGTTAATGCAATGTAGGCTTCATTTATCTTAGAAGCTTACAGAATGGCTTTTCAAAACAAAAATGATGTTAAATCACCAAAATATGATGATGGACTTACCTTCAGTGTTTTCCCGATGACATTAGAAGTGGAGGTGAAGACATGGCTGGCCTCACACTTGACAGCTGAGCCTATTTCGTCAAGGTCCTTCTTCACCATTGTGTACACCTCGGCTGACTGAAAATTAGGGTCATTTTAATGGGAAAGTTATGATGGATAGATGCACTGATGTATGGATGGATGGATGATGTTACTCAATCACGCCAGAAAGGCTGAACGGATCTGGTGGAATATGACACTGAGATAGATCAAGTACAAAAAGTACAAAAGTACAAGGACAAAAAGTAGCCTATGTCCTTCCCCGGGATGCAATCTACCTCTGTACCAAATTTCATCAAAATCGCTTGAGCAGATGGGCCGTGAAATCGTAGCAGACAGACAGACACACTTTCGCATTCATAATATTAGTATGGATGAAGCATTAAGAATTTAAACCTTTGACAATTAAACGGAAATGATGGAAACACAAACTTGCAATTTCATTACTAGTTGGAAATACTCAAGTTTGCACAGGTGTGTGAAGTTTGCCAATCCGGACTTGGCCAGCGAGATAGTCTATGGCCAAAATGTTCTTATTATAAGAAGAGACTCATTAGTGAGCCAGCTATGGGTTGATGTGAGGCTTCTTCTTCTTCTTCTTATTGTTGAGGCCAGTTCCGTGCGTCCTGTATCACTGCGACCGTCTCCGATCTATTGTGATCACCTCCATTTCAAATTTCCTCGCCAATACTTGTTTCCGCCAGGAACAGCAGCGTTTTCTTGACTGGAATACGGGAAGCGTCCTTTAGGTCAATAATGTGTTGGCCCAGATGGATGCTTCGCTTGTGCATTAGAGCAGGACATTGGCAGATGATATGCAGCGGAGTCTCAGTGGATTCCTGGCATAATCTGCAGATATCAGTGTCACTGAGCTTAAGGTTGAACATGTGTCTGTTCAGACCGCAGTGACCTGTTAAAGTCCGCGCTATAATGCGTAGGTTTTTCCTGCTGAGCGCTAGCGCCTCGGAGGCGGCCTTCTTGTTGAAGGCTTTAACTAGCGCCTTGGAGTGGTTTAGACCACTTAGGTTTCTCCAACGAGTGAGTGTTTCATAGAAGCAGTAGGTAAGCAGGGTAAGCTGCACCAGGCTTTTAGGTATGCCGCAGACCGGTTCTGGTCCGATCTGCCTTTCCTTAGCGCCTGTTTTAGCCAGAATATCGGCATTTTCATTGCCGACTATTCCCATATGCCCAGGTACCCAGCGAAGAACCACCCTGTTACAACGGGCCAGGGTGTTTAGTGTGTCCCTGCAGCAGTCAACCAGTCTTGAGGTGATTACCTCTGATGACAAGGCTGATAAAGCTGCTTGGCTGTCTGAGTGAATGTAGATTGTTTTGTTGGCGTAGTTCTTCTGCAGAATAGTTTCCGCACAAATTATAATGGCGCAAACCTCCGCTTGGAATATGGAGGAATGGACACCCAGATTGCGATAAATCTCAACCCGGGGTTTCTCTCCGAAGATTCCACATCCTACGTCCTTGCCCGACTTCGAACCATCGGTATACCATTTGAGGCTGCCCGATGACCAAGTGATTCTGTTATTTATCCAGTCATCTCTGTCCGGAATTTCTACCTTATAGGGCCTATGGAAGTAGTGTTTTGGGACCATCATGTCAGATGGCATTCCCAAAACCGGGATCCCAAGCAACGAGTTGTGAAAGTCCCTCAGTGCCTGGGAGCTCCAATTTGCCTTCCTTTGGCAGGTGATCCTGTACATACTCATTCTCGCCTCCTTCCTCAGATAAATGTGGAGAGGAGGTAAATTGAGAAGAGCTTCCAGGGCTGCTCCTGGCGATGTGTTCATAGCTCCAGTGATAAGCAGACAGGCCGTCCTTTGTAGACTGCCAAGCTTATTCTGGGTGGTGATCTGTGTCGTTTTGCCACACCAGACTGCTGAGGCGTAGGATACCATTGGCCTCACCACCGCTGTGTAGAGCCAGAAAGTGACCTTTGGTTTTAGTCCCCATCTGGCCCCTGCCAAACGACCACAGATTCCTAGTGCCATTTTGGCTTTTTTGAGTACACCGTCAACATGCGCGTTCCAGGTTAGTTTCTGGTCCAAAGTAATTCCCAGATATTTAACCTCTGTTGAGAACGGTATACTTTTGTTGTTCAGCTTAGGCGGCTCGAGTTTGTCGAGTTTATGCCTCCTAGTGAATGGTACTATAACTGTTTTCTCCGCATTCACAGTGAGCTCGTTATCTCTGCACCATTTGTTGATGATGTAGAGTGCCCTCTGTATGAGGTGCGAGATCATGCTTTGACAGCTCCCTCGCACCGTGACTACCAGGTCATCGGCATATCCCTGAGTGTCAATGCGAAGTTCAGCCATCTTCTGCAGAAGCTGGTCAACAGCAAGAGTCCACAGCAGAGGCGATAACACGCCCCCCTGTGGGCATCCCCTCGTCGTGAGCACCTCCGCAGAGACGTTGTTTAGCTCAAGCCTGGCTATGCGATTTGAGAGCATTGCCTCCACCCATCTGATGGTAGTCGTGTCAGCCTGTTTGTTGGCCAGCCCGCCCACCAACGTGCGGATTGGAGTATTGTCAAATGCACCTTCAATGTCTAAGAAAGCCGCAAGAGCGATTTCTTTGTCCTCCAGAGCCTTTTCAATCTTGTCAACAAGGCTGAGCAGGGCAGTTTCCGTAGACCGCCCTTTGCAATAGGCATGCTGGGTGTGATGAATGGGCCTCTCAATGAGAAGCGCATCCCTTAGATACCTGTCGAGCACCTTCTCCATTGTTTTTAACAAGAATGAGGAAAGGCTTATGGGTCTAAAGGACTTTGGCAATTCATAGTCCTTTTTTCCCGCCTTAGGTATGAAAATGACTTTTACATTAGTCCATGAGTCTGGTATATATCCCCAGGCGTAACTAGCCCTGAAGATCTTGACCAGGAATGGGATTAGTAGGTCCACACCTTTCTGCAGGAGAAGAGGCGTGATGCCATCCATCCCGCTGGATTTGTTGGCGTTGAAAGAGTTGATAGCCCACCTCACAGCATCAGGTCTGAACACAATGGCAGACCTCCTCCAGTCCTCTGCTCGAGGTCTACTGTGAGTACCCGCCAGAGCGTTCCTGTCTTCAAAAGGAACAGCCCCTGGGAAGTGAGTTTTGGCTAATAACTCTAAAGTTTCCTTCTCATCAGAAGTGAACGATCCATCTGGCTTTTTTAAGAGTCCCAGAGGATTGGTGTTGGCCTTAGCGAGCATTTTATGGAGTCTAGCTCCTTGAGGTAAACTGTCAATTTCCTCGCAGAAAAAGAAAGTTAATTTAAAGTTATGTTTTCGTTTTAAGATTACTTCTTCACAATGTCGAGATTCGGTCGTCCTGTACTCCAAATTGGCGGATACAGGTACCACAGAAACAACCGAAGCAAGGGCACCAAAGCAGTCTGGTTCTGTGGCAAGGGGAGGAGGAACGGCGCCTGTCGCGCTTCCGTCACGTTGATCGAAAACACCATTGTTTGCTATAATAATGCGCATACGCATCCACCTTATTTATAGACTAGTTGATTATAAGTGAGAAATCCAGTGAGAACTCTTTGAGATGTTCCTGTAATTTGACTTGAGTAAAGCCTCGTTATCAGAGCCTTTTTATATATAGGGAATTCACTAGAGCGAAAATAGGAAAACGTATCTTTTTAAGGGAGAAACGGAGCGAGACCTGGCCGCAGGTTTAAAAAAAATTTTTAGAACACAACTGTTGAGAATTACGAATGAATGATATGAATGATATTCCAAAAGTAACTACTACATTCCATTTTTTTTTTATTTGCGGAGTAAATAGAAGTTATTTATAAGACTGAATACGAGGAATAGAATCTCAAAAATTATAAAGCAAATTCTTTCTTGATGATGTGAGGCTTACGCAATCACACCTGATGGGAAGTGATGATGCGGCCTAAGTGTTCCAGACCCTAGCTATGCAAATAAGGAATGAAGATGCAAAGCGCTTCGTGCGTGTGGGTGGAACGTTGATGACATAGGGGTGGAAACTCGCTCGGCTCGGCTCGTACAAGGTCGAAAAGCACCTGAGCACACTCACCGAAATAAATCCTATAGAATACCAATAGGACAGCTACCTTACGGCGGTGCTCCAAAGGTTGGAGTTTAGCCAGAAGAGGTGAATACTCGCCAATCAATATATAGTAGCCCGTAGTAGTATAATAGCCCATCGATTTACGGCGTCTAGAGCCGCCAGCTGATACTTAGCAGAGCCATCATAAAGGTGACTGCAGTACTCCATGCACAACCGAACTTGGGCTTGATATAGAGTAACCAGTTGGTGTGGAGTGAAGTACTGCTTGACTTTGTTAAGTATATCAAGTTTTTTGGTGGCTGTCTTGGCTTTCGCTTCGATAGACCTCCCAAAGTTGATGTTGGCCGTGATGTTGAGGCCTAGGAGATCAACCTAAGGAGGACCGACCTAATTAGCATACCTTTGTTTTAGCAGATGATATCCAGGAGTCCCACCAGTTGCCACTGGCTTTGTCCTCCTGTTGAGGAGAGCTGGCACCATCACTGGGATTTGATTCACACCTTTATCAACAAGTATATTAATTGAGTACAAAATCGAGATCTAAGAGGACACAATTGAAAGATGTTCCATTGATTGACATCATCGTCCACAAACACTTTTTGACCAACAGAGTAGTTGGAACATATTTGGAACAAACTGCCAAGGTTGCATTGAAACTGAGGTTGTGGCTCAGTCAATCTGTTCAAGATTAAATTTAATAACCACTTAATGATTTGATATACACCTATATCAAACTCTATAATTGGCTCTGAAATGATTTTTTCCATTTCACAGAGTACATAAAAAAGTGCCAGTGTAAACACATACAGTAGAATTCATAAGTTTTATTTAGAAATAGAAAAAATAACATCAAAGCCAGTATGAAAATTTCTCGTCTGTGCATTCCCTGCATCTACATTAACTTTTAGCCACTATATGCACTTTAAGAAATTCAGTGTCACTTGCTTATGAAGGCAAACATTGCATCGGTAAGAAACCTGCATGCCTGAGAGATCTATTAATAGAGAGATAATAATGCTTCCAAGACTATTGCTCAGTATAGGGCTAGCAAAGTGGTAGCTACTACCTAATGTGGACTACGTTTATAACTTTCAGATAATAAATTGCTTACTAAATTGAGGCTGCAATGTAAAATTAAAGGTAACATGTTAGATAAGATAAAAACTCATAAGACGGCGTACAGGTGAACCAACAATGAAATTAATTCAAACATAATCTAAGCCATAAAACAAAGAATCATTAGAATAATGCTGTTTTATTTATTGCTATTAAAATTAAAAGGTCGCTCTAATGACATTATGTACCATGCGTGATCTCTGAGCGTGTGGAATTTAAACAAAGTGGAACAAATTAAAAATATGGTCCTGTTTGACTAACCATGAACCAGATGCAGAAACTTGTCGACTATCGAGCTTCCTTGAAACGAAAGTACAGGAAATGAATAACAAGTTAATATCGACTAATTTCAAGGTAGCTCGATCAATTCATGAACTGCGATGTTTATTTATGTAATATTGTGCTGTTTAGATTTTTGTTGACACCTTACTGATAGGAGGTTTTATAGTACTTACTTCTCCGCCATCGTGCTGTGTTAGTTATTCGTTTAAATGAAAACAATACATGAATTTCTGCACAAATTAACTGTAAATGTTTTGTTTTTACGCTAAATTTGGAATTTATTTTGACATAGTTTTTCAACTTCAAGTTTTGTTTGCGTTGACATTTGTCAATTTTTTAATGATTCCATCACAGACTATGTAACTTTTCATTGTCCTGTTTCCACTTTTGTTAATGAAAATTATACTATTTTACACTACTACACTATATTATTAAAAATATTAAACTGAAAATAAATGAAAATAGTATCGTGGCGTTTAAAATTGAAAACCACGTTAATTTCAAAAGTTTTAAGTGTAACTCACACTAGTGGAAGGGAACGCCGCGCGCGCCGTCTTGAATCTTAGGGAATGGCGGGATATTTGAAAAACTTGCGAGTTGGCTAATGTTTTTGAAGAGTATAAGGGTCAACTCACACCAAAAGAGCGTCGAAGCGCAGCGAAGCGGAACGCAGTCTCAGTGTCATATGAATTTTAACTTTATTTTCATTACTATAATACTTATTATCGCATGAGAAACTCGAACGAGTCGCGCGGATGCCCGCAGCGCCGCGGGAATTCCGGCGAATTCCATAAACGGAGCCGTGCGACGTGGTGCTCTACCGAGCGGGTCGCTGCGCTTCGCTGCCCTTCGAAGCTCATTCGGTGTGAGTTGACCCTTAGGGTACCAAGGATAATAACACAGTTTAACGAAATACTACAATAATTAGTCTAAAGTACCAAGGAAGTACGCGTTCAATATAAAGTGACTTACACAGAGTACATTGAATGTGACCCAAGAATCACGGACGGACCAAAGAATAGAAATCTTGGGTATTTATAAATTAATTAGGTATTTATTTTCAATCGATTTAGTAATAAGAGTAAGAGTAAACAAAAATCGCCTTTGAAAGGTATTTTCCTTTATGTTTGCTCAAATGACCATACTTATCGTTATTTTCTTTAGTTTAAGTGTATATAAAAAGCTAAGCTAAGCTACTAAACCATAATATTTTAATAATTATTGAACTTACTTAAGAAGGTGGGTACCTACCTACTACCTACCTCCCTTGCTAATTTAATTTAATCAATGAAATATTCCCAGTGGGAACCTACCTACGAAAGCTGAAGAGTAGGTAGGTTAGTATGTAATTATAATAATTATCCGTACAAAATATTAATTTTGCAGAGTTGCGTATCTCCAATCTTTCTCCGTGGATTATTCAATAAGGTATTAAAGGGAATACTTTATGTTCCGAGCTTAGCTCGCAAGATATCAGTATTATGATATGTACCTTTATGAGTGGCGTGTTTGTTTAAATTGTACGATGGGCGTAATAGTTACGAACACAAATCAAATCAAAATCAAATATTTTTTATTCAAATAAACTTTTACAAGTACTTTTGAAACGTCAAGTGAATCTACCACTGATTCGGAATGATATTCCTACCGAGAAGAACCATCAAGAAAGTCGGTGGTTGCTCTTTTTATTATAATTCATTTACAATTATTATATCAATGTTTACATATTATGTTACCGCTGTCCTTAGCATTGCTGGAGCGATCAAATCCAAATCCACTTAGGTAAGTATACCTTACTTATTTGATCTTCATACTCATTATTTCAACCATCCGCTAGCCGGGCCGCTGAGCACGGGTCTTCTCCAAATTAAAAGGCTGAGGTTAAATTATAATCCACTATACGCTAGCCGCGTGTGGATTGGCCGACTTCTGCACAAATAACATTATGGAAAACTGGAGGCATGCAACTTTCCTCACGATGTTTTCCTACTACACTGTAGGTATTAATGCATGAGATTATTAAATTGCTTCAAACATAATAATAAATAAAATACATACCTTTAACTACTCCGAATAGATAACATAATAGAATGTCAATGGCGTGTCTGGGATCGAATCCCGGACCCATAGTTAGTGCGTATTGGTGGTTAAGAATTAAGCGCGCGGCGCGCGGCGGGTGAAATATGAACCGTGCAAAAACAGAGAGTTCAAATTCGCGCGGGTTGAAGGGTTAAGATGTCGTCGGCCACCTATTCACCTATTCGGATCCAAGTAAGTATGGTGATATCTCCTAGTGAACTTCACTAGGAGATATCACCATACGTCGTGCTTCTAATCTTGCTTACTGATTCACTATACTATTTTCCTACTATACTTACCTACTGTGTAATTGGTTTCGTTTCGAAAATATGTTCTTATAGCACACCATAAACGAGTTAAAATGACAGCTCTATATCGCTATCCCTTTCATAATACCGAAAAGGGGCAGCACTAGATTTTAGAGATGTCAATTTTGTTATGGAATTGGCTTTTTCTGGGATTTCAAAACATGAAACGGATTCAATTTGGCTTTCAAAAAGATGCCCACGACTTCGGCGAATTTAGGTTTTATAAATCAAAAGGGAACTCTTTGTTTTTCCAGGATAAATAGCCTATGTCAGTCCCCGCGATGCAACCAATTTCCGAACCGAATTACCTACGGCATAGGAACCTTGAAAGGTAATAGGTAGATAGATAAACAAAAAAATACACCTTCTGCATTTATACCTAATAAATTAAGTAGGCATAGGTTAATCATTTATTAAAATGCAATATCTTGTACCAAACTTGTTTGCATCGTTGTATTAAAATTCAAGCACTCCCACTGTTAGTTTTCTATCAGATTTGGTGTAGCTTTCTTCATGGTATTAATAAGAGCTTGCGAACCATGCCAGCGGTCGTATATACAGCGTGTTCTGGATCGGACAAGGTACATCCGTCCGTCCCATGCCATTTGGATCCTTTTGACTTTGGCAGATTTTTTTTCAGCTCTATCATCTCTGTTCCGAAAAAGTAATGATTGTAATTATTATATATTATTATTATTAGAACTCTATTGTACCTAATTATTATTGTTAATTTGCTGAATGTATGGCAATGAATTTTGGCCAGTAGCAAAAGACTGTTAGCCACTCAGTAGTTATTGAGACTGGTAAACCGTAATAGTGCCTTGGGATTAAGATAGACTGTCTAGTGAAAACGGAGTTAGGTAGTTCAAAATAGCGGAAAATTAAGTCGACTATTCACAAATGTACCTACTAGATTTTTTAGTTAAGCCTTGAGTTCTCTATAGCCAATGTTTTCAGTATCTTAAAATCGACTAGGTCAGCTTTCACTAGACATATTTTATTTACTAGATTGTTAAATTATTTCTTATCTTGGGTTTACGGTTCCCGACTCATAGGTAATGTACGAAAATGTTACGAAAGAATTATTATAGGTACAAACAACCTAGGTACAACCTTAATTTTTCAGATTTTTGAGATCACCACGTTTTGGTAATGTTTTGCCGAATCAGAAACGAAAGCTTGTTACTAATATTCTGTAGATAAATAATTGGAAAATATGTAGGTACATACCGGTAACTAAAGTGGGAGACAACGATTCTTGTGTAAAAGTAACAGGACAAAAAAATTAAGTAAGTACCCTAATTAATTACCAGAGCAACCTGTATACAACAAATCTGAATGGATAATCCTTCGTATAAGCCGTAATAATAATATACCGTGATCGACACGAGTCTTCAAAGTTCATCGCTCAATCAACCCGGCGTCTGACGTCATCCGTCGTGAGGGTCCCCGCCTCGCCGCGAGATGGCGCTTGACGATCGAATCTACCCTCACGTCACGTTATGTGTGTGGCTAGTTCAGGTTGATGAACTTGTGTTCATTTTACTTGCAAAGTTACTTGTGTTAATGTTTGCTATTTTGCTAATTTTATTAATTTTTATTCATATTAATTAATTCCAAAATATGACCGTACTCTCTCTCCCTATCGCTTTCAAAGGTAAGAACTCTTCTTCTTTGAGAGTAGATTATGAGTCAATTTAGACAGATAATATAAGATAGTATTAATATAATTATTATCTACTTACTATGGGCACATAGTAATGGTACAGCTATTCTGTGATAATAGTACATTTCTATGGTGTTCAAATTGTAGGTAAAACTACTAAAATGGTAAAGTTGCAGGAATGACGAAAGCAAATTGATTGACTGACTGATTTGTTTTTTAAAAATCAAGTGAGACTGCACTGTTAGGTACTTGTTGCATATTGCCTTGCAATAATTAAATATGTATAAGTGTGGCATTATACTACTTATGTGTTAAAGTTATAAAATAGGCTAGGTTAGATAATTGCTTATTGGGAGCAAGGTTAATTTGAAGTACCTAAGTATTATAATTTGAGTTCAGTTCGATTGTTCGTTGCAGTCGGCGATGGTTTTATTGATCGGCAGGAAAAATCGTGCTCAGTGGAATAGAGTCACCATCAATTATACTGTACAGTACAGGATAAGAGGGGTTACGATGGGTTGGGGTTGAGTTTTTGGTGATTTCAACCCGCCTTTACATCAAAAAGTTGCGATACTAGTTTCCGGCAAGACTTGTTAATAAATTTATTATTAATATTAGCCAATCATGGCTATTCAGCTAGAAAATCTGTCAGCATTATAGCCACCATATTTTCAAGCGGGTATTGTTTGTACAGTAATAAGATCAGGCTAATAGTTGTGGGATTTCATATTAGCTATGTACAATGAATAGTACCTACTTTCATAGTTTCAGATATAATATCACCTCTTTTGTGTGAAGACATAATGTGTCGTATCAAGGGCACAGAATACGTAAGGGCAATTTTATTTTTAAAGAATAACTTACAAGTTTTGTATACATCATTAATATATTATTATACAAATACGAAATAAATGCACATAATTTACCTATTATTTTTTATGAAGTGGTACCTATCTCACGAAAAATAAGTTCTTATGGTCGCCCTACTAGCAGTGGGCGCAGCTCGTGGGTAAGCGCATCTCTTTAATGCAAAATATTTATTTGATTAGCAGATGTTTGCGACTTGGTCCTATGTAAAACTATATAGCTCTGTATTTTTGTGATGTCTTTAAGTTGAGTCCCTAGTCCCTAACTCCCTACGTATGTATAATGCATAGCATAGCGTATGCAATGCTTAACAAAACGTGAAGATATTCAGCTGCAAATAACTTTAAAAGTCCAACCGGTACGCATTTCTAGTACAAGTACCTATAGTAAAGTATATAGTGTCCCCCTACGCAGATCATATATGCGTTCGCCGAACATTGTAGAAGTGGAAGCTTTGCAACGGTTTACGACTACGTGGTTGTACGGCTGAACATAAGTAGGTCTCTCGCAAGGACTTCTACACGCTGCTGCTGCCTTGTGCCACCTGGATCCAGCGGCTCCCTGCGACTCGTGTTAATATGTCGTCGGCATACCAGTGGGGCTATGCCAATGCTGCGCTTTCCAGATCTGCACCTTGGGACTCCAAACTGTATCGGTTCTGCATGTTGAGTAGGATATTTTTTTATACTGAACTTATAAATATCTATTTTTTTTGGAGACCTATCAAGCAAGTCATTAGCTATGCTCCACAAGTAGGTAAGCTGTTTGAAAACCCACTGATTGAGGCTTTGAAAGAAAATTTGAGGCTTTTGAGGATTGAGGTTGAGAAAATTCGGATAGGGGTGTATTTTCTTGTTTGTGAAACCAACAACTTTTTTGGTTGTTGTTGTTGAGTTGTTGTAGAAGAACAATTTGTAAGTAGGTACTTATCCACGAATAATAAATTGCACTTTTCATGTTGTCTGTCTGTCTACGGAGATGGCAGTTCGCGACCGAGTTACGAAATGCTCATACCTAATGATATAACTACATACCTTGTAACCCTGTAGAGCTAATTTCATTATCATACCCTGTATACCTGCAAGCATGTCGCGTAGAGAAGTGGCCGGCCGCTGCGCTGTCCGCTGTCATCGGATGGCAGATGCGCACGCGCATTAATTCGCCGGCGACATTCTTTGCGACCTTCGCGCCACGCCACGTCCTCTGCTACAGGGACTGGATATTAAGTTTGTATTGAAACCATGTAGGTATGTTTTATTTCAACAATTATATAAGCCGATTCATAAAATAGGTACCTACATAAGTTCTCATTCAGATAAATCATCTATATATCTAAAGGCTGGTAAGTACTTACCTATCTTCTCTGAATGTTTGTATCTTTAACCACTTACCACGAGCCTTCATGGAGTCCTGGTAGCAGAGTAGGTAGGTACTTTATCACACTAGTTATTTGCCACCACTTTACAAACTCAAAGCTTGTAAAAACTTATCTGCTCAAATTGGATTTGAAGTTCAAATGAACTAAGTGTTCTGTGACCAAAGCACATCTTTAGCAAGCTATAATGATTTGCTAGAGTCCACCTACCTACCAGGCGATCATGGGGCGTAGAGAAGTGGTCGGTCGGCTGTCCACATGTCATCAGATGTGCGCACGCGTAATAAATCCTACAAAGACATTCTTTGCGCCTGCCGCGCGCCGTGCCTTTGGCTCCTACCGCTGAATTTCTTCGCCAAATATTAAAATTTATGAGGTTTTGTTTGTCTAGCTTAATTAAACAAAACCTCATAAATTTTAAATCATTACTTTGTTGTTGTTTATTAGATTAGAGATAACACTTAATTAAAATTCTAATGGTTGTATCCCGGAGAAGAATATAGGCTACCCGAGAATTTTTCAAAAACCCAACCGTCCACAACGTTGCACCATCTAGTTTCTGATATTTGCGTTAGTAAAAATTTAAAAAATAATGGTATCTAAAGCTAAATACTTAGTGTTTGAACGAAGAAGGACCCATATTATTCGGTCTATTTATTCGTCCAAGTTATATTGTAAAAGAGGACTCATAATATGTTTGTGTTGTACCTATCATTCCCTATAGTGCGTATTTATGCAAAAGCGGCATGCGGTGGCCCGTAATAAGCAAATGATGTCGGATTTAAAGCCCGACGTCGCAATTATTTTGCTATTTGGACACACGAGGCGGCCTTTTCGCTTTACTCGCTTACACGGGCTGGTGATAGCATATGAAAGTTTAAATCTTGCGTTGTTTTATGAGTTCTACATAAATTCTTTCCTTTTTATTATTTTTTAGAACGTCGTGATCTTATTGGAAAGTAACGACTGTTTAGCCTTGGTCCATGGGTCAGTTTATTTACCTATCAGTCATCAGATCAGTGACACTATAGAGATTACAATTAGATTAATACATAAGTAACCTGAATAGTTATCCCAATAAAATGGAAAACACCACAAGTTATAGGTATATACGGTCAAATAATAATATGATAGTAACTGGTAACCAAAGGTCTAATTTTAGTCCAGTTTTCAGGTTTCAGTTCGTTAAAACTTTAAATAGAATTTTCCGCCCTAAAATTGATGACACCTAAGGTAGGTTGGAGAGGTAGGTTCTCGTGGGTCTTTGATAAGAATCCTTTCAAAATCAATTGATTAGAAGTTTGAACGTTTACTTTCCAAATGTAGGCCGGTAAGTACTCAGGTATCTACCGTCCCCTTTGCTGCAGTCAAGTGAGAGGTTAAATTACATCGGCTTCACGCTACGACTATCATGCTAGGTACTGCATTCCCTAATCGTTTCAGAATAACAAATGGCCTGCCCAAACCGACCGACTCGTCAAAATGAACTTATTTGTCAAACTCAGATGACAGAAATATGATAAAGCAAGGCAGGAAATTGAAATCTGTATCACTGGCCGAAAATCAGGCGCGGCCATCATGGACGCTAATCGTCGGTACGAAGATTTGAATATGGAACTCTTTATTCGTAAATGGCGTTTAGTTTTTTTCTGTTGGTTGCCAGGCTCTTGATGGATAGGTGTTCGGCCGGAAATTGTTTTAAATTAGACTCGCATTTTTTTCTTATCTCTAAGATGACTGCGATGTTATGCTATTTAGTTTTATGTAGGTAGGTACTTTGGCTACTTTAGCATAGAAACTTACCTACAAATTAATTCGCTTTTCTGAAATCAAATAATCTAATACCGAAAATGATGAGGAAAATCTAATTATCTAGTCATTAAGTCATAATAAATATGTCATAATAAGTTATAATATAGTATTAGTAGATTGACTGACAATTAAACAGTAAAATTAACCAAATCAATTATTAAAAGTTGTAAAAAAATTTACGTCTCGGTTCACAAACAAAGCAGAATCACAGAATAGTACAGCAGAATATTTAACTGTAGACCGTAGATGTTATAAAGTTTAAATAATAACCAACAACACCAACAACTCTATTTTTATGCTGAATAGAGTTCTATTTTATTCTGAACTTTGATTGGATACCAAATTGCAAAACAATTATGCAAATATCATTTTTAAGTCTGTGCTAATACGTTACAAAATAGTTTGGTTACGGAAATTAAGATTAGATAAAGTACCTACAGATGATCCCTATAAGGTCTGGGAATAGCATGGGCCCGTAATGTCGGTTTAAAGTGCCGTATCATTGGGTTACCGATGGCTAAGAGTAATTCAATCAGATATATATGGTGAACGATTAAGCAAATTAAAAGTAACTCTAAATAAATTACGAATAAAACCTTTTCTGGTACCTAATAGAAAAGTAAGGGTCCCATTAGTCACGATGGTTACGTAATGGTTTCCTTTATGCATATAGCCTTTATGGCATTTCTTGCACGAGCTCTAGCTACGAGCTTTGCCTCTACATAGCCTCTTTAAGTGTTTTAATAATATTTATCAATTTTCTCTGGTCTGGTGGGAGGCTTTGGCTGTGACTTACCACCCTACCGGCAAAGACGTGCCGCTAAGCGACAGAAGCGTTCCGGCACGACGCCATGTAGAAACCGATTACGTTTATGGGGTATATAACTGCCATACCCCTCGCCGGTTAGCCCACTACCATCTTAGACAGCATCATCACCTACTCCCTGTGTGATTGCAGTCAAGGGCTAAACTTGTACTGGAACAAAAATGTATACAAGTAGATACAGCTTTTATATTATGTTATTTATTATTATTATTATTATCCACTACAAGCTAGCCCTTGACTGCGATCACACCTGATGGTAAGTGATGATGCAGTCTAAGATGGTAGCGGGCTAACCTGTTAGGGGCATGGCAGTTACATGTGCGACTAGATCCAGGTAAGGTTTGTCCCAAAAACCACTAGACTAGGACCTATGTAGTATGTACCTACCTACCCCGGTAAATTTTATCCGGGAAAATCAAAGAGTACCCGCAGGACTATTTAAAAATCTAAATTCACGTAGTAATAGTCAAGTTCGTACCTAGGTAGGTAACCTAAACAAAAATACCAGGAAAAATTGTTTTTTCAAAAACAGGAGATTTCTTTTAATAACGTAGATAAGTATTGCAATTTCAAAGGAAATGCGTCAATTGGTAGAGGTATCAGCAGTAAATTAGATAGCTTTTAGAATACCGCTCGGTATCAAGTTGGAATTAGCTAGCCGCCGCGGTACATTACCACCGCATTTGGCTCGGGCCGGTTACACCGATAGCAGTACATTTAAGTTAATCGTGGATTAAGTCATTACACAATAAGTTACTCTACACTAAATAGCTTTCTTATCATCTGGTTGTGAAGATATTCATGCCTGCAGCCTGCTTAGAAATATAGGTAACTAAGTAAGTAAGAAAGTAGATTCTACATATTATACCTACCTACTACGATTAAGAATGAAGACAATAATTGCTCTCAATTATTATGAAATTAAACTCGTTTGAGCTGAAAGTTAGCCAGCTCTTTCCTTACTTCCATCATTTAAGTTTCGTGCTATAGCTCATTGTGTGGTACAGTATCCGTGAATGTATGTCTATTTTATCTTCAGCTCCAGGTTACCTCCAGAACAAGTAATCCTTGATTAAGTCCAAATTTGTTATACACCCTAGCGATTATCAATTTTTTGTTCTCCATGTTAATTTAAATACAGCCTGTGAAATTAACATTCCGCTCCATTCCTTTTAGCTATATATCAAGCTTTGATTATGCAGTTAAGTTCATATAGTACCACTGGCCCTTCAGGCCAAGTAGTCCCTTTTAATTAGCGCTATCTAATTATTTACGTGGTCGCGCACGCCAGCGACCTTTAAGCGTTAAGTATTTATTGATCTATAGATACTTTAAATATACATGCTATAGATAAAATTAAACATTTTATACGGACGATTATGCAACTGTTTAGAATTTTGTGTAGAATCTATACCCTAAATGACAAACTAAAAAGACCACCATTTTGGAAATTGGTTACAAAGAATAAGACCGAAGAGTAAAAGAAGTAGAATAAGTGTCAAAGTCGGGCTTCTTCTAAGAGGATTTCCTGAAAAAGGGAACCTAGAAGTGTACTAGATTAATGGTGTTAAGTATAATATGATGTCGGGAAGGCTTTACACAAATTGAAAGCCAAATTTCAGATGGAACTTGCTGATCCAGTGTTGCAAATGCTTCTATTAAGGTGCAGTGCCGAAGTTTACAACGAATGCGCGCGTACTCGTGTACAACTTGTTAAAAGGAACCATGTCAAGAATGCGAAGGTGACGGTGGTTTATTTCGGCAGTGCTACGCCTAAATACGTCCTCCAGGGAAACCAAGTACCGGGCGCGACCGAATACCCCAAAACCATATTACTGCTTCTACCACAAACGTACACAGGGTCAACGCCTTCATACAGCAACTTGTACATATTGGCACAGAATAGGTAATAAATACCATGTTAAGGATTACTTAAATGACAAAGAAGCTTGGCAATAATTTGCTCTAATAGCACTAAAACTAATAGCACTAGGTTTTGTGATTCCTTAGTTAAGATGATTTGTGAAATGGCTCTTCCAAGATCAGGGCGCGTTTGGAACCCTCGTAGCTTTAGTTTTAAGATACCGTTACTGATTCTTCTTCTTCTTCCCACTGGGCAGGTTACCCCAGTTGGGGGTCTGTTGTGCGTGACCGTTACTGATTATCACCATTATATTTTATAAATAACTGGTCAATAAGTGTAGTGTACCTACCTAAATTTAATAAATATTATTTGACTTTGACTTTGACATTGACTTTAAATAGATATTAGTACGCCTAGGAACCGTGTTGAACGCGTATCCGTCGCTCGTCGTTGTCATCGTTGTGTGAGCTAAGCCTTTGATGGTAAAGGCTTGTTCATGTATTACTTATTACTTAATGATGATGCGAGGTTGTACACATCTTAGTTCTGACTATTTAAAATAACATTACCAAAATAAATGCAAAACGCTTTACAAATAAACGACTGTTAAATCGTTTGTAAAAATATTTTAATTGTGAACAAAAGAATGATGTGGACATGACCAGTAAAATTAAAATAAGTTCCTGACGCCTGTGTCAAAATAAATTTTAATTGTGAAGAATTTTACTTACCTCCCCCTAAATATTTTTCTTACTTAAAATAATTTCTCTGTTCCATAATGTTTTAAAGACTAAAAAAATGTATCTTTGTATAGGTAGGTACATATTTCTCACCATCGTTTTCAGCGTGTTGCTAATGCAACATGCTGAAAAAACTATGGTATGGTAGTGGTGGTGGTGGTGGTATGGTATGGTATGGTATGGTATGGTATGGCATGGTAGCACTTATTAAAGTAATGTTTTTTCTACCATGCTAAATGTATGTGTCTCAAATCCCGATCAGAGTAATAAGTGTGATGTATGCATTGAGTAGCTTTATCTTTAGATCATAGAACAAAAAAATTGCATTCGTTTTGATTTAAGATTAAAGTTAAAAAATTGGAGATTTAATAAACCTTATCGAAACAATAATCTAACTAAATTTTTTGGAATAAATTTTCGCATCCACAGTATGTCTTTCGATAGTCACCTTTTTCCTTGTACATACCTGTTCCGATCAACGCAACGATCTTTCAGGAAGAGAGCAAAGGGACAAGATTCGATCTGGTGCCGATACTTATTCGTAATTAGTTCGAATCGGGACGGGATGAAACTACTTTGGGGTCCATTGCCGCAAATTAAATAAAATAAAACCTCCGTGTACGCGCGGATGCACTTTCGTCGTTGCTGTTGCATTTAGAATAAAATTTTACACGATTTTCTTTTAATACTTTTTTGGTTACGGTAAATAAAGCTCGTGCCAATCTGATTTGATGAAACAGTCTAAGATACCTACCGGGTAGAATTGACCTTAACTCATCAGCTAAGAAAATGAAAAGTTCTTTTATCATTCATGATTAAGAAATCACTGCGAATGGGTTATGAAAACTATACTTATTAATGAAATTAGTATAAAGTTTATTCTTCTTCGAGTAAGTTTTTCACTGCGATCTTACCTAGTTAAGTGATGATGCAGTTTAAGAAGCTATGGGCTAACCTGGTTAGGTAAAATGATATGGTAGTTACCAGATCATTTGACCAGTCACCAGACAATTTAGAAATTTTAAATTCTTGAATTTAAAATTTCTAAATTCTAAAATCGAGCTCGGTATCACCCACTAATAAGACCAAAGAGTTCATCATTCTGCTAGTCAAGCTACCCTCAATGAGAGTTAAAAAGGTTTTGTTTATAACACCAGCTAGATAAGCGTGTGAGCTTTTGAATCTAAAACTTTTTTAAGCCAAACCGTATATTGAAAGTAGTGTAGGACGTGAGTCTATACTGATGCCGTATTTTGTATCCTGTAGGACGTCCGACTCGTAAGGTAAGTCTGTGGAGTATAGACTGTAGAGGCTGTGCCGCGACAGGCGTGTGCTACCGGCCTACGATACTAAATAAGAGTGTCACACTAGCCTTTGCGAACACCGCCGGGACGATGGTATGCAAAATTGCACATCGTGCAACATTATAAATTATTTGCATATGCATATAGCTATTCCAAAACATTTTTGAAAATGAAAAACCTTACTTTCCAGGGGATTCCCAGTTTTGTGCTTCCCATATGCGAAAGTGTATACCTATATGCCTGCCTGTTGTAATTTTGTGGCACATCCGCTAATGGCTTGAAGTTAAATACTCTAAATTAATGGAAATTGAATAAGGATGATCTCAGTGAATAAAAGAAGGCCACGAGGGGAGGAAACCTCCAACCCAAAAGAAGCCGGTGCTGAGAACTTCTATGGTGCACTCCGTATGGCCAGCGATAGAAATCTATGGAGACAATCTACCAAAACCTTACCTACGGTCTACTCTCCGTCACAGACCATGGATTACTACTCGGTGCTCTAGGTAATGGCGATCACGATCCTCATTCATGAGGACCGACGATAGAGAAAGAGAATGGAGGTGATAAATTGTATGACACCATCCGTCGGGCGCGCACCTTTTTGTTGCGCTCCGTATTTCGGCTGGCTGCCATTTATCGCTACATCTGAGATACGGCTATCCGTAGCATCTTTATGCGCTTGTATCAGATAGCGGCTGATATTCGCCAAAGCCACTGATTAGCCGATAGCTATTGATAGTGCGTTCATATTTTATAATGATATACTTATGTCTCGTTAATACTGAATCTGGCGTTTTACTGGGCATTGACCATTTAAAGAAAGCTCGGCTTCGGGAAACGTTCGTTATTCAAACATACGCTGAATTGTAGAGTTCTTGGAATAGTTTCAATTTACTATGCATAGTAGGATTTATTGTTTATTTTAGTAGGGATAATAGGTATTATATAAAATAAAATATATATCTACCTATAGCACGCATATATTGCCCTGTACTGTGCATTAAACTTTCAATAATATGCTTTCACTTCGCTTTGCTCATTCAGGAAATATTTTAGGATTTGTTATTTTTGTATGATATATTTTTTATTTAAATTAATATAGGCACCTTAAAAACCTTTTAAAATTAATGGTGCTCAATTAGGTATTCTGTTAAATGTTTAAGTATCATTTATGTGGCATTCTTATTAATGCAGATACATAATGGCCACGAACATTTATTTAAGTAAGTACCTGAGGTAAGTACAGTACATAAACATAAAAGAGTCGTAAATAATACTAGTCATTTAAAACTGAAACTCCGCGGAGGTTACATATATTATCGGTATATTTTATCTGTGGCCGGTAGCCTGTCGCTGTCACCGCTCTTTGTGGGCACCCGCTGCGTACATGCGTATACCTTTTATACCGAAGCCCTATGCTGGAGATAGATGCGATATCAGATCTGTAGTATAGCCATATAAAACGATATTATGTGTTACTTGCGTTAACACCATTGGTTAACAGTAGGTATTATTTTTCGAAATAAGATTAAACTTGCATTTGCCATCAACCACCTCATATATTATCTACTCCAGTTCTCTATCTCTATCTATTCATAGAAAAGCTATTACTTGGATCTAGAATACAGTTTGATTGAAAAGGTATCTTTCGAACTATGAAAGTTTCATCTTAATCGGTCCAGTGGCGATACAGTAAAATGTAGCATAAAAAATATATCGATCCATTTTTTTTTACATATTACAAACTAACCGAACATATGCTAAATTGCGTTTTTTTACATAAAAAAAGACGTCTACCTACATAAAAGAATAAGTTTTAACATGAAGATATTTAAATTTTTATGCAACAGTATAAAAGTCTTTAATAAAAATCCTCGGGGAAACAATTTAAACAAATCGCGACAATATCGCGCTACGAATCCATTACGAAAATTCTTTGTCCTTAAGCGGTGTGCACACTACTTATCTAAATCCGGCAATCTTGATATCGGCTTGTGTATGTCCGCTTAATTAATTGTGCTTTGATTGTACGCGTCAGTCGTATTTATAAACTAAGAGCTAGTAATATAATGTGTCCACAGCATGGTGTTTAAATGTTTATTTTTTTTGGAATAGACAGAGTCGTAAAATGATTTTAGGATTACATATTTAATGAATTATTTATTATAAAATATATTTACTATATTGTATGTCGCTTTCTTTTATAAAAATTAATTCACGTCAATAAAGGCAATATTAGCATAGAACCTAAGTAATGTTCACCAACGGAATTCGCACCATATTATGAAGTGCTTTTGAATCATAAAGTGAATCTACCTACTACCATATCTATTCTGTGCTACTACTGTGTTGAAAATCGGAATGTCATTCCTACCGAGCATAGCCAGCAAAACCAGCAAACTACTCACTCGCTGAATAAAATATAGTTTACCTACTAATTATTTTGCGAGTCTATTCACTAAAAAAAGGTAACCTACGTTGGGGGCTCGCTTGGTCCTTTAATATAATTAAAGTTATGTAAATAATAATATGTTAATGTTAACATATTATTATTTACATCACTTTCGGGGTATTATCTATATTATTTATATAAAAGCGAAATACCACTCACTGACTAATCACGATATCTCAGGAACTGTGAGACATACAAACTTGGAATTTACTAGGTAGATTCCTTTTAAGGCATAGACGTTAGCTAATAAACAGTTTTGAGAAAACCCTCCCCTAAGGGGATGAAATGGGGGGTTGGAAGTTAGTATGAAAGTCCTATGTTTTTGAAGTTAGAGACATGATAATTGGCATTGAGGTTATTAGATTTAAATTATAAAAACCTGCATAAGCTTTATATAGGCCTTTTGCAGCGGGAAAATTTGATAGATAGGAAGATCGAACACAGTCGGTATAAGTTTCGATCACCAGCTCTTATACCAATTGTATCAGTCAGTCGTATTGAGATCGATGTGGATTGAAAAGGTATTAAACTGTTGATACAAGGATAACGATTTGATAGTATTGATTGTTCGAATAATGTGATCTTTATTGACATGACCACATGTGATTAAAATAATTCTTGGTGGTTCCATTAAACCTTCATATCTACTTAAATCAAAGCCGTACCGCCAAGTGCCTTTAGTTCCGGTATAGTGGTACGATGCCCTTGTTCGTCTAGTGGTTAGGATGGTTGACTGCGGCCGACGAGGTCCCGGATTCGAGTCCCGGGTCGGGTCATGAATAAGTGTTGGAATTTTCTGACTAGAAATTCTCAGTACTCAAATTCTCAGCACGGAGTTAGGAAGTTGGCGGTGTTTCACCTCCGTGCCTTGGAGAGCACGTTAAGCCATGGGTCCCGGACCCCGGTTATTATCAATAAGATGATAATAGTAGTTATAGCCCGCCAACTCGCATTTTAGCAGCGTGATGGGTCTAAGCTTTAATCCTCTCTCCTGTGAGAGTGGGGGTCTGTGCCCAGCAGTGGGACGTTAATAGGCTGTAGACGTTTACTCCTGGATATATATGTGGGTATCTACTCTCTTGCAGTCTTGCTTCCCTGGATCCAACTGCACACTGAGACTGCAACTGCATCCTATCTATATCTATATATCTGCATATTTGGAGGAAGCTTTACTATCGATACGGAGCCCAAAACATTTGGGATGAGGGATGAAATTTTTGGTCGATTTTACTACATAACTCGGCCAAATCTGTATCTATTTTGACGATAGCTCTATAATTTTATCTCAATTATAGCTTTATTTAATACTAGTGACCCTGACCCGCGACATCGTCCGCATGATTTAAGTACCAATTTTTTAATTCCCGCGGAAAATCCTTAATTTTCCGGGATAAAATTGCTTGGTTGTGGCACGATTGAAGGACACACCAACAAACCAATAAACCAACAAACAAACACACTTACGCATTTATAATATTAAGAATGATTATTATATACTCGTATGACGTAGATTTTATGTATCAATAATAAGCGTAATTGCTATCGAATACCGCGTATGTGTGAGGCTTTTAGCGAAGCGCGGGGCTATGTTAATGGCCACTCGCAAATTCCTGTGTAAAGCGCGCGCTAATTTAAACTGGACGCTGCTATGTACAAGTGCTGGGGATATTGGAATCTCTTTCATTAATAGCTTTTTATAGTTTCACTAGCTAATGCCCGCGACTTCGTCAGCGTGGTTTTTTTTTTATCCCTTGCCAAATAAACTATTTAAGTTTTTCCTCTTTGATTTTCCGGAATAAAAACTTATATCCGTACCACAGTTTCTGAAAACGGTTGAACAGGTGAGCCGTGAAATCGTAGCAGGATGGACTTATTTAAATGTACTAAATGACGTGGAACTTTAACAGTGGAATTCATAATCGTTGGGTAACCAGTCTCCGCAAAAATGTCGTTCACGATTCGCGAAGCGATTGAATGTCGAATCTACCTTTGTTGCAATTCATAAACGTTCACTAGACAATCGCCTAGCTGAATGGAGAAGAAATGGAGATGTACAGAATATTGTCTATTGATTTACATGTTATCTGTAGAAATTCTCTATGGATGTCACTTTGAAGCACTGAGTCACTCAAGTGAATGTCAATGTTTGTTTACAAACAAACATTGACGGGGTTTTGAATTCCCAATAGTTTCCAATTTTAGTGAAGAAGAGAAAGCAACAACCGACACTAATTCGAAATTTACGTGGTAAAACGCTGACGAATGATACCACCTTGATAGCGGTGATGCCTAACATCATGATTTGTATATCCCGCATAAAGTCAGAGACGGTCAAGGCTAACAGTACATCCTGGACCACCTCTGCAAAAATATGTAATATCGCGAAGATATAAAAGAAGTGCAGCTTACTCTCCATAAACTGAAGTCCAGTAGAACTATGTACTTACTTCAGCTCTTACGTTCTAACTGTTCCGGCATGGTGAAAGATGTGTTCATCAGTGCAGGCTTTTGGCCTGAGGGCATAGTATACCGTCGTTACAGGAAAACGAGAAGGAATTTTCTTCTGTTTTTATGACTATATACTTATTTTTAGAATTGTATTTATAGTATTTTAAGAATTCTATTGTATTGTGTTATTTTATGCGTTATAATTATGTTTAAATATTGTTGCCTGATTCAAATAAATAATTGAATGAAAACTACAAAATAATATTATATTATAATCCCTTTAATATTATTTTAACATTTAAATAGATACACCAGGCTGAAAAGGAGATTATTCATAATATTTACTGCTATAATGATTATTGTATTACTAGTCAGTTCCTTTTCGCCTTAGGTAATGCACATAAGAGTAATATCATATGAGGCCCTCCAACCAAATGAATTAATCCACGACCTTCATTCTAACTTCTTCAAACCAGAGATACAAGATCTTTGCTCAAACTGAGGATAGTAGAACAGCGTATGTTCTGGAATCGTCAATAGGTGTCTGTGTAGTACATACATTAACTGTAGTTCCTTTATTTTGCGCTCGTATATGTTTTATTCATCAACATCTGAGTCATTATAAAATTGGCTTGTTTCTTTTTTATCCAGCTCTGTATACCATCAATTAGCCTGTGCGTCTACTAGCCTTGCGTCTTTATGTAGGCTAGCCGATTGTGGTGTCTTTCAAGAGTCCACCCTCGTGCGGCACTTCTTTCTTCTGGCAATAGTTCATTGCCAGGCAAAGTACTAAATATTGAGCACGTGCCTCTTCTCAGAACGAGAAGGGTAACTTCCAGAAATACCAGTATGTTTCAGGACAGCATAAATCGTCGTAGTTTTATATGCACAGCCTGTAATTAGCGATTTCACCATCAAAGTATAGCCATCATTCGCTTTATACTACACTTTGGATTATTGGTGGATTTATTGGTTTTACCACAAGTACAAACTTAGAAATACATGTTGTGTATGACTAAAATCACATTTTTCTTCCATTTTTTATCAAAAATCAAGATTTATTACGCACAAATAGCCCACAAAATACAATAATAATGCTATGTCAAGCTCATGTCATAGCAAAAGCCTTGTTTGATAGAGTCTGGCGCGCGGAAATCGGCGAATCAGTATTCGGCCGCTGTTGGCGACCAGTTTGAGAGTATCTTACGACTATGAAATGCAAAAAGCTTGAATTCGACACATAGCGCCTGAAACGTCTCGGTGGCGAGCGTTTCAAGCGTTTATGAATTCCACTGTTAATGTGTCAAACTTTTTTTGGTAAGTTTCTTCGATTACGATTATATTACTGTCGCGTGTAACATCGAAGAAACTGCCAGGGTTGGCAGGCTTTAACGACTATTATCATGTTAGTGATAATAACCGGGACCGACGGCTTAACGTGCTCTCCGAGGCACGGGGGTGAAGCACCGCCAACTTCCTAACTTCGGGCTAGTATAGAGAATTTCTAGTCAGAAAAATCCAATACTTAATTATGGCCCGAACCGGGCCCCAACAGCCTCCTCCTCGTCGGCAGCAGTTGAACGTGCTAACCACCAGACCAACGAGGCAGAAGGGAGACGTGGTTTCCACGAATTTTTTGAAATTTCTGAAATTGGAGTTTCCCCTGTAGCTGTACATGGCATTATTTTATTTATCGCAGCCACTATCGGTGATATCGGTGGCCCGATAGCAGGCGAGGCAGGTAAATGAGGCTTATACTTTTTGATTTATACTCTAATTATTTGCACCTGAACTTGCACATAAAGTATACAACGTTAAACACAATATTACAGTATATTTTATTAACTGTTTGTATATCAATATTAGCTGATACCACGACTTCGTCCGCGTGTAAAAATTTTTTTTGAATTTCCGCGGGAACTCCTTAATTTTTCGGGATCAAAAGTTATAACCCAGGTCCTCAAATATACTCATGCAAAAATCACGTCGATCCGTTGCTCCATTGCGGCGTGATTGAAGGACAAACAAACACACTTTCGCATTTATAGTAGTAGTATGATTGTTAATATTATAGGTTGTTTGTATAATGAAAACATTATACAGAGTCGGGTGTGCATGTTTAGCAAAAATTGATATTTCTTGTTACACGTTCTTTGATATTTTTTTTTGTTTCTAGGTGTTCTAGATGATGCCGGTACTTTCACTTACATGGAGTTAGAACTTTTTAAATTTCGGGGATGTAAATTGCAAAGTAGTCTATGTCACTCTCTAGGTCCTCGACTATTCAAAAAAATATCATGATGATGCGACGTGTGTCATGATGACACACCAACAAACTAAAGGTTACTATTATATTAAACAGCTCGATAAAGGCGTAAAGTGGTGCTATTTAAAACAATACGCGAATTGAGTACCTTCTGATCATTTTTAGAAGTCTGTTACTTAAGATGGTTTTCGCTGAAACGCCTGCTTACTGAAAGAAGATAGCGAAGTCTTGACGTAAGCGTGTTTCAAAGAACAACGTTTCAGTAACGTCATTTTTACGGGTTTATGTAGGTTTACTCATAGCTTTCTAAGCTTTTTGTGGTCTGTGCGTCCCTGTAGCTGTACTAGACGTTATTTTATTTATCGCTTTCTCTATCGACGATATCGGCGGTGCGAGCAAGCGACGTTGTAAATAAGGCATTAAGGCGAGTCACCTCCAAGATTTTAGGAGGTGAGGTGTGGGGTGCCGCCCGCGCGTCTCGCGGTATATTTCTCGTAGAGACTGGCGGGGAAGCGGGCAGCGCGGTATATTCTGAAACCGCTTGGCAACGTTCAAGTTCTGGGATTAATTTGAATTAAATAGATATAGGACTTCAGTTTGAAATAAATTTTAGCAGGTTCTCATTAATACTTCAAGAGGAATTTATCCATATAAAAATGATGAGCAAAGTCGAAAATTTTATTAATCAAAAATTCGTTTTAAACTTTTAATTTAGCCTGTTTCAAGATTTTTTTTGATCGAGTAAAGTACATCCTATCGTGTAACAAATTAGCACATTCTTTAGACAATATCTTTAAGTGTATCGGATATTTTTTGTAAGACCGTTATTTTATAGTAAATACCGAAAAAATTTGATCTAGCAAACCAGTTTTCACCGCTGAGCTGAGGTGACTCGCCTTAATTTTTGATTTATTTACATTAAGTACACCTCAAGTTTTTACTTGAAAGTACGCGCGCGAATTGAATGCATTCGGGTTCTGAGTTAAATCGTACGTGAATTTCCTTGGTGGCTACATCTGCAAATTGATGCCTTAGACTCGCACTTTCGCACACTTATCAATAAATACCTAGTAATTATCGTGGACGAAGGAACTTGGGGCCTTTCTGCCAACGCTTAATGCAATACTGAAGCAATATTACTCAAAATGACAGATGTCACGTGCCTTGACGTTCCTAAAATAATATATTTAATTCTAAAACACGAAAGTTAGGTAGGTATGGCACCAGGCTTTCATCGCTGAAACTCTAGAGCTTGCGCGCGTCAGTCGTCATAGTTGTTACCGTCAACCAATGGACGTCCACAGCTGGACATCGATCTGGTGTAAGGGTCTGTGTAATCTAATTTCCACACGCAGCGGTTTTGCCTGGATGCCTGCGACGCGCCTGGTTCGTCCTCCTAGTGGTAGTTAGGAATTGAGTGCGGGGTATCAGTACTATTCAGGGGCTTTATTACGTATTTGTGATTGCTACAGTACGACGATTGGAATCACCTCTGATTAACACAGTCTTTATAAATGCCATACCTTAATACCATAAGTTCAGCCAATCACAATAATTGATGAAGCTTTTACGGGATAGGCCTACAGGCTTCTACGCAGAAAGTGCTGATTCTCTAAAAACAATAAAATAGACCAGACTTGCATTTTCACTACAAAATAATAGAACATATGACTTGTTAAGTAAAACACAAAACTCATGTTATTACTTACGTAAATTGAATACAAAACGCTTTTATTCCGATAGGTGGTAAAATATCAATGGCTAATAAAATTAATTTTTACGACAAATCAATCGCTATTTCCTGTTACTTTTTGTTTGCCATAAAATTTCAGTAGGTATTGTTTTATGATCTAATAAACTACCGATTGTTTGCTGGTTTATTCAATTTGGAAGTTTAAAATACTCGTAAGTTGGAAACAAAGCAATTTCGTTAAGTTATCCAATACTTCTGGCTTTCATTTGAAATACTTTTAAGTCTCAAACACAAGATTTTATTGTTCGCCATATTGAATTTAGTGTGACGTCACCTAACTAACCAAATTGTCATCCGGACTAAACGAGTATGCAAAATTTCAGATCCAACGGTTGGGACTTGGGACGACTGTTTTAAATTTCAGTAGCAAGATTTGACAAACATTCATCATCACAAACATTGCAAGTCAAATAAAAGCTTATAAAAATATATGTAAATTCGGTATAAAAATGTTAAGAAGTATTAAGTGCTACATTTAACTTTAAATTAATATTATAAATATTATCTGAAACGTACCTAATAAGAAAATAAAATAAATTCAATTAATTTTATGCTGCAAAATATTAATTGAAAATAATTTGGGCATGTTGATATGTAGAATATTGTTTTCTCTTTCATGAACTGTTATAACATCAATCTGAAATATTGTGCATTTTCGTCTCTCTATTTAAAGGAGGGAAAGTAACTGCTGCCTAAAACACAGGGTATCCCAAATTGGGCAGCAGAGGCCTTAAAATGTATCGTAAACCTAAGACTTACTTTTATAAATTATGGAACCAATAAACAAGTATTTATTTATTTAATGACAGCTTCACGAAAAAAAATCCTTTCAATACGATTATTTTAAAAATCATTTAAAAATCTATAATCAGTTTTACATTACTAGTTACAAAAATCTGACTATTTCTGTGTGACGATATATTTTTTCTACGATAAGCCGTTATGAAGGTAAAAGCTAGGGGTGGTCCGACGGCTGAGTTTTTATGAATTTCTAATTTATTTATGACAATGCGACGTTTCGATTATGAATACTATAATGTTGTGACAGACAGACATGCGAGATGTGTCAAGTTATTCTAAAATATATTGCATGATTTTTCTATGATTATCACATAATGGATGATTTTAGTTTAATGTGGATTTGTTACAAAATATTTTGTTTTTATAGGTATTATTAATGGAGTAAGTTATTAAGTATGGAGTAAGTATATCGTAAGTATATCATAATAGTTGATTAAAATACCTTACTTATATCCATCTAATTAGGTATAATTTTTTCTTCTGGATGCGTAATTCTTACAATGGACTTTTCTTTCCAATCGATTTTGCTGAAATTTGGTACCGGGGTAGATGGTATCCCGGGGAAGGACATAGGCTACTTTTTATCCCGGAAAATTAATGAGTTCCCACGGGAATCAAAATCTTAATCCACGCGGACGAAGTCGCGGGAATCATCTAGTAAGCCATAACTCAAAGTTTATGTAAATGCGATAGGCTGGTGTGACTGACGGACCCAGAGGCAGACAGGATGTCGTGACGAGGCAGATATGTGAGTTTTTGCCCCGTTGATTAGAATACGAGCTTAGTTCAGATCCGTGATCGTTTCGTGGTCAGAACTCGAGGTTCCAATCAGCCTAAATCCGAAAGTATCACTGTGACCTGCGTGTTTGTTACCGCTGGACCTCTCAACTAAATCGATTTCCGGGTTTGAATGCATTTTGTTATTATTGATGTAGTTATAAGTAGACTGTTTCTAGGGCAGGTGGAAGGCGTTTCAAAAATCCAAAAGTTGTAGAATTCAATATAACCTATACATTCTGTGGAATATCCAGTTGATAACCACAAATTATATATTTAACTAGCTGATGCCCGCGATTTTGTCCGCGTGGATTGCGGTTTAAGGTTCCCGCGGGAACTGTTTAATTTTCCGGGATAAAAAATAGACTATGTGTTATTCCAGACTATAATCTGTCTTCGTGCCAAATTTCATCCAGACCCGTTCAGCCGTTCCAGCGTAATTGAGTAACAAACATCCATCCATCCATCCATCCATCCAATCTTTCGCATTTATAATATTAGTATAGAAGTATAGATTTATCACCTTGACACTGAATTACACAATACTCTTTTGACAGCCCTTTCGTAAATTCGCAATAGGTAGGGAACTATAAATAAAAGTTCGCAGACAAATCCACATGCATTTCCTAATTACTAACAACCTTCTAATCACACCAAGTACCAAAACCACCTCTCGTGCCACGTGCGTTATCAAGGATGTCCTTTTTACCCATATTCGATACCAAAACAATTTATTAACGACCCATTGTTTTGCGCGTAATACGTGTTTCCAAAACACTATAGTGAAAATAAAAGATTATAAGATAAGGAGGCGATAACACTACGAATTTGCGTTACAAGCTCCCAACTGCATACCGTTCGAGCCTTTTTATTATGTCGACCTTATTAGTTACGGTTAAAGTGACACTAATCTGTGTTAAGCCCTTTATCTGAACTGCGACACGGGAAGTACCCAGCCCGGAGCCTCCTTAGAACGAAAGTTGCGATTACCACATTAATTTTTATCTCGGAAAATCACAAAGTTTACCACATAGATGATAAATGCCGTGTAGAAACCGAAGGGGTATGGTTTTAATATAACTGCCATGCCCCTAACAGGTTAGCCCGCTACCATCTTAGACTGCATCATCACTTACCATCAGGTGAGATCGCAGTCAAGGGCTAGCTTGTAGTGGATTAAAAAAAAATAGATGGCATCTTTCTCTGCGTCGTATTTTTCATTGCTGAGGGTCGTGACCCCTTTCTATTAATCACATAATGACAGGGGTTTTCTTGGGATAATAACGCGGTGGGTTCCCAGGTCCTTCCGCATACGACTCGACTTAAGAGTTTAGATAGTATATAGATAGATAGATAGGATAGTAGATACCTACTATTTCACCTCTTAAGTTGCTAACGACTATTATCAGATGTTAGTGATAATATTAAGTGATAAAATGTATCTAGATTAACATTTCAATCAAATTTTTAGCTAGCATAATGCTACAACGCAAAATCTAAAAAGTATACTCGCGGCGAAAATCCAATCTTCTCTGCAAAAAATGAGCCAACCCTCTGTCACGAGGCAATTGTATTGAAACTACAATAACTTTCAACGGTAGGAAATAAAAATAATTAGTAGCATATTTACGGGTTGTTAAGGCCAATATGAATGGAATCCAAATCTCGCTATGCAAAGTATCAGTAATAAATGTATCGGCGCTATCTTCAAAGGCGCATCGGTCTTTGGCGGACCGCAGCGTCGCGTGCGCTTATGATATAGGCTCGATTCGTAGTGCAAGATAGGCGAATTAGGTTTTAGTCGTATTCGGTGGGTATATATGTCACCGTAAGATTACAGAAACCGTTAGATTGTAATCTAACTAGCGAAATTGTAAACTGTCGACAGAGACAAATTTAACTCATTATTTTTCCGTAGATTGTAATATGTTAGGTATACTTACTATTTACGTCTTACTGCCTTATTATTTATGTCAAACCCTAACCTAACCTACAAGAAAGAGACAAGACAATGTATAAATGAATATTTCAAAAATTGACACTCAGAACATTGAACGGTTCACAATCTGTCAAAATAGTAAATTAGAATCCGTGGCCTAGACATAGAAGCGTATCGTAATCGTAGACGTGTGTCGTAGAGAAACATAAGCAATTTTTTGTGACTTCTGATAGCAAAAATTACAAACTTAATTTATCATTTTGAAGATAGGTACTAAAATTCTACATCAATGCTTTGAAGTCTCACGGTCAACGGCGTTGACCGTAGTGACTACTGACTGAACCGACCAGTAAGCAAATCATTTGACGGCTTGTATTACTCAAACTGTTTATGGAGCTCATACAAGCTTTTTGACGTGCACGCATCTATGAACTTCGAAATATCCGTTTGACAAACGTTTACGATTACGATTTCCTTACACAATCGGGGGGCAGGTCTTAACCGTGGTACTACCAGTGGTCCTAGTGGTAGTAAACTAGAATCTCATTTAAGTCTTAGCTTTTTTATCCGAGCAAACTTTATGGTTTGCATGGAGAATCGCTAAACATGAGCTATTTAGTTTAATAAAATCTTTATAGGTATAGTTACTTGTTGTTTGGCTTTCGTTGAGCTTTTGTTTTCATGAGCCTTTGCTAGCTTTTACTGTGCTACCGTCCTTACGATCTCTTTTCGAATATTTACCGTCCCAATGGATAATAGTAGGTACTTACTACAAGAAGTTTTGACACCGTCTGATTAATTTACTTTAGTTTTACATATCTGGCTTCCGTTTTCCTCAGCAGCAACCAAGTAAAAATATGATTAAGTAATAAGTAGGTACCTACGAAAGATCTCTACATAGTCGTATTATAACTCTGATAAAACGAAATGAAAAATATATCCTAGCCTATTAAATTTAGGAAATACACATTATAGCTTGAAAAATATTTTGCCTCAAATTAGGCACACAAAGTGTTTCTTATAAAACTAGAGTAAGTAAGTAAAAGTAGAGATTAAGTCTTTCAACGATAGTACAGACTGATGCTTTATAGTAAATAGTAGATATTTTTGAAAATCTGCTCGAAAAACTTATAAAAAATAAATATCAAGGTAAATTAATGTTCTTGCTACAAACAAGACAAACTTAATAAAACATAATAACAGTAAATTGTGTTATAAAAACGTTTCAAATAAAGCTGCTACTTACATCAATGTTTTTCAATGGATAAAACTCAACAAAATGTTGTGTTGTGCACAGAGAGTTGTCATATTTTTGGAGCAGCAATGTCTCACAAAATTTATTCACCCTGACGTTTAAATACAGCAAAATATATGCATTTGGCGCTGGTTTTTATCCATGAAGTGTAATTAAAATACATAAATTATTAAGCTTGGGTCTAATATACGATAAGATACTTAGATTAAGCTCTAGGCTCAAATATAATATATATATATTATGTATTATTATGAGAGGGTGCGTGCTTTTTTGAGGCCTGATGAATAAGTCTGCCACTCTAAGGTCTCACTCAAAGTTCATGTGAGTGGATTCGATAGTAAGTAATAAAAAACCATCATTACATGGAAAAAATGGACAGTATTGGGGATATATTATTATGTTTCTTTCGTTCAAATGTGTACCTATGTTTATTTCATAAGTTGCGACTGCAAACGCTGAGTGAAGTCGCATTTCTTCGGTGTTATTTATGAGTACTCGTACTTTCCTCTTCACACTTACATATGTAACTTGAAAATGTTTATATTATTCACTATAATAGAATATACATGATATACGAGTATACAGCTAGTCGGCTATCTACTTATTCAATCATTTGTGGCAAACGTATACATCCCTAGGGTATTCCGAATACGGGTTTTTTTTCAATACCGGGATCCCGGGATCCCGGTATTGGGAAAAACTTAAAATTAGATAGATTGTTTTTAACCTAAAACAAGTCATTTCTGAAGGAAACTGCACCATAAAAAATCTTTTTTCACTCCAAAAGAGCACTTTTCTGCTTAAATTCAATGAAGAAATGCCATTTTTTTACTCGAAAAAATATATAGTTATCTCAAAGACAATCTTAAAAGACAAATTAATTAAAGTATCAATAGTTATTTTTAAAAGAAAATAAATCATAATAAAAAAATTGCATTGGATAAAAAACAGATTTCTGAACGTTTCATGAGTCAATGAAATAGAAATGCCAAGCCACAGGGTTCTTAATTCAAACACAGATTTTTCCCTCTGTACTAAAAAAATTCTACATCAATGCTCTGAGTGATCAAAAATAACTTTTCTTCACTGGTTTTAAGCAATGAGAAGAGTGAAGACCATTTTGGGGATCAAGTCTCATCTCGCCATTTTTTCTTTCATCTGATAAAGTCTATTTTTTTGTCTTGTTTCCCTGAATAAAGATTTATTTATTTCTTTCTTTCTTCTTTCAATAAAGATGCTCTTATTGAGCTAATGTGCTTAAGATACAAGTTTTAAACTTAGCCGAATAAAAACAGTGGCATGTACCAAGAAATATATGTAATAGTCACTGTTTTGTATATAGTGTCACCAATACCGGTATCCCGGTATTAGACATTTCAATACCGGTATTGAAAACGGACGAAAAAAGTCTGGGATCCCGGTATTGGAAGCCCTAATCCCTACCTAGCACATATCCCACCCAACTGCTGCCAAAGTAATATTCATACCTAATAATATTATTAATATGAACGTCTGTCTGCTACGTATACCTATAGTTATTAGTTACCCATCTGTACGCTTACTCTGAGTTTTTACATTGCAAATACGGTTGATCGACGTGAGAACTCACCTCGCCAAGTGTAAGCGAACGGTCAAAGTAAAATGGACCCAAAAGCTCTTGCTTTAAAGTCACAAATTCAGCGTTTGGAGCGCTGGCTGTGAATAAATACACGAAATTATGAAATGAGCTCTAAACCAATGCAGTTAAGGTTCATTTTACTTTAACGTTCGCTTACACTTGGTGAGGTGAGCTCTCACGTCGATCAATCGTTTTTGCAATATAAAAACTCGGAGTAAGCGTACTGTTCATCCGATTTTGACGAAATTTGGTGCTGAGAAAAGTTGCATGATGCTATTTGGGGAGAGGTAGGCTACTTTTCCCCGGGAAATCCTTCCACCACGGACTTAAACGTAATCTAACTAATGTAGATGATGGTTTGTAGCTTTTGTTTGTTTTGTTTTGTTGCTGCTTTGTTGGTGTATTAGCGTGATCATCGCATCGAAGGGGTTCTAGGTTCGATTCCTGAGTTAGATCAGTAGTATCAGTAGTAGGGTATTTGAAATAGGTACTCAGTAGATACTAGCCTGGAGTTAGAAAATTAGCGGTGTTTCACTATCTTGCTTGCCGTTGGTCCTGCGCCTGAACTTTATCCGGTCGTGTTAGATTGCTATTTCAATGGACTGCGAGAATATGAGACTGCTCCTGTGTTTATACACAACCTTGTGCTTTATATCTCAGAAAAACAGTCGAGAACATATTTTATTACTTTTAGATTTTGTAATTTACCTTACAGGAGAGTCGGCAACCAACTAATCGATTTAATTGGTTGTTATGCAAGGCTCATTAAACTTTGGGGCGCTAACTATCGAACCAAGACAAATTTGAGGCTCCCTAATCCTTACAGATGCTCATATCGCATAATTCTACAAACTCAATGATATGAGTTATTCAACGTTTTTGCATATTCGCAATTAGATTTGCTTTTTTAACCGGCTTCCAAAAAGGAGGAGGTTCTCAATTCAGCGCGTATGGTTTTTTTTCTTTTTTTTGGATGTAAAATCCGTCATATCGATTTTGTTCGTGTCAAATGTAGTCTATGTCGACCGGACAATAATAATCAATCGATTGACACCTCATTCATACAAATCGGATCAGTTCTGGCACTACCGTGGAACATACATACATAGACTGCTAAACTCATAACCCTTCATTTTGGCTTTGCCGTAGTTGGGTAAACAGTCAGCTGACTAATAGTTTTAGTTCGTTCTTTTATTTTTCAAATAAAATATATTAAAGGTTCATTAAACTTTGGGGCGTCAACTACCGAAACAAGGCACAAACTCGAGGGTCTCTATCGATGCTCATATCGCACAATTTTACAAACTCAAAACATTGTTTTTGCATATTCGGAACGTCACGTCAATACATCAATAAGGGCGGGCGGGGGCGGGTTGCGGTCCGGGCCGTAATTACAGGCGGCTCGGGCCGCGGGCCGAATACCCGTGCCAAACAAATTATTTAGTAATTTTAATCTTATTTGGACTTAAATTAGGGTCACAACTTCTAAATCTGTTTGTTGTCTTATATAAGCAGAGGTCCCGGTTTCAATCCCTGGCAGGGTAAATTTGGGAAATTTCTACGGTCTCATCTGGAAGGAGGCTTCAGTAGTGGCTACATAGATGTGCCGCCAACCGATAAGGCATTCCGGTACGATGCCGTGTAGAAACTAGAAACCGATAAGGGGTACGGGTTTAATTTAACTGCCATAATCCTTACAGCTTAGCCCGCTTCCATCTTAGACTGCATTACCAATAAGAATAATCATGAGATCACAGTCAACGGCTAGCTTGTACTAACGATTTTAGTAATCGGATTTAATTTAAATCTGAATAATCAATCGATAAAAAAAACGGAAAAGGATTTGCTAAGCCTCTACAAAGGCTCTACGAGTAGGAACATTTAGATTAGGTAGAGACAATCTAAACAAAGAATATGTAATTAAAACTTATAGATGTTATAATCAACTAAGCTACAGTCATTTTAGAGCGACTTTTATAACTTGCTAGATGATGCCCGCGACTTCATGCGCGTGGATTAATGTTTTTTGATTCCCGCAGGAACTCTTTTATTTTCCGGGATAAAAAGTAGCCTATGTCCTTTCCCTGGATACAAAATATCGCTATACCAAATTTCATCAAAATCGGTTGAGGAGATAAATTTTTTTGATTCCCGCGGAAACTCTTGAATTTTCCGGGATAAAAAATAGCCTATGTCCTTCCCCAGGATACAACCTATCCCTGTACCAAATTTCATCAAAATCGGTTGAAAAGATGGGCCGTGAAAGCGTAGCAGACAGACAGATAGACAGACAGACAGAAACACTTTCAAATTTATAATATTAGTATGGATTTCCTAATAATTGTGATAAAATAGGTTAATATGATAATTATATCAATTTTTATGTCAATTATATCAATTATTTTTTATATCAATTCATACTAATAATAACTAATAGATTTATAACTGTACACTGTGTAGCTTACATCTCCTGTGTTCCCTAATGACTATAATATGGGGTTCTTCAAAGGGCGGATATAAAGAAATTTATTAAAAGCCAGCAACGCATTGGGAGTTCCTCTGGTGCTGCAAATGTTCATGGGCGGTGGTAATCACTTACCATCAGGTGACTCGCCTACTCGTTTTCTTTATATTTTTTTTAAAACCTTTTTTTGTTCCATGCACTGCTCTAAAAAAAATATTCAGAATTACTTAAAATATTTATTTTAGAGAAACGTGGTAGATATACTTCAATATAAAAGCCATAAAACCTAAGGAAGAATATCAATATTCAGACAAAATATCGACTATCGATTTTGAATGAAGTGGCATCCTTAACTTATGCCTGTACCTCATAACCTCTTTTTGTTCAATGTATTTGCGAAGCGCGTGTGAGGTTGGGTTCAGGAACGATAATGATTAATATGTTTTGTTACTGTGTAACTAATAATTATGTGTGCGATTTGAATTATTGGCATATTAAGAAATTTAGGGTCGTTTTATGAATTGATTTCAATGTTTTTGTCTTATCTTATTATGATTACTGCTTTGATCCTCAAAATTCTTTCATTTTTATGGACGCGTGTGAACTGTGAATATATTTGTATGAGCGTTTTTTGTTTATCCATACTAATATTATAAATGCGAAAGTGATTCGGTCTGTTGGTCTGCTACGCTTTCTCTGCCCAACTACTCAACCGATTTTGATGAAATTTGGTACAGAGATAGATCACAATCCAGTGGAAGGACAAAGGAAAATAGAAGAGTTAACGCGGGAATCATTAAACATCCATCCACGCGGACGAAGTCGCGGGCATCATCTAGTGGATGATAAAGTACTTTCTGCCTGATTAAGCAGCTTACCATTAGTCATTACAGTTAATCTAGTCTAGTTATCTTTATTAACCGGTAGACATATCTTGCTAGACATTCTAAGCTCTTTTTGGGAACGGGACGCGTGATATCGGCCATATTCGCCTTACACCTCTAGCCGCGAACTGGGCAGTTTCGCCATTAATTATGATATTGTGTTGTTATAGTGATCGACTATTTCATGCACAACAAAAGTTAGTCGAACGTGATTTCATACATTTTTCTTACGTTTCCTATCCCGTGTTTATTTCATCCAAGGTTGACACTTACAGTGATACCGCAGTCTTGTGAATGCCGCCTGGATCCAGAGATTCCCTGATCGTCTGTTCACCTAGTGGAGGGTGCGCTGCGCTGGCCGGTGAGAGGTCGTCATTCCAGAACCTTAGTACCCCAAAGTATATCGATTGACTAAACTATCATACTTCATACTAATATTATAAATGCGAAAGTGTGTTTGTTTGTTGGTTAGACCTTCAATCGCGCCTCAACAGAACAACGGATCGACGTGATTTTTTTTAAATATTTGAAGACCTGGAGAGAGTGTCAGTGACATAGGATTTTTATCCCGGGAAATTTAGGAGTTCCCGTGGTAATTAAATAAACTTATTCAATGCAGACGAAATCGCAGGCATAAGCTAGTTATTATTAATTTGTTGAGTTTTATTTGTTACTCTAGGGTCAAAACTCTAGTATTTAATCTACGGATCTTCTCAATTCTTATTTGATCACGTAGATACAGTATGAATATATGTAGAAACCGAATAGGGGTTTAATATAAGTGCCATGCCCCTAACAGGTTAGCCCGCTACCATCTTAGACTGCATCATCACTTACCATCTGGTGAGATCGCAGTCAAGGGCTAACTTGTAGAGGATAAAAAAAAAAAAGAATATTGCTCTCTTCATTGCCCGCCGAGTTACTCTGAGCTTCTTGCGGCTATGGTATCTAACTATCTAGCTACTAAGTAGTATACCTAATATAAGTTTTGTAATCATTTAGTTTGGTACCTCATTGTTTCCAAATGGGACCAATTGGAATATTGCTTGAATATTCAAACCTAATTAGTAAGGTACAATATTTACCTATTCTGATTTTTATGAAACTACGCTTATAATAAGTCGTAGCTTTAGTTTTAAGATGCTATGGTTAATTATCACCATCACGTCTTATACTTTGTAAGCGTGACGTTTAGAAGGTGCACTTTGTAGGTACCTATTTTGAATAAATATACTTTGAGTTTGAGTTAAATGCTCAATGGCGCAGTAGTGAGGAGTCTTCGGCCGTGGCCACTTACTGTTATCACCCTACCGGCAAGGACGAGCTGCCAAGAGACTTAAGGTGGATGACAAGGGTCTGCCCGCGAAATTCAAATTTAATTTGGTTTTTCACAATTTGTAAACTAATACGACAAAGTAGGCTTATGGCATTCAAATTGCGAGCCTAGGAATATCATCTTCACAGGTTTATATAAAAATCTTTACTTAAAAGTGTCCAGTTTAAGAAATTAGTCAAAATAATGAGTTTGACGTGAGTTACTCACAAATTAGTCATTATTTTGACTAATTTCTTAAACTGGGCACTTTCAAGTAAAGATTTTTATATAAACCTGTGAAGATGATATTCCTAGGCTCGCAATTTGAATGCCATAAACCTACTTTGTCGTATTAGTTTACAAATTGTGAAAAACCAAATTAAATTTGAATTTCGCGGGCAGACCCTTGTCATGCACCTTAAGCGTTCCGGTACAATGCGATGCCTGGTTAGGGTGTCACCACATATTGGACGCGTCTCCTTACATCCCTACCTTCTGAGACTGTTAACACGTACCACACACATGGTGAGATCGCAGTCAAGGTTTAACTTGTAGTATAATAAAATAAAATAAAATGAAATTATTTAGAATATAATTTTTATTGTTTCTTATAAATTTTCTTAAAAATAGGAAGAACTTAGTTTCGCAGTGCGAGTGTTTTCGTAACTAAATCTACGGATTGCGTAACAAACTAATTAATATTTCAGCTAAACTTTTAGTACAAATTATATTAAAACTATGAGATATTTTCAATTAAATGTTCTTACAATTTATACAGACAACGTACATTAGATAATATAGACTAACAAAAAGTTTGACATAATTCTTAACTATATCTACAGGCGTGGAAGAGCTAGGTTTTCGAATTAATTGACAATTATCTTGTTACTAAAAATATACAAAAATAGTTACAAATAAATAATCTTTTATAATTTTACATAGGACTTTATTTAACTACTCTCCAAAAGTATTTCTACTTCATCCATAACGAGCAAAATTACCAACATTGTAAAGTTAGCACCATTCGATACTCAAATCAAATAAAAAAAGAACATTATGATTAACGGAACCAAAAAATATATGAAAAGCTCACAATAACTAAAAAAAAAGTGAAGTTTAAATAGGTAGACGACCCGCGAAGCTTGCATGCATGAACATGAACTAAAGTGTAGTGCACACCGGTGCTGCGTCTTTCAAGTGTTTTTTATTAGGATACAAATATCAACTGTATGTCAAAAAGCATAAAGATAAATTTAAGTTGTTACAAAAAAGACGGCTCCACTCAACTTGTGTCGGTTCAATTCGGCGAGGTACGAAGTTACGAACTACTATAAAAATCTAACGCGTAACGTTCACTGGGCGAGGTACAATGATTTTTATGGGAAGGTTATAAAATCATATAAAAATAATATAAATATGGGACATATATATATAACACAGGATATATATATATAACATATATATATAATATAACACAGGACATAATATTATGATAATACGTACAGTAAAAATATTACTGTGAATTTACCAATGTAACAACTAATATGTGGCTTTTCAGTATATATAGTAGCTATGTCAAGTAATAAATATTGTTTTGTTAATAGGAAATATTTGCAATAATTGAACAACAAAATAATATGGTCATATAATTGAACAGCAAAATAATCTTATACTAATATTATAAATGTGAAGTTTGGATGGATGGATGTATGGATGTTTGTTACTCAATCACGCGCCAACGGCTGAACGGATCTGGCTGAAATTTGGCACAGAGATAGATTATAGTCTGGAATAGCACATAGGCTACTTTTTATTCCGGAAAATTAAATAGTTCCCGCGGGAACCAAAAACCTCAAACCACGCAGACGAAGTCGCGGGCATTCGCTATAGTATGGTCATAAATTTAGAAAACCATGGTACCCGAAGATAAATAATGAACCACACTAAAACATTTTAGGAAATACTTAGTAAAACGTTTGAAAATAAACTGTTTAGTATATAACAAAAATTGTTCTCTTTGATGACCGGTATCACCTAAATAAAGCCTTTTATTTACCTAAATTGTCTTTCCAAAATAATCACAAAATATATTTTTACATCTATTAAGTACATAATTTCTTTTAAAATAGTGCGTACCATGTACTATTTTCAGTCATATTGAAATTTTTGTTCCCTTTAAATTAGACTTAACACGTGATCGGTGATAATAATTATAATAATACGATCAGTTATTATCTCATAACAATCATCTCTTTAAGATGCGTTTTCGCTTAGTTAGTTCTGAAGAGTGCTGAGAGAAAACGCAGCTGTACACAAATTAATTTCCCATAAGCATCAATATTTAACAATTAAATTATTACTGATCTCAAAAATAACTCTTTGGGCTACAGTTAAAAAGAGTGCATAACGTTCTGGATGCAGTTATTGTCAATTGCTGTAACAAGTCTGTCGGACGCCTGCAAGGATCACACTGAACTCATCATCAGGTCGTGCATCAGGGGTACCAGGCTGTGGCGGTATATACGGCACGGCGGGCGGAGTTCCTGCGATAACCGAAGCGTAAGGCGACGGGTACATCCTTTCTGAACAGTATTCCGGACCGGGTGACGGCTCATTGCAGTACTGCTGCCGATATTGCTGCTGCTGCTGCTGTTGTTCGTATCTGTAGTGATCTATTCCATAATCCAAATACTTATCAAACTCTCTAGCATCTAAGTCCGATTCTGGCGATCCTGTTCGAATCTCTGGTCGAGGGTTCATTATATTTTGCTGTTCTCCTTCTTGATTTTGATTCGGAGGCTCCTCAGCAAAGTAGGTGCCACCTGCATTATATTCTTCATACTCAGTTTTAGGTTGTTCAGGATAGTGAGAAACGTAGGAGTCCTCAGTTTTATACATCTGATGCTCATATTGTTCGTAAGGGTGGTACTGAATGCTGTATTCGGCAGACATAGGCCCGCTCGGTGCGGAGGAAACCCTCGGCGCAGTAGACCCTAACGCCTGCTGGTCCTGTGATGTTGCGACTGGTGGGAAAAACGTTCCAGTTACTAGTGGAGATTGTTCCGCTAATGTCCTCTGTGTGCACATAACGTACATTCCGTTAGCCATTCCCATAGCAGCTACGGGCGCAGAGGAGTATGAAACAGGTGTTCGGAAAGACTTGTAAGTGTAGGAATCTGAGATGGAGGCGTTTATCGCTCTTCGCCTTTCCTCGTATTGGAAGTTTTCTTTTTCATTTTCGACTGGTGAAGCATCCGGGGTAGGTAGTGGTGCTTCGGCGGGGGCACTCCTCCTTCCTTGCGGTTCAGGAGATCTTGCCGGCGAGGATTCCGGCGTTTGGACGTGTCCGTTAAATTGGTTTGATTGATATGAGTCTGAAGCGAGGGGTGATGTTCGATATGGGGAGAAACCAGCTCCGGGATTGTGCGAGAAGCGCGTATCAGGGGAGTCCGTTGCGGTTGCGTACGGAGAGCCCAAGGTAACAGAGGCGGAAGGTGGGGCACTGGACGGGGTGGCCGGCTGATTCGGCCTGGTCTTGTTCTGTTTTCGCCGTCTTGGTCGATACTTGTAGTTGGGATGTTCGGTCATATGAATGACACGTAGTCGCTCCGCTTCCTCTACGAACGGCCGTCGATCTTGAGGGGTCAATGAACGCCATTTTTTACCTGGAAAAATAGAAACGGATATTGAATCTACTGATTGGAATTCTTATTACGCAGTTACTATGGAGTCCCTACTAGTCTTTGCACGTGTGTATAAGCTACCCTTATGAATATTGTTCAATAGAACCAATATATTTTGTTAGAACTATTTTAATACATAACCAGCCGAATTAAGTATTTTTCTATTCTAAGAACTTACGTGTAGCTGGACACAGTCTCGATAGTAAAACGTATAGGTATTAAACATTCCTTGAATTTTATGAATGCGAAATGAACAGCAACTGTCACAAAGTCAGGCTAAATAATCACGATAGTGTTTTATCAAATAACTATAAAACACCTACCGTGAGTGTCTCATAAATAACCTCACACTCGGTCTCCAACAACGACACCAATGTGAATAGAATTGAAGCTCTATTTACTGGCTGTTAAGATTTCGTTTTGTTTGTAGTGGAAAGTGTAAGGCTGGTGGAAGTATTATCGGGAGCTTGAACAATCTTTAAGGATATTTATCAATGAGACGCGACTTGCTACTGGCATATAATTTTAGAGAGGCGCTGTGTCGATAATAGCCCGATAGCTCGATAACTTGCTTAATGTTTACGATTAAGTGTGTGGTAGTGGAATTTAAATGAATTGGGTACTATAAATATATTCTCTTCATTATTCTGGAAATAGTTGTTAAAGTAAACTTTATGAATGTGCTTACTGGCTATACTGTCTAGCATTTTAAATCGGTGTATTCGTTTGAGCTCAACGATGACACATACAAACAAACACACAGACATATTAAACGGTTAAACTCATAACACCCCTCTTTTTGCGTTAGGGATTCCTAACCTATCGAAAACATTGTTGCAGTAATAAATTGAAATATTATAATTTAGGTTGATTTTTTCTAAATGTTATCTTGCTTAAAGGTATATGTTTATGGATGTGTTTTTATTTTATCGCAATGTTTGTAAACACCTATGTATTTGATACAGTAATTAATTATTTTTTAATAAGACACACAAGAAACCTATCCCTATCATACTGAATATTATAAATGCGGAAGTTTGTTTGTTGGTTTATTGGTTTGTCCTTCAATCACGCCGCAACGGGGAACGGATCGACGTGATTTTTGGCATGGATATAGTTGAGGATCTGGGGAGTGATATAAGTTACTTTTTTTTCCTGGAAAATTAAGGAGTTCCCGCGGGAATCAAAAAAAACTTAAACCACGCGGACGAAGTTGCAGGCAACAGCTAGTTCCTTAATAAATGTTACATTCTCAAACTGTTATGATTGACTGAATTTGTTGTAATTTTGCTGCGACATTGATTTTCAGGTTATAGTGAAAAAGGTGATTTTGATCATAAATAATATGTAAAGCAGTAAGGCTCTAGTGTCCTCGTAAATAAACATAAAATACTTAAGAAAGGCTGAGTAATTAAAAACAATTTTTACAGACAAAACACAAAAAACGCGCAGGTAAGTTGAACCTGTTTGACTGATGTCAAATGTCAAGCTGACAAATGACGGGGAAGGCCTTCCTGTAGTGCTGATCCATTAGCGTTCGCCGGATTATCGATGTTTCGGTTATCGATAATGGTTGAATATTAAAATGATTTATTGAATGTTTAATAGAAGCTTTCTTCTGTATCAGATCGGTGCTTTATTTAGAACTAGATGTTGCCCGCGACTTCGTCCGCGTGGATTAAGTTTTTACAATTCTCGCGGTAACTCCTTAGTTTTCCGGGATAAAAAGTACCATATGTCCCCGGGGTACAATCTATCCCTGGACCAAATTTCATAAAAATCGGTTAAACCGGTGGGCTATGAAAGCGTAGCAGACAGACAGACAGACGCACTTTCACATTTATAATATTAGTATGGATTATAATATATTATATAATAGTTAAAAATCCAGATCCTTTAGGTTTTTACAGTATTAATAGAACAGTTCTCGAGTTTGACAACCTCCCTGGCACAGTGGTGAGCACTGTAATGTTATTGTGGGAGGTGCCGGGTTCGATCCTCGGCAGGGTCAATTTTTATAATTTCTGAATTATGAAGTCTGGTTGAAGGCTTCGGCTGTGGCTAGTTACCACCTTACCGGCAGAGCCGTGCCGTCAAGTGATTTAGCGTTCCGTTATGGTGCCGTGTAGAAACCGATTAGGGGTATGGCTTGCGCGCTGCAGTCAAGGGCTAACTTGTAGTGGATTAAAAAAAGTTTCTAGTACGTACATTTTTATATCGAATTAAAAAAACCCGGCTGAGTTTGTTGTGGGCTCTTCTCAGACCAGGGCGCGTTTGGAACCCTCGTAGCTTTAGTTTTAAGATAGCGTTGCCCATTATCACCATCATGCTTTTTAAGCAAGTAATTTTTAGACGAAAATAAGTGTACCTACAGTGTACCTATATTTAATAAATAAATGACTATGACTATGAATCACATTTGAAAAGGCTAAACATTAATGCATGGTAACGGCGAGTACCTACATCAATATTACTCGCGTCGCTAGCCCGCGATGCGCACGCGTCTGCTTTATCAACGACACTCAATGTGACTGATAACAGCGCATCGGGTTTCATGCGCTACCGGTGGTCCGTCCCATACCTATACAGTAATATAATATTACTAATCTAACATATCTTTGTATCTTCTTTAATCTATATAATAAAACTCTATTGGACGATATCTGGTAGCATCATATTCATGTTTTAAAAGATCCTAGGAATTATAATTAGCAATTCTAGATGCCCGCTACTTCATCCGCGTTTTTTTTGTTAATCCACTACGAGTTAGCCCTTGACTGCGATGGTAAGTGATGATGCAGTCTAAGATGGTAGCGGGCTAATCTGTTAGGGGCATGGCAGTTATTTTTAAACTCATACCCCTATTCGGCTTCTACACGGCATCGTACCGGAACGCTAAATCGCTTGGTCTTTGGTCTTTGCCGGCAGGGTGGTGATTAGCCACGGCCAAAGCCTTCCACCAGGCTAGACCAGCGAAAATTCAGAAATTATAAATTTCCAAATTGACCCTGCCGGGAATCGAATCCGGGTCCTCCGCACGTTAAGACAACAGTGCTCAATACTGTGCCAGGGAGATCGACGAAATATATTAAGGTATTTTGGTTCCCACAGGAATTCTCTCATTTTCCGGGATAAAATGTACCTACCCTATGTGTGAATTCAGGTTATAAGCTATCTCCATTCCAAATTTCAGCTAAATCGGTTCAATCGTTGAGGTGTGAAGGAGTAAAAAACATCCAAACTTACGAACATCCAGACTTTCACATTTACTATATTAGTAGGATTCATTCAATAAAATTGTGCATACTTTTCGTGATAACTAAAATAGGTACCTACTTACGTATCACGTAATGTTTACAGTTATTTTAATCGATTGAAATGTTCCCTAGCCTACTTTATTTTTTGATGGATTTTGTTTCCTTCTTTCTTTTCTTTTGTGTAATATGAATTAATGCCTAGTGCCTCTGTACCTGAGTTTTTAACATCCCAATTTCCAAAATTTAGTTTGCGAGACATAATCTGTGAGTGAGTGCTATGCTATACCTTTAATTGATATAAATATCAGAAAGTGTAATAATGTGTACATTTTCGTGTTAATTAAAAAACTGAAGCCAAAATAAAAATTGACAAAATCGGTCAAGATTGGACGGAGTTAATTCAATTGCTCAATTATTGCCTTTCGGGATGACACATATCTTTTATGTTAACACAGAGTTTCCTTTATGTTAATGCTATGGGTGTACGATATGCTAAGCTGCATTCAACGCCTTCCAGTAGTTTCACCATGAGGTGTTTACAGACTGACAGAAAAAAAGATTTGGGCGATCTGTGTCGATAATAAAGCTTCCTCCAATTAAAAATTTCAAAATATATTGTATAGACATTATACAGTTACAGTTTTATTATATTTAAGTATAGAGTTGAATCGAGACTTTGCATTTAGGCTTTTTTTGAATTGCGGACCCGGGTATATTTAAAAACCTAAATCGACAATAGTATAATACAAATTATAAACAAAATAAAAGGTTCACCATACATCATTTGATTATGGTGAATACGCCTAGCTATTATTGACGTTACTGCGTACTAAAAAAACGACTCTTAAGAAGCTTTTTCATATTTCGGAGAAAATCACAAAAACTCCAACCACTGATACAGATTCGTAATAAATGACGTCATTAGATGGGTCAGGATTCCAAATTTAAAATGCATTTTGGTTTCCCCAAATGACACAAATCCGTCAATGTGACATCTTTGTCATTCCGCTTTTGTGTAACTTTATCGATTTTTTACTGATTGATATCAATGTTATTTTGTTATGGGTGGCATAGCACTGTAAGTGTCAATATGCAAACAGTGTGGTGGAATATAGCCTAAACCCTTATCATTCTAAGAGGAGATCTGTGCTGTAGTGGATGAGACAATGAATAATCGATAGTCATTATTATACCTACTTACTTTAGAATATAAATCTATTGAGTTTGAAATTCTAGTTTAATTAAGGCATTAAGGAGTTTCAAGCAACAGATTATTTATATTTACATATCTTTTAAGTAATCATAGTTAGGTAGTTATAGTATCATACTAATTACAATAATTGCCTTCACTAAACTAAATTCACTATGTATTACTAAACTAGCAGTTTTACCAAGCAGTACTGATTAGTTTAAAGTCCCAATATGTGACAACTAATTTTCATCTATGTTGTATTTTTATCTATGTCTCAAAACAGAAGTCAAATAAAAAGGTACTGTACGGTGTACCCTAATGATAAACGTAATGATTCCAATCAATCAAGTGTGTTATGACGCACGGTGGTCCGGACGTATCATTAATTAGATTATGTCAATAGCATGGATACATTTTTGATCGTTTACAAGAGGATTAATTTCTGTTTGTTTTAACTGACTTTAAAAAAAAATAGGGTTTTGTTTTTAACGAAAGCAGGTGGAATGAGTATTCAATATTGTTTGGAATTTTTCTTAGCACATTTTGTTATAATATCATACTCAAGAAATTTTGTAGGTAGGTACATACAATTGAAGACGTACCTAATTAATGAAGACTATAGGTCGAATGGATAGAATTTTAATCGAAATTACGAAGCAAAAGAAGACCGGGCCCGATAGATGTTACACGGGAAAAGTCTATTGTTGAGGGGAATGAAGACATATTTATAGCAGTATATTATTACGGTCACGTTATAGTAATGGCAGTAAAATTTTCATTTTGTTAATTTTGATGACTTATTGAACTATCTAACTAATGGTGCCAAGAGTGTAGTTAAGAGACGCTTGATAAATGCCGATTCTCGTAATATTCAACCAAAATATGAAAAAAGACATTTAAATAAAGCTAGACCGAGAACATTCCTCAAACGAAATATCGAAAGCCGTACGGTGGTGTTACAAAGTGCCGCTAGATGGCAGTTTCGATTTTTTTGCCGCAACGGATGTCCAACAGCACGCGCTGCATTCTAAATTCGAAATTTCTGCCATTCCACTCTATCTGGAACGGGGCATATCGCCGTCTCCCTCTGGCCACATTTTTTTGCATTTCGATTCAGAGTGCGTGGTCATTTTTGTCGTTTTTTACGGCTGCTTTTCTTTTAGTATTGCGGTGGCAGTTGGCTTTGTTTTATTTGCGCTTATAAAACGTTCGCAATAAACTATCCCGGTCTTGGTTATTAATCTATGGTTGCTTTGAATAACCTTTTTGGTTTTAAACTTGTCTTATACATGTATATCAAAACATAATATAATACCTAATATGAAAGTTATCTCTCATACTTAGACAATAGTTTAGGTTCTCCTCAGCATCTCCTTAGAATGCCCAAAAAAAAACAAGTTAGAACCATTTTTTTCATTATTATCTAAGAATATCATCTACTTCTATATTTTAAGGGAATTGAGGAGAGTTATTGTTTGATCATTTCAATTGAATTGTCATTTTTTCTTTGGACCCTCTAAAAATTCGTGTAAGTACCTACCTATGGCTTTTTAGGTATCTTTTCCTCCTTATTCTATTGGTATTGTTTAATACGCTTGTTCGTAGCGTGGTGCCAAATATAGGATATAAAATAAATAATTCAAAAGGATAAATACTTTTCCAACATCAGTGTTAAGCTTCAAGATTTCTATACATAATAATATTTCCTTCGCCATAAATTTGATGACGCCACTTTCTTTGCACGCACTTAGGAATCCTTCTACAAGTACTAACATATTATTAGAAGAAACACTACATCACCTCCCAGTAGTGCCAACATTTTAAGCTTACATTCTGTACCATAAACGACTCATTCTTTGCTTTTTATCTGTGAATTCCACGAAGTGGTCAGCGAAATAAAATTGCCAGGCTGCCGAAATCCATAAAGAAAGGTTTATTCGGCGACTTATATTAGCGGAAACGAATATGTTGCTTTGGTATGTGGTACAACTTATAGGCGACGATGTTAAGGGCGCTATTCGTAGGTATTATTTGGAATATCCACCATTTTTGGGAACCTGGAAGTGCTGTGCGTGACTTCAAAAAAAGACGTTTAGTTGGCATGTACGCATAGTGCTTTCATTTGTTTCTTTATTTTTACTTGATATTTTCAGTTTTAAGAAGGAAAACAAACGTTGTGGATGCTTTGAAACATAGCAAAAAATTAAAATGGGCATGGGCAGGTCATGTCGCACGTACGGACGCCGAGAAATGGGCCAAGAAAGTGACTGCATGGACAGGCCCCCCCAGGCAGGAGAAAGAGAGGCAAACCACTGGCACGCTGGGTTGGTGAAATTGCAAGCTTGGCGGGAGAGAACTGGGTCCTCAAGGCTAAGGATAGGAAGAGGTGGAATGATATGGAGGAGGCCTTCACTCAAAGAGAGGTCCTTAATAACTAAAATAAATAATTTAAGTACTTACTTGAAATTTAAATTATATTTATTAAAAATAAAAACTATCAAGTGTATAAACAGAAATCTTAAAAGACAGTGCATACAAAAAACTTTACTATTAATTTCTCAATTTAATAAGTGAACTGTGATGGACAGTTGATAACAAACTTGTGAACTTTTTTTCTAAAAATTTGGAATGGACATCATTAGTTATTAAGGAAATAAAAAAAGGCTATAATAATAATAATTTTCAGTATAATGCTGGATTCTCTTTCTCAATTTGTGCAATTGAGCAGTCATTGTCGTGATTAAATGAGGATATCTGAAGAAAAAATTAGATTAGCAATATGTTATCGAAATAGCTTAATCGAGCCGCTAAGCGAAAGCGGCAATGAGCCGTGATGACTGATGGAATATGGGCTTTGAAATCCAAGGTGCTGGAATCGTAAACTGTTGTTGGAAGACCCAGCGAACGTTTATGTAAGTATATAAGGTAGAGGGATGACATCAAGCGGGTCGCAGGTAGTTGCTGGACACAATCTACAAAACCGTCGATTGTAGAAATCCCTACAAGAAACTTATGACTAGCAAAGGGCTGTGAAGAGCTGTTGACTTTCAACGTTGAGAGATGACGAGAGATGAGAAAAAAATACTCAAATAAAACACAGCTCTTTTGCCTTATACCAAACACCAATCTTCGACAAGTAATAAACTTTACTAGCACAGTAAATTCTATGCCTCCAGCTTGCATTGTGACTATGACTAGTCAGGCTAACGCTGCAACGCCTTAGGCGTACGGACTACAGACGGACTATAATCTTATATGTACAATTTATTTTATGTACTAAATACGAGGAGCAAAAGAATGAAAGCGCGCACTAAAATATGTATTGTACCTACGCCATGATTGCATTTTGTTTTGTTTTCTTTAAAGAATTTTTGTAGTGCGGGGTTTGTTAAAACGGTCTTTCGTTAAAATGGTATTTTTATTGTGAGATTTATCTCAAATATTAGATGTTATTGTGACATATGTAAGTATTAGTAGTAACATTCTTTAAAATAGGAATAGGCAGGTGTCTACGATTCTATTTCTTGTTGGCTTGATTCAGAAACGGTCTAGACATAATTCGAAAAAAGTAAATTTTCTGTGAATTCTTTCTTATTATGTTTCCTTAAATTAGTTTTCTGTATTTCCGGGTTTTATTTTTTTATCCACAACAAGTTACCCGTTGACTGCTTGACTGCGATCTCACCTGATGGTAAGTAATGATGCAGTCTAAGATGGTAGCGGGCTAACCTGTAAGGGGCATGGCAGTTATATTAAACCCACACCCCTTCGGTTTCTACACGGCATCGTACCGAAACGCTATAGATAAACGCGGGTTTAGGTATATTATATTTTAAAGTTTTAACTTTCTATTTCATTCTTTTGACCTCATTCGTAACAGACATTCCTATCGGAATGGAACGATGGCTATGTGTTTCATTCAATTTTAGTTATGGTAAATCAAGTATTCCGTACTGTACCGTTTTGATATTTATTTCTCCTAATTTGACTGCATTTCTCGGTTACTGGTCGTGCACGTTTATCATATACATATCTTGCTCTAACATACCAAAAGTAGGTATATTTGTCACTGTCTTGCAAGTTAGGATTCGATGCGCGTACGCCGACTAGCCCGCGCGTGCCCTGACGTCGTTGAAGTTTTTTTCTATCACAAGAAAAACCATAAAATCAAGTGATTGTTGAAAGCTAGTAGTTAAGGGTGATTTCCGTTTGTTTTAACATATCGAAGCCAGAATGATACAAAAAAGCAATAGTAAGGGAAGTAAGGCTGAAAGAAGATAAGTACAATATGGTGGCACAATTCTATCTACAGTAGCAAACCTAAGACATGAATGAACATAGGGAACAGATAAAATATAGCCTATTGGAATACATATAAATAAAATACTCGTAGATATACCCACAGTCGACACCTATGGTGGTACGTCATGGAGCGATTGAATTAACCTTAGAAGAATATTCATAGTAAACAGCTGATTATTATTAATAAAGATCAACAAACATTAAATAGTAAAATTTTGAAACTGTGAACTTAATTTAATATTTTTTTTAAATTTAATTTACACTACTTATTTACTATTTTGCTATGCTCTTTTAGTATCGCTCAGGCCCAAAGTATCTTACAGCTTCAGGGTTTAGCCAGTTTTACATGCGAAGTCGCAGATAGTTAACTAGTCTAATTTTAACCGTTAGTCTGGGGTCTACTACCATCGCTGAAAACAGTATTATAATTCTAAAAGAGGAACGTCAACAATATTAAAACAATGCGACTTAAAGCGACGGTAGTTATTTAAATTTTGTCCAAAACATGCCAATTTTTTTTGGTTTGGCTGTCTTTAGTTTCTAATACGGAGTAGTGATTTTGTAGTTCTACCCTCAATTCGCAATAGTGGTAAGCTATGTAGAGACTTATAAAATTAATATGAATGTTAGCCCTTGACTGCGATCTCACGGCGGTAAAAGATGACGCAGACTAAGATTATACCTACGCTAATAAATATGTATATATACTTATGTATGACAATTTTTAAAGTAAGATTTAATGGATGCACTTCAAAAGTGGCCTTATGTATTGTAAAATATTATAAATGCGAAAGTGTCTGTATGTCTGTCTGTCCGTCTGCCTGTCTGTCTGCTACGCTTTCACGGCCCATCTGTTTATAAACCAATTTTGTTGGGTTTATATCTCGGGGCAGGACATAGGCTACTTTTTATCCCGGAAAATTTAGGAGTTCCCGAAGGAATACAAAAAACTTAATCCACGCGGACGAAGTCGCGGGCATCATCTAGTAATGTTATAATATGAAATGTGTGCTTTCATCGGTCGCACCTATCACGTGTGGGTCCGTTGGAGGCATTCTATTGTAGTAAAGACGTAAAGGCGAGCGCACACTCATTAACCAGGCGGGTATTCGCGCCGCGTGGCGCGGTCACGTCGCCAGCACGCGCCGGCGCCTGTTTCCACTGTTGGACGACACGACTTTTTGGTCGTAGGTCGTAGATCGGAATGTTGTGGTCGTCCAATCGATTAACCTTATTCTCCCAACTAATCTGTCATGAAGACAAGCTGTAGCTATCTACAGCTTGTCTATATACCTTAGCGTAGTAAAAGTAGTATCTTGAAATCAAGAGTGATTAAGCATCTTCTAGACAAGTGCGCTGAATCTTCGATTATTCTAATATAACATTAGAATATGTATTGTTATCTTTAAGTACTTAAATACTACTTTTAATAACCGGCTTAACGAATTTAGTCCAAAGTACAGCTTGCAGAATAGGTAGGTAGGAGGATTAATGTTAATTTGTTTCCCGCAAAATCAATTCCTAGGTCTTGAGATTTTCAAAAATCTTATCCCACACGTACGGTGTCACGAGCATCACCAACACAAAATGTTCATTGAGGTAAATCTGCCAAAAATAATTGTTATGGAGTATGGACGGCCAAACGTAGTGACATGACATATTCATACAGTATAGGCCGATTTGGCAGAAGGGCTCAGAGAACGATCGACGTTCACTGATCTAATGGAAACGCGCAATATTCGCATTGCGGCACGCCTCGTGTTACGTTATTATAAGTTATTATTGTTATCTGCCGTCCATAAGGTTCGAGCCAGTTCGAGCGATGGTCAATATTTGTAAAATTTTGTGGTTAAAGAATTTTTATTTTCAAAAGAAATTTACAAAAAATTTCACTTAATGAGAACTTATCAGTACTTATCATAAACTTAACCTAATAACATCATAACGCTAAATTTTATAGTCTTGATGTTTCTTAAAAAAGCATAGTTTTTTGCATTTACAAAGGATCTTTTATTGACACAGTTTACTATCTACATTATATGTTTAACTACCATTGTCGTCTCTATTAACTATTACTAGGTACCTTTTTGTTTCCTATACAAGATTCTCGGTTTACCAGCGATATATTAATATTATCATTAATTAGTAGTAGAAGACTCGCTTAATTATGTTTGAAATTTAATAGAATTACAAGTTTAAATTTTAAATTTTAAATAACTCTCGACATATTGAAGTAATAGGATACCAATTTCAATTCGATCAGACCTGTGAAGTTGCTCTTATCCCTTCATCACCTGGAAAATAGCTGATGATCTTCAAATGGTTGAACCGACTTGAATTATAGCTAGGAACACTCCCAATAAAGTCACCTTTCAAAACAAATTTATTACTTAAATCAAAATCGGTTCATCCACCTGTGAGCTACGATGCCATAGACAGCTGATATAAATGAACTTATAACACCCTTCTTATTGTGCGGGGGTTACAAATTAATTAGGTAGACCAATTTCAGCTAGTACAGCAGATACCGTTTTAGACACAGAAGAAGGAGTTAGCTTATTGCTAAGGTTTGATCCACGCCCTTCTAATATTTAGTCTCTGATGCTTTTTGACAGTCTAAAGGCTCCACTGATTTTACTGATTGATGGTTTAAATTCAAATGGTTGGTTTATATTCAAAATGGTTGGTTTTTATTCAAATAAACTTTTACAAGTACTTTTGAATCGTCAAGTGAATCTACAAGTCTGATTGGATAGTTAAGAGACCTATATTATGCATGATAGTATAATTATGTAAGAAGTGATCCATCGGATGGATACAGTAATTTTAAAAGCCTATAGACATAAATACCAACGCAGTCTTGGGATTTTTTTTTATAAGGAAAACCTACAAAAACCTTAAAGATACTAAAGGTACTGTAAAAAAAACAACTTGACTGATGAACAATTCAACGTAAATACAGATACTAAGAAAATATATTCAGAAATCGTACCCAAACAGAGCCAGGCCGGGTAAGCTAGGTTTTAATAAAATTTGTAATACTCGTACTTGTGTACACTTGCCAAGAATACCAAATAATGGAGTAAAAATCGAGTTGAACACCTGCAGAAATCATGAAGTAGGTCCAGCAAAGTGCTAGATCAATATTCGCCTGTCGCCCGTTCCCCGAACCGGCGGCGTAGACAAAGAGCTGCATTAGAATGCTGACGGTGTTGCCAACCCTACGCCTGAACTACCTACTGTGCTTGTGAAATTAACGAGCCCTTGAGATGACCGTTTCATTGAATTATTACAAGGAAAATGTTAAATTTTAAAATATTTCATGCATTGCTAACAAAAATTAAGACGATAATGGCAGATTCTGTTTTCCGTGATTTCAAAACTAAGCTATATTGATAGGACTATATTAATATGTATACTTATTATAATATTATGTACAAGAAAAACAACGAAACCAAAAAAAAATTATTTGTATAGCGTACCTATATTTGAAACATTCGGCCATTCAAAAGGCAAGATTTTTACCCCAATAAAAGACTTCAACGAGTGCGCTGCTCTAATTTTTGTCATGAAATGTAAAGTTTGTTTTAATAAAAAACACACCATTGATAATGTAACTGTTAAGTATGCCTTCCCTTTTTAGGTTCTAAATGGGCAAAGTAATTATAAATAATAACATTAAGTAGATTTATAATGGTAAAAGAGCAAGATAAAACGGGCAAAGTTCAGATCTCATATTTAATTCAGTAGTGCTTACCATCTCAATAACACGAGGCTTTAACGTGAAATTTGCGCTCACGATTTTCCTAATACGTATGAGTACTATATTATTTTAAATTTTACTGGTAATTTAAAGTTTGCGAAAGTAAAACATTAAATTAAAAAAAAGAAAGTCTATTTATTGTTTTTTGATGTAACGTACTCACAGAAACCATGATAGACACATAATGAAGCAGTGATAGCCTGGTGGTTAAGAGTTAAGACACCCCAACTAATGTTCAGGGTGCCGGTTCGAGCCCCGGGCACGCACTCCAACTTTTCGATGTTATGTTCGTTTTTAGAAATTAAATATCACTTGCTTCAAATGGTGAAGGAAAACATCGTGGGGAAAACCTGATCGCCGAGAGTTTTTAATAATGTTCTCGAAGGTGTGTGAAGTCTACCAATCCACACTTGGCCAGCGTGGTGGACTATGGCCAAATCCTTCTTATTCCAAGAGGAGACTCGTGCTCAGTAGTGGGCCGGCAATGGGATGATAAGAGAGAGACACACATGATGTCAGTCTACAGCTGACAATATTATATAGCATTGCGCAGGTTTTAAAAAACTACTAAAAAGTATAATATTAACAATAAAAGGTCAAAGTCAGTAATGGTAACGTAGCCACAGATGTTCCCATACTAACACAAATGTCAATGGCCCCGAAAATTCTACAATTCCATACAAAATTATAGGGCAATCGCTCGTCCACCAAATGACAGCCTGTGACAGCAAATGACATAATTGTCAAAACGTTCACTTCAATGACTGTCGCACGTGACAGCAACACTCGACAGAGATGGATATCGGAATTAATGAAAGACAGAAAGAGATAGGAAATGGCGTGGCGGTGTCAATTATAGGCGGGAAAACGGAATTAGAGACCATGAGCGCGCCGGTTTCAAATTTGGAACCGTTTCGTTCTAAAATCGATAAATCGATCAATTTTGTATCAATTGCGTGTGGTCGATTTTCTAAGAATAATTGAATATCAACATTAAGTTCCGATAATATACAATTATGTTGATTACTATCTGTGAACTCATGAATGAAAGTTCGCTTCATTCATGTCACAGATATGCAAAATATGGACGCAATATTTTTTAATAAAGACCATTCAGTGGGGACATTATTATTAACCGCACGGTTCGCGATTTTATGAGCATATTTTATGTGTTATAAGAAAAATCTGCAATATATTTGACGTCGCGGCCCGGCCCTTTCGACGCCTGTCGTGCATAAAATCCGTGATCATTTCTCCTAATTATATGTGTGAGGACGTAGGCTTTTGATGCCTTAACTATATACGATTGTGATGCGGGTCCGATTTTAAAACTAAATAAATGGTAGAGGTACAATTCAATGTCTTTTCAAGCATGGTATCTTTATAATTTTATAAAATATCCTTTACATTGTTATCCGTAGTGGTGTCTATGAAATTATTCAAAAACTAGCTAACCGACCTCGGCTTTCCTCAGGTAGAATTTCCGAAAATCCTGTTGAAGTGGTGGTCTTTGCTATAGAGAAATCCTACAACAATTCAGTCAGTTGCAAAAGGTGACTAACTGATCTATCAACGGATAGGACACATAAAACCACCACAAAGGACGAATCGGGCTGTTTGGCATACAGAGAAGCAGTAAACTAGGGGTTTCACCAATCAAAATCGAACTTAACGTGAGCGAAGTCGCGGGCAAAGGCTATAGCTTCTTATAGAATGTAAGTGAATTTTAAAGAATGCATGACCGTTAACACCTGTATATATCGCAGCCGATAGGTCGTGTGATGTAAAAACGTAAACCAATGTGGGTGTTCGAAATATAAAATTACTTTTAGTGCGAATGTGGGACTTTTTTTAGTTCAAATTGTTGTGATTACAGCTATTATGCCATGTTTATAAAAGAGTTTTCAAGTGGTTTTTCTTTTAAAAATTGAACATTATTTATTGCGCTAACTGGACAATATTTATGGCGGGTAAAAAGCGCAAAGCAGATGTCACACGTTTTTAGTCGGGTCGTGAAAGCGGCGTAATTTTATTTATCGTTTTTTGATTAGCCGGTTTATTCACGGTAAATTCGATGTTGATTTTTAACTTGAATATTACTCTTGGAAATATAATGATCGTTGCAAAGGGATTCGTATTCCACGACTAGCTGACCCGTCTCGATTTAATTCATCATAGGTAATCTGCATCTGCGTTATAAAAAAAGATTATATGCAAATTTTCTCGAGACCCAGAGGTAAATTCTATATATTGATCAGTCAGCCAGAGTCTCCTTTTATTAAAAAAAAGATAAATATTAATTTGTGAAACCCAATTTGAATGCTTTAGAACTCAGAAGTACTGGAAGTACCTATTTCTTGCCGGCTCTTCTCAGTAGAATCTGCAATCTAAACTGGTGGTAGAGTCTATCGTATCATAGGTAAGCGAAACAAGTATGACAGTATGAGTACAAGTATGAGTAGTTAAATACCATAAAAAAATAGAGTTTGAGATTAAATATTTTTTTAGCGACGAGAAAATTCTTGATATTTATTTAGTAAAACCATTTTATCTTTTTTTTCGTGCGCGTGTTAAATAATGTTATATTTAAAAAAAAAAAAGAAAGTTAAAGAAGTTAAGTATCAAAAAGTGCTTCGACTATTTATATACTTTTAGAGCTCCAAAAGTTTCCCAACAAAAATGTACTTAATTTTTTCCTTCTAAGGTACTAAAATTCTACATCTATGTTCTAGTATCAATCAATAATAATGCGTTGCACAATACAATGAAATGGCCATTTTAATTAATTCAATGAACCGTAATTACAAGAATCTATTACAAAAAAACATGTGACACGGAAGCCTCTGCAATTGTGTAAAAAACACAATAATTATGACACATTAATGATTTCTGCTTTCGTCATGAATATGGAAGCGTATGGGAAAAGGCGGGTCAACTTTCTTTACCACTACTTTACTCCAGTACTTTTACACTATAATACTTCGAATAGTTCGAATAATTTAATAATATTATCTCGGATATTTCGTTATACATATAGGTATTAGATATCACAGAGTACATTGAATATGTAGATATTATAATATGATAACTGTCCTACATATTATTAAAAATTTGAGAAATTTTAATGATTTCTGAATATGGATGAAGAAATCCATGTTTTGACATCACTTTTTACAGATCTTGAATATATTGAGTAAATCACTAGGTTAAAATTTAAATTTGATGTACGAGTCAATTATTTAAAATGAATTTTGGTCTAGTTAAACAATTAAATACATATTATGACATTATGTGCGTTTATTTGGGGGTAGTGTACCTATAAGCTTGTGGCCTAATTTTATGTTATTTTTATTGCAGCACAAAACCATTTCCTGTGGAGAGAGAGGAGACTTTCGTCCAGCGGTGGACCTCTATCGGTTGAGATGATGACGACACTTTCATTTAATTTCTTTGCAATGAATAAAAACAACAAGTTTTGGACAAGAAGTTTATAACACCAGCGCTCAAACATTAATACGGCTATACACACCTAACAACTAGAAAAGTATTATATTTTTCGTAAGAGGCGAGCGCGGCGACCCGTGACGACGTTTCCTGTTGGGTGCTATGACCCCAAAGAAATGTATAGCTCAGAACTTCGCTTTTATACTTTTATTCGACAGGAAATTACTCGATTTTCGGACAGCCATTTTATGCTCCACTGCCATCGATTTTTAATCGATACAATTAGAATGTATCGGATCGTGTATCCTGTTATACTGCCTGTGACCAAAGCAGGTTACCGCACTTCGTTATCAAAATTAGCGAGTCACTTTTAACTCCAAATAGTGATTACAATTACCCAAGCTGAGTCAGTTACCAAACGCCTAATTACATGTCGTCAAATTTTGATAACTTTGGGTTACTTTTGATTCGTTTGATTTTAAACTAGTTATAAAAATAATATTTTTCCTAAATAATTAATCAGCTAAGATATTGTATTCAATATTAAATAGGTATCTCTTTGAAGTTGTTCCAACGTTCTCTGGCACCGAGTGTTTTATTTACATCTACCAGTCCTGAAATTTTCGCAAACAAAGGTCAGGTCTTTAATCTCCATAAACTATATATAATGAGTAATGAGCAAGTCACTTTGTATGGAGACGTATTGCTTCGGGTTTGTCGCGTCGCCTTACGACGAAAATTATATCGCATGCACTCGTGCTTTTCGCGCTGACATTTTGTTATAAAGTTTGTTTAAACTTTACACTTTTAAATACAGTAGTGTGTTTAAACTTTACACCCTAAAATATGCTTAAAATATAATAATAATATATACTTAAATAGATATTAATATATCTAAGCTAAAATTACGTGAAAGAATGCACAGAGCCTAAAATAAAATTTGGCATTAAAAATTCAGAACAGCTTGTTACATTTCACGTGAATTCTTTGAGAATTCCTGCTCGTAAGTTTATAGTGGTTTTCAAGCTTAACTTTCAAGTCCAAAATATATATTTATGCACACACGTGGGAAAGTGCATAGATTATAATATGAAACAATTTTTTTTCAGAAGAAATGTTTCTGTTAAATCTTTTTTCGCATGGATGCTTTCGATTCTATAATAACGATAATTATAGCAATAACAGCATAATTTTAAACATCGATAGTGCAATATGCATGAAAGGCAGTTCCCATGACCATAACTGTATGCCGTGATTGAGTTTCATATTTCTTTTTTAGCATTAATTAGTCGAGGTCAGTGATCTTTGACCGCGCTTTTTTATATTGGAGAGATTGCAGATTTTCAACGTATTAAAAGAGATTAATGTATCAAAGGTAATTTTGCGATTCAAAATCCCAAGTTTAATTTTAGTTGGCAACTACAGTCCCAAAAACTTCTCAGACCCGGCGGCCAACATTGGAACAAATTTTTATGCCTGTTTAGTTTTCGTTGTTTTTTTATTTTTCAGACGTCGGGTCAGATAAGTTTGACGACGGACTATAATGTGATAGCATTGATGTCGAATTTTTCCTAATGTGTGATAGTAATAAAGCGCACGGAGTGTCTAGAGTTTAGTTTACTTTCGGGAAAACTGGAAAACTTTGCGATTATAAACATCGCTATAGAATTTTGACAGATTTATAATTTTTTTTTATTTTTTTTATCCACTCAAGCTAGACTGATGGTAAGTGATGATGCAGTCTAAGATGGTAGCGGGCTAACTTGTTAGGGGCATGGCAGTTATATTAAACCCATACCCCTTCGGTTTCTACACGGCATCGTACCGGAACGCTAAATCGCTTAGCGGCACGTATTTGCCAGTAGGGTGGTAACTAGCCACGGCCGAAGCCTCCCACTAGGCTAGACAAGGAAAAATTCAGAAATTATAAATTCCCAAATTGACCCTGCCGGGGATCGAACTCAGGACCTCCGCACGTTAAGGCAATTATAATAAAGTCAAAAGGTGAGATTGGAACTATAACCACAAGGCTCAAGCATAGCGTGACCCTTTCTCCGATGCAAGTTCGAGCTGTGACCCGCAACGCGTAACTTCCGTATTCCGACCCGATGCAGTTCACACGTTGCGTTGCGTTCTAATACGGCAGCGAGTATATCCATAGATTACAGAAAAAGGTAGATGACCATTAGTGGAGAAGCCGATTAAAAGTAGAAGTCAGCGTGACTGACTAAGTTCAAGCTATGACCCGCAACGCATAACTTCTGTGCTTGGGACTCAATCGACAATACAGTTTGATAAAAAAGTGCATCTAATTGAATCAATTCTGAAGCAGCTAATTCAAAACAGAAACCTTATCATTTCAAGCTACCTGATTTGTATTCCTACATACAGTTTACATGTTACGTTCTAATGCGGCAGTAATTAAGTATCATATTATTATAAACTCTAAAAAGGTAATAAAAGACTGATAAAAAATAAATAAATTCTATAAATAAGCTGATTAGTGGTATCTCCAAAAAATAAATCAAGGCGGTAACCGATTAAGAGTTCGTGAACGTCCTGAAAATTTGCGCGACGAAGGTGATATGATAATGGCTTCACTTTTATGAACTAGCTTTAAGCTTATTGGCCAGGTCTCCATCTGTTTATTGTTATGTCTGTGGTAGATTCTACGAGTAGTAGCAACGCATCATATATTATGTGAGAAACGCTACACTACTTAAGAGTATACCTACTTAGTACCGTTAGTGCATTTTTATTCGCATAACCAAAATAGGGCAATGGAATGCGACGTATCTAATAACTTCTTAAGATTTTTATCGGTATTTTTCTTGTTTTAGATGAGGGCTGAGGCAAGGCTTGTAAGCACTTGCAGGAAGTGGACTTTAACTTGCAGATTTTGCTGCAATATCTCACAAGTTTGGAACTCAAATCCGCAAGGTCTTAAGTAAACTCTCACCCGTGGGACTATAGATATTTGTGACATTTGCAAATGTGACAAGTTAGTAATTGTAAGAGAAAAAGGATTACATAAAAAAATTACAAGTTAAAAATGTTCCCTGTCTATAATTTCTACACATCTACTCACGAAAGACTGAGAAAGAATGTGGGTAAATATTGACGTAAATAAACGTTATAGTTGAAAGAATTATAAGTAACTCGCCCATATTATATGAGTTACAATTTATTACACAAATTTATTAGATAAAGCAATCAACACCGTGTTTTATGCCAACATTAAATATTAATGTAACAAAAAAGCTATTACATGCTTCGTAGTTAATTACCATGTATCACCATATTTCATAGTGTAACAGTCCCGTCCTCTATTAACACCACCCAAGCGACTAATTTGATATACAAGAACAAAAAATACCGCAACCCAGCCACAAACTAAAAAAAACTGTAACTCTGATGTGATAGAGTCCATTTTCTTAAAGTTCCATCGTGCTCTATGGATATCTATTAATGAATTCAGTCATTAATACTAAACAAGGGAAATTGTACTGTCCAATAATGGATACAAGACTGATTTTTGAATAGACGGTGGGTTGTAATGAAAATATGGAAATCAATGGGCGGTTCCAGTTCTTTGGACGCGAGAGCGGACATTGGGAAGACACTTTTTAAGAGTAAACTGCCTATGAGAAGCGTTCACACTTGGATACGTTTCAATGATCAAACTAAGATGAAGCTTAAATGATTTATTACAAAGATAAGTATTTATTTCTGTGAGGTATACTAAAACTAAACTCACAATAATAGTCCCGTCAGTATCTCTCGTTCACGTACATACCCATATCATTGGGATACATTTGCCGAGAACAATACGAAAAATAAAATGACGTCACACTGAATTCAACATGGCGGACGATGAACGCTTGTTTTGAAATATTTTTAATAATTTAAGTCTTATTTTATTTTACTACTAGTTAGCCTGACCTGGTAGCAAGGGATAATGCAGTCTAAGAAAGTAGCGGGCTATTCTGTCAGGGGTATGGCAGATAAATTAAACCCATATCCCTAATCTGTTTCTACTCAGGTTCGTACCGTAACCAAAATCTCTCGGCGGCACGTTTTTGCCGGAAGAATTGTAGATACCCACGGCTGAAGCCACTCACCATACCAGACGAGGGAAAATTCTAAAATTATAATCCCAAATTGACCCTGCCGGGGACCGAACCCAGGACCTCCCCCCTAATAAGACCATAACAACTTAAAATTAAACCTACCATTATTACCTAGGAAGGTATGTGATTAACGGAAAGGGGTCACGATCCTCAGCGCTAAATAATACAACGCAGAGAGAAAGATGTTTTTGCGACGTAATTTCATCTTTCTTTCCATTTATCTTTTATATTTCCACCTTGTATAAAAGATACAAAGCATGCAGTCATATCGTTCGTGATCTTATCAAACATCTATTTATGTTTGTTGTGTCAATACTGTTTGTTTTCTTAGCGATAGACATCATAATATTTTACTTTACACTGTGTAAACTGACTTCGCATCTAATTTATAGACACTCGTCGATACCCAAGAAGACTACTATAATAACTTCTTTTTTAATCTACAAAAAAGAGACTTTCATTCGTATATTATAAACTAGCTTATGCCTGCGACTTCGTTCGCGTGGATTGATATTTTTTAGGTTCCCGCCGGAACTCTTTAATTTTCCGTGATTAAAAGTTATTCCAGCCTATAAGTATATCTTTCTGCCAAATTCCATACAAATCCGTTCAGTCGTTCTGGCGTGATTGTGTAATATCCATCCATCCATTCAAACTTTTGAATTTTTAATATATATATATATATATATATATATATATATATATATATATATATATATAATTTATAGTATAGAGTATAGATAACGTATTATTTGAGGTTTACTTCTCAGATAATACGCTTATTACAAAGAACACCACGCTGCGAATTTGATCAAAAAATCGTGGACAATGAAAGAAATACTTAAAAAATACCATTAGAACCATTAAAAATTACCTACCTACTGTGTAACATATGAGGAAGTGGATGGGTAGCATTTGGCATTTATCCGACTGCACACAAAAGGGTTAGGGGTGCAAGTAATCGAGTGTAAATATCTGACGGTTGCCATAATAAAAAAACATATAAAATATTAGGTTTATATTCATGCAAATTGCAAATACCCTTCTTATACCAGAATTCACAAGTAGAGATTCTCTTATAGATTTTCCAGGAATGAGTAGGTACATACTCACTGTACTTCATTATTTAAATCCATACTTCCATACTAATATTATAAATGCGAAAGTGTGTCTGGCTGTCTGTCTGTTTTGCTTTCACAGCCCATCTATTCAACCTATTTTGATGCAATTTGGTACAGGGATAGATTGTATCCTGGGGAAGGACATAGGCTCCTTTTTATCCCATAAAATACCTTAATCCATGAAACCGGATGAAGTCGCGGGCATCATCTGGTTATTATTATTCTATTCTATTCTATTCTATTCTATTCTATTCTATTCTATTCTATTCTATTCTATTAAAAATGGTTCTCTGTTTTTAGCACTATGAGGTATATATAAATGGTACTGAATACTGTTAAGTGTTGTTCTCTAGAATAAATCGTAACTACCTTTTATAGTCATTTTAAGGTACAAACATCGGCCATCAAAGAAATTAATAGAATAGCACTTTTGCTATGGACTGAGAAATATGCTACTGAATGCTGTTATTCTCTAGAACTAACGAGCGATATAAAGGTGTGACGTGTATTATAATAAAAAAAATTAACCTCCGCTCGAAAAGTCCGAACGGGACAATCTAATTAAAGCGCGCAACTCGTCGTATTAATAAAGCTACTCGTAATTTGAATTGGCGACACACATTATTAAAATATTCGAGAAAGCGCGCACAATAGTGGGAATGTCCCACGGTTCATCTCGTCACCTACTTACATCTGGATCAGGGTCTTTGCTTATAAAAAATTGGAGAAACCGTGAAAGAGCATGTCGGTTGGACAGCTAGGCAATGAGCATGTGATGTTTTATCTTGAAATTTATTTCTAAATCAAATCTATGGTACATACTAGCTTTCCATTGAAACTACAAGTCTATGCATAATTATGTGTAACTAGCTGATGCCCGCGACTTCATCCGCGTGGTAAAAGTATAGCATCTCTTATTTTTCCGGGATAAAAATGTCACTTAACACATGCCAAAAATCACTTCGATCCGTTGCTCCGTTGCGGCGTGATTGAAGGACAAACCAATAAACCAACAAACAAACAAACACACATTACACACAACATTACACACAACACAAGCATTATATAATAGTAGCATAATACTACCACATATTATAAATGCTTCTAGCATTATAAACAGAAATTATTTTAAAAGATACCGCTTACCAGAGCTAGCGAATAAATTAATGCAAATAGAATTTATGAAGCTTTCAACTAGCATCTTTCTCACATGATTCTGGTAAGCCACCTCCAGCGCGTACTTGCATGGTACGAGTAAAGATTCAACTTCAAAATTACAATAATTTACCAATACCTACGTGTCTTTACCTGAATACACATCACATCCTTTGAGGCTAGAGAACAACAGTTCCATACCAATTCAACAAATATTTCAATTATAATAACGTACCTACTATCGCAATTCAAATAAAATGCTAGTTGTGAAATCACCAATACAAATCACGGTTGTCGGAGTTACCAAACCATCCGCAACTCATGAATAAAAATCGTCTTAAGACATTAAAATTTGAACGGAAACCCTAACATATGAGAGCAATTTGCTCTATTCACCCCAACGCGATGGTGCGTAATCAGCCAATACTAATGAACCTTATTGCACTTAGAATTAAGTTGAAAATTCAATGCATTACATCTGTTGGTACCGTAGTGCGTAAGTCACGGGTGGCCGCTCAACTAGTGCAAAGGTGAAAGAACACAGTACGGTGAAACTACGAGTAAAAAGTTTATAGGTATCTTTCTAGGTTTATTAATCTGCGTATTCTATAACTCGATGATCTTACTGCTCTTCGGATAAACGAGAATCATTTCAAACCTCGGTATAGCTAAGCAATAAATTAAAAGAGGAAATCAAATTCTTATCACGCTAGAGATATCGTCTCTAGCGAAGAGAATATTGACTGATAATTACCTACAGAACTAAGGCCGACCTATGAACTGTTTTAGTTAATTTTTTATACTGTCTCTTTTTGATAAGTTTAGTTCGGGGTTTACATGAAAAAGACGGGTAAAGAAAATTTTACTTAAACACGTTTAAAAGCCTTGTGCAAGTGGGTCTAATTAGTTCAGGATAGATGACGAAACCAATAATGAAGACAAATAGATCACAGATGATCTGGTCAGCAAAAACAACGATGTTTGGATGTGATCCTTGGGACAAAACTGCAATGAGGGCACAGTTCGAAGGAGAAATTTTGTGGAATAGCCCCGGTATAGGTCCGAGATAACAAAAGATGATTAAACTAATGCTGTTGATGACGATAAAATCATCTAAAATGGCTTTGGTTTGAAAAGAGAGTCCTTTGCCTTTGTTTTGTTTAAAGTCGTATGCGTAAACGTCGCACTTCAAGAAGGCAACCTTATTCGTACCTATATATTCGTATACCACATCTTATTAATATCGAAACATAAATTTATTCTGACTCCTGATTAAGGATAAGTAATATGCTAATATAGCACTGGTGAACTGGGTGTTGGACAGCAGAAATATACATACTCGCAGTGGTTTAGCGTAACCGATAGATTTATGTTGTAAAACTTCGCACATCACGTAGTTATTGCAAAATGGACCTTTCACTTGTGTTTAAAATTCAGCCGACGCCCGGCTTATATGCTGGGCATCATCACATCATTATATCATACACACCAGACTAATATCAAACCAAATAACTAAAATTGTATACTAAGTGAAAATCATACTAATATTATAAATCCTAAATAAAGTGTGTTTCTTAGTTGGTTTGTCCTTCAATCACGCCGCAAGGGAGCAACGGATCGACGTGATTTTTGGCGTGGGTATAGTTGAGGACTTGGAAAGTGAGATATGCTATCCTTAATCTCTTTATTCCAGAAAATTAAGGTGTTCCTGCGGGAATTAAGAAAAAAACAAACAACGCTGACAAAGTCGCGGGCATCTGCTAATAAAATTATTATGATCCAGAGTTTATTTACAATATAAATTTAATTAAAACCCAATACATAGCTGAATGAATACAATTAGTAGGTATGAATCATTGATGTAGAATTTTTTTAGTACTCATTCTATTTCAATGGTATGAATAATTGATTCATCTCGGAAGATTTTCAAGAATTAATGAAACGAAAATTGGATTAAATAATAAGATACGATAATTAACGCGGCAATGAAATAATTATTTGAATATTAATATAAAAAATGTATCATGGTCATTCATAAATTTACAAAAAACAATTATATCACCGACCTCCGACCGACCTCCGACCGACCTCCGACCGACCTCCGTGGCGCAGTGTGTAGCGCTGTTGCCTTAACGTGCGGAGGTCCCGGGTTCGCTCCCCGGCAGGGTCAATTTAGGAATTTATAATTTCTGAATTTTCCCTGGTCTGGCCTGGTGGGAGGCTTCGGCCGTGGCTAGTTACCACCCTACCGGCAAAGACGTGCCGCAAAGCGATTTAGCGTTCCGGTACGATGCCATGTAGAAACCGAAGGGGTGTGGGTTTAATGTAACTGCCATGCCCCTAACAGGTTAGCCCGCTACCATCTTAGACTGCATCATCACTTACCATCAGGTGTGATCGCAGTCAAGGGCTAGCCTGTAGTGGATAAAAAAAAAAAACAAAATTGGTTAATGCACACGTTCAAATTATTACACTCCTCTTTTTGCATCGGGGCTGGGTTAAATAATTATATAAGAAAAATTTATAGTATTCCACCAGACTCGCTGCTATTTTAGAGTTCAAATATTTTACAATATGTGGTTTGATATATTTTCCAGCTACCTGAGCTGCGGGAAAATTGGAAAAAGGAAATTCTAGTTCAAGAGAACATATATAATATCATAGCCAAAGAAAATACAAAGGTTTTATATAGATAAACCGCCTCAGCTCAAATTGTATCATCTTACCTCAGATTGTAAGGAATAATTTATTTTTCTTCTCGATATTTATTTTGTATCTACCTATGTAATATGTAGCAGTGGACCGACGATGCCTTGTCATGGGTCATTTTAATGAATAAACTTAACAATTTATTTAGGTTAGTCCAAGTAATGCAATTGGGAAACATAATTAGCATGTGTCACGAACCGACCTGTTTTTCCAAATTAAATCAATACGGAATACCCTACTTTGCCAAAGTATCAAATGACACTAATAGTAAAGCTGAAAATTCCTTGTGAAATACGATGTACCACGTGTACTATAATCGACTATATAACTAGTTAAACTCTTATCTCATGCTTTAAAACTCATTTAATGTTCTAATTTTATTATTTTTATAACAGTTTAAATAAGCAAAAATGCTTATTTAAACTATAACATATAAAAACGTAAAAATATAACATCAAAATATTATGGCACATACTTATTCAGATTATGAGTGAAACTTTGTAAACTAAAACCCTATTACACCGCACTTTTCACAGGGACACTGAACCCTAAATCAGTGTAGTGTAATAAAGTTTAGGGAGAAATAGTCCCTAATTTGGTCCTTACTGCTTTGTAATAAGCGACGCCAAAACTAACTGCCACGCCCACCCTTTCCACAGGGCCCTGTGAAAAGTGCAGTGTAATAGGGGTTTTATATATAGTCAAGGATAATAATTAATACTAGCTTTTGCCAAAGACTTTGTCCGCGTGGATTACACAAATTTTGAACCCGTATTTTACCCTCTGGAAGCGATAGTTATTCCTTCCGTTTGTTAAGGTTAAAAGTTAAGGTTTTTCCTCAGAATCGAAAGTTCAGGAACTCAAATGGTTTGGTTTTTATCTGACCTTAAACTAAAAATGCTTAAACGGATATGGAATAGATCGTTTCCACACATTGAACTGAAAATCCTTTGCGATAATTTAAAAAAAAAATGCAAATAAAGCCATATTTTGTAATTTTTTTCTTTAACGAAATCTATTGAACTTGTAGAGACGTCATTGTGGCCAATAGTTCTCTAAACACAATCTCTAAACCAAACTAAAATCACAGCTCTAAAGCTTATGCTGCCCCTTGCAGCACGAAGTATTCTAAAAGGGACAGTCTATACAAAAAGAGCTGTCATTTTAGTTTAGTTTCTAAGAGATAGTCTACAACAGAATTGGCCTCATTATTTCCATCTTTTGTCACAACCTTGCTACGACCCGCGGTTGCCTCGGAAATATAGTTTCACTAGCGGTCGCCCGTGACTTCGTCCGCGTACAATTTCTGATTTTCTATGAGATTATGAAATTTTCCCGCTGCAAAAAGTCTAAAGAGGCTTTATATAGCTTATGTAGGTTTTTATTATTTCAAACTTATAACCGAAATGCTGAATTTTCATGTCTCTTTCTACAAAAACATAGGACTTTCATACAAATTTTCAACCCCCATGTTACCCTTTGTGGGGTGGGTTTTCGTAAAATGGTTTATACAGGTTATTATCATTTAAAACTACTAACTGAAATCCCGATTTTCAAGTAGGTATCTAACTTCAAAAACATAGAACTTTCATACAAACTTCCAACCCCCATTTCACCCTTTTTGGGGTAGATTTTCGAAAAAGTACTTATACAGGTTATTATAATTTAAAACTGGTAACCTAAATCCCGATTTTCTAGTCTGTAACTTCAAAAACTTAGAACCATCATGCAAATTTCCAACCCCCATTTAACCCTCTTTGGGGTAGATTTTCAGAAAAAAAATTATACAGATTTTTATTATTTTAAATTTATAACTTAAATGCTAATTTTCATGTGTCTAACTTCAAAAAAAAAGGACTTTCATACAAACTTCCAACCCCCATTTCAACCCCTTAGGGGTGAATTTTCCCAAAACCGTTTCTTAACTGACGTTTACACCATAGAAGGGACCTACCTTCCAAATTTCAAGTCTGTATGTTTTATAATTCCTGAGATATCGTGATGATCAGTGAGTCAGTCAGTCAGTCAGTGACCTTTCGCTTTTATATATATAGATTCGATGGTTAGGCCAAACGTCAATCCAATAGTGAATTGACTTACTACGAATGTTGTACTTATCCAGAGGAAATTTGAAACTAGGCGGTGGCATAATAATTTTAATTGGTTTTTTATATCAAAAGCAGTTGAATGCATTCTGAATTAGCATATTCCGATTCGCTTGCAATAAACTTAGGAACCATTATCAATCAACAATACAATTAGGTTTCGTAAGGCACAATAATCACATAAGTCCAATCAACAAATGGCCGAACACGACAATGCAGCAAAGAAGTATGTTCCCATGCTATTGCATTGCATCTGTACAATACATGCGTTGCGCAAAAACGGTTGCACGCGGTGTAGGGTTGAACCTTGTACATACGTTTATTAGATAATTGGGGTTTGTGATTGCTGTGTTAACCAACGCATTCATTTTATGCAGTGGCGGCCTTAGGTGCTGGCAAGCAGGGCAACCGCCCGGGGCCTCGCTCTTCCAGGGCCGTCGCGCCTTCGCGCTACAGCCCAAGTAGAAAAAGTCCCACCTATCAATAGGAATTGAGCTAGGAAGATGTACAGGACAAACTACATAGACAATCCACTATCTATTCCATTTATTGATCTGAGATGCCAGTGCTGTCAACTGCGAAAGGTAAAAACAACGTGGACGAAAAAGAATGGATTATACTCCGCAAATATTTAACGCCCAGAGCCTCGCAATGGTTAAGGCCGCCACTGATTTTATGAGCTTCCGAATATACAGCAGAATAGAAGCTATAGAATATCTACATTGGCTTGAGACCATACATATTAAGATGCGATACGCAAAAGCGATGCTGCGGCGTTCGCGCGCCCTCTACGCGTTTACCTAATAAATAAAAATTCAGGGGGCTATGAATAAATATGAGTACTACTTTCTTTATTATTCTATATAGTTCCGTCTTCTATTTTCCCTCATGACTACAGTATGGGGCTCTTCAAGGCTCAGAATAGGTAATAGTACAATGTTATAAAGGGCGGATTAACAAATTTTTCGTTGGTAACGCATTGACGGTTCCTCTGGTACTGCAAATGTTGGATGGATGGATGGATGGATGTTTGTTACTCAATCACGCCAGAACGGATGAACGGATCTGGATGAAATTTGGTACAGAGATAGATTATAGTCTGGAATACTTTTTATCCCGAAAGAATAAAGAGTTCCCGCAGGAACCAAAAAACCTCAATCCAGTGGACGAAGATGCGGGCATCAGCTAGTAAATAAAATAAAATTTACTACAAAGCTACGAGCTGCGATAGGTCAAATAATGACGTAGACCTACCCACTTGCCTACGCTTTACCTACGTGCAATGCTTTTAAAAAAAACTGCTATAATCTTTGTTATTTTTTATACATAGGTACTAACTAAATAAAGAAAAAGGGTACTGACTGACTGACTGATCTAGCAGCGCACACCTCAAACCACTGGATGGATAGGGCTGAAATTTTGCATGCAGATAGCTATTATGACGTAGACATCTGCCTAGAAAGGATTTTTGAAAGTTCAACCTTAAGTGAGGCACATACTTACTTTTAATCCCAGCAATTTCAGCTGCGGTTACGGCCTTGATGATTTGAAATACTGTGATGGTTTGATATTTCGGATTGAACCACTTGAAATATTTTGGTGGTTTTGTTATTTGGCGGTTGTGCTAGATTTATCCTCATTTTTATCGTCTACAAAAAACTCCGAAGTTGAAACAACAGCGATTACCTATAATTAAACTTCAACCTTAATGACTAATTAACCTAAATCTCATCCTAATTTGTATTACGGCATGACCTCTAGAATTTAGAAAGGTAAGCAAGAAAACGGCCCATATGGGTACCAGCGGCTATTGTCTGGGAAAAATACTCTAAGACACACATAAATGAGTTATCAGATTTTCGCACGGCTTTGCAACTTTATTGTATACAGGTTGGTATTATTTATGATCGTAATTTTGAGATATTTAAATTTGAACAGAAGCGTTCACTTTTTCGTGCCCGTTAGGTTTTACTTGATTATGAGATAATATCATTAAACATAAGAAACATGAAATTATTTTCAAAATGAATGCTGAGGATTTATACAGTTTTATTTGCGTAGAAAATAAAATGTTTTGCTTCCACTGTGGTTTGCTATACAACTGTTAAAAATCATACGATATCGGTGGAAATAACAGCAACAAGCAGGTGGTCACAAGTTCCAGATTGATTTTCGGATCTTTTTGCAAAGTTTGGATACATTTCCACAAATGCTGAGTATGTCAACTCTCTATTGGTTGGTCGACTTTATGAAGACCACGAGAAGTGAGTGGTTATGAAAGGCAGAGTACCGTGTATGTGTGTTTTTTCAGTGTAGAAACAGGTTGATCATGACGACCCGACGTTTCTAATATCCAAGTAGTGTATGTAAAGTTTTATAATATTACATATGATAAAGCTCAGAGCACCCTGTAGAACCAAAACTTCAGTGGAGCAATTAATGAGATCGCAACATCGCTGAGCTACTTATAGCTCCAGAAGCCTTGGCACGTTACCTAACACCAGGATTGTTGATGAAATACCCTTCGAAATTTATTATTTTCAACAATTGCTCAAACAGAGTTCAAAGAGGTCAGCTAGTGAATCTATTACCTAATGGAAATCATTCTTTATTTTTATTGATTTACAAAACTTATTCATATTAAATACCTGACCAACTGGTATGTGCAACGTTAAACTGCAGGGTATAATATTTTAAAACTTTATTGCAAGTAACTAGCACGTAGAAGTAATAAGGACTTTGGAGAGACAATAGAAGTAAAGGAAGATCAAAGAAAAAGTGAAAGGATGTAGGTAAATCCTAACCCTCTTGTAGTCCAGACCGCATCTTACATCCCTGACCGAAATGACCCACCAGACAAAAGACGTCCCAAACACGTCCTTAACGACCCCGATGACCAAATCACTACCGACAATGCTCCCTACATAGGGTCACACACAAACACCAGCCTAACACGGCGTCTTCGCCGGCGGAGACGAGGACCCCGATATCTTACGTCACCCGGACGTGGTCTTAACCCACGGCCTCGGGGACGTGTGAACTAATCCAGTTCAACCGACCTCCCTCTCGTCCCAACGTCATCCTAAGCCGAGGTCCGAGTCTCACATGAGGCGCCCTTAGGAAGGCGTTGCCCCCCCCCGATGTCATCGAGCTCTAGGGCTCTTTTCTCGGCGACGCCTAGCGCTCGCCCAACCCCCCGGTGACGCTGTAGCGGCCAGTAGGGCCATGCAGCATACTCCATCCGAAAAAAAAAAAAAAAAGAGCAGTCATTAGCAAGTTGACGGATGATAAAAGCGAATGGGCGCCCGATATAAAGTTGTTTGAAAATGGTTGTTTCAACGAATTCCATTTGAAGACGCATGATACATCCGACCAAACGACTTTATTTAGGTAGGTATATTTTGATAATAAATTAAGACTTCTAAATATCAAACTTCAGAGCCGTTTTTGTCGGTATATATTTAAGGCGCCATACCGTATTGCATACAAATCGGAACGCGCCATAATCATATTCAATTAATTAATTATTGTTAATTATTAGTATTTGAGCGCTACCAAAATTGGTTTTGAGCAACTATATAAAGAGCAAGTGGAGTGCGTAAAATTAAGTGCCTCCGTATACTATGCTTAAATTCTCGAAGCACATATCCTACGTACCTGCTAGGCTACTACGTCAAAATCTTATCTAACGGCTGATATTTAACAATATAGTCTCATATAATGAGATAAAGTCCGGTCAAAAAGCTATATATTCCACAGTTTTTGCCATATCCTCAGAATCACACACCGCATACTAAGCGTGCACCTGATGCAACTTCCGTCCCGGTGCCTTTACGCGTTTTTGAATTTTTTATAGATAAGAGTTATTGTCTTATGTCTTCTTCGTTAGCCGATAATCGTCCATTTCTGGACTGGTAAGGTCTTCCACGACACGGCCTGGCCTACCTATATTCAGTGGGATACCTTTGCGACACCTTTGACTGCATCTTGACGGCGTCGGTAGACCCGCCACCTATTCGGGGTCACGCAATGCAGTGCTATTCGCTACGAGGTAGTAACCTTGGGTTTCAAACGTCCATTGGTTCTTCGAAGAATATGCCCCACTCATTGCCATTTCCGCTTTGTAACTTGTTAAGCTATGTTGGAAACTTACTCTGATCTTGTAGGGATCTCATCCTATCTGTATTGGTGATTCGATCTCACCTGATGGTAGTGTAGGCAGTTTTAGGTGGAATACTTGTAAAGATATGAATATATCAGCTGTAGCTGGATTAGTGACCAATTTGATGACATTTAACTGTTTATTATAGCTAGCCGATTTCGTGAACAGAACACAATCACTCCGTGTAGAATTATTTGTATTCAGAAGCCTGAACGAATATCGGAAATAAAACAAGATATAAGAGAATCTTCACTTGGGCACTTACCTTACTCATTCCCAGATGGTAATCAGCGATAACTATAACTACTAAGCATTACATTTCGCTCCCCAGTTATTACTCTAAGCACCGTTAATATCATGTATATAAATTACCAACTTAACCCGAGCACAATTAACCTCAATACCAACCGTATTACCATAGTGTTAAGCTGTACGGTAAGTGAACATATTAGTTGGCAGTTTTCTATGCATTGTGTCTTGTATGGTGAAAACGTATTTTCCCACGAAAAAAGGAAAACTGTTGGTTGAGGTGTGTCGAAATGTCTTGCGACACACGTTGATTGCGGAGAGTGGAATATGGAAGGTCATACTTGTTAATTATAATCGGAGTTGACAATATTGAGAAAAACTAAGGTCTGTATTGACAATCAACCGTTCCTAATACTATTGAACTCATACGGTTCGTTTTTACGAATAAATACAGGTAAAAGGTTGCCCGTATCAATTTCTTGGTGATATTAAACAGAGTTTACCACTGTTTCCCATAAGTCATCAAGTCTTTGTACTCTTTTATTTTTAAATCCATCTTAAACATTATGACGAGCGCTGAGCGCTGTTGTCTTAACATGCGGAGGTCTCGGGTTCGATCCTCGGCAGGGTCAATTTGGGAATTTATAATTTCTGAATTTTCCCTGGTCTGGCCTGGTGGGAGGCTTCGGCTGTGGCTAGTTACCACCCTACCGGCAAAGACGTGCCGCCAAGCCATTTAGCGTTCCGGTACGATGCCGTGTAGAAACTGAATATAGGGGTATGGGCTTAATATAACTGCCATGCCCCTAACAGGTTAGCCCGCTAGAATCTTAGACTGCATCAAGTCAAGTCAAGGGCTAACTTGTAGTGGATAAAAAAAAACTATCGATTATTAAAGCGTAAATTTCATACAAGCTCCTATACTTTATGCGCGTTTTGGCGTTATTATGCGATTGTGGACGCTTTTAGGTTATTGATTTGTAGGTAATGTTCTCACCTGATGGTAAATGACGATGATGCAGTCTAGATAGTAGCGGGCTAACCTGTTAGGGGCATGGCAGTTATATTAAACCCATATCCCTATTCGGTTTCTACAACGGCATCGTACCGGAACGCTAAATCGCTTGGAGGTAACTAGCCACGGCCGAAGCCTCCCACCAGGTCAGACCAGGGAAAATTGAGTATTATAAATTCCCAAATTGACCCTGCCTTAGGTTGGTAATCGATGTTTGGTAGAGACGATAGGAACAACTAAAATTCTACATAAATTTAGAGACGCGTTAAAATCGAATGCACTTACCACCTCATTTTGAACCTAGATGTAACGAACAGTTACTATACATATAGCTGTGATGATGTGATGGTGCCGTCACGAATAAGTCTTGCGTCCTGTTCTCGAATCGAATTACAATTTCAGATTTTACTAAGGAATGAAGCAAAAACTCTAAGTTGATTTTCTTCCGCTGATATAAAGACGTCAAAAACCGATCGGGCACGTGTTTCCCATATTAATGAGCTTACAGGTTTGAAACTTTGAACATTTCTAGACTTCGAGTTTCGACCGCTTGCGCACAGAAGGCGGTAGCTGCAAAAACATGACCTTCACTTTTATGGGAACCATGTAGTATAAAGCCTCAAACGTATACAACGTGCAACGGCAGCACAAAGCGACTGAAACATATCCGTCTACTGGTACTACCGAGATAAGTAGAGTAAAAAAAAAACAAAGGTAGTAGTGCTATTTTTTTTGGGCTGAGGCCTGAGCACAGTTGATGGATATTTAGTGCATGCTGAGTTGGTCATTGTGACTTATTACATTTTGAGATAACAATAAAAAATTTGCGCTTATTTACGTGTTTTATAATTAATTAGTTCCTTGCAGTAATTTTATTGGTTTTTCACATAAACTAAGTGTATAAACTCGTAAAATAACTGCAAGGAACTTTATAAAGGTTATCACTTATATTATGCAAAAATTAGAAATTTGCTCCTTTAAGACATTTCGATGGCTATCAGCGCCTACAAAGGACTGGATTTAGGAATACGTTTTTTTCTTGCTAATTTGGAATATATCCACTTAATTGTGCGGAATAAGGATTTTTTAAAATATCATGGCAACTCTTTCATTTTCCGGGAAAAATAATCATGAAAAAATCAAGCCTATGTCACTCTCCAGGTCTACATCTCTATATGTACATGCAAAAGATCACGTCATGAAGGACAAACACACTTTCGCATTTATAATATTAAGAATGATATTACTCAATCTCATGAAACTTTTTATATTCCATACCTATAGGTATAAATTAATATAAATGCAAAATTGTGTCTGTCTGTTTGTGTTACGCATTCACGGCTCATCTTTCATACCAATTTTGATGAAATTCGGTACTGGATACGTGGCATCCCGGGGAAGGAAGGCTATGGCTCAGGCTATCCGGAAAATTTATCCTGGAAAATTAAGGAGTACCTAGGTACTCGCGGGAATAAAAAAACTCAATCCACGCGGCCGAAGTCGCAGGTATTATCTTAGGCTATGTAAGAGGTAGGTATGGAAGATTTATTACATCTGGTGTTAATCCTTTGCTGTAGATTGTAAGAAATAAATAAGGAAAAAAACTTGGACACGCCATCTTTTTGCGTTTCAGGCCGCATAATTAATTCTGTGACGCGCATATATATGCAAAAACTTCATTATGGAGGAAATAATTACGTTGTTAGGTAGACACCTCCAAGTAAAATAGGTATATGTTGTTTTTTTTTAAAGTTTTGTTTTAAGTTTTGCGCTTGGCTACGATCTCGATTCTAGCTTATTAATACGTCAGTGTGCTAACAGCGAGTACTGAAAGTACCTGAAAATAGCCTAGGGCTTTTCCAGTCTCAAACATGTTCCTAGTGTATAGCTGTGTGCCTACCCAAACTATTAAGTTATATGCTCGTAGTTATAATATTAATATAAATACTATTTAAAAACGATTTTTTTTGGCATACCATGTTGTAACCAAATAAGAAGTGTGGATTTATTCTCAGTCATTATCTGTTCTGTTACATGGTAAGCAAACTCTCTCGCAAATTCTAACAGCTATTTTCAATTATTGAAACTTTTACAATAGATAATGTTAGTAAAAGCATACTGAAATATTTAGGTTAAATCATTGAAAATGTTAGAATATGCAAGACAGAGGGAATCTTAGGATACCCCGGCTTTATATTTGGACTAGCTTTTGCCCGCGGCTTCGCTCACGTTAAGTTCGATTTGCATACCAATTTTAAAGTCTTATTTTACCCCCTTAGTTAAAGCTGTGCATTGACAGATTAGTCAGTATATATATATGTATATGTATAAATACTTATATGTATATGTATATACCTAGGTAGATAAATAGTTAAAAATTAGAAATTGTGTAGTTACGAGTATATAATTTCTAAATAAAAATGAACACCTAGATACCAAGTGCTTATCTACAATTTATTTTATAACTACCTATAAAACGACTAAGTTTGTGATAATAATATATAATTAGGAACTAAGCCTTCATTCTACTGATAAAATTAGTAACACTCAACTCTAATTATTATATTATGCGTCGTTTATATTAATACAATTTTACGCGTATTCGTATTTCAAGCGTAAATTATATGATATTTCAGTCTCACTCAATTCATACCTAAGTACTAAAATTACCTACTTTTTTAGATAAAATTGTTCTATGTAGAGTCAAATCTCTTTTAAGAGTTCCGTTATGTTTATAGTGACACGGGTAGGTATCTGAAAACCAATTATGTTGTGTCACCTAACCAACCAACTATGTCATAAATTCTGTATAGCACAGAGGTACTAAAATTCTACATCAGTGTAAGTGTAACCACATAGTGTAATACAGCTATAGCGAAAAAACATTTTTATCTATATCTATTCTTTCTCTTAATAATTCAGTAAAAATACATTTTAAGTATTTAAGTTTCTGAAAAACCGATAAAAATCTGAGATTTTTAAGATTTCCCTTTTTAAGAATTGGGACTCATAGATAGTTTTTGCATCACAAGTTATTGTTAGTACGAAATAAATAAAAGTAACTTAATAAGTAAATATATTCAATTCACGAATATCCACCAAGTTACCCGAAGACCATTAAAAACGATTTAATACGTCTCAATTATTCCATTAATTGGTTAATTGTTAATCAATCTTGTGTTCCCGGTACAGCCAAAACTCGTTCTTTTTTTTTAGCTAGGGTTACTATGCTTCATGTTTTCTCAGGACATGTTCTGATAAAAAAATCAATGTTAGCATAAATGACACTTGCAGCCTTCTCGAGTGATATAGAGGCACTCTCCATGGTTGCTCTAAGTAGAGCACGAGAGCATGTGATTTTGTGGACTGAAACACGGAAGCACGTCGGTAGGTCAAAGTCTCATTCACACTGATTTCCTAACCCAATTCAGTGTATATTTTGTTAGATCTACAACAACACTTAAAGGAGTCTTCAGAATAGTCTTGAGGAATAAGAAAGCTGTATTCGATCAAATATTGTGGATCTTACTGTTATCATCATATTCCTCACTTACCTTCATGAAGTGAAATGATAGATTTTTTCGTGTCCCACATTTCAAAATTGGAAGATGGTGCGCCTAATTTAAGCCAATAATTGCTTTTTATCGCCCAAATCCGTCAAGTATAATGAATATTTCGTCACTCATTACTGTGGCTTCAGATTTTTGGTGTCACGTTAAAAATAAGCATAATTGATTGTATTGAGATGTTGCCTTATTGGTGTAGGTTTGAGGAATGCTATTGACTTTGAAATGGATTCAGGTGAATCTGTATAGTTACGAGGTGGAAAATTTAAATGCCATTGAAAACCAAAAAATATAACGCCTTGAAGACTTTCTTAAAGTCTTTGTATGGCTGATTTAACTATTATATGTTACTTATTGAATACCGAATACTGACTAAGTAATGCTTTAGTGTTATTCTAGTAGAAAATATAACATTGTTTTTATTCGGTACAAGAATTCTTCAATTCTTAAATATAAGAATATTATAATAATTCAATATTTGGACGTCGGTAACGATAAAATATGTTTGTGCTTATTAACCTTAAGTATAAAATCTTGTATGTACCATATTTTACCAAATAAATATTTACTTTACTTTTACACGAATTCGCACTGAAGAAGGTGCCGGGAAGCGGGTAGATGAGGAAGTCGCACCGTAATTGGTCGCGTGCTCCTGAAAAGGCCTATGTTCAACAGTTTGGCATACAAGCTGATGAATAGATGACTTAGTAAATTATATTCGTAACTGTTTTTATTTAATACTAAACGTATAAATGCAAAAATAAAACGCATTAGCGGCTTAAATTCAATCCCGATGCTCTCGCAACTGAATCGACCGGATCTTGCCACAGCCTCATTAAAGATTCTAGGTCGTTGCAATCGCTAATTAGCTGAGATAAATACTGTATTAATTGTGTACGCCATTGGGGCGCGTATCGCGCCATCTCTGCGTTTTGTTTCGCTTCACTTGCTCTACAAGGCGTTCATGGTTTTTCGGAAATTATAATTGTAGTTATATTTGTAAATTGTTTCAGTATTAACATGAATACCAATCGAATCTATGGACACATTATATCTAAAGCAAGTTTCTAAACGCTACTTTATACCGTCAAAGAGCCTCACATTGATAGTAAAATTATGAAATGCAAATATGTTTTTGCAACACTGCATTATCCTCATATGTTGTCCTAGGTTCGACGTATAATACGTACTTAGTATTAATTAATATTCTGTGGTTACACAAACCAGTACTGTATACACTATACAATTATACATGTTCTCTATCCAAACTGTTATTTGAATTATTGGAGCTATTCTAGGAAAAAATAATGGCGATTCCTCTAGGGTTGGCTGCATAAGTGCATAATCATGCGCGATGGTAATTACCTAAAATCAAGAGAGCTATCTGATAAACCTAGAGAAGAAGAATTATAGGTAGGAGTCTGCCTAGTATTAAGCCTATACCTAGATTCATGCTGCACGGACTGAAAGCTGTGTCAAGTCATGCCTCGGACTTGGAGCTTTGGTGTTGTACCTGGGTACAACAGCCTGCTTGTACCCAGGTACAACACCAATTGTAGACTTCTGACGGCAACCAGAATAAAGTCAAAATTCTAAAAGTTAAAGAGATAGGTACCTTGTCCTGCATTTAACGTAATGAACCGATGGCTTACCTGTAATAGAAATATGAAACGTTAGTATTGATAAGTAAGTAATTCATAATTTCTGAATTTTCTCTGGTCTGGCCTGGTGGGAGCCTTCGGCCGTGGCTAGGAACTACTCTACCGGCTAAGTCATACGCCAAGCGAGTTTGCGTTTATGTACGATGCCGTGTAGGAACCGATAAGGGTTTAATATGACTTCCATAGTCCATACCCCTAACAGGTGAGCCCGCTACCATCTTAGACTGCATCATCACTTACCATCAGGTGGGATTGCAGTCAAGGGCTAAATTGAAGTGGTTTAAAAAATTATCGGCTTAATAAATTCAGAAGTATACAAACTAAAGCTATAATAGTAGTTTATACACCAAGGGGATAAAGCACTGTTTTATGTCACGGGCGCTGCATTGAATCCTGAACGTAACGAAGGACTCCAAATTTAACTCCCGAGCGCAGCGAGGGTGTTATAAGTTAATTCCCGACCAAAGGGAGGGAATTAATATTGAGTCCTGAGTGCAGTGAGGGATTCAAGCGCCCAAGAAAAAAACTGCTTTATCCCGGCGGTGTATACTCTACTTTATACTTCTACCATAACAGTAAAACAAACTGTAACGGTTAGATATTTATTGCAAATCATAGTAAGTAGGATACATAGGTCTAGTAAATAATAAAAAGAAAAGACAAATTAAAAGTGAATGTTCACGTTCGATAGAGTCACATTTGTCCATTTGTCATTTTGCTTTTCATGCTGCCAGTGTTTATGCAGGTACACATACTCCTTGGTTTAAAAACTTTTATGTCAAATGGTACGATCGTTTGGTCGACCAGTCTGGAGCCTAGACTCTGTTGTTTACAGTATGGGGTTGGTCAACTAGTTGGGCGATCGATCGACTAGATTACGGCCCTAGGGCATGAAGACTGACTTTAGACCCGCAAAAGTATGATTAAAACAGTAGTAAAGGTATGGTAGAAGTATAAAATAAATTTAAATAGTATAACATAAAAACTGCATCATATAAAAAATAACATCAAAATAATTCTGAAATACTGCAACGAGGCAATGTGCCTAGAACGCTGGCTGCGTTATCGTTATTCCGCTGAATGTTACGCTGGTCGAAGTGATTTACATCCCTCGGGACTCTCCCTGGTCCCTGTGGACTCCGTGAGATAATCAAAAAAGTATCTAGCATCCTCGCATAACGACCCCATAGCACCCCATTTCTTTACTCATGTGCCCATAGACTTTCAACACTATCTTCTGTTAAATAAATAAAAAATACCTAGAACCTAAACAGAAAGCTATCGAGGTCGATTCAGATGCGTAGATCCGAATGCAAATTCAAAATTCGAACCGTGCCGAAACGCACCAGCGCTTCTCGGCCGATTGCGAAAACGGAACGGATATTGCCAGCGATTGGTTCGTTTGGATTTTGCCGGGTAACTGGCCACTTCCGGTCGAAGCTTTGTTTCTTCTCAGTTGGGCAACCGGATTGGGCGGTCTCTCGAGGCGATAATTTATTGCTCCCGATTTGCATTCATCTACATAAATAATTGGAATTTGTGTTTGTATTTTGTTTTTGATAGACTGATGCATGATTTGACCCGATTCATAGGTCGCGTGTAGAGTAACAGCTGAGTACGTGGTCTGGGCATTACTAATATTAACCTATTCCTGTTCTGTGTACATTAGGCACTAGATGCTTTAGATTAAACAAATCCGAACCACAGAGACTCCGATAGTCTCTCAGAGGGCACCATCACGGGTGGGTAGCTGGGTACGTGGTCTGGGCATTACAAGTATGAACCTACTCCTGTTCTGTGAGCATCGGGAACCAGAGGCTTTAATCACTCGCTAAAAGTTCTAACATGTAATCTAACGCCATTATTTTAAGTAACCAGTGTAAAACAAATCAGAAGCAGAGATACTCCGATAGTCTCCCAGAGGGCACCATCACGGGTGGGTAGCTGGGTACGTGGTCTGGGCATTACAAGTATGAACCTACTCCTGTTCTGTGAGCATCGGGAACCAGAGGCTTTAATCACTCGCTAAAAGTTCTAACATGTAATCTAACGCCATTATTTTAAGTAACCAGTGTAAAACAAATCAGAAGCAGAGATACTCCGATAGTCTCCCAGAGGGCACCATCACGGGTGGGTACTGGGTAGCTGGGTACGTGGTCTGGGCATTACAATTTACAAGTATGAACCTACTCCTGTTCTGTGAACATAGCAAACCAGAGGCTTTATAGATAACCTACTCGCTAAAAGTTCTAACATGTAATCTAACGCCATATAAGTAATCAGTGTAAAACAAATCCGAAGCACAGACACTCCGACAGTCTCCCAGAGGGCACCATCACGGGTGGGTACTGGGTAGCTGGGTACGTGGTCTGGGCATTACAATTTACAAGTATGAACCTACTCCTGTTCTGTGAACATAGCAAACCATAGGCTTTATAGATAACCTACTCGCTAAAAGTTCTAACATGTAATCTAACGCCATATAAGTAATCAGTGTAAAACAAATCCGAAGCACAGATACTCCGATAGTCTCCCAGAGGGCAGCGTCACGGGCGGGTGCGCGGTCTAACAGCGCGCCGCGACCCGTGACCGACAGTTAGACGGGAGCGGCAGCGACGAGCTACGGTCAACTCTGCCTTATTCCATTTTAGATTTATACCTACACGTCGAGGAACGAGAATAGCGCGGACACTGATTGAGCACCGAAATCGGCCTAGACCTGGATCGTTATTAATCTCTGAAAACACAATGAAGGTACCTAGTACATACGAGTATATAGATTGTTAAATAGTGCTTGACTACTGACGCATCGTATTTTTGAATGCTGAATGTGTTTTACTCAGTAGTAAAAGCAATCCGTATTAATAAAGCCTTAAAATGCACATTTGAGCCTCGGCTGGTAGGTACTTACTTGTGAATTTTCTTTTAGAATTAAATACTATAAATTGGAGGTGCAATTTATATGTAGGTACCTAGTACCTAAATATATAGAATCACCTAATACCCCCCACGCGGTGGACGGACGACAACAAGAGAGTCGCAGGGAGTCGCTGGATCCAGGCGGTGCAAGACCGTGGCTTGTGGAGGACCCTACAAGAGACCTATGTCCAGCTGTGGACGTCCATCGGTTGACGACGACGAAGACGACGACCTAGTACCTACTGGCTCGCAGTAAATTGGCTTCACAGTTCACAGGTAGGCAATACGCACTTCCTGAATTAAGGTATTAAAAGTTTACAAGATTCATTGAATCACTTGTAAGAATTTCGTAAAGATCTATCCCAACTATTTATCAAAATTTTCTAGTAATCATCCTGGGAAATCTAGTCGCACGGTAGCCATCACTCATTTCATCCTATAACATCTTCATCTAACACACTTTTACATCTAACCAAAACCACGTGATAGTAAAAAAAACCTTGATGTCGCATACGCCTACCAAAGCTTACAACCAACCGCAGTGAAGTGTGCGCACTGGACAACCTAGATACTTATAGAATCTTGTAGTCTAGGCTAGGTGACTGTCCAATCATGATATCTAGTTAGTCGATCTAGTTTAACCGGGCCTGCAAAGTATTTTTTTTTTTTTTTTTTTTTTTTTTAATTCTTGTCATGTCTGACAAGAGGCAGCTTCCTCCGATGTGGTGGTCGGAGACGTTTTTTTGACTTTGTTTTCATTTGTGCACTGTTTAAGTTACGTTTAATTAAGTTTAGTTAAGTTTTTAATTTAGATTTATTTTGTATCCTATTTATTTTCAAATTAAGTTAATTTATTTTTATTTTTATTTAATTTATGCTCAGTTAAGTTTTAAGTTTAATTAAGTTAAGTTTAGTTTTTAGTTTAGATTTGTTTTGTTTCATATTTGTTTCAAATTAAGTTAAGTTGTGTAGCGATAAAAAGGAGCAGAACACGCGTGATTTCTACACATGTTAGATTTCATATTCCATAATATAAATAAAACATTGTGTCTTTATTACCGTGTTCTGTTCCTTTCTATCGCTGTTTTTGCGATTTTAAGCATAAAATTTAAAAAGGGGGTTCTTGTAGTTTCGTTTTGTAGCATGGCGGCCAGGGAGCCCCTACACAGACTCATTTGTGTTTCCTGCTGTAGATCCTCTCGCGCTTTGCAGTGCTGCGGACACTCTACCAACATGTGCAGGATTGTTTCGTCGCAGTTTGGGTCGCAAACACAGCTTGGATCGTCTTTACATTTGAATCTGTGCAGGTACTCCGCAAAGCCGCCATGGCCAGTGAAGACTTGTGTCAAGTGTGGCGTTAATTTAATTTTCTTTAGTATCTTATGGGCCATTTCTACCGACGGTAAGAAGGTCCTTGTTACGGACGCGGTTTCTCCACTCTGGTACCGTTCAGACCACTTTATGACAGTTTCCTTTCTAATCTGTTTCTTTATATAAGAAACTGGACAACTGTCATAATTTGGTCTGACTTTAAGTTTTTCCGCAGCCTCTCTGGCCAGAAAGTCTGCTCTCTCGTTCCCGGCCGTTCCAACGTGGGCACGCACCCAAAAGAAGTTAACTGTTTTGTTTTTTTCTCTCAAAAGAGACAAGTTTCTTTTGATGACAAAAGCCAAAGGGTGGAAATTTCCCGTGCCCGTTAGCATCTCCAGAGATGACCTTGAGTCACTGAGGATATTCACGGAGTCGTCTTTCACTTTTAACGCGACTTCCGTGGCTTTATAAATTGCGTACATCTCTGCCTGAAACACGGTGCAGTAGGACTGGAGACGAAACTTCCTAAAGAGAGTTTCCTCTCCATCCCTCCAGCACGACAGAGCTGCACCCACTCCAGCGTCCATCTTACTGCCGTCCGTGAATATCCTCAGGCCAGCCATCTCGTGGTCCGCCAATGTTCCCGGCTCCATGTCTTCCAGGCACCGAAACTCCACTGTTACCTCCTCTGAGGGGTGCGGGGCGTCCAGGAAAATGACCCTCTCCTCCACTTTGCCGCCCTTAAGCGCGATTTGTGGTCGCCCTCTTTTGGCTTCATAAATCTGAGCTGCCTCTTGTATTCTAAAGTCCAGCGGTATGAGACCGGCAAGTATAAGTGCAGCGTTTAATGACACAGTTCGGTAGGCTTTGCAGATTTTTTGGGCGAACCCTCGTTGCACTGAATTCAACCGTTTCTGTGTCATTATCTTCTGTGTTGCCGGTGCCCACACGCTGGACGCGTACATGATTATTGGCTCAATCACAGCCGTGTATATTGTCCTGATGGTCTCGGAGTTCAAGCCCCAGTTAATTTTTGCTGCTCTCGCTAATGGTTTGTATATGCTGATGGCTTTTTGGCACGCTGCCTTTACGTGACTATTAAATGTTAATTTTTGGTCCACCAGCATGCCTAAAATTTTAATTTCTGTAACCATCTCTATTTGGGTGTTGCCCATGCGTATGTGCGGGGTGTCGCATTTCAACTTTTTGGTTACAACCATCGCATTAGTTTTTTGGGGTGCAAATTTCAGTTTGTTTGCGAGACCCCACCCATACACATAGTCCAGGACCTGAGCAGATTGCTGCTCCATTTCAGCAATGTTGAACCCCGAGAACACCAAGACAACATCATCGGCGAATGCTTGGCAGTGCACGCCTCTTTTACAGACTCCGTCCAGTAAGGGATCTAAAAGTGCGTTCCAGAACGTGGGGCCGCTTATCGACCCCTGTACACAGCCCTTCGTGGTTGAAGTGCTAAACTCTTCGTCTGCATACTTCACACTCACTTTCCTATCACTGAGGTAACTGTTGACTATCCTGCGCAAGTTGAGGGGGCATTTCTTTTCAGCTAATCTGCACTTGATAGCCGGCCACCATGCACTATCGAATGCCCCCTCAATATCTAGCGACACCACGATGTTGATTTTCTTTGATCGAATATTCTCTTGTAGATGCTGAACAAGATCATAAAGCGCGTCCTCCGTCGAACGTTGGGGGACGAATCCATACTGTCTGGTGTTGAGCCCGGGGAGCAGGTGCCAACGTATCCTTTTAATTATCATTTTCTCCAGTATCTTGCCGAAGATCGATAGTAGTCCAATGGGCCTGTATGATTTGGGCTTTGTATAGTCTTCTTTGCCTGGTTTCCGTAGGACTACTACCGTTGCCTCTTTCCACAATACTGGGAAATATGATAGGGCGAGGCACCTGTTCACCAGACTCAGAAACACCCGCTCGTCTGCCTTAATAGCAGCCAAGCAGACATCAGCTGTTAGGCCGTCCGCTCCTGGTGCCTTCTTCGGGTTAAAACTCAACGCCGCCTGTATCATCTCGTCCATCGTGAAGAGTGGATCTTGGACGCTTCCCCGACAATCGTCCGCATACTGTTCGGCCTTCCTTCTTGTTTCGGTATGGGACTGGTTGTCGTCCGCCTCCAAGTCCTGCGGAAAAAAGGTTTTGGCCAGAAGCCGGACCGAATCTCGGGGGCTCAGGACTGTACCGTTGTCTATTAGGGGATGGTCTTCATATATCTTAGACGTTCTGCAAAGTATTTATAGCTCTCTCATTTAAAACGCTCTGTAATGAACTATATGAGGGACTATCATTTTATGTATTTAATCAGTAGGGAGATTAGGCTTTACGAATAAAACTTACAATAATTAACGTGTTAGAGATTTTTAATTTCATTATAACCCCAAGACCTCTATCTATAATAATTGTAAAATTTTATCCTTACAAAATGTTTTGGAGTCATAATAAACAAGCATATAATAAACTCATTTTTAAAGTGTTGACTGCGTCTGCGTGGATCTAGGTTTTAAAAATCCAGTGGATAGTGGATGCTCTTGAGATCATAACATTGATTGATGCAGGTGTTACGTAATAGGGCTATAGGTCTTTATCTGTCAATACAAAACACACGTCGCGTCGATTCGTTGATCCGTTGCAGTATGATGAAGGACAACCCAATAAGAACATTGTCGCATTTTATAGTATTTACTACTTATTAATGTTTGACTAAAATTATTGTGTTATTCCAGACTATAATCTACCTATGTGCCAGATTTCATCCAGATCCGTTCAGCCGATCTGGCGTGATTGAGTACAAAACGTCCATCCACCCATTTAACCATCCAAACTTTCGCATTTAACTTTCGCATTTATAATAGTAGCTGACGCCCGCGACTTCGTACGCGTGGATCGAGGTTTTGTGGTTCCCGCGGGAACTCTTTAATTTTCCGGGATAAAAAGTAGCCTATGTGTTATTCCAGACTATAATCTATCTCTGTGCCAAATTTCATCCAGAAGAAGAAGTAAGATTAGTTTAGATACAATTAATTATTTACTATTTACACTCCGTACTACGATGTATCAACACGGCGACACGTACCGCCACGCGCGGTTTGAACCGCGCCCTCACAGGATGCTACTAACATTTTATGTCTTTTTTTGTTGCTTGATGAGATCATGCCGCCTTTTTGCCGAAAGTAAATTGTAGTGTTTGAGTCTTAATTGCAACTTAATAGTCGGCTATATGTATTTTTTCTGGACACGACCATTTTCCCTGAATTTCTCTGACTGTTAAAAAGTCAATCATCACTACTTTTCGCCTTCATCACATAGGTATATAATTATATACAGTACAGTACGTTACAGTAATAATATTACGTGGCTTTCTCTTTTTTTCCCGTCAAAGGCTTTGACTATCAGTTTTTTAAGTCTGTGAGACTTATTATTTGCAAAGTTCAGATAAAATTATTCTTTATCTTCAGGTAAAGATTTTTTTTTAATTTTTAGGGGTTGAATTTTCAAATGTCCTTTCTTAGCGAGTGTCTTTAGCTGGTCCAGTGGTTAGAGCTGTGCATTGATATTTGATAGATCAGTCAGTCAGTCTTTTTTATATTATTTAGATAATTTATAGGTATTATACGCAACTCTAATCTAATCTGTAATATGTTAGTGGGCGGATGCTGTCACTGAGATATATTCAATTTTATTTATCTACAAATTGACAATCGTTTATATTTGATGAATGATAAAATATCATTCATAAATCATGGTGATTATTAAAATATATTTGCTAAATCAATTGCTATATTAATGACTAGCAGACGCCCGCGATTCTATCGAGATTGTACAGTAGGTAGTGATGTAGAACGTGGAAAAATATCGATAAGAGAATATGACGAATAAGAAGAGTTAAGCTACTTAGCTAGAGATTCTACAGGTGGAGTTTGAAAAGTGTATGTTTGTGACGCAGAAAATTAGCAACCAACCACTCTTAATTAACAAAGGAATTTTGGACATACAGTCTTAAACAAAGAAGGAAGGGAACTTTAAAAATATTTTATATTAATATAGATTGTCTGAATGGACTTCGTCCGCGTGGATTGAGGTTTTTATGGCTCCCGAGGGAACTCCTTCATTTCCCGGGATGAAAAGTAGCATATGTGCTATTCCAGACTATAATATATTATCTCTGTGCCAAATTTCATTCATATCCGTTCAGCCGTTCTGGCGTGATATAGAGTACCTATCCATCCATGCATGTACATCCATCTATACCTACAGCATTTATAATATTAAGTATATATATTGTTAAAAGAGTTATTCAATCAAGCTTTTTAACCCCAAGAACAAATTAATTGAACGAAACCACGAGCAAAGGCTAGTTAAAGAAATAGACAGCAACCATCAGACAGTTTATTTATATTTATAATCTGTTGCGGTGTCAAATGGTGAATGAACTGCCAAACTCATTTTACATACGAAATTTTTTTTGTACGCCCATACACAAGCTGTTGTATTCCAACATCCATTTATCATTCAATATCAATGAAATCGACTAGCACAGTACAATTATTATGACAGTCTCATTTGGCACTTGAAAATTTTTTTATCGTCTTAAATGCCTTATACATACAGCTCAAAGTTGTATGTATTTGGGATCAATATAAGCTATGATGTCTGGCTTTTATAAGTACCGGTTCGTTTCATTCACATTCGAAAGACGCGTGCGTATGTTTGAATTAGAAAAATGTATTTTAATCTTCGTGCAAAGTAATTTTTAAATTGGCTGCTTGTATTTCTGATGCCATAACGAGACGGGGCGTTGTTTCTAAAGCCATACCACATCAGTCATTTATATTGGTAAGTCTGTCAAACTGATCTGGCCCGGTGGCCAAAATTGGAACTAATTTTTATGCCTGTTTAGTTTTTGTTTTTAAGGCGAGTCACCTCCAAGATTTTAGGAGGTGAGGTGTGGGGTACCGCCCGCGCGGCTCGCGGTACGTTTCTCGTAGAGACTGGCGGGGAAGCGGGCAGCGCGGTATGTTCTGAAACCGCTTGGCAACGTTCAAGTTCTGGGATTAATTTGAATTAAATAAATATAGGACTTCAGTTTGAAACAAAGTTTAGCAGGTTCTCATTAATACTTCAAGAGAAATTTATCCATATAAAAATTATGAGCAAAGTCGAACATTTTTAACCGACTTCCAAAAAAGGAGGAGGTTCTCAATTCGGCGCGTATGTTTTTTTTTTTTTTTGTATGTTTGTTACGCGATTTCTCCGCCAATTATGAACCGATTTTGATAATTCTTTTTTTGTTTGGTAGGTCATACTTCAGAGGTGGTCCCATTTTAATTTGGTGAAGATCTGATGAATATCTCCGGAGATGGAGAACGGAACTCCTCAATGGATAAGAGTAAATTGCTCGCGATCAGTGTGATAGTTTTGTAAACAGTATGTTTTAACCATGCATAGCATATCTTTTTTTTTTAGGGTTCCGTAGGCTGAGTGGTCTGTGGTTCCGTACCAAAATGGTAAAAATGGAATCCTTATTACTTTCTCTTTCCGTCTGTCACAGTCGATTATTTCAGTAACTATTAAAGCTATTGACATGAAATTTGGAATAGTTGTATATAATATTAGCCCAATATCATGGAAATCAAAAAAATTGAAAATTATTTTTAGTTTAATTAAAAAAGTGGGGAAAATCAGGGGTTTGAAATTTCAAAGTAGGATAACTATAACAAGTGGGGTATCATATGGACTTTGTACTTGACTTGTCAAGTTAGACATAGAGTTGTCGTGAAGTTAGACAAATCGACGAGTAACGATTAAACGACGTTATTCTTAATAACGCTAAGTTTTTACTAGCTTTCTGGTTACATCCTGTATTTTAAAACAGTGGGGCCACTAAAAATTGTGAAATAAAAAAATTTTCAAAAAAAAAATAAAAACCGACTTCAAAAACCACAAACACTAAAAAGTAAAAAATAATTTAATTTATTATGTATACAAGAGTTAATGTAGTTCTATAATAACATTTTTTGGAGTCGGTGCCAATGTGGAGTCACGTCAACAATAATGAAGAGTAGGTAGACGGTTCATGCGGCTAATTGGTACCGACTCCAAAAAATGTTATTATAGAACTACATTAACTCTTGTATACATAATAAATTAAATTATTTTTTACTTTTTAGTGTTTGTGGTTTTTGAAGTCGGTTTTTATTTTTTTTTTGAAAATTTTTTTATATTAATAAAAAATTCGTTTTAAACTTTTAGTTTAGCCTTTTTCAAGATTTTTTTTGGTCGAGTAAAGTACATCCTATCGTGTAACAAATTAGCACATTCTTTAGACAATATCTTTAAGTGTATCGGATATTTTTTGTAAGACCGTTATTTAATAGTAAATAGCGAAAAAATTTGATCTAGCAAACCAGTTTTCACCGCTGAGCTGAGGTGACTCGCCTTAACCGAATTTGGCGCGTAGTTATATATATATCTCCGTGGTTTCTAAGCCGATTTGAAAAATGTTTCTTTTTTTCATGGTTTCGGATTTGTTGTATTTGTCTCCGTCCCGAATAGCAGAATAACTATTAAAATCATTGGAAAATTAACGAAAAAATAAAATAAAAGGAAAAACATTATCCCTTGATTTTCCCATACAAAAAACCACGTGGACGAAGTTGCGGGCATCATGCTAGTATTAAATATAACTAGGTCACTATAGGCCGACCGTTTAACTCGCGTATCGCCTGCGCGGTAAGAAGGGAGCGGGGGCGGGTAACGCTACACACGGAGTCAATAATCCAAAGATTTATCTCGAGACAGACATTGTTAGTAAAGAATAAAATAATAAGTATCTTTAAAAATTTAATAAATTTGTATCCCCGCTCCCTTCTTACCACGCAGGCAATACGCGAGTTAAACGGTCGGCCTATAATCCTACTCACATGTCTTTTAAAAATTTTAAGTTTTACGATGACACTTAGAATTATTTTCAACCCAGAACGGTGTCAATATGATGGGTTGAACGTGTTTGAGATGAACATAAAGCTTAACCATAATATTTCACTCATCTGCATAATATAACGGTAAATGTAACATTTTGTTTTCGTATCTAGTTAAATTATAATACGCCTATAAGAATCGCCTTATCATGTACGTAGGCGGAGAAACGCGTCCGGTGTGAAGAATAATTTAAAGAATCTTGTATCGGAGATAGAGGATAATGAAGCGTTTTCTTTTATTGTTCAAAACCTTACAGGACCTGGGGGGTTACTGCCACTGCTTAAAGCGATATTATTTCGATATTGATATCGATTATTATCGATACAAATCCTACCATCACGCCCATAAAGTAATCTTGTTAGAACATTGTTTTCCTAAGCAGTTTTGTGACGTCATTACGCAAATCATTTACACAATTCGTACCATGAAGTGTTTTTTAAGAGCTAGCATTATTGTTTTACGTAGGATTTACGTCAAATTTAGCAATCATAAAAAAGTTACTTTCTTGCGACGGATCAAAACGACGGATTGACTTTATAAACAAATAAATAGGAAATGCTTTTTGTTTTATTCATTATAGGCTTACGCTTGACCACGATCACACCTGATGGGAAGTGATGATGTGGCCTAAGATGGGACGCGCTTGCCTAGAAGATGCCTATTCACTCTTGATTTAAAGAGACCCGGATTGTAATTTGTTGGAATCAGTTTTTGGTCCAGACCCTAGCCATGCGAATAAGGAATGAAGACGCAAAGCGCTTCGTTCGTGTGGATGGAACGTTGACGACATAGGGGTGGAAACTCGCACGGCGTCTTGCGGTACGATGGTAGAAAGCTGAAGGAGGTACAAGATCGAAAAGGTCCTGAGCGCACTCACCGAAATATATCCTATAGAATACCGATAGGCCGGCTACCTTTCGGCGGTGATCCGATGTTTAGAGTTTCGCCAGAAGAGGTGAATTATCGCCATTGTGAGGGTTTTTATTACAAATACCACTATTCTCATTCTTGACCTCGTTGTTGACGTTGATTACCATCACTGTTTCTACCAAAAACAACCCCCCGATTGTGTAAGGAAATCGCAATCGTAATCGATTGTCAGACCTATAATTCGACCTGTTTAAGGAGTTCACAGATGCCTGCACGTCATAAAGCATGTATGAACTCCTTAAACAGTTCGAGTAATAAGTTTCAAGTTGTCAAATGATTACGATTTGCTTAGACAATAGAGCCTCAGATGATTAAAGTCGTATAGAAATCGTATATTAGGTATGTGTGTATACTCTTTTTATTTAGTCGGTTAAAACTGTATTCCGAGCTTACGTTTCTCCGTATATATACGAATACTATTGTACGGTGTATTAAGTACATAGTAAATCACATAAGGGTTTTATGTGACTTCACTCGCGTTTATTACCAACGTACGGTCAGCAGAGGTGTAAATGTTTACTATGTTTTATTATTAAGTATTTCTGTCACTAAAGACATTTATTTATATTTTTTACTAGCTAATGCCCGCGACTTCGTCCGCGTGGAGTGATGTTTTTTTGGTTCCCGCGGGAACTCTTTAATTTTCCGGGAAGAAAAGCCTATGTGCTATTCCAGACTATAATCTATCTCTGTGCCAAATTTCAGCCAGATCCGTTCAGCCGTTGGCACGTGATCGAGTAACAAACATCCATACATCCGTCCAAACTTTCGCATTTATAATATTAGTAAGATTAGTAAGACTAGCTGATGCCCGCGACCCGCGTGGTTTAAGTTTTATTGATTTTCTCTGGAACTCCTAAATTTTCCGGAACAAAAAGTAGCCTTCGTGTATAAACTATCGCTGTGCCAAATTTTATCCAGATCCGTTCAGCCGTTCTGGCGTGATTGAGTAACAAACATCCATCCGTCCAAATTTTCGCAATATTAGTAAGATTACGATAAGTAATGCTATATACATGCATTACTTGTCAAAATGGTAAGTAATATTAAGTAAAAACTAATGAAAAGTTCCATATTAAACAAGTTTGAAAACGTTAACAGTGTTCTCTAAAGTAATAAAAATAAACTGGTTCTTTTAAGTACATATGGGGCTGATTCTTTAGTGCACAATCTCTAAACTAAACTAAAATTAGAGCATTACAAATATTGCTTATCCTTTCATAATACTCCCTACGGAAAGGGACAGAACTAGATTTAAAGCTGCCATTTTAGTTTAGTTTAGAGATTGTGTTATACAGAATCAGCCCCATTACCTACCATTTCGAAACATGGAATGGAGTTGCGTTAGTATCTATATATTTTTTCATATTTTAATTATTGATGTCAAGTACAATGGCAGTTAAGCAGTGACGTGATTGTTAAGGAAAATATAAACTCTATCACTAAGGTCATCTATGCGAAAATTACTGATTTTCGAATTATTTGATAAATTTTTTAATATTAAATTAGTAAATATAGGTAGGTAGGTACTTAATTTTATATTCTGAAAACTTTTGTGCCAGAAAGAAAATTATTAACTTATTAAGCTGACTGCAACTAAGACCTACTTATAAATGAAAGTTCAGTTACTATTGTACTGCTAATCAAACAATAGTAAAATGTTCATTATAAAACATGTTCTTTTTTAATGTATAATAATATAAAGACTATAATTTTTTATTTACGTTGATTAAGTATATCACTGAGCATTCATCACGTTTTATTCCGCTTGCAAAGCAGATCAATTTATTTGCTATCGTTACCTATAAGTTCAGGCGTGCGGTTATATTACTGCGTAGCAATTTTTCCTTCATCGCCTCGGAGGTTTTGCGCACATACGAGCACAAAAACACATCGCGGTTGACGGTTCCTTTTTATTCCATTTTTAATACTAACTTTACGTTACGCTTAATATAAAAAGACCCTTTTTACCTGTTATGACCAAATGGAAAAGGTAATAATGTTAATTCGTTGAATTTAATAGCTCTATAGTAAAAAAGTCGACTGGATTTTGAAAGATCGCATTCGCTTAATACTCAGATTTACATTTTATCGCTTTAATTACCCTTAGCTGCCGTTAGAAGGCCCCTACGTTCAAAATATATAAATGTATTAATACAGAGTTTTGAAAGTACAACTTATTCTTCGTACTAGGTAATGCATAATTAATTTAATGACAACACCGTCTTAGTATCACCATTCACCACCAACGACCAACCCCAAAAAAAACCACAAAATAAACTTAATATTAACACCGATTAAAAAAACTGTCAAACACGTCAAACGCTCAACAAAAGGTATAAGTTATTAATATTTCATCCAATTATTCCCATATAACAGATACAAGAAGTTAATTCCCAAAATGTTTCGTCATCACAAAATAGTAGAGTTCCCAGTAGATTTCAAAATGCAGGACAAGCGGGAACATCCGGATGGATAGATAGGAAGATTTATAATTTTTTGATTAACGACTGTAATATTTACAAACAATATTTTTTTAGCACATAAATTATTAATAAAAAATAATAAAAGTAGACAAAGGATCTATATTGTAGGAAAGGAAAAACTGGAGGAGGCTATGACCCACAAGCGTTGTAGTGCCGCTCGATGATGAACGAATTATTATTTTTTATAGATTGGTTGGTTTTCAATAATTATATACGAGTATAATTGTTGATTTATTAAAAAATAGATAAGTATACAATACTACAATTGACATTATGTAAATGTGCATAGGTACTCGATTTCTTTTTTCTTTCCAAACAGGACAAATCCAGGATTAAAAAAAAGTTTGGCATTCCCATAAAAGATGTTATAGAGACCCAACAGGGGTCATGAAAACGAAAGTCATGCTTGTATTCATTTAACTGATAGACTAGCAGAATTCCGTCACTCCGTCTGCGTGTGAGATGAAACCTTAGCTAGATACTTTTTGAAATGTCACCGTAAAATTATAGAAACCGATTAGATTATAATCTAGAAAGAGACAGGAAAACGTAAATACAATGAATATTTAAAAAATTGACACACAGAACATTGAACGGTTCACAATCTTTCGACAGTTTACAATATATCGAGATAAAAAGCGTTAGATGGCAATCTAACGGTTTTTACAATTTTACGGTGACATATATAAAGGATATAGATAAAGGAAGTTTTCACGTGATGTCCGCCAAACTTCATTGCTTACGATGAAAGCCTCTAATAATGTGTACGAGCCTTAAATCTCGTATTCTTAACTGATCCAAAGGCTAGACCCCGGTAATGGTGTTACTTAATACCGGGTACCCGGTACATTATGGAACGCAGCAGTTAATAAGGCAGCGCGTTTATCATCGGACGTTGCATGATGGATGCACCAGAGCCAGATACCGTCGACAAATAGTGTGGGTAGTGATGACCAGCACAACTTGGCTATATCGATATTTGAATAAAATTAACAGGTCGGAACATAAAAGCTAAAATTAATTATCATCTATACTAATACTAATATTATGAATGCGAAAGCTTGGATGGATGAATGGATCAATGTTTGTTACTCTTGGCACAGAGATAGATTATAGTCGGGAATAACACATAGGCTATTTTTAATCCCGGAAAATAAAAGAGTTCCCGCGCGAACTAAAAAACTTCATTCCACGCGGACGAATTTGTGGGTATCAGCTAGTCAGCTAGTGAGCTAGTATTAAAAATGCGAATGTTTGGATGGATGGATGTTTGTTACTCAATCACGCCAGAACGGCTGAACGGATCTGGTTGAAATTTGGCACAGAGATAGATTATAGTCTGGAATAATACAGGCTACTTTTATCTTGGAAAATTAAAGAGTTCCCGCGGGTACCTAAAAACCTCAATCCACGGACCTTGCGGGCATTAGCTAGTTATTTAATATTAGAAATATTTCCCTAGGATGATTATATTTGCCTAGGATTGCATATTTATAGCATTTAAGTATATCTTACGTAGATTTCACTTCTTCATCGGAACTGAAATTGTAATGAGATGGAGCTATGAATTAGATTCGCGACGAATTTATGCCTGGCATCCTGATTTCGAAAATATCATAACTTTTTCTACAACAGATTGCCAATGATTGCACACAGATTATTTATCGGTCAAAGCACATCACTATCGCAGCGCATACCGATACAATTAGTGTATAATATCGAGGATCGGGTCGCGCTAACACGGCGTTTACTACATTTGTCACAGCGACGCAGATGGTGCCAGAACCATAGAGTGGAATCTATATATTCATTTATTATTTTTCCAATTTCGTTATCTGTATCTCTAGATATTTTGGATGAAAATTTTCCAAAAGTGCTCGACCATTATGGAAGTAAATAATCAAATGCTCGGTGTAAAAATGTAGAGATAGTAACTAGTAGATGCCCGCGACTTCGTCCGCGTGAAATAAGTTTTCTAAATTCCCACGGGAACTCCCTAATTTTTAGGGTTAATATTATAGCCTATGACACAAATAATGTGGCTTTCTATTGGTACCAGAATTTTTAAAATCGGTTCAGTAGATCCAGAGATTACCCCCTACAACGTCACAAACTCACAAACTTTACCTCTTTATAATATTAGTATAGAAATTAGATGAATTAATATAAGAAATTGTACAGTGTAGGTACATTAGATAAAACAAACAGAACTTAGGAAATCACAATTTTAAATTTATGTCATTTAAAAATCAATAATGACCAACTAACATATTTAAAACTTGTTAAAAGAAGAGTAAATCAAATTAGGTAACGTGGTAAACCATATTTTATTTGATAAGTATAAAAGTAATCAATTTTTATAATGTTTTCGAAACATGCCAATCAAATCGGTAATCTCTTCAAATCCTCTCTACTCCTAGAAAGCTATTACTTGGAACTGTTATCTCTACACGGGTCCATCTTTCATATTTGGACCGCACGGGAGGCCCAGGCGATAAGAGCGGATTAACTTGAACTATTTATCATTCATTCGTTCTTTTTTCTTCACTACCGTTTGACTATCCAACCTCCGTAGACGCGAGAACCGGTGACAGACTATACAATTTATAAATCTGATTTAAAATTGGAATATTCAAACTGATGAACTCAAGGTCCTTAAGTTCAGTCATCTTTTATTGTCAATTGAAAATTCTTTTGTTTTTGCTGTATCATAGAATGCTCCCGATAAAAAAAATTGTAGGACTTAATTGTAGGAAAAGTGAAAATAAAAGAAAAAATCTTTAGTCCAGACTTTAAAGTTTTCGACCGTAATAGTTACAAACAATATACAGTGAAACATTATAAAGCCTAGCGATAAACGGGTGAGAGACAACAAACTACATTACGTAATTCGAAACAATACAATTTAATACTCGTCTCGTTAAACAAACAATGGAACGAGACAACATTTAAGTTCACTGTTACACTCACTGATCAATGGTAGATAGGAATCTCGTGAAAACAGCTGATTTGAACAATGAAAAACAAATGAACCTATTTAAATGAAAGCTAGATGTGAATGAACCGTGCACCTTGAGGGACTCCTGACGCGCAAATATAAAAGAACAATGCCCTATTGTTGTCGGCTACGTCATAGGTTGGAATATGGGTCAGACTTGGAGGCCCAAAAGTGGCTCAGCTGATCGTGGGAGCGGGAGCCTTTTGAATCGCCTCCCGTGCTATTTTACCGTTTTTATAGAACAATTATTAACAGGTTCCACGGTGACGTAGCCCGATTTGCATATAATTGATATCTGAGAACGGATGAGTGAATGAATTTATATAAGCTCCTGTCATTTTTATGTTACAACTATGGTTTTTATTTCCTTTCTTGTTATTATTTTATTCATATCTCGATTTATGAATTAAAAGGGAATAGAATGCCTCTGTACAATTCTCATAAAGTTTTATAGAGTGTTTCTTGTGTCGTTAACTCCATATTGACTTTATTCACTTTATTGGCTTGACGACTAATATCCCAGAACCGTATTGGTTTGTCAGTTTCCATCCACTTTCGTATTCGTAATAGTATACTTAGCACGATTTTAGTGAGTAAGTAGTATTGGAAAATAGTTCTGCAAGTAACTCTCAAAAGTCCGTAATTACTAATTATATTATAGCGGAACTTGGTTTACAAAGGCGCCTTAAAAAGGACTCAGTTGCATTTTCAGGTCATGCTTCCGAAAGTTGAAGGTTGGATATTTTTGTGAATCGGGTCTTTGATAATAAACCTGCAGCTGACACGGCCGCTCCCTTTGAGACGTCCGTTGAATGTCGAATGTGGTCAAAGTGTTCGCCGACGGCATTGCGATGTTGACACCCGGACAATAAATATGCGCATCTTGAAAACTTGGCCGTTCTGAAGGCAAGGGAATTGGACGCACAGTACCCCACTGAACAAAATATGGTTGCAACTTGCAAGTGTTGCATGAATTATGATACACTAGCTGATGCCCGCGAATTCTTTTTTGGTTCCCGCGGGAACTCCGTAATTTTCCGAGATAAAAAGTAGCCTTGGTGTTATTCCAGAATATAATCTAACTTTGTGCCAAATTTCATGTAGATCCGTTCAGCCGTTCTGGCAAGATTGAGTAACAAACATCGTTCCATACATCCATCCAAACTTTCGCTATTAATGAAATATTTGTACTGAAATTGAATATAAGAATTATAATTTAATCCAAAGCCGATTTTATTTATTTTAATTATTTATCCTGTTCTGTACCGACTTAACCGCCTTCCAAAAAAGGAGGAGGTTCTCAATTTGGCGCGTTTTTTTTTCAATATTTTCGTTTATGGTATCAGCATCAACTTAATCCTCAGGTGTAAGGTGGTAGATATTATTGTCATCATTGACCTCACTCATAGCCCCGAGAAGCCTTTTCGACAGAACTTTATTTGCTGTTTACATTCACACACTTTATACACTACTTATTTCTTACTAATAAGACCCTATGAAAAGCCGTAGACTATTCAATTTATTTGTTCCCGAGTTAAGCGCATGATTTTGTAATGTACATTAGAGCCAAGTGAATAAATAATTGAAGAAAAATAATGCATGGGCAAATAAAACGTAATTGATCAACCTATGAGCTGCGACTGGACATCTTTAGATTAAAAATAACCACAAATATATATTTTTTTAAGTATCATATTTATGATCGATACCTATTTATTATTTTTAAAAAAAAGTGTGTGTGAGCAATTCACACACGAAACTTCAGAAAAGTAGCCTACGAGATAATGAGATAAATGTATATAACTTGTATTCGATCTCATTCCCTCGCAGGATAAATCCTATTATGAATGTTTTGGTCTCTTTTTCGTTTTATCAACCAGAGACCAAAATAAAACATATAAGACTTTCTACTACATTTAAATAATCAAATAGAAAATTACAAAAATGGAACGCTTTGTATCTACTTGTACCGTGGCGACAACATCCGTTTCATCGAATTTTCAAATCACGATTCTAAAGAAGTTTCACTTAAAAAAATGGCAGTCAAGGGACTGACGATAGAAGTGAATACGAACATTAATTTTTATTTTATATTTTAATTAAAATTATTATAATATAAACCTTAACACTAAGACATTAAAGTTTAATTTCGAATGGAATAAATTTATATATTCGCGTGCATGTCGCAGTTTGCGATCGTGTCGGTCACGTGAATCTACATTTTTACCCTCTATCAAAAAGTGCTCAACGAAGTCACAAAAATTTGAGCACGTGATTGACCGACCAGCGCGGCGAGGCGTCCGGGGCCATTTCTACAATGTGAACGCCCGCAGGAGTAACAATGCGCATTGTTTGCTTAGGCCGGACCGCAATTATCTCCACGTGCCCGTGTTTACCAATTGTTATCTGCATCTAGCCGTCCTTGAGATTTCAATTGACATCCGACACGGGGCCGATTGTCTCAGCCTCTTCCATTGACGGATTTTAGATGAATGAGTGACTAGTCTTTTGGTGTGTGTGCAAATTTTGTACTATGGTGCACTTATAAAAATACTAGTTGCAAGTACTATTTCTTGTATAGCATGTACAATAAAGGTTAATCTTTCAATAAACTAGGGTTCAAAGTACTAAATTCAAATACTAAATACCCAAATATTAGAGCTAATACATTTTCGCTTTCAAATTTGATGAACTGTCCGGAGTCCGAACTATGCTTTCCCAACCGGTCAAAATCGATATGATGGATGTTGGTACGTCCAAAAAAGTGTGGATCTTTGAAATTTTTTCAGTAGTCGGGTTACAGTTTTTTATTACTTACTGCTTGTTAAACATATGTAGCCGTGTTCGTATAACGTGAACCTATTTACACCTAGGGTCTAGATCACAGTTGTATACTAACGGTAAAGCGTAGACTGCTGAGGTTACGGGACCGCCAATGTGTTCTGTATTTTATGGGAACCTTTTGACAGTTTCAATATGACGGATGGCAAATTGGATAGGAAGGCATTTTACAGTAGCAGACGCAAAAAATATTTTATTCTGGTTAATTTGCCAATTCATTTATCAACTACTAGCTGATACCCACGACTTCGTCCGCGTGGATTGAGGTTTTTTGGTTCCCGCGGGAGCTAATTAATTTATCGGGATATAAAGTGTTATTCCAGAGTAGGTATCTATCGTGTGCCAAACCTCCAGATCCGTTCAGCCGTTGTGGCGTGATTGAGTAACAAATATCCATCCATCCATACATCCATCCATCCAAACTCTCGCATTTATGATTCAGGGTGTTGTAGGTAAAATATTGGCACCTTAGTATTTAAATTAACATAAAATTAAAATACTTGCATATTTTTTAAACATATTTCATCATTAGAAGTGATTACTTTACGAGACAGCTTTTATTTAGTTGCCAGAAAAATATCTCTGAAATTTTGTTACCAAGTCATTTTGATATGAACGCTACCACAGAGGTGAAAAACCGCGTAAATGTCGTAACCTGATGAATTTATTCGTCAGCTACAACTCAAGTAATCGTTGAATTTGCTTTTACGATCAGGGTGTGTTTGTTGCAGTGCCTCTAAAAGGTATTGGCTGAGCGTAACTCAACTTTCGTCTTATTTGATACTTTTTAGTGCCTGTCAAAATAATCTAATTTGCATTTTTAAAATAATTTAAAATATGATTTAGCTAAGGAATAGGTATTAGATATCCAATGCTTAATATTCATTTTTCAAGTAGGTACTTACCTACAAACTTCTTAAAATTTCATCAGAAATAATAATATTAAAATTAAAATTAAAAAGTTGATGTAATAAATATTTTTATTTCCTCAATTTATTTTACATTTTACGACTTATTTTAATTACTTAAAGAAGAAACCTGCCTTCTACTAGAAATAATAAAATTGCTAAGATATTAAATATAATATTATTTTTAGGTTTTTGACTGGGTTTTTTGACTGAGACCTTTAAATTCAAAAAATCATAATCTGCGGTAAAAAATTATTAAAAAAAATACATTCGCAGAAACGATCGAATTATCTCCTGAACGATTTTACGCGCGTACAACTGCGTTTACGATGGCAACACTGTTGCAATATGATTTATAGGGAGTTTCGAGTGCTAACGGCGTGAACGCGACTTTGAAATGGCAACATTTTACAGTTTCTTTCGGTATTTTTTACGACAGTGCTAATATGAGTTTTTTGTACTCAGAAGTTACCTATACTTGTGAATATTTTGTTGTTTTTTGATGTTCTAAGCCCTACGCCATTTGAATGGAAGTATTTTCTTATTGGATCGAATATAACAACGAGATGGATAATTGGATTATCAGAATGGATAATTAATTACTAATTGGATATCTCAGAAGTCGGAATTGACAATAATTATTCAATTAAAAAAGTGAAAATTAGTCCCTTTTTTTCTTAGGTTCAGGGTGTATCTTGCATTTTGTTTCGATGGTAACATTGAACGCAATCTGACGTACCTAATGCAGTAAAGAAAGGTGAGCATTCAAGGCATATAAATATTATACAGCCTTCTGATACATCTGTCGAGCTTTAAATAAATCTATTTCAAAATCAGTGTGTGTTTAGCACTTTAATTAACTAGAGATGTGGTCTATTGTGTCGGGTGCATGTCACGACACAGTAGGTACACCACATTATAATGTTATTGAAATATTTAATGAAGTAGCTTACTCAATTCGACCCTTATGCACCCTAATCTTGATTTTCGAGGTATTCGAGGAGGGAGGAGGAGGTTCTGCCGACCCCACATAGCGTTGGACAAGGACAGGAAAAAGATGAAAATCTCCATATTTTTTTTTTGTTTTTTAGTCCAACGTGGTAAGGCTCACATAGTTTATGTCCTGCATTTAAGATTTAAACTAAATACAAAAGCGTTCTACTTTATATTTGCTCGCCAACAAATTCCCGCCACTTTCGACCCGTATGTCCCCTTTGGCTGGTGAGAAACCTGACGCCTACTGCCGTTTTTGAGCAAAATATTGCACGTTAATTTAACACAGAGCGGTCGGTCATTTGTGGCATAAAACGTCGCCCAATAGGGTCACCATAGGCATACCTTGGGTTTTTTTAAAGAAACATTTATTTATAATGTGGCCTGATCGGATAACATGACTTGTTTCTACTTACTCTTAACTTTGTTGTTCGATTCCATGGAATTGGTTATTTTTTTTAAATGTACCTTCCTCCCCGAATTTTGGGGCTACAATAAAAATATTATGAAAATATCTTTATTCATTACAATATAGTAGCATATTGCAATATCATTGTAGGTTAAAATACATAGTTAGCTTTTGTCATAAGTATTTACTAAACTGTTAATAAATAATTATGACAATATGTAATGACATATTATTATATTGCAAGCTGTGGCAACCTCTGAATTGGGTTTACAAGATCTATGTTCTACTATATTTTTATTGCTAATGTATTGTAACCGGTTATGTGACGTAAAATAAATAAATAAAATTACATTAAACTTACTTTTTGACCATAAAGATACCTACTTAAAAGTACTTATGCATTATTAATTTTAGGAGAATTTAATGACATGCAAGTCTATGCAATTTAATGACTGATGAGGCCGATGGAATGCTTCTGTTTTGTATGATTTGCAACACACTAGTCAATGAAATGTTTTCAGGAATTTGAAGGATTTTTTAGATTTTTGCACGTAATATCTACGCTCCATGCAATTGTACATAAAAGATCGTTCAGAAGCCCACGTGTTGTAGAGAAGTCTGGTGCAAGTGTGTTTCTTCCTTAAGAAGTTAAATAGTAAAAAAATATATTTATTTAAACTGATTTGGTAACCCTACTAAGGTATCCGTTTTACTTTTCGCACAAGGCTTTCTTGTGGCACGTTTTGACGATTCGACGATGAAATTCTTTCTTTTTTAATATTTAAGCTGCGAGTACGAAATATTTGAGAACTGCATCTTTACACATAGCAGTCAGGCGCAGGACCGACGGCTTAACGTTCGCTCCGAGGCACGGGGGTGCAACACCGCCAACTTCCTAACTCCGGGCTAGTATACTGAGAATTTCTTGTCAGAAAAACCCAACACTTGTTATACCCGGGACTCGAACCCGAGACCTCGTCGGCCGCAGTCGAATATGCTAACCACTAGACCAACGAGGCAGTCAAAATCAAATTGCATAGATATTATGATGCCGTCGCTCGCTACCAGCAAATCGTTTCTGATTGTGTGATTGTGGTACAGCGCAAGTCGATCACATAAAAAAAACAGATCGGTCATTCATTGAAACTCACGAATCCGGTACAACTCTCATTACATCCATTCATCTGAAATTAGTCTAAACAATATCGTGTTACGGCCGATGTTATATGTTACCGATATAAACACACGCCTGATATTAAAATATGGCCGTGAGAAGGTGAAATCACGTATGAATAAGTGTTTTGATTTAAAACTCCTTTTTCATTCATGCAAAGTGTAACCCTCTGTCAATGTGAATAGTTTGAAAATTGCTGTTTGTAAAGCTAGTATACCTACCTACGTTTATTTTTTTAGGATAATAACAGGTGGATTGATTAGGTATATTCATTTCGGCTGTACTAATAATATTAAGTATCAAATTAAAATCACGAAAAAATATATCTTTATCTAGGTGATATACCTATTTTACTCAAGGATGTCTAAGCTATTCCGTACCTACTTGCACCACAGCTGATATGTTAGTAATAGTATATACGGTCCTTTCGACCGAATTTCGGCCATGGCGGCCAATCTCCAGAGAGATTACAATCTGCGCGGGAGATATTGTAGTGCCTGATGGAACGGAAAATCCGGCACGACCGGAGAGAGATCGGGCGCAGGATCGTCGGCTTTACGTGCTCTCCGAGGCACGATTAATAAGTTTAAGTGTACCGCAAAGCATTCCACGTTGTTGTATCAATTGCTTAACACATTATTACAAGAGCAAACTATGCAAATATCATTAATTATTCAGTACAAACCCTAATAGGCTCTCGTTACATTATAAGCGAACGTAAATCAAATCTGATCTGTTGGCGGTAATGGTGGGTAAACGGTATAATTGAGGCAAATTATACAGCGCATGATATCGCATACTTAGTAACTATATCAATCAATTCCGTACGGCCTGTAATTCGACGCGTGTCACGGTTTTTACCATGTGAAACTGCATGAAAACTCTGTGGAAGACGTTCATTTTCAAATCTAAGGCGCAATGCACACCTGCAGAGTAGAGCGGAGACTAGCACCAACGTACTTTTACCTATTCTGTGCCAGCACTGCAGTGTTCCAAACTCCAATCCAATTGTTATCAAAAAGGCTGCGCTGCGCACGGACCCAACCGCGTTTTTCTATGGACCCAACGCTTCCAACGGAGTGAAGTCCGTTGGAAGTTGGAACTTATAGCCGTAATTATATCAATGTCTGAGACGTTTATATAGCTGATCATCTTACCAATTGTATGATTAATTAAGCAATTTAAAGAAAAAAATTAAATTTTTTTTGCTGTAATTTACTATAAACCAAAAGGATATTTTTTAAATTTAAAATTAAGTTGTACAATAAACGGCCGTATTGCTAAATCAGGATGTTCGTTAAAATAATACTTGTATTATAGAAGAATATATGTGCAAACTTAAAAAATACCTACATATATATTTTTTTCCTTCAATTAACTTAAATAGTAAGTACGTATAGGTACCTATTATAAACAGCAAAATCGTGTTCTTTATACATTTCCATCTAAAGACCGTCTGTCTAGCGACAGTATAAATCTATCAAACATGAAAAAAAAATAGAAATAAGTACCGCCCTAGCGCGGGATATCAAGGTATAATGATCCGTTTTGTATGCGGCACGCGGAAGCTTCAGTATGGAGTGCCTCTTAAATAGAGGTAATAGTGAAAATTGACTCATTAATTAAGCTTTATTGATCTTAAATTGTGTCAATTGGTCTTTCCACCTCTTTTAACTATAAAAAACAAGCAAAGTATTTTTCACTGAAAATGGCAGAGCAAAGAACTCACTACTTGACCGTGGGTTGGAAAAAAAAATGGGGATTGCAAAGTTTTTGTGGTTTTAAGCCCGCCACATAAATTCGGAATTCCGTTACGCAATTCCGATTCGGAATATCGAATTGAAATTTCGAATAAATACATATAAAATCTAGGGGTCTATCACACGCACAGTAGTTTTCCGTTCGAATTTATTTCCGTTTCAGAATTCCGAATGGAAGCCTAGCGTTCAAAATCACGAACGCAAAAAAGCTATTCCGAACGCAAGTCTTCCATGGAATGTCCGTATTTTCCATAGAAACTAAATGTAAATAGATGGATACCTACTAATAATGCAGTGTTCACTACAGCAACCTTGCTTTGCCTGAGGAAAACCTATTTATATATTTGACAGGTGAAGCAGAGTACCTAGCAGTTTCGTATTGACTAAATTGTGGCTCCTCGTGAGATTCTATCCTCAACTTGGTTGCTCACACTACCTGAACGGCGGGTTCAGGTAGTGTGAGCAACCATGTTGGCCAATCTCCAGAGAGATTACAATCTGCGCGGGAGATATTGTAGTGCCTGATGGAACGGAAAATCCGGCACGACCGGAGAGAGATCGGGCGCGGGATCGTCGGCTTTACGTGCTCTCCGAGGCACGATTAATAAGTTTAAGTGTACCGCAAAGCATTCCACGTTGTTGTATCAATTGCTTAACACATTATTACAAGAGCAAACTATGCAAATATCATTCCTATTACATATAATATATTCCTATGAAAACCTATTTATATATTTGACAGGTGAAGCAGAGTAACAGTTTCGTATTGAGTATTGACTAAATTGTGGCTCCTCGTGAGATTCTATCCTCAACTTGGTTGCTCACACTACCTGAACCCGCCTACCAAGCATACTCTTCTGTAATCTATTTTTCCTCAGCTAACTTAAAAGGAATATAAACCTATAAATTTACTCTCTCGCGTATATCTAGTTTTCCTTAGAGTAAAGAAATAGTTAACACATCGCAGAAACCATTCTCAGAAAACGCGTAGATAAGCCACGCGCTATGTCGAGCGTTTAAGATTTAGACATTCTAGACTTAGGTTTTTCACTACTCGTATCATGATTCTATTAAAATTCACGGTATTTGGTATTACCACAGAATAGGTATGGTATAAGGTATTACTAACACCTTGTCAAAGTGCGTCTTGTACGTGTTTCAGTGAGAACCTCCCCTCCCCAATGCGCCCGAGAAAGTCAATTCAGGAAATTTATAATTTCCGAATTTTCTATGGTCTGGCCTGGTGGGGGTTTCGGCCGTGGCTAGTTACCATCCTACCGGCAAAGACGTATCGCTAAGCGATTGAGCGCTCCGGTGCGATACCATGTATAAACCGATAGGGGTATATGGGTTTGATATAACTGCCGTACCTCTAACAAGTTAGCCCGCTACCATCTTAGACTGCATCATCACTTCCCAACAGGTGAGATCGCAGTCAAGGGCTAACGTGTAGTGGAATCAAAAACTACTTGTAGGCCTTTTCTTAACCGATTGTTTTTCTTTAACTTTCTTTTAGAAATACAATCTTATAAAAATGCTTGCTTTATGCTATTATAAACATGAGGGTATAATATAACCACAATTTCAATTCAAAATATTGGCATGACATCTAAAATTTAAAATTGGAACGTTTCAAAATTAATTACCGGCAATACCGGCTGGCCTAGCCATTCATGCTCGTACATCGTGAGTGGCATGACGTGTGACGCGTGTCGGACGCACGGCGCATCGTGAGCGGCGGGCCCTTTGTGTAGGCCGTAGGGCGACAGGAACTAGTGTTGTAGACAGTATCAATACATGAATGAATAGTAGTAGTCTTTGTCTGGTATTAAAATGAGTATTTTTATATGAGGACCCTTAGGCGTACACTAATAGGGCCATTTACGTTACTAGCTGATGCCCGCGACTTCGTGTGGTAATTTTTTTTTAATATAGGAATTTTGGGAATTAATTAATTAATTTAGCGATGATAGCCTAGTCGTTAAATGCCCAGCTTTCTATTCGGATGGTCGAGGATTTGATCTGCGGGCATGCATCTCTATCTTTTTAAAGTATGTGAGTTTTAAGAAATTAAATATCACTTGCGTTAGCGGTGAAGGAAAATATCGTTAGGAAACCTTCGTGCCCGATAGTTCTTTATAATGTTCTCAAAAGTGTGTTACTTAAGTAGCCATTCCGCACTTGGCCAACGTGGTGGATTATGCCGTGGCGAGCCGGCAAAGGTTTGAAGAAATGATGGATGCTGATTAAGCCCAACGGTCTATAATGCCTATTTAATAGGTAGCATAGGCTTACTTTTTACACTTTTTCAAGGTTAAATCCATTTGAACCTTCTTATTGAATAATTATATCATTTTGAGTGTCAACGGAGTCACGCAATGAGCATGAAAAAAACGGAATATTTATTGTAATACCAACCAAGTTCATTTAAAATATAATATTAAAAATACGAAAGTTTAGATGGATGTATTGGATGGATGGATGTTTGTTAAGCACTCAATCATGCCAGAACGGTTCAACGGATCTGCATTAAATTTGGCACAGAGCAACTGCTGAGTGTCTTGCCGGCTCTTCTCAGTAGAATTTTTTCCGAACCGGTGGTAGAGTCAAAACATGACGTAACATAAGAGACGCCTGTATGTCCTACATCTATTAAATAAATTGAGTTTGAGTTTGAGTTTATTTTTTAAATCAATATAATATTATGGTTTAAAAATCTACTATTCGATATACCGTACCCTACCTGCATAATTCTAGATATGTCATTTAACGATTTTTCAGATTCAGATGTGAATTTGGTCCACTGTAGGTACACGTTTTGAACGTTAATAATCTAAGTACCTACTGTCACATGGATGTAGGAATTCACATCCAGATGCTATTAGGGATAGGGTGACAGCATTCTTCAATCATAAGCGGAAAATAGATAAACCTATATTTATTATCTGGATTGGGTTTATATCAGACGTGATGATACAGAACACGAGACCACAAATAAATTTATTTGAAGAATGAAAGATGACAGTTGCAAAATTAAGATGCGTCTTTATTTTAAGCCACACCTAAGAATAAGAAAGCAACGGTGATCACACATTTCAACATCACTCACTGCCAAAGTTTAATCATTGTTACATTTTATGATTTTAATTAGAATAAATACCTACCGAAGCAGTGGTTAAGACACTCGACTTCCTAAAATGGGGTCGCGGGTTCGACCCGGGCACACACCACTAACTTTTCGGGGTTAGAAATTATATCACTTGCTTCAAACGGTGAAGGAAAACATCGTCAGGGAACCTGCATGCCCGAGAGTTTTCATAATGTTCCCGAAGGTGTACCATAATACGTACCGTCAATTTATTATTTTACTACATGACGCCCGCGACTTCGTCCGCGTGGATTAAGATTTTTGATTCCCGCGGGAACTCTTTAATTTTCCGGAATAAAAAGTCTATGTCCTTCTCCGGCATACAAACTATGCCTATACCAAATTTCATCAAAATCAGTTGAACCGGTTGGGCCGTGAAAGCGTAGCAGACAGACAGACAAATAGACGGACAGACAGACACTTTCGCATTCATAATATTAGTATGGATTATCTATTATTAATGTCGGAATTGCACAGTAACAATTTTAATTTACAAGTGACGTTATATCCACCGGCATCTCTTGTTAACATTAATTATGTCTCTGCGTCGTATTTCTCATTGCTGAGGGTCATGACCCTATTGCATTAATCACATAATGTGAGGGGTTTTCTTGGGATAATAATGCGGTGGGTTCCCAGGTCATACCGCATACATAGATACATACATAGAACATTAATTCTTGGCTTGTCACCGTTACATTTCACACAACGATAAAAACATAATTAAATACATATTTACATAAGTTTCGTCATACTTGTATGTTCTCGTGTAAATACATATTACATAGTGGATCGAGTTCTTCGAAGGTGAAATAAATATGTTTCATTAAATGAACCATGCTCGATCCTCCCACACGTTTAACGGTGCTTTTGGTGTTCCGTGTGTGTGAAATAAACCATGAAATTTTATAGAACTGATTTGGGGTAATTAGTAAAATAAAATTGCCGCACCCCTAACTTAGCGGTCTACCATCACATATTGCAGTCTATACCTTGTACGGAATAAAAAAAATTGGCAGTCAGAGGGACTGGCGATTGAAGTGAAAACGTTTTTTTTTTGTTTTTGTTCTTTTTTTATTAAAATATAAACCTTATCACAAAGGCATTAAAGTTTAATTTCGAACGTAGTATATTTATATGTTCGCGAGCATGTCGGTCACGCGAATCTACATTTTTACTCCCTACCAAAAAGTGCTCAACGCGCCTAAAGAAGTTTTCACTTCAAATAAACAACTGGTCCCCAGGTCGCTTGCTTTAAGAAAACACCTGGCGAACTGGACAGGAGTAGGACAGAAAGTCCGCGTTTGCAGAGGGCAACAATGATTAATCCTGACCCTATGTCTGCACTCCTACATTTATTATGTTTCAGCTCTAAATACAGTTACTGAATTCAGTTGAACTTTACGCTATACCCGAGCAAACTTACAAAATCTCCAGTTATCGACCCTAAGTTGTTAGAGTTATAGAGTTAGAATTTTGACGACCTCCGTGGCGCAGTGTGTAGCGCTGTTGCCTTCGTGCGGAGGTCCCGGGTTCGATCCCTGGCAGGGTCAATTTGCAAATTTATAATTTCTGGATTTTCCCTGGTCTGGCCTGGTGGAAGGCTTCGACCGTGGCTAGTTGCCACCCTACCGGCAAAGACGTGCCGCCAAGCGATTTAGCGTTCCGGTACGATGTCGTGTAGAAACCGAAGGGGTATGGGTTTAATATAACTGCCATGCCCCTAACAGGTTAGCCCGCTACCATCTTAGACTGCATCATCACTTACCATCAGGTAAGATCGCAGTCAAGGGCTAGCTTGTAGTGGATAAAAAAAAGTATGTTAAACAGTAGGTTTGTTTCTCCTATTAATTTACATTATGATATTAGCTAAGTATTGACGTAGGCACTAGGCACCCTCCCTATAATTTAAATGAATAAAATCATAAACAAGACGTACTATAGCAACAAAAAAACTATAAGATACATAAAGATCAGCTATGTTTAATACGATTTTGGCTAAGTAAATACATAAAAAATTAATTAATATTTTCTTGAAGCGATTATAAAAAATATTCGACTCGCTCATGCTCGGCGTACGCCTACACAAGAGGCGTTCGAAAATTCAAAATCCGAATTCATTTGCAATTCAAAATGGTCGACCAGGTGACGTAGCAGGAAATCGAGTTTATTCCTATGCTAATATCAACCATGTCTGTATAATTAAATTCTTTAAATATGATTTTCTGTAATTCTCGTTTATACAAAAAATAAGTAAGTACCTATACCTATCTCCTATATACCTAGACCTCATGATAAAAAACTGACCGTTTTATATGAATCTATACTTCTATACTATTAATATTATAAATGCGAAAGTTTGGATAGATGATGGATGGACGGATGTTTGTTACTCAATCACGCGCGAACGGCTGAACATATCTGGATGAAACTTGGCACAGAGATAGATTATATTCTGAAATAACACATAGGCTACTTTTTAACCCCGAAAATGAAGTTCCCGCGGGAACCAAAAAACTAGTAGGTAGTAGGTACCTACTTAATAAATAATTAATTTTTATACTCAGGTATTTTTTACAGAACAAAAACGAAAATGTATTTAAATATTAACTTACCTAACCAAATACATGTCATATTTTAATTTCACAGTCATGTTATTTTCTTGTCTTCAATGTAATAATAATATTTATTATCAGTCTTACATGCTTATAATCAAAATGAAAAAAAGTATATAATTTTATATTATGTTAATTTGGGATTTTTATGTTACTAAGCACTGTTTCAGGCGCTATGGTATCCAGAATAACAAAGACAAAGGCAAACCGTACAGACGGTAGGCTATAAAACATTTTCGTTTTTAAATATTATTTAAATTTTTAACATTAGTAACGTTACAAATATATTTTAGTTACTTATTATGGACCTATCTTTGAGTGATATTACTCAATCAAAAAAATCTATATGTCCTTAAGTATGGATTCTACATTGAAATATTACAAATTCGTAGGTACTATAGGTACAACGTGTAGTATTTTACAGCAGTCACCTACTTAAGTTTTTAATCTGTAGTCGAGTCGGCAAAAGCTGGTCTAACAAAACATTTTTCATATACTAATCTCCCAATTTCTTTATTTGAATGTGGCCACACTTTTAGTCGATTTATCGATCTCCGTCGCGATTAGGGTCGGGAACGCGACAGTCGGTATCGATAACGACATGCGAAGACAAAACGTGATGCTATCTCTCTGCGGCTATTCCTCATTTGAAATTCAATTCGTTTTAGCGTCGGCAATAAATTTTGTGTGTTTTTTATTTTATTAAACATATCCTATAATTACTTCAATTCTATAGTAAAAGTAGGTTTGGTGTCCAGCTTGATTTGACTGCGGTTCCTTATAAGTCTTTCGGGGTAAGACCCGGAATATTATAAAGTCGAGATATAGTAATATCGATAACGATTAAACATCAAGAATTCAAGAGATTTATGGCCTGGGAAAACGATTTAATTCGATTTAATTCGTAGTAGGATACATCTAAAATGTATCAGATATGTACATAAATTTATTGGCAAAAGTAGGTTTTATTAATAATATCTGTGTACTCTCTGCATGGTCTATTACTTCACGAATAAAGTCTCTCTGATTTTGAAGGGTTAAAGATTTCACTATTTCTAATGTCTTTCTACTCTACCATAGATAAACAGACGTTAGAAAAAGTGAAATGCTTGTTACGTCTTGGGTAGATTCTAATCTAACCAAGACCTAACAATACCTAGATATTAATATGTGGAGGTAGAGTGATATGAAGTTTTGTCAATGATTAAATATTATAGCATCCATACTAATATTATAAATGCGAAAGTGTGTCTGTCTGTCTGTCTATCTGTCTGTCTGTCTGTCTGCTACGCTTTCACGACCCATCTGTTCAACCGATTTTGATGAAATTTGGTACAATGATAGGTTGGAGCCCGGGGAAAGACATTTTATCCCGGAAAATTAAAGAGTTCCCGCGGGAATAAAAAAATCTTAATCCACGCGGATGAAGTCGCGGGCATCATCTAGTGATTTATAAAATTAAACATCTCTCTATTTCAATAATATAATAATAAAACCTATGCAGATACAAAATGGCAAATATGAAACAATAAAACTTTGATAATGATTCCTCGACGGTTCGAAGCTAGGCTCAAACTTTACCACAGCAAAATGAAGGAATTAAGGATATATCTATGCTTTATTTGTCTTTTAGGTTTTAGGTATGACATTTTCAGGATACTAAATGAAAAAAATCGCAATTTATATATATAGGTTAAATTGTCTCGCCCACTGTTTGTATTTTTGGACCAGACTAAAACCTTAATCAGCACACTAAAGAAATTGGGGTGTTATTAGTACGCCTACCTATTTCTTTAGCTTTATGTTTCACGTTGTTTTATGCGAGCATTTCCAAATGCTCGGTAGAGACCGCAATCTTCAATATTTAAAGAGCTTTAGACAGGAGAAACATTTCGCGTGATGACCGCCAAACTTCATTTCGAAGAAGATATCTACACGATGATGAAATATGTTCTCGGTGAAAACAGAAAATTCACCTGTTATTGCTCTATCAACACGGTACAGTTAATTCCGTACGTCTTGGCCATTGGCCGGCCCGCGCGGCCGCGATTGGCCAGCGGCGGCCGGCGGCACAAAGCGGAGAGGCGGCGTCCGATACAGAGCCTGTAATTGTCAGTTTACCTGTCCACCGGACAATATGAATATATGCACTTTATATTTAGCCCGTGGCTCCAACTTAAGAGGCTGTAACGAAACAAAAATGTGAGGAGCATAGACTTGTTCACCGTAATGTAGCTACTGCGGAATATTTTTGCCAAATATCAACACAAATTAAAGAAATTACAGAAAAAAAGCGAAAATCCATGATATTGAATAAACTATAAGTTAAAAGTTAAACTTATAGTTTATTCAAAAATTATGGATCAGTCCTTGGAAAATTTCCGTATCGAGAATCAATCAATGCAATCGTATTTCTTTCACATAATAAATTTAAAAATATGTGGTGGAATAAAGAAATCTCAAAATGCAAGTAATTTTTAGTTGTCACATAAATACCTTTCAGAAGTGGCAATTTGTTTTTTATGAGCCCTTAAATAATATTGTCGGTAGTACCATAGACTTAGAATGTACTAGCGAAAAAATCCTATGTCTATGGGTAGTACATTTATTTCAGACTTATATAGGTATGTAGTTATGACTTTGCCGAATAAGTTGGTGTACTTGAAGTACGTTACTATAACCTAGTTGTAAGTTGCAACTGCAGTAAGTACAAGAAAATATTAGCTATGTAAGGCTCTTCTTCTTCTTCTTCTTATTATGTTTTATGGCTTTTATTAGTGCCACACCAGCACAATGCACTTTGCCAATGACAGGTGGAGTGGAAGATCCACAAAGGAGACTAAGTAAAAAAAAAGTTATAACTAATTATGAAAAGTATGCAATAAAAGGATTTTATTAGTCACATTAATTATCTACAAAGGCTCTATGGCACTTTCCAAAATTGCGAATGTAGCTGTCTATAAATATAGTATGTATCTAGACGTTAGACTATGAGTGTCCTATGTGTTACTGGTAGGTTTAGAGGACAATAGTTTACCAGTCTATAGGACAATATGAATATATTGAACTGTATAATATTTAGCCCGTGGTTTTCAACTAACTTGTAGTGAAGAAACTGAACTTTGTAATTTAAAAAAGAAATCTAGAAATCCAAATCAGCATACCGCTCTCACTAGGACTAATAGGTCAGGTATTAAGGTATCTACTTCAAAAGATTATTGCAATTCTCATTTCGCGTTACATTTTTAATTGAAAGAAGCAAAAAAAAACTAGGAAAAAAATTAAAATTTCCCCCACGTGCCCGACATCCGATGCCCTAGCTAAAGAATGCATGAATCAATTTGGATCGCTTTGTGCAGTGCAATTAAATATTAATAGTATTAACAACTAAACAATGAGCACACTACCTACGTTGTCGTACAGACTCGAACAACGTGCAATCGTTAGCAATGAGACGGGCTGTTAGCCTTTTGTGTACATGCTTCTTGACAGGTGCAAATATGTACCCTAATACATTTGTAAGAGGTGTCAGGAGTGAAGATAACTGTCGATCCATTTCTAAAGAGCTTTGTTCTGTTGTCGATCGATTTGTCGATGATTGATTCAGATTAATCTGACAGAATTGCATTAAAAACAGAAGCTTTATAGTCTCCACATAGTCGTCTACTAGATGTAAGTCTCTGCACCTTCAAAAAAGGAAACTGGGATATTAAACATATATCTAGCACGCAGCTCAGCCGATAAATTAGTTTGTTTTTTGGTTCACTTATTCTTCCAATCTTTCCCAAGTGACTTGGTGTAGTATGTGTACGTTGTTCAGCACATAAATCTGTCATTTATAAGTTATAGGATGGAAAACTCTCAGTTAATTTGAATAGTTAACTAAAAAGTACTAAGTACCTTTATCTATTAGTTAAAATTCCCTTGTAACGGTTGTTGAAACTACAAAGGAAGCCGAAATTAACAACAAAGACAGACAAAATGGCACAGACTCAGTCACGGCCACGCGTTGCTACATCGCCCCTACATAAATTGTGAATAAATAAAATTCAACATTTATAATATTATGCATTTGCATCGACACTCAAACAATGTCCAGACTGTACCTACATTGCCGTGCTTTTGCTAATAATGAGTCAGACTGTTCACAATTTGTGCATGTTTATTATAAAGGTGGCAGTGCAAATATCTTTAAAATATTCTCGTCTTTCAGTACCTATTTATTATTTAAAGACCTACTGCTGATGTAAAAGACCGAGAATAGATTAAAAAACTTTATACCTAGGCAAACGTTAAAACCAAAAAAAATATACCTCTCAAGTCTTGGAAATAAGGTTTTTTATGGAAAGCAGTTTCTAAATGTTATAATGCCTATTAAAAAATAAAGATTTAATTGCTTAGTGTTCAAAATTAAAACATAATACAAAACGACCATAACATGGTTTTAGCTAATGTTATCCTGACAAATATATCAGCCGATTAATAAAATAAACAGTTTATATCAACAAATCTGTTCACAAACGGACCAAATACCCTAAAGACCACCTGTTCGACTGCATCACTGAAGATCTTGAAAGACCCAGGATTTTCCTCCTTATTATTAATGAAAAGCATTCGTATGCTGTCCCTATCCGAAATTATAATATTCATTAACGTTAAGGTACAGGACAGTGAGTTAAGGGCAAAATACATGTGACTGCAATTTCAATTAAGGCGCTTTAGATATTGTTAAGGCCCTGTGTAGCGTAAAGGGGGTTTTTAAAAGCAGTGTATCCATCAAACGGTGACATAATGTATGCTTCTAAAAATAATGTGCTGTTTTCAAGACCTTTGAGCATCCATTAACGCATCTCAAAACACAATTTAAAAAATCTCTGCATTGAAATTTATTTTAAACGTACCTCTTAATTTACCTACCTTTTAAAGCAATTTTTCTCCTTATTGAAACCAATAATTAGCTCTAGAAATATAAGATAAAATTCATATTTCTAAATCAAACACATTGTCGGATTCATTTGGATTGAAAAGTAATTATTAATTTTTTTACAAATTATTTCATTCATTTTTTGCGACATGCGCTTGCTCGATTTCACCCCCGCGCGCCTGTGTTTTCATCTCGTGAGCTCACAGCGCCTTAAAGGAAGCATAAATATTTGAGCGAGTTTTGAATAATCACTTAATTATAATAATAAATTTATTATGGATGATTTTGCTTGTTTATATAGTGAGAATGGTTGCAGGTTTATACAGAGAAAACCCAACCTACAGTTCTGAGTATTTCTGATCATCTGTATTTGAGTTTCTTGCCGGCTCTTCTCAGTAGAATTATTTTCCGAACCGGGTGGTATAATCTTGACTTATCATAAGTGGCACAAGTTAAAAGAAATGTAATTTATGTGAAATAAATAAATCATTTATCATTTATCACAGTAACATTGAAAAAATTACCCTCTATCCCTATTACAGTATAGGGTACCTAATTTTCTTCCATTTCAACTTCTCTTACTGCGAAGGGTCTCGTCTATAGATTTGCGATTCCTTGTCACATCATCTTCGTATTTGAAGACATCTTTTTTTGGTGCAAAGAAACTAAAAAAATAAAATATATTGGGTTTACAGGTCAAACTCGCTCGATTTCGATCCCCGGCTGGGTCAATTTGGGAATTTATAATCAAGTCAAGTCAAGTCAAAGAACGCTTATTCAATTTAGGTAGGTATACTACCCTTATTGACGTTCGGTTATTTATCTATATATATAAAAGCGAAAGGTCACTGACTGATCATCACGATATCTCAGGAACTATAAAACATACAGACTTGAAATTTGGAAGGTAGGTTCCTTCTATGGTGTAAACGTCAGCTAAGAAACGGTTTTGGGAAAATTCACCCCTAAGGGGTTGAAATGGGGGTTGGAAGTTTGTATAAAAGTCCTTTGTTTTTGAAGTTAGACACATGAAAATTAGCATTTAAGTTATACGTTTAAAATAATAAAAATCTGTATAATTTTTTTTCTGAAAATCTACCCCACAAAGGGTGAAATGGGGGTTGAAACTTTGTATGAAAGCCCTATGTTTTTGGAGAAAGAGACATAAAAATTCAGCATTTCGGTTATAAGTTTTAAATAATAGAAACCTGCATAAGCTATATTATAAAGCCTCTTTAGATAGACTTTTTGCAGCGGGAAAATTTCATAATCTCATAGGAAATCAGAAATTGTACGCGGACGAAGTCGCGGGCGACCGCTAGTAACATATACGAGTAACAATATAATGGTGATAACGACAGTACGACATCTTAAACTAAAGCTACGAGGGTTCCAAACGCGCCCTGGTCTGAGAAGAGCCCACAACAAACTCAGCCGGGTTTAAATACTTTCTGAATATTCCCTGGTCTCGCCTGGTGAGAGGCTTCAGCCATGGCTAGTTACTACCCTACCGGCAAAGACGTGCCGCCAAGCGATCTAGCGTTCAGGTACTATGCCGTGAAGATACCGTAAGGGGTATAGGTTTTATATAACTGACATGCCCCTAACAGGTTAGCCCGCTACCATATTAGACTGCATCATCACTTACCATCAGTTGTGATCGCAGACAAGGGCTAACTTGGAGTGGCTAAAAAAACAATTTATATCTTTAAATATGGCATGTATTTCACGAAACCATTTTGCAAAAAAAAAAAACCGTAGTGAGATGTTTTAACGAACATGAAATTCAAGATTCAAAGCATGCAAATTAGTCGAGCGACATTGGAATTCAAAATTAAAAGATTTTAATTATAGAACGCCGAAAACGTATATGAAAGTCTTTAATTGATGTGTGGAAAAAGCTAAAACACTTTAATTATTGTAAAAAGTCGTGATGTTTCGATAATGTTCGATTAAGTACTGGTACAGACATAAAATATTTTATCGATAGCAACCCTGCTGACAGTTGGTTGAGTGTTGTCTATTATTTTAATGAATATTTGCATTTTTATATTTTTCTGTTTATAATAATGATATTCTATATAATATTGAACATCTAAATACTTAAACCCGTTTTTTTATTTTTTTTATTAAAAAAAGGGGCAACTTTTTATCTGTTTTATCGCTTTTGGGGTAGATTTTCGTAAAATTGCTTATATTGATTTTTATAATTTTTAACTCGCAACTTAATTGCCAATTGTCAAGTCTCAAACTCCAAAAACAAAGGTCTCCAAAAACAAACTTCTGACCTCCATTTAACCTATTAGGGGTGAATTTTCTCAAAACCGTTTTTTAATATTTTGAGACACATTATGGTGTAGACTCTACACCATAGACATAATATAGGAATCGCAAAAAAACAGTCGTGGAATTGACCAGAAATTAATTATTAGTTACAAAGTGTCAACAAACGGACCATATCAATTTTAATCACTTTATCTGTAGAACATCAATATTCAAAGGAATTCCTATTTCGCTGTATCTAGCACCAGACATGCACCAAGTCAGGAATGCTAACAGCAACGCCTCTTATAAGAGCCAAATATGTGATACTTGGTGATACTAGTTTTTATACCAACCGTAACTGTAGGCTGTAAATAAACCTGTTACTAAATTGACAAGCATAACATAACACATAAGGGCTATGGCACACTGTAGGGTAAGTTCAATCTATTATTTCACACTAAGAATTGAACAAATACAAAAAGTATTTATTATACTACAAGTGCAGCATGACGAAACTTACATACCAATGTATGAACTTTATATATAACTTAAATAGTGCCGAGAGTTCCTAGTTAGAAGTTAGAACGTTCTACAATACATTTGTAAGTAAAAACAGTAAAAAAATTTAAGAACTGCCATTTGTCATACTAACAAACAAGAACTGTATAGAGTTTCAACTCTATCGGATAACTTAAAATAGGAGTTATACAGGACAAACCAACAAAGATGTGTTATTTTTTACGTACCCACCTTTTGTAAAATTTTGCTGTCGAATGCTTACTGACATACTGATTTAAGTATCTAACTAGCTAGTTACATACATGTAGGTATACTGTTAATAGTATTATCGTACCAATTACATTTAGGAACCAATAAACACTTACGTACGTAGAGTCGTAAAGTTAGCTTACGAAAACCATAATCGTTAATCTACTCAATTTTCCCTGTGAGTAATCAATCGATAAGTTTTCTCGGAAACTTAGGACAGTAACACACGTCAATTGTCACCAAAAGCAGACACCAACAGGAGCCGAAGACGTCCGAATAAAGCCGATCGAAATCAAATATGGCCGCACGCATTCCGATTGCATCTAATAACCTCAAAATCGAATGCAAAATGGCGTATTGAAATCACGCCGCTTCGTTAAGCATTCCAACATGCCATAACAGAGTGCGCATTTTCATTTGGGGCCATTGTATTGGCAGATATTAGTAATGATTTCAATAAATAAATTAATCGTATGCCTGCGCGAATAGCATTGGTTTGGCACGCGTTGTCGGACGGACGATGAATCGATAAGTTCACGATTGTACTCTATGGTCACTCGCTTTATTACTGATTTTATTTCACTTGACTCATGTCATCCGTACGTGAGCTAGGGCATTAACTTCTATGAAATTTTTATTGTAAACGGACGCCTTTTATACATTGGTTGCATTTTGTAGAGGGCCCTTTGATTTATTTACATAATTGTTTGCTGTTTTGTTTATATGTAAATTTTAATGCGTCTACTGCATGTACGTACCTATTTAGTTCTACTAAAGTAGTGGTACCTACTTTTCATAAATCCGAGGAGAATAAGTACCTACCACGTAGTAACTTGAATGCTAAGAGCTGTTTGCATCTTTGCAGTTTTCGCAATAATAATTTCTTTTTTAAAGTTTGTGTTTATTATTTTGCATGCATAACTACATTTATTGGTAAAAACTTTTTTATCTAACAATACCTTCAGTAAAGTGGGGTGTCTTATGATCTTAATCCTGTAAAATTAATTCACAAGTAGTGTGCCCAGTCTCTAAAATAAACTAAAATGATATCTAATTTTATTGCTATTGTCTACTTCGTAATGCTCCCTACAAAAAATGATAGCACTACATAATATATTTAGACATGTCATTTTAGTTAAGGGATTTTGTATAGTTTAATATTAGTAGCTAAAAATACATTTTCATAGATCAGCAACCAGTTTGCACTATAAAATGAAATACTTAAATTAATAGTTAGACATAAAGTTACGGCGTAGCGTTAATAGTTCTGACCTACTCGAACTTTATGGATTGTTATTACGTCTGCAGTAACTCGTTTAGATAAATGTCCCTCTAAATTATTAAATAGGTATTTATGTATTTTACACTTAGTACGCGTCATCGCTTGCAGTAAGGTATTAGATCCTTTTAGTGACACTTCTAATGATCATTAAGAAAACTTTAAAAATACTAATATATGCAGCTCTATTTATTTACATATTTTTCATTCAAGAATAAAAATATTTAAATTGGCTGCTCTAAAATGGCTTTACTCTACGTAACACGCGACCGAGTGACATGTCTTCGATCGACTAGTGCCCACAAAAACATAAGCTCCTGTACAAGCACATAATACTAAGGACAAAATTAAACGTATACATATATTGACGAGAAAAGCTGGCGTAGCGTTACATACGCTAGCGTTACATCCAGAATAAATTATCGAGTATATATAGCCTGCATCCAGAATCATTTGCGGGCTGAACAGTAATTGTGCAACGTTTTAAAACCTACATCATGTATATATAATTATAATAGACTAACAGTTAGTTAAAATTTTGTTCCTTCTGTCTAAGATTTGATAAATTAATCCTACATATTTGGATGTATTCGCAACTGCAATGTAGGTACATATTTTAGCTGTGCTTGGTTCTATTTTCCAACGCTGAGCGTAGTAGTATAAATTAAGCTTAGGCTTCGTTAAATCAACATAATCGATTATCTCTAATTCGATCGATTCCTGCGCATCGATTAATTCGCCATAACAATTTGTCGTCGGTCATATCTATCGGTTCGCCTACTTACAACGAAATAATGTATTCGACGCTCGAACCTTCGTAGCGGAGCGGTGCGGCGTAGGCGCATGCGTAGTACACTCATACCGTCTTGATATTTTACACTATTTTTTATTCATTCTCTTTGCATCGAACCTCCAATGACAAATCTAAGAGTATTACATTTTAGACTAAAGTAAAATGGTGAATATTTAATTCAAAACTAATTTTATATCATGTAGGCTATATCAATTGTGACGTCATTTCAATTACCATAGCCAAAGTGGTGAAAATATGTTTATTACAGCTGCTACTATTTCAATTAGTAAACAATTATGCAAACTCTTGGCTAGGTATGTTAAACGTAAAGGTCAATCTGACTCAATTACCCATACCTAAAAGGGAATCCAACTTTATTTTATTATTTCTATTTTTAGAAGAAGAACAAATTGATAAATAAAACATGTCATTGTTTTATTTATCAATTTGTTTAATTGAAGTAAATCAAACTGGTCGGTTACATACGTCACATGTGTTAAATGTTCTAGGGAAAACCTACCCACATGGGTATCAGTTTACTATTAAATTCTATATAAAACAATCACGTACTCGCAAACCGTATTCAGAGCAAATAATGCTTGCTTTATTTACATAAAGTCGTAGAGTAACACATTTTTGGATGTACTCAAATACATTAAACACTTCGCATGAATTATATGACACAAATTGGGTAGACAATAGAGTATATTAGTTACACAATTTGAATATTTTTACGTTGGCGTTAGTCACTACCCAGCAGCAATGCTGTTTTAATTGATAATGGGACACGATAATAATTTGTTCTGTACCAGAGAATTCGTAAAACAACAGTCAAAAAATTCATAATTCCAGTTAAATATAATCAAATATTTATCTACTTAGCTTCATATTTTTACAAAAGTCTGACAGACTACAGATAGGTACAAATTTTAGTTTCTACAGTTTTCATAACGCTGAAGTTAGGTAGGTATGCTTATAGTTATTATGATGGGCTGAATTTATATATGTACTCTTGCTGCAACAGTGCATTTTGGCTTACAGTAAGAGATTGTTAGAGATGATTGCGATCGTCACACTGTTGCTGTTAAACTATAAATGTAGGTCTGCTGGAAAATAGGTTGTTTAAAAATAAACTAAGCTTATTAGGATAAACTTTCAAGTATCAAAATCAAGTGTATTGCCTCTGTGGTCAGTGGCCACCGCTATGAAATATGGACTAAGCATTTTACTCGATCCAATGATATTGCGAGTGACTCATTTCAAGTATCAAAACCACTATGCATAAACGGACAAGTATAGTATGTAGCCAAGTAACACCATAAAATAAATGTATCTGTCAAATCTCACCCCTTTCTAAGTGCGGATTAAATAATTAAAGAAAGCTAAATAAATTTTTAAATATCAAAACTATTCTTGCAGCTGTACGTATCGTAATCAAAACTTGGTAATGCTATGAAGTATGGATATATCGGTGTAGTAGGCCCAAGCAGTCGTGACCCTATTGCGTATGACTCACGGCGCGTGCGCAACAGAAATTTTAAATTTCGTATTTTATTCCATTTGGCATCCGTGACGGCACGTGACGGTTATGTTTTGAAAATAAGTAATTGCGATTTCCTTTAGCTCATTTACCATATTCATATTGATTTATAAAAGGGTCACTTCTCACTTGTCACTACAAACACACTTTCCTAGTGCATTACGATAAACTTACAGAGACTTTCCCAAATAAAATTTGAAAATTGGTAAGATAAGTAGGAAAGCTTAAAACGACATTAATCAATTTCAATCAACAAACTATGAGTTCTAATCTCTACACTAGCTAGGTCATACCTACTCGTACAAGCAGAGTTATTGAGATTGAGCAGAGTGAATAGGAAATTATAGAAAAAAATATAAAATTTTCTGTTACTCACCTACAAAGAGTGTTCCGAGACACGGGGCGGTACAGTGTTAGCCTTAAGCGGACTCCTATTAGGGTGGACTGGTCTTCTATCCTTGGGCACGCGCTTCTAACTTCGGAGTTATGAAGTGAAAATTATCATTTTCTTTAATGGTGAAAGTAAAAAATTGTAATTAAACGTGAATTCTCGAGAGTTCTTAAAATGTTATCAAACATGTGTTAAGTTTACCTATCCGCACATGCCAACATGGTGGACTATGGCCAAACCCCTTCTCATTATAAGAGGAGACCTCTGCTCAGTAGTGGTTAACATCATCCATCATCATGCATCAATCAGCCTGTATGCATCCACTGCTGGACATAGGCCTTCTCGAGAGCGCGCCACCAAACACGGTCCTCCGCCTTCCTCATCCACTTGCTTCCCGCAACCTTCTTTAGGTCATCGGACCAGCGAGCTGAGGGTCGTCCTACACTGCGCTTACCGGTACGCGGTCTCCACTCCAGAACACGTCTGCCCCAACGGCCATCGGTTCTGCGACAGATATGACCTGCCCACTGGAACATTACCTATTCTGTGGTAGTGGCACTATTATTTAATCTGTGGTAGAAGGCTGGCAGTGGATTGAGATGATCTACCCGATATAATCAGTTCCTATGTCTATAAGTCTGATCTTTATATTGTTTACTCAAATTAATTCACACCTATAATTCTGTTCTGGCTCATTGCTTTAACGAGCTAATTATACCAGCGTGGGTAACATTATTTGGTAGTTGCCGTTTAATTAGCGTGTAGCTGGAGTTACGCATTGTACCTACATTGTGAGAATTATGCCAAAAGTCAAAAGGAAGGACCTAACCTTTTGGCCAGGGAAATAGTCTAAAATTTTAATGGTGGATTCAGACGGACTACACTTTACCGTAAAATGTAGCCAGTAAATATACTGTGCCAAATGAGGTGTAGAAGTTTTTATTGGTACAGCTAATAATAGGAATGGGACAGACGTCTACATGTTAGCACTTGGCAGTACCAACTAACCAAAATTTGTCAGCAGTATTTGTTAGTTGTAATAGTTGTAAGTGTGAATAAAACTGGGTTTCCATAATTATAAAGTAGTGCGACAATATTGCCGCTGAGTGGTACCTACACCTGAAACTGAATGGACTTTTAGATTATTAAAGTTGCAAAAATAATGCTTACAATACCTCAATTCTTTTTTTACAGGAACAAACTATGAAGGAAAAGCTAATAGATAAAAATTATTCATTTTTATTTTGCCCAGTTCAGTGTTTTCTGATATCATGTTTGACTGTTCACCACTGACGATGATCGATGACGAACGAGGAACCACCTATCCAGTGGATATTTATAATGTTCGATACAAAGTAAGTGCATGGCCATACATCACAATTTTTATCTACTTAAGTGCCACAAGGATATCGAAGCAATCTACGCAGATGTGAATTTTCCTCTGGGATCGCCTCCCAGGTCGACACGACCCCCACTTCACATTTTCTTATATAGCCATACAAACTTATCAATCATCCATTAATTTATTTTGAACTCTACACGCATCAAAATAAGGATGTTGACAGTGATATAGTTAGGTTTGTCTCGTCGTTATCAGATGTGACAAACGGAATTAATTGTATTATTATAGTCCACGCGGGCAGAATATCGATAAGGTGGTCGGTGGCTTTTTGTCCAGCTTCTAAGAACAGTTTCGAACTATTCTATATGGATTTCGGAGTGTAATGTTCGTAGAATTCGCTTTACCTGCCTAGGTTTCGTACCTATTACTGGCAATCTATTTGTCTAGCTGCACGCGTTCTTAGCTCAGTCTGTTTCGATGTGGAATTCGAAACTTGTTGCTAAGTGAGTTTTAGCAAAAAGAACACTACGCGTCACGACCAATCCAAGGCTAAATCTAAAATACCTGTACCTACGATAAATTATAGATATTTTTAAATCTAGAAACCAGGCAAAATCATTCAGATAGTGATCATTCAATTATCCAGCGACCTCTGTTATGGCCCCATTACCTCCCCCCATAATCTCATTAGCCCCACATAGGTATGTACCTAATAGTGAAAAGAAAATGAAAATCCAAAACTTAGATTGATTTTTCAGAATGATCGATAAAGCGTTTAGGTTCAGCTGTCCCATTTTAAAGGTAAAAAATATGATATTATGCGTTTTATTATACACATCAAGATAATATTTCCATAAGTTGGCAGACGCCATATTGGGCACAGAGTAAAAAGTTGCCTTTGCCCAAAAATGGCGGGTCTTGCAAACGATAAGCCGAAAATAGGTTCTGGCGGGAAATGTCTAAGATATGCTACTTATAGTGTTTTAATTACTGACCATTTTGTAAAGTAAAAGGGATTTAAGTTGAAATATGGCGCCTTAATTATTAAACACCGTAAGCTTCAGTGGTCGTCAACTAAAAACTATTTCCTATTTAGTGTTCGGGAACTGAATACTAATTAGGCAAGGAATCGCTTTTTTTTTCTTTCTGGCGCCAAACACTGGCCGCTTAACCGCTTTACTAACCTCTGTGGTATAAATGTGGGCGTGTGCATTGACATTTTTTTTAACATTACTATTTTTTTAATTTAGCGTTTGTCTGTAATTAGAACTGCTGGTATTTGATTTGGCAAGTGTTGATGCAGTATATGGAAAGCTCGCGATGTTATCGAACAAGTTCTAATTTTTCTGAGTTTAAAAAAAATAATGGCAACTCTAATATTGTACCTGTTGTGGAATACCGATTAATATTATTGTTATTTTATTTATTTTAATGGTGTACAATAAAGGATATTTTACTTTACTTTTATTTTGCTTGAATAATGAATTTGCAAAAGTTCTACGCACACTCGCACGGATATAAAAAATACAATGATGTTCACCGATTGAAGCGTGTCGTATTAGTGACATGCAAATTTTCTGCCCTGTCACATCGCTGTGCTGTTCGGTGGACGAGTCAATCTGGGTATCGAATAATAATTCTTATTTTTATATCTAAGTGGAATTAGGCCATTTGAGCGTTTATTTAGGTTAAAAATAAATATTTGAAGTATTTGTAGGATTGCCTTGACTTTTGAGTAGGTACTCCTAACTTACGCTCTTACTGTTTGCTTAAGCTTTACGATAACTTTGGGATTTTGCTAATAATTTCAATATTATAAATGCTGAGTAGGTATATCTATGAAAACACTTAATCTTGCGCAAAGTTTGAAGAACTTCTTCAAAGGCATGTGAGAATTATAGAGAGAGGCCATCTGCGCACCACATTGCGGCAATATTTGGAAAGCTAGTGAAGCTTTCCCTCTCATGTTTATAGCATTTCTGTATTAGTAACTCCCTAATAATTAATTTCCATATGACTAATTCAAAATTCAATAATCATATTAAACAGTCATGGTTAATAATTATGCACTCAGTATGATCGGTGGCACGTGGACAAGGATGCCATTATTAGTATAGCCCCCCCTTAAATGGCGTGCAATTTAACCAATTAATGGTGAGGATAGTCCAAGGCCGCGACGTGGTGACTGAGGACGACGCTGAATAACAACTTCACGAATGATACTTCCTATGAGAAGTTAGTGATATTAAGTTTCAAATGCTCCAGACTTCAAAATTAATCATAATAATACCACTTATAACTAGTCTTATCTAATGAAGCCCTTCCCGCAAAAAAAACAAAGATTTTAGTACAGTTATACCACTTCCAACAAAAACGCCAATAACTGGTCGAAGTGTCAAATGAGACACCTCTATCTCTTAAAAGATTTTATGAATTAGGTACTAGCCCAAAGGGAACTCTTTGATTTTACGGAATAAAATCTTTTACCGAGATGTAACTTACGAGTTTTTTTTATTTTATTAACTTTCGAGTATCTCTGTACCTTTCGTCAAAATTGGTTGATCAGATGGGCCATGACTGCATAGTGAGAAACAGACAGAGAGACACAATTTCGCATTTATAATATTAAGTACTTAGTATGGATTGGAAAATAGTTAGGTCTATAGGGAAAACCTGACGCCGCAATTTTTCAAATTTCAAATACGTATTTATTAGGAACGTTAATAAATCTCTGTTGCCATTTTCTCATTAGTATCAAATGTTCTGAAAAAATAGCATAAATGTAAATAAGCGACTTAATAAATTATATGGTACTCTCCAAGGTTACGACATGATTTAATGAAACGACTTCACAAGTAACAGTTAGAGTCGTTTCATGGCATTATTTATTTGCAACAATTAGGTAAGTAAACGTCTAAGAATGGAAAAATTCCACATTAAATGAGGAGCCGACGAACAAAGGTAAACTTGTCCTTACTTTGATATTACTCGTAAAAGTTTTGAAAAGTCATTTTTAGAAATCCGTACCAAACTGGTAGTACAGGTTCCTTATGGCTTCCCAAACAAATTCTTTATATTGTAGAAACTAGAAACAGTTTCAGTTTCAGTTTCTACAATATAAAGATTATAGGTGCATTTAACACTAAGTAATTGTTACAGAGATTAGCATTGGATGGGTTTTGCCTAGCAAAAGGTTTGCTTTAGTTAAAAACTAGTTGATGCCTGCTAATTCATCCGCGTGGATTGAGTTTTTTTTGGTTCCCACGGGAACTCTATAATTTTCCGAGATAAAAAGTAGCCTATGTGCTATTCCAGACTATAATCTATTTCTATGCCAATTTCATGTAAATCCGTTTAGCCATTCTGGCTTGATTGAGTAACAAACACCCATCCATCCATCTATGCATCTATCCATCCATCTAAACATTCGCATTTATAGTATTAGTATAAATAACACAGTTACAATAGTTTACTACTAAAGCCATCTACTTTTGGAATAGTTTTAAATAATTCTTGCATCTATTGCCTTATTGAAAAAAAATATTTTTAAAAAATTGGCAGTGATAGCGACTGCCGGCAGAAGTGAAAACGAATATTTACATAATTTTTTAAAATATTTTTTTTACTAAAAAAAATTAAAATATAAACCTTAAAACTAAGGGTTTGAGTTTTGTCTTCGCAACACAAACAACGCGAGCATGTCGGCGACATGCATGTCGGCGCGGAACATGTCGGTGACGCGAATCCACAAGTTTACCACCTACCAAAAAATGCTCAACGCGGCTAAAGAATGATTGCGATTGAAAACTAGGACAACCAAGAGTGAATATAATAGATCAAGTGGGGTATCAGCATTACACGGTAATTTTAATAAGTCTGCGGGTATCGGAATAATATAAAAGGACTTATGCATTCTAAAATAGACTTTTATTAATTTTTAAGTCTTTTGTCTGGCGTAAGAGATTAAAAGCTTTGAATTTTTAGACATTATATCGCTACTGGTGTGAATTCCCTTTATTTTAAAAGTTCAATGTCCTTCATAAATTAATTGCAATAATATTGGATGTTTTTGTTATTATTGAAAACTGAGATATATGGGGAACCCCTTGTTTTAGTTACAAACAGTAGTATGTTTACATTTGCCAGTTTCTGCAGTAGGTTATGCACTCTGTTTTTCTCTACATCATCAAATACTAGATTTTGACCGAGAATATAATTTAAATTATCAGGATATAATATATTCTATCATACTAATATTATAAATGCGAAAGTGTGTTTGTGTGAAGGTTTGTCCTTCAATCACGCCGCAACGGAGCAACGGATCGACGTGATTTTTCAATGGGTATATCTAGTTGAGAATCTGGAGAGTGACATAGGCTACTTTTTATCCCGGAAAATTAAGTTCCCGCGGGAATCTAAGAACTTAAAACACCCGGACGAAGTCGCGGGCATCAGCTAGTCTTGCATATATTTGAACTGTATTGTACCGAATAATATAAATGGAACACTCAATTACAATTGAGTAAGTACAATTGGGTACATTCTTATGTTGAGGAAAAATTATTGTGCAGATAAAGATACATAAGAATTATCGTTATAGCAATAAAACAATAAAACGAAAATATTAAAATTAACCACAAATACATAACCAGCAAGGATGTTTAACCGCAAATCAATAATAAAATAATAAATAGCGTCAGTTTATACTTAGGTACCTAGAACATTAAAATAATAGGTGTTCGACTTGATTTACCTATATGTGTTATACATACAAAACTACCTTTAAATAATAATAATAATAATTAATATGACTGTGTCCAATTGAGTGACGTAAAAGTTAAGTTCGTGTATGAATTTTTAAGAATTTTTATATATAGTCCAGTCATTTGGCAGTTTTACCTGGAAAGTTTTCCGGGAGTTTTGAAAATTGGTGATTTCATAGACTTCGACGTGCCCTTCCACAGTTTAAATAAACAAATGAACTGTGGAAGTTGAATTTAGGGTTTGCCGCGCTCGTACGCTAAAACTACAAAAAGAACGTTAGCGCATGTTGTGTAGGGAATTTTCTCTAGTTTAATCTATTACATAACTAGTTTCATCGCAAAATCACTCGGAAAGGAGTTATTGTCAAAAAACTGTTTTTGGGCGCCATTTTTCCATTATGGCGGCGGCGCTAGCGGCAAAGAACACGACAAAATCTATAAAATCACCTTTTTTCAAAGCTCCCGATAAACTTTCCAGGTAACCCCCCTTTTGAGCATTTGCATTTGCTTTGCTATTTTATTCTTTAGCTTGAAAATATAAAATAATTAATTGTTAAAAGCGTCATCGCGACATTTCAGTTATCCATCTAGTCATGGAATTGACCCAACATTGCTCAACCAAAGAGTTCGATAACTAAGCCAAGTCACTCTTGTACATTTTATTATGTAACAAAGTACATGTGGTCTAAGGCCACAATAGGATTTCCCAACTTGGTCTGCACTGGAAACACATGTGATACGAGAAGTGCCTACGCTAGGTATTCTCACGTCAACTGCACATTACTTGTTATCAAACTTAGGTAAATTTCCTGCTTCGTCATCATCTCAATCCATCGCCGATCCACTAATACTCCTTACCGAATCAGTGGACCAGCGCGACTAGACTTTGTGAACTATTTTAGGTATAGTGATTATCATGTTTCGGAACAAAGATCTTTCTTATCTTATCTTACTTCTTGCTTACATAAACTTATAAAATTATAAATGCGAAAGTTTGAATGGATGTATGGATGTTTGTTACTCAATCACGCCCCAACGGCTGAACGGATCTGGCTGAAATTTGGTACAGAGATAGAATATATTCTGGAATAGCACATATTATGCTACTTTTTATCCCGGAAAATTAAAGAGTTCCCGCAGGAACCAAAAACCTCAAACCACGCAGACGAAGTCGCGGGCATTCGCTAGTTTATGTATAAATAATCTTCTTATATATAAAAAAAACCCCATAAAAAAGAGATTTAAAAAAAAAAGAATTTTCTTTTTTTGGATTTTTTTACATTCTTCTGATATGCTCAGCTGGAAGTTTTGCTACTCTCACAATTAGTTACATCTAGTTACCTGGTCAACTACACATACCTTTGAGAACATTATGTAGAAGTCTCAGGCATGCGGGTTCCATTTACGATGTTTTCCATCACCAAGAGTAAGTGACGTTTGATTGCTATAATAGGGATGATGACAACTCAATAAATCAGCAGCTCTTTATCAAACTTAAAAACGCGCTTCTATTGTGGAAGTTGTATGAAATTCACAGTTGTGACGTCATCTAATTGCAACGCACTTTTTTCTTTAATCTATATTTTAAAATGGTTACCAAACTTGAAACTAACCGAGGATGTGAATTTTAGGTCTTTTGGAAGACGCTAGTTAGAAATAATTTATTTTTGATATAGGCATCATCCATAATGCACACAACGCGTGCCCGGAGATCGAACTCGTGATCCCCAAATATGAGGCCGAGGACTAAACCACTAGACTATTTATTTATTTATAATAAGCCTGTACTTATTTAATTTAATTTATTATGTTTTTTTACGATGAGTTATATATCATCCCACTGCTGGGCAAAGGCCTTTCACTCTTTCGTATTTTGGAACCAGAGTTTTCCCCCAAATGTTTCTATCTCGTCCCTCCATTTGGTAATAGGCCAATTATTAATTATTTAATAGTTTATTTCGTTATTATTAATTATTATAGTCGGTTATTACATAAATAAAGATACCTACAGGGTATTACAGCGGAAGCTATTACGAAGTTAGGTGATAATCGTCACCAAGGAGTCAACTGAACGCGACACGTAAGCCATCGGTAATCCCATATTTTGGTCGATAACTTACATACATTACTCATTGGAAACGTATGAATAATAGTGTAATATTAAACCAATTTTCGCCAACAGTTTCCAAACAAAACTCCGTAGAAAACTCACCCTTATATCTATTAACGAAAAGGAACTCGAAAATTTTACAGCCAGAATTCTAAATGCATTTTGTAACTTTGTCGCCGCAGCACAGTACAAAACGCACGTGTCATATTATGATATACGACCGTATTTGTTTTAAAAAGTAATTGTTTAACAAAAATGTCGTTACTATTTACGGGTAGATGTTTTTTTTTGTAAGTACGAGTTTTATTTCATTAAGAAAGATAGGATCGTACCACCCACGCTCAAACGCCATAATAATGACTTGCCATATCTAACCTCGAGTACAGTCGTAGGCAAAAGAGTTGTAGTACCGTTAGTCGTGGCCTGATTTGGGGAAATGACGAATGAGATTTGATGCGAGACACAAATATGGATAATATTAATTGATGCTTCTGCTTACAGATCATTAGGTACATCATATCAATATTGAATTAAAGAGCAAAGTACCTTCTTTGTATGAGTATCTGTTGGAACTACTAAAAACTATTATAAAAAATAGTTATTAGTCAATTAAACATAGAAGAAATTAGGAAGACAAAAATATTCATGCGAACACATTTTGATATACCTATAATATTGGTAGGTCTAGGCCCATACATAGATTCAAGTTATCCTCTATATTGAAAGGGTTTTGAAATTTTCATAATAACGACTTTTGCTTATGCGTTGTATCAACACATCAAATAATCAAATCAATCAAATATCAAATAAATATTATAGTTGCGAAAGTTTGGATGGATCGATGTATGGATGGATGTTTATTACTCAGTCACGCCGCAACGGCTGAACGGATCTGGATGAAATTTGGCACAGATATAAATTATAGTCTGGAGTAACACATAGGCTTTTATCCCGGAAAATTAAAGAGGTCCCGCGGGAACCGAAAAACCTTAATCCACGAGGACGAAGTTGCGGGCATTAGCTAATAACATCTAAATAATGTAAAAGGTGAAAGTAAAAGATACCAAAAAATTCAAGTTTTTGGTTGTTGATAGATTTCTTACCAATGTGATAAAAATAGATTGCGTTCATTTTATTTCACGTAAAGCATACCTATGAGTTGTGCGCTCGAGTGTCCGGGTTATATTACATTGCGTAGTGAGCCGGGTTCATGTACACGGGCGGGAGAAAGTTGTAAAGGTCGCGTAATTACAATTATAACGATATCATGTATATTAAGAGAGCTTTAGATCCATGAACAGCTGACAGCTGCATTGCCTCAGTAGCTCCTTCCTGTGATCCAGATCGTTCTTAGTACCTTAACTGTAGCAGTAGTATATGTTAGTAGTATCTTCACTGAGATCTATAATCAATACGTATTCTACGAGACCTCTAAAATTGGCGACAGTTTTTTGTCATAAGAGCTCCAGTGAGCTAGTAGATCTTATTTTGAACAGGCAGAGTAAAGTATTATATATTTATCTTCTTAAGCTTTTATGTTACCGAGTTAGTTTAATATTATTCTAAATTGTGACTTTCTAATTTTACACATAGCTGAGTACACATTAACGTAATAAATTAAGACATTGTAGTGAATTTCATTTTACAGGATACATAAACTAAACTTATAAGACGAAATCTCGTGCTCTCATTTTCTGCAGGCAGCATAATGAAAGGGATTAATAAAATTAGTTCTATATTTAGGTTAAGTTTAGAGAGTCATAACAGAATTAGCCACAATGCATAAAATGAATAGGGCAGATTTTACTAAAAAGAAACGGTGAGCAACTTAGCACTTCTGCGTTTCTGATAATAAAGGTATTTCTAACTTTAAACTAGTATTAATAAGAGAATGTGACAAAAAACATACCTATTAGATATTAATAGCGTTTAACTAACTCCTTTAGTGACTGATTGCTACAGTACCTTCGAATTAAGCTATTAACGCAACTGCGGCGGTGTTCTACGAGTATGTTGTCAACTTGTCTGCTGAGTTGGTATGTGGCATGGTATTGTTAGGTTTCGAGTAGTTTGCTATTTGTTTGATTATTGATTGAATATAAACTTAACAACTTGGAACCCAGGGCGTGGGTTTTGGTTTTAAAAAGGATAGGCTAGACTCTATGGTCGACGGTGGGGGGTCGACAAGGACAGATGGAGATGGCTGGAGTGAATGCATGGAATAATTAATAAAGGCCTAACAAAATAAGAAGAATAGTATGTGAGATTATTGCAGAAATGAATAGATTAACGGGTTTGTCCTCTAAGTATAGTAGACGAGAATTAGTCTGAAGCACGCAACAGGGACAGACGTTTCCTATATCAAAGGGATGAATAATTACTATAGAATGAAGACAAATAAAATATGGAGGAGATCAGTGCCGGTGTTTTCATTCTGAAGCCATGACATGGAGGGATTCCTTACATTTCAGAAGTGGGATAAATGTAGTTCTAAGTAGATGTTGGATTTATATTTTTAGTCCTTGTTAGGTGTAGTCTATAATATTGAGACTATGAACAATCATATTATATTTATAGATACTTAATGATGAAGTTTATAGAATAGTAAAATTTAAATAAATTACACTGTTTTTTACCAAAAATAAGTAAATAATTTTTAAAAAGTTACGATTTGCTCATTAGACGTTTTACTTTATAGACCTTAATTTGGTAATGGCCGTTTTGCTAAATGGACGTTTCGCTACATAGACATATTGCTCATTAGATTTTTCACGTCATTAGACGATTTGCTTAGTTTAGACAATTTTTTGATAGTGATGGAAACTTTATATCGAGAGTACATGAGTCTTTCTATAATGCTAAAATACTTAGCACCTAACTGTAGGTATATTCCTGGAAAACTTCAAAATACTTTAAAAAGTTCTCGAATTAAAAAAATATAATAATCGTCAACGTAAATTAAAAACCACAAAATACATGGAAGAAATAACAATATGCTAATACAAATAACTCGGTGCGATAGATGTTAAATGGTTAAGAATTTTTTGAGCTAGTCGTCTCGAATTTGAATTTCAAATCGTCTGCAGCGAAGGCTGCTTGTTTTGATGAGTCATCGGCGAAGGGTTTAACTTCGCTCCTTCTAATAATATCAAATTAAATATACCTACCCCTTAATATATTGGGTCTGTTAAAATTGAATTAAACGTTTCGATTTAAATAGATAGTCCGAGATGACGCCCGCGACTTCGTCCGCGTGGTTTAAGGCTTTTAATCTCTCTCTTTGATCTTTTTGAGTCTTTGATCACCAGGAATATTAAACACCTACTGGTAATTTTGAGGCTCACGTAGGTCTTTGTGAATTTTCAAACCTGTTGCCTCATCTCAGATTTCATCAAAATCGGTTCAGTGGATGATGGATCGTAAAAAGGTGACAGACACAATTTCTCAATAAGTAGTAATAGTAAATAATAGGTATTGGTTAGTTGATTCTAAAACTGATTCAGAATGCAGGAACTTCTAAATGTACATGCCTTATGACCGGCATATGGTAGTCCATCAGAAGCATTGATGTACTTAGAATTTTAGTACCTATATCAGAAGCGAATTCCATTACGAAATTAGCAAGTGGACCCTAATAAGTAATACTTATATAAAATCACTCACCTAGCATTTTACTTAAATCAGCATTATGGAGATCTGGGTTCTCGTCTGCCAGTTTCTTCCGCTCCACCTTCGCCCACACCATGAAGGCGTTCATGGGTCTTCGTATCCTGGCTTCCTTCAAAGCCTTCGCCTGTCCCATTTTGGTGGTAAACGGCGCACGGGCGTATTGTTGGGGTGAATAGTCTCTTGTCTCATATGGACTTCTGTAGTCGTACTGGGCTCTGTAATCCAAGCCATAGGGAAGGGTGGACCAGACTACCAGTTCTGGACTGGTCTGGTCTTGGACGGAATCTGTGCTATTGTCTACTGCTCCTTGGACGTATTGCTCGTAGGTTCTGTGGTACGTTGGTGGTGATTCGATGCCTCCTCCACCGGAGTCCATCATACTGTGGAAGACAGAAAGTTTGTTATTATTCTGGTAATTTTATGTGCTTTGAGCAAGTAAATGGAGGCCAATGACTTTTGTGAAAAATACATGATTTCTTTGCAGTAAATAGGCAAATAATTAATATATTTATTTCAATAGGCATAAGTGTCGTGCACCAATCGGAGCATTGATCATATTTTCATAAAATAATTCAGTATTTCGTGAAATATGAAATTGTCAACTAATACAGGGCTACAGGCCATGTCGTTGAATGTTCAACGTTTACTGATGTATTTAAAGATAGGACCATATTTTGACCATATTATTAATGTAGAGCAGATATCCATACCTATATATGTGTAACCATATATATTACGATGTATGTAAGATGAAAACCCGCGGGTGGATAGTAGGTAATATCGAAGTAAGTAGTTATGTTGTCGATTTAGTGGTTTTAGTATGAATTTTATATTTAGTTGAGGAAACATATTTTCTATAAAAATGTTCTATAAATGAAGTAGTAATATCGTTTCAAATCCTCATACACGGTGTATCACAAGAAATTCGCTCGCAAGTAACTTTAAGAAGAATGAAGTGAAATCACGAGAACAATAAGCGATTTTCCCACAGTGGCGCCTCTCGCGGTATTCCGAGAAAACTTGGCGTCGCATGTACGGCGCTTTCCTTTGATTTTAAAATTGAGAAACAACCTGTGACCAAAGGTACTTTACCGCAATTTATATCTATAGTATATTTTAAATTACTGACTTATATAATTATATACTATGTAACGCACAACTTCGTCCGCGTGGATCGAGGTCCTAACTTCTACAAAATTCCGGGGAACTCTTTGACTTTACGCGATTTTTAAAACCCAAATACCCGCAAATTAAGTGGCGGACACTAGTGTGGCATGAAAGGGTCAAATTGTAGTGGTTCTAATGTTCCCACCAAGGCGCCGGTATACGGATATTCTGCGAAAGCTCGGTGTCGTGTTAGGTGCGCGATAGCCGGCAGTTTCCTTTAATTTTGGAATCGCATATCGGATCGCGTTACTCTCTGTGTGGCAACATTTTTATGGCTAATATGTGGTAGGTGTAACTGTGTGGCCTCTATTCCTAGAAATCACGATTAAATCCCGCACTAGTTGACACTAAATAACTAATTACTTGTGAATTTATTTGGAGTAAAGCAAAATATCAGCGTTTTTTATGAAAGATGATGCCTGTTGCTGATTGGATCTTCAAATGCCACATCCCTAGACTCTTATTCGCCATCATTTGTTTTTATCTAAACTACAATATGCGTAAAATCATCAAGCATCGTACTGGAACGTTAAATCGCTGAAACCTCTTACCAGAATGCCATCAAATCACTGGAGCTACATGTTCGGACTTCGGAGGATCGATGAACGTCGTGGTGAAGAATTGAAGGAATGGTGACCCTACACTAGAACTGCTAGGCAGGGTTAGTAGACACCCAACGGACATCATAGAAATCGCAAGAAGCTACTGAACTTTAGGCCGTAGAGGTGGAAATCCCTACTCTGTAGTGGTCCATACTTCCATACTAATATTATAAATGCGAAAATGTGTCTGTCTGTCTGTCTGTCTGTCGGCTACGCTTTCACGGCTCATCTGTTTAACTGATTTTGATTAGTGTCCCGGGGAAGGACATAGGCAACTTTTCACCCCGGAAAATCAGTTTTTTACCGCAGAAGTTCCCGCGAGATTCGAAAAACCTTAATCCACGCAGACGAATTCACGTTAATAATCTAGTGAGTAATACTTAACAATAGACGTACGACTGAGACGAAGACTAGACTCGAGTGCCATGCAGCATTGATGATCGATTAAAACCATAGATACCTAAATATACCATTACAAAGGTACATAAACAGATTAAAACTAAATTCCGCGTAGGCTTAGCAACTAAGCTCCTATATCGGAGTCGATCGTTACGACGTGTCGGCTTGCACAGTTTCCTGATATCGTTATATTCTCGATACTCGAGATAATGTCGCAGGAGCTAAACGACACCCGTTCGAGATTTTTAGAATTCCGTGCTTTACTTGAACACTGGAACTCGCTTATCGTTGTAACCGAATCGGTATCCCTGATATCGATTAATCGGTAGACTAGCTGATGCCCCCTACTTGATTTTGGTTCCTCCGAGAACTTCTGAATTTTCTGGGATATAAAGTAGTTATCCAGATAAAATGTGTTTTTCTAGACTATAATCTATCTCTGTGCCAAATTTCATCCAGATCTGTTCAGTTGTTCTGGCGTGATTGAGTAATGAACCACCCATTCAGCCAAACTTTCGCATTTATAATATTACTATAGATAGTAGATACCTAGACTTCATAAGTGGTGATAGCCTAGCGGTTTAGACACCCGACCTTCCAAAACGGGGTCGCGGGTTCGATCCCCAGGTACGCACCTCTAACTTTTCGCAGAAGGTATGTGCGTTTTTAAGAAATTAAATATCACATGCTACAGTGAACGAAAACCTTGTGCGGAAACCAGAGAGTTCTCCATTATGTTCTGGCGTGTGAAGTCTGCCTAACCGTATCTACTTGACAAACACATTTTAAACCAATATGATTTTTGTAATTAGGTACCTACCTAATTACAAATTGGGTATTTGACTACTAGTGAAATAAATTATTTTATAGTGATTATTAAATAAAGGATCTCCCAAAAGTCATAATATCCACGTCCCCTGAGAGTTTTATTTTGAATAACCATTTTAAACCATCGATTGAAATAAAAAAAGTGCGTCGAACTTGGATGACGTCACAACTTAAAATTTCATACAAAATCCATACTAAGCACGCGTTTTGGACGTTTGAAAAAAAGTTGCTGATTTGACTAGTTGTCAAATACCCAATTACATAGCTTAGAAGACATATAAAAATAACATTCAACAATCCCAATAACACCGTTCACCTCTGCCAATAATAGTTACTGTTAAGTACCGACATCAGAAAAATAAGATCGCTGTGTTATCTAAACGAATACTTCTAGAGATATATCTAGAGGTAAATTACATACCAAGGTATGTAATTTATCTAAACGTGTGTTTTTAATGTCGTAGGTAGTCATATTATGAAATATGTACCTATCTGCCACGTTTTCACGACCGAATTATGCCGATTTAGACAACGAATCTATATCCTGTGCCAACGCACGTATATAGATAGCTTGCATGAGTTGCATCTGAAGACGTAGATACAGGTTTTTTATCCCAGAAATTCATAGAGTTACCATTATTTAAAAACCTTAATTTGCCTTACCTTAAGTATATCGCCTCGTTTTATATCATAAGGTTTTCTTTTAAAAAAACTGAGTTTCTGAGTAAAGCTGCTTATCAAACCTGTGGTAGTGTTCCGACTAAAAACATAAGTTGTCCAAATTATCATAAGAAACACAAGATGTCCTACAAGAGAAAAACATTAATTAATTTCACTTCAAGATTCCTTCAAGGGGATATGGAATAGTTATTTGTTATACACATAGACTTAGCGTAGCGAAAAAATCCTATGTCTATGGTTATACAAGAGTGAACAGTTGTTTTTTAACTGCGTGCTCAATTTTAATGACCGAGCAAGCGAAGGATTCCAAAATTTATTAGAATCCTGAGCGTCAGCGAGGGAATCAAAAGAGCACGAGGTGAAAAATCTTTTCACTCGAGTGCAACACGTAACTTTTCATCCCACCTCAGCGAGGAAATGACTAAATACAAAAAAAAATCACAAGATAATATGACGTGAAAGAAAATGGTGCGCGCAAAGCAAATAAAAAAAGTACACCAAGAAGGTTACGAGTGTGAGTTTTTAACAAATTAAAAACGGTTGAATGGAAATTCGGCACCATAGAGGTAGAAGTAAATAGGTTTTAATGATGTTTTGAATTCACAAACTTCATAGACGAGTGATATTTACTAACGTGCACACGATGTTCTAAATTCAATTTACTTTATCCTCAAGAGGATAATAACGACTTTTGCATTCAGATATCGAAGAGTAAAAATACTCTTTCCGAGATGGTGGGATAAAAAAGATTTTTTTTAAATTAAAATGTCAAATAAAACATTTTTGCAGACCCTACACAAACGGCTCAAGATGACAATCTCTCGCAGTCACATAACACCGACAAGTTATGTGACGTTCTCTAATAAAGTTCAGCCAGCAGTCGGCTCAATCAAATCCTTGATTTATTACTGCTAAATAATAGGTATGTCGTAAGTACTAACACCTACGCGTTTAAGCGCGAAAGTACACTCCGGACTGGATAGGAAAAAATTGGTAGGTAGGTAGGTAGGGAGGACACCAGTTATAAAAAACTGAATCAATCATTGTGACAATCCCAAATACTGTTCGCTGAATTTGTGGTTTAACTACTTAGCTGATGTCCGCGACCTTCGTAAGCGTGGTTTGAGTTTTTGAAGTGAAAACTTCTTTAGGCGCGTTGAGCACTTTTTGGTAGGGGGTAAAAATATGGAAACGCGTGACCGACACCGTGAACGAAAAAACAAGGACAAAAAAGGAAGACAAAAGGTCTTAAACATAAATATAGTACATTCGTAATTAAACTTTAATGCCTTAGTTTTAAAGTTTAAATATGTATTCATTTTCACTTCTATGGCCAGTCCCTATGACTGCCAATTTTTTTTTATTCCTGCGGGAACTAATTAATTTTCCGGGATAAAATCTGGCCTATGTCACTCTCTTGGTCCTCAACTATACCCATGCCAAAAATCACGTCGATCCGTTGCTTCATTGCGGCGTGATTGAAGGACAATCCAACAAACAAACACACTTTCGCATTTATAATATGATTCTTGCTGCGATAACTTTTGGCCAAAAGCGTCTCTCTCTTCTTAGGGTCTTAGGGTCTCTCTCCATGCTAACACTTGGTTAGCATGGAGAGAGACCCTAAGCCTGAGGTGATTTCAATCGTTACATGTAGCAATAATTTTGCTGTCATAAGGCCCGGGGGCTAGTCACACTATATTATTAATAAGATTAAGTATGAAAAATACTGTTTTCAACAGATTACAAATAAAGTTTACAGTAAATCTAACAACATGTTTTCACCGAGCGATTTGTTTAGACGGTGCGGAATGCATTTTCTAACAGTCTGAACGATTGTGCCGTTTTTTATTTATATTTGCACGCGAATAATCAGAAAAACAATGGAATCTGATCGACTGTTTACCTATAGATGAGGTAAATAATAATATTGATGATGGAATATTCTTGTATGAGCATCAGATACTCTACTTTGTCGTGTATTATAAAGGTCGTATTGATATATTTTTATTTGTTTTATCTCGGCACGAGCGCCATTTTATATAAAACACGAAACTTTGGTAGTGACTTCTAAAGAGAAAGAAAAAAAATCTCAACTTTATCTATTTTACGTGAAAAAAGGAAGTAGGTATATAAACTTAAAACTTTACGTAGGAGGGTATGGGATTTGAGAATAATAATAATCACGAACATGAAAGAAAAAGTTTAGTTATGATTCTAGAAAATCACAAACGTTTGAAGATAGGTACGCTAACGAAGATGAAGTTAGCTCTTTTCTAGAAAATGCCTTTTTATAAGAAGATTTAGGCATCTAATAGGACGCGCACGCGATCTTCATAAAATATGCAATTCCCGGGGAAAAAATGAGAAGCTATGCATGCAAAATTGATACCACTCTTAAAGTCTATTTTGAAGATGTTTTTTGGGCTTAGCTGTCTCTATCTATGTGCCTCGACCGACTGCCTCGTTGGTCTAGTGGTTGGCATGTTCAACTGCGGCCGACGAGGACCCGGGCTCGAGTCCCGGGTTTTTTTTTAAATTAATTTTTATTTATGTTTCGCACTCAGTTATCCTCTGACGTGATGTCAGAGACCTTTTTAATGCGAGTTTTGCTCTGAATTAGGTGCCACTCACGATGGTCGTAAAGTGGTATTTTTTTTTCGTGTGGTATTTATGTATTATATGATATGATATATATAGTAATATTTATTATTTTGTCGAGTCCCCGGTCGGGCCATAATTGATTATTGGGTTTTCCTGACTAGAAATTCTCAGTACTAGCTCGGAGTTAGGAATTTGGCGGTGTTTCGCCGTCGGTCGCGGTTATTATCACTAACATGATAATAGTCGTTAAAGTCCGCCAATCCGCATTGGAGCAGCGCGGTGTGTCTAAGCCCTAATACCCTCTCTCCTATGAGAGGCCTGTGCCCAGCAGTGGGACGTTAATGGGCTGTAGTGGTAGTTGTCTCTATCGATGTGACTCAAATATGATGAATGATTCAACTGCTTCAGATATTTCACAAACCAGCTGAACGCAGCGAATCGATCTTCAAAATCGCACCACAGGGTGATGTGTCGATTATTTTCAAATAAACCAAGACAATGGGCCATTGTTGACGACGCGGAGTCAGCGTTCCGCGAGCCATCTCTGAAAAGTGCGATATCGATTCTTCTCTGACAATCGATTTGATGATCGCCGCTTCCTACTTCCGAAGATTTGAGGGTTTCGCCGACTGGGAAATTGGTATGAGTCAATTTTATTTGCTTAGTTCACGAAAAATTACTTAAGATATTTTCATTGAAGATAAATTTTCACGATTCGAGTTTCATTTTTCTTTACGATTAAAGTTTGCTGGTTCCGTATTATACCTACCTAAAGGAAGGTAGAGGTGAGGGTGGATGGCAAGACGTCGGTTAAGGAGGCTTAATCATTTACATAAATGCACAGTTGTTTAAACAGAAAAGAAGAAAATCTTTAATTATAAACTCGTGACTTCTACTTTAACGTTAAAAGATCTACTTCAACTTTCAATTTAGTTCTAATATGTAATGAATTCACGATGAGCTGCAATTAGTCTGTTTCTTAACATGTAGATTTAACTGCATGCTTTTTTTGTCAAATTTGAATTTCGAATCTAGTAAAGAAAATTGGCGGAGGAAAAGACTTTAATGATAAACTAAACTAGATTATTTTACTTGACTCAAATTCAATTTTGTTTTGACTCTATCACCCAGATTCTACAGATAAGAATGAAATCTGCAACCAACTAGAAATCTAGTAAACTAGTAACAATTAATATCTATAATATCAGTGCACTAGAAGGTATTTCGAAGTGCTCGCTCCGTTGCATCTGATAAAGATCGCTTATCTGATAACTTATCAACGGTTCACATGTCTGCGCAGGCTGTTTCGAATGCGTTTTACAAATGAGAAACATATTATCTTAAAGTCGGAGATTAGATTAATTTCTATATTAATTTGTAAGACAATATTTTATGGTTTTAACCTGCATCGATATATATGTATATTGTATGTACTGGCCCTTTCATAGAAAAAAATTGGGCATCCAACCTTTAGAGCACGCTCCTAACCTGTATGGCCCTGTCCTTGTCCCCGCCATAGCGCTGTCCCGCTTTTCAGACTAGATGGCGTTAGTAAAATAGGTCCAAATTCTTTGTTTGACAGGCCCCGTAGTAAATTGAGGTCGTTGGTTTTAACCGTGTTGGTAAACATCGGGAGGAAATCTGCATGCCTGCACGCACACATTCAATTTTTTATTCAAATAAGTGTTTTTGAATCGTCAAATGAATCTACCACTAGTTGGGAATGCTATTATTACCGAGAAGAACTGAATAGCAAGAAACATCAGATGAGGTCATTTAAGTTTAAGTTTATCTGTCGAAAAGGAAGAACCTATACAGGCCTGAGAATTCTTCTGTAAGGTGATGTTCTCTAAGGTGTGTGAAGCACGGAATAGATAAGTGTGAAGTGTCCCAATCCGCGGTTGGTCAGCGTAATGGGCTATTCCATTACGCATTATTAGAATGATAACATTAAGAGAGGAGACTCATGCCCAGCAGTGTACAGGCGATGGGTTGACGACGGTGATTATGAATAGGTGCTTAATAGTATGGAATCTTACTTCTTACTTCTAAACTTTATCTAAACTAATATTATAAATGCGGAAGTGTGTTTGTTTGTTGGTTTGTCCTTCAATCACGCCGCAACGGATCAACGGATCAACGTGATTTTTGGCATGGGTATAGTTGAGTATCTGGAGAGTGACATAAGCTTTTTTTATCCCGGAAAATTAAGTTCTCGCGGGAATAAAAAAAACTTAAACCACGCGGACGAAGTCGCGGGCATCAGCTAGTATTACTATATAATAAAGACGAAAGATTTGATTGTTTGTTTGTAATGGATAAACTCAAAACTACTCAACCGATTTTAAAAAATCTTTCACATATAAAAAGCTACATTATCAGCGAGTAGTAGTCGAGATCCTTACGAAAATTGCAATAATATGAGCTATGTGGGGAAAAATCGTCACATCTGAGAGCTTACGTTATAAATGCGAAAGTTGGGATGTTTGTTCCTCAATCACGCAAGAACGGCTGAACGGATCTTAGGCACAGTGATAGATATAGCACAAAATAGTATAGTGATTATAGTCTGGAATAACTTATAGAGAGTAAAAGACTCCTGGAAGATTGAGGAGTTCCGAGGATTAAAGAAAGCCACGCAGACCAAGTCTCGGCCATGAGCTAGCAACTGTAAAATATATGTAGCAAGTATATTGAACCCACAGTCAGTTTATATGTAGCATCCATGCAGTTCCTTTTTCCACGATACTTTACTGCTGCATTACATAAAGCTTCTTACTTTGAATATGTTAGAGTAAAACATGTGACGAGTACCGTAACTAAAAATATCTGCGCAGAACCAAACAAGGCATTGTCACAAAGCATCAATATCAACAAACACTACTGGGAGCTGCAAACAATGTCTTCGTGGAAACCACTGTCTACGAAAATACGTAGAATGTGCCATACCATATTATTATACCATTTACTAACTGGATCTTACCCTGGGAACCTAAACTGGCTATCAGCGCCCATATGAGTCCAGTCAAAACACATTTTTAAAACATAAGTCTATAAAAGTTTTACATATAACATGAAGACTCGTTCGTTGTATTCCAATTCCCAAGGATTAATTTAAAAGAAAAAAAAAAGAAAAAAAATACATCTAAATTGAAATGAGATAAGTACTAAACAATTAAAAAAAACTGAAAACATAAACACACAAAAGTGAATTTCAAATAAATTAGTATATTATCACAAATCACAGTCATACAAATCACCAATATCCACACTAATATTATAAATGAGAAAGTGTGTCTCTCTGTCTGTCTGTCTGTGTGCTACGCTTTCACGGCCCATCTGTTCAACCGATTTTGATGAAATTTGGTACAGGGATAGTTTGAATCCCGGGGAAGGACAATGGCTACTTTTTATCCCGGAAAATTAATTAGTTAATTTTCCGAGATAAAAAGTAGTTCCCGCGCACGAAGTCGCAGGCATCAAGTCTATTCTTATATTATAAATGTGAAAGTTTGGATGGATGTATGGATGTTTGTTACTCAATCACGCGCCAACGGCTGAACGGATCTGGCTGATATTTGGCACAGAGATAGATTATAGAGAGAATAAAAATGTAATACTACTACAGATCTATACTATACATTTCTATTATTATTTATTTTATTACACTATAATCTCTCACCACGAGAAGATGCAGTCTAAGATAGCAGCGGGCTAACCTGCTAGAATAATGCAATATATATTAAATCCATACCCCTAAATGGATTCTAACTCAGGATTCTAAGTACTCGGCTTCGTACTTAACATTATCCATCCACGTGCGTCCACATATTTATCTCAGCAATTATTGCAAATCTGGTTATCAGTGGAAGGACGACGCACTTGTGATAATGATAAGAATGCACCGATAAGGATTTACCTAACACAAAGTGCATTTACTGCGTTTCTAACTTTGACTGTTGAACAGTGTACTTTTGCTTTTAACACTTTCTTTTTTCAGTTTCGAGTAGGTATTATCTTAACTAATATTATAAATGCATAATTATTATATGTCTGTCTGCTACGCTTTCACGGTCCATTTGATCAACCTATTTTGGCAAAATAGTACAGACTACAGAGATAGAATGCATCTCGGGGACATAGGGTACTTTTTGTCTCGGAGTTCCCACGGTAATTTCAGAAAGCCTAAATCATATTGTGTGTGACATGTCATTCATATATTATGCGTTAGTAAGACTATTTGTCTGTCTATTACTTTTTCACGTCTATCTAACCGATTCCGAATCAGCGGTAGATTCACTTGACGATTCAAACACACTTGCAGAAGTCTACTTGAATATAGAAAGATTTAAGTTGGAAGTTTTACGCAATTGATTGCAGTATCTCTGTATCAGTTATATCTGGTTCCCGGGAATGGACAATCAAAGGAAAAGCTAGGGATTAATGCAAAAGTGTGTTTTGTTTGTTTGTTGATACGTCCGTCAATCATGCCGCAAAAAAACAATACAATATTTTTAAAGAGGACCTGGAGTAGAGTGACAAAGGCTATTTTGAATCTCGAAAAATCAAATCGTTAACCTGGGAATTTTAAACCTAAATAAACCGAAGTCATGGGCATCATCTAAGTATAATACTACGCGAAAAAGTACCTTCACATATCCAGGAAGCATGGCATTACACATGATAGCCATAGCTATGAGTACTAGGTATCTACTCTTGATCTGCGAGAAACGTGAATAATTATTATCAACTTGATTCATAACCACTAGTTACTGACTGTTGCAATTAGATAAATAGGTAGGTACATAAAATCCACCTAGGCTCAGCGTCGTAGAATAGATGATAATACAATAATTGTTTTACATGCAAGCGTTTATTTTTCACTATTGAATGCACCCTACATCGACTACGTGGGTTAAGGTTTTTTTAAATCCAGTAGACAATGAAGGCGTAGCGCGCATTTTTGCTATCTCTTCGCTCGTCAAAATATAGGTTAACTAATATAGCTGCACGTGATAGGCATACCTACTAACATCAAGACAGACAGACGCTTTCGGCATGTTATATAGTTTGAAAGTATAATAATATGGATATTTGTGCCGGATTTGCGTCTCAGCCTTGCCTTATTAACAAATTTCAATATAGGTTCTGTTTTCGATGCAGGTTTCTAGTAACAACTTTTGTAAGTACCTAATTACACAATTTTTTTGTTGTTACAGCCAAAGATTTGATTGTTACCAACTGGGTTAGGTCAGTGAGCTGCCGATTTTGACAAATCGTTATTGATATTTTCGATCGTGACATAATAACGAGAATCGTGACTTACAACTAGCAGCTCAAGCACAATTAATGTGACAACGCTGTCCCGTGACTTTTGCAACACTTGACTATGCAAAATCAACTAGAGAGGTGTATCGCACTGATTCTGCTAGGCTGCTAATATAAAGCGTCGTCTAGCAAAATAATATTATACGAAACCTGTTTCTTTAAAAATAGCTTTTTGGAAGTGCTTTGTAATAATCAAATAATTTACTACTCTCCTACGTTTCAATTATTTTCTAAAACTAAAATGCATGTTAAAGGAACCTATTTGACAAAAATAATCATCAAGTTACTAGAAACCTGTTGCAAATTAAAATTATTTTGTTGAGGTAATTAAAATAGTTGACAACGGAAAATTTTGTGTCGTAATTAACTAAGAATCTTGTATATATAATTTGTCAACCTAAAATAAATTGTTAATGTTAAATTGTTAAACACTCTACAGGCTGGGTAAATAAAATAAAGAAATAACTTAATTAGGTTTCATTTTACACGTTATTTCATTTATTGGTAGGTATATGACAAACATCGCTGAGGAGTGCTTCTTTTCATAGGTTACACAGCAGAACATTGACGATTAAAAAAACTCAAATATTTTTTTATTCAAAGAAACTTTTACAAGTGCTTTTGATATGTCGAGTGAATCTACCACTGAGTCAGCAAGAAACTCGATACTTTTCAAAAGCTATCGCACTTAGTGTTAAAAAGTTTTTGTACACGTAATCTACTAATCTCTGTTCGTCTAGTCGGAATCGCAAGATAAAGTATTATATGATAGAAATTATGAGTTCACATGAAAATGAATTCGTTTGCCCTAGGCCGCACTCAGGATGCTAAAAAAATTCAATTAGCTTTAGAGTTGTATAATTTAGCCATTGTGCTGACCGAGCCGCGGCCACATGCCGTCATTTATTTCATTATTATACCTCCTGAATCCTTTTTACAATGTTTCCTCAATTTTCGAGATAGACATCGGCATTCGAAACACCCTGTATATAAAACTGAAGTTAACAAGAAGTGGTGGCAATTAAAATAGTTGTTTTTAATAAGTTTATAATACCCATCTGCCGCGTGAGGTATGTATGAATTATTTATTTAGTGTTAGGTCGAGGGATGCGATAGGTACTTATCGATGATCTAGGACAGGATAGAACAGTTGTTACTGAATTGCAATATGTATAATAATTAATAAACATCGGATTACGTTTTAACAAGAACTAGAAGCTATAAATTTCTTTTATTACCAGGTTGATCTATCTAACGGTTTTACTAATAAGTGAAAGAAGTATACCACCACTATAGCGCATTAACATTGCACTGCTGGGCACAGGCAACGACCCCAATTTACATAGACGGGCCCTGTCAAACAAAGAATGTGGACTTATTTTACTAACGCCATCTAGCGTGAAGAGCGGGACAGCGCTATGGCGGGGACAAGGACAGGCTTATACTGGTGAGGTGCATGCACCACAAGTCGGACGCCCAAATTTTTTGTATGAAAGGGCCTATCTAGTACCTACATATATATCGATGGGCACAGGCCTCCACTCTCATAGGAGAGAGGGAATTAGAGCTTAGACCCACCCCGCTGCTCCAATGCGGGTTGGCGGGATAAAAAGTAGGTACAATTAATTTTAGTGGAAGCGTTATTTTTGGTAACTTACTTAACCATTGTTAATTTAATGTGAGTTTTGACAGCCTCATGCATGCCTAACTGATAGGTTTATCACATCATGTTGTTCTAGTTTAAAGTCCCTTAAAAATTCCCAAAAACTTACGAACAATTTCTAGTTGGGATCAAAATATGTCCCTGGTCTGGCCTGGTGGGAGGCTTCGGCCGTGGATAGTTACCACCCTACCGGCAAAGGCGTGTCGCCAAGCGATTTAGCGTTCCGGTACGATGCCGTGTAGAAACCGAAGGGGTATGGGTTTAATATAACTGCCATGCCCCTAACAGGTTAGCCCGCTACCATCTTAGACTGCATCATCACTTACCATCAGGAGAGATCGTAGTTAAGGGCTAGCTTGTAGTAGATAAAAAAATGTGCTAATAGCTGTCGCAATCGATATCAAAGAGTGAACTCATAACGTGTTGGTCATAATGATATTTATCAATGATCGAAGTCGATCGGCTTTCTAATTTGCTCCTCTTACGATTGCCTTTAGAAGTCGTATTTAGATCTCTGATAACGGACTTGCGATATTTGGTAACTTCGCTAATCTCCTACCACACACATGCACATACGTACCTAAGTATGTATTATGTCACCGTAAGATTGCAAAAACCGTTAGATTGTAATCTTACTAGCGAAATTGTATACTGTCGACAGTTACAATTTAACCCATTAATTTTCGGTAGATTGTAATATATAAAACCTATGGTTATTTATGTCGAACCCTAAAATAATCTACAAGAAAGAAACAAGCAAACGTAAATACAATAAATATTTCAAAAATTGACACTCAGATCATTGAACGGTTTACAATCTGTCAACAGTTTACAATTTCGCTAGTTAGATTACAATCTAACGGTGTTTGCAATCTTACGGTGTATGTCACCATAACTGGTCACATTTTAAGTGGATGAAAAAAAAATTTGATTTACAAAAGTTAAAGTGGTCTAAAATATCTCAAAAAAAGAGAAAACATATTTATTATTAAAATACCTAATACATTGTTTTCCATGTAAAATTTGCAGTTTCTTACTTTTTAGGTACTTGCAATCTAACATTTGATTAACAATGGTAATGCAGAGGATGTAAGCGTGGTAACCTGGGATGGCGGTATAGTATAACGTAAAAGTTATCTGGTAAAGTGAAAATTTACGTGTGAGCACTAAGTATTACATCACAGGATTGCTAACAACTTTTTAGGAACATGTCATTCTGATAAGGACCCAATAATAATACCTACTTAAATTTCCTAGTATGATGATTCAGTTAAGTTTGTAACCGATGAAAGTAATCTTAAGGGTAGAAAAAGTAGGAATAAACCATATGATTCACTAATTTTGACCGGATCTTGATCTTCTGATGAATAAAGCAATCAAACTGTTTACTGTCTTATGAAATTATCAGTAAAAATCTGAATTCTGATCGCTAATGCGTAAATAATAGATACTTACTTATGGAGAACAAACATTAGCTAGAAAGATTTTGGCAAGTTGACTCTGATTTTAAAACCAATAAAATATACTTAGGTACTCTTGCAACTAATACCGATCGAAGCATGACCATAACTTACATGAGGAAAACAAATAAAAACAAACAAACAAAAATTTGCAAACGCAAGAAATTGAAAGTTACCGGCGAACGATGCTATCTTGAAATTATTTCCAATTTCAGCGTTTTGCGTCTCCGTTTCGAATGCACTTTAGGATTCCGTATCCAAATTGCTATTTATGTTCAAATAGATTACTGATACTGTCTTCTTATTGGTCGCACAAAGGTCCACCCACAGATCACGGAAACAAGGGAGATATGCCTATGTATCAAATTGTATTGAAACCTGCTGTCTCCAGTTTATCCCTACCTATCCCTACTACCTGCTACCAATACAAGCAACTAAATAAATACAATAGACAAGAAGTCTCACTCACACACACGCATCACACGCATACCGATAGATCAGTGCATGAGGCACGAACAAATATACACTTTATTGTTTACCAAACAGGGTTCAATTTCAATCACCGTGCATCTTACTCACACAAACGTAAAACGTTGTCGATGTGCTGTGCAAAATTCAAATATGATACAATTAGTGATTGACTAAAATGGATCTATCGATGCTAAATTTCTTAATATTTGGGTTTTTGACAATGACTACCGATTATGAAAAGTATTTATCCACTTTTCTTTTCTTTCTGCATCCTTCGGATATCTTAAATATTAATATTAAAGAGTGACATTAAATATATCAATAAATGAGTAATGAGTATCTACGTAAATTGACATTATATTAATTCACCTAGTATATTTTTTATACGTTTCGTCAGCTAAGTAAGTCGAGTACTTACATTAAAAAAAATAGTAATAATTATGACTAAAAATATAGTTATAATGAATTTTACTCACGATAGTTTAAACGTTAAAATAGAAATAATTGTTTACTAAGTTATAATTAAGGTACTATTAATTATTGTATCACAGATCATCGTTTGGTCGCTAAAATATCGACAACTGCATTGTACTCGTACCTGCATCGTCACATCTCTAGTTCACCGCACGCCGACAGCGGCCGCACTACGAAATTTGATCTATCGTGCTAGTGAAAGAATCGGTAAAGAACACTTAACCATTGCGTCGTAAGACTGGCCGATTCATTGATAGATTTCTACTAAGCAAGCAATGGTTTTTGTTCATAATGAGATATAGACTTGTCACTCTATTACATTATGATACCACTAAATAATGTTTTATTGATTTTAATGGAAAATTACAACAATTTATTTGTACTTACGTGTGAAATGAGATGCCATCTTTCATGTAATTCACTTTGCAGCTTGAATTTTTACAAACAACCACTGAACAACGCGGCATTTTGTTAAAAACCGAGAGAAGTGAACCAATCTTTGAATGATATGCGACTAAAGACAAAAACGGCCATCAGGCCTATTTTGTGCCTGATGAGTTCGCACGCAACACGCCCCCTTAGCACATCTCCCTTGTTTCCGTGATCTGTGGGTCCACCATTTCAAATTAAGTACTAAAATGCAAATCGCATACTAAATTTCGAATTTAATCAAGGGTTTTATCATTTTTATGAACACGCAAATGTATCAAAACGATCTACAGACTATAAGAACGTTGTGAAAAAAATCCTAAATTCAAGAGGGTAACAGGCTGGGATTTTTTAAATCTAAAAGATATTGAAAGTTGGTACGGAACCTCTATCTAAAGTCCTGGCTCTAACATGACCTATTTTATTTTTATTTGGACCGATGGCCGTCGCTGGGCGAACCATAAATTATAGTTCGGTAGCTCTTTTAAAAGGGGTTTTCTGATTTTTTATTTTGTTTAGCCCTTTGAAGAATTTATGTTCCGTCTTACTTAGTAGCGGTCAGCCGACTTGTCTGGCCCTCGAAATGTTGCTGCGTTGAGATTTTGCGACTGCACTGATATTTACGTTTATTGGTTTTAACTTGCTACAGTGTCCTCTTATGTGTAGTGCTGGTTTGTGGGGAGTATCCTAACTGCTATTGGCAAAGGTCGTAGGTTCAAAAATTTACGCAAACTGAAGACCGCTTGAGCGTAACCCGTTATCCTCCGCGTTATCCACGACGCGACGCGACAGGAGTAAACAGTAGCCGATTTCCACGTGGCCTACGTTGTCGCGTTGATAAGGTTGACATTTTCTATGGAGTCGTATCGCGTGGCGTCGCTTTCGTCGCTCACCTAGGACAACGGATAAGTGTGGCGTATCCTATAGCAGTATGGGACAACGGGTAATTGTGGCGTATCCTATAGCAGTATAGTATAGAGTAGGTATAGACATAAAAGGGCTGGTGGTATGTGGCTGCATAAATGAGGCATAGGACTTCCTTACGTGGGGCCTGTAAGCATAATACCATTTTAATTGTACATCTGTAATCTATGTTATGCCTGTGACACCATTGTCGAATAAATTGTTTTTCTTTCTTTCTTTCACTTTATCTATTTTCTATATAGTTATAGTTGTTAACGTTCCATCTACAAGCACGAAACGCTTTGCAGCATGATTCCTCATACAAGTGGCTAGGGTCTAGAATACACTTCCGAGATTGGTTTTCCTACCAATTAAAGTATCTTTTAAATCAAGAGTGAATATAGGAATCTACTAGATTAATGTATCACTTAAGGTGCGAGTATTGTCAAAAAAAGCAGAAAACGTTGGCTTCCTATTCGGGGAGTCCGCGGATCGATCTTGGGCGCGCACAATAACATTGGAGTCATGTGTCATACGCGTTAAGAAATTAAAATGACTGGTTCAGGAAAGCTGAGGATCTGATTTGGTGCAGACTTGAGATTTTCAGCACAGCAATACTGTTCAAAATGACGTACCTTGACGTTCCCAAAATAAAGATTATAATTCTAAAACTCGACAGTCAATAATAATGAAAAAGCGTTGGCACTTGACAGTATCCATAGAAAAAAGCAGTATCGCTCCTTAGAGCGTCCCTCCTCCCTCCACTGTTCAGAACTCCTTAATTTTCCGGAATAAAAAGAAGTCTATGTCACTCTTCTGGTCCTCAACTATACCCAGCCATGTCAAAAATCACGTTGATCCGTTGCTCCGATGTGGCGTGACAAACCAACAAACAAACACTTTCGCATTTATAATATTAGTACCTATTATCAGTCAATGGACGCAGAAGTGTTAAACTTTTATGTCCAACCATAATGTTAAAAAAAAAAACCAACAGTCCAAACCTTATGGCAGACAAAACGGATTCCGAATACTGGCAATTGGCATAGTTTTCAGTTTTTTTAATCTCATTTTAGGCTCCGGAGGCATCCTAACGGTATTCACCAGGAGACATAACTTTAGGACGGACCGCGGACAGACTTTTTCTTCTTTATTTTTCTGGTTGATCTCAGTTCACGTTCGAGTTTTTAACTTTTTAATCGACATTTTAAAGGGTTTTATGAAAAACGATTAATTTATTCGTCGTGAACATGTGCTTTATCAATTTAGCTAGGTAGAGTTAGATTATTAATATTATTTATTTACGTCCATCTCTTCAAATTCCATACTTACCTACTAATACTAAAATTGTACATCAATGCCTACTAATGTTATAAATGCGAAACTGTGTCGGTCTGTCCGTTTGTGTGTCTGCTACGTTTTCACGGCTTATCTTTTCAACAGAATTTTTTAATGAAATTTAGAACATAGACAGGCTATATCCCGGGGAGGACATAGGGCAATCTTTATCCCGGAAAATTAAAGAGTACCCGAAGTAATCAAAAGACATCATCTAGCCAGGTTTTTTTATTTACTTAATAAATATTGATATGGTAACCTATTAATAAGACATAGTTACTCAATAGTTGTATACAGTTCCAGTAATAAATTAATTAGTGGAGCTTGGGAACATAATTAATATAGAACTTTTAAAAAACTACTAAATTAATACTTATAATTTTAATTTTTAGATAATAATTTTATCGAATTTAACCCTAGATTATCTTGTTAATTAGGTATTTTGCACAGAATTTTAAATAGCCTTTCTCGTCAGTAGCGGAATTGACGCAAAAAGTATACTGGTAACTCTAATTGCGTTCAACGCCGGCCAAAATTAAAAAGAAAAGTCGCACAACAAGAATCCCGCCTATTTTTAAAAATGGAACCCGACGATGATTCGCCTAATTAATAAACCAATCACGTACAGTCGAGACGCGGCATCGAGGCGCGGCGGACGTGCGGGCGCGGGGGATGAACGCTCGGATATTCGAATACTATATTTTTTCTGCACTCCAGGCATCATGATGATACTTGTAATTGGCTTAACGGTCAATAGCGAATTTGGTATTAAATTAATTATTTATCAACTGTTAATAGCATCTTGCCATATCTTAAATAGTTAGACGGATGATAAGATTATAAAAAGCTGCTCTACGATGACAAATTAAAACCAAACGCGCAAACCTAATTAAAATAAAGGCATACCCATCAAAGTGTTTACGGCACACATAACTAATATTAACTTCACTGTAAATCATGAAAGTTTATAGTGTTACCTACACACCTTGCAGCAAGAACCATGTTGTAAACAATATTAATAACTTTCTTTTAATTGAATCCACGTGAATGATTGTCACAGATAAGAGCAAAAAATAACCTTTCAATGTTGACACTTGACACCGAAAAATTATGTAAAAAATCTCTGGGGAGCAGAGTTTTTTTTAGCAAACATCATTTATCAAATAAATGCATTCCCGGTTATGTCCTTGCTCAGCGTGACTGCAAAAAGTAGTTGAATAATAATAAATGGTTGGCAGTACTGAGTCCCGAGGAAGCCCGAAGCGACGCGAAAGACGGCGGAGATTAGCGAACGCGCGCTTTTTGCTTGCATCAATCGATGCGCTCGCGCATTCGCACGATGAATTATTCAAAAATTGACATGAAATGGCGTATGGTTCTTTTTTTTAAATGAAAGGTGCCCGATTGAGGACTGTAACCGCCTGACGAATTCATTGGTCAACGGCTTTTTACGTTCGGTAATTGCATCGTATTTATTTACTTGAAAGTACAAAATTAATTAAAACCACTGCGTTTCTGAATGAAAACTGTTGACCTTAGCAGAGGTTTATGAGATTGAACTCATTTTCTACCCGCCACGGACGTCAGTTAGCTATAAAATGAATTTATTGACAAACCGCAAATAAAGTCCCGTCATTGACGATTCAGAAATAGGAGCTATTTTTATTAGCTTTGCTATGGTTGAACAGGGAGATAAACCAGATTAACACCACAAAGTCCATCTTCTTTTAATGTTAAATGATAAGATTAAAATTATTAAAAAAAAAATGTTTTCCTAACCTCGCTCAGGTACACGTATATATACTGACAAATATTCAAAACGACGTCGGGGTACACCCGACAGAAGTGGAGCTTATCTCACGTGTGAGTACTGAGTACGTTCGAGTACAACCTTCGAATGAGTTCACAATACACAACAGAGTAGTGTAGCCCGTGATAAGAAGAATGATCTTACTTAATTAACGATGATTGTGACGTTTTTCTCGGTTGCCTATAGTGAGCAATGCCGACAGATATAGAAGCTTCGCTACAAAATCACAATAAAGTTTTGAACTGGGATTTAATGTTTAAACATTGTACATAATTTGTTTCGTGAATTATGTTTTTGTCTTAGCTTTCTGCCTCTTTTCCTATACTATATGTTATTTTACTAAGTTTCTAGGTTTAGACCTAAATTCAGGACTTTTAGGTCCCTAAACTTTTGCTACTTGGTATTATATTTATATTAAAACTCGAGAAGTCGCAGTCTTTTTCCATCATAAATCATTTTTTTTCTGATTGTAATTACTGCAAAGAACAAAAAATATCCACCTCATATCCGGATACAAACCTGTATTAAACTCAATGAAATTATTACTATACTTCATGTAGGTTATACCTATTAAATATACCTACACTTACATGTTAAATCTCTTACGGAAACAATAAATACAATTCATTGCTATAAAATTATTTTATATTAATAAAATAAATCCACAACGTAATAGGTACATGCATCAGAAAAATGTGTTTTTAGGGTCCAGTCCGTCTGTGTCACATCCATTCAAAAAACCACTATAAAAGCTGTACAGTTGAAATTCAGAACAGTTTTGAAAACGGTCTAGTCTTCGAAACTTTCAGGGCACATCCTGAAAAAAAAATTATCCACTCTAGTGTTACTTCATTGAAATGAAAACCATTGTGATTGTGATTTCTGCAAAACTTTATGAAAAAAAGACCAGTTTTTCATTGTTCATTTGTTAAAGGTGCTCAAAAACCAATTTTTCTAAAAGATACAGAGCTGCCAACATAATATTGCTAAAAACAATCTGTTTACCACAATAACTTTAACGCATGTGAAGTTTTCAAATAACGAAATATGAGTACGTACGTAGTAGTATATAACACGAACATGCATTAAGTCTTAATAGTATACTCTATTAAATAAAAATTTTAAGACATTACAAGCAGACAAGAGACAGAGACAGCATCAAGGCCGGGAGCCGCAGCAGAAAAGGCTGAAACCGGCAAGCGGCGGAAGTATGCCTCTCTCATAGAGAGTTACATATTTGTTCCGTTTGCCGTGGAGACCCTGGGGCCATGGAGTCTTAGTGCCAAAAAATTTTTACGAGATATTTCACCGCGGTTAATTGCCTCATCTGGTGACAGAAGGGCTGGCTCATTTTTTGCGCAAAGGATCAGCCTGGCTGTCCAGCGCGGAAATGCAGCCAGCATTCTTGCCACCATTCCACGCGGGCATGATTTATATAGTAATTAGGTTAGGCTAGCTAGCATTAAGTTCTATTGTATTATTTTCAATAAAGGTTTAAAAAAAAAAGAAAAGACATTACAATATAAAGAAACACAAAAATCGTCTCGAAAGTTAAACTATGAAGTGACTTCAATGCGTATCCAGGAAATTTTATGACGAGTCATACCTCATTTTCACCGTTTAAAATTATCGAATTCTAGAGTTTGGCGGCGGCAAAAAGACAATAATTAAATCGGATAATGCTGTTAATGATGCATCGAAAGCTGACCGCGATTTCCAAGTATAAGTAATCATCCGAATTCTGCTTTCGATTGGACAAAGCTTCTTGTATGCGCTTTTTCGAATAAATGTCTTCATTCGCTGGTACCAGGTACCATACTGGTGTACTCTCCCTTATGGGTATGATGACTTTACATGGAGTTTATGAAAAACAAGGCATTTGATATATTAATAACATGATATGTGAAAGCAGCGTTTTTGCGATGTTTCATCATGCATCTTGTTAATGAGGACCTTATTATGAACGACACAAGGGTTATTAACCTTTATTTGATTTCTTCCATGTCGATTCGTCTGGTTGAAAGTCATTTATGCATAGGTAACAGAGTTTAAATCAATAGAGATCTTTGATAATAATCATATTGCTACGTAATAATTGTTCTGAATTTGCGTTACATACCTAGTACTCTTGAAAAAGCTGTGCTTATATTTTTAATATTTAATTACATATTTAATTTGATATAAAATACTTTTCATCCATTAACCAGCTCGCTGAAGGTCGTTCTACACAGGGATCTTAGGCTATATTAGTGCCAATAGTGCCGAATCGAATCGAATTAGAAGTGACTGGGATCTTTCCTTCTTCGTCTCGTCTTATCAACCGGCTCACAAGTGAGCACGAGTCTCTTTTCGGAATTTAAAGTGTTTGGCGTAGGCCATAGTCCACCACGCTGGCCAAGTGTAGATTGGCAGACTTCTCTTTTGAGAACATTATGAAAAACTCTCAGGCATACAGGTTCCCTCACGATGTTTCCTTTACCTTTTGAAGCAAGTTATATTTATTTCTTAAAACGCACGTACCTAACTCCAAAAAGTTAGAGGTGCCCGGGGATCGACCCGCGACCCCAAGTTCAGGTGTCCAAACCGCTATGGCCGCGCCGCTTCTATCCTTAGGTATATTATGATCCTTTATGATCACAATTATATTGATTGATCACAATATTCTATCCTTATATTGTGATCCTTTACGATCACCACCACCACCACCACCACCACTACAGCCTATTAACGTCCCATTGCTGGGCACAGGCCTTCACTCTCATAGGAGAGAGGGAATTAGAGCTTAGACCCACCACGCTGCTCCAATGCGGGTTGGCGGGCTTTAACGGCTATTATCATGTTAGTGATAATAACCGGGACCGACGGCTTAACGTGCTCTCCGAGGCACGAGGGTGAAACACCGCCAACTTCCAACTCCTGGCTGGCACTGAGAATTTCTGAATTGAAAAACCCTATACCATTTTTTTTGCCCGACCGGGAATCCAACCCAGGACCTCGTGATCCGCAGTCGACTATGCTAACCGCTAGACCAACGAGGCAGTTACGATCACAATATTGTTTTATTACGTTCTTTAATGCTGCGACCACCATCAGTTTACGATTGTTAACTTACTAGTTTCTGTAGCTCATTATTTTTTAATATTTCCTTCATTTTTGGAGTTTTACGTAGCTAATGAAAAGGTAAATAAAATAAGTCTGCGAAACTTACTTGTAAGATGAAAAAGACATATTCCCGTCCATGGGCTGGTCATCCACCGCTCCACCTGTCGTCAGCATGAGTGTATTCATTCGTTATCAAATCACAATTAATCGCTATCGGTGTAACATCACTAGTCCAACAGTCAAATGCGTCAAAATGACGCGGTGCCACATTTACGTTACATCACTAGTGTCCGTCTTGCCCTTGTCTCATACCTGAAAAAAGAAAATATACATAAATCATTATGTTCGTTATTACTATATAAGCATAATTTCTTAATTCAACAGAGGAATGCTATATTATTAAAATCTGTATCGAAACATAATATCCAGGTCACTTTTTATTTCTCGAAAAGCACAAATTTATTACAAATGCACATAAAGGTTCTTAATAATGATGTTTTTTTTTTACCCCACTACAAGTAAGCCCTTCACTGCAATCTCACCTGATGGTAAGTGATGCTGCAGTCTAAGATGGAGGCGGACTAACCTGTTGGGGGCAGTTATATTAAACCCCCAAACGTTTCTACACGGCATCGTACCGAAACGCTAAATCGCTTGGCGGCACGTCTTTGCCGGTAGGGTGGTGACAAGCCGCGGCCGAAGCCACCCATCAGGCCAGACCAGGGAAATACAGAAATTATAAATTACCAAATTGACCCTGACTGGGATCTAACACGGGGCCTCCCACTTATATAAGACCACAGCGCTCACAACTGCGCCAGGGAAGTTCAATGTTCATCAAAATCAAGCAGAAAGGATCTCATCGTAATGCCCAAGTGACTAAACCTTGAGTAAAGAATGATAAATGTAGTAGGTGGGTACATCAAAATGTAATCCCTAAAATACTGACGCATGTTACAAAATACAGCTTCTTCATACTAATCTAACAAATCTGGTATTGAACCGGCATCAGATCCAAAAGATAGCAAGGCCCGTTTGTACAGCGGGAACCGGCTGAGCGGCCATATTGAATCTGATTGACAGCTGTCAATGTTGGCGGCACTGTGACGCGTCGCCGCGCCTTGCCGTTGCCTGCGCGTTACAAGGGGCACCACTAATTTAATTTATTTAAAAAAAATGTTCCTTGTTTTAAAATTGGACGATTTTAAATACATTAATTCGGTTCTACCGTCCGTACCGTCTTTTGTAAAACATTACAGCCCGTGTACATACCTACCAATTTCTAAATTAACTTAATTAAAAATCGAATAAGTAACTTTTTTATTGCTTGACTCTCTTCGTGACTCTACTCTCATAGTTGCATCTATTATACAAAATAAATAATTAATATTGCACCAAATATAAAAACAAATACCTAATAAAGTTATAGTAAGTAAAATTAAAGTGTTAGTTAGTACGAATAATTAAAATTGATTGATCATTAATCAATAAATAATTTCAATACGAAACTACCTACTTACTAATGGGACGTCACTAAAACGTGTTAGTCTATTTCTACTTTTTTAAATTTCCGATTTAACATCGTAGGTATTTAAAGAGGTACCTATAAAAAAGCAACCAACCAGTAAACTAGGTATAGATAGAATTTCATATCGAATATCCAATACACCTACCTGCTAGGTATTTACCTGGGTGTCTATGTAGTCATAGTAAATAGCTACCTACTATTTACAATCATGCTAGATCATCACTAGTTATAGTGAATGATATAACAAGATATTTATTAGTAGGTCTAACATATCTACCTTAACCATAATTTTAATTTTATTATGTAAGCGTAGTTATCTACTACCTAAGTACCAACTTAATTGCAAAAGCAATGTATCTACGTAGGTAACTATGTATGCTTGTTTTTGGTTAGGAATTTAATTTAATAAGTACTTGGTTTGAAGTCAATTTATTCAATAAACAGTTATTCAGTAGGTATAAAGTTCGCATCAAAGGGCGCACATATAATTAATAGGCAGGATCGACTGTTAATAGCTATTGTAGTGTAAGAGATATTTATCTATCATTTCTATTAATTAAGCCACTATAACTTATTAAAAATCCTGCGATTATAATCATAAAAACTAATTATTTTATTTTGCAGTTACCTACTAAGAGCTTTTTTTATCCACTACAAGTTAGCCCTTCACTGCGATCTCACGTGATGGTAAGTGATGATGCAGTCTAAGATAGTAGCGGGCTAACCTGTTAGGGGCATGGCAGTTATATTAAACCTATATTCGGTTTCTACACGGCATCGTACCGGAACGCTAAAACGCTTAGTGGCACGTCTTTGCCGATAGGATGGTAACTAGCCACGGCCGAAGCCTCCCACCAGGCCAGACCAGGGAAAATTCAGAAATTATAAATTCCCAAATTGACCCTGCCGGAAATCGAACCCGGGACCACTACAGCGCTCAAGTGGCTCAACACTGCGCCACGGAGGTCGTCGAGCTCTTTTCATACAAATAACTACTTTAACAATTTTAATTGTAATGATTGATCTTGCACTCTCGATGTTCCAAAACATCGATATAATCTCGGTTATCGACAATCTCTGCCACGGCTCTAGACAGCTTCCATCGATAAACATCTACAGGCGACCAAACACCGGTAGCACTGAATGCCAATTAAGTATTACCTTTAGGTTATTTTTTATGTTTTTCCTAAAAACTAACAGCGTTTCTGTGTACGTTGCAGGCTATCGCTGAGTAGAGAAAGAAGGGCTTGGTAAGTATAGAAGTTTAAATTTTTTATTTTATTTGTTTCATTGACTTGATAGTTATATTAGTTATGTCAGGTGGTTAATTTTCCGTACTTCCATACTAATATTATAAATGCGAAAGTGTGTCTGTCTGTCTGTCTGCTACGCTTTCACGGACCATCTGTTCAACCGATTTCAATGAAAGGTATGGGGATAATTTGTATCCCGGGGAAGGACATTCTATTTTTATTCCCGGAAAATTAAATAGTTCCCGCGAGAATCAAAAAAAATCTTAATCCACGCGGACGAAGTCGCGGGCATCATCTAGGTTGTTATATAAAATGTATCTTACCAGACATGTATCCTTAATATTCCAAAAATTAGAAGGAAAAATGTGAAATAAATTTTTTACCTAACAAACATTTCGTAGGAATTTAGAAATACATTTCCTAAAACAGTAATTTCTGGATGCTCAAGTGTTACTTATAACTGGGTGGTAAAAAAAAGTTTGTGACATTCTGCGATTATCTACCGTTCCCTTATTATATTTAATAAGAATTCACAATTTTATTTTACAATATCTCTAGTAACTATTGTATTGATTTGAGAATTTACACTTTGCAACTGACATAGCTTCATCACGTGTGTCCGCTCAACTAAAACAAACCGATGATGTTTTGATTTAATACGCAGAGGCAATAAAAAACATCGAACGTGGGATCGATGCTGAAACTTACACAACTAGTGTACATTTGTGCTCATTATGTGCTCATTTATAAAATGGTCTCTAGTGCAAAATTCCTGCGTCATCAAATCAAATATCAAATCAATCAATCAAATATCAAATCAATCAAATAAATATTATAAATGTGAAGGTTTGGTTGAATGGTTGTTTGTAATTTAATCACGCCCGAACGGCTGAATGGATCTGGATGAAATTTGGCACAGAGATAGATTATATTCTGGAATAACACATAGGCTACTTTTTATCCCGGAAAACTAAGGAGTTCCCCCGGGAACCAAAAAACCTCAATCCACGCGTACGTAGTCGCGGGCATCAGCTAGTTAGATATAAAGGAGATTTGTTTTTCTATAGGAGAGCGGTTTCTCAAATCAAATCAAATATTTTTGAAGTGAAACTTCTTTAGAATGGTTGTGATTTGAAAACTCAACGAAACTAAAAGGCGACACAAAAAAGAGACAAAAAGGATTTAGCCTGCGTGAGAATGAGATAGAATACAAGTTATATTTACCTATAATTCTCTCGTAGGCTACTTTTCTGAAGTTTCACTTCTGCCGTAGGTACATGTGAATTACACACACAAACTTTTTTTATTCAAGTAGACTTTTAACAAATGCTTTTGAATAGTCCAGTGGATCTACCACTGGTTCGGAATGCCGTTCTTACTGAGAAGAGCCACCAAGAAACTCGGTGGTTGTTCTTTTGAAAGAAAAAAGTAACCACAGTCCTAAGAATTGCTGGAGCGAGTCAAATCCATGCTTTCTATGTCGCTTAATTACACATAAGTTTAGACCTAGTTTAAAATTATTATTTCGTTTTCTTGTTGGTAGGAACTTTAGGAAGGGCATTTCAAACTAGTGGTCACTTGACTATATGCAAAAGCACTTGTAAAAGTTTATCTGCATAAAAAATCTTCTTATATTTTGATTTGAACCTAAGGTTTCTTTATGCCCAAGATACGACATAGGAACTGGTAATAAAGATTGACATTTGCAATTAATGATATCTTACGTAAAATCAGTTTACCTAAGTAAATTAAGAACATTTCCGTACTTCGCAGGCATAGAATAATAAATTAAATAACTAATAATAAATACTTACTTGTATTTATTATTAGTTACCTACTTCGCAACTAAGTCAGATTTTGGAAAATAGTGTTCAGTCGTTTGCTACTTGGGCGGTTCTTCGAATAATTACCTGAGTAGGTATGTACCTACCTACAGAGGAATTATAAATTAATTGTTAATTAATTTTTAAAAGATAATTATTTAAATTTTAAAGTAAAAAATTGTTTACGGTTAGTAAGTAGCTACCTACAGGTACCGTAAGGTATATTAATCAAGTTGTTTTTTGCCGACAAGTTTTTCGGACCTGGGTGCATTCACTTTTTCAGTGGCGTCAAACCAATTCAGCTTGTAAGAAGACAAGTAGGTACCTAATGCAAATTACTTAGGCAAGTATGAATTAAGTATTTATATAATACAAGCTGATGCCCGCGACTTCGTCCGCGTGGTTCCCGCGGGAACTCTTTAATTTTCCGGGATAAGAAGTAGCCTATGTGCTATAATCTATCTCTATAATTTATCTCTGTGCCAAATTTCATCCAGACCCGTTCAGCCGTTCTGGCGTAATTGAGTAACAAACATCCATCCATACATCCATCTAAACTTTCGCATTTATTAATTTATAAAATTCAAAGTCCTGACTGACTGACTGACTCATATATCAACGCACAGCCTAATCCACTGGTCCTAGAGACATGAAATTTGGAAGGTGCGTTCTTTGTGAAGAGTAGACGTATCTACTAAAAAAGGATTTTTCGAAATTCTAGGGTATCTTTTCGATAGGGTTTGAAAATTTGTATGAAAATCCGTCGTTTTTAAGTTATAGCCATTATAATTGATATTTTGGCTGCCGGTTTAAAATTAAGCAATGTACGTGCCATTTTTGAAAATTCTACCTCCAAAGGGGTGAAATAGGGAATGAAAATTTGTATGAAAGTAATTTATATTTTACCAGATATTTTTCAAGTTATATCTACGAAACTTAATATCTTGGCTTTCGGTAAAAAATAAAGAAGCACGTGTGTCACAATTTTTAAAAATTTCACCCAAAAAGGTGTTAAATGGGGGTTGAAAGTTTGTATGAAAATCCATCGTTTTTCAAGTTATTGCCATGAAACTTTGTATTTGGGCTTTCGTTTTAAAATTATGAAATACGTATTCACAATTTTTGTAATTTCTATCACCAAGGACGTTAAATAGAGAGTTTGTTCTTCACTCACGCCGCAACTGAGCAACGGATTAACGTGATTTTTTGCATGAACAGTGACATAGGCTTCTTTTTATCCCGGAAAATTAAGGAGTGCCTGTGGGAATTAAAAACTTATGCCACGCGACCGAAGTCGCGGGCATCCGCTAGTATTAATAGTACAGATTTGCCTAGGTAGTAAGTAGGCAGAAAAAAGTCTCTTAGGTCCTACCTACTTAAATTGAAGAGCTAGATTTGTACCTAACTTGAGTTAAGAGGACGAAAAGGAATTATTGTAAAACTGTTGATATTATACTATACTTATCGAAACTTTATGAAATACGAATAACAATAACTTAATAGCTTGCCAGTTTTTCTTTTTTAATATTTTTGCATATAATTATATAAGTAAATTTACCTAACAACTAATAATAAAATTATTGTATTGTTGTTAGGTACTGGCCTGCAACCCTTTAGTTCATACCTATAAGTACTAGTGATGTGCCGGATATCCGTATCCGTATCCGCGGATAACCGCTTTCAATTTCTTAAAATCAAATATTTGGTACCTTTATATTGCAAAAATTTATCGCAGTGAGTTTCAACTTTCAAGATCACGCGCACCGACGCCGATTTAGTAAGAAACTTAAAATCCGTATCCGCGGATCTTGACACCAAATATCCGCATCCGGATCCGTATCCGCGGATATGCATTTTTAACGATCCGGCACATCACTAATAAGTACCTACGTTTATTAACTTACTGTGATAATAATAAAGCAATTAAAAACTTTAAGAAAACAAGAGTTTTCGTTTTCCTATTTTCCTGATTTTCCTACATGTAGCTAATCATTATCAATTTCTAAAATCAGTTTTCAGTTTTTTATTATAAATTTATAACAAACTTCTAACCTCGTTTTATTTCAAGTTTATTCAACCATGTAGGTATTTTGCTATAAATATTCAAATACAGGTCGGAGGGTCGAATTCGTTTGCTTAATAATAGGTATGTTTATACAAAATTAACCATGATACACATATATAACATAGATATATCTACGCCTACGTATCATCTCTTTTAAAATATTAGGAGCTGATAAGATTCTACAAAATTGTAAAGGCTTTACCACGGAAGGCTTTACAATCGTTCATTTTCGAGTTAACATCTCCTGAAGATTTGACGACCTCCGTGGCGCAGTGTGTAGCGCTGTTGCCTTAACGTGCGGAGGTCCTGGGTTGGTCTGGCCTGGTGGGAGGCTTCGGCCGTGGCTAGTTACCACCCTACCGGCAAAGACGTGCCGCCAAACGATTTAGCGTTCCGGTACGATGCCGTGTAGAAACCGAAGGGGTATGGGTTTAATATAACTGCCATGCCCCTAACAGGCTAGCCCGCTAACACCTTAGACTGCATCATCACTTATCATCAGGTGAGATCGCAGTCAAGGGCTAGCTTGTAGTGGATAAAAAAAACCGTATGTTGAGAATAATTTAGAAGATTTGTGTGGATTTGTGAATATCACAAGCTACAAGTGCAAGATACACATAACACACATAGGTAAATAAGATATGTGTGGTACAGACCACACTATCTAATTTATGTGGCTTATTATAGCGAATTAAACTTCTTTCATAATCACTTTTCCCTCCAAATAAGCTTACAGTTAGCTATAGTGCTCCGGCAATGTTAGATCTTGATTTTGGCGGATCCTTTTGAGTTTCAGTCAACCTATTGGGACTTCAATTACAAATTGGCACATTAACAAAGCTGTAGAGATGTTAGGGTGAAAACATATTACAGATACTTAGGTCAGCACAAAATGTTATCGCGAAACGTCGGCGCGCGTTTGGTATATGGAGCTGCGCAGAACTGCGCGACACGACGAAACGTGTTATTCATACGCTGGTCCTGTCCTGTCCATAGTGTTTTTTGCCTTTACTAAACAAACTGTTTAGCAGAGCGTAATTTTCCAAAAAAATCAAAAATAAGCGTCATTATCATTAATTTTTCATTAGATATTATATTGTGTAAACTTTGAGCATTTAAAACGTTCATAATGGGCGTGCAATTTCATTTTAGAACATTTTCCCTATTTTTCTGCTTTAAAGCAAACCGTCGTAAGTCGGAAAATGCGTATCGGAGCGTATAATAGGACGGAAAATCTGAGGAAAAGCGTGTATCTAGTGCGCGTATTCCAAACATGCTTTTCTCCGTAGATATTTAGGTATCTACTAATTTTTTGATATATACTTACCTGTTTAAGTATCGCGTATTATATGTGTAATTCAAAATAATATTATGATGTTAAAATCTATATCTGTCTACCTACTAATATGTTTTCCTTTTGTCACCTAGTTACTTACTTCTTGATTTTTTATGGAATAAATTTTTAAATAATTCTAGTTATCGCTGATACTTAATATTGTGTAGGTTTGCCTGATCTTATCAAAGTATTATACACCTACATATTATAAAGTTGGTTAGTGGTTACAAACGGTTCGTATCTTACAATGGAGCTTTCTTACTAAAAGCTTTCCTTTACCTTATTTAGATATACATATTCCAAATTTTTTTAATACATTAGGAACATTTCTTATATTTAGATTATTATGATATTATTTTACAAAATATTAGATACATACTTTACATATATTTAAAGCGTTAAATCACGCGTACTATAAAAGTAGGGCTACAAATTATTTAAGGTAATTTTTCTAGGCAATTATACATACCTCTCAATTTCACACAGATTATATTTTTATTATATTGTTCCCACTCACTAAATGTAAATATTTTACCACGATTTCTTTAAACTAAGTATTATGTATAGTATCCAGAACGAGGTCTGAACTTTAACCGCAACTTGTCACATAAACTTTGCTAAACACATTCTCATAAAATTCACGACGCAAAAATACACTTCAAACCACTTGACACTTAAGTTTCTGAGAGTTAATTTTTAGGCTTTATGTATGTTCGCAATTATTTGTCGATTGAGTCGATAGAAGTTCGAGGAAATTTTTTAAAATTTTGAATCAGGAACAGGGCACGATCACTTCGCGCCGGCGGGCGAGCACGATCGACTGGAGGCGCACGCGCACCTCAGAGCGGGCGAGCGATATATTCAGGTGTGGTCAACCTTTTATAATGGTTGTTTAAAGCTCATGCTTTTGCCTTCTCTTGCTTTTTACTATCAACCAATAGTATAATAAACACCCCCTTCTCATTCTGAGAAGAGACTCGTAATCGGTATTAGGTACCTATATATTTTCAAGTAAATTGTTTAAAATTCTATTTCCATATTTGAAAATTGAAATATTTGAAAAACAAAATTTCAATAAAAAAAAAGTCTTGGAAAAAGAATGAAAATAGGTTCCTACGAAATTTATTGAACACCATTAAGTATAATATTTTACTTAATAGAATTATAGATAATAAAATAAACCACTGAGAAAAACGTGCTACAGGCGACTTTGTAGTAAAGAAATGATCTGTTCCTGTTTCATGTTCCTAGGAAACTGAAAAACTGAAAAATTTGGGTAGATAAAAATCTAGAGACCTAAACTACCCAAGCTGCCAATCGACTTGAATTTGAGAAGTGTTTTGAGTCTAAGCTCCCTTAGATCCAGCTTTCTTGATTTGGTGAGCTTATTAGGTAGGGTCAGACTAACGGTTAGAGGTAAAATCTTACTAATATTATAAATGCGAAGGTTTGGATGTATGGATGTCGGTATGGATGTATGGATGTATGGATGGATGTTTGTTACCCAATCACGCCCCAACGGCTGAATGAATCTGGATAAAATTTGGCACAGAGATAGATTATAGTCTGGAATAACACATAGGCTATACTTTTTATCCCGGAAAATTAAAGAGTTCCCGCGGGAACCACAAAACCTCGATCCACGCGTACGAAGTCGCGGGCGTCAGCTAGTAACTACATATGTGTGAACGGTATGATTATACCGTTCACACTTATTTTACACAGTAACTTATACAAGTTTTAACTACCTACATACTTTAATTTTAAGGAAGTAATAACAGTTCTTCGGAGTCACTCATATCGATTATTTATAACTATACTACATAAAACTAAATTTTAAAAATTAGGAATTATTTAATATTTGGTAAGAAAAAAACATGTTTATAGCTGTCCACACCGTACTGTGCAGTGCCTTGCGGCTAAAGTAGGCCTAGGTTGCCTCTGGGTGCATCTGCCGCTACGTGCCGCGCCGTATCGTGCCTCCGTAGTGGGGCCAGACCTTATGACGCAGTCGCTCATATTAAGGAAAACTCAGACAAATAACTTACTTAAGTATATACATTTTCCTAGCTGAAAAATACTTGACAGCTTCAAGGAAAACTGTGGACGACTCCTGGCAAAACCTGTTGAGTCAACAAATGTATGCATCAAACGAATTGGGTATACGTAGGGAAAACGACCGTCTCTATCCCACTTCAGATTATATAAATGTAGAAAGAAAAAGACAACACCACTATCGCAGATGATTTAACACGAATCTTATTCTGCAGTTACCTTTCAAAACCGCTTAAGTACTCAACGTTTATATTAACAAACATTCAATCTTAACACCACAAGCATAAGATAATATTTTGTAAAATATTATCTCAGATATATTAAAAGTATAATTTATAAGATAATCTGGATTATAAACGTTTTAACAAATAAACTATACAATTATTGGGCTTTAAAGGACTTCAATATTTTAGAGGAATTGTAATTTAAATAATATATTGTTTCCGTAAATTAAAGTAGGGTTTAAAAAGATAATTTTGGCATCGGATGCGTAGGCGCAAGCGGACAGTGGACACGATTCATTGGTTGTGAAACTGCATCCGATTATTTTGTCTCTCTCGTACTTAACATCTAGTCGTATATAAGAGAGAGATAACATGTTGTTTACATCTTTATGGACCAAAATGTAGACGTGGCCATTTTGGTTTCATCCCAGATGGCGATCGGCCAATTTTCGTAGGTAGGAGGAAATGATACAGACAGTTTTACATAGCGGGCTTTTTTATGTTATTTATCTTTAAAGACGAGTGCGTTCGATCGTTTAAAATATATCAAGTTTTTTAAATGCTCAAAGATTAATTTTATAGCTGCAAGTTTTACATAATATGTAAATAAGTAGTTAACTAGATACTTAGTACCTAACCAATATAATGTAGGTAAGTACATATTTATAATACAATAATTTGATTTTATATTTGTACATTTTTTCTTTACAATTTTTTTTTCATGCTGATTACCTCTGATGCGGTAGAGCAAATGTCCAGTTCACAGGCAAAAGTTCCCGGTTTTGTCTGTTTACAGAACGATATTTCTAATTCTACCCTAATCTCTGACCCTGTGAAGGTTGATCATGGGTAGGTACTCGTATACTTATTAAACATCAACATTCGTATATCTTAGCTATCTAACAAATAATGGAGTGAGACTCTGAAATGAAAAGACGAAAAGCATAAGTACCCTCTACCTACCTACTTAGCACTACCTACATCATCGTAAGTTCGTAACTACATCCACAGAAAAATGCCTTAAATAATACCTTTTTACCTATAAAGTTCCTGCCTTAACTGCAACTTCCAAATACCATTAGTACTTATTGTCTGCTGCTATCCATCTATTCTGTCTATTTTAATATTTTCAAATATGCAGGTATTTATACGTTAAGCGATTGCTCAAAATTACATAGAATACCTAGAGGCCAGAGGCTATATCTAGGGGTTTTCGATGATATGGAGATGAGTCTTCAATCAGTGCGTCCTGCCGGTTATAACTTACGGTGCCGAAACGTGGACACATGACAACGAGACTAGTCCACAAACTGAAAGTTGCTCAGCGTGCTGTGGAAAGAGCTATGTTCGGAGTTTCTTTGACTAAAGTAATCGACACTGCTCTCAAGGCTCGTTGAAGTGCTGATCACATATGCCGGAGGACTGATTTCCGCATGGAGTCGTAAAGTCCTAGAGTGGAGACCGCGTCTGGGCAAACGGTGCAGGAGCGCCCCCGGTAGATTAAACGGTGAAGGTTAAACATCGTGATGAAACATGCATGCCTAAGAGATCTTCATAATGTTCTTAAAGATGTTTAAAGTCTTCCGATCCAAACTTGAAGCTAAGAAGTGGTCCCGCGATTGGTTAATGATGGTGATGCATAACCGCTGTAACTCTCCAAAACAACCAAACGCGAAACAACGTAACTTGTATAAAGATCCACCACAGCAATCAAGATTGTATCTGGGGCGTGTTCGTTTCACACTCGTCTCCAGCGGCCGCGTCGGATTGTCGTTATGTTGCGAAAGTAACATCACACACCAAATCATACCTACCGTAGGTATATCAGTGGCCGACTAAGATCCTAAAATCTTTGGAGGCCCGGCATATCATCTAATAAGAAAAAAGATACAGTCATGAAAGGTGATAGATATAATTGTTGCAACATAGACCCCTGTTCGGGGATTCGGGGTTCGATCCCCGGCGGACACACACCTCTAACATTTCGGGAGTTGTGTACGGTACCTATAGTTAATTAATTAATTTCACTTGCTATAACGGTGGAAGAAAACATCTTGAGAAATACTACATACCTGAGAGTTCTCCATAATGTTCCCAAAGGTGTGTGAAATCTGACAATATACACTTGGTCAGCGTGGTGGAATATTGTATAGGGCTATGCCCTTTTAATTCTGAGAGGGAGACTCGTACTCTACAATGGGACGGCGCGGCGGTACGGTTAGGAAGTAGGTCGAAGGACCAAGGAAGTATGAACTCACCGCATTCAGGTATTCCAAGCAAGCTGAAGCCCCTACCGTTATGAAAACGTAAAGAAATGACCCACAGTAATGAGGAATACGACGCAGAAAGAAACTACTCTACCAAAATACACCAATTCCGTAACTCAGTGGCTATGTTGTTAGTTGTGCTCACACTTCGAAAGGTCTCCTTAGGTCATCCATACACCTATACTAAATTAGATACAAAATGCGAAAGTACTTATAGGGTCCAGTATCCATCTGTCAGTTTCTCTGCTAAGTTCTCTGGGCCCAATTTTTAACCAATTCTGATACAGACATACTCGTAGTTTGCATTTCGGAGAAATATTTTATGTCTATGGTAGTGTCTTTCTATCTCAATCTCGGAATAAAAGAGTATCCACGAGGTTTTCAAAAACCTGAATCCACGCGGTTGAAGTCGTAGGCATCATGTTATTTATAAATATGTATTGTTGTATAATAAATATTAAAGTTGAGCTCCAGACTCAAGTTCGATTCTATAGGACTTCTACATAACGGCTTAGTGCGTGCGTGATACAGGAATACAATATTCATACAATATGGCTAGGGTCAGTCACCTCGGCAATGACAATAATATGCTTCAAGGTAATTAAAGCGAAAGGACGTTGACGAGAAAGCAAGAGTGCGACAATTTCACGCCGATGAGTGCACGCGCTGAACTTAGACTTGCAGGGATTGTACGGTTGACAAAAAAAAAACTTCTTATATTTTTACGAATAAAAGTTATATTTTTAACTAGCTTTTGCCCGCAGCTTCGCTCACGATTTTCATAGAAATTTCTAAGCCCTATTTTACCCCCTTTTTGGGTTGAATTTACAAAAATCCTTTCTTAGCGGATGTCAACGTCATAACAGGATGTACCTATGCCAAATATCAGCCCGATCCGTCCACTGGTTTGAGCTGTGCGTTGACAGATCAGTCAGTCAGTCACCTTTTCCTTTTATATATTTAAGACTAAGTAAGTAGATGATGAACAAAATAAGAAGAAGATGCCCACGACTTGGTCCGCGTGGATTAAGTTTTTTTTTATTTCCGCGGGAACTCCGAAAAATCCGTTGTGGAAAATCTAAGACTGGTATTCTGAACAAGTGGATTTACTTGATGATTCAAAAGCAAATGCCTTCTTTCTTTCTGTGTTTTCTTTATTAGATATTGTATTTGCGAACGGTAGGTACGTGACAGTGAAGCGTGCACACGGGACAGATCTCGCCAAAATTGTCCCCGCACAATTTCCCCCGCTTTCCACAACTCTCTATTGTGCAATTCTAGATAATTTGATTACATCATATCCTTACCTAGAATACTATACTTACGAGTTATGTAATTGCCTGATAAATTAATAAGTAACCCCACTGCCAACGCTTAAAGCCATGTTTCATTATTGTCGACTTTCGAGTTTTAGAATTTTAAATTATAATCCTTATTTTAGGAACATCAAAGTACGTGACATCAATCATTTTGAGTAATTTGCTTACCTAAGTAATGCTTTATATGGCCCTATATTACACACACACACACAGTTAATAAAGTAGTTACATAGTTAAGACAATAATATGATAATAGAAATGCATGCTAATAGTACAATACTAAATCTAAATCAATTACAATTACAGCACTTAATAAGTTAGTCATATTATTAGTCATTATACTCGGGAAGGAACCTGGTGTCTTGAAACACAGGGTTATTAGTTACCTAGCTCAAGCACCCTTTATTGTTACTGTTTTAATATAATGTATGTAAAAATGTAATGCTATGTAATTGGAAAAATAAATAAATTGATTGATTGATTGATATGGGTGATTCATAAGTAGATACCTTATAATAATAGGGATACGTAGGTACGTATCTACGTAACTACTTCAGTGAGTAGGTACTTATTTCAATTTCCTTTCCTTCCTTCTCGCTGCATCCAGGGGCAAATCAAAGTCAAATTGAGATGTTCTGGATTCTATTCCCGGCAGGGGCTTTCTTTTAAATTAAAGACCAAGCGATTTAGCATTTCGGTATACCTTCTAGTGTCTTAACAGGTATGAATTTAAGGATGACTGCCACGTCCTTCGGGTTAGCCCATTCCCATCTTAGACTGCATGAGTCATCCAGGTGAGATCGGAGGTTAGTCCATAACCTAGGCCCTAGATGTTAAAAATAAAGTAACGTACCTACCTAAGTTAAAAATATATAAGTTGAATGCAGATGACGTAGATAAATATTTGTTTATTTCACTAATAATTAATTTAAAAGTTAATCTAAAATCTAAATATTATACAAACTATACAATAAATTTAAAACAAATCCTTATATACCTACTATTAAAAATAAAAATAAAACCCTAATCAAAAAGACCACCCCTGGTTGCCCCTGGGCCAAAGGTACCCATCAAACTTGCAGCATTGCCACGCTGAATGGCGATGGATAACCTTTGAACCAGGTAGGAACCAGAACGTGGGTCACAGCCCCTTTCCCTCAAACGACGACTATTACGTAGATTAGTATGTACGAAATCTGTACTCTGATATAACAGATATTTATCTTCAACACTACCTACCTTATTACTAAGCACCTACCTAAGTCATAAGTCATAAATATTTATTCAATTTAGGTAGGTACCTAACTACACTACACTGATTGACGTTCAGTTGCATGAAAATATGATGGTGATAATCTGTTACGGTATCTATACGTATAGTAGGTTATGAATTATAGTTACGTTTCCAACTCATACGTAATAAATACGTATCCAAGAATAAATGGTCAAGTGTTAGTCGCATGCAGTAGGGTTCCATACTAGTACGGTCGGGCAATCAGGTGGCCATTTTAAGTACATACTTATCTAACTATTTTATAGGGCTTAGTATTTTTTCAAAAACTGTCTGGGAAACTCCATACTGATTTTAAAATCCCAGAAGATATCTATTTACCTACACCAATTTTTTTGATCTCTCGCCCTGCTCTGAAATTCAGGTTTTAGCTCATGAACATTTGTAATGCTCAGGAGTTAACCTGAATTTTAATATGCCTCTCTATAGCGGTTACAGCTACAGGAACCTATTTAACTGCCTATTTTTTCTTTTTTTTTATCCACTACAAGCTTGCCCTTGACTGCGATCTCACCTGATGGTAATGATGCAGTCTAAGATCGTAGCGGGATAACCTGTTAAGGGCATGGCAGTTATATTAAATCCATACCCCTTCGGTCTCTACAAGGCATCGTACTGGAACGCTAAATCGCTTGGCGGCACGTCTGTGCCGGTAGGGTGGTAACTAGCCACGGCCGAAGCCTCCCACCAGACAAACTATATAACTATAACTGTAGGAACCGAAATTCCTTTTTTATACCGCCATACAGTCAGTGGCGTGCACTTCATAAAGCCATAAAAGCACCGCTTACACAAGTGTAAATAAATCAATGTTGCAAATCATGGCAGTCAGTACCTAAATAACTATACTAACTAACTAATACCTTCCCTAGTTTCAAACCCTATGCACGCCACTGCATAGGTACAGTTGATTTACAGCTGTGACACATACGTAAAAACGAACAGATAAATCAATCAATCAATCGTGTATGTGCTTTGAAACATTTTACAATTATGATGACAGCCCAAAAATAGTCCAAACATGTTTCGTCAATGCAACTAAACGAAAGAAGGATTCCTTGTTTTACTACAGAACCCTAATAAATGGCAACATACTTAAATATTCCTAACACCTGATGCAGCTAACCTGTCTGCATAAACGATAGATCTACCATGATAGCCAACATAAAAACCCCACCGGAAGCGTAGGGTCGCCGCGGAAGGCAATATCCGGTTTCCGGCTAACCCCTTTTTATTTTTATACAATTTATAAAGTTATTCGCTTCATTTCGTAGCTGCTCCTTGCAGTGGCAGGTTCTGAATATAAATTGGCTATTATCACGTGGCATGAGGGTGGTCTATGGTTAATCTCGAAGTTGATGCGATTTATTGGTTTCACACCCAAAATAAAAAGTAGCGAGCAATATTTTATATACAAATAGGACATGTGCCTTTATCCACAATAATTATAAATGCCTAACTCGTTGTCCTAGGTGAGCGACAAACGTTGCAACGCGACGCGATGCGACAGTAATAAATAGCTGACTCTTCAAGTTCGCGTTGCCTACGTTGTCGTGTAGATACGTCTGTCATTTTCTATGGCGTCGTATCGCGTAGAGTCGCGGGGCGTCGCTTCTGTCGCTCATCTAGGACAAAGTGTGTCAGTCTGTCCGCACGTAGGTATATCTGTCTGTCTGGTACGTTGACACGGCCTAGGTCATAGAGGGGTTATATGTATACTCTATGGCCTAGGTAAATAACTACACCTATCTGTTCAATCAGCCTCGAGGCTGAGCCTCTTTACCCGGGCAAGGCGCGGGGCAACTCTGACTTTCTTTAAGCCGAGTAGATCAGCTAGGGCCTGCCTTGTAGGCTACGGGCCCCTAGATCGTGTCATTTCCGGTGTTGGGTCCGCACTACGGGTGACATACTACAGGACCGTAGTCTGTGTAGTGTCTTATCCGGATATCTCGGCGCTGCGGGCAATGGGGTAGCTCTCGGGCGCCGAGATGGTGTCAAAGCCGATGGACTCCGCGCTGCGGGCGATAGGGTCACCGCTGCGCGCGGAGTTGGTAGGTATCTAATCCGATGTGTGTCACGTCGTCGTCGTCGATACGGTCGCAAAAACTTATCAGGCATAAAAATTTGTTCCAATTTTGGCCACCGTGTCAGGTAAGTTTGACGGACTGTGCAACAGAATTGGACTCACTCTCTACCTTTGTTGGTTTGGCGGTGTTACATTATCAGTACCTCTATACCATAATAATTATCTGCACAATTCTGGTACCTATGTCAGGGGTTCAATAACAACAACATATTATATAGTTCGCACTGTCAATAACATCAATATTACTGCCGTATAAGATATGGATCCACGAATAATGGATGGTGATATCTACAGGGTGGAAAGTTTGAATGGGCCCTGGAGGGGAAGTACCTTAAATCCTTAAGTTAGATCATTTTACTTAAAGGAACCATTCTTTTATTTTTAAAAAGAAACAAAACTGCATTCAAAGATTTTTTAAAATTCGCATGTCTCACCCGGGAATCGAACCCGCTAAAATTCAAAAAATGGGCACTCGCTGTTTTGTTCCACTAATCGATACAGTCAATGTTAAAGATAAAATTTCTCCAAGAAACATTAGGTCTTACATTCGTCTTTCGTACAAGATATCCATAAAATCGAATATTTACTACACAAATTCCTTACCTTACATTACCTAGAATTGTTCACTTTCAACAAGTAAAAGACACGTTATAATATTCTTTTAACGCTAACATCCAAAGAGCTTTCTAATTCTATCTATTAAGTATAAGCTTGCTAATTATCTCTAAGTACATTGTTGAAGACTTAGATGTAAAAAAATTGTTAAATGGTAATATGTAATAAGTTTATGCACATTTTCTTCCTGCACGAGGAGTTCTGACAAAAAGTTTAAAAATGGAACGTTCAAACTTTGTTTGCAGTGCGGGTTTGCAATTTTGAAATTCGAACGAACATTTTGAACATATTTATCGATTTTGTTTTGTCTTGCTTCCATTTAATAATTGTTTAATAATGGCGTATCAAGAAAAATTTGATTTATTAGAAGCTTATTTTTTAAACAACAAGAATTATAATTTAGCTTTACAGTGGTATAGTGAGAGGTATCCAGACAGACAAATACCGTCCAGAAAAGTGTTTTTGCGAATGGTCACAAATTTAGTAAACATTGGTAGATTCAAAAAACGGTTAGAACGCCCTCGGCAACAAAATATAGATTTTTCCGATTGTGATTTAAGCATTTTGACATACTTTGAGTGTTACCCAAAAGCGTCTAGTAGGGAAGCTGCTCAAGAGATAGACACCAGCCATACACGTATACTGAGTGTTCTGAAAAAGTACAAATACAAATGTTTTCGTGATGGGCGATTGGTGCAGAAACTATATCCTGGAGATACTCAAAGAAGATTAGAGTTCTGTCAGAAAATTCAAACAGAAATATCCCGAAATCCATATTTCTTAGACTACATAGTATGGTCAGATGAAACAAATTTCAGTAATAATGGAATGTATAACAGACATAACAATCATTATTGGTCCCGTCGAAATCCATTCCGTGTTCGAGAAACAAACAATCAGGTCAGGTTTTCCTTTAATGTTTGGTGCGGAATCAGAAGCAATATGGTTGTTTTAGTGCACATTTACGAAGGACATCTGAATACGGCAAAATACATTGAAATATTAGAGCTTTTACAAAATCAATTAAACCTTTTACCGGAAGACGAACGGCATAGTATCATTTTTCAACAAGATGGCGCACCTGCTCACAATAGTAGAATTTCCAGGGCTTTCCTTAATGAGAATTTCAATGTCTGGATAGGTACAAACGGGACGATTAGATGGCCTGCAAGAAGTCCAGACCTGACGTGTCTGGACTATTTTCTATGGGGCCATGTAAAAAATGTTATTTACAAAAAGTCTTATGAGACTGCACAAGAGCTAAAGGTTGCGGTAGAAAATGCTATTATGAGCATTCACCACAACACTTTGCAGAAGGCTACAGGAAATGAATTTCAACGAAGAATAAATTTGTGTATCCAGAACGAGGGGTCTCATTTCGAACAACTTATTAGTTAAATTATTATTATTAAAATGTATGTACCTACGCAATTTTGTAGTATGTTTCTTTTCGTTTATCTTGTACGAAAAACGAATGTAAGACCTAATGTTTCTTGGAGAAATTTTATCTTTAACATTGACTGTATCGATTAGTGGAACAAAACAGCGAGTGCCCATTTTTTGAATTTTAGCGGGTTCGATTCCCGGGTGAGACATGCGAATTTTAAAAAATCTTTGAATGCAGTTTTGTTTCTTTTTAAAAATAAAAGAATGGTTCCTTTAAGTAAAATGATCTAACTTAAGGATTTAAGGTACTTCCCCTCCAGGGCCCATTCAAACTTTCCACCCTGTATATGGATATCACCATAATACTGATGGTGTTTCATAGATGTAAGGTGGTTTACTGAAACTTTCTGAACATGAGAATAACTATTACCAATTACGTTAATATACGTTATTATAATGGTCTTAAGTGAGAGATTTGGTCCTGGATTCGATTTCATAATTCCTGTATTTCTGATCTGGTCTGGTGGGCGGCTTCGGCACGTCTTTGCCTCTCACCAGATCGGACAAGAGAACATTCAGATATAAATTCCCAAATTGAGCCTGCCAGGGATCGAACCCGGGACCTCCCACTTATAAGATCACAGCGCTCACCACTGCGCCAGGGAGGTAGTCAACTGTGACTGTAATCAAAAGAGTAAGAGATAAACTTTGTTTTACTATCCTAATGTATCTGGATTGGGTTATACCTAGGTACACCTATTTTTAAATCTATATAAATAAAAATGAAACCCGTTTTCCTTGGTCACGGCATCACGCGTGAATGGCTGGACCGATTTCACTAATTATTTTTTTGTTGTATTTGTTATTATTAGGAGAAGGTTCTTACGGAAAAAAATATTAAGAAAATCTCTCAGAAATATTGAAAAATATACATTTAATTTTGCATACTAAGGCGGTACGAAGTTCGCCGGGTCAGCTAGTATATAATAAAAAGCTGATTCCCGCGACTTCGTCCGCGTTGAATGAGCTTTTCGTAAGAAACGTTTTCGTTCGACCGTTTTTTCTCCGTCTTACATTGCAAATCCGATATAAAATAATATTGCGGTTATAAATTAAGATGTAAGCTATCCTATCTTTCAAGTTGAATCAAACTGCACACGGTGTGCAAATTTAATTTAAAATCGGTTAAGTAGTTTAGGAGTCCATCGCGGACAAACAACGTGACACGTGATTTATATATATTTAGATTGTGTGAATGAAAAATAAATGTTTTATCTAATAAATACTTTAATATCAACACTTTTAAGTTTTAACTTACAAATAATAATTTAATTAAGTAATAAGTACATAACATTTTGTTTTACATACGCTTAGGGCTTTTACACAGTTAAACCAAAAAAAACTGGTTTTATAATAATTATAGTCTTCGAATACATTTGGATAAAAATTGAGAGTGTGCAAAGGCCCTAAATCACTTGATAATTTTACTTTTAAGTAGGAATTATCACAAATCATAATAAATATAAAATATCTTATGTACACATAATAAGGTATAGTAATACAGACTTATCTGACCCGGTGACAGCGTCGCTAGTATGTGTGAAAAGTAAAATAAAAACAAAAACTAACAGACAAAAAAAGATTTGTTCCAATTTTGGCCACCGGGCCAGTTAAGTTGGTGGGACTGTAAAGTTGGGTTAAAATACGTCAAAAGTTAAAAACAAGGGGTTTCGAAGACTATTATATCCTTGCTCTATAATAATAATATAGTCAGCCGCAATCCCATTTTTTTTCCGAAATTGTCGTCGGATTATGAAACCTATATGGATCGTTAAACGACACTCAGTCACACAGTGAGTAACAAAATTTAATTTCAACTCATTGTAAATTGTTTGCGTTCAAACCAATTTCAAAGATAGTTCATGTCAAAGATTTATCGGAATGTAAGATCAACGTTAAAAGTCCATACATAGTTTAAATGCTAAAACTGCGTGCAAGCAATCTGAATCACTCATCCACACAATCATAATCTGTCCAAAACATTAATTATAGTCCCACCAACTTAACTAGCCCGGTGGCCAAAAATGGAACAAATTTAATGCCTGTTTAGTTTTTGTTTTTATTTTATTGAAGTGAAAACTTCTTTAGGCGCGTTGAGCATTTTTTGTTACATGGACTTTTGACGTCGATCGTTCCTACCTAATAAATGTTATCTTATGTGATTAAGGCCGGCTTGCACAACATTGGGGCTGATTCTGTATAACACAATCTCTAAACTAAACTAAAATGGCAGCTTTAAATCTAGTTCTGTCCCTTTCCGTAGGAAGTATTATGAAAGGGTAAGCAATATTTGTAATGCTCTAATTTTAGTTTAGTTTAGAGATTGTACACTACAGAATCAGCCCCACTGCAATAATTAATTTAGTAAAATTTTGTGATCCTGTCACTTTTGGATTAGTACGAAATGGCCTATTTTTTGATCATCCAGGTATAGATATACCTACTCTATGAATATAAATCGATTTCAATCTGCGATACCTATGTTTTGAAAATTCAAGATGGCGCCCGAGTATATATCACAAATCTTCGAACCCATTTGTCCGGCAAAATAGAAATACAGAAAGGTAAAACTGATAAATGGTTTGATTTAATATAAAATATGTAACCTTAGCGTGGGTTTCACGGAGCGGTTGTCACCCGCGTCCGCAGCGGTGCGGGTCTTGGCGACCTTATCGCGTTATACTTACCTGACTACTTCACTGAAGAATTGAAAGGAAAAAAAATTCGGATGTCTGTAAAGTCGGTTTACAGATTTTACGTGATAACTAGAAGTGCTCTCGCGCGCTCGCACGGCGGCGTTCCAGTAGCAGAACTGCAGTGTCATAACACTCCATACAAATATTTTTTTCTTAGAGAAAAAAGTTCGTCAACATAGCAGTAGATGGCGCTATTGATTCCTGGGCTCCGGCGACTTTACCTGTTTCATTGGAATTACGCGCAATTAGAAAAATCTGCTACAATATCATCAGAATACAAAGGTAAATTTCGTCGTCATCTAAAAGGTTATGGTAGCTCAGGTTGTAACAAGGCGGCCCCAATCCAGAAGACCCCGGTTCGAGTTCCAGTTCCAGTCCGTTTTTTTTTTTTTTTTTAAGATATAATTTTCCAAAAAACACGGCCTAGGCAAAGCTCGGTAATCCAGGTACTAAAATAAAAAAAATACCATGAGCGCGATTTGTTTGGCTTTAGGGACGTCGTTTATCGCTAGATGGCGCTAATGCAATAATTCTGAGTGTTAACTCTATACCCCTATATTCAATGTACTCTGTGCAGAACTGCTAGCTCTGACGTCCCGAGATCATGCCTCTCTATCGCTTGTTCCGCGCTCTCACTCGCACGCTCAGGCTCCGTGGCGGCGTTCCAGTAGCAGAACTATTCGAACTGCTAGCTCTGACGTCACGAGATCATGCCTCTCTATCGCTTGTTCCGCGCTCTCACTCGCACGCTCAGGCTCCGTGGCGGCGTTCCAGTAGCAGAACTATTCGAACTGCTAGCTCTGACGTCACGCGATCGTGCCTCTCTATCGCTTGTTCCGCGCTCTCACTCGCACGCTCAGGCTCAGGCGGAACGTGACACATTTTCGTGCGTGCAGCCGGTATTCATCGATTTATAAGACGTTATCACGTCAAAAATAATTTGGGTGCATTCACTGATCCACGAACGAGATCGATTATTTGTTATTATTATTATTAAGAAGCATAAAGAAAAGTTCTTTAATTGCTAACGAACGGATTGCGGCACGGGTGAAAACTGCTCCATAGTCCATAGAAACCCACGCTTCATCCGCAATGACCACGTGCTAATGGGGCCTATTACACTATCAATATTATCGCGCGATACGCGACATTGGGGTCTTGCATCGACGAGATATTGAACGTATAGCAGTATTGATAGGTATAACTGAATGACCATGAAATTCTAAGATACCAGAATCGCGATAAGGTATTGATAGTGTAACACCCCGCATTGATAACTTCAACCAATCGATTTCTTAATTAATTCGAGGAATGTAAATAACACCATTTAATATGATCCTAAACAGTAACATATTTAGAAATAACAATTAAATATTGCATTTTTAATTTTAGTATGATAAAAATATTTAATTTTTAATTTTAGCCGCCGTCTATGCCGTACATGATACTCCGTTATATACGGATATTTTATTTTTAATACTAATATTAAAATAGCATTAAGTGAAATACAAGACATTAATACAGAATTAAAATTTATTGCCTAAAGTACATGTAAGTATAAAAGTAATATAAAAAAAATTTAGAAGTTTAAATTTTTCATTTTAGATTTTAAGTATTTTACGAGATTTTCCACCATTAGGGTATATATAATTATGTCACCGTAAGATAGTAAAAACCGTTAGATTGTAATCTAACTAGCGATATTTTAAACTGTCGACAGATTACAATTTAACGCATTATTTTTCGGTAGATTGTAATCTGTTAGGTATATTAACCTGATAAAACCTAAGTGCCAGATTAATTATGTCGAACCCTAACCTAACCTACAGGAAAGAGACAAGAAAACGTACATACTATGAATATTTCAAAAATTGACACTCAGAGCATTGATCGGTTCACAATCTGTCGACAGTTTACAATATCGCTAGTTAGATTACAATCTAATGGTTTTTACAATCTTACGGTGACATATACACAAGTACGGTTATGCGTCGTAAAGCTATTTAATATATTATCTACATACATTACTACCAAAATCCGTTCAGGAAGAACCTACCTATTTGGAAACATTTTAAAATGCAGCTATTAGATCGCCTTGTTTCGTATAACCATTAACCAAGTCAGTGACAATTTTACCTTATTTAATGATTATATTAATTTTACGGGAAAATTGTATGAAACTATAAGAAATAGGTACTTTGCGAATATTCATTTAAGTTATAACTTAATGAAACCATTAATAATAAAACTGTAATGTCTCCCCAGGCATATTTCACAAAAAAAGAATAAAGAATAAAATTTTATTAATATTTTATGCATATACTAACTTAAGTTTTCATCGTGTCAGGCACAGTACATTTTAAGCACAATATTCGAAAAATAAATTAAAATGGCTGTAGCCTTTTACATGTAAGGATTAGGAGATACTCATAATATGCCCTAATAGCTTTTAATACGTTTACGGTTTTTTTATTTTATAAAAATAATAATATTAAAATTACGATTAACACGCATATATCACAATTTTGTGGTAACCACTATTTTTTAATTCGAATTTTCATGTCAAAAACTGGCAATACTAAATTACATTAAATAAAAGATACAGCTTTAATTGCTCGAATCCAGAACTGGTTCAAATTATATATTTAGTATAAACTGCCAAATTTTTGTAACATTACTTACTTCTTTTATAATATTAAGTAATTTTATTTTTAAATAATGTGACTAATTCTATATTGCAATGCAATCCCTTTCATAATATTCCCTGCAGCAAAGGACAATACCAGATTTGGAGCTGTCATTTTAGTTTAGAGATTGTGTTCAAATGAATTAGCCATATAAATATTTGTAATAATAAGAGCATTAGACAAAGCAAAAATTATAAATCGATATTAAAGTAAAATCAATGTAAAATAAAAAGGCAAAAATAATAAGTAAAATGTTCGGACAAATTTATATTTTCACCCTTTTGGGTAAATTTTTCACCATTTAAAGTAATAATTTAAATATGTATTTTTTTTAATTTATTGTAAAGTGTCAATCGGCCTTGTTCCCTAGAGTGGCTTTACATACATATCCTTTGAGGGCTAGCACCCCTCTACACTTTATGTGGACCTGGTACCTAGCACACCAATCCAAATTGTTGCAACCGATGCCCGCATCTGATAAGGTTTTCACTGCTGTGAGTGAAAGAAGATCTGAAAAAAAAAAACGATAACCGATATTAATCGAATGATTTTAACATATATATATAGGTACTAGATGGGCCCTTTCATAGAAAAATGTCGGACGCGCTCCACACCTGTCATAGGCCGTTATAAGCCTGTCTTTGTCCCCGCCATAGCGCTGTACCGCTTTTCAGACTATAGGCCGACCGTTTAACTCGCGTATCGCCTGCGCGGTAAGAAGGGAGCGGGGATACAAATTTATTAAATTTTTAAAGATACTTATTATTTTATTCTTAACCAACAATGTCTATCTCGAGATAAATCTTTGGATTATTGACTCCGTGTGTAGCGTTACCCGCCCCCACTCCCTTCTTACCGCGCAGGCGATACGCGAGTTAAACGGTCGGCCTATAGATGACGTTAGTAAAATAAGTTCACATTCTTTGTTTGACAGGGCCCGTCTATATAAATTGAGGTTGTTGGATTTTAACGCTTTTTCAAATAGATCTACTTCTATAAAAGCCCGTGTTAAACCATTGTTGGACATAGACGTCCCCATATACACTTCATTCTTTACCGTTATTGACCCGTGCCCACGCGTGATACTTCCAGAGGTTACAAGATGACGTTTTGACGACCTACATGGCGCAGTGTTGAGCGTTGTCTTAACGTGCGGAGGACCCGGGTTCAATCCCCGGCAGGGTGAAGTTAGGAATTTATAATTTCTCAATTTTCCTTTGTCTGGGCTGGTGGGAGGTTTCGGCCGTAGCTAGTTACCACCCTACCGGCAAAGACGTACGGCCAAGCGATTTAGCGTTCCGGTACGATGCCGTGTAGAAACCGATTAGGGGTATGGGTTTAATATGACTGCCGTGCCCCTAACAGGTTATCCCGCTACCATCTTAGATAACTTGTAGTGGATTAAAAAAAAGACCAGTGCTAAACTCAGTACTCACCAGGAGGATCCGCGTGCGTGAGTAACTGCACGTCATTGGCTCTGCAGAAGGCGTGTAAAGAGGGCGGTACGACGCAACACGAAGCGAGGTTGATCTGCGCTATCGTGGGCTTGACCCGTGCCCACGCGTGGAGTTTCCTCAGGCAACCACCGCCTACGTCAGCTACGCCTAACTGCTGGACACGTCCTAGATATAAATAGTTTTTTTTTTCAAATATTAACATCAGCCTAACAGAGGTGCAATCATGTAAGGATCGCCGATAAAATCGTTCAAAGTAAAATAAACCATAACAGCATTTCATTAGAGCTCAATTTCGTGTATCCATTCTTATACGTTTAGGTATGTACGATACCCGTATAAGAATGGATAAACGAAATTGAGCTCTAATTCAATGCTGTTATGGTTTATTTTACTTTGAAGCCGAAATTTAATGATTTGATCGGCAATCCTTACATGATTGCACCTCAGAATACAGATATGTTATAGAGTTCTGGAGTGACACGTGTAAAATATATAAGGTGGTTATAAGACTCGACGGCGTTCCCGAGAAAAAGGGCATTGCCTGACAGACACACAAGTAAGTGATCCTATAATTAATTTGATTTCAATTCGAGTAGGTACAAGGTTTCTTTAACAGTTTTCGAAGTTTAAAATGGACTGGATCCCTTAAGATCAGGGAATCGAATACAGTGATTTATGATATAAATAAAACAAAGAATGATGATTAATATTTCTGTTTTACGCGATTTTGGCGCTAACTTTTAAAGTCCACTTCAAATCCAAATGACAAATCCAAGTTCTGTTTTTCCACAAGATAAAAAAGTGTGTGTGTGTACTTATGTACGCACGCAAGAAGTTATACTTTTTGATAGCAAATAATAAATATCTCGAAAATCAGTTCTCACCCAATATACAGTAAATGTATTTAATTTTATTTCTATGGTAGGCCTTTTTTGCAAGACTTATAAGTTGACCAACTAACGTCAGGGTGTCGAATTTGGGTGTAGGTGTGCGCGCGCATCGTAAAATTAACTCTGATAATTTTTCCCTAACGCGCCAAAAGAAGTATAACTTCAAAAATTTCAACCTACCGTCTTTAACGTAATCCTCTAGCACCGCCCACAACACTTTAATACCGGGCAGTATCGCTTCACACTTCCTCGCGTCAGCTTCGTTGTCCGCTTCCACTTCTGTACTCGACATGCGTGCTGCAAACACATTATTTATTACTACATGATGCCCGCGACTTCGTCCGCGTGGATTAAGGTCTTTGGTTCCCGCGGGAACTCTTTAATTTTCCGGCATAAAAAGTAGCCTATGTCCTTACCCGGGACACAAACTATCTCTGTGCCAAATTTCATCAAAATCGGTTGAACAGATGGGCTATACTAACTAACAGACAAACAGAAACACTTTCGAGAAGTATGGATGTTAGTCCATGTCAGTAGTCCAGTGGAACAAATATTTTAAATTAGTTTACATACAATAATTGCATTAACATCGACTACCAGCGCCGCCATTACGGGGTGAGTGTAGATTCAGAATTTGAAGATCCCGCAAAAGCTTTACGATAAAAAATAATGGTACTTTCTAATCACTTCTGCCATATCCATACTAATATTATAAATGCGAGTGTGTCTGTCTTCACGTTGTGATGTCAATAACAGCTCAACAAATAGGAGTTGAGGTAGATTTTTGATATTTTACGTACGTACGTACGTGCAACGCATACCAGGTCTATGCTAGTAATTTTATAATTAAATAAAAAACTTACCAACATTACTTCCCAGTGATATTGGTGATGCTTTGGTGAAATTGTTCTTGAGGTTGGTGTCATCCCTGGTGTCGTCTCGATGCAGTATGTCCGGGTTGTATGACAGAATTACATTCTCTATGTGTTCTGTTTGTAGGGCTGTGAATACTGTAATATGACATTTATATAAATATTAGAACATAACATGGTTCCAAAAATTTGCGATTTTGTCAGCATTTGTTAAGTCGAGATTACAATCAATCAATCAATCAATCAAATCATTTATTCTATTTAGGTACACTGTAGTTACACAATATATTGACGTCAATTACTTATAAAACATGATGCCTGGTGATAATTAGTTACAGTATCTTAAAACTAAAGCTACGAGGGATCCAAACGTGCCCTGGTCTGAGAAGAGCCCACAACAAACTCACCATTTCAAAGACATCTCTTATTATACAAAGAACAAGATGCCCTACATGAAATAAACATTTCATATCAATATTTATTTTCGTATAAGCTAATTTCTTCACAACCACCACAACTACAGCCCATTAACGTCCCACTGCTGGGCACAGGCCTCCACTCTCACAGGAGAGAGGGAGAGCTTAGACCCACCATTTCTTCAGCATGTAAAAAAACGCAATTTCTTCAGCAATTCTTTTAATAACAAAAGAAAATGTTCGAAATGTTTATAAAATTCAGTAATAGAAAAAAATCTGTGCTAATTTTATAAGTTCGTAACTGTGTTTGACTGTGTGACTGTTCATGGTTCATACTTCATATGCTTAACCAATTTTAATGAAATGTGGTACATAGATAGCTAGCATTCCAAAAATAGACACAGGCTTCCTTTTGTCTGGGAATATTACATTAAAATAACATATCTGATATCAATATTCTGCAATCAGAATTATGTAAGTAGCAGGTATAAGGATTACTACCTGAATGAGTAAGCAGTAAACAATACATATCAATTATTTATTTATAAGTAGATATAATATTATAATAAGCTATGTCTTGATGATACAGGTAAATTGGCAAATGTATGTTGTAATAATAAAATTATATCGAAACAATTTTTATAAAGTACCTGTTACTTTACAAAAATCATGATCATGATTTTCATCAGACTAAAATCTAAAGTAAACTATGAATTTATTTTGCAAATCATCATGATGTATGTTATATACTTAATATACTTTTGAATAGATTGACTCACCATTTTCCAAACACTCTGTCAAAGCAGTTGTACTGTCTTCATTTATGAATATTTTAACACCAATTTTCAGATTCTTCCGTTCCTCCTCCGCCATTTTATTCTGAACATCATCATGCGGTCTTGTGATATTGACGACTGCTTCATCAGATGCGGCGGATGTTGATACCACCATGTAGTCGGAATGTCGTGAAGATTCTGCATGTGCAGTACCGTTTGCTATAGGAAACCCATTTTGTGAGCCCCATTCTGTTAAGGTAAGCTTGATACTTTCTGATAGCTGAAATTGTCCAACAGTTTGATTAGTACTTGTTAAATGGAAAACTATCACAGCTAAGTAGACAAGTTAACGAGAAATAGTTTTTTTTTTATCCACTACAAGCTAGCCCTTGACTGCGATCTCACCTGATGGTAAGTCATGATGCAGTCTAAGATGGTAGCGAGCTAACCTGTTAGGGGCATGGCAGTTATATAAAACCCATACCCCTTCGGTTTCTACACGGCATCGTACCGGAACGCTAAATCGCTTGGCGGCACGTCTTTGCCGGTAGGGTGGAAACTAGCCACGGCCTAAGCCTCCCACCAGACCAGACCAGGGAAAATTCAGAAATTATAAATTCCCAAATTGACCCTCCCGGGGATCGAACCCGGGACCTCCGCACGTTAAGGCAACAGCGCTACACACTGCGCCACGGAGGTCGTCAAAAACTTAAGTACTTGTTAAAAGGAAAACTATCACAGCTAAGTAGGCTTAACAAGTTAACGAGAAATAGTCAACCAACATATAAAATGTCTGTCTTGTGACGGGCAACTATGGAACCCTAGACTGCACGTGGCCCAATACCCAGTTGTCTGGTATTTTTTTCAGATATTCTTAAGTATGTACTAGAGTTACAAGTAACTGGTAGATAAACATAAAGAAACAAACAAGGAAATAGTAAAGTAAGGAAAACAAGGACAAGACAATTGTGATGTTTAGTTATCTTGTATCAGTCTTCAGGCTTTATGCTAACAAGTGGCTTGTTATGCCAACATGGTCTGTTAACATAAGCTCACTTAAGTTACATTATGTAATCTGGTATATCAACACAACTCTATAGTTCAATTCTTTTCATGAGGCAAACTATAGAAGACTTTCTTTAAGATTATAACTAGCTGATGCCCGCGACTCTGTCTGTGTGGTTTAAGTTTTTTATTCCAGCAGGAGCTCGTTAATTTTCCGGGGTAAAAAGTAGCCTATGTCACTCTCCAGGTCCTCAACTATACCCATGAAAAAAATCACGTCAATCCGTTGCTCCGTTGCGGCGTGATTGAAGGACAAACCAACACACCAATAAACCAACAAACAAACACACTTTCTGTGTGCCAACCAACAAACAAACTGCGATAAATAATAAATTAACAAATTGTGGCCAACCTAGATTTTAAAAAAAAAACACACTTTCCCATTTCTAATATTAAGTCTTGTCATATTCAGTAATAGACTGTTTACATACTCACAGGAATTAAGTATATTTTTTTATGAAAAAAAAATGTCTAATTTTAAAGCACATCAAAAGAAAAAACGTAGACAAAATAATTTTTGAAATAACTTAATCAGTATTTTCATGACTATAATTTTTCACAACAACTTATTAGTATTTGTGGTTATGACAGTTAGATATTTCAATTGAGGTAAACGTGGTCAAGGGCAAATATTACTTGAACACTTATTTCAATAAATTACAATAGGCTATGCTACAAGGTATATAAATTATATGCAACTAGATGATTCTTGTCTGACTTGACTTGACTTCCTCTGCGTGGATTAAAATTTTTGTTTCCTTTTTGATAAAAGTAGCCTATGTCCTTCCTCGGGATACAATCTACCCCTGTACCTCTACCAATCTAAAAGTATGTCTGTCTGTCTCGGCCCATCTTTTCAACCTATTTTGATGTTTGGTACGGAGATAGGACAAAGAACACATCCCGGGGAAGGACATAGGCTACTTTATATCCCGGAAAATTAAGAATTTCTTGCAGAAATCAAAAACTTAATCGTCGTAGATGAAGTCGTGGGTATGAACTAGTTTTAACATACCTAGCTTACTATACCAAACTGTTATATAGGATTTTTATTTATTTGATTATTGAATATCGAACTGTTATAGGTAGAAAGCTAGGAAGCTTTAAGCTTATTAACTTAAGCTTTATTAACTTACTTTAGTTATTTAGTTTTCATACAATAACTATAAGCAAACATAACAATTTTATTTTAAATGCCTTAAATATTGACAGTTTTTTTAAGAACAGCCTTAGTACTAGAATATTGTTATTGAATTATTGATGATGATAATGAAAAAAAAACCCGGCAGAGTTTGTTGTGGGCTCTTCTCAGACCAGGGCGCGTTTGGAACCCTCGTAGCTTTAGTTTTAAGATACCGTAACAGATTATCACCATCATATTTTTATGTAACTGGACGTCAATATGTGTAGTGTACCTACCTAAATTTAATAAATATTTATAACTTATGAATAGAATAGTGACTTCATAGTTTTATATGTTTAGAACTAAATCAAACCAACCTCCTCTGTGACATTTTGACCAGCTTTCTTCTTTATATCTATGAGGTTCAGCACATTTCCCGTGTTTATAGTCACTTTTGAAGCACTCCGCAACATTGTGTAAGGATTTTCAAACTTTTTAAAATAATTTTTAATTTCAAGGTTGCCGGTTCTTCGGACTGTACGTATTGCTCGCCACCGACAAGGATGATATACTAAACTAAACTCCAGCGGCCTTGGGCAGTGATAACAATTTATAATTCATGGATAAATTAGCGAAACAGATTATGTATGACGGATGACCCATGGGTATGACGTGCTAAAATAAATGATGGTGAAATAGTTTGGAGCCCTACATTTTTGAGAGATTTAAGCACAGGCGTGTTTAGTTCTTATTAGTTTTATATTTGACTATGGAAATGATTGCAATTTGCAATACATTAATTAATTTTGCTGAAAAATGAAAGTTGAATTGAACCAGATTTCAGATTTGTACTTGTCTGCCACAGCCCAGCCAGTAGCCACAGCACAGCCCATAACTTGTCTCTGCCACAGCCCACAGACAGAATTGTTACTTGTCTGTGGAAGGAATTGAACTTCAAAATATCAGCTGACATTGCCATAGACTAAAGTGGACTGACCGAGCGAGTCTACAATAATATTATACTTGAGTGAATTTGCACTTGTCCGTCCGTCCGTCGGTCCGTCCGTCCATCCGTCTGTCAGAGCATTATATCTTCTGAATTACTGAACAATTACGTTCAGCTTTAAATATAATATGTAAACCAATGGCCTCCAGCCGAATATGGTTTAAGAAGTTATAAAAATCTTTATTTCAGGAGGGCTCTCATAGAAGCGAATGCGAAGTAAAATATTTTTTATAGCGTTACCTATGGTTGCGGTCAATGACTTTTTGTATAGAAGGTCATTGGTTGCGGTATATCATTTTAAAGATAATTAGGAATAGAGTCCAAAAATATATTTTTTTTAATATTTTCCCCTAAAATTGACGAAATGGGGGGCTATAAAGTGGAGATTTTCTAACGTCCAAAGTTGACCTTAACTTGATCAATTATTTCAATTATATCCTGTACTTGAACAACAAATACTAAAATTAGATAAATATTGTGAGGAAACGAATGAGCTTCAGTATTTTTAACAGAACTTCACAATGATGTCAATAGATGGCGCCGCGAGGTCTCAGTTCGGGGCGAATCACTAACTAGTTAGAATAATATTATAATGGAGGAAAACATTTTTTTTTAAATTTTTGTCTGGACATCACACCAAAGTTACTAGACGGATCTAAATGCATTATTAAGGTTGGTATAGTACAGGATAATGGCAAACCAATCGCGATCAATATGATAGCATTTAAAAGGTAAATTGAGTGTATTAATTCGACTATAGCATGTTTTAGAAACTTCATTGCTAGTTCTTGAATCGATCCGATTCGAAAGGTATAAGGATGGATTTCCAAGTCTAGGTATCTGAAAAATCGATTATTTTACTCTAAAACCGAAATTATAATAGATTTCAAATCGAAATTCCTAATCCGAGTCATGCGAGGTGACTCAGCTCTAGTTAACACCAGGCCATTTTTTCGTTGCCCAATTGTTCTAAAACCTTTGGTTACGGAACCCTAAAAAAGAGTCGGTAAGTAACGCGACGAGCTAGAGCAACGAGGTAGCAACTCATATGAGCATAGACTAATGACAAAGTGTTGCCAAACTTCAAAAAAAATGTCACTCTAGGCTTGTCACAGACAAGTAACGTTGTCAAGTGTGGTCAAGTCAATGATTATTTATTATGTATCTAACAACACAAGTACTTAGTGTCCGTCAACCTGGTGTCAACTTGTCAACTTCTTTTTGTCGGTGCTTGTCAAACTTTTTGGTACTTCGGTTCGGACTTCCTTGATCCATTCCTTCGTACTTAAAACTTTTATGCCTTGTGCACATTACAATTTTGTGCGAGATTAATTTATTAATCCTTACCTTGTAAACAAATATGGGACTAGATATTTTAAGTTTCGCTTATGCCGCTACTGTTGCCGCCGGTGGTATTATGGGATATGCTAAAGCAGGTTAGTAAAGTTCGTTTACTTTGTTACTTTAGTACTTTTTTTATCATTACATTAAACTTCGATTTATAATTATCATAGACCTTATAGGTCCATGCTAGTTATACGAAAACAATACAAAAGCCAGAGTGAACTTATCAATAGAACAATAGTGTAGCAGACAGACAGACACGCTTTCGCATTCACTTATTATATTTGTATGGAATGTGGATATACTTGCTACATAATATAATTATAGTACCTAAGTACTTGTAGTAAGTGCCTACCTACCTTTTAATTTATATCTCATTTTTTTAACAGTAAGATAAGATAAGTACTTAATGCCTACTTATTTCTTTCAACACAGAAAGGAATATTCTAGAATTTCTCATCCAATTAACGACAAAGTATTTTTGAAATTATTTTTAACTTTAAAAAATCAGTGTTTGTCATTGTAGGGTTGCGCTTTTTGAAAACACTTTGGAACTGAAAGTGCAATCAACTATGGATGAGATCATGTTTTTACTGCAATAATTGTAAGCACTTTTTGAATTGAATTAAAAGTGAACTATATTTCTTTTAGCGCGTTAGATTTTACGATGCGCCACTGCATGCACACACCAACACCCAAATTCGACACCCTGATGTTACTAAGGTCAACTTATAATTCTTGCAGAAAGAGGCCTACTAACAAAATAAAAATAAATAAGTACATTTACTGTATGTTGGGTGAAAACTGATAAAACTATATTCAAGATATTTATTATTTGCTATCAAAAAGTATAACTTGTGTGGCTAACACTTTTTTTTGTATAACAGAGCTTCATGTTGTTGGTTCTAAACCAGCACGTTTCTTCATATTCTAAAATAATAAATAAATAAATGCAAAAGTTTGGATGGATGGATGGATGTTTGTTACTCAATCAGGCCATAACGAATCTGGATGAAATTTGGCACAGAGATAGGTTTTAGTCTGGAAAAAAACATAAGTATGCTATTTTTTATCCCGGAAAAAGCGGAAACCAATAAAACCTCAATCCCCTTGGGTGAAGTCACAGGCATCAGCTAGTAATTTATATAAATAAAAATCAATTGCTGTGCATTGGTCTTGCAAAAATTCGAATATGGCTGGACCGATTTTGATGAATTCTTTTGTCTTTGAGCGGGTCCTGGGATTGTTTAAATTCATAATTGGGTATTTGACAACCAGTCAAATCAGGTACTTTATTTCAAAATGCGTGCTTAGTATGGACTATGGAATATTGTAATTGTGACGTCATCGCAGTTTGACATACTATTTTTACTATAATCAATAGATTTAAATATTATTAAGTTAAAATATTATAATGAACAGCTAAGATGTGAATATTAAACTAGTATAAATAAAGTTAAAATATTTAACTAGTAGTCAAATACCCAATTGGGTATTTGACTAATAGTCAAATAAAATATTTTTAGTGATTATTAAATAGAGGATCTCCCAAAAGTCATAATATCCACATCCCCTGATAGTTTTATTTTGAATAACCATTTTAAACTATCCACTAAAGTAAAAAAGTGCGTCGAACTTTGATGACGTCACAATTTAAAATTTCATACAAAATCCATACTAAGCACGCGTTTTGACGTTTGAAAAAAAGTTGCTGATTTGACTAGTTGTCAAATACCCAATTGGACCAAGTAGGTTCAGGGCAAGACAACGTCTGCCAGGTCCACTAACTAGTCATCATCATCATCATCAGCCAATATGCATCCACTGCTGGACATAGGCCTCTTTAAGATTGCGCCAACGTTGCCTATCCTTGGCTGTTGTCGTCGCTCCACCTAGCCGGGGGGCGCCCCACACTCCGTTTGCCGAGACGCGGTCTCCACTCTAGGACCTTACGACTCCAGCGGCCGTCGGTCCTACGGCAAACGTGACCAGCCCACTGCCACTTCAACGCGCTAGCCTTGAGAGCTATGTCGATTACTTTGGTTCTTTGGTGAATTACTTCGTTTCGGATTTTATCCCTCAAAGAAATTCCGAACATAGCTCTTTCCATAGCGCGTTGAGCGACTTGAAGTTTGTGAACTAGCCTCGATGTCAGTGTCCACGTTGCGGCACCGTAAGTCATAACTGGCAGGACGCACTGATTGAAGACTTTGGTCTTCAGCGATCGAGCATCTTCTGCACTAACTAACTAGTATACTACATTAATTATAATATATCAGAGAGGATAGTTAGGAAATTTAATATATAGTACAATTTGTCTAGAGAGGAAAAGGTGCACCATTTAGCTATACCAGATCTCTGTTTAGTCAAGGATACAGAAAAAATATTGTATATCAGAAACCAGTATAGCTCACAAAGTTTTATTGGATGTTACAGTAAAATATGATAAACTTTGGCCGTGGTGAGGTTATAATAAATAATATTTTCAATGTAGTTTTAAAACAATGCAATTGTATTCAGCACTTATTTTTGTTTCAATCTGAATGGTGTTTTGTTTGTAATATTGAATGATAAGTATTATAATTTCATACATAATAATATGTTAGGTTCATGGTGTTTAAATATGTGGTTTCAAATTTCACAACAACAAAAGCACACAAGAGTAGAAGAGATGGCTATCTATGAATGTGACCTAAATGCTGTAGTTTAATTTATTGGAAAAAAAAATTGCCAAATCTATTAAATTTTAATTACTTAAGCTTTAATTATGTCCATGCGAAATCACACTAATATGCTGCTCCATGTGACTTTGAAGGGCGAATCATCAAACAAACAGTTTTCATTTCATTGGTACGATGTATCACATGAGAGGGACAAGTGGCCTATAATGGTGACAACATAATATATTAGTCAATTGCGATTGTTAAGCAATGTTGACCCAAGTCAGTAACAGGATGGGTGACCGTTTTTTTTAAATTGACTTCAGTAATCAAACAACTACATTTCAATGGCTAACTTTTCTAAGACGACTTTAAGATTATATTTGACACTAGCTGATGCCCGCGACTTTGTTCGCGTGGATTGTTTTTTGGTTCCCGCGTGGACTCTTTAATTTTCCGAGATAAAAAGTAGCTTATCTATCTTATATATCCTTATCCAGCTCGTAGCTTATCCAGACTATAATCTATCCCTGTACCAAATTTCATCCAGATCCGTTCAGCCGTTCTGGCGTGAAAGGGTAACAAACATCCATACATCCAAACTTTCGCATTTATAATATTAGTATTGTCTCAAATTGAGATATTAATTTATTATTACTTACTCAATTCCTCTCATCTTTATTTTCCAGGATCAATTCCATCTCTGGGTGCTGGACTCATTTTTGGATCAATATTGGGTAAGCCAAGCATTGAGCTTTCATTTATAAAAAGTCCGCTTATTGTGATGGGCAACTACGGAACCCTGCACTGTGCGTGGCTCGACGAGCACTTAGCCAGATTTCATTTACATTTATATTAATTTATTCTATATAAATAAAAATGAATGTTGCTAAGCGCAAAACTCGAGAATGGCTCGACTAATTCGGCTAGTTTTTTTTTCGTATGTTCATTATGGCACACGGAGAGTTTTCATAAAACAAAATTTAAAAACACTTTTCTTTTCACATAAAATTTAATTTAATGTTTAATTTGGTACAGAGATAGTTTACATGCCGGGGAATGACGTAGGCTACTTTTTATACCGGAAAATTGAAGAGTTCCCGCGGGAATTAAAAAACTCTATCCCCGCGGACGAAGTCGCGGGCATCAGCTAGTATATACTAAGTATATAGTGCTCATTGAGCTACTATAGATGATGCCCAAGACATATTACATAGGACTTTGGAAGAGGGAACTTTTTGAATTTATAGGATACAAAAAGGCTATGTCGTCAAAAATTGGTTGAACAGATGGGCCGTGAAAGCGTAAAAAACAGACACACTTTCGCATTCTTTGGAGGATGTTGGTATGGATATTATGTTCTGTCAGTTTTATTCCTAGGAAATGCAAGCACTTGCAAGCAGGTCTGATTGCAGCCAAGCGCTATATATATTTTTTAAAAAAATACCATTTTTTACAGGTGTTGGGGCATACCAGCTCAGCCAGGATCCTTCAAACTACACATTGATGTTGGGTACTTCAACTACTCTCGGCGGACTTATGGGATATAGGTACATCTACAGTCTATACTTCTTATCTTATCTTCTATCTATCTATCTATCTATCTATATATATATAAAAATGAAACCCGTTTTCCTTGGTCACGGCATCACGCGTGAATGGCTGGACCGATTTCACCAATTCTTTTTTTGTTGTATTTGTTATTATTAGGAGAAGGTTCTTACGGAAAAAAATATTAAGAAAATCTCTCAGAAATATTGAAAAATATACATTTAATTTTGCATACTAAGGCGGTACGAAGTTCGCCGGGTCAGCTAGTAATATTATAAAAAGGTAAAGTTTGTGACGTAGGGGGTAATCTCTGGATCTACTGAACCGATTTTGAAAATTCTGGTACCAATAGAAAGCCACATTATTTGTGACTGTCATAGGCTATATATATTAATAACCCGAAAAATTAGGGAGTTGCCGTGGGAATTTGAAAAACTTATTTCACGTGGACGAAGTCGCGGCCATCTGCTAGTATAATATAAAGACGCCTGTAAATTCCCATCCACGACAAAGCTGTAACGAGCAAGTCCACGTCTAATACATTTTTGACACTGACGTCAACGGTATAATTGGAGACTTCGACGTTCACGATTACGTGACGTTCAGAATTATAAAAGCGCACAAACGGGAACGGCTTACTTTTTCGGGTTAATATATTTTATAATATATTCGGGTTATAGCCTATGACACTCACAAATAATGTGACTTTCTATTGGTACCAAAATTTTCAAAATCGGTTCAGTAGATCCAGAGATTACCCCCTACAAAGCCACATACTCACAAACTTTACCTCTTTATAATATTAGTATAGATTTTCATATATTTTACTTCCCTGCGTTATCGTAATATCGTCATGTTAGAATTATTTATTTAATCGTATGGCGTTTGGTACATAATAAGCGTTTTTATAATAAAAAGAACGCTTATTTCGCCTGCAAGTTCGTCGCTCGTTTAGCACCACCCAGGTGCTAAACGAATAAAAGTGCACATTAAACCTATATTTCTTTGCCATGGAGATTTTAATTTGCTGCAGTGTTCCTGATTTCTCATGTAAAATAATCACTCTCAGCTATCTCTCGTCAGACTAGTAAACTAAATGAAATTTTCAGGTATTACAACGGAAGGAAGTTCATGCCAGCCGGTCTAGTGTTCTGTCTATCAGTTGGAATGATAGCAAGAATATTTATTAAAAATGTCAACGCAAGTCCTATGTCTGTGAAATCGAACTAATGTCCAAGTGTTGATCCAGTGTTTTCAAAGCGGGTTTTTTAATCATAGATGTAGAACTTTTTCCTGCACACAATATGTTGATAATATTTAAAAATGTGATATAAAACTATACAGAAATCTATGGCAATGACAATCTAACAAGTTAGATGTTTTTTTTTGTTTGTAAAAACTTATGCATGCATAGATATTAGACATAATATTGTCCTTTATTACCTATTTTTAGTTTAATCTTAACTAAAGATTGGTAATAATGCTCTCAATTTTGTGTGATCAAATAACCTATTTTAAGAACGAAGTGTATGTATTTATTATTACGCAAATGGCAATATTATTACTGTAATAATATTTGTTTTGTTTTCAGTTGTTATTAATTATTTTTTTAATGTTGTATATTTTTATGTTAGTATAAAAATATGTGTGTGTGAGGTGATGGGGCTTCTTTGGTGGGTAATAAAACTCAATATTCATATTGTTTCTTTTATTTTTTTTTCTTAAAATTTAGACAATTTAGGAGAAAACTTACAAGTTGCTTCATACATAAATAATTGGCATAGAATAAATAATTATACAAAAGGCAAGTGATATCAGAGTTGGAAGCTCGCTGCATTTTCCCATTTTGTTAAACTAAACTGCCAAAATACTACATTAATTATTTAAACTATGGTAACTTTAAGACACAACTATTTTACATAAATAAATTTAGAAATAAAAACAGACTTAATACTATAACAAGTTTAAAAACTTTTTGTTCACAAGTATTTGCTATATAAAACAAGAGAGAAAGTAACTTAAACTAAAATATATTGAAAAAATAAATTATGGAAACGAATATATAGTACCTATAGATAAAATAATAACAGTAAAATAGTAGCGCGGCTTAATATGTAACTATTGATACATCGCTCACATTTTTGGATACGATTTGATTTTTTTTCTTTCTATTTGATTCCAAATATCCAAAGTGCAACGTACGGTTACGTATTGTTAGCCAATAAGGCTATATCCCAATTAAAAAAGTAATCCACATTAGGTACTTATTATGTACTTTAAAAATTGTACTTTCGACTATGAATATTCACAGCCGCGCATATTATATTATGGTTTAAGTATATTATGTCCTCTTCATGCGAATAAATAATCGCTTCAGAGATGCGAGCCAGTCGCTTTACGTATATGAAGAACAAATAGAAAACAGCATAGTAAAAAAAACAGAACTTAACAAAAACAAAATATTTTCTTGTGATGCCAAAACAGGCGAGAGTATTATCATAAAATGTGTAAAATTGAGTAAATAAACTTCAAGTCAAAATAACTTCGCATATTTGGACATCTTTGTCCACAGTGTGAGCCTTAATTGTATACTTCGCTTATTATTTATAAAAAGGCACTTCGTGGCAGTTTTGTTTGTAATCTTAAAACAATTCTATTTTTTACAACAGCTTACAAAAATATAGTCTAAGAAAATAATTCTACAGTAGTTCCAAAACCACATCGAGACTCATTAGTTACTCTCATTTGATCGGTTTTGTTCATAATATACAGATTATAATAATGTACTTAAGAGTTCATTAAACGTTACACAATCACATTGTAATATCACTCACAAAACTATGTCTGACACTAGTCCTGTCTTCAGACACATTTTATTCACACTCGTGCGTCACACTCCTTTGATTACCCGCAGAATACTGAATATTACCTCTTTATGTTATTAGTTATTGATAGTTTAATTTAAAATTGAAATCAGTATAGCATATTTGTATATTCCATATAATATTTAATATCACAATAGGAGAGTATTACCGAGGTAATATTCATATTAGGCATGTGCGCACGTTTCACAATCGGAAATGTATTTATAAGGCTGGATCGGGACTGCCTGGATAGCGCTCCAGGCTTTAGTTGGCACGGTTGTACCAGTCTCTGGGTCCAGCAAAGCAGTCTTCAGTGTTTATTCCGCTCGATTTTCTAGTGGCGGCTACTGGAAAATAAAAATAAATGTTTTATAAACGTAAGTTGTAACGGAATTTCCATTAGATTTAAGTATTAGAATCATTTCAAGCTGCCTGTCCTGCGGAGAGTTCTAAAAGCTAATTTGAAGGAATGCTCATGCTAGATCTACGATATTATGTTATATTCTACATTCTACATTGAGAAGAATTCTAGATTGAACTATTATAAATATTATGTACAACTACTAATGATCAACTCGAGTAGTTTGCTTAAAATTATTATGAAATAGTAATATTATGTAGATATGTTTTGACACTGAGAATGACGTATGTTCTGTATTTGTATGTACACTGAAATTTTAATTATATACAAAATTTTGATTGCATGCTGTATTTTCCAAAATATCTAAAATATAAATTCGTGAGAGTTCGTAATCAATCGATGCAGTGACTAGTAAATGGCTGAAAATAATGCATAAATATGACATAAGTGATTAAGTATTGTGATATTTTTAAAGATGTAAAAGACCATGAGGCGGCGAAGAAGGAAATGACATCAGTATGGTCCAAATCTGTTGATTGCCTTACCAATATATCATTTTGGCACTTCTATTTTCTTACAATCTCCCCTGAAGTCAAATTCCTTTGGTAAGAGAAGACTAATCTCGCTGGTTCTATTTGAACTTGCTGAGAATTCGCATCAGGTCTAATCGAGTTGTCCAAAGACTTTCCTTCTGAATGATATGTTCCTATTTTGAAGAGAGGTTTTACTCCTTTACCCAAGAAAGGACTTTTGGTTGTACCCCGCCCAAAGTAGCTGTCCAAATCATCTTTGCTAAGGAAACCTCGTTTTGGTGTATCTGATTTTGAAGGTTTGGTACTGTAACTGTATTCTTTGAAATCGTATGGATTCTTTGTAGATGTGACGGAGTATTTATTTATAGATGGCGGATATGTACTAGATGCCTTAGTCGCCTCCGTTGATTTCTCTGTGTTCCCAGATGTCGGTCTTGTTGTGCGGAAATATTTGAATGGATTCACTGTTGTCCTTTTTGTTGTTGTTTTTGGTGTCGTCGTAGTTGTTGTTTTTGTTGTTGTTGTGGTTGGAGTTGGTGTCGTGGTTGTCGTGGTTGTTGTCGTCGTTGTCGTCGTTGTCGACGAGTAAACTGACTTTGTACTCTTTTGGTAATATGAATTGTATTTATGCTTGTACGGTTCTGGTGCTTCCGTGCTAGGTACGTATGGCTGAGTTGTGGCTTCTTTACTGTATACGTGTTCATAAAACAATATGTTAATACATAGGATACGTTTGTTGGATATCTACACAAATTGTCATTGACGAGATTATTGCTCATTTCGTGTGTGTGACAATATTGTGATGTTTTGTTTTAATTTAATATTGAGGTTGAATACAAAATTGCAGTAAAAAATAGAAAAAGTTATAAGTTACAGTTAGGAATCGCTGTGAATGTCTAACATAATAAATGTTTCTCCTGACTAAGAGGTACCCACGGAACAGAAAAAATAGTTTTTTCTGTTCCGTGGAGGTACCTGCTGCATTATATTTTTATGTATCTCCCGCTATTGCAAAATAATACCAAAAAAGATTTTAAATATTTCCACAATATAAATAATATATTGATTTTAAAACAAATAATGTTGCAATATTTTCATTCATATTTAATATCACATTAGCAAATATAAACAGTATTACTGCGTTAATACAGACCTCGTTATGTTTCCGTAAAATGGACTAGTTTCAGGTCGCACGTAGCTTGGCGTGTGCTGCGAGTAGTCCGGTATGATATTTTCGTGCTCCGTTATACATCGACCGTTTATACAATACTGAAAAAAAATAGTTAAGCTTAAATAATAAAAACAGAAAAATTTGGATTTACTTGTGTTCTCTCAATATAATAAAATTAATTAATTCAGAACCAAAATATTATTAGATAGCCGCGTCTTCGTCCGCGTGGATTAAAGTTTTTTGATTCTCGCGGATAGCCTATTACCATACCCACTTATGCCTGTACCTTTCATCAAATTCAGTTGAACAGATAGGCTGTGAAAGCATAGCAGACACACACTTTCGCATTTACAAAACAATAATGGATATGCATAATCTTGGAAACGAAAGGAAACCTTTTAGTTCAGATACACTGGTTACACGTCGTACGCAATGATAAGACGTGCGTTTGTTATTTTCATATAATAAACTTAGCTTTTTGAGGTACTTACCTGCCCATCGCCACAAGGCGAACCCTCCGCTGCGGGTCTGTAAGCAACGCAGTATCCGCTTGCTGCGTCGAAGCAGAAAAGTTGGGCACAGACCCGCTCGTCTTTGAAACACGCACTGGAATCAAATATAAAAAAGTTAAATATTTTTTTATAGCAGCCGACACCTAGGTCAGAATTAATATCGAAATATTGGATTGGATTATACAGTGGCGTTGGAAGTCGGTTTTTTGGAAATAATTTTTATTTTTAACTTTTTAGTGTCAGGGTTGAGGATTTGGAGTCAGAATTTCTTATGGGACCACCTCGAGAGCTTCCTCTAAAGACTGATAGAAAAAAAATTCAAATCGGTTCAGAAACCACGGAGATATGCACCGACATACATAAAATAAATAAAAAATACGCGCCGGATTGAGAACCTCCTCCTTTTTTGGAAGTCGGTTAAAAATTAGTTAAACTTTTGTTCACCGGGCCAGATAAGTTTGTGGGACTATAAACAAATATTTAATCAATGCAATTATTCGAATTAATCAATGTGAGGTTGGTAGTTGATTACCATAAGAATATTAATTGATTAATGATTACCATTCATATATTGACTGGAATTAATAAAATATTGAAGAAAATTTGCTTGCTTGATACTTAAATTAGTTTTTAATGAAACGTTCAATACATTTAAATGAAATGCTCTCAAAGTCGGATATTGAAATTTAGAATTAAAACATTCAGCCATTGCCAAAACAAGATCTCTCGAGACGAGTAAATCATAAATGGTTTGATTACAGTATTAATGGGCACTTAAATTAATATTCATTATAGACACATAAGGAAGATATTAACGAAAGGAAATAATCATACCTGGTCCCTCTGTCCTTCCGACATTGAGCGTCCAAAGTGAGTAACCGGCCAGGAAGTACTCGAGGTAACGAATCATCTTCATGCGGGGAGTTGTATAAGCAGGTCGCGGTGTCACCGCTGCAAATTCAACAATTATTCGTAAAAAAAGTTAATGGCAGACGCAGAGATCATATCTTCAGAGAAAATTTACATAATGAACCTGATATAATGGCCCTTACTTACAATTTTAACATAAATTTCTTTTAACAAGGTTTATTTATCTACATCAACTATAGGTACTACACGAACAATGGCGTTATTTATTTTCGTTGTGCAATTTTATTTAACAATGATAAAATAAGTTTTGTTGAAACATGAGTAATAATTAATTTTGTAACAAAATATGAGAAGTGAGAAATGAGAAATGACAACACACGAATGAGGGATGATCAATATGAACATTTTCAATGAATCTTTCGTAAGAGTACCTATTCTGCTTTTTACAAATCAAGCATCACAAATATTACATTAATTAACAGCATATAAGGCAACGTGTTATCATAAAAAAGAATTGGCACCCAATTTGGGACTCTTTATTTTAACCACTGAATGATATCTAACGTAACCTACTTTATTGTAATTTAATTGCAGTATTCTAACATTAGAATTAGACTTTCGATTCGATTTATGTCAAGCAAAAATGCAAAGAAGTAACACCTACTTTAAGAAATGATGGAAGCTCTGGACACTGCAAGGAGACCATCTGAAGCCTTTCTCTGTGTGCCTGAGATCAGACATGATGAACCCGTCTTCCCATCTGCACTTTTCAGCGCCCGGACCTCCTAAGTATGAAGGTGGTGGACTACCGTCGTGAACTGCTCCAAGCCTATAACACCAAGATAAGAAGCGTTAATATTAATCATATTTAAGAAACTACCCCCAATTTAAAATTTTGGTTTAAACCGTGTTAGCATCGTCGACTTGAATGAAGAAGCGGGCGATGGATGGATTAAAAGGACTATGATAAATGATTTCTTACAAATGTCCAACTTCATGTGCTGCCACAATAATACCGGAGAATCCGCCAGTGTCTTCAATGATGGCGACTGAGTTTACTTTTTCTAATCGTTTGTTCACGACGCAAGCTCCCCCGACGTAGGCGAATCCTATATAAGAAAAATGTATAACTATGTTGTTCAAACAATAAAATAATAAGTATCAAAAGAATTGTAAGGATCATTAAAAGGTTTCCTCTGGAATCTGGATGGTGATAAGAAAATGAACTATGTACATAGTACTTACGGTGATGATTTTAGGATACTCGAAGATACTTACATAAAATGTATGAACCAGGATTGATTGCGGCAATGTATTTAAGAAAAGATTTGAAGATACTTACAGGGGAAGATGTTGCTGATGTAGATGCTGATCGAAGTTTATAACAAGAAAAGCACATGCAAAGCAAATATTTCTGTTAGGAAATTAAGAAGTCCCATGCCATTAATATTAGGAGCGCATTGCAAACTGTTAGTAAAAAGGAATAAGTCGGTAAAACTTACAACTTAAATAAGTATGCAGTAAATAATATATAAAAAAATATAAGTACTTAATTATAATGGCTGTAAATTTTGGTCGAACCGCCGATGTGTGTACGGGAATACTTAAACCCGTATAAATATAAAATGTCATGCCTTTATTGTAAAATGGCTTAATCGGGCGAGGTAATTGAATATTGATCGTCTGTAATAGCAGAGTTTGGTTGATACGTAATAGGCAGGTTAGTTTATATTACGATGTCCTCGTGTCATTTAAGTAAGGTAGGGCCAACTGGTCCCTGTGACCTTACGCAACTTTCTTGTTAATATGAGAAGATGTACCTATGAGTGGTCTTTTGAGAGGTTCGGCGCGCGAGAAGCCAATCATTATGTCGAAATAAAGGTGGGCGATCTTTGACTTACCATACACTACACATAATAAAATATGAGCAGTAATAAATAAAAGCATCACTTTAAATGCTACGCTTGTTTTATGTTGATGGATAAAAAAAGAGTCACCCCATGCTTTACGAAAGACCGATCGGTTTAATGCTGGCTGCATGAGTCATATTATACACGTGAAGGTCTCGAAAAGAAATATATTTTTTTAAGTTCATGGTTTGAATGATGATCTGTACATGACTGAGAGTAATGACTAAACTACGAATATGAGAAAAGTTCAAATCTATATACATGGAAATACTACGAGCAAGTTTACGACAGTGTAGGAAAAAGTGTTTTGCAAAGAAGATTATTCACAAAGTGCTAATGAAGTCACGGATTTGAGGGAACAGGTTTCATAGGGTACGTGGTTCTTTCTGGAATATCGTGTTTATAATGGTGAGGGACTAGATGAAGTAATAGGCGTGCTTTGGGGGATAACAATCTTTGACACACGCCTACCTGCTGTCCCTCTATTGCACGCATCGTTCACATATTGTCTCCTGCACATGTCTAGTCTGAAAGCCATCGAAATAAAATACTCAATAAATTGCTTCAAATCAAATTGCTTCTTCCTCTGCCCTATATTCGCTTCAAATCGAATATATTATCTTCCGGTCCTTTCGATTATTAATATCATTCTCCCATAACCGAAACCAGATGTCACGGACAATTAAATAACTTGAACATAACAATGTCTGTGACAACATTTTCAGCGCCATTACCAAATCCTTTACCGCAAACATTAAAATTATAAAATTATAAAGCCGCATTATTTCACTCGTAAGCCTATGTTAATGCCGAGTAGGTCAACACCAGTCGCAACCTTATAAAGGTTTGGTTAAAATTAAATTACCAGCGGTGCCTTTTGTACAGCGACCACCCTTGCGTCGTCGGCACATGTCATACCTGTTGGTAAAATCAGTTTTTGTGTCTTCATTCATCATCGTGGTTCATAGTCGATTAACATATTTAATTTTTCTTCATTGCTTATGGGTGGTAAATTTTGCAAACTGAACTTGGAATAATGGCGCTAAATTAAAGTAGCTACTTATAAATTAATGTAGGTATACTTACCAGAGTATCCGTATATGAAAGTGCTAAAGCAAAAGTTTATAATGAGAAAATTATCTAACCATGAATAATTATATCAGTATTTAGACTATATCAGGCACAGTTTTGGACCGTTGCCAGGATGGTTCTTTCAAATATTTTTAAAGTGCCTAAGCGTAATTTTGCATATCAATGCCTGTTTTACATAGAGCGATTATTTGTTATAGCATTTGGCTACAATTTAAATATAATCAATGCAAAATGATTGTATTGTAATCCCAGGATTACTCAACAACTTAATACATATGCATTACGCAATCATCACGACTGAACTATTCGTAACATCCCAATTTATCTTTATTATTTCTGTCTACTTATAAGTCAAGGACGAGTTCTATTGATTTTAACGAACATTTCACGACTTTTGCAATATTTGAATATGAAAAATGAATCGGTACACAGTAGCATACTTTATCGTTTGTTACTGTTACGAATTTTTGACCCAGTTCCGACACTAACTTTTAGTCAAATGTCACAAGTGTCACACCCTCTCTTTCGATCGAATAGACACTATAGTGTTCTGCACTAAATCTGGTACAAGGTCTTGGCATGCAAAACTATCGAATCTTGAGAAGCTGTTTCCCGCCTTGTTGGCATGCTGTTCCGGGTTCTTATTCGTTTATTAAATTATTTTTCGTTGCAATCGAGGCTACTTGACTGTGGCTTATTATCAACCTATCTTATAATATTAGTTCGGTATATAATATTACCAACTGTTAATAGGGATGACCTTGACAGCTCCAATGAGTGAAGTTAGTTGATGTCATAGCCATCTCAAACCTAAATATTGCTTTCAAGTTAACGGTGTCGATAATAAATAGCCTAGAAAATTCGACTATACGACAGAACAACTCGTCGCGTTGGTTCAGTCGACCATGTCAAAGGTGGTACACCAAGACATAACTAAGTTCACAGAGGATGTCACAGCCAACTTACTTGGTTATAGCAACGGCGATATCATACACTGGCAGTCTTCTCTCTCTGAAGAGATACTTGCCCATGTCAGTGAGCGCTGCTGCAGAGTCGATTGCGTCGCGACCCACGCGATTCCTTTCTAGATACGGCGTCGCGTCACGACCCTGGCGAAACAATGGGATAGTTATTAATGATGGAATTGCATATTCCAACATTCTGCATCGTAAAACCAAGCAAGTGTGAAGGCCCTAATACATTACTGGTTTAGTGTGTTGCAAGACGCGATAAACTAGTGTGTACCTCGTAATAATAAAACTAGCGGTATACCCGATAGGATTTTCCCCTAAATTCACCCACCTTAAGACCAATTTTATTTACAATGGCAGCGAATCTAAGCGAAATCTAAAATTTTACTAAGCATAGCAAGGGAATGAATTTAAAAACGTTTCAGTCAGTCAAAGTTAAGAGTTTTATGACGTAGCTACCTAAGTACCTAGAGAAGAGAAAGAAGAAGAAAATGTATGACCCCAATTGTTCATCAGTCGCATAATTTGAACGACAAGACACAGAAATGTAAATAGATACAAAGGTACCTATTTGCTTCCGATTAGCAAAAAAAAACACTTATTTTTTACTAGATGATGCCCGCGACTTCGTCTGTGTGGATTGAGGTTTTTTGATTTACATGGGAACTCTTCAATTTTCCGGGATAATGTAGCCTATGTCCTTCACCGGGATATAAACTATCCCTATACCAAACATCAACATCGGTTGAACAGTTGGGCCGTGAAAGCGTAGCAGACAGATAGACTGACGGACAGACAGACACACTTTCGCATTTATAATATTAGTATGGATAGATAGGGCTAGGAGCTTACTAGACAAGTAATTATTAGAAACTATCGTTTTAAATTATAATTTGTTTTGAAAGTCATCCGACCTTCGACATTTACAAATTATCCAAATATCAATTATGTGAAGTGTGTGATAAATAAATAAAAGTCGAACATATTATTAATTATTATTTAATTGGATGAAATGGTTTTCCCATACCTATGATTCTTGGTTGAAATTAATTAATTCACAATCAAGTGTCTAATAAAACGTGATTTTATGCAAACTCAACCTTGAGTTATCTATTTAGCCAAAAATACTACCAGAACAGCTGAACTAGTGGGTACCTACCTACTGAGAATTCTTCATAAAAAAGATAGAGACTTTTTACCAAGTTACCATAAGAAGTTAAGTAGGTGAGTAGGTAGGTACCTACTTATTAACTTCTGCAACATAGGTACATTCTGCATTCTTATTATATTTCTGTTCGTATTCGTATTATATTTGACGACCTCCGTGGCGCAGTGTGCGGAGGTCCTGGGTTCGATCCCCGCCGTCGGGTGTCGTGCCGCTAAGCGATGTAGCGTTCCGGTACGATGCCGTGTAGAAACCGATTAGAGTTCTCCCATGTCCCTAACAGGTTAACCCGGTACCATCTTTGACTGCATCATCGCTTACGATAGGTGAGAACGCAGTCAAGGGTTGACTTGTAGTGGATTTAAAAAATCTACTTACCTACTTAATTATAAGTAGGTAGGTTGTATACTAACGTAAGTACTTATTAATATTAATTATTATTTCCTAGTGATGCCTAGGTACCTACCTAAAATAAGATAATAGATACATACCTAAGTACCTTTGTGGTACGATAAAAGTAAAGTCAATTTCGGTTCATTAGTAATAAGAATTGAGAATTAATACCTACCCATCAAATAAAACCAGTCTTTATTCACAAAAATATAAAACCCAACCGGTCAAACGGTAGGTTCAAATAAAACTTCATTTTTCAATATTGGTGTTGCAGGTGTTGCTAATTTTATACAAATGAATTCGATTTTTTTCTTGCTAAATCTGGTTTCGCCTCTAAGTATTATTTTATCTGTTCCTATGATACAAACCACAGATACAAACCCAAGTACCTACCAACCTAAAAAAAATAAAAGTAATTTTTATTTATAAATTGAATCCCGAAAGGGGACAAAATGAAAAACAACATTTATAAATTGAAAAAATAATTAATAAGTAAGTTCTTAGGTACAAAATAATAAAAAACAGCTAGTAATAAAATAAAATGATTATTTATTACAGTTGTTAAAAAAAATGATTAGGCTGAATATGTCGTAAGTCGTAGCCTATAAAGCGATGGCGCCAAAAAAAAACAATTATTTCCAGTAATATTTCGCGGCATTTTGTATGAACTTTTCTGGTTATCAGGATATTAAATATTATTATTGTCAAAAATGGCCAGTGAAGCAATTTTAAAGTATTTGGTAGATACAAATAGGCCGTATTCATGTGCAGATATTACAGTTAACTTAAGAGGGGCGTACACGAAAAATGCTGTTCAAAAAGCTCTTGATGCTCTAAGTGACTCGGGTAAAATAAAATGTAAATTGTATGGAAAGCAGAAAGTTTATGCTGCTTTGCAGCTGGAAAATGTGGAGGAAACTACTGACACGGAAGGTAAATTAATATTTTAATATGTTTTGATAATTTTCTTTACTTACGCGATATAGGCATACCTACCTACCGACCTAAACATAGACTCATTATAATGGACCTAGCCGATTTTATTTCCCAGATTAAATTATCTAGGTACTAATGTACGTAATTTTAATTTTTATTGATATATTCCACTATGCAAAAATATTTAGGTACCAACTTATCTAAATGGAAACAAATTAATGAACAAGTTACCTACCTGCTCATTAATTTGTTTTTTGTTGTTCAACGGAAGGATATTGTATCTAATAATTATTCTAATAACGATTACCTAATTGTTAAATTTGGTAAATAGTTTGGTTACGAACTTTGGTAGGTAGGTACTGGTATCAGGAAGACAGAAAGAATTGACCGCGTATTCTTATTTTTTTGCAGACTACGACACTCAAATAAGCAACATAACGAATATATTGAACGACAAGAATTCCGAATTAAAGAAGGCAGAAGCTAGTCTTAAGAACCTCTTATCTGCCCCCACTAATGATATGACAAAATCTCGAATCGAGGAAACTAAGAATAGCATAGAAAAACTAGAGAAAAAGTTGAACGATCTACGCAATACCACTGAAGTCATAAGTGCTGGCGAAAAGAAAATTCTTTTGGACGAACACGAAAAGTCTCTAAAAGAGTACAGGTTGATGTTTCATATTAATGTTCCGATAATCTAAAAAGCTTTTTTTTTAATCCACTACAAGCTAGCCCTTGACTGCAATCTCACCTGATGGTAAGTGATGATGCAGTCTAAGATGGTAGCGGGCTAACCTGTTAGGGGCATGGCAATTATATTAAACCCATACCCCTTCGGTTTCTACACGGCATCGTACCGGAACGCTAAATCGCTTGGCGGCACGTCTTTACCGGTAGGGTGGTAACTAGCCACGGCCGAAGCCTCCCACCAGACCAGACCAGGGAAATTATAAATTCCCAAATTGACCCTGCCGGGGATCGAACCCAGGACCTCCGCATGTTAAGGCAACAGCGCTACACACTGCGCCACGGAGGACGTCAAACAATGTACTTTTTTTTTTTTTTAATGTGAGATAGGCTTGCGCTTGACGACAGTCATGCTTAGTGCAAAGCAATGATGAGATCTAGGTTGGAACGCGCTTGCCTAGAAGATGCCTATTCACTCTTGCCTTGAAGGTACCTAAGTTAAAAAACTTACAGTTGTTATTGGGACTTGCGGTAGGATTTATGATAGGTATAGTCCTATTAACGTATTCGTCGCGAGTTGCATAACTACTTTGAGGAAATTACAGCAATCTACCTACAATGACACAATTTTGCAAGTAAAATGTCTTGGATTTGATTCTCGACTTAGAAAAGCTCGTATGCTACGACTAACGACGCGTATAGTTATTTACTACGCGGTAGATTCATTTTATATATCCTCGTATTTTACTTGACAGGAAACGCAAAAGGATCTCTTCTGATATGCTTGACGCGGTGTTGGAAGGCTACCCTAAATCGAAAAAGAGCTTTCTAGAGGAGCTTTGTATAGAAACGGACGAAATGGTTAATTTTAGTCTTAAGACACAGTAGAGTTCTATTTTTCATTAAAATTAAGTTGGTTAACAAAGGAGTTTTATTTATCCCTACCTGATATAAATACGTACTTCATATCTAAAATATTATGTTAATTTACCATCGTAGCACATTTCTGGTGGAAAGGCACCCTGCCTTGCTACGTTGCTACGGATGTGTGACAAACACTTATAAGACCGCTTGATCAAACATAAGCGGATATACTTAAGCTATGAAAACAAGCGCTTCCCAATAGATGTACCTATTTAAAAATATTAATGAATATTAATATTGGTTTTAAACATCTCCGTACCTTAGCAACGTAGCACATCTCTGGTGGAAATGCATCCTAAGAAAGTCACTCAACGAGCTATGGAAATGGCTTTCTCAGCATTCCATGAAAGATGAGATTCTAAACAAAGTTGTCCACTGGATGACATAGATCACTCATAGCCCTAACCATTACTAAAGTAAGTTGAAATGGCTTGGGCAGGCCACAGCCATTTCAACTTACTGACTTCCGTTAGAGCGGAAAGTCCTTGAGTCGCAGTCTTACTGCGTAAAAGAAGTGTATGTAGTGTGGGACGTCCTCCAGCAAGATGGACCGACGACATAAATAAGGGTAGCGAGAATTTTACAAGGTACTTCCTTGTTTCTCATCCAGCCACTTCTGAGACCCTGAGAACGATGATGATGAATGATGATCCATCTAAAATAACCCTACTACCTACCTACCTACATAACATACCCACTCAACTACAAACCTATTTTTATTTAGCCTATCAAAAACACGTGCACCTGTTAGCGAGAAATAAAATCTATTTTAGATACATATATTTGAATATTAATTAAGGAGGATTTTTAATGTGATTGGTTTATATAGTAATTTATAGACCATAAAACTGTTTCTGCTCAAATAAATATGTCTGAACCGCATGCGTCATTAGGTATATACTTATACTGTACATATTATAGTCTACAGCCTATTTTTCCCTATATTAAAAGGTAAACTACATTAGCTTCTTAATGAACCGCGTAAGAGACGCACGTCGCAAAGGTTTGTTACTGCGAACTACTAACGATGAAAACGTTTTTATAGCGGAAAATATTTTTAGGCTGTGCCTACTCTGCCTGTACTATTCTGTGGCTGTGCTTAGATTGGATATGACCGTCTAGGGTCTAGTATCCATAACGAAAATATAACCTACGAAATGTTTAAAAAATTATGCTTTCAATGCGGATGTCTGATGCTAAGATCTATAGAGCATACTTTGACTTTGCTCAGCCTTTACTTAGAGTAAAAACGGGATGGACTTATGTGTGTATCATAAATCTGTCTCATTTTAACTTAAGTTAGAGCTAAGTCTGTATGATATATAGATGTCACACTCAGACGCCAAGGTGACAACCTACTGAAAATCAGTGACGAATCCGCTGTTGAAAAGAAATTACTGAGGAGATAGGTACCTTACATCACATTTACATAGTTAGGTGCCTATCATCATATTTTAGTACCTATTTACATTTTGTATACTAAAACGTCTTAGGACGAACGACAGAATAAGTGACAGATTTAAGAGACTAATCCTAAATCTATGAGAATAAAATTCCTATTCTAGTTTCTAGTCTGCTGTTTTCAGAGTTAATTAGAAGCCAAACGGGTTTTTTATGTTTAAGTTATAAAAAATATCATACCTACAAACTGACAGGTAATAGGTAGTTAGGTACCCTAGACAAATTAATGTGATGTCAAGATAAATTACTCAAATCAAATATCAAATCAAATCAAATATTATAAATGCGCAAGTTTGGATGGATGGTTGTTTGTTACTCAATCTCGCCCGAACGGCTGAACGGATCTGGATGAAATTTGGCACAGAGGTAGAGGTAGTCTGGAATAACACAGGCTACTTTTTATCCCGGAAAACTAAGGAGTTACCGCGGGAACCAAAAAACCTCAGCCCACGCGGACGTAGTCGCGGGTCGCGGTAATAATTCTTACTACCTATCTTGTGAATTAACGTTTTTTATAACTTCAAAATCAATATTAAAATTGTAATCATAAATTAAACAGAGACTAATAAATTGTATTATGTACTTTACACACTAGTATATTATGTTACTAGCCAATGCCCGCGACTTCGTCCGCGTGGATTGAGGTTTTTCGGTTCTCAAAAGTAGCCATGTGCTATTCCAGACTATAATCTATCTCTGTGCCAAATTTCATCCAGATCCGTTCAGCCGTTGGGGCGTGATTGAGTAACAAATGTCCATCCATACATCCAAACTTTCGCATTTATAATATTGGTAAGTATAGATTAGTAAGATTTTTAAAGTGGTATGCCTATTTGACTGTTATGTACGTAGTTACCTACTTATAATTATTTAAACTAATTTTATATATGCGAAAGTATATGTCTGTCTGTCAGTAGGTATGCAATCTGTACTTGATATGTATTACTTACCCTCGATATAATAATGCCGGCAATAGATATCCTTATTCTGGGCCCTTTTAGTAGTTTGTATCGCAGATCAACGCCGTTCCAGAAGGAGACGAAATAACGTTTTATTTGCAGATTATCGCCTCCGTGTAACCTGAATCAGACAAAGTTAAACATCAAGTTAGGTTCGAACTTTTCGAACATATACCTACCGTTTTTTTAAGGGTGGAACGAATAGGACATAAGAATAATAACTAGTTAGTTGAGTAGTCGTGATGTGCGCCTACTCTCACCCGTTGTTCTAGGTGAGCGACGAAAGCGATGCAACGAAACGCAACGCGATACGACTCCATAGAAAATGAGAAACCTATCTACGCGAAAACGTAGGCCCGTCGAAGGATCAGCTAGGCCCGTATTAATAAACATACATGAACTAAGATCACGTTTTCAGTAAGTATCGGTCAATCGGTGCTTATGCCGGTCTTAAGCATAGATTGACCGAGACTTGAGTAGTTGTTCTTAGCTGATGTTGGTTTATTTATACAGGCCCTACTGTTTGATACCTAACATTGCGATTCCCGATCTCGTGACAAGTGAGATCGCGAATCGCAATGTTGTGTTTGTCGCTCACGTCAGACGCGTGCGCATCAGAAGCGTAGGTACCTACCTACTTATAGTCAGCGCCTGAGCTCCGAGGAATCCTATGGAATGTTAAAATAATGACCTAGAGTTGTTTAAAATACATAAAAATACTGCTATCGCAATATTACACGCGTCAAGTTCGAAACTAGTGCTGGGTATGGAGCGACTATCGGAGGTGGCGTACAGCCGTCGCTTCTTCAGACCCCGATTCCTCGGAGCTCGTGCGCGGACTGTACTTAGTCTTACGTCCGATCCGGCGTAGTTCTGACAGCCTGCGTCTGTCGGGTCTAATAATATAATGAACAATATTAACCTGTAGCCATCGTAGTCGACGATGACGAGGATCTCCGGGTATATCACGTAAGGAGCCTCTCGCTTCCGCCGGCTGTGGGGCTCCGCTGACCGTTTCCGCCTGAACCGCTTGCCCAAGTGGTCTGGTTCCATGAAAGCTGTAAGAAAATATTTGACAGTTATAAAACCGACGTATCTATACTAATGTAATGGATGCGAAAGTTTGGATGGATGGGTGTTTGTTACTCAATCACGCTAGAAAGGCTGAACGGATATGGATGAAATTTGGCACAGAGATAAATTTTTGTCTGGAATAACACATAGGTTACTTTTTATCCCGGAAAATTAAAGAGTTCCTGTTGGAATCAAAAAACCTCAATCCACGCGAATGAATTCGCGGGCATTAGTTAGTAATGCCCGCGACTTCATTCGCGTGGATATGAAAGGTACTAGGCACCTACTCTAGGTGGACGGACGGACAATTCTCAAGCATCAACAGGGAGCTGTTATATCCGGGCGGCGCAAGATCCCGGCGTGTGGAAGTCCCTTCAAGTTACCTATGTCCAGCATGTATAGGTATAATTTACTTAGCTAACGCCTTAATTTATGCCACGCGAACGAAGTCGCGGGCGTTCGCTAGTCTGGTTACAAAATAAACGTAGGATCTTACTTATCTATTAGGTAAGTACATCCTTGGGTTATCACATAGATGAGGGTCGTTCTAATCTTGAACCATAAGTTATCAATTTTAACAACCCTATTTTATTGTTAATTGCAGTTTATGGTGTATATATATGTATATATATTCGAATAATGCGATTGTAGCATCTAAAACCTGCTAATAAGAGGTAATATTGGAATCATAGAATCAACATTTTATTTATACCATGCAAACTGATATTCATTATTAATTTAAATAGATTTGCATACTTATTCTGAATGTTTTAGTGCACTAAAAGGTTTTATAAATTTAAGAAATTTACATGACGCCTGCACTTTACTATTTCATTGTTATTCTTTTATCTCAAAATAGCTGATGCCCGCGACTTCGTCCGCGTTCAATAAGTTTATTAATTTCTACGTGAAGTCCTTAACTTTCCTAGATAAAAAGTAGCATAAATCACACTCCAGTTCAAACTATAGTTCGAACTGCTAGCTCTGACGTCACGCGATCGTGCCTCTCTATCGCTTGTTCCGCGCTCTCACTCGCACGCTCAGGCTAAGGCGGAACGTGACACTTTTTCGTGCGTGCAGCCGGTGTTCATTGATTTATAAGCCGTTATCACGTCAAAAATTTTATCTCTCCGGTCGTGTCGGATTTGCCGTCCCATCGGGATATGAGAGTAAAGCGCGCACACACTTGTGCACTATAATACCTCCCGCGCAGATGGCTCATCTCTCTGGAGATTGACCGCAATGGCCGAAATTCCGTCGGGAGGAAATGATGTAATTGGGAGCGGGCTACATAACGCACTTATAACTGAGTAGGGAAATACGCTGATGTCTGAGGTGTCCTTCGATTAGTCGATTGGAGTAACAGCAATAAAATTCCTTTTTTTAAGTCTACCGGAATAATTAAAAAAAACTGGAATAAATGTAAATCAGACAAGATTATCAATCTGGCTATATAAACGAAGTGTCAGCGAAATATCAAAGAATACATCAAAATGTTTGTCTAGTTAGTCAGCTTACTCTTTCTATACCTAGAAATTAATAAGACGAAAATAAAATTAAATAATTTCTGCATAATAAATAATTGGCAATATTTACATAATAACGATGGTGGTGTGACTATAAAGTTCAATATATATTAGGCAGGTATTATAAATACTTGGAAAGTGCTCAAAATAATAATTTCTCACCTATCAGACGCCTTAATATTAATAAGATTTAAACAATATTTTAACACGAGATTGTAATTTGTAACTCTATAGTCTACACTGAATAATGATTGTATATTTTAGACTTAGTAGGTAAGTATATTAATTAGGTATATCGCTAATTATATAATATGCTGTTCTATTCCTAACAAAAGATAGAATAATAGACAAAGCAACAACTAATTAAATCTATAAAATAAAAAAGAATGAATCAATAAAATAAACGGTTTTCCCCGTCATTAGGGTATTCTCGATCGGGTTAATAATGAGTGATATTTAAAAATCTGCATTAATGAGAATGGCATAACAAAAAAGGTTGAACCAAACAGAACGCGGTGGCGGTTTCTAGAAGTTGTAAAACGAGAGACTAAAGACACTGGGAAGCGATTGTTTCGGTCCCTTACCATCGTTGACGTCACACGCTTCAGTTTGACTTGCTTCATAGAGTTCCTTATATTACAATCGATTTCTTAACTTTATCTTTAATACCTATGCTTAGCGCTTGACTGCAATCAAATCAAACGCGAAAGCGAAAAGATTCCTGTCAGTCTATGAACCTAAGAGAATTGCGGTTCAATAGAACGGTAAGGGATGATCGAGGTCAAATAGAACACTCTTCGAAATATACTTAGAAATCTTCGGAAGGAGGCAAGCATCCATGCTACGCTACGATATAACTTCATTTGACACCGTCGTACGAATGACGTCCTAAGTATACCAAGCAGTTATTGTAAGTACCTTCGTGCGACGCTGCCTTTTCTCGTTGTATTTGTTTCAAGCCTAACAACTACCCGACATCGATTCATGACCTTATGACCCCTCTGCATAGCAAGCAATAAAGAACAAAGATTATACATTTCTTGTATTTTACATATCTAAATATTAATGAAACTGATCAAGTAGACATCAAAAGTCAATTATAGTGGAAACGTAAGCTCTATTTTTGTCAGTAAATAAATTATTTTACCGCTGTCAGGTAATTTGCCTAATAGCTGTACTATTACATATTCTGTGGTAAAGGTATAAAGCCGCGTTCATATTAGACTTTGCTTTGTGAAGTTGTATCTGGGTAGTATGTACTGAAACTGTCAGTTCGTCATCACTTTTGTAGGTATTATACCTACATTATAATTTTAATTGCCTACGTAACTTCAGTTGCATACGTTTGTAAGCGGGCAATGGAGAGAGTTCGAGTGATCACGAGATCACATTATGTGGAAGATCCGTAGAAGAACAGCTAGTGACCGATTTAGTTTGTTGGGTCAAAAAACTGAAATGCCAGTGGGCAGGGCACAATAGATAGAAAAATGCTTTGTTGCCACGCAAAATATTAAAGAGTAGATAATAATAATGTGGTAAGTGTTAAAGATTAAAAAGAAGTAATAGGTAAGTGCGCAAAGCGGTTTTACCACTAAACGTGATCCCCTTCAGGACAAACCTTTATTATGGAAACTAATCACTCTCACTCATTTTAATTTATGTATTTTTGAGAAAATTTGTAATTGGCCATATTTTAGTGTTTTATTTTATTGTTTATAAGAATCGCTGTTGATTTTCCTAGGATAAGAAATAAAATTTAAAAAAATGTTCATAAAACTGATAGACTTTGGGATCCCGTTGTGCTGGATGGCTTTGAGTGAGGCGCACAGGCGTCGCAAGAAAGAACCCTGTGGAAGTCCTTACAACAAACCTGGGTTTGTGTCACCGTGTACATTATCGATTGACTACGCCTACGAATACGACTTATTTGCTTACGTTAGAACCCTGTATCTAGGTACTTGTGTAGTGAATAGGGCTTGCATTGGGCCTAAAAGTAAAATATTAGTTTGATTTTCATATTTCAGCAGGCTTTGTGGCATACACGCCTAATAACAATACGTTATGATCATGAAGTCTACGAACCTCTTAAATCAATCCAATTTAGGTATTTACCTAATGAATTTTAAATAAATTCTATTAAACATGTTAATGGAACAGACGAACAGGCGTCTCGTGTCATATTTATAGTCATTTAGAATAGGTAAGAATTAATATCGCAGTTTTATAAATCGCTGGGACGACATTTATATAAAACTGGTTTTTCCACCATTTTGCATAATTTTCACACAGGTGCCTTTCCTGTCATGAGAGCGAACATGTGTGTTTCCTTGTATTGCTAATAAAAGATCATTTTATTTTTAGTTCTAACGACCTTTCTGCGGGGCCGGCAACAGGTGGGACAACTGTCTAGTACGGACTACGGAGCACTCCGAGCTCCATGCTATCTAATCACAATTTAGATCATCATATCCATAACATGTCAATGAAATGAAGATGCTTGGATGGGCGGCGGGAGTGACGAGACTCGATAAAGTGACTCGATAAGTGTGAGATAAAGCACATCAGAGGAAGTTTCAAAGTTGCCCCAATAACGGATAAAATGGTAGAGGGTCGTTTACAGTGGTACGGACACATCATGCGGCGAGGAGAAGATCATGTTGTGCGGAGAGCATTGGCACTCCCGCAGAACATGAGGCGGAGAGGGCGCCCTGCAGCCACGTGGTGGGCAACAGTAGCTAAGGACATGGAGCGCGAAGCACTTTGGGAGGAGACAACCCAGGACAGCATGTCCTGGCGCAAAAAGACGAGGACAACCGACCCTAAATAATGGGGAAAGGCTAGGAGAAAGAAGAGAAAGAAGACGATATGCATTATCAACTCATTGCCGGATTACTCCTGAGCACGCATCTCCTTTCGGAATGAGAAGGGTTTGGCCATAGTCCAACACGCTAGAACAACTGTAGTGTCACTTATGCTATGCCTAGGACACTACAACTGATCCGAAAAAAATCCACGACTTTTTTATCAACGGTTTTTTCCTGGGGTTTTAAACGATTAAAACTGTAAGTTCTGTAACTTAGGTATCTACCCGTAAATTAATCATATCTAAAACTAGCAGATGCCCGGGACTTCGTTCGCGTGAATGCAGGTTTTTCGGTTCCTGCGGGAATAATTTAATTTTTCGGCTTAAAAGTAGCCTATGTGCTATTTCAGACTATAATCTATTTCTGTGCCAAATTTCATCCAAATCCTACCAGCCGTTAAGGCGTGAGACGTGATTGAATAACAAACATCTATCCACCCATCCAACCATCCATCCATACATCCATCCATCCAAACTTTCGCATTTATATCTAAAATTTAAAATATAAGCCCATTTATCGTTGGCAAAATCATGAGCAATAAATAAAAGTCTGCGAAACAACCATGCATAAATGTCATTGTTCAAATAGTAGATACTCAAATAAAAGGTCAGCCCAATTTAGTTCAAGGGGTATTATGGGTAAAGATTAGTGCCACACAGTCTAGCGCAATGAGAAAAAACGTGTTTCCCTCACGCGAACTATTCACGCGGCCGTTTCGTCTCCGGTCCCTAGTATGTTTTCTGCACCCTTACCTTATCAAAATAACAATTTTCCATTCAATAAAAAATCTTAAAGTAAAAATCGACTTTTAAAGCCACTGCAAAGTAAAGAATAATCTTGATATCATTTTCCATGCATTATGTAGAAGTCGGGGGAGCGTGACGCGTCAACTTTACGTACCGTTTAAAAAAAACAACCGAATTGAGAAGCTCCTCCTTTTTTAAGCCGGTAAAAAATAATACCATTAGAAAAATAAGAAGTTTCCATTAGGAAAAGCTTTTTGGATAGGTAGAGCATCAGAGAAATAAATAATGTAGATATATTAACATACTTAATGTGGCATCGAAGTGATTGGTAAATTAGGCATTATTCTTTTTCTTTTTTATGTCGCACTAACGAGTTCGGCACAATAAAGATTTTTATATAATATGTGTTTGCACGAAAACATGCTCCACCATTATGATAATCGATATTTAATTAATATGCAATCTGTTTTTATAATGTAAACGTGACTATCAGCCGACGTTTGCTAACACCTAAAGGTATGTCCAAACATAAAGCGGTTAACGCGGTATTTTCAGGACACAATTTTGCTCTAATAAGAATGAATACCAATTACTGAAAAATATACCCACTAACTACACGCGCGGACGGCGGCAGACGCAATACAGCGCGGCATTCAACACGTGGCAGCCGCGCGAGATTGACGCTCTGTGTTTGGACACACCTTTAGAAATCACTAGTAATATATTATTATTATCAGTATTTTGTACAGAGAACACAATTATTGAGCATTCCACAGCTTACATATTTATTTTAACCCACTACACATTTGTGTTTTGGGTAAGATGTACTATATATACCGATCCTAACTTCCTTATTATCTAAATTTATCAGAAGTTTTTATTAATTTATTTTTGTCAGCTGCTTACAAATAGACCATTAATATAAAATAGCTACCTTATTATATAAAGGTTGGAACATAAAAGGCGGTCTTACCATAATCGCCTGAGTGGTCATCTTGTGCGGGGTCCCTCTTTATGATGACATGGGCTGCGCCCTGTAATGCCTCCTGCAACCTCTCTTGTTCAGCCTTTTCTCTCTTTACTGTAAAAGGAAAATAGGTGGTAAGTAGTGCTTCCAATACCGGGATCCCGGTATTGGCTGATACCGGTATTGAGATGTCTAATACTAGGATACCGGTATTGGTGACACTATAAACAGTGACTATTGCATATAATATATTACCTACATACATATTACGACTAGTGTAACTAACTACGGAGGAGACCCGAGGAGCAGCGTCTTATTTGATAACAACTTAACCTGAGCTTTATTTACTTTCTTATACGATTGATATTGTTTTATGAAAGGCCTCTATGCCAAAGTTAAATATAAAGATAAGTATGATTTGTTATAAAAATAACCGTATAATAATATTTCTTGGTACATGCTGTTTTTATGCTGTTTTTATTCGGCTAAGTTTAAAACTTGTATCTTAAGAACATTAAAGTCATTTTTGATCACTCAGAGCATTGATGTAGAATTTTTTTAGTACTCATTCTATTTCAATGACTCAGAGGGAAAAATTTATGTTTGAATTTAGAACCCTGTGGCTTGGCATTTCTATTTCATTGACTCGTGAATCGTTCAGAAATCGGTCTTTTATCCAATGCAATTTTTTTATTATGATTTATTTTCTTTTAAAAAATAACTATTGAAATTTTTAATTAATTTATGTTTTGACTAAACTATGCATTTTTTCGAGTAAAAAAATTGGCATTTCTTCATTGAATTTAAGCAGAAAAGTGCTCTTTAGGAGTGAAAAAAGATTTTTTATGGAAAACTGTTTTTATGGTGCAGTTTCCTTCAGAAAAGACTAGAACGTTTTAAGTTAAAAACATGGTATCTAATTTTAAGTTTTTTTAATTTTTAAAAATCTTTCCGGTATTAATACCGGTATTGAAAAAAACCGGTATTTGAAAGCCCTAGTGGTAAGGACTTAAGGAGTGCTAGTCATATGCGTTGTTTAGTAGCATAAACGGTTATGAATTTCATTGCTCTACTTTTTGATTTTCTTTTTTTTTTTTGAGTGTTTGACGAGAATCAGTGTTTACTAGAAAAATCTCCATGGTTCTCAGGTTTGAGTAGACGCTTGAAACATTAGTGTACATGTTGATGTATGTATCACATAGGTACCTAGCTATACAATTATGATGGAATATATTTATCAAAGAATTAACTAAGTGAAGAATAGGTAGGTATTTATCGCTGAAGACCCTTCGAAATGATATCAGAGGCCAATCAAAACAAGAATAAGTAGAAATGATAAGTTTTGATTCAAAAGATGCAACGGAGTAAGTACCTACCCTTTTAAAGTTTTAATTGGCCGTAGAAGAATGACGATGTTCATCTTGGTTACCAGTTATTTAAAAGCCGCAAACTTATTTATTGACGGTTTAAAAAGTATGAATATAAAAATACACGTAAAACACGTTTCGAGAACGATTTAAACTTTATAAATCAATATTACGATTATGAATGAAAAACTACCTGGAGCTTTGTGTCGACATAAGCCAATTTGAATATTTTTGCCATATTTTGTTATAAAGTAATTCGCGATTATACGTTAAACAGCGCAATAAAGTTTTTTTTAACTTCATTACACGTTTATTATTTATCTAGCAGGTGTGTGCGGTAAAATCACTGAACACTTTGATCGTCGATTAATCACTGATTAAAACAATTTTTTGTATACCCAACTACCAGCTTAGATGATACAGCTGCGACTTCGTCTTTATACGTGAACTAGCTGATTCCCGCGACTTCGTCCGCGTGTAATGAGCTTTTCGTAAGAAACGTTTTCGTCCGACCGTTTTTCGTCCGTCTTACATTGCAAATCCGACATAAAATAATATTGCGGCTATAAATTAAGATGTAAGCTATCCTATCTTTCAAGTTGGATCAAACTGCACACGGTGTGCAAATTTAATTTAAAGTCGGTTAAGTAGTTTAGGAGTCCATCGCGGACAAACAACGTGACACGTGATTTATATATATTTAGATAATAAAGATCTCATTACTTTTCCTTGTGTAAGGGACAATCCAGAAGTAGGTATTAATGAAACACTTTTAATATAATATTTGTACTCTTATTTGGAACTTGAACGAATAAATGGTTAAACGTGTAGAGGTTCCACGAGAGATTTAATGTAATTAGATAAAAGTTGGCTATAATTACAGCTAATATACATTTGATCCGACCAGGATTGCTATCGTTAAGCTCTGAATCAAAATGCGATCTAAACACAAAAGTATTCAATAATCGCTGAGTCTGCCGGCAGGAGACTGATTTACCATCGTCAAAATACTCGCATTTATACTAACTATTTTCAATATGGCGTCCGTATCCCCATTCTAAATCAAATGACATGAAACTAGTCAAATTAACTGATATTATACTTCCTGTTCCATGAGATATAATGACAAATAGTAATAATGCTAACACTTGTGTCATGTCCTTCCCGGGATGCAACCTAGCTCTGTACCAAATGCCATCAAAAGCGATTTAAATTTGGGTCGCGAAAGCGTGGCAGACAGACACACTTTCGCATTTAGAATATTACCTAGTATGGATTGATACACAAATACATTAAAAACATAATGACAAACGTTTTTAGAAAAATGGGTTTTAAAAAAATTTAAAAATGTTAGGTTATAATTAAATTGATGCGCATTTTATGACCTACAATTTATTTGTGACTTTTTTTCGACTCTTTATTGAAGTTGAAACAGAACTTATTTTTATTTTTCTCTTTATAATGCCAATAAAAGTTGTCACGGTCATTATTAACGTTGAAATATTTATGCATGAAGAGTTATTCCTCGATATTTTAGGAGATGACGCAATTAAAGACATCAACGTGCTAATTAGGAAGGTTTTAGGCTCGGCGCAAACGGGCCACCGACCACAGCAACCGGTGGCTTACGACAAGCGTGTAATTAACATTATTTTGCATAATTTTTGAATAGACTCGCCGCATACGTGTGGTCGGTGACGGCCACGCGCTACTGTAGCCCGTTTGCGCCGAGCCTAAGTAGCGCGACAGCCACCGGTGGCTGTGGTCGGAGACCCGTTGGCGCCGAGCCTAAGATGGATTCATTTTTAAATTACACAATCTTCCAGTTTTATATTCTTACTAGACCTGAGTCCCGCCTTTTCTATTAGGTATGGGTTTAATATAACTGCCATGCCCCTAACAGGTTAGCCCGCTACCATCTTAGACTGCAACATCACTTACCATCAGGTGAGATCGCAGTCAAGGGCCAGCTTGTACTGGATTAAAAAAAAAAACGATTTCTAAGATTTGTTTACATACTTACATAGCTTAGCATAGTTACAGAAATACATGCGTTATTTAATACTTACCAATAGGAAGTCCAGTATCAATGGAAACCATGTCAATCATGGTGGAGGGGTCCATAAACATCTCATCATCCGGCGCGGTCGCCTTCATCGAGTCCGGAAGGGGTCGGATCACCATGTCGTGGCCTATTGAGCCTTCCTGTCGAAATTAAATGTATATCCATTATCTACATAATTATTAACCCAACTTATTTAGTAGGCATACCTAATTAAGTAAGTAAAATTAAATGTAACCTGCAAATGCATTTGCAGCATTACAATACCCTGACGGGGCCTCATGTAATGATTATTAAATATAGAAATAAAAGATGACTGACTGACCGATCTTTTAAACCACGGCGTAAGGCTGATCTTATGGCATTTGTCTGTATGGCAATTTTTAGCCCCATCTGTATGGGGCTGAAAATTGCCATACAGATAGCTTGGCTATTAATATGACGTAGGCAACCGAAAACAAATAATGACCATCATAATGCAGTATTTATGAAATACATACAATATACATGTGCAGGAATTGGTTCCAAGATATCGAACTAGAGCGAGTTTCGAAAGTGAGTGGTTTAAAAGTTATATTTCACCTATATCGTTAGGTAAAAGGGGGAACCAAAAATTTAAAAACATAAAAGGCAAAGGTGACTGAGTGATCTATCAATGCACAGCTTATACCACTGGACGGATGGGGCTAAAATGTGCCACAGAGATAGCAAATAAGATATGCATCTTTGAAAATTCAATCCAAACATAAACTAAATAACAAAGAAAGATAGGGGTTGAAATTTAAAATCAAATCGATTCTACCGTGAGCGAAGCCGCGGAATAAAGCTCGTTGATTCAAAAATATTATCAAGATTTGTGAAACTTATGGGAGAGCAAAAACAATGAAAACATCAAACAATCCATTTGGGTAAGCAGTGCTTTTGTGCCTCTATGAACTGCACGCCACTGCTTGATGGTAGTAAAAGATCATATTCGTCACGATACAGGCTTAAACGCTTGTAAGGTGTACTAAAGCATTTTCCCGCCTATTGTATGGATTGCAGCAATCGACCTTAGTCCACTTATGTTCTATTGTTTGATCTCGGTTTGTATTCTTTGTGTGCTTTAGGTTATGAGTGGTTGTCGTTATTAGCGAATATTAACCGCTTTGTTTATTGATCTTCGAATGTGCATCGAATAGCTTATACTTACATTTTATGGTGCTTGGCGCCTGCAGATATTTAAAGGCTCTTACTGATTCTACGTAAACAATACATAGTGTCTACTTCGTACTCTCTCTGTATCTTTAGACTAACTTTAGTCTGTAGTCTTATAGTGGGGGGTCCGAAGTTTTATTCGCGGCAGGGTCAATTTGGGAATTTATCAACTCTGAGGTTGATCTGGTCTGGTCTGGTGGGAGGTTTCGGCTGGGGCTGTTTACCACCGGCAAAGACGTTCAACCAATAATAACAGGACACCGTCCACTTAACAAACACCTATATGTTCTGGGCATAACCGACAGCCCTCTGTGCAGAGCCTGCATGGAGAACGAGGAGACACCAAGACACGTACTACTCGAGTGTAGTGCCGTAACCACTCAACGAGAAGCCTACATTGGCTCCCAGCAACACCGGAAGTACTCGCCGACTTGAGCGGCTTGCTTGGATTCTGGAGTGAGCTCGGCTGGCTGGAGTGATCCAGAGGGGAGTCGCACCAAAGGTCTCACGCACAACGGGCACTTGTGCTTAAGTGCGGAAAAGCCCAGAGAGAAGAAGAAGAAGAGACGTTCAAAAGCGATTTAGCGTTTCGGTACGATACCGTGTAGTAACCGATTAGGGGTATGGGTTTAAAATAACTGCCATACCACTTACCTACAGGTTAGCCGGTCCCGCTACCTTCTTAGACTGCATCATCACTTACAATCAGGCGAGATGATGCTTCTAAGGGAGTTTCAAGAAATCTAGCCTGGTTTACTGTCTATATTATTTATAACTTCTTTGCAAAATGTCAGCTTTCCAAGGGTTTGCGCTGGGCGTTGATGAGCGAGTGAGTGATTCAGGACTTTTCTTATAATTGTTGGAGATAATAAAAAAATGGTTTTTATATTATAGGTGCTAAGTACAATGAACTATAATGAACCGTCAGTTCTCAGAATAGTTCTGATTTCAATCTCTCTCTCTCTCTGAAATTACAATACGTGACACGTGTATAGAACATGCTAAGTCATGATGAGCTTTGAGGTAGGTACATATAGGCACCAAGATACAAATATGTATGATGATAATATTATTGTCTACCAATTCCTCGAAAGCTCGATACCATAATAAGTACGCTTACTCTGAGTTTTAAGATTGCAAATACGATTGATCGACATGAGAGCTCGCCACGCCAAGTGTAAGCGAACGTTAAAGTAAAATGAACCTTAACAGCATTGGTTTAGAGCTCATTTCATCATTTCGTGTATTTATTTACAGCCAGCGCTCCAAACTCTGAATTTGTTACTTTAAAGCGAGAGCTTTTGGGTCCATTTTACTTTGACGTTCGCTTACACTTGGCGTGGTGGGCTCTCACGTCGATCAATCGTATTTGCAATATTAAAACTCAGAGTAAGCGTAAAGTACCTACTGTACCAAATTGAACATTGGGATTATACAAGTCTTCAAGTCACGTATGTGTTGGATAAACTGACACATTTATGGCTCTGACATTGAAATCCGTTCAAGATCATATGGCGACTAGTTAAATTGGCTTACGTCCTGTCTGGATGATAATCTATAGCCCTATTATGTAAAACCGGCATCAATCATTATTACAATCTCATTTGTTGTGTTTGGCTGAATTAATGGGTCCATTAAGTCCACTTATTTCTTTTATTCGGCTTTATAAAGTCGGTTGATAGGGTGGTGTGACGTCACGCCACCCGACTTGCAAGCGCAACTTTAAAGTTCCATAACTTTTTCATTTGATGAGATATTTTAATGATTCTTTCATATTTTTGTTTTATTTTGTCTTAATTTTTATAATAAATTAAAAAAAATGGTAAACTTCTCCAATAACACACGATCCACGTGTTGGTGTTAGCCGATGCTTGGCAGCTGTTTGGATAATCAACCAATGGATAAGCAATAATATTAAGCAAACAAGTTCACGTACCACCACAAGATTTCCGTGTTTAGGATGTCGTCTGATCAGTAGAGCCGCCCCATTGTCGTCGTCGTGGTAGAGATCCCCAATTTCTTCTCCGTCTTCCTATAAACAAAAATATAGTTATTTTCGTGTAACTTTCAAATACTACTACACGTGGAACAATGGTGGTAACTGGTACTGGAACGTGGTAATTTCATATATTATAAATACGAAAGTGTGTTTGTTTTTGGTTTGTCTTTAAATCATCCGCGTGTGACGAATCGAAATGATTATTTTGAAAAATAAAAGAAATTCCACGGGACGGGAGCGGGACGAAGTCGCTGGTAGATACTATCATCTATATCCATATTATTATAATAATTTACATATTTTATAATGACGCTACTTCGTTCGCGTGGATTGAGGTCTTAACGACCTCTTTATTTTTCCGGGATAAAAAGTAGCCTATGTGTTATTTCAGACTATAATCTATCTTTGTACTAAATTTTATCCAAATCCGTTCATCTGTCTGGCGTGATTGAGTAACAAACATCCATCCATCCGTCCATCCATCCATCCATCTGAACTTTCGAATTCATAAGTTTCGTATATATATGTCACCGTAAGATTGTAAAAACCGTTAGATTATAATATAACGTTTTTTATCTCGATAGATTATAAACTGTCGACAGATTGTGAACGGTATCATACTGCTTACAATTTAACGCGTTATTTTTCGGTAAATTGTAATATATTAGGTATATTAACCCGAAAGAACCTAAGTACCTAACCTACCTGAATATTCATGTCAAACCCTAACCTAACCTATAGTTCGCGCGCGAGTTGAATGCAGAGTAAATGTATGGTGACACTTACATTTACTCTGCATTCAACTCGCGCGTGAGCTGTACAAGAAAGAGACAAGAAAACGTAAAAACAATAAATATTCCATAAATTAATACTCAGAACATTTAACGGTTCACAATCTTTCGACAGTTTATAATCTCGCGAGATAGAAACCGTTAGATTATAATCTAACGGATTTTACAATCTTACGGTGACATATATAATTATGAGTGAGTCGGTGGTAATTGAGCTATATAGTATAGAAGATATCAACAGATGGTTATTTCTTTCAAATGATACAAGGGACAGATCGTATTTTCTTATAGACGAGCAGAACGACGCTTGCGGAGTGTCTTCAGCGTTTTGTTTGCGCAGATTATTTTATATCAGCTTCGTTTACACTTGACAAACTTAGGACTAACTCATGACCTCATTCAACTAATGAACTCATTTCTCTGCAAATAGTAATTATAATAACTTCTCAACAAAATATACACTCAAAAAGAAATTCTTTAATCCGTCAAGGCTGACAAAGTCGTCATTAATAGTAATACACGTTCTTTGTTATTCCGCTCCAGTTACCTCCCTTATTAACAATCGAATCGTACAGAGAATTATGATCACAGTTCACACCTCATGAGCTCAGGACAATACGTTAAGGTGCGTGCACACATAGATTTAAAGGTTCGCGCGCTTCACCTAGATACCGCCCTTCCTAAAAACAATAGCTCATTTAATGCGGCAACTTAAATTTCGTAGTGTGTATTGACTATTTGAAAAGATACTGGTGTGCATGACAATAGTGTTGTCAACTTCTAAACTTTTACCCGATTAATTGGAAAAAATGTGTTAAGCACTTACTTTGGTACTACTATGAAAGTATATAATATCTGCAATTCATAACTTAGAAAATTTAGAAACTTTTAATGTCAAGGTATAATAAATTTAAAATTAAGGGGAATTCACAACCAACGTTTGACAAAATTATGAATCAAAAATTCATCTTTTTACGAACAACTGGTTCTATACCTAAATGATTTTTTTGACAATTTTTTTGCAGACAAATTGTAATCTCGCATAAGATTATTTGTCAAACAAATCATTTATTATTTACATTAATTATTATTACTGGCCTACTGATTCTCAAAAATATCTTGACTTTATAGATTTCTTTTTAATTAAGAATATTTCCCCGAGATACTTAGATATTGAAGAAAAATATGATATGAATTCGGACCACTCCCAGATATTTTTAATAATCAATAAACATAACATTGTATTCAAAGAATCCAAACTTACTCTAGTGAATAACAATACAGACTGAAGGAGCTTTAAAATAGAGCTAGACAGTTTTATAAACTTAAAGGTCCCTTAAAAATATCCAGATCAACTTGATATGGAACTAGACAAATTCATAACGGACATACAACGGTCGGCCTGGAACAATACACCACCGATTAAAAAGAGGAGTGAGGAAAACACCTATTCTAAGGAAATTATTGATCTAATTAGAATTAAACGAAAACAAAGACAAAAGTGGCATGTCTCTAGAACACCACAAGACAAAAAGATACTAAACAATCTCACCAAAACAATCCGGAAAGCAATCAAAGTAATAAGTGCTATCCCAATTCTAGGTAATTATAGTTTTTAAATTCATTATAAACATACTAGCTGATGCCCGCAACTTTGTCTACGTGGTTTAAGTTTATTTATTACGGCGGGAATTAATTTTCCGGGTTATAGAGTAGCCTATGTCACTCTTGGTCCTCAACTATACCCATGGAAAAAATCACGTCGATCCGTTGTTCCGTTACGTCGTGATTGAAGGACAAACCAACAAACCAATAAACCAACAATCAAACACACTTTCGCATTTATAATATTAGTATGATTTAATTACAGAATAAGAAAAATCGCATACATGGGGTAACGGATTCCCTAGAACGTGGTAACACTCTATGACGTCTGACGGTTCGTGTATTTTACATTGAAATAAGTAAATTATTCAATATTTACCAATGGTATGTGATTCCAGTGTCTTTCTTATTTCTTGTTGAATATAATTTTACACAATATTACTACGAAAAAAGCCATTTTACTTTTGTTTACTACCAAAATTTGATAACAGACACGGCCTGTCAGCGTCAAACATCTGTTGCTAAGAGACCAAGTACGCCAGCTCGGGCGATCATAAATTGCCGCAATTTACTAGTATGCCGACGGTATCTAGGTGAAGCGCGCGAACCTTTAAATCTATGCGTGCACATAATGATTGGGATCTTGCCTCCTGTCATAAATCAAATATCGAATCACAATAAGTCTTCGTAGCTCTTCCAAATTACCGTCATTATAATGAATCAGAACTGTCATCCATGCCATTGAAAACATTACCTTATAGTCCAAATATTTATTTCCTGCATGAATATACTTTATCTTTTAAATCTGAAAATGCGCGTTTTAGTATCTTCACGACTATTTTACAATTTTTTTTAAATATATAGGTTAGCGCTTGGCTGCAATCAGACTTGCTTGCAAGTGGTGATGCAGCCTAAGGTGGAGCGCGCTTGCCTAGAAGATGCCTATTCACTATTGATTTTAAGGTACCTAAGAGGTGGGGAAAACGGAAGCCGGAAGTGCATTCTATATCCAAGCGGTTCGAATTAGAAACGAGGAAGAAAATCGCTTCGTACTAGCCCGCGGAATTTTGACTACATAAGAGTGCAGACCTTGTCGATGCCTTGCGGTTCAATAAAAAAAAGGTAATTACGAGGAAAGGCTTGCATACTGGAACGGGCATAGGTTTATTTTAGAAAAACGTGGATACAGTCGCTTCAAAAGCTAGTAAACATAGTCATATACAAGCCTTAATAATAAAGCAGTCACCGAAAAATATTTTCATAATTATACCAATATAATATATGCGAAAGTGTGATTGTTTGTTGGGTTTTTGGTTTGTCCTTCAATCACGCCGCAACAGAGCAATGAATCGATGTGATTTTTGTATGGGTATAGTTGAAGATCTAGAGAGTTGAATAAGCTACTTTAATTTACTCCGGGCGAAACCACGGGCACCAGCTAGTATTTGATATTTAAAATTGTAAACAGTAGGCGCCTGCCTTTAAAGTTTCCAACAATGACCGGAAGTGCCCGAAATGAAGGCTGCATTTTTGCAATGAAGAAATTTCGTATAATTAAATTGTATTCCAAGTGCAGACCTTTTATCATACAAAGATAAACATCGGCATAAATAATAATAGTTGAAAGAGTTTTAGAAGAATTCTTTTGGTGACCGATGTGACTAAAGTTATACACCTATCGTGGCAAATTATGCTTTAGCAGCCAGTCGAAATAGCAAGAAAATAAAAAGGCAGAGATATATGTAGGTATACCTACAGGTAGATGGTACATCGAATATGAATTACGATATGTAGATATACATACAATGACTACATAGATAATATTGTATACTAAGACTATCTACTTCAAATGCCAAATTGAACTTGATGTAGTAACTCGTAGTCGTAACTAAACAAAATACCTCCTCCTTGTTTGGAAGTCGGTTAAAAACTTACTGTTAAACGACTTACAGAGACTCATGCGCAGTGCGCTAAACAAGTTTAAAAAATTAAGTGGTGACACTAATTTAATCACAAGACTTCATAGAATACTTGTGATTAAATTAGTTTAATTAATTTCTACTTACATTTTTGAATTTGTTTCATTCAACTCAGCGTTAGTTATAAATGTGGCTTCTGTAGTACTTAGTATGGGAATTAATTTATTGTTTGGATTTAGAAATAAGTTTAATACAGCTTTCAAAATTACATTTAAATAAACCCACAAATAGTAACAGCATCTAATTCAAATATATCACAATAGACCCAAAGCTAACTTGCAGTAACTAGATCAAGATAACAATACACCTATGTCCTATATCAATAAACTTTTAACAAAAAAAATTACACAAATAATAAGTTATTTTCGACACGGATCTGTATTCGAATATAAATTAATAATTACTTATTAATTGAAGAAAGATATTATTATAATTGTAATCAACATGCCGTGAAGACGGAAGTGTAGGTAATAATTGCAACACCCGTTTTGAAGGTTGGCTGCGGTCCTTTCCCAAATTTTAAGCAGTCTTAATATTAGTCATTTCGTGGGAACGAGAGGTCGTGAGTTAAATGCACCTATTTGACCATAAGCATGGTTCAGCTTGATGTAGATTAATGCACGACAATACCTCTACCTTTTTAGTATCAAATAACGTCGCTGTATGCGTTTGTTGGCTGTAGGTATATCCCCTTAAAACTCCTAATTTTTTATTGGATTTAAGGCGGTAATTCTATACTATCATCATAATATAGAAAAATTTACGAGATTTAATAATTATCACGCTACGCTTTCACGGCCCATCTATTCAACCGATTTTGATGAACTTTGGTATAGGGATAATTTGTATCCGGGGGAAGGAAATAGGCTACTTTTTATCCCGGAAAATTAAAGAGTTCCCGCAGGAATTAAAAAACTGTAAACCACGCGGAGGAAGTCACGGGCATCATCAGCTAATCATCTAGAAATATATATAAGCTGATGTTTTAACTTGTTTTGTAAACTCCTGTACCTACTTATTTACCAACCTACTCTATCTCGTAAAGCGCAAAGTAGGTAGGTAATTATGCAAAAACTTTAAACATCAAGTAAATAAATAATTCCTAGTAATCAACCTCTGTGGTTAACCATTAGGTAGGCATAATAATTAACTTCATTCATAAACACAATACTTATCTAACTAACGTTCCGAGTGATGTAAGAACGGGTTACGATCTATTTTACATAGGGAAAACCAAAAACATTATTGATATTAACCTCTTAAGCCGTGTATGTAGATTATGTTTATTATATTATCGCTGCAAATAATATAATAATATTTTTAAACAAATAGAAGTGGTGTTTCGGAGCAATAATTTTCGCCGACCCCGTTCGTGTGTGTTTGTGTTCATGCTGTGTTGTTCGTAGTGTGTAAACACACTACGAACAACAGCGTGAACATCGGCTAGCTCATTTTTAAATGGCATAGAACATCTCGACATGAATAAACGGGTTTCCCATGAGCCATACGACACGGGTGTTTTGTTGTGTCCTGTCCTGGCAGCGTGGTGGGTCTAAGATCGAATTCCCTCTCTCCTATGGCTTGTGCCCAGCAGTGGGACGTTAATGGAGTGGTGGTCCGTACTGTGTTTTCGCCCTTACATTATTACCAGATACGTCATAATCGTGCGTGTGTGCACATGCAATTTAGTTCTTTACGACCCTGAAAACAGAGGTTACGTTGGCAATAGAGAAAAATTCTTACACGTCCCGCAAAGTTAAGGTTACACTGCTACCAACACTGAATTAAATGAGGTTTTAATGCTAACAATATCATACTGTGCCTAAATTGGTAAATTGCACAACTGTGTCATTTATATAATTGCAGTAGATATTGAGGTATATTTGGAGCCTATTAAAATTACTTTTTACTAAAAAAATATTTGTAATCGAATGCTGGCAATATTTTCTGTCCTTCTTACCTGGAAAAACTACTTTAAAAACAATTGTGTTTTTTTTTATTACCTAGTAACCTACTCATAATTTTGCGGATAGTTACCTATGTAAAAGAAGCCGGCTTCTGCCAAAACAAGTTTAATTTGTTTTTAAGCAGAAGATTCATAATTTATTCCATTAGTAGGTACAATTTTTTATGGCTCAATCACCAGAGGCGTATTTAGTAAAAGACTTCCTAGTGATAAGAATACTCGTAAAATTAAAATTTGGCATAAAATATTAATTAATTATTCGTTGTTAATAGAAAAATAAAATAGATATATACAGTGTTGAAAGGTTCATTTAAATATATTTGACTAGCCGATGCCCGCGACTTCGTCCGCGCGGTATTAGTTTTTTTTTAATTTCCACGGGAAATCCCTATTTTTCCGGGATAAAATGTAGCCTATGTCACTCTCTCATATATCTCAGTATATCCATGCAAAATTAAAAAATATGAAATCACGCCGATCTGTTGCTCTGTTGCGACGTGATTGGAAGACAAAGCAACAAACAACACACACTTTTGCATTTATAATATTAAAGTATGATTACTGGGTAGATATAATCGACTTCACATTGTTGGTGCATGATGTTTGATTGCAATAGAAATATAGATACTTAACAGTATAATAAGCACAGTATGGAAACTACCTAGAAACGTTCGAAACAGCTCACTCACACAAACATGCGCGTCAACGAGACCCCAAGCGCTCGTCGCAGTGCCGTTAGTAGTAAGTAGCGCTTAGGGGTCTCGTCGATGCGCATGTTTGAGTCAGTGAGCTGTTTCGAACGTTTCTAGGTAGTTTCCATACTGGTTGTATCTGTTTACTGTGTCTGTACTCCCTACTCTAACTTACTAACTAATATAAAAAATGCGAAGATAGACAAACATAGACAGACACATGTCTATCTGCCTGTGAGTCTTTATGACTGTACCTTTTCACGAACCATTCGTTTGATGGATTCTGACCAATTTTGCATTCTGGGCAGAGATGGTTTTTTTTTCTTTGTTATTCCGGCATAAGTTTCAAGAGATTTCAATAGATTTTGAAGTGAAGATTTAGAAACTTAAATCTACGCTGATAAAGTTGCGAGCAAAAGCTTATTAAACTCTACAATTATCTACTTACAATAATATACTAGGCGGAACTTAAGTGGAATTTAGGTTTAATAGTTTCTAAAGTAAAATCGGTGTCCGCATATCTTAACAAGTTGAACATTGTAGTTAAAATGTGAATGCTTGAATTCGTAATTAAACGCCTCTATATCTACAAATGACAAATTACACACCTCGAATTGGTTAATGGCTCGAAGTATCAAATTCATCAACAAGAATGAAATTAAGGAGGGGTTTAAATATCTCTGTATAAGATAGAGTTAGGAAATAAGTAACAAGGTAAATTTTTTTATGAAACACATTGCGTTTAACTATAATCATACTAATATTATAAATGCGAAAGTGTGTTTGTTTGTTGGTTTGTCCTTCAACCACGCCGCAACGGAGCAACGGATTGACGTGATTTTTGGCATGGGTATTGTTGAGGACCTGGAGAGTGACAAAGGCTAAGACTTTTTATCCTGGAAAATTAAGGAGGAGAAATTAAATTTAAAAGAAACTTAAACCACGCGGACGAAGTCGCGGGCATCAGCTAGTACCATATAACCCGCCCTTATTGTGGTAACTAACAGACCAGAAATAATTTAGAAATTATAATTAGCCCTGCCGGAAATTGAACCCAGAATCTCCCATTTATAAAACCACAGCGCTCACTTATTGCACCAAGGAGGTCATCAGTATGTAATTTATATTGTGTGATGTGTAATCAGTCTCAATCATTCTTACAGTGCAAAGCTCTAACATTTAAGGGTCAAGAGCAAAGGTTCTCGTTCGATCATCTCTGTTTGAACTTCATATTTTGAAATAGAAACGAACTCCAGCCAGGTTAGCCAACCTTCTTAATTTGACTTTTTTAATGAACTTTTGTCCGCCGTTCGTTTGACGGGATATGGATTATCAAAACATTCCATGTTTTCGAGAAGGTTAAAAAATATAAAAAAGTAGACCTTACTTTTTTAAGGATTTTTTAAAGTTTTTAATTTAAAGCTTTTGATTCGAGTGAATCTACCATTGTTCGAAATGCCACTCCTAACGAGAAGAGCCGGGCACGTAACTCAGTGGTTACAACTTACAATACATGAACAGTGAAATAAAAGTTGCTGTTTTTTTTAATTATAGTAAGATTAGTAGGTAAACATTAATTATTGTAAAAAAAAGTAATTTAAGTTCTTATAATCCAATTTACTGTTATTTTAATATTGTGTTATTTGATGAAATATAAAAAGCTTAGGTACTAGATAGAACGCTGTACATACAAAATACATACTATTATTGTTTGTCGCGGAAAACAACGGATCCCTAAAAATAGCTATAATATTGATTTATGTTAATAACTCGATATTGAAGTCGATAACATTTTCCTCAATAACATAAACCGCAATAAGGTATATATTAAAATGTTAAATATAGTTACATTGTTTACATTTTATTTCATGTTTTAATCTATTTGTAGATCTATAGTAGGTACTGATTGACTATGATAACAAGAAAATGGAACAAATAATCAATTTTATTTGAGTTTACGATCTATTAGCTTGTGTTTCGCATTATTGATTATCATTTTATTTTGTAAATACACTCCTGTCATAGTATTTATTACTCATAGGCTTACCTATTTGACATTGATAAAGTCATACAAACTAGAGATAACTAAATATGGTATGTTTAACTTACCGTAAGTTTTTTAGAGACGTTATTTCTGAAAAAACTGTATGGTTGTTTTTGACAACTTTTCTAGTAATATGGATATATTGAATATCGAAAATGGACAATTGATTATAAAGTTTTAAGCGGTAATCTGTCCCAGGATTCAGAGTTTAGAAACTCAAAATGGTTGTAACGTTTTTCTTGAAAAAGACTTCAACGCGAATGCTGCTGCTCGCACTCGAAGTGTAAAAAACAAAGAAAAACACGAAACAACGTATTTGAATTTGTATTACAATTCCGCATCTGAGATACGCCTGAGCTAATTACAGTGGCTACTTAATTCAATTTAATGATAGACGTTGATACTCGTAAACAAATTTAAATTGTAAATTGCATTTCATTGATTATACGAATTCTTGTAAACTACTAGCTGTTTGAATACCATGACATAATATTACATATCCTACTTATATAAGCTATACCTGTATAATATGACTACTGCATGTAGAAAAAAATCGAACTATGAGTAAGTACCATTTATTACTTTTTTATATGTAGTAACCTCATTTTAATAAAATAAAAACAATAATGGGGCCATGAACATAAAATAGGCGAAAGGTCGTTATAGCATTTTGATTGCTGTAAGCGTATCGTATTTCAAGTTTCCATTTCAAGCATAAACTTCTTAGTGAGTTTTGGTATTGTATTAGTTGGAATTTTAACCCAATCTAAAATCAAAAGTTCTGTTTCAAACCGGCGCGCCCGAAAATTCGTCAACATTTAGAAATACCTAGTACCTAGTACCTACCTCTGACAAAATTTAAGTTGGTGAAATACCAAAACTTCACATTATTTCAATCAAATGAACCATTGTCTTGATTACAAGTCGACGGAATGACAGAGTTATACGTTTATGTTAAATACATTTAAAATTATTAATCCATAATAATTATTAGTCGAATACTTTGAATACTATAGAAGACAAAAAACTTGGATAAAAGTGTTATTATAATAAGACTAGCTGATGCCCGCGACTTGGTCCGCGTGGTTTAAGTTTTTTGAATCCCGCGGGAACTCCTTAATTTTCTAGAATAAAAATAGTCTATGTTACTCTCCAGGTCCTCAAATATACCCATGCCAAAAATCACGTCGATCCGTTGCTCCGATGCGGCGTGATTGAAGGACAAACCAACAAATCAACAAAGAAACACACTTTCGCATTTATAATATTATATTTGTATATTAAAGTATTATTCGTATTAGCCTTAACTTCCGTCTAATTACTATGAATTAAAAAAAATAGTCCAAGACGATATCACCGTTGTGATTTAAAAACTGTGGCTCGAACTTGGATAATTCGAACAAGAACTGAGATTGTCCAGAACAAAACATAAATATTATGCAAATTAGTTTCTCAATTTAGACTTTTTTTTCTAATAGCAACATTATTATTGTTTGCACTGATTTAGAATGTAGAAAGCATTTCGTAAAAGATTCATATTAAAAATTTTATTTACCAGAGCATCACTTCTTTAGTTTGAACATGTAAATTAAAAAGATAAGATAAATGAATATTAATTCATAAGTTGAAATACCAGAATATTGTAATGCTGCGAAATATTATAAAAATGAAATATTCCTGATATTCCATTCGGTAAATCATTGGCGCAGATTTTTATGATTTCGATAAACGATATTTTTATTTCATGACTGCCTTGACTGCAATCTGCACTCGCTCTAAATATTTTGTCAATTACAAGGTTAATTCTTGTAATAGCTAATAAATTAATTAAATTAGTATATTCATTCGTGTTTAGCTGACAAATAGACATTAAACCACATTAAAATTCATTAACGTTTTCAATTTTTATCTGTAATTGTATATCAAAATCTTGCTTCAAAAAAGTAAATGTTTTCAAAATAAAACTTTTAAAAATCAAGTATTTACCCAATTATTAAGGAAAAAATAATTGTTATTGGATTAGGTTTTAATTATAATATAATATTTTCATTTGATTTAAAAACAAAGGTTTATTACCTTTTAGGTTTATGACTAATAACCAACTTTAAGCAATAGTAATATATTGTTCAATTCATTAACTTAGTAATATTACAGCATCACTAGGTATTCTCTACAATTGCACAATGCTGACAAAGCATGCTTTAATTCTCGAAGTATCACCTGGTTTCGTTAGGTAAGCCTTCGTGGGAAAATGAACGCTTTCTCCTACTTAGATGAGCGCATTTTTTGCATGCCTTTGAGAACAATTGAGTGTATGTACATCACACACAGTTCAGGCCTTCACGCCAATATTTTACATAGTCTTAGCATATATAGGGATGAAATTCGCGTAAATAAATAAGAATCTATCACACGTTTTCTTAACCTTTCCCGGATTGGTTGTACAACGAATAGTGTAATTTTTTTTTGTATTGTTTTCGCTTTTCTCTATTGATCATATATCGGTGCTATATTAGCATAATTTCTCATATGCTTAGGTAACAAAAGATTTCGAATTCGAGTAAAAGTGTAGTATTTTTTGCTACAAAAAATTTATAGCCTTATTAATTAGGTACAAGATGATACCCGATTCTACCTAATTCGCTTGGATTTAGGTTTTAAAATTCCGGGGAAATTTGATTTTCTGGGATAAAAAGTAGTTTATGTCGTCCTCCAGGTCTCCAATTATTATAACGATGAAAATCGTTCAATCCGTTACGATGTTGCGGTGCTACTAAAGGACAATCCGACAAACAAATTAATTTATTATATTACTAGATGATGTCCGCAATTTCTCCCGCGTGGATTTAGATAAGTACTTTAAAAATCCCGTGAAAACTCTATCCGCGATCATAATGCCTATCTCCTTCTTCAGAAAGCAACCTAACTAACTGACAACAACAACGACCCGGAAAGAACCAACCAAATTTCGCAAATCGGTTAAACAAATAAAAAGTAGCATACAGATAGATACACTTTCGCAATTTAATTTTAGTAGTATGAATTTATCAGGTATGCTGAAAAACTTACCGATTTCATTTCCTCATAATCCACCCCATGAGGCTGAGATTCGTTCGTCAATACTTTCCACATCCTCAAGCCATCCTTCTTCACCAACCCCTCCTGTTTCTTTAGCACCAACTTCAGCTGTTTCCCAAACGCCTCCAACTCAATCTTATGCACATCATCCTCCTGATTTTCCACCGTATGCTCTTTATCACCATCACTAGCACTATCACTATTTTCACTAGAATTAGACACGTTAAATTTCACGCTCACTGTATTATTTAAATCACCAATTAAATCAACATCTTTGATGTATTCCTTGGCTTTGATGAACATCTCGTCGTTTAGTAGAGACGGTGGGTTGGTGGCTTTTGTTGTTTTTGAGATCTTTTCGTGCGGTACCTTCGCAGAGTTGAAGGTATGTGAGTTTGAGGAATGGGAGGTTGGTATGTACCGCCTTGAGAGGTGGTGGGTTAGGTGAACTAGGTGGTATATTGGCACGTGGCTGTGATCCTCGACGTGGAAGACGTTTCGGAGTTCATCTGGAGTCATGTGCTCGTGAATCTGTAACAAGAGATGATGACATTGATAATCTGTTTCGATGAAGGGTATAGACACACGCGGGCTTTTTAAAGTGATCAATATTTGATAAAATACTTTTTAGGAAGATTTAGAAGTAAGCAAAAAACCTACATAAAATTATTTTTCCGTTTAATTTTAATTAGGAATATTAGCTAATTACATAAAGACACGATTCATTATTAAGATGCGAAAATGCAAAACACGTGAACGAAATATTGACGTCAATCCAATACGTTGAAATCGGTTTTTACTTTTTAGTACCTGTTTTATTTCAAGGTCTAAGTAATTAAATATAATAAAACATTAAAAAACCAGGGGTAATCAACTATAATAATACTGATTAAAAACTCGGCGAGCGATGGACAGAGCTATGATAGAAACATGCCTTTGTGATCAAATCAGAAATGGAGAGATCCGTAGGAGAACAAGAGTCACCGATATAGCTCGAAGAGTTACGAAGCTGAAGTGGCAATAGGCGGGGCACATAGTTCGGAGAAACGATGGACGTTGGGGTCCCAAGGTGCGCAAAGCGTTGGAAGACGCCCACTAGGTGGACGGACGACATCAAGCGAGTCGCATTACTTAGTTAGTCACTGGTTCCAGGCGGCGCAAGACCGTGGCTTGTGAAAGACCCTAAAAGAGACGTGTGTCCAGCTGTGGACGTCTATCGGTTGACGACGACGACGTACAAAAAGCCTAATTTAATTAAATATTATTTTAATATTCTTAAAAGCAAAATACATAAATATAACCTAGAACTTGGTATTATGAATGTAGGTACGTTTGTACCTAGTTAAAGTTGGTAAACAAACATAAAATAATATTCGCACATTTTAATTAGGCAGATTTAAGTCGCATGCAAAGTTTCCATCGGCTATTCATAGTCTTTAACACTATTACTTTTTATATTATTTATATGTTGTTTATCACTTTTTAAGTCTTTGAAAAACTAGTATTTTATAGGGTAACCATGAACAAGCTAATTATGTCATAAGCGGGACGCAAAGGTTAAAGTTAAGTTTATGATTTCTTTGCAGCAGGACCTGAATTTAACTGTGTACGTAACACGCATAATCGGTAGTAACACGCATAAAGATCACCTCAAAACAAATCAGTAATCAAGTAATCATATCACTTTGTCAACGCGGGCTTATCATCCATCCATATCCATATCCATACTAATACTATAAATGCGAAAGTGTTTCTGTCTGTCTGTCTATCTGTCTGTCTGTCTGCTACGCTTTCACGGACCACCTTTTCAACCGATTTTCATGAAATTTGGTACAGGGATAGGTTGTATCCCGTGGAAGGACATAGGCTTTTTGTCCCAGAAAATTAAAGAGTTCCCGCGGGAATCAAAAAACCTTAATCCACGCGGACGAAGTCGCGGGCATCATCTAGTAAATCATAATAGATAATATAATCAATAACCGACTTTGAAGGATTGGCAAAATTGCTTAGTTTTATTTGGTAAAACTTTATTATGCCTTCAGGTTGGTAATATAAACTTGTTTAAAATCTAATGAATATTTTCAAGAAGGCTAGAATTTCTCAACGATCATCAGATTATCACACGTAATCAGTAAGTTAAGGAAGAAAAATATATACTTTCAATCATTAAAAGAACTGTCAATACCATCAATAACACATTTCATCATCTGTATTGCAACCCATCGCTGGCCCACTACCGAGTACAAGTCTCCTCTCAGAATGAAAAGGGTTTAGCCATAGTCCACCACACTGGCCAAGTGCAGATTGGAAGACTTCACAAGACTTGAGAATATTATGAAAACTCTCGGGCATTCAGGTTTCAAAAGTAACCAATGGATCGAACTTCTGACTACCCGAACAGGAGGCGCGATGTTCTAAATATTTTGTAGCGATTAGCCTCTAACTTATTCTGAAATCAGGACTTATCCGAGTAAAGAGGACCTATCATGGTACCTCTACCTCAGAGTAATAACGATCGAGTTAAACGTATATCCGTATTGGAGAATTTTTTGCGTGAATGTCACCGGTTGAACCCGAGGACCTTGGCAGCGGTCAACAACACCCTTGAAGCCTTTCACGATATTTATTGCCATATTAAGTTATTCCTACAATATGTGAATAAAATTTTCTGATAAATAATTAATGAGTTGTATTAATTTATAGGCATCTATTCTTGTAGATGTCGTTAGAAAGACTTTTCTAGCTTCTAGGTATTTATGTTCAAATTTATGGAAAATAATATGATTTCGAAAATGGTAATGCACCGATTATAATGTTCGTTATTAAGTATTTTATGTTAGTTAAATACAGCGCATTTTTGAGTTTATTTAACAAAAATAAATTCTACAAGAATGCTAGAATGTAGTAAACACTAGCTTTTTAATGTTTACATAATTAACTGCTATAGAAAATCATCACGAACGTTTTGTTCTGTCCTGTCTGTAGTGTGTTTTCGCCCATATAGCGTGTGAAAAAGTATACACGTAAGATAGGTGACGGGATATTTTCTACACCCAGAATGTTTAAGTTAAAAATGCAAATTGTATCATTTTTGATATTTTACGAAAGCAGTGTTCAAAAGCCAGAACCAATGTTCACGCCGTAATATGTTCAAAATGCAAAATGTTCACTTAGCAAAATGTTACCATTGGCATTCTTAGCAGACCGGAAGTTGCTGTCAGGACAAGTTTTGTAGATCAATCAGCTAAGATGGGCGTTAACGTAACCGTATCTTATATACCTACAAGCCTATACCTTCTATCCACTTCTCTAAACTTAATACGCATAAGCAATAACAACTTCAATCCTTTTAGGCATAAATCGCATAATCGTTTGCTATTTTTGTATTGCAAGCTATGATTGTTACATACAGTTGTTACTGAAACAGTTATTTATTGTTTTTATCTGTAATTTACTCATGAGATTAACGGTTCTAATCTGTGAAGAACAAGGATGATAATCGTGTGAACTAATTTCTAACTATTGTTGTTATAATAGTGTTGCTGTATAGAAGTCGCTGGCCTCGATCGAGTGATCTAGTTATTATGTAATGGGTGTGATCTAAACTAGTTTTTGTAAGTATAAAACCGTAAGGTAAGCTCAAATATAGGTATCAAAATTGTATTGTTTTATTGTACCTAGATGGTCATGGCAATGCACCCGGAAATGACGCATTCCTTGCTGAGGGTTGTGACCCCATTCCATTAATCGTATAATGGCAGGGGTTTGCTTGGGATAATAATGCGGTGGGTTCCCAGGTCTTAACGCATAAAACTCGACTATTAGACTATTATAAGAGTAAGTATTATTTCAACTCTGAGGTTACTAACTATTATTGTCAGATGATAGTGATAATAATAGTGACCGATGGCTTAACGTGCACTCCGAGGCACGGAGGAAACGAGAAACTTCCGAATTCGGTCACCAATCCAGTTACCGACTTATTGTCTTGTCTTGACTTGGGTCAACGTTGCGCTTAACAGGTTTAAGTGTAAGGAGAGTCCATCGTGCCTTTGCGACCCCGACGCTAAAGAAGACATCCAACATTTGCTCTTTGACTTCCCAATTAACGCCAAATTAAAATATGAAGCGGAAAACCGACTCAATGCGAGAACCTGCGCAGAAAGTGTAGCGGTTCTAATTTGTAATAAAAAGAAAAAGGAAGTATTTATTAAATACTGCGTTAAAGTAGCAACAAAGGCAATACAAAGAAATAAATAAAGCAAGTACTCGTAATAAATTAGTAAGTAAAGGTGCAAGATAGCAAGTAAAATGATAAAGCAAACAGGCAAAAAAAAAGAGAAACATTAAGAGCACATAATATACTTCTCTGAGGATTCTTGTCAGAGGGACATTGAATTAATTGAAACCCGGCTGAGTTTGCCGTGGGCTCTTCTCCAGACCCAGGGCGCGTTTGGAACCCTCGTAGCTTTAAATTTAAGATACCGTTACCGATTATCACCATCATGTTTTGAAGTAAGTAATTTTTAACGACAATAATTGTAGATACCTACAGTGTGCCTATATTGAATAAATGATTTGAATTGAATTGAATTAAAAAAAACGTTGCTTAACAACCGCAATCGACTGATATGCGTTGCCGCAACTAGGCTACTCGTCCCTCAATTTTATACTCTTTAATAACTTAATAATACAATGGCTGCATAAGTCAATAATTTTATGAAAGCATGTAATAGGTATGTCGATTTCAAGTCATGGGCAGACAATACATACTAATAATACCCATCGGGCTATGGGACTAAGGGAATGGAGAGTTCGCGTGTGTTTGCGCACACGTTTGTCGGCTTTAGTTACCACCACTAGATTGCCCGTTCAGGATGTCTTATATCTATGGACATTGGCCGCCGTAACCCAAATTCAGTCAGAAGGATGTGATTATGCCCGCGACTTCGTCCGCGTGGACTAAGTTTTTTCGATTCCCGCAGGAACTCGTTAATTTTCCGGGATAAAAGCCTATGTCCTTCCCCGGGATACAACCTATCCCTATATCAAATTTCATCAAAATTGGTTGAAAAGATGGGCTGGGAAAGCGTAGCGGACAACAGATGGACAGACAGAAACACTTTCGCATTTATAATATTAGTATATATTACTAGTGGTATTTCCACTAGTTTTTTCCCGAAAATTTATCTGACCTCCGCAACCGGTTAAGATTAAACGAGTAGCACAGGTTAAGAATATTTAACTCCTTACATACTTAACGATTAAATCATCGTCAGATAGTATTGTAATGATAATAATTGGCACTGACAGCTTAATGTGATCTCCAAAACACGAAGGAAGTTAAATTGCCACCCGAGTGCAGATAAATTCACTTTAATTCAATTCAATTTATTTATTTCAGGTTGTGTAACCTATAATTAAATACAACAAACGATACGTCAACATACAAAAAATTACAGATATTACATTACAAAATAACATTATTAAATTAAATAATAAAATTGGATTACAAAGCATTGTTAAATAAAATACCTACACTACATTATTACAAAAATCACGTCGATCCGTTGCTCTGTTGCGACATAATTGAAGGACAAACCAACGAACCAATAAACCAAAAATCAAACACACTTTTGCATTTATAACATTAGTAAGTATACACTTATTTACAAGGTTTAAGTACTTTTACTTTTAGCTGACTGGATTTTACCTATGTAAAGATACTATAGAGATATAATAGAAAGTCAAACCATTTAAAAATATAAATAGAGACAATAGAAATTCAAGTCCTTGGATTAAAAATATAATCTAGAATAGGAACTAAAGTCTGAACTGGTGTCGTTAACACGAAACAATAACTTGAAATAATAATCCATTCTCTTCGATATATTCGTTGGAAAATGGTGTTTTTAAGCATTGATTTAAATGCTAGTATTGCCTGCCATAGATAGCTATAAAGTATATTGACAATGAATTTTACACTCAAGTAAGTTAAACACAATTCTGGTTTTGCTATACTCACAATTGCTATACGGAACAAGGCAGTGTCTCCACCGAAATACACTGTATGTACGGAATTTTATAGGAGGTAGGTAGGTATGTCTATACGTAAAGCTGAATACCTACTGCAATCCACACGTTTATTTATTGTTTTTTTTTTTTATCCACTACAAGTTAGTCCTTGACTGCGACCTCACCTGATGGTAAGTGACGATGCAGTCTAAGATGGTAGCGGGCTAACCTGTTGTAACCTGCCAGTTATATTAAACCCATACACCCCTAGTCGGTTTCTATACGGCATCGTACCGGAACGCGAAATCGCTTGGCGGCACGTCTTTGCCGGTAGGGTGGTAACTAGCCACGGCCGAAGCCTCCCACCAGGCCAGACCAGGGAAAATTCAGAAATTATAGATTCCCAAATTGACCCTGCCGGGGATCGAACCCAGGACCTCTGCACGTCAAGACAACAGCGCTCAACACTGCGCAACGGAGGTCGTCAAAAGTTCTTTCTTTAGTTTATTACTAGATGATCCCCGCGACTTGGTCCGCATGGATTAAGTATATTCAATTTCCGCAGGAACTCCTTAGTTTTCGGGGATAAAAAGTACCCTATGTCCTTTCCCGGGATACAACCTATCCCTGTACCAAATTTCATCAAAATCGGTTGAACAGGTGGGCCGTAAAAGCGTAGCAGACAGACAAACAAACACACACTTTCGCATTCATAATATTAAAGCTTATTATTAACTAGATGATGCCTGAGTCTTCGTCCGCGTGGTTTTAGGTTTTTGTAAAATCTCGTGGGGCACTCCTAGGTTTTCTAGAACACACAGAGGGTCGCCACCGATGGGGTTTTAGTGAGTAGAATTCGGTAGAACTAGTCTGGTTAGATACTTGTATTCATCATAAATCTAAGCCAAACCCGATTATCCTAGATCGATGTAATAGTTAGACAAAGCCTTATGCAATACAACTTTCCCGTTCGCTCGCCAAGAATATCTGAATCAAATCACTGAGACGTAATTCTAGTTCGAGCAGGAAACGAGGTAGGTAATCTAGGTGTATTTTAGTGTTTATGCATGTTTACAGGCAAGCAGAATAAAGTTGGTGAAATTTATATCTGCTAACAGGACATTTTTTTTAAATTATTTTTTTAAATTATTATCGGAATGATAATTATTGTGACATTTAATTTGATTCTTGGGCTTGATATTTAATTAAAACTAAAATAATAATAATATTGAATATGCTAAAATCTAAATATTAAACTAACTATACAATAAATTTAATACAAATCCTTATATAATTAAAAAAAAAAACTTAACAAATCCTTTTTTCTTCAATTATAACTTGGTCTTGACATAGAACAATGATCTTGACTTCTATTTAATACTTAAAGTATCTAATACCTATTTTCACACCTACAATTTTTAAAGGTAAAACGCATCGCTAGATTTAATTTGTTAAATTATTGTAAAATATAATTGTTCTGGATTCTGGAATAGCCTAAAATTCCAAAGAAATTTGATTCATTATTTTTCAGCAAAAATTCAGTGACACTGGGTAAGTAGGTGCCAGGAAATGAATGTCTAAAGTGAAATCTAAGTTTGTGTGACCTCTATTCATTTTATTAATGTACTTAATAGAACCTATACATACCTATTGCAAGTTTTGGGGTGACAGTACGTACCTAACTGTCAGGAAATAGTCTGATCTAGGAAATAAATAATGTGTCCTTAATTAAAATTAGGGAAATAAATTATTTTCTGGATAGAACATACAGCGTATTTTTAATTATTTGACGAACTAAAGGATCTCTTTTACTACTCATAAGTTGTTAATTATTTTGTGTCGTCAGATTTCCGAATTCACATCCATAAATTACGTCTTTTAAGGAGCGTATTCGCAAGTCTACACCAGATATCATCAAGGTGGTTCCTCAAAAAAAACATTAATTACAGTCAGTAAATTCGGTACTTAATTGATTAATTCGAGGGCGCTACTATTGTCATTAAGTAAGACCTTCTACCAATTTAGACCGTTTGGCGAAACGAAATTACAAATTAATTAACTAGTTGCGGTTACTTGAAATACTCTTTGCCTTTGATGACGGTGAAGGAGTCATTTTATTTTTTTATGGAATTTAGAGCTGCAGCAGTAGATTTCCTCTCTTTGGTAAGTGTCTTAATATCAGCTTTCGAGGAAAAACCTCCTAAGCCAAGGCTGGTTGGTCATAATTTGTCAAGTATGGATGGAAACGTTGCACATGTAGTGTTCCAATGTTTACCTATCTTAGAAGACGGTCGGCCAACCAACCTGTAGGGAGAGGAGATTGAAGAATTCCATATAAGAGTGGGACTCTCATGGAACCATGTCAATGCAAGACAGAAGGGTATAGAAAACTAAAATATCTAAATAAGGGCTACAAGGACTGATATTAAGTATTATGGCGTTTCGCCGCAGAAGCGATCGCAGAGAACCTAGGAGGTAATGTGCACTACAGAATCAGCCCATTACCTACTTAATACTCGCGCGATTAAGGTATTATGCAAGTGTATGCCGAGCACAAGCTTTTATGTTCAACTACGTCTTACTTGAGGGCTAAACAACCACTGATCTTCGTAACGATTTACTGTGACGTAACAATAACCTGCGTGTGAATTTCCGAAATATTTCATAACATCTGTTTAATGCCAACAGTTTCCGACGACTGTGTTGCTAATACTTCGGAGTTTTTTTTCACACAAACCCTGTAATTTGAACGTCCGCCATTCCATTGCCGACAACCTTGTAGTGTTACAACACCTTAGCATCACTAAAAAAGAAAAGGCAATAAATATCGATTGTATTTAATTAATTATCAATTTAAATTGGCAGATTGCTATTAAACAGCGTTGGTGTCTGTGAAAAGCTTAAAAAATTGATGACATCGAAATTGGCGCGAAAGTGTCTGACATTCGAAGCGCCATCTTAACTTGGCGGCCATCTTAGTTTGACCTTGCTCTAGAAACGCACCGGTAAGTTTCGCAATGCTTTAGTGGGAAATTGGGAAATTTCGTTTAACTATTGATTCTTATGATATTTTTGACATTGGGCATTATTCTTATTTAATATTAAGTAATAATTATTCTAAATTGGGAACTTCCTTTTCTTTGAAGTTCAGAAATACTTACATAATGTTACGATTCAGTGCTACAACGACCTTTAAATAACGAGTTTTAGTCAATAATTGAACTAAAATGATGCCCAAAGTATAAAAATGTATGTAAATATATATGGGCGTTTAGGTATTACGAGGTTTAATTAAATCGTAGTATTGTAGAAAGTTACGGCAGATTACACACGTCGTGCATCGTACCGGATATTCCAAAAGCGCAAATGTAGCTGTTATAATATGTGTCGTCGTGACTTGCTCTTTGTAAAGCTTTACAATTTAATAGCTAGGTGATGAATAATAAATTGAATTAAGCTACATGCATTTTCCATAAATAGGGTTAGTTAAAAAAAACTGGTGTACAGATTTCTGTCTGTCTTCAGGGGTATTTTCAATTTTTTCTCTTTTTTTTGTACTTTTAGTTGAATTACACATTACAGATCAAATCTGATAGAAGCTTGAAAGGAATCGCTGTGATAGTTTCAATTAATGGAAGTCCACTACTGGATCTAGAATGTATTTTAGGGATTTTCTGATGGAAAGAGCCTAGCAGAGTGCCCGCAGCAGTGCCTAGGCCTGATATCTTAATAGAGTATTATAAACACCGTTTTTTCACCAGACATTTTTATTTTATATATTTTTGAATCATGACAATCAAAAACACCACATGTCACTATGTGACAGATTACGAATAACAGCCAGTAAGAAGTATCAACCTCCAACACGCACCCTTAATCTGCCACATGTGTACGCACCCTTAAGACTAACAAGTGTACATCCACACTTAAATCACACCAGGTCACAAGTACCAAAACATGCACAAGTGTGTATGCACCTTTGTACACGAGTGTACACATATACATTGTACTCGACTGTTCCCATATCTGCACCTTACATAAAACCATGAAAAATAAACAAAACAGAGATTACACCATTATAAAAACCTAAACATATTTGTACAATACAAATACAACATATCAAAAAACTTAAGTTATACCACTTTCACTTTCACTACCCGCCCTCTTAATGGGTAATCTCGCTAAAGCTAACTTTATCTTGGGGCCTGACAGAGACTTTGTCAACATATCTGCCAGCATTTCTTGTGAAGGCACATACTGTACCTCTACCGCCTCATTGAATATCGCTTCGCGAACAAAGTGATACCTAATATCTATATGTTTCGTCCTATTATGGTTCATCTTGTTTCTCGCAATGTGATGTGCAGACTGATTGTCATTATAAATGACTACAGGTTTGTCGCAACTATCATTTACTAAACTCTTTAACAAACTCCTCAAATAAATCGCTTCCTTTGAAGCTTGGCTAAGACCTATGTATTCTGCCTCGGTAGAAGACAGAGCAACACACCTTTGCTTGCGACTCTCCCACGTTATTAAACTATCGCCTAACATAAACATTAGACCCGTAAAGGATTTCCTATCATATGACCCACCCCAATCCGCATCCACGTAGCCAATAAGATTTAATCTACCTGACTTTCGGAAAGTAAGCACAAAATCAGACGTCCCTTTTAAATATCTTAGCACACGTTTAGCACACTTAAAATGAATTTCATCGTAACACGAATTAAACTGTGATAGAACGCTAACGGCATGCGCGATATCTGGCCTACTATTTTGGGCTAAATAGTTCAGACATCCTACCAGATTCTGATATGGCAACCTACAACCGGCATCAGAAGCCTTTTCCAGTCTAAGACCAGCTTCCATGGGGGTAATGACTGGTTTACAATCCGTCATTTCAAATTCCTTCAACACGTTAATAACATACTGTTCCTGATCAAGGTAAATGGTGTTTTCATCCCTCCTAAGTCTCATGCCTAAAACATGTCTAGCTCGACCTAGATCCTTGACCTTGAACTTTTTTAATAACCCTGTCTTCAACTTTTCCTTTTCATTTTTGTGTAAAGAACTACAAAAAATGAAAATATCATCAACATAAATAACTACAACTATCCTATCTTTATCCCCTAACAACTTTTGGTATAAGCAGGGCTCTATCTTCGATTGCTTGAAACCTAAGCTAAGCATCTCTCGGTCAAGTTCATGAAACCAAGCATTCGACGCTTGCTTTAGACCATATAACGACCTATTTAACTTACAGACCTTTGTCTCCTGACCCTTGGCGACAGCACCTACAGGTTGCATCATATAAATATTTTCCTTTAGTTTACCATAGAGGAAAGCAGTCGTTACGTCCCACTGATCTATGTCCCAATCATATTCTACAGCTAATGAGAATAAAAGTCGCAAAGTCGAGCTCCTAACCACCGGAGAATAAGTTTCGTTATAGTCTACACCACGTACCTGAGTAAATCCCTTCGCTACCAGCCTAGCTTTATACTTTGAGACCTTACCATCGCTATCTCGCTTAATCTTAAAGACCCATTTGCATTGTATCGGCTTCTTGTCACGTGGTAAGTCGACTAGCGTCCACGTCTGGTTCTCCTTCAACGATTGCAGCTCATCGTCCATGGCCTTCTGCCATAGCTCACGATCAGGCCTAGCTAGCGCCTGCTCTACAGTCGTCGGATCGCCGTTAATTGCCGCGAGAGCGTTGATGCACGTACTTGAATAGTCGACCGGCTTTCGTGCACGCAGGTTGTATCTTGGCTCGATACTCGTCTCAGCACTCGGCTCAGTACTCATTTCTAAATTCGTAGCATATTCGGTACTTTCTGTATTTGCATCCTGAAAATCATCTTCACTGTTCGAGTGAATATCAGGAGCTACATCCAATATCGCAGGTTCAGTTCGTTCCTCCTCTATGGACAAAGGAACAACTGCGTTCTTCGTCACATTCGTACCATCACCAGGAAACACGTTTTCTAAGAACTTAACATCTCTAGCAATAGTTATCTTGCCAGTCTGTAGATTCATCAGTCGGTAACCTTTCGTAAGCTCACAGTAGCCAACAAAAATCAAACCTTCAGTCTTCATGTCAAGCTTTTGCCTTTTCTGCTTCGGTTTCAATGCAAACGCCAAACATCCGAAAACTTTTAAATGACTCAAGTTTACTTTCTTACCAGACCAAAGTTCTTCAGGTACTTTATTCGTGACCGCCTTTGTAGGGCTTCGATTCTTTAAATATACCACGGTATGTACTGCCTCAGCCCAAAACTTCTTGCTTAGATTCGCCTCACAAAGCAACGTCCTTGCTTTTTCAATGATCGATCTGTTCGCCCTCTCAGCTACGCCATTTTGCTCGGGTGTAAACGGAACCGTCCTTTGGTGCTTTATACCAGCTGACTTGAACAATCTGTCGAAGGCATGGTTACAAAATTCAGTACCATTGTCAGATCTGAGGCATTTTATCAACTTACCAGTCTCTTTTTCTACTTCCGCCTTATACTCACGAAATTTGTCGAAAGTCTGACTCTTATTTCTTAAGAAATAAACGTGCGTCTTGCGCGTGTAATCGTCGATAAACAGCAACATGTATACAGAACCAACAAACGATGGCTCTTCCATTGGACCGCAGATATCCGTGTGTACTAACTCAAGAATCTGTTCTACTCGTGTGCCTTTGTTTTTGAACGGGCTTTTACATGTCTTACCTTTTATGCATGGAATGCATGGCTCAATGCTTTGTTTACTGTCGAATTTTATACCAGTTACCAAATCTCTCAATATCAGCATGTTATTTTGTCCTAAATGCGCCAATCTCCTATGCCATAAGTTTGACAGAGGTTCATTTGACAATGTAGCGTTGACATAGTTTACGTTTTCATTCAACTTGAAAATTCCGTCAACTTCATTGCACGTCGCAACTATTTGTTTGGTTTTATTCCTGATAGTGCAACCTCCTTTGTCAAAATTAACCACGAAATCATTCTTAACAAGATCGCTCACTGATATCAAGTTCAAAGATAAACGAGGAACATGTAGAACATTTTTCAATGTGAAATCTGTACTTTCGCTAACTTGTGGCATAGCATTTCCTCTACCTTCAACTGGTATTTCATCTCCATTGGCCACTTTAATTGTCAAGTTACCCTTAACTTTCTGATAGTTACATAACTTTTCTGCATCGTAAGTCATATGGGTCGAGCATCCACTATCTACATACCAATCGCTTTTGACCTTGGTATCCGTCGTACTCATGCACACACCAACGATACCGGCATTCAGCTTCTTACACTCAGCTGCCTTGTGTCCTTCTTTGTGGCATTTGAAGCACTTGCGCACTGGTTTACGAGCATTTTTTTTGGGTGCCTTTTCCTGTTTAGAGGCAAGGGCTTGCTCTCCAGCTCCAGCTCCAGCTGTTTCAGCTTGTCTATTAGCCTCCTGCAGCAGTTTAGTTTTAATCTGCTCTAAGCTAATATCCTTTCCACTATTATCCACTGCCATTATCATCGGGTTGTAGTCTGATGTTAATCCGGCAAGCAAAATAGAAATGATCCAGTCGTCTGAGACTTTCGCGTCTATTGCAGCCAATTGTTGTGTTATGGATAGTACCTTTGAGATATATTTCTCCATACTCGGAAAGTTTTCCAACTTACATGACCATAATTGACGCTGCAGTGATATACGTCTACCCCAGCCTTTATCTTCGTATGCACCACACAGCTTGTGCCATACCTCATGCGCGGTCTTCGAATTGTAGACATTCGAAAAACATGAAGGCTCCAACAGTAGACACATGGTAGTACGCGCCTGTCGATCAGCATCTTTGAGTTCTGCAGTGACTTCCTTGGCTTCTACAGCCACCCACCAGTTTTTACATTCCAGGTAGTTTTGGACTTGGAACTTCCAAACCTCGAAGCCATCTGCACCTCCAAGCTTCCTTATTCCAAAAATGGAACCTGACGAACTCTGGTCATCCGTCATCATCGAAAGTGCGTATTTCCCAATTTTACAATTTACGATATCAGCAATTATCTGGGCTCTGGGCCCGTAACCTGATGAAAAGAGCCTAGCAGAGTGCCCGCAGCAGTGCCTAGGCCTGATATCTTAATAGAGTATTATAAACACCGTTTTTTCACCAGACATTTTTATTTTATATATTTTTGAATCATGACAATCAAAAACACCACATGTCACTATGTGACAGATTACGAATAACAGCCAGTAAGAAGTATCAACCTCCAACATTTTCACTAACGACTAGTCCTTATAAAAATGGCACCACATTTATATCAGAGCTTTCTTGCATATATATCCCTATTCACTGAATAGATTTTCAGTCTGAGAGGAAGTCTGTCCTCGGTGGAACGGCGATAGGTTCACTGAGTTCAGTCATCAAACTGATGAGTCATAATGATCGTCGCCGGCAGCCACTAATCGTACGATATTCCAGATTCGAGATGCATTTCAGAAGTAAAAATACATTGGAAAACCGCACCTAGGAAACTAATATTTATTCTGTGCCTAGAAATAAATGACAACCCTAGAAAGGGCAACAGTGGAGCAGCATGAATATTGGTACCTACAATGGAAATAAATTGAACAAACCAACAAAGGTCTTACTTAAACCACTATCTGCAGAATTGAATGCGCAAATAATGCACAGTGCAAACATTTTAGCATTCCAAAAGATTACATTTATCCTGGAGTCAATGCACCATTGGCTTCATTTACTATACCTTTTGCTTTTGTTTGAAGGTTCAAGGCGACTTCGAGGACAGGTTTCGCCTCACTAACATATCACTTAAAGATTCAAAGATGATATCTTTAAAATAAAATCAGACAGACGAGTCTTTATGCACGTTTGACCTACAAAAAAAATAGGTATCATCATCTCAAGCCATCTGCGCCGGCCCGACTAAGCACAAGTCTCCTCTCTGAGTATTAAGCCATAGTTAAAGACGCTGGCCATGTATGGATTGACAGACTCCACAGATTTTTGAGATCATTATGGAGACTTCTCAGGCTTACAAGTTCCTTTATGTTTTCTGGTAAATCAAGATGCATAAGCCTACTAGGCTAATTCAGCTTTCATAACTTATTTCATTTTGAAGCGTAAGAGTTGGTGATAATAACACCAATCTACAGCCCGATGATTTGAACAAGGTTTATTTTTAATCGTTTGTTTGCAAAGTTCAATTTGTAATTTGACTTTACAGTCACTTTGAACTTAAAATTGAAAGGCGATCTTTAAGCGTAATTTACTTTAACCTTGGTAAGTTTGTGTTTTATTTCGCAGTTCTTATATGTAGATATTTTGGTACACCTATACTTTCAATTGCGATTCCCATCCAAAGATCCATTAAGATTCTATACATAATCTGATATGAATTGTAATCTATAGATAAAAGACATCGATGGATAAAGGTCACGTGTTTGCTAAAGACTACACAATATCCATCAGCTTGCATGCGTCCAATGTTGCATTTTGAAAACCATTTCGACTTTCGCTCCTTTCCAGACTTCGTGTTCGAAATTCGAATTCGTAGGCAATTTTGGTAACTTAATCACCACCCACCACCATTTTTTTCTCTTTTCGAGTTATTTGACAACTTCGGTTCTTTCATTTTTTCTCTTCTTGTTCAACCCCTATCCAGACTGCTGCTTTTAGAAATCTAGCGAGCTGCAGTGCACCGCTGTAGAATTCGTAGACTATGTTAGTCACCTACTTTACTTTACTAGTACTTTACATACATAAAAGCCACTCTCCTCCCTCCTTTTTTGACTCATATTCCATCTTTGCTTCTCCCGTATTAGTAGGTATCTAGTATTGCTGCTTTTGGAAGTCGTTTCGAGCTGCGCTATACTACATTGTAATAGCTATCGACCATCGAAGCGACAGGCATGACCTACCTTCTACCACTTCAGCTTTCTTATCGTTATAGCTTTGGCTATTTCTCTATCTCCTTCTTCCTTCTCCTTTGTGTCATTTTCTCAGCAATTGAATAGTAATAGGCTCTAACTTTCCAAATCGCAACCAGAGCAATCGTATGTTATTTAGGATATAGACAATAAACAATAGAAAGCTGTTAGGTAATACACATACTGTTTTCGAATCTTCGCGAACAGATGTCGCTCATTGTTTCCGGTTCAAATGGCGATGGTATCTATCATTATTAATTTGAAGATGCAATAGAGTGACAATGAGTCGGCAATAATTTCTCTCTGCACTTATCTTAATCATACATTCACTATGTGATTGTGTAAGGCTGAGATCAGTATGAGATCTAAGTTTTACATTGCCAATTCGATTGATTGTAATCGAGCATTCGATTACATTAGCGTTAACTTGTACGTAAGTAAGTAAGCGTATTGTTGAGCGTTTAGGCTTACTACCATCGCTTAAAGTAGTATTATTTTGTGCAGTATTAGCAGTGTTGCAGTTTTATATGACGTAGATTGACGTCTTATATATAAGGATTATAATTCTGAAACAATAGCGTCAACAATATTACAATAATACTGCTTTAAGCGATGGTTTAGTAATCCCGCTGCTTTGGCTTAGCACAAATTTTACTTGGAGTTCAAACATAAATCGTCAATTAAAAACATAAATCTTGAAAATAGAATAGCAAATGTAACTATGTTCTTACGGGGTGTCCGACGACAACATACGGCTTGTTCTTCCTAGGCAGCTTCCCAGCGAACTTCTTCTAGCAATAAGCCTCAGCACCGTCGTAACCTCCATAGCTATTTGAGCAATCTTAATCTTGAAGCCTACTTAAAATCGGTTGTAAAGTGAAAAGTGTCACAGCCGTAGACAAAAAGCGATTAAAATAGTTCCCACAAACAGTAATTACACAACAAGAACACGACTTACGTTGTAAGTGACGTCACAGCGTGATCGCGTAGAAAACGAAAGTGTTATAGAGAACGAAAGTGGTCGCCGTACCACTTGTGGCGGTGGCTTCCCATAGTAGCCCGAATCACGAGAAAGAAAGAAAAATGATTTTTTCGACAATGGTGTCACAGACAAAACACACCTAGATTACAGATATAACAATGTCGTCCGTGACACCACCCAGAATGGGTGTACAGGTCAGCGTTAAGCCCTGTATTACATGCCAATAAATTGATTACAAATTAAGGCGTTGGTTTACCGTAGGATTTGTATCAGCTATTTATTAGGCATATAATGTAAATAAATAAATTGTTTATTGCTCCAAGGAAACTTCTACATTTTACAAAGAAAATCTTATACTATAATTTTCTTACAAATTGTATTTACAAAATACATAACCATACAGAAAACCAACTATCCCTAAAATAGATACCTGTGTTTCAGGCGACAGTGCTCTCCATAGTTAAAGTATGGCTCATGTAGGTAATACACTACTACATAGATGAAAACTGCCTGAATGTCGAAACAACTAAATTAGACGATTTAAGACCTGACCACATAGTAACTAAGATTCTTAAAACTGGGCCATTTAAAACAAAATATTGCGGTAAGTAGGTATACCTGATCATAATTGTGACAGTTCCAAATAAATCCTCCAAAAAAAGTTATAAATATAAGGTTATATAGGCATATTTATACCTTTATATAACCTTAACCCAACTACCCTTGCATTCATAACACAAAATTAATAGTTACTTCTTAATCATACCATCGTACTCGAGAGCCTACGAACGCTGTAGTTAAAGGTGAAGCGAGCCTATTTTGCTTGCGCTTTTACGAGCCATGAGAAGATACCTTTAGATGTAATGCAAGTGACCTAGAAACTCATAAATTAAAGTCGAGTACGTATTATGATAATTTTGTTTAAGTGCCGATATTATGTCGTCGAGATTACATAGATTGAGATCATTATGAATAGGGTTGCCACCTAAAAAATTCTTAGGAGTGAATATTGAATATAGTGTGTGGATGGCAACCGGTTCCAAAGTATACCTAATAAAATGTAGCCATACTTGACCTATATTGTATAAGTTCTTTTATCTTATTTTATAGCTTTTTTATTATAAATTAACACGTAGTTATTTTATACTAGAGCTGCGAAATACTTCGTCCCCGTGGATATTTGATATAGGTCCCGTCGGCGCTCAAAATCACATAGGACGTGACGGGACAAAATCTCCGCGCGGAATGTGCACGTCGGCAAAGAGCTTCACAGGCAAAACATCGTTTCCCTTTAATGCGGAAGTTTTGCGCTGTCCTGTCCGGTTCTTAGTGTGTTCACGCCCTTAGCGATGTAAAGGTTACATGACCTACCATACGTCATGCTTAATGTAACCTAATTTAGTGTTCTGAGATTTAATTTCAGTGATAATTTGGATTTTGCAATTGCCACAATAGGTAACAGTCTATATTTTATTTATTAACTGTTTTAAAGGTGTCAAACGATGATAAGTGAAAAAAGTTAATAAAGTACTACTGTATAATAATTTCACAACAATGAAACGCATTTATGACATCACATCGCGTGCCGGTGAAACCGAAAGTATTGTGGAGACCGAAAGTGGTCCTCGTCCTACATCTAAGATGACACAGTTGTTGGCGCCAGTGTGATCGGGGCTTTATTTTATTTTGTACGGAAGTATTGTTATTGTATTTAAATGACAAGACAGAGAAGTCGACAAGTCTGAAGGGGTGCTAAGAAAACACATAGGTAAATGTTATTTTTATGTTAATAAATAAAATAAAATAAATCTATTCTAATTTTAAAAAATGGAGTTAGCCTTTGACTGCACCTAGTGGTAAGGATAAGTGACGATGACGTCATAGTCAGAAGTCAGACGTCACTAAGGAGGTGACGGCAATTTGCACCCCTGTAGAAAGTAGACTGAGTAGTCTTTGTTGATAAAATAACTCAAACTAACCAGGAACGCGTTATTCGCATCCCATAAATTTTGTTATATACACCAATTTTAACGATAAGTATATTATAGAACATACCTAAAGTTGAGTTTTATTTGTCATTAAAATTACTCAACTCTATCTCAATAGTGGACTATTTAAGCTGATTTAGCTCATACGTAAATAACAGCTGTATTGGTCTCCTCTACCTCCCTCCCCTGAGAAGACCTACCACTTATAATACCACAGCATTCACCACTGCTCCAAGAGGTTGCAATTAGAAGGTTGTTATAATTGTGCAAACAGGTGCCTACATGCTTATATGAAGGCATACCTCTAAAGCTCTTAATAAGGTTTATTTATGCAGTTTGCGATCAAAAAGTTTGATAAGGGTCAATTGAAATACAACTGATGTATATGCATACCTATTACCTATGCACTCGCAATGCATTCTGTCATTTGACAGTATTAAACTAGCTACGGAGCAATTCGGGTGTTTCATTTATCGCGTACCGACATACCATCTGGCGACGAGCGTGTTTTTAAAACCTACCTGCGTTGTGTTTTAAAATGAATTCAACTCATTATCTTGGAAGTTTATCGCCTTTTGACTATAAAATTAACGAATGGGAAGTTTTTCATAGTCGATTATCACAGTTTATAAAGTTAAACGGTATACCGGCCGCTAGTCAAAGTGCAGTGTTGTTAACGTATTTGTCGGATGAATCATACCGTTTGGTTCGGAATCTCGTGCATCCGAAGAAGCTTGAGGAATGTACCTATAGTGAGCTAGTAGAAGTACTCAACAAGCATTTCACGCCAAAAAGGTCGACCTTCGCAGATAGGGCGAAGTTCTATGAGGCAAGCAGAGCGGACGGTGAGGGTATCGAAGAATGGGCGGCGCGGCTGAGAGGGTTAGCCGTGTACTGCGACTTCGGCACGGAGCTAGACACGCTTTTGCGTGACCGTTTTGTTCTCGGCTTCAGGGAAGGGCCGGAGCGTGATAAACTTTTCGAATGTGACTCCAAATGTCTGACTTTCGGACAAGCATTGGAAGTGGCGCAGAAAGCAGCTTGTGCGCGGCAGGCGCGCGTCATCGTGAAGGAGGAGCCTGTATTTCGCGTCGGCGAGCGTCGCAAGGTCGGCCAGGGCCAGAGCCAGGCTAAGGCTGGCCGAGGACTCGAAGAAGGGTCCCAGCGCTGTACGGTGTGTGGTTTTAAGTCTCATAGTGCGGAAGTGTGCAAGTTCCGAAATTTAAAGTGCAATCGGTGTGGCCTAAAGGGCCATCTTAAAAAACTGTGCAAGGCTAAAGGTGCTAATTTGCATAATATTAATGCTGAATCTGACACGTCCCAAGAAAGTGATTGCAGGGAGTGTGATCTTTTTAACATGAGGTATGTAGACTATAGTCCTATTAAGATAACTGTGAACGTTAATGAGATTAAGTTACTTATGGAGTTGGATTCGGGTTCAGGTGTTTCGGTGATTTCAGAAAGTCTGTATTTAAACTCTTTTGAGAAATTTAAGCTGTATAATTGTGATTTAAGGATGTGTGTTTACACTGGTCATAAAATTACGCCCCTGGGGTATTTTATTGGTAACGTATCCTATAAAGACAAAACAGAAAACATACAATTTTATGTTATCAAAGATGGCGGGCCACCTTTACTGGGCCGTGATTTTATGGCTAAATTCGGAATTTATTTTGCTTTGTCCCATAACAACAACGTTATTTGTAAAGATAAGCCTACTGATGATGTGCAGCGGCTATTGGAACAATATCCGGATATTTGGAAGGATGATTTAGGATGTTTTAATAAATTTGAAGTCGATTTGCAGTTAAAGGAGGACGCAAAACCGAAATTTTTCAAACCGCGATCCGTTCCCTTTGCTCTCAAAGATAAAGTTAGTGCAGAACTCGACAGACTTGTTAAACTAGGAATTCTTATACCTGTTAACCATTCAGAGTATGCAACACCAATAGTCCCAGTTTTGAAGGAAAACGGGAAGTTAAAGATTGCCGGTGATTATTCGTGCACATTAAATAAAGACCTAAATATAGATAAGTACCCCTTACCAAGAATAGAAGAAGTGTTTTCTAGACTAGGGGGGGGAGAACATTATTCAAAGATTGATCTAAGTAACGCTTATAATCAATTTAAACTTTCACAAACATCTCAAAAGTTAACTACGATCAATACACATAAAGGTCTATTTGCCTATACTCGATTGGTGTATGGTTTAGCCAACGCACCGGCAATATTCCAGAAAGCAATGGAAACATTATTGTCAGGATTGGACGGAGTCAGCGTCTGGCTTGATGACGTATGTATAACCGGTCCAACAAAAGAAATACATTTGTCTAGACTTCATCAAGTTTTGGCCAAATTGCAAGACGCCGGTTTGCGGTTACAGAAAGACAAATGTGTTTTTTTCCAAAACAGTGTTACCTATTTAGGATACGTTATTGATAAAAGAGGGTTAAGAACGTGTCCGACAAAAGTCAAGGCGATACTCGACGCACCCGCGCCCTCCGACGTACTCGGCGTTAAACGTTTTCTTGGGGTCGTAAATTATTATAGGAATTTTATTCCGAGTGCGTCTGCAGTACTGAGTCCATTGCACGAGCTGTTGCGTGCGGGCGCGGAGTGGCGGTGGGGCGAGAGGCAGCGAGCGGCGTTCGAGCGCGTGAAGCGCGAGCTAGCTAGCGAGCGCGTGCTGGCGCACTTCGACCCGGCCGCACCGCTCGTGCTCACCGTGGACGCGGGCCCGAGCGGGCTGGGCGCCGTGCTCGCGCACCGTGACGCCGAGGGCCGCGAGCGCCCTATCGCGTTCGCGTCGCGGTCTTTGTCGCAAAGTGAAAAGAACTATAGCCAAATACAAAAAGAGGCGACGGCTATTGTTTTTGGGGTGAAATATTTTCACCAATATTTGTACGGTCGTCAAGAACCGTTCGTTTTGAAAACAGACCATAGGCCATTACTTTCTATTTTTGGCAAGGAAAAGGGCATATCGGTCACGGCCGCCTTACGTCTGCAAAGATATGCGGTAACCCTATCGGCTTATAACTATACAGTGCAGTACGTAGATGGCAAAAATAATCAAATAGCAGATTTCTTTTCTCGATCACCCTTATCAGTACCGGTGGACAGTGAGCGAGAGGACGATTGTTCTAAATATTTCCTTTTCTTCGAGTCGAACGTAGAACCGCTTTTGTTCAGTGATATTAGGCGCGCTACTGCGGCGGACAACGTACTGAAAACCGTAATGAAGTATATGGATAAAGGTTGGCCTAGGAAAATAAAATGTAAATCTATCCTACCGTATTTCCAATGTAAGACAGATTTACAAGTGATCGATGGGTGCTTATTACGGGGGCATAGAATAGTCATTCCAGAGGTTTCCAGAGAAAGGATGTTGAAGGAATTGCATTCATCGCATTTTGGCATAATTAAAACTAAAAATGTGGCTCGAGGAAAAATGTGGTGGCCGCAGATCGACTTACAAATTGAGCAGTGGGTAAACTCGTGTAGCACGTGTAGTGCGCTGCGCAGCGCACCGGCGCGCGCGCCGCCCTCGCCGTGGCCACGGCCGCCCGGCCCGTGGCATCGTATTCACATAGACTACATGGCTATAGGACAGTCCATATACTTAATTGTCATAGATGCATTTTCAAAATGGCTAGAATGTGTTTATATGGACCGCGGCACATCAACCAGTGCGCTTATTTTCAAACTGAAACAAATGTTCTCTAATTTCGGTTTACCTTCGGTCATGGTCTCCGATAACGATATTAAGATTTGTTCTGAGGAATTTCACACCTTTTGCCGTATGAATGGTATCCAATATCTTACTTCGCCCATTTACCATCCAGCTAGCAATGGACAGGCTGAGAATTCAGTTAAAACATGCAAGAAAATGGTTAAATGTATTTTATCGGAAGGAAAATGTCAAAAACAAGTACACGAGAAACTGTTAAGTTTTCTTTTTGAATATAGAAATACTGTTCACTGCGCTACTGGTGCCACACCAGCTAAGCTGATGCTAGGTCGAGATTTGCGATCTAGGTTGGATTTAATTTTACCGCCTAGTAAAAAATTTGATAAACAAGACAAACATGCTTTAATGCCGAGTCGAAATTTTTATGTAGGCGAAACGGTATGGGCAAAATGGTTTATTGCACGGAAAAGTAAATGGTGCTTGGGCGTTGTAAAAAGAGTTATAGGTAACCGAATGTTCGAAATTTATTTTGAGGATTATAAAACTACTTGTAAAAGACATTTAGACCAAATAAGAAAGTACAGTAGTTATGATAGTATTAATTTAAATGTAAATGATGGTCTAGAAATGCCGCGTGATTCATTATCGGGCATTACGCAACCATCACAGTCCTTGGATCAACCACCGGCTCCCGCGTCGCAAAACGCGCAGCCCCCCACCCCGGCACCGGCATCTCCGCCGCCTCCGCCGATCATTGTGGCGGAAGAGAGGGAAGTGCAGGTAGCATCGGACGAGAATGCACACAGGGTACTGAATGATGCTGATAACGATAAGGACCAAGGGGAATTGGATAGCGGGGAGAGGGCGGAGGTTGTGAAGGACGACGATACCCGATCGGCAGAACGTTGTACGGATGAGCTAAGTGTTGACGATAATAAATCAAGCAACCCAAGTAGCGCGAGCAACAACAGTCCGGCCGATCGGGCAAAAAGGCCTAGGAGGCCTGTAAATTATAAACAATATTTTAAGTAGGTAAATGTTGTATTTTGTGATTAGCTGGATAACTATTAGGTTTAATAAATTGTTCCAGGTTTCCAAATTAATGTTGGAGGGATGATGTATATGCATACCTATTACCTATGCACTCGCAATGCATTCTGTCATTTGACAGTATTAAACTAGCTACGGAGCAATTCGGGTGTTTCATTTATCGCGTACCGACATACCAACAACTCAATCATTGTATAATATGAATCCAATAAGATGTATAGAGTCATGTGGTAAAAGGCTTTAACCGCCCTTCAACCTATCGATAGCCATGACCGCTAATTTTAACCGTCCGTTAAAAAAATACCTACCAGTAGGTAATAGCACTGAGAGTGCTACGCTCAAACGCTTAAAAAGTCAGTCCATACCAATATTATAAGTGCAATAGTGTGTCTGTCTGTCTGTTACGCATTCACGGTCCATCTGTTCAACCGATTTTGATGAAATCTGGTATAGGGATAGCTTGTATCCCGACGGAGGACATAGGCGTTAAATTAAGAAGTTCCCGCGGGGATAAAATATCTAATCCACGCGGACGATCCACGATGGATGGACTGCGAAAAGAAAAGGACGGACATAGTGCCAAATGGGAGATTTCCTTCCTATTCGATTGCGACAACGCTAACCACGATTTGTATGGAATTGTCAAGCGCTTGACAACTGGCGCCAGTTCCATTTAAATGACAGTTAACGTTGTCGCTATCGAATACGTAAAAAAGTCACACTCGGTCTGCTAATGACACTTCTTTCGCATCCATACTAACATTGTATTCTATTCTATTCTATTATTTATAGCTGATGCCGGCAACTTCGTCCGCGTGGAGTAAGGTTTTTGGTTCCCGAGGGAATTCTTTAATTTTCTGGGATAAAAAGTAGCCTGCGTGCTACTGCTACCACACTATAATCTATCTCTGTGCTAAATTTCAGCCGTCCTGGCGTGGTTGAGTAACAAACAAACATCCATCCATCCAAATTTAATATTTGAAAAATGTATTCCTGCGAGAATCAAAAAATCTTAATCCACACGGAGGGCGTCGTCTAGTTTTTAATATTAGTATCTAACATGGATTGTAAACTGTTTGTTTTCGACATGGCTTTGGATGAAACAAAGCTTCCCATCATCGAGAGAACAGCTCTCTTGTTTGAACACTGTTACTATACTAAAAATATTGGTAACATGACTGATCATTTATGCATATAACACCGTACATAAGAAAGATACCGAGGTGTATTATATACTAAAACCTTTCTAAAAGTACGTAGATTGCGTTAGTGAAAATATCATTAAAATCGGTGTATGAGTTTCTGAGAAAATTGTAAACAAATAAACAACCTACATTACGGGTCGAATAAAGAACCTCCGTTTTGAATTCGGTTAAAAATAACCAATTAATCGTCATCACAAACAGGAAGATCGCAAGCCAACGACAATTCATATATTTTGCATTATGATACAGGTATTGTACCTACGTACGAGTAGGTACGTTATTAATTTCTCGGTAACGAAGCAGGAAGTCCTTTAAGCTTTTAGCACAAATTGTGTTTTAACATAACAATAAAAGTAAGGTAGCTTTAAATAAGAGACTGTATTGACAACAACAAACAAAACTATTATAATACTTGATGCCCGCCACTTCTTCTGTGTACATTTAGGCTTTAAAATCCATCTCTTTGATAATGGGCTACGATTATCTATCTAACTATATACCTATATAAAAATGAAACCCGTTTTCCTTGGTCACGGCATCACGCGTGAATGGCTGGACCGATTTCACTAATTCTTTTTTGTTGTATTTGTTATTATTAGGAGAAGGTTCTTACGGAAAAAAATATTAAGAAAATCTCTCAGAAATATTGAAAAATATACATTTAATTTTGCATACTAAAGCGGTACGAAGTTCGCCGGGTCAGCTAGTCTTTGATAAAAGTAGTCCATGTCAATTTTAAGATCTTCAAATATATCCATACAAAATCACGATAACAATAAGTTCAATATTTAGCTAAGTTTAATCATAAATCTCGTTAAATGTAAAAGGAAAAACTGACTAACTGACTGACATGTCAAGTAACCTACGGCTCAAACGGCTGCGTCTTTAAACTTGGAAATTGCAGTTTCTCTGATCTTTTTTGTATTAAATGCAAATAAGGTCAGTGGAGAGATATTTCAAATTAAATTGCGGTAAAATATCTAATGCTCATATTTATTGCTAATGAAATGATTGATTGCTGATGTTGACGGCGTACAGAAACACAAAAGGTTCAAATCTAATCCATTGAACTTTATTATTGAAACATACGCATCGGTGTTATTTATAAACTGATAAAAAATACATACTGTTCAATTTAATAATAGCATGGCGCCTCCGTTTAATTCAGGTTTAGTAATTACATACTCGAAAATGACTCGTGGTCGTGACCAACGTGTCTTGATTTAGGGCGGAATGCTTTACTTCCGATTACAACCTCATTATGTCCTTGGATGTTCATTCAATTTGTTATTCATAAGTGATATTATGATAACTACAGTCGAAAGATGTCACGAGCGATAAAATATGTACCTGCCTCATTAGGGTGAGTTTCCACCAGAGACGTGCTACGTTACATTTCGTACCCACAACATTTTAGCTGAGTATTAGGCACGACAAATAGACGATAATTAAGTAAAGTTAGATTTTAAGTACTTTCTGTGTTTACTATGGGTTGGATCAACATATACATAATACATATTCTATTCTAGGTTGCTAAGCTACGGATCATTTGTGTCAAACCTACCAATAGGAGTGCTTGATCTAACATCTGCCGATCTAAGGCTCTAAGCTATGAAAATCAAGTGCTCGTCTTGATGGGTATGAACACATTCGTAGCTTAGCATATCCCTCATGGAAAGGCAGCCTCAGGGTTCCTGTAAGCTGTCACTGAGCGGATATAAGCTTAATTGACCAATCAGATTATTGAGAGATGACGTGATAATTTCATCACATCATCTTTTAATAATCTGATTGGCCTACTCTCACACATCTCCACTCTACTGCGTTTGACACCACCCTTGTCGAGTGAAGTCGAAATACGAAGTGGCCTTTAAAATAACAATATAAACTAAGCTTTATTTACTGTAGGATAGGGTTGGGATTGGATAGCATGCCAATTGCAAACACACGAATGAGGTCGTCTCCTCCATGTTTTGTTTTCAATCAATCTAATTTGAAGCATAAGTTTAAGTAAATAGAGGTGATTTTCGGTCGATATCTAAAAGGCCAAGTTGAAGATAGTTACTTGTTAGGGCGCGGTCTTAATATTGATATAATTTCGATATTGTTAAAAAGGTCCTTGTTACCGACTGGTCTCTGTACTGATTATGAATTGTATTGTAGTGTTCCATATAAGCCTGATCAGAGATTTGATCGTGACCAAAGCTTACTTCCGATTCCTGGTCTTTATTATATTTAAGTTCTTTGATGTTATCATTCAATTAGGCGTGCTTTATTTATTTGAGGGACAAGAGGCCTCGGAGAGTACATTAAGCCGTCGGTCCAGGTTTTTGTTCCTAAAATCTGATAATATTAGTTACACATCCAAGAAGTGATACCTAAGTGTATTCGTAATAAGCAGGTCGAATCCCATACGACCTGGGAATATATAGCATTATTATGATATCTAAGTAGATGTTTCAATTTTTTGAACTAAGTATAATTTTTTAGTTTTAGGTAAATTCTATATTTAGGTACAATTTTCTTATCCATACTTAGCTCAGTTTTGGTTCAGCAAAAATATACTTTACAGCAGGTAAGTACAACTCGTATACAACGACAACTTTATGTATCTACCGGTACTCAAAGTTATCTAATAGATATTAACAAAGTAGATACGCAGTAAGTAAATTGAATAATCTAATTTTCTAAACTCTGTAACAGTTAATAAATGAATATTAATTACTTCGTTATAGCTCTATAACTAAGCGAGCGTTCAATCGTTCTTGCCAATAAATAATCTAATTTAATTCATTAATTTCTTAGATTTTTTTGTCTACAAGTCAATCTCGCAACTACACTCATGACGCAATTGCATCATGGCGGCGCTCGGAAGCGGGAAGGAATGTTATGTCACCGTTGTTGCGTGACTTACAATAGGTAAGGGAGATTGTAGACTGTAGCCTAGCGGCTACGAATGTACAAACTACAAAGAACTGATTGACGAGAAAATTACAAGAAGGCATATAAATTACTATGATTAGGTATTCGATGTCTTTATTTAACTTGGGCGTACGCAACAGATGATTAAAAATGGGTCTGAAAATATAAGTTTATAGTATTAATAACAAATAAGTTATTCTCTTAGTAAGTTTATTTAAGTTAGTACTAGGTAAGTATGGTTATGACATATGAAACTGTGTGAGTATGATTTAAGTATACGGTATATTGTATACCTAACAACGATGTTCTTTATATATAAAAATTGGTACCTAGTTACTAAATGTCCATCTACTTTACGATTGACAGAAAAACTCGCACTAGTTTATACAATTCGGATAAATTGTATCAAGTTTGTAACATTGTTAATAAATAAACGACAATGTACTGACAAGATTATAGCTTAATATCGGCTAAAGAATAAGATTTTCCATCCAATAAAATTATCACGTTTCTGAACACTTTAATAAGCTGTCATTTTTACTAATGTCTAAATTTAACAGTTAATAATATGAACTCTACCATAAAAAGCGTAAGTTATGGACTTTACTCTTCCGGCATCATAAAATCCTGATTTTACAATAAGAAAATAATATTAACAAACATAGTACCAACTGAAGATGCATGCTTGTATAATTATTCTTGTTTTGAACACATTTGTCTGTTTTAAAAAATATCATAAAATCTGCGGTAGGTAGGAATTTAATAGCAAATAAAATCTCAATTTGTGACAAAATCTTCGAAATAAAGGTTCTATAAAACCAATGAAGCATAGTAATAATATGAAAAAGTGTAATATTTATGATTCATTTTAAAATCCAACGCATTAAAGGAAAGGGTTCATTTTAGGCCTACTCTTGTACACTCTACCATGAATATAGGAAAATACATAGATTGTATTAAAAATATAATAATTTTGAACCGTAAAGTAAATAACGAGCATAAAGTCAAAATGTATTTCAAGTTTTCGATACGTTTCCAAGATGGCAACCTTCAGCCATAGAGAAGGCAGTAGGCGCGAAATGTATCAAATGTCATTTCTGACAGTCACTGTCAAAATAATGTGTTATTCTTTTGAAAACGTCAAATACATAAATACATGAATCCGCCATTGTTACCCACTCATGTTTAGTGTTCCATAACTTGGAAAGATTAAATAATTTTACCACTGAAATTACGACGAATTCGTAGATTAAAAAATAGAAAATAAAATACTAGACCAATATAAACTGGTCTAGTATTTTATTTTCCTTCGTTTCTCTGCTTTTACAAGACTTGGCCTACGCCCCATACAAATTTGAACCGTCTCCTTTTATAATAAATTCAGTTTGAAGCAAACAGTAATAATCTCTAAGACTCTTTATTACATCAGTCACCATCATCATGACAAACCTAAAGGCATAAAAAATTTGCGGTTACAATAATACTTTGTATCAAGATTATTTATATACAATTATACATGTTTGCCCTTTACCCAGTAACACAAATAAATCTGTATGAGCAAAAAGTTGAACAGTGGCGAAGCATTTGTGCACGCAAAAAAGTACTAAGTAGCCTAGGTAACAAAACATACTTTTCAATGAAAAATCACGGCACATGCGTTAAATTTGTTTAGATTTGACATTGGGCGTGTACGTTGAGACAATACGCGAATCGAATTTTTATTATCAATTACACTGTCAGTACTGGGTCCGGTCACATTGAATTAGGAAATTCAATACTACAAGTATTGAATTCTTAATTTCGATATTTTGATTCCGCGTAGCTATACTCAAAATAGAAGAAAGCTATTGACAGCTTTGACAAGTTCACGAGTCGCGGAAACGGGAAGTCTATAGTCTATTGTTAACGGCTTCCGGTGTTAAATTGTTTGGGAGGTTAAGGCTAAATATTGTTGAGCATGTCAAACAGACGTTATCAGTTTCTCGCAGTGCTCAGTCGGACGTGTAAGATTTATTCAAGGTCTGTGTTTAACACGTCAACCTACATTTTCGAACAATACAAAAGGTAATTGCCTACTTATACGTAAAAACTTACAGTTATGGTAATAGCTGTATGGTGTGCATGTTATGTAGTAAGGACCTTCTACTAGATTATCGCGCGCGTATACATGTAAGTATGTGGAGCTGCATAGAATACTGCAACAGGACGAAATAGTGTTTCCCGTTGCGAAGCGTGACTTTCGCATGGCCGTTTTGTTTTGTCTTAGCTCCCAGGTGCAGTTCTATGGTATATCTAGTAGATTCTATGGTATAGTAGGTAATAGATACACGAAATGCTCGACTACTTTATAAAATGATCAATTATATGATTTGAGCATAACATAATAGACACGTTTTGATGCCTAAATACAGCCTAACCTTGATGGTTTTTTTACTTCTGAGCCCACAAGCTCAAGCAGAAAAAAAAGTTCATGCAAGGCTAGAACCTAGAGCCGTTTATAATACGAACAACACCAGGGAAACCAGGTAAACTAGCTAGATCGCTATTAATTATTCAACGAGTTATAAATTCACCTAAAATGGCGTTACAACAAACGCCTTCCTGCAACCGCTAACTAACTCTTTCATAATCACCGCAACATTGAATAGATACCTACACTTACTTCATATTGGCAACTTGTTACTTTTTATGCAATTTTATTTCCAACGCTCATTGCTCGCTTTTAAAATAGACTAGTTTTATTTATCTATACTTACCTATTGATTCTTAAGAAAGCACATAGAAAGCTCCGTCATTCAGCGGGGAATGGCGAAAGCTATGCTTGGAGTTGTTCTACGTGATGAAATCAGAAATGAGGAGAACCGTAGAAGAACTAAGGTAACCGAAATAGGTCCCACGGGTTGTAGTGCTGAAGTAGTAATGGTCAGGGAACATAGTTCGAAGAACCAAAGACGTTGAGGTCCTATGAGCCATGGTGCTGGAACGTTGACTTCGCACCGGAAAGCGCAACGTTGGCAGACTCTCCACTACGTGGATGGACGAAATCAAGCAAGCAGCAGGAGCCAGGCAGCGCAAGACTGCGGCCTGTGGAATCCCCATAAAATATCCAGCAGTTTTCATCTATCGGTTAGCGACTTCAACGACGACGATGATTCATTAGACTTCTTTGCTTGTTTACCGATTTTGGAGGTTCTATTTTTAACTTGTATTTTCAGAACTTTATGAGTATCCCGATATCCACCGTCCACACAAGTGCATGCATATAAAAGCTTAGTGTGGTGTGGTTAAATTGATTATAAATATCGATCGGTGGAACTATATAATAGGAAACCTGTTTAGGCTGATCTAACAATCAATGTTGTTAGCTTTATCGGATTCATTTTTAATTAGTGCAGTTATAAGTGGTGTTGATTATCATGATATTATTTTATGTCTATAAAATCCTTGGTCGGTAAACTTAAACCCTATAGGTCCATTAATAATCGTAAAGTTTGTAATAGAATAGTACATAATGTTTATCTATACTAATATTATAAAGAGGTAAAGTTTGTGACGTTGTAGGGGGTAATCTCTGGATCTACTGAACCGATTTTGAAAATTCTGGTAAAAATAGAAAGCCACATTATTTGTGAGTATCACAGGCTATATGACACTCACAAATATTACCCGAAAAATTAGGAAGTTTCCGTGGGAATTTAAAAAACTTATTTCACGCGGACGAAGTCGCGGGCATCTGCTAGTATATTATAATTGTGTATAAACGTTTGTCGAGAAAACTGTAGTCTATATAAACGTTTGAATTAAGATTTTCTTTAATCATTTAGGAAATATTAACTCAATAAACAAAGTTGTTTACATGCGACATCCTAAAGAAAGTTGTTAGGTAGGTTTCAACAGGACGCGCTAAGTTAGAAGATTCGCACAAAGTGAAATTGAACAATTAACAAGATTATTAACATTCATACATTCAGCTTCCGTTCTAGGCGTCGTGGAATCCTGCTTTGGTAGGCTGTGTTCATATCCCCTGACCTCGCACATCTCTAGTATTTAAACTACGTCTTAGGGCCAAAACATACCTACTACGGGACAGGACAGAATAAATAGTCACCGCTAGTTACCCACGTCGTATGGGTAACACGTATCGTCATTTCGCGCAGATCTGTGCACCACCACATAAAAATTATGTGACGTTTTGCCTGTCCTGTTCATAATGTATTACTGAAACTTCGGTCTCGTTTTGAATGCAGATTAAATTAGTGACCCTCCCTAAAGGATACCCAGAGCAATAAAATAATGCTCGCGGATAATTTTCGCAATTTAAAGAAGTCTAAGGCATGAATTGGTTTAGTTTTATTTTAAATTTATATATTATTTACTTTAAATTAAAGACAACGATTATCTAAAACAAAACTTCCTGAAATACTCCTGAAAATAAATCAGGAATGGATGAAAATATTTAGCCAATTCATTTAATTGCAATTTTAATAAGATAATGACCAAAATTATTATATTTATCAAACAAATTTTACAGGGTAAATTAGTTTTGTAATCTGAACTATGCGTAGAGATTTCTGAATACATACAACACACCCAATGCTCATGTATTGCCAATTAAATTAGCACTTGTTGTTGTTGACACGCAATTATGATCCTTATTATTATGCGAATAGAGTTACCAACGTGTGATTTGAATTTTGTAATGCAGTCCGTAAAGCTACTTTTACACGCGCCACAGATCACAACTTTTTTATACATTTGTATCCCTCGTTAAAATGCAATTTTTTAAATATTGTTTCACAATTATTTTCCGTTTAATAAGTCTACAGTCTATACGATTATTTATTAAATTTCTAGTTGGTCAGATATTATGCTTAAGGGTGCTTTTTCACCAGGGATGTACTACGTTGCTAAGCTATGGATTTGTGTCAATTAAACCCACCTATAAGAGCGCTTGATCTAACATCTATGCTATGAAGCTATGAAAATTAAGCCCTCCTATTGGTGGGTTTTACACACATCCTTAGCTTAGAAACGAGCACATATCTGGTAGAAACAATTGGCACCCTAACCAAGGCTTTATTACTAAGTTCCTGCAAACTCGAAGTTTTCGAATCTAAAAAATACAGAGGTCAGAAAATTATATATCTCTAAAAATGTCTATAATATATTCTTTATTTATAACAACAGCCATGCGGCTTTCACATGGTGCAATTTTTAAATAGAGATCAGCATTTTCAGTTCATACTTAATATAATTTTTATAGAGATGTATCTAAAAATCTAAGTAAATTTACAAGTATTTATTGCAATTGTTAAGTAATTAAGTACATTAAATGCACATAATAATATCATAGCATATTACTGGTCATGCTGCGCTTTTAAAAAAAAGTAAACTGGCCCGTGTATAAGTAGCACATTACTCATTTCTATACTGTACCGTTGGCGTCGCAATGACAAAAGGTTTCTAATCCAGTCCAAGATCAAACCCGAAGGTTTCGCGGTTAAATGAAATAGCTTTTGCGTAATTACCGTAATGGTTGTGCACTGTTGGTAACTTGTTGTTTCGTTGCTTTTGTACTGCTTGCTTTTATGATGTCGTCGACATGATGGCTTCATACTGTTACTCGTTGTCCTAAGTAAGCGACAGAAGCAACGCGACACCCTACCACAGTAAACAGATAGAACCAGTATGGAAACTACCTAGAAACGTTCGAAACAGCTCACTCACACAAACTCACTACTGACGGCACTGCGACGAGCGCTTGGGGTCTCGTCGATGCGCCTGTTTGTGTGAGTGAGCTGATAGAAAATGGCAAACTTGTCTACGCGACAACGTAGGCCACGTGAAGAGTTAGCTACTGTTTGATACTGTCGCGTCGCGTCGTATCAAGTCGCGGTGTCACATTTGTCGCTCGCGCATGACAATGAGGGGCCACTAACACAAACTTAGTTAAATCTGTTATATTACATTTATATAATATTTCTATAATTGCCCTTTTCATGTCACCTCAAAATAAAATTGTGAAAAATTGGCAGCATTGCAAAGTTTTAACTGAATCATCATGACATTAAAGAGAATATTACATCTAAAAGTACATAATTGAAAGGACAACAGAAAGGTCAGCGGGAAAAGTACCCAGGTGGAGAAGAAGAAGGAGAACTGATGTAGCTGAAATCCATGTATAGAAGACGCTAAAGAGAGCCGGAGAAAATTTTTAACCGCATTTTTCAGTTTGGTTTGTCCCTAGTGGTATGATTATCATTTGACCTATTGAATATCTGTTGTATTTTCAAGATGTTGCAATAGGATTGATTTTTGGCCCCATTATTTTATTAGTTCCATAAAAAATGTATAGAACATAATATCGTATAATTGTTCAATTTTATTGGTTGTAAATGAACTAAATAACCTCATTTAAAAAATTAACCTTTGACTGATAAATTAATTCATAAAAATATTTATTTTGGTTGTTTAATTTACCATAGTTATTTTTCAGTTTACTCAGCTTAATAATTACGACATAGTAGGCTAAAGTATAGTAATAACTCTCAATCAATCCAACGTGGTAATAAATAGATAAATAGAAGTTTTTCTTTATCGAATCATTCAGTTGTTGTAATATGGCCTATAAATTATAAATTATATCACATATATTACAATAGTTAACGTTTTTAATTATTATTACGAATTATGATTTAACTAGTACCGTAATATTATGAATTGTATAACTGCATTGCAATAAATTAATTACTTTGTTTATGTATACGGTAGAAATCTACGGTATTTTAAGATGTTAGTCGTTTTGCCTGTTCTGTTTTGTTATAAGTTCGTGTTTGCCTGCCTGTCCACCATGATATCTGTCTACGAGTTATCGACCAAAGAACGCTGCTATTAAAGATGTGCCTTGCTTTGAGTCTAGCCTATACCTACTAAAAATTAGTTCAACCAAGAAACTGTCTTTAATATTCGAAAGCTCTAATGATTCCAAACCTATTAATTGCACAATTACGTGCAATTTGGAAGGAATTCTGATTCTATAATGCATACTCGTAATATTTAAAATGCGAAAGTGTGTCTGTCTGTCTGCTACGCATTCACGGCCTTCCTGTTCAACCGATTTCGATGAAATGTGGTACAGGAATGGGTTGTAACTTGTAGGTATCCCGGGGAAGGACATAGGGTACTTTTTATCCCGGAAAATTAGAGAGTTCCCGCGGGAATTGAAAAAGACTTAATCCACGCGGACAAAGACGGGGGCATCATCATAGTATCTATTAAAAACGCCTATTAATCGTTTTTTTGTATATTTCGTATTGACTTTAATTATTATTTCATAGGGACTGATATTATTAATTGCATGTGTGCGTTTGGCAAATCGTGGTCGAATAATTTGAGTGTAATCACTTTGATAATAAATAATGATAATAGCAGCTACTTAGATACGCCAAGTGGACTTGAGAAATGTTGGTTGCATTTGTTTTGAACCGTAAATTGTTTAACCTTATTTGCGGTTTTGGGTTAACACTACTACCAAAACTTCTCTCACTCTCTCTTAACAACCCATTACCGGTTCACTGCTGAGCACGAGTTTCCTCTCGGAATGAGAAGGGCCAAAGTCCAGCACGCTTGCCAAGTGCGGATTGGCAGACTTCACACATCTTTGAGAACTTTATGAAGAATTCTCGGGCGTGCAGGTTTACTCACCAATTTCATGAAAATCGGTTGAAAAGATGGGCCGTTAAAGCATAGCAGACAGATAGGCAGACAGATAGACAGACAGACAGACAAAAACACTTTCGCATTTATAATATTAGTATGGATTTGTACGGATTTGGAGTTCGGACCTCCTTTCGAATACCTTCAGGCTTCACAATGATATTGACAGCATTATTACGAAATTAAAAACTTGAGAGCAATTAGTGTTGGAAGCAAATAAAATAAAAGATTTTAATGCGAGCACGACCTTTCAATAGATTAATTAGAGTCCCTTATAAGTTATATCTCTGAAATATCAAATTAGTTCTTTCATATCTATCCAGTTCATACATTAATTTCAACAGGGCCGTTACGTAAGTTTTAACTAACAAATATCATGTTACAATAGTTAAGTAGGTCTCGACCGATGAAATCTAGAATTAATTTAAAATAACTATTGATTTCTTGTGAAACGCAATAGTGCAGTACACGTTAGCTAAAATGAGGTCAGTAAATTTTAAGTTAAGTTTTGATCGCGACTCCACTCTGATGAAGCGAATTTTGATCACGTTACGCTTAACTGCAGCAAGCTAGGGAGAACACACATGAGGGAGCGGACAGGGGATGGGCAAAAACGTCAGCGTAGAGGGGAGCGATGTTTTGTCGCGCATCCAGACCTTTCACAACATGGATGGCACAGGAATTGATATTTTGCTTGTTCCTTGATCGTCCTGGACTTCCGCAAACTACCTAACGTAACTCTCGTCTCGTCTCGCCGATTTACCACCTTTAGAGTAGGCGAACAACTAAATCCAATACATCAAGTTGGAACTTCTATAGAGCTTCTGTAGAGCTTGTATGGGGATAGAAGATCCCGGCGTGAAGAACTACGTGACCTCATTGTTGATGCCAAGTTTCTAAATGATAAAACAACCTTCATAATACTCTTTCAGTTTCCGTTCTTTCCGGTCATTAGTGCCACGCACATGCAAATTAAGTTACCAGCTTCCATCAGCGATGTTCCTTTGAAGCGATAACAATTAGGGAATAATAATTTCCTTATGAGCCGGCAACTCATCTGTAGGTACACAGATGTTCATAGACGGCGGTTATGTCTGCTTGCCAGCCTGCTCGTTTGCCCGCTTTTAATATTTTTAAAAAGAGAGAGGAAAAAAGACACTTAAATCTGTACGAGACCAAGCTATATCGTTGTCGTCGTCAACCAATAAGCGTCCACTACTGGACCTAGGTCACTTGTGTGACGTCTGAATTCAGCGGCTCCCTGCGACTCGTAGAGCTAGAGAGACCAGTCTGTTCTATATTTTAAACAATACATCTATCTATAGCTATGTTAGAAGGTATATTGGCTAGTGGGTATGACAAAATAGATAATTGCCATTTTCGCACATTATTAATTAAAATCTGCCAAGATGTGTGACATCATATTATTCTTAAAACATGAGGAAACAACTTCTTACTACGAGTTCTTGGAATAATATATTATTTGCGCCTTTGTCACTGCTATTTCTTACTTATTCTTTATGTTTTGTGCGAAAGTTCTCGGAATTGAAAAGAACTAGTTTGTTCCTGAATGACGAATATATTTTCAAACAACCAAAACATGTACAAAAAAAGGCATGCGTCACTGAGAAAATTAAGAGATAGGTACCTATATTTTATTTAGATTCGTACTTACAGCAAATGCAAAAAGGGTTTGTAAACTACCCTTACAGTCTGTTAGATGCTTAAATCTAATTCCCTGAACATCTAGTCCATAGCGCCCAAATCCTAGAATATCCTGTTCTATTTTTACTAGAATTTTTTAACGAGCGGAAGTGATATAAATTTATCCATACTATCCATACTAATCCATACCGATATTATAAATGCGAAAATGTCTGTCTGTGTGTCTGTCTATTACATTTTCACGGCTCATCTGTTCAAACGATTTTCATGAAATTTGGTACAGAGATAGTTTGTCGAGAAGGACATTTTATGCGGGAATATTAAAGAGTTCCCGCGGGCATCAAAAAATCTTAATCCACGCGGACGAAGTCGCGGGCATCATCTAGTATACTATAAAATCACTAACAGGACCATTTATAGTGATGATGTAACAAAATTAATAGACTAGATACTTAATAATTGTATCGAAACATTTTAAAACCCTCAATCGTTAATAATAATCGTTAGAAAATTAAAATACCTGCTTAAGTTCATTAATTATTTCTTTAATCTACAGCGACAGCTAATCTTTAAAAGCTCTGAATTTTTATTTGATTAATTGTTAATATTGCGTGATCGAAAAAATCAAATAAAGTTTGTAAATAACTTTTAACTTTAAAGAATAACTGTATTGATGGTTAGAAATCAATTTTATTTTGATTTCCTAAGTGCCACTACGTGTTGTCAATTAGTTACCAAAAGTTTAACTTTTAGACATTTGATTAAGTAGGTACATGAATAAAACATTATCTAATTTAGAGGTTAGTAAACTTCTCTGTATGCTATGTCTTAGTAAACTGAGAATATATTTGAAGACGCCGCGTCTGTGTCGGGTTAAAAATGACCGTGCATTTTTTGACTAAAAACAACGTATCTCAGTACCTAACTTATAGGCGGAGACAAAGAGACAGATAGATTGACTCTTTTAACCAAAGGTTAGGTTGTGATAACTTGGGATAAGTCACGGTCATGTCATATGAGTAACATTAAGTTAATATGTTAACTTAACTGTTGCCTAGGTAGAAAGGTAGGTAGGTAGTCCATAGTAAAGTCAGTAATATCATAGTTTCCTATTTAAATGAAATGAAAAGATTTATTTATTTCACATAGGACAACTTGTGTCACTTATGATACGTCTCTACCACCGGTTCGGAAAGCTGTTCTACTGAGTTTATTGTTTAGTTACTCGTATATTATTACATGGAATATATGTAGTACATACCTAAGTTAACGTATGTATTCATCCATACTATAATAATATAAATGCCATACATATAATATTATAAATGAAAAAGTGTGACTGACTGTCGGTCTGCTACGCTTTCATAATCCTGTCTGTTGAACCAATTTTGGTGAAATTTTGTACAAATATAGGTTTCATCCCGAGGAAGGACATTAAGGCTACTTTTTATCCAATATATATATCAATAGAGTTCCCATGGGGTTAATCGAAATACTAAGTCCATTCGGACAAAGCCGCGGGCATCATCTAGTGTTTCCATTATACATATACCATATACACACAGCAGCCTGACCTGCTAGATCCTAAAATAGTTGGTAGGGATTTAGTTCTTATGTTCGTTCGTTCTTTGTTCGTTATATTCTCGATAGTAAGTTTTTTTTTTAATCCACTACAAGCTAGCCCTTGACTGCGATCTCACCTGATGGTAGTAAGAAATTAAGAACATAGTTAAGTTTTATCTCCCGTTCATTTTCTGTTATTTTTTATGTTTTTATTTTTTGTTACGAATACTTGGAAATGTTGTGATTACTTGTAAGTGATCAATACATTTAGCAAGCAATTTTTTATAGCATAATTGAATGTACCTATTCGTGTAAGTGACCGTATGTGAACCTAATAAATACAACAAAATAAAACGGTCTATCTGCACGGTCAATACACTACGAACATGGAATAACACCGGCTTGTTTTACAATGACTCATGAATCGTGAAAAATTATAAAATCTCACTTCCACGAATCAGTTCAAGACTAAAGAGTCAAATAAATAATTAATTGGGACAGAACGATAATGGAAAGACCAGTTTGACTCCGTTTGTGATTATTATGAGATTTTTATTTTATTTGAAAGCACTAATGAGGTCTCTTTGCATTGTTTTCCTCATTCTTGACGGTTGTGATCCCTTTCCATCTCAAACTATAACTATAAAATAATTTAAAATATTAAGAAAACACGACTACCCTGCCATATTTAATTTTTTTCATAAAAAATTATAGCCAGTGACGCTCGTGATGATATTAAGGATTCTAAAGACACCCCCATACATCCAAAACTGTTCAGGCATTTAGAAGTAATAGTGGAATAAAGAAACTCACATACATACATAGGTGGTACATACATACATTCAAACTGGTTCAGGGTTCGGAATGGGTGGTTTCAGGGTTCATGAAACATTAAACTCTTTTTTCAGAGGTTACTTTCATAATGTAGGCACGGAATAAGAGGGCGGTTACAGAGGAGCATTTTTTCGGCGCGTATAAGCTCGCTTTTGGAAGCGTGTGTAGGGACGTAGCTATATAGGCGCGCCCATTTACCATTGCATTGCCGGGCGGAAAATCAAGATGTCTGATTTCTTGGGGGAGAGATCAGGTTATGTGAGATTTTTACTTACTAGTAGTAGGTACTTAGCACTAACCCACGGGTCCGAGCGAACACGCCGGAATAAGTGCGTGTACGCCCGTTCGTTTTTTTGAAGCGAAAATATGGCGCGCGTGTGAGAGTGTAAGCCGATACGAGCTTGTCCGCACAAAAACTACGCTATGCTGAAACCGCCCTAAGGCTGAACTTTTTTAAAAGCCGCGGGCGGTCTCTAATTATTCATATAACGGTAGAAGTTTTCTTGGGATAATAATGCCGGGATTTCCAGATCCGTGCACTATGCCGCTACTTTAACCGTTCTAAATTGAAACTACAATATACTTACTATAAATAATATAAATATAAGGGCTTTAAGAAACTTTTCGAAACTATTTCATTCATAATCACCAATTTTCTGTACATTCCCTTTCCACTTATTTTACACATATCAATCACGCATGACACTTGTGTCTCACTGCACGCTTAAAAACCTTAATTAATGCAATAAAGAAGAAATAGCCGCCACCAATACATTACTCATTTAGGTTGTGATAAGTCATAAATAAAAGAAGATTAATCCCAGAATGGCTCTCGTGAAAATGTCACATCTATGATTCACGTATTGTTTGAATAAATCACTTTAATGAAAATATATTTATCTAGTTTTTATGTACCATTTTATTAATACGACAACTTAGAATAATACTTATTATAAATTTGCTAATAATGATTTGTTAATGTTATTTATATGCGTCTAGCTTTTAAATGTCCCGATAATATATAGTTCTATACTAATAAAAAAGCTTTTAGTATTATTTTTGAGAAAACAAAACTAACTGGAACTAATAGAATTGCCTAATCCTAATAATATTATAAATTGCGAAAGTATGTCTGTTAGTTGGTATACTGACCTTCAATAGCTAAAAGCTGAAGTGGCTATAGGCCAAGCACACAGTTCAAAGAATCAATAGTCATTGGGGTCCCAAAGTGCTCATATAGCGACCTCGCATTGGAAAGCGCAGCGTTGGCAAAACCCCAATAGTTGGATATATACGACATCAACCGAGTTGAAGGGAGTCGCTGGATCCAGGCGGCGCATGATACCGTGGTGTGAGGAAGTGCCTACAAGAGAGTAGAGACCAGAGAGTAGAGTTCAGCAGAAATTTATTTTTATTGGTTGACAACACGATTTTCTTGTAGGTATTGAACCTAAGTATGTATAGAATATACCTAGAATCGGATACAGAATACAAAGCATTGAACCGTTAGCACTACCCATTGACGCAAGTGCATGAACTTTAATCTCTATAGCGATCTTTAGTGTATTGTGAGGAAAAAAGTCTGTCAGTGTACATTATTATTTATCGTATCTACGTAACTGCTTATTGGTATTCTGTATGTCGTTGCGTAACAATAGCCAACGGACAATAGGCTTGATTGGTACAGTGTAATGGTTACATAGATATAATAATTTTAAGACAGGTATAGTGAAATATTTTCCTGCACTTTACGCCTAGACGTACGCAACGTCTGAACATTAACAAAATCGAGTAAAAAGAGAAGCATATTTATATAATCCATTACTACAAACAAATTAATAGAAATTTCATGACTCACACACTTACTTGGATCTGAAGACCTGAAATTTTGCAGTTTCCTCTTATTATGTCGACAAGAGGACACAGTAGACAGGCGAATAAGGCTGGATTTTATACAAAAGGCCACGGACCGTCGCTTGTTTATGAATGAAAATCTTTCATTATAATATTATAATATAAACTAACGTCTTGTCAAAGTTCCTCCGAGAGAACAAAATATATATAAGAGCAATTATTTTATTAAGGATGGTGGAAGGCGATGGTGGCGCTCTCTGGGAAAGCTCTAAGATAAACAGTGGATTTCCGCAGGTTGAAATGATTTTGATGGTGATAAAATGCTACTACTTAGTAACATTATATTATATACTTTGATACAACAACTAAAAAATATTATAAACCGCAGAAAACAGGGTTTTTATGTTCCGTGGTTGTAACTTAACACGCACAAGCTACTCTGTGGCTACACGCGGGGTGACTGAACTATTTCACGCTGAATTCCAAAGTACCTACATTTAATATTCATCTCGTATGCCAAGGTTTCATTTACGTGTGACAATTACTATGGAAAAGATTGGAATCTTATTTGCATAGGCCCTTTGAACAGTCAGAAGGAAAAGTGGTATGAAAAAATTTCAAAAAAAAATAAACCGACTTCAATAACCACAAACACTAAAAAGAATATTTTAAATTACTGCCGAATATATTATTATATTTACAAAAGTTAATGTAGTTCTATATTATTATATTTTAGAGCCGGTGTACTTACTCGATATCATACTTTGTCGTTAAATTGATGGTTGCTCTGTAAATTGCTGATTTGTTTTGCTGTCAAATACCCAATCGCATGACTTTTTATTACATTTACTATTGAATCTTCCGCTGGTTGAAAACTATATAAGTACAGCTACATTATTGATACTAAATTAAGCATGAACTTCTACACGCGAGAACGACGAGTAGGTATAACGAATTCGTTAGGACATCGTGGTGTAATAAATAACCTGGAGTTAATTCGATGTGAAATCGTGTAATATCGAATCCTAGACGACCTTCGAGAGATGAGTATTCTTACGCAAACACTATAGCTAATGTTGTTAAGGGCCTTGCAACATAAAACTCGGACAAAAACTCATTTCGATGCTAAATATGACTTCGTCCGGGTAGCTTTAGGATTTTAAAAAAAACCGTGAGAAATTTTTTTTTAAATCCCTCACGAATTTTTGTGTTCATAACATCAAGAGTTTATTATTTAAGGCTCGTTTGAGGTAGATACTCGTACCTCAAACGAGCTAGGCCAGTACAATTTCTCAACGCAATTAGCTCTTTGTGGGACTGTCCTTATACTTACAGTGTAAACTTAACAATATTGATACCTGATTGAGAGCAGACAGAGATTTATTAAGTTTTGTGATATTAGATTTATTTTCGACATTTTGAATCAAAAAGCAATTTTTCAATGTGATCGATCGGTGATCGGTGATATGATAAATTGTTTTCAATATAGTAAACCAAATTATAGAAGATACGTTGTTCAAATTAGCCTACTTATACCTAAATAATAGAGTTTCAATTAATATTTCGAATAATAAACAGTAGGGTACCTATATAACAACATCCTATAATTTTCAGTAACCAATAATATTAATGAATAATGATTAATTTATGTTATCACTATCTGATGCCCACGACCCTTGTCCGCGTGAAATATTTTTTTTTGATTCCCAAGGGAACTTCCTAATTTTCCGGGATAAAATACACCTACCTTACTCTCCATGTCCTCAGCTATACCCATGCAAAAAATCATGTCAATCAGTTGCTCTGTTGCGGCGTGATTGAGAGACAAATAAACAAACACACTTTCGAATTTATAATAACTAGCTTATTAACGCGACTTCATCCATGTGGAATTAAGTTTTTTCAGATACCCATTGGAATTATTCCAAATCATTTTACACTGCCTCGTTGGTCTAGTGGTTGGCATGTTCGACTCGGCCGACGAGGTCCCGAGTTTGAGTCCCGGGTTTGGAGGCCTGTGCCCAGCAGTGGGACGTAATTGGACTGTAGTGGTATTTTTTAATGCGGGTTAAGTACTTGGGGTACGTTAAAGACTATAACTTTTTTAAATAGACCAGGGGCTTTATTACGTAAAAGCGATTGCTACAGTGACTGTAACGATCACATTCAACTCTGATTAATTAGGTAACACTCCGTTATTGGCCAAAATACATTGTAGTAGCAAGAATGCCAGCCAATCATCATAACAAAGGAGATTATAACAATGATCGATAAGTTTTACATAATACTGTTTAGACTGCGCCATGCCTATCAACCCTATAACAGATTTATATTTAAACTAGACGATGCCCGCGACTTCGTTCACGTGTTTTTTTTTTAATTGGGGGAACTCTTAAATTTTCGGAATAAAATCAGACACTTTCGCATGTATCCTAATAGTATGGGTATCATCATTATAAATAATTATATAGTCCGCGCACGAGCTCCGAGGAATCGGGGTCTGAAGAAACGACGGCTGTACGCCACCCCCGATCGTCGCTCCATATCCAGCTCGCTCACAGCACTAGTTTCAAGCTTGACGCGTGTAATTTTGCGATAGCAATATTGTTTTGCACTTTATACAACTCTAGGTCATTACTTTAACATTCCATAGGATTCCGCGGAGCTCGAGCGAGGACTATATTTTTTCTATGACTATACCTAAGATTAAGAACATTATAAACAATAAAACTGCGTTTGCAAACGATGTACTTTGTAATAATCATGTTACTTTGTGTTCAAAAAACTTTAAAAAACATATGCTTAGATCTTAAATAATGTTTGCAACATTTTAAAATTATTATTATAAGCTGGATCATGCAGGTTAATACCCTATTCCTGTCAATATGACGTCATTTATTACAGAATACAATCAAAGTGGAATAACCGGTCCATTATGAAGCTGTGCGATTACGAGCGCGGTTAACGAAATGAACTGATCTTGTCTTCAATCCGGTGCATTGGTAATTTAGTTTAATACGACTGCATAATTAATACACATAATACATGGTACTTGTCTCTATGTACCTACTCACTAAAAAATGCGAAGGCGTACCTACTTGTCTCAGGTCTGCAATTTTTTAACCAATTTCGACGGGTATGTACAGAGATAGTTCACCTCCCGCGGTAGCTTAGTAGCACTTTAGTATTTCGCTTGATGCATGAATCAGCAACTTGCTTAAAGCAAGTCAAAGTATGTACTATGGCACTATGCTATATATGCCAAGTGTAAAGCTACCATTTATAAAAAAATCTGTGGAAACTCCTTGATATTCCGGGATAAAAAGCAGTCTATGTGCTATTCCAGACTATAATAATCTATCTCCGTTTCAATTTTATCCCAGATCCGTTCAGCCGTTCCGGCAGGATTCAGCAACAAACATCTATCCATCCATCCATATATTCATCCATCCATACATACATCCATCCATCCAAACTTTCGCATTTCTAATCTTACTAATATTATAAATGCGAAAGTTTGGATGGATAGGTGTGGATGTTTGTTACTCAATCACGCCCCAACGGCTGAACGGATCTGGCTGAAATTTGGCACAGATATTGATTATAGTCTGGAATAGCACATAGGCATTTTATCCCGGAAAATTAAAGAGTTCCCGCGGGAACCAAAAAACCTCAAACCACGCAGACGAAGTCGCGGGCATTCGCTAGTATTAGTATAAATAGTATAGATGGAAGTTGTTGCATAAACAAATAGTTCAGCTTACCTTGCTATTGAGCGAGTGTGTCGTACAGAAGGAGCAGAGGATAACTATGGTGGACAGCCAATGGGCCGACACATGCCGTGTCGTCTCCATAGTGGAACTGGAAAGAAGAATACAAAAATGAATCAAGTTCCTTCGTAAAATACTTATTCAATAACCTAAGAATCTGAAGTCAAAGTAGGATGGGACTACAGCAGAAAGCTGGCTACAAAATAAAAGTTTCGTTGCAGTTGACATCTAAACTGAAGCAGCAGGGGTCTTCTCCGGTTGGTCCGTGAGGGCCAATCGGGGGTACGGGCTTCGAGGGCTGGCCTCATTACCCGGGCGGGGCGCGGGGTGACATTGTACCCCGGTGATTGTCTTTGAGCTGTGAGTCGGCTAGGGCCTGCCTTGAAGGCTACGGGCCCCTAGGCCTGGTGTCATCTCCGGTGTTGGGTCCGCACTGCGGGTGACGTCGTCGCCGCCGCGTGCAGGACCCGTGTCATGTCCAGGTGTCTCGGCGCTGCGGGCAGTGGGGTCGCTCTTGTGCGCCGAGATGGTGTCAGAGCCGGTGGACTCCACGCTGCGGGCGATATGGTCGCCGTCACGCGCGGAGTCGGTGATCTAAACTGAAACTGCTGACTGATTGAGCGGTTTGGATGCTGCGGAAGATGGCGTGCTGCCACTAAACGACGACGCCAATCGCCACTCTTGATTTGAAGGTACCTATATTACAAGAGGAGAGGAAAATGGAAACCGGAAGGGCATTCTTGATTTGGAGATACCCAATAATTGTTAATGGCAGAGTATTGATGTTTTTTTAAATTGGGATTTTCCTTATACATTCTTAACGAATTAGGAAGGGACATCTTGCAAGTGTATGAATGATAAATCGTAAATAATATATTATTGGCCATAGCGCCAGCGGGATTCGAACACGCGATCTTTGCCGCCTGCGGGTGAATGGGTGGTCGGTTAAGATGAAATATTAATTCAATATTCGCTGAATGAGCTTATTGATAAAACGTGGATATGCAGGGTTGCCCAAAGAAGCAATACATCAATTTTATGGAAGAATATTGCCACACTCTTTCAAACTAGTTTTTCTGAACGCGTTCCCCGTTATCATTGGGGGTCTTGCAAAAAAATAAGATTCTAATGATTTCATTCGTATGAGAGAATACAAAAATATTTTTCATGCATTGCATGTTAGGGCATGCATGTAAAATATTTTAAGTATTTGCGATTCTCGTCATCTATACAAATATAAAAAGGGGTAAAGTTTGTGAGTTCGTGAATTGTGAGTTTGTGACGTTGTAGGGGGTAATCTCTGGATCTACTGAACCGATTTTGAAAATTCTAATACCAATAGAAAGCCACATTATTTGTGAGTGTCATAGGCTATTAAGCCGAAAAATTTAGGAGTACCCGTGGGAATTTAAAAAACTTATTTCACGCGGACGTAAGTACATATTTCTTTACTAATTTTGAGTTAAGACCCACAAAAATTTGCTCAAATATTTTATTATTACTCAACAATCAACACGAAAACGTCACGATTACATGAAGTAATAAATCACAGCCAGATTATTAAATAATAAGGTAAGAAATCTCTTACACCATGTACCTATTTATTCTAATTAACCCTGGCAACACTAAAGAAACAAAAGTTGAAAAGCATAGATTAATAATACGAAGTGAACTTTAAAAAAAGCAGTACCAGGTCAATGACCACCGCACAAAAGGACACTGTCTTTTCTCAGAAGTCCAGCCGAAATATTAATAAAGCTTGGTTAACACTCGTTTAAATGTACGGTTAGCAAAAAATAGCCGGAAAATTCTCTACGTATAAAAGGTTAGAAGTGCAAAAATGTTCCCCATTAACTAACCATGCAATATTCATTCTATTGTTAGGCTAATTAACATTTCGACAGATTCGTATTCCAGTATTCCAGCTGTTATAAATTCAGTAAAAAATTGTTTATATAGAGTAAGATGATATAAATATTAAGCAATCTAGTGTTTGTCAGCTGTCAAAAGTTGATTGTCAGGTCTCTTTTACTATGGAAACCGACAAAAAGTTATTAGCTTTTCCTTGTCTAGAAATTCTGAATAATAGCCCGAAATACGTGCCTAGTATTTAACTCCCTTATATTTGAGGGCACACAAAGCTGCCAGTCCTGCACCTGATCTCTATTCGGTCTATATTCGGTATTTAACTGCTGTCTCATCAAACTATGATAGAAAGAGAATGAAGAGTAACACCTGTGTTTGAGCACTCATTTATTATGCACTACTAGCTAATGCCCGCGACTTCGTCCGCGTGCTTTAAGTATTTTTGATTCCCGCGGGAACTCCCTAATTTTTCGGGATAAAAATAGCCTATGTTACTCTCCAGGTCCTCAACTATACCCATGCCAAAAATCACGTCGATCAGTTGCTCCATTGGGGCGTGATAGAAGGACAAACCAAACAAACCAACAAACAAACACACTTTCGCATTTATAATATTAGTATGATATGCACTATAATTGCTCCAACGTAGTTGAGTACTTGTAGCGGTTACCACTTATAAGACACAATACAAGCTTGCATTGCTATATTGAAGTTTTCTGAAAATAGCGCTATAAATAATATAAGAACCGTTCAACCTAGAACAGTTTGACCAGAAGGGTCCCCGGGCACAACACTAGCCCGGAGGAAGACCTTTCTATTGTTATTGACAAGTACACGTTCACCACACTCATCCAACTTACTTTCCGTTGAGATTAGCATCCATGGCCCACAGGTCATGGCGAGAGGAAGAATTATAAAAAACTGAAAAGTAGAAGGAAACCTGTTGTTGATTTATTTTCCTAACCGTACTTTTTAAAGAAATGTTATCGGGCGATTTTTCATAAAATTAAAGGCCTTTAACGTATTTTTACCGTAACAGCATCGTTCTGTGTCAACAAAAAGAATTTACACACCTGCTTACATTATTTTGTTACAGTCGTTACGAGTAAGGTTTAAAAAAACACCGTTTGAGAAACAAGATTTCATAAAGAGCAGGTGACATTGCTTATTTATTTTTGTGCTCAAAAAATATTAACACAATTGTTTAAAACACGTGTTACTATTGACAAGCAGTTTTGTTAAAAACCACCTAATTAGCTAGGTGTATAATTTTTTAACACATTATGATTCCCTTAAACGAGACAATATTATTAATGAAAACGAAAAATACTTAAAGAAAAATAAAGATTATTTTACTAACTCTACCTGAATACGAGTAGTACTCTAAAAGTAATTTCTAACTCAAAATTGTATTACTGTTACTGTATTTCAAGAGAAACAATATGATTATCTAGTGAATTATTGACGCAAAATCATCATGCTGTTCAATTAACACCTTTTTGTTGTTTTGTTTATCGCAATCTTATCTAAAAATTACATATTTGGAATTGGTTTAATTTTGTTCCTAACACTGTTTAATTCTGAGTTCCTTTTTTTTCTGTATGTTCTGTGATGTTACGGTTTACCCATGTGGTTTACCTGAGAAATGTATTTTATAATTAAATATTAATTTGTAGCAATGAAAAATTAGCAACATGGCTTTGTAATAATTTCTTTCTACAGTTCTTCCCTAGTTCAAACTCTTCTCATAACGAGATATAAGGCAGGTATTTCACACAACGACCTCAATTTACATAGACGGGCTCTGTCAAACAAAGAATGTTTTGAATGAATGAGACCTATTTTACTAACGCCATCTAGTCTGAAAGCGGGACAGTACTATGGCGGGGACAAGGACAGGGCTATACAGGTTAGGAGCGTGCTCTAAAGGTTGGACGCGCATTTTTTAAAGTGAAAACTTCTTTAGGCGCGTTGAACACTTATTGGTAGGGGGTAAAAATGTGGATCACGCGTGATCTACACCGTTCTACAAGACAAAAGGTCTTAAATATAAATATAGTACATTCGTAATTAAACTTTAAAGACTTTGCTTTAAGGTTTATATTTGAAATATTTGTATTACTATTAATTTTTTTTAATTAGAAAAATAATTAAATATATTCGTTTTCACTTCTATCGGCAGTCTGCCTATTTTTTTCTATGAAAGGGCCCATCTAGTACCTACATTTATATCGATGATTTCACAGAATTAAAAGCTGCATAAACATTCATTCGTCACTTTACCGTAACCATGTTGTGTTGTGTCGTCAGAATTAATTTACACCTGTGAACGCGCTTGTTACAACCGTTTTGGAACAAATCCTAACGAATTGTTTCTTCGCACGCGATTATATTTTCCAAACCACTTTATTGTGCAAACGACAATTTTTGCGTAAAACCCGTTATTTTATGAATATGAAAAATGACATTTTTGAAGTTAAAACTTCTTTAGGCGCGTTGAATATAAATATAGTGCATTCGTAATTAAACTTTAATGCTTTAGTTTTAAGGTTTATATTTTAAGTATTTTTATTATTATTTTTTATATTATTTTTATTATTTTAAATATTCGTTTTCACTTCTATCGGCAAACCCTATGACTGCCAATTTTTTTAATTTAGTTAAGTTCCAAGTGAATTTATTTTTTTGTATAAACCGTATTTGAGTCATTCAATACTTCAACTCTGCCAAGTTTCAACGACTGAGAACAAAGTAAAAACCGTTCCGTTTCCTTTCCGTTTCTTAACTAGTTACAATCCTGAAAGTTATTTATTTTTGTTAGGTGGGTACTACTTACTAGTGAAGGCTATGTGATGGAACATTGGAAGGTCGCCTTACCTCCAAGCTTTCCATTCCACGAAATTTGTGTACCAAATAAAAGCTAATAAATCTACATCGTACATTAAATTGAACATTTAACACAAAAGTAACGGAGGCACCGTTTAACGCGCATGATGAATAACTCCGTTTGCGTAATCAATTGTGTGAATAAAAAATTACGTAACGGATTACCGAAATCCTTATTCTGGTAATTGGACAGCCCCGTGAATCGTGATATATTGCATCTGAAGTAGGGTTGCTAACACACAAAATCTAATTGACCGAGCAAAGCGATGGTTTCTGGTTCTACTCGTGGTCGATTGGTATACTTGTCCATCCATCCGTCCGTCTTTCAGTCCGTTTGTCAGAGCCTTCTGAAATAAGGCATTAATTACTTAAATTTTTTATGTGACGTAAATGAGTGGCCGAAAATTACATAAAAAGTTATAAGTAAAAATTTTACAAGTGCAAGTTTACGTGATAACAAAAAATAAAAAAAAACCGGCTGAGTTTGTTGTGGGCTCTTCTCAGACCAGGCGCGTTTGGAACCCTCGTAGCTTTAGTTTTAAGATACCGTAACCGATTTTATCACCATCATGTTTCATGTTTTATAAGTAACTAGCTAATGCCCGCGACTTCGTACGCGTGGATCGAGGTTTTGTGGTTCCCGCGGGAACTCTTTAATTTTCCGGGATAAAAAGTAGCCTATGTGTTATTCCAGACTATAATCTATCTCTGTGCCAAATTTCATCCAGATCTGTTCAGCCGTTGGGACGTGATTGAGTAACAAACATTCATCCATACATCCATACCGACATCCATACATCCAAACTTTCGGATTTATAATATTATTAAGATAAGATTTTTAACGTCAATAGGTGTACCTACAGTGTAGGTGGTAGGTTATATACCAGTATAATAAAAATAATATGTTGTATGGAAAACAAGTAAGCAAGGTAGAGATTAACATAATAATAACATATTAAAAGTCAAGGAACTTAACATATCATAAAGTCATGGGTAGAATTAAGCTTATTAAATTTTGAACAATGAAAAAAACAAACGAGAATCTTAATGACAAATGACCCTTAACCCTGTTAACTAAAAAATGACTTCGCAAAAAATAAACAAATTCCTGAGTAGTTAAAACCTATGATTTATAATGTAATTTTTCATACTAAAAGAAATCCAACAGGATTATAGGGATAACCAAATAAAATACGTCAGCTGGCTTCATAAAAACATTTGATAACTGACGTTATGTCATACATCACACCCCCGCACTTAGTTACTTCAAACATATTAACTACCACACAAAAAATAACAAGAAAAGAACAAAAATGTGATGTTTCGTGCTAAAGGGTATCCAATAAAATTACAGGGACCATCAAAAAGAATACTTTAGCTGCCTTAATTCAAATCAAATCAATACCAATCAATACCAATATTATAAATGCGAAAGTTTGGATGTATGGATGTATGGATGGATGTTTGTTACTCGATCACGCCCCAACGGCTGAACGGATCTGGATGAAATTTCGCACAGAGTTAGATTATAGTGTGGAATAGCACATAGGCTTTTTATACCGGAAAATTAAAGAGTTCCTGCGGGAACCAAAAACCTCAAACCACGCAGACGAAGTCGCGGGCATTCGCTAGTTTTAATATAAAAAATAGGAACCAACATAATAAAACGTACTCCCTGTTAGTAAGATTTATTTTTCTGATAGGTTAGGTTTGATAATCTACCCTTTACTCTCACTTCCGAGCACGAGTTTCCTCTCAGAATAAGAAGGTTTTGACCACAGTCTACTAAGCTTACCAAGTGGGATTTGGTAAGCTTAGTGGACTAACCTTGACACCTTTCAGAACATTATGAAGAACTCTTGGACATGCGGGTTTCCACACTACATTTTCCGTCGCACTACGTTAAATTACACATGACCCAGGAAAGTATAGTAGCTGCTTAAGTAACTGCCTCGTTGGTCTAGTGATTAGCATGTTCGAGCCGGCTGGCGAGGTCCCGGGTTCGAGTCCCGTCGGGCCGGAGTTAGGAAGTTGGCGGTAAACCACACCCGTGCCTCGGAGAGCACATTAAGCCGTCGGTACTAACATGATAATAGTCGTTAACCCCGCACCCCGTTACCCTTTGCTACACCAGCGCCACTTCGGAAGGTTTTTGAACTGTTATTTTCAGCAACCACTGGACACTGTTTCAACTTTTCCCCCATAAGAGATAACACTCCTAACCTCTACCCTCCATAATACGGAGCTGTATAGTGACAGAAACATGGCAGGCTATTTTTAACTTGTAAATATTCAAACACGCATTCTAATTGAAATGTACAAATATAATGCCTTCAAGTGTCATAAATACGCCTCAGACGTCATTATCATTTACAAAACCGATTAGCCTGCTTGCCTCTAACCGAACGCAGAGGTCAGATGGCAATCGATGCGTATAAAAAATAGCACTTTATACTTGTGGGTTTACAGCTGTTAAGATATTGAATTTCCTCTATAAATGAGTTCATTATAATACGAATAAACTGATAATCTTCATTTAATAGTTGAATGGACCGTGGATCGGTAACTAAGTGTCTGTTGCAGAGTTGTTGTCAATGATATTATTGATATGTTGTAAACGTTGTAAACAAGTTAATAATAAAAAATAATAAAAAACACGACTGCCCTGCCGAAAAACTAACTAAAAAAAATTAAAAATGAACTAAAAAGTTAAATGATATTTTTTTGTGCATCACTGGATATTGAACTATAGTGTTATATATTTTTGGAATGTACTCATCATTTTCTAGATGATGATTGTATAGGTAATCTTATTTTCGAATATTTTTTTTAAACTTTAGTCTTTAATGCGGAACCATGATCAATTTTTTTTAAAATTTTACTAATCTATGTCACCCGGAATAAACAAGGGATTCTAACGATACCTCATTTATCAAAATTGGTTCAGGCGTATAGAAGTTATGGTGGAATTTAGAAACTCACATACATACATACATACATGAACCCTGAAAAAAACAATAATTACTCCTTTTTTCGGGCAGTCGTATAATAAAAATTGCGGGCCTAACTCAACAAATAATAATTGCCTACCTACCTGCCTACTACTTTGTTTAAGTAATGTAAGTAGTATAACATAGTACACATACGATTTTAAATGTGTTAATGATGCCCGCGACTTCGTCCGCATGGATTGAGGAATTTTCCGTAATGTAGCCCAAGTATTAATTCAGGTTATAAGCATCTTCATTACAAATTTCAGCCAAGTCGGTTCAGTCATTGCCGCGTGAAGGAGTAACATATAAATAATAAACCAATAAACATACAAAGTTACAAACATGCAAACTTTCACATTGATTATATTAGTGAGATCTAGCTATTATTTTGCATGGATTTTAATGCGTTGAATTGAATCCTCCATTCCCATCAAAAGTTGGGAGTCGAAAGGTGCTGATGCGGACCCGTAGACGGTCAACATGAAATGAAGCGCAGGAACCTATTGGATCCAGGCGGTGTAAAACCACGTAAAAGATACCTTTATATCAGATATATGTACAGCTGTGGACGTTTGGTCTTGACCAAACTATTAACTATTCGTAAGAAAGTTTAAAGTTAACTATTCGTAAGATTCCAAATCTGATAATGCGAGCATAGATATTAATTTAGAGTTGATTGGAAAAAGGACGCACTAATTTTAAAATATTTCTAACTAATTATGAGATGTATAGACAATAGGGATTGCAGACAGGCAAATAAATAAAATTAATCGCAATTAAACAATGGAAATTCCACTAAAAGGTTACCACAGACGACGGCGTAATATGTCATTATACGGATGCAATATAAGCTTATCATCCAGGAAGGGTCTGTAGGAAACATCGCAGTAAATAATACACATGACATATAATAATTGACCGATTCGCCTTGACTTAGGTACAACACACACACGATGCTTTTAGCATTGGTCATCAGCGATTTACTAACTTTTTGCAAACTAGACGCTATGATTGTTATCTTATCTTATCTAAGCTTCCATCTTCTGTGTTCCCTCATGATTATAATATGGGGCTCTTCAAAGGGCGGATAAACAAATATTTCAAAAGCCAGCAACGCATTGGCGGTTCCTCTAGTGCTGCAAATGTTCATGGGCGGCGGTAATCACTTACCATCAGGTACTTACCATCTGCTCGCTATAGGTACATATTTAAAAAAAACATGACTCCCGTCCACTCGTTTGTTGGTAACCCGTTCTCCTACATGAGTGACAAACGCGATACGACGCGACGCGACAGTATCAAACAGTAGCTGACCCTTCACGTGGCCTACGTTGTCACGTAGACAAGTTTGTCATTTTCTATAATGCCGTATTACGACGCGACACGATGCGACGCCATAGAAAATGACGCGTCTACGTTATCGCGTAGATACGACTGTCATTTTCGGCGTCGCGTCGCGTCGCGTCGCGTGGCGTCGCTTCTATCGCGCACCTAAGAAAACGGGTTAGTATTGGACCTTGAAAGCTAAAAAGCGACTGCCCGTGTCCCTCTGCACTCAATAACCCAAACTGTGACCCAAACCTGTCGCACTGATTAAGTAGGTACCTACTTGTACGAGCTGATGTCTGCGACTTCCTCCGCGTGGATTTAGGTTTTTAGTTCCCGCGGGAACTCTTTAATTTTCCAGGATAAAAAGTAACCAATGTGTTATTCCAGACTATAATCTATCTCCGTGCCAAATTTCATCCAGATCCGTTCTGGCGTGATTGGTAACAAATTGCCATCCATTCATCCATCCATCCAAACTTTCGCATTTATAATATTTATATGTTAAATTAGTGTTCTTTCATCAGCGGAAATTTTGATTATGCTCAAACGCATTAAGAAGCCAAAACGCGGATACAACATCGCATGTGGTTGATCGCCGACGCTAGTAGTACCGTGTGTGTTTTGACTCTAAGGGATTGAGATGTTCAATTGATTTATCGCCATCATTTGCAGTCCGTCCGTGTAAAGAATTGTTTTTAACTACGTAAACAATGATGTACGTATCTTTGGAATCACATTCATCAATCTGTGTAGCAATTATGCTAATTTGGATTAGCTATTTAAAATACATATTTTATTATGACACATTCAAATGCGCTTGCCTTCCTATATCGATACATTGATATAATTATTTGATACAAAAAATAAATAATGACATGAATTGAATAAACAAATTTAAGAAATCCATTAAAAGTATGCTCCTGAAAAAAGCTTATTATACTGTTGAAGATTATGTAAATGATAGAGGAGCATGGATTTGATCGCTCCAGCAATGCTGGGGACAGCGGTTACATAAGTACACATTGATATAGTAATTGTAAATGAATTATTTAAAAAGAGCAACTACCGAGTTTCTTGCTGGTTCTTCTCGGTAGGAATGGCATTCCGAAACAGTGGTAGATTCACTTGACGATTCAAAAGTACTTGTAAAAGTTTATTTGAATAAAAAATATTTGATTTGATTTGATTTGATTTGAATAAAACTGTGTATTTCAGGCAATAAAATACCTACTATCTGAAAATTATTCTATCTTTCTTGTCCAATTCTTGCCATATTTATATTCAAAGGCTCAAATAAACATAAAGTTAGGTTAATCCTCCTTTTTTATTTGAACCAAAAACAACCAAGAATCAGCCATGTACCCAACCGTATATTTTTTTACCTTTTGCTATTATATAATAAGTAATTATATTACGTGTAACATATTCATGACACTGTCGCGGAATGTTGTTTAGTTGTTTATGTTTACCGAAGCTTAAGTTTAAGGTTAATATGTTGGCATTTTGCTAATTAGGGCAGTATATGAATCATTATATTCATCTTTCAATGAGAATTTAGTTGCTATGCGACACGCATGACGTCGTGACAGTTGCAACATCCGCAAGAGATATGTGCTGGCCGAGTGAGAGATTTTTTACCTATTCGATCGCGTTTGTATCTAATTGATCAAGCGCCAGCAGTCAACTGTCATCAAGCGCTTGACAACTCCATACAAAGTTTACTTTAACGCAATCTAATAGGTAAGAAAGGGTCTACTAGGCCCTCTGAGCTACATGAGACGCATTTTACAGTAACTGAAAACAAGAGAGAAGTCACTGGGTCAACAATGAGAGCTTGCTAAAATACTAGGACATTTATACAAGAATCTGTTAGTCTGCAAAAGTTGCATTAAAACAAACATCTTCAATCAATTTGGCAACGCGTTGAGCAATTTCCCTCAAAATTTGAAGTACAAACCTCGAACGCGTACTTATCGTGAGCTATGAGCCGAAAATTGTAGTATATTATTTTGACCAATTTGTTGTCAAGCAATAAATTAGTGTCGAAACATTGTATCTATGGGTTTCGCAGAGCCGGTTGCGTCAGGGACAAAAGTGGGTATATTACAAAAATACACATTGCGAGTGACCGGGACCGTGCGAACGGTGATTATGCAAGGTGTATCCGATTTTGCGAAACGAATGCGACTTGAACTATCTTATATCCATACAGACCATACTTATATTAAAAATGCGAAGGTGTGCCTCTCCGTCTATTTATCTGTCTGCCTGTCTGTATGTCTGATTTGATAGGTACACACATAAGTTGCATCCCGAGGAAGGACATATGCTACTTTTATCGCGGAAAATTAAAGAGCTCCCGCGGGAATCTTAAAACCTTAATCTACGCGGACGAAGTTGCGCATCATCTACTTTTCCGGCAAAGACGTGCCGCAAAGTGATTTAGCGTTCCGGTACGATGCCGTGTAGAAACCGAAGGGGTATGGGTTTAATATAACTGCCATGCCCCTAACAGGTTAGCCCGCTACCATCTTAGACTGCATCATCACATACCATCAGGTGAGATCGCAGTCAAGGGCTAGCTTGTAGTGTATAAAAAAAAAAGTATTATAGTATTGCAGGTTCCGTTTTTAGCTTAATGAAAACGACCTGGAAAAATGCTATATTTGAACTTTGGCCGAGTTGTACAGACCTACTGATTACCAAAGTCTCGTCCGAATCCTGTGTTTTCAAGGTGTACCTAAGCGCAATGACCATTTTATTAAAATCCATAAGAAGACGCAAAAAAAGAGAGGTATTCATAATTTACAATAATAGTAAGGATGCTTATTTAGTTTTACCAAGTTACAATTAAACCCACTAATTATTTCTTTATATCTTACTAGCGGATGCCCGCGACTTCGTCTGTTTGGTCTGAGGTTTATTGGTACCCGCGGGAACTTCTTAATTTTCCGGGATTAAAAGTAGCCTATGTGTTATTCCAAAATATAATCTATCTCTTTGCCAAGTTTCATCTAGATCCGTTTAGCCGTTCCGGCGTGATCGGGTAATGAACATCCATCCACACATCCAAACATGCATCCATCCATCCATCCAAACTTTCGCATTTTCGCCTATGTGCTATTCTAGACTATACTCTATCTCTGTGCCAAATTTCAGCCAGATCCGTTCAGCTGTTGGGGCGTGATTCAGTAACAAACATCCATACATCCATACATCCATCCTTTCGCATTTATAATATTAGTATTATTAGTATAGGTATGGTATAAGTATAAGTGACTGCCTCGTTGGTCTAGCGGTTAGCATAGTCGACTGCGGATCACGAGGTCCTGGGTTCAATTCCCGGTCGGGCATAAAAATTGTTAGGTATTGGGTTTTTCAATTGAGAAATTCTCACTGCCAGCCCGGAGTTGGAAGTTGGCGGTGTTACACCCCCGTGCCTCGGAGAGCACGTTAAGCCGTCGGTCCCGGTTATTATCACTAACATGATAATAGTCGTTAAAGCCCGCCTTAACCCGCATTGGAGCAGCGTGGTGGGTCTAAGCTCTAATTCCCTCTCTCCTATGAGAGTGGAGGCCTGTGCCCAGCAGTGGGACGTTAATAGGCTGTAGTGGTGGTATAAGTATAAGTACATTAGTAAGAAGTATGATGCCCGCGAATTCGTCCGCGATAAATACTTATTCGTATTAAAAGTAGCCCATGTCTGTCCCCGGGACAATATATGACTGTACCAAACATCAAATTGGTTGAAAAGAAAACTCACATTCGCATTTGTAATAAATATTTAGTATGATTAGGTATGTCTAGTATTCATGATTAAAGTGTTTAGATCGAATGTGAAATATGTTAAATATTGCAGACTCAAAAGCCTCCTTTCTGATACAGCCAGCAAACTCCAATGGTACCTCCTGCCGTTAAGGAGTATGAAACGTTTTTTGACCCCCGGCAAACGCCACAAATAACCTCATCCCGTTATCGCTGAGGTGAAACTGCCTAATTTACATCATTACCCTTTATAAGCAACGACAAAATCTTAAAATTAAATAATAATTTAAATATCGTTTTTATATCTAATAGAAGTTACCCTTGGCTGTGATGTGATGTGGGGTAAGTGATAGTGCAGTAAAAGATGGTAAGGACTAAGGAGCTAACCTGTTAGGGATATGGCCGTTATTTTAAACCCAAGCACCAGAATAATTATATCGCAACGAGATTAACACAAACGCGAAAATCTGCAAAGTTAGGTTAATATCGAATGCAGTTATCGACTTCCATCAATATTAAACAAACAAACTCAAAATTTTTTTTGCGCAATTTTTTAACCTTATTCTCACAAATATTTCATTGTTCTATTTAATTTTTTTAAGAAAGTCGTGTCGCAAGCGCAACCATGTCGTGGTAGTTAAATGTAAGCACATCTTACGTATTTTACGTGCAGTGTGAACTTAATATGCGTTATTTTATCACTTTAAAAGTAGGTCAAGAATGTATTCAATTCCTTGCAAATAAAGCTTAGCGATTTTTTGTGGTACATTTTCAAGTTAAACATGTCAGACTACACAAAACACGTGAACGACTTCCGTTTGATAGTTTGATACATTGAGAAAAAATATTGTATACTTTACTGCTTTAAAATGTACCTATGCTTTTTAGGCTGTCGCATACATTGTTATGTTGTTTGTAGGTATACCTGAGGATTAGGAACGCAATGGTGTCTTCTCTAATTCCATCATAATTCAAACAAGGCATGCTCTATGAGGTTGCTTTATTCAGTTACTTATCAGTTATCATTCTGGTCAAAATGCGAAAGTGATTCAGCCATACAATAAAAAGGAATTACTACGGTAGGTAGGGCATGCTCCCTTTAGTAATTTTCCGTGAGTGCTATAAACATTTCAGAACTATTTATATCATATTATGTCACTGTAAAATTGTAAAAACCGTTAGATTATAATCTAACGCTTTTTATCTCGACAGATTGAAAACTGTCGAAAGATTGTGAACCGTTCAAGTTCTTAGTGTCAATTTTTGAAATATTCATTGTATTTACGTTTTCTTGTCTCTTTCTTGTAGGTTAGGTTAGGGTTCGACATAAATAATCAAGTTTTTACTTACTTAGTTTCTATCGGGTTAATATACTTAACAGATCACAATCTACCGAAAAATCCATACTAATATTATAAATGCGATGTATCTTTCTGTCTGTCTGCTACGCTTTCATGGCCCATCTTTTCACCAGGTTTTGATGAAATTTTGTACAGAAATAGGTTTCATCCCGCGCTACTTTTTATCCCTGAAAATTAAGGAGTTCCCGCAGGCATAAAAAAACTTAATTCACGTGGCCTAATTCGCGGGCATCAGCTAGTTTAAAATAAACGCATCGTGTTGCTTTGACTCTAGCTCAGTGTAAAAAAATATTGAGTCTACCGAGCCTACCAAACTAATTACAAAAGTTCTACCACACATGGCAACGGAACTGAGTTTCACGTTGCTTCGTCATTTAAAAGCTAAGCATTGAGCAACAAAGAAGAAAGTTACGAATTGATTCGTCAACCGAGTCAAGGGCGGTCATCCGTTTTCGAGACAAACAGCTGATGTCAGTTGCAAAATCCTTCAAGCAATATTTTTTATAATAATTGTTATTTCTTGTGTTTTATTTGTAAGTATGATCAGATAGATTGGATGGTCTCGGCAGAAGCCAAGATATTTTTTTATCGCACATATTATGTACTATTTAGCTCCAAATCCGAAAAGTTAGAGATATGTGCCCAAGGATTGAACCTGAGCCCCAAACTAAAAGGCTTTCATCGCTTGTAAATCTGAATTTACCCAATATAATAAACTAAATTGTCTGACAGCAACGTTAAGCTCTGATAGATATAGAAACCTGAAACGTTGTGTAGGTTAATTACAAAGTAGACCCGTTACAAGATTTCACTTCCGAAATTCCACCCTAGAGTTCCAGCTGTTGTGATATCTACTAGCTGCTGACGCTCCAGGTTTCACAAGGGTGGAATTTCTCAAGTCAATATCTTACAACACATTAAGCCACAGGATACTAAAATTTTAAATAAAGAATACCGCTTTCGCAAGATGATGCCGAAGAAAGTCCACTTTGGATGCGGTGCACAAAGTTTGAAAGGTATAATAATATCGGCCACGTGAAAACAGACCGTGGCGCGAATCCGTAATTCGGCTGATAATTCGACTGTATCTTTCACTTTCTTTTGTATCTATTTCAAAATTCGCTTTGTTCGTGAAAGTTGAGCAAACAAAATTGAAAACCCCTTATTATTTTGAAAAGCATGAAAAAGTCAAATCAGAATATGTTGAAAGAACAGGATGAGAGCGAAAATATACAATGAGCCATCGGGTACAGAATTTTGTCTGGCGGCTATAGGGATTCTAACGATATTAGAATCCCTAGCTTATTCCGGATGACATAGGCTAGTAAAATTTAAAAAAAAATTATGACCATGGTCCCGCATTAATGACTAAAATTGAAAAAAAAATCGAAAATAAGATTAACTATGTCATCTAGAAAATGATGAGTAGATTCCAAAAATATATAACACTATAGTTCAATATCCAGTGATTCACAAAAAAATACCATTTAATAAAAATGTGAATAAGATTCCAAAGGTAATTCAATACGGGCTACGGCAGAGCAGTCGTATTTACTAATAATTTTAATTATGTTCACTTGTATATGAAGCTGCACTGCACCCCACTACGTCAGGAAAAAACATGTTATCCCACTGACGCGGGCGTTTTGCGAAGACGTTTTGTTATTACCGTTCCATATTGTGTTTCGGCCCTATCTACACGAACATACAGGTTGACGTCCTGTCGTGCATGCCATTGGACGTATCTGCAGGTATACGCTATTTGTATGCCCAAGTCTTTATCAGATGTGTAGCCATACGAGTATGTGGCAAACAAAAGCTTATTGGCAATACTTATTAGTAACTGTCAAGCAAGTCATAAGTAACCGTCTGTCCGCTATATCGATCATCTATGAAGAAAGTTACAATGTTTTTGTTATATAAAAGTAAAAATAAAAAAATTAAAACATTATAACCTTATTATTTTTATTTGATTGCACCCGAAACTAATTCAATGACAGATCAAAATTAAATCTGTGATCATGTGAAAAAACTCATTATTGCGACTGTAATAAAGAAATCGAATTCAGTTTTTAATTGGTACTTCCAGTTTAATTGGCTATAGCAAATAGAGCTCTAGATAATTAAAATAATTGTTTAACACTCACTTTACGTAGCGTTTTTATTACTTGAATGCCCAAAAAAGTTGTTCATGCCTGAACAGTTTTGGATGAATGGGATATTGTTAGAATCCTCACATCATACAGAGTTGTCACTCTGGATGACGGCTATTTTTTTTTTTATATTCAAAATGTAGGCTTGGCAGTCTCGTTTTTTTTGTAATTATTTAAAAAAAGCGAAATTTCAAATTTCACTGTAACTACAAAGACTGTTTCAACGATTAAATCCGTTGTTAGCATTCCTTTTTACAATTCCCGAATACATATAATTGCATAAAAATACAAAGCGATTGTACATAAAGTGCAATAGGCTAATATTCTATGAAATTTTTTTTTAGTTTTTAAAAATTTAGAGAAAGAATGAGACACCAATTTTATTTTCAATTGTTTTTTATCAACACCACCAATCATTACTGTTTTTGTTTGAGTGCCATGTAGTTCAAAATTTTCAAAATTGATAACTGTTAACAAGAGTTGTGTAAAAGACCTTAATAGGCCTTACACTATCTAACACACGACACACATAGTATGTTAAAGAAACTACTAACGCAATAGTCAATGTTAGGTAAGCAGTTATTGGATTAACATTAATAATAACACTTAAAACGTGAGTGTTGGCTCGGTATGCGTCGGTGGCCATACAAAAGACTTAAACGAGCTCGTGCGTATATTTTCACAACTAACAATGATAACTTTGCTGTATGGTGTCGAATTTCCTCTTACTTACCCAGCTACAAAACACACTTGCACAAGAACAATTAAAAAAATTAAGTTACATTTTGTAATGCTGTCACTTTTTAGCATATTGCGGTTGCCAAAAACTGACAGCATTAAAAAAAACTACCTAAATCAATTTAAGAGTCCATGTGCCTTACAACAACAATGTTACCATTTTTTTATTGATTGTAATTTAATGTAATTTAATTTTAAATGTAAGTAAATGTAATTAAATGTATTATAATTAAATTTTATTAAATGTAATTTAAATTAAAGACAACAATTAATTTTGCAATCAATTAAGTACATAATAAATAAATTATTATCCCCTTTTAATAAGCGCATGTGGTATAAATACAAATCTATAGGCATAATATTATTAACAATATATCCACACAATCTAGATAATCTTGATTTCTAGAACATCAGTGCATCTAGTGGGAATCTCATGTAGCTACAATTAAACTAGTGTCCGTTAGCCAAAGGTCATGTCTACTTTACATTTACTAAGATGCACGCATTATCGAAACGGATGCGTGCGAATCCGCATTCTTTGAGAATCTTCGGACCTGGGAATCTCCATTATTGGTACATAATTTATTATTACTTATTTAAAGACAACCACAACATTAAGATTTATTATTCAGTGCGTGTACTGCATAATATTACATATTATTAGTTCTAAATCCCCACGGCTTAGGAGTGCAGCATCAGAGTTGAGGAGTTAGGACTTGGTTTTAAGTATGAAGTCGTTGCTTGACACCTACAATCTGAATTCACCATAAAATAAATTATCTTATCTTATCTTTATTACATTAATTAGTTCTATATCAAATAGACGGAAACATCAAATAAATCCGTGAAGTCTAACCACATTTTACAGATAACTATAATGTGATCTACTAACTATGAAGATATGATGCCAGGGATTTTTTTGCGTGGATTTACGTTTTCCGTAATCCCGTTGGCATTTTCAGTTATGCACAGAATTGCTTCCGCTAAGACGAGCATAAAATATATATTTTCAGGTATCCGAGAAAATCTTAGGGTATCTATATCCATCTGCATTATGCATGACATAAGTTCAATGGACTGTGGAAAGGTAATAGATAGACACTAGACAGATACACTTTCGCAATTATAGTTTTAGGAATTGGAATATGGATTTTACAGCAAACTTTTCTAGCAATTCATTTGTTGGAAACAGTGTCCGCTTCTACAATAAGCTCCCAGAAGACATGTTGAAGATCTCTGAATAAGTTCAAAGTTAATGTAAAACGTAAACTCATTGAAAAATCTTATGACCATGTAAAGGACTACTTAAACGACAAGGAAGCCTGGCAATAATTTGCTCTTATGTCTCGACTGATAGTTCCTTAGTAAGAATATTTGTGAGATGGTGATAATAAAAAAAAAAAACCCGGCTGAGTTTGTTGTGGGCTCTTCTCAGACCAGAGCGCGTTTGGAACCCTCGTAGCTTTAGTTTTAAGATACCGTTACCCATTATCACCATCATGCTTTTTAAGTAGGTAAGTAATTTTTAGACGAAAATAAGTGTACCTACAGTGTACCTATATTTAATAAATTACTTGAATCTTGAATGTTATATCTACTATGCTCCAAACCTAACGTAAAGGTTATATTTAAGACTAGCAGATGCCCGCAACTTCGTCCGTGTGAAATAAGTTTGTTTAAAAAAAAAAAATTTTGGGTTAATATATAGCCTATGACACTCACAAACAATGTAGCTTTCTATTGGTAACAGAATTTTCAAAATCGGTTCAATAGATCCAGAGATTACGAGTCACAAACTCACAAACTTTACCTCTTTATAATAATAAGTATAGATATATTAATTTAATATTTATATAATATATAATAATATTTATTAATAAGAAAATAGACCTGGTATATCCTGATTCTGTGTAGTGTATGTATAACTATGTTCTCGTACTCGTAGAGTTCAACTTACCTGCAAAGAGAAACAAAATTAAAATTAGTAATCTGAAGTACAACAGTAAATTTCTGAAATGCATACACACTCCCCTAATTCTATCAACAGTATAATAAATCAAAATTTCAAAGACAAGGAAATCTTCAAGAATGTTTACCTACTGCAGCAAAACACTCGCTGCTCTTTTCAACAATACCTACGACATGTTAATTGCTTGACGTATTTCAGTAAAACCCAAAATAACCTAGGGCGAGAATACACTTAGGACAGCACAGAAACGTCAGTGTGAAATTACGGCGGAGCTGCACAGACCTGCGCGACATGACGAAACATGTTTTCCATAAGACACGGGCGTTTTGCGCGGATATTTTTTCTTTTCCTGTCCATAGTGTGTTTTTGTCTTTATTGCATCCTTTAGTATATGACGCTTTCAGCTTTTATTGCTTTTATAACAGGTCACGTATCTACTTGCCGATTCAGCAGTAAATAAGTCCCTATTCGCAGTGTGATGTGATGACGTCTTCACTCTTCATGGGAAATTAGGTACTTATTAGGAATATACCCTAAGGCCACGCAAACATGTGGACAGCTCAGAGAATAAGAACAGGCGGTATATTATGTTTTCATTACCTAGAACAAACAATACATGTATGGAACAAACTGAGTTGTCACGTCTCAGTTAACTCCTCTAATATGTTTAAACATGGTTCAACGACATACATTGTTTAAACAAATTATTGAGTTTGTGTAACCAATATTTCTTTGTTATGTGCCCACTGCCGTTCTTTATGGCTACAAAGAACTAGAAGAATATATATATCATCCTATACGTCTACTTACGGTCTATTGTTTTCAACAGCGAAAATATTTATCATATACTATAATAAAAGGAAGACAAAATTTTATTTTCTCGCCTATAAATCTGTGCGCCTAGCTTTTCAATAATCAAATGACAGTTGGTGTCTCTGCCATACACACCATACAGGTTCAAAATATTTTTGTCAAGAGAGTTAGGTGAGAGGTGTAGCGTCTGTACAATGCATGTTTCAAAACCAATGGAAAGAGTTCATAGTTATTGTTACAAGTTTCAAGTTTTGGTTATATAAATAAAGGCATGGCTGGGTACAATTTAAGATTCTTACAATTTTAATTTAGGTGCCTATCAGGTTTATGCAATTATACATTTGCTGGAAGTTTTTGCTGAAAACTTACTGCGTAGATAAAGAAAAGCTCTTGCAATATAACAGATAATCTTGAAAGTCATCGAACATTTCACAATGCTTAATTTGAACATATCGCTACCATCGTAGCTTTAGTTTTAAGATACCGTAACCGATTATCACCATCATAAGTAAGTAATTTTTAACGTCAATAAGTGTACCTACAGTGTACCTATATTGAATAAATGATATTGAATTGAATTGAATTGAATTTTATGACGACCGTTTTACACGGCTAAAACATCATCATACTCTAGAGATTCAACAACAATACCTACGAGTACTTCAATATAATAATTATTAATTCTAATTATTCATTATTACTTGTACTAAAAAGTTTAACTATAGAAACTAATAAAACGTAGACGATCTCTACAGTAGAAATGCGAGTTGATATATTTTTTTGTTACAATTGGTTGCGATCAAAAATCAAATTTACAATGCAATTTCGTTTCACATTAAAACTTAAGCAATTATAGTTTTCGATAGGTTTTTTCACAGCTAATTGTTGTTTATTTTAGTTCCTAAAAACCTCAGCTCTGGACTAATGATGCAAACAAGCCGTAAACAGAGATAATTTATTATTGCGACATTTCCGCAGATTAATTTTTTAGCAAAGTAGGTACCTAATTTAAACAACTAAGATATAGGAAATCAATTATGAGTTTTAAGGCATTTTAACCATCAGATGACAAATGGATCAGATGATGTTGTAGATGGTTAATAAACGGAATTCTTCAATTATTTCTTGCGTGAATCAATTGAGGGTTTTTTCGTTATGGCAGTACAAAAGTTCAACGTTCTACCTTCAAATCAATTATGGAGGTTATTTGTCTCAACGAAGCTTTCCCAGTGAAGCAAATTGAAGACAGATACCATTATAAAGGGTTTTTAATTATTTTTTGTAAACGAAGATACACTACGGCCAAAAAAAACTGGTCTCGTGGATAAAAAGTCCGTGACATTCACTTTTATATGGACACGCTCGGCGACAGAATAAAACGTGAAGGAAAGGAAAGCAAAGTAACGTCTGCTTATATCCAATAGGACAAAAAATTGTGAAATAAAAAATTTTCAAAAAAAAAAAAAAACCGACTTCAAAAACCACAAACACTAAAAAGTAAAAAATAATTTAATTTATTATGTATACAAGAGTTAATGTAGTTCTATAATAACATTTTTTGGAGTCGGTACCAATTAGCCGCATGAACCGTCTACCTACTCTTCATTATTGTTGACGTGACTCCACATTGGCACCGACTCCAAAAAATGTTATTATAGAACTACATTAACTCTTGTATACATAATAAATTAAATTATTTTTTACTTTTTAGTGTTTGTGGTTTTTGAAGTCGGTTTTTTTTTTTTTTTTGTAAATTTTTTATTTCAAAATTTTTAGTCACTGTTTTAAAATACAGGGTGTAACCAGAACGCTAGTAAAAACTTAGCGTTATTAAGAATAACGTCGTTTAATCGTTACTCGTCGACTTGTCTAACTTAGACAAGTCAAGTACAAAGTCCTTTCATATGATACCCCACTTGGTATAGTTATCCTACTTTGAAATTTCTAACCCCTGATTTTCCCCACTTTTTTAATTAAACTAAAAATAATTTTCAATTTTTTTGATTTCCATGATATTGGGCCACTATTATATACCCCTACAACTATTCCAAATTTCATGTCAATAGCTTTAATAGTTACTGAAATAATCCACTGTGACAGACGGACGAAGAAAGTCGCACCATAAGGGTTCCATTTTTACCATTTTGGTATGGAACCCTAAAAAAAAAAAAGATATGCTATGCATGGTTAAAACATACAAAACTATCACACTGATCGCCAGCAATTTACTCTTATCCATTGAGGAGTTCCGTTCTCCATCTCCGGAGATATTCATCAGATCTTCACCAAATTAAAATGGGACCACCTCTGAAGTATGACCTACCAAACAAAACAAGAATTATCAAAATCGGTTCATAATTGGCGGAGAAATCGCGTAACAAACATACAAAAAAAAAACATACAGTCGAATTGAGAACCTCCTCCTTTTTTTGAAGTCGGTTAAAAAGTATTTTACCTCAATGGGTAAGTTTTGTCCAGAACGTTCCCTAGTGTGTTTTTGCTCTGAGAAATCGGCAAAATTATCTTGTAAGATACCTAATTTAAAAAAAGAATATTGCCTTGATTTTTTCTTAGCACCTCAGCTAGCTAAAAAACAGCACCTGTCTTAAATTAATATTAGTAGAGGTTTATTTGAAAAAATCATACTTACTAATATTATAAATGCGAAAGTGTGTTTGTTTGTTGGTTTGTCCTTCAATGACGTCGCAACGGATCGACGTGATTTTTTGCATGGGTATAGCTGAGGACCTGGAGAGTGACATAGGCTACTTTTTATCCCGGAAAATTAAGTAGTTCCCGTGGGAATTAAAAAAACTTATTCCACGCGGACGAAGTCGCGGGCAACAGCTAGTAAGATCATAAAAAGCTTAAACCTTAAAGTTTAAAAAAGCTTCAAAACCTTTTATTATAAATAAATTAATTCCGTACAGGTTTATCATATAAAAAATTGGACGGTATCGTTAAAAAGGTCCATAATATCAATCAAACCTTTACGGAAATTGAAAAAGTACAGAGTCGGATTACATTACATTTGTATAAGGTATTTTTTTAATTTATCCCTGACTTTAAGGTCTTTAATGTACCCACTCAATAGAACAGGAATTTTCTTTCATTGTTCAAACAATGTCTAAAAGACAATGGAATTCAATTTGAGATGGATCAAAGTTTCACGGTCAATCTGTCAGGGTGAGAACGCGGCCTTGGAAGTCACGGTTATATTATATTTTTATACAAATATAGTGAGACAACGAGCAGACGGGTCACTTGATGTTAAGTAATCTACCCAATTAACATTTGCAGCACCAGAGGAACCGCCAATGAGTTGCCGGATTTTGAAAATATTGTTTAGGTATATGTATGCCCTTATCTACAAAGGGCGGCTATAACATTATAATGGTCCCATATTTTAATCACAAGGGAACATAGAGGATTGAAGCTAGTTCCATAATTTGCAGGTACGTGGCTGAAATGACATGGAATGACGGAAGGTGGAAGAAGACCAGGCATCCAGGTGGTGTGGATGAAATTTGTTACTGCGACGAGGGATTCGACAAAAGAACACGGAAGGTGGTATGAGATTGAATAATTCTTCAGAATACTCCCCGTTGTAGAGTCTATAGACCACAAAAAGAGAACTAACGTTTAATTGGTCTATATTTTAGTTTTGAATCCCTACACATTCTAGGGTCTATAGTTATCAGTTTTGCTCGTAAGATTAACATTGATATATATAGGGTCTTCATAAAGCTACCAAAGTATCAAAATTCTTCAACATCAATGTGATTTTTATTGCTTTTACTGCTGCTATAAAGCTCATGGTCACTCATCACGCGATGGAGTGAGCTATGCTCGGAATTTCTTTACGCGATCAAATCAGAAATGAGAAGATCCGTAGAAGAACTTGGGACAACCGACATAGCGTGACGTGTTGTGAATGGGTGAGGCACATAGTTCGAAGAACTGATAGACTTTGACTTTGACTTTGACACACTGGCAACCTTAACGTTGAAAACATGCACTTGATGGACGGACGACATTAAACAAGTCCCGGGGAGCTGCTAGATCCAGGCGGCGCAAGACCTTGGCATGTGGGAGTCCTTGCAAGAGATCTACGTCCATCTGTGGACCTCTTTTGGACTTTGTTTTGTTTTGTTTTCTTTTCTATGTATTTTTATGTCTTGTGTAGCAATAAAGAATTTATCTATCTATCTATCTATCTATCTCTTTCATTGACGACGACATCTGATGGAGAGGAGTACCTTCTCACCTTGACCTATTCGCAACATAAACCGACCGTAGGTAAAAGCGTAAAACTTGTCTTAAAAAAGATTTTTTCTTTATGCTAATTAAATTAATTTAACAATCAAAAGGTTATAAATCCATTTCGCCATTATGCCCAAGGTCTTCTGCGCAGCCGCAGACCGTGTATCGTCTTGCCCAAGCAGCAAGTAAGTAATTACAGGGCAAACAATACGTTTTGTAACCAGTCGCACGATCTTGAGACTTGCGCCGTTAAAATGATGCTTATTGTTAAATTTTTATTTAATATGTTAATTTATTTAATTAATTCAATTTAATTACTAAAATAAGTTTAATATATACATATTAAGTATATTTATTTAAACACAGGTGGAAAAATTAAAACAGTGTCCATAGATTTACATCTTGATGAATCGAACGTATTTAATATTTTTTTTAAATGTAAGTGTATATTATAGTGGTTAAACAATGAAGGAAATAAATGTTGCAAAGAAACCATCTCTCAAAAATAAAACACTTCTAACAATAAAAATTTCAGATATCTATACTAATATTATAAATGCGAAAGTGTGTCTGTCTGTCTATCTGTCTGCTACGCTTTCACGGCTCATCTGTTCAACTGATTTTGATGAAATTGGGTATAGGGGTAGGTTGTATCCCGGGGAAGGACATAGGCTACTTTATCCCGTAAAATTAAAGAGTTCCCGCGGGAATCAAAAAATCTTGATCCACGCGGACGAATGCATCATCTCTAGTTGAAAATAAAGGAGCCTTTATTTTAAGTTTTTTTTCTATTACTAGATGACTAAGGTTTTTTAATTATCGCGGGAACTCTTTGTCCTTCCCCGGGATACAAACCATTACTTTACCAAATTTCATCCAAATCGGTTGAACAGATGGGCCGTGAAAGTGTAGCATACAGACTGACATGCACACTTTCGCATTTTTTTTTTTTTTTTTTTTTTTTTAATTTATTTGGCAACAAAAACAGATTACAATAGTAATACTGATCTAACCTAAAGTCATAACTAAAAACATTTTAATCTTATTGTAATCCTACAGAGTCGCACTACATGAATAAGGTCTAATCTAGCGTGCAAAGTAAACCACAAAATAGACAATTAATAATACCTAGTATAATAATAACGAACACAGTGTTATCCTACTTAACTATTTTATATAATTTATTTATGAATGAAGATAACCTAGCATTAAAAATATCAATATCTTTTCCAATTTCATTATACAATCGACACATTCTTATGATAGGATTGTAATATGAAGTATTATTTCTGCAAACATCGAGCGTAAATATTTTCGATCTACGGCATATATGCCTGGTGTTTAATTTAATCTGAGATAGCAAAGTGGGGGAGTCTATATTCGCATGTAGTATTTTATGCAGGGTCAGCAGATCTTGCCGTTTACGGCGAATATGAAGCGGAGTCATGTTAAATTTTGTAAGGCGACCAGCATATGATGGGATTTGCCTGGAGATCCCGCATCGGAAAGCGAGTATTCTCAGGCATTTCCTCTGAACACTTTCTATATTATTAGAGTGTACATCATAGCAAGGAGACCAAATTATTGAGCAGTACTCCAGCACCGTCCTTACCAGGGCGTTATATAGTAGGATGAAACTGTTAATTGTTGTGATTTATAATATTAGTATGGATTTTATAAAATATATAACTAGCACCACCAGCATTTTAGCTCTCTTAAACGACGTATCACTAACAGTAATTAACATCAAACAAAGGCTGTGTATAACCAGGCGTGAAATATTCGTTTTGCGATAGACCCGGTATTAATTGAACGACTCTCTGTCAAAACAATAGGAATAGGATAATTACCGGAACTAACGTATTTTGGTCGAATACGTTTAACCTTTATTAGACGCCATAGTATGCAATGGCGTGCACGACATAGAGGCATAAAGGTACTGCTTACTCTAGTTAAAACAGCTCAATGCATAATTTTCATCAATCCCTGCCTGAAAGCTGGTATCTACGCGACCAATGCCTACCCGGGCTCCGAATACTGTGCACGCCACTATTTAATGTATTCAATGATAGATTCTATGTATATGTCACCGTAAGATTGTAAAATCCGTTAGATTATAATCTAACGGATTTTTCTATCCCGCTAGATTATAAACTGTCGAAAGATTGTGAACCGTTCAATGTTCTGAGTATTAATTTATGAAATATTTATTGTTTTTACGTTTTCTTGTCTCTTTCTTGTACAGTTCGCGCGCGAGTTGAATACAGAGTAAATGTAAGTGTCACCATACATTTACTCTGCATTCAACTCGCGCGCGAACTATAGGTTAGGTTAGGGTTTGACATGAATATTCAGGTAGTGCCCTTAGGTTCTATCGGGTTAATATACCTAATATATTACAATTTACCGAAAAATAACGCGTTAAATTGTAAGCAGTATGTTACGGTTCACAATCTGTCGAAAGTTTATAATCTATCGAGATAAAAAACGTTATATTATAATCTAACGGTTTTTACAATCTTACGGTGACATATACGTAACGAGACAAGTCATATGTGTAACCACGTCACCCACGTCAGCTTCGGTGGACAAAATTTTTATTCTGTGCGTGCGCCAGCCCTTCAGACGTTAGATAAAATTCTAGAAAAATCTTAATCTTTTTATATAAAAAAGAAGAGACTTGTCTCACCCACTCATAGATGAGAATCTATATGCAATGCGCCAACCCTTGCACCTAGAAACCTGAAATTTGGCACTTCCTTTTATAAAATCAAAGAAAAGGAATAACGGAGCTCATTTAAAATTTCATGGTATATTATGTGTGCTAGCACAATAAAGCTACGCGTTGCCTACTGTGCCACACTCTGCTAACCAAAACAAAATCTGACAGTCTTTCTGAATTTGAATCTAAGTACCCAAATTAATTAATATGTAAAATAAAAAACATACTATTAAATGTTATTGTATTTATACAAACATATAATATAATAATAAAAACCTTGACTAGTTTTTAAGGAGTATAATACTGTACATATTTTTTGTATTCAAATAAATGAATTGAAATTGAAATTGAAATAGCTGCAGTGGTAGGTATACATACAATCAATTTGTATCGTTCAAAATTATTATTATGTTTAAATAACATTTTATATTAAATTGTTAACAATTTATTAGTAGATAAGAATATTCCAAGTCAGTTCACTGGTTTTGTTAATCTACATAATATGACATAATACGATTACATTTTTAGCGCCTCGACAACAAGTCAATGCGAACGGGATCAACTGTTCAACAGTTATTCGATCAATGCTCGACCAAGTCTTGTGGGTTTCAACCAATTTCAGTCAGAAATACGTAATAAAAAATGTTAAAGTAGTTTTAACAGTAAATCTTCAACTTTTCCTGAACGAATAAAAGCTCATAATATCTACTGTCAAGAGGCCTATCCGATGTCCGGCAGTGGATGTCTATTGAGGTTGAGGCTGATGATGATGTCAATTGAAATGGGTAACTAATAAATTTTTTTTCCGAAAAACCGACACCCAAATCCACTGTAAAGTAAAAAATAATTTTTATTTCTACACACTATGTTGAAGTCGGACGAGTACAAAGATAGGCAAAGTTGACGCGTCAACATAGTGTGTAGAAATCAAAATTATTTTTTACTTTACAGTGGCTTTGGAAGTCGGGTTTTTGGAAAGAATTTCTATTTTTAACTTTTTAGTGTACTTTAAATCCCCGCGGCTGAAGAGTGCCGTACCCTGCAGCATCAGGGTTGAGGAGTTGGGACTTGGGTTTAAGTATGAAGTCGTTGCTTGACACCTACCTACATTATGAGTTCACCATTAAAAAATCCCAAATCGCTATTTTTAAGGAGTTCTATACCCTACAGCATCAGGGTTGAGAAGTTGGGAGCCAGAGTTGAATCGTATGACACGTGACTTGATCCTACTACATATATGAATTAATCATTAAAATTTTCTAACTCCCTAATTTTGAGGATTTCATGTAGTACACCTACAGCATCAGGATTGAGGAATTGGAGTCAGAAACTTTTATGGGACTATCTCGCGAGCTTCCTGTAAGCCTGTAACCACTGAAATTTTCAAAAAAATTACTTAAAAAAATTCACCAAAAGACACCACGGAGATATGCACTGACATATATTTAATTGAGAACCTCTCCTTTTTTGGAAGTCGGTTAAAAATCAAAAGAAATCTAAATGAAAGGAAAGAATATATACATATAAATCAAAATACAGTTCTTATTTTTATAAAAACGAACAAATTATGATTATTAATATTTTAAAAATACTCATACGTTACAAAAGTGAAAATACTGCCTTCATGCACATTACGTTTGAATTAAGAGCGCATAATGTACAATACCTCATCATAATATGAAGAATTCACGTTTTTCTTACAAAGTTACAAGCAGTGTTCGCTCTTTGGCCTATTGTAGGTACGTGTAGAAAGCAGCTGCGAAGGCTTAGCAGTAACGAATTAGAGTCTGAGCACTTTGTTCTCTATGTACCAAGTAAGTAGACCATTTGAGTAAATATTCAATGGGATATTTTACTTTCAAAAGATTTCGAAAAAGTTCTCAAACACAGCGTAAACGTTCTAACACCCTAGATAGTATTATTTTCTTGTCTAATAAGTAGTACTCCCTGACAACCTCCCTGGCGCAGTGGTGAGTGCCGATGGCTTAATGAAGGAAGTGCCGGGTTCGATTCCCGGCAGGGTCAATTTGGGAAATTATAATTTCTCAATTTTCTCTGCTCTGGCCTGGTGGGTGGCTGCGGCCGTGGCTTATTACCACCCGACAGGTAAAGACGTGCCGCCAAGCGATTGGTAGTCGAGAAAATAAAGCTAGTGGACCCCAACAAGAATTCCTCAGGCGACGAAACTTTACAGTATGATAAAGTGTCATGATTTAAACGTATATTATAAATATCCAATAAAAAATCAGAAAGGAAGTAAGGTTTTTTATGCTATAATTATACATTATCGCGTTAACGAAGTTTAGGTTTGATATTAAAATCGGTTTAAATGTCGATGTTCTGTGTGATTATTTCGTTTGATATTTTTGTTTTGATATTTTGTTTTTGAGTGTAAATAAACTACGAGTACCTATAATTATTTTAAAAAGAAATTGAGAAAATATTCACTCATAAATATTAAGTTTTAGGTATAAATTCCTTACTTCCGCATGTTTTTTTTTATATTTTTGTGTAAGTTTTGGTTCATACCATACTATAACCCTGCCAAGTTTCAACGACTGAGGATTTAATGCGGGGGTCTCCATACAACGAACCGCCCCGTTGCCTAGACTATGAGCATTCCGATACAATGCCGTGCAGAAACCGACTAGGGGTATGGGTTTAATATAACTGCCATACCCCCAACAGATTAGCCCGCTACCATCTTAGACTGCATCTTCACTTACCATCAGGTAAGATCGCAGTCATGGTCTAACTTGTAATGGATAAAAAAACCTTTTATTCAGTAATCAAACTTTTGAACAGGCTGTTACTTTATTTTTTTTTTGGGTCGACCGTAATAATTCGACCTGAAAATAACTATAAGCGATGATTTTCATGCTGGTCTCACATTAGAGACCAAGTTAATTTTTAGTACTGAGAGTTAAAGCAGGCAAAGTAATGCTAATGTCATTAGGTGCATTTATATTAAGGAAAATTTAACGTTGCTGCAATGTGCAATTACTTTTATTACAAAATTGCGCAATATCTTTTACAGACCCTTAAATTTTACGGTTTATTTAATGAGTCTTTGATAATTCCAGCCTTATAATTTCTCTCCTTTCATACCACGTCGGAATGCAATCAAATATTTTAATGCCACAAAAAAATATACTACAGTCTATTTGTAGAGGCGAAGTAATATATGTAAACAAATATGGCGTCAGATCACGTGATTATAATTGTCATAAGACATATAGTGATGGGAACATTGACAGATTAGTTGTGACTGAACGATTGAATGAATACATTCTGAAATCGATTACCACATACTTCTACGGAGCGAAGTAAATCATGTAAATAAAACATACCAGTCACGTCATTTCAACTTCGCTAACAATATTTTCATATGTTGTATATCACAAAACACTCTCCAATGTCTTATTTCCTGAAGTAAAACATTTAAAGTTATACTCAAAAGTAATTCAATTTAGGCACTAAGAAGCTAATAATTAGCAATTAACTAGCAAGAATCCCAAAATAAAAACACAAACTAATGACCTAATGGGTGTTTGACATGTGTTTGACCAGTGAACCATAGACTGAATGAGAGGAGCGGTTTTAGTCGATTGTAAAAATCGAAAATCGTAAAATTAGGGTCATAGATCTTTAATCCCTTTATTACGGCAGGCGGTTGGCGTCCGGGACAAAAAAATCTCGTCATTCATAGAATGTGGTAATCGATTTTCGATCATTATAATCGATTAAACCCGCTCCTATCATTCAGTCTATGGTTCACTTTTCATGTCACATCTCTATGGAATCATTCTATTTCTATATGTCAAACGCCCATTAGGTCATTAGTCTTTGTTTTTATTTCGTGATTCTTGCTAGTTAATTGATAAATTATTAGCTGCAAAGTGCTTGAATTAAATTACTTTTGAGTATATTATGAACTTTAAATGTTTTACTTGAGGAAATAAGACGTTTTTGAGTGATTTGTGATAAACAACAGTGAAAATATTGTAAGCAAAGTTGCAATGTCGTGGCTGGTATGTTTTGTTTACATATATTACTTTGCCTGTACAAATAGACTTTAGGTAGATATCTTTGAAATGTTTTCGCAGTGATTATAATCTTAGTTCTGACCTCTGCAGTCCATTTAGACTTAATCAGTATGACATTTTGTTTCATTACCTAACCTAGATTTCTAGAGCATATTAAACTATCTGATTTTAGGGACGATTATAGAAAGTAAGTGTGTTATGAAAGAATAGAGCGGCACTAACAGTAGCGGATGACAAAACCTAGATTTCAACTTAGTGCTTACAACAAACGAAATGTTTCGACACTGGTAATGTTTTCACGACTGCTTGCAAAGCGGTACAGATATTTGCCTCGCAAAACTCCTGTAGGTAAAGTTTGAAATTTTTGTGACATTGCAAAGGAAATAAAATGTAACACGTTCGTCGCCGGGCAAAGTTTAAACGCGCTCAATCGAACAGTTTTTAAATAAAATAAAAAAGTGTGTAAAAAAAACTTTCTAACTTCAGAAAAGTAGCCTACGACTACGAATGAAATAAATATAAATTGTATTATATTACCTATATTTCTCTATCTCATATTATCTCGCATGCTAAATCCTAGTATGAACATGTTTGTCTCTTTTTAACCGACTTCTTAGTGTTGCTTTTCGCTTCATCGAATTTTCAAATCACTTCAATCTTTTCAATTCACACGCAAAAACGCGAAACTTCAGCGCGAAACGCCCGTGTTATATGGTAAACATGTTCGGGTCGTGCAGGTCTGAGCAGCTCCATATAAAAGTGCGAGCGCCAACGTTCTATAATTAAATTATAAAATGTTAGAAGACCGATCACCATCCTAGCCCTATACGGGGTTTTTCAGTGTTACACACAAACATTTTAACCTTGTTTTTATGCTGATACTTATTTAACCTTAAGGAACATTTCTAAAGTAGAGGCTTCAGCCACGATATTCCATCCCATTTTATTTTTCGCCACAATGCTCAGGTCTATGATAGCGTGTCTACTTAAATGAGAATAGATAAAAACATGCTTAATGCTTCTTACGTAATTACTCAGGACTTTAATACTTTAACCGCACATTGTGAAAGAGGTCCTAAGTTCGATGTAAAGACAACAAATAGCTAATACATGCATACCGCGTAGTTTGAGGTAGAAACCACTATTTTAGAAACAGTTACCCATTGTTACGAACAATATTATATTCACAATGTCCCTCTATGTTGCTTACTGAGGCATTGTTTTAGAATACTAACATGCAATATAGCTACGAGTAAGTGAGAACGTTGAATGATTTTCTATTGTGGCTAAGTTATTGGTAGGTTGATATTAACAAATTAACAGCCTAATATACAGGCGCTTTCAGAAAGCTTATTCGTATTTCTATTTCGAGCTTAAAGAAAAGGTTTTACATTAGGAAAGAGATGCAATATGTAGCTTTGTGATTACTATCACTGAAACCTTGTCAATAGTCCTAACAAGACCAATGAATTAGGAATTTGTCAATATATTTACATGAACGAGACGGTATTCTAGCCAGGTTTTCAGTTTCAGTAGAGAGTTTCACTTGACGCTACATTGCAGCGATCGCCATGTGGCGGTCCTACTAGAGTGAATAATATTGTTATAGGTAGCTCTACAAAGAATCCTATAATTTTGCCTGGTGGGAGGCTTCGGCCGTGGCTAGTTACCACCCTACCATCATAAGACGTGCCGCCAAGCGATTTAGAGTTCCGGTACGATGCCGTGTAGAAACCGAAGGGGTATGGGTTTAATATATCTGCCATGCCCCTAACAGGTTAACCTGCTACCATCTTAGACTGCATCATCACTTACCATCAGGTGAGATCGCAGTCAAGGGCTAGCTTGTAGTGGATTAAAAAAAACTGTAGTTTTACTGGACTGTTCGTTTATAAGTTCTTATAAAGTATAACTGCATCAAGACGTATTATCTTTTCTACAGGTTCTGACGATCCATACTTTACCCTATTATAAACACAAGTGTGCTTGTTTATTAGTGTATCCTTCGATTACCTACCTACAATGCAACAAATCGACGTCATTTGATAATATAGTTGAGGAAATGGAGAGTAGGATACATAAGCTACTATTTATTCTGGAATTAATGTTTAATTCCAGGGAAACATTAATTCCAGACTATTCATACTAATATTATAAATGCCAAAGATTTTTGGCATGGGTAATGGGTATAGTTGAGGACCTAGAGAGTGACATAGACTGCTTTTTATCCCGGAAAATTAAGGAGTTCGTGCGGGAATAAAAAAAACTTAAACCCCGTGAATGGACGAAGTCGCGGGCATCAGCTAGTTATAAAATATCTCTCAAATAGTTGTCTCAAATTAATTAACTCCTAGAATCCTCTTACATTTCGTAGTGTATCTTCGCAACTTTTTATCATATTTCAAGTGAGACTAGATAATTTGTGTTTACCACACCAAGACGGCGATTACAATTCGATTATATCTGTCCCTCACCCAGATGCTCATGTGTGGGTTACGACAATAGGAAACTATGACACGGAGGAAATTACTGTCTTGCGCCAACTGACACCATAAGCGATACCTACTTCATATATAGGCAAGACATTAGGACACTTGAAAATTATTACTTTTCGGAGTACCTAATTTTATCCATTATTTTATTTATTTCAGGCAACTAGACCATATACATACATAAAATACAATAATACTGCAACACAATCTTAAAATACTTTATAGAGCTAAATACAGTATAACATAGAAAAAATACTCATACTGCGGTAGGGATTTGTCTCTCGTTTCAATATAGCGATGGTACACTATGCCTTTAGGCCAAAAATGTGTACCACCGCACTGAGGAACACATTTCTGCACCAAGGCTAATGTGCGTTAAGCAATATCTATTAAATATCTACTATGACTATAACTTGATGGTAAAGAAAACCATCTCAAAGGTAGGCGAGTTCTGACAAAGTGTCCAATACCTATCTTATTCTGCGAGGAGACTCGATCTCAGTATGATGTATATTTATTACTGTTTCTTGGCCCTGTGTATCGTAAAAGGGTTTTTTTAAAAGCAGTGCAACCATCAAACGGTGGCATAATGTATGCTTGTAAAAAAATGTGCTGTTTTCAAGCCCTTTGAGCAGCATCGCATGACGCATCTCAAAACACAATTTTAAAAAAATCTCTGCATTGAAATTTATTTTAAACATAGGTACCTCTTAATTTACCTTTTAAAGCAATTTTTCTCCTTATTAAAACAAATAATTAGCTTTAGAAATATAAGATAAAATTGATATTTCTAAATCAAACACATTGTCATTTGTATTGAAAAGTAAATATTATTTTTTTTACAAATTATTTCATGCATTTTTTGCGACATGCGCTTGCTCGATGTCACCCCCGCGCGTCTGTGTTTTTCATCTCGTGAGCTCACAGCGCCTTAATTGATGTTTTGTTTAGTTTTCGATTAACCTAATTAAATGCACTTTTTCGTAGGTACCTATTAAGTAAGAATTACCGTTCGTAGGTTTCGTACCTATTAAGTACCTATACCCATCTTTTTTAAATTTCTCTTCCTTTTTTTTCTTTAGGTAAGTAAGCAAAATGTTAACCGATGATACCTGACATTCGATGACTTAAAAGAAGTTGCAAAGGTTCTAACTAGTGCAAAAGTTTGCCTTTGACATCAGTACGCTTACTCCGAGTTTTTACATTGCAAATACGATTGATCGACGTGAGAGATCACCTCACCAAGTGTAAGCGACCGTTAAAGTAAAATGAAGCTTAACTACATTGGTTTAGAGCTCATTTCATCATTTCGTGTATTTATTCACAGCCAGCGCTCCAAACGCTGAATTTGTGACTTTAAAGCAATAACTTTTGGGTCCATTTTACTTTGACCGTTCGCTTACACTTGGCGAGGTGAGTTCTCACGTCGATCAACCGTATTTGCAATGTAAAAACTCAGAGTAAGCGTACAGTTCGCAGATCGCAGGAGTCTTGAGCAAAATAACTCGTAATAGGAACTAAGTAAGCTACTACTTACCTACTTGTAAATGTTATCTGTACCATAATTTATGTTAAAGCACATGATTTAATGCTCTAACACTATTAACACTCAGTCATGGCGGGAAGTTTGCTCAATCGACCACATCATAAATCATATTGTACTTACTTAAATACGAGTAGGTATGCACAATAATATTATGCAAGAAAAATCTATTTTGTGTGATTGTATAAGTTTTTATTCTTGCCCTACAAAGTTACTTAAGTACATATTTTTTATTAATTTGAAAATGTTATGATAAAAATTAAGTAAGTAACTCCACAAGCTATGTACAAAAATACAATACTATGATACTTGTCTAAAATGTGTGCAATTTGTTTCACAATGTTATCTGCGGAAAAAAGATACTACCTTTTGACCGATTTTATTTACTTAATTATTTATTAATTTCAAAATAAAAACTTATATGGGTACATGAGTTGACGGCGACCGCTTATCATAACATTTCTCAGTAAGAGCGAAAACACACGTCAGCATTAGAGTGAAACGAGGTTTTGTCCTGTCACCTAGTATGCGCGCCAATATAAAAGTGAATGATGCGGAATTTTTTTCCTTTCCGGTCCCCATTGTGTTTTTGCTCTAAGTTAACTCAGATCTAAAGTGCTGGCTAAAAAAAGTTTGTGTACAACCTTAATATAATAATAATATATGTTTTGTATAACGTGTACTAGTTATTTGTGTGTAATACATTACAGTATGTTAACAGTAAGTAATTAGTAAAGTACGTATAAAAGTATGCAACACGCCATCGCCAGCTAAAGTCGAGAAAACTTACACTTTTCACCATAGAATGCCTTCCTGTATAAGTGTTACCAGTTTTTGTTACTCGGCTTCAGCCGCTTTTTTAATTACTTCGCCTGACGCTGCAATGAAACGAGATTTTCTTTCTTATATATGTTCTTTTTCGTTACATAATATGTCTATTATACTAAAAATGTTTTATATATACGGTTACTTATACTTTGTCGAAAACTCAAAATGTTTTATGATACCGCTCGATCAAATTCGCGGGCTTAATAGTGTATTTAGTTAATGATGATTTAATGTTAAAAGCATAAAAGGGTTATGTTACAAAATATAACAATGATGAACAAACAATGATACTTAAGGCCGGGAGCCGCAGCAGAAAAGGCTGAAACCGGCAAGCGGCGGAAGTATGCCTCTCTCATAGAGAGTTACATATTTGTTCCGTTTGCCGTGGAGACCCTGGGGCCATGGAGTCTTAGTGCCAAAAAATTTTTACGAGATATTTCACCGCGGTTAATTGCCTCATCTGGTGACAGAAGGGCTGGCTCATTTTTTGCGCAAAGGATCAGCCTGGCTGTCCAGCGCGGAAATGCAGCCAGCATTCTTGCCACCATTCCACGCGGGCATGATTTATATAGTAATTAGGTTAGGCTAGCTAGCATTAAGTTCTATTGTATTATTTTCAATAAAGATATATTAAAAAAAAAAAAAAAAAAAAAAACTTAAATGGCTGTAATCTAAATATTATATATATATCACGTGTCACGTTGTTTGTCCGCGATGGACTCCTAAACTACTTAACCGATTTTAATTAAATTTGCACACCGTGTGCAGTTTGATCCAACTTGAAAGATAGGATAGCTTACATCTTAATTTATAGCCGCAATATTATTTTATGTCGGATTTGCAATGTAAGACGGCGAAAAAACGGTCGAACGAAATGCTCATTCCACGCGGACGGAGTCGCGGGAATCAGCTAGTATAAGTATATGGGGGTAACCATAGCTTAAGGTTACCATAGCTTAGGGCATAATTTAAAAGAAAAATTGTAAAAGGAAAATAATACGAGTAGATAATAATAATAAAAAAACCTAAGATTTCAAGATAATTTTTTTTTTTTTTTTTTTATCCACAACAAGTTAGCCCTTGACTGCGATCTCACCTGATGGTAAGTGATGATGCAGTCTAAGATGGTAGCGGGCTAACCTGTTAGGGGCATGGCAGTTATATTAAACCCACACCCCTTCGGTTTCTACACGGCATCGTACCGGAACGCTAAATCGCTTGGCGGCACGTCTTTGCCGGTAGGGTGGTAACTAGCCACGGCCGAAGCCTCCCACCAGGCATCATTTAGAAAAAAATAAACAAAGATAGTTATTGCGCTTATTCATTTTAAATATGGAATCTACACAACCGTACAAAATTTGTACAAAAATGCGGAAGTTGTAACATAATAGATTATGATCAAACAAAACTATGTAACTCGGATAAAATCGATATATTGTAGGTATCTTAATAGCTTTTTTACACTGCTTTAAAAATACGCCAGCTTTTTACTCCGCTTTTAGAATACGCCATTTCATCGTTTAAGATTTATATGAAATCAAGAGACATACCAAAGTTTTCCCTGAATAAATAAAACAATATTGGTTTTCCCAAGTTACGAATGCATGCCTGAATCCATAATATTCCATATTCAAATATTGGTTTCGAACTGAGTCATCAAATAAATTAAAAAATAAAGATAAATATGTATCACCAAAAGCAAAAATCAAAACTCAAAACAAGCTAAGTAAGGGGTTACTATTATAGGTGCTTCGAACTTTTTGATGGGAACTTTAATCTATTCTTACAAATATTATAAATGTTGGATGGATGGTTGTATGGATGTATGGATGGATGGATGGATGTTTGTTACTCAAACACGCCCCAACGGCAGAACGGATCTGGATGAAATTTAGCACAGAGATAGATTATATTCTGGAATAACACATGGGCTACTTTTTATCCCGGAAAATTAAAGAATTCCCGTGGGAACCGGAAAACCTCAATTCACGCGGACGTTGTCGCGGGCATTAGCTAGTAATTATTATTTCCGAAATAGGCATCATCGAAAGCCGAACCCGGACTTTTTAGTTTTTTCCTATATAGGTTAGGTTTGCTTTAGGCACTAGTTATGAGTTACACGGCACAGAATAGAGGTCGTCATCGTTAAAAACACTAAAAACAAATCGACAAAATACCGCATCGATCGTATCGAACGAAAGTGAAGGTGTTGCACACACGCGCGTCTCGTTCGCCGCACGTGATCTGTGTATGTGTGAGTGTCCAGGAAGAGAAGTGGATCAGATGCCCACGGATATTCGGTAAATAGAAGTGACTTGAAAATCTTTATGCATGCAATGAACCTACTAGCTAGCTATAATGTAGTATAATAACTATACAAATGGTGACAAGAAAGCTGGCATATCCGCGCTGGACAGCCTGGCTGACTCTTTGCCCAAAAAAAGAGTCAGCTGCGTTATAATCTTTTTCGTAAGACTTCATGGTTCTTATTCAATTTAAAAAAATATATTGAAACATGAATTTCCTTTGTCACTCGATCAACGAAAAATCAAAATAATAATATATTAGTGGAGCAACTGCGTCTTTGAACGTGCAATATGAATTATGCATGATAAAATTGCTCTAATAGTTTAGAGTAAGAGAATTCTAAAAAAATTTATGCACACAAAATTACTTAAAAACATGCTTTCTTTGTATTATTTTTTATATCTGGTTGATGCCCACGATTTAGTCTGCGTAGAAGTAGGTATTGTGTATACTTAGATAGCCTTTCACGGGGCACATCACAAAACTAAAACTTTTGTCTAAACCAAACTTCATCAAAATCGGCTGAAAAGATGGGCCGTGAAAACGTAACAAACAAAACAACATTTATAATATTCAGTTAGGATTCCAGCAAGTTGTATATCAATGTGAAAAATATAAAGTAGATAAATCACGGCACTCCGATTACGAAGAAAACCTCTCGGTGCGATCGTATCGCTACATTATCTGCTTCTTATCACTGTAGCTGCCGTCAGCGAAACCAATAACATAATATACAATGTTAAAGTGTCGTTAACATCGGATAGTGATCGCTAGACGCTTACTTTTAATTCTTAGCACTTTAAATTCCTTGAAATTCATGGAAGGTTTTGAGTTGGGTCAAGGTTACATATTATCAGTTCAGTACAGTACAGTACGGTACAGTACAGTTCAGTACTTTATATTACATTGCAGTACATAGGTACATAATACATTGCACTACAATACAGCATACATACATACATAAGCTATTATTCCATAGACTCATGCCATTTTGGTGTAGGAATTTGGGATCTTCATGAATTAAAAAACTGATTTACTTAAATTTTGTAATTATGACATTTTGTTAAGTTTTTCCGAGTTTGACACGAAAAGGATAATAAAGAAAATTTAACTTAAACACATTAATTGATTATGTATGTAATTTCTGAATTATTTTTTGCCTAGTCGCTTCAAAGCTAGATGACCGAACATCAAAAAGAAAACCTAGAAAACAGTTCACTTTTCGGTTTTTAAATAGACAAAATAGAGGTCATCGATTGCTAAACGACCAAAAAATGCGGTCATTAGAACGCCAAGCACGTATGTAATGTATGTAGGTATGTTACTCACACGCATATCGGTACAGTATATACTTCCACATCCACATATTAAATGCACGGATAGGCTTGTTTGCATACATAATATATCCCGTTTTAGTAGTAGTAAATAAACAAAATCCAACATGCATCTTACAGGATAACATTGGTTTCGTGTTTCACACAAGGTGAAGATTTAAATATTTATTTATAACTCACTCAAACAATTTTTAATAGATAGGTAAATCTATTACAAACTAAATATATATATATTTATTCATTTAAAACAAAATTACAAGATATAATAAAAACTTATAGACTAAACGTTAATCTAAAATCCTTATATACCTACTAACAAAAATAAAAATAAAATTTTATTTATTTATTCATCACTGATATATTTTTAATATTGCTTTCACTTGCTTATTTTTTTTCTGCCTTTTGAATTTGAATGGTCATAAGTCCTAATTATATTTATATTATTTATATATTAACTAAGAAATTTTTCATTTTTTCAACAGCAACTGCTGATTTTTTAAGACAGCTTTTCCCATTAGAATTGCTTTCTCGACGAAGTCTCTACTTATCGTAAACGATTACGGTATTCTTGCAGCGACAGTGAATTTTGGCCAATAGCGAAAGACTGCAAACCAATCAGAGGTGATTGCGATAGATTGCAATGTACCAATCAACAAGAGTACACTTGGTCGCTACCCCTCAGGCATAACGCGGGTGAATGACCAAACAAACATGTACCAATTCCACCAAAAGAGGAAATTCAATCGATTGTAGCGTCAATAAAAATGAGCACTCTTTTTCAAAATAAATATCTCGCGATTTTTTTCTTTAAACAAGCTTGTATGGCAATATGCATGCTCGCTAAATGCCGGTCTCAATTTGCATTGATTAAATTATTTATTTATGACCGAAAATTACGGTCATTGGAACACCAAGCTCGTAATAGTTACGTTACTCATGCTTATGGAAATGTGTAACTTCCATACATAAGTGCTTACACGCACAATCGAAATGTCATTTTGCAGCATTGATATATAATTTTAGTATGAAAGGCTGTGAAATGCTGACTACGCTTTTGTAATCAGTTTTTACCCAACTTCACTAGAAGAAATGTAATGTCTGGTATACCTATGTATGTACAATGAATAAAAAAAATGTTTGACGTCGCTTACAGTGCAGCCTGTAACATTTGTCTTTTAATATACTCGTAGTTCTGGATGGGTGACGTCACAGAATAAAACAATATGGTGGACCGCTAGCCACCTAAAACAAACAGGTTGATGGATTTTAATAAATGTGGTATAGTAAGATTTATCCCGGTTATCGAACACGAATAAAATCGGTCTCCCTATTACCATCCACTGTTCAATCCAATGTTGCTACACCCAAACTGGGTATCCATAGCATGCCTTATTTACTATGTTATGACTAGGCATATGTTAATTAAGAAATAATGTAACTATGAAATTGCAACTAATAATAAATAAATTGAAATTGAAATTAGAAGGGTCAACGGATAAAATGAAATGAAAAATGAAAATACACTTTACTGCTTACTTAACAAGCTATACAAAATAGAAAGAAAATAAAAACATACATTATAGTGAAGAATTTTACAATAAGACCTAAAAAACCCTGTCCAGCATGACTATCTGGTCATTATATTGACCTCTAACGTCATTATAATAAATCCTATTACAATGGGTACAAAACAAACGAACATTACGTTATCAGTGATACATTCACCGTGATTATAATATCCCGGCCTGTAGACATGATTACAATCAATTAGTAGAAACTACTAAAGGATATCCTTATGCCAAGGTAAGGCAATAATTAACCTATTCCTTTGTACATGTAAAAACAGGTACAAGACATGTCCAACCGGCGCTATTGCATTTATCGGGGCTCAAATCAAAATAATATTGTACAGTTCCGGCTTCGGACAAAAAAGGATCCATGACATTATCGGTTAAATGAGCCAAAATAGTTTATTTATCAAAGGAACCTCTAAACTAGTTTGTCAAATCGAACGAGTCTATATTATTTTATTATGTGCGATTACGCATAACCTAGTAGCGATATATAGATTTTGCTTTATATATGCTTACTAGCTGATGCCCGCGACTTCGTCTGCGTGCTTAAAGTTTTTTGATTCCCGCGGGAACTCCTTAATTTTCCGGGATAAAAAGTAGCCTATGTCACTCTCCTCCTCAATTATTCCCATAACAAAAATCAGGTTGATCTCTTACCCCGTTGCGTTGCGTTAGTTATTAAACCAACAAACAAACATACTTTCGCATTTATAATATTAGTATGATTATATGGTTGATTAGGCTTATTATATGCTTTAATGACTGCAATGATTGATGTGACAGATTAATTATTTATTTTAATTATATTAAATAAATAAACCGCCAAATATTGCCGTGTAGAAACCGAAGGGGTATGGGTTTAATATAACTGCCATGCCCCTAACAGGTTAGCCCGCTACCATCTTAGACTGCATCATCACTTACCATCAGGTGAGATCGCAGTCAAGGGCCAGCTTATAGTGGATTAAAAAAAAAATCAAAGACGTGTTTGAAATACATCTTGAAACTACTTATATGCACTAATCTTTAACATAGCTTACACAATATAAATATTAACCATGTAGATGCCATGATCTTACTAATATTATAAATGCGAAAGTTTGGATTAATGGATGTATGGCTGTTTGTTACTCAATCACGCCCCAACAGTTGAAGGGATCTGGCTGAAATTTGGCACAGAGGTAGATTATAGCCTGGAATAAGTTATTTATCCCGCAAAACTAAGGAGTTCTCGCGGGAACCAAAAACCTCAATCCACGTGCACAATCAATGCACGTGCGTGGGCATCAGCTAGTTAAACATATTATGTGGATCATTCAAGCAGTGTGTAATTTCTTGATAATATTAAAATTACATTACAGTACATGGTCACTTTTGTATTCGTACGGAAAATACAAAAACATCATATCTTATCAGATTGCTTGATCTTTATCCTGTTGCAGGTTATGCAGTTAAACTCCTCACCTTTTGGACTTTGTTATCTATAGTGAATGATGATATAACAAACTATTACAGATGACCGATGACTTGTTGCTTGCATTGCCTTTCAAATTGCTATTCCTAACGACTTTTAGAGTTCCCTAATTCAAAACTGAAATCGAGGTCTCTTTTCTCTATCTATCGTCTACGTACGCGTAGATTTCCCAGAAAGCATAAATACTTTATTCAAAACATAGGTAATCGCACGTTTATAATTTTTTATTGGTTGACTTCATTGCCAAAAAGTAACTATTATAATATAGTTGACGTACGGTAAAGCTCTATGAACATTGGAAAACAGAACGGAAAAGAAAATCGGAAACAATGGTATATTGTGTGCTAAGGGGTGAAACAAGACGATTTCAGACGAGCCTGAGTGAAGCGAGGGCTGGCATCACCCGAAATCTGAAATCGTGTTTCATCCCGTGGCGCACACACTATTTTTAATATAATCTTCGTTTAATGTGCGAGTTTTATTAAAATTGTATTTCTTATTTTAGTTGCTAGGTTGTTGTTTACAAATATCATAACTGTACAGCAGTTTAATTGAAGGGTAAAATGACAATTAAAAAGGTTTGAAATAAACAAAGATACTCTGACAGGATTGAAAGGAGTGCTGCTACCGCTGCATAACGTCTGAAATTGATATGTTTCAGGTGGCAGTTCAACAGGCATTGAAACTCGCATTTTCACTGCAGGTTATATGAAAAAATAATAATATAGATACATCAAAAAGCTTTAGCTTAGACAAAGTGTGCACCAAGAACCAGTTGCAAAGAAAGCAATAAGTACTCGTACATTACGTGTTTCAATACCAGGAATTTATAAAAAAAAAACGATCAACAAAAACTATAACGTAACTGCTGTAAGTGTTACGCTGTTGAGTAACTGTACCGCATTACATGTTTCTTACCTTTAGTTTGATACCAGAGCAAAGGCTTCAAAACTTGTAATTTAAGAATTTATATCAGGTGTCAATATAGCCCGGAATGCGTTATTTATATTGACCAGTTTTAAGAGATCCGTAGTAAAAAAGGTACCCTTATATTTTCATATTTTCCTTCTGTGTATCACAGTTACTAAGATGTCCTTAGTAATAGTATCATTGAATGGGTATTTGAAAACTATTCTTAAACATTTATTGGAAAAATTCCGTCTTTACGAAACAATGGAGCTGCTTCTGTAGTGCTCAATCTCTAAACTAAACTAAAATGAGAGCATTAAAAATATTGCTAACCCTTTCATAATACTTCCTGCGGAAAGGGACCGAACTAGATTTAAAGCTGTCATTTTTAGTTTAGTTTAGAGATTGTGTTATACAGAATTGGCCACAATGACTGTCAAATAACATGACTACGGAACTGTAATTTTGATCCTTTTTTACAGGAGGATCTGAATTTAATTTAGATGTGGTGTTAAATTTACATTATTGTGATGTTATCGTAATCCCGTGGGAATTCTTTGATTTTCAGGAATTCATTTTCATTCCATTTCATCTCTAATAAGTTTGATCATAATTCATTGGACAGTTGAACCTTTAAAAGGGATTGGAACAGACATGCAATTTAAGTTAGTATGAGTATGTTTTTTTTGTTACTTCAACTCTTAAAAAAGTTGGCTAATGAGACAAAACAGCACTTGTATGGCAAGAAAAAAAAGCAACAGTTTCAAAAGTCGGCTTGCGAGTAAAGGGTTCCGGAGTCAATTTCCGATTGATCCAAATTAGGTAGCAAGTAATGGTCTTTCCAAATTTGGGTAAGGTTTGACGACCTCGCGCCTGTCAGTTAAACACTTCTCGAAGTATAAAACACACACACACAGTTTTTATTTATGCAACGAGTATACTACAAAAAGGTATTACCTAAGTGTACAATTAACTCAATTACTTTACGCCCGCTTGTTTGACGGTGTTCATAATTCATGTCATTAAACTACGCGATAAAAAATTATTTTGGTGGATATTGAAAAAATGGTTCGATTGCAATTATAATTTGTAACATGCTCAATAAAACGTACCTACTTAGTCGAATCACACAATAGGTAAATATAATATAGACAATAAAGTTTGGATGGATGGATGTCTATTACCTACGCAATCACGCCGGAACGGCTGAACGGATTTAGATGAAATTTGGCAGAGAGATGAGAATAATGGCTTTTACTATTTATCTTAGCCTAATAACAGCACAAAAACTTACTCAAAATAATTATATTTAAACCGCTGAGTTTTGTTGACTTGAGATTGAGAGTAATATTAACATGCATAGCTCAATTATTATTATGATGACATAGCAGTGTCTCGCTAAACCAAGCAGTGTGGCGATGTTGGACACCCCGTCAGAACTCAGTTACTTTCGCTATTCTATAAAAAACATACAAAGCGAATATCCCGAGTAGGATTTGAAATTGCGACATCTCGCTTACAAGTATTCAGTCTAACTCCATGTAAACTAGAGCGAGGGAGACAGACGCGTTTTGGTCACGTACGACTTTTCCAGCCCCCGCGTTTTATCGACTGAAATATACAGCAGCAGTACATATGCACAGTTGTACAGTAGAACTATTTTTAAAATTTACCTCAAAAAGGCATAGCCTTTACGCTATCTCAATCTCTTCCTATCTTCAAAACTAAATTGAAACAACATTATCTATCATTATAATTTATTTATTCATCTGTCGTCTATTATCTATTACTTCTATACTGTGTATTTATTCTATATATTTTTACATTATTTTTATGTATATAATATTTATTTATTAGTATTATGTCTCAGTACACCCCTCCCGCTTTCTTAAAAGTTTCCTCTGCCCTAAGGTTGCCTGGAAGAGATCGCTGTTTAAGCGATAAGGCCGCCTGTTGTGCCCTATCTATTAATATGATTGTTTTTTTTTTTATCATATCATTTCTTTGTGTACAATAAAGCATATTTTACTTTTTTACTTTACTTTACTGACAATGTGCCCGCGGCCTTACAATTTTCTGCACTGATTCGCGAAGTCATCAAATGGAACGGCATAAATAAATGTAGGAAGACCCTTAAATTGACAATTATTTATTGCCAATAAAAATTGGTTTTCGTGGTTTTATATAGCAAAAAGTGGAAATCGGTCCGTCATACCGGACGTGACGTGAAAAATAAACAATATTATTACGATGGTATTATCAATTTGTAGTACAAGTCTGGTTGCATAAGTTACGTTTTTAGGAGAACTCTTTATAACTTCACAATGGTACTCGTACTATTTCTAAATCGTAAAAATCATGATGATTCATTTTCATCATCTGCAAAGTTGGAAATTAATGTTACGTTAAAAATAATGTTAATTAATCCTAATGATTATAATATTATTAAAGAACTATTAGAATAGTCAATTATATTATCAATGCATGTTTATTTTGTTGCACTTTCCCGCTCCTTTTTAAAGTTCCTTAAGAAATTTGTTGTCTGGAGGAGATCAATTTTAGTGATAAGACCGCCCTTGCGCACGCGTTGTTTTCTGTTTTTTGTTTATAATTAAGTTATCTCCATGTTATGTGTGGCAATAAATAACTTATCTATCTATCTATCTACATACTTGTTAACTGCAACTATTGACTAACAAATTCTATAGGTATACTTTAAAAAACAACAGCAGCAGTCGATTTCTTAGGTAAATTAATTTAAACAACCTTTTTTTTTTAAAAAATAATCACAATATTATAATAACATTTAAAATTACTTCAGTTTTTTACAAAATAAAATGGCAACAACAATGACAAAAAATTTAAAATGCAATGTAATAAGAAAATGGATATTTCGTTACCAATGAAAACGGACATGATATTGGCGCTTGTAAAATATATCAGAGATTACACTAAAACCTGAGTTTTATGCTAATCGTGGAGAATTCAATCGCTTCATCTTGTTCGTGTTCGTATAAAGCCGAAAAAACTTCATTTATTGGTTTTTAGGGTTCCGTAAATAAGCGCGATGCTGAAGCAATAAAAATGCAATATTGCATTGCGAATAACGTACACAGGAAACAACACGGGACGACAATCTCGTGTTGAGTTTTTAGAGCTGAAATTAGAAAAAAAAATGCGTTTTCAGTACTACGTGTGCTCGAATGCAAACCAGCGCATGCTGTAAATGTTTAACTCCAATTCACAAGCAACAAGCACAGTAAACAGATGCAACCAGTATGGAAACTACCTAGAAACGTTCGAAACAGGCTCACTCACACAAACTTGCGCATCGACGAGACCCCAAGCGCTCGTCGCAGTGCCGTCAGTAGTGAGTGCCGCGTCATCGCATGTTCGATGCGCACGTTTGTGTGAGTGAGGCTGTTTCGAACGTTTCTTGGTAGTTTCCATACTGGTTGTATCTGTTTACTGTGCAACAAGTCAGTCTTTCAGGACACAATAGAGCGAAAACATACAAGCGAACTTACGCTCGAATCGTCCTCGTTGGTGGAAACGTTTTATCACATATACAAATGGGGACTTTATGCCCACCAGTCATTTTTCCATGTTTGTGTGTGTTTTTGCTCTTACATTTTCATATACCATAGGTCACCTACACGTAAAGCGCCCTGAAGTACGAATGAGTTCCTTACATTACTTATGAATGAAAAACAGATTAGGTCTGCTTTATTACACTAAATAATTAATCATTATACAGCAGATAGGTACGATTCGCACTTAGCCAATTTTAATATTAAAAAATAATATTTTTTGTATATTTTCACGCTGTTCACCGCGCTAATAACATAATTAATTATAATTTATTCAAGTTTTTGCTATAGAATTAATAAGACAAGTCTAAGTTATTGACACTTATATTCGAGATGGTATTTCAAACAAAATGTCCCAAATAAATTAGCAGAATTATTATCTAGGTACCTATATGAAATTCTATTTTAATAATACAGAAATGTGATACTGAATTATATAGCTTTGTTTTATTTTAGCAATGCTATTTTATGAATTAGAGTTCCAATATTTAGAGTTCAAGGAGCGAATTGATATCCAAAATGTCTGTTCCAAACCTCTCTTGTCTATCTAATTTTTATCCTGGTTCTTCCATCTCTTCTATCGCAAACAAGAAATAGTACCCTAATATCAATTTTAGGTGCTGCACAAACGTAGACAGTAGACACTTTTCTGTTGGATCTCGGACACATGCCACCATTGAATATTTGATTTTCATACAATCAACCAACGACTACGCAAACGTAGACACTGTGATTTCTGTCCTGTTGCTGCACCTTCTCCGTCAAGTAAAGCCACGGAATTCTGTCACGATTTACCATTTCGGTGACAAAAAATGTCTACGTTTGCGCAGCGCCTTAGTCTAATCTAAAATCTATTCTAAAAAATATTGCATTCTAACAAAAGTCAATACCACTTTTCGAAAATACCACAAAGATCACATTCCCAAAAATCATAATGACTATCCATATTTTGTAGATTTCAATAAAAAAATCTAGTCTAAGAAACGGGCGGTCTGTTGTATGGAGACCCCCACATTAAAAGTAAAGTAAAGTACTGTAAAGTTTCATCGTCTGAGGTATTACTGTTGAGTTCCACTAGCTTCATTTCCTAGACTAGTCGCTGAGTTACCCAATTCTTTTTTTTAATGGACATCTTCGGTCAAATTGATAAATGACATGTCCCAGTTCAGTATGGAAGGTGGTTTTTTATTCTGAGTGTAAATGAACCAGAACCAAACTGCCATCACGTGAAAGAGAAAAAAAAACATTAAATGCCACATAAATTATAATTTTAGAAAACCCCGTTTTCGTAAAAATTAATTATGAATAAATATCGTTTGTACAAAATATTTTTCGATGGATGGCAACACTAAATCTTTTTCTAATTGATAGATCTATCAAATCTGGCACCTGTTACTGTCACTTTAATGAACCAGTATGTACTTATTATATCCATGACCATGACTGACATTTGACAATAATATGATGACATACGTGACAAAGACAATCAAGTTTTTTTTTACTGTTGATAAGATTCAGGCAAGGATCTAAAAATCCAAAAAATAAAATAATATTTTTCTACAAATTGGGGTCCTTTAAAAATGTGTAAATTATTCTATAAGCCATATTTTAGAGTCTCTATTCACGTGTATTAAAATCATCTTGGTTCATGTTCAAGACCCAATCTTGGACAAGTCCTTTATTACTTTGACCGGCCCATATTAATAACACCAGACAGCCCGTGGTCCATTTAAAAAATCAAGTTTCATGCAGTTTTACTTACTTTACCCACTGGATACGGGCGTTATGTATAAAGAACGGTCATTATTCATAAAGACCGCGCTTCTCAAGTTGCCCGTAGCACATATAATATCTGTATCTGAAATCCTATCTGATGATGATGACATCTGTACTCTAGGGTATTAACTGATCCTACACTTTACAGCCCCGGCCTCCGGTGGAATGTTTTGATTTTCGAAACTCTTTTTAAAACTTTAAAAGTGGAGGCTACTTTTATATAACCAGAAATCCTACTTCGATAGCATGTGTGGATTTAGATTTTTTTTGAATTATTGATAATGAAAATATATATAATTAAAAAAAAATTAAATTTAATAAATTGTAATTTTTTATACTTCACAAAACCCGTAGTGGGTAGGTATATTGCGTTCAAAATCATCGTTGGTAGATGCAAAATCTCCACATTAACAAATCAACGTGGCAATTTGAGCTGTACTCAAAGAAAGAGTCAGTTCACACCGAACGGAAAAATCGACGCGCTCTTTAATAATGTCACTGAATAAAGAACATTATTTTATAATTATTAATATATTATGTAGATTGGTAGATGACCCGATACCTCATCTAGTTAAGTAATAAATGATTCAATTATTACGATCCATATATTGCAATACCAATCTAACGATCACGGTGCGCGCGCGCCGCTTATTGCGAACTGGATCGAAAGTTGGCAGTGACGTAACACTTCCGACACAATCGCGAACAGTATTGGGTTTATCGTATTAGGCATGTGGTATTAGGTCGCGGTCTAACCAGGCGTGTAGTTTGCTGCTAGGCGCTGCGCAAACGTAGACACTTTTTGTCACAGATAACCGTGGTTGCTGTGTCCGGTGTCGGCAATCGGATACAGGCCCCGGTAGTTGCTATTTAATACATTACACATTGCACATATTGTATAGATTAATGTTGCTTGTATCTTCAACTGACAACGTCTAGTACACCTACTAAAAGTTGATTGGCAATTCCTGAGTGTCAAGTGGAAGCAACTTGACACAAACAGTGTCTACGTTTGCGTAGTGCTTAAAACTGTGCCCACACCAATGAAAATTAAAGCGTTAAATACATATCTCCATCCAAAAATCTATATTATTGTCATCTGCAAGCTACACGCCTAGTGAGGCCACGCCCTTAACTTAGTAAAGGTGTATTTAGACCTGTAGTTAGTACTTTGTCTAACAGCAAAATGTCAATGTTGGTACAATTTGCTGTCAAACAAAATACGATCGGGTAGGTACAGTTGCTTTTTTAAGTTAACATTCAAAGTCTAGACAGTAGTTTAGTCAGCTTTTATTTATTAGTTTCGCGTCTGAATTTAGAATGATTTTTTTTTACAAACTGGAGGTTCCGGGTTCAGTAAAATTATGGGTTTGGTTTGGCAACTTTTGTTTTTTTTTTAAATTAGTCTAAGTATTTTCAGTAACATTTTATCGTATCATCGGATATCATAGTTTTCCTATCGACAAAACTCTGCTTTTGCTTATATAGAGCAGCAAAAGTAGTGTGTAGTGTGACTTTTTCGTCCCCTCTGTCTGAGGAAAGAATGTTTGACGATTTCCCTGGTGTATTGGTGAGGGCTGTTATAATATCCATCTCCAGCAGAGGTGATTTGAGGAATTAGTTTTTAAAGCTATATTATATTATTACTATAAGTCTACCTCTAAATATATTTTTTTGGTTTTGTTATTTTTATTTTTTTTATTTTGAGGAATATACAAATCCTAAGCTGCGCCAAGCATCCTTCAAGGTGTATTTTTACCACTGTACCGGCAAAGACAATAAAATAGCCTTCCGGTGCGATGCCGCGTAGAAAATTAGACATCAAAGGGTATGTTCAAAAATGGGTTTACCCATTCCGTCTAAGACACTTATAACCAGCTGAAATAGCGGTCAAGGAATAAAAAATCAACCATCAAACTAAAAAAAGTCACAATCAGCACTTCCGAGCAGCGAAAAATGTTTGTTTTTAAAAATATAACAAATCAATTAATTTTTTTCATTCTGAAATACCGGTGCAAATGCCTTCGTTCCGGTTTTCTCAGTTTCTTTTAATTTACCAAAAATAACTCCAATATTACACAATAAACTGTACTCTACTTTTCAGTCACGAACACCGCTATTGATTTAAAATGAACCTTATATATTATTCAAACTATTAAATCTAAAATCCATTGCAAATACTGCTTATTGGATTATTTACCTGTCAAAGTAAATTCAGCTCTACTTTATGAATATTAAGATAAAAAATCATTTTTTTTACGTATTATGGTAATATTATACAATCCCGTGATAATTTTTGGGAAATTTATTAAAATTAAATAAAAAGTGTAACACTTTTAGCGTTACGAAATTTATTGTATGAAAACATGATGGTGTTACGAGTTTTGATGCAAAATAAGCTCGTAACCTTTGTCTTAGAATGAGGTAGATGGGGCAACAAATTATCTTCTAATAATCCTTGCGAAGGTTATATTCCTTTCAAGAAATTATTAATTTGAAGGCATATTATGTATTTCACAAATAAAATAAAACAGAATCATGACTGTGTGCTTAGCGACAATTTAAAATATCAAAAAATTTAAATAAATAATTGATATAGGATCATGTTACAACAGGTAGAGACACGCAAGCCGGAAATGCCGCACATGTTACCAGGCACAATGCCCGAACACGTTTGTAAGAAGATTTACTAACGGCCAGTTTCTTCATGAACAGCTAAAGTAATAAGTAAAAGTCTTTACTTTTACCAGCCGAGGAATGAAACCATGGCGAATGTGTTTCTTCATTCAAGCAAAAGTTAAAGTAAAGGTCAAAGTGGTTGCCATTATATAGACGTCGATATTACCCAAAAAACTCGTGGGGAGCTTTTTTTACACATGGCAGCACAACAATATCATTGTCAAGCAGTGCCAGATGTCCGAGTGAAAGTCCTTCTTAGGTTTTATGGTTCAATTTAAAAACGTTCCTATGTATTGTTTACTGAAAGATTATAATCCCATAAAAGGCGCTTTTTGAGGAACTATAACCACAGCTGTCTATTTATATGGAGTAGTTTTATGGTCTGCACAAAAGATTTTGAACATTTTTTAATTCTCTAATTTCCTAAGTAGGTACCTAATGTCATAAAAACATCATACAAATGATTTTTGCAAATACGTATAAAATCTTTTACTTTTATGCGGTAGTTTTACCCTTCCGGTAAGTTTATCGTATGATCAACTCATAATCAACTTGAACTTTCGCTGGAAAAGTTCTGGATGTTTTTTTAAATATTTTATTACTTGAAAATAATACAATAGAACTTACTAGCTAGCCTAACCTATTTACTATATAAATCATGCCCGCGTGGAATAATTATTTAATAAAATAATATTATTTAATAATTTAATTTAATTTATTACTTAATAAAATAATATTCAGGTAATAGATAAATGCACAGTGACCTTAAGATCGAATGTGATAGATGCTGAAGTACCTAAAAATAACTAACAACTTTGACAAAATGTTCAAAATGACAATCACTTTAGCTTTTACAGCAGCTCTATGAGCAGTAAAGGTTAGGGGTAAAAGTAACAGTAAAAGTACCGGCTAAAATTGTGAAGAAACAAATTTAGCCGTTACTTTTACTTTTAGCCGTTACTTTGGCTGTTACTTGCGATGAAGAAACTGGCCGTAATAGGCATAAAATACAATATCGAGTTCCAAGGATTCAATTAGAGTTTAGCCAGCATCTGATGCTGGAGTTAAAAGTAACCCGCAAAAGGAAATAAAGAAAGAGAGAGAGAGAGAGAGAGAGAGAGAGAGAAAGAAAGAAAGACAACTCTTTATTTGAGGCAAAAGCATTTCTAGGTACTCAGTGACGGTCTTACGAGTTGTCCAACAAAAAGGTAACGTGACAGTTTGAGCTCTAGAAAAATTATTATAAACTAGCTGATGCCTGACCAAAAACCTCGATCCACGCGGACGAAGACGGGGGTCTTCGTCCGCCTAGATCGAGGTTTTTGGTCCCCGCTGGAACGCTGTAACACATAGCCCAATTTTTCGGGATAAAAAGTAGCCTATGTGTATAGCCCAGACTATAATCTATCTCTGTGCCAAATTTCATCCAAATTCGGTAATATTAGCATAGATAATATAGATGAAGCGGTGATAACATAGTGGTTTTGACATCAATCTCGTATTCGAGTGGTCGAAGGTTGAATCCTCGGGCATGCTCTTCTAACTTTTCTGAGTTATGTGTGTTTCAAGCATGTTTAAGAAACCGTGGAAAATATAGTGAGAAAACCTGCATGCTCAAGAGCGCCTCATAATGTTCTCAAAGGTATGTGAAGTCTGCCAATCTGGACTTAGCGAGCGTGGTGGACTGATGGGCAAGACCCTTCTCATTCTGAGAGGTGACTTCTGCTCAGAAGTGGGCCGGCGATGGATTGAAATGATGAACAATAATTATTAATTAATTTGCACAACCTAAGCACAAACATGATAATAAATTTCAAATTATGGGGGTAAACCAGTTTAAGAGCGCTATTTTCTTTCGCCAATAGCATTAGGTAAGTATCAAGTTACATACTGGTTTGTGGAATTAATTATAATAGAATAGTTTTCTCAGTAAAAAAAGGTGATTTCATTCGTCAAAATTAAACACAAAATACAAATTTATTATTTTTCATAATGTTTTACAAAGGTTACAATAGAAGATTATCCAACATGGGAGTAATGCAATGTCTTACGCCACGGGCGCCGGGATAAACGCCAAGCGCAACGAGGGATTTTAGAGTAACTCGCGAGCGTAGCTTAGCTTAACAGGGTGTTGCATCAAGAATCCTGGGTGAGGCGCGGGGTTTAGGGGCGCCCAAGACCAAGACAGCATTGCATTGCTGCGTTGAATACTCTTATTTTCGCACCTAGCGAGGCAATAAAATCAAAGCTAATAAAAAGATTATTCAATAAATTATCTTATATCTACTTTCAATAACAAAAAAAAAATACGCGCCGAATTGAGAACCTCCTCCTTTTTTGGAAGTTTATTTTTTTTTAAATATTTTTATAAATAAATTCACCAATATTAAAAACTAGCAATACGGCCTGCATTTGCAGGAAGCTTCGTATGCTTTCAAATATCTGTCTTCAGAAGTTTCTTGGAACAAATTCTTTATTATACTTTGAGCAACCATTTTAATAATTTCCGGAGTTAAACTGCAGCTATCTTCGTCACTCTACATTTGAATTTTAAATTAAATAACTATTCTATTTCAATAACACCACAATTTATAGAACGTTTTAGAGTTTACCTATGTAGGTATTGGAGGAATTTTCAATAATCTTTACTCTATGGTTCCCGGGCTCTGGCGAGTGAGTCATACGTCGAAGCGGAAAGGAATACATCGAATGAACAGAGTTTTTTTTGGATGCGGGTTCTTTCGGTCTTTCAAATGGGGGTAATGGATTTCAGTACTACATTACAATTTACAACCCCGCTAAGCCATAATAATATAATGACGTACTTTACCTTTAGATAACAGGTCTTGTAAAAAATCATTGTCGAGCGAGTGGTGTGAAAAATGTCTTTTTTCCTCAAATGAACAATCTACAAATGAATTTGAATAAAACGTATTATATGCAATTTTACGACAATGCAATTTTACGACAAGAACCCTCCTACTTTAAATATTGCTTATAATAATCAGAAAATTATTCCTACTTCTGAAATAAAATTTTTAGGACTAAACTTAGATTTTAAATTGACATGGAAGACCCACATAGATATTGTATGTGAAAAAATAAATAGATTATGTTACGTATTAAGACGTCTTAAAAATGTAGTAGATTTTAAAACTGTACTTTCAGTCTATCATGCTTATGTTGTGTCGGTTCTCAGATATGGAGTAATATTTTGGGGCAATGGCACTGATGTTAATAGGGCGTTCATTGCCCAAAAAAAATGTATTCGGGCTATGTGTGGTGCTGCCCCTTTAGACAGTTGTCGACCATTATTTAAAAAATTAAAATTACTGCCGTTTCCTTGTCTATACATATTTGAAATCTGTTGTTTTGTTAAAAAACATAAGACTATGTTTACAGTTGCAACCAGTCCATATCATACTCATATTCGCAGTTGTAGAAACACAGATCGCTTAGTTTTAAATTACTTTCATAAAACTCAGTATTTCGCAAAAAACTGTGTTGCGATGTGTATAAAAATATTTAACAAAATTCCCAACAGTGTCAAGCTATTACCTTTAAATAGATTTAAAACTAAGCTATTCCAGTGGCTTAACATGTATAACTTCTATGACCTTAAAGAATTCTTTGAACTTAAATTAATTAATTGAATTAAGAATTATTATATAGGTACATCCATTGTCATTCACATTTATTTTTATTATTAATATTATGTACACAAATTGAATTAGATTTTATTAGATTAAGATACTTATAATAATTTACTATTTTGGGTGATTTTTACTGTATATTACAATAAGTTAAGGACTAATAATGAAATAGTCAACCTTAATATTGTACACCGGCGACGGTAGAACATGTTGACCTTACCATGTTAAATGTAATATCTGTAATATGTAACCATATTATAATGTACCATGTTCTGAACAATAAAATGAATTATGAATTATGAACCAGCTACGGCCGAAGTCCTACGAGGCCTTAAAGTTGCAGTAGATAAAATTAAAAAGTTTTTAAAATTGAACGTGGAATATCTTGCTTGTACAGTACCTAAGCATTAACCTGTGCCAAAGATGCTAATAAATACCATTAAAAAAACAGTAAACAAAAGGTGCCAAAATCAATACAAATCAAATGAATGCCGTTAGATAAAGATGAACCAAAATTCTCCAAGATACCTACTCGAAACGTCAATGCACTTTCGAGTTGGCTAGAGTGCTCGAACAGTTGTTAAATAACAAAAGCCTTAATTTGAATTACTACTAATTAATTAGTACTATTGATAGTACAAAACAAATTAAAAGATGAAGATTAGGATAAGATTTAAAAACTCCGAATTAAGAAAGAAAGGAAATAGAGAGATAGGTATTTCCAAATAAGATACCAAAAACGTTTTTTCTGAAGTTTTATTAACTCCAGGAAAACCTTAATAAAAGAGCAACTCAACGAACAATAAAAAAAAATGCGTTGATATATTAAAAATAAAATAAAAACTGTTAGCTGTGCAATCTTATTATAACAGAGGATGAACTATATAAAAAACTGGTAGATAGTCACAAACAGAATCTAGCTACGGTGTCACAAAGAGTTAATTTTCTGTATTAATTTATTAAAATGACACCACTTAATAACAGTTCGTGACTTATTTGACAAATTAAATAAAAACAAAACATAAAAAGTTACATAGAACATAGTTAGTCATAGAATTGACATCATAATAATATAGTACATTGATCTTGCCTCTCTGACACTTGACTAATGTGTACTTGATACGGTCCTAAATTCACTTCCCGTGGGTCGATGAACCTGTACTGTTTGCACACATTTTGGGCTCTGTGTTTTTAAAATATTGACACATAACGGTCATCGAAGAAAGTATTGATTCAATTTTTTAATATGAGTTCCTTAAGCAAACCGTACTTGAAAGAGACGAGTCCAAAGAAGTAAATTGCTGTTCCGCTCCTTATTAATGTAAACTGTCATTTTCAAACAATGAGACTAAGTAAAAATAGTAATAAAATAAACTTCAGAGATTAAAAGTCTTGGATGTCTAGTATGTATAGTTAGGGACTGTTTTATGGTAAGAATATCATAAAAAGTCATTTAAATATGGTTTTAAAGATAATAATATTAATATAAGACAATTTACAACCACTGTTTGTTATTGATGCATAATGTATAACGTTTTTCTTCGATCTGTCATATAATTACCTACTTTTGCATCACAGTCTTATTAAGGTCTTTTATTACAGCTATAACGCCAATCAATTGCATCACAACAATAAATGTTTGTGCTGAAACTGAAAGTCAAGTGTCGTAATCGCTTTTAAAGTAATAAGACACAGAGTAAATAAACACATCTGCAAGTGAGAGGTCACGTTTGAGACGGTGCGGTGAAGCGAAAGCAAAATATGCAACATCTATTAGACTATTACAGCTTGTAAGATGCTACCGATTGCAAAACGGTACAGGTCGGGAACTTAAAGGTTATATTATATAAGCTCTGCGCGTACACTGCTCTATGGACATTTTATGTAATATGCGCGGCTCATAGATTCTTCGATATTTGCAATGGGCAATTGAATTTGCAATCTTAGTGTGCTAGTTATGATGGGTTTTGTAAATATTCTATTGTTATTTACCTGCTTTATGTATTTTAATTATTTTTTTTACTAATTTAAAGCTTTTTTTGTCGTAGCGTGTTGTCTCTCTTACATCTAAAGTTCGTATTCCTAGTTAGTTAGTTTAGGATATTCTAGTCTGTGTCTTCTAACCAACGACCTCAATTTACATATACGGGCCCTGTCAAACAAAGAATGTGGGCGTATTTTTAGCAACGCCATCAACGCCATCTAGTCTGAAAAGCGGGAACTTGCTTGCAACATCTTGAATGAAAGCTTGAAAACGTATGAATCGGTCATAGATAATATAAGTCATAGCCGTAAGGTCAGTTGGTAAAAAAAAACATACAGTTTGCCGCGGAAATTAAATGATTGCGTAATGGATAAAAATATTAAATAGGAAGATTAAATAACGTTTTTTTGGAAATGTATAATTGTGAATTGAAACACTTACCTTAACATTAAAATTATACAGTGCCAAACTAATTAAACTTTAGATGTTAACTTAATAATAACAAAATATTATCTGCACGACGAGCGATCGTGACAGCGCTACGACGGGAACAAAGACAGGTGCGGAACGTGTTCAGCAACTCGGACGCCCGGCGTTTCTCTATGAAAGGACCCATCTAGTGCCTACATATATATCGATGCTTCTAACACATTCCTTTTTCTTTCTTATGTTCCAAACAAACAGTGTGATTCGTGAACGTGATTTTATTCGTTTGTTTGACATCAAATCCATACTAATATTATAAATGCGAAAGTGTGTCTGTCATTCTATCTGTCTGTCTGCTACGCTTTCATGACTCATCCGTTCAACTGATTTTGATGAAATTTGGCACAGGCTTTTTATCCCAGAAAATCAAAGAGTTCCCGCGGGAATCATCTAGTAAATTATTTTGTAAGCACATGCTTATACCTTCAATTTGTATTTTCATAACAAACACGGCTATACTTGTGTAACAGAAACCGGTTTGAGAATCAATATTGAATTCTAATTAACAGCTTCACACTACTCTAACAAACATACGTATATATATACTTATATATCTACATTTATATCAATTTATTACATGCTATATAAAACGGTTATAAACATATTCATATTAACCATCTTCGCTTTGTTACAAACTCACGTATAAACATATTAACATAATATACAAGTACATATATAAAGGAGTAGCCACTTTACCTCCTTACCTACCTTTGAACCTATAAATAAAATATGGCATCATAACATGCACATCGTCAGTGGGGCTGATTCTGTAGTGCAAAAGGGACAGAACTAGATTTAAAGCTGTCATTTTAGTATATAATAGTTTATAGATTGTGTTACACAGAATTGGCCGCAATGTGTAGTTTATTTTGCAAATCAAGGAATCATTACAAAATAGTCCTCTCATAAAACTTAGCCAATATTGTCAAGAAATGTTCTATGATAATGTTCTAAATTGTATTTTTTATGAAAAAAAACATTTTCCCTGTCATAAACTCTGCCTCTTAATATTCTAGCAGTTTTGATTGTATAGCCCAGTAAATAACATAATAACTTTATGTTAAAGCCAAACTAATTATAGTCTGTAGCAATAAAAAAAACTACCAAAACCATAGATTTAGAAATGTTTACTAATCCAATGTCATTGGCTCATAGCCTCAAACACATACCATAATATTACTTAATATATTATAATGTAGGTACATCAATTTATCTCTTGCAAAGTTGCAAGTCAAATAACAATAGTGTATCCTTATATATTGTAATTACAATTATAATTCTGAGATCAAAACAATCGGCTTAAATCTGATCTGATCAATTAAATATATAATTATGAATCACCTTCGAACACTGCGTGATTACTGATTGATCACGACTACTGATAACGGTCGATAAAACCAAATCTTAATAGCGATAGCGGGCGTATGAGAAGAGATCAATCGCTTATTGTGTTGATACGAATGTTCTGTTACGATTATAATGAGACCATTTAAAACTACTTGGCTCAAAATACTAGGTTCCAAATCCAATTCGTACAATAAAATACTGCAGCAACAGTCTTTGTCTATTCTAAACTATGGTTTAGCTTTGTTGACTGCCTGGTTGGTTTAGTGGTTAGCATATTCGACTGCGTCTGACGAGGTCCCAGCTATTTAGCTTAGGTATAGACATACGAGCGCAAATAAGAAGTTGTCGAAACTTCGCGTAAAATAAGTTATGAGCTATAGGCATTTTAAAGTATATGTTAAAGGTTATTCAAAACCGATTGTGTGGCCTGTCTAAAAACGTCATATTATGATTTAGCATGTTAATAAGTCTGCTTATGTCATAAAACCTGTATCGTACACAAGCTCGAAAACTTAATTAGTTTTAAAACTAGTATGCCATCATATATTTTGTTTAACACAATAATTATGTGTTTTAGCAAAGGTTAATATGTCGAAGACAGTTTTAGTGAGTCTCTATATCAACACTATAAACTGCTGTATATCATCAAATGCTATATTAAAACTTGAGTGACCACTATTGTTTCTTTGAACTAAATCACTAAACTTTAAATTAAAAATTATTATAAAGTAGCTATGAACCACCGTTTCTAAGGAAATCCGATTTGTAGAACCTGTGTGGGCGAATAAGCTAATATACCTATTACCTACTGTAATGCCATTAAATCTGATCTTTTCAAGTGCACACTCACCTTTAGCATACATTGAATGCTCATCTTATATTAATTTACGAAACCACTAATACCACTTACGAATTTATTACTTTAAAATGGTGTCCACATTTTGCGTCATTATTTTGCAATATGATATTTCAAGTAAAAGTTTAATCATATTCTAATATAGGTACTATGTAGTGATCAAGATTAGTCAATATGCTATTGTACTATATTAATATGTCAAGCCATATACGCCTTTCATATTATACTGCACTATTTATTTCTCACCGTGATTTTTTGTATAACTATTAATAAATAAATATGAAACGGTACACGATGATTAATTCGACGTGCAGTACTCCATATTTTATCAAATAAAAATAATAAATTGTAACATCAACACACGAAGAACAAAGATATCTTTTTGTTAGATTTTTTTATTTATTTCTTCCATAAAATCTGTAACCAAATCACCTTTAACATTTTCATGTTGTTTCCTGATGTTTTTAAACCCGACGCAAGAAGAGAGGGGTGTTATGAGTTTAACGTGTCTGTTTGTGTATCTGTCTGTGATATCGTAGCTCCCAGACGGATGAACCGATTTTCGTTTAGTTTTTTGTGTCATAGATAATTTTATCCCGAGTGTTCTTAGCCATGTTTCATGAAAATCTGTTCAGCCGTTTGAAGATCATCAGCTCTAGCTCTAGTTGATGAGGAGATCTGACTACCTTCCATACGTCCTTTTGATTAGAAATTTGGTACCGTATTACTTCAATGACATTGAAAGAACATGGTAAGGTAACCATGACTTTAAATATGACATGTTAGGGTAAAGTTTAGATTTCGAAGTTGGGATCAATTAGCCTCAATTACCACTGCGGCAGAGTCGAAGCGACGAGACGCGTCTAACTCAACTATCTATACTCACTATAAATACTTCCTAATATTTTAATCTACTTTAAAAAGGACAACATAAAAGTAAAATTAAAAATTTTAAAACCCCCCGACAAAAAATAAACTCTAAAAACTAACAAATAATATTTTAAACCTATTATAATTATTATCGTCACATATATTAATAAATAAATAAATAAATAAATAAGCCTTTTATTCGGACAAACAGATAAACAATTGTTTCTTACATTACTGCATTGTTATACATATATAATATATATATATTTTTTAAACAATTTAAGGTTATTCGCGTATCTGATGTTTCTTGACTTTCTGTAAGTCCGTTTGCCAATTGGCAAAGGCCTCCTCCAACCTGTTCCATTCTGGTCTCTCTCTGGCTACTCTACTCCATGTTATGCCTGCAACCTGCCTGATATCATCGTCCCATCTTTTTTGTTGTCTACCTCTTTTCCTTTTACCTTCCCTTGGATACCATTGTGTAATTATTTTGCTCCATTTTTCCTTTCCTCTGATCATGTGCCCCGACCACTTCCATTTTAGCCTTTTAATTTTTAGGGTTACGTCCTGTATCTTGGTCTTTTTCCTAATGTTTATGTTTCTTAATCTATCCCTTTTCTTTATTCCTAACATGCTTCTCTCCATTGCTCGTTGACAAACGGCAATTCTATTGGTTGTGTTTTTTGTTATGGCCCACGTTTGGCTTCCGTATATTAAGATTGGTAGAATGCAGACATTGAACAATTTGCTCTTTGTTGCTATTTGAAGGTTTTTGTCTTTCATTACTTCCCTTAGGCCCCAATACCTTTTCCAACTATTTGCTATCCTTCTTTCGATTTCTTTGTTTATGTTATCTTTAGGTGATATTAGCTGTCCGAGGTAAATATATTCTTCAACATAGCTAATTTGTGACTCGCCTACATTAATGCTGTTTTTATTTCCATTGGACATTACTTTTGTTTTTTCGGGATTTAATTTTAGTCCTACTTTTTCACTCTCAGATGCTAGTTCATTTAACATTCTATTTAGGTCTTCTGACGTTTTTGCGAATATCACAATATCATCGGCAAATCTTAGGTGTGTTAGTGTGCGGCCATCGATCTTTAAACCCAAATTTTCCCATCTCAAGCTTCTGAAGATCATTTCCAAAACAGCGGAGAAAAGTTTTGGGGAGAGAGGATCTCCTTGTCTTACTCCTTTTTGTATCCTAAATGAATCCCCTTTCTTTTCTAGCTGAATGCATGCCGAGCTATTTTTGTATACATTTCTAATCAATCTTATATACTTTTGTTCTATCCCTTGTTCTCTTAACGCCTCCCAGATGTTATTATGTATTAACGAGTCGAATGCCTTGCTATAATCGACAAATGCTAGATAGTATATAAGTTGATATTCCGCATATTTCTCGATAATTTGCCTAACTGCATGGATATGATCAAGTACTGAGTAATCTCTTCTAAAACCTGCCTGTTCTATTGGCTGTTGTTCGTCGAGTTTTCTTTCCATTCGCTTGAGTAAGATCTTTGCAAATATTTTATATAGGTTGGACATCAAACTTATGGGTCGGTAGTTTCCGATATCGTATTGATCACCTTTTTTGTACAGAAGGATTATATTAGATTCAGTCCATTGTTGTGGGATCGTTTCTGTGTTGATGATATCATCGAAGATTTCTTTGAGAATAGGTGTTATTGCCTCTTTCGCTTGTTTTAGTACTTCGTTGTTTATTCCGTCGGGTCCTGGAGCTTTATCATCTTTTAGGGTTTCTATAGCGAATTCTATTTCTTCCTGCATGATGCTGGGTACGGATGAGATTTCTAACAATTCTATTTCTTTTTCCACTACGGTACTTTCATATAGTTCCTTGTAGTAAGATGTAGCAATTCCTAATATTCTTTGTCTTCGGTTTTCCATCATTCTATTATTATCTTTCATCTGTACGATCCAGTCCTTTTTGTTAGTTAACTCTTTATATGCCTTTTTTATTCCTCCTGTCAGTATAATGTGTCTCTCTATTGTTTCCATTCTTCTCTGAGTTCTATCTTTTCTAATACTTTCATTTATTTCTTTGCTTAATTTTGCTATTTGCTTTCGACTGTCGTTAGTATTTTTTTTTTCAATAATTAGGTCAGCTCTTTTATTTATAAGATTAATGGTTTTGTCAGTCATCCACTTGTTAGATAGGTCTTTGCTATTAGTCCCTTGTTGAGTAGTTGTTTTGATTGTTCCTTCTAACCAGTTGTATTTTTCTTGTACCTCCTTGTTTGCTGTCTCTTTATTGTAATCCCTAAGTTTTATCGTTATGGAATTGGCAATTTGGACTGTTCGGTATTTGGTAAGTTTTGTGTTCATCATACTATTTCTTGGTCTTGGGTTTTTTGGCGGAGTTGTCATCAGTTCAGCTCGAATCATTCGATGGTTGGTATTGAAGTTGAAATTGCTTATGACTTTCATGTTTGAGAAGTATCTGCTTTTATTAGTCATTATAAAATCTATTTCGTTTTTTGTTTTCCCGTCTGGTGATATCCAGGTCCACATCTTACTTTTTCTCTTCTTGAACATTGTATTTAAGACTCTCAAGCCATTCTCCTGGGCAAAGTTTACAAGCTTCGCTCCGTTTCTGCTTCTGATCTTTTTACTATATAAAAATGGTCCGAGGACTGTGTTTTCTTCTGGTTGTCGTTCTCCAATTTGGCCATTGAAGTCTCCTATCACAACAAGGTTTTTGTGAGCATGGTCTTGGATTGTTTTATTTAGCTCTAGGTAGAATGAGTCTATTGATCCAGTATCGGATTGTTCCGTAGGCGAGTATACTTGTATAATGGACCATGGATCTTTGTACCCCGGTAGCGTAAGATTCATCACCGCTATGCGCTCTGATACTCCTATAAAGCTCTCCACATAATTTGTGAGGTGTTTTTTGATAATAAAACCAACTCCATGATGACCTGGGGTCGTTCCTATATGGTATAGAAGATAGTCTGGGTGGGAAATAATTCTTTCTCCCATTCGCCTTACTTCACTTAGGCCTACGATGTCCCATTTGATCTTGTTTAATGCATATGTTATTTCTGTAAGGTTTTCATCGTTTTTCAGTGTAAGCACATTGAGGGCTGCAACATAGATTTTTGATTTTCTGTGACTGTTTTCGCAATTTTTTTCCTGTGGTGTTGGAGGGTTGTGGTCTCTATCCCCCACGAGGACCAGTCGGCTTGGGGGAGATTGTGTAAATTCTTTAGTTTGGTTTTCGTAATTTGTGTGGCTTATCCGTTTGCCGGTTGTTAATTGCTATTGGTTTTTATGTGCGGGGATGTCAGTGAGAGAGTTTGATCGGGTTCTCATCAAATCGAAGGCGTTTGTCCTGTTAGTTTTAATAGAACTTATCGTTTGTTGCTTTTTAGGTTTAATGGTTGACGTCGCCTGTGGTGAAATAGATGGTTCTCTTTTCCTTTTGTCTGAGTTGGTTCCTTTAACTACTAGTTTATCATATTTCAGAAAAGCAATATTTCCCTTTTTCTTCTCCTCTAGTAGCTGTGGTATCAAAGCCTTTCTCTTTTCTATGACTTCCTTAGTATAGTCTTCCGATACATAAATTCCTTTTAAACTTTTTTTATTCTTTATAATTTGGTCTTTTTTCCACCCGTTTGTAAATGAAAATAGCACAGGTCTATGTTTGTTCTCGACTTTATTTTTTCCTAGACGGTATAGTCTGTTCACTTCATTTTCTTCGACAGATAAATTTAAGTCTCTTTTAAAGATCTCCTTAATGGTTTTAAATAGCTCTAGTATCGTTTTTTCGCTCTCTTCTAATCCATAAATAACTATGTTGTTACTTTTCTTCTCTCTTTTTAAATATTCAATCTCGGTCTCCAGGTTACAAATTTTTTGATTTAATTTTTCATTTTCTTCGATCATAGGAGTTAGTTTTTCATCTATCCGATCCATTATATTCTTCGTAAGAGATTCTTTTAAATCATTTGTCTGTTTTTGCATTTCTATCTTCATTTTATCGAATAATAATTGAAATTGCTCATCCATGTTGTTTAACGAACTTGTGTGAAACGGAACGTAAATGCGAATTGGTAGAATTTTTTTTGTTTGTGATGGCAACACTCAAGTTAGTTATCTGCTGTCAAGTTGACGTTGAATGTAACATAAATAAGTTGTTTATTCTAACCTCAATTGTGGTTGCTTCTCTTTTAATGAGTGAATCTTGAGAAATATCCAAGGATTATTTCTTCTATGTCTTCCAATGTTGTTTTACTGTTGTTTGTAGCACTATAGTTCCCAAAGTGTAACTTTAACTATTTTTAATAAGTGTTTTATTGACGACGAATAGCACAGACCTGTTGACACTTCAACGACCGGAAACGGAAAACCGTCACATATATTATGTTAGTTCAAATATTTTTATTTTCCAAGCGTCGTCGTGTCGGGGGACCGCTAAGTGAGAAAAACAGGTGTAGTCGCAGATTGCAACAAAATAATTTACTCCGAAAAATTCGCAAGATCGACACAACCGTCAAGGTCGTCTGCCCTCACGTTTATCTATTTATTCTAAGACGAAAGATAATTAATATTATATCAATCTTATTTAGAAAAAAATAGGAACTGTTTTCTTATAATCAAGTTACCAAGCTCTACTTAACTTAAGTTAAGCTCTACTACTCAAGCAATACTACCACGACTTGGAATGAGTTGTAAATTAGAAATAAACTTTAGTAGAGTAATTTACTGCCAATTTTGTTTTGGTACTCACACAGAAAAGGTTACGATTAGTTCACGTTTTATTAACATCAATTAAGAAGGCATTTAAATTTCAAAACAATTAATTTGCTAATTATGTTGTTTAATTATACAAATTGTAACATAAGTAGGAATAGGGAATATGCATGTATTTTTTTTATTTTTTTAAACTATTCTATAAGTGATTATATAACCGGAAAAAAATATAACACTTGCAAAATTTTATTAAATAAGCTAAAAAATAATAATTAAAACTACTATCATTTTCGGACGACTTAAACGCCCCCATTTTGGCGCGCTCGTTTTGTGACGTCACCGTGCACATGAATAAATTAACAACGAAGTGTTTGAGTGAATCAGTGAAATAAAGCGTAAAAGATTAATACTTATTGTGATGGAAGAGCACCCAAAAGCTTATTATAATTATTGTATTGTCCCTATGTGCAAAAATAATATTAAAACTGCACCTGACAAGATATATTTTCATATGCCCAAAGATACAAATACATACCTACCTAGGTATAAGGAAAAAGTGGTGTAAGGTCAATGAATATAATATCATTGTGTAAGGTGATGAGGAGAGAAAATGTATCGTGCTTGAGTACCTAGTTTATATTGTTGTGAAGATTATTTCGACGTGAGTATTAAATATGTATGTACCTACCTACCTACCAAAAATCTTTTTCATTAGGAATCGCGAACAATTTAAACAATAAACTAACCTAAAAAATTAATTACATGTTCATAAAACTATTCTGATTCCCAATTATTAATGTTACAAAATATATTATGGTTTTCATTGGTCAACAGCTGACTACGAGTGTAGATTTTGATCACAAAACGTTATAAGTTTATAACTAGGTTTTTTTGTTTGCACTGTTGAAAGTTCTATTGGAAAAGAATACTACCAATAGTTGTTTATTGTGGCGAGTCTTTTTTCACAACAAATCACTGCTTTCAGTTAATAATTCCCAGAAACACTAATAATTTTAAATCATAAACAGCGGCAAAACAACGCGAATAACTTTCAATAATCATACAAAACAAACGACCTGTTAGCAGTCGACTCAGACTACAGAGTGGATGGTGACGTCATGTTTCGTTCCGCCAATAGCGTTGCGTTTTAGAAATTTGAGCGGGAACTTGAAAAATACTACTTTTAAATAATTAAATTTATTAATAGAAACACGATAATTTGTAAAAATAATCATCTGTATATATTTCTTTAGCAATAAAGATTACACATAATTTTTTTTGTCCATTTCTAAATCACATGCATATTCCCCATTGGCTATTTAAAATTTGAATAAAGCAATTAGTAGGTTTTGTAGACAATCTCACTTCCTACTGATAAAGGGAAATTATTAGCGAATCCAAGTTCTCTAAAACAGCGTTAAAATCCATACTGATAGTATAAATGCGAAAATGTGTCTGTCTGTCTGTCGGTCTGTCTGCTACGTTTTCACGGCCCATCTGTTCAACCGATTTTGATGAAATTTAGTACAGGGATAGGTATCCCGGAAAATACTACTTCGGTAATACATAGGCTACTTTTCATCCCGGAAAATTAAAGAGTTCCCGCGGGAATAAAAAACTTAATCCCCGCGGGCGAAGTCGCGCGCATCATCTAGTACAAACATAATTTATTGTAACTTTTTTAAACAAAATTAATAATATATACCTCACTAGCTGATGCCCGCGACTTCGACTGCGTGAAATAGTTTTTTTTAATTCCCACGAGAACTCTTCAATTTTCCGGGATAAAAATATTCTATGTCACTCTCCAGGTCCTCAACTATATATATGACAAAAAATCACGTCGATCCATTGCTCTGGTGCGGCGTGATTGAAAGAATAACCAATAAACCAACAAACAAACACACTTTCGCATTTATAATATTGGTATGATATATTAACGGAAAATTAGTATAAAAAATTAAAGGTAAAAGGTATCCAAAAAATACATATATAACTAAACTCAGACTACACAGTAGTGTCACAGTTTTACGTAGTGTAAAATAGCCCTTAAGCCACATGCGAAAGGTTTTCACTCGAAGGTTATTCTCAAGATTGTGTAAATATTTGGCCACAAAGACGGGCGTCAGGCGGATTCTAGATTGTTTGGCTGCCGAGTTACATCATCCTTAATGGGGTATAATTATATTTTTAACCTGTCGCCTAATTAATTTATCAGACAGGTATTTTTGTAGCTATTTTATAGTTTGAAAATAGGCAGTGTAATATTATAAATTATTTATAATTAGTATTGCGGTTTTGATAAAATAATTTAAATAATGGTAATTCAAAAATCAAAAATCGTGTATTAACAAGTATTATATGTGTATATCCATCATTTTTAAGTGCGTATCTATTCCTCAAATATATTACAGGAAATAACCTGAATTCGTAACTGGTATTTTTTATATTTACATGAGGGTTTTCATTACACACAGTATGTTGTGTAATTACCCAAAAAAATAGATACCTTTATGAGCATGTTTAGTGATAACTTAATGAATTTAAAAATCACATATTTTTTTGCGTTTTTTCCGCCACGCTATTGATAAGGAAATAGTATAAAATTTATATATCACACGTCTGTAAATTATTATTTTTAACTAAGTGGTAATTATATATGGAGATTTTGACATGTCCGTAATTTTAACTTAAATCAAATAAATGCATCCCAGACATATACTTTATTGGGACCTTTATAGTTCAAAGGTGGCGGGTACTGGTTTTATGGAGTGACCGGTTGAGAATCGATTGTAAAATCGACATCAATTCATACATACATATAGATATTATTATACAAATATTGTGTTAAAACTGTTTTTGACATGTTAAACATGAAATATATACTTTTTCTCTTAAAATTGATAATATTATAAAAATATAATATTTTGCAATCAAATGTATTAATTTTCGTTATATACCAATGCCATTAAAATATAAACTGTATTATTAGAAGAATATTACGTCATTTTTTTTCAAGTTAGCCCTTGACTGCGATCTCACCTGATGGTAAGCGACGATTCAGTCTAAGAAGGTAGCGGGCTAACTTTTTAGGGGTATGGCAGTTAGGTTCATTAAACCCATACCCGGCCCTGGTCAGTTTCTACACGGCATCGTACCGGAACGTTAAATCGCTTGGCGGTACGTCTTTGCTGGTAGGGTGGTAACTAGCCATGGCCGAAGCCTCCCAGCAGATCAGACCAGCGAAAATTCAGAAATTATAAATTCCCAAATTAACCTTGCCGGGAATCGAACCCGTGACCTCCCACGTTAAGACAACAGCACACAACACTGCGCCAGAGAGGTCGTCAATCAATAGATTTATGGTCTTAAATGCCACACGTCATTTATGTAATATCTTCTATAATAATCAAAATAGTGGTTTAAAGGACCTAATTAAATAAATTATGGGAAGATGATTTTCCAACTGTCAATATGTGCCACTATTTTGATGTTCATTACCATTATTTCGCTATAAAGAGTAGAGCAAATCACGATTATTAAAAGTGGCCTCTTGTATTAATTTATTCTTTGGATCTCGGACTCATATTTAAAGGATCATAATATAAATTAATATGTTAGAAACAGTTGATCTCCGATCAACTGTTTCTATACTATTTTACGGCACCAACTAAGCAATAAAGATTTCTAGCTTTAGTAACAGGAAAAAAAAGGAAGCAAAAGATGAAAACATACCTCATAAAGAATTTATAAAAAACTTAGGTCGGTAATTTAACAAAGTATGTAATAAGTACAGTTGTCTTGGCACACAATATGAATTTGTCCCGTTTGGCGTCGAGACACTGGGCCCGTGGGGCAGGGGTGCTAAAAATCTCCGCAAGGAGCTTAGTAAACGCCTCAGGGAGGCAACAGGCGACCCTCGGGCGGGCAGCTTTCTCGCGCAACGAATTTCTATAGCTATTGCGCGGGAATGCTGCCTGCGTGTAAGGACCTAGGGCACAAAATTTTGATAATTATTTTAATTCTTAGTTTTAGTTATTTATCTTAATTTAATTGCATTTATTGTATTCTTGGTTGACTATGTATTGTTAGTCATAATTTAATATTTGTTTTTATGTTACTTTGAGCAATAAAATTTTATTAACTTTGTCAAAAAAAAAAAAGTATGTAATTCTAAAAGAATAATCTAATAGATAAACGAAGTGTTATTACAAAAAAAAATTATTTTTCGAGATAAATGATAGCATACTTTGCCTGTGGGTCAATACAAATGATCTCTGATCCACATTATAATCGGTTTAAAAGCAGATGGGTTTACTGAGAAAACTGTTTGTGTTTCTAATAGTAACGCAATCTTTATCTATACAAACAGAACTCTATGTTATCTTTAATTTATTGCCAACAATTTATTTTAAGGTTACACAGCATGAGCGATTTTAACCTTAACTCAATTGACACGCCTACATTCTCCAAATCACAAATACGAGTACTTTGCACACAGTTTACGAATGCTATTCAATGATATTTATAAATCGAATAACCGTTGCTTTGTTAGTCAAATGGTCCTGGATTCGATCCCTGGGCAAGCAACTTGTCGAACTTAATATTAGGTATGCATTAAACAATTAAATAACACTTGCAATAACGGTAAAAGTAAAGATCGTGAGGTAAACTGAGAGTTTTCCGTGATGCTTTCAAAGGTGTATAAAATCCACATGCCAGCGTGGTGGACTTTGGCCTAAACCCTAAAAGGAGACTCTTGCTCAGTAGTAAGCAACTATTGGTTGAGATGAAACGTCAATATATTTTTTAATTGGGTTGCATTCAAGATAAATGAGCAACAATCGTATCTACTTGTGATTTGATTTCATCAGTCATAGATTAAGAAACTTTTACGATGCTGTCGAAGTCGAATGTCGATTCTGCAACGCGATCATTTGATTTTCGTCAGCTTTTTTAGTTATCTTAAACTTCTTATAAAAACACTTCTTATAAATTTATATTTCTGGTCTTAAAAATAATATGTTAAAAAAATATAGTATTTCAAAAAATTTGCTGGAACGCAAAAATTCTGAAGCGTAATTTGAGGTAACATTTAAGTAATGTATCTCCGAATCACGATTTTTATATCGTACTCAAATATCGCTTTCAGTCTTTAGAGGTACTTTAGCAAGGATACTTTTTGAAATAAAGGTTTATTTAACAATGTTAACCTCATTTAAATTTACAATCTCCGATTATTAACAACAACTTCCAATCACGCAAAGCCATATACTATAAATAGCATATACTAGTCGGATATTCTATAGGTCGAATTATTATTAGCGCCTTTGACTCTATACGCACGTTAAGAACGAAACCTTTCGCAATACTTTCAGTTTCAAAATTCGCATAATAAGTTTGCACAACTCGATTGCACAACCTACATTGTTTTGGTGAGGAAACTTTTATTAACGTATCATTTTTTCCGGGTGTACTCAAGAAACCTTCAATGAACAAATATTTTTAAGCGACTAATTCATACTTACCTTTACGTAAAAGTTGACCTATATAACCCAATAAGAACTAGCACTATTTGATAGTGTGTCCCAAAAAGGGTTGTTACTACAAGGTAAAGTATGTACATTCCTTTCATTTTCTTATAACCGAGCAATACTTACGTGGTAAGGAAGTATCAGTAACAGAAGGGTGGACCGGGGGCGCTACCGCAAAGAAAATCACAATGTACACACTTATACGCCATACACACAATCCATCACGTTAACACAGAGTCAGGATAGATAAGGTGAAGGACACACAGTCTCAATTTTGCCTTGTGTCCGAGGCACTCGCGACACAATTTTTCCGTAGTTGGAAAACTCTTGCCGCGCGGCGCGGACGACGCAGGCAACGGCGAATCGGCGACTGGCCTGCGCGTTCGCTACCATACAATAAACATTCGCTTCAAGAGTGGGGCGGTTGATATTTTTTTCAGAAAACGGCACCTATTTACGAGTTTTCCTGTTTCAAAAAATATTTATCAGAACTTTAATGGGTTTACTCGGATACCTGACCAATTAATTCAGAATTTGTCATTCGTTTTGAAAACTATGGAACTTATCATTACGTTAAATCTTACGTACAGTCACACAGTCGATTTAGTTTTAGTTTTTTCACACTATTGTTCTGTTATTATTATTTTTGTTACACAATGCCCACTTTTAAACTAATGAAGCAAATATATATGCTTAGCCAATGTGGGACGCAACATGCCAATGTGTGATATGACACGGGGCCAATGTGTCTACACATTGGCCCCGTGTCATATCAGGGAGACAGCATCAAGACCGGGAGCCGCAGCAGAAAAGGCTGAAACCGGCAAGCGGCGGAAGTATGCCTCTCTCATAGAGAGTTACATATTCGTTCCGTTTGCCGTGGAGACCCTGGGGCCATGGAGTCTTAGTGCCAAAAAAATTTTACGAGATATGGTGACAGAAGGGCTGGCTCATTTTTTGCGCAAAGGATCAGCCTGGCTGTCCAGCGCGGAAATGCAGCCAACATTCTTGCCACCATTCCACGCGGGCATGATTTATAATTAGGTTAGGCTAGCTAGCATTAAGTTCTATTGTAATATTTTCAATAAAGGTTTTAGCCAAGTTTATAAAATAAAGCAAAATAATATTTTATTAGCCAAGTAATTTTACGTGTTTTGTATGAAGCAATTACGTAGCAAATAAGGTTATTACACAAGATATACTATTCTAGATATGAGGTAGTAGAGCAATTAGATACAATTAGATATGAAGGTCAAAATATATAACAGTATTATCATTTTGATAGCACCACATATTTTTTGTGATGATGTAGTCAAATAAACTGACTTACCTGGAAGAAATATACCTAGCAGCTATCATGCACGCGGCATCGTACCGGAACGCTAAATTTAAAACGCTAAAAATGCAGTACGGCCTTACTGTTTCGGCCTCCCATCAGAAAAACAATGGAGTAAGAAATAAAGGAGAAAAGGAATTACCTTATGTTAAGTCCTTATCGTACATGATTCTGGCGAGAACCAGGTTCAGGGTTTGATCTAATTGTAAATTCATAATCATACTAATATTAAAAATGCGAAAGTGTGTTTGTTTGTTGGTTTGTTGGTTTATTGGTTTGTCCTTCAATCACGCTGCAACGGAGCAACGGATCGACGTGATTTTTTGCATGGGTACTTTTTATCCCGGAAAATTGAGTAGTTCCCGTGGGAATTTAAAAAAACGTATTCCACGCGAACGAAGTCGCGGGCATCAGCTAGTTTATTCATAATTTGTAGTTGTACATCCATACCACAAATGATGAATGAATGAATGAATGAAAAACTCTTTATTATACACAAAGAACCTCCTCCGTGGCGCAGTGTGTAGCGCTGTTGCCTTAACGTGCGAAGGTCCTGGGTTCAATCCCCGGCAGGGTCAATTTGGGAATTTATAATTTCTGAGTTTTCCCTGGTCTGGTCTGGTGGGAGGCTTCGGCCGTGGCTAGTGACCACCTTACCGGCAAAGACGTGCCGCCAAGCGATTTAGCGTTCCGGTACGATGCCGTGTAGAAACAAAAGGGGTATGGGTTTAATATGCTTAACTGCCATGCCCCTAACAGGTTAGCCCGCTATCATCTTAGACTGCATCATCACTTACCATCAGGTGAGATCGCAGTCAAGGGCTAGCTTGTAGTGGATAAAAAATAAAAAATAAACACATGCTTATAAACAATAACAATAAAACTAAGCTATAGTACAAGTGGCGGCCATGCACACAACGGATTAAACCAGTGAGCAAACTTCAAGGGTGTAATAAAGGTTCAAAGGGAATAATTTAGTGTTCTGGTACGATTCCTCGTTACAATCACATCTTATTTATGTTAAGTGTCTTGTACAACCATAGAAAATGTTTAGTACCTACTACAGCTGATGAAATCGCAATCAAAAGCTACATTCAATTAATAACATGATTTTAATGCTCTACGTTTTAAACATGGTATTTTATAGAAAGCCTGGGTAGTTATTATTAATTAAAATTTAATACTGTGCCGGTCATATTCTATCCCATCCTACTAGTCCTACTAATATTAAACAGCGAAAGTAAGTTTGTTTGTCGCTTTGTCGTTCAATTGCGCCGCAATGGGCATCGACCAGATTTTTTGCACGTATGTAGGTGAGTTCCTTTTTATCTCGGAAAATCAAAGAAATCCCACGAGATTTTTGCTGCCTAAATTCATGCGAACGAAGCCTCACGCTTAAGTATCCATGCTAATATTATAAATACGAAAACGTGTCTGTCTATCTATCCATCTGGCTGTCTGCTACGATTTAACGATCCATATTCTCACCCAATTATGATAAAATATAATCCATCTTCTCACCCGATTATGGTATGGCTCACATCCCTACTTTTTATCCCGGAAAACTAAGAAGTTCCCTGGGAATCAAAAAAGTTATTCTTCGTGGATGAAATCGTGGGCTATGTCTATTAATTTAAAAAATTGGCGATTGCCGATAGAAGTTAAAACGATTTTTTTTTAATTAAAATTATTAAAATTAGTGTTAAACCTTAAACATTAAGGCATTAAAGTTTAATTTCGAAGATAGTATATTTATAGTTCGCGAGCATGTCGTTGTTCGCGAGCATGTCGGTCACGGTCTCGCGAATCTACATTTTACCCCCTACCAAAAAGTGATCAACGCGCCTAAAGAAGTTTTCACTTCAAAATTCGCAGATAGTTTAATTAATGTATTAGCAATTTATCACGATCCATTTACATCCGTTCGCAGTGTAAATAGGTATTAAACATTATTAATTATATTGTGCCCACCATTATGGAGATTTTTCAATCGGATAAGAATTTATCAATATCAAGGGTCACCGCTGCCAATATATTCTGCAACGAAGCATTTTACAATTTGCCACAGAAGTGTTGATATTTGGCTCCAAAAGATAAATCCAATTGATAGGCACATTAATAAAAATTAAAGGTCAAGTCAAGTAAATCAAGTTTTAAATAAATTATAAGGTTCCTTTTTCTTATTTTAGGTAGAAAATGAGGAAAGCGATTAGTGAGAAACTCTAGCACTGTATGAAGAGAAAAACACTGGAAAGCGTAGCATTGGCAGACCCCCCACTATGTGGACGCACGACGCACAACGTCAAGCAAGTCGCAGGGAGCTGCGCAGCTTAACGCGACAGGAAGGAACGTGTTTCTCATAAAAGGCGGGCGTGTCACGCGGATGTTTTTTGTAACCTTTCCGTAGCTCGTCGAAATAAAAAATGTATTTCGTTTATTAGTTAAATAATTTTGCACCACTTTTTGCGGAGTGTTTTTCTGCTAAGGTACCCTAAATTAAGTGACCATCATCGTCATAGTCACCATGAAGGCTCAGATTATAATGACGTAAATTTAAATAGTATCGAAGTGAACACTAATTAATCAAGCGGCTTATTTTATTTTATCATAAAATTATTAAAATATTTTTTATTACAGATATACATTAGTATGGTTTGTTCCCTACATTTTTTGCGAGATTATTCTATGTTAACAGCGAATGCAACGAAAAATCGTATTCGGGCAAACAAAAGACATCAACGAGCTTCACATTTTTACAATGAATTTTGCTTATATTGAAAAGTACTAAAATTCACAGGTAATGTACGACTATTTTTGGTTTCTTGGCGGTTTTGGACGAATTCTGTTTTTCGAAGCAGGCTCTTGACCTTAAGGCTCTGTTAAACGTTATTAGCAGATCTACCATTAAAATTATAATAATGTGCACTAACCATAAACAAAACCTAAGTAATATTAGAATATCAGAAATAACATTTAGTATGTGCCAACTTGATTTATTTTATTTTATGTTTCAGGCTTCAATAAAGGCATTTTTATATTTACTGCCTTGTACACGTGTAAAATGGCTACAAGTATACGCAGTCTAATGTTTACAAGTATTTATAGAATAAAAATATTAGGTATTAAGAGTGTTAATCGATCAATTATAACGATTACATTTATTATTTATTGCCTATTAATGGTAAATTTATTTATTGTTCGTGACATTTTCAACCCATTCCTCATATTTATGTCAAAACAATTTTATAATTGATTTTTACTATAAAGCCGATTGTACACTTAATTAATACAAAAACAAATCCAGTGTGAAACAAGAATGGCTAATATTATTGGGGTTTGACCTATTTTATTGATCAAAAACCCAATCACATTTTTTTTACCACAGTATAAAGAAGCAACCTTGTTATTTATCCCACTTCTGATGGTGATTGTAGACTTTTATGGATAAGGAAATACCAAAAATCTGGCACAATTTTATAAAACTTTATTTTTTAATCGGCTGAATACTGAACTTGTTTAAGAACTTCATTAAAATTAAGAGTCTAATTTTTTCTATTTGGTCCATACATACAAGAAACTTTAAAAAACAATTGATTGATGCCCTCTTTACTTGAGTATTCAGCTATAAGTAAGTGTTTACGTAAAGTAAAACATTAAATTTTTACAAACAAATGGCATATTTTTTCTTGCATTCGCTGTCCTCGTCGTTTTCAATGATAGACGTCCACGTTGGACATAAGTCTTTTGTAGGAACTTTCCACACGCCGCGGTGTAGTGCCGCCCATCTGGATCGCATGATCTGGAGAAGGCTTGCAAGGCTTGATGTCATCCTGCAATCGCTGCGCTTTTTAGAACGAGTCGGTATTCCAGCATCTTGGGACCCAAATTGCTATTAATTGGGGAGAAGTTTCCTGATGTTGTGAATAACATATTTAACGCAACGGAAATAAAATATAGATTAAAACTAATAAATCAGTGTTTTTTTTTAATCCATCAATAAATAAATGACTGAGAAATTAATTATTTAATAAGTTTAATTATTTAATGTACACCGATTGCTGTATCTTACTCGAGTAATTATCTTCACACACAAATTAAGTGATTTTAATTCAATTAAGTCACGTTAAGTCCATTTCCATTTCTTTTATTCGGATTGATAAAGTTAAGGAAAATATTATTGCAAACGCAACGTTAAAGTTCCATAACTTTTTCATTTGTTGAGATATTTTAATGATTCTTTCATATTTTTGTTTTATTTTGTCTTAATTTTCATAATAAAAAAATCGAAACTTTTCCATCTATTCTTCTTCTTCTTCCATTAAAAAGGGCACACATTCGAAATGTAAGCCCTGGCTAAAGTTGCGAAGCTGAAGAGGCATTCGCAACCCGTCGACCAATATCGTTTGATCACGAACCCGCGAATTAAAAAAAACGCAGTTCCAACGATCTCATAAGCGTCGGGAAATTGATAATTAATTACAGAGAGGAAATACTTGGCGTTATAGCGTTCTCAGGTTAGCAAGAAGTGCAACAATAACATTTTCATTCAGTTATCAGAAGGGAAGCTATTGAACACTCCGTAGCAAGAAACTTTATATTATAAGAGAAATAGTTTCTTTGTTAAAAATATGATTATTACTAGCTGATGCCCGCGACTTCGTTTTTGGATTGAGGTTTTTTTAATTCCCGCGGGAATTTAATTATCCGCGACAAAAGTAACCCATGTGTTATTCCAGATTATGATCTCTTTGTGCCAATTTTCATCCAGATCCGTTCAGCCGTTCTGGCGTGATTGAGTAACAAACATCCATTCATCCATTCATTTCGCATTAATAATAATATTAGTATACAGAGATATTATGTCCTTCCCGGCATGCATTCTATCTCCGTAAAAAAATTGTCGAAATCGGTTGAGCAGATTGGCTCTGAAACCGTAGCAGAGAGACAGACAGACATACTTTCGCAACAAGACGTGTTGTTTGTATGCTCGTATTTCTGAGCACATTGCCATGCCCCCCTATCAGCGTTTTACTGTGTTGTCCTTATCAAAGAGCTACCAGAAAGAAATATTAAATTAATGAATACTTGTTATTGTTGAAGGCACCAAAATATGTAGGTAAGTATAATCCGATCTGAAATATAATCTGAATAGACCCTTTGAATGGTTTATATCAAAATATATCAAGTAAACGGTTGACTCCACGGATAAAGAAGACTCCATCATTGCCATTCGTAGTTCAATCTTTGCCAATAGCTATTTAATTACAATCTAAATAATAAAGTGTTTCTTGTGAAACAAAAAATGTTGATACTCCTTGGCTGCAGATTCGGATCTGCAATCAAAAACACAAGTTCACAAATACAGATCGCAATCGACACGTAACCTGCACTGCAATAGATAAAGTAGCCTAAGAGCTCATGGTATTTCTTGACAAGGTGCTTGAAAGCTAGTTTGTATGTAGTGGTATTTTGCATTACCGTTTTATCAGCTGTGTTGTTGACAATTGGGTATTTGACTACTAGTCAAATAAATTATTTTTTGTGATTCTTAAATAGAAGATCTCCCAGAACTCATAATATCCACGTCCCCTATTAGTTTTATGTTCGAAAACCATTTTAAACTATCGATTGAATTTAAAAAGTGCGTCGAATTTTGATGTCGTATATCAGTAGATCATACTAAGCGTGTAGTGGGGTTTAAATCTTACATATTTTTAGGTGTAGGGCTAGCGCCGTACGGTAGTACCACACTGAACTGTGATTCGTCGCTGGAAGTCGATGCGACCGAAGTCGCGCACTATCGCCAGCACTCTGGCCGCGGCACGAGCCCTGGGGCCATAATCCCGCCTAATCGCCTAATGCCGTTTTGGCATTAAGCGATGCCTTTGTTTTAATATTGTCGACGTTCGTGTTGTAGAATCATAATCCTTATTTTAGGGACGTCAAAGTACATGACATAAAACTGTAATCTTACTAATATTATAAATGCGAAAGTTTGGATGTATGGATGTCGGTATGGATGTATGGATGTATGGATGGATGTTTGTTACTCAATCACGCCCCAACAGCTGAACGGATCTGGATGAAATTTGGCACAGAGATAGATTATAGTCTGGAATAACACATAACACACACTTTTTATCCCGGAAAATTAAAGAGTTCCCGCGGGAACCACAAAACCTCGATCCACGCGTACGAAGTCGCGGGCGTCAGCTAGTTTTAAATAATACTGCTTTAAGGCGATGGTTGTTACCGCCCTGAGCTCATTTCGACTTAAGCCGGTTCTGCGTCGATAAATTTGGGAAGACCCATAATCAAACTGTGAGCTACTATTTTCCACGAGCTCTTTTACCAAAAGATTACGCGGGCTCGCGTGCCAGGCGTGACCATAGCCGAACTGGGTCGACACGATCGGTCAGACGAAATAATTTCGACTTCACATATTTTACACGCAAAACCTAAATATTGACGAAACAATGCACAACGTACATTATTAACAAACATTATTCATATTTTACAGTTTTTTCTTTCTATTTATTAATAAAGGCCGCTCGTGTTTTGTTTTAGATTAGTTCTTTTGTTATTTATAAAATTACCTTCGAACTCCACCTTAATACTTTAATATGCAAACTATATACGGTGTGCTATACGCAAGTTTATTTTATCCATTGTCCGCCCTATTAGCAAGTCTTGTGTTGTTCAAAAATAGAAAATAGTTTAAATGTATTAAAATTGGTATATTTCATATTATATTATTTGTAAGAAATGCACAGCGGAAATACATAGCATACCTACTTTATAATTATTATTCTCACTAGCTGATGCCCGCGACCTCGTTCGCGTGGTTTTTTTTTTTAAATTCCCACGAGAACTTAATTTTCCGGGATAATGAACCCATACCAATAATCATGTCGATCGATTGCTCTGTTGCGGCGTGATTGAAGGACAAACTAACAAACAAACACACTTTTGCATTCGTAATATTAAAGTGTAATAATAATGTTATCGTAGTAATGTTATCATTGATCATTGATGTAAATGTATAATAAGTCTATGGATATACTTACCTTAGTTTTTCCAATGTTGGATTTTAATCTGGCCTTGTATTTTTTAAACAGTAAAAATCTTAATGAAAACAAACAAACATTTTGCAAAACTTTTAGGCTTAGAGAAATCACCTCTATTTCAGTGTACACAACACACTTTTTGTAAAGAGAATTTAAAGCTATTTAAGTACTAAAAACTTCAACAAAAATACGAACAAGAATGCAATATTCCTTTATAAAGTGACACTGCAAAAAAGGTTCTTGTATTTGGAAATAATACAAGACCTACTCGTACCTACTTAGAACATTTGTCGACAAGTAAAATAAAGGGCAAGGCATATAAAGCGTGTAGAGTTTACATTAATTTCCCATGTAAATTCTATGATAGCATAAAATTCATTAAGATAAAATAATTACTGTCCATATAATTATAAATTCGATAGTGTGTTTGTTTGTTGGTTTGGGCTTCAATCACGCTGCAGCGGAGCAACGGATCGATGTTAGTTTTGTTTTGCTATGGTTAGAGACCTTGAGAGTGATGTAGGCTACGCTTCATTTCGGAAAATAGAGGACTTTCTACGAGATATTAGAAACCCTAAATTCTCGTAGATCGTCTACGTCGTCGTGGGCATTGCCTAGTATTTGCAATAGTATTTGCACTGCGTATTCCAATACCTAGGTACCTTACAAAGTAATTTAGCTTACGTTAAAAGGTTATTGGAAGATTTTGCATATAGAAAATGAAAATATTGATAAATAATGCGTCATTTTGCATACGAGTGATAATTACCTATATAATAAATAATTTATAATGTAAGGTGTGTGATGTCAACATCTATGTATTTCCTGTCTACCTTACAATATTAAACAATATTAATGTTACAATACCACGGCCTATTTCTCCATACAGTCTGTCGATGGAAATATAAGGTGTGACATGGCATATTGTGATGATAGAGCAATCCCGGGGTCTCAGGGGCAAGTCGGTTGAGTCGGAAAATTTAGCTTTAATTGCTATATGATTTATCAGTCCCTAGGATTTCTGTGAGTGTGCTACGTCCGAAAACATCAAGGATCATCTCACTGTAAGTATTTACCATGACAAAACTGTATATACCTATGTTTCTGGTTTTGCTAGTTACTTAAGATGCCTATTAATACTATTTAATATATTATGGACATTGCATGGTCTCTTCTTATGGATAATTAGTTACTTGGGAGTAAAGTGCACCTAGTGCTCCAATAGCTAATCTCACTTGCCCGTGGTAACTACCCCCCTGGTCGAGGCTCTGGCGCTAAAGTCATTCGAATTGGCTGGACTGGATAAATACTATGAATGCAATTACTATGAAATGAAATATTTGTTTCATGTAGGATAACTTGTACCACTTCGCACTTATGATATGTCAGATCTCTACTATACCTATTATTGCGGCCGACGAGGTCCTGGGTTCGAGTCCCGGGTCGGGCCATAAAAACTATTTGGTTTTTCTGACAAGAAATTCTCAGAACTAGCCCGGAGTTAGGAAGTTGGCGGTGTTTCACCTCCGTGCCTCGAACATAAAGCCGTCAGTCATGCGCCTGATCTCTCTCCGTTCGTGTCGGATTTTCCGTCCCATCGTGCTATGAGAATAAAGGAACAGAGAGTGCACCTATGCATGCGCACACACTGCACTATAATATCACCCGCGCAGATGGCTAATCTCTCTGGAGATAGGCCGCCGTGGCCGAAAGTCGGTCGGGATGACGTCATATATATTATTGGATTGGATTAGTGGCAATGGTGTCGGGTAACAGCGACACAGGTGCGATCAGTCTAGCTCTGCGGTGCCCTACGTCTGCCTCTTCTTCTTCTCTCCCTGGGCTTTTCCGCAAGGGTGCCCGTTGTGCGTGAGACCTCTGGTGCGACTCCCCGCCGGACTACGTCTGCCTATAAGCGCGGTCATTACGAGCAAAATCTTTTACGGGGAACGAAACTGGACATCGTAGTCGTTGCCAACCAGTACACGTCCACACAAGAAACATCTGTCCAAACTTGACAGAGACTTACACAAGCCGCGGTCTTGCGATACCTAAATCAAGCAACTCACTATTCAATTCAATTCAATTTATTTCAAACATGTAGGACATACAGGTGTCATTTTTTGACTCTACCACCGGTTCGGAAAGAAGATTCTGCCAAGAAGTGCCGGCAAGAAACTCAGCAGTTGCTCTTTTTTTTTTTCTTTTTTTATAAACAATCTATTACAATACATAAATAAGTATGTAAGTTAAATAAAATACAATAGTGTAAGTCATTATACTATCCTGTGGGGAGCAGGACCCAAAGTCGCTTGCTTCCATACAACTTATGTTACTTGCTTCAAGTCATCCATCCCCATTGACGGGAGTCGCTACTGCTGCGTTTTCCATTGCGGGGCCGCCATTCCAGCACCTTGGGTCCCTTATCTATTCTTCAAACTATATGCTCCGATTATTGTGGCTTGAACTTCGTGACCCACCCCATGATTTATGTCGGTGGCTCACGAAGTAGTACGGATCTCCTCATTCTTGATTTGATCACGTTACATGAAATGTCCTCGAGCAAATCTTTCCATTGCGATGCAGTAGCTCAGAATCAAAAATCTCAAGATGATATGCCTAGTGCCTACCTTAGGGAATGTGCCAATATTTCGTTGTTAGGCATATCATGTGTGTCACAGATGTGCACCCAGGCGTATTGTGTTTAGGCTATGTCTACATGGACCGCTGGACACTAACTATATATAAATTACTAACTACATTTTATACCAATTATGAACCGCGACTCAGTAAATTATGTATATGAAATAAAGTCCTACCGCCTATTCAATCAAATGAAATAAAATAGGATCCGCGGAAATATACATCTTCATGTCATTTTAAAGCCCACCAACCCGCATTGGAGCAGCGTGGTGGGTCTAAGCTCTAATTCCCTCTCTCCTATGAGAGTGGAGGCCTGTGCCCAGCAGTGGGACGTTAATAGGCTGTAGTGGTTAATTTCATCAAAATCGGTTGAACAGATAGGCCGTGAAAGTGTAGCAGACAGACAGATATACAGACACACTTTCGCATTTATAATATTGTATATATACATAGGTAAACATACCTTTATTATTTACATGGGTAACAGATGACTATATCGAAAGCTAGGTATCTACCTACTTCCGCCGTACTGCCTTGAGCACTTCGTATTGTCGTAACGTAACGAAATATGTATTATATTGCGCGATTGTTAAGACACGCTTCCTAAGACTTAAATCATTCCAAGGCGTATATTATGAACGTAGTACGCTCATTAAAAATAATGTTATTCATGGTAAAGGCCGTTTTTATATTCTGTGACAATTTATTGTGTGAAAACTGCTTTAAAGCTGCATGAACTGCATAAATTAAGTTTGAAGTCAAGGTGGAAAATACTAAATTGCTGTAAACTTTTGGCTAATAGGTATATAGGTATTATATACTAATATAATATATCTTATCTGTTATGTATATTATATATCTTATCTATATGTATATTCAAATAAAACAAAATATGTCATCTGTATAGTTATATTTATTAAATTTATTGCTATATTTTCTGCTAACAGTAATTAATAAATTAAATTGGGCATATTCTGTGTGTATTGAACTGAACTTGTAATGAACTTTGTATACCATGTATTAGGTTAATTTAGTTTTTAGTAAGTGACTAGGTTTTCCTTTGACTGCTTTTTTGATTGATAATATAATAAAATATAATTTGCGACTTTATACCTAATCTAAATAATACTTTTTTTTTTTTGAAAGATTGACATACCTACTTTACTGTAAATAATTAGATTTTTGAAATTCTTTGTTATCATTCCAATTTAGTATTTATAATTTTGTTTAAGCATGTTGTGTTAGCCTGTAATTGGTTGTACATTTAGGGTATACAATATTTTGTATGCGTTTAATTAATTTTATCATGTAATTTAATGTAACAACTGTTGGCTATCCTAATAAATAAATAAATAAATTAATTAATTAATTAAATTCATTTGTAATAAATCGAATAATTTTATAAATAAAATATCAGATAATTTAATATGTAACTAACCCCATCAACTAGCGGCATCCAACGAGTCGTAATTAAGCTATTAAAAAATATAATAAATCTGTAAAACTTAAGGTATTTAAACATGGGCATATAAATATCGAAGAAACTATGCGTTCATGCCAATTACACGGAATTACTACCTATACATAAAAGTGTCAGCATTTATCACAATTCTACAGGATTCCAACACCCTTAGTACGAGTTAAATACTTTTGGAAAAGAAACTCGATGTCGAGTTACGTATACCAGCGTACCTAGAAATAGCGTTAGAATATAATTTTCTTTCACCTCATGTGTTTTCTACACTTTTTTTTCTAATTATTGAACCAGTAGCGGTCTTGTGTGTTCCATTAGATATATATTTGAAAAGTAAACCAATTCATCAAGGGCCGGCAATGGTCGAGACAACGTGTTAAGTCGCCAAAGCGACCTTTCAGATCGAAGATTCTAGTACTGACAGATCTCCATGGGCAGTGGCGTAAATATTCCTGCTCATCGCCTCGCTATAAAAAAATAATGGTAGTACATAAACTATGGCTTTCAAACAACGTTATAATATCATAGCTCACGAAATCTATATATCAAAGTTTTCGTGATTGAAAGTTCGTGTTAAGGGTATATGTACAACTGTTATATGCCTACTTGCAACTGATGATGTAATGATGAGTTTCGTTAACGGATCTCTGACGACGTGGCGATTTATCTGGAAACTGTAGTAGGTAATTTTGACAACCGCAAATGTCACACACCGGATCATTAAATGCATTATTCAGCCTGATTTTATTTACCTACCGGAGAAGTTCACAAAGAGCGAAGAAATAAAAAATGTAAATTAATGAGTAGGAACTACGGGATTTCGATAAAAATATTATTTTTATATTTTTACATAGAAGATTACTATAAAATACATTCATTTTTTGAAACACGTTCATTCTTATACAGGCTGGCCCAAATCATGACGTCCAAAGAAAAAAAACAGATTCCTCGTACCTATCAGAAAATACTCCATGTATGTTCAGCGATTTTTGGTAGTTTTCGAGTTATAGTTTTTTTAAGTTTTCTCGTGAGATTTCTGAGGGAGGGAGTGTTAATTTTTTTTCTTTTTATTACTTTGCTTTTGCTACTTTGCATAAAATAATTACTAGGTACCATAACATTAACCCCAGTCGGAAAATTTTTAGTCGAAAGTGAAAAGTTTACGTTTGACAGAAGTAGAGACGAATTTTCAACTTAAGATTAAAAATACTTAAACCTATCTACGTCTCTTCCGACTAATTTCAAAAACTTTTGAGGTTCCTAAGCTTCCCTTATTAGTTAAAAAATTTGGTACTTTAGGGGGAATTATTATGAGAAATCGGACTTCAAATGTGGTGAGGCGGTTTAGCCTAGCATGCTTAGCCTTTAGTTAGTCTAGCATGATAGGTTAATACCTACGTAGTAGACTTTATTTTGGAAATACTCTACTAATAGCATACTTCGTGAACTTCTTTGATAGATAACTAATAATTCTTTATTGCAAAATATTGCCTATATACAATGAAAATAACACAAATAGTCCTAAAACATAACGCGCAAAGTTCATCTTATCCTGTTTCTACTTAGTTATGTATACTCTAAAATATTGAATGTACTCGTATCACAACAGTTAAATTATATAACACCACAAAAACTGATTCGCAATATTTAATTAGAATACATACTAGTTTTTAAACCATGAAAAACCCGTATTTCAACTTTCAAGTCACATCCTTACCCTATATTAAATGAAACGTGACGTCTAACTAACTATATCAACAACAAAAAAACGACGAATAATAGCGAGCAGGGCTCGCACATTCAAAGGATTCTGTATCATTACATCTTCGGATTAGGGAACCCTAAAACGGGTGAAGATAATTATTTTGATGTATTACTTTGTTCATAAGAATGATACCTAGGTTTAGAAACACGGACAGGCTGACTAAACGTTCCATTTTGAGGTTTTCGTACCTTCGCCATGTCCGTCTGTCCTCGGCTTAGCTCAGAGACTATTAACTAACTTCTAGAGGCCTACTAGAAAGCTACATAATTTTGGCAAGGGTATAACTACATATTAATCACGCCGACAAAGTGGAGAAATAAAATTTTAAAAGTTTTTTTCCCCTTCATATAAATGATTTGAATCCCTACATGATTTTTTTCTCTGTTCCATAGTTTGTTTGGATAGGCCTTTCAAAAATATTGCGGATGTGGGAAAACCAATTATCAATTAAGAGATTAATTAGTTTGCGAAATCTTAAGTTTAAAAGTGCGAATTTTTGTTGTAGTCCAATGCCCTCCCGTCCCCTCTACCAGCTGGTTGTTTCTGAATATGTGGAAAAAATCATGGAAGTAGAAAGGATAATTATCACAGCTAGGTAGACTTTACAAGTTTACGAGTAGTCAACCAACGTTTAAAATGTGCGCATATTGTGACGGGCAACTACGGAACCCTACTGACCCTACTATGCGCGTGGTCCGACACGCACTTGGCCGGGTATTTCAGTTATAAAATACGAATCCCTAAAAATAAATATGTATTTCGTAATCTCGTATTGTTACATTATGTCGGATCAAATGGAGCGAGGTGCTTGAAGTTTAGGTAATAGGTATATTATGTACCGTATACCGGAATGCTTTAATGGCTGTCCAATCATCACTTGCGTAAAGTAGGTATTACGCTGAACTATATTCATGTTTATTTAGACTCCACAACAAAATATGTTGTACTTCCTTTATTTAAGTTTAAACTTCATATGAAAATCTGACACGGTGTCCTACGTGAGTGACAAACGCGACACTGCGACTCGATACGACGCGACGCGACAGTATCCAACGGTAAGTAGCTGATCCTTAAAAATGTGGTCTTCATTGTCGCGTAGACACGTTTGTTAATTTCTTTTGCGTCGTATCGCGTCGCGTCGCTTCACTTTTCTCGATCTCCTAGGACAAGTAATTCGTCCAAGTGGGTAAGTTATGGACTGGTTTCCGTCAGGATGCTTTGATAGGTAGTAGAAGCACTCCTAAGACTCGACTCGAATCGCGTCTAATCGAATCAGTTCGCTTTTGTTCCGACTCAGCGCACTTCGGCACGCCGCTAATCGACGTGGTTTCATAGTAAATACTTAAGGCGCTGTGAGCTCACGAGATGAACACAGGCGCGCGGGGGTGAAATCGAGCAAGCGCATGTTGCACAAAAGGCATGAAATAATTTGTAAAAAAATTAATATTTACTTTTCAATATAAATGAATCCGACAATGTGTTTGATTTAGAAATATGAATTTTATCTTATATTCTTATAATTATTGATTTCAATAAGGAGAACAATTGCTTTAAAAGTTAAATTAAGAGGTATGTTTAAAATAAATTTCAATGCAGAGATTTTTTTGTGTTTTGAGATGCGTCAATGGCTGCTCAAATGTCTTGAAAACAGCACATTATTTTTACAAGCATACATTATGTCACCGTTTGATGGATACACTGCTTTTAAAAACCCCCTTTTACGCTACACAGGGCCGTGGCGAATTATTGCGATTCGATTCGACTTGACCCGACTTGGCAAGCCTAGCAGACGCCAGCCAAGATTCTTTATTATAAAATAAAATCAGTGCAATAACAATAAGAAAAACATCTAATCCTAAAAAATTTATTGCATTCAAAAATCACATCACTATGTTGCTTCGTTGCGAGTTACGACGTGATTGAAGGACAAACAAACACACTTTTTGTGTGTTTATGCCCTATATATGTAAATAAAAATATGACAAGATGAATAGACATAAATAAAAACTCTCACAGTTGTACGCTGCATAGAAACAACGTCAATTCCTATTTCCTGCCATCGACGTAGTATGGGAAAATCCACAACAAAGCACTATTATCGTGACAATCAACTACTATTAAGTTGTGGTAGAGAAGCGAAGGCCATGTCTTCTTATCTACTCCTAAAATAAGCATAGTATAATAACTTTTTACAAAGTGGTGATGAATGATCATCTGATGATAGCTCTTACCACATCTCACCTCTTCATATATCTTTGAGAATCCTCGTCGGATGCCCGCAACTTCGTCTGCGCGGAAAAGTTTTTTTATTCAAACGGAAACTCCATAATTTTCCGGGATAAAAAGTAGCCTATGTCACTCTCCAGGACCTCAACTATGCCCATACAAAAAAACACTTCGATCCGTTGCTCTGTTGTAATATCAGTATGGACTAGACATTTCTCTCAAATTCGACTAGAATGAATTTGCTTTTTGCTTCTCTCCGCGCCATACTTCTCATTTCTAAGGGTCGTGACCCCTTTACATTAATCACACAACGGTAGGAGTTTTCTTGGGATAATAGTGTGGTGGACTTCCATATCCAACGGCGTAGAATTCAACGAAGGGCTTCGTTGGCTTTCGGCTTTGATCAACGTTCTTTAATGCTTGCCCAACAACGACCCTTTGGTTCCGAGGCCAAAGATGAAAAGGCCAAATTCGGATAAACGAAAAGGCCAAATTCGTATAAACGAAAAGACCAAATTCGGGTTATATGTAGTCACTGCCTTGGGCTAACTCAATGGAATGATGCGTTGTCACGACATGGCCGCTCGTCAATTGGTCGTACGTATTCAATAAGTGTGCCCATAATAATATGAAGAGTAATAATGTGAGATGCATCGTACATCGGACGTCTATTGTTCTTCCGATTCAATTGTATTGAAAGTGAACTATTCTTCGCGTCCAAATGATAAGGATCTAAAGACCCTTCCACATATTAAGGATCGTGACATGAAACGCGAAAGCTTCAATGACAATAACTTTCGCTGTACAGCTGCTAGAAGAGGCGTTTATAAGATGTTAGCATTTTTACCGACGATAAAAAGGAGAAGGTTCACAATTCGGTGCGTATTTTTTGCGACATAAACTTAAATTGACTTTAATCTTATCTTACTATCTTATCTTATCTTACTAATATTATAAATGCGAAAGTTTGGATGTATGGATGTCGGTATGGATGTATGGATGGATGTTTGTTACTCAATCACGCCCCAACGGCTGAACGGATCTGGATGAAATTTGGCACAGAGATAGATTATAGTCTGGAATAACACATAGGCTACTTTTTATCTCGGAAAATTAAAGAGTTCCCGCGGGAACCACAAAACCTCGATCCACGCGTACGAAGTCGCGGGCGTCAGCTAGTTTGAAATAATACATAAAGCTATATTTTGTACATTATCTTGACAGTAGGTTTGGTGGTACCTACGTGGTACCTAATTGGTGATGGTGGTAAAAGGTAACTTGCCACCAGACCAGACCAGACCAGAAATAATAAGTTCCCAAAAAGCCCCTGCCCAGGAATCGAACTCAGAATCTCTTATACTTTATAATGCCACCACGCTGCATTGGCGCGCTGTGAGATTTTCAAATCGTCGTAATACCTATGGTTATACTGTCAGATGTAAATATATAGAGTAAGCTTTTTAACAGTTACTGTATCTTTAAGCTCGCTGCTCTGAGTTGGAGGAGATTGCCAGGAGGTCGTCAAATAATGGTCTCTGTGGCAGAAAAAAGGGATGCCGGAAGGAAATTGCACACGTTATGTATGAATTTTTAGAAAGGAGGAAGCCTCGCGCTTGCGCATTGCTGTAATGTCAACCACATAAAGGTACAAAACTTCAGAGAACCTTATGATATGCTGGTCGGAAGTAGGTGAAATTGGAACGTGTAATTCTCTACCATAATATCCTTACTAATGGTTTTAACTATATGATATCCGCGACTTAGTCCGCGTGGATTTATTTTTTTACAAATTCTGTGAAAACTCGTTAATTTTCGGGAGTAGAAATAGCATATAGCAGGTCCAGGTCTTTTGACGACCTCCGTGGCGCAGTCTGTAGCGCTGTTGCCTTAACGTGCGGAGGTCCCGGGTTCGATCCCCGGCAGGGTCAATTTAGGAATTACTAATTTCTGAATTTTCCCTGGTCTGGCCTGGTGGGAGGCTTCGGCCATGGCTAGTTACCACCCTACCGGCAAAGACGTGCCGCCAAGCGATTTAGCGTTCCGGTACGATGCCGTGTAGAAACCGAAGGGGTGTCGGTTTAACATAACTGCCATGCCCCTAACAGGTTAGCCCGCTACCATCTTAGACTTGTGACTTGACATCATAACTTACCATCAGGTGTGATCGCAGTCAAGGGCTAACTTGTAGTTGATAAAAAAAAAGCCTAATTTTGCCAAAAATCACGCCGTCTCTTGTTCCTTAGCAGCGACAAACCAACAAGCAAACATACTTCCGCATTTATAATAATATAAGGTTGTTTAAATGTGACAGTATGTCTGTCTGTAAACTTTTCACGATCCATCTGTTTAACCGATTTTGACGAAATTTTGTATAGAAATAGCTTAGATCCTGGATACTTTTCATCCCGGAAAATCAAAGATTTACTAAAAACTCAAAACTACGTGGACCAAGTCGCGAGGTTTATCTAGTCTAAATATACCTATATAATACACCTTATCGATAGAATATTATTATTATTCAACTCTTTATTTGCACCACACAATATATCTATATATATAAAAATGAAACCCGTTTTCCTTGGTCACGGCATCACGCGTGAATGGCTGGACCGATTTCACTAATTCTTTTTTTGTTGTATTTGTTATTATTAGGAGAAGGTTCTTACGGAAAAAAATATTAAGAAAATCTCTCAGAAATATTGAAAAATATACATTTAATTTTGCATACTAAGGCGGTACGAAGTTCGTCGGGTCAGCTAGTATATGATAATTATGTAACTGATAAAATTAATATTATTTCACTGGCACGGTAATGGTGGCAAAACTTGTTGATCTATTATTGGAATATTTATAAAATCTCTGTAAGTAGTGTAAAAAATCCTTGGGGAAAATTAACGTTTCGGTGGTGCCGTCAGAGTTGACTAAGTTAATTATTAGCGTACATGCTGGAAAGCTTCGATTGATAGGTAGGTCATTTCAAGCTGAAGTCCAATCAGTATATTAAAGTCGAGGATGCCCGTAACTTCGTCCGCGTAGATTTCGATTTATATTAAAATCCGAGACAAAAAAGTAGCCTATGTAACAGTCTCTGTACTAAATTTGGACAAATTCAGTTGAAAAGATGGGACATAAAAACGTAGGTACTAGACAAGCAGACGGACACACCTTGGCATTTGAATTATTAGTACGAATATATGGTCGAATAACGCTGACAAAATTTGGCAACTAAAACGTATCAGATACAAAAGCGACGAGATGAAAAGAAAAGTAATAATTATGCACTTTCGATGTGGGCAAATTTTAACATCCTGGATGGCATATGTACAAATCATGTTTAAATCATTTAAAAACTTGTTTTTTTTTTTTTATCCACTACAAGCTAGCCCTTGACTGCGATCTCACCTGATGGTAAGTGATGATGCAGTCTAAGATGGTAGCGGGCTAACCTGCTAGGGGCATGGCAGTTACCTATATTAAACCCATACGGCATACCCCTTCGGTTTCTACACGGCATCGTACCGGAACGCTAAATCGCTTGGCGGTACGTCTTTGCCGGTAGGGTGGTAACTAGCCACGGCCGAAGCCTCCCACCAGGCCAGACCAGGGAAAATTCAGAAATTATAAATTCCCAAATTGACCCTGCCGGGGATCGAACCCAGGACCTCCGTACGTTAAGGCAACAGCGCTACACACTGCGTCACGGAGGTCGTCAGGACTCTCTTAACTAACGTCTTACATACTAATGACAGAGGAAAAGCTGAGAACTTATACTTGCCTGTCGGATAAAAAGTAATGATCGCGACGGGTTACGTCGACCATCGCACATCGGTCGTAAAGGCCACGATTAGTTTCCTCGTGCGAAAAAAGCTTTGATTTGCATTAGTCATCTTGTTTGTTAAGAATGCCTCATGTCCTGTCCAATTTTGATCCCAAACGCAAAGAGTTTAATTTTTTAAATATTTTATACCCCGATTAATCATTTTCATAATGCTTTAGGAAAATCCCAGTCAGTGTTTAGGAGAGTTTACTTCCAAGATTTGACGTTCATTCTCCCTTAATTTACTTCCATATAAAAATGCCATATAAGGCGAGCTTCGATATCCTCAGTCGTGAGGCTACAACGTACCTACTTAATATCTTCGTAAGACCTACCTGCAAGGCATGAGTCTATATAGATCTTCTGGGCAAGCGCGCTCCAACTTCAAAATTTCTTACTAGGCTTGACCAAGCGCAAACCTAATCGCATCTTGACCTTTTGATCTCTTATCTCAGACCTTGCTTGTAATAAAAGAAAATTTTTACTATTTTTTTATTATTTAGGTAACATAGAATCACTTTTTTACAAGCTTTTATCTAAAAATTGCAATATTAGTGTGTGTTTGTTTAAGTCAAAACTTGCAACTGAATTTTAAATTGGTTATGCCTAACCGATTTATCTGAAATTTTGCATACACGTTTAGTTTGGATGACAATGCATGGTTACCGAAGTGACGTCATTCTAAATCTAATATGACTTTTTCTGTTTAAAAATGTTTTACATATTGTATAATAAATCGTCAACTTTAAGGTAAAACTGTTTTGGAATCTAGCGCTTGGCTCCAAGGCCCAAGCACACCTGCTGTCAAGTGATGATACAGCCTAAGGTTGAGCGAACAAAAAGAAAAGTAAAGTAGGCATAAGTTTCAATTTTTCTATTAGCGCAAGTTACAACATTGTTCACCGCATTAGGTCAAGATTGCTAACAAACAATTATATTTCATTAACCATTTAGCAAACACTCGAACTAATTACGCATCAATTGATCAGTCCAAAATGCCTTTTCGACACAGTTGTTTAAAAACCTTATTCCTCTGTAGAACCGTATGTCTCTACTAATAGAGTTCATAATTGATAGGCTAAAATTCCGGCGTCTTCACCCACTGTACTTAGTGAACCCACTAATTTCGTACTTTCAACGTGGATAATTATAACTGGCTTGCCGCTTGCGTAACCTCCCCAGTCGCTTCTGCAGTAGTCACGATCAAATCGCTAAACAACATAAACTTTGCCGTTCACATTTAAGTTTCATCCAATTTAAACTCTACTATCATTTCAATAAAGTCGCGGTTTATAAAGCAGTTAACACCAAGGGTATTTCACAAAGTTTTTAGACACAAAGCAGCAAAAATTATATCAAAACTTCAAAGGCAGTGGTTGCATAACCTCGTCCCCAATATAATAATAATGGATGTCGCAGAAAAAAAACGAAAGTGCAAGAATTGGAGCGGACAATGGATACAATGACACGACAGACACGATTTGTCTTCAAAAGATAACTTTACACCTGATATGAGTCTCCGCGTTTTTTCAAACAGGTCCCTAGGTATAAGCCTCGTATTCGTTAGTGGACAATAAATGTCGCGCGACCATCGATATATATGTAGGTACTAGATGGGCCCTTTCATAGAAAAAGGTGGGCATCCGACTTGTAGGGCATGCCCCTAACCTGTATAAGCCTGTATTTGTCCCTGAGCGCTGTCCCGCTTTTCAGATTAGATGACGTTAGTAAAATAAGTCCACATTCTTTGTTTGACAGGGCCCGTCTATGTAAATCTTGTAAATTGAGGTCGTTGCCCGCGACACGTCACACGTGTCGCAGATGATGGGCGAAGTCGAGTGACTACGCCAGACATCTTCTCGCGTCTTTTGTAAGAAACAAGAGAGATTCTCAAAAATCAGGTTCCATACCTCCCATGGCCCCCTCTTAATTTCAATTTTTGTTTTTATTATTTGTTGCTATAGCGGAAATAGAAATAGGACACACTATTATAGGTACGGTTTATGAGATACAGCCTGCTGACATACATACGGACGGAGAGCGGAGGCTTAGTATTAGGATGTAGGTCCCGTTAGCACCCTTTGGGTTCGGAACCCTAAAAAGCATAAAAATCGGCATACAACGTTCAAAAACGACAATAGTTTTTTATAAGTACACCTCACGATTGTTGAAATCAACGACGGATGGTTGAAATTCTGAAAGTAATTGACCTTCAAGATACCACGAATAGGAAAAATCACAAGAAAAAGGTAACCTAGTATAAAAAAATATTACCAAGCCGGTGACACACTTACGCGCTCACATGCGACGGCGTTACCGAAAGTAAACAATACAAGCCTTTTTCCTTTGCTTTGCCCGTGTTTAGTTCAATTCCGTTGTATATCGTTCGGTTTATAATAGGTAGACCGATTTTGGTCAAGATTTGTTGCTAAATAGGTAGATCTACTATTTAGTCGTCAATCAATAGACATCCATTGCGTTACTTAGGTCTCCACAAGACATGGTCTCGTGCCGCATGCTTCCAGCGGCTACGCGCTTGAAATCGTCCGTCCACCTTTGGTTCACAGTGGAGAGTCGCCTAACGCTGCGCTTTCTGGTGCGAGGCCACCATTCAGGCACCTTGGGTTTTCTGATTGATTTAAAATACTCTAGTTACATAAGGCTTTCATTGACGACCTGGGATGGCGAAGCGTTGAGCGCTGTTGTCTTAACGTGAGAGGTCCCAGGTTCGATCCCTGGCAGAGTCAATTTGCGAATTTATAATTTCTGAATTTTCTCTGGTCTGGCCTGGTGGGAGGCTTCGGCCGTGGCTAGTTACCATCCTACCGGTAAAGACGTGCCGCCAAGCGATTTAGCGTTCCGGTACGATGCCGTGTAGAAACCGATTAGGGTCTGCCATACCCCTAACAGGTTAGCCCGCTACCACCTTAGACTGCATCATCACATCACCATCAGGTGAGATCACAGTCAAGGGCTAAGTTGTAGATAATAAAAAAAAATTAAGTCTATGAAGAATCCTTTCAAATTGTGACGTTAGCGTGACTTTAAAATAAATTACTTAAAAAAGTATGTCCTAACTGTTAAGTAGTTAGAAATACCTACCTAAAAAAATAGAACCAATTACAGTCACAGCATTCTATCATGTTTTCTAAAACCTGAAATTATAACTTACGAGTACATTTATATACAATTTGAATTTTAAGAATGCATTACGCTAATTTAACGTACAATTATGGCACTGCAAGAGTTACATAATGAACTGGTAGCTTAAAAGCTGATTATTATTGACAGAACAGGCTTTACCACGGCACTGAGCGCTCTTGTTTAACTGGTAATGTGACTTTAAACTGGTGTTACGTCGTCGAACCTTTTAGCGTTTAGCGATTTAGCGTTCCGGTACGATGCCGTGTAGAAACCGAAGGGGTGTGGGTTTAATATAACTGCCATGCCCCTAACAGGTTAGCCCGCTACCATCTTAGACTGCATCATCACTTACCATCAGGTGAGATCGCAGTCAAGGGCTAGCTTGTAGTGGATAAAAAAAAAAAAAAAAAAAAAACCTATTTGACAAGTAAAACTAGCCGTGTGGTGTGGTTGGATCCCGTAGGAACACAAGTTCTTTTAGCTATTCTATAAAGAAATGTTGCCAATAGCCCTTTGAACTTCTGAGTTCTCCTCTCTTATGAGGCAAAAATCTTTGCATTTAATGAAACTCCGACTTCGAACTTTTGAGTTCTCTTTCGTAAAGGCAAAAAATTCTTTCCAAAAAACCGACTTCCAAAGCCACTGTAAAGTAAAAAATAATTTTGATTTCTACCCACTATGTTGAAGTCGGGCGAGCCTGATGCGTCAACTATGCCTATCTTTGTTATACTCGCCCGACTTCAACATAGTGTGTAGAAATCAATTTTTTTTTTTAAATAATAATAGTTATTGGAGTCGGTGCCAATGAGGTGCCAATGTGGAGACCCAAAACAATTAAATATGAAGATTAAACGATTCGTGCAGCCAATAGGTAATTGGCACCGACTCCAAAAAATATTATTATAGAACTACATTAACTTTTCCAAATATAATATATTCGGTAATAAATTAAAATATTTTTAGTGTTTGTGGTTATTGTTTTATATTTATATATAATTTTTTTTTAAATTTTTTTTATAATATTAGTATAGGTACTGATTTAGATAAATTATTGCCCGTAGAAAAGTTAATAGCAACGCTACAATCGCCTACATTGCTTCGCTTAATAACCGCATTCAATCTTAAGCCGCAAATTCAAAGCACATTTTGAAGAAAATTTTTCCTTGGCTTTTCCGATTCAGTCTAAATCTAAAAATTATGTAAAGGGAAAAGGTGACTGACTGAATGATCTATCAACGCACAGCTCAAACCACTGGACGAATCGGGCTGAAATTTGGCATTTAGATAGCTATTATGACGTAGACATCCGCTAAGGTTTTAAATTTGCATCGTCCACGCGGACGAAGTCGCGGGAAATAGCTAGTTTACTCTAAAGAATAGCGTTTGGCTTAAGGCGTTGATTACCGGTTTAGACACCCGGCTTCCTATTCGGGTGTTCAGGCGTTCTTATCTCTAACATTTGAGGTTTTAAGTGCGTTTTATGAAATTAAGTACTGAGCAAATCTACATGCCTGAAAGTTCTTCATAATATTCCCAAAGGTATGTGAAGTCTTACAGTCCGCGCTTGGCCGATGTGGTGGACTATGGCCAAACCTCTCTCATTCCGAGAAGATACTCTCGCTCAATAGTGAGCCGGCAGTGGTTCGAAGTAATGAACAAAGAAAAAATTTAATATAATATCAACGGCCATTTTTCAGAACCTCAGCTGCGCCACATCTCAGTGAAAATTAAGTTTGAATAAGTACAACTAGCTGATGCCCGCGACTTTGACCGCGTGGATTGAGGTTTTTTGGTTTCCGAGGGCACTCTTTAATTTTTCGGGATAAAAAGTAGCAATCTAGACTTTAATCTATCTCTCTGCCAAATTTCATCCAGATCCGATCAGCCGTTCTGGCGTTATTGAGTAAAAAACTTCCGTCCATCGAAACTTTCGTATTTATTAATATTAAGTACCTATAAATGAAAATATTTTTTTTTTACCATGAAAATCAATAAGAGCGGGCCCAGTCCAGTCACGTGCCACCGCTGGGCGACCCGAATGTGAATGAACACGCCCCGCCCTCGGCACGGACCGGCATCGTGAGTCGACCGTTCGTTCACGGTTCAGTCAGACCGCAGACGTCGGTATTTTGTTGAGACAGTCGCCGACGAGAATTTTATTTTATTTTTTCATTGAAATAAGGCAAAAATCTGTTTTGTTTTTATAGTTTTCTGTTAGATATGGAGACTGAAAACTGTTGGACTTTTGAAAAAGGTAGGTAGTGCTACATTAATAGTAGGTATTCTTTGTAGATACTTGTAGGATGCTTGTAGGTTTAAAGGTGTAATAAATCATACAAAGCTTATTTTTTACCTTCGAGGACATCAACGGCGTGGAATACCTACCAGTGCGTTATTTTGCCTTTTTTATTATTAATTGGCTTTACGGCTTTGGGTTCCAGCCTTTCTGAGCCTGAAGTTTAGAAAGACATACCTACAGACTTTTTACCTAAAGACTAGACTTTTTTAATCAAGAAAAATATATATATTTAACTATTAAGTACTTTTTTAGATGAAATGCTGATCGATCTAGTGAAACAGAGACCTGGCTTGTACAGCATAGCATCATCCCACTACAGCGACCATGCTTATAAGAAAAAAACGTGGAATGAAATTGAACAACTGATACAACTGCCGTGTAATAATAATTATTATTCGTCTTGTTAATTTATTCGAAAGTTGATTCAATCTTCATTCATTTTTTTTTCATTAATCATTAGGTACTTTATCCTATTCCAGCACCAAAAAACCGCTGGGAATCACTCAGAGGTCAATATCGGAAATATCTAGGAAAAGTCAAAAAGAGCGGCCAAAAAGGTATCAAAATCAGCAAATGGCGATACCTGGACCAGATGCAGTTCATAAACGACCATATCAACGTTGAAATACCGCAACTGCCTTTCACCGATGAAGACAGTGTTGAAAATACTTGGTTTGGAGACAGAACATCATTAAATATTCCTACAGAGAACAGTGTGGAGGATCAAGTAATGCCAGATGATAATGATAGTGAATTAGTCAATGAACCAGTGAATGATCCAGTCCAAATTTCTACTAAAATACCAGGAACAAGAAAAAGAAAATTTGGATCAGCATCAATAAAAGAAAACACTTCAGCCCTGATGAAATATTTATTAGAAAACCAACAACAGGAGCGTTTAATGCATCCATTGGATCATTTCTTCAAATTAATGGCTGCAACTGTTAAACACTTTAGCCCCACTGATCAGTATGTAGTTAAAACAACTGTATTCAATCTAGTCAGTGGACTAGAAGAAAAATATTTGAATAAACATCAGCAAAGTAATTTTGATACTCACAATTCGCATGACAGGGATAAAAATACACAACCAAATTCTACATTAAGAAATCAACCCCTTACTGTAACTTCTGCAGAGTCAAAGACACCACGACCCATGACACCATGCTACATGCCAACATCACCAGAATATTCAACAACATATCCACCATCACCAATATACATGCCATCATCACCACCATATCAACAAGTCAAAGTAGAGTATCAATCAAATGATGAGTCATAATAATTGCTTTGATCTGTTTTTAATACATTTCTGAAAAACTGCAATCATTTGACATGATGTAATGTGTATTTTGAAGGTATTTTGGACTGACCTCTGATTTTTTGACATTTTGTCATCAGTTGTGAAAAAAAACTTTTTTTGGAATACTCATTTATTCAGCCTTCTGATTCTTGTTTTAGTATCTTTGAATTTTTTTAACCTCATCACTCCTAAGACTATGTAAGTCTCATATCTTATAGCATACTATGACACATTATAATGTGTAATGAAATTCAAAGACACTAAACAGGCAGAATCTCACTTTATCTAGTTTTGTTAGAATAAAATAATCTTCTATGATCTGCCTTCTATCCAAGAATCATAACAAACCAAGTGGTTTGATGTTATTGGGATTGATAATTAGTAATACTAGTTAATTAATTCATTATTGGTAATTAAGTTGGATTGTTCTGTGATTAACATTATGCAAAATCATTTTTAATAAATCAAACCAATTTTATACAATAACTAGCTGACCCGGCGAACTTCGTACCGCCTTAGTATGCAAAATTAAATGTATAGTTTTCAATATTTCTGAGAGATTTTCTTAATATTTTTTTCCGTAAGAACCTTCTCCTAATAATAACAAATACAACAAAAAAAGAATTAGTGGAATCGGTCCAGCCATTCACGCGTGATGCCGTGACCAAGGAAAACGGGTTTCATTTTTATATATATAGATTTACTCTTTTAGGCTTAGCACGCACTGCGATTAAACGCACGCTTTTAACCGTAGGTCTGAAACCGCAAAAAAAAGTAACACATAGCTTTCTATACAAGCGCACGCACAAGCGACTTTTTTCAGTGACTGATTTTAAAAACGTAACTTGCTACATTTCGATCGCGGTTTGTAAAAGCGCGATTTTTTTGTGTCCCATAGTAACAGTATGGTGGCGCACGCACGGCGGTTAACCGCGTTCGGTTTTTATTCAGTCTTGGCTGAGCGAGCGCAGAGGATAGTCGTCGTTTGCGGTGCAGATTATGGCATGTCGTCCGACTCAGAAACAACGCCTGTAGACTTTTTTTTTATCCACTACAAGCTAACCCTTGACTGCGATCTCACCTGATGGTAAGTGATGATGCAGTCTAAGATGGTAGCGGGCTAACCTGTTAGGGGCATGGCAATTATATTAAACCAGTAACCCTTCGGTTTCTACATTCGTCGTAGTACATTTTGCAAAAATATCCTTTCAAATGTCTTTGATCTGTTAATGGGTGTACCCAGTACCTATGGCGGCGGCGTTGTTTACGTTTTCTTTTTTCTATTTTGAAAACCAAACCCGCAACACACGCTGCTCGCCAGAAATCCATGGTGGTACTGAAGTAAAATTAAGCAAAACGCCAGCCGCAGTGCGTGTTTGTATGCGATTTTGCATTTTCAGCTATTCCTAAACCGCTCGCCTTTAATCGCAGTGCGTGCTAAGCCTTACTGACATAAAATGAAATGTAGCTAAATAGTTTAAAACTTGTAAGGACTTCAAATAAAATCCCATTGATAACATCAAATTAAAGACCAGGGCAAGTTTGTTGCAAATTACTTGCATACTAAGTTTCACAAGCAAGATCTAATGTGATATTATTAATTAAGTAAGTAATTATCCAAAAAGAGGATCTAATTCTGTCATCTCTGCATAGTGGAGACTTGCTCGCTGATTTCTGTTAGCATTTGAGCGGACTTAAGAATATTCTCATATTGGTAGCCCATGTGAACTGCTATAAGCTGCATTTTCTTTAGGTTCTCTTCACTACCTTCTGTTAGGTGTTCGGTGGCAGCCATCTCTCTGGCCGACTTCATCAGGAGCTGAAAAATAGCAATAAAAAAGAATTATAACTGCCTTATTCATATACCTACCTGCATAAAATAACGAATAAGTGCAACGTGTGAAAGTAATATAATTGTGGCACACCTTTACTTTATCCTAAGCTAGCATGAAAATAACAAGATATACCTATTACCTCATTAGATTTCGATCCTCTCTGAATCTGTCTAGCAAGTGAGGCAATGTTATTCATATTCACTTGGACTCGCTCTGCTAATCGCTGCTTCGACTCGGCAAACAAGGACCGCGCACTGCTTGACGAAGCTGACGTCATTCTAGGAAATTTTATGAAGATTACCTCCTTGCTTTATACAATTTCTTTGAGATTTTGAAAAATATTCAAATAATGACAAACAAATACTCATTAATCTGACAAGTTTTGTTTTTCCTTCATTCTTCTTCTTCTTCATTGTTCACTTCACCTAATTTGACAGTTGACATATATGACGCCAATGGTTTTTATTTTTTTTATTTAACTGGTTTAACGGCTCTGGATTCCAGTCCTTCTGAGCAACAGACGCCAATGGAGGGTATATTAGGTACTCAGATTAAAAACCTGTAGAGTAGGAGTGCTAGCACAGAGTACTTTGTCTTTTTAAGTAAAGTGTTATCTCCTTCTACTCTAACCTCTTTTTAAGGTACTCCTTATGTAGAAGAGAGAAGAGTTGAAAAAGTGTCCAGTGAATTTTATTGTAATTGTCGACTAAAGTAGATATTTATTAAAAATTTCAACAACTTACGTTGTACAAATTAATGATGAAGATGAATGTTTTCTTTCCTTGTGTATTTCTCAAACCTACTCTAATAATATTTGGCGCTTCTTCCTTGCTTCCTTTTAAATTTACCCTGATGATAGGTGGCGCCCACAATTTAAAACCCCTATTACACTGCACTTTCCACAAGGACCCTTGCTCTGAATCAGTGTAGTGTAAAAACAATTAAGGAGTAAGGGTCCCTAATTTGGTCCTTATTGCTTTGTAATAAGCGACGCCAAAACTAGCGGCCACGCCCACCCTTACCAAAGGGACGTGTGAAAAGTGCAGTGTAATAGGGGTTTAATGCATTTCGGCGGACACTTTTTATTTAAATAAATAAATAAAACCTCCTTCTACTCTACCCTCCATAGAGACGCCTCGAGCATTTCATCGTTGACGTTCCAAAGGCTAACAAATTAGCATTAATAACTATCCTTAGCCAGTTCTATCTTCTAACTACTCAGCTATGCTTCAAAGTACTTGATTTGTTTTATTGAATCTTTATTTTACTAATAATATTTTTTTTTTTTTTTTTATCCACTACAAGCTAGCCCTTGACTGCGATCTCACCTGATGGTAAGTGATGATGCAGTCTAAGATGGTAGCGGGCTAACCTGTTAGGGGCATGGCAGTTATATTAAACCCATACCCCTTCGGTTTCTACACGGCATCGTACCGGAACGCTAAATCGCTTGGCGGCACGTCTTTGCCGGTAGGGTGGTAACTAGCCACGGCCGAAGCCTCCCACCAGGCCAGACCAGGGAAAATTCAGAAATTATAAATTCCCAAATTGACCCTGCCGGGGATCGAACCCAGGACCTCCGCACGTTAAGGCAACAGCGCTACACACTGCGCCACGGAGGTCGTCAAAAATATAATTATTATAGAAACAAACATACAATTTTCATATCGTAGTAATCCATAGAGTAAGTATATTCCATGTATAAATATTCCATGTAGTAACCTATGTTTGTCTTTGGCAGAGACAAGTTAAGTCTTTGGAGTTTGGACCTCCCCGTCTCCCCGTAGTAAATATGTTCCTTGGTTTGTTACCCGTCTATATCCTATATCTCAGAAGGACTGGAATCCAGAGCCGTTAAGCCAGTTAAATAAAAAAAAAAAATAACTATATCCTATAATGTTACTTGTCTCTGGTTGGTTTGGACTGACTTTCTGCTGACTTTTGACTTTTCGCATGTCACGGAACGTTTTGTGGTAGAAAAGGAAATTTCTGTAAATTAAATTAAATTATCATCCTTTATCCAAAATGTGTCCTTTTATTCTTCATTATCTATGTGCTTTTAATTTCTTACTATCTTCTCTAATCGCTAAAATCTAAGAAATGGTTGTTTGTGAGACTTGTGTGATTCAGTAGATTCTTGTTGGTATTTACGTATTTCCTTGGCTACAAACGTGAATTTTTCGCAATGGCTAAAGGCGTGACGTGTGAACATCTAAACAAACTTGTTGATCATCTCGGAATGGAGCTATGGCAGTCGAAGGAGGTAAGGGTCCCCAATTCGATTAATACATAACCTCGAAACGCAACACCAATGTAATTAGTAATTAGCATTCCTTACTTGTGTTCTCATTATGCAATGCACTGACCTATGTAAACTACTTGCCAGTTTCTTATCACTTGAACTGCAATATTATCAATCCTGGTACTAAACCCTTTTTTGCTTAGCCCACTCTTGAAGCTTGCTATATTCAACATAATATGGAATTGCAATAAAACAATAAACATTTCCATGATTTATGTTTAAGTTAATGCATAAAATACCTAAATACAGCATGTTAGTACTTACATGTTATTACCACTTGTAATAAGCATACTTACATTTTCTGTGTTAGTGTACTGTGTAACATTGCAAATGGCAATTAAATATTTACACCATCAATTAAATTAACTAAATAAGCAGATGTATATAATTCTGGTAATAGATAATACTTACAAATAATTTACTTAGGTATAATATAAATAGTAAACATATATGTATTAAGTATTAACAATACTATATTGTTGATGCAGTGTCAAAGTAAAGCAATCAGCAGGGTGACTGCATATCTTTTGCATCAATCATTGATACATCGCAATCACCCCTGATTGGATAACACTCTTCCACAATTGGACAAAATCAATTGACGCAGCAAGAATACCATAAATTCAGCCAATCACAACAATTGATACTGTAACAATGATTGATGCAGAAGATACACGGTCGCCCTGCTGGTTTATCTTTACATCAACATAGCTGTAGTCCTGCGCACAGAATTTCTATTGTTTACATAATTATTATTAAATATGTATATAATATTTAAATTTACAACATAATATTAGCAATTTAGATCAGAGTTTAAACAAGTAACTACATTAATTTGCATTAAGACCGCTTTGAGGACTTTTAAAAACCAGTATATTATGTTATTTATAAACTTACTAGAAGGTTGCAGTGACCTATAATTGCAATAACTCCTTATGCAGAGTACTGGTTATCAAACATATTTCCTTACTCAGCATCAGTGGAGTCCCAATTATTAAATGAAGGCTACTTATACATGTTGAAGTGACCAACCTTAATCTCAGCATTCAAACTTTCTTATTTTGATATTAATGACTTTTCATAGTGCGACACTAGCACCATGCACATTAATCCTTCCTTCCAAAAGAATTGGAAGTAAGAATTGGGCTCCTCTTTTTAGATGTCCGAAGAAAACCAGTTTTCTTCGCATGATGGTGGACTTGGGTTCTCTGTTTTTGACCATAGTGTGGCTAATTATATTGTACACAATCTCTAAGCTAAACTAAATTAACAGGACTAAATCTAGTGTTGTCCTTTTCCACAGGAAGTATTATGATAGGGAGAGCAAATACATTTAGAGGTTTTGGTTTAGTTTGGTGTAGACTTGTAGAGATAGTGTACAATAGTATTAACTACATGGGCTAACATACAGCTAGCCTTAAGGAATAGTGATATATCTAAGCTAATAATACCTTACAGAGCCTGACCTGCTTTGACTGCGGATGTCCAGGGCCCAACCTGTGGATCTGCCTGCAACCCGACTGTCATCATGTGGGTTGCTCTGAGGTGAAAAATGACCATAGCACTATACACCAAAAGGTAACTATCATTAATTATTGTGTTTTGTACACTTACCGATGCCCACAAGTTCGTCTGCATGGCAATGGGTTTTAATAATCCCAGAAAGACATTTTGATTTTCCATGATAAAAAGTTGCACTCACCAGGTACTACTTGTTGCAACTATATGCATGCAAAAAGCAGTAAGTACTTATGAAATACTTATCCAACAACTATAAAAAAAATTCATAGGCTTTTTTGTGGTAAAATCTGTTATATCCATTTTATTACTGTAAAATATAGCCTATGTCGCCTGGACCATAATAACGAAACTATTGACATCTCATTCAATCTGTTCAGTAATTTAGGCACTACGGTGGTTCATACATGTATACAAACAAAGATACATACATAGACTGCTAAAATCATGACCCTTTTGACTTTGCCATAGTCGGGTAAAAAAAAAACAATCCATAGCTCTGTTGCAGTGTGGTTATACAATAAACAATCACACTTTTTCACATTTAATATTATGAGTATTTTGATATGAAGTATGATATTAATCACTAGTATTTTTTTCTTCCCCTAACTATAATTACCATCTGATTTTTGTCATCAGTTTGGTCAATTCAAGGATCACAATATTCTAATTTATCATAGTGACTATGCAGTTTAAAAGCTACAAGTAAATCAGATTTCCATCTAAACTTCTAAAGTTATATATTCAGAGATATAGGGTAGACGTGAAACTATTTCTACTGGAATGACTTGGAACAGTTTTCATGAGTATCATTTTATGTTAACTTATAAGATTTGAAAGTAGTGACTGAGCATATAGTTTTAAATATCCTTTACATGATGCAATACTACCTAACATTGAGATATCAGTTTTTATTTTGTCCATAATATTGATTATATAACTTAACTGGTTATTTATAAGATTGTAATGGAACAGTATTGTTTTTGTAAATCATGGGAACCTGATATTAGTAAATTAACATTCATTAAACATTATATTAATAAAAAGACAGTTATCTTAACAAAATCATCACTTACTTATTATAATTAATATTATTAATCTGGGGGATGCCCCGTCGCTCACGTCCGCAGGAGCTACCTTCTACCTCCCTGCACGTGTCCCCTGGGTGGTGCTAAACGAGCGACGAACTTGCAGGCGAAATAAGCGTTCTTTTTATAAAAACGCTTATTAAGTACCAAACGCCATACGATTAAATAAAAAATTATTAATCTGTTGGTAAGTTTCCACAACTTAACATTAAACATGTAATGTTGTGAGACTTGTATGAAACAAAACAAGGATTAGTTATCAGTCTATGGCAAGGACTTCCATGTTTGTGGAATACAAAAAGCATCTTACTAATATTATAAATGCGAAAGTGTCTGTCTGCTTCGTTTTCCCGGCCCATCTTTTCAACCAATATAGTAAACATAAACACAATAGTTAAACACATGTTCAAAACAATGCATTGTTAATTAAGTAAGCTTTTACATTGTTCTCATTTATATTTTGGCAGGATGCCAAGTGTGTAAGAATAAGCTGAGCGAGGATATAACAATACATTTAATATGCAGGATGTCCGTAAAACATACTGTCAACACTCAGTGCTAATAGGAGTTTTTGTGGCGAGAAACAAACTTAATTCTCTTTGTAAAAATATACTTGTCTTTAACAATTTTACTAATACTTACTACCATTTCTTTCAATTCATTCATTTAAATTCAGTCAGTTAGCAGTTTCAATGTATTTTCTGTCATAGTATTATGAGATAATATGTTATGTGTTAATTATGTAATAGCGGACTATGACCTTCGGAGGCCTAGGGGGGTATCACTAAATGTAGCACCTAGTTTTCTTGCATTGAGATGCCAAGTTATTAAATTAAGTGAGCAAAATAGCACAATGTTGTGAATGTAAGTGCGAGCAAACCAATGCCTGAATATTTTATGTAAATTTTTTAAGAAACGATTAATAGGAGCTTCCTGCTACAAACTGGCTCTTACTGTAATTAATTCAGCCTAATTTGACTATACTTTATTAGGTTCTTTGGCAGAAAGTCTTCATCCCACCCGTAGTCAGTCACTGTTAATATGGATATTATGGATATCATGAATGCATTATTTTTAATTATTATTTATTATTATTGGTGATTATTTTCGTTGCAGAATTTCGCATTGCATTGTGTTCACATGAATGTGTCGACGGAGCGAATATGGTGTTACTTGTGCGAAAAGGAGGTCCACATCAGAGCAGCGCTTGCGCAGGCGAATGTAAGATATCTCTCCGTTTGAAACAAATAATTATTTTTTGGTCTCACAAAGGCATGTCTCTTTAACGGTATTTGGCTAGAAATCTAATCCTATTATACACAATTCAGCTGACCCACCTCTGTGGTGTAATTTCTGAAAATCTTCTGTATAGAAGTGGAATCTTGATACGTGTTTTTATTATTATATAATTTTATAATCGGAAGCTCAAATACTAATTTTCATTGATTAATGTTATTAAACGGCGGACTGTTATTATAATTCAATCATAAGGTAGAATTTCCGAAAATCATGAAGTGCTAGTATTTCTTAACTTTTGAACGATAGCCCAAATTCCTACCAATTTTCGTGGAATATTCGTATTTGGGCTATCGTTCAATACTCGAAAACTTACGGACTTTCATACAAACTTTTGCATGGAATTTCCAAAATCATGTAATAGTTTTCATTAAAAAAAAAACTAGTTTTAGATACCCTAAGAAGTTAACGTAGAAAGAGAAAGTAATATAGACTAAGCCACATGTCCTTTTCACTCCCACATGAAAGAGATGCAGTGTTGAGATGTTACACAAGATAGAATGAGAACAAAATATGTTTTCTTCTATCCCTTTCTGTGTGTCACGGGTTTAGTTTGTTTTGTTCATAAAGCACATTATGTGCTAGTTATGTGTTGTGTGTGTGTGTGATGTGTGTGTGTGTGCATTTGGGAAGTGTTTCAAAGTGCGAAGATAAAATTTGTAATATTTAGACTCAATTATCCTAAAATAAAGATTGACAATAAAACTTAAACGAGCATTGCAGCGTTTTATATAGGTAATAATTACCTATCCCTTTCGGTTACACGTTGGCGTTGATTCTAGAGCTTAATTATTCTATGGAAGTTAAAATTAAAAATGTTTACTGTAGTGTTCCAAATAATACGTATTATTTCAGTTGGGGTCAGACGCGTCGATCGTGGAAGAGATGTCTGTGAGCACGCGACTGGGCTCGGTTGGGATCAGCGTCAACTCGGACGAGGACCTCGACCCCGATGACATGGACTATGATGAGGAGCAACGCCCTAGAGGTAGACTAGTCATACTAATATTATAAATGCGAAAGTGTGTTCGTTTGTCCTTCGATCACGCCGTAACAGATCGACGTGATTTTTGGCATGGGTATAGTTGAGGATCTGGAGAGTGACACAGCTTATTTTCTACCCCGGAAAATTTAGGAGTTCCCGTGAGAATAACAAAAAAACAAACCACGCGGACGGAGTCGCGGGCATCAGCTAGTAGACTATAATTACCACAGTATAAATATACAGTGTGGTCCAAATAGTGACGTCCAACGAAAAAAAATTGATTTCTCGTACAAAGATCTATTAGAAATATCTGAAAAATCGGTCGATCGAAAAAAATCGAAAAAATTCTGGTGGTTTTCGAGTTAAATATTTTTTTTACCGTGAGATTTTTGACGGAGTGAGTGTTAATTTTTTTCTTTTTATTTTGTGTTTTTTTTTCGAGCATTTTTTTGTGAACAAGCTTGCTTACGCCCAAATAGGTAGTAAACTGCATATATTAGAGTGACCCCATTTTCTTCCTTCACGTCCATGTCACCCCGCAGCGTTGCTCTGTAAAGATGCCTCCTTCGAAAGACTGGTAGAAAATAATTTATCTCCTTAGACTGTGTTATTACCACAGTTTAAAAGTGAGAGTGAGATGTTTACAGACAATTCACCTTACTCACTTTCCTTACTCTTACTTACTCACTCACCTTATCCCACACTATGTTGGATAAGGATTATTGTCAAATCACTATGTATTATGTATTTATAATTATTGTTACTGAAATAAATATTTTTGAATTTGAATTTGTCTGTTAATTATTTTGATGTAATTGGCAACGCTGTCCAAATAAAACTCTTATTATAAGTTGGTCTGTCTTATTATATTATGGACTCTTATAAGTGGCGCTAACTGGTGGTGAAAGTTTTTATTAGAAATCCTCATTGGAGTTTTTTCACGAGCTGTGATTTTACCAAAGTTAAGCGATCATACAGTTCGAACTTCTATCAATAATATAAGTCACTTTGTTTGCTGACTATATTTTCAACATGGAAATAAATTAATTTTAAAAGTTCGCTTCCAAATTTTTAATAAAGGAATATTTTCCAGGTCTAGTGGGTCTCCAAAATATGGGCAATACATGCTACATGAATGCAGCGCTTCAAGCGCTGAGTAACACTCAGCCACTCACTTCATACTTCCTAGAGTGCTCCGCTGCGGTCGCTGTACTGGCGGGGGACAAGAAACCTGGCCTTAGTCGGTAAGACTTGCTTTAAAGTTCTTGTAATTAAATTTAAAATTTAAACATATTATGAATATACACCATAGAAAATCTCACCAAACGAATACACAGAACCACTACTTCGTTTCAGGGCATACCAAAAATTAATTAAAGAAATGTGGAGCCGAAGGGCGAGAGGCTACGTTGTACCTAACAATATTCTATACGGAATTCGAAATGTGAGTATCCATAAAACCTTACTACCAGAAAAAAAACATAGAAACACAATAGTTAAACTGGTTGCCGAAAAATAAACGAGATCCAGAGGATTTTGGCGAAGAACGCGCCTAAGAAGTGGCCTAGTTGCGACAACGCATATTGCGATTGTTAAGCAACGTTGACCCAAGTCGGTAACTGGATGGGTGACCGAATTTGGCCTCTTTGTTTACCCCATGGCTCGGAGAGCACGTTTACGCTGTCGGTCCCGGTTATTATCACTAAAACTTGATAATATTCGTTAGTAACCTAAGAGATGAAATAGTACTCTCGGTCGAGTCGTATGCGGATGGACCTGGGAACCCGCTGCATTATTATCCCAAGAAAACCTCCTATAATGTGATCAATGGAATGGGGGTCACAAGTCACGACCCTCAGAAATGAACCTCATGCAATACGACGCAGAAAGAGAAATGGTTTAAGTTTTTATTTTTATTAGGTGGTTTAACATTGGTTTGAGGTAAATATACTCTCCCAGCGCACGTGTTTCCTGCCACATATAACATGCCTATTCACTCTTGCTTTGAATGTACATTCAAGGCAAGAGTGAATAGGCATTTTCTAGGCAAGCGCATTCCAACCTAGACCTCATCATTGCTTTGTACACATGATTGTCCTCTAGCGCAAGCCTATCACGCAATAAAAACAGTCATAGCTATGCAGATAGAAGTGAAAAAGAATATTTAAAATAATTTTAAATAAATTTTTCAAACGCCAATATAATCCATTAAATTTTACTTGTAAAGATATACAAACCACTTTTAAAATAATTAAAATATAAACCTTAAAATTAAGGTATTAAAGTTGAATTACGAATGCACTATATTTATATTTAAAACCTTTTGTCTTCGTAACAACGCGAGGTGTCAGTCACGGTTACACAGCACTTATTAATATAAACCTTAAAACTAAGGCATCAAAGTTTAATTACGAATGTAATATTTATACTTAAGACCTTTTGTCTTTAGAAGAACCGTTCCCCATTTTTACCCCCTACCAAAAAGTGCTCAACGCGCCTAAGGAAGGTTTCACTTAAAAAAATTGTTGTGTCTATCGCCGTGCAGGTCCACCCTATGTTCCGAGGCTACCACCAGCACGATACGCAGGAGTTTCTCAGGTGTTTCATGGATCAGCTTCACGAAGAGCTCAAAGAGCCGGTGGGTATTAATAAAAAAAATATTAAAACCCTAGCTTTTAATTATACCTTTCTTATTTTAAAACCCACTAGCGAATGTTCGTCATGTTCGAATGAAAGACTTCGTCTGCGTGGTTTGAGATTTTTAAGTTCCCGCGGGAACTCTTTAATTTTCCGGGATAAAAAGTATGCCTATGTGCTTTTCCAGACTATAATCTAGCTCTGTGCCAAATTTCAGCCAGATCCGTTCAGCTGTTGGCGCGTGATTGAGTAACAAACATCCATCCATACATTCATCCATACATCCATCCAAACTTTCACATTTATAATATTAGTAAGATTGCAATCATCTTTAAAAGAAAATTCCTCCGGAAAATTTAAGAGTTCCCGCGGGAATCAAAAAAACTTAATCCACGCGAATGAAATCGCTGCATCATCTAATAATAAAGCCTTTATTGCTGACAGTTTGTACAATATTTTCCTTATCATCTAAATTCTTAATCTATCTTAATTAATATTTATGTTATAACCACAAAATTTTTCCTTATCACCTAAATCTAACTGAGTTATTATAAATATTATATTATCGGTTAGTCCAGCTATCAGCGTGTCCTCCCGACACATAGGCCTCTTCCAGCATCTTCCATTTTTCTCTATCCCTCGCTATCCTTTTCCATGTTGGTCCTCCTACTTTTCTTATATCATCTTCCCATCTTCTATATTCTCTTTTCCTTTGCCCATCTCGAGGTAGCCATTCGGTTATTCTCTGCGTCCAATTCTCATTACTCTCCCTTGTCATAATATAGTGTCCATCTAGTTTCATATAATTCAATTCAATTCTTGGTTTTATGGCTTGCGTTTGTACCAAATGGGTACAATAATGCCATACTTAGGACGCATTTTGACGTTTGAAAAAAGTTGCTGATTTGACTATTATCAAATACCCAAGTCCCGAGGGAACCAAAAAATCTCGATCAACGCGGACGAAGTCGCGGCCACCAGCTAGTATAATATAAATATGAACAGAATTTGTATATTATTGCAGGTGTGGGACAGCACATCAGATGAAAAGCTTGCTTCGGACGCTGAAGCGGAACAAAACAATCAGAACATACATAGACGACGCAGGGCCGCTTCATCCGGTGGTAAGTATCTTATTATGGGATATTTAGGAACAACAAGCTTAATTCGTCATACCCACTGTTGTTAGTTGTTACCCTCAATTTGGCAAAATAAAAATTATCTTACTAATAATATTATAAACGCGAAAGTTTGTGAGTATGGATGTTTGTTACTCTTTCACGCCAGAACGGATCTGGATGAAATTTGGCACAGGGATAGATACTATATATAGTCTGGAATAACACATAATCTAATTTTTATCCCGGAAAATTAAAGAGTTCCCGCGGGGACCAAAAAACTTCAATCCACGCGGGCGAAGTCGCGGGCATCGGCTAGTCATTATCATAATCCTCGAACTGCCTCGTTGGTTGGGAGCTTTATGACAACAATACATATTCTATCTTTTCTTTTAGACAACAGATTTAGCCACAATGTGTAAAATAAAAGGATAATTTGTCGGCAGCCAGTGACGCGCATTACTTCGCTCGCATGCGACGGAAATCACCCGCGCCCTCATCCTACAGCGAAGCGAGGGACGGCTATTTCAGGTAAATACCGTTTATATCATACTTGCTCAGTAACTAGGGATTACTATGGTGGAAAGTCTCCTTGTAAGTTGGTGTTTGCAATTCAAGGCAACATTACGTCGCACTATGCTTGAATTGTAATGTTCACATTACAATTCAAGCTATGCAAAACTCCTTGGTAAACAATCTCTTTTCTTATAAAATGGTAAGAAAACTTTTTACTGAAAAAAAAACACTGAACATGGCGGCATTTAATTTCCATACATTTCAAACTATGCAAAACTCCTTGGAACTCAGAGCCGTAAAAAAAAATGGAAATCTATTTACGAAAAAAAAAATGGAAATGGCGGCATTTCATTTGATCTGAAAGTTTGTTAATTGCAGAAATATTACTATAATTAATTATAATAAATAACCATTTTTTTCTATTTTTTCTCTAAATTTGCTAATTATTCTAATTAAAATTTCATTTTGCATTACCAATGTTTTATTTACCTCGCAAGAATGATATAAAGTAGAATGCTTACCTCGGTTGCAAGTAGCTATTACACCCTCGAACTCTTAGATAAGCTAGAAGGAATGGGTATCCGTGGTATTCAACTTAAGTTCTTCCGCAGTTACCTTACTGACCGAACACAAATGACTAAAATCGATAATAACTTGAGTGACGAGTTATCGATCTCGTATGGCGTTCCACAAGGCAGTATTCTTGGCCCAACTCTATTTCTCGTCTTCATAAACGACCTTTGCAACCTTCGCATTCCAAACGCTCAAATAGTCTCCTTCGCTGATGATACAGCCATCACCTTTTACGCTAAATCTTGGTCTGAAGTTACAACAGCTGCTCAACTTGGATTCGACACTATTAACGATTGGCTACGCTCTCACTTTTTAACTCTTAATATCTCTAAAACCAAACTTATAACTTATTCTATACGTAATGCTTCCCAGCCTAATACTCCATTAACCCTTAAAGTACATTCTTGCACTGATAGGCTGAGTTCTAATTGTAGCTGCGAATCCATAATTTCTACTGACAAAATTAAATATCTTGGTATTGTATTGGATCAAAATTTGAATTTTAAAGACCATATTGACATACTTACAAACAGGGTCCGTAAACTAATTTTTATTTTCAAAAATCTTCGAAACGTTGCCAATCCCCTTGTGATCCGTAATGTGTACTATGCCCTGTGTCAATCTATTATCCTATACTGCATCACATGTTGGGGTGGTACTGCCAAAACTACACTAAAGCCCCTTGAAATTGCACAGCGGGCCATACTAAAGGTGTCAACGTTTAGGCCAATACTCTTTCCTACCGCCTTATTGTACAAAAACTGTGGCGTCCTAAGTGTTAGAAAACTGTTTATTCTGAACGTGATTCTGCATCAGCACAAAATAACACCATATCGACCTATTGAAAAACGGCGTAAAGACAAGATTTGTACTTTACGTGCACCTAAACTAGCCTTTACCAAACGTTTCTTTTTCTATCTCGGTCCATTTCTATATAACAAGCTTAATGCAGAATTACCCATCTATAACTTGTCACTTACTCAATGTAAACATAAAGTCATATCCTTTTTGCTGGATAAAACTTATGAAGAAACTGAAGATTTCTTACAATCTGTTAAATAACCTAGTTTATTTTTCTTCTTTTTTGAAAAAGAAAAACAAATACTATAATGTTTACAAAAATTGACAGCCAACTTATAATTAATTAATTAGACACACACACATACACACACACACACACACACACACACACACACACACACACACACACACACACATTTTATTTTTATTTCCAAGCCTAATAATGTTTATTTTAATGTTAGAAACACTCTTTGCAAATTGTAAATTGTATTCTTATGTGCCAAGCACACAACTTTTGGTAAACCGAGGGAGAGGGCTGGTTATCCTTAACACAGATCTAAAAAATCTAGCTAGGATAGCCAGTTCTTGATCTTGCAACTTGCCGCAAATTTAAATTAAGCACATTATATTTGTAATTGTTCAAGATCATCCTGGATAGTGTAACAAAATGATGGAAAATAAACGATTTTGATTTGATTTTGATTTGAACTATATTAACCTCGCTCGCTGCGCTCGCTCGTGTGACTAAATATCTCGGGTGCACGCGATCCATTAGCGCCCTATGCGAGCTGCGCTCGCACTGACGCCAAATTGGATCTTGTTCTGTAATAGCTTACTTACGTCCCTTGTGTAACAATCTACTATTTCAACGCACTTGCTCATAAAGTGGCTCTAATTTCACCGCAATTAGGCACGTAATGGCACCTATAGTCAAACTGTGACTTTTCATTGGTTCACTAATGTTTCGCAAAAAACATTTAACAAATGATCATTTCACAAAAAACGTTTCAAAAACTAATCATTTCACAAACGTCGTATTCCGCAAACATATAATTTATTAAAAGATCATTTGACAAATACTCAATTCACAAATACTTTACTTTGCAATCGTGCTGAATGTAAAATTGTCATTTACTAATTTATTAATTCATAAAATAATTCATTCTTCAAATTCATAATTTTACAAAATATTAAAATATAAATTGTTATTTGAAAAATAAAACTAACTATAGGTCGCCTGCAACGTCATCCGCGTACAATCTCTGATTTCTTATGAGATTGAGATTTTTTATGATATGAATTCAATATATATAATATGTTACGGGTAAGGCTAGAAGATGTTGTAAACCTAGGTTTACACGGGTTTACTTAGTTTTGGGTAAAGTTCGAATAATAAGTAAAATAAATTTAATTCGGAATTTACCCATACCTACTCACCTAGGTCTACCCAACTCTGGCTGGATAATGTAAGGGATATGGGTTGTCTCCCTCTCCCTCTCACTCCCTCCAAGGCCCGGTCGACGGAGCCCCGCTTCGCGGGGCTCCTTCTTTCTGGGTGGTATAAAAAGGAAATAACCACGAAGAGGATGGCGGGGTCTTTCAGACCCCGCCATCCTCTTCGTCACCTAAACCATCCGAGTCGGAGTGCCTCCAGTCCCGAGCTCGCTTCGCTCGCTCTTGCATGAGTAGGAGTGGTGGCCTACGCGCTTTACAAAAACACTCTAGGGGTACTCATACCTATTCACCTAGGTCTACCCAACTCTGGCTGGATAATGTTAGGAATATGGGTTCTCTCCCTCTCCCTCTCACACCCTCCAAGGCCCGGTCGACGGAGCCCCGCTTCGCGGGGCTCCTTCTTTCTGGGTGGTATAAAAAGGAAATAACCACGAAGAGGATGGCGGGGTCTGAAAGACGCCCGTTACATAAATGATTGGATTGAAATAGTGGGAGATGTGTTATTCCAGACTTTAATCTATCTCTGTGCCAAATTTCATCCAGATCCATTCAGCCGTTCTGGCGTGATTGAGTAACAAACATCCATCAATTCATACATCCATACATCCATCCATCCAAACTTTCGCATTTATAGTATTAGTTTAGATTCATAGCACATAGTGGAGGCACTCTGAGCTTTGAATTCTATGTATGTATGTATATGTCACCGTAAGATTGTAAAAACCGTTAGATTATAATCTAACTGTTTCTATCCCGCGAGATTGTAAACTGTTGAAATATTGTGAACCGTTCAATGTTCTGAGTATTAATTTATGAAATATTTATTGTATTTACGTTTTCTTGTACAGTTCGCGCGCGAGTTGAATGCAGAGTAAATGTATGTGTCACCATACATTTACTCTGCATTCAACTCGCGCACGAACTATAGGTTAGGTTAGGGTTTGACATGAATATTAAGGTAGTGCACTTAGGTTCTATCGGGTTAATATACGTAATAGATTACAGTTTACCGAAAAATAATGCGTTAAATTGTAAGCAGTATGTTACGGTTCACAATCTACAGGACAGTTTACAATCTATCGAGATAAAAAACGTTAGATTACAATCTTACTAATTTTATATATATATATGTATGTATATATTTTACTGGTCTAGGGTGCAGTCACCATCTGAAGGGGTGTCGCGGCATCGACGGTCGGCCAGCTTTGCGGGGACACACTACTCCTATAACGTTACAAATCAAATCAACGGTAAAAAAGTACCCATTTTAATTACTATAATGTATTTTGAACCTTAACTGTTTGGTTTTTAGAGCTCAAATTACACTCCATACACCCAAACATACACAAAATAGGAAACAATTGTGGAATCAAAATCGGTGGTACTGAATTTGTGACTTTCTATCAAGGGCGTTTGAGTCCATTTTGCTCTGACGCCAAAGTGTTTCGACGCTTGAAATAGCTCATCGTTGGTTATTATTATGAATTATTGTATATGTACTATGATTTTACTTAGTGGTAGACAGAAAAGTGCAAATGTGGCATCAAACTGTTTTTTTTTTCTAATTTAAGTCAGTTGTACTGTATTTGTGACCTTAAATTGAGTGTTTGAGTCTATATTACTCTGACGCCAAAATGCAACCTAATTTTGGTGGTCACTTTGATGTTGCTATAACAGATTTTAAATGTATTTCTTGTTCTAAGGTAACAATACGGAAACCACACAACGCGACGTCGGTTCAGAATCGGAACTGTCTTGCTCGAGTGAGGCTGAGGAGAGATATGAGACTTGCTCTAGTGGCGCCAGCGACGCGCCTGATCCTAGACCGGATCCCGCGCCGTGAGTATGATTTATAGTCATAGTCATAGTCATAGTCATTTATTTATTAAATATAGGTACACTGTAGGTACACTTATTTTCGTCTAAAAATTACATAAGTACTTAAAAAGCATGATGGTGATAATGGGTAACGGTATCTTAAAACTAAAGCTACGAGGGTTCCAAACGCGCCCTGGTCTGAGAAGAGCCCACAACAAACTCAGCCGGGTTTTTTTTTTTTTTTTATCACCATCTCACAAATATTCTTACTAAGGAACTATCAGAGACATTAGAGCAAATTATTGCCAGGCTTCCTTGTCGTTTAAGTAGTCCTTTACATGGTAATAAGATTTTTCAATGAGTTTACGTTTTACAATAAACTCAGCCGGGTTTTTTTAAATTTTTATTATCACCATCAAGTCTTATTCCTTGTAAACATGACGATCAGAGGTGCAATCATGTAAGGATTGCCGATCAAAACGTTAAAGTTCGGCTTCAAAGTAAAATAAACCATAAAAGCACTGAGTTAGAGCTCAATTTCGTGTATCCATTCTCATACGTTTGGGTGTCGTACATACCTAAACGTATAAGAATGGATACATGAAATAGAGCTCTAATACAATGCTCTTATGGTTTATTTTACTTTGAAGCCGAACTTTAACGATTTGATCGGCAATCCTTACATGATTGCACCTCAGAAGGTGTACTTTGTAGGTACCTATTTTGAATAAAGATGTTTTGGGTTTGATTGAAGTATTGTTTTAGTAACACATGGAGCGCAGGCGGCGGCGGCGGCGATGGTATCAGCGGTGGTGCGCGCTACAGAAGTATCGTATCCGATGTGTTCGACGGAAAACTACTCTCGTCCGTACAGTGTCTCATCTGCGATAGGGTAAGAACCTATGTTCTGCCTCACACTATTCCAGGTACAGAGGGATCAGTCCGCGATCAAAAACGCGCGCTTAGTGCCTACGCTAACATCCTAATGTTGTAAGACTAAATTGTGACTCCATCAAAATTCGACGCACTTTTTTTGCTTCAATTGATAGTTAAAAATGGTTTTCAAACATAAAACTAACAGGGAACATGGTTATTACGACTTTTGAGAGATCCTTTATTTAACAAACCAATAATTAATTTGACTAGTTGTCAAAAACCCAATTCTGCTAATTGGGTATTTGACTGGGTTAAAAAGAAGAGCACTGCTGCCGTAGATATATGTCCTGGGCCAAGTGACCATTTGAGCCTGGTCTGGTAATATCGAAGCTTTTGCCTGTTTGTACATGCCAATCTTATCAAACAACAATTCGAATTAGTAACTTAAATGGTTCACTTATTTCATTATTCCAGGTGTCTACCCGAGTGGAGACATTCCAAGACCTGTCTCTGCCCATCCCCTCCAGAGAACACCTGGCCATGCTGCGCTGCCAGCAGCCTCCGCTCAACCACCACGTTCCGCACGGCTCGCAGGAGTCCTGGGTAAGTGCTTTGCTCGATCCCGGGAAGACGCTATCTACATCCGCTGCTAAGCCTAAAGAAAGGTGGGGAGATCACCTCCCCTGGAACGAGCCCATAATGGGCGTCGCACAAGAGAGACCTGTGCAAGTTCTTTAAGAGTTCCCCTCATGAGCTGAGGACGGTCACCGAGGGGATTTTAGTGGGTAAAAATTCAACATAACCCAATCCCCTGTGATCGGGTATCTCTGGAAGATTTCCCCCCGCTAACAAAATAAAAAGGTGTCACCCGAGAGAAGAATTTCCAGGGTCTATCTCTGCCCATCCCCTCCAAAGCGTTAGGTTTCCGAGATATAAGCTAACAAAGCAAATATCAATGAGTGGATGACCTCCAAACAGTTGAAACTGGCTCCCGAGAAAACCGAAGCAATAATCCTAAGTGGAAGGAAAAAGCACGGTACAATCACCTTTGCTATTGAAGGAGTGCAAATAAAGCTTAGTGACAAACTGAAATACCTCGGTGTATGGCTAGATCGCAGTCTAAAGTTCGACAAGCATATAACGCAAACAGCTGAAAAGGCCGAAAGGTTGACTACTGCACTAAGCCAGCTAAAGCCTAGAAAAGGTGGACCTAGAGCCAGCAAAAGAAGGCTACTCGCATCGGTGGCGCACTCAGTGATGCTGTATGGTGCACCAGTTTGGGGCCAGGAAATCCAAATGGCCAAGTACAATGATATGTTAGGCAGGATACAACGACGACTGGCTATCCAAATCTGCGGTGCATATAGGACTATTTCAAAAGAAGCTGTATTGGTCATAGCAGGAATTATCCCCATAGATAAGCTAGTCAGGGAAAGAACAATACTGTTTAAAAGAGAAGACCAAAAAGGCTCTGAAGATGAACGACACAGGACTCTAGAAGAATGGGACAAGGAATGGAAGGGAAAAGGAAAAGGACAATGGACGAGGGACCTCATACCTGACCTGCAAAAATGGATGACCAGAAAGCACGGCGAAGTGGACAAACTAATAACGCAGGCACTGAGCGGACACGGTGTCTTTAACACCTACCTGTACGCTATAGGTAAGGCAGCCGATGAAAACTGCCCCTACTGCGAAGAAAAGGAAGACACGCCAAACCACGCGATCTTTGAATGTGTTCGAGGAAGTAAGAAACCAAGCACGTGGAAACGGAGACCCACTGACAAAAAACAATTTGGTGCCACAAATGCTAAGCATTTGTGGCACCAAATTGTTTTTACCAGCTAAATTATTTATTACATATTATGGACCAACTAGGAATTGGATTTAGAATATGCAAATATTTAGAAAACTTTCTTGGAGATAGATATTTGAAAATTCGGACAGAAAACTTTGAAATTAATAGAAGCACCTGCCGTGGATTGGCACAAGGTGATCCTCTTTCGCCATTGTTGTTTAATATCGTAACTGCACATATATCTAAAGGCATAACCAGTGTTTTTATCTCACAGTACGCCGATGATTTCGTCCTATATTCTTCTTGTGATTATATTTTACAAACTGTTGAAAAATTACAAGTCGCGCTTAACCAACTATCAAAATATCTCTTAGACATAGGTCTAGATATATCTATATCTAAAAGTAAAGTAATGATTTTTAAAGCTAGTTACAGACGAGATAACATCGATTTAAAACTTAACGGATCTTCACTAGAAATAGTAGAAAACTATAAATATTTAGGGCTTTGGTTAGATCGATCCTTAAGATGGTCTAAACATATAGATGAACTGAAGAGCAGAGCTCTGAAGTCGACGAATATTCTCAAGACATTGGCGGGCTCCCGATGGGGCATACATCCACGCCATTTAAGACGCCTGTATACATCCATTGTCAGAAGTAAAATGGATTATGGTTGCTTCCTATATGACAACAGCGCTAAGACACATTTAAAAAAAATTGATACGATTCAAAACCAGTGTTTACGTATCATCGGAGGTTTTATTAAAAGCACAGCAGTCCATGTCATGGAGTCGGAACTGCATATTGAACCACTGTGTTTCCGAAGGTTTTACTTGGCGGGAAAATTTTGGCTGAAATGCAGGTCTTTTGCAAATAATGAAACCATAGGCTTATTGGAGGAATTGTTTTGTGCATGTCAGAGCGCCAACTGGCGAAATAAGAAAAAACCCTTGTTAATAACAGTTCACGAAGCCCTCAAATTAATCCCTATAAAGCAAAGTACAGGCTTAGAGATGTTCAAGTTAGACACATGGGCAAGCAACGTGGATCTGTCTTCGGCAATTCGACCCCTTTTAAAAACAGTTAACCAACCGAAAAAATCATACAATACACAGGACCTCGGAAATATATGTAACGAGGTATTACGTCAGAACTTCCCGAATCATTATTACTTGTTTACGGATGGTTCTAAAGACAGAGAAGATGTTGGAGCAGCATTCTATGATCCACAGAACACTGGCTTTGTGAAACTTAAAATAGAGGCTAAAATATCGATTATGCATACAGAATTAATCGCCATTTTGGAATGTTTATCTTATATAAACAATGTGAACTGTAAAGATTGCGTAATTTTCACGGACTCGAGGAGTGCGCTCCAACATCTTTGCCGATGTACGAGCCCCGGTTTCCGAGGAATGTCCATAGCTTATGATATTATAAAAGTAATTTATAAACTCCTCGAGAACAATAAAAAAGTGGTCTTACAATGGATACCTTCTCATGTTGGCATACCAGAAAACGAGAAAGTCGATATGCTAGCGAAGGAAGCGACTGTTGATGGCATTCCCTTTAATTGTTTACCCATATATTCAGAACTTCTGAATGTTGTAAAAAGAATTTGTACTCAGTCATGGAGGGAGTATTTCGACGAACGATCGGTAACGAAAGGCATATGGTACAAAACCATACAACCATGTTTGCGTCACCAACCATGGTTTCTGAATGCCAGCATGAGTAGGACCGAGGTGGTAATTGCACATAGGCTTCGATCTGGACACATTCCTTTAAACAGTTTCGCGGCACTGATGGGAAAGGCCCCATCACCTAATTGTTCGGAGTGCGATACCGTGGAGGACGTGCTGCACATAATGGCTGAATGTGTCCGGAACGAAGCTGAAAGGTTGAATTTGTTGCATTACATTAATCCGCTTGACACAGGCGTGTGGAACAGCATTCTGACCTCTCCGACATCAGAAAAGGCCAGAATGCTGTATAAACTAGTATTAATAGGGCTAAGACGCAGAGCGCATGATGTTTTACTAGAATAAGATGTTTTTATAAGGTTTTCAGATTCCACAGGGGTGACATGATCACTACGTGACCAAACCCCTTCAAATAAAGGATTAAAAAAAAAAAAAAAAATGCTAAGCAGTGTAGAGGCTTGGGACAGGGGTGCTAAAATGTTGCAGACTATTATGGGGAAGAGAGTGAAAGACGAATGGGCCAGACAAAAAGCAAATGAAGCCTGAGCAGATAGACAGCCCCCTTTCCGAAGTTATGCACATCGCAGTACCGGGAAGGGCGGCCAGAGAAGGCAGGAGTTTTTTAGCCCGTAGGTCGCCGGGAGCATCCCAGCGAAGTCGGGCATGTCAGTACTGACATCCATGAGGATTTTCCTCCTGCCTATGAAAAAAAAAAAAAATAAAAAAAAAAAAAAAAAAAAAAGCTGTACCGATGGCGCCTTTATCGAGCAGACTATAACTTTGATAGCTTATGTCTCGGTAACCTGACGCTTTAGTAGATTTGGTCGCATATAATACTTGCTTGTTGATGCCAACTATTGCTTAATGCAAATTCTATGAGTGCCCAATATTTCGACAAATAATAAAAATGGCGGAACGGTACGCCAAAAGGTCGGTAGGTACAAAATATTCAAACTACTTTGTCTTCATATCGCGACTTAATGCAACTGACTTACCGTTAATGACCAGAATTTTATTAATATCCTGATTGCCGTTTGACTGACTTTTAATTTTAATATGGCTTGGTATTTGTCATCAGATCTGGTGGCTCCTCAGTTGGCTGCGGTCGTGGTTCTATGGGCCAGTGGTTTCTCTGCAGGACTGTCTCGCCGCGTTCTTCAGCGCTGACGAGCTCAAAGGAGACAATATGTACAGGTGGGCAATAATATTACAACTGCTTATATTTAACTACAGCTAGTTCAGCGTGCAGCAGTAGCGGGGAATTAGCATTCCCGTGACTTCGTATGATTAAGTTTTTTTAATTCCCATAGGAACATTTTCCGGGACAAAAAGTAGCCTTATCGGCAATATCATTCTCAAGGATCCAACCTGTCCGTGCCAAATTTAATCGAATTTTATTGAAAAGATTTGCCGTGAAAGCGTAACAGACACTTTCACATTTACAATATTAGCATTGATATGGATTCCCATTTACTTGTATTCCATGAAAATATTAAAAATACAGCATGCTCGATTTTTTTTTTACAGAAATTGTTATTTTCAGTTGTTCCCGTTGCAATAAACTACGGAACGGAATAAAAATGTCAGGCGTGATCCGTCTGCCGGAAGTGCTGTGCGTGCATCTGAAGCGCTTCCGTCACGAGCTGATGTCCAGTGCGAAGGTCGCCGCACGGGTGTCTTTCCCCATCGTCGATCTTAACATGGCACCTTATACACATAAAGGTAAATTTTGTGGAAAGAATCTAAGAAAGGGAGATATTATAGTGCACATGTAAGTGTTTGCACATACACAGGGGCACTCTCTGTTCCTTTACTCTCATAGCCCGATGGGACTGAAAATCTGACTCGACCAACGAGGCAGTCAATACAATATTAATGAATTAAACTGAAATTTTTTGTCAACAGAATGCACGTCAAAAATCACCCGCTACTCCCTATGTGCTGTGATATGCCACGCGGGCACGGCGGGGGGAGGTCACTACACATGTATGGCGAAGGCGTCTGACGGTCGCTGGTTCGCGTTCGACGACGCTGCCGTCACTCCCCTGCCTCCCCACCACCTGGCGACGTGTGAGGCCTACGTGTTGTTCTACAGGTAATTGTTTAGTGACGTTATATGTCACGTGGCATGGAGGGGGGAGGTCACTACACATGTATGGCGAAGGTGCCTGACGGTCGCTGGTTCGCGTTCGACGACGCTGCCGTCACTCCCCTGCCTCCCCACCACCTGGCGACGTGTGAGGCCTACGTGTTGTTCTACAGGTAATTGTTTAGTGACGTTATATGTCACGTGGCATGGAGGGGGGAGGTCACTACACATGTATGGCGAAGGTGCCTGACGGTCGCTGGTTCGTGTTCGACGACGCTGCCGTCACTCCCCTGCCTCCCCACCACCTGGCGACGTGTGAGGCCTACGTGTTGTTCTACAGGTAATTTTCTAGTGACGTTATATGTCACGTGGCATGGCGGGGGGAGGTCACTACACATGTATGGCGAAGGTGCCTGACGGTCGCTGGTTCGTGTTCGACGACGCTGCCGTCACTCCCCTGCCTCCCCACCACCTGGCGACGTGTGAGGCCTACGTGTTGTTCTACAGGTAATTTTCTAGTGACGTTATATGTCACGTGGCATGGCGGGGGGAGGTCACTACACATGTATGGCGAAGGCGCCTGATAGTCACTGGGACGCGTTCGACGACGCCGCCGTTACTCCACTACGCACACTTTGATTATACCAGTATGGATTAGGGAATATTATTTGCTAAAAAATTATCACAAGTTATTTTAGTACGCTATATATACTATATGCTACAAGAAATTAAATAAATGGGTGCATCATATTTACTGATTTTAATTAAAACTTGTGTACAGTTTAATCTTCCGATTAAACTGCTTACACACATGAAACTCAAGTGTTTGTGTTACAGAAAAGTAAATCCTCAGATGACCATCCTACGGCAGAAAGCGGCGGAAATTTTAAAATCGGCCAGCACCGAGCCTAATGATATTAAATTCTACATATCCAAGCAGTGGATTAATAAGTAAGTTACATAATCTTGTCAAACATTTTGTCTACAAATGAGATAGATCCTTTAAACGTTTCCGATTCGCTTTTCGGAGCTTTCGGTATTTCAAATCGAAAGACATACCAATGTCTTACTTGTTTTTGGTCGTACAATACCGAAATATATTGAAGTTATCGACTGTCTACAGTTTTTATGGAGAAAGTACCGGCTTGCATGATCCAAAATTCAACTTTTTTTATCAGATTCAACACCTGGGCAGAGCCGGGGCCCATAGACAACAGCGACTTCGTGTGCATCCACGGCGGAGTGCGGCCCGAGCGCGTGCCGCACTTGCCTGCGCTCGCCGCGCGGCTACCGCAACCGCTGTGGGACTTCTTACATCGGCAGTGAGTTATATCAGATTCAACACCTGGGCAGAGCCGGGGCCCATAGACAACAGCGACTTCGTGTGCATCCACGGCGGAGTGCGGCCCGAGCGCGTGCCGCACTTGCCTGCGCTCGCCGCGCGGCTACCGCAACCGCTGTGGGACTTCTTACATCGGCAGTGAGTTATATCAGATTCAACACCTGGGCAGAGCCGGGGCCCATAGACAACAGCGACTTCGTGTGCATCCACGGCGGAGTGCGGCCCGAGCGCGTGCCGCACTTGCCTGCGCTCGCCGCGCGGCTACCGCAACCGCTGTGGGACTTCTTACATCGGCAGTGAGTTATATCAGATTCAACACCTGGGCAGAGCCGGGGCCCATAGACAACAGCGACTTCGTGTGCATCCACGGCGGAGTGCGGCCCGAGCGCGTGCCGCACTTGCCTGCGCTCGCCGCGCGGCTACCGCAACCGCTGTGGGACTTCTTACATCGGCAGTGAGTTATATCAGATTCAACACCTGGGCAGAGCCGGGGCCCATAGACAACAGCGACTTCGTGTGCATCCACGGCGGAGTGCGGCCCGAGCGCGTGCCGCACTTGCCTGCGCTCGCCGCGCGGCTACCGCAACCGCTGTGGGACTTCTTACATCGGCAGTGAGTTATATCAGATTCAACACCTGGGCAGAGCCGGGGCCCATAGACAACAGCGACTTCGTGTGCATCCACGGCGGAGTGCGGCCCGAGCGCGTGCCGCACTTGCCTGCGCTCGCCGCGCGGCTACCGCAACCGCTGTGGGACTTCTTACATCGGCAGTGAGTTATATCAGATTCAACACCTGGGCAGAGCCGGGGCCCATAGACAACAGCGACTTCGTGTGCATCCACGGCGGAGTGCGGCCCGAGCGCGTGCCGCACTTGCCTGCGCTCGCCGCGCGGCTACCGCAACCGCTGTGGGACTTCTTACATCGGCAGTGAGTTATATCAGATTCAACACCTGGGCAGAGCCGGGGCCCATAGACAACAGCGACTTCGTGTGCATCCACGGCGGAGTGCGGCCCGAGCGCGTGCCGCACTTGCCTGCGCTCGCCGCGCGGCTACCGCAACCGCTGTGGGACTTCTTACATCGGCAGTGAGTTATATCAGATTCAACACCTGGGCAGAGCCGGGGCCCATAGACAACAGCGACTTCGTGTGCATCCACGGCGGAGTGCGGCCCGAGCGCGTGCCGCACTTGCCTGCGCTCGCCGCGCGGCTACCGCAACCGCTGTGGGACTTCTTACATCGGCAGTGAGTTATATCAGATTCAACACCTGGGCAGAGCCGGGGCCCATAGACAACAGCGACTTCGTGTGCATCCACGGCGGAGTGCGGCCCGAGCGCGTGCCGCACTTGCCTGCGCTCGCCGCGCGGCTACCGCAACCGCTGTGGGACTTCTTACATCGGCAGTGAGTTATATCAGATTCAACACCTGGGCAGAGCCGGGGCCCATAGACAACAGCGACTTCGTGTGCATCCACGGCGGAGTGCGGCCCGAGCGCGTGCCGCACTTGCCTGCGCTCGCCGCGCGGCTACCGCAACCGCTGTGGGACTTCTTACATCGGCAGTGAGTTATATCAGATTCAACACCTGGGCAGAGCCGGGGCCCATAGACAACAGCGACTTCGTGTGCATCCACGGCGGAGTGCGGCCCGAGCGCGTGCCGCACTTGCCTGCGCTCGCCGCGCGGCTACCGCAACCGCTGTGGGACTTCTTACATCGGCAGTGAGTTATATCAGATTCAACACCTGGGCAGAGCCGGGGCCCATAGACAACAGCGACTTCGTGTGCATCCACGGCGGAGTGCGGCCCGAGCGCGTGCCGCACTTGCCTGCGCTCGCCGCGCGGCTACCGCAACCGCTGTGGGACTTCTTACATCGGCAGTGAGTTATATCAGATTCAACACCTGGGCAGAGCCGGGGCCCATAGACAACAGCGACTTCGTGTGCATCCACGGCGGAGTGCGGCCCGAGCGCGTGCCGCACTTGCCTGCGCTCGCCGCGCGGCTACCGCAACCGCTGTGGGACTTCTTACATCGGCAGTGAGTTATATCAGATTCAACACCTGGGCAGAGCCGGGGCCCATAGACAACAGCGACTTCGTGTGCATCCACGGCGGAGTGCGGCCCGAGCGCGTGCCGCACTTGCCTGCGCTCGCCGCGCGGCTACCGCAACCGCTGTGGGACTTCTTACATCGGCAGTGAGTTATATCAGATTCAACACCTGGGCAGAGCCGGGGCCCATAGACAACAGCGACTTCGTGTGCATCCACGGCGGAGTGCGGCCCGAGCGCGTGCCGCACTTGCCTGCGCTCGCCGCGCGGCTACCGCAACCGCTGTGGGACTTCTTACATCGGCAGTGAGTTATATCAGATTCAACACCTGGGCAGAGCCGGGGCCCATAGACAACAGCGACTTCGTGTGCATCCACGGCGGAGTGCGGCCCGAGCGCGTGCCGCACTTGCCTGCGCTCGCCGCGCGGCTACCGCAACCGCTGTGGGACTTCTTACATCGGCAGTGAGTTATATCAGATTCAACACCTGGGCAGAGCCGGGGCCCATAGACAACAGCGACTTCGTGTGCATCCACGGCGGAGTGCGGCCCGAGCGCGTGCCGCACTTGCCTGCGCTCGCCGCGCGGCTACCGCAACCGCTGTGGGACTTCTTACATCGGCAGTGAGTTATATCAGATTCAACACCTGGGCAGAGCCGGGGCCCATAGACAACAGCGACTTCGTGTGCATCCACGGCGGAGTGCGGCCCGAGCGCGTGCCGCACTTGCCTGCGCTCGCCGCGCGGCTACCGCAACCGCTGTGGGACTTCTTACATCGGCAGTGAGTTATATCAGATTCAACACCTGGGCAGAGCCGGGGCCCATAGACAACAGCGACTTCGTGTGCATCCACGGCGGAGTGCGGCCCGAGCGCGTGCCGCACTTGCCTGCGCTCGCCGCGCGGCTACCGCAACCGCTGTGGGACTTCTTACATCGGCAGTGAGTTATATCAGATTCAACACCTGGGCAGAGCCGGGGCCCATAGACAACAGCGACTTCGTGTGCATCCACGGCGGAGTGCGGCCCGAGCGCGTGCCGCACTTGCCTGCGCTCGCCGCGCGGCTACCGCAACCGCTGTGGGACTTCTTACATCGGCAGTGAGTTATATCAGATTCAACACCTGGGCAGAGCCGGGGCCCATAGACAACAGCGACTTCGTGTGCATCCACGGCGGAGTGCGGCCCGAGCGCGTGCCGCACTTGCCTGCGCTCGCCGCGCGGCTACCGCAACCGCTGTGGGACTTCTTACATCGGCAGTGAGTTATATCAGATTCAACACCTGGGCAGAGCCGGGGCCCATAGACAACAGCGACTTCGTGTGCATCCACGGCGGAGTGCGGCCCGAGCGCGTGCCGCACTTGCCTGCGCTCGCCGCGCGGCTACCGCAACCGCTGTGGGACTTCTTACATCGGCAGTGAGTTATATCAGATTCAACACCTGGGCAGAGCCGGGGCCCATAGACAACAGCGACTTCGTGTGCATCCACGGCGGAGTGCGGCCCGAGCGCGTGCCGCACTTGCCTGCGCTCGCCGCGCGGCTACCGCAACCGCTGTGGGACTTCTTACATCGGCAGTGAGTTATATCAGATTCAACACCTGGGCAGAGCCGGGGCCCATAGACAACAGCGACTTCGTGTGCATCCACGGCGGAGTGCGGCCCGAGCGCGTGCCGCACTTGCCTGCGCTCGCCGCGCGGCTACCGCAACCGCTGTGGGACTTCTTACATCGGCAGTGAGTTATATCAGATTCAACACCTGGGCAGAGCCGGGGCCCATAGACAACAGCGACTTCGTGTGCATCCACGGCGGAGTGCGGCCCGAGCGCGTGCCGCACTTGCCTGCGCTCGCCGCGCGGCTACCGCAACCGCTGTGGGACTTCTTACATCGGCAGTGAGTTATATCAGATTCAACACCTGGGCAGAGCCGGGGCCCATAGACAACAGCGACTTCGTGTGCATCCACGGCGGAGTGCGGCCCGAGCGCGTGCCGCACTTGCCTGCGCTCGCCGCGCGGCTACCGCAACCGCTGTGGGACTTCTTACATCGGCAGTGAGTTATATCAGATTCAACACCTGGGCAGAGCCGGGGCCCATAGACAACAGCGACTTCGTGTGCATCCACGGCGGAGTGCGGCCCGAGCGCGTGCCGCACTTGCCTGCGCTCGCCGCGCGGCTACCGCAACCGCTGTGGGACTTCTTACATCGGCAGTGAGTTATATCAGATTCAACACCTGGGCAGAGCCGGGGCCCATAGACAACAGCGACTTCGTGTGCATCCACGGCGGAGTGCGGCCCGAGCGCGTGCCGCACTTGCCTGCGCTCGCCGCGCGGCTACCGCAACCGCTGTGGGACTTCTTACATCGGCAGTGAGTTATATCAGATTCAACACCTGGGCAGAGCCGGGGCCCATAGACAACAGCGACTTCGTGTGCATCCACGGCGGAGTGCGGCCCGAGCGCGTGCCGCACTTGCCTGCGCTCGCCGCGCGGCTACCGCAACCGCTGTGGGACTTCTTACATCGGCAGTGAGTTATATCAGATTCAACACCTGGGCAGAGCCGGGGCCCATAGACAACAGCGACTTCGTGTGCATCCACGGCGGAGTGCGGCCCGAGCGCGTGCCGCACTTGCCTGCGCTCGCCGCGCGGCTACCGCAACCGCTGTGGGACTTCTTACATCGGCAGTGAGTTATATCAGATTCAACACCTGGGCAGAGCCGGGGCCCATAGACAACAGCGACTTCGTGTGCATCCACGGCGGAGTGCGGCCCGAGCGCGTGCCGCACTTGCCTGCGCTCGCCGCGCGGCTACCGCAACCGCTGTGGGACTTCTTACATCGGCAGTGAGTTATATCAGATTCAACACCTGGGCAGAGCCGGGGCCCATAGACAACAGCGACTTCGTGTGCATCCACGGCGGAGTGCGGCCCGAGCGCGTGCCGCACTTGCCTGCGCTCGCCGCGCGGCTACCGCAACCGCTGTGGGACTTCTTACATCGGCAGTGAGTTATATCAGATTCAACACCTGGGCAGAGCCGGGGCCCATAGACAACAGCGACTTCGTGTGCATCCACGGCGGAGTGCGGCCCGAGCGCGTGCCGCACTTGCCTGCGCTCGCCGCGCGGCTACCGCAACCGCTGTGGGACTTCTTACATCGGCAGTGAGTTATATCAGATTCAACACCTGGGCAGAGCCGGGGCCCATAGACAACAGCGACTTCGTGTGCATCCACGGCGGAGTGCGGCCCGAGCGCGTGCCGCACTTGCCTGCGCTCGCCGCGCGGCTACCGCAACCGCTGTGGGACTTCTTACATCGGCAGTGAGTTATATCAGATTCAACACCTGGGCAGAGCCGGGGCCCATAGACAACAGCGACTTCGTGTGCATCCACGGCGGAGTGCGGCCCGAGCGCGTGCCGCACTTGCCTGCGCTCGCCGCGCGGCTACCGCAACCGCTGTGGGACTTCTTACATCGGCAGTGAGTTATATCAGATTCAACACCTGGGCAGAGCCGGGGCCCATAGACAACAGCGACTTCGTGTGCATCCACGGCGGAGTGCGGCCCGAGCGCGTGCCGCACTTGCCTGCGCTCGCCGCGCGGCTACCGCAACCGCTGTGGGACTTCTTACATCGGCAGTGAGTTATATCAGATTCAACACCTGGGCAGAGCCGGGGCCCATAGACAACAGCGACTTCGTGTGCATCCACGGCGGAGTGCGGCCCGAGCGCGTGCCGCACTTGCCTGCGCTCGCCGCGCGGCTACCGCAACCGCTGTGGGACTTCTTACATCGGCAGTGAGTTATATCAGATTCAACACCTGGGCAGAGCCGGGGCCCATAGACAACAGCGACTTCGTGTGCATCCACGGCGGAGTGCGGCCCGAGCGCGTGCCGCACTTGCCTGCGCTCGCCGCGCGGCTACCGCAACCGCTGTGGGACTTCTTACATCGGCAGTGAGTTATATCAGATTCAACACCTGGGCAGAGCCGGGGCCCATAGACAACAGCGACTTCGTGTGCATCCACGGCGGAGTGCGGCCCGAGCGCGTGCCGCACTTGCCTGCGCTCGCCGCGCGGCTACCGCAACCGCTGTGGGACTTCTTACATCGGCAGTGAGTTATATCAGATTCAACACCTGGGCAGAGCCGGGGCCCATAGACAACAGCGACTTCGTGTGCATCCACGGCGGAGTGCGGCCCGAGCGCGTGCCGCACTTGCCTGCGCTCGCCGCGCGGCTACCGCAACCGCTGTGGGACTTCTTACATCGGCAGTGAGTTATATCAGATTCAACACCTGGGCAGAGCCGGGGCCCATAGACAACAGCGACTTCGTGTGCATCCACGGCGGAGTGCGGCCCGAGCGCGTGCCGCACTTGCCTGCGCTCGCCGCGCGGCTACCGCAACCGCTGTGGGACTTCTTACATCGGCAGTGAGTTATATCAGATTCAACACCTGGGCAGAGCCGGGGCCCATAGACAACAGCGACTTCGTGTGCATCCACGGCGGAGTGCGGCCCGAGCGCGTGCCGCACTTGCCTGCGCTCGCCGCGCGGCTACCGCAACCGCTGTGGGACTTCTTACATCGGCAGTGAGTTATATCAGATTCAACACCTGGGCAGAGCCGGGGCCCATAGACAACAGCGACTTCGTGTGCATCCACGGCGGAGTGCGGCCCGAGCGCGTGCCGCACTTGCCTGCGCTCGCCGCGCGGCTACCGCAACCGCTGTGGGACTTCTTACATCGGCAGTGAGTTATATCAGATTCAACACCTGGGCAGAGCCGGGGCCCATAGACAACAGCGACTTCGTGTGCATCCACGGCGGAGTGCGGCCCGAGCGCGTGCCGCACTTGCCTGCGCTCGCCGCGCGGCTACCGCAACCGCTGTGGGACTTCTTACATCGGCAGTGAGTTATATCAGATTCAACACCTGGGCAGAGCCGGGGCCCATAGACAACAGCGACTTCGTGTGCATCCACGGCGGAGTGCGGCCCGAGCGCGTGCCGCACTTGCCTGCGCTCGCCGCGCGGCTACCGCAACCGCTGTGGGACTTCTTACATCGGCAGTGAGTTATATCAGATTCAACACCTGGGCAGAGCCGGGGCCCATAGACAACAGCGACTTCGTGTGCATCCACGGCGGAGTGCGGCCCGAGCGCGTGCCGCACTTGCCTGCGCTCGCCGCGCGGCTACCGCAACCGCTGTGGGACTTCTTACATCGGCAGTGAGTTATATCAGATTCAACACCTGGGCAGAGCCGGGGCCCATAGACAACAGCGACTTCGTGTGCATCCACGGCGGAGTGCGGCCCGAGCGCGTGCCGCACTTGCCTGCGCTCGCCGCGCGGCTACCGCAACCGCTGTGGGACTTCTTACATCGGCAGTGAGTTATATCAGATTCAACACCTGGGCAGAGCCGGGGCCCATAGACAACAGCGACTTCGTGTGCATCCACGGCGGAGTGCGGCCCGAGCGCGTGCCGCACTTGCCTGCGCTCGCCGCGCGGCTACCGCAACCGCTGTGGGACTTCTTACATCGGCAGTGAGTTATATCAGATTCAACACCTGGGCAGAGCCGGGGCCCATAGACAACAGCGACTTCGTGTGCATCCACGGCGGAGTGCGGCCCGAGCGCGTGCCGCACTTGCCTGCGCTCGCCGCGCGGCTACCGCAACCGCTGTGGGACTTCTTACATCGGCAGTGAGTTATATCAGATTCAACACCTGGGCAGAGCCGGGGCCCATAGACAACAGCGACTTCGTGTGCATCCACGGCGGAGTGCGGCCCGAGCGCGTGCCGCACTTGCCTGCGCTCGCCGCGCGGCTACCGCAACCGCTGTGGGACTTCTTACATCGGCAGTGAGTTATATCAGATTCAACACCTGGGCAGAGCCGGGGCCCATAGACAACAGCGACTTCGTGTGCATCCACGGCGGAGTGCGGCCCGAGCGCGTGCCGCACTTGCCTGCGCTCGCCGCGCGGCTACCGCAACCGCTGTGGGACTTCTTACATCGGCAGTGAGTTATATCAGATTCAACACCTGGGCAGAGCCGGGGCCCATAGACAACAGCGACTTCGTGTGCATCCACGGCGGAGTGCGGCCCGAGCGCGTGCCGCACTTGCCTGCGCTCGCCGCGCGGCTACCGCAACCGCTGTGGGACTTCTTACATCGGCAGTGAGTTATATCAGATTCAACACCTGGGCAGAGCCGGGGCCCATAGACAACAGCGACTTCGTGTGCATCCACGGCGGAGTGCGGCCCGAGCGCGTGCCGCACTTGCCTGCGCTCGCCGCGCGGCTACCGCAACCGCTGTGGGACTTCTTACATCGGCAGTGAGTTATATCAGATTCAACACCTGGGCAGAGCCGGGGCCCATAGACAACAGCGACTTCGTGTGCATCCACGGCGGAGTGCGGCCCGAGCGCGTGCCGCACTTGCCTGCGCTCGCCGCGCGGCTACCGCAACCGCTGTGGGACTTCTTACATCGGCAGTGAGTTATATCAGATTCAACACCTGGGCAGAGCCGGGGCCCATAGACAACAGCGACTTCGTGTGCATCCACGGCGGAGTGCGGCCCGAGCGCGTGCCGCACTTGCCTGCGCTCGCCGCGCGGCTACCGCAACCGCTGTGGGACTTCTTACATCGACAGTGAGTTATATCAGATTCAACACCTGGGCAGAGCCGGGGCCCATAGACAACAGCGACTTCGTGTGCATCCACGGCGGAGTGCGGCCCGAGCGCGTGCCGCACTTGCCTGCGCTCGCCGCGCGGCTACCGCAACCGCTGTGGGACTTCTTACATCGACAGTGAGTTATATCAGATTCAACACCTGGGCAGAGCCGGGGCCCATAGACAACAGCGACTTCGTGTGCATCCACGGCGGAGTGCGGCCCGAGCGCGTGCCGCACTTGCCTGCGCTCGCCGCGCGGCTACCGCAACCGCTGTGGGACTTCTTACATCGACAGTGAGTTATATCAGATTCAACACCTGGGCAGAGCCGGGGCCCATAGACAACAGCGACTTCGTGTGCATCCACGGCGGAGTGCGGCCCGAGCGCGTGCCGCACTTGCCTGCGCTCGCCGCGCGGCTACCGCAACCGCTGTGGGACTTCTTACATCGACAGTGAGTTATATCAGATTCAACACCTGGGCAGAGCCGGGGCCCATAGACAACAGCGACTTCGTGTGCATCCACGGCGGAGTGCGGCCCGAGCGCGTGCCGCACTTGCCTGCGCTCGCCGCGCGGCTACCGCAACCGCTGTGGGACTTCTTACATCGACAGTGAGTTATATCAGATTCAACACCTGGGCAGAGCCGGGGCCCATAGACAACAGCGACTTCGTGTGCATCCACGGCGGAGTGCGGCCCGAGCGCGTGCCGCACTTGCCTGCGCTCGCCGCGCGGCTACCGCAACCGCTGTGGGACTTCTTACATCGACAGTGAGTTATATCAGATTCAACACCTGGGCAGAGCCGGGGCCCATAGACAACAGCGACTTCGTGTGCATCCACGGCGGAGTGCGGCCCGAGCGCGTGCCGCACTTGCCTGCGCTCGCCGCGCGGCTACCGCAACCGCTGTGGGACTTCTTACATCGACAGTGAGTTATATCAGATTCAACACCTGGGCAGAGCCGGGGCCCATAGACAACAGCGACTTCGTGTGCATCCACGGCGGAGTGCGGCCCGAGCGCGTGCCGCACTTGCCTGCGCTCGCCGCGCGGCTACCGCAACCGCTGTGGGACTTCTTACATCGACAGTGAGTTATATCAGATTCAACACCTGGGCAGAGCCGGGGCCCATAGACAACAGCGACTTCGTGTGCATCCACGGCGGAGTGCGGCCCGAGCGCGTGCCGCACTTGCCTGCGCTCGCCGCGCGGCTACCGCAACCGCTGTGGGACTTCTTACATCGACAGTGAGTTATATCAGATTCAACACCTGGGCAGAGCCGGGGCCCATAGACAACAGCGACTTCGTGTGCATCCACGGCGGAGTGCGGCCCGAGCGCGTGCCGCACTTGCCTGCGCTCGCCGCGCGGCTACCGCAACCGCTGTGGGACTTCTTACATCGACAGTGAGTTATATCAGATTCAACACCTGGGCAGAGCCGGGGCCCATACGAATGTACATTTACAATACATTTATCGTAAATTTATCCTTACTACAATCCCTCTAGAACTATACCAGCGTGTCATCGAAAGGGATAGTGAATGAAGTACTTCCATACGTAGGGCTGCCATTTAGTAGGACTTGTTTAACTCCAAATTCGAGCTTACTTTGACATTAGGCGGCTTGCGATAAGGGACAAAACAGCATGTAATTCTGTCTCATTCTTTCACGCGTAATGAAAGAAAGGAAGTCTTTGGTTGCCAGCATCTTTGTCGCGGTACTTTAAAGTACCAAGAACGTACGATCGATAAAATATGAAATAACTATTTGCATGTAAATCTCAAAACTACTTCGCGAGTCGATTCCTTTTCAAACTATGCTTTATAATAACTGCCACTCCAAAGCACGCGAAAATTCTAGTAACATCAAATGTCAAACGGGGCTTCATATGCGCCATAGACAAGGATTATTAGTTTGGGGTGACGTCTGCGTTCCGCAATGTTTAAATCCGCCTAACAGTATGTATGTATGTATTTCAGTTTCGGCGGTGGTCCGGCGGTGTCGCACGCGCACGAGTGCGGCTTGTGCGCGCGCGCGGCGCAACGCATGCGCGCGCGCCGAGCTAGGGAGTTGGCTGCCTTCGCGGATCTACACGCTTTGTTCCAGGTAAAGTGTTAGTTGTTTAGGTCCCGTCACGTAAAAAGAATGCTGGCGGAATACCTGCCCGATTAATCAATAAAACTGGTATTGGTATGAAGGGAGGCGACCGGATAACGATACCTATTATTATGATTCTACAATAAACCTACTATAGATAATATAATAGAGAACGATAGGCAGTTAGGACGCGACTGTACCCGTGCGCAGACATCCCAGTTTTTTAATCACACCTACATTCATAATATGTTGATCGTATTTCAGCGTTCAAATAAATACTAAAATGCTTTAGAGCTCAATTTCTTGAATGCATTAATAGCCTGCGCTCCAAACTGAAACATTTTGCTATTATAAAATCGGCTGTACTGAATTTGTTCTAGGGATTTTGGATCGTTTTTACTATGACGCCAATGTGTTCGAATTCTCGAATATGATCAACGTAGTGAATTAAAACAATGTTTCCGTGTCATAACAATTGTTTTTTTTTTAAATACAGACTGATGCCGTCAAAATTCAGCCAGGACATTGTACTGTAGATGCCAATGTATTATTGTGGGTAACGCTTCAGGAGCAGGAGCGCCCTCTGGCGGTGTACGCAATCAGCATGGCGTGGTTCCGGCAGTGGCAGGCCTTCGTGCGCAACAAGGCGCGCCGCCCGCCGCCGCCCGTCGACAACCGCAGCATTATCACCGAACAGGTAACGTGCCAGGCGACAGAGCGCCCTCTGGCGGTGTACGCAATCAACATGGCGTGGTTGCGGCAACAAGTCGCGCCGCCCGTTCAAATATAAACCTTGAAACCAAGTCATTAAAATTTAATTACGAATGTACTATATTTATATTTAAAACCTTTTGTCTTTGTAACAACGCGAGGTGTCGGTCACGCGTTTCCACATTTTTAACTCCTACCGAAAAGTGCTCAACGCGCCTAAAGAAGTTTTCACTACAAAAATAAGAATTTGAACATTGAGCTATTGAATTATTCAATCAAAATTTAACTGCCAACATTTATAAGTCAGCCATTGCAAAAAGAGCTCGAACCAAAAATTTTATTTTACAGGAGATCGACGGCAAAACAACGTACATGCTAAAACCTGGCTCCGACCACGCCCAGCTGAGCGAAGAACTGTGGAGGTTCTTCACCGATATATACGGGGGAGGCCCCGAAGTGAGACTCAAGTCACCGGCTCCACCCAATCCAGACTCCACCCAACCAAACTTCGCTAACACTAGGCAAATCTCCCGAAAATACTCTGAGTCCGATAGAGAAGACTACTGCACTAAATCGACCTCAGAAATGAACATCCGAGACACACTCCCCGGGTCCCTCCAAAAAAATCAATCCTTACAAAACATCAACCGCAGACTCAGAACAACAAAAGCTGATTCAGACGAAGAAATAACATACAGACACTTCCAGTATAAAAGGCATGAGCCTAACGGCAACTATGACTCAGATGAAGATATGGACATCAGCCCATCACAAAGCTACACCAATACTTTGCGCATGGAAAACGGAATCGACAGTTCGGATCACGACGCGAACGACAATCTTCTATTTGTCAAAGATAAAACAGTACACACGGACACGGAATTACCAAATTTAGATAGTATATCCCTCAAAAATAAGCCCTCGAAGGGGGGTAGAGTGAGAAAACTGATACGACGGTCAGTGAAATGAATATATACGGCCTACCAGTTTGTTCACAGACTGATGCAAAGGTCCGCGACCGACGAACATTCCTTAACCGGTGACTGGTGTTAATACAATGCATTTACTGGGTTTATGACCTAAACACATTGGTGTTCTTTGCGTCTTGTAATGGAAAATTTCAATATTTTTCTATAGATACTATTTAGAGGTTCCATTCTCGTTTCGTTGCCACAGCGATCCCTGATTCTCTTATGGTCTATGACATTGAAAACGCGTGAAATAATGCATTTGTCATGTCATGACGTTATAATGACAATATTGTATAGTTCGCGCGCGAGTTGAATGCAGAGTAAGTGTATGGTGACACACACATTTACTCTGCATTCAACTCGCGCGCGAACTGTAGCTAATTCTGTTATACACAATCTCTTAAACTAAACTAAAATGACATGACTAATTATTGTAATGCTATCCCTTTCACTGAAAAAGATAGCACTGGATTTAGTGCTATCAACAATTTGGTTGTACACAGTATTATGATTGCGACTGTCACAATGTCGGTATCTTTCAGAGCTATGAGTGATTTTTGTTTGCTCTCTTACTGAGCCATGACTTGAACCTACAACTGTGCAGAATCGAAACACTACAGGCTTTAAAGTTGTGCTATCCTTTTCTGAAGAGAAGATTGTGAAAGGGACAGTGCTAGTTTCAAACATGTTTTTAGAGTTTAGAGATTTTGAAAAGCAATATTAGCCATTGCTGTTCATACCACATATACCAAAAACCTTTAGGCCCACTGTCCACCAAAGTGGAAATTGGCAATTTTTTTAGCCGACCAACCAGATTATTATTAAATGACTTGATAATAGGGATGATGACAACTTAATCAAATCGGCAACTCTTTATCAAACTTAAAACGAACCGAGGATGTGAATTTTAGGTCTTTTGGAAGACCCTCTATTTAATAATCAGTTTGAAATAATTTATTTTTGATATAGGCATCATCCCCATTTTTTGAGCCTGATTGGTCGGCTAAACACTTATCTCCGCCTTGGTGGAAACCGGGCCTTATAGTATACTTAGAAAACTAGCGTGTGTAAATACGATTGTTACTGTATTTTTACAGTTTTCTTTTCTACGATAGAGTTGTTCTATTTATATTTAGTATTTATTACGAAATAAAATGTGCATGTTTTTTTATTTTATAATTTTATTTATAACTGTAGCAACATTCCATGAAAGTTTGGCAAACTGTATAACGTATAGTGTATATGTTACCGTAAAATTGTAAAAACCGTTAGATTGTAATCTAACGGTTTTATTTTGATAGATTGTAAACTGTCGACAGATTGTGAACAGTAACATACTGCTTACAATTTAACGCATTATTTTTCGGCAAATTGTAATCTATTAGACATATTAACCCGAGAGAACCTAAGGGCACTACTTGAATATCTATGTCAAACCTTAACCTAAGCTACAGTTCGCGCGTGAGTTAAACGCAGAGTAAATGTATAGTGACAAATACATTTACGTGAACTGTACAAGAAAGAGACAAGAAAACGTAAATACAATAAATATTTCAAAAACTAATACTCAGAACATTGAACGGTTCACAATCTTTCGACAGTTAACAATCTAGCGGGATAGAAACCGTTAAATTATAATCTAACGGTTTTTACAATTTAACGGTGACATATACAAATATTTACTTGTTCAAGGATGGAAGAATAATCTTTGGTTGATACCAAAGAGCATAAAGAACCAGGGGTAGAGGTACAACTCCATACAACGGGTACCATAGTTCTAAAATAAATTCTAGATGGCGTTACTTGTCTCGAATAAGTATAAATTTTGTTTAAATCAACCGAAACTCAATGAAAACATGTATTTTGTTGTTTTACTTTATTTTACCTATTTATTTATTAAGTTTAATTAACTATTAAATATAAAATTTTCATAAAATCCGATAGCAAAAACTTTATTTCGAATTAGAGTTGAACTTATTAAACTTTTTCGAAATAGTAGCTGATTCCGCCAAGTTGTTACACTAAATTGCGCTAGATGGCATTACATGTTATTAATTTTTACTTGTTTTGATCTTTATTTTTGTGTTTTGTCAGAGTATTTGTAAAAAAAATGTTTAACACAAATAAAAAAATAATAATAAACCAAAGATTTTTCTGTCAAATCTTTGGTCGTGTTGCATAAAACGCGAAGTTTTTTCAAAGGTTTGATAGATGGCACTGTATATAGCCTGAAGTTTCATCAGAGGGTCATTAGATGGCGCTAAAAGATTTCGTTTTAACGCCATCTAGAGCTAAGCAGAAAAACTACAGGGTATCAGCGATGATAAGCAGATTTTTGAATGCTTTTTGCTTAAGTATGGAGTTGTATCTCTACCCCTGGTTCTATATGCTCTTTGGTTGATACTGATTACTGTACGGACAGATTACGTATTTCTGTCAAAACGTCAGTCTTATTTATCTGTTAGCAATTGAAAAGTCGGCTCTAAATGTATTGTTATAAAATATAGAAAACAATATTTTAGTTAAACAAAGATTTGAATCTAAAAATAAAATATAGTGTTTGAAAAAGGGTTTAAAAGGTTTGAATATATATATAAAATATAATGTTCGTGAGTTGTAAGATGAGGTTTTCGTATATTAACATCACAGCTCATTAAGGTTTATACATATTTCTAGACACACACTCATGCAATGCTCAGCTTTCACCTCACGTACTGTATGCAATGCATATGTCACCATAATATTGTAAATACCGTTAGATTATAATCTATATTCGCGAGATTATAAACTGTCGAAAGATTGTGAACCGTAACATACTGCTTACAATTTAACGCATTATTTTTCGGTAGATTAAAATCTATTAGGTATATTAACCCGATAGAACCTATAATATACCTAGATAGAATATTTATGTCTAACCCTTTTTTTTTTTTAACGCTGGGGAATAAAACCTAACCTAAAAGATCAAGAAGAGGAAGAACAAGAAAACGTAAATACAATAAATATTTCATAAATTGACACTCAGAACATTGAACGATTCACTATCTTTCTACAGTTCACAATCTCGCGAGATAGATTATAATCTAACGGTATTTACAATTTTACGATGACACATACATAACCATATGGATAAAGCTGATCGCACACTAATCCACACGCGGCGATCTAACTCATTGATAAATGATAAATGATTTATTAAATGATACTATAGAGTTGCCATTATATGATATCCAAACGATGAACAAGTCTTTCACTAGCCTAGCGATTTAGCGTTCCGATAAGATGCCGTGTAAAACCAATTAGTATGGGTTATATTACATATATTATACTCGTAACCCATACCCCTACCAGGTTAGCCCGCTATCATCTTAGACTGCATCATAACTTACCATCCAGGTGAGATCGTAGTCAAGAGCTAACCTGTAGTGATATACTTAATTTAAAAAACTCCCGTCACGTCCATCTACCGAATGTTCTCTATTTTCATATATTTGTCACAATAGTATCACGCAAGGCACAGTTGTGAAGACTGTTAACAAGATCACTGATCGACATTTTTAAGAGATGCGCGCGTGCGGTCTACGATCAGCAGTTTCTGAGAATATTCAAAAACAAGCCAGCGTTAATTAAAATTCTGGAATATTGTAGAAAAATAGGTCACATTTTGTATAATTCGATTTTCATAAATCACCAAAGTGGCAATTTCTTGTTATAAAAAAGTTAGAAAAACGCTGTTTTCTCCAAGCAAAAAAGATATCTTACCTTATAAGTACTGCATACCGCATAATATGTGGAGATACGAAAGAACATGACATCAAAACAAATTTCAGAAAATCGGCCAATAAATACTTTCGTAAAAGAAACAAATGCGGTTTGAAAATCATGTTTCTTGTATGGGAGTCCCATTTTTTTTTCATTATTTGCTATAGCAGAAATAAAAATACACACAACTGTCTACATGTTACGATTCACGAGATACGGCCGACTGTTAGACGGACGGACGGACAGCAGAGGCTGAAGTAATAGAGTCCCATCCCTTTGGGTACAGAACCCTAAAAAAGTAGAAAATATTTCAAACAACTGTGTAAAATATATGAATTTATGATTTATCTATCTTGACTTTCAATATACAATATGGGGGGTTCCAACACTTCCTATGTTCATATTATATGAATGGGGCCTTATCCTGCGGCTTCACACAGCTCAGGGAGGTGTTAGTATTTTAGTACAATTTTAGTTCAAATTCAGGCCCCTATTTAATACATTTTACAATTCGACAAAGTGACTTAATTGTTAAATTGTACGACAGCTACTTTATAATAAAAGTTACAAAAATGTAAGAAAGGTACAATAATTATAAATGCTGTTCAATAAAAGTTTACAAATGTAAAAAATGCCTGTCGTTTTAAATGACAATATTGTATATACAAAAATTTAGCGGTAAACTTGGCACAAAATGTATTCTTCGACACAGGGTGATACTGCCCGTCAGAATTGTACTACAATTTATGTAAAATTGCAATTATTTACTTTTGCCGACCGAAAACTTATTTCGACAAATAATGTAAAGTGGCACCTGTCAAGTGAAAATCTTTATGAAACAAAAATTGACAAAATTGTTTTCCACCGTTACAAAATTTGTAATTTTTATTAAACAAAAACTTGTATGTAGCCTGTCACAGCTGTCATTGTATTTTACAATTTGTAACGTTTATTAAATAGGGGCCAGGTATAGTGATAGGTTCGGAGTTGACTGGGCTGCTTCAGATCAAACATCTATTTTTGACACGTAAATGCATAAAAAAATTGAACAACTGCTTTATGTGCAATGTGACGGCTATTTGACTTTTTATACTGTCCAATTTCAATATTCAATCTATATAACGTATTAATAGTGTTATTTGCCAAAACATGTATGGTCTAGCCCCTAGATCGACATAATATTATAAAAAGATTAATCATTGAATCCACTATGTATCTTTATTCTCTTGTTTTAGAACTATTCGCAAAATGATTGTCGTTAGGTAAAATTATACTAGTAAATCTTGACAACGCTGATTTGACTTGACGCAGCCAATCTGTATATTTACATAAATGTATAAAGTATATCTGTCTAAAACTTTATGATATTGTAACATTGTAAAATTTAATGTTTATAGACTTGTATTTCCACCTGCATTTGTTTGTTTCACATTTGTACCACGGGTTAGGTATTTATTTTGTTATTCCTGGTTCTAAGTCTACGTGTTATTTGTTATTGAATTGATCAGCAATAAAAAATATATTTCAACAAATCAACTGGCTTCTTTCTAAAAAATCGACACCTTTTTTTATTTTTTTTATTGCGTGCTTGCGCTTGACGACGATCATGCTTAGTGCAAAGCAATGATGAGGTATAGGTTGGAACGCGCTTGCCTAGAAGATGCCTTGAAGTTACTTAAGTTATTTGTGGCAGGAAACACGTGCGCTGGGAGAGTGTTCCACACCCTGCACCGGTTCGTATCAGAAACGTCGAGCAAAAACGCTTCGTGCGAGCAAATTGGACGTCACATATGGGTGAACTATCGGTTTCTCGCTGTTCTGTGGTAAAACCTCGGAATGCAGTTAAGCTTCCCACTGATAAGTTGTATTCACTCACCACACTTAAAGTTCTATGGGCCTAGGGCTTGGCTGCTATCAAATCAGACCTGCTTGCAAGTGTCTTCTATGTGGAGTGCGCTTGTCGTCAATAGGCATGATGACAGTAACCAAGAATCAATGAAATTATGAATTTATCTAATGAAATAGGATTCATGGATTATAAAAAACGTATTTATTTTTCTATTTCGAGTGAGATTGCTATTTAATTTGATAAAATAAAATTATAAAATACAGCAATCCGCCATAATGGAATGTCCGTCACAATGGTTTGTTTTTTGTTAATTGTTTTCGAGCTTTGACAATCACACTACTATTGCTTACGGCACACTGCACAGAGTACATTGGTAAAAATAATAGTGACGTCACAAACGACGCCATGACACCGAGGAGCGTTTTGGCGTGAATTTTAAAATTTAAATTTCAAATGCCAATATTATCTACCAAACCTTATTTTTCTGCTGAAATAAGATATTTTTTCGAAATAGTAGATACTTCCGAACATAACCTGACCATTTTTCAAAATCAGTCATCATGCCTATTTCCAGCTTCTTAGCTGGACAATGCAACGACCTCAATTTACATAGACAGGCCCTGTCAAACAAATAATGTGGACTTATTTTATTAGCGCCATCTAGTCTGAAAAGCGGGACACCGCTATGGCGAAGACAAAGACAGGCTTATACAGGTGTGGAGCGCGCTCTACAGGTCGGACGCCAAATTTTTTTTCTATGAAAGGCCCCAACTAGTACCTACATATAAATCGATGGGGCTTACTCATACCATCTTCATTTTATTGATCGCAATGAATAATCTTGTCATACACGCGACCACTATAATATTCGAGCTCGTACTTCGTAGTACAATATAATAATATTAAATTTATTTGATTTTGAGCTCAAAAGCTTGCGAACGTACGAATTACGAACGTACGAATTGATTAAAAAAAAAACGAAGTCGTGCGGTATGCCGTAGCCCTATAAGATGCCTATAATGTAAAACCTGCTATCACGGCCGGAATTAATCTTGCTCCGTCAATGGATTTTGGCCCATAGCGAGTCTTTTCACGATTAGAGGTGTGTGATTGCGATAGTATTGTATAGCTGTAGAAATCATTCTCACATACTTACCTACTAATAGACTAAGCGATAACTACGCTTTTTGTAACTATCGCTTGAAAAGCTGATTCAGTAATAGTTGGGTGCTACTGTCCACTGAGGACGCTAGTGAAATTCTGAGCGCATGCTGATGGGCCAATCACAAGATATGGCCGATTAAAAATGTGATATGGTTACCAAAAATGAACCATAATTTGAAAAGCTGATTCTTGTACAGTATTAAAGTATGCACAGTACCTATGTAAACACTACAAAAACTGACGCTCTGCATCGGGCCTTTCACTAGATATCACCTCTCAAAGACGTTATAAACTTACAAACTATAAAAAATTATTAGCAATTATTGTCGGCAATTTTTATTAGCAAAAATTATGAAGGCGAATGAATAATTTTTAATAGCAATCAACGTAACGTATCTAATAATAAAAATGGTGAAACAACGCCTTCTTTGACTAACGTTAGTTAGCACCATATTAAAAGGTTACGTATACGTTAAAATGTGTTGATGCAACCCACCCTAAGGCTCTTAGGGATTGGCATTACGTCGTAAAACAAAATGGCAATAAACTATATATTCCGTCGAAATGCACCACATTGGCGGCGCCACATTAGCATCAAGATAAATCTAAAAGGAAGCCCCAAATAATATTTATTAGAGTAGGTTTGAGAAATAAACAAGGAAAGAAAACATTCATCATTATTTTGTACAACGTAAGTTGTTGAACTTTTCAATAATTAACTATTTTAGTCGAATTTATACACCTTTGCTACACCAGCGCTACTGTGGAAGGTTATTGAACTGTTATTTTCAGCAACCACTGGACACTTTTTCAACTTTTCTCCCAAAAGAGATAACACTCCTTACCTCTACCCTCCATACTATTAAAGAAGAAAAACAAAATTAATACGATGTCCAAAATATTTATTACGATGAAGACTATAATAATTATTACATTATAAACCAGGTACAATGTTTATAATAATTATTCATGTAACAGATTTCCTGCGAGGGTATTTTCGGTTTACATGTTCGAAAATTTAGTTGAAATATTTTTGTTAGTATTTTATTTTTATTACAATCATAGTATTTTTATCTCCAATAACATACATGTTTTATCTCCAATTTGTTATAAAATCTAACTTTTTTTAAATATAATATGATAAGGCCCCACAAACTCGGCTGCGCCAAACCATTTAGCCTCAAAGTATAGGCCTAAGTCAGCCTATACTTCAGTGCAATGATTTTAAATCTGAATTCTGAATTACTAACTTTAGATATTTTTTGTATATGCATTGAACACATTGCATTTTTTCCAATTTAATAACTGATTCAATACACAGGTGGCGAAAGTTTAGTTTCGTCAAAAAGTATACCAACAATGAAACTTTACAAACAACTGTATAACTAAACCGCAATGAAAGATGCGCGAGCGCATCGAAGACAGAAAACTGTAATTTTATGAAATGTTATATATTTTAAATAATCATAATATGGTCAAAAAAGGGTCGGGTCATTATTGACATAATATTACAGGTATATAAATATTTTGTATGAATTTACTTAACATTTAATAAAAATGCCTTATCAAAAAAGCGTAACAAAATAGATTCTTTGTATTAAAATACTTATCGTAGTTTTCTAAATTTTTTTTGTTACAATTCAAACAACTACAATTTTATAAGGCCCCTATGTTATTTTATGTACCATATTTACGTATACCTATGAATCCATGTCACTTTATATTATGCTACGAGTAAAAACGATTGTACAAGAAAATGGTAAATTATACAGCGTCAACGGTGGATAGTTAGGTAGTTATTAACCAATAAAGTTATATTCTCATCTTCAGAAAAAACGTTTAGGTCCATACAAACTACGTTCTTTTACAGCAATTATTATAAATATTTAGATAACAAATTTTTGAAAATATTTAAGAACGTAGATGTTTAACGTCAATGTTAACGGATTACGTTTATATGTTATTTTACCAAGTTTTAAAAACAATTCGTACTTGTAGGATTTTCGTTGCAGTTAACCAAACTTATAATTAAACTTTTACATAAATAAAAAAATATTCGAATTTTTACAAGTGTAAACAAAAATAGAATTATGTAATTATTTGGTATTACACAACATACATTTTTAATTTTTTTTTAAATTACGAGTCACACTCATTAGCTGATCAAAAAATAATAACAAAAAACTGGGAAATTAAAAGTATTAACAATAATTACGCGTAAAAATATTCAAAACAGAAAACTGAACACTTTGTGTCTCAAAAAGAAAACGAAATAGATATTTTTTTTCATCTGCTGTTCAATAAATAAATGCCAACTGTTATGTACTCTAATATTACATATTGAAGAACAACGTCATCGGCGAACAACAAAACGTTATACAAGTCTTTGATATGTTAACATTAAGACATATTAATCTAAAATATACTGAAATATATTGCATATCATGGTGAATTATACATATAATATCGAAGATGGAGAGCTAATTTCACAAATACTGGTACTATCATCCACATCATTCATTTCGAGTCACAAGTATATTCATTGATTTACTTCTAAAGAGTTATAGTCAAAACTTTATCAGTAATTAGTAATTATTATAGCACAATTTGCAACAACATTTTATTATCATTCTGTATCTGAAGACAGCTCACCATCAAATATTTCGATTCAGTATTAAAAATATAGATACATATAACTATAAAATTACAATTTATACAGTGTAATAGTTGCTATTTGTACTTGTTCTGCTGCCATGGAATAAATATATTATTAAAAAATTATGACTTATTGATTTGTAAATATCACTTATTAATTTTTTGCCTATTTGAAATATAATGTACTGCTACAGAATGACTAGCGCCTAGACTGGTATGGAATAACAAACTTGGACACTTGTTGAACTACGTACGTCTTGTAAATAAAAAAAACTACGAAGTCAATGGTGAAATGTAATTATTGTCAGTATCGATTCGCATTTTATATATCGGCAATAGCTTTCACATGGAATATACTCTTTAGCTACTGTAATATAAAGCTTATAGCATATGATAGAATCCTGATAAATCAGAAAATAAGCAATCGCAATATGCAGTATGGAATGCAATGGAGATCCATTGCAGCCTTGGTTCGCTAATTAAGTAATTATTATGCGAATATAGTTTAAGATACTTCAACTTAAATAGACGCGCGTCCATAATTCGTATATATGCAGCTTTGATTTGTGTAGCACAGACGCAGCCTAGTTTTCGTTCGAGCAACACATCATAACTTCATATTTACAAGCAATCAATGTACGCATTATTTGTCTGGTGTGAGGCTTCGGCTGTGGCTAGTTACCGCCCTACCGGGAAAGACGTACCGGTAGCGTTCCGGTACGATGACGTGTAGAAACCGACTAGGGGTATGGGTTAAATGTAACTGCCATACACCTAACAAGTTAGCCCGCTACTATCATAGACTGCATCATCACTTACCATCGCAGTCAATGGCTAACTTGTAGTAGTTGATTTTTTTTTAATGCGCGCCAGGATGAAATATCTATACCTACTGACAAATAACACAAGTGTTCAGAGATCGCACACTGTTGAAAATTACTAAACTATCTTGGACGACCACATGAAAGAATCGCATGCTTTGAGTATGAGATGGAGATAATGCAAATGGTAAAGATACATTTTGCAAATATTTTTCTCTTTGTTATAATAAAGAGGATTCATTTATGAAAAAATATATAATATTATTATTACGTATGTATATTAAATACATCTACCGTCACACTAGCTAGCCTAGCACGAGCCACATGCTTGTAGTTCAATTTTTCTTATAACATAAATTGCATTGTTATCAGCTGTGCTGTGCTGTTCAAAATATTAAATCTACGTTTTTGTTGAAAAATAATAAAATCTATGAAATTCAACAGTGTACCAGTTTCCATAAAGGCCTTGTATGACAATATTTTATGCAATTATAATATACCTATTTATATTATGCTATATACACATAAAATGTAATATTACTTCTATACAGATTTTAGATATGGACTTGGTCAAATATCTTTCTAAAATATAATTTACGTATTTTTCTGTACTTCAAAATATTATTATTACCTACATACAATTTTTTTATTTGAATAAAATGAACACAGACAATTTTATATTATTATTAATAATTAAATTACACAATATCAAAATTAGCAATGGAATGGCCTAAACTATGAAAATATTTTTTGTTTACTTATTTTTTTTATTAAAATTACTTAATACATTTCCGATTGAAATTAGAACTCTGTTTGCTAAGCTCTCGTCACAAAGACGATTTCTAGATAATCTTATATTATTATTAAGCAGTGATTTACGAATATTTTTTAAAAATATTCCCAATTCCGATACTGCACATCAATATTTGATCAGACATCTGCACTAATGAACCACTAGTGTTAAACATAAACACAACGATAATGTTAAATTAGCCCGTGGTTGTCGTATGAATTTAATCCTCAAATAGAAAAAAAAATATTCTTTTCTCACTAACCTAATATAGTAATTAAATTTCTAGACGTAAGAATAAGTTGCAATTGAGGTAGATAAATTTTTTACAGTCCTATTAACCTAAAAGATTAGAATTAATTACATATTCTACAATATGAAGTTTGTACAAAATGGGATCTTTTTTTTCTGTAACATATTACTCGTATATCGCTATTACTAGACGCCTAACATTGATAATGATAATTACTATAAAAATACACGTTTTAAACAAAATAAAAAATCGTAGGTATCTAACGATTCGATCATTATTTGCAATTTATTTCATTAAGTATGCAATATTGCCGAATCCGACATATTTAAAAATATTATTTCAATAATAATAATTAATTACTTTAATGCTGTTTAACTAGCAAGTTTTAAAAGTAAAACAATTCCTGTTAAAGCAGTCGACAAAAAGGTTTAAATGCAAAAAAATGTGTGACTTTGATTCTATAAGGTGAGAAATTAATAGAAAAATTCTGAGAAAAAATCTAATTTAAGACAATCCTAAATTTTGTCCTGATTTTCACAACTTATGATTTATGATAACAAAGTGATACTTACTCTTCCGAAAATACTTTCTGTAATAAGTAAAACATTCCGTAATTTAAGTAAGTAAATGCAAATGATAAATACCCAACAAAAAATCACTTTCACAACATTATAATATTTACGAAATATATTTCGATAAATGTAGGTAAGGCATCTAATAATGCTGTAAACTTTTCTTTCATTTCAATCACACCAAAGTAATTTGAATTCCTACTAAATTTTTTACAGACTTCTTGACATACTCACCTAGTCTCAAAGTGAAACTACCTACTACAAATTACATAATTTGGCTCATACTCTTAAAAATATGCTAAGACTATTCTTAAAGTTTCTCTTTTTTTTGTATAATACCAGTTTATGTAGTAAAATTTTTAATTGCCAATATCAATATTAGCTTCTTTTGTTCGTTCGAGCAAAAGAATTATTGCTTGGTGAATCAATCACATTTTTTCAATCGATAGTCCAGAATCAATTAAGTTTGGCACATTATTTTCAAACGCTGCATATGATTTTGTTCGGCCACAGGTCAAACAGTTGATAGTCTTAACGCTAAGGAAACACCTAGTGCTTCTGAGGTATGTTTATTGAAATTTTAATTTAAAAGGTTTCCAAAACCAATCTGTAAAATAGAATGATCCTGAACCCAGTAATAGAGTCTCAGTGGTTATTTATTGATAACTGTTTATTATTTACAGCAGATCTGATCTTGACACCATCCATAATATTGGATTAATTTTTCCAAAAGGAATATGCTCTTTGTTGTACTAGCTTCATGTGGAAAAGCAGCATGCCTCTCTAAAACATATCATACAGCATACTGCTTTCAAGAGCCATAAACCTTAACACAATTCCAGCTCACTTAAATAACAGCCCTACAAAAATAATAAAATGCAGCTAATGCATCATGGACTATGTGTGATAATATTTCCCATCTAGTTAACAGCTTACAGAGTTGGTCCCATCTATACTCTATAAACATCATACTTAAACGCTATAAATAAACAATTTACAATTCCGAAAGTACATACACGACTAGATAACATATTCATGTAGAATTCGGAAACATTTTGGTATACCTGAGACATACAATTTGGCTAAAATCTGGAGCATGCTATTTTAGTATCCTAAAAATGCCATTTTAATAAAAAAAAAACCTTGCTGATGCACTTTTCCAGACTATATTTTACACTTAGACCAACCTTACATAATGAGGTAGCTTGGTATCGACGCAATGTAAGGTAAATGCAGCCAAAGGGTGGCTAATGGGGCGGCGGTGGCTGAGGTGGAGGCTTGGGGCCCTGCGCAGTCTGGAAGGCCTGAGTGAAAGCTGGAAGCCGCTGTGGCACTCGGCCCTCGTCACTCGTGAATGGCTCACTGTCCTCCAGCAAGCCAAGCATCTGACTCGACAGCCCCGATGGCCCCTCTCCTGGATCCATCAGAATAGACTGCACATCACCCGAACTAAGCAAGTGCACATTCAGTGGATCGGCTATGGGCTGTGTTGTAATGTAAGGCAAGTCGGACGGCGTCGGTGGATAAGGAGGCGGAACCATATATACAACAGGGTAGTCGATGAGTTCACAAGTGGGCGATGGTGGGGCTTCCAGTTTTATTTCTTCAACTGGCTCCAACTTTATAGCTGGTATTTCAACTATTATCTCTGGATCTGGCACATCTATCTGAGCTTCCTGCAATTCTTGTTTTGGAGCTTTCCATATACCAAATTCTGCTCCTTCTACAGAAAATTCTGAATAAGTCTCCTCAAATGAAGATGCTTCCAGAGGTGGGTCCTTAGAAGTGCCCACCGCTGCTGACCTCCATGATTCATCTGGGTGGGCATTTTTAACATGTCGGACTAAATGATCTTTGCGTCCAAACTTTTGGGGACAGTAAGGACATAAAAAATCTCGTCTACCCGTGTGTACTACTAAGTGCCTACGGACATCTTTAGCAGTGAAAAATTTTCGGTCACAATGATCACAGGTAAATTTCTTATCAGTCTCACTTTTAGGTGCACGACTCCCTGTATGTACTTTGAGGTGATTGACAATATCTTTTTTAGTATTGAATAACTCATTGCAAATTTTACACTGTAAGTTTCCTTCCTCTGCTGAATGTAGGGCTGCATGTTTGCGATAGCTCAGAAGAGAAGTGTATGATTTCCTACAGTCTGGCCGTTCGCATGTGTAAAGTTTTTTGACAGGATTGTGAACCCTTATGTGGTTAGTGAGATGATCCTTACGATTAAAAGTCTTACCGCAAACCGTACAAGCGAAGGCCCTGGCCTCGCTGTGTATGAGGCTGTGGCGCACCAGCTTGAACTTGGAGTTGAAGCCTTTGTCGCACAGGTCGCACAGGAAGGGCAGCTCGCCAGTGTGCGAGAGGACGTGCTGGCTGAGCTTGCCGGGGCTGGAGAAGCGCTTATCGCAGGTGGCGCAGGCGTGGCGCTTTCCGCGGTCGCGGCGCCGGCGCTCGGGCGCAGCCGCGCTGGGCCCGGCGGCCGGCGCGTCGCCCGCGTCGGGGCGCTTGGGCGGCAGCGTGGGCACTCGCCGCGCGAACTTCACGGTGCGGAACGTGTGCTTGATGCTACGGCCCGAGCCGCCGCGCGCGACGTACTCCAGCTTCGACGGCAGCTCGGAGGCGGGCGGCGCTACGAACGTCTTCGGCGGGGAGGCCGCGCGTTGCCCGCCCGTCTCCTCCGGGAACTCGGGATCGCCCTCCGCGCCTTCACTAGGGTTCGGTGGTTGACTGGACATCTCGCGATCATCTTTGACGCGATTGCCCTATATCCCGGTTCGTGTATGGCGCGTCGTTGCAGGGTCGGCTTCGCGGCAGCGCTGGCCCGTCGCGATGGCAGAAAACATTTCTGTCACATTGACGGTCTGGAAGCCCTCTTTCGTATTCGTGTCACATGGTTCTCGCGGAATTTCTGGAGTTCATCCTCGATTCTCACTCTCACGCGTTTTACTGAGATACCCCTTCAATATTGTTCGAGTGGAAAAAGCGTAGGGGTGAGGAAAAACTATGAAAATTTGACTTTTTTCAAAGTGGTTGACATCAAAATCAAAATGTCAAAATAATGAAATGAAGCTAAAAAGCCATGTCAAAAAATCCGCTGAATCGTCGACGGCTGTCTAAAGTTCTACACAGATTATACTAAAGTGCCGTAAAGTGCAGAACTGAAAAATATTGATTTGATCCTATTTTTTAACCAATATTTAGAGGAAGTATAATTGAAGGAAGAGGGCTAAAGCTTTTGATTATGTATATAAAATCAAAGGCTAAAGACACACTACACAAAAACTTCTACACAAAACATTGCATGCGTCGTGTCTTGCGAATGCAGTTTTGAAAAACATTTAAAGTATATTATAAAAAACTATGTGTTAGTGCAATTTACACGGTAGAAGTGAAACTTCTGAAAAGTAGCCTACAAGAGAATGAGATAAATATAACTTGTATTCTATCTCATTCTCTCGCAGGCTAAATCATATTATAAATATGTTTGTCTCTTTTTGGTGTCACTTTTTCATTTCATCGAATTTTCAAATCACAACAATTCTAACTAAAAGAAATTTCACTTCCATTATTTTAAACGAAGAAAACGTAATTTAGTAGAACATATTTTGGTCCCTAAGAAAAATCTTTGATTTCGAAGGATTTATATATCTTTAGCCTGTCTATAGGATGCTAGCTAGCTCCGGGTCAAGATTATTCGCAGATTTGCATTTAAAGATGGACTTTTTTTATTCCTCTGCAAGTGGAAGTTTCTTTCTATCCAGAAAACTTCTGTCGATTTGATCAGAATCTAATTTTTTATTGGGGGGTATCACAGAGAAACGTACGCGACAGAGAATCACCTGACAATCGGAGATGATATTTTCAGGAAATCCCCTGAAAGATATGAATCGTAAACAGAGAAGGAAACTGAGATTTAAAATTATCTGAAGAACCATGTAATTAGCGTTATTCTATGCATGCGATCTAGTATATAATATTATAGTAGTTAATCTAGGCATATGACCATGTATGTTCAATCTCAGCGTGGGTAACTTTAAATTATTGTACAGCGTAATAGGTTTTTGATCTGAGAGCGTAATACAGTCCTTGGCAACATCGACACCAATGTGTCATCATCATCATCTCAAAATATGTCAATTTTCAATTTGATTTGAATTTTGACGTATAGAAAAATACCTAACCTCCTACGAACTGCGATTTCATGATTTGTAAAATTATTGTACCTACATAAATAATTTGAAAATTGTCTTATTTCTCGATCCAGCAATTTACTTCTAACTTCAAACTTCAATAAAATTAACACAGGTAATGTGATACCACTGTTTTCTTTAATTTTTAAAAATTATCTGAAGAACCATGTAATTAGCGTTATTCTATGCATGTGATCTAGTATATAATATTATAGTAGTTAATCTAGGCATATGACCATGTATGTTCAATCTCAGCGTGGGTAACTTTAAATTATTGTACAGCGTAATACAGTCCTTGGCAACATCGACACCAATGTGTCATCATCATCATGTCAAAATATGTCAAATTTGAATTTGATTTGAATTTTGACGTATAGAAAAATACCTAACCTCCTAGGCTGAAGGCCAGCTCCTACGAACTGCTATTTCATGATTTGTAAAATTATTGTATCTACATAAATAATTTGAAAATTGTCTTATTTCTCGATCCAGCAATTTACTTCTAACTTCAAACTTCAATAAAATTAACACAGGTAATGTGATACCACTGTTTTCTTTAATTTTTAAGTGACTTTAGAGTAACTTCTGTTGTTTTCAAATATTGATATTTAATGAAATGGTTTCACTAATTTTGTAACAAGCTTATAATATCTATGGATATTCTTGATTTTTTTCTATACTGAAAAAAGCATGCAAGTTTCCCAACTGGAGTGTATCAGTGAATACATAACCTTAGTAATAAATCTCCTCTTTAGGTCTCTATAAATCTATAGATAGTTATTTGTTTGTTTGTAGCCTAGTAGCTATAAAACTCTACCATGAAGAAATTATTATTATCAAACAAATTTTGACGACCTCCATGGTGCAGTGTTGAGCGCTGTTGTGTCAACTTGAGAAGGGCCCGGGTTCGATCCCCGGCAGGGTCAATTTGGGAATATATTATTTCTGAATTTTAAATTTAGGTATTATCAAAGAATATAGTACAGTGTATACATATATGCAGAGTGTACGAGACAAGGTAATCTACCCACATTATGGATTAATCATTATCATCATTATCAACTAATCGGCGGCCCAGTAGTCCCACTACTAAGCACCACTTGCATGTCTATTCTCAGAATGAGAAGAGTTCCATATTCCTCCATGCTGGCCAATTTCTTCTTGCCAGACATATTAGAGGTTTTTTTTAAGATTATGGAACTCTCAGATATGCTTTCAACTTTCCACACAAGTTTTTCTTAGGGAGTATGGGATATGGATGTATTTCATGAACTTCTGTTTCTCTCTGTCAACAGACAGCAAAAATAAGTATACATAATAATAATGTGAAATAATTTATTTCACGTAGAACAACTTGTGCCACATATTATGATAAGTCGCTAGAATCTACCAATATGGTAGTCTCTTGCCACTCTAGTTTATTTATTTTAAATAAAATAATAAAGAGCACTGTTTGAGGCCTACTACACTTTAAAAGATACTTTAACCTAGTATGTTTTACAAAATGTAAGATTTCTTCAAACAGAATCATGTCAGAGCAGAATGTTGGATCAGCCCCACCCTCTGGAGCCCCTTCCGCCACGAGTGTGGCCGAGGAGCAGAGATCTGGCAGCATTGCTGCAGGTTCTGCTGGTACTGGAGGCAAGTAACAATGGAAATAAAAATTGTTGTGTTAATTAGTAAAAAGTGTTCTTTCACCTAAGGTCAGTTCTACGTTGCGGTGGTGGACCACCACGTTTTTTTTTAAAGAAAAATTTAGAAATGTTGTTTAAAGGTAAGTTACAAAAAAAACCTTTTTATTCCAAAAAGTTGGGTAAAATAATAATTATATCCACTCCATGGGCACTACTAGCTGTATGACTTTTGTTGCGGTGTGACTTTTGCTGATAGGTCTCTAGCAGCAAGAAAATTTAATTATCTCATAGGAAATCAAAACTTGTATGGTGTGGAGACTGCGGATGAAGTTGGGGGCGGCTGCTAGTAATATTATAAATGTGAAAGTGTGTCACCGTCTGCTCGGTTTCACCGCCCATCTTTTTCACCTTGAGATGAAATTTGGTTGAATCTCGGAGAAGGACATAGGCTACTTTTCATCCCGGAAAATTAAGGAGTTTGCATGGAAATAAAAAACAATGTTGACAAAGCGCGGGTTTTATTTAATAATTGAGGCTGTGTTAAAAGTGCTTTAAAATCTAATAATGCTTATTATTAAATTAGTAATTAATATCTCATCTTTGTCGCAAAATATATTTAATATCTTCCAATTACACAAAGGATCGGAAGAAAAGGTGTATGGAGGCTGCGAGGGCCCAGATGCAATGTATGTGAAGCTGGTGTCCTCTGATGGACATGAGTTCATTGTGAAGAGGGAGCACGCACTTACATCAGGCACCATCAAAGCCATGCTGAGCGGCCCTGGACAGTTTGCTGAGAATGAGGCCAATGAAGTCAACTTTAGGGAGATTCCGTAAGTTGATTTAAAATACAGTTGCTCTTATGACTTTCCAAGTCTTGGGCTATTAATATATTAGTGCATAATTATTATTAGCCTACAAACAAGTAGGTAATATTCATTTTCGGACTAGTGTGGCAATATAATGGCCGTCATACAAAACTTCTGCCATTTGCAGCAAATAGTAGATCATGGATAGATTGCCAGTAGCATTTATTTTAAATTTTTACTGCTTTTACCCACAAATGTATTGTAAAATGTTGCGCGATACATGGGGCATTGCAAATGAACTTAAGCAATGCAAACTTAAGCAAACAATGAAACATGCAAAAGTCTGTTTCATAGCTATACTTTTACAGCACATCTGTTTAGCTGATTTTGGCAAAATTTGGTACAACAGAGATAGGTTGCATCTCAGTGAGACCATCATAGTTATTATGTTACTTTTTGTCCAGGAAAACTTTTAATCAGCTATATTTTCTTCTATATATATGTATAGACTTTCTGTCTATACATATATATAGAAGAAAATATTTATATAAGTTTCCTAATAAAAAGGCAAGAGTCCCCAAATTCTCCAGCCATGCAGATTCATGGTCAATAGGCATCATTTAGTTTGTAATAATTAAGAAATACTATATTTATATTATAATTATATTTTATTCTATATCATTTCTAGGATATTATATAAACAAATTTCCAAATAAGAAAAAAATCATGCCTAAAATATTTTACTTTGCAGGTCTCACGTCCTTCAAAAGGTTTGCATGTACTTCACGTACAAAGTACGCTACACAAATTCTTCAACTGAGATACCAGAGTTTCCCATAGCTCCAGAGATCGCTCTCGAGTTACTCATGGCTGCCAACTTCCTCGACTGTTAGTTGATATTAAACATAGAAAACATAATTGAATCTTGGCATATTTTTTTGGCTTCTAACTAGTTTTAAGCTTGGATTTGTTAGATAAAACTGCGATCTTACACAAATAAAAATAACTTGTGGTTTAACGACTTATTGGTGTTATATTTCAATATATTTAAAAATAGGCAAAATGTAGGTATTACTGTGTTAGACAGCTTCTGTAATAATATGTAGATTAATGAGGAACTTTCCAACCTACGTTCTTTAAAAACATCATAGGTGGCGCTGAAATGCTACCTAAGTATATTATGAGAGTGCAATGAAGTGTTATGTACCTTAATCTAATGCTCTGTGGCCTGATGCCCATTGCTGGGATTTTTTACGAAGAAAACTAAGGCCAGTCACTCACTGTTTTGTTTTGCGATACGGTTGGATCGAATCCCTCCGATTACCACTGAATATGGAGACCTGCCTACGACACTTGGATACAGATTCTCCTGTGTATTAAAGACCTGGATGCAACATTTGGTTACCGATTCTCCTGCATACTGAAGAACAAGGAAGTTTCTAATATTTTTATTTTAACTTTAAAATATATAGACGCGTGGCTGGTCGACACTGCCGTGACGTCGCAGTCGATTCTCTTGGCCAACGCGGGCGATAATCATATCGGGCAGTTTAAACTTTAAAATGGGTATAGTAAGCCATTCTTAAAAGATATACAAATGCGAGCAAAGGGCATCAGGCCATAGAAGATTAGACTAAGGTACTTATCACCTCATTGCACCCTTAATTACAATAGGTAGCAATTCAGCGCCACCTATGATGTTTTTAAGGAACGTAGACTGGAAAGTTACTCATAAGGGCCAAAAATTGATACAAATAATTTAAGTTAATTTTAGTTTATCTATTTGTGTATAGGTACATTCTACATTATTTTTCACAACAAATATGAGCACTAACCACTGAGCGAAGCTGTGCTTTTTTTGTAATACTAATATAAAGTATGCATCCACCTTGTAATTCTTTAAAAAAAAAGCATTAATATGTTTTCAAATTTTTTAAATATTTCATTAGCAAATATAAAATACTTACTACAATTTAATACAGTAAATTTTTCTAATACAGATAATTTATTTCCACTAATGTTTGTAACTATGGAAATAACTTTTTGTAATAAATAATTGTAAACTTGATTGATAAATTGTTTCATTTCATTTTCAGATTATTCCAACTGTAATAACTAACCATGATGATAATATTTGATTATTACTGCAATGAAATATTGCAGTAATATGTATTACTTTCACTATAGCTTTCAATATCGCAAATTATATACTTAGACAGTCGAAAAATCTGACGATTATTTTCCTATATGTAAATAATACAGTTTAGTGTTGTAAGGATTTAATTTGTAAATGTGATTATCTACAACTTTGGTCTTCGAATTTTTTTTCAATCTATATTTTGTGAATTAAATGAAACTCCTGCTTTTATAATTGGGTATAGCATAAAAAACCTTACTTTCTGAGTTTTTATTGGATATTTAAAATATGTTTACTCGTGAAACTTTATCATATTGTAAAGATTTGTCGCCTGAGGAATTATTGTTGGGGTCCATTAGCTTTATTGCCTAGGATAAGATATAGGTATATTAGAATGTCCAAATAAAAGGCATTATTTTGACCTGTCCTTTATTCAGTTTAATGCATAAACAAAATCCGGTCACGTCATATAGGATATTTGTGAAGTAATCTCCGGCAGCTCAACTACGATACATGGACGACACTACGAGCTTGCTTACACACCATATACTTTGGAATGAATCCTGCTTACTCTAAACACATTACAAAAACAACTTTACAAATCAATGAAGACTCATCAAATAAATAAATTCTGATATAATAATTAAATTGTACAACTAACCAAATCAATCTATCTCTACAAAATTCCATCTTGAGATCTACGCTTATAATAAAACTTTGGATAAAAATTAAAATAATTATGGACAATCGATTAGTTTTGTACATTTTTACAAAGAATTATATTCCAGCATTGATGTTTATGTACTAACGAACTCGCAGTCACCAAAAATTTTAAACACAATATCAAATATTTCTTACTGCCTCCATCAATGAAGTCAATGAAATGGATGTATGGACACTATGTACAGTCGACGTCAAAAGTCGATAAAGAATTAGCAAACAAGATTGCTTGTTAGTTACAAATTCACCTTAAAACTTACTCAAATAATATTATTCAGCTTGTATGTTTGACATTGTTGCCAATTTTTGGCAATAATCTAAGTAGTATTGAATAGTAATTGTTTGAAACAAATGGTGTTAAATTAAGTTAAATATTTTGGACAGATTATGCTTGTGTGGATGAGTGATTCAGATGGCTTGCACACAGTTTTAGCAGTAAAGCTATGTATGGACTTTTGACGCCCACCGACTATACCCACATGGCACTGGCAAAGTGCATGGTGCTGGTGTGAATTTAATAGTTCGCTAGTACATATTACTCAATGTATTTTTAGCTAAATACTGAAAAGTATTCATCGAGAAACTTAAATGCGGAGTTGTGACAATTGTACGCACCCTAACTAAAATATTATACACCTTTAATACAGATTACAAAATAATACTTTATGATAAACATCAAATAATTATAATACGATTATATTAATTGTTTTGAGGCAGATAATTTTATTCTGTTTTCAACAACTAATCTTTCTGGATAGCGAGAAGAAATGAAGGAAAATTCGCAAAATTTTACAGTCATCCTTTAATTTTGAATGAGGTTTCAATCTTTTGAGGAACACTCATTAACGCAAAATTGTAACTTTTTTTTTATTCTTTAAAATTGCAATGCATACTTCATTTTTGAAATCATAATACACAATATCTTTCATATCATAATATCCAGAAAGATCTGTTTACCATTAATACACGAACATTTACACATTATGCCAAAAATATAAAATTTGTATGAAAATAATTGCGTAACCTACATAATTAGGTGCAATTTCGTGGAATGCGTTAATGCTTTACACGTGCGATCGAGAATATCTTATCGAGTAAACGGTACAAAGTATACGAATTAGGCTAGAGAGAAATGCAACCATATTCGGCGTGCGGAATTTGCGGAAATTCTTCAACAATCACCAATCTTCGATTATGCGTGACAAAGTAACACAATACAAGGGGAAGGCTGTCGAGTTTCCGCATCAACCATCGGGTAACGACGCGGGCGAGCGGAAAAATACACGCGGAAAGCGTAAGTGTATAGATATGACGCACTCCTCATATTTCTATAGGACATATTGGTAATGGAGCAGAATTCCGCGCGCGTATTTACGCGATAGTTCCGCAGGATTTTTCCCTGTCCTAAGGTTATTTATTGGCAATAATATCACAAATCAATATTATTATCATTCGGTTACGAGACAGTCTGAGTGACTTATGTGAAAAATGAAATATTTAGATGATAGGAAACTTTGATTCGTCCAAGTGGGAAACGTTTTAAACTTGTATGGAACAAAGACTGTATTAATGCTCATTTTTCTAAATGGTTTTAATGAAAGTATGACGTAAAAAAAACATTTGTGACATTAATCTCGAAAATATGATTTGGTGATTTGCGCTATTAAAAAAAGGTTAGTCTTTCAAGTAAAAGTGAGAACTTTAAAACGAATATTGGAGTTAGACTTCGATTTTTTTATGTAACAAATTACCAGTAATAGAAGCATAGGATCGAAAAAAGGGCGTTATTAAAATAACTTTTAGGATGACAAAAAACGTAACCAAACAGGGCTCAAGTCCCTTATAAATGGTTAAAACTTTTTGTTTTATTCAAGAAGCCTTACTCCTTTGCTGTCTATAGCTCCAACGATACAATTAGGTAAATATTAAGATATGTAGAACAACATCTGGACACGAAGCATCACTATAATATAATATGAATATAATATGATTTATTAAGGATTTTTCGAAGCGAAACAATGCAGATGATATGTTACGATTTAAATATGTACGAATAAAATGTTACTAATTTTTAATGGGAGCATTGCAGAGTTGATAATATAGAGATGAAAATTATGATATTATATGCGTGAAAAGATATTTGTCGAAAACGAAATTTTATGAACCAATGAGAATGTTATGTGATTTTTGGTGATTCTACATGAAGCCTAGGCCGTTGCAATGCACCCAGGATGACGTTGATTTTGTGTTTTTTTTTAAAGATTTCTATAAATCATCTCTGTCACAGTTTTGTTAAATCTACGACGTCATTAACCGAAGACACGATTCGGAGTACTACAATAATAGTTTATGAACTTATGTATTGAAGTTTGAATTGTTATGAATTTCTACCACTACCATATGTATCGAGTATCAAAATCGATACTATGCTTTGTTGCCTGTAACCGATTCACACAAAATCAACGTCGACCAATAAATAACACACACGAATAAACTCCGAAAGTCCAATAAATAAATAATAAATATTCAACAGACATTACATTAAAGGTTTTTCTCCCAAAATTTCGCTAAGAACATTGAGCAATTGAAAGATTTTAAGTCTTCAAAAAGCTAAAATTGCCTACGGTAAAAAAATTGAAGCGGCTTTGCTACAGTAAAATAAATGCTTTCCGGTAAGTACCTACTAAACACTAAAGGTGCAAACACATTACTGTGTTGTACTATTTCACGAGTCACGACTGGAGGCGATCAGTTTTATTAAAATATAAAGACGTGCGCAACCTTTCCAGGCGCTATTGACACGCTGAGACTCGAAGCGAGGATGATTGGTATATTGTTGCGCCAGATAGCGACATGCAACAAAACGGTAATGTGTCTGCAACTAAACACCTCATAGCCATTCACATAACAGCTTTTCAGAAAATTATAGGCGTAGCTAGAATGTAAGTATCATTCAGTTGTTAGGAGCCGTCTAAGATTTAACAATAGAACCTTAGAGAGGTTTACGCGTGTTCTGACAAGTATCTAAGTATCCCGATTTTCAGATTTGCAGCCGGCCAAATGGGGTTATTAAAGCAAATTAGATCTAGTTTGCACTATTTAATAAAATTTCAAATCTCGGTAAAATACTCCGAATATTGTCCTAGCTACGCCTATTCCAAGAACACCGTCAAATCAACACTCACTACAAGCGAAAAACAAAATTCCATAACTCAATCGACATTCATCCTTGATCGTGTACAATATTCTGATCAATTGGAACCATTTTCTTGCTGACGGAATAAATCGGGGGAGAATCGATTTTCCCCGAGATCGCTTGCACTCGACTTTTTACCGACTCGATAGGCGCTAAATCGATTTTGGAATCATCGCATGACTGCGAGTGTTGGAAGGAAACTCCTTCGTTTCCATATATGTGCTGAGGTTCTCTAACGTTTCCGTATAAGTTGTAATTGTGGATGAGTGTTGATACCCGATTTGTTGGTAAGCTATTGTGTTCCTTAGGGGCGTGGTCGGAAAGGTTAAGTTGGGTTGTCCCAGTGGTCACTGGTTGGTTGATTTTGAAGTCTGGTTTCGGCAGGGTTTCGTTATCTTGGGAGGATTGGGTGCTGAGAACTGGGTTTTGGGGTGTTAATGATTGGGAGGGGAATACCTGGTTTTGTGGGTCGAGGTTGTGGGGTGACGGCGAGGGTGAGGAGGTTTGAAGATCCTCTTCGAGTTGCAGGGCGGATTTCCAGTCGATGTGAGGATGCCTCTCGCGGATGCAGTCCACGACGTCTAGAAGGTTCTTTGCGTCCATCGCTAATACGTGCGCGGCGGCTAGCATGCTCCTAAAAAAAACAATTTGATAACGCGCTCATTTTATTATTTAATTCTTTCGCTTCGGCTTTTCCCGGCTTTCCCTACCTACCTTCATCCTAGCAGACCAGACCAGAGACAATTTAGACTTTGAAAAGTCACCACTGCATCAGGGAAGTTCGTTTATTATATAACTCTCTCGATGTCTTTGTATTGCTGAGCCTAGCCTTTATTGAATACATTTTATTAGGCATGTGGTGAAAGACAAAGAAAGCCTATACTTATAGACTGCAAGACATTACCCATTCGCACAAGAGAAGAATGAATATTCATTCATTACGCGTGAAAGAATGAAAATGAGATCAGCTCGATCTCGGAACAGAGCATATTTGAGGAACTCAATTGTAAAATGATGATAATAAAAAACCCAACTGAGTTTGTTGTGGACACTTCTCAGACCAGGGCGCGTTTGTAAGCCTCGTAGCTTTAGTTTTAAGATACCGTGGCTAATTGTCACCATCACGTCTTATCTTTTTTAAACGTGACGATCAGAAGGTGTACTGTACTTTGTAGGTACAAATTTTGAATAAATGTAGTTTGAGTTTGAAAAGGTACTTTATTTGCTATCCCTTTGAGTGGCACGCTCGGTATGGTTCTAGAGGAATTATTTTTTTACGTGTGAGGTACTCACTTGGTGTAGTCATGATGCAACGTGGTACGACAGTAGTGTATCGCGAGACGCATCGCTTCCACCAGAGCGGCCATGTCTTTGCTCAAAACTTGGTGCGCCATTTCTACCTCCCTGTGAACAAATATAATACCCATAAAACTTCGTGAATGAGCCTTGAACCTTGGTGAAAATTACTCTTAATGATAAGACCGCTTTTGTTTCCTTTTTTTTTACAAAAATACTATGATTTTTGTGTGGAAATAAAGAATTTCATCTTCCTATCTTAATCAATCTTCATCCTAGTTCTCTAGAATAAAGGCGATTTTTTCTTACTACCGATGTCGTTGCTCCTCTCCTTTACTTATCTTTGATGCTACGTACACTAGCTTTTGAGTCATGACTTCATGAGACCCTAGTACCTTTGACCTTACATTTGTCGAATACGCATTTTTCCATTTTGAATGATGTCAAATACTGCCAATTTTATGACGTCATACGTCTTAAGTCAGCAGTACGCACCATTACATTTTTTGTGAGTATTATACCGCATAGAGCGTACCTCCCTAGTGCCCCCTGAGTGCAGAACCTACCGCTTTCACCGCGTCCAACAATTCAGGCGGACTTACCTCTGTGCATTGGGAGGGTAGACGCGCACAAGGCTGTCCACGGTCGCACATAAGCCCCTGAGCGCGGAACCGACCGCTCTCACTGCGTCCAACAAGTCGGGCGGCGCGGGAGACGCGGTCGTGGCCACACCGGCGAGACGCATCACGCAGCGCACTACCGACGTCGTTGCTACGTACACTGGCTCTTGGTTAGTGGAACCCTGGTTCAATAAACGTCAAAAATTGATGAATAACGGAATTACGGACTTTTGAGTTTTGTTTTATACGATTGTAAATCCGGCATTTCTTATCCCAACTCAAAGGGTGTGATATGTGGGTTAAAAGTGCATGCAAGTCCTATGCTTTTAAAATAAGTAGTAGGTGAGCTTTAAAAATAGACATGAAAATCGGCATATGGATAGCCCGCCAACCCGCATTGGAGCAGCGTGGTGGGTCTAAGCTCTAATTCCCTCTCTCCTATGAGAGTGGAGGCCTGTACCCAGCAGTAGGGCGTTAATAGGCTGTAATGGTGCATAGTCGGTTATTAGTTTTAAATAATAAAAACTTTCATCTCGCCTCTATAGGTAGGCCTTTTGCAACGGGAAAATTTAATAATCTACAGGAAATCAGACATTGTACGCGAAAGAAGTCGCGGGCGACCGCTAGTTTCTAATAATTATTTTAAAATAAATCGATTGTATTATCAAGTCAAAACCAACTATTAACATTTCAGTGTGTATCATATTAGATGTGTATCATATTCAGATCGGGGAAGGGTCCGGAGAGGGTGCCACCGGTATTTTTGAATGGCTCTGCAATTCGGGAGGTGCGGCAATTTAAATATCTAGGACATGTGGTCACCGATGACCTTAGGGATGACTTGGACATCGAAAGAGAGAGAAGAGCACTGTCGGTTCGGTGCAACATGCTCGCGCGCCGATTCTCTAAATGCAGTACCGACGTAAAGCTAACCCTGTTTCGTGCATATTGTCAATGTTTTTACACTTGCCAATTATGGACGAAATTCAGGCGAACGACGATGAGCACCATGAGGGTGCAGTATAATGATGCATTCCGCATCCTCATGAGGTTGCCGAGGTACTGCAGCGCGTCGGGCATGTTTGCCGAGGCTGGAGTCTCCGATTTCTTTGCGATCAGGCGCAATCGTATAGCTTCCTTCTGGGAGCGATTGCGACAAACGAATAATGTCATTCTTAGGGTCATCGGTGAGGATATGTCTAGTGATATAATCAAGCACTGGCGCTCTGTCCACCGAGACCCAAATAAGAAATAGGAAGTAGTTTTAGGAAATAGCTTTAGCTAGCTTTTATTTTATTTTTATTATTATTTGTTTTTTTGATTTACTATTTATACTATTGTACCTAACATTGGATTTTTATCTGAAATAAAGAGCTTATTATTATTATTATTATATTATAAATGCGATAGTGTGTATGTGTGTGTGTCTGTCAGCTATATATCTACGGCCCGTCTTTTCATCCGATTTTGACGAAGTTTGGTTGATTTGGTGGAGTTAGGTTTTATCCGGGAAAATTAAAGTATCTCCGTCGGAAATAAAAAATCTTACAGATCAAATTGCGGATATCATCTAGTAAGTTGGTAAATGATGCAAAAACATGACTTATTCTTGCTTTCTCACCTTATCTTCACTGGGTGTCCTGCTTTCTTTGGGTTTCACTGTATTCGCCGGACTGGTTTCTGACGAATTTGCCGCTGTGAGAAATAAAACAAATTACCTTTTATTTAGAACATCATAAAATGTTTTTAGTAAAATTTTCTACATCTGCCCTTTTCATGCCAGCCGTGGAATAAACTTCGTCAAAAAGTAACCACATCACAAAATTTAACTAAATCCGTTTATTTTAATTAAACAATTTTGTGCTAATTTATAGGCACAGTCCAACAAAGTTATCTGAGCCGGTGACTGGTGACAGCGTCGCTAGTTTAAATGAAAAATAAAATAACGACTTGTCTATTTATTTGCGGTCTAAAGATGACAACAAGTTGAGAATACCATCTAGTCATACGGAGGTGTATGGGAATTCCTTCACAGTAAAGACGGTCAAGCTTTGGAATGTCCTACCGAATGACATTAGACAATCCAAATCTTTAAATATGTTCAAGAATCGTTTAAAGGATTATTACCTAACTAATGCTAGTATGCTATAGAATATTTAAGTATTGTATATATGTAGGTTTATAGGAATATATATTTATGTTTATATGTATTTATAAAATTATTTATGTATTATTAGTAGGTATGTAAGGTTTATGTAGTATATTGTATGGTTGTCTATATTGTTGCACTATCCCGCTCCTATCATAAAGGTTTTTAATTAATGGGTTGTCTGGAGGAGATCACTTTTAGTGATAAGACCGCCCTTGCGCACTTTGTTTTGTTTTCTTTTCTTTTCTTTGTATTTTTATGTCCTGTGTAGCAATAAAGAGTTTATCTATCTATTATCAGGCATAAAAATTATTTCCAATTTTGGCCACCGGGTCAGAAAGTTGTGGGACTATACCGGGGTATAGGTATGTACTAAGTGTTTTACACAAAAATAAAAAATATTATGACGATTTTGATTATTGGTTCCTTTCTAAACGCCTAACCTATTTTTGTTGAATAAAGAATAAATTTAAAAAAAAATAAAAAATAAAAACGCCCAGCCCAAACCGTTGGATCTAGAAAGCTGATATTTTGCACCTTTATAATGGAATCAAGGAATAAGGCTTGATATTTCGTCATTCCCACGGGAGCGAAGCCTCTGGCGATCACTAGTTAATAGTAAGATCGTGCTTTAACCCTACTCACCGGACTGCGGTTGACTAGAAGGTTTGTTTTCTTGCGTGCTCGTAGTTTGAGTGACGTCTGGTTTGTCTGCGTTTTCTGTGTCCGTGGGAGGCGCTAGCTGCACGTTCGACAGACGTTTCTGTAAGGAAATTTATTATCTCGATAATCTACAATGAAAATCTATACTAATATTATTAATGTGAAAGTTTGGATGGATGGGTGGATGTTTGTTACTCAACCACGCCCGAACGGCTAGACGGGTCTGGATGAAATTTTACACAGATAAATTGTAGTCTGGAATAACACATAGGTTACTTTTATCCCAGAAAATTAAAGAGTTACCGCGGGAACTAAAAACCTCAATTCACCCGGACGAAGTCAAAAATTAAACTTCTACGACTCATATTTATACCGGAAGACGTACCGCCAAGCGATTTAGCCGTACGATTTCGTGTAGAAATCGATTAGGGGTATACTGCAGTACCCCTAACAAGTTAGCCCGCTACCATCTTAGACTGCATCATGGCTTACCATCAGGTGAGACCGTGATGGCCTCGAATAATTGTACTTACCAAGTTATCCTCTTGCATTTGCAACCATCGTCTGTCCTCTTCACTCTGGTGTTGCTGTCTCGCCAATTCGGCCAACAACCTCCTCTCCACCGCTTGCTCGGTATCGAACTCCGGACTCTATCACGATACACGCAAGGATTATTATCGTGTAAGCAGTTAGGAACCAACATTGCAGTTAGTAAAACTGTCACCGTTTTATACATGACCAGGTGATGCCCGTGACTTCGTCTGCCTGGATTTAGATTTTTGAGAACTTCGGTTTGATTTTACGGGATAAAAAGTAGCTTATGTCCTCCCGGGACAACCTATCTGGGTACCGAAATTCGTCAAAATCGAACGAACAAAATATGGGCAATGATAACGTAGCAGACAGACTGACACAATTTCGAATTTATAATATTGATATGGATTTTGTACAAGTTAGATCCCTTTGTTATTCATTTTTACCAACTGTTAACACAAGTTTTTAAGTTTTTACACCAAGTTTGTTTTTTGGTTAATCATATCCCACTATTACCAACTTTGGGGTTTTGGACACATTTTACCAACCACAATGTTAGTTCTTATATTGTAAATACTATTACGAAGAAATCACACCTGAAATTGTCGTCTAAAATTCTGAATTCTCCTAAATTATAAATATAACAACAATATTATAAATAATAAACTAAGTAAAACCAGGTACTTGCAATTACAATAATAAAATTTTAGCCAACTGAGCTTTCAAATACAAATAAACTAAGCCCCAAATAAAACAAAACTTGCCGGTGTTTACTTTGAAAAAAAAAATAACACTACGGCACAATAATATGCAAACTTCTGCTGAATATGATGCAAAGCAAAAATCAAAATAATTAATACACGAAAACCGATTTCACATGTGATTTCTGAATATTAAAAAAAAAAAACAGAAAATATAACCAATTCTACCGGAGTACCCAACGAACACAAAAACTCTGGAAAAAGAAAAACAGGCACTTATACTAAAAATAAGGAACCAGGGCGGGGATAATAACAGGAACTGGACTGGGGAAGTTTATTTACATTATATAATTATGTTTAGTTATATTAACCGTTTTTTTGGATTCCATTATTATGTTTCTATGTTATTTTCTATAATAAAGATAGTGACAGTTCGTAACGGCGCAGTTATCGATACAGCCCATTGAGATCCCGACGTACGAGAGGATATTAATATACAAAAAAAAGAAATTCAAAGACCAGAACAATTCCGGGAGATATTCGAGCATGCGCAAAAAAAGAATCTATCTACTGAACCATTTGCAACACAAAAGAAAACAATAATTTCGAAACGTAAATTGCCAATTCATGCGGGTGCAATATCATCAAGTCACCTGCTTCGCGTCCGCTGCCGCGGGCGAGGTCGAACTCTCTTGTTGAGAAACGTAAATCTGCGCATCCATTGCGGGCGCTGGCGAGCATTGCGCGCGCGGCGACGCTTGCGAGCCAGCGATGGACGCGCACTGCGGCGACACTTGCGGGCGATACATCGCCTGCGCGCCTTGCAAGTTGTGGGAATACGCTTGCTGAACGAACATAGGTTGCACAACGCCCATCGGGGACGAAACCTGAAGCGGGCTCGCCGAGCGAAAGTGTCCCGGCACTTTGGAACTCGATTTCGAAGTGGGAGAATACGGAACGCCCTGTACGACCCCTACGGGCACTCCATAGGCGGACGGATGAGACGCAGCCATTCCGGACGCCACCGGGCGGTACGGCTGAGACTTGGATACACCGGCTTTATACGCGGCGATGGCGGCGCAACTTTTGACGTTGTCGCCTCCGAAGTCGTATATCTCTTCTATTAGGGGGGGTTCTGGTTGGGTGCGCATTTTGTTCATAACGCTCATGGCTAGTTGGGCGTTGATGCTGCCCTGGACTGAGAACTGGCCGACGTCCTGGTCGCGGCGGGTGCGGGGCGGCGGGGAGGCGGGGACCGAGTGCTGGCGGGTGAAGGGGGGGATGGGGACGGGGGAGCCCCGTTGGGAGAGGCTGCCGCGGTTGCGTTCGAGGGAGCCGATGCGGATGGGGCCGCGTTCGGTTACAGGGGCCCGGGGGTTTCGCTCGAGGGAGCGGACTCGGTTCGGGTAGGGTTCGACCGGGTCTGGCTCCGGGGCGGGACACAGGTTGTCGCAGCTGTCGGTCGCGGTGACGGTGCCGGTGATGGGGGCGGGTGGGGCGGGTGGGGCGGGCGGGTCGAGGCGCTGCAGTTGCGTGGCGGGGATGGGGCGGGTGTGCAGGGGCGGGTCGGGCGCGGAGGGGTCGGCGCGCTCCACCGCTAGAGTGTTGAATACCGAGGCGGGCGTGATGTAGGCGTGCGGGTCGGCGCGCGCGGGGTTGTCTCGCAGCAGTTGGGCCAGCACCGCGGGGCTCGCGGCCACGATGTACGTCTGCGGACCGCCGGACTCCACCGCTGTTGACAACACACGCCATTTCAAAGTGTTTCTGACGGCTATAACACGTGTTTCCTGCTTCTTGACTTGACCATAAGTTTAATGCTCAAGTACCTACTGGAGGCGCCATGGTAACGTTTACCTTAAGATATTGTAATGTGTGGCACTGGTGAGAAGAAATAGTTTTTCTCTCTTTTTTGAAGTGAAAACTTCTTTAACCGCGTTGAGCACTTTTTGGTAGGGGGTAAATTTGTGGATTCGCCTGACCGTCACCGACATGCTCGCGAACAGCGACATGCTTTAAAGTTGTTTTACATTCGAAATTAAACTTTAATGCCCTAGTTTTAAGGTATATATTTTAATTAAGTATTTAAAAAAAAATTGAATGCCAATTTTTATTATTGTTTTTATTATTTTTTATTCCACTATAAGTCCAGGTATACTTTTAAAAAAACTGTCCATACCGGCGGTGAGGTTGGTCGAGGGTCTTGAGGGCTTGGGAGGCGGCTCGTCGCCCCACGACGCGGCTGCGACACGTCTGTTCTCGCGTCGCATCGTGTCCCACGCAGTGTTGCGCTCCTCTTGCAGGATTTCACTGGGGAAAAAATATTCGACATATTCAACCAAGATTTTTAGAATCATCAAAGAGGCGATCAAAATATTCTTCCTGTATTTAAGTCTCAGTAATTGGGTATTTGACTACTGGCCAAATAATTAATTTTATAGTGATTATTAAATAGAGGACCTCCCAAAAGTCGAAATTTCCACGTCACCTGTTAGTTTCATGTTGAATAAACATTTTAAACTATCGATTAAAGTAAAAAAGTGCGTCCAACTGTGATGACGTCACAATTCAATATTTCATACAAAATCCCATACTAAGGCAATCAGATCTAACGGAACACATTTTTTAAAGGTTTATTTGCAACAAGTTGAAGTGACAGTGGACAAGCCATGTTTATCGTAGAACCGATGGTTGTTTAGACATGGATGGATACTATTATCAGAAGTGGGATTAACAAAGTGAAACATTGGAAAATTGCTTGTTTATTACTGTTAAAATATAGATAACTTTCTGCTTCATGGGCGAAAAACGTGTGTTTTAAAACCAGGGTGTTTACAATGGATAATCAGAAGTGGGATTAACGAAATGGAAAATGGCTTATTTATTACTGTTCAAATAGAGATAACTTTCTGCTTCAGGGGCGAAAAACGTGTTTTAAATTGAGATTAGTTACTTAGTGGGGGGGGGGATGCAATAGAGATAGAAGATAATCCAAAAATACATTTTAGAACACTTACAAGAGTGTTTCTTTCAGCTGGTGGGCAGTAGGCCTCTGGGACGGTTCGTACGCCCAACAGCGTGACATGACGGAGTAAAGCCGCGGGGGACACCGGGGAGGCAGCGCTAGTCTCTCGCCATTCTCCAGTTTGCCGATCACATCATTGTTCTTTACGCCACTGAATGGTTTCACGCCCAGCATTAAGATTTCCCACATGCATACACCTGAAAAAGAGAATAAAATATAAAAAACTAGCTGATGCCCGCGACTTCGACCGCGTGCATTGAGTTTTGGTCTCTTTATTTTCCGGGATCATATGTGTTATTCCAGATTATAATCTATCTCTGTGCCAAATTTCATCCAGATCCGTTCAGCCGTTCTTGCGTGATTGACAGACATCCATCCATCCAAACTTTCGCATTTATAATATTAATATAATTCAAATCAAAGTGGTACGATACAATATATTTAGATATTCCCACTGACCAAAAATATACTAATTCCAAAACGCAGGACCGCGCTTGCTTCGAAGATACCTTTTGAAGACAACAATTGTTGAAAAAAATGGCCCCGAAAGATCGAATTACTACTAAGGATAGCCTTAAATTTAAAGATATTCTTAGAAGGGGTATTAAATTAATAAACTATTTACCAAACATCCAACAATCCGAAGCGGAAGTGAATCGTCGGAAGTTGATAGACTCTGGCGCCATCCACTTGATCGGCAACTTCCCTCTGGACGCTTTGTAGTACGATTTGTCTTCCACCATCTTTGAAAGACCAAAATCTGCCAACTGCGAATAATAATAACATATATCACATATTTTATCAAACAGAAAAAAAAACATCTCAAAGTGGTCGTGATGCAATTTTCTGTTTAAAGACATTAAAATGAAATTATTTACTTCACGTCAATACTCTACCACCGGTTCGGAAAGGAGATGACTGAGAACAATCGGCATGAAACTCAGCAGTTTCAACAAGAAAAAAATGTTACAATATTTGAAGCTAATTGCATACATGTACGTAATGTAACAAATATCATATACATAGGTATAATTAATTAAAATTTTTGTACAATTTATCATGTCCAGAGTATTTTCAGGACATACCTACATAATAATCAATAATAATGATTGAAGATATGCCAGTATTGAAAAAAAAAACATACGCGCCGAATTGAGAACCTCCTCCTTAATAGCCTATTTATTTGCAGATAGTATAATAGGCAATCCAGAATAGCTTACCAAAAATCCTCTAATTTAAGATGTCAATAGTAAGCAAAATATAGTCCGTCAAAATCAGTTTCAACTTTGGCCACTGGGCCAGATTTAAGTATCTGGCCCAGTGGCCAAAATTTGAAATTAATTTTAATGCCTGTTTAGTTTTTGTTTTAATTTTATTTTGCATATAACAATTCATAATTATTTTCATATGTATTAATATTATTTTATTGTGTTATATGTTGTATTATGTATATGTATATTTCTATGGGCCTAGTTGCCTGATGTAAACAAATAAAAAAAATATAACTAGCGACGCTGTCACCCGGTCAGATAAGTTAGTGTGACTATAACTGACCTTAACACAAGTGGGAGTGGATACGAGGACATTTCTAGCGGCGATGTCTCGATGCACGAACTTCTTGCTCTCCAAGTAGCTGAGCGCCGTCGATAGCTGGTAGATGTACAACACTAGCGTGCACGTCTCTAGCCTGAGAAGATACACGTATGCACTGCTATACTAATCCATATCCATACTAATATTATAAATGCGAAAGTGTTTCTATCTGTCTGTCTATGTCTGTCTGCTACGCTTTCACGGCCCATCTGTTCAACCGATTTTGATGAAATTTTGTACTAAGGAAGGCGTAGAAAGATGCATCCCGGGAAGTTAAAGAGTTCCCTCTGAAATCAAAAACCTTAGTGAAAATTATATTTAGTAAAAATTATATTTAGTCATCCCGATCCATCATTTAAAAAGGCACAGTAAATTGTTAAAATTTTAGATTCAATTACAAAATGGCATAAGAAGAGACTGACAAAAGCCACTATTAGTTCTTTACCTGTGTGAATTCTGTTGCAAATAGGCCCTCATTTCACCGAGCGTAGCCAGTTCCATGACGATCCAAATCGGAGGCGAACTGCAAACGCCGACCAAGCCAATGATATGGGGGTGTGAGAATTGCTGCATTATATCTGGAAAATTTACATTAAGTGTGATATTCTTCTTCTGGAGGCTTCTATGAAACTTAGTTTGACCAACGGGCCTACGACATATGTATATTAGCGGTAAGGTGAAATTTTAAGGTGATTTTGTCGTAGGCGACGACTCTTTTATTGATGAATTACCGCAGCCGTGACTTATTCAGCTTCCCACCTTATTACTTCAAGTAACGATTTCGCCACGGGATTGAAATATTATATAAAGTAACTAACTTCCAAAAATATCACCGCTCGCGTCAAGTTAGCACGTTTCAATGGCTACGGAAAATACCTACGCATTGTCATGTCATCAGCAAAATACAAATAAATTAACTCACTCTATATCATGTCATCAGTAAAATACAAATAAATTAACTCACTCTATATCATGTCATCAGTAAAATACAAATAAATTAACTCACTCTATATCATGTCATCAGTAAAATACAAATAAATTAACTCACTCTATATCATGTCATCAGCAAAATACAAATAAATTAACTCACTCTATATCATGTCATCAGCAAAATACAAATAAATTAACTCACTCTATGTATATCATGTCATCAGTAAAATACAAATAAATTAACTCACTCTATATCATGTCATCATTAAAATACAAGGAAATCAACTCACAAGCTTCTTCAAGAAACTTCTCCGCAGTGTCTAGATCCGCATCCAGCTTGCACGTCTTCACGGCTACGGGTATTACGCACTCGCCCCCCGCGTTGCTTTTGCCCTGCTGCCTTTGAAGCGCCAACTGACGCCGCAATGACGGATGGTTTGCTGACGTCACTTTACATGTACCTGGTAAGGAAACATAGACCGTTTAAGCTTTTATCATATTTTGTTTCATATTGAAGGCGTTGAAGGTATACTTAACAACAAAACGTAGTATTTCCTTTTTTTTTAATAGGGATGCATCGCTTTTTTAAAGTGTGTTTCATTTACAAGTGAAACAGACCTGGAAAAAGGACATATTTTTAAACGGTGGTAACGTTTTGATCTAACACAACTAACCTTTATGCACGTCACCAAATTGTCCTTCTCCAATGATACCGGTCAGTTCAATTTGATTACGCACCAACTCGTAGTCGCGAACTGAAAAAAAAGTGTATATGATTCGTTTTGCAGATTGTTGTAATCTAATAACACACACACACACACTACGTGGATTTTTCAGGCTATAAATTGATTTCGTTCTACTATGTCGGGTCCTTTGAAAGGTTTGGGGGTGGAATTTCCAAAAAGTATTGAAACTCGTATTTCTTTATTTTTATCCAAATGCCTGAATAAAGACTTTGCTTTGTCAAAGATCCGTGTGATATTATATTGTCAACAACATCAATGGACAACACCACTGGGGTGTCGTTTTACATATTAATTGCGTGGAGTCACGGCGTAGTCGTCGAACTTATAAAACATGATGGTGATAATCAGTTACGGTATCTTCAAACTGAAGCTACGAGGGTTCCAAACGCGCCCTGGTCTGGGAAGTGCCCACTATTTTATGTTATTACCTGCTGGTGTGGAGTAATCGGCGTCGTCGTCGACGATTTCCGCGTAGTCCTCAGACAGGAGCGTAGCGGTGTTCGCCTCCCACGAACTGGTCTTGCCCTCCGATGAGCTGCTGCTCATCTCCGCTGCAATATCAGTGGGAATATTGCTTTTCAAATGCATAATAACTTTGTATGAAGAATCAAATCAAATCTTACTAATATTATAAATGCGAAAGTTTGGATGTATGGATGGTTGTTTGTTACTCAATCACGCGCCAACGGCTGAACGGATCTGGCTGAAATTTGGCATAGAGATAGATTATAGTCTGGAATAGCACATAGGCTACTTTTTATCCCGGAAAATTAAAGAGTTCCCGCGGGAACCAAAAAACCTCAAACCACGCAGACGAAGTTGCGGGCATTCGCTAGTGCATAATAAATTATCATGAGGATAGTATGATAACTTACACTACTGTATATATTGTATACTAAACCTACTTATTGTAATGGTTTGCTTTTTAAAAAGAGCAACTGTTGAGTTTCTTACTGGCTCTTCTCAGTAGAACTGCTTTCCGAGCCGGTGGTAGAGTCAAAACATGACGTTACGTTAAGAGACACAATGTCCTAAATGTAATAAATACAATATTGAGTATCGCACTAGAGAAAATGTTGCTGTTGTAGGTGGTACAGACGTGCCGCCAAGCGATTTAGCGTTCCGGGACGATGCCGCGTCGCATATGGGATTAATATAACTGGAATACCTCCAAATAGCTTATCTCGCTACCATCTCAGGCAGCATCATCACTACCACCAGGTGAGATCGGAGTCAAGGGCTAACTTTTAGTGAAATAAAAAAACTAAATGATGGTGGTGAAAACTTTGGTTTCCTATTCGGGGGTACGATGTTTGACCCCTGGACATCATGAGGAAAGCTGCACGCCTGTGAGTTATCCACAACGTTTTCGAAGATGTGAGTCTGCAAATTCGCACTTTGTCAGCGTGGTGGACTACAGCCTGAACCCTTTTGTCACTGAGAGGAAACCTGTGCTTAGTAGTGAGCAGGCGATGGGTTGAGATGATAAAATGATAGAGGCATAAAACTATTCTACCATTTAAATAATATTCAACGCACAATTTTTCCATAACAACGAATTTGGTCAAGGTCAAATAAACGGACAACTTACTTTTACACTGACAGTTCAGTGTCTTCCAAATGGTCGCTTGAAAATAAATTATATACAATTTACTAGGTGTCAAAATGATGAACTAAAGAAAATTATAGTCCCGTCAAACTTATCTGACCCGGTGACAGCGTCACTAGTGGATATGAAAAAAAAATTGGCAGTCATAGGAATTGCCGATAGAAGTGACGAACGAATTTTTTTTTTGAAAAATTAAATAATTATAATTAAAAATATTTCAAATATAAACCTTAAAACTAAGGCATTGAAGTTTAATTCCGAATGTACTATATTTATATTTAAGACCTTTTGTCTTCGTAGCAACGCGAGGTGTCGGTCACGGTTACACAGCACTTATTAATATAAACCTTAAAACGAAGGCATTAAACTTTAATTTCGAATGTACTATATTATTATACTTAAGACCTTTTGTCTTAAGAGGAACGGTGTCGGTCTCGCGTATTTCACATTTTTACCCCGTACCAAAAAGTGCTCAACGCGCCTAAAGAAGTTTTCATTTCATAAAAACCTTAACAGCTGTAAAAATTAGTTCCAATTTTGGCCACAGGGTCATATAAGTTTGTGGGACTGCAAACCTCAAGAGATGAGATAATAATCAACGTATTACGTATTATAATTATAAATTATGATCTACTTACTTGTTCTATTCCATAGCGAGGTTTGTGAGTCGGTCACTAATCTACAATAGCCGTCTACTAAATCCGCTAAACTTTCTGCAGCCTGAAACAAGAAAATACTTTTACAATTTCGATTAAGATCTTAGTAATTTTCGTAGTACATTGTGGCCAATTCTATATAACAATCTCTAGTCTAAAGTAGACTGAAATGACATCTAAATCTAGTTCTGTCCCTTTCTGCAGAGAGTAAAAGGGTTAGCAATATTTTGAATGCTGTCATTTTTGTTTAGTTTAGAGATTGTGTGCAACAGAATCAGCCCCAATATCAATTGAACTTACCTCAACACTGCTGCACGTTATAGTTAACGTTTCCGTAGCGCCTTTCACTCTCAACTGTAGCGCCGCCTTTCCACAGGAGCTCGTCTGAAACAAAACTTACATTTAATTACAAACAAATCATGGAAATAAAAATATTAAAAAAATATCTTGAAAGTCACAAGTAAAAGAGAAAATATATCAGTACTGAGATGTTCACCCTACGATACTCCCTGAATTATTTTACAATAGTATTGCGTTTTGTTAAATTAAGCAAAATATAATTTTAATTTTATTCAGAGAAGAAGTCAGAGGAATGCATGTCGCTCAAAGTTTGTACTGTGGTATCCATACTAATATTATAAATGCGAAAGTGTATCTGTCTGTCTGTCTGCTACGCTTTGACGGCCCAGACTGTTCAACCGATTTTGATGAAATTTAGTACAGGGATAGCTTGTATCCACGGCTACTTTTCATCCCGGAAATTTAAGGAGTTCCCGCGGGAACCAGAAAACTAAATCCACGCGCGACGAAGTCGAGTTCGAGAATATCAGATAACAAAGTATCCTGTGCAACGACCTTAATTTACATAGACGGGCCATGTCAAACAAAGAATGTGCAATATTTGTTGGCATATTACAATATTTGTTGGCATATCAATAAACAAATAAAAATGTGAACCTATTTTACTAACGCCATCTAGTCTGAAAAGCGGGACAGCGCTATGGCGGGGACAAGGATAGGGCTATACAGATTAGGAGTGTACTCTAAAGGTTGGACGCTCTATTTTTTTACATGGAAGGTCCTATCTAGTATCTACCTACATATTATATCGATGATCCTGTGACCTGTCAGATAGGTATTTAAAGAATTACCTGCGAATTTGACTGCTGCGTGCAATTGGACTTCAAGGTCTGAACCGCTACAATATCACTGAAAGACGCGATCTTCGTGTAGGTGGGAGGCTCGCCTGCTTTATGGGATACGTATGATATATCTGGAAAAAATATTGTGTTTACTGTTTAGTAATTAAATGTCATTTATTTTAACTTTTATTATATTCATTTTATTTATATATTTTCGTAACTACTGGATAAACTCACGTGACTAAGTTCGAACCCGTTCGGGCCCCTTATTCATTCAAATTTCACAATAAAGAGAAAAAAGACATGCATGAACTCGTTAAACAATTCGAGTAAATGATCACGATTGCCTCAGACCAGGGATTCCCAAAGTGTTCGATTCCTTGGGTTAACATAATTGGATTAATAATTATTATTAATTACACTTGATGTTTACTGAATTTTATGTCTATTCATGCTGTTAAATTTTGATGAAAAAATGATGTCAAGTTTACTCACTAAACCAACCGCAAAGTTTTTAAATTGGTAAGTATTTTGTATAAATAGGAAAAAACTAGAGATAGGATTATAAAAGTAATTTGGCTATGGGGGTCTGAGGATCAGTTCATTTTGGAAAAGGGGTCTCTTGCCCAGAATAGTTTGGGAATCCCTGCCTTAGACCTTTGCCTAAGGAAACCTGCTTTCCTTGGCCTTTGGTTAGGAAACGAACAATTTGGGACCAAATGTTCTTTCTTACCTATATCGGGTCCTATCGCCAGCTCGACGGGTATCGCCCAGCCGGAGCCGAGCGCGCCCGTGAACGTCTCGCGATCGTACCCGTAATGCTGGTGCATCGTCTCCAGATACTTCAGCATGCAATCCGTGTCACTCAAGTTTGCCACCTGAAAAATTATCATATTACTAGACGATGCCGGCGACTTCGTCCGCGTGGATTCATGTTTTTTGATTCCCGCGGGAACTCTTTAATTTTCCGGGATATGTCTTAGCCTTAGCCTATGTCCTTCCCTGGGATACAACCTATCCTTGTACCAAATTTCAGCAAAATCGTTGAAAAGATGGGCCGGGAAAGCGTAGCAGACAGACAGACAGACACACACACTTTCGCATTTATAATATTAGTATGGATTTTATATTAATTTTATTTCCCATCGTAACGTCTTAACACACAGATTAAGTGCTAGAATAAGCTAGAATTTCATAGTTTTTTTTTTCAAAAGCATTCGTGAAAATAAATAGTAAACATTGATAAAAACGGAATGTGAAATATTTTGCTTAATCTTCCTTGCAGTCCGCATATATCCAAACCCTATGCTGGAGGCTTGGGACTTTTGTTTAAGTCATGCCAAAAATGTAGAGTCGTGTATTGTAGAGTGAACATCTCCTGAAGAGTGAAACGTATGTTGAGAATAATTTGGAAGATTTGTGTGGTGTGGCAAGTATCGCAAGATACACACTTATATTTACCTATTGTGGCGGATAATAGCGAAAGTAACTTCCAGTTCTTACAATAACATTAAAGGCACATAAGCCTACCCGTCTGAAACCCATTGCAAGCCTGTGTCGTTGTAATGTAAAATTATTAGGCATATTAAAAAAATCTATACCTTTTTGAACTGCTGCTGTATCGCCTTCTTGAGCACTTTGGGCTTGATAGCATCGAGCACCGACTTGGGTAGGAACTTGTGCAAACCAAACTCTTTCTCCAGGTACTCTATGTTGGACTTCTTGTCCAACGATATCTGCATGTCTTTGCAGAAATACCTGAAAAAAAAGAACATGGATCAGCCATCTATTTTTTAGACATAGACTACACTTATATCATTGCATGTTTTTTAAATATATATAGCGAGCAAACGAGCAGGCGGGTCACCTGATGGTAAGTGATTACCGCCGCCCATGTACATGTGCAGCACCCAGAGGAACCGCCAATGCGTTGCTGGCTTTTGAGAAATTTGTTTATCCGCCCTTTGAAGAACCCCATATTATAATCATTAGGGAACACAGAAGATGGAAGCTGGTTCCAAAATTTGCAGGTATGTATCAGAAATGACCTGGAATTGGCCACTGTCTTTTAAAAAAATCAAAATTGACGGGTCAGTTCTTTTAGTTCCGAATTTTGCCACACGCACATATTACTCGTAAGTATGCCGGAGTGTATGGTTCGTTGCCTCAAGATCGAAAGGTCTTAGTAGCAAAACGTACTACGTGAAAAGTCTAATGATCAATATGTCTATGTGGCGAAACATACATGTAGCAAAACGGCCATATTTTTAAGTCGCCAAAATAGTCAATCGAGTTATATTTTTGAGTAGAAATAGGTACTTACTTTATTTCTAAACAACATATCTGTATCGCCAAATCTTGATCTATCATCTGGTGATTGGCATTGAGGTAGTCGTGTCGGACCTGAAAATATGACCAATAATATTATAGTTAAAATTGACACCTAAACTAAAGTAGGAATGAGCAGCGTCTTTAAATTGTCCACTAAAAGATGGAATACTAGATGACTCCCACGATTTCGTCCGCGTGGATTTAAGGGTTAAAAATCTCGGGGAACTCTTCGATTTTCCTGGACGAAAAGTAGCATATAATTTCACTCGTCAAGCCCTTAGATGTAGCCATGCAAAAAAACAAAACGTTACTCCGTTGAAGGACAAACTAATAAGCAAGCACATTTTCGCATTTATGAGTAAATTTTTCTGGCTGGCTTTATCTAGTTTCAGTAAACAAAATCGTTTTATTTCAGGCAGGGACCTGTGACATCATACTTTCGATTCCATTGTATATCAATGATTTGCAAGTTTAAAAAAAGATATAGATCCTACCTGATCGTAATAATAATGGAAGGTGACGCGATCGGAGTCGCAAAGGTCGCGAAGGTTCGCGGGCAGGTAGCGTACGCGCAGCTCCAAGCGCCATTCACTCGCCGGCCACTTCGTTATCAACTCTGATACTGGCGTATCCTGGTGTATCCAACGGATCTGGAACAATCAATATTTCGTTTAGGTAACCTTACCCGTCATCATCATTGGCACTATAGCCCTATTTGGGCCCGAGCTTGCTCCTGAAGATTTTTCCATCTATTTCTATCAATCGCGCTCGTTCTCCGGATTCTTAAACATTGGTTTAAGAAACTGGAGAATTTAGAAACCCTTTTGCATGGCTAACCCCATCCCAGTTTTAGTAGATCGATACTTCTACGCCCATCTTGGTTGCTCGTCTATTAGCTGCACCTGTCCAGCCCATTGTAATCCTGAACAACCAGATAAGTAAGCTTATTGTATCTAGTATTTAGGTATTTGGCTCCCTAACTAACAATACCAAGCTCGAGGTCACTCAGTAATTCTGTTGTACGTTCCAATAATCATTGTAGTACCTAGTTGGGTCTTGCATCCGCTTTTGTTGGAATTTGGGTCGTCAAAGTTACCTAGAGAGTAACAACTACGCAAGGTTTTAAGAGTTTTTATTTTAGTTAAGCCATGTGTGGAAAAATTCAATTTTTTATGAGCCCAATAGTACCAAATTGGAAAATATTAGGCGTAGTATTTTGGTTTAAACATTTTACTATAGCATACCGGTGCTGCTTCTGGCGGTGCTTCATCCCCGTGCCTCGCAGAGCACGTTAAGCCGTCTGTACGGGAGCAGGTGATATGGCTCGACCATAACAAAGGATGATATCATCCACCGAGCGGGTGTAGTGCTCGGGGACCACTGGTCCGACCGTTCATCGTTGGAGGTCGTATATAGGCGTAATTAAGAGAACGCTTCGTTAGCGTGAGTTAGGCTCTTTGTGTTCATCGTGCGCTACTAGTAATGCCATCTATTGGATTATGTGCGGACTGCGAAGACCGCTACACGTCGGTTCCGGTAATTATCAGTAACATGAGATTTGAGAATAGTCGTCAAAGCCCGCCAACCCGCATTGGAGCAGCGTGGTAGGTCTAAGATCTATTTTCCTCACTCATATGAGAGTGGAGGCCTGTGCCCATCAGTGGGACGTTAATGGGCTGTAGTACCTTGCCAGTAGTGAGCCTCCTCGCCCTCAGAGCGTAGCAGGAAGTGTACACCCGGTCGCCAGCCGCAAGCCTGGCAGCGAGGCACCGCAGCACGGAGCGGACATCCTCGTCGACCGATGCCCTCACGACATTGAAGCCTCCATTCGGAAGGTGGACCTTTAGCATCGACGGGTCTGTTGCTGCCCCTGAGGAAGACGAAAGATTGTTTATTATTTTATCGAAACTGATTTTCTAGGATATAACTCAGTATTTCCCCAGGATGCAACCTATCCCTATGGTACCCTAACTGTGGGTACCATATTTCGTCAAAGTTGGTTGAACAGTAGCCAATTATGTAAAACCTGCATCAATCATTGTTACAGTCCCAATTGTTGTGATTGGCTGAATTTACGGTATTCTCACAGCGTCAATGGATTTTGGCGAATAGCGGAAGAGTGTTATAACCAATCAGATGTTGGGATTGTTACACTGTAGCTCTGTCATTTTTACATAATAAGGCCCCAGATGGGCCGTGAAGGCGTAAAACTTTAACTATTAATTTGGATTATTATAATCATGCTTGAAATAATATCCATGCATATAGAGATTCCATATAACTAATTTTGGAAAATTTATGTCCAAACACTCTCAGAACAGAATAGAAAAGTTTTTATTCAAATAAACTTTTACAAAGTGCTTTCGAATCGTCCATTGAATCTATAACACAGACTTTTCTATTGCACGTTTAGAAATAGAGCAGGTTGGCTGTTCTAAGAGAGCTTTGAAATCAACATGTCATGACTATGAATTACTGATTACCTACACAGTCGAGGAGAACATGAAGGCAAAAAGCAGCTGACCGACATATTAGAAAAGTGAACAAATATTAATTTACACCGTTTTGTGAATTTGCAATTTGTCCAATAGGAATAAGGTTTTTAAATTACTTATATTCCTCTATTATAGAGAATATGCTAGCATTATGTATTTTTCTTTTCACTATTATTCAAAAATATAGGTAGTAAATACATTAAAAGCGACTGAATAAGTAATTAATATAGAAATAACAGAACAGACCACATAGTAAAATGGTAACACGTAATTATGGTCAATACAGCTTTAATTATGCAACGTTGCCATGGCGGTAATTAAAGCGACAATTATGCACATCGTGATTCATGACGTTCTTATACCTTATTTAGTCCTCCTATTTCTGATGATAAGGATAACGTCAGTAACGGAATATTATTTTATACTGCCTTGTTGGTACTGGTTAGCATGTCCCGGGTTCGAGTTCCGGGTCGGGCCATAACAAGTATTGGATTTTTCTAGCAAGAAAAAACAATAACAAGCTTCCATCTTCTGTGTTCCCTAATGATTATAATATGGGGCTCTTCAAAGGGTGGATAAACAAATTTCTCAAAAGCTAGCAACTGCGGCGGTTCCAATGGTGCTCCAAATTTTCATGGGCGGTGGTAATCACTTACCATCAAATAACCCGCCTGATCGTTTGCTCGCTATATATTTTTAAAAAAAACTCAGTAGGTACGAGCCCGGAGTTTGGAAGTTGGCGGTGTTTAACCCCCGTGCCTTGGAGAGCACGGTCCTGCGCCTGACTCTCACCGGTCGTGTCGGATATTCCGTCCCATCGGGCTATGAGAGAAAATGAACAGAGAGCGCATTATATGCACATACACTTGTGCATCTCCCGCGCAGATGGCTTATCTCTCTGGAGATAGGCTGCCGTGGCCGAAATTCGATCGGGAGGACATTATTATTATTATTTGATTTATCTTTTTTATTCTCTTTATGAAATGAAGGTGAAAATAATAATTATGCACAGGCCGGAGCCAAGTGCATAATTAGGATTACCTACTCCTGCGTTTAATTATTATTATGTTATACTAATATAATAAAGAGGTAAAGTTTGTGAGTTTGTGACGTTGTAGGGGGTAATCTCTGGATCTACTGAACCGATTTTGGAAATTCTGGTACCAATAGAAAGAAAAATTATTTGTGAGTGTCATAGGCTATACAAATTAACCCGAAAAATTAGGGATTTCCCGTGGGAATTTAAAAAACTTATTTCACGCGGACGAAGTCGCTAGATCTTAATTCAGAGAGAAAACGTAGGTATAGAACAATAAACGTTTTATAAGATTATGGTATGCATGATGATCGGTTTATTAATAAGACGTTAACAATACAAGGAAAATATATCTATAAATATATTGGGGAAAATTCTTGGAAAATACAATGGCACGGAAAACGGTATATTTTGTGCAAGTCACCGTTATGAAATTGAGACTGATTACTGATAACAATAGCTTCTATCATACTAATATTATAAATGCGAAAGTGTGTTTGTTTGTTGGTTTATTGGTTTGTTGGTTTGTCCTTCAATCACGGCGCAACGGATGCCCGCGCCTTTTGGAATGCTTCTATGCTTTCGATTTTGAACTGCTAAAATTATGTATCAATTTTTATTAATCCCAATTTTAGCACGGTCCCCTAAAAGTAGCTAGATTCTAAATAAATACGTACCACCGCCACCACCACTACAGACTACAGCCCATTAACGTCCCACTACTGGGCACAGGCCTCCACTCTCATAGGTGAGAGGGAATAGAGCTTAGACCCACCACGTTCCTCCAATGCGGGTTGGAGGGCTTTAACGACTACTATCATGTGAGTGATAATAACCGGGACCGACGACGGCTTAACGTGCTCTCCGAGGCACGGGGGTGACACACCGCCCACTTCCTAACTCTGGGCTGGTACTGAGAATTTCTAGTCAGAAAAACCCAATACTTAATTATGGCCCGACCAGGGACTCGAACCCGGGACCTCGTTGGCCGCAGTCGAACAGGCCAACCACTAGACCAACGAGGCAGTTATACGAACGTGTAAATACGTACAGCTTATTAGTATTACTTAGTACTTACAGTTATAAATTTTCAAATGGATTGTATCCAGTGTATCATCTATGGCATGAAGACCAAATAAAGTTACCGACTTCCAAACTTGCTAAGCTATTGTTCAGACAGTACTGTTGTATCGTACCTTTGAAGTTTGAACTGTTACTAGATTTTTGCATCAGGCCTATAGCCATTAGCTATGTAAATAAAAAGGCGTGCCTATTTTCGCATACCTAACTTCTTGGAACGTCGTCTCGTCGGCGTCGACTGTAGAGTCAACAAAAAAACCTCAATTATCATTCACCACCCACTTCAGCGATCCCGCGAACAATCGTCTTGGAAGTATTTAAATGTCTTATTTATCACTATCTGGAAGCCCATGATTCAAATGCTCAACATGCAAATTATGAACCTCGTTGAATAATCAAGCGCCCGTCCGTTTTAAGACTGTTGTAAGTAGAACTCGGCTAATACACGGAAGGTATTAATGCGACACTTGCAAAGCGGAAAATCTTGGTTGGGTAAGTTTTCCATTTTCCAACACCATTCTTAACCATACTGGACGCCGGGGTGCGAAAATCAGCCTGCGCCCCCATTGCCAACAAAAAATAAACTTTCAATAATATGATTTTTTTTCTGTATGTAAATCGATTTCTCCGAGATTTCAGGACCGAATTGCGTGATTTTTTTGAATCTGTAGAGAATGTTTTGCGAGACGGTCCCATAAAAAATTCTGGCTCTCTTTAATCTCTTTTTATCTAATTTTTTAATCCTGAAGCTGCTGGATTGCAACTACCTACTGTCTTTTTTGACCAGATCGAACATTTTGGTGGTTGCAAGGGGTGCCACGCACCCTTTGCACCCCCTGGTAAAGACGGCCCTGCTCGCGATCCAAATTTAGTCACTTAGTTTTTTTATCCACTACAAGCTAGCCCTTGACTGCGATCTCACGTGATGGTAAGTTATGATGCAGTCTAAGATGGTAGCGGGCTAACCTGATTGGTCATGAAAAGTTAAAAGACAGACTTTTGCAATTATAATTTATAATACATATTATGGATTTATCTAGTACAGTTTGGACAATTGATGTTGCTGCTTGGAACAGATTTCTCTTTTGTGAGAAATGGTTGTCATCTTGAAAAGTTAACGGTCTGGTAAAATCTTAATTGTTAGATGAATATAATACGCAAGACATGATGGGAAAATTTATTCACAGAGTTTTCCTTAGCATGATGGCAGTAGGTATAATTTAATATATGACATGTATTTTAATTGAATGTTTATAAATTTTGCCGAAGCACGATGACGCGCTTTTACTGATAGCGGGTAAAACATTTGGGTCTCCCTTTATGATAATTTTTCTACACGCGCAAGTATTACGCGCAATGTTGATTTTTGTATTTAAATTTTAAACTTTTACAGTAGGTATCAATTTGTGCTTACACGAGTCATTAACGCGCAAAATCCTTTTTGCCAAGACTAATTGATTCCCTGTTCTGTGATCACGACAATCGAGACAAAATCGATTTTAAGCCGATTTTAGCAACCGACTAAGACTGCTATAGCACTTCCAAGTTAGCCCGCTTTTTTTTTTTTTTTTTTTATCCACTACAAGCTAGCCCTTGACTGCGATCTCACCTGATGGTACGTGATGATGCAGTCTAAGATGGTAGCGGGCTAACCTGTTAAGGGCATATGGCAGTTATATTAAACCCATATTATTGCTTACAGACAAGGCAAGGCAAGGCGCAGCGTTGGAGGCCAAAAGCTGAGCTTGCTTAGCTCTTTAATTCGCAGTATGAAACTGTGAACTGATGACAAGATCTGTCGAAAGGTTGTAGTAACATCTTTAAACTTCGCGCTACATCTTCGCCTGGTAAATACTAAAAAGTTCAACTGAGAGATGCGTAATGAAACTGTATGTGCAGTTCATGCGGGTGAAGCCAGACCGGGTCGATAGGCCATAAATTATAGCTATCAGTGCAGCACACCGCCATTACTCGCTCATATTATGCATTCTGTCAGAATTATTCATGAGCATGTCCTTTGAGTGGACAGACGTAATCTAATATCAATCTTGTGTTTACAAAATACCTATTGTAGGAAACCACAGAAAACTGTTGCGTTACTGCAATGAATTTTGATTTAAAGGCAGACAACGTACAGCGTAAGCAGTTGGAAATAGACACTAGATTTACATAGAAGGATTTGAAGCCAAAATATTGTGCGGTAAGGTGATGTCATATTAAAGTACCTAATTGCTTATATTTTATGGATCAGGGCTAGGTAATGACTATACATAATATTTACCATAACCATACATGTAACTAATGTGATACAAATACTAGCGAGTAGTTAGCTGTGAAGCTGGAAGTCAGCGGTACAAGACCGAGTTCAATGAAGAATGAAGATCCATGCCAGAGATCTTCGTCCAGCTGTGGACGTCCATCAGTTGAGACGACAACGACGGCGAAGATGAAGACGATGAGTAGGTACGATGTAAACACTATGCATACTTAGTGCGCAATATAGGTACTAGTTTTCTTTCAGAATCAGTTTTACAGGACAAGCTCTCTACGGTAAACTAATCCTCAACAGTCAACTTTTTCCGATCTTTCAGATATCAAGCATTGATTAATAATAGCGTAATTTTTTAAAGATCGGATAAAATGCATATCAAGATTAACCTCCGCACCAGAGCAAACGGAGAGTAAAATAAATAATAGCCTTGAAGTGAAAGTGAAACCTCCCCACGAGCACTTGATAAATCCACGTCGAAGTTTAATGAACGCGCACTTGTCACTTTAATTTCCATGTCAAAGGTAATTTGAGGACGCTTTTCGCTTACAATATCCTGGAGCGCGGTGTCAGGTTCGCCTGTGACCTGGATGCGAAGAGCGTAAACATTTAACGAGTGTTTTAAAGGCTACGTTGCCTCGATCGGTTACTAGATAATTGCTTGTGCCTTGGTAGTGGTAAGCTTCATGTCTTGAAATCGGAATCGGTCCATAAAGTTCGGTCTATAAAGGGACTTCGTTATTACTACGCTATAGTAGTCAAGCTTTTTAGCTTGGATGCTAATTTCAAAACGGTTGCAACTGAGTGGCTGAATTTATGGCACTGATGCTGCAAACGCGGGTTGTATCAAAAAGAGCTTTCAGAGGTTGCTATCTTTACAGTGCAGCAATCTCTGGATATAGGCTTCCCGGTAAACAGCAATGGTAACATTCTTTAGTTCTAGGTGGAGTTCTTTTAAAAGATATCGAAGCTAATTCGCAGGTCTGTCAATATCATAGAGTAGATAGATAATTATTGGGTCGTTTTTCACATTTCTACTCTAAACTAGTCTGACAAGATTTCATTTTTATCGACTTCAAAAAAGGAGGAGTTTCTCAATTCCGTTCACGCACCGAATATTCTTTTGTAGAATGAAAGACCTAACCTAACGTGATGGAACCTCCATTTTATTTCAAGTAGGTATTTGGAGAATTAAAAAGAGGTATGGAGTTCAAAGCAGAAGGCATTACTCACCATGCGCCGGCGCCGGTGTCGCATGCCGCTTGGGCGAGCCGCCCTGCGGCGTGGACTGCATCGCGCGAGCTAGCGGGCCATCGCCGCACCGCCCGCCGCCCTCCGGTTCATGGCTGCAAACAAGCAAAAATACAAATACAATCTCTTTATTTAAAAAAAATTTGAAGAGTTTAGACTAGGCCAGCTAAGTGGGAATTGGGAAACTTCAGACACCGTTGGGGTTATTCTGAGTTTCTTGCCGGTCCTTCTCAGTAATTTTCCGAACCGGTGGTAGATTCTTGCTACTTATTATAAGTGGTACAAGTTGTCCTACGTGAAATAAATAATTTCATTTTCATTTTTATTTTTCATTCTAGACCACACAAGTCTTGATCAACATAAGTTATCATAAAACTCTAAAGCGAATTAGATGGCCGAAGTTCTAGTAGAAAGGTACTATTTAGTATTCAGTGGTAATATTAGAATTAGAAATTTAAAACTTCCTATAATGCCAGATTATTATAGTAAGTTCGGTGGTTCGTCCGTCGTGGTGCTAAGAATAGTAACTGGCATTTAGTGTTTTCAGAACATATTATTTTCGTAGCAAATCCGGGTTAAGATTCATCAATCCTAGACGTCGAGAATAATTTAACTCCAGATAACTAGGTCCATAGCGGTATTAAATAATATAAAAGTGGAAATGCTCCAGATTATCTTAGAGAGCGAGTGAAATCACACAAAGCAGAAAAGGAAATCAAACAAGCATCGCAAACTTTGGGAACGTTTATGAGGCCCATAAACCTGATATTTTTATCACTTAACGCTTCCGTTTTAACTATCACCATAATAAAAGCTGTGTGTCACTGCCAAGCTATTAGATATTTCGGGTATTTGAATATTAAAAAGAAAGACAACTTTGAATAACACAATATAATAAGTTATAATCATAACACAATTCTTAAACCTCTAACTAGGATTTCGAAATGTTCCCAAAAGCTATTTAAGGTGATCGCATACATTAACAAAGCACAAGTGCTAACAGCAGCGAACAAAACGAATTAGTCGGTAGGTACAGCAAAACTGAGTCGTACCAAAGAAATACGAATCATTTCAGCAGAGGAGTGAAGATGACCTATACTCTGCTGCAATTGGCGCATTCCTACCGCTATATTATACGTAGAGCATACCCAAACCCCACTTCATTGAAAAATGCGCCTCTTACAAGATCTCACACCTTTTGATGCCCTATTTTGGACTTGCCTATAAACAAATTTAAGAAATCCATTAAAAGTATGGTCCTGAAAAAAGCTTATTATACTGTTGAAGATTATGTAAATGATAGAGGAGCATGGATTTGATCGCTCCAGCAATGCTGGGGACAGCGGTTACTTATGTACACATTGATATAATAATTGTTTATATCAATGTAAATGAATTATTTAAAAAGAGCAACCACCGAGTTTCTTGCTGGTTCTTCTCGGTAGGAATGGCATTCCGAACCAGTGGTAGATTCACTTGACGATTCAAAAGTACTTGTAAAAGTTTATTTGAATAAAAAACATTTGATTTGATTTGATTCTTCTAGCCGTTCTTGCAGCCGTAATTATTTGATTTAAAAAGGCTTTCAGATGGAATCAATACAGATAAAACTTCACCGAAATATTGTATCAAAAGCATTAAATACATACAAAATTTCACACATGACCACCATTGTTCTGGTCAATACTCAATACATAGGCTTCGTTTTAATTATCCACAGACCAGTGGCTATGTGCACAATGCAGCCACAAGAGGGACATGAGGGTGATTTCCCCCTTCTTGCCCTTTCCCCGCCGCTAAAGGGGTAGCCCCCGGTCATCGATTGCCAGCATTCGGCGCATGCAAATGCAGTATACGTGCATGTGAAACTGACAGCACTTTTAGTGGTTTTGTTAAAAAATGCTGCCATTGTGCGAAATGGACGCCTATAGTTAAATATTGGGTGTTTGATGGACCGATGCATGAGTAAAGCTAAAATCGGTTTTACATCGTCGATGTTACGAGTTTAGAACAGATGCTCAGTAATCAGAAGTTGAAAAAAAGGCTTGCAAAATATGAATTACAAAGCAAGGCCTATAACATCTGTTAAAACGAGTAAATAATACTGTGAATGAAATAAAAAATCAAAACTAAACAAAAGTAAAACTTACTTAATTAATAAATATTCAAACTCAAAACAGTCATAATAAAACTGCTATTATCCTGTTATAGATATAATGCGTCACTTAAAAAGGAAATGGTATTTAAGTAATTGACAAACGTGAATGAAAACACGTAGGCTCACTCGAGAGAATCCGATTTATTTGTTCGAAATAATGCTATTCAGATTAAAAAGTAAACAAATAGTAAATAGCGAATTACAAAATGCGTGTAGGAGTGAGAGAGGTGAGCCGTGTGATAATTTGTAGGGCAAGCTTGTAGTTGTTAGATATGCAATGAATCATAATAAGCTTCGAAATGAATGAGTTTGATTTTGTAACTATTGCACATCCAGCACATGATTAACAACATGCATTGATTAGTTTAATTTATGATTAATATTGATTAATAAAAACTAATCTTTTTTTTATTTTCACAAAAAGCGCTAAATCAATTTCGATAAAATTTATATATTTATTTTATTTTAATCCACTACAAGCTAGCCCTTGACTGCGATCACACCTGATGGTAAGTGATGATGCAGTCTAAGATGGTAGCGGGCTAACCTGTTAGGGGCATGGCAGTTATATTAAACCCATTATATATATATTATGGGACCACCTTTGAAATATGACCTTCCAAACAAAAAAAGAATCATCAAAATTGATTCATAATAAATTAGCGGAATGATCGCGTAACATACTTGAGTTGAGAACCTCCTCCTTTTTTGAAGTCGGTTAATTAACAGGAGAAAAGAGCAGGAAATTGAATCATTTTAACAATTTAAAGTTCGAAACTTTAAGCAGAATCAACACAAAAGAAAGACGTGACTAGTAGGTAGTGATGAGCTAGCAATCAATCTGAATGAATAGCTTTTAATATTGACCCAAAAAGCTGTAAACAACGTTGCAGTACTATAATATGTTACTAATTATGTAAGATAAGATCATCACATGATCACATAGGTCGAAAAGGATAACAGGCATTAAGATTTCGATTGAAATTAGCACATGCATCGTAGGTTGAGGACCTCAATATAGATCGCAGTAAAGATGATAACACTATCATGCCTACGACATGATGCGAGCAGGCAGTGTATAATGATGCAATTAGTATGAAACTATTGTTAAATCTGTGTTGCACAAAAGCATGGCCTACTTTTTAATCTAATAATATGCAATGAGAACTAAAGCTTAGATTAGTTTAATAGCATTATAATTACTCGAGGCATTGAATAATAAAACCACTAGAAGTTGTTTTGTTGGTGAAAGAAACTTGCTGGGAAAAAATCCAGAATTTTATTCGGAGTCACACATAATATGGCGACTTTTATACGTCAATCGTCATAATGTAGTCAAAATCCGAATGCGAATTTCCCCAGGAAGAATGTTTAGGTTTATCCCTAGCCTTAGGTTTTCATAGAATGCTTCGATATATAAAGTTTCTGACGACGTAGACCGAAAAATGTAACGCATTTTGCAACTAATACGAAAAACTAAAGTACTGATGTTAGTTTGTAGTTGTAAAAACTACGAAAATACGAGGCATGTTAAAACTTCCACACTAAGAGCTAAATTACAACAGGACGCGGTACATGCAAACAAACCCAAAATTTAAATTACTGGTACTTAGTACAGGAATGTTGAATGTGCAATTTCCCAGGGCATTGTAGCCCACTCTACTAGCCTTGTTGTTGTATGCGTGTAATGCCATTTATCAGCCAATCCAATTACGTAGATCCAGAACGAGTTTATATTGCTACAAATGCTATGCAGTCTGTATATCGATATCGAAATTATTACCTTAGATTACAACCCAATACTGATATCAATCTGTACTACATACTTTACTTATCAATAAACCTTTCGCAACTTTTGAATGAATTTAGCGAATTTATGCTAATCTGCTAAAATAAGAAGCGGCAAATCAATGGTTTGTCTTGTTCAGTGTTGACAAGAAACAGAAAATTGCAATTTAATACCTACTCGTTTACAAATTAATATCGATTACTTAAAATAAAACAATTTGAAATGAGTAAACGATGTTTTCCTCGTTCCAGATAGATAAGGAACAAATTATATTTTGAAAAGCATCCAATATAAACCAATTTTATAATTATTCCAAGAGGGAGCCGACGCTGCATAGCAGAATATCAGAGTCTTTATTTTTAATTGGTTTGCATAAAGCTTCACAATAATAGCTGTTACTGAATATTCATGACGCGATGTTGGTGCTTCGAGCTCGTCAATATGGCGGATTTTGTGTATGCAAACCCACCATAGGCCGTGGCAGGGTAATAAATAGATACAACTGGTCCACCTGATTCAGGTAAGGACAGCCTACAGAAGATAGTACTTGCCATACACTGCAGAGTGGCTTTAAATATAAAAAATAATGCATGACCAAGATTAACACATACAAATAAATAATGCTTATTCGACTTTTTTTTTTTTTTTTTTATCCACTACAAGCTAGCCCTTGACTGCGATCTCACCTGATGGTAAGTGATGATGCAGTCTAAGATGGTAGTGGGCTAACCTGTTAGGGGCATGGCAGTTATATTAAACCCATACCCCTTCGGTTTCTACACGGCGTCGTACCGGAACGCTAAATCGCTTAGCGGCACGTCTTTGCCGGTAGGGTGGTAACTAGCCACGGCCGAAGCCTCCCACCAGGCCAGACCAGGGAAAATTCAGAAATTATAAATTCCCAAATTGACCCTGCCGGGGATCGAACCCAGGACCTCCGCACGTTAAGGCGACAGCGCTACACACTGCGCCACGGAGGTCGTCAAAATAACTTAATCGGACTTAATTACTAATAAATTAATTAGTGTAATATAATATTATTCAACTCAACAAATTAAAACATAAATGACCACCACCTAACGACCATCGGCACCAAATTCAGAGCAAAACTTGAATTGAAAAGGTCTCTGACATCTGAGTGCGGTTGGTGCGAAACAATAAATAGTAACTTGGTTCCACTGTCTGAAAGTATTAAAAAATCAATTTATTTGTATTTACCAATTCGGGGACTTTCCCTGAATTGAAGATAGATAAAAGTATAGACAGAGTAATTTATTAACTCAAGACTTAATATTTTGACAACAACAACACAAAAACTCTACGACTCGGCACGAGAGCTTTTTTTTAAGTGCTTCCGTATAATAGTTACACGGGAACGATGTAGTAACGGTTTAAGCGTATGATTCATAGCTCTTTGATGTAATTTTAAATGTGAAATATGTTCTGAACCGATATTCGGAAGACGCAAGTGTGTCAACGTTTAGGAGCTACAGAACGCATAAAGTTTCGTATGATTCATTGCACGTATAAAGTTGTCGCACATTATGGGACGAGCTGCAATTTTCTCAATAGAAACTTTATACTAAACACTAATGTGTTTATTAAAGAAATGCTAACTATGTCAACACAAGCAGCGGTATTTCTTCGATGCATGCTCTTGCAGGCGTACTGATAACGTCATCCTGACTGAAATTATTAATGAAAATGCGTAATGTGTGATCGGCATTAAAATCACAACGAAAAGAGGTGCCGCCCAATTGTAAATGCTGGTTGATTGCTGGTCAGTGACTTCCATTTCCGTAAGTACAAGTAGGTGCTCGAGGCAATTAATAGCGGCAACTACTGAGTTGTTAAGCTTTCATAACGATGTTTGTACTGACGTTTTTACTGAGTACTCATAAACTTTGACGACCTCCGTGGCGCAGTGTGTATAGCGCTGTTACCTTAACGTGCGGAGGTCCTGGGTACGATCCCAGGCAGGGTCAATTTGGAAATTTATAGTTTCTGAATTTTCCCTGGTCTGGTGGGAGGCTTCGGCCGTAGCTAGCTATCACCCTACCGGCAAAGACGTGCCGCCAAGCGATTTAGCGTTCCGGTACGATGCCGTGTAGAAACCGAAGGGGTATGGGTTTAATATAACTGCCATGCCCCTAACAGGTTAGCCCGCTACCATCTTAGACTGCATCATCACTTACCATCAGGTGAGATCGCAGTCAAGGGCTAGCTTGTAGTGGATTAAAAAAAAATCTTTACAGTTGTTAATATTATAACTTCAAAACATACTGGTTATATTTTATGATCCAAATCTACTCTTTAAGCCGTTTGTATGAATTCTTGCTAATCGTATTTATTTCTGAAGATCGTTCTAAAAACATCGAACGATCAACGTACGGATGCATCTAGCTGAATTAAGTAGTGTCTTCTCGATTTATTAGAATACCATAACCTTTCACAGTGGAACAGTTATAGGGCGCATGTAAAGGGCAAGTTTACTCCGGGCACGAAATGAGCGGCGGCGGGGCGACCGCGGCAGCGCGGCGAGGCAGTTGCAATTTTCTCGTACTCATTTGAAAACTTTATTCACGTTTAACCCGCAAAATTTGTCTAGCGATTTGCAAATATGATTGAAATTACTCAATAAATACGTAATTAAAATTTCAGATTACCAAAAGTATATTTAATAAAAGTATATAAACCGCAAACGCTCTAGACTGGCAGGACTGGATTCGCCAGTTGACGAAAATATTTTTTTTTACAATTTCAGTTTGCCTAAAGGGCCTTCCTGAAATTCGTCGCTAGCTCTCGTACCACATCGCCCCGCTGTCGCCGTCGCTCGGCCGTCGCTAGTTTCGTGTTTGTCGCCTTAAACTAAAAATATCGATACAAAAATCAATCTAGAAAATAAAATATTATCTTATCAAAAAAGATGATTAAGAATTTTATATAACTAATCACATGTTTACAAAATTCTCATGAATACAAATTGGCAACCATAAAAAGCGTACCATAAATAAAATTACAACAGCGAAAATGCGTATTCAAATGGAACACAATAATCGACAAAACTAACGAATTCCTTTGCGGATGATCAATGGTCGAACTCGAAGGCGAATTTAATTCCATGCAACCTTCGTAACGCCACCCACACACCGCCCACAGAGTTACGCAAGGTGGAGACATTTACGAGTGTTAAGGGAAAGTATCAGAGTTAATTATATCCAGCCGTCTGTAGCTTGATTGCAATACTCTGTAATTAAATTATAAGGAACTAACTTATGTCCGACATGCGGTGCAATGCGACTCGAACGCTACTTAATGTACGTTGATGCGAATTCGGGATCAGGGATCGGATTAACATACCCATAGGAGACGAACAGATAAACGGCCATATTATTTTTTAATATTTAAGATTGCCGCTTAGTTGTAGAATTTAGACACAGGAACTACATAAGAAGTGTGGCCAGTATAGAGCGTGGAATCGAAAATATTAAAGCTTTCCATTTGCTACGGCTATTGCTGTTTCGAGCTTTATTACAATTTTTATCTATAATCATCTAAATTATCTATAGGCACTCATAAGTTGTTATTTATGCACAGTTCTCCAAACAAGAAAAGAGCTTGCACAAAACTTAAAGCAACTTCAAGTTCCCGGCTCACGCTGCACACACTTAAAACATTTTACTGCTCGTTTTCTTTAAGAAATAATTCACGACGTCGAATCAGATTTATTAAAATATGCATTTTTGAGCGTCTGACACTTTTGCAGCCAAGATCAATTAATCAGATTACCTCTCGTTTCTTATTAATCGGTTCAGTAACTAAAGACTTATAAAAAAATATCTTGGCTCTAGACTCTTGAAAGAATACAAAACGAAATGACAAACCTCTTCGATCGGACTCTAGTGTATCTCCAAGTGTTGCTGCTGTAGTGTCCAGAACTCGATGGGCATAATAATAACTGAAGACTGTTCGGCCTTGGCTGCCTTTGTTTCTTCGATCTCAATTTAACCACTTCTTCTTTTTCTTTTTTTGTTTCTTTGACAGGTGGCTTCTTCGAGTCGACACTCCACCTGTACTTCTCATCTATATTATGTTTTCTTAATACAACTTCATCATCCAGATCCAAATGATCTAGCTTATCATTAATGAAACTTCTAGATCTTAACAGATCTGGTGTTTCGTCGATCCTGTCATGCTTTCGTATCTCGATCGGTGATGTTGGAGGTCGTCTCGGTTCAAAAACGACTTTTGAGTACTCGTTACTTCTACGCCAAAGACGAGGCGATAACGGCCAAAAGCGCCCAGCGGGCTGTGCGGACTCCATAACCATTTTTTGAACACTTGTGACAACTTTCTTATTTTTGGTCGACTTCACTTTGCGCACTTAATTACAACTTCCAATTAGCACTGACTTTATCGATGTTTATCACTGTTTAAATCTTATAGTGTTACCAGCGATTAAAATAAAATCTTAAAGTATTTTTACTTAAGTGCTAATACAAAACTTATTGCAAATACTTTTACTATCTCGGTTATTACTACACATTTAAAAGATAAAGATATAAAAGATAAACGTGCACGACATCCGAAAGCGATTGGCTGACTGTATAAAGAAACAAGTAACAACATGTGCATAACAATCCCCCCTACGATCAATCATGCGTTACGCCTACGAATTCTAGATAAAGCAATGATACGAGAACCGAGTGATAGCACGCGCGTAAGGCATCGCAATAAGGCTATAATATAAGCCTTCCGATGAATGGAAATAATGGCTTATCTGATACATGGAGCTACCGGAGTTGCTGTATGACGGCGGATATTGTTGTCGCTCTATTATATTTATTTTATGGACGTGAATTTGTTCACATTATTTCATTTTATATCCGCAGCGTGTGGAAGTCACAACAAGATAGCTATGTCCAGCAGTGGACATCAATTGACATCAACGACGATTTTATTCACTGCTACTACAGTATATAACTCTACATAGCTTCTTATTACTCTTCAGATAGGTGAATCGTAATCAACTTTCCTGCCATATTCTTCGTAATAATGGAAATTGTAGGCATATTATTGAATGGATTATTGTTAACCATTCTTAATTTATGAAAATACACAAATTAAAACAAAGCTGATATTTAAAAAAATGGATTTGCAAGTCGCTGGTGATAGGCAGCTCTTTGATAAAAGAATATATTAAATTTGACGACGTGCAAAGTAGCAAGTATCGGCTAGTTTTAAACATTATTCCAGTAAGTATACATATTAACATACCGTACAGGTATATTGCGTCCTGTTATACGCTGCTTCCTGAGCGGTCGTTTAGTATGCGACGTTATTCGTATACATCCTACGGTGAGACATTACATATCATAGCGATTTTATGGTTATCCGTTTATGATGCAGATGTCTTGGCTGATTGTGGGAAAGTACAAACACATTGCACAAAATAATAAATCTATTGATATTCTTTAAATCAAAATTCACAAAGGTTTTTGAAGTTCCAGAGGTCAAGATCGCAATCGATATGTTTACAGAACACATTTTCATTATGTGGGATGTTTTATACAATAAATCATCATGTAGACAAAAATTCTCCATATGAATTATTATTTGAGTTTAGCAAGATTGAAGGAGATTATAGATTTATATATTTGATGACCAAATCAATATGTGTCTTCACAGCGATTGAATTTGTTACCAGTTTATAAGAATATTGTGTCTACTCACCGTCCAAAACAACACATCCCTACAGTACAATCGGTGAAATCACACATTCGATGATTTTTAATATCAATGGATAATTTGACGTTAAAACCAACTCAACAAAACATTACACACCGTGTACAGTAAAGGCAATCAATAACACAATCACATATTAGTGCAAACAATTATAATCCGATGATAAATGACCAACAAAAAAGGCTACCAAATGTGGCGAAGGAAGCAGCTGAATCACAGGAAGTTATACCTATTGTTTAGAGTATAGACATTATCATTTCGATGAGCTCCCTGAGTCAGGCGACGCAGTTCTCGAAACCGATGGAGACATTACATTGAGACCTACGCAAACATCAAGTAGATAATAAATAACCGATTACAAAATATTTTAAGCCCACGATGATAACGATAGCAACTTTAAATGCAAATATTTTTATTATGACACGACTTTGATATCACGCACAACAGACCTCCAACTGGAGCTTTAAGTGCGGAAACCTGCCCAGTAGAAAGAACAAGGACGACTTTGATATTTACCATAATAGCAACAGAAAAAGAATTGCTAAAAAATGCCGTGCTTGGTTTAAAAATTAGATTTTCCGCCTCATTATTAGCTTCATATTGTGGTGAAGACCTGTACATTTGCATTAAGATATACGATTATCATTATATCACATGATAAGTTTTATCAATCAGTATTTCACGAAACCTATATGTAGACAGTACGGAGACTTATTACGTCAAAGTAGATAAGGGCAGTTGAAGAAAACGATAAATTTACATTCACAAGGGAAAACTATGAATTTAGCGACTAACGCGTATTATTAAGTTTATGTGTTTAAATATTTATAACAACCTTCAGGAGCCAAGTTGGCCACGTTTTCTTTCGGCCACAAGTTCAGTTGTACTTTCTGTTTGTTTTAGCAATTCCAATTAATATTCACGTAGCAAATACTGTGAATGTTATATTATCAGGACGAACTGTGAAAGCAGATTATTATGAAAATAGCAAAGTTACTCCGACAACGTTCCTATATTAATTAGACTGCGTCGGCAGTCATTAATTTGTTGAATGAATATTAAATGAACGTTATAATTTTCCCGGTCCTCATTTATCCTTCATTAAACTTTGAATGAAAGATACTGTTTAAATTACAGAAGCTTTTATGCTTTAAGTTGATGCAAACGTATTGGACAAACACACTATTTTATTTTGAAAAAAAAATGTCGAAATCTGAACAAATAAAAATATATTCAAAGGTAAATTAAGCTTTCGTGTAGAGGAAACCTCAGTAATTCACACAAAAGTAAGGAAATATCATGTGGTAATTATCCGTGCTCTTATCTTGCTTAATCATCTCTGTTATGAGACTGTATTTCACAAAGCTACATCTAAGTTCGTAAACCTCATAAACGGGAAATTATGTGGCTCAATTCCTGGCTATACACGTGAGCCTGAACATAATAGCGCGTCACGTTTATTTGATGACGACTCCACCACACTTTTATGGCCTCAGTATTTCGGTAGACGTTCTTAGTAATCAATTAATGATATTTTTGTCTCGGCATCAGAACAGGGGAGGTACTCGCACACAATAGCCGGAACAGACGGTAAAGACAATCATATTGAATACGACGGTACACCACTTCCAAATTGAGTGCAAGCTGCTTTGGGCCCTTTGGGGCAACTTTAAAGCCCATATTTCTCTGAAAGCAATAGGTATATAGGGAGCGTGGGACTCGGAAGGCGCTTAAAATGGCACACCTAATATCGTATGCAATGTGCTTGAATGACATTTGCCTGGAAATTGGAAGACGATACACATTTGCTCATACAGGGAGAGTTGACTTCGATAGAATTTTAATTTTATTGTCGTTATAAGGAAAGCCTGTCACAAAAGGAGGACACTTTTTCATAACATAGCGGGGCTCTATTTCTATAGTTCTAAAGTAAAATAAATAGTTTATGGATTTCTGAAAAAGTTAAAAATAAATACATAAAACGGTGCGTGTAATGATTGGAACGAAAAAGCGAAACGGTTAATAATCTAATTATCATAATTGATTCCTGATGTGTCCTTGAAGATGAATTTCAAACGATCATAAATGGTAAATAGTTTCGTATTTAAAGCCTTCATTCCGCAAAATCATTTTTCACTTCCAAAACCCGTAACGGGCAATGAATTTAATGGATTATCCGATACAAATGTTAAATTGGCTGACGAATGTTCCAATAGCTGACTGATTGTGCACGTCAATCATTTCGGAACAGGATTTAGCTTTTTACTGCCAGACCGTGCGTTTGTGATAAAAGGATATTCATGATCCCTTGACGTAAGCCAAGTTATTTATTTAGATACTTTTATTTCATGTGCGTAGAAACTATAAACTGCCATATCCCTTCCAAGATAGCCCGCTTTCATCTCTCTCATCACTTATCTGACTTATCACACGATGATGCCTGCAATTTCGTCCGCATTGACTAAGTTTTTCTTATTCCCGCAAGATCTTAATTTTCCGGGCCTATCCTGGGATGCAACCTATCCCTATACCGAATTTCATCAAAATCGGTAGAAAAGATAGACAGTTAAAGCGTAGCAGACAGACAGACAGACGGACAGACAGACACACTTTCGCATTTATAATATTAGTATGGATATGTCCGCGTTAAGAAAATAGTGACTCATCACTGTCGACAGGCTCATCGGCCTACCGTTAGATTGTAATCTAACGCTTTTTATCTTGATAGATTGTAAACTGTCGACAGATTATGAACCGTTCAATATTCTGAGTGCTAATTTTTGAAATATTCATTGTATTTACGTTTTCTTGTCTCTTTCTTGTATGTTATTTTAGGGTTCGACACAAATAATCAGGTAGGGCACATAGGTTCTATAGGGTTAATATACCTAACATATTACAATCTACCGAAAAATAATGCGTTAAATTGTAATCTTTCGACAGTTTACAATCTCGCGAGATAGATTATAATCTAACGGTTTTTACAATTTTACGGTGATATATACACAGGACTACTGTACGCTTACTCTGAGTTTTTACATTGCAACTGCGATTGATCGACGTGAGAGATCACAGTCTTCTTTTGTTTTCTGTAAACTTATTTCTCGTTGATATAGTCATTCCCATTTTTAGTTACTCTGAGTTTTTACATTGCAAATACGATTGATCGACGTGAGAGCTCACGACACCAAGTGTAAGCGAACGTTAAAGAAAAATGCTGCTTTTTATTTAGAGCTCATTTCATCATTTCGTGTATTTATTCACAGGCAGCGCTCCAAACGCTAACTTTGTGACTTTAAAGCAAGAGCTTTTGGGTCCATTTTACTTTGACGTTCGCTTACACTTGGTGTCGTGAGCTCTCACGTCGATCAATCGTATTTGCAATGTAAAAACTCAGAGTAACTAAAAATGGGAATGACTATATCAACGAGAAATAAGTTTACAGAAAACAAAAGAAGACAGTGATAATAGAAACAGGAAAGTAAGACAAGAAAACACATTGCATTCTAATCTAATAACAAAACTTTATTCTTCTGCTGTCGGAAAACTAGTACAGTGTTTTTGCAGGCAGTAATTCGCGCTGCAAAGTTTGTTTTCGATTTTGTAACGTAAACTCTGAGCAAAACGACCTCCGTGGCGCAGTGTGTAGCGCTGTTGCCTTAACGTTCGGAGGTCCCGGGTTCGATCCCCGGTAGGGTCAATTTGGGATTTTATAATTTCTCAATTTTCCCTGGTTTGGCTTGGTGGGAGGCTTCGGCCGTGGCTAGTTACCACCCTACCGGCAAAGACGTGCCGGCAAGCGATTTAGCGTTTCGGTACGATGCCGTGTAGAAACCGAAGGGGTATAGGTTTAATATAACTGCCATGCCCCTAACAGGTTAGCCCGCTACCGTCATAGACTTACCATCAGGTGAGATCGCAGTCAAGGGCTAGCTTGTAGTGGATAAAAAAAAACCATATAAGTTATGTCCGAGACCCGTCTGTCTAGGGATTGTTATTCAGTATCGTAAAATAAAGTAGACTTTATATACTGAAAACAAATTTATTCCGATCATCTATATAAACATTCTTAGTTAAAAAAAATGAATTTAGCACTGCAGAAAGCACGTTTTTTTTTTGCAGATATGCGGACGTTAAGAATTAGTGGACTCAGCTTATTATTTCTGAGGAATAATTTAACTGCCAAAAATGTTTGAAGTTATTGGACCATCGAAGAAAAACCTTTATAATTATATTATTAACAGCACAGTGGTTTTGTGGAACAGCAAGAATTTAAATGAAGTCAACTTGCGTCGGGAAAAAAAAACGGGTCGGTTAATTAAAAAGTTTTGTGAGATTTCATTCTTGGAAGTTTTGCCGTTCTCTTAAGGATTTTTCAGTTAATTAGAACAGAATCATTACTGCAGGCGGATTCATGAAACAATGCATTTTGTAGCAATCCAATAAATATTGCAGAATGCTAGCCATTCAGATTTATTGGATGGAATTCGAATTCACAATTCGTTTGCACTGTCAAATATTTTTCTGTATGATGGAAATGGAATAAACGGTCCGGAAACGCCGATAAAACATTATTTATGCCAACGTCCCAGCACTTCCAGCCCTCGAAGTGGCATTCCGAACTATTTTAGAATTTGAATCCGATTAGAAGAGCTATTAACGAATATTTAAGCTTACCTTTAACCATACAGCGCTATTTTTATCGACTTTTAGTAAAAATATTTCCGCATTGGGGTAAAGGACGGTTAGTCACGGACTCTGCCACATATTTGTAATTTGTAATGTTCTGAAAAAAGTGATGAGTCAGACGTTAAGTTCAGTAGACTGTAGCTTACCATAATATAGGGCAAATAATATTTTCCTTTCCTCGTAATAGCATCTCTAAAGGACAATACCAATTCATAGTAAAACGTGTAAAGTTGACAGGAGTCACGGAGCGTGAACAAGATGTGAACTTAATTAATAAAAATTAGAACTAAGTCAACTTAAATTGAGAACAAGTTTTGGAAACAACAAGTTTAATGTTGTGTATGAAGAATTCTCCAGCGGCCACTGACGTCGAACCGACTAATAAACACTTTGAACAAGTATTGTAGTGAAGCAAGGTAAATTCAGGTTATGCATAGTTATGTGCGTTGTAAATGACATTATTTCAACCAAAAACATTAATCATTTGGGACAACCAACCGCAAGTTTCACTTACGTATGGACATTTCTCGAACTACGGTTAGTACCGATTTCCGTATAAATGAATTTGAAGTGACTGCAGATATTTATTGGTGTTCATAAAATATAATATCAAATTTTACTTAAAACAGTGTTATAAAGTTTAAATATAAAGCGGGAATTACATTAAACGATTTTTAGCTAAGCACCCAAGTGTCTCAACCAGTATGTATAGGTATGAACATAATGTATAGTGATAAATGTACTAAAACATGTATAACACCTGTCAGGGTGGGCCAATATTTCGAAATATATTCAACCGCAAGAGATCATTGAAGCAGGCGTAGCGTATATTATATTTTATTGTCGTTATTAGGCTGATTGGAACCGCGCCAAAGGACCCGATGAGTCAGGGATACAGGGAACTTCTGTGGCACTGGCGACATTGATATTTTAGCTTCCGTGGTTTCGAGCCTATTGTTTTGTTTCAATAAATCATCTTTGTTTGTATTTTTAATTAATAAAATATTTTGTACCTGATGATGCCCGCGACTTCGTCCGCGTGCGGTAACTCCTTTATTATACGTGATAAAAAGTAGTCCTTCCCCGGATTGTATCCTATCTCTATACCAAATTTCAACAAAATCGATTGAATAGATGGGCACAGACAGATAAACTTTCGCATTTATAATAGGTATTTTGATCAAACACTTTAGACTGTCCTTTTCAAAGGGCAATAAGTATTGTGAAATATAATAGCCCTATTTTAGCAAAGTAAATAGATTTTAGTAAAAATTTGTGCATAAAAGCATTCATCTAAATTAATTATTGATGGAGTCATTTCCGACTCTACAAAGGTGACGTAACCTTCTAAATATTCTAAGGCAGCCTTTCGCAAACCCTAATGTTTCACGAATATTTTCACGATGACGTCATATTTTGATCCGTATTCTAATAAGAATTCATCATTATCAATAGCTTTGAGCTCATTGTGGGTCCCGGACTCCCGGCCTGCTCTCTCTAAATCTTCTCTAACGGTCTCCATCGTTTGTGTTAGTAATCCAGTTCCATATAAGTTTCCTGTTTTGCGCATTGGTTAAACCGCTAACTGTTAATGGCTAACCCTCTCATCGTGTCATCAAAAAAAAAGCTTACAAGGGTGCTACATAATAAATAGTAGCAGATGTTATAAAAAAAAACCCTCTCATCTAACGTTTTTAAAAGTTTGCACTACTTATATCCTTGAGCTATTATATTTTTATTAAAGCCATAAAGCTTGTTACATTATTGTAATTTACATAAATCAATTATTATTATGTCATGAGCTGAGACAGAATGTTGACCCTATAATGTCGGGTCAAAGGCGCGTCACAGATGTGGGCCACTTGGTTATATTATGACTAAGGCCTAACCTTTGAATGATATTCACTTCGATTGGCACGTTAAATGTGTCAATTCTATCTCGCAGTTTAAACAAAACCAAATTATTATCAAGTAGTTCTTGATAATAATTTGGTTTTGTTTAAACTGCGAGATAGAATTGACACAAAAGTGGACACAAAAACTTTATAAAGCAGTCAGTTTGAATTTCACTCTTCAGGGGAATTCTCAGATTTTTCTATTCTTATTTGACTTTTATTCTGGTGACACTTAGTAGGTAATAGAGAAAAAACCGTTCCTGTTATGAATTTAATTGAATGTAAATATAATAAAGTTAAAAAGTGTTAACTTGTTATGGATTTTGATAACGTATTAACTATTAATAATTTTAGTAAGCTAAACTCCTTAATTAAATCGTTTCAGTGAAATAAATTTTTTTTTTAAATATGTTATTTGTTTTAATAAAAAGTAAATATTCCATACCTTTGTGTGTATAAAAAAATGTGGCAACGGAAAACCCATAGTAAACAAGGGAAACGGCCATAATTCCGTTAAAGGCAATTTAGTTAATGGGCAGGTCACTCCTCACTCCCCGAAATTGGAGCAGCGACACTAATTTCAGCAAATAGCACAAATTAGATACTATAAATGTACCTACTTAAATTCGCGTAATTGAACTCGATAATAACGTTTAAAATAAATGGGCTAAATTTGATGATGTAGGTACGATTAGGACTAGAGATGCATCTCTAATCTCTAATCTATACCGTTGATTTAACATTTATCCAAATCTGACATCACCAAAAATGTAGCCTTATTAATGATATAACATGAGTAAAATCACTTGCTGTAGGTACTTACCTACTTTAATAGTATATTGTGTGAATAGGGGTGAAACGAGACGATTTCAGACGAGGGTGAAGTTGCCTGCCTGAGCGAAGCGAGGGCTGGCATCAACCGAAGTCTGAAATCGTGTTTAATCCCGCGGCGCACACTATATTTGTCATATTTAACCTGCATTGAAAGTGCGAGTTTTACTAAAATCTTACTTTCTTATTTATTTTAGTTGCTAGGTTGTTGTTTACAAATATGATATCTGTCAATTTAGTTGATGCTTAAAATGACAGTTATAAAGGTTTGAAATAAACAAAAGATACTCTGACAGGATTGCATGACGTATTCGTCTGAAATTTACTAGTTTCAGGTGGCTCAACAGGCATTGAAACTCGCATTTTCAATGCAGGTTATATTAAAACTAAATTTAAAATCTATAACGCTAAGTTTCTATACGGCATCTTTCCACAGCGGCAAAGGTTTTTCCGGTTGGAAGACAATGCCTCCAAACCAGCCGCAGACAATTCATTGGATGTACTTTTGTGATTTGACAATAATGCCAATTATCTCTTGTTCCGGCAATATCACACAAATAAATCCATACAAATATTATAAATGCGAAAGTGTGTCTGTCTGTCTATCTGTCTGTGTGTCTGCTACGCTTTAACGACTCATCTTTTCACAAAATTTAAAAAATGCAATTTTAAAATTGGGAACAGCGGTAAGTTATATCCCAGGGAAGGACGTAGACTACTTTTTATACCGAAGTTAAGGAGTTCCCTCAGTATTAAAAAAAAACTTAATCTACGCGGACGAAGTCGCGGGCATTATCTAGTAAATTATAAGTAATCTTTGTGATTTCATGTAAATAGAAAGTACGCACTTGCCAAGCAGTTGCTTCTATACGTGCATTTTCTTCATTTATATTTTTGTAGGTACCCTCTACCTTAACCCGTGCGTCTGGTACATCCATCATGGTTTATTAGTTTTTGTTGTGCGTCAAAGTAATTAAGATACTTCACGGTGATAAAAACCCTATATAATTGTTGGCATTCCACGGTACCTCGTAGAAAGTTATTCCGAACTGGTCGGACTTGATTCAAGGCCGTAAAGCTTCCCATGCACTGTCATCCTTCGTAACTACCATTAAAATAGCCTCCATTATCATTGGCGGTCGTCTTGTGAAGCATGTTTATTTTTAACTAGCTAATATGACATCGTCAGAGCCATTTTATTCGAGTTTAGTTCCCATTTTATTTTCATATTACAATTCAGTGAAATACTGTAAAGTGACTTTGCTAGTTTTCAAAGGACAAATCCACAATCAGAAAACAAATGTTTTCATTCTTTGATATTTTATTTAATCAATACTAGAGGATCTCGAGTATTATTTATTTATTTATTTATTTATTTAGAGGATACTAGACTTTTACTCGTATGTAACACGATAAACTAACTTCAACCAATTGGCCACCGGATTTTAATCTAGGTTTTGATGATTAAGAAACTATGTCCTAATATTATCATTATAATAATCGTGAGTGATACTCAAAAAATGACAAAAAAAAATGCCCCACAGCACGCAGGATGGCTGCGGGCTGCGGCCCGCGACGCGTGAATATAGGCCCGAAATTGTTCGAAAATAATCTGGTCCAAGTCGTGTAATAATTCTGAATAATATTTCATTGCCAAATTAGAGGATTTGGTAAGGCCACAATTAATTATTATTACTCGTCAATTGCCATGCATATTTGTAGTACCGGGTATTAATCTTAAATTAACCAGTATTTACCAACCAAGATTGGCAAGCAAGAAACCTGCCAATCCTGACATCATTAAAAAAATAGATAGTTTTGCAACGAAACCGTCGATATTATATTTGCCATTTGCATATCGTTTATCACGGTTGTCCTCTGCAATAGCCTGACTTGCTGCCATTTCCTTTCACTGTAGTATGTTATTTAAAAAAAATCTTAGTTTAAGTGAAAGTAAATTGCCATTTTATTACAATATATGGAGCTAAAGCGTCTCTCTCAAATTGAAATCCATGTGCCGTCAAATTAAAAGGTAACTTTTATGAATTAGTCTTTCGGATTGTATATTTATACCGGTAACGCTGAATCACCAAGTGATTTAGTTTTTAGTATGATAAGCCTTGGATATTATGACCATAAGTATCTACACAAAATCAACCTTTTTTCGGTCATAATATAAAGGTAATATAGTTATATATTAAGTTTGATACTCGGCAGGGTCAATCTGTTAACTATATAACTTCTAAAATGACTGCGGTCTCTCCAGTTTATCGGTGACTAGCTGATGCCCGCGACTACGTACGCGTGGAATAAGTTTTTTGGATTCCCGCGGGAACTCCTCAATTTTCGGGGATAAAAAGTAGCCTAGCCTATGTCACTCTCCAAGTCCTCAACTACACCCATGCCAAAAATCAAGTCGATCCGTTGCTCCGTTGCAGCGTGATTGAAGGACAAACCAACAAACAAACTGACTTTCGCATTTATAATATTAGTATGAACTATGATGATACCTGACCCTACCGGTAGCCGTGCTTCCAAGCAATACCAAGTTCGTATGCTACCATTTTATAAACCTAAATTATTACTCAGTCAGTCAAAGCTTAATAACAAACAAGTCCTCGAATAGAAATTTATATACCTATCAAAGGAACTAAAAGCAGACAAGCAAAAGATCTATTATTTGTATCCGCCCTTATAGCTTAAGAATAACGGCTAGTTTCAACGAGTTTTCCATTACCCAGTACTTAGACCACAAAAAACTGTTTGCCATCAAGTTCTGCATATATTAGCGACTGACCTTACACGTTTCTCGTATATTTATCAAAACTAAACCGTACGACCTTGGAAATACCGACAAAGATCATCTCGAGTATTATTTTGGTTCACAAGGGCCAGATAGTACGATTTACATAACATAAGTGATTTGAACGTAAAACTATTGTTATTTTTAACCGACTTCCTAATATCAAATCAACGCTCCATTCAACTTCTCAATTCAATTGGGTGTAACGTGGAGACTAGAGCCCAAGTTTATTAACTTGATCAATTGGTATTACCTATATCTATATCTATCTATCTATATCTTTGACGACCTCCGTGGCGCAGTGTGTAGCCTGGTGGGAGGCTTCGGCCGTGGCTAGTTACCACCCTACCGGCAAAGATGTGCCGCCAAGCGATTTAGCGGTCCGGCACGATGCCGTGTAGAAACCGAAGGGGTATGGGTTTAATATAACTGCCCCTAACAGGTTAGCCCGCTACCATCTTAGACCGCATCATCACTTACCATCAGGTGAGATCGCAGTCAAGGGCTAGCTTGTAGGGGATTTAAAAAAAAAATCTATTATTACAGTGCAAGTTCTTCAGTACGAGCTGTTGTATGGCAAAAAAAAAACAGTGAATGATCAGAAAAACTCAAGTCAAGTAGAAGAAATCTGAATAACTTAACTAATCTATATCTATATTTCTATACTAATACCTACGAGTACTATAAATGCGAAAGTTTGGATGTATGGATGTTTGTTACTCAATCACGCCAGAACGGCTGAACGGATCTGGATGAAATTTGGCACAGAGCAAAATTATAATCTGGAATAACACATAGGCTACTCTGTATCCCGGATAATCAAAGAGTTCCCGCGGGAACAAAAAAAATCTCAATCCACGCGGACGAAGTCGCGGACATCAGCTAGTATTAAATTACTTTGTAAGAACTTAAGGCGAATGTAGTTCTCTGAAGTTCCAGTGCTTAACTACAATAATATCAGAAACTCAAGGTTGATAATTTAAACTTCAATTTGCTTTTGTTTTTAAGTAGACAATTGGGGCTGATTCTGTAGTGCACAATCTCTAAACTAAACTAAAATTAGAGCATTACAAATATTGCTAACCCTTTCATAATACTTCCTACGGAATGGGACAGAACTAGATTTAAAGCTGCCATTTTAGTTTAGTTCAGAGATTGTGTTATACAGAATCAGCCCCAATGTAAGTCGCAAAAGATTTAAGTAAGAGTATATAGTCTACAGAAAAATACTCGTAGGTATAATATACAAAAAAAAGGGAAGCATGAAAACTAGTGATTAACAGAACAACCTTGGACAAAACACGGACATTTGCAGAAAAAAGGGAATAAGTAGTTGATGTGCGGCGGACGCGTAAGTCGTATCATTATCTGCAGTGAAATTAGTGAGACGGATCAACTCCTCCCATTGACAGATACGGTTAATCACCTGACTTCCATATTATTACTGTTGATGGTAAAGTTAATCACAATTAACGAAACCCAGGGTCCATCGAATTTTCTTTATTATTATTACATTTTCCCTATCATCAACTTTTGGGGGCTCTCACTGGTCACCTCTCTCACTGTGAGTCGTATTTCCCATCGCTGAGGGTCGTGACCCCTTTTCATTAATCACATAATGGCAGGGGTTTTCTTGGGATAATAATGCGGTGGGTTTCCAGGTCCTTCCGCATAACGGGTTACCATATTATTAAATGATCGACTTGGCCTCGCTTAGGTGAAAATCTGATCTGAGGAAAAATATATGACAAAACACTCGCGATCAGTGCAATAGTGATAGGGGATCAGTGTAAACACTAAACTACAAGTACTTCAACGATTTGTAAATTGTTATTTTGATCCTGTTTAATTTTTTTTTTTTATAATTTTATGATCTGGTTTTTATTTTATTTTTGTAATTTTGTAATCTTATTTGAGTTAATTGTATTTTTACATGACATTCGTAAGAGCTTCGAAAATCTAAATAAATAAGTGAATATGAATATAAAATACACAATGAATACATTACTGCACTGTACCAGGTACAGTGCAGTAATTCTAGGTAGGTACAGTGCAGTAATTCTAGGTAGGTACAGTGTACCTACTCTAAATTAAGACTAAGAACTCGTATGTTGAAATGCAACCAAATTAAAGGCTTTAAGAATTTAATAAATAATTTACTCGGTTATCAGGTCGTAAAGAAGTTCTGCCAGTCAGTTTTTATGTAAACACCAGTTATTGGAATTGCGTCCATTAACCAATTAAGTATTTTGTCCCAGCGACGTTATAAATAAATTTGTAAAAATTATCATAAAAAATATCCGTTAAACAGGAAATACAGCATTTTATTTACGGCTTAATTATACTTAAATGTGACAAACCTAAAATAAAGACTTTGCTACAGATAATGAAAGCAGCCACTTTATGTATACTTACAATTTTGTGATATCACCAAAATTGGTTTAACGTTATATCACAAAATGGTATTAAAAATGCAATATGATTCACAGCAAAAAATATTTTTACATAGTAAATAGTGACAATAACAGTATCAAATTACTGGAGATATATAAAAGATCGACATGAAAAAGCGTGAAATGTAGCATTGAAGAGCTATGAAAGCGGTGCCTTAAAATATAAATGTTGAGAAATTAAAGTTTGTATAAATATAACCTGTGCCCTACGAGCGCAGTCACACTGGTTTAAATACATACGGTCATAAATAAATGTTGTTAACTTGTTACCAGTATAATTATTAGGTGTCATAAAAATATCTACAAGTATTTTTATTTCCTCCTCTTGCAACCTCCTTCACTTTCGAATAAATTACATATCGAATCATAAGTAAATATACATTTTATCGTTATATGCTGAACGTTTAACTTCAATTAGTTAATAACACCTATTACCTATAGAGATAGAGAAAGTATCTCAATTGTATCTTTACTTCTAGAACTCAACAGATATAATCCATCTGCATATTTCAAATATGTAGAAAACATTTCTGATATAACAGTAAAGAAGAGGCGAATATTAAAGCTCTACAGTTTACAATAGATTTACAGTTCTTTGATAAAACTGATGTAGAGATGACTAAAATGACGACAGATTTATAAAGAGTGAAAGTGCAAAGAGTGCAAGTGTATTGGACGTGCTACTTAACAAGTACATAAGATTGAGAACAGAGTGTTTTTGTATTTTATCCGAATTACATGTGTACATATTGTTGGAAACACAGAGCATTACCAAGATAGTCGCTAAACAAAGAAGAAAGTAAACTAACAGAAGTTACATAGAAATTTAATTTATAATTAAATTCTTCGAAACTCAGAGGGACATTTATTAACAACATACAGAAAGTTAGATCAAATTACCAACTTGAGACAATTTACAGTATAGGTACCGAAGAGATAACATACGATTTAGAAACTATGCTATCAAGCTTACAACTTGCAAAAGCTTGCATTTCCAATGTTAGATTTCCACTTTCTAGCTTTCAAAGCATGTTCCCTAATAAGACAGAAACGACATCACTCCAGAAACTCGACACTTAACTAAATATACTCCAGAGCTGTTGAAGTTTGAACTGGATCCATGAATCAGTATTCGCCTATTTGTATAGGCGTTTGTTTAACAACAGCCGCTGGCTGTCATGCGTATACGCACACTCGTAAATATCTTATGAGACGAGCTGCCTATTCCTTTCGCGTTAACATTCCAGCCGAGTATAACATCAAAGATAATTAGCGGCAGAAACGCTTTAGCATTGCAAATACGGACTGAGTGAAGAACTGAGTAAACTAAGTCGATCAAGGAGAACTTGATAGCACTAAAGCGGACTAGAAACTTAAAAGAGACGTTCAAGATTTGGACCCAAATCGTATGCAAAGTCAAGAATAAAAAGGTATTTTTTTTAAACGGAAGGCAATGATACATGGCAACTTGTGATACAGAGATGGAGGAAACTAGGTCTCTAGTACGTTTACATATGCAAATGTACACAAAGAAATGCCGAATGTAAACAACGAAAAAAAATTCATCCAATGCTAAAAGGTATTCGAGAAAATTCGGAGCACATTTCAAGATTAATCTTTGTTCGTTCCCCTCGAGCTCTTAGCGGATCGTAGTAAATGGGTTATTACGACCGATCCCATAATTTCTGGTCGCTTGCGTAAAATCCCTAGTATTATAGACGAACGGGTATACATTACGACAGACATGTCTTTAAGCTTTTATTACCGCATCACGTATGTGGTCGTTAACAACGGATATTGTTAGTAACGTTTAGTATAACTGCTCATGATTGTGGGAATAATAGTAGTACTAAAGCCAGTTTAAATTTAATTTGCTAGATTTTGATTTTTGTCCGACTTAGGACGATATTTCCGCGGCTGAATTGCAATAGTTTACCAATTGAGAAAAAAAACTTTCGCCATGAATAATACTGACAAATTTAAAAACTAATGAATCTTTTAACTATTTTATGCCAACGGCTTGTAAAGTTCTTTCAAAATTCGAATTTAAAGAATGACTGCCTATCTCAATCCACGGACCACTCGATCGGTGTCTCATTCGGAAATCAGAATAATATATTTTCTCCATCGTCTCAGTCAGAATATATTTTCTCCAGCAGAATCACGGGTAACGTCACTGTGACAGTTAAAACCAGTGTTTATTTTAGATTAACTGATTCAGAGGTGATATACGGATGTATGTAGATATCTAGTTTCGTTGACTCAGCTTCATACATATTGGAAATTTATTTTTATATTATAATCATAAAAGTTAGGTAAATATTTTCGCCCTGTGGTTAATGAGAAAAACCCATTCGCATCCGTACTTATTTCGTTTCTATTTAGGCCTCCTTGTACATCTAAGCCAGGAATTTATATACTGGGTCAGCTTTTCAACCTTTTAGATCATTAAACGTTGATTCTTAACTATCTATCTTGCCCTGGCTTGGTACATTAATATGTTAGTCCAACAGACACGTTATTTACTGAAGATAACTTGAAAATAAATAAAACCTAAATGACCGAGAAAGTTCCAGAAGTCTACTAGGATGAATTTACCAAATAAGTCTGGTAATCTAGCAGCCTGAGCCTTTTTTAAAAATATTTTAATTTACAAGCAATCACTGTAAATTAGATAAGCATTTTTATAAAGGCGGAAGTGGATGACTTATTTTACTATTTAGTGATATTCAAAGACATTGATATCGAAAGTCGTAAGTTTTAAAAGCTGAAAACCGAAAACATAAACCTTCTACAAACTATCCACCATATAGCGCATCTTTATTTCCTGAAACTGCACCCCAACTCCGTTCCATTAAAAGAAACTTTTACGTTGCTTTTCCGACATTTAATTTCTTTTCGGCGAGTTCAACCGGTTTCTACAGCCGGTGCCGTGTCATGTTTAGGTTCACTTATAAATAGGCTATTGTTTTATAGGAATACAATGAAACTATCAGGCCAATTTTGAATGTTGGAGCGATTCCAAGTCTCGGTTAACAGTTCAATCGTCCCGTTGTCGAGAGCTATTCGGAATTCAGATTTAACGCCAGAAAGTTTCGTTATCCTGGCTGGCCATGTTTTCATTTCGAAATTTGTACTGCGGAATAAATTTATGTAATATTTTATTTTAATAGATATTTGGCACAGTGTTGGAATATGATGTGGATTGACTTGCTGCCCTACTTTTCAATTTCGATATTGTATTTTTAAAGTTCATTCATTTTTTTACTTACTTTCGTTATTTTTGTACATTATGTATTATGTATGAATTAAAATTAAAACAGTGGACAAAGTTTACCTTTGTTTAAAAATAAGTTAAGTTTATTTGTATGATAAAAATTGTACTGTATCCAAATTCATATTATGTACTACATAATGGTAATATAATGAAGAAATATGTATTACAAATGCGAGGTTTTAATCATTATGCCATAGTTTTTAGCTTTTATTATAATTTTGTTTCTTGAATTACGGAATAATTTACTACTACATATTTATAGACTTCTTGTTATTAATTCAATAATTATTTTGGTAAATAATTATATAAGTAGTATTATTTATAGCCTTACGTAGAATCCGATATGTGAAGTATATACTTAACAATAAACTAATTCTAATAACAGGCGATCTTAATAAATTCATTAAAACCCAATACTAATGAAAGATTTATAATATTTTCATCACTGGTAACCCAAAAATAAATATAAATAAACACCATACACTTGCAGCACAAAACAGGAACAAAAGTTGAAAAAAAAACATCGATAAACTTCAAATTGAAAATTTCGAATTCGGAACGCGTCAACTCAAATCGAATTGGATAACGCGTTACAACCGCGCGAACGGCGGCGTGCGCGCATCGAGACTGACCGGAGACTAAGCCAAACATCACATCATTCACCTTTCAACTGCCATTCCATTTTAATCAACAACATTTCCTATATGTGTGAAAGAGAGGAAAAATATTTAACGTTTTATACATATGATATCCAGGTGAGTTAAGTTACTATTTTGCAAAGGTTAGGTTAATGCTGATCGCACATTGCAAGGCCGCATGCACCTGACGTTTTAAGTAGAATTTTTCAGCACCAAAAATACGAAAGACGAAGTCGCTACCCGTTCATCCTACTGAACGACGATGTATGAATGTTTTGTTGGATGTATCACAAAGGAATAGAATTCGCAACGAGGAAAACCGTCGAGGAACCGAAGAAACCGACACATCCGGGAATTGAGATAGGAACGGGGAGGCCATTTCTTTTGTAGATCCGTTGGCCGTTGGATATGATGGATGCATGGAAGTTCCATACCTGGCGAAGAAAGGCAAATGCTGCGGGTACCGTCTTTTACTTTAGCATCTGGTTCTAACGCGGTTGTATACGTCATGCTGTAAGATACGTTTAAGAGTAAAATTCGCTGCGGCTTTTTGGGATGCTTACTATTTATGTTATGTGCGCTCTTTAGACCAAAATCGTAATCATTTGACAGCTTAAAACGTATTACTCGAACTGTTTAAGGAGTTCACATAAGCTTTTTGACGTGCAGGCATCTATGAACTCCTTAAACAGGTCGGATCATACGTTTGACAAACGATTACAATTACGATTTCCTTACACAATCGGGGGGCTACTCCTAACGCGGTTTAAGATGGCATGCTGTAAAATACGTCTCAGAGGAAAATTCGCCGTCGGCTTTTTGCGGTGCTTTCTATAATGTGCGCTCTAGACCAGATTTAAGACTTTATGTCAAGGCCGATATCCATTCAGTTTAAACAACGCTGTTTGTGAAATATCAGATGCGCCTACATGGCACTTTACGACGCGTAACAGCTTTAGGCATCGGTTTTATTTATAGCTCATATTAACACACACGGCGTATGAGATAATGGTACCTACGACATAAATATAATTTAAGCATTTGAAGTTTGAACTGTTACTATACTAGGGGAATTAGGAATAGTAAACATCGATTTCGTATTTTGATCATTAAATCTGGATAATTTTTCATCATTATTTCAGGATGATGCTAAATATAGGCTTTTAATTGAGGTACAAACTAGCCCTTGTGATCTCACCTGGTGGTGAAGATGATGGTCTAAGACAAACCTGAACAAGCTAGACAATCGCTACATTCATATATAAACACCGCAATTTAGTAGAATCTAATAAAACTGCTTTTCTAATTATGAATTGGATGTTCTGTATTTGTTACGTTTCTTTCGTTTGTCCTATATTTGGTACATTTCTACTTACAAAATGGTAGCACAAATAAAATAGAATTGTACCTTTTTATATCCACTACCATTTAGCCCTTGACTGCGATCTCAACTGATGGTAAGTGATGATGCAGTCTAAGATAAACCTTTCTACCTAACATACCTTTCTCTCTAACTTTCATAGACTGCATGATGCATCACATTCATATACTGTTATTTTCCAATTTAATTCGACCAATAAATTAGCTGTAAAACCTACAAGTTAGTCCTTGACTGCGATCTCACCTGATGGTAAGTGATGATGCAGTCTAAAATAAACCTTTCTAAATACCATACCTTTCTTTCTACCTTTCATAGACTGCATGATGCAGCTTATGCTTTAGCTTTGCACTGTGTTATTTTCCAATTTAATTCGAGCGATAAATTAGCTGTAAAACCTAGCACATTGTTACTAAATACCTACTAAGTGGTAGCATAAACGCATTATTAATTTTTATTGAACTACGACGACAATGCGGAACAATCATCGACGACGGAGGTCGTTGTACAAGCGGGCGCAGTTACGATCATGACTCATGTCAGTCTGTGCGAGTTTACAACTTGTGCAGAGTAGGAGGTACAGGAGAAATTGCTTTTTATGATCAATTGGCTCTGTGAGTGACAAACTTATAGTTGATATTGGTATAACACTCCGAAAAAATGAGCGGCCTCGAAGGACGTTGTCCAACGAACTTACTTATGAATTTATAAACATGACTCATGGTAAAGTCTGTGCCAGTATACAACGTGTGCAGAGTAGGAGGTACAGGAGAAATTGCGTTTTATGATCAATTGGCTCTATCATTAAAAAATGTGGAAGGATCAGCGACGGTGAACATAATTGTGTAAGCATGTGCCAGGTGTCAAGAGTAGAAGATACCGGTCAAGTGTTATTTGTGTGCCTCCGCAAGTGGCAATTTTTTGTTGAAATCGGTAAAAATGTGGAAGGATCACCGAAGGCGGAGGAAGTTGTACAAGCAGACGCAGTTACAAATGACAGTCCTGATTCATAAAGAGACTATCTCGTCTACCCGATTCAAAGTATTAATTTCGTTGCAAAGATTTTCAATATCTCCATTTTACCAAGATACACTTTGCTGTTCTAGTCCCACAGTTTAAGAGTAAGACTTAGAGAGTAGGGACAAAATGTTAGCAGCCAAATATTGTAGGCTGTAGGTAAAAACGCAGAATACTTAATAGTATTTTCTAGGTAGTAAAAGTTTACACAGCACTATCTGGTTCAAGTTACACTATACACTCCTTTCATTAGCGGAGGTGCCGCGAGGACGGATCGCGAGGAGTTCGATTTATTGAAACCGTCAACATAGAAGAGCCAACCGAATTGAATGGTGATTGAAACGAATCGTAGCAATAAGTAAATAGAGTACCTACTAATCTATTTCTCCTCAATTGGAAACGAATTTTTGGTTACGGCTCCTTTAGAATGAAACCTATTCATATTCAACTTTAGTGGACTATTGGAGTTGTTGCTACTTTGCAATGCGACTGCTATTGGTATATATTTGGTTTTGATATATCAACAATTCGTCATGAAATAAAAGGAAAATAAAACTTAATGTCTCCTCTTAACATTCGCCATTATAAATGATATATTTGTGAAATCCTGATAAGCATATAAGCTTTTGTAATAACAGACATTTAAAACTTATAATGGAAGGTTGACTTGTAATTTCATAAGTCATAACTGTGGCGACTGGCAAGGCAAAATGAAAGAACATCAACCGTATTAATATTTGTAGTAGAATGTATAAAAGTATAAGTAAAGATACTACGTACTTATATGTACTGGTCATTTGCTAAAACGGACTGATTTAGATTTCAAGCCGTATCAGCTTAATGTGGCCCATAAAATAGCGAAATATAATTATTAGACTGGGTATCCACTACGTTCGCGAGCATCTTGCGCTCCGCGTTCTTGCAACTGCTCCACACAGTGCGTTCGCGCTCCTGGAGCTTGCAACGGTGCGCGCTCCGCGCTCAGCCTGTGGCTCAGCGCTCCAATCGGTGGCGGTTTTTGGGCAAACACAAAGGGGAGCTCGTTCAGTTCGTGGCCCCGAGCTAAATGGAGATGCGCGTACCGTCTCCATCAGAGCGGTTGCAGATTCGCGGAGCACAGTTAGTTCGTAGTGGATACCCAGCTTTACGTTATCGATAATTGCAAATACAACGCCTCTGTCAATAATTGCGCGGCAGGTAGGTAAGTAGGTACATAAATCTGCTGTTTTATTGCACCGCTCTGAATCAGTATCTTTGCTGTTAACATTGCCGCGTGCTGTTGCAACGTAGGTATCGAGAAATGTTTGACTGCTTCTTATCGACCATTAGCGGCGAGCTTATGTATGGGCGGCCTTGACCCATTATGGTCTTGAAAGTAGCTTAATGCCGCCACCACACACTGATATATTCTTTGCTTATCGCTTGATGTTTTTTTTTATCCACTACAAGCCAGCCGTTCACTGCCATCTCACCTGATGGTAAGTGATGATGCAGTCTAAGATTGTAGCGAGCTTACCTGTTAAGGGCATGGCAGTTAGTCAGTTATATTAAACCCATTACCCCTCCGGTTTCTAAACGGCATCGTACCGGAACGCTAAATCGCTTGACGGCACGTCTTTGCCGGTAGGGTGGTAACTAGCAACGGCCGAAGCCTCCCACCAAACCAGACCAGGGAAAATTCAGAAATTATATATTCCCAAATTGACCCTGCCGGGGATCGAACCCGGGACCTCCGTACGTTAAGGCAACACCGCTACACACTGCGCCACGGTGGTCGTCTAAACAGTGTTCAAGTGGAGACGAGTGCTTGTAGGTATCACGTAAACTCGTAAAGGGACCACCGTTGTACCGATCTGGCGCATGATGTAATGCCGCACAGATATGCAAGGCTGTGAGAATTAGGTAGGTTCAACGTACGCCGGAGCCGGGTTTTTGTTTGTATATGACCTAATACAGTATTACGAGAATATTTCAGAAACCATATTATATCTCTTATAAATGTTCGTCTTCCCCTTCGTCAGCTGCTGTCCAGCCATCATTGGGATTTGGGACGCAGGCCTTATGTGCACGCCGTTTCTTTTGAGTTTTGGTGTTTTATTAGTCGCATCGAAGTCCCCAGCTTGACGTACGCTAGCGGACCTATAATATGATGGGGAGTCTTAGTCTACAAAATACAGCTTAAATAGAACTCTATTCCAAGAAGACTGACTGTTCGATCCTTTTGCATACTTCAACGGCGGCGGACTGGCTGGTCGAATTCCATGCAATTTTTCCTCACTAACCGCTTCATACTGTATGCCTCAAATAAACCACTCGTTACTCCTATGGTTCTATGACTAAGTAATTAAACTTAAACTGCACTATAACTCCCATATTGGGTCTAGTCGTGATGATTGCAAAACCTATTAACCGCGATTTGCATACCAAAGGGCGTGACCGGCCTATAAATAATCGATATCGAACGAGACATCTATATCGTAAGACGGCTGGCGCAAATCGATTAATTAAAATTTATTAAAACGATCCTCTAACCATATACAGAGTAAGGTAAATAAAGTTCACGTCAGAAGTAACTTTTTGAATTCCTGGAGCGGAAAGTAACTCGATCAATTAATTGACGATGGAAAATATTCTTCGTGTTCGTTTTTATTTTAATGGCTTCAGAAGTACGGTCAATTTATAATTGATGTGCATAATCCTTGTGATTGTTACTTTTTATACACCAATACGACAAAAGACAACTGAAACAAGTGATTGATCATTTGTTTCACAAAACGTAAAACGTCATATTATCCCCGTTATTTTGAACAATGGATTATGTGATTTGGCACATATTTAAAGGTTCTGAAATACGAATACTCTTGGATAGCTTAAAACTAATGTTTGTCGTTTAATTTTACTTGTGGCCAATTCTGTATAACACAATCTGGCGCAAGGGTAACATTTGTATTAAGCTTTTGTAATACGTTATTCGTGAAAGAAAGCAAAGCATCTATGTAAATGAACTGGTGAACGAAAATTATGGGAATAGCAGAGCACACGTCTAAGCTATCATAAAATACAAGAATGCTTTACTATTACCAGGAAGCATACACTTCGTTTCCTAGGAAAGTCAATGCTATATCATGGCTTAACTTTGACAATGCTCAAAATCTCATTAAACCGACTAGAGGCTTGTACTATTCCAATCTACCCACAAATCTCTATTTTATGTCTCTGCTGGCCATTTGGCTGAGATATCTAATGCATTGCGATTTGCGCCATCCCTCGTACCAGCCAATTCTTTCAGCGATGGCGATAGTTGGAACCAAACTGAAGTATGTATCTCTAACGTGCATTGAAAATTTATTAATGGTCAAAACAAAAATTGTAAACTTATTTTGTGGTAGCTTTGCAACAGGCTTTAATAGTACATTGTGTGCCTAGGGCTCTGTGCCTAGGGGTGAAACCAAACTTCGGGTGATGTCAGCCCTCGCTTCGCGTAGGCAGGCAACTTCACCCTCGTCTGAAATCGTGTTTCATCCCGCGGCACATACTATATTTTTCATATAACCTGCATTAAAAGTGCGAGTTTTATTAAAACTGTATTTCTTATTTTTTTTAGTTGCTAGGTTGTTGTTTACAAATATAATATCTTTCAGCTTAGTTGATGGTTAAAATGACAATTATAAAGGTTTAAAATAAACCAAAGATACTCTGACAGGATTAAAAGGAGGGCTGCTACGTCATTCAGCGGGTTGAAAACCATCACTTTCTGCCCTACAGCAGAAAGTCATGGTTTTCTACCCGCTGCATGACGTATTCGTCTGAAATTGACTAGTTTATCGGGTTGCTCAACAGGCATTGAAACTCGCATTTTCAATACAGGTTATATGAAAAACCTATTTAAACCCATACCAGCATCAAATATGTATAATAATATATACTTGAACAAAAGTCAAAACAATGAATTATGTTAATCCAAACATAACAATATGAGGAAAATCATCCAAAGCAGAGTTAATGCGAAATATAAAACAAAGCAATAATTAATTCCGGATGTTTTCCAATAACAATTTATAATGTGAGTGATGTGTCGGTGGTTAAAGAAGGCACATTAAGCTGACGTTAGGGTTACCATCATAACTATGTTCCAGCTTCACCAAAGCTCAAAAGAAAGAGAATGTGATATGCTAGCACATTTTTGCACATTGCAACAACAATGGCGGGAAAAATTCTGGAGGAGATTTGGAGGAACAGAAAATAGTTTGCGGGTCACGTAATATTATATTATTATTTTATTCGTTTATTCGTTTATTCTGGCCAGCCGTTAGATTAGTAGTCTGAGACTATTTAAAACCAAAAAACTCTTGGATGTTACGTTAAAATAATGAATTAATGTAAAATTTTAAAGTATTAAAAAAAGGGTTGCTGTAAACACACATCGAAATGTGTACCTATTGCTTAACCAATCAATATTCCCTATCTCCTTTGTACTAATCAGTGCCAACTGCCAGAACCGATAGTGGATCTTGCAACCTGTCTTTTATATTCCGAATAACATTTTTTGGTTGTTTTTGAAAATTAATTGTTCATTTTCTGACTTGACATAACTAAGAAAATTAAGTAAAAAATATACCTCAATGAAAATATAATGTAACGTTATCTTCGTAATACAAAACAATACAAAAATGATTTTTAGCACATACAAATCAGAGCATATCCGCAAAAATCGAAATACATGGTACCTAAAAGCGAGGATGGTTCGATTCGTTTGAATTGTGACCATATATGAAGTTCTTATCGAATGATTAATTGTGAACGGAGCAGGCGTTTAATGGTGTATTGACGTTATAAACACCGCCCCAAATTGTTTGCTCGCGGGTATTTTTACACTAATTTAAGTAGGTACCGTATGAGTAGAGATAAGACAAGGACTATGTTTTAAGTTCGGTTGTTCTTTATATGAAAACTAGCTGATGCCCGCGACTTCGTTCGCCTGGGTTGAGGTTTTTTGATTCCCGCGGGAACTCTTTGATTTTCCGGGATAAAAAGTATCCTTTGTGTTATTCCAGACTATAATTATTCCAGACTATAATCTATGATCTGTGCCAAACATCCAGATCGACCATACAGCCGTTGGGGCGTGAATGAGTACCTAACAAACATCCATCCACTCAAACTTTCGCATTTGTAATATTAGTATAGTATAGATAAGGATATAAAAATTCTTTCCAAAAAACCGACTTCCAAAGCCACTGTAAAGTTGATTTCTACACACTATGTTGAAGTCGGGCGAGTATAGCAAAGATAGGCAAAGTTGTGTCAGGCCACAGTGTGTATAATGTGAAGAAATCAAAATTATTTTTTACTTTACAGTGGTTTGGAAGTCGGTTTTTTGGAAAGAATTTTTATTTGTAACTTTTTAGTGTACTTTAAATCCCCACAGCTTAAGAATGCAGTACCCTGCAGTATCAAAGTTGAGGAGTTGGGACTTGAGTTTAAGTATGAAGTCGTTGCTTGACACCTATAATATGACTTCACCACAAAAAAATCCTAAATCGCTATTTTTAAGGAGTTCTGTACCCTGCAGCATCATGGTTGAGGAGTTGGGACTCAGAGTTGAATCGTATATACGTGACTTGATACCCACTATATGAATTCACCATCAAAATTTCCTAACTCCCTAGTTTTGAGGATTTCATGTAGTATGGTACACCTACAGCATCAGGACTGAGGATTTGGAGTCAGATTTTTTTATGGAACTACCTCGGGAGCTTCCTCTGACCACTGAAATATTTTTCAAATCGGTTCAGAAACCACGGAGATATGAACCGACATACATTAAAAAAAAAAAACATACGCGCCGAATTGAGAACCTCCTCCATTTTTGGAAGTCGGTTAAAAAATGAATGAAGGATAAGAGATATTTATTGATATGATATGGAAACACTTGAAACCAGGATCGGGTAATCTAAAAGTCCCGTCCCGTCCTATTCGGTCGCTGAGCTTTTTGTGGGCTCTTCTCAGACCAGAATACGTTCTTGAATAGCAATATCTAAATCTTAATAAGAAAGAATAGACATATTTATTGATATGATAGGGAAACACTTTAAACCAGGATCGGGTAATCTAAAAGTCCCGTCCCGTCCTATTCGGTCGCTGAGCTTTTTGTGGGCTCTTCTCAGACCAGAATACGTTCTTGAATAGCAATATCTAAATCTTAATAAGAAAGAATAGACATATTTATTGATATGATAGGGAAACACTTTAAACCAGGATCGGGTAATCTAAAAGTCCCGTCCCGTCCTATTCGGTCGCTGAGCTTTTTGTGGGCTCTTCTCAGACCAGAATACGTTCTTGAATAGCAATATCTAAATCTTAATAAGAAAGAATAGACATATTTATTGATATGATAGGGAAACACTTTAAACCAGGATCGGGTAATCTAAAAGTCCCGTCCCGTCCTATTCGGTCGCTGAGCTTTTTGTGGGCTCTTCTCAGACCAGAATACGTTCTTGAATAGCAATATCTAAATCTTAATAAGAAAGAATAGACATATGTATTGATATGATAGGGAAACACTTTAAACCAGGATCGGGTAATCTAAAAGTCCAGTCCCGTCCTATTCGGTCGCTGAGCTTTTTGTGGGCTCTTCTCAGACCAGAATACGTTCTTGAATAGCAATATCTAAATCTTAATAGCCGTATTGATTTCTTGTCACGTTAATTTCGATTTCTTGACAAGTATATCCGAAGGAAATAACCTCAATGTTTATTTTTTATATTTTATGATCTAGATCAAATGCCTGACTTAAATTAATGTATGGAATTACAGGAAAAACGACTATATTGGGATTTTATTAATAGCTGAAATAAAATACGAAACTCAATCCATACTAATATTATAAATGCGAAAGTGTGTCTGTCTGTCTGTCGGTCTGTCTGCTACGCTTTCACGGCCCATCTGTTCAACCGATTTTGATGAAATTTGGTAAAGGGGTAGATGGTATCCTGGGGAAGGACATAGGCTACGTTTTATCCCAGAAAATTAAAGAGTTCCCGCGGGAATCAAAAGTCTTAATCCACGCGGACGAAGTCGCGGGAATCATCTAGTGATAAAATATACTTGTCAGCGCCTAAGGCGTAGGACACACGGTGTAGGATTAAACTAATTGCATAAAGCTAGTGTACCCAAACTCCATGAGATTGTGTGTGATATCAACATTAACTTTATATTTTTAGGTTTTATTTTTTGTTCGGAGTACAATTAATTTTCATAAGCGTCGTACATAGCGTATCGCTTACTTACTTACTTGTCATATCTAAAATAAAATTAACTACTTATGTGCATCCTATGCTTTAGTAACAGCCAATCACATTTCTAGCAAGTCTATTCCAGTTTCCATATACGGTCGTTTGATAAACATGTGTTAATCATATTCGTATTGCCCTTATCAAGGTTGTTTGATGACATATGATGGTGACAATCTGTGATATTAATATTTGTCGAATATATTAATATTTGAATGAAATTACGCGAGGCAACTATTGCAACGCAAGATGGATTGCTACCTGCCTATGGAATGTTCAATAGCAATTCCGCCGTACGTAAATAACAATAGGTAAAATTAACAGGCTACCGTGGAAGCAGTTTCTTCGAGGAATTCCGCAATTGGCTACTTGACAGCTGTAACTATAAAATATGAAATATGTTAGATTTGGTAGCTTGTGGGTTAACAATAATTATACAATATGTATTTTGCATTAAAATAAATTGTAAATATTTTATTTTTGCAAAACAAATTTGAGATTTTTTATCTGTGGATTACAAGAAGCAAAACGCGGGCGGTCATGGCAGAGCCCCGTGTGACGTCACATTTCAAAAAAAAAACGTCGTGTGTACTAACGTTTGCGTATTGTTGAGAAAATTAACAGTAATATACTTCGATTTGTGATTGTGAGCGGTTAAATGAAATGGGATTATATATGCTTTACAGCTGATAGTACAAATCTGCCTAAAGTCGATTCATTTATGGTTGCAAATTTATTTGCGTGTAAACTTTTGCACTGCCGAATTTCGTAATGTATTATAACTTCCATGTAAGTACCGAAATAAACAAAGTAAGTAATAGTACTTAGGTCTCGTGTTTAAGACCTAAGAAAGTGCTGCTGTAAAGTGACAGAAATATAATTTATTTTAATTTTGTCATGTTTTATGAAGAAAATGTCAGGTTAGGTTAATTCATTTTTGGTAGATCAGAGTTTTAAGTTGTTTTCTTCAAAACACGAACATCAAAGTGGTCTTCACAAAGTAATACCGCAGATATTTATCCGATTTAAATTCCGGCTCTCGGCAGATTAACTCTAACCACTGCTTTCGACGTTTAAATTATGACATAGGTAATATAGTATATAGGAATGTGTTTATACAATTTGTCAGGATATTAATTACTTATTATTTATTGTATTGTATTGTTCTACACACGTCTTGTAGCTTGTAATTTCCACAATTGCAATAATAGAAGCTGTAAACTTTCCACTTAAAATTAAATGAAACTTGGAGCGTCGTATAGTTAGTTAACTTTGTTTTATTTTGAGCTGAGCTGTGACGTCACAGCTAGCAAATGTCACGTGACCGGCTGTTTTCGCGCGAATTTAAAATTAATGTATTAAAAATGTATTTTTTTCTAATAAATAACGCTTTTTTTGAGAAAAAGTTAATTGTAAGAGGTATAAAATGAACCTACGTACATTTTTAAGTATTTTTCCGAAAACTGTCAAATAGCCAATTGAATCTATAAGAAGGTTTGATATCAAGTTCGTGTGAATGTGAACCATCGGTAGGTTGTTTTAATATTATTATATGCGGAAAAGTAAAAAAAACCTTCAGAATAAATTATAATTTAACTATTGATACAGGTTTCTATAAAGGCGAGTTGCGACGTAACCGTATCCTTTAATTTTATCAAGTGTGATTAGATGCCTCGATTACTGCCTCGTTGGTCTAGCGGTTAGCATAGTCGACTGCGGATCACGAGGTCCTGGGTTCGATTCCCGGTCGGGCATAAAAATTGTTTCAATTGAGAAATTCACAGTGCCAGCCCGGAGTTGGAAGTTGGCGGTGTTTCACCAATTCACCCCCGTGCCTCGGAGAGCACGTTAAGCCGTCGGTCCCGGTTATTATCACTAACATGATAGGTAATAGTCGTTAAAGCCCGCCAACCCGCAATGGAGCAGCGTGGTGGGTCTAGGCTCTAATTCCCTCTCTCCAACGAGCGTGGAGGCCTGTGCCCAGCAGTGGGACGTTAATAGGCTGTAGTGGTGGTGGTGGTGGATTAGACGCCTTCTACGTATTCGTATTTACACATATACAGAAGCGAAGCTAAAAAAATCTTGCTATTCCTTTATAACCAGCTATCCTTGGACACTAGATATTTAGAGTAACTTATACCTGTCGTTGAACTTCGATCAAAATTATATAAAGTTAGCTGTTGGTTTACTAGGTAGGTACTTGTGTTCACACTTCACATGCACCGTATATTCGAAAAATATTTGAAGACACAAGAAAATATACTCTCAGAACAGAAAGTTGAAGGCGACAGAAAGTGCGAAAATTAGCGAAGACGAAAATAAGTAAACATCTTTTCCATTTTTAAAGATCTGTGATATTACTGAACCTACAAATGCAATATAAACATAATTATTATAATAATAATAATATTCTTTATTGTCAGATAAAAATCCACGGTACAATAATATAAATAATATAATAAAGCAATTAAAAATGTAAAAAAATAAGTACATAATATAAAATAAAAAATTAGACTAGAATACTTATTCCTAGCATCACTTACTATTTGCGTTCCGGTGGACACGCCGCCAGTGGTCAAAAATCTGTCCCGTCATATGCTCACCGATGATCTCAAGTATGACGTTATTCGACAGACGCAATCTGCTCCAGAAGGAGGCTATACGATTTCGAATAATCGCGAAGAAGTCAGGGACCCCCGCCTCGGCGAACATGCCCGATGCGCTGCAGTATCTCGGCAATCTCATTAGGATGCGGTATGCATCATTATACTGCACCCTAATGGTGCTCATAGTCGATCGCTTATATTTCGTCCATAATTGACATGTATAAAAACATTGACAATATGCACGAAATAATGTAAGCTTGACGTCCTTACTGCATTTGGAGAACCTGCGAGCAAGCATGTTACACCGAACCGAGAGGGCCCTTCTCTCTCTCTCTATGTCTAAGTCATCCTTGAGGTCACCGGTGAGAACATGCCCTAAATATTTAAATTGCCGCACTTCCCGAACCGCAGAACCGTTCAGATATACCGGAGGCACCCTTTCCGGACCCTTTCCTGCTCTAAATACCATCATTTCTGATTTTGTAACATTGTATTTCAATCCATGGTCGTTAGCATAACGACCGCAGATTGAAAGAAGTTTTCTTAGTCCACTAATCGATGGGCTCAGGAGCACCATGTCGTCTGCATAGCTGAGGTTGTTGATACACACATTTCCTATATGGCAGCCAATCCTAGTGCCCCTGAGTCCCGTATAAGGTCGTTGATGTAGACATTAAAAAGGTCCGGAGAGGTAAGCCCACCTTGGCGAACCCCGCATTCTAGCCTATACCCACTAGAGGTCGCGTCGCCCCACCTTACATGGTTAACTTGGCCGCCGTACCAGCATCTAAACAGACTCACCATTTCGTTCGGGACCTGAGCCGCATGCAATTTGTTCCAGAGAACATCATAGTTCACTAGATCAAATGCGCGACTCAGGTCTAGAAAACATGCATACACGGAAGTATTACGTTGAGTGTAATGTTGCACTGTATGTTTAAGACTAAAAATAGCAGAGTCTGTCGAGAGACCGGGACGGAAGCCAAACTGCGCATCATCAATTCTTATGTTTCTCTGTAGTTCAGGTTGCAGCAATCTTTCCAGGACTTTTCCTAGTACAGTACCTAAGGAGATAGGCCGATAATTATTTGTAGCACTCAAGTCACCAGTTTTATTTTTTACTATAGGAACAACTGTAGTTCTCATTAGATCGGTAGGTAGATATGAATATTTCATACACATATTAAATAATTTACATAGCATTGAGTACAGAGCATCTCCCGCACATACGATGTGCTCTATACTCAAATTGTCGTGACCTGGTGACTTACCGCGTTTGATTTCTTTAATAGCGTTTTTTAAATCATTTAATGTGAACTGTATAACATTATTTAAATTAAAATTCAAGGGCAAAACTTTTACATCATCTTTTAGTGTATCTATTTTTAAAGGGTCTATTTTAAATTTTTTGGCAAAGAGATCGGCTATCTCCCCAGGTTCCTGAAAGGTTTCGACTTTTACTGGCAGACTTTGTTTGAAATTCAAATTTTTTGTCGCGTTCCAAAATTTTATAAAGTTTTTATCTTTTCTATGTGTCGCTAGAATGTCTAATTTAATCGCCTCTTCATTTCGCTGGCACCAATTTAATTTATTTTTGAACGTTTTTCGACTCTCGTACATATTATTATATATTATCCCTGAGGAAGGCTTGCCTGCTAACAACCAACTATTATAATAAACTTGAGCATTCTTATGACTTTCACTAACATGATAATTCCAACCAACTATAGGCTTACGCCTATAATGTCCACCGGAACGCACATTGGAAGTGATAATAGCACCCGTTTGGAGAATATTGGTTATACACATTGATGTAGAATTTTTTTAGTACCTATACTAGATGTAGGATTAGCGCTTCAAAAATGTCCCCGACAAATTACAGCACAAATACGAAAGTGCTCTTATTTGACATTAGTACGGGCCAACCTTAGCCAACATAACGACGCGTCAAAATGCTGCAGTGCTCATATAAAAAGTGTGCTAATATCCTTTGGCCAATCTTTGTGACAATGCATCAAATATTGTAACAAACATTGACTGTTCTGGATAGACGGGATGCATGGAGTAGTGTTGGTGTTTTAAAAGTATTGTTGCTTAGTGATTCCCTGGTAATCCATTTCGTTATGCAGTAGAGTTGTTTAAGCCATCTAAAATATACAGATAACATTAATTATGTTCAAATTCATTTTGATAAAATTGATATTACTGGAAACACACATACCTTAGTTACATAAATACACATAAAATACATGGGTACATAAAGATATTATATACTTTACATAAATATTTTATAAAAAAATGTAGTAAAAAATAATAAATACCGCAAAGGCTAAATCTGAATAAAGTTTACTTGGTACTTTTTAAGTTTACGTGTAATACGTCAATAAAAAGTAGATTTTTAACCTTGATATTAATTTTAAAATGAAACTAAGTAAGGAAAATTTAATTTTAAGTTAAAATCTTACTTCTTAAACAAATGTTAGGTAGTTTAGTTTTAGTTTCCTCATGTTTTTACACAGATACTTATGCATATCATAACATTGTATAGTTATAAATATTGATAGAAGAGGAGAGAGTACGCCATTTAAACCTACGTGGTTTTTCGCAGTGCTACCCACCAAAACTGTATCAATATTTATTTTGATAAATAAAACATACTGTACAAGTATAACACATAAGTGAGTTGCTGGGGCGCGTAAGCTAGTAATAAATATACACGACCACATACCACCACGATATACAACTTTAAAAAAATCAGCAACTCCATGTCTCCATTGTTCTATTTGAATTTCGTTCCATTGAATTTTTTGTTGTTGCCTTTTTACAAAGACAAAAGGTCTTTAATATAAACATACTACATTCGTAATTCAACTTAAATTCTAAGTTTTAAGGTTTATAATAAATTGACGTTGTTGATATTGACAATGTGATGCCAAGAGTTGCGTCTTGTTCCAAAATAGTGTAAAGGTATCAATTTGGCAACGTATGAAGTACCTTATTGCTTACACATTAAGTTTTATTTTAATAATAAATATTTTTGTACTTATTTTAAAAATTACTTTTTGTTTTGGATTGAAAGGTTATTCCTACCTTTTCTCTGATGACAGAACGTCTTAAAAATTAATATTTTCTAATCGTAATGTAGCTTTATGTGTTAAACTTAAGGTGCATAATTAACTGAAGTTGTTGCTAATATAATACCTTTTTCTACATTTCCCACTCAGCATACAAATGTTTATGTGTGTGCAAATTGGGACATTTTTGCGATATTTTTTGTTTGTGACCCTGTTTCTAGTACTCATTCTATTTCAATGGTTATACATGTGTATAAATCGTTAATATATTTACAGTGTTCGGTTACACGGTCACATGGTTCCTTATTTGTACATTTAAAACAATAAAAATCATTCAACTGCTCTAATTTAGAATTACAATAATTAAAATAAATATCTATCTGACTAGCATCGCGTTTATTCCACCGAATTTTCTCAAATGAATTCGGATCGTAAGTCTTGTCATCTCTGATGCAACCGTAGGTAGCTGGACTCAATTGTATGTCGCCTAGGTTGCAAGCTACACGTATAGGTAAGTGATCAGACGAGTAAACGCCGTACATCACTTCCATTGATACTATTGTGCTCCAGGCAGACTTCGTTGTGACACAGTGATCCAGCCATCTACGACTTCCATGACTATCAATAATAAAAGTATAAGTATCAGAGTTACTATTAAGAATCTCATAATCTGCACACATTAGTTCTTGTTCCGTACAAAACGATAAGAGTTCGATACCAAACCTTGTATTGGGGTGGGCATTGAAGTCGCCTAAAATAAACACTTTTGTTAAATTATTTACTTCTATTGTTGCGCTTATGTTAGCCAAACAATCAGTAAAGTATGTAAGATTTTCTTCACTGTCAGTCGGCATGTACACCGTAAAAACAGCAAACTCGCATTTACCAATACTGACACGAATTGCGGCAATTCTATCGCTCGAGCACTCAATCACTGACACATTATGAAACTTAGACTTACGCCACAATAACGCTACTCCACCATAAGGTCTTCCACGCAAGATACCAGCTGACGTGTCCACCGAAGACTTTGCAGTGCATCCAAAGTCGTGGTTAATGCTGTCTACGTAGTTAAGGTCGTGTGGCAAAAGCCAAGTCTCTTGCAAGGCGACTATGTCCGATTCACTGCATAAGTCGCGTACGTGTTGCACGGATCTTTTTATTGACTTACAATTAAACGACGATATTATAATCGCCAACATGTTCCTTTTTTTATTTTATTATGAGATAGGCCTGCGCTTGACGACAATCATGCTTAGTCCAAAGCAATGACGGTCTAGGTTGGAACGCGCTTGCCTAGAAGATGCCTATTCACTCTTGCCTTGAAGGTAGGTACCTAAGTTATACATGGCAGGAAACACGTGGCTGGGAGGGTGTTCCACACTCTACCGGTTCGGATCAGAAACGTCGAGCAAAAACGTTTCATGCGGGCAGATTGGACATCGTCCACATAAGGATGCCAAAGCTGACGATTTCTCGCTGTTCTGTGGTAGAACGGGGAAGGAGGCTGTGAAGTTCATGAGCACACTGTCCATGGTATATCCGATAAAAAACCGATAAGCAGGCACCATTGCGTCGGTCTTGCAGAATGAGAAATTTCGCCTGCGAAAATTTCCTTCTTAGTTTCTTGTTTCTTCTGCCTACTTCACATTGACAAAGGCGTAGCAGTTATTCCTTGGTTTTAATAAGAATACCTCAATTTCAACTTTCATTAACTCGGCAACTAATCCCACATAAGATATAGTTAACAGTTGCAATATATAGTAATGAAAGTGGGTACAAACGTTTGTGGCCTAGAGTCGGACGTCTACTAAATAAGAAGTGTTTGCTGGTTTCAAATACCATTCAAGAGATTTTAACTGGAAAAAATTTTTCTACTCTGAAGGTGTATTAATATATCTGAGTCAATTTGAGTGAATTGGCGCCGGTCTATTTGTCTGTCCGTCAGTCTGTCAGAGCTTTATAACTTCTGAATTAATTAATATACTTACTTACCGAAAACTTACTGACCATTATGAATTAACAATAACAGTGATAATTCAAACCTTTCATACTATTCTCCCTTAAAAATATTGAAATATAACAACAAATGCAAAAAAAAAAAAAAAAATACCTATAAATTATAAGACACAATTAATAAATACAAACAACTTTTAAAATATATTTCTAACTTAAACTCATACGACGACGACCTATTTATATATAAATAAACCTACCTACCTACCTACCTACCTATTTATGTATAAATAGTACAACACAACAAACATACATATTATATATTCACGACATTATGCATACCTACCTGGAGGAACAAAAATAAATAAATAATAATAATGGATAACAATAATAATACCTTAAATACGGGACATACCAACGACACAATGATCAAATATTACTAAAATAAACTCCGTAATTACGTTCAAAATATAAATTAACTAAAATCTTACTTATAGTTATACACATTATAACAAGGTTCGCCATTCTACGTAAGTAACAAGTACGCTCAATGTCTCTTCTTGCAAAGTGAGTCTAATATCTACGTAAAATATCGCAATGCTCGCGTCATGTCGCGTTGCGTCGACCGAGCCAGTATTTTTTGAAAGCGGGTAGGGCATACAATTTCTTCGGCATATTCTATTTAGTGTGGAGTTTTAGCTAAGTTTTCGTGCATTTTTAGGAGTATTTATGTGGAGTAAAGTACCTATCTTAATATATAATAAACTGGATAAACTGGATAAACTAACGAGCCGCAAACCGCGATGGAAGTGGGCATGAAATCCTAGTCACAGTCAAACTAGTTAGGATTCAGACCCAGCCACCCACGCAAATGGCCAAATTATTCCGTTATAGTTTACTAGTAAGTTAAATGTAATTTATATTTGATATTGGTGTGGCTAGTGTGTAAGTTTTTGGAAATAATAAATTGAAATTGAAATTGAAAAAAAAAAATTATTTTAAATTCACAAATAGGATGTAATTCAATGACCTAAAGCCGAAAATAACATACAAAATTATTAAGTCCATTTTACAGCAGGGCGCACATGGAAAATTATAAGTATATATTATGTGGGTTTTGATAAATTGTTATCTATCGATATTTGCAACATCAGATTACTGTAGAAATCATGATTATAAAGATAACGGTAAGTTCATTCACACCACTATGTATTCGTATCTAACACAACGATCAGTAATAAGCACTTAATGTAACAAATAAGAAGTTACGCAATGTGATAAAACGTGGTTTCTGTGTCACTACATCAGGTAAGTGTCCTATGTGTGCTCCTAAAATTGTAGCTACTGATTTAACACTGAACAAACAAGCGAAGCCCTTTTTTTGTTCCACTACAAGTTAGTCTCCATGCATATCTAGCATCCATCTTTGACTGCATCATCACTTAACGGCTTACCAACGTTTCTACACGGCATCTTATACCGGAAAGCTGGATCGCTTGGCAGTACCGGGTACGCTATGGTTTGCTACCATTCGAGCCTGATCGCCAAAAATCCAGCAATTGTAAACGTTTCTGACTGAAAAATACCCAATAATAACATCTGGATACGGGTCAAAGCCCGACCAGGGTTATTGAGTAAGGGATAGACCACAAAGCATGCAGTTTATTGGCTAGGTCTGTACAGCAGATGTTAACAATGGGGCGGAATAAAGTTTTTAATAAAATTGCCTGCTGGCTCCGAGCCAGTGATGCAACGCTATTAGTGCTATTACAGAATAGGACTTGGCCCTTGGGAATAGCTCAATGATTGAAGGGTATTATGATCCTTAAATGGAGGAAACGCGTAGAGGTTACACAGACTTGGTCATTGATCTTATCAACGACATTGTGTGTAATTCTGATTTTTTAAAACACAACTCTAAACCAATCTAAAAGCTCTAAATCAACATAAAAATAAAAATAGGGCTGTCATTTTAGTTTGGTTGGAAGATGGTATATGAAATTACTTAAAAGTTAACGTCGGATGGTACTTAGTTAATGTTAGGCTTGAGGTGCCTGCAAAGACTGAACGAACTGACATAAGCAGTTGACATAAGAAGCTTTTGCTTGTCAATCACGCAATAAATTAATGATACTTTACTTACAAGAAGCTATGATTTCTCATCATAAACTATATATAGGTATAAGTAAAACTTAAACCATGAATATCGGGTAAACTTATTTTTTTTCAAGCCGGATGGAATAGCTTCGAATCGATTCCTTATGGACACCCACACAAAGACATCGGCTCCGTCTCTGTCATATTATTTTATTTATTATTTTGTTACTTAAATGCCTTTAGATACTATTGTTGAATGCTTGGATTTCACAATAGCGTAGGAGCTTCCCAGATAGCATTGCGACTGTACAAGTATTTAATATAATTTGTAAAACATAATATTTTCAGCTCGTGTCTTAATCTTTACGCGATGCAAGGTTTTATATTTTTATGGCTACCTTGTACTTAGCATTTTATTAATAAAAACTTTATGACACATTAAACAGGATATAAAATAGGATATAAAAGTCACAATTTTACTTAAAAACAGGTAAAATATGACTTAATTTGCCTCAACATTCAGAGCAGGTAGTGAAACTTTTCAGCAGAATAATAAAGTATCCATAGGAAGTAATTATTTTTTAATTTATTTAATAAAAATATAGCGATTTAAATCTTATTTAAATTAAAAGTTCATTGTAAGTATAGAATAATAAAATAAATATTATATTTTAGCAATTTTATTTATAGAAGTAGAATAAGCCCGGGTTTCTCCAAATTTCCACGGCAGTAAAACCGCGAGCGGTCGCTAGTCAACTACTACACTATACACTACAGTGTGAAAAAGAATTAATTTACTTTCTTAAAATGCATTATTAACTATAATTATTTATTCCTTCAATCTCCTTGCTTTAGATAAGTTGACATAAATGGCGCATTTAGTACCTAGACCACAGAAGTTAATGAAGCGCAAAGTGTTGCTAAGTTACAACTTTGGTACAAGTTGGGGTACAAGTTTGCGGCTATACGGAATCGCTTTGATGTTTCCGGCATGTACTAATCGACAAACAGATAGTTAACTGATCAGTGATCATACGAATACTGTGGCCAATACAGCCACAGACCACAGTGTTAATATAAAGCAGAAACTGACTATGAATTAAACGTCCTGCACGTTCAAGCCTCTGGGTCTAAAGATTTCTTGGACTCTCATGGCGCGTTTACATTAAGTCGGTTTGGCTGTATTAGACCACAGCCGTTTTCGGTGACCGACCTAGTGTAAAAATTGTTACAGTTGGCCGTATTCGGTCATAACAAACTTAGACAATTGGGCCTCTGGTCTGGCCCTACGATTCCTAGTATTACACTCAAGGAAGAGACACCACGTTACCTTCCCGAATTTTCGTCAAAGCCATAAAATCGGATGGAAAAGGTTAACTGTTCCACGAGAGAGAAGCTAAATTGCTTATTTGAGCTTGTCACGAACTGAAAGCTTCAACTGACTTTTTAAGAACCTCGCTATAAAATTTAATGATTAAAGTGTTGCGAAGTAGCAAGTCGACTTTCATGTGTGTGGCGATATTGCATCGCCTTGGTGCTTCCTGGACGTAGGTACTAAGCGACATTTAACGACTGCGTAAAGATAAGCGCACACTGATACAGTTACAAGTGGAAAGGGTTTGTCATAAAACAGTTATTTTTAGAGTGCAAAGTATACCTTATTTCTTCGATATTTTTGCATACTGTCCCCATGAAAGATACTTCGGATATATACTTTCTCTTCTACAATTCTAGAAAATAAATAATATTATATTATTAAGCGTTAGTGGCAAAGCGTAGCCTCTTATCTGAATTCTGAACAATGCGTAAATTTTTAGGCACCTAAACTTACATTTTATTTTTAATGACATACAAAATCAAGTAGATTGATTTTCTGAATCTCTTTGTTGTATCAATTTTATATAGCCTATCGACTATTGGACAAAGTTACATAATCAGCCCCCTATTATCTCAGTGGTTATCAAAAAATGAAAACCACTGACATATACATTTTTTATCTACTGCAGGTTTTCTATAAAACATGTAATTTTTATTTCATAGCTAATCTTCAATGGATGAAAAATATATGTCGGCTTTCATTTTTTATAGCCACTGAGTTAGAAAATATGGGTACAGTAGGTATGAATAGCTTAGTTTGTGGCGGGATACTTCACCCTGATATTTCCTGCTAGTGCAAATCTCGTACGACGTCAAAGATAACCGCACACTATCGCAAGTGACAATGAAACCCCAATAGCCCATAAAGAGCCAGGACAATTTGTAACTGAACGTCCGTCGTCCGCGCTATATTTGCTCGTTTACCCGCGCACATTACGCGACAAATGACGCAGTCAAGTTAACGATGTTTTGTCGCCCCTCGACCAAACCATCTCACGTGTAATGAGACTTCATATTATAACGAAATGGTAAACACTGCTGAAGACAAGACTTTGTTCACTTTATCCTCCTATTAAATGATACCCTGACAGCAGTTAACAATGGAAATTCAATATCCTATTATAATATGTTGGGTTTGCGAGACAATTCTTCAGTTATGAAAGCAATAAGCATATTTTAACACATTGACATAAATTATAATGACATGGCAACTTATACCTGTTTTTTTTAAATCATCCAGATGCTTTTAGGATTACGGTTAGCATTCCATCCTTTTCTCTCGAGTGATAATCATAAGGAGGTAATGGAGAAAACCTATTTAGGGGAGATAGTAATTTAGGGGATTTTTATCTCATTCCGAAATGAAATAAAATGTTTATTTCATGTATGAAAACTTTGTCACTTATATGTCAGGGCTCTACCACCAGTTTCCATTCTACTATTTGATTCTGAAGTACTTAACCCATAATTTAACATTATCATATCATTTTAAGGAAAAAACTACGGCATCAATCAACATGGCCACAGCGATTTTGTGAGATCACACTCTGTTGTAAGTTTACGAATAGACCTCAGTGTAAGGTGGTCTTTACGTGGTCGTAACTACTAAGATTATGATCAAAGATGTAGCGATTACGAAATATCAACGCAATGAGGTTGAGCAGACAGACGGGCGGCATCTCAATGATTATATTAATATTAACGATTGGAAATTCAATTCAATTCGTATGTTTAAACATCTGTTCGTGGGCTAAATTTCCTTTTGTATTAAACTTATACATATAGGTGATTGCATACCGCTGCAAGACTCACAAGAGTCATAGAACAAAAGTATAAGAAAGTGCGGTCGTCAGCGCTGCTAACCACTTCGGACTTTAGCTCATGCACACGCTCATGCTCATTTTCAGTGCAGCCGAATATTTTTGATGACAACTTAAACTCAAGGTTACGTGCATAGGGATAACATTGTAATACGGACGCGCCGCCGCACCGTCGCGTCGCCTAAGTTAAAATAAATAAAGCTTAGCTCAAGTTGTTAGCAAAAGGGACACCGTGCTTCGTCTCCATTTCATTCTACGGGTGTGCGTTGCGCCTTCAATAAAAAACAGACAGACAGACGGAGAAAGTCGCACCATAAGGGTTCCATTTTACCATTTTGGTACGGAACCCTAAAAATCCAAATGTTTTCATTCAACTAAACTTTTACAAGCCTACATAGTTATAGAACCTACGAAGTTGCGAATCTCTATCAAGGTTTGCTTTCTCCTTCCGTAGGTGGGAGATTATGCCTAAGTAATGCACAAAATGATCATTGTATACCTACCTACTTAGGAATATATTGACAAATGGGAGCAATATATAGCATGACAATAGAGCTACCGACGCGACGCGTCGGCGTTCTCCAGGTGGGAAGCTTTACCTACATAATTAATATATGCCATTAGAACCAGAAACAGTGCGTAGGTAATGATTTGTAAATAATTATGAACAACTTTTTTAGCGGTTCTAAAAAGCTGTAATTGTTGGTGGGTGAAAACTATTTTAGGGATTTTTAAATCATTTAAGGTCATCTATAATTTACGTTTATCAAATATCTATAATAACTATAGGTTACAAATATCAAGTAGAAACTCTTTGATTTTTGGGGATAAAAAGCTAACTGAACCTATGTTCTCCCATAGGATACAATCTATCTCTGGATAGAATTTTGTTAAAATCAATAGAACAGATGGGACCTGAAAGCGTAGGAGACAGAACACGCTTTTTTATTTATAATATCACAGTACTTGGCACACTTGGATTGAACTCTTTCCCGGATATAAAATCGACCCTTTGCCTGTCTTCGGTAACTCCTGTAACATAGCAGACTGGTAACATAGCAAACCGACAAACAGACACACTTTCGCATTTATAATAGTAGTAGGGATGGATTTTATTCACATAACTGACTGGTTGGCCCTTAGAAACACAGTATGCATAGGTCGAGTAACTCGATACAAGGCCATATAATGCACGCGAAGGCAGTTAATCAAAGAGCCCTTGTAAATAACTTTAAATTAATTCGGGTATATAATTTACGGGGCACTTTATATAAATTTAATACTAAAGTCACCAATAAAAGGCTAATGATGACAATGTATGAACGTCCCGTATTCGCGTGGGTGGTAATAGGGATGTCCGTTTTATCGATATCGTCATAACAAATCCGGAGGCCCGATTGTCCACAAAAATCGTTAAAAACGAAACTAATTAAGATTCTCACAATCGGGGGTCGGATGACAGATACTGTGTTAATGTAGATGAAACGAAAAAAATGTTAATTAAAATAAAATTCGGAAACCACTGATTGTGAAGGAAACAAATAACAAAAATCATGTGTGTCGGATGTCGATCGACACTTTATTATGAGGTTTAATAAGGCTTGTATGTGAATTATGACGTGAAGGATTTTTAACAAGTACCTAATTCAAATTTTTTATGTTAACTGTAATAGATAACTGTGTGTACAAACCATTATTTAATCAACTAAATGATGCCCGCGACTTCGTCATCGTGGATGAAGGTTTTTGATTCCCGCGGGAAGTCTTTAATTTTCTTTAGAAGTAGCCTTCCCATGCAACCTATCTTTGTACCACTTCGTCAAAATCGGTTGAAAAGATGGACCTCGAAAGCGTAGCAGACAGACGTAAACACTTTCGTATTTATAATATTAGTATTGATTACAAGCTGCAATTGTATAAAATTAGATTATGTCGCAACCTCGCACACGTGGATCTAAGTTTTATTTTTAATTCTTTCCCGGATAAAACTAGCCTTTGCCGTAAGTCCTGCCTTTTTATAAACAAATGGGTTTATCGATAGATTCCCCGGACTTCCCTATACTTACGCTATCAGCACCGCCCCAGGCTGCTTGTATCGGATGTATATCTCAATCTATCGAGGACGTATGATAATTGACGGCCTCTTGTTTATGGCGGCTGTTAAATTTTACAATTTATTACTTGCCATACCGCATTGAAGCTTTTGTAACGTTTACAAAATCGATACATTCGTCTGTCGTAAAAGCTAGCTGTGTGTGGCACAGAATCTAACAGTTTTATGAATTCATTAATTAAACAAAGTAGTTACAAAAATTCAATTATCTTTGTAATTTATTGTTGCATAAGTTTCAAACTAAATCCAATACGGTAGCAGAGTCAGGATGTACTCGCATAGCTTTTGATAACGTGACAGTTTTAGCACGTTTGCCCTAGTGAGAATACTAACAAGAAACAAAACATGCGTAACTGCATAGAGATGAAAAAAATACTATAAGAACCATAACGTACGTTACTGCATAGAGATGAAAAAAGTGTCTCTGCTATCAAGCAACTGAAGAGAGATGTGTCTTTGTATTTTCTAAGAACATGAGAACAGTAAAGTTAAGGTCAACATATCAGCCGAATAGTTTTATTTGGAAGTTGCATTAGTACCTAAGTCTTATTTTTCAGTAATAGCAGATAAATAAAATGCTCTCAAATAGAGGAGTAAACATCTCCCTATTCCACTAGTAGTAGACTATCTAGGCTTTTCTGGAAAGTTCATTCACTATTTAGTACCAAACCCTTGTCTAAATCCCTCCACCCAATTTGTGTACTCATGCATTTCGGATTAATTTAGTCTTACTAAGTTGAAATCTTGTTCATGTCTGAGGTTGAGGAGCGCCGCGACTTAGCATTCCGGAATAATGTGCATCAAAGGCTAAGTCCACGAACCATTCACCACTTGAAAAGCCAAATACAATAACTTGGTTGAAAGCTTTGTTGAGACTTGATGAATCCCTACCTAAGCTGAGAATGGAAACCATTGAATTATAATATGAGGCTATAACGAATATAAATCGAATTCTAGGAGTAGCAGTAAAATCAAGTAGGTAAAACTTAATATGGCACTGGTCCTCTAGGTATAAAAAAGTGATTTGAAGCTAAAAAAATATACTTAGTATGGCCAATCCAGCGCGTAGGAAATTCACGTGACACAAATTGTTTTCTACCCATTTTCCGACTCCTGAAAGGTAATTACTAACCATATTAATAAGGCTTCTTTGAAGAATTCCATACGATTTTCCAGCCTAGGTTCAGTGTAAGTTGGTTGTATCGTTTTAGAAATTCCTAACATTAATGATGTCGTCAAAACAAGTCAATATTTCAATAATCACTCACTCAGATCCAGAGCTACGTCTCGAACCTCGACATGTCTGAGATCTGAACGACTTAATCCCATTGTCCGGACTTCATAAACGGAACAATGCCCGGTTTGGCCTCACAGTCACAAAAGCCTTTACACATAATTTATCAATTCGGATAACATTTTCGGGACTCAGTCCTTTGATGGTGAAATTGGACGGAATCGAATTGGTCTAAATAGGGCTACCAGTGTTTTTGGAGTACATTCGGAAAAGACCTGAAATCTTATGGAAGAGGAACAAATTGTTAGAGGATAGGATAGGATTCTGGTAAGGACATGATATTGAGAATCAAAATCTGAAAATCAGCGCTAATATGGTGCATTTACACCATATCAGCATTACGCTGAGTCGATGCCCTTTTTGGGATTTTATCTTACACAGATTGGTGTTTATAACATTAGGGTTTAGTATATAAGTTATTTCTTTCTGCATTCTTATTAAGTATATTCTGTATGTGTTGGTTTTCTGTGTATTGTAAATCCCAAATAAAGATTTTATTTATTTATTATGGATTTGATCGCTCCAGCAATGCTGGGGACAGCGGTTACTGATTATAAATTAGTGTTTGAATATTAGTATTCAATTCGATGCTTTGATACGGGTAGGCTGGGTATGTCACGCTCTCTTTAAACATTTCTGTGGTGGTGTCGTGTGGTGCGGGTTGTTACGTTCCCTCAAATATGGTCGAGCGAAGCAATGGCTGGATCATGCGTCATGCTCGTGAACGGGTGCCACCGGCGGGAATGGGGCTACTTTCTGTCTGCCCGTCTTTGACATGAATTGAATAAACAAATTTAAGAAATCCATTAAAAGTATGCTCCTGAAAAAAGCTTATTATACTGTTGAAGATTATGTAAATGATAGAGGAGCATGGATTTGATCGCTCCAGCAATGCTAGGGACAGCGGTTACTTATGTACACATTGATATAGTAATTGTAAATGAATTATTTAAAAAGAGCAACCACCGAGTTTCTTGCTGGTTCTTCTCGGTAGGAATGGCATTCCGAACCAGTGGTAGATTCACTTGACGATTCAAAAGTACTTGTAAAAGTTTATTTGAATAAAAAATATTTGAAATTGAAATTGAAATTGAAATATTTATATTAAGCTGATGTTCACAAAGAATAGACAGATGAACATAACGAAGTTGTTTTTCGAACGACAGTTTTTAATTCACAAAGGTCAACTTACTTTCAGTTTGAGCGCTTGGCTTGATTTGTTGGAGCTACTTGACTTTGTAACCTCATTTGTAAGAGGTTTTCAAAAATATGCGGATAAAAAACCGCGGGCATCAACTATTTAAATTAAATTGCGAAAGTTGTCTATCTGTAACGTTTGGATACGCTTCACACACATTTCTATGTTATAATATAGCGAAACTTTAGCGCGACGCAATGGCGTACAGCGCCATCTAGTAATATATAAGGGGAAAAGGTGACCGACTGATCTATCAACGTAGCCAGGCCTAGGGGCCCGTAGCCTTCAAGGCAGGCCCTAGCCGACTCACGGCTTAAAGACAACCACTGGGGTACAATGTTACCCCGCGCCCCGCCCGGGTAATGAGGCCAGCCCTCGAAGCCCGTACCCCCGATTGGCCCTCATGGACCAACCGGAGAAGACCCCTGCTGAATCAACGTAGCTCCAAATACTGGACGGACGGATCGGGCTGAAACTTGGTTCTAAGACAGGATTTTTGAAAATTCAGCCCCTCAGGGGGTAAAATAAGGATTTGATATAGACCAACCAATATCAATTTAAAAGTGAGTTGCGGGTAAATGCTAGTTAGGTATAAATCGGACTTATTACAGACCAACTCTACGACATAGGCACCCTACCTCAAAGTGGGACGTTTAATCGGTTACCCACAGCAAATTTGCTTTAGACCCTATTTACAACCGAAAGAACACTCTAGAGTTAGAATTTGCCGACGTTCTCTCTCTTTGCGTCGTATTCCTCATTACTGAGGGTCGTGACTCCTTTCCATTAACCACATAATGATAGGAGTTTTCTTGGGATAATAATGCGGTGGGTTCCCACGTCCTTCCGCATACGGCTCGAGTAAGTATTAAACTCTTAAGTTTTTGTAACGATTATTATCAGATGTTAGTGATAATAACTTGGACCGACGGCTTAACGTGCTCTCCGAGGAAAAGGCCAAATTTGAACCTCCAAATTCGGTCACCCATCCAGTTACCGACTTGGGTCGACGTTGCTTAACAATACCAATCGTTAATCTACTAAAAATATTAATCGGATGCGCCAGGTGAGCTACTTACGTTAACCGGAGAGCTGGTTAAGCCTCTAGTTATATATAAAAGATCGCTGCCCGTAAATAATTGGAATTTCGCCCGTCAAATTGACTTTGTAGGTCCGAATTCGGCCCTTTCTTTTCCTCCTAATATTCGTTTAATGTTAAGTCGAAGTCGTTCTCTTATTCAAGTCGCATGAGCAGGGTTTTAACTCTGACTTTGAAAGCACACTCTTATTATTTCAAGGGTCAATTATAATCACAAACTTCTTAACAAAGTTGTTAAATCTTAAAGTCGATGTCGTATAATTCTAATTCGAGTCACATGAGTAAGGGTCTGAACTCTGAAAGCACACCCACATTATTATTTTAAGAAAAACCCTAAAACAATTATAATCACAACCATTATCAATCCATTTAAGGAAAGAAAGAAAGAAAGAAATCTTTATTCAGGGATACAAGACTAAAAACAGACTTTATAAGAAGAAAACATGGCGAGATGAGACTTGATCCCCAAAATGGTCTTCACTCAGCATGTGCTATACCTGTTAGGATACAGCGCTGATCTTATATTATAAATTTACGTACTTATATTATAAATTCGAAAGAGTGACTGTCTACTTATTCTGACGAAATTTGGTACATGGATAAAGGAAACAGGCCCGTTTTTATTCCAGAAACCCAGAGTTACCACGACATATAAAGACCCCTGAATTCACGCGGAAGAAGTCGCGGACATCTAGTACTAGAATAGACAGATTTTACGCTACAGGCACTGCAAAATTAAGATAATAAAAAAGGCACTGGACTGTTTAGGTACAGTCTGTGGCACAGCATTTCATCTACCTTTCGAATGGAAGGTTGATGAAATGCTGCAGATGAATTGGCTGAATAGCCAATCTACTTAAGTGGAAACAAGACCAAAATGAACCCTAACCTAAACGTAAAAAGCTGAGCGAGGGGAGTTATCGATTTTAATGCAATTACAGTTGCACCCCGTTACCCCTGCACCTAACGAGATATTGCATTTCCCCCAATTTCCCCCTCTTAGCCGCAAAATGTACCCATAACTGCATAGGTATCTCATCACAGAGCACAGGTATAGGGTGTAATCTGGCATGTATATCAACTTATGTTATAAATGCGTTTTTTTTATATTGACGGAATAGAAATTAGGAGGTAGTGCAAAGGATTTAAAAAACAACGTATATCTACGCAGACGAAGTCATCGGGTATCAGCTAGTAATTTTACCTCAAGAAAATAGCTTAACTAGCTTTTTCTAGTAAAAGAGAGTCCAGTACATAATATCATACGTGGGTCCTATACTCCTATGTATATATTATTTAAGACGAATTTTTATGAAATTACCATAACAAAGACATAATGTCTTTTAAAACTTTTATAACTCATGTATTGGAAATAAACATACAACAGGTGTATCTTGTGAATTTAACTTTTTAAATCGACGTAGATGAACTAAACGACTATAACAGCTATAGTCGTGTCACGGGCCAGTTAGTCAATAAATTCAAATTAGACATAGTGAGCTAAGGCCAAATTACCATATCAAGTGAATTTTTCATCATAAATCAATCAAATGAATTTACAACTTATTAAAGCGAACGCATAAATAATCTCGTCGAATCGTGACAACGTTTCACAGTCAGCCCTTAAAGGAAGAGAACAATTTCCTTGATATATTGAACACGACAACTTCTATGACACAACTACACTTCAAAATTAAAACAAAACTCTGTTACAATATAGTAAAGTTGTTATTTCAATAGAAGCAATTTCAAATATAGTTTTCAAATTCATTGTGAGTAAGATATTATTATTATAAGTGAGATACAAATTCAAACCTATTATAATGTGTGATTCAACCTTTACAGCTGCACTGGTTTGATAACAAATGCACACTGGGGACTTATTTTTACAGATGTTAAACGAATAATTTGATTTTAATTATAAAGTTAAACTATATCCATACTAATACTAATATTATTAATGCGAAAGTGTGTCTGTCTGTCTGTCTGCTACACTTTCACAGCCCACCTGTTCAACCTGTGTTTTGATGAAATTTGGTACAGGGATAGGTTGTATCCCGAGGAAGGACATGGGCTACTTTTTATCCCGAAACATTAAGGAATTCCTGTGGGAATTTTAAAAAATTAATCCACGCGAACGAAGTCTAGGGCATCATCTAGTTCAATATAATGTAAGATTTTTACCATGCACAAAGCAATTTTTTACTTATACGGACGGGACCTAATAAGTACATGAGGTGCGTAAATAAACTGGCGATCAGGCCAAAGCTTTAAATATCCGTAATCAATAACCATCCCTATTTTAACGGACTCCCAAAACGGAGGAGACTCAAGTCGGTTTTTTTTTCTAACATTTACGGCATACCTACGTCGTATACGAGCCAATAAATATATTTCGTTGGGCATGGACAGTCATGGTCCAAGAGTTGGTTTGAAGAATTTTCTATCCGAACTGGTGGCGGAGTCCCGACTTAGCGTGACACCGGTTGCGCTATAATGAAATAAATAATTTAATTTTTTTACCCAATCATTACTTTATTGTATAGTTTTAGGTACATGATCTCCGTGCAAAATCACACTTTCACGCCAATATAGAGAAAAAAATCCACGCTGTTCACTAGATAGAATATGTAAAAGCAGGCTAATACTTTCCCACGTATGTCAGTGTTGTCACACAAATGACATAATGTCCTAGAAACCATAATGTACACAACGCAATAATAGGACTACGCTGTGAGAAAGCTCATGGCGTAACGAGACTATTAGAAAACGCATGTAAATAATAGAGACATTTCCCAGTTATGCTTTTTGTATGATTTGTGAAGATCATGCTAAGTATAATATATATGAACTGCAATGTGAAAAAGTTCAACAAAAGCAATTTAGGAAGAGGTTGTTTAATCTAAAGATGAACACGCCTCCAGTACAATGTGCTTACGTAAACTGTAAAGCATACCACATTATTGCTACTCAGAACGCTATTCAGACATGAACCCTAACTTTCTCAGGCCAGATCAATCTCTACTAAGGAGTTCCTTAAGTAATGATTAAGCGACTCTGAATAGGGCAGTAGTGAGGCACGTTCGTTCATTTTTAGATTGACAACCTCTACGATATTCTCCGAAACGTATTTTTACTAGTAAACTTAATCTATTTTCATGGAGTTAGGAATACCTAGGTAGAGATTACGCAAATTATTTAGGTATATTTCAAACCTTATAAGTATTATTTATGTGGGTCACGTAAAAGCTACGAAGAAGAAGGTGATTGGTTATTCATGTACTATAAAACCACGTTTTATCACCTCGGATATCCCTTGAGAACAATCTATGATAGACATTCCATCATCACCATAAAAAAATTGCGTGTATAATAAAAGTCAAGCGAAGCGAAAATTATGACAGCATTTCTTACGTAGGTACAATCTGTTAGCTAATTATTGTGTTTCAGTTCTACGTTTCTACTATTCTACGTTTTGAATTTTTGGTACAGAAGATTTAAATGATAAATTGAGGCGAAGACATGGCGTTTTAGCCACCAAAACATAACCACCATGTTTTGGTTAAATGGCCTCCATGTTTTTGTTACATGGCCTCCATGTTTTTGTTACATGGCCTCCATGTTTTAGTTATATGGCCTCCACGTTTTAGTTACATGGAGCAAAGCTCGATATTTGGATCATGCTTCAAAAGTCATAGACTTTTTCTTGTAACCTGTAAATTTTTTTCATAAAGAACTTATGTTAATAAATTAGTGACAGTGATTATATTAATAATTGCCCGAGAACAGATCGCAGATTGAAAGATAAAGTGATGAAAAAGTCCGCGGCGTCCACTGTAACATAAATAGGTACGAAAAACTTTGTCTGAGTGCGTCATTATAGCATCAAAATAGTGAAGAGTTTTACCTGAAGTAGAATCCATAATATTACCCTTATAGCCCACCACCATGGTTAATACGGAAAGTAAAGGCTTACCGACGGAATGGCAGTGCAAAAGTGACACGTCTACTTATCATGGCATGCAGTTAACAGCGGCTCCTTACCTGAAAGGAAAGAGATATTTATAAATTAACAATTAACAATTATGAAAATTTCAAATAATTAAACATCTTCATCGTGCAAGCATAGTTCCAGAAGTGGGTGAATAATTAAAATTACTTTTAAAATATGTTTGTACTCTCTTTAAAACGTGCACGAATAAATGGTTCAAGAGAGATTTAATGTAAACAGTTAATTATAAAAACTTGGCCAAAGCATCACAACACAATAAATTAATCATTTGATCAGGCTGCAGTTGCTACTGCTAAGCTCTAAAACAAATTGCGATCTAAACACAAAAGTATTCAATAATCGCTGAGTGTGTCGGAAACAGACTAACCCAACAAAGTCAAAATACTCGTATTTATGCAAATTATACCAATATGGCGCCAACAAACTGACCGAGTGAATTACATCGAATGAGTCAAATATCAACTTAATTAAACCTTACAAATACACAATCTTTTATATTTTCTAAAAATTCAATTCAATTTTAAACACAAAGCTGACAATCGTGAAGAGTTGATTGGCATCGGGTTCCCGATGTGCTGGAATAGCCATTTCATGCTGTGTGTAGACCCCCCAGATGGACAGACGAGATATCAAACGAGTCGCAAGAATACGTGAAAAGTTTTTAACTCAAACAATTTTTTTTGATAGTACCTCTCGTGTTACGTATGCTAGATCATGAACTCTACCACCGGACCTACACCGGATATTTAAAATGTAGTTAGGAATTAGGAATTTCAAGGTACGTGGCATCACACTGTCATTTTGAATAATATTGCTTAAGTATTGCTTTTAATGTTGGCAATATGCCCCAGATTACGTATAACCATTTTAAAATCTTACATAATTTTCATTTAATAAAATCAAATAAGTCCAGAATCCACTTCATACTATTCACCTTTAGGTTATGGAAAACGTTGTAATTCGTTCAGCATTATCATTAGTCCCATTTCGTAAACAAACTCTCCCTCAACATTAACTTTACCAAACACAACAGAACCTCTTAAGGAAAGAGTACGGTTAAGATTAACAATGGAATAATAGAGTAGTTCATTCCCTCAAAAATAATAACAACGCTCGAGAGTAGAACCCTAAATAAAACGCGTGAATTAAATAAGAGCCCTAGCGCGGTAATATTTTCGTTCATACTACCCGCTTGACAAAATAAAGCTGGGCACACACGAAATAGCAAGCCGTGTGATGTCGTTGTACACTCTGTAAGAAGTAAGTAAATAAGTTATTTTCGCTTGGTGACGCTGTGGGTTGTGAGCTCCGTAAGAACGTAGTTGCTTTCGCCAGTCTATACATTAAAAACAAAAGCCTGAGTGGGATTCGAACCTGCGATATGCTATGGGATGCTTACGATGCATCTTTCTTACCGCTGCGCTACTCAGACAATAAAGTACCTAACTGTTGAACACTAATAACCTTGCGATTTATCTTGCCATAACAAAATATGATGTATATAATATGTATTATATTTTATTTGCTTTTAGATATATTTATAAAAATATAATAAGCGACGGGACACAAGTCGCAACAATACGTCTTGAAGACTTTGACAACATCAACGTGACTAGGAAGCATTTTTTGTAAACTTTTTGATTTTTCTTATATTAAAAGGTAGGAAGCAAGTTGGACACGTAGTCGTCTGCGTCGTAATAAGCCGATATAAACATAAGTATACTAGTTACTGTACATTGGCAAAATGCATTATGCTGGTGTGGCACTAATAAAAGCCAAAAAATAAAATAAGAAGAAGAAAGCCTTATAGGATGACTTTTTTGTCTGTCTGTCTGTCAAGACCCTTCTTCTCAGGAACGCATGGAGGTATCAAGCTGAAATTCATATCAAATACTCAAGTCTACTGTCCCTTGGAGCTGTGAAAAATTGAAACTTCTAAGCCAACGCAATCAAAAGATACAGCCGTTTATGCTGCCCTGTAGGTTTGGATTCCCTTCGAGTGTCGAAAATCAAGATTCTGAGTTCACGCGTAAAACCTACAGGGTACTTCCCGTGAACTCAGAATATTAATAAAGGAAAAATTGCGAAAAGCATACATTTATAGTTACATCATATTATAATAAAAATATTTTTAATAATTTTAAACTTTAGATGTTATGGATTTCATATAGCAATAAAAATATCATAACTTTCACTTATAATATACCTATAGGTTTGTACGGAACCCTCGGTGCTCGAGTCCGACTCGCACTTGGCCGGTTTTTTTAAATTAAGTTTTAGGCATAAAGTAGAACAGGTAGGTAAAGAAAGTATGGTTAACCCATTTCAAAACGTATGGAGTATGACTTTGTCTAACTTTTAGTTTTATAACTTCTATTCAATTCCTGACCCGGACCGCAGACCCAAAAGGGTCTCCTAACTTATGTCACAGCTTTTGTTAGATGTGACCAAAGCTTTATGTTTCCCCACAAACATACACGGAGAAAATTGTGGAGAGTATACACTCGACTTCGATCAAAAGAGCATCATCAAAGCAAACAATGAACTTACGCGGTAACGTTAAAATTAATTGGAAAAGTGTTTTTCGACATCGTTGAAATTATTTGAATATTTGTTTATTTTTTATTCCACTACAAGTACTTTGACTGCGATCACACCTGATGGTAAGTGATGGTGCAATCTAAGATGGTAGCAGTCTAAATTGTTTATAGCAGTTATATTAAACCCCCTATTCGGTTTCTAGTATGGCATTGTACCGGAACGCTAAATCGTCGCCGGTAGGGTGGTAACTAGCCACGGCCGAAGCCTCCCACGAGGCCAGGCCAGAGAAAATTCAGAAATTATGAATTCCCAAATCAACACTGCGCCAGGGAGGTCGGCAAATTATTCTAGTAGAATTAATTTATTATATACTTAATTAGTAATTATTACGTTTTGGTTCAAATGTTTTCTGACAACTTCTTTAAACTGACCACCCCTACTATTAGGTATATATTAAAATTAATGCGGAAGTGTGTTTGTTTTTCTTTTTAATTTTGTGAGAAAAGGACAAATGTGCACACTTTTTTTTTTTTTTTTTTTTTTTTAATCTTTATTTATTTTAAAGGGCTTTTATACAATATGTATATGACACTTAGTGATGTCATATCGTATTATCTACATGAAAAATTGTGGTATTGGTGACATTTTCCTTATTCCCCTAATGCGTTTAAAACAATTCGTCTATGTCAAAGTATGTGACAAGGCAAAAAGTGTAACAAAATGATCTCGAATGTTATCTAAGTAAGTAAGTAAGTATTCTTTTCGACAGATGTTACGAGTATTTAAAGCTTTCTATAGAGCTTGATACATTAACACGGTTTTTTTTGTCATGAGAAGTATTGACTTCTATTAACACAAGTTCTTCTGAGAAGAGCTGGAAAAAGAAACTCAGCAGTTGATCTTTTCATGAAAAGAAAAATGTTACAAAATGTATTAATAATATACAATTCATACGTACCGTAACACGACTTGGGGTATGCTGGATGCCAAGTCGGTTGCATCCATGCAACTTTGTCATTTAGAAGATCATCAATAGTATAATAACCTAGACTCAACAAATGCTGTTTAACACAGTACAGCATTTGTTGCTATTATACACCTACTAGCGGACGCCCGCGACTTCGTTAGCGTGGCATAAGCTTTTTAATTCCCACAGGCACTCCTTAATTTTGCAGGATAAAAAGCCTATGTCACTCTTCAGGTCCTCATCTATATCCATGCACAAAATCACGTCGATCCGTAACTTTGTTGCGGCGTGATTGATGGACGACGAACTCTCTATTTAACATCCTTGGGGATAGAAATTTTAAAAATTGTGAAATACGTATTACATAATTTTAAAACGGAAGCTCAAATAACAAGTTTTATGACTATAACTTGAAAAAACAACGGACGGTGGTATTTCGAAAAACCCTTTCTTAGTACCCGTTCTTAGATACCTCTATACTTCACAAAGAACACACCCTCCAAATTTCATGTCTCTAGGACCAGTGGTTTAGGCTGTGCGTTGATTTAGAAGTCAGTCAGTCAGGACTTTGAATTTTATGTATAGAGATTGAGTATATGTGAGCGTAATCACATTGGTGGCGAGTACATTTCAAGTTTAGAGGGATTCTAAGATCGTAAGTAGGTACCTATACATATAGCACAGCACAAACCGAACTCGATCGCTTGAAAATGATTGTACCAACGACGAAGAGAAACAATGCCATAAGTCAGTCTAACTGTTGGTTGTGTTCTACCGCGTTGAAAGTGCTCGCAATCGTAAATGGGTCCCTGATAACTCACACGTGATATATTTTTGTACAAAGCAAACACTTTAGGCGAGACTCGAAAATAATGGGAAGCACACAAAAGCTGCGCGAAAAGAGCTCCAACTAAAACAAGTTTTAGGTGCAAACAATTATAATATCTTTTAAATATTTCAATAACTTAAAATACCTAGGTTATTTAAATATTTAACGGGCATTATATTATAGGGTGTACCTTTATTTTAAATGTTGTGTTGTACCCACCATACTGAAAAACATACTTTTTTTTATTTGTTATAATAAAAAGTTGCACTGGATAATTAATAATCAGGCAATGAGAGCAAAATTTGCAAAAGGTATTTTTTATTTTTTGTCACTCAGCTTTCGTAGCTTTTTCACACAAACAACTCACTCGGCGAAAATGGTTTTGTACGTACTTAGGTATAATGTAAGCGTATTTCAGATTTTTGTCGAAATTTATTATTTGTGATACTTGCAATAGTGCCTCTAATAATTTAAATTAATATTTTAAATGCGATGGTGTGTCTGCCTGTCGGCCCTTCTGTGTGTCTATACGTTTTACAGCCTATCTGTTCGAAGATGTACATAGGATTTTTAATACGGAAGTGTACCAAAACCTTCATATGCGCGTGCATGTCGCGGGCATTATGTAGTGTGAAATAATTGAAGAATCAGCTAAAATCGGAAACTCTTTAACTTGTCCCTTTATTTGATTGCTTGTAGCGATTTAAGCAAGATAAGAAAGTAGTAAGTACCACTTACCTAAGTCGCACTTTAATTGTTGAAGTGAGCTAACTAAGCTTTACATTTTTCAATGTCAGTCCAACTCCTCACACAAAAAGAAAACATAAAGGGGAGTGCACCCTCGGATTTCACAAAAAGAGCGTCATTAAAACCGCCCTGAAACCGAATAGAGGACAAGCATTGGAACGGCAAAGGTAAATTTGATATGCTGCCAAAAAGGGTGTAAAAATAATATGGGAAAGTTGAAATGGAATAGGAGCGGTGACGTTTCTACGGGTTTTAATTACTCTGATATTGCTCTTTATTCTTTTTGTAATTTGCTAAATATTTGACTGAACCTCGCACACGGATAGATTCTAATTTAATTTATGCTGATGTCTTAATTTATGTTGTGAGGTAATTAAGCTTGGGTTAGACACATATATGTACATATATACCTACAGGTTCTGGTACTGTAATTTAAAAAAAAAACAGATTTTCAAATTTTATCAATAACAATTATTTAGTATTTCTTATTGAAGTTTTAAACATAATATGTGAAAATACAAATACGGTGTATAATAATTACTAACAGATAGATCTGACGTCACAACCATAACAACTCTTTAGAAACTGTAACGATGCACAGGCATTGGTAGGTCTCTTAATGACAAGTCAGCAATACCTTGGGGACATCCTTCCCGCTTATTGTTCAAATAAAGTGAATGAGTTGTAGACTGAGTTCATGCTGGCGTGAAAATGTGTACTCTTGATCTTCATGATCTTAGGTATTCCACAAACTAAGACTTAAAAGTAAGTACTAAAATAGTAAATACGAATATTGAGACTTAAAAGTACTAAAGTAGTAAAGTGTTTGTGGTTGTTGGTTTGTCCTTGAATCACGCCGGATCGGAGCAACATAGTCGTAGTGAGAGTTGCATAGGTTACTTTTTATCCCGGAAAATTAAAGAGAGCGGATGAATAGACATCTTCTGGGCAAGCGCGTTGCTACATATAACATCATTGCTTTGCTCTTAGCATGATGGTCGTCAAGCGCAAGCCTATCTTGCAATAAAATAAAGAGTTCTTACAGGATTAATATTAATTAAATCTAAATCCTGGGCATCATCTTTGGGAATATTATGAGGAACTCTCGGGCAGGCGTCTCCACATTAGTCATGAATCACGACGTTTTCCTTCACCGTTGAAACAAGTGATATATAATTTCTTAAAACGCACTATTATGTAACTCCGAAAAGAGAGTCTAACCATCGATATATACGTAGGTACTAGATGGGCTCTTTCATTAAAAAAAGTTGGGCGTCCGACTTGTAGGGCGCGCCCCTCACCTGTATAAGCCTGTCCTTGTCCCCGCCACAATGCTGTTCTGCTTTTCAGACTAGGTGGCGTTAGTGAAATGAGTCCACATTCTTTGTTTGACAGGGCCCGTCTATGTAAATTGAGGTTGTTGAGTCTAACCCACTAGGCTATCACCGCTTTATGAGCCCTAAATGGAGCCCTAGTACTTACCTAGAAAATGTGTTCTCTACATTACATCACAATGTGCGCAAGTCTCAACCAACGGTAGTGCGACATCGACAGAGTGACATTCCAGGCAAAGAATAGTCTACAATACCATTGCCCCGAGGTATTTGCCTCCCCCGTTGTCCGTACTGTACAGCTACAGTATGATATATGAGTTTTCATGTCCTAGTGTCGGGAAAACGACATGAATGGAATGCCAAGCGTGTCCAGTGTCCACAGTTCCTGCTTATTAAGGCTAGTACGTAAATAGCGGTGATATTCAAGTGGTTAAGACTTTGCCTATTCGAGGGTATGGGGTCTTCGAGAGACACTTCTGGACTTCGGAGTTATGTGCTTTTAGGTAACTAAATACTTACCAAATTAAATTTAAAATGTTTTTTCTTCAAATAAACTTTTACAAGTGTTTTTGGATCGTCAAGTGAATTCGGAATGCCATTCCCCAAAAGAGCCAGGAAATAACGCGGCGATTGCTCTTTAAAAAAAGTTAATAAACAATAATAATTACTCGGTGAGAGTAAACATAACGAGCAAACGTCATGTTGGTTTGCAAGAGATGTTTCTCTAATAGCTGTTAACGTTCTCAAAGGTGTGTGTGTGCCTTTTTAAAGTAATTGAGCCTTCAAGTATTATAATTAAGTTCAGCATTTGTATTTTTACCAACAAAACTCTTGTAGTTATCTATACTCTATACTATACTAATATTATAAATGCGAAAGTTTGGATGAATGTATGGGTGGATGGGTAGATGTTGTTACTCAATCACGTCAGAACGGCTGAAAGATCTGCATGAAAAAGATTAGCTGCAGAGATAGATTTTATTCTGGAATAGCACATAGGCTACTTTTTATTTATCCCTGAAAATTAAGGAGTTCCCGCGGGAACCAAAAACTCTGAATTGATGTGACAATAAATAAAAACTTAATATAATTGCTTACATTACATAACAATAATTAACTAGATGGTAAAGTTAGATGCGATCTGATGAACACATAGATTTGATATCAAAGACATTTTATAATAAGGAGGACAAACGATTTAGTAAGTTAGGGTACTATAATATTCTCATTTTGCGCCAAGTAGCTAATCCTCGAATTATTCAAATTAACATTTGCGCAGTGCAGATAATATCGTTCTTATAATATCTGTGTTAAACTCGGCTTAAACTTAATTCGACATTAAAGTGTCTTGCATGGCATGTTTGGTATAATAATTTTCGATTAAATAAGCATTTAAGCTGTTAAGCATTTAAGCTCGATATCACGAAGTCTAATTTTAAGGAATAAAGTAGATGCCCGTTTGCTTATAATATCATAGTTTTCAACTTATTTAGGTACATACTTCTTTCTTCAAGCTTACATTAACTATACGTTTGTGAGTGTTGACCTCGTCTACTCATTTTCCCCATTCAGTTCTATTGATCCCCAGATTATTTTGACGACAGTATAAATTTTATATTCCTCGGTTCAAAGACTTCAACGGCGACACTGTAAAAGCTAAACTAATTAAAAAGCACATTCAATCAACATTAAACTTTAAAGAATATCTCAATCTTTAATGAATAGTTAAAAGAGAAATTAATCTTTACTTCCATAGAGAAGGCGATGAATAAATAAAAATAGAAATAAAACTGTATAAAGCACCCAAACTTCTTAAACAAGTACTCCACAACGTCTTCGAGATGCCGGCAAAGGTTGGATGAAATATTGAAAAGTTCGCGGATTTTGAAATTTCTCAGCGCACTACGGGAATGCAAACTAGGGAAATGGAATACTGTTGGCACCAACTCGGGGTGAATCAATACCAACCCACTAAAGTATTGAACACCGCTTGAATAATGCGGTGGACTGTAACAGTTTCCAGGAATTGAATCGAGAAGCTCTAATCTTTATGTGAGACAATGATTTCTATATAAAATTTTGAGCAAAAATCTTCAAATGTAAAAACACTTGTAACATACAGATTAATGATACACAAATCGTGTGGTGTAAAGGCGGCCAATACAAGCGATCCGCTCGCAACCCTAAATTAATGCCCTAAACCCTAAATTGATTCTAAATTAATGCTACGATGTTAATTTTTATGCATAGGAAGGAAGCTCTTGCCCAAAAGAACGTTAAAGTTAAGTGTCTGTAACTCTTCAATTAAACAGTTTAGCTATCACTAGTTATTTCCATACAAATTTGGAAGATTAACTAAATGGGTGACACGTCTCGGGTGGGTGTTGAGTTAAAATATTAATAATTTCAGGCCTTACAAACCGACCAAACAAAAAGATGATTGCATCGAATTTAAAATCACCCCAGTTTTATTGGAGCAGTAGTTTCCTTCTTGAATATATTCAGGGCAGAGCTGGAATCAGCTACATAGTTTAAACCAAAGATATCGATCCGTTGCAATTGAGACATAGACAAGTCAAAATGATAAAAATATCATGACCAAAGAGAGAAAAGATAACATGCAACCTATCTTAGCGTAGGGACCACGATATAATTTTGTCACAGTCTTTTCTTATACTTACTATATACTTATACTTAATATTATAAATGCGAAAGTTTGGATGTATGGATGTCGGTATGGATGTATGGATGGATGGATGGATGTTTGTTACTCAATCACGCCCCAACAGCTGAACGGATCTGGATGAAATTTGGCACAGAGATAGATTATAGTCTGGAATAACACATAGACTACTTTTCATCCCGGAAAATTAAAGAGTTCCCGCGGGAACCACAAAACCTCGATCCACGCGTACGAAGTCGCGGGCATCAGCTAGTATGAAAGTAAATATTATTCTTATTCTTAGTGTCACCTCTTAGCTGATTTAAAATTTTATGTTACCAAGCTATGAAATCTTCCTTACTTAGACAATAGGCGAGCAATATTCAAGCTCCTATCTTATTCACATTACTATGCTTTGAAGTTTGCTAAGAAGACTTTTTCGATAGGACTCGATGTCCGGTCTACCACTACGTGAATGTCCTTGGCCTGAACAGATTTAATAACTGAAAGAGTAAACCTCGCTCCGCAAACAGCTGGCAACGGTCTCCGGTCTTCGCTAAGTAGTAATTTTTTTTTAAACTTTTATTGCTACTTTCGCAAACTCGGCTTAACTGGGACAACTAGTGAGTTTGCAAAGGATTCATTTACTGCTTTATGATTCTTTTAACAGGCTTCTGTCGGTGACATTGTTTGCATCGGTCTAAGTAGATAGGCTAGCTGTAGGCACAGTAAACAGATACAACCAGTATGGAAACTACCTAGAAACGTTCGAAACAGCTCACTCACACAAACATGCGCATCGACGAGACCCCAAGCGCTCGTCGCAGTGCCGTCACTAGTGCGTAGCGCTTAGGGGTCTCATCGATGCGCATGTTTGTGTGAGTGAGCTGTTTCGAACGTTTCTAGGTAGTTTCCATACTGGTTGTATCTGTTTACTCTGCTGTAGGTGACAATAACTATTGATCGGTTATTGAATTACATAAACAATGACGTACTGTCCACTTCTAGCTATGTAAACCAAAACGATATTAATAAGATGCGCCACGTGATGATTGAAATCGAATCGCATCACTCTATATCTATGAGCAGAGATTAAATTATCTAAGTAAATCGTAATCATTTGACAGCTTAAAACGTATTTGCCTGGTGGGAGGCTTCGGCCGTGGCTAGTTACCACCCTACAGGCAAAGACGTGCCGCCAAGCGATTAAGCGTTCCGGTATGATGCCGTGTAGAAACCGAAGGGGTATGGGTTTAATATAACTGCCATGCCCCTAACAGGTTAGCCCACTACCATCTTAGACTGCATCTTCACTTACCATCAGGTGTGATCGCAGTCAAGGGCTAGCTTGTAATGGATATTTTTTTTTTTAATCCACAACAAGCTAGCCCTTGACTGCGATCTCACCTGATGGTAAGATGGATATTAAAAAAATTACCAGAGATTAAATTATCTAAGTAAGTAAATCGTAATCATTTGACAGCTTAAAACGTATTAGTTACTCGAACTATTTAAGGAGTTGATATAAATGCTTGTTGACGTACAGGCATCTACGAACTCCTTAAACAGGTCGAATTATACGTTTGACAAACGATTACGATTACGATTTCCTTACACAATCGGGGGGCTGGATGCTACCAAGTTTTTTTAAAATATATATATATAGCGAGAAAACGAGCAGACGGGTCACCTGATGGTACGTGATTACCGCGCCCCATGAACATTTGCAGCACCAGAGGAACCGCCAATGCGTTGCTGGCTTTTGAGGTATTTGTTTATCCGCCCTTTGAAGAGCCCCATATTATAATCATGAGGGAACACAGAAGATGGAAGCTGGTTCCACAATTTGCAGGTACGTGGCAGATATGACCAACCAACCAACCAACAAATGTACCAACGCGACGTGAAGTAAAGTTAAAAAAATGTTCACCCTGAAACCAATAACGATAATAAAATCATATTATTTTGAAGCTTAATATTTTAATAAAGTTTAATATTTTGATAAGCATACACGGCGGAGATACTAGACATTAATCGTAGATATTACAAGGTACCTATACAGATTTGAAAGAGAACTCTACCGCCATACATAGTGCTGTTTCTAGACTTCCATCCGAAACCCCAAGCCACATTTGGCAAAGGGCGCAAATACGAGTAGTTCGTGGCGTAGCCGCGAGCCAGACCGCCATTAGCTGGATGTTTGCCCACTAACGTTTGCTCTTTAACTTATTAAATCTTCTCCTACTATGAAAAGATAAGCTCATATTTAAACTAATAGTGCTGCAATGGCAATTATGTTTTGTCCCGAAAGTTTTCGCCGTTAGTCGTAAAAGGAATCTGCAGGTACCTTCGAAATAAAAAATATTTTTGCTATATTTTGTTATTTTTATCCAAAACAAAGTAAATTCAATGCCAAAATGCACCCTGTGGCAGCCCGACACTTTGTTGGCAATTCTGAATGATAATAATAAAATAATCCATACTAAAATTATAAATGAAGTGTGTCTGTCTGTGTGCTACGCTTTGACGGCTCACCTGTTCAACCGATTTTGATGAAAAAGAGTTCCCGCGGGAATGAAAAAAACTTAATTCACGTGGATGAAGTTCCGGGCATCATCTAGTTAACAATACATCTTAAATAATTACTGCCTAACAAAAAAGTTATTAACATCAAATTAAAGAATCTCCAACTCCTGTACGACAACATATTTGTTTACTCAGAAGCTTTTAGAAAAAGATTACTTTGAAGAATTTTCCCTGGTCTGGTCTGGTGGGAGGCTTCGGCCGTGGTTAGTTACCACCCTACCGGCAAAGACGTGCCGCCAAGCGATTTAGCGTTCCGGTACGATGCCGTGTAGAAACCGAAGGGGTATGGGTTTAATATAACTGTCATGCCCCTAACAGGTTAGCCCGCTACCATCTTAGACTGCATCATCACTTACCATCAGGTGAAATCGCAGTCAAGGGCTAGCTTGTAGTGGATTAAAAAAAAAAATTACTGAAGCTTCTAACGAGATACATTTTAGAGACCGACAACAGAACTGCAAGAAAACAATATTAACAACAATAAAGTCGCTTTTGAGAATGTTCTATTAAACGATGACAGTAAAAACGAGTATGTAATAGCGGGAATGTTCCCCGTTTTTCCTTAATCGAAAAGTGTCACAACAATAACTTCCTCGGTGGCACTCAAGCCTCTCCGAGAATTCTTAAACACAAAACCTCACACATCGGCATTGTAGGCATTGTGGAGCCATTGTGCTGGCAGTTTGGCAGTTGACAATGGAGGACTAACCGGTGTTACTGGCGGACCAGATGCATTGTTTCAGAATGTTTATCGGGATACTTTAGTACAGTTACACATACCCGTGCGTTGTGTATGTTGATTTTCTATTGAAGGTATATTCTGTAGAAGGTGTGGTGTATGCGTAGCGTTCAATCAATTGTATTCTAATAATAATATCGATTATTGATTTTCAACGAGACGTATCAACTTGTTAGAATATAATAGAATAATATAATGGGTCGGAATGTGTTTATTCTTTGAACTAATAAATAAAAAGGGCCGTTATGTATGTGCCGACGATGAATGTGAGGTGCCAACAAAGGTTTCGTTTGGCTGATATATGTATACAAAACTTCAGCAAGGATATTAAAAGTAAAACTCCTACTAAAGTCGGTAGCTAAATATAACGACTTTTATAGCTCGAATGTGTATTCACGCCAGTAAACGGGTACTTGATTTTGCTTACACACGAACGCTGCTTGGTCTGAAATTATGTTATGATATTTAGCATAGCGGTAAATTGGTGGATCAAAATAAGCTGTCTTTAATAGTGCTATTACTAAACATTTACGCAAATTTCGCTAAATATAAAGTTTTAAAATTATAGATAGGCCCAATTCTGCTTTGACTATCGATTTTTATGGATTCTTCGGCGAATTAAAAAAAGCATAACTCATTACTGTTCCAGCACTCATCTCGAAATATATAACTCTGTCTTTAAATTTATTTTTAAATCATTTCACGCGTTATATTGCTAAACATTTACGCCAATTTCGCTAAAAGTTTTAAAAATAAAGATAGGCCCGATTCTGCTTTGACTATCGATTTTTATACATTCTTCGGCGAATTAAGAAAAGCATAACTCATTACTGTTCCAGCACTCATCCCGAAATATATAACTGTCTTTAAATTTATTTTAAATCATTTCACGTGTTATATTTTTCTCCATTTATTTCAAATCATACTTCTTTTAAAACTGATCCAAAATTTGAGGCGATTTTATTTTCGGTCAAAATATTGTTGTGATTTTTATTTGTTACTATAAAATTTTCGTTTCTTTCAAAGTTATTTGGGGTGCATAAATCAGAGGGCGTGCCAGCATCCGATTACTCGCGCTCCATCGATGCCCACTGACCGAGCCATTTCATGGACCTCGAATTATTTTGCCCTATCGTATAAGAATTGCAGGCGTTCATGTGCTATTAATTTGAAAACGTGAGACGGGCGTTGTTTGGATCCAAAATTTTTAAAACACAAACGCGTCTTTTGAAACAAATAACAGATTCTGGAATTTCATATTCCCGTTCTGTGAAATATAGACCACAAATGTTTGCTAGAATATGTCATTTTAACCTTTACTCTCAGTATGTTATATTTGGCGTGCTCTGGTGATTTAAAATCTTTGTAATATTTCAACGATATAAAGAGACAAAATAATTTACATTAAGCAGTTCTAAGAACCACAAATATGTTAGCAATCTTACATCTAAAATAAATTCAATGTTGGTAAAATCAAAATAACATTTACTCTCTTCAGGCAACAATGTTATATATATATATTCGAGAGGATCCGAAAGGACCGACTGAGGAGGCTTTCAATAGGATTCAATACGCTTTCGTTGCGACAGCATTGTTAATATCATATATTTACGATGTAGTGGATATAGTGACCTTAGAAAATACACCAAAATTATTGTGAGACTTAACTGCAGCAAAAGTGAAATCTTCTAATGCAACATGATATTTGTGCATATTTGCAACTAAATATTTGCCAAGTTTTAACCAAAACAAAAAACCTTGCATTAATTATCAAGATAACTCGGCTACTTACGAGTAAACCTTTGAGTTATAAAACATCTAGCATAAGATCCAAATGATCCAACTTCCAAACAATTGGAATCAGGGTATCTTTTTATCTAGGGTGCTTAAATAGGCATTTTCCCTAGAAACGCGTCCCATTTTGGCCGTATCATCATTTCCCATCAAAAGTGGTAAAAAAGAGCAATGCTACATAGACGACGCGCAACATGAAAATTCAGTATCCAAATATTTGTCAGGCTGTCATAAAAATTAGTAATACAGCGGGAAAGCCTTAACAAAGGGATCAAAATGTTGGTGAATAGTAAAGCAAGTTAAGACGAGATTAAACTAATTTCCCCTCTACCAGCGTTTTGTTACAACCAGTCCGTAATAGACTAAGAGATAGTTGCACTTTTTGTAACCATCCCCAAGAAAAGCTGATTCAGTAATAGCTGGGTGCTACACTCTCCACTGATGATGGTAGTGAAAGTCTGACCGCATGCTGATGGGCCTTTCATTAGATATGGCCGGTCAAAGACGTGTTATCGTTACCAAAAATGAACCATAATTAGAATTATTACGTCGTCACGTTGATTGTTGTTAAATAAATTCTTACGCCTTCATAATTTTTAATAGCAATCAACGTGACGTGAATAATTGCAAATATTTTAGCAGTATGTATGTTCATAACTTCTTTAAGAAGTGATATCTAGTGAAAGGTCCGATGTATAGCGTCAGTTCTTATACTGTTTACATAGGTATTAGTGTACAAGAATCAGCTTTTCTAATAATGGTTCATTTTTGGTAACGATAACACGTCTTTGGCCGGCCAACCGGCCTTTGGACGACTTTCAAAGTTTGGAGATTTCAACATTTTTCTACAAGATTTCCGCCTTCAGTAACAGGCTGTTCGGCAAACGTATCTAAAAATAGGAGCATAGTTAAGATGTATTAGTTAGTTATGCCTAGATTGTTCATGTAGAACCGGAAACCGTTTTTTAGACAGCAAAATCTGCAAAATGTCTGTGGTGAAAGCAGCGATAGTAAATTTAGTTACTTGAGTCGATTTTTGTGTTGGAAACAAATAATATTACTATACGGGCCTCAATTATGTTCTCTAATGCGTAAACAAAGCTCTATAGTCATCTCAGAAAAGGTACATCTTATAGAAAAAAAAATACACTTTTTCTATGCACCTTCATGAATAGGGATGATGACAACTCAATCAAATCAGCAACTCTTTATCAAACTTGGAAACGCACTTCTAGTATGGAAGTTGTATGAAATTCACAGTTGTGACGTCATCAAATTTCAACGCACTTTTTTTCTTTAATCTATATTTTAAAATGGTTATCAAACTTGAAACTAACCGAGGATGTGAGTTTTAGGTCTTTTGGAAGACCCTCTATTTAATAATCAGAAATAATTTATTTTTGATATAGGCATGATCCCTATTGGGGTCGAATTATTTTTACAGTATTCATAAAAGATGAGCAATTAAGAAGAAAGTTGACGCAGGGCTTTTGGACTGGCGGGAAGGAATTAAAAAGGGATTACATTAATTTCCTTCATCAACATTCTGTTAGAACGGGCTGTGATCTAACTTTGGAGCTTGGGTGGTTTAATGTTTATTTCAAAGTTTCATTGCGGAGCACTTTCAGTATATTACATAGCATATAGCATAACCCCAAACTCTCTTGGTATATTATTGAGCTTCAGGAAAGACTGTTTCTCAAATAACATCATTTATAATCAAATAAATGAAATATAAATATTATAAATGCGAAAGTTTGGATGGATGTATCGATGATTTTTACTCAATCACGCCCGAACGGCTGAACAGATCTGGATGAAATTTGGCACAGATGGATTATAGTCTGGAATAACACATAGCCTACTTTTTATCCCGGAAAACTAAGGAGTTCCACGGGAACCAAAATACCTCATTCCACGCTGACGTAGTCGCGGGCATCAGCTAGTATTCAATATTTTTTCAAGCAGCACCGTTTTTTTTACTTTGGTGTTCATCTAGAAAAAGGTGTCCAAAAGAATGAAGATAAGTCATTTAATATAATTAGTTTTAATATAATTAAATAATATTATTAACGATGGGCACCAAAATTTTCTTAATGCTAGATAATAGATTACCTAAAATACCTCGTGCATGTTTTTACGTTTTGATAGGTATGCGCCTAGATACCGATGAAACACTTGTCTCAGATTTACTGCATAGCGCGTTACATACTCGTGCTAGTAGATTTCCTACAAAGTCCCATTTTATGCATACTTAAGAGCTCTAAAGCGTCTTAACCCTGCGAAGTCTCCACTTGCCCACAGGTGTTTTGTGTTCCGTGAAAAGGAAAAAAGGTGTTGCTAGCATACAAAAGACGCAGTTGAAGACTGCTATCGAGCGAAGGAAAAGGCGCGACGCAAAGGTCTTTATCACGATGCAAAAAATGCATGTATAAATGTGAAAGAATATGCATTCCGTCATGCAGGCAATAGATATGAAATAAATATATACCATTATAAGTAGTAATTAATCGTTTATTTATGTATAATTATAAGTATAGACTATATTAGGAAAGTGGTACGAAGCAAAAATGTACCAGAACTTCCAAGAAGTTTTCATGTAAAAAGCGGCTTAAGGGCGTGGCATAACAGACTCTATCACGATGTGGATATGCACTGCGCGTGTTGCCAGAAGATTAATGTCTCGGAAAATATTACCCGGGAAATGTACAGAGGAGAGGTATTTTAAGTGCAAGCTTTTACAAATACGTGTTCTGGGAAACTTATTTTCATACCGTACATGCAACTACATCAAAATTTTCAGCATTAGGAAGATATACTAATATACTAATATTTTAAATGCGAAAGTTTGGATGGATGCATCGATGTATGGATGGATGGATGTTTGTACTCAATCACGCCAGAACGGCTGAACGGATCTGGATGTTTGGCACAGAGATAGATTATAGCCTGACTCTGGAATAGCACATAGGCTACTTTTTGTCCCGGAAAATCAGAGAGTTCCCGCGGGAACCAAACAACCTCAATCCACGCGGACGAAGTCTGTGGTGATTGATGATGCAAGAAATAATAATAATGTATTCCCGACCGAAATTCGGTCAGGGCGGCCAATCTCCAGAGATTAGCCAAGCAATCGAGCTCCAGAGATAAGCGGGAGATATTATAGTGCTCAAGTGCACTCTCTGTTCCTTTACTCTTAAAGCCCGATGGGACGGAAAATCCGACACGACCGAAGAGAGATCAGGCGCAACACCGACGGCTGTACGAGCTCTCCGAGGCACGGGGTTGAAACACCGCCATCTCCTCGTCAGCCACAGTCGAACATGCTAAACACTAGAACAACGAGGCAATTAAAAGTTAAAGGATTAAACACGCGGTTAACGAAAGCTTCAACCCCTGAAGTTTTTTATCGATCGACAATCGCTCAATAAACTAAAGCTTTTAAATTTTATCTCTTTTTATAACGACATGGCATGTTGTTGACATTTTTAAAATAAACATTAATGTACTACCCCCTGAAAAACCGCGCCAGGCCAGATCGCCCGGGGCTCGAGCCGTTTTTCATTAATTCCAGAATAAACAATATTGTAACAAGCACTGCATCTGACCCTCTCACTATCATAGATTTACATTAAAAGGTGAGGGAGCCATACGGCAATGATCTTGCTACAGGATAAATTATTTATTTATGTGCAAATTATGTTCAGTACCTTCATCAACGGCGCCTATACTAATGGAGAGAGTTTATTGATTAGCAAGAGAATATTATCAGAACAAACATGTAATAGTCTAGGCATAATATTATTATATTAAAGATAAACTTATTGACTGACACATCAACGGACAGTCTTAATCACTAAATCTATGTATATTATCTTAGTTATCATCCTTAAATCTAGGTAGGTTAGATACTTGAGATTTTGAATTAAGTTTTCTCTAGCGCGCGTACCGTGAAATTTCTGAAAATCTCGACTTTCAGATACGAAATTTTCAGGAATTCCACGACCGCGAAACCGGGGCGAGTCAGGTCATATTATATGTGAAAGATTGCATCGGAACATTCGAGAACAAACAACCGCACGAGCTTGCATTAAAGGTGATCGTATACTTGCATTATTTGTGCAATGGACCGAAAAAATTACCTGTGCGATGGACCAAAAAATTACGTCTATGGGACAAAATTTCCGCATCATTCACTTTCATGGATAGCGCCCACTAGGTGACAGAAAAAAACGTATTTCCTCTCAGACGCAGACGTTTCGGACCCCTAGTGTATTTTCGGTGTCATCGAGTGAAGTAATTCTAAAAACGACGACACCAAAGTTCAAAAGAAAAAGATGGCGTTAACACGCTTCTGCTCACGCCAGATGCTGCTGACGACACTCTCAGCCTTTAGCGGTTCCTATTGCGGATTTTACGGCCGTGTGCGATCCCCTTAAAGGAGCGGCTCAGTCTTAGATAAACACTGAAATATTGAAAGGTAAAAGCGCTGCGAATGTAGGACATAATATTTTCATGAAAAGTTTTCCTCCAAAACATTTCGTTTGCGGAATCTTCAATATCACGAGAGTTTAGCAAATATTGTAATACTTTTAGCGTAGCTGACATTACTGTACCCTCTTTGAATACCTCTATAATCTTATCTGTCTCAAATTTGTATAAGGAAATTCAGTTTCTCAGGGTGAAAAGACAACCATACAACATCCCCGTACGTCACATAGAACATAAAGCTTACTGTAATCCGCTAAAACTAGATAAATAGTGGATCATAGGAAAATGGATAATGTTCCTTATGTATCAAGAACTGTCAAAGAAATGCCTACTTCTTCCAAAAGTGGCGTGAACAGAAAAGGACAGGAAAAATATATTGGATGGCGAGGACATTAAGGAAGAAACGTACCTATATTACAAAAGACATTTTTACCGGATACTGCGTTAGAAGACAAGTTTTTATCAACAAAAAGATCGGTTCCGAAACGATCGCCTGAGGACAGCGCCGTTTTTCATTAATGCCAGTATAACCAAAATGAGAAAAACTTTATGGAGACCTGTAGGACACCCCCCACCCCTCATCGATTTGCTTGTATATGGAAGGGGTGAGTCGATCTACATAGCTGCATAAATATTTAAATTGTCTGCCGTTAAATACTTAGCGATGTCATCAACACACATCCAAGCTTCCATTTGCGGAATGCAGCCTCAATTCAATCTTCCATACCGCTATTTAGATTTGCGGAGTTTCAATTATTGCGGAGAAGTTTGTGAAGCTGAGAAGTTTGAAGGACTTTATTTGCTGAATAAAAAATAGTAAAGACAGATTGATGCTTTTCAATACTACTTTTTCTGGAACAATTTTCTAGCACACTGACTAGCAGATTATAAAACACCTACTAACTAGATGATGCCCGAGACTTCGTAAAAAAAACTAAATCCAGTTTTTAATGTCTACAGAAAATCCTTAATTTTCGAGGACAAAAGTAGCCTTTTTTCTTTCCCCGGGATCGAACCTATCCCTAAGCCAAATTTCATCAAAATCGGTTAAACAGATTGGCCGTGATACTTTCGTATTTATAATATTAGTACGGATAATGTTAGTATGGATAATAGTAGTATGTTTTAGACGTATCCGTCTGTTTTTCTGATAAAACTTAATTCAGCGAATGTCAAAGTTGAGGCAGCCTCTCCATTTAAACAACAGCGCTGCCTTTCCTGAATACGAAACTTTCGAAATACGAAATATTAATTGAGACACACTTCAGAAGTTACGTTGTGCAATATCTTTATTGTGAAAAAAAAAACAAAAGGAAACCATAAAGAAACGTCGAAAATATGCAACACGTGATGCGAAGTTACACGTGATTTAACCCCTGTTTTAAAAAAACTAAGTTCAGAGCATTTTGTACTAAGCATCGAAATCGATCTAAAAATATCCAGCGCTGAAACGAACGCTGAAGGCACGAGCAGTTTTTTCTGGATAAATAGGATGAAAAAACCTGTCGGGGACGGCCACCCTCTATCGCCTTTCATGAAAGGGGTAGCCACTAGTCTACTGGACTAGTGTCTTAGTGCGAGTTTTCAAATCTTGGCAACGTTGATAGTATTCTAGAATTTAAAAACTATAACGTCAGAGTAAAATGGAACTAAACCAGCTTGTTGTAAATCAGTTGAAAAATAACAACTTTTTTCTATATATATTGCAAGCTCTTGATGGTTTTATGGTATGAGCTTGAAACTTAAAAGCTGTTTAGAAACACTTGATTAGACGTTATAGACTTATAGTGATACTCGCAATCTTCTAACGTTGTTAACTCGTACTATGCCTACTGATGGAAGCTGAAATATTTAAATAGTCCGGCTTTAAACACTTCGTAACGCCTTACCCATACGGAAGCTTTTATTTCAGGAATGCAGCTGCAAAATTTAATTCAATCTTCCGCATTTTCTATTCGAATTTCTGTGTGCGAGATAAATATTAAATGTAGATTTTTTGCTCAACCGCTGTCTCTTTTCGTTGATAGGATTCCACTTCTCTACGTCTTTTTGCTTTTCTGTATTATGCGCGAAAACGAATTTTTGTGCTGTGCATAATATGAGCAGATCTTTAGTCTAAAATACCATAGATAGACAACAGAGAAAAGAGAAATATCCACTATACTATATGTGAAGAAAACTCGCTTCCATTGGTCACTTGCAAAGTTAAGTCTATACATGTCTTTTATATAGATTATAGAACAATCGTCGATTGCATTATCAATGGTAAAACCACTTTGGGTTACAAAAGTCAAAGTTGATCCACTTTTTATCAAAATATTACTTAAAATCTATGGATGTAACAATAATGACTTGTAAGTTGGTACCTCACTTTACGAGATATTTGGTAGGCTTTAACGATCCTAACCACTAAAATCGATCCTTATTTTTCAAATGTTCTTCAGGTAAAAAACTATGGTTGGAGTATTTAGGGCTTATCGACCCATAGATTAATGTAAATATAAGCTTAGAAAACTAAGTCTGGTCACATAATGCAATTTAAAAAAATTGTGTGTGTCAGCTCCAACGCACGACTGGAGTTTACTCTTAACGAACGATTATAAAATATTCCATACTAATATTATAAATGCGAAAGTGTGTCTGTCTGTCTGTCTGCTACGCTTTCCCGGTCCATCTTTTCAACCGATTTTGCTGAAATTTGGTACAGGGATAGGTTGTATCCCGGGGAAGGACATAGGCTTTACATACTTTTTATCCCGGAAAATTAAAGAGTTCCCGCGGGAATTAAAAAACATTAATCCACGCGGACGAAGTCGCGGGCATCATCTAGTACATTCGTAAATGAGGGTGAATGAACGCATTTTTTATATTACTGAAAGAATGCTTCATACATTTATTTATATAAATTATATAACTTATATTCATAGCCATGGAAACATACACAAGTGTTACCACGGAAACGTAAAGTCAATTACGTAACGGAGAAAGTTTCATTTTACTCCCCATACATTTTCATAACCCGGGCTTATGTATGCAAATTCAATTCCAAAAGAGGTAAACTCCAATAAAACATTAAAAGAACTAGCTTTTTACCTGCGAATTCGACTGAGTTCAAGTGTTTATGTACTAAGTCTAAGTCGTGGAGATGAAGTATATCATACAAAACGTTTTGAAAATTTCGGTACTTATCCATTGCGAACACAAAACACAGAGGTGGCAAGTGCGAAGACTAGTTAGAATCATCTTACCTGAATAACAACTGGTATAAGGCACCCGAAAATTTAATAACACGACACCCTATAAAATTTACCCGAAATTTTAGGAAAACATCGCAGTAAAAATAACCTTTTAGCGTAATCTTGTCGCGTTTCATCATGAAATATGAAGAAAATGTGTTCACCGCGTAGAATCCCGGAGATTTGAGACTTCGTTATTTACTTTAAGGGCTGTACGGGAATATGAGAATTTTGTACAGAGTAGGTACACGTCTTTGTTTGGCTTTTTCAGGAACCTAATTTAATACATGATATTATGTGTTACCGGACATGTAGTACTGTCACCGTAAAATGCCAAAAATTAAGGTAAATGAAGAAGGAAACGTGGGAAATAAATGCTCGTTATAGTACACACATACAATATTTTTCATACAATGCTAATAGGTCGGTCGGTGAGATGGGTGCGTTTTGTGCAAATAGAAAAATTGCGTAAATAACTACTACGTACGTTTCTGTAGATTCTGTAGCATTTATGCTATATGCTACATGATGCTAAGATCACAGCTAAGATCTTGACGACCTCGGTGGCGCAGTATGTAGCGCTGTTCCTTAACGTGCGGAGGTCCCGGGTTCGATCCCCGGCAGGGTCAATTTGGGAATTTATAATTTCTGAATTTTCCCTGGTCTGGTCTGGTCTGGTGGGAGGCTTCGGGCGTGGCTAGTTACCACCATGCCGCCAATCGATTTAGCGTTCCGGTACGCCGTGTATAGAAACCGAAGGGGTATGGGTTTAATATAACTGCCATGCCCCTAACAGGTTAGCCCGCTACCATTTTAGACTGCATCATCACTTACCATCAGGTGAGATCGCAGTCAAGAGCTAGCTTGTAGTGGATATATAAAAAAAAAAAAGATGCAGCGTCCCGATACGTATTACGTGTGTTTGATACAATAATGATCGAGATCGACGAAAAGATTAGTTATCAACCTCACGTTAACGCAGTCAGGTGCATCTGCAAATGATATGATAATAATGATAATTTTAACTCAAAGGAATTTGATTTTACCTTGATATGTCACATTACTGGTAGGTATCGAATACGTATTACTGTGAGTAAAACACAACTTGATATAATAAGCAATTTGATATGTTCCGGTGTATTAGTTACGGGAGCTAAAATTTGATCTTCTTTTAATCTACCGACATGTTGAAACAGAAAATATAAGCATTGAAAAAGAGCAAGCAAACTCTTACTTTTATTCATCACTAGCTGATGCCCACGACTTCGTACGCGTGGTTCAAGTTTCTCTGATTTCCGCGGGAACGCCTTAATTTTCCGGGATAAAAAGTAGCCTATGTCACTCTACAGGTCCTAAACTATGCCCATGCCAAAAAACATGTTGATCCGTCGCTCCGTTAAGGCGTGATTGAAGGACAAATCAACCAACAAGCACACTTTCGCATTTATAATATTAGTATGACTAGATACCCTAAAAATTCAAAGAATACAGAGCTACTCTTACTATTTAAAAATAATTTTCTAAAACTATAATATTGGTAGTTTGTTTTGTGGGCACCAAATTTGGTAGACATAAAAAAGCAGAAATGTGCAGCTACAACTGAACAATAGTACCTACCTATAGCGCTAAGCCTCACAATACATATACAGTCGAGTAAAATATATTATCACGATTCACGACACGATCATCGTTTCCATCAATCGTGAAATGAAATCGTGTTGTGAGCTATAAAAGGCTTATCGGGCGTTGCATTAACAGGTGTTAGATGTCAATTAGTGTTTGATACGGCTGGTCGGTTTCCGATCAATGAAGCGGTTAGATTAGCTGTTATATTGGTACTGTGCTTTCATTTATTACAATTAGCAGTGGAAAGGTGTTTACACGGTATTCATAATTAGGTATTGAAGTAGTAGATACATAGTAGATTTTGAAGTTCGTGACTTTATATCCCGAAAAACAATGTGTCCACAGTCACACGGGATTTTAAATAAGCCGAAATTCACGCGGGCATCATCTTATGTTTTATAACTCGATCAAATATTAACTTGATACATAACAAACGTACATAAAAGCAGAATAAAACAACCTCCTAAAGTGAGTTTTATTCTTTTTACGGGTCACGTTACGAGCGACCTTGTAGTCCTTCTGAGAAAGGATGCCTAAAAAGTTCAGCTGGGCAAAGGTCTGCAATATTAATAGCGGATACGGCTAACCATGCAAATCATAAGGAAAAATAGGTGGAACAAAAAGCCTTTAAGATTTACTGTAGTTAATAATTATAACGAACGATAGGGTCGGGACTCGACTCCATACGTAAAGAGATAACTGGGTCGGGACTCGGGACTCGACTCCATACGTACTGTCGCCTATGAATGTCTGCAGTGCTGGAGGAACTGTCGAAAGATTCGTGACAGAATTTAAGGAATGAAGGATTCCCTAGTATCTTTGAGCAAAAATATGCAACGCAGGTAAGCTGGTTCCAAATATATGCATATTGCACACAGTGCGAGATTAAGATAAAGTACTTGTAATGCTTTGATTTTACGACAAACATGAACTGCCCATTGCTACAAGCATGTAGCTTGTTAATTCTTTGAGCTATGTCATTACGAATTAAATTGATTTTAGATAATTATTCGCTTTCATCTAAAACAAATATTGACAACAAAACTATACCTATAAGTACCAACTTAAACTAAAAAGTAAAAAACATTAAGTATCTGGGTAATTATATATTTAGTTTTTTTGTTGATTTTCTCAAAAAGATATAAACCAATTTCGATAAAATTTATATGGGACCACCTCTGAAGTATGATCTACCAAACAAAAAAACATCAAAATTGATTCATAATCGGCGGAATGATCGCGTAACATACATATAAAAAAACATATATACAGTCGAATTGAGAACCTCCTTTTTTGAAGTCGAAGTTATGACAAAAAAAAAACATTCGAATTTGCATTTGAACTCAGCTATTTTTCTTTCTTCACTATTGATACCTCAGTTTAATATTCCTCTAGACGCGTTACTCACATCCCCATACAAAATGACAATAAATACATGTCGACAATTTTTTATATAGCTTCCGCCTTATTGGACTTCGTTCAAGCGTATGTTGATGTTGTCAAAATTTTACTAATTAACGCCTCATTAAATTGATTCAGCTGAATGAATGTCTGTCTGATACAATTGGATTTAATAATATTAATTTTGACAGCAAGTAGCTTTCATATTATGTTTCTTTTACTAACAACTCTCGTTCGTTCGTGAAGTTATCTGGTCCTCAAAGGGTACGGGTAGAGCACACAATATCAAGTCAACTTAGTTCCAACTTGGTCTACCACTCTGGCGAAGTTTGCGCTATTGTTTGTTTCGACCGTGTGTTCAAGGGCTTACAGGCTCCATTAAGAGTCCCTTTCATTGGATAGTTAAGTAACGATTCCTAAAAGAAAGAATTTTTAATAAAATTCAAGGGGGATTTTCCATAAAATCTGTACAATTTTACTGTTACGATTTTGATTTAAAGGCAAAAAACAGCTAGCTGTGATATGTACAGGATATACAGTTTTCTATTTCGAAACTTATTCAAACAAATGGAATTACGGGATTCAATAGAGGCAATAATACTAGGTTATAAGTCATAGCTTTAAGAAGTTCTTACAATTTGAAGGAACCTTTAAGGCTAGCCGGGTTAACGATCGTATTCGTGCACACCACTGCATTAGATTGACCATAAACCCAAGCACCAGCACCTATTACTACAAAAGCGTGACTATTGATAGGGCACAAAGAACTAATTCCAACAATTTAGCTGCCAGGGGAAGGTGATGTAGCTTAGACATGAAGCGTTGCGTGAGGTACTACAATCACTCGTCTATTCCTAACTGCGCATAGCTTAGATCAACGTAGACATAAGACCTGCAAGCAATTTTCGTATTGGATACAGTTGAAGAATGTGGAAATGTAGATAGATAAATAAACACTTTATTGTACACATAAAAGAATACAAGATTAATAGTTAAATTAATGAATGTAATTACCAATATGATATTAATTTTGGTTCAAAATGAAAGAAAAATAAACTTGACATTAAAACAGCATGAAGAAAAGCTTACTTCCCAAAAAAACTATAGTTACCTTATAAAGTAGATGGATGATTTAAATAGTGATCTTATTTTATCTTAATAATATTATAAATGCGAAAGTTTGGATGGATGTATGGATGTTTGTTACTCAATCACGCCCCAAAGGCTGAACGAATCTGGCTGAAATTTGGCACAGAGCATTCTGGAATAACACAGAGGCTTCTTTTTATCCCGTAAAATAAAAGAGTTCCTGCGGGAACCAAAAAACCTCAAACGGGGGCATCCGCTAGTATAATAAGAACGAGGTTTATTCTAAATAAGCTGATGCCCGCGACTTCGTACGTGGCATACGTTTTTTTTAACTCCCATGGGAATTTCTTAATTATTCGGGATGAAAAGTACTATGTCACTCTCTGGGTTCTCAACTATACCCATGCAAAAAATCACGTCGATCCGTTTCTTTGTTGCGGCGCGATTGAAGGACAAACCAACAAGCAACACATTTTCGTATTTATAATATTAGTTTGACGTATTAAGACAGCTAAGACTGTACGCGTTTACCAAAATTCACTGACACTTGTTAATCCACCTTCCCCTCCATTTCCCGTAAAGAACGATCTAAAGATAAAGTTCACCGTTTTATTATCGTGGATAGCGGAGCAACATTAATTGTTCTGATTAGAAACACGATTACACTCGTCAATGTCAAGAACCGTTTGGATTTAATTGAATCGTTTGTACTATTGTTGTACAATTTTTACGAGTGTACCTGCTTATCAACTGGAAATTTGGTAAAGCAAGAGCGTTGTACGGTCGTCGTCAAAAGTCCATACGTAGCTTAACTGCTAAAACTGTATGCAAGCAATCTGAATCAGTCATCCACACAAACATAATTTTGTCCAAGATATTTACCTCAATTTAAAAACATTAATAGGTTCAAACCATTACTTTTTCATTCAACTTAGATTATGGTCATAAATTTTCAACACTGTCAACCTACAATATTAGTTATGTCAGTTTGAGGGTGACTTTGTAACTAACAAGCAATCTTGTTTGCTTATTCTATACTAGGTGATGCCCGCGTTTTGTCCACGTGGTTTAAGTTTTTTTATTCTCGCGGGAACTCCTTAGTTTTCCGGGATAAAAAGTAGCCTATGTCACTCTCCAGGTTCTCAACTATATCTATGCCAAAGATCACGTCAATCCGTTGCCCGGTGCGGTGTGATAGAAGGACAAACCAACAAACCAATAAACCAACAAACAAACACACTTTCGCAATTATAATAATTATTAAAGTACGATGGACTTTTGACGTCGACTGTACATGTAACCATAGACAAACGTTTTATGTCTCCATCAGCATCTGATCCTATACTGATATAGGATTAGGTGTTTTAAAAAGGTTAGCAGAGCAGAGCAAGAAAAACTGTAAGCGTTAAACAAAATTAATTTCAACTCTACACCTTTAAATGTAGACAATATATAAATTTAGAACAAGACTAGCTGATGCCCGCGACTTCGTCCGCGTGGAATAAGTATTTTTAAATTGCCACGGGAACTCCTTAATTTTCCGAGATAAATGTGAAAGTTAGGTTGTTTGTTCCACCAACCACAATGACTGAAAACTATTTAGCTTAAAACCTGAATTAAGCATAAAACATAAGCTACATTTTATCCCTAAAATTAAATAGCTCCCACGGGGATGAAAAACCCTTAATCCACGCGTACAAATTCGCAGGCATCATCTAGTTGCAATAAAGTTTTTAAACGGGTGCATTCAAATTAGCAGCAACTGTAGTGCAGTTTTGCAAATGAAATGCAATGCCGCTTATATTATGCTCAGTTAATTACCTCTTGACATACCTTCCTAGTTCTAACAGAGAATTCAGAGCTCCTCGCAGATAAAACTAAAAATCGGCCAAGTGTGCATCGGGCCACGAAGTGCAGTGTAGGGTTCCGTTGTTGCCCGTTACAATATGCGGACATATTATCAGTAGTATTCGACTATTTTTCGTAATCATGAAGCCTACATAGCTGTAATAGTATTCCTTTTAACTTCTTTATGTGCTAGTGCCATGAATTTTTTCACATACCCAAAAACAACCATATAGCTGGCAGAGGACACTAACAAAAATTGCAATAATAAATATTAATTACTAGCTGATGCCCGCGACTTCGTCCGCGCGTCGTAACTAACTAATTTTTCCATATTTTCTCACCGTTTAAACCTTCCCTGGACTACATCAAACATTTCAAAACCAAAATCAGCTAAATCGGCCCAGCCGTTCTCGAGTTTTAGCGAGACAAATGATCAGCAATTGATTTTTATATATTAAGTATTTCAAATACCTCAATCGATTAATGGTTTTCCCATATCCACAATATTTTTGAACCACCTAGCTCTTTAGATACACCACACCATGGGATAGAGAATAAAAATCATCCCCACTTTACGTGTCAATTTTTTTTTTTTTATTCAAGTAGACTTTAATAAGTGCTTTTGAATAGTCGAGTGAATCTACCACTAGTTCGGAATGCCGTTCCTACCGAGAATAACTAGCAAGAAAGGGGAGTACTGTAAACAAAAACTTTTAAAAAATTTACCATTTTGTTGGCGTGACAAATTATATACCCATGTACACATTCCAAATTATAGCTTTTTAGTACTAAGAGTCTCTGTGCTAAGCAGCGGACGGACAGACGGACGGACAGACATGGAGAAACTATAAGGGTTCCTTGTTGACTACGGAACCCTAAAAAAGAGCACAGCGAGCCCCATATAACTCGTTCCGGAAGAACTGAACGTAATTGAATAAGTTTCTAACTTTATTAAATTGAGCTTTTCGAGCTTTAAATTTAAATCACTTGACTGTAGTGTTTAATCCAAATTCAGTCGAAACATACGTTGCAACTTCGCGTGAAATTGTATTCCGTGCTAACATACTACGCATGTTGAGAATAACTAGACTTCAGTTGGAATGAATCTAGATATTACACTTTGATAGGGACGCATGGAGACAATTGGGGGAGGCCTATGCCGAGCAGGCGACTTCTACTACACAAAAATACTTAAAATAACTAGAACTTAATAATAATAATAGAATATGTAACATAGATAAACACTTAAATATTGTAATAGGCAGGTAGGCTTTTTTATATTTTATATTTTGTATTTATACTTTTGTGAATCTGGAAAACTTCACAATCGTGCATTGTGGAGGCAACACCTCCTGAAGATGCTCCGGTATCGGAGTGAAACGTACGTTGAGGGTGATTTTTGAGGGATTTCTGTGGTGTGGTAAATAAATTTAAAAAAATACATCATATCATAGCTAAGATACTAAGTAGACCTGATAAGGCACTAGGGCGTAAGAAAACATAACTCTTACTGCTAACATCAATCAGCTGCTAAAAACAGCGCGTGGTACCAAACAATAAAGAGAGAAAGACTTATGGCACACTTCGCAGTTACGTTACGAGGTCGTGACCCGTGAACTTAGGGTGTCTCTACACAAATTCGACCCGGTAATATGCGATATACCCGCGCGGACATAAATCGGAGTCGGGGCGTTATTCTAACAGACGTTCGGCTTGTGTGAATGCCGAGACGAAAAAGAATTTTATTTATGGCTCTCAAACTGTTTGTTTTGGTCTAAGCTTGCCTACTCGGGCTGGGTTTTTAGCGACTCAAAGATATTGAGAATAAAATCATAGTTAATTAGTCACAGAACACTATAATTGAAATAATTGAAATGCGTTTATTTGTTCCCCACATGACATGAACTACTGAAATTTTAAATTTTAAATCTGAATTTTTTTATTTACAGAAAATGTGCCAAGTGTGAGTCGATGAGCGGTCAATAAAACCGCCATGGTTAGTCATAAAATGACGATCCGAACATGTGTGGAGAAACCCTAACGTTGTTTGCGGCGAATATCGAAAGAGCGACCTGAAACGAAATTAATGTCACCGTAATAGGCTTGGTGGATAATGCAACGTGTGCGTTAGCGCCACAATGAGTACGCTGCGTGAGGAATTTACTTCAACAGCTGACACATTACAGACACGTTACCTACCCTCGGAAGGAAGTGGTTTCCATGATACAGGGACTAGTGTGGAAATCACTACCCTACTAGTTCTAAGCGAAATTATGGAAACTTTTAAAATAAATAAATGAAATGAATAAATCAAACCCCCCCGAAGAACACATAAAACGAAATCTTAAACCCAGAAAAGAGCTGATTATCTTCAAAGGGCTGAACATATTTTCTTGAATCATAGGTAGGTAATAAGTTAAGAACAGTCTCGATTAAATACTCACCTTTGAAACATAAAAATCTAAATCGAAATCGGTTCTTCCCTTTGGAAGTTACTATGCGACAGACAAATACACACGTTAAACTTATTACCCTACTCTGCTTGCGTTGGGACTCGAAGGTTAAACTTAAGGGGCACTTACCCTCCCAACGAGTCCGCAATAAAAATATTACAGATAGCGCTGGTCAAGACAATAGTTTTTAAACTAAGGTGACTCATAATGTACATAATAATAATAATAATGAGCCTAATACAAAGTACCATCGTTTAAAGCCGAATTGTTTTAATATTGTTGGCGTTCGTGTTTTAGAATTATAATCCTTATTTTAGGGAACTCAAGCATCGTAACACAAAACTGTAATTTTGAAATAATACTGCTTTAAGCGATGGTAGTAAACCCTCCTGGACTTATCTCAAAATCTGAATATATGAACGCCATTACCTAATTACTTAGCAAACTTGTAGGAAAAAGCAAAACGTAGTACCAAATATAGCTAAAAGCTTATCTTGGAGCAATTCATATAATTGAGGCAGTATTCGAAATACGACTTGGACTAGGTACTTACTAGGGCTTTCGAATACCGGTTTTTTTCAATACCGGTATTAATACCGGAAAGATTTTTTTCAATACCGGGATCCCGGTATTAGGAAAAACTTAAAACTAGTCTTTTCTGAAGGAAACTGCATAAAAAACAGTTTTCCAAAAAAAATATTTTTTCACCACATTAACTCCAAATCAGGACGTTTCTGCTTAAATTCAATGAAGAAATGACTTTTTTACGTAAAAATACATAGTTTAGTCAAAACACAAATTAATTAAAAATTCAATTGTTATTTTTTGAAAGAAAATAAATCATAATAAAAAAATTGCATTGGCTAAAAAACAGATTTCTGAACGTTTCATGAGTCAAGGAAATAGATATGCCAAGCCACGGGGTTCTAAACTTATCCCACAAATTTTTCCCTCTCAGTGATCGAAAATGACTTTTCTTCACTGGTTTTATTAAGCAATAAAGATGCTCTTATTGAGCTAATGTGCTTAAGATACAAGTTTTAAACTTAGCCGAATAAAAACAGTGGCATGTACCAAGAAATATATGCAATAGTCACTGTTTCGTTTATAGTGTCACCAATACCGGTATCCCGGTATTAGACATTTCAATACCGGTATTGAAAACGGACGAAAAAAGTATTGGAAGCCCTAGTACTTACCTACAGAAGTGCCCATGCTAGAGCTGTTAGCGAAATTAATCCACATGTCGGATTAGTATTTACAGGAATAGGAGTTACAGAGAAAAACAAAAAGGTAAAAAAAAACTTTTTATTACTAAACAAAGTACCGAATACCTTAGCAATTAATTATGCATGTGTTATTGCTAGGAAGTTTTATGACCTCCTTGAATATTATTACCATAATATTAAAGACCTACGCAGAAGGCTACGAGGTCCCTGGAAGTAAACTTTGACTAGGTTTGACTCAAATAACCTATCGTTTTGCGATCCGAAATTTAATAATAATTTCTGGAACGACATAATTAATTTATTGATGTGGTAATTACTACCACAATGGTTGTTCAATTTCATACTGAAGGTTAATTAATATTGCGTGTTGATTAGAAATTAATCAAATACAACATTTCTCGAAGTTAATGTACCTACATAGCACTCATATTATTACCCATACATGCATACATATCACTCACATACCTACACCAAGACTGACTCAAGTCACAATTCACAAGGTAACAAATAGTATGAAGGAATTGTATATTTGTGTATATAGACTATATAGAGTATAGACGATCTCCCTGGCGTAGTAGTCTTATAGGCAAGTGGGATGTCCTAGGTTCTATCTCCCGTAGGGCCAATATGGATTATAATTTCTAAATTTTCTCTGGTCTGGTTCAGTGGGAAACTTCGGCTGTGGCTAGTTACCACCAAAAGCTGTGGATTGTACCGCCAAGGTTGGCGGTAGCCGGTAAGTAGGTCTTTACCGGTAAGGATAGTATGCTGTGTACAAAGCGACTAGGGGTGGGTTTAATATAACTGCCATATAGCCTTCTGCCATCATATACATCTCACCTGATAGTAGTGATCAGTGCATCATCTAAGACAAGGACCACCATGTAGTGAAATTTAAAAAAAAAACTAACGCGGTCGCAGAAATCCAATAACAGAAATACCCATAAAATCACGCAACAAATCATGTGTGAAACCTCTCGAATGCCCCTTGCATCACGCCACCCTCAGCTTATGTTCCACCCCTTGTTCTGTTAATGGACTTGATACTTTCCATGGCGATTGTTTATACGGAATAATATTTCATACGAACCCCTCGTACGGCCGTATTGTCATGGTGTAAATTAATTAAGCTTGTTAGGGCAGATGTTTAATACTTACGTGTGTAAACTGTAAGCCAATAATTTAAGGAATTATATTATTCAAGCTGATGCTCGCGAATTGGTCCGCGTAGCTTAAGTTTTTATAAATTCCCCCGGGAATTTATCAATTTTCCGGGATAAAGTAGCCTATGTCACTCTCGAGGTCTTCAATTATTACCATGCAAAAAATCACGTCGAATCGTTACTCTGTTGCGGCGTGATCGAGGGACAAACCAATAAACCAACAAACAAACACACTTTCGTATTTATAATATTAGTATAGTATGATTATTAATAAAATTATAATATTTGCTATGCTTTACTCTAACACGCTACTCTATTTTTCATAAATCAAAAGCAAGATATCCCATAGTCCTTCAGATATACTAAGTAACTTTTTAGTCTGGTAGTTACTAAGACAGTTAATCCGAGTATCTAGGGTGCAATCACTTCCAACGTCTGCCTGTCACCCTGTAAAGTGTAATCAGACTATTGTAATTTCAAGGCCCAATGCGCAATGCGGTAGACTTGCCAACTTTTCTGAGTTGTGAGTGACTTATGCTGAGATCTATAGAGCGTACTTTGACTTAGCTCAGACTTTACTCAGAGTTAAAACGAGATGGACTTATGTGAGTAACATAAATCTGTCTCGTTTTAACCATGTCTTAAGTCTAAGCAAAGTCAAAGTTCGCTCTATACATCTCACACGAGTAAGTTTTGACAACCTCAATGGCGCTGTGATGAGCGCTACATGGATCTTACAAGTGGGAGAGCCCAGGTTCGATCCCAGAAGAGTCAATGTGGAAATTTATTGTTTCTAACCTGAACGCGGCTCTTTTCCGGCTGAGCTTACTGAGACATACTTGAAAGTGTTCACAACGCAATATTAAAAAATAATAGCATACAGGTACTCTGACTCTCCCTCCATCAATACATGAGGAAGGGAGACAGTTAGACGCTTTTTGCCACGTACGATTTTACCAGCTCAGGGGCCCAATCGTCTAAGCAAATCGTTATCATCTGACAGCTTAAAGCGTATTACTCGAACTGTTTTACTCTGACTCTCCCTCCATCTATACATGAGGAAGGGAGACAGTTAGACGCTTTTTGCCACGTACGATTTTACCAGCTCAGGGGCCCAATCGTCTAAGCAAATCGTTATCATCTGACAGCTTAAAACGTATTACTCGAACTGTTTTACTCTGACTCGCCCTCCATCTATACATGAGGAAGGGAGACAGTTAGACGCTTTTTGCCACGTACGATTTTACCAGCTCAGGGGCCCAATCGTCTAAGCAAATTGTTATCATCTGACAGCTTAAAGCGTATTACTCGAACTGTTTTACTCTGACTCTCCCTCCATCTATACATGAGGAAGGGAGACAGTTAGACGCTTTTTGCCACGTACGATTTTACCAGCTCAGGGGCCCAATCGTCTAAGCAAATCGTTATCATCTGACAGCTTAAAACGTATTACTCGAACTGTTTTACTCTGACTCGCCCTCCATCTATACATGAGGAAGGGAGACAGTTAGACGCTTTTTGCCACGTACGATTTTACCAGCTCAGGGGCCCAATCGTCTAAGCAAATTGTTATCATCTGACAGCTTAAAACGTATTACTCGAACTGTTTAGGGAGTTCATTTTTGGCGTGCAGGCATCTATGCACTCCTTAAACTGATCGAATTATCCGTTTGACAAACGATTACGATTACCTTACACAATCGGGGGGCAGATCCCCACGTTTCATCGTTCTAAAAGAACTTTTTTCTAGAAATATCTACTGTCTAAACGTGTGACGTGCCAATAAATCATATTGCCCCTTGGGAAACCTCCCACGTGACCATACCGTAATTGAGAAAATTAATTAGTTCAAGGGTCAAAACCGAAACTGTATGAGGCACTTATTGTATTAAAGTGTCGATTGTTATTTCTATATGCCTACCGTATGTTTATTGAGGAGCGTTTTAGTTGATTGAATCTAGAATGAGGGAAAAAAAAGCAAAGGTTACGGTTGAATTATTTTTATTCGGGTATTTTTCCCCCAAACGTTTGAGAAAGAGCTAAACTATATTTGTTTTCTATTTTATCTCTTGTTTAGATCAAAATTGATCATAGTCTTATTGAAACTCCATCACGCATAACCCAGTGGACAATTTTAGATCAAGCAAATAGGCTATGTCCGGAAAATTTGATACTTTTAACCATAAGACATTTCTCCCGTGTTGAGACACTAATATTATAAATGCGAAAGTGTATCTGTCTGTCTGCTACGCTTTAACGGCTCATCTTTTCAACCGATTTTGATGAATTTTGGTACAGAGGGAGGTTGCATCCCCGGGGAGAACACAAGCACCTTTTTCTCCTGGAAAATTAAGCAGTTCCCGCGGGAATCCACCACTGCATCCCATTAACGTCCCACTGGGCACAGGCCTCCACTCTCATAGGAGAGAGGGAAGTAGAGCTTAGATCCACCACGCTGCTGCAATGCGGGTTGGCGGCCTTTAATCATTATTTAACTATTATCATGTTATAGTGATAATAACCGGAACCGACGGCTTAACGTGCTCTCCGAGGCACGGGAGAATCGCCCGCGGGAATCGAAAAACCTTCATCCACGCGAACGAAGTCGTGGGCTGGGCATCATCTAGTTGTGATATAAATTACGCGTTAGTATGATATGGAACTCGACGTCTACATAACTGCGTTATCGCACATGATATTCACAATAGGCAAGCGCGTTCCATAGATTACATCATCACTTTCCGTCAGGAAATTAAAGCGCCTTTACCGAAAAATGGTGTGCATTCATAACAGAAAACCTTTTTTGCATGAGTTTATATGTATATATTAAGTCTAATAAAGCAATGGTTTTAGTAAAATTATCAATAACTAGATGATGCCCACAACTTCGTCTGCGTGGAAGACGTAAATTATAAAACTTAATTTTATGATTCCCACGGGAACTCCTTGATTTTCCGGGATAAAAGGTAGCCTATGTCTTTCCCCGGGGATACAACCTATCCCTGTACCAAATTTCATCAAAATCGCTTGAACGGTTGGGCCGTGAAAGCGTAGGAGACAGACAGACCGACAGTCTCACTTCCGCATTTATAATATGAGTATGATTAAACCTATAGTACCAATTACTAAGAAAAGCTGAAGTATCAATAGGCAAAGCACATCCTCATACTTGAAGGACCTATACATATAAGCTGACTGCTGAAATAGTAACCGCAAACCGGATCACGTCTCTTTAGTCTTTATGGAAGCGGTGATAGACACCACCCTTGGAAGACACCCGACCTCCTGAACGGGGTTGCGGGTTCGATCCCCGGGCATGCACCTCCATTTTTTCGAAGCTATGTTACACGATGCCGTGTATAGAAACCGAAGGGGTATGGTTTTAATATAACTGCCATGCCCCTAACAGGTTAGCCCGCTACAATCTTAGACTGCATCATCACTTACCATCAGGTGAGATCGCAGTCAAGGGTTAGCTTGTAGTGGATAAAAAAAAAGTCCGCACTTGGCCAGCGAGGTGGACTATGGCCAAACCCTTATCATTCCGAGAGGTGACTCGAGCTCTACAGTGAGCCGGCAATGGGTGGATAAGAGAGGTGGACGGCCGACTTACGACGGCATGGAAGGAGTCGTAGATAGAAGCTGGGTCCAGGCGGCGTGGGGTCGCGGTATCTATAGGAGAACCTGGTAGGGTACAGTAGCAGTGGTCAACGATGAATACAATATGTTACTACAAATTCAAATTTATGAAGCAAATAGCAAATGTGAAAAATAAAATATAACTACGCAAGTCATACTCTGATAAAATGAAATACTTTTGAAATCGTTAAATAATACTGAAATAATGTGACGTGGATGAAAATTCATTTTCCTACACAAAGCACAATACAGTTAAACTGGTTAAAACATGCTATTATTCGTTTTTCTATTGCACACGACTCTTCACAAAGGAGTCAATTACGTCCCCCCCTCACTTTTGAACACCACATCAATGTATTTTTCGACGGTTGCTAGCTCGCGACACCCGAGGGCACCCCATAAATTGTACCGAACTGGAACATTAGCGCCTGAGGCTCAGTAATGTGATATTTTATGAGATGTAATGAAAGTGCTCCCATATTTAACGAGAATTCTTGCCTACCCCACAATGAGAAGTTAGAACTTGTATTAATTTAACTCTTAATTGCAAGGGATCACGTAAACTTTAAACCATACAATTATTGGAATTGGAGATAAAAAATCACAGACAAAATCAAGTCAAAAATATATGAGACTACAATATAGACTTCTCCTTAGAAATCTTAAAGGAAGCCGGAAGCGCATAGCAAGCCTGCGATGTATGAGAAAAGTCGAATAAGAATGCAACAAGGAAAAGAAGGCAACGTGTCCATAATATCTACATCTACATCTAAATACGCAGTATGCCTAGTATAAGTTGTATTTGCTACTAGCTGATGCCCGCGACTTCGTCCGCGTGGAATAAGTTTTTTTCGATTCCCGCGGGAACTCCTCAATTTTCCGGGATAAAAAGTAGCCTATTGTCACTCTCCAGGTCCTCAACTATACCCGTGCCACAAATCACGTCGATCCGTTGCTCCGTTGCAGCGTGATTGAAGGACAAACCAACAAACAAACTGACTTTCGCATGTATAATATTAGTATATAGTATGAAGTATGATATCAAGAAATTAATTTTACTCGAAGCAGTGCTAGCCTAGTGGAAGACTTCAACCTCGTATTTTGAGGGTCCAGGTTACTAAACTCGGAAACGCTATATTATTCACCTTCCGCATTAAGGTCGCGTCTTCCCCACTAAAGAGGCGCGGCGCGGCGCGGCAAGTATTCTTTGTACAATGATGTCGCAGCATTGTCTTATGTCGCAATGAAACTCCGTGCCGCGTAGCTTAAGTGTGTCTAGCTCCATACACTCATACAAAGAATATTCGCCGCTACGTGTCGCGCCGCGCCGTGTATGTGTAGTGGGGCTAGAACTTTAATGTGCGCTCTTTTAGAAGTAATTATTTAATACTTGATTTATGGTGGAGGATAATATCATCAGGAAACCTGAATGCCTGAGAGTTCTCTATATTGTTCTCAAACGTTTATGTGAACCCTTCTCACTATAAGAGAACCTTCCTTTGCAGTGGGCCGGCGATGGGCTGTGCTGATGATGATAGATGACTTGATACATGTGTAGGTATATCTAAATAAAGTGGTCACTTAGCACGGGATGAAAATCCGTATAGGTACCTATACTAATATAGAAATGCGGTCTGTTTGTCTGTTTGCTACGCTTTCATAGCCCATCTTTCGATCAAACGATTTGGATGAAATTTGGTCGTCCCGACATAGGTTGTATCCCGGGGAAGGACGTAAGCTACCATTTATACCGGAAAATTGAGGAGTTCCCGCGAGAGTAAAAAAACTTACCCACACAAACGAAGTCGCGAGCATCGTCTAAGTAGTAAACCAAAAATGCACTTTGTATACTGTATATATAACCGATATGGTATATTAAATCCTTACGTTTAGCCCATGATTTTCATTATATCCCACTACACTTCACTAACGAAAGTGTTATTTTCTCAAAGTTGTTACTGTGCAACCCCCGGGGCAGATCGTATCTATCGATTATTCTCATAAATTCACCCCGGCCCGGTACATTAGCGTCCCGCGGTGTTACGTTCAACGTTATATAGGGAAAGGAAAAACATATGGCAAATATTTGACCCGCTCCAGTTTTCTTCTTAGAAATAAAAGGTTTGGGCTGGGTGTAGATGAGTCAGCCAGTAAGCGAGTCAGGAATTTTCTCTTTATAATATGTAGATACTAGGTAAGATGACTGTGACGAAGATGACACCCGTCGACATGGAATATTCGAGTGCCGTATGTTTGAACAACAGAGAAACATGACCATTGGAAGTGACGACAAACTAAGTCCAAACAAAATACCTATTAACAAGAATGCTGAAAAACGAAGTAGAGTGGGACAAATATGCGAAACTAATTAAGTTTATCATGAAAACGCGAGAGGATGATGAATTGGATAGGCAGAAAACCACAGCATATAAAACGGCTACCTTTCTGACGAAATACTCAGTGCGATACCAGGAAGAAGTAGATGAAGATCGGAGGAGGTTTTTAGTATGTAGATCACGGAATATCTAGAGTGAAGTCGGGCATTCCAGATCCTGGCATCCATGAGGATTTTCTTCCTTTCCTCCTCCTAATAATTATTTAAAGAAAAGTAGGTACTAGCTAAGTACTGACCAGCATGCGAATGCCACCTATTGTACGTTGATGGTAATATTATGTCAAGAACATTGTCGCAAGTGCAGTCAATAACTGTAGAAAACTGATGAATAGACAGATTAAAATTTACACCTATACTATTTCAAGAAGACAGATTACACAAAATAATACAAACCATAAATGGACATACTGGACTTAAGCTACAATATTACATCACTCCTCTACATTTCACTGCAGAAATGAGAAGAGTGACGTGAATTTAAGAGTACGGTAAAGAAATTACAGGGAAGCGCTATCAAAATGTTTGCTCGCAGCGAGCTCGGATAAAGACCTTTTATTATGTTACCCCGGACCTTTCCAGTAGGTATAAAATTTTGATGTTTCTCTAGAGAATGTGACGGAATTCTCAGCGCAGTTCTTCGTGGATCGATATTTACACTTAATACTTAAAAGGAGGGAAAAATACTGACGATGTAAATGTAATCAGTGTCAATATGAGTTACGAAATTGAAAACATAATAGAATACTTTGCCGTAGGTGCCTAGACAGAAGCACAATGTATACCTACTGTAATGTACCTACGGCAGTGTCAACTGTATGAGACAGACAATATACTTGCAACAAGGGTCGCGGGTAGTGGCTGGATGAGAAAACCTGAGCATCAGGATGACACTTAGGGAAAGCTTATATCCAACAGAAGACATCAAGACAAGACAAGACAAGAGGTTGACATAATGAGGAAAGTTATTTTGGACTCAAATGCGGTAAGTCTTCAATTACGTAATAGCAGTGCTTATATAGCTCAGAATAATATAATAGTACATACTTGGGAATAGACACGGAACACTCACACAAACGTAAAACTCAAGCTGTCTCTTCAAGTCAACCGTGCACATGTTACTACTTCAACTGACGAATGTTTACATCATGTTTAGATCCAAAGAATAACAAATTACTTAGTGAGCGCGTTAGAAAACACTTAACTCCCCTTTGTGTGCTATATTTGAAGCTGCGTAATGAAAACATCCTACCCTTTCTTGCAGGTTTATAAAAAGCACAATTGTGCTTATAAGCGCATCACTTTGTTGAAAATAATGGAAGTTCTAAAAATAAGTATAACCTACAAAAAATCCTTAAAATGAAATCCATATGTTTTATGTGATCTATAATCTTTATTTTCAATTATATAAACTGTACCAATATAGCAATCAATACCCAAAAAATTTACCTGTATAACAAATGCTATGCTTTAAAATATCAATTTAATTTTTGTTTCATGAATCACGGCCTTAACGAAATCAATCAATCAATCAATATCATTTATTCAATATATACACTGTAGGTACGACATTGACGTTAAAAATTACTTAGGTAAGTACTTATAAAACACGAAACATGATGGTGATAATCGGTTACGGTATCTTAAAACTAAAGCTACGAGGGTAAAGATTAGTAAAGGTAATAATTACATTAGAGCATGAAACTCAGAACATGTTACAGATAGGTAGGAACGCAATATAAATTTACAAGTATAAAATTATACGAGTAGATCTCCAATAAAGAGAGCGAGATAGAAAAAAGTCTTTGGGGACAGAGGAGGGTTGAGCTCTAATGCATTTGTCCAGTCCGCTTTCATCAAAATTGCAGGTCATTTGGCAGCGCTCGTCCTCTACTCACCCTCATATTTACTGCACATTTTAATTTCTCTGAGTTCATAATTTTAGATTGGAGTAAAAAAATGTATTAAAAATAACAAAGCTGTTCCGAGTAGTGAAAACTTTTCTGTTAGGGTACAGTAAAAATTTCAGTGAATTAGAAAAACCAGATCATTGTAGATTCTTCTGAGGCTGTGTTGATGTTACATGTTCGACAGACACTTATTTATAACTCGACTAAGCCCGTGACTTCATCCATATAGATTTAGGTTTTTCGAAATCCTATGGGAAAGCCTGTCGATTCCCGGGATACAATAGCCTATCTCTGTACCAAACGTCAAAATCAGTCAAACAGATGACAATCGGTTAGACTTTCGCATTTATGATGAAAGCTAAAGCTTATAGTGAACGCACCCTGGTCTATGCCAACTGTGACACTGACAAGTGACAAGTTAAAAACCAAACGTCAATATAAGTTGTCATTTCTTTTTCCTTTTGTGATATTAATTTGTAACTCTGTTCATAGCTAATATACTCCAAGTTTCTATTTTTCTATAAGTCCTTTTATTTTAATAAATTCCAAATAATAAGTTTAAATAATTCCTACATGGTAGCAGAGCAATTAAAGATTTTATTTTCAGCTCAAAACGTAACGATTAAAAAGATTTCAAGAGATAAAGTTTTTGGCCAACGTGATTTTTACAAATTGTTTTTCCAAAATGTCCTTAATACATAGTAATTCATTCAATATTGAAAAATTAAGCGGCCGGGACAACTATTCAACGTGGAAATTCGCCGTTCAAACGTATTTGGAACACGAGGAACTCTGGGAGTGTATAACGGGAAAAAACGTGGACCCATTAAAAGATAAAAAGGCAAGATCAAAGATAATTCTGCTTGTCGACCCCATAAACTACGTGCATATTGAGGAGTGTACGTCCGCAAAACAGGTATGGGACAATTTATGTAAAGCATTTAGTGATTCTGGCCTAACTAGAAAAGTTGGTTTGTTAAAAACACTTATCACCACCACTTTGGAAAACAGTAACAGCATAGAAGATTATGTGAGTAAGATTATGTCGACGGCGCATAAACTGCGCAACATTAATTTCAAAGTCGACGACGAATGGCTAGGCACACTTCTGCTAGCGGGCCTACCGGAAACATATAAGCCCATGCTCATGGCCATAGAAAGCTCAGGCATTAAAATCTCCGCTGATGCTATAAAAACAAAGATTTTACAGGATGTAAAACCGGCAGATAAATCTTCTGCATTTTATACTCCAAAATCTCCGAATAATAAGTATAATAGTACTAATAAAGGCAAATCCAAGGGTCCACGGTGTTATAACTGTAATAAATTTGGCCATTTCAGTAAATTTTGTAGAAATAAGGAAAGAAAAACTGAAAATAAGAGTAATAACAGTGGTTTTGTAGCTGCATTTTCAGCCGTTTCAGTCAATGATGAATATAGCTGGTACATCGACTCCGGAGCTTCTGTACACATGACCAAACATAAGGAATGGTTATCAGAGATATGTTTGCCGAGTGAATCTCATGTACGAATAGCAGATGATAAAGTGCTCAAAGTCGAATTGTGTGGAAGTACCACTATAACCATTCCGGGAGAGGATGGGTCATCAAGTAAGATCAAGGTAAATAATGTTTTTTATGTACCTGAATTAGCAACAAATTTACTATCAGTCAGTAAGATAATTGAAAATGGCTGTAAAATTGAATTTTCTAATAATGGCTGCCGGATTTTGAACAATAAGGAACTAACTGTTGCAACAGCCAATTGCTTTAATGGAACTTATAAACTCAACACAAGTGAAACTAGAGGTTTTTCTGCTGTCACTGATAATACTAATTTTCTTTGGCATCAAAGATTGGCTCATTTGAATTTTAATGACCTGTATAAATTACAAGACTGTGCACTTGGTATTAACTTGACATCACAGAAAGAAGAAGTATTATGCACACCGTGCCTTCAAGGCAAGCAAACCAGGCAACCTTTCAAGCATGTGGGTTCCCGAGCAAATGATTTGCTAGAACTGATCCATTCTGACATTTGTGGTCCGATGGAGACACCATCGCTGGGAGGGGCCAGGTATTTTATAACTTTCATCGATGATTATTCAGGAAAAGTGTTTGTTTACACTTTAGCTAACAAAAGCGAAGCCTTAGAAAAATTTCAAGAATTTAAAAGTAGTGTTGAGAATGAATTAAATAAATCCATTAAGATATTTAGGTCCGATAATGGCAGGGAATATATTAATCGTTCATTTGAAAAATTTCTGAAGGTCTCTGGCATTACTCATCAAACAAGTAATCCGTACACACCAGAGCAAAATGGTCGAGCAGAAAGAATGAACAGAACACTTATAGAAAGGGCTAAATGTATGTTGTTTAATGCATGTTTACAGAAGGAGTACTGGGCAGAAGCAATCCTAACTGCAGCATATATAACTAATCGCTGTCCATCTCGAGCAATTGCAGGCATAACTCCGTTTGAAAAATGGACAGGATTCAAGCCAGATATTAGTCACTTAAGAGTATTCGGTTGCAAGGCAATGGTGCATATACCGAAGGAACGCAGGCTCAAATGGGATTCAAAATCCAGTGAAATGATCTTTGTCGGCTACAGCACTACAACTAAAGGTTACAGATTATATAATCCTAAAACTAAGCGTGTAATAATGAGTAGAGATGTTGTTTTTATAGAAAGTCAGACTAAGGTATCCGAGAATTTAAAATCCATTGAGAAGGAAAATAAGATTGGTATCACACTAACATCTGAAACTCCAAACTTACCTGTTCCGTCCACCTCAACTACCTCAGAAGCTGCAGAACTTGACTTGTCCACTAGCTATGATGACTCCAAAGATGATGAGTACAACCCTGATTTCACTGACTGTATGTCCGATAGTAGCATATCACCTACCACGCCCATGAGACATGTAACAGTCCGGACCCGTAGGCATAAGCAAAATGATGACAGTCCTTTGTCACTAATGTGTTTTAATAATGAATTAGCTATGAGTGTTTTAGATAGTGACCCACAAAGTACTGAAGAAGCATTGCAGAGCAACCAAGCTGCACAATGGAAGAATGCCATGGATCTTGAATATGAGTCCTTAATAAAGAATAATACATGGGTACTTGCAGACCTTCCGGTGGGAAAGAAAGCCATACCATGTAAGTGGATTTTTAAAACTAAAACGAATGAAAATGGGGACATAACGAGATATAAAGCAAGACTTGTTATAAAAGGCTATAAACAGAGGAAAAACATAGATTATCAAGAAGTATTTGCTCCGGTTATTCGCTATTCCTCCCTCCGATATTTAATGAGCATGGCTGTTAAATATGAGCTAAAAATTCATCAAATGGATGCAGTTACAGCTTTCTTACAAGGTGATGTGGAAGAGGAAATTTATATGAGTCAGCCACCTCTATATGAACAAGAAGGTAACAAAGTATGTCATTTAATTAAATCAATTTATGGACTCAAGCAAGCCAGCAGGCAATGGAACAAAAAATTGAATAATGTATTAATTGATATTGGATTATTGAGAAGCAAAGTAGATCCTTGCATTTATTATTTGGTAAAAACTGATAATGATATATTTTACTTAGCAGTGTATGTAGATGACCTGCTATGTTTTTACAACTGTGAAGAAACTTTGCATTTTATTAGAAATAAATTAACAAGAATGTTCAGCATGAAGGATATAGGTGAAGCTAAACATTGCATTGGTTTAAGAATTCATAGAGATAAACAAAAACTTCAATTAGATCAGACCTTATATATTGAAAAAATTTTACAAAGATTTGGGATGTCCGACTGCAAGCCAGTAAATACTCCATGTGATACAAGCTCAAAATTGATGCCTGCAAAGGATGACAGTGAAGTACTCACTAATATACCTTATCATGAAGCAGTGGGATGCTTATTGTATTTATCTCAAGGTACAAGACCGGATATAAGTTATGCTGTGAATACATTGAGCCGTTTCAACAATAAGCCTACTAAAGAACACTGGATAGCACTTAAAAGAGTGATGCGATATTTAAAAGGCACTTTGCATATGAAATTAAATTATATTAAATCTAAGGAAGATTATATTAGTGGCTATTGTGATGCAGATTGGGCATCCAATCCGGAAGACAGGAGATCTTGCACAGGCTACGTCTTTTTATTTCAGGGCTCCGCTATCAGTTGGAATTCAAAAAGGCAACTCACTGTAGCACTGTCATCGACTGAGGCTGAATACATGTCGTTGGCCTCCGCCGTGCAAGAAGGGCTATGGCTCAAACAATTGGATGCTGAATTGCGGTCCTTTATAGCAATTCAACCTCTCATAATATATTGTGATAATCAAAGCACTATTAGACTTTCAGGTAATGATGTTTATCACTCCAGGAGCAAGCACATTGATGTGAGGTACCACTTTATAAGGGAAAAAGTGACCTGTGATGAAGTTATTATCCAGTACAAGGGCACTGATGCAATGGTTGCTGATGTACTTACCAAGGGGCTGCCTCATAACAAGCATACCTTCTGCTCCTCTGCTATAATGGGTGTGCGTTCAGGAGAGGATGATGAAAGCTAAAGCTTATAGTGAACGCACCCTGGTCTATGCCAACTGTGACACTGACAAGTGACAAGTTAAAAACCAAACGTCAATATAAGTTGTCATTTCTTTTTCCTTTTGTGATATTAATTTGTAACTCTGTTCATAGCTAATATACTCCAAGTTTCTATTTTTCTATAAGTCCTTTTATTTTAATAAATTCCAAATAATAAGTTTAAATAATTCCTACAATTTATAATATTAGTATTGATATGTTTATAATTATGATAGTAACTATGGATGAATTAAAAAATATCTTGGTTCTCAAATTTTACCTCATGTGATATTTAAATCTTACGAGTAGTTTAGAAAGATTGCAGGCGATAGAAACGCAAATTGTGGAACTAAAGAGGGTTGGGTTGCCAAAATTAAGGAAGCGGCTTAAGACAGCTTCGCTCATTACCCCCAACCTTCTGCGGATGGTTGGAAGATAAGTCGTACTATGTGTTCGAGTATATTACAGACATCTGATTCTTATATGCAGGCGGAATTCCAGGCTATCTGTTCGTGATAAGTATCCCACAAATTGGATACGGGCATTTCGGCTAAATTCGATTTCGTCAAGGTTCACGCGAGATGAAGTTAAAGAAATTAAGATAAATCGCCCGTGTTATGACTTACGTTTTATCTGACGGCAACTTTTATGGTGGTTAAAGATAATTACAGTGCTGTTTTGATTAAACTGTCTTGTTAACCCCTTGTCATGCAAGTGTGAAGGCGTACCCTAAATCTGTGTTTTATTTTGGGTTTAAAATCAATGTCAAGAAGACAAAGACTATTTTACGCTGCCCGGTTTGCCTGTTTAAACATTTATAAATTTACATTTATGGCTTCCGTTTTTTTGTGGATGCTACACATTTTTTCCTCTAGCTGTCTAGTATCTAATTTTACATCAAGGTTCTTATTTTGCTGCTCATTCGTTTACTAAAGGCAGAGTACGAGTTACGAGCTGCCTAGAGCCTTCAAAATTCAAAATCAAATAAATCAAAATTTAGGTGCTCCAGTATAGGTATATTGATAACAATCATAAGACATAGCTAACCATCAGATGAAGTCGGAATGTCATCAGAGACTAATGCTGAGATCTATAGAGCGTACTTTGACTTGGCTCAAACTTTACTTAGAGATAAAACGAGATGGACTTATGTGAGTAACATAATTCTGTCTCGTTTTAACCATGTCATAACTCTTAAGTCTAAGTTCACTAAGCTAAGTTCAAGTAAGCTATAGAGCGAACTTAGAATTATCATGAGTCTCAGTAGATCTCCACAGGAGTCTTTGTTAGAACATGCCAAAGCTTCTCGCATACATTGTCACGGCAATTTACATCAAACTACACAATTTCACCAAGAACGTAATCCGGTTACTCAGTTAAAGTTACTGGTTAGTGTTAGTTAATGCCTCAACTAACCAAACTAACTAAAACTTAAACTGTTTCTGACACGCGACGCTCGGGAAGCGAGTAACAAGGATGGAGTTCAATTCTTCAATCAACTGAATTAAGGTGACATCTTTTGTACGTTCTTCCGTAAATTAAGAGATTAATGGTCATTGTCTGTACAAAATTATATGGAATCCTTCTTGAACGTTAAATCTGTAAAAGCACGGACAATTGTTTTTCACATGCTGTTGTGTATGTGCATTTATGTACAAAATTTTTTAAAAAAATATGACGACGAAATTGTTGTGATTTGACCAAAGGAGTGGCTACATAAAGGTTTATCGCAGGTTAAATATTATTTACATTTAGTAGTTGAAATAGAGAAGCTATCCTCGAAATTTCTGTACACGATAGTCTTAAATAAGTATAGAGAAATTTAAAAGAATCAGAGAAACCGATGTCGAGTTTCCAAGTATACATAATATTTAGAAGCATATTTTCTTTAATTTAACACTTTAAACCACTGTTTAGGGAATACTTACGTTTCTAAATACTGGAACACCCTATACACCGGCTTCCGAAACACCAGGAATCCGTCGCAGCGCTCCATGGTGCAATCTCAGCTCCTCACGAAATCCAAGACCTCTTCGAGTCACTCCCCACGAATCACACTAGAGTTAGATACGGCATTTCGAGTAAAAAATCGCACCACTATAACTACCTAATACGCTAATCGGTAAAAAATTAAGGCGTTCGTACACTAATAAAAACGGTTACAAAATTTTTTGGTCCTTTAAGGTGAATTTCGATCAATTTAAGGCTTTCGGGTTACCCAGTTTGTGGTAAAGCACTTTTAGTTCACTTCACCATGATTTTAACGCCAGTAGGCGATCACAGTTCAGTTTTTTTTGGTAATCTGGAAGAAAATTAATACTATTTAATATCATATTTTCTATTCTTATTAATTCATTGCACTTTTTTGAATAACAACTTATGTTTCCACACTGGCAATAAGCAATTATTATTACGAGTATATATGTACAAGACACCCGACCCGAAAATGATCAGGGCGCGATAATAATAATTCGACGTCCACAATTTTCAGCTGCAATAAATTATGACCGGGCACTTTGATAATAAATTGCCAGATAACGAAATTAAAATTTTTTTTTTTCGAGCATCTGCCACATCCGGCGATGGAATGTACTTCCGGTAGTGATTAAAATAATAAAGAACAAAACCGAAATGCACTGCTAACGACAATGACGTTCACTATTCAAGGATCCATGATTAAATATCCGCTGGACAGGCCGCACGAAATATACGTCGAGTTATGGTTGCCACATAGAAAAAGAACCTAAATTATCAGCTTGCCTCGTGTGGCCGCCCACGCACTGATATCTCTACAAAGCAAACCCTTTTGTATGTCTATTGCAGTGGGTATAAAACAGTATGATAACATACAGTAGTACATTGACATTCCATCTATAAACATCCACAATGTAAATTTTTCAATTTATGCACGATTTTTACGAAGAATGATAATTTTTATAATTCACGCCATATTCGTTTAAGTTTTAAGTAGTTGAAACATTTCAGATTTTGAGTTGTAAATCTAAATGAAGAATCTAAAGCGACCAAAATATGAAAATCTCTTGAGTAAGTTGGTGATATTTTCATTTTACTCGTAAAAGCACGGAAAAACACATAATTGAGTGAAATCAGAATTCGCAAAGTTACCTATTTTCATAAAATTATTGTAATAGTTTGTCTATTTGTTTGTTTTTGCGCAAATCACGCAAATATTCCCGGGACCGGACTGAATGACGAGTACGAAAACGTCAACCCACACACGGCGAAGTACATTGCTGAATCTGGCTACAAATAAATGAACAAATACTCAGTATCGGTACTATTTATTCAAAGTAAGTGGTATTATTTATTCATAAGCAATAATTATACTAATATGCGGGACACTTATCGAATCGTGCATTCAGTATCCCAAATATGCGCACGCGGCGGAAGGCGGGCGTCACGCGTGCCACCTGTCACGTCGCGAATACCAACCACACGGAACCATGACCTGTCAGGCCGCCACAACAGTTACACTGGCTACACATGGTAGCGTGGTACACAGGACTAGTCACTTAATGGCGTGTGTATTCACCCTATTTTAACCGACTTCCAAAAAAGGAGGAGGTTCTCAATTCGGCGCGTATGTTTTTTTTTGTCAAATGCTCTCATCTAATGGTGTCATAATCAAGCTCAGTGATTAGCCATGGAAATCTTTTGCGGTCTTGTTAATCGGGGAGGTTTAAAAAAATAACATCATGATGCAGTATCATATCATATTAGTTTAAACACATAGGCCAAACACCAATATGGAAATAGAGAATTACATTTTATGAACATCCTTAAAGAAGTACCTGCCTGCGGTAGCACTATTACGTACATACTCTACCATTATATAATTCTTTATATAATGGTAGAGTAGGTATGTAACGTAAGAGTATCCACTTCTAACAGTCAATTTTTGAGACTGTTAGAAGCACGGCGAATAGAAACGATTGATTCATTGAATGAAGGACACCATCTTAAGCAAGGCACGAACGACCACAACGAGAGATAATAATATTGTAAATGGTTCTATTTATTTGGTTGTGAGCGCATAATATTAGCGACCAATACACAATTTAGATTGGACTGAAACCATAAGAGATAGAGGAATCTGTTCACTAAGGGTCTAACCGTGCATATTGAGAATTAAAAACTGCGTTCAAAGATCACCAACAAAATCTCACACGCAGCTCACTTCATACAACACACATACACAATCAATATTCTGATCTTCGAAAATTGTGGTAATATTTTAACACTAAATTCAGTGGAATCAGCATGTGAAGTATATAAGACACTACTAAATTAACCGCAATCTAATAGGGGTGTGGGTTTAATATAACCCCTAACAGGTTAGTCCGCAATCATGTTAGACTGCATCATCACTTACCATCAGGTGAGATCGCAGTCAAGGGCTAACTTGTAGTGGGTAAAAAAACATAACACAAGTTTCAGGAAAAACCATTTTCATTAAACCCTCATTTTTAATAGCAAATAGGTAGTTAAGTTATTTATACAATACGAATTTAAAGGATAATGAGACAATAATAATTCCATTCACACCACAACAATAGGTGTCTCTCGATTATGGTAATTACTCATTGTATCTTTTGGCTGCATACTTGAACGTTTTGTTTATGAATGCATATGCGTATGAAACTGCATCATGTATTAAACATCTACATTAGACATGAATATGTATTGAACATGTAAAATTTTGATATCTTAACCAAGTAATGGGCAGAGGAGTTACTCTGTACCACAAGAAATTGGAATTATCAAAGTGCTATCTATACGCTCGCTGAATTTAAACTTTATACATTATCACGATCAAGAAGACACTGACAAATCCGGATAGATTCTTTTTTATTTTTTATTTTAAAGGAATCGAAATTGTCAGCTCCATATTGTCAAGGATTGCGATCACGTTGTTTCTATCAAGGATCGATGCTAAGGTGCTAGTAAATTTATATCTATACTTCTTACTAATATTATAAATGTGAAAGTTTGGATGGATGGATGAATGTTTGTTACTCAATCACGCCAGAACGGCTGAACAGATCGGCATGAATTTGGCACGGAAATAGATTATAGTCTGGAATAGCACATAGGCTACTTTTAATCCGGGAAAATTAAGAAGTTCCCACAAGAACCAAAAAACCTTAATCCACGCGGACAATGTCGCGGTCATCAGCTAGTTGAGCATAGAGTTTGTAAATATTGATGCGTGTTTAAATAATGATCTATGGCAAGTAACTTAATCACAGATTTACTCCAATGATACCGAAAGCTAACTTGCATAGCTACTGTCGCAAGCCCTAAATTTGAGCGATCAAAATGCACAACATTTTAAACACCAGTCACGAACACAAGAATTTGCAAATCTTAATAAAATCAAGCCGCGCCAGGCAAGCGAAAACAAATTTATTCTGCTAGACACATCGAGTCATATTGCAGACTGAATTTGAGAACGAAATTTTCGAAGTTAACGTTTAATGCAGACTTTAAAACTTTATACCGGAGCTGTTATAGTCTTACTTTAAAATTTACTTTGAAATTTCTAGTGACATACTACTGATACCTTTAGTTCTTAACAAATTAGCCTTCTTCTCATTTTTTTATTTCTGAGAATTGTAAATCTATATATTATATTTGTTTGTGTAATAATTTATTAGGACATTATTTCTATGGACATTTTAGTTATAGACAATTTATCATTGCTTCTTTATTATTATTAATGTAAAAATTATGTTTATGGATTAACTGATAAATGGTTTTATGAATTACTTTTGATAATTTCAACTCATGTTTTTTGCATGTCAGTAATGACGAAACATATTTGGTCAAATTTGGTAAGTTTCATCTTAATTGTACAATGTTCCAGCAAATAAACGATTTATTTATATCCTTATTTCGTTGAAGTGTATAAAGATGCCAACAAGACCTGTTTTTAGTTGTTTGATCTATTTCAAATTACTTTAAACCAAATCAATCTAGTAAGTGGCATGCTTTTATCTAATTCTCTTGAATTTTGGCAATTTTGCGATCGGTAAGCACTAGACTAGACGGTCTAGTCTGACCGTAGACATAGATGAAATTGGAAAAGTTGGAATAACGAAAATGGGACCAAAAAGCTGTTTAAAAAGTTTGTCATCTAAGTACTTAATATTTATACAGCCCTGTCTCCTGTGAATACGTGAAATCATATCTAAGAATTGCCTCTAGTAGGTACTACAAGTGTGGTGGAAAATATGCAGGTGCAGCCCATAAACTACAATTTATTTGGGACATTAGTAGTTCAATAGACAATCAGTAAAATGCAAAGAATTAAACTATCAAAAGATTGTGTCTATCCATACTAATATTATAAATGCGAAAGTGTGTCTGTTTGTCTGTCTGCTACGCTTTCACGGCCCAACCGTTCAACCGATTTTGATGAAATTTGGTTAGTTAAGTAGTTAGTCAGGATAAGGTTGTATCCCGAGGAAGGACATAGGCATTCTATCCCGAAAAATCCAGGAGTTCCCGAGGGAATCAAAAAACTAAACTAATCCACGCGGACGAAGTCACGGGCATCATCTAGTACTGTATATTTTTATTGTGCTCCAATTGTAAGAGCCGAAGAAATAGAAAACAATAAGTTTAACGACATATTATAGCAATACAAGTTCTCAAGTTCTAAGTAGTTTATTAAGAAAACTAGATAATGCCCGCGACTTTGTCCGCGTGGATTATTTTTTTTAATTCCCGGTGGAACTCCTTAATTTTCCGAGATAAAAGTAACCTTTATCCTTCCCTGGGATATAACCTACCTCCATACCAAATTTCATAAAAATCGGTTGAAAAGATAAAGCGGTTAAAGTGTAGCAGACAGAAAAACAGACACTTATAATATAAATATGGATAATTATATAGAAGTGGAGTAAAAGTAAAGTAGATTGTTTTAATTAAAGCAGTTTGCTTGATGATTTACAACAACAAAAAACTCAAAATGTAAAGATTTGTGAATTTATTATCCTTATGCACGCGAACTCAAAACTTGAGTGACTATTGAAACAAATAAAAAACAAATGTCGAACATTTAGGTTCTTGAAAAAAATACACACGTAAACGGTTTCGCGTATGAATGTACCGATTTAAATATGACATCAAAGAAATAAAGGTTAAAGATAAATACATATATTATAAAAAAAATAAAAAAAATAAAACAAAATGTTAAGCCGCTGGTAATAATTATAATTTTGGACGCAACTTATGCTGATAAAATGAACCCGGTGAGGTCATAAAGTGCCCCCAAATCTAGGCAATTAGACCAGTATAACTGCGAGAGAAAACTGACAATAAAAGCAAAGTTTTCTCTATTGGCAGTGTTCCAACAATTGTTATTGCTGAAGGAATGGCTGATACAAGTGCAAACTAGGAAAATATTCTCACGGGATCGTCAGTATTGATTGAACATAACTTGACAAAACTATAAGTTGCGGAATAAATAAAGAGTTAAGTCATAATTTAAAACATCGTCTTTTATTTAGATAGTGGCGCTTTAGTCAGTAAGCTCAACTAAATTGTTTAACAACGACCTATTCCTTAAAGCAGAGGTGCAATTACGTAAGGATTGTCCATCAAATCGTTAAGTCGGCTTCTATGGTTTCTTTTACTTTGAAGAAGAGCGTTAACGATTTGATCGGCGATCCTTACATAATTGCACCTCAGAGCGTAAGTTGGAAGAAATACACTAAATGAACCACAAAAAAATAAGTTATTATAATGATGATGTATGATATAAATTTATAACACGCATTGGGGTTTTCTGACAAGACATTCTCAGTACTAGCCTGGAGTTAGGAAGTTGGCGGTGTTTAACCCCCGTGCCTCGGAGCATATAAAGTCCTATGCCGTATCTTTTTACGGTTGTGTCAGATTTTCCGTCCGATCGGGCTATGAGAGTTAAAGGAACAGAGAGTGCACCTGTGTATGTGCACACAGTTGTGCATTATAATATCTCCTGCACAGATGGCTAATCTCTGCGGAGATAGACCGCCGTGGCCGAAATTCGGTTGGAAAGACATTATGATGCTAAGAATACAATTGATGAACTTAGCTAAATAAGTAACTGGAATTACGAATCTAAGGTATATAAACACTGTACAATAACAATTGTTAAAGCTAAAATAATAATAGATCAAACATGAGTACGTGCAGACGTGCAAAATATTACCCGTTAGCACGCGATCTCGTGACTTGACTGACGGTAGCTTATGATAATGAAAAGAGTTTAAATACTCTAGTTATATTGATATTAGAAGCATTTCACTACTTTTCTGTTTATAACAAATAAGCTGAGCTTATAATCAAATAGTTTAAACTTGATAACTTTATTGAATAAGTTTTTATAGTAATCTTTGAACAATATTAGAACTACAAGCAAAATATGTTATAGAATGTACACGTCCATAGAAACTATAAGTTAATGAAAGCATTTATTAACATAAAACTAACTCTGGGGTAAGTAGAATTTATAATAAAACTGGGAAAGTTTCGCGAACTGGAAGTATCAGAAACGATTTATTTCTAGTTATGCTAACAAAAACATATTCGAAATTATTAACGTGAAAATAACTTAAAAGTAAATTATTGGCCTAACATATTTTCAATTTGTTAGAACTCCGTATCAAGATAACATCTTGATGTGACAATAGTTTATGCACTCATCTCAGATAATGGCACAAATTGGCTTTGACAGCCTACATCCTACGGTAAATTAAACAAGTCTAATAGTCAGTAAATCATCCCATGACGCGAAGGGCGTGGTTGATACGGTCAAAATGATTTCCTGGATGATTAACTGATTTATGGACCAACAAGTACTCCATAGTTCTTATTATGGTGCATGTAGTGTCGCTCAAAAGTTTTAAATTACTTGATATCTATGTACTTGAACACCTAACGCAGTGATGATCGCTGTGGTCTTAGCTAGCAACTTGTTGTCGTCAAAAAGTTATAAAGTTGGATGTGAGTTTACTTATGAGGTTGCCATTCTTGATAGTTGTGAATCTTGCTTACCTGTCCAGCGTTTTAGCTAAAATGGTTAAATTAGGAGTTTTCATGACTGTGACATGATTAAATTGTGGTCACCGGAAGACATCAACTTGAGTTGTCTGCTATCACAATTATCCCATGGGTAAAGACCTTTGTAGAAACCAAGGCCGAAAGAAATCTTATCTGGAGTGACATTTGCGACGTCGCGTCCCTTCATTTTGAAGCCAATCAACTCCTCGCATTAATTAACTACTATTCGGCCCCATTAACGTGAGTCGATGTAAACAAGACCCGCTGTCTGTCTAGTAATTAGGGTTCACTGAACTTTGGGCTAAATACTCGCTATAAAATCGCTACAGCTACTTGTTAAGGCACCGTTATATGAACTTTTCTTGATTCGTGTGAAATTATAACATAAAGTGCATTTCACAAGGTCAGAGAATAATTAAATATATTTATGATATTTTATACATGCTTTTATTTTACTTGCCGTGCTGGTACTCATATCAGTCTTAGTTACTATCTTTCAACTGAATATTTTTTAAAGATGTGACTGAATTTGTCTTACTACTATTTTTAACGCACGCCCAAATTCCAAAAACCAAGAAATCCTAAAATTGTATTTGTTTTCTTTATGTTCAATTTTTGTTTCACTTTCTAATAATTTTAATATTCTCGACTTAAGTTAAATTATTTAAATTAATCTCAAAACTGAAAACTTCACTGAAAATAATTGACAGTTACGTAAGTATAGATAAATCCGAAGGTTTTGCATCTGAAATTGTAAACCTTCATGAATAAGATGAAAAGTTTCCCAGTATACGAGTACACTATTTTCTATTTTAATCGCATCTATTAAAATATTAGTGTTTTGACGTAAACTGCTACTTGTACCATCGCTTAAAGCAGTATTATTTTGAAATGACAGTTTCATGACACGTACCTTGACGTCCCTAAAATAAGGATCATATTTCTAAAACACGACCGTCGACAATATTAAACAAGACGGCTTTTAGCGATGGTAGTATGCCACCTGCATGTGAGCTTTGACCTAGTTTCGAAGCGGATAAAGAAGGATCTGTTGACTGCCGCGGCATTATGATTGTGAAAAGCCTGCAAAATGCATAAGCCTTTACGTTTAACTGAGCTACTTCATATTTTAAAGAACTGAAAAAGACGTGTAAGTTTAACCAGCTTTTATTTCAAATCAGCTATTTTTTTTACTACAAGTAAACCGTTGACTGCTATATCACCTGGTGGTAACTGGTGAATGATGATAGCGATGGTAGCGAGCTAATCTATTAAGGGTACATGACAGTTAAATATTAAACCCATAACCCTTGGCGGCACCCCTTTGCTGGTATGGTGGTACTAGGCACTAGCCACGGCCCGAGCATACCACCAGACAAAACTGAACCCAATATCTTCTTGAAAAGCATATTAATCAGGATGTTAGATACCTTATTAGGCCTAAACCACTATTCACTAATAATACACACCAAAATCACTACGTAGTTACATAAATTCGTTGCGTAAACAGAAATGTACTTAACAAATAACGGAAGCGTTGCGAAAACAGAAATGTGCTAAACTCGTAGGTACGTACCGATATCAAAATTGTTTGAAAGCTAATTACAAAACCGTAGACCATAAATTAACGCCAATTTTCTCTGCATTGAACTTCCCCGCCGAGTCGTGAGACGGACAAATCGATATTAGATGGCGACCCGACCGAAGCCCCCGATAACGAGATAGCCAATTTATAGAACTCATCATTCTGTTACTGATCTGTACTGAAATGTGACTCTTCTGTTAACTTAATGATCGTTCGGAACGCTGAGTATAAAAAATAAAGATATTTAAATGACCTACTTCCATTTTACAAGAACGGAGTTTCTTGCCGGTTCTTCTCGCTGGAATTTTCCGTACCGATGATAGAGACAAATAAGACGTATCATAAGAGACACCTGAATGTCTGTATGAAATAAATAAATTGATATTGAGTAGTCTTATTTCTTAGTAGCATAAGTATTTATAAATATTTTGTAACTAAAGCCTATGAAGTTTGCAACAAAACGCGTAACACCTATAAACACGAAAATACTGAAAGATATCGTGTGATAACATCCGCAGCAAACGGAGCTATATCGTCTTTTATGTGAATAGATACATATTCACGTAAAAGACGATACGGTTTAATTACCCCTACCTCAAGAGAAGCAAATCTGATATTAGCCGTAAAATGAGGTCGTTATTTTGCCTCTGCTTTCCACATTGTAACTTTAGGATTTTCCTTGCTAAGATATTCTAGCTAAGATTTTCGTAGCAAGAATATCTTGAGAGGTTACCGTTATAAAAGAATTGTATGAGAGGATATTCCAATTATTTTCCACGGAGCCGCAAGTGCTTTGCTTTGAAAACGTTCTAACTCAAAGTAGATTTACTGTTTCGAAATTGAGAATCCGAACTCCGACTCTACAGAAACATTTTTTTTAACGGACTCTAGCAACTCCAAAACTCACTTTTGTTTTTTTTTAATACTAAATAATATCTTCTTTTTTTCAAGCGTTTAATTTATGTTACGGCAGAGCCAGTTTCCTGCTAAGCCGCTTTTACTTTTTAAGGTCTAAAGCTTCGCTTCGACATTTTTTTACGGCCGGCCTAAGGACCGCTAACAAAACGCGGGCATATCATTAGCACCTGTGAGCGTGACATATTATTGACAGAAAATATACTTGAGAGTTGAGACTATCGAATTCTTGGTTTATTACGAATTTACTGGTGCAACTTATGATACGTCTTATCTTGACTCTACAAACGCGCCGGTTCGAAAAACAAAGAACATTTAGGAACTTAATATCTGAACTATCTTTGAATATTACTAAAATCTATTTTAATGTTCCACTAATTATCTAATTTCAAATGTACATCTCATTCAATCTAATAGGATTTTTGTACCGGTTCACCGAACAATGGGTTCTGAATTCTGATGTATGCATCTCCTGTCCTACTTACCTTGTAGTAACTAGTTCAGACTTATCAGTTGAATCTCACGTCGATGCGAACATGTCCGTTCACCATGTGTGAGATATCTAGCCGCTAGGTAATGAATGGACCCACATTACTCATGCAAGCGGAGAGATCGATACTAAATATCACATCATGGTAGGTATGGTCCGATGGCACTTTAGACAGGAGTTTATTATAATGATTTGCAAGTATTCAGACATCGGCTAAGTATTCATAGGCTAAGGAAGAGGACAAAAAATTGTATTACATAATATGAAAGGGCAATACTCATTATTCAGCAATCAGCAGTAAAAAATACACCCTGATATTATGAAGATGTTGATTATGCTCATAGTTTTCTCATGCACCTTCTAAAATATTTTTGCTAGCTCTCAGGCCACTATTACTATCACGTCAATGTAGCAAGGGAAAGCCATTAACTCCTGTTTAGCAATTCAAATGCAGCTCGTCTGCCTTAGAATGACATGTCGGCTGTTCCTGACAGCCATTACAGCCAGGTTCGGACGTAATTGCTGGAACTCAACCGTGAGATAAAACAGAATAAAATGCCCCAGAACTTTATTCAGTTCAAAGCTAAACGAATAAAAATTGCACATAGGTCATATGGATTTGAAGTAATCCAACCACTGTGGAATTTAATGCATTTACATACATTTACAAAATAAACAAATATGTCGGAAAATCCAACATAGAATGGCTCCAAAACAATGGAATAAAATTAAATCAACAATGGCGAATGAAAACCAACAATTCACCGTGGTTTATTTGATCGAAAATGCCAACACAATAATTATGTGATAACACAACCGTATAACACGATGACAATGGACCGTGTTTTAAAATAAATGACGAATTTGATATAAAACTCATATTAGTTGAAAACTAACTAAACTAACAGTTAAAAAATATTGGATTTCTAATATTCTCGTCTTTGAAAACACCACTCTATAAATCAATACCGAGCAGAACTGATTATGGTCACGTCACGATGATATTTTTATAATAACAAGTAGAAAACTAAAAAATGGAACACTAAAAAAACATTCAGTCACTATAGTATGGAACGGTATGGGTAAACGAGAACAATAAAATAAAATCGTATTGATACTGAAGAAAGAGCACAGAACAGCGGGGCTCGTTTTATCGAGAATATCAACACAATTACTTGGTGATGAAATCGGGACAAAAAACTGAGCACTCACACAATACCAAAGGACCGCTTTATAAAATTACAGATGATTATTACGGAAATGCAATTGAAAGAGGCGGTGACGCATTAAAAGTTTTTGTCTTGCAGCTTCAGAATTCTTAACGTCGCGCGTCGAATAATGGAATGGACTAGTAGTGAAATTTCAATCACACATATTCATGCTTTCTACGCAAAACTTTACCAAGATTTAAAATTAACTACAGAGCAAAAACTACATTTCATACGAAAAAATAATATTTAAACCTGTACACTGGGAATCAAAGAACGCGACAAAAATGCTTCAGATTTATTTGTTGTTTGTTCACAAAATAGCCTTTAAATCGGTTTGACGTCATTCAACTTCATCAAACTTCTATCATTATTTGAATTAGTTGAAGCGCTTGTTTATGTTATGGTACAAATACGAAATAACTTGAAATTATTCAAAAATACTATTGTCTTTTACATGAATAAACTATCTACAGGTCAGCATACATAGCAATCAGACTAATGTTCCACCTATACTTTGACTACAACAGACTGGGGGATCTACAAAGTTTCAACTCAATCGGACGAACTAGGCGCGAAATAAAGGCAACTAATAGACCAACACACAAACATTCTTAACAAAGAATATAAGTCCTTTACGAGATGATAATTTCAAAACCGAAAAGTTGAAACCGTTAAGTTATTGAGGCAAAGTTAATGGGTACAAAATAATAATAAAAATAGTGTACTAAAAGATTTCGTATATAGGTACAACCCTTACCCTGCAAAACATATAAAACCAATATAGACAGCGCGATAGGGCACGCTACTACATTTGTTACGTACGTAATCCGACAGACGTTGGTAACTAACACGAAACAAAGGAAGAGCAATGTACAGATTTTGATAAAATAAAACTATTGGGGCGAAACATGGGTCAAAATAGAAAGCCCAAAAGTTTCAGTGCCCAGGAAACTCTCGTATATTCAGGATTTAAAACCTTTCAAGCTACTACTGATAACATAGCCAAAGGCACTTTTCATGGAAATAGAATATTCAGAAGCTCGTTTAACACGAGTATATTCTGAGAGTGAATACGTTCAATATTAAATGCAGACCAAGCCACTGAAATATTCGTAAGTTATATGAGTACTTGAGGTAATAAATACGATAAATATAGGATTCAAGAACATTTGTTACATATGAAATTTATTGGCACATGGAAACGTATAATACGAAATAGAAGTTTGTAGGTTTCATTTCAATAAGCCTTTGACAACGGTTTTTATTGTGCGTGTATTTATTGAATAACCTGGTTATTGAATTCCTCTTTGATTTCAAAATGAGTCTGAAAATGCAACCAATAATATTCCGTAAAAAAACTGTAAGCATTTCACATTGAAAGAAAATAGCTAATTATACTATATAAAGCTCATGTTTTATTATAAAGCTGGTAATTTTGTTATAGATACGTATAATGTTAGTATTTTAGTTACGATTTCTTCCTATAATGCTTAATAGTGGATACTAAAATTATAAATGCAATAGTATGTTTCTCTTTTGGTTTGTTCTTCAATCAGCCGCAACGGTAAAACGGATTGATTTAATTTTTTGGATGAGTATATTTGAGGACTTGGAAAGTCACATACATACACATAGTATACTTTTATCCCAGAAAATCAAAAAGTTTCCTCGGGATTTCAAAATCAATATCCACACGGACTTATTCGTAAATAAAGTCGTGGAAATCATCTAGTTCGTTCATAAAGAGCAGCAATTCATAGTTTTGTGGTGATAATGAGTATCTCACGTTGGTAAGCGAAGCTGTTATCAATGACTATCCAGCTGTTGATTTATGAAAGTCAAGAGAGCAATGAAAAGTGCAATTAAGGGCAGCAATGTCACCGCGCTCGGTTGTGAATTAAAAAGGCTCATCGTTATGTTTGTACTCGACGTTTCAGTGGAATTTTCCAACCACCAACTAAACGAAATTCGCACGACAAGCAAAAGTTTGTTTGAAAATGTTCGGACATCTGTTTGTTTAATTGTGGCACTGTAGTTTTAGAATGGATGAATTGTTTTGCGAGCAATTTGTTTCGATAGGGACATTTGAAAATTGACATGACAATGATTTTTGACACGAAGAAATTTTGAAGTATGCAGTGACTTCATTACAAATTCACTTTTTGAAATCGAAAGGAAACTATAGCAGTTATACAACGATACCCTTACTTGATAACAATCGAGAGCATAAAGCATGGGGAACAAGAAAAAGTAGGGTTGCCTGAGGAAAACCGTAGGGTCAGAGTAGTCACATTTATATTTTCGAGCATCTTATATTTATTTAAGCTGATCTGTTCAGTGTACTACCAAGTTATTCCAATGTAAAATAAAAACAATATCAACTAAAATCACACATTTGCAAAATATTTGTTATGTGATTAACTAATATACAAACTACTAAACTTTGCATTACATATTTCAGTATTTTTAGTAAATAGGAAAATATGCAGGTGTACGTACACCTGACAAAACGTTCCTAAATGAATGAAGCATTAAATTGGATGAGATGAACAGAGCAAGTTTTTCAAAATGGCGCAATTGGCGCTGGAAGAACAATGGTAGCAATTTGTTGAAATTACCACCGACCGAGCAAATTAGCCTTTCGCACCAGGAGTCCCGCGGGAACAAATTAGAATGTCGTATGTCTATGCTTCATCCAGAAAATATAGTCTTCCCTGCTGACGTAATCGGGATGTAATTATCTCATCTCCTCCTGGCAACCTGTGTGGTTTTACGATATTATTTTATTAATTACTTATTTTATTAATATGTAGAAGTTAGAACATAGAAATGCATAGATGATACCGAGAAGAACATGGTATACGGAATTTCAAAGATAAATATATCTGTGTAAGCATGTCTAAGCAGAAGTGATTGTTGATTTAAGAATCCAAACTAATATTATAAATGCGAAAGTGTGTCCGTCTGTCTGTCTGCTACGCTTTCACGGCCCATCTAATGAACTGATTTTGATGAAATCTGGTATAGAGATAGGTTTCATCCCATCTACTTTATAGAATAGGCTACTTTTTATGCCGGAAAATTAAAGAATTTCCCGGAAATTTAAAAAAAACTAAATCCACGCGAACGAAGTCGCGGGCATCATTTAATATCTTATAACAATAAATAAAATCGGATAAGATATCAAATGTGAACAATTTGATCAGCCTTCATTGAAAATGTTTTAAAAGTCTGAAATGAAAGCTCGACGAAAGGTTAAAATGAGGCATTATTTAGTGTAAAGTCTGTCGCAGCAAGGCTAGCACATCTCTCAGAGTCTAAAGGAATTAATTTCTCGAGAGACGCCGCTGCAGTGCTCATTTGCCGTTGCAATGAGGTGAAAAGCAAAAAGAAAGTGACTATTGTCTACACTTTGAATAATAGAGCAGAAATCTTTCAGAACTTCATCTCCGTTATTAGCTTTTATGAACATCGATACCTTAGCAAAAGCAATATGATTTTTCTTTACCTAATAAGCCAAGGAACTTCCGTTTGAGACACTGGTCAATAATATAAATTTTGTCAAATAATTATAATCCTAATATGAAATTATCCATACAACAAAAACTTTTCGAACCATCGCTTAACGTTTCACAAACTTAATAAAGCGGAGAAATTTTTAAACTTATTTCATTTGAAATATTAAATTCACGTCGTACGACGAAAGAGTTATTATAAGATACGATCCATTCTTCAGATAACTGAAGTGCTCTCACTGGGAAACTCGATTCGCGACATCGAGTGGAACGCCCTTAAACTCATTTCCTGAAACGAGTCTGAGCCGTTACGATTCCGACACTTGTGAGTTTGAACCCAACTGAAAAAGAAAAGCAGATGTACGCGATTTTATCAGTATGCATTTGATTTTGGATCTAGTGGGAACTCTATGATTTGGTAATTGACCCATGAAAGGTAACAGCCATAAAAACAGACACTAATTCATACTTATAGTATTTTTTTCACCACAAGTTAGCCTTGGACTGCGACCTCACTTGATGATAAATGATTTATTTATTTCATGTAGGACAACTTGTGTCACTTATTCTAGTGATGCAAGTGAAGATGACGTCTAAGAAGTTACTGGGCTAGCCTGTTAGGGTTACGACAGTTATATTCGATGCCGTGTAGAAACCGAAGGGGGGTTTAATATAATTACCATGCCCCTAACAGGTTAGCCCGCTACCATCTTAGACTGCATCATCACTTACCATCAGGTGAGATCGCAGTCAAGGGCTAGCTTGTAGTGGATAAAAAAAAAACCTATACCCCTATCGGTTTCTACGCGGCATCGTACCGGAACTAGAACATCGTAAATAGCTTGGCGGTACGTCTTTGCCGGTAGTGGTATCTAGCCACAGCCGAAGCCTCCCACCAGACCAGACCTAGAGAAAATTCAGAAAATATAATTCCCAATTTAACTCTGCCAGGAATCAAACCCGGGTCCTCCCCCTCAACCACGCTCACCACTGCACCAGGGAGGTCAGAGGCGTATAAATTGTATGGATCACGATTAACAAAGACATTTTTTCTTGCTTAAAGATTACATTCTAGACCCAAAAAATTTAATCACGGATTGGAGTTCATTAATTATTGTAATTGACGCATATGGCATGTGTGAATAAATTAAAACTACTGCAAGTATGTTATATTATGTAAGTGATTGTTAGTAAGCCTATCTATACTATAATATTATAAATACGAAAGTTTGGATGGATGGATGAATGTATGGATGGATTAAATTTGGCTTACACACATAAGCTTCTTTGTATCCCGGAAAATTAAAGAATTCCCGCGGGAACCAAAGACCTCAATCCAGGCGGACGAAGTCGCAGGCATCATAGTTATAATTTTAAAAAAAAAGTATAAATTAAGCACTTCTCTGCAAAAGCTATAAAAAGTCCAGACGCAAACTGAGAAGCCGAACCAAATCGAAACTCTTAAAACCCACACCGCAGAGGCAACTACCGCAATCCACCCACCCTCGCTTGAAGTGCACACGTCACGAGCCAGCTAATGTTGCCCCAGCTGACCCGTTCGGAAAACTTGGCAGCCGGGAAAGTTGGACCAGGAGTGCCTTACGTAACACAAATATTTCACTGTATCTCCAAGGCTTTAACTAAATAAAATGCAGTGAAAAACGATGTACTCGTACAATCGTCGCAATTTCTGAACTGGATATTTTTATCAAAACCTTGAACATTATATTTCCGTAAAGTAACAGAATATTTTGAATCATATCAAGCTCAAGCCGATGAAATGGAACACCTATTAATGAATTTATCTGAGGTTGTATCTAGTTTCAACAAAGCGGTAGGTATGGGTATCCTATAAACTGTTCTAGGTAGCATATTGTGCCTTGTGACACGATGATCGTTAAAGTTTCAAAGACCAGCCAGTCAAACAAGATTATGTAATAGCAGTAATATTGCTACGAACTACAACATTTACATGTACAACTACAGAGATTGCATTTGGAACAAGTTTTATAGTTAGAAACATAACACCGAGTGCATGGTAACACTAACAACCCTTATAAATAACTAGATGATGTCCATGACTACATGAATTTTTTTTTTATGTCCTATGTCCATCGACGAGATGTAATTTACTTCTATACCAAATTCCATCAAAATCGATTCATAAGATGGGCCGTTAAAGCGTAGCAGAAAGAAAGACAGACACACTTTCACATTTATAATATTGGTATGGATGTTTTATTGTTAAAAATATAAGACCGAAAGTATGGTAACAACTCTTATAAATAATGATATGCCCAAAGCAACAACATCTACAACATCTAATATTGCAAAACCATTTCTAACACGCGGAAGTCACTGAAGGCGGCGGTATCTACTTTATCATATTAATAAAGTTGCGCGAACATATTGTGACGGGATTAATCAAGGAGATAGACGTTCCCTCGTGGCTGAAGTTTATTCACCTCTTTGGTGTCTGTGGTTTGATAGTGATGGAATTACCTTTATTATTATGTTCCGTTGTAATCTTACTTGACATCATCTAAGCGAAATTAGACATTAGACTTTGCAGTAACTTTAACAAACTTAATGAAATTTACGTAATTATATTAGTTAGCCCGTTCCGTCACTCTGCGTCGTCTTCCTCTATTCCTGGGGTTCCACTTTTCCGTATTCACAAATTTGCTAAATTAGATTGGTTTTGTTGATAGACATCCGGTAGATGTTTGGGTTGTTTGGTGGATTATAAGCATTGGTTAAGAATATGACAGACCATTAAACTCTTTTAACTTTCATTAACTTTAACTATGTGAAAAATTTTCAATTATATTTTGAATTACGAATTGAATTGAAATTACGAAGCGAAATCGACCTCACTGAGAAATAAAAAAACTAAAACATATTCTGAACAGTAAAATCAAGTATAAAACAATAGCCGATCAACTGGCGTTAACAACGCTTTTAGCTTTCAAGCCACAAGAAGAAATGGAAAATTATTATATTCCGACATTACTGCGTTATTATACTGAAAGCTTTGTTAGCGTCCCGGCGGCTTGTCCCTTAATAAATCATTTCCTGTTCAGAAATACAATTTACATAATGCCCCACCGTGTTATGTTCAATCATTTGTTTTCTTTTATATTACCTTCCTTTGTCGTGATAAAAATTCGGGAGTTTTGTCAAGATATATTGTATTATCAAGTGGTCATGTTCAGAATTTATTTATATACATACTTACATACTAATATTATCCTATTAGCTACGCCTTCACGACCCAACCGTTCCACCAATTTGGTACAATTTGGTTTAGTATAGGTTTTATCCCGGGAAGGACATAGGCTACTTTTTATCTCGGAAAATCAAGGAGTTACCGCGGGAATCAAAAAACTTAACCCACGCGGACGAAGTCGCGGGCATCATCTAGTTTGAAATAAAAATAGATAAACAAATACAACTAAATAAGATTTGCACTTTTTTTTTTCCAAGATTTATGTCAAAACTTTTCAACCTTTACATAACAGTGGCCGAATTCTTCCGTTAATTGCACCAGTCATAAAATCATTAAAATCTACAACATATGCCATGAATAGGATGATCAACCGCAAACTGTACCGTAACATTTTTCATACGAAATTGAATTTGGACGAAAATAACAAAATAATATTTATATTCCGCACCATGGCTGCCTCCTGATACGAGCTCGGAACGGCACATAATACTCAGGGTCGATATGATCGCCCAAGTGCTGGGCGACGGCTTCACGTGGGAATAGAAGGCGACACAATTGTGGTAGATTGTATCGTTTGCGAGCCAGCCACCAGATTTACTGCTCGATAAAACTGTTGTTCAGCTCGTTAGCTCCGTTTCTGGCCACTGATTCTCTTATTGCCAGCTCTAATGTTATTAGGATGTTATCGGCTCACTAATTAGAGTTGGGACCACAATGTGTGTCTGCGCCTCATCTCGGAAAAGATCTACAGTGAAGCGTGCATGTTATATAAGCTATAAATTTTATAGCTGGAATGATAAAATAATGAACCGGGCTTACGAAATGAGCGAAAGTTCTGGTGATCTAGCCGTATTGTTCAAAGTTGCTAGCTATTTATTTTCATTGTTATTTATTTTCATTTCTGTTATTAGATATATCATGGAGCAAAAGGAATAACGAGCCGCAATTTCAATTAACAGAAATGCACTTACAATTTCGACTGATTTTATAAGGCCGGTTAGGGATAACCAAGAAGCTAAGAACACTCATAATAAATAGCCATTAAATATGAAAGCCCATGTATTAATAACTTGGAAAGCATTTTTGCAAAAATTCTTTAAAAAAATTGATGCAATATTTTTTTTCTTATTGAAGTTCACATTATTACATGAGTATCACTAAATAAAATCAGATCCAACATCCTGTCGTAGTCGCTCCATGTCCAAAGGAATTATATCAAAACATTGTTTAAGAAGCGAATTATTTTAATGAGCTCAAGGGAACTGGGGATAATTAAATCGCAAAAGAATTGCATGGGGGCGTTGTGATTTATTACAAAATTTCTACTTCTTGACTAACTAATACAAATAAAAGTACTTGAAGATAAACTAAGAACTTATTTCGTGATGGTAGCGAGTGGTTTACATAATAAATACTGTAAATAATTCAATACTCAATTTATAATTTACAAGAAGGATAAACAGGTGTCTCTTATGTTACGTCACGTTTTGACTCTAACAACGGTTCGGAAAGTAATTTCTCTTGCGAAACTAGAGTCCTTTCCGCCCATAATATAGTGAACTTTTAATATTTTGTACGGTACATTGAGGCCAATTTAGAAATTTTATTGAAAAAATTATCATTTTCGGCATGCAATAAAAGTTTTTCTAAATCTATCTACATTTGATAAAATAAATATTGTTTGAATTTTAATGAAAGAAACACATAAGGAGTAGACACTTATAAATTAGATAGGTATGTGTATTATAATAACACTCACGAGTAAAAAGTATGAATACTAGCGATATTTTAGGTAAGCACATCTCATTTAATTTAAAGCAAATTGTTCTAACAAGCTTAAGGGAATTTTACAGGAGGATAATAATTAACAAATCTCAAAGGCCAGAAGGACAAGCGGACTCATTAAGGGCATCGTTAGAGGACTGTGTAATAAACACGATGGACGTTCCGGACTGCCAAAGAATCCTTTGTGAGAACGAGCTTAAGAATTTTCACCGGGCATTGAAAGGAATAGTCGGTCCAAAAAAGTCTCCAATAAGCGTAAAAACTGCGTTCGCCTATTTGCTTTTGTGACGTCGATTTCGTTTGAAGTTTAATTTCGAAAGCTGGGAAATTGAAAAACGGTTTGTCTATTTGTTCCCTTTGTTGCTCACCCATCTTTTGTTATCGCCGGTGACTAGAAAATCCTAGACTCCAAGTTTTGAAGTTCCTACTTTGGAGTATATATGTATCATGCAAGTTTTAAAAGTTATAATGGTCGTCGTGTTAACCTACAGACGTCCACTGCTGGACGAAGGTCTCCTGCATGGATCGCCACAGAGCACGTCTAGAGCCGCTTGTTTCCAGCGGCTCCCAGCTACACGCTTGATATCATTCGTCCACCTAGTGGGAGGTCGTCCAACACTGCGCTTCCCGGTGCGAGGCAGACGCCTATCGGTTGTTCTACGTGTTCTGGAACTATGTGTTCTAATGGTACTTACATTCAAATATATAAATAGGCGTAATACAATTTTAACGTAAACCTCCAGTCTGGAAATTGGAACCGTAGGTACATGAATTCAATCCAAACATTCGATTCTGATTACTGAATACTCGAATTGGATACTGGTTCCAAATACGTACGGCATGCGGTTCGGTAAGTATTGCATTTTATGTAACAATTTGCATGACAAGGGCTACACGAGCGTACGGGCCAGCGTGGAATGGCGTTGAAAATGTGGACGTTGAAATTTGATCTCAACCATTTTTAGGCCGTAGAGTGATTTCAATTGGCAAATTAATGCCCATGATTATTTAAAAAACTCGTAAAAAGTTACTTTTTGCGTAAAGAGCGGAAACTATCTATGTTGCAAACCTCAAGATACTGACTTCGGCCATTACCTAAACATAAATTAAAAACTTTATATTTTCTCGGGATCCTAACGGAATTTGTTCCTTCTTCCAGATCCTTCTGCAAAAGACTCGATTGAAAGTATGATTTCAATACTCTTATGTGTTACCTATTTTTGGAGTTTACTCCAGGTTAAGAATCGATTTTCATATTATAAGCCCGGGGTATGAAAATGTATGGGGAGTAAAATCAAATTTTCTCCGTTACATTACATTACGTTATGTTTATATTTCCATGGTAACACTTGTTTATATTTCCATGGTAACACTTGTTTATGTTTCCATGGTAACACTTTTCAGTTTTCGTTCGTAAGGACTAAACTCCAGTCGTGCGTCGGAGCTGACCCACACAATCTTTTTTTTGGCAAAATAGTTTTCCGCTTGACGATAATCATGCTCAGTGCAAAGCAACGATAAGGTCTAGGTTACAAGGAATTTCTTTTAAGAGCTCTTTGTAAATATCAGCTATAAATATGCGAAGGAGATTACGTACCAAGCGAGGTAATGATAACTAAAGCAGCATCATGCTCATCTCAATGACGTTATCTGATTAAATAGAAGGTTATCAAGCAAACCGATGAACCGGTAATCGATCTAGGATGAAGGAGCCTAAAACCAAATGACTATCATTCAAATAAGCTGATCCAAATCTAGATCGAAATATTCTGCATGACATCGGAGGGACAAGCCTGTTGAATGGAATGCCGTTGTAATTGAAATTTGGTTGCCCTTCGGTGGCCATATTTAGACTGAGCGTGACATCATCCGCTAAATGCACTTGTTACGCCCATCTTGTTATATTATATTGGTTTTTTAATCTTCTTGAATATGAGACCCACAACCGGGCTTGTCAAATCAAATCAAATAAATATTTGACAAGCCCGGTTCTCATATTCATAACCTAGAACTTATCGTTGCTTTGCAGTTTGCACTGAGCATGATTATCGTCAAGCGGAAACCTATTTTGATTAATGGAAAGGGGTCACGACCCTCAGTAATAAGGAATACGACGCAGAGAAAGAGGGTATAAAATTAAAATATTAACAACAATAATATTCTCGGACATAACTACTAATACTAAACATTACAGTATATGAAACGCAATTTTAATTCCCTCCCATAAAAAGTATGATTACCTTAAAAACGCAAGTCTATTTATACGCAAGCATGTGCAAGCGCGAGCGCAAATGCTTACCACTCGACAGGGTCCCATCAAGGCAGACGATAATTTTGTTTTTTATTGCGTATAGAGTATTGACACGAATAGTTAGAGATCTTTCACCGTAATGCGTAGTCTAGTGTGCTTCGAAGAAACTTTCCAATAAGATACACGAGTAGGCCCATTTCCCATTTACGAAGTTATTTGACACAATTCATCAGCTTGTATTCCGTTTCTAACTTACCTTCTGTAATATATAAGGTGTTTTTTGTAGTATTAATATTTACCTAGACTTATAGTAGTTACAATGCAAATTTTTATGCCCCATATTTATATCCCGTATTCTTTGTGGTGAATTTTGTATTTGATTATAGAGAAGATATTACTATTCGTCTTCTTCATCATAGCATGTTTTCGAAATTGAACCATATTCTGGTAGCTTTTTATTATGAACTGGTCTCTGAGACAGAATAAGTAAAGCCCAAAGACCAATGAAGGTTTAAACTTTAATTACTCAAACCCTTTCTTGTATAAGTTTGATCTCGCTCAACGAATTTGAATGCACTACAAAAAGTATGACTAATTTAAACGGCGTCTATTTTTATACAATCATCTGCATGCGCCGGCGCAACTGTTTACGAGACGCTACTCGATAACATCCCATCATGGCGGTCAATAACATTGTGCACAAGTTTATTATACGCAATTTTACTCATGTTCATTACTGTTTTACTGCTATGAAATATCTAGGGGTCATCAAGGAAAAGCGTCGTACGTTACTAAAATCAAATTGTCCTCATTGTTAATGTACTTTGACGAACAACCCGTGAAATTGTTTCATAAAGAACTATAAGGATGGATTTATTCTGACCGGAAAACATTGACATCTCTCACTGCTATTCAATCGCGACCACGATCCATCAAGCAGGGACGAAATTTGGTTCAAAACGGTTGATTAAATTGAAAAAAAAGCTTGACGAGACGCTAGGACGCTAGAGCAGAGTTCACTAGTTCAACGGATAGCTTAGGCGCGATTGGCCCATATCACAGATGGTCAAATTCGCAGAATGATCAATTCGCGGATGGTCCCAGATGGTCGAATTCCAAGTTCGATAATAAAGTGGGCGTCACGACGAGACCTAAATTTTTGGATAATTGACCCCTAAAGGTCTGGACATACTCAAGGCATTCAAAGTCAGATGATTGCAAAAAGGTCTCATAAGCAACCGAAGAAGCACAGCACACTTGCGAGTTGCCTCGTGCTATAGAAACAAGACGGTGCGGCGTGGTTTCTAAATTAGCAGAGATTGACACTAACGTCTATGAAAAAAGGTGCCAGCATCTCTCTCATAGGATACCGTAGCTAAATGGCTATTCGCAATGTGAAAGCCCACAGTTCTTTAGTATTTAATCTGCGATGGACACATCGCATCTGTGTCTGTTAAAGCCTTTAAAGTGGTCAATAATTTGGCAGATCTCGTTGAAATTGATACGGTGAAACCGATTTCGATTATCGAATCACAATTGCACCGCCCGCGGCCCCGGGTTTTACAGCTCAAGAGAAAGCAGTTCCAATAATTGATTTGGCATAATGTACGTAATTAGCATGCGAGACCAGGTGTGCTGGAGCTATATTCAATCGAATTGAATTTGACACGATGGCTATAATGGTACTTTATTTCAAGTGTTTCGAACTTTCGAAGTTATTCTTGATATTAAACTGACATTTTATTTGCTTGATAATGGATTTTTCTCTATATTATTTCAATATATATCGGCTGTCTGTCCAGTTCCGTTTATCACGAGATTACATTTGTTAACTTTGCCTAGGACGTCACCAAACTTCTGTTTTTATCAAGATAAGACTGCTAATTTATTTATTTTAGAAGTTTTTTTTCCAATATCTTAACATTACCCAAAATACAACAAAATCGGTTTCAAGCAATAAGCTAATGAAAAAAAGGAGGATGGGTACATTGTGAAATATCACCTACGTCCTAGCATACCTAGAGCTAAAGGGAACAAACCCAAACATCAGCGGGCGGGTACTACATCCGGGCTTAATCATGAATGATTCATAAGCACAAATGCCAATAAAGTTCATCTACTCTACTGCTCTATAAAGTGTGGTGTGACCAAGACATCTTGAACAATAAGTTTATGCAAGTCAAAATTCGTGACTACCAAAAATATTTAATCGAACGATAACCACAAATTGGTCAAAAAAATTTTCAAGTTTTAAACATTAGAGTAAAGATTTATAAGTATTGAAACCCCTATTAAAATTAACAATAGCAAAGTTCAACGCCCCTCAGCAGGGGTCCAGATAGCAAACATGATATCAGTACACACGATGATGAATTCACTTTTTAAAGTGGATTGGTGTTGTTAACATTTAGTAATTATTTTTACGATATAAATTTAAAAGCTTAAGCGCGTAGATAAGGCATAGACCAGTAGACGTATTGCCTGACTGTAGGGATTGGATTAAAAGGGACTAACACCAAGAAAGTCTGCTTTTCTAGAAAACGGAAATTGAAGCTGCTTAGCTTGTGTTGAAATTTGGAAAACAGAAGACACACCACAGTAAATTTCAACTAGATTCCTCTTGAAAACTAATTAAGTAGAATTTAGTTTAAATTGTTATCGAATAAAAAAAAATTAATAGTTAAGAGTAACAGACCTAAATTACATAATGTATGAGATACAGAATATAAAAAGTCTATCATCATTTCAACACATTTCCGGCTCACTACTGTTCACAAGTCTCCTCTCAGAATGAAAAGGGTTAAGTCTTAATCCACTACGGCCTCAGACATACAGGTTTCGTCACGACTTTTCCTTCACTGCACATAACTCCGAAAAGTTAGAGGTGCGAGCCCTGGGATTGAACACGCGCGCCCCGACTAGAAGTCTCAAAAAAAAAGAACTGAGTAAAAAGACACTATGGCTGCATTTTCGGTGAGCGGATACGATACGCAGCGTTTCGCAGTTGTGTTTTCGATGACCGGTAGCGAATTACGCCGGCCTGCCCATGGTCAACTACCCTACATGGACGATAAACGCTAACTTGTTTGCGATGTCGCGGATCCGCTAATGACACCCGCTCCTTCCGCCGCGTTTTTCACTCGCCACCGAAAACATTTCATACAAAATGGAATGCGAGCGTATCGCAACCGCGGATCCGCCGCCGCCCCGTTGTCCGTCGAAAATGAACTAACCTAAGCTGCACAAGAAAAACACATAGACAGCACATAAACAGAAAATAGTCCAAAGCTGGAAATAATCATAATTCAGTTTTAATTGACGCATTGTCATTGCAAAATAATATCGCTAGTCTATATTTAGACGAACTGACCCACTGTATGACCGTATAACTGAGATAGAGCCGAGTGACACGTGGATTTACAAAACGTGGGAACTACAGGCCTGTGTAATTCTGCAGAATATCTAAGGATGTTTGCGCCCTAGACTGATTTACTTATACAATGGCCGCAAATAAATTGGGTTTTTTTTATTCCACTACAAGTAACTTGACTGCGATCTCACTTGATGGTAAGTGATAATGCAGTATAAGATATGACGAGTCACGTGTTGAACACCGAACAAGCCAGCCTTCTCCTTTTATATTAAAACAAAGCCAGTCTTAAAATATAGCTACTGCTCAGGTATGACATGTGGAAAAAGTATGGACGGTAGTTGAATGAATATCTAAAGCAGGTTATATTATATAGACTATAGGTTTTCTGGACTGCACCAAAACATAAGACAGAAATCTCTGTGGTTACTAAAACTTGAACCCAAGGAGAAAACGACTGTTCCAGTAATAATCTTACAAGAAATCAAACGGACAGGGACGCTCATCGCTTGAAGAAAGTTTATTACCTAATACCTATGAATAAAACGGAAACGAATAAACTCCAGAATCCTAGTAAAATCAAGAATTTCATAGAAAAGACATCAAAAGGTTATCTAACAGCTAGTACTTTTGAAAGCAACGACAACTTTGTAGTTATAGTCGAGACTCAAGCTTTTACCAGCTTCGAATATGTACCTTTTATTCATCTTTAGCTGGGGTAATCGCTGATGGCAATCTTCTGCGCAAAAATTATGTTCTCGAAGTACTCTCAGACCTTTTCTGTGGGCGGCTATTGATGTTTACAATCTTCGCATCGCCATAACAACTAAGGCTGGGTTCACAATGGAAAATATACCGTCAAGTACCTATCTCATTAGATCATCAAAAAGGCGGAGGTCCTCAAAACGTTGAGTATTTTCTTTTTTCACATTATTCGATCTAACATAGGGGAAGCATATTATATAAAGAATGTGAAATTTAGTAGGTGCGGAGGTGTTCGGATTATCTGCGATGATTTCAGGTGACCTAATTATGGCAATTGTCTTAAAAGGAAAGGTGGTGGTGAAGACCTTTTTTTTGAAAAGACTTGATGCTTTGAAAGCACACGAGATAATACTTTACAATCTGGAATCAAGTGTAAACCCATCTTAAGATCTTTTGTGACATCAGATAAATTGCTTAAATGCCCACTATGTGGACGATACCTTAGTCACGACTCACGATCAATACGAGAATATGGGACTAAAGAAAAATCTTAAAATAAATTAATATTGGGTGCGAGAACATAAAATTGGTAAAATTGGCTATAAGGACATTCTTATTTAAATGAAATTCCTTTATTATGCCAAATGTGAGTACAAATAGGTGGAAATCGATAAAATAAGTCTGATAAATTTTGCAATATATGCATATTTGGCATGCAAAGTGGGCAATGGAGTAATGAGTAGATTTGTAAATATTGATGCAATCCTAACCTGGAAAAGTTATGGCAGTCTTTATCTGTACTAGTTATTGCATCGTATTGGAAAATAAATGATATCCCTTTGTAGTACAGATTTCCCTTAACACTATAGTAGTTAATAGCTAGTGGCGAACAGAACCAAACACCACCAGAATAACGAGATAGGAACCAATTTCGTGATTACCAAAGTTCAGTAATTTCGTTAAAAGCTTGGGTCAACATTATGTACTGTAAACGAAACAAACAACAAGCCACCCACGTTTGCCTGGTGGGAGGCTTCGGCCGTGGCTAATTACCACAATAAGCGATTTAGCGTTCCGGTACGATGCCCTGAAGAAACCGATTAGGGGTATGGGTTTAATATAACTGCCATGGCCCTAACAGGTTAGCCCGCTACGGCGCTACCATCTTAGACTGCATCATCACTTACCATCGAGTGAGATCACAGTCAAGGGCTAACTTGTAGTGGATTAAAAAAAACAAATACGCTATTATAACTGTTCAACACTCAAGTTATCCTGAATTTAAGGTGACCGCACACGGCCGCGAGACCTGCAGAGTGCTCGAGATTGAGACCTTTCTAGTTTCAATTTGACTGCATACATCATTTTACAGACATCTTTTATTGACCGCAGTGATCACGTTCACTTACTTTTGCTAACGAACCTAATCAGCAATTCCTTCTACATTTTTCAGCACTAAAAATGCGTTGCATGCGATGGCCGAATCGAGTCCATAATCCATCATTCATTACTTGCTGAGGCCATCAATAATTCACAGCAATGAGATGGCCGCAATCATATCTGATTGGCTGGCACCTCACACTCTTCCACTATTGGATAAAATACATGATTATTTGCAGCAAGATCTCTCGCTAATCTTTATAGCCACTTTGAACATAGCCGTGTTTCAATGAGCAGAACACAAATTTTGAGCACCTATAAAAATTTACGAGGACCATGCCGTAAAATCGTACCCTCAATTTATTCTAGGATAATAATTAATAGAACCATATAAATACAAATAACAGATTAAATTTCTCTAAGTTCACAGATTCATCGTCTCAATTAGTACATAACCCGTAATTAAATTATCTGATAGATATATAATTCAGATTTCCGCTCAATTAAACATTTCTCAGTCACATTCGAGCAAACCGAACCGGCGAAGATTCCACGAAGTGTCAGGGACGGGAGATCCTCCGTCAAATAAGCAATTAATTATCAAAATACCGACGCTATAGAGATCTCTGATACCGATGTGCTTGAAAATATGATTAAGAAAATTACGTTAAATAAATTAAGCTTAAATGTCTCTGCGCCTAATGTACATAGTTTTTCACAAAATTAATCTGATTGATTAAGGATCGTCTGGAAAGTATACAGAGGCGATTTACACAATTTTACTCAATTGGGCGCGATAAAAGATTACCATATGTCTCTAGGCTAAAAAAGTTTAAATTGCACTCACTTACGGATAGGCGAAAAATGCACGATATGGTTTTCTTACATAAACTTGTAAACGGTACCATGGATAACCCGGAACTGTTGAGCCAAATATCTTTCAAAGTCCCCTCTCGGATGCCTCGGTATCCTATCTCACTGCTCACTCATCGAACCCACAAAACCAATCTTGGCCATCATTCCCTTGTACCCAGGCTTAGCCGGCTTTACAGGGAATTTACGGTAAAGGACAAATCCATTGATTTGTTTTGTGGAAAACTACAGAAATTCAAAGTTAAACTCACTAAAATCACTTGACTCTTAATACGATATTGTCAGATGATCCTCTTTGCTGTGTTTCCTAATCCTATATTTATAAATTTTAAGCATCTATTTTTTTACTTTTTGTCCAGTTTTTTTATTTTTATTTTATCAATAGTTATTTTCATTAATTTTTTGTAGTCTTATATTAATTTTTTGTAGTCTTATATTAGTAATCATAATTATTTGTTAATAATTTCCCAATGTAAACTTGTGTCAATTATGTACGACTTTTCCTATGTGCATGATGTAACTACCTATAAATTGAATTGCTTGTTACCTATTGCCTAAGCCATTCAACATTTTGTATACCTACTACTTGTAATTCTGTTGGTAGTTCAAATAAAATAAATAAATAAATAAATTGCAAATCATTGACCCCACGTGTTTCAACTTTTTGCTGACGTAGAAGACATGGATGGAGTCACAGAAATTTTTGAGTAAAACAAAAAACTTAAAGCTAAACCTTTAAATAACTTAAGTAATTCACACTAACAGTTTTAGGAGCCCTTTCAGAGTTTTAACCTTGTCTGTCTGTAACCTTTTTACGTCCAAGCCTATTAACTGAATAAGCCAGGCGGACAAATTCACAGGCAACATTTACGCAGTTCTGTATTAAAGTATTTGGCAACTGTTACTCCCTTGGATATAGCGGTTGGCGACCTTTTTTAGTCAAATTAATTTCCTAATATCATAATGGAGTTATTCGAAAATTAGGTGTGTTGTTTGGTATTTCTGAGAAACCGTACCTAACTTTAATTGTGGCTTAGAATATCTACACGAACTATAATGGATTTTCCTGTTATTGTAGCAAATGTTCCTTGTAACATTAACGTCGCATAGAGGCGCTATGTGATAGCTTACAATGACATTGATTAATACAAGAGCGACCAAAGCACTCGTATAACGCTACTATAACTAAGTAGCTACCGAATACCGCATATTAAGTGCACTTGTAAACTTAATAGTTACTAAATTTTTACCCCCTATGAAGTTGTGGAAACACAAGTTGTTACAACATTTACATTTAATTTGTAAGCACAAACAATACCTACACAAACCGCAGGGGGATTATTTTCATCAACAACACATTCAAGTTGAACGCACTAATCAATTCTATTTACAAAAAGCACTAGGACACTCCCATTATCATATTCGGTAAAAAAACACACTTCTACGCGAACGATCGCAGGCGTAAGCCTACCGCAACGCGTAGCACGTTATCAAAATACTGGCGTATAAAGACTGTACATGCGGTGACGCGGGCGTAAAAGCCGGCGACCGGCGCGGCACTGCGGGTACCGGCCGGCCGCGTGGATCCCGGACGCGCCGAAACCCTTACGTCCTAACTCCACATCCTGAAAACGAAACTCCTTCCTTAAAACAAGGAAACATAAGATCCATTTTCACATAAACAACGGCGAGAACGCCAATCGATGCTCCTGAAACAGGACAACAGATCTTTCCGCCTCCGCTCCTGTCCGCTGATACGATTTTTCGCAAACGCCACCGCTTTGCTTGTAAAACAAAAATGTAATTTTATAAACAAATGGCCGGTATAAAAGCGCCAGTCGAGTCGATCCGGGCTTCTCGAATTTCATTAGTGACTCCGTAAATTGCGGATTCCTTTGCGGCCCGAAATAATAAACCGGCGATGTTCATTACGCACCGTTCTCGAGTAGGGCGCCCAGACATCAGGATTTGTCGTGACATGACGTCAAGATTGCCCTTCCGGCTGGACGTTGACAACAGCCATATTGTGTTGGACTTATTACTACGCGCTAGCTAAAGGATTGTCTCGTGAGACTTAAAAACCTGAAAGGCCCAATTGTCTAATGGAATCGTAATAATTTGACAACTTATTATTCGAATTGTTTATGGAGTTCATATATGCTTTTTGAAGTGCAGGCATCTATGAACTTAAACAGGTCGAATTATCCGTTTGACAAACGATTAAGATATGAAGATTACACACATTTGTAATTTATTTAAAGTGTTTCAATAAAATAGGCAATAGGCATCTTCTAGGAAAGCGCGTCCCATCTTAGTCACTTCCCATCAGGTGTGATTGTGGTCAAGCCTATAATGAAATTTAAAAAAAAACATAATTGGTGGGTCTAAGCTTTAATTCCCTCTCTCCTATGGGAGTGGAGGCCTGTGCTCAGCAGTGGGACGTTAATGGGCTATAGTGGTAGGGCTTTTAGTCAGCAGGAGTCAGGACTTTGCAATTTCACATCTGGTTACCCTATTAGCGAGTGACATTTTTTGTTACTTTACGCCTAACGTTGCGCATAAAGTCGTTGTAAATAATAAAGTAATATCTTTGCACTTACAAGACTCGTATAAAATCATATAAAATACAATACTTTTATTATGAAAGCAACTTAATACTTACACTGGAGCGTTGTTTAACAAACACGCCCCTTATAAGTATGATTCAGATACACTTCTCGAAAAAAACAAGGACATGAAACCAGATACGGTGATACCCTAAACATTTACATCGATTTTAAAAGCGACAAAGACACAAATATTAAATGAGGCATCATTAAAATCCAGGTTTACAAGAATTCCGTATATTTGGCTTGCAATGCAATGAAAAACTTCGCAGTTTTATGAAAGCGTACTAAGGTGCCGTGGTTAACATTAACACTACTGCACTTGAGGAAGAAATTTACAGTACAGGTCTACTGCGTCTTACTCCATATCTCACCATTTGACTCCTACTCCATCTCACGACCATTGCTGATGGTCGTGAGATGAATAATAGAAGTTTTCTTTTCTTGCACTAATAATGCAATAATAATGGGGATAGGCTTACCGATTCTTCTCTTCTTCTTCTTTGTCTACTCTAAGTACGGAGATTCTCGACCAGAAAAAGAGATAGATAGATAAATTCTTTATTGCCACACTTATCATAGAAATAACTTAATTATAAACAACAAACGCGTGCTCAAGGACGGTCTTATCAATAAAAGTGAGTGAGAGATAATTCAGATACATAGAAAAACGTATACGTTACTATAGTCACATTATTAGGAAATGAATTAGATCAAAATTTCTTTAGGCTGTCAACTCTTCACGCAATCGAATCCACGTACCGCGAGTTGAATGCAGAGTAAATGTATGTGTCAGCCTACATTTACTCTGCATTCAACTCGCGGGCGAACTATACATAGATCTCTTATATCAATTCAGAACACGTACATTTGCGATGTAGACACAATAACTACACCTACTGTTACCGGCAGTTGGTTAGAAGATGGTGTTGCATAACTATAACTGCAGACTGCAGTATGTAATTAGCGAACGATTCGAGGAGCATTCACTCTAGAACCCACTTGGCTAGCTAATCCCCCGTACGATCACAAACTGTTTAAGCTTAGTTCACACTAACTCCATAGATCGCAGTCCTTTGAAAGATATCATCTTACTCTGCGCTTAAGGATCATTAAGAAATCTGCATTATGCATACGTAACAAGAAGTACCTTAAGAGATATTTTTAACCTAAGATTCTGATACAAAGCTTCGTGATCGGTTTATTTTATTATATACTTGATGAAGCCCTTGTGATACGAGTAGGTACCCTTGATGTACTTGGGATACGACCAATCTCTACCAAATTTAATCAATATCGGCTGAAAAGATGGGCCGTTAAAGAGTAGCATACATACAGACAGAAAGACAGACACGCATTTATAATGTTAGTATGGAAGTATGGATATGGATGTATTCGTATACATTGCTACAATTTAAAGACATACTACCGCACTCACTGACGTATATCTTTACATGAGGAACACTTTACTAAAAGAATTTATATTGAAATCTAACTGAAATATTTACTGAGGAATTATTTAAGTAATGATTAAGCGACTATGAGTATGGCAGATAAAGCCGGAATACGTCCGCCTGTAAATTGTTAACAGCTTAGAAATATCTACAAACTTAAAACCCTTTCACTGGAATTGTTGTTATCTGGCAACACGTTTTTAATCAGTAACCCTATCATGTAAACCTTCATCCATAAAATCGCTGGAATATTAACAATAATTATTGTGAATGGCAGAAATTATGGATTTCTTGCTGTGACAATTGATTTGAATGTGTATGAGTGTTACAACGCTGCGTGAGTGTTAAACAATCAGAGATGACTGTAACTTACTTAATTTTTATGTAACAAAACTTCTGACATTAGAATACGATCTGCTCTATTTTTAACCGACATCCAAAAAAGGAGGAGGTTCTCAATTCGGCGCGTATCTTTTCTTTACCGTATCCAACGTGGACAGCGCAGTCGATTGGCAGTTGTAATGCAGTTATGTCAACTGTCACAAAATTCAACTGTCGTCGTAATTTCGCACTCAGCTTGCAATCCAAATGTAAAATAATTTAATGTTTAGTGTGCACCAACCCTTACTGAACGTCATAATATCTCGCACAAGCACAACCCACCTAAATTAATAAACGGGTTTCAATCCGAGATAAACCGCCAATTTATCGAGTTACTTAACCGCTTAAGCTAAATGACGAAGACATTCGCTCTATTCACGGATTATGAAGATTAAAGCGACGCTTTATTCCCCATTTGTTTCACTTCAAAGAACATTGCTTTGCTTTATATGCATTAACTAGCTGTTTTTCACGACATCGCCCGTGTGGATTTAGGTTAATTATAAAGAATAGACGATGATGATGAGATAATGTTTGTTTTTCGGGGACACATGTCACAAGTCTTAGGCCAAGGTATCTGCCAGCTCTTAGATCCCCGGAAAACTCGATAACTCTCTATGAAAGTTAAAAAAAAACACTCGAGCGGGCCCCACGGTCCAGAGGCTTGATTGTCTAAGCAAATCGTAATAATTTGACAACTTTAAACGTATTACTCGAGTTCATACATACTTTTTGACGTGCAGGAATCTATGAACTCCTTATACAGGTCGAATTATACGTTTGACAGTAGGGCAAGTGTATCCATCCCGCAAGCCTATGAATGAATATGTAATCTCCATCGAGGTTCTCATTTCTCATGTTTGCGCATCTTGGCTCAGTCGGCACTGGTGGCCACTGGCCGCCGCCTCCGCCATATATCGCCACATTTTTTTATAACTCATAACATGAAAGTAACTTTAGGTAGGTATGTTAAGGCGCTGTGAGCTCACGAGATGAAGACACAGGCGCGCGGGGGTGAAATTCAGCAAGCGCATGTCGCAAAAAATGCAAGAAACCATTCGTAAAAAAAAATTACTTTTTAATGCAAATTAATCCGACAATGTGTTTGATTTAGAAGTATGAATTTTATCTTATATTTCTAGAGCAAACTATTGGTTTCAATAAGGAGAAAAATTGCTTTAAAAGGTAAATTAGGAGCTATTATTAAATTGTGTTCTGAGATGCGTCAATGGCTGCTTAAAGGTTTGATGGATACACTGCTTTTAAAAACCCCCTGTTGCGATACACAGGGCCTTAATAAAACTCAGTAGGTTTTGTCATGTATGCCCAGTAAGCAAAGTCGTCTCATGTTTGATGCCATATGATCCAACGTTCCGATTGGTTGCTGTCGTGGAACGCTCCGGTCGCACCCGTTACACCCGACTCGATATTTGATATCTGATAGGGGAAATAAAATATCAATGAATGTTCACGGTGATGTGATATGGGTAATTAAAAATTAATCGTTTATTTGGAATATCATTTGGATTTCCCACTCAAGAGGCGAACTCAAGACTGAGCACGAGTCCCTCTCAGAATGAGAAGGGCGTAATCCACCACGCTAGCCAAGTGCGGATTGGCAGACTTCACACGCATTCGAAAACAATTGAATTTGAAGAACTCTCGGGCATGCAGGTTTCCTTCATCGCGATGTTTTCTTCACCGTTAATGCAAGTGATAGTCAATTCCTATCTAACTCCGAAAAGTTAAGAGTTACGTGCTCGGGGATTTCGATCTCTTAACTTTTCGGAGCTTTTCCTCCGACCATCCGAATAGGAAACCAGGCGTCTAAACTACTTGGCTGTCACTGCTTTTTTAATATAAATGTACCATAAGGTCGTCGTCGTCCCAAACTCTCAACCTATAGACGTCCACTGCTGGACGAAGGTCTCCTACATGGATCGCCACAGAGTACGGTCTTGTGCCTCTTTTTTCCAGCGGCTCCCAGCTGCACGCTTGAGATCGTCCGTCCACCTAGCGGGGGGTCGTCCAACGCTGCGCTTCTCGGTGCGAGGCCGCCATTCAAGCACTTTGAGACCCCAACGCCTATCGGTATATTCCATAACGTATGTTCTCCTGAATGAATATCAGTCTGCCAATCCGTGGTGATCGGTGGAATGTGGCTCTTTTGATTCCAAAAGGAGACACGTGCTCTGTGCAGCGAATTCAACAGTGAGCACAACGACAGAGTCACAGAACGGCTGCAGCCGATCAGTTTCATTCCCACGACAGCGAAGTGCGTGAAGCGGGACGCAGTACGGTTGTTCTTTTAGCGAAACTGCAATTGATTCGTTTCCCGGATGGAGCCGCTTATTTTGCATAAATTGCGACCGATTACGTAATGACTATATTTCATTGTTGGTGAAATTGCAATAATTTGGTAGTTACAGAATAATGAACGCACAGGTGAGCGAAATTATTCACTTGAACAAGTTATCGACTCGATTCCTCAATTTTCGAGTCAAATCTCTACAGTCTAAACTCTAAACCCAGATTAAGGGGAGATCCGTATCTAAAATCTCACTAAGCGACAAGGAGATACGGGCGCTGATCTTTAAAACAATTAGCTGTTCATCTAGCCCCCGCGCCGTTAGATAAGAAACAAAGTTAATTAGCTCCCACATTGCGGCAGTAACACAATCACGCCGTTTTGTTACTTTAACATCTAGTACCGCAAACACGTGTGAAATGTGACGCTCCGCAGTTATATGATGATTATATTGAATATATCTTTGGAGGGCAAAAAGCACGAGACCCGTCCCCGAGAGAGAAGCTGTACGCAACGATTTCTCATCGCTCCCAGTATCAGAAAACCGGACCACTTGGACTTCAAATGGAGGTGCAAGCTACCACATTATACAAAATATACCTACACAAAATCAAGCAGGCGGCATTACCTAATTTTTAACCGACTTCCAAAAAAGGAGGAGGTTCTCAATTCGGCGCGTATTTTTTTCTTCAGCAAAATCATTTCCGCAACATTAAAATAGTGTTTTGAATATATGATAGATGGCAAGGTACAGAATGGGAGCCCGATCTTACAGGACGAAACGGCTTAGCCGGTAAGGTGCTGCAGCCAAGGCATCCAATAATACGTGACCAGAGCTAATGAAATTAAGGATAATAAATTCCTGTGTTTGATAAACATTTAATAGCTGGAATCTCTCCCCCTCTTCTTTTATCTATCTGTGCATGTCTTCTCCCAGGTGTGCTACTCGATATTTGTGGGTAACTGTTTCGATTTCAAAGCGACTCTCGATCAATGCTATTATGGTAGACAATAGATACACTGGAGTATCGAATAAATACACTTTATAACAAAGGCGCTCGTAAATAGAAGCTGAACTTAACTGCTGTTAGTTGATAATGCTTGTTAGTTTTTAACAAGTAGGTACTAAATCCCCTACTAAACCTAGTGGAGTATTTCGTTAAACTGTGCTAGTGGGTATAGAAAAATCTCGATATCGAGTATATCCTACTTGTGTATAATAATATCGAGTGTATTACGCATGCAAACTCGTATGCAAAAGGATTGTTTTAGAATGATAACGAATATAAGAGGACGCTTCAAAGAAATGCTTGTGTCCCTCGCAGTATAAAATATGATAGTCGACCACAAAGCAAAGATCATTCATACAAATAAAATACACAACATTCCAAAGACAACTAGGCCTCATCATTGAATGATAATCATGATAGAAAGCACAAACTATCATAATCATGGTAAATTTAGTTTTGTAGAGTATGTAATTTAGTTTTAGTTGGCGTGTACTCAAGCCTTAATTTTTTATGTATAAAACATCGTAAAGATTTTTCTAGGTGTCCGCGTGAAATAGATACAATTAGAGAGAACTTCAAGTATGCAAAGGTTGTAAACAAGTTCCTGTCTGTTAGGGCTACTAGGTGTTTTTGACCTAGAAAGTCTGTATCGACTGGTTTTCTGCATAACTGCCCATACTTAGAATAACTGGCATTGAAGTAAGAGGTTGGTCGAACGATTTGCTATTGGTCATGCGTATCCAACAAGCAGATAATTAGGTAAACGGCCACCTTTATCCAGACGAACATTACAGAACCTCGCGACGATTTGTAGTATGCTCGGCCTGCCACTACTGGACCAAGGTTTTAGGTTGGTACTTAAAATAAAATTATTTAGTGATCCAAAAAAAAAACACAATTATACAAGCTATTTGCATTTTGTAAAGGAGTTCAATAGTATTCCATATTTTCACAGTTTATTTCATGCAGCACAAACTTATATACGATACTTATTATATGATATATTGAGACTGTAAGGAACAATAAACTTACAAAAATAAGACGTCAAACTATCACCTATTCTGAGCGTGAACTACTTTCAGCTGAAATCTTGTAAACATTGACTTATTAGGTATATTTACTACCGGTCGCACCTGTTATAACAATTATTAACTATATATCTTTCTATGATCTTACTTTACTAGGTAAAGATGAAAAATGAAGAAACTGTAACTGGACGATTCCTGAACAATGTACTTTGAATATATTTTGAAGATTATAATTAGAGTAAGCTCTACTATCGGTAGGTATAGAGCACAAATCATTTTTTTGTCTATCTGTCTGTCCGTCTGTTACGGCATCACGCTAAAAAAAAAAAAAAGGATTGATGATCATCAAATGATGATTTTTCAATATCATCATCGCAAAATGTCCAGTGATTGAGTTGTCGATCATAATAAATGGGGTTAATGTTGGACCAATAAATTGCCAGCCTAACACAATTTAATTTGGCCTGCAGTGTAATTAATTCAACCGCAATAGAAATCGATCGTATAAATGGTAATTAATATAGGCCGAGTTTACCTAATAAACAGGGTATATTAAAGTACTATATTTAGACAATAATTAGCACAGTTACACTGGAAGGAAAATCAGATATAAAGATATATTTAGTTTGGGTACCAGACGCCTGTGTAAAATATGGTGTTATTTTTACACGCTTTTTATTAGCTTTAGACGTATGTATGTTAGTATGTAACGGAATCTTTGAACATGATTTTGACCCCCTTTAAAACGTCGGATTAACTCGAAATTTGGCATACTTATTAAGGACCGATGACAATTCAATATTTTAAACAGTTTGACCCGTCATCCTTACTAGGATAATCAGGATTAGCGATTTTTTTGTTTTCCTGAGACCCGGAGTGTCTGCGTCAAAAGCGTGTTTTTTAGTTTTTTTAAACTATTATTTTAAGTTTATTTTTGAAATGAAAACTTGTTAACACTGCATTGTTAAGTTTTTATGCACGTAAGTACAACCTATTGAAGGAACGTAAAGAAAATTTTAGTACTTACGATGTTTTACGCCAGCTTTGTCTAATGAAGATATATAAAACTCAATAATGCTTTTTTAAATAGATACTTACCACTAAGTGCCACCGGTGTACACAGATGAATTGATAACCTGCAAAGATAAACCGATTTTGATTATAATACTTATATCATTTTATTATACCGAATAATGTTCCTATTATTTCTAAGAGGGACATTATAGGTATTGTGTATATCTGTCGTGAATCGTGGAATTGATCAATTCATCAAATAATAAGTGAGCATTGCGTGAAATATTACACTTTTTGTTTATCACTTCATAAAATTTAATATTTCCAGGAGCAATATAATCTATTTTAGATCCGAGATATCATCTAGTTTTAGTATCATAATTTGCCTAGTTAAATAATGTAAAATGTTATAAGTAATCCTGCTAATAACTAAATATTACTCCAAACCTCATCACTTTTCATTAGGTAATAACTTCGTGAAGCTAAGCATATTCTGCATATTCGCTGGTGATGGAATGGTAGAACTTATTAAAACTTCAAAATAGTTTAAGCATTTTGAGCGACGGACGTCTTCCACCATTTTGCTGTATTCACTCATTCCCATAGTTACTTGTCTTAAAGTGTTACGTTCGTAACTTTCCCGGTATGAGCAATTTGGACATTTATAATTTCTAAATTGCTCTGATGTGCTCTGGGTTCGACCGTAGCCCTCAACTAGTTAGCATACTATCGACAAATCCGTGCCGCCAAGCGATACAGCGTTCCGGTACGTTACCACTTAGAAAACCGTAAGGGGAATGGGTTTAATGATACGTTTTTCAGGTTAACTAGTAACAGTGCAGTCATGGGCTAACTTCTACGTATATTTTCAAGTTTAAATAAAAATGTCAAAGAAAACCCTGAGTAGTTTCGAGAACAGCGTACCTTTAATCTGACGGCATATACACATATTAGAGTGTATATTATGAGCCTTAGGAGTTAGAGAAAACAGACCCTACTCTACGTCACTGTATACGTAGGTACCGTGAGATATGAAAACGTAACGTAGGCAACAACACAATGCCTGAGACCGCCGGAAGTTTCGCACGGGCGACAGTGCTACCACTTCCTGCGCTCTGAAAATGGAGTTGCCCATTCAGTGTTTAGAATGCTGTGCTATATTATTTACTGTACTTTCTATTATATTTTACGTTAGTGAATAAAGCTGGGGCCTTAGTATGTAAGCATGATTGCTACAGTGTAACAACCGCAATCCGAACCATTCACAATGGCATTCCGAACCAGTGGTAGATTCACTTGACGATTCAAAAGTACTTGTAAAAGTTTATTTGAATAAAAAATATTTGATTTGATTTGATTTGATTTGAATCACCTCTGTTTGGTTTACACTTTTCCACTATTGCCCAAAATTCATTGCTGCATCATGAATACCATAATTTATTCCTTTAGTTTTGAATGTAGTCTCAGTTGTTGTGATTGGCTGAAAATTCAGCCAATCACAACAACTGAGACTGTAACAATGATTGATATAATATAAAACGTCTACAGGCCTTTAGATACTTTATTTTTAACACAATATAGTAAAATATAAATTTCATGCCTTGGAATTTATCGAAACATAATAATAATTAATAAAATTAATACCTACGTTCAAAACTAAAGGAATAAAATTTGTATTGAGACAAAAATCAGTCTTTCTTCAATAGCTGAAAGGTGCTTTTTGCTAGTTAGTAATAAACTTAAATCTCGCAGATTGCAAGATTGCAACACGTTACTAGTATTATAAGAGATAGCTGCACTTTTTGTAACTATCGCCTGATAAGCTGAATCAGTATTAGGTGGGTGTAGGGCTCTCCACTGATGTCAAAAGTGAAAGTCTGCCCGCTTAAGGATGGGCCTTTCGCTAGATATGGCCGCTTAAAAATGGTTTATCGTTACCAAAAATGAGCCATACTTAGAAAAACTGATTCTTGTACAGTATTTAAGTAATGTGCAATACCTATTCAAACAATATAAGAACTGACGCTATTTATCGGGCCTTTCACTAGATATCACCTGTCAAAGACGTTATGAACATACATACTGTAAAAAAATATAAGCAATTATTGTCGTCACGTTGATTGCTATTAAAAATTATGAAGGCGTAACAATTTATTTAACAGCAATCAACGTGACGACATAATAATTGCTAATATTTCTAACAAGTCTAATTGGTAACAAGTCAAAGTGTGTCAATAAAAAAATATTTATTGATTTAAAATGTACTTATGACTATACTCATGACATTCAAATTTATTAGGCACTAGCTGACCCGGCGAACTTCGTACCGCCTTAGTATGCAAAATTAAATGTATATTTTTCAATATTTCTGAGAGATTTTCTTAATATTTTTTTCCGTAAGAACCTTCTCCTAATAATAACAAATACAACAAAAAAAGAATTAGTGAAATCGGTCCAGCCATTTACGCGTGATGCCGTGACCAAGGAAAACGGGTTTCATTTTTATATACAACGTGTTTATGAGCATTTCCTGTAACTCTAGGGTTAGATTCCTTAACGAAAAGTAATCAAAAATGGCTAAGGAACATGTGTTCTAAAATGGATATTTTCGGAGAAAATAATTTTTCTTTTATAAATAGATCCAAAATTGTTTCCCATATGCCGCATCCTTGTTTTTGCGACGTTGCCAAACTTAAATCATTGAAAAATATCCTACGGTGAAACTAGTAACGGTATTAAAACATTATAGCCACCTTGTCATAGCCATTCTTTGAAACGATACGACTAGCTGATAAAATTCTAAGAAATAAATATTTTTTAATTTTTTCATAAAATGCGACGTTGTCGCTTTTCACATAAAGGTGTGTATAACATAAATAGTCGGAAATATTTGAATTACTTTGTATGAAAACTGTGTTTTTTTTTTAAATATTAAAAAATATTTCTTATGCAGTTCGATTCTTATAAGTGGTCTGCTCAATACCTCGAAGTTATAGGAATTGCTTATAAACACGTTGTATATAGATAGTTAAAGCACCTACAAATATAGTATGACAACTATATGTGACACAGTCAAGTGTGATAATTGGATATCATTGATATCTCAATATTGATATAACCTTGAGTACAGTAATAAATAGAACTTTTGCTATTCTATAGATTCTATAGATATTCTCTAGATTGTTATCAAAAGGATAACAATATATGCAAAACATATTAGTTTAGAAATTGTAAGCGACGGAATTAGCGACGAAATTCCATAGGTTTATCTCCAGATTTCTTATCTATAATGTTAAAACCGTCAAATAAGTATTAAGTACTTACTTACTTATGAACAAAGAATCTATGAATTTATAATGCAAGCTCAGGAACAATGTATTTACTATATTGTGTGACTATTTGTGATTCAAAAGTAGTTTGTATTAAAAATATTGCGCTGACACTATAATAATAATTTTCGCGACAGCAAGCAAAAACCGGTCATAGAAAACTGCCGAGTTTAAACTATTTTATGTCTCATATTAAACAAATTTAGGAGATGCCGTAGTCTAGATTTATCAAGCAGTTAAATTATGCCTTCTAAATTACGTTTTGAAGTCAATAATCGTTTAAAATTCGATCTAAAAATTCTTAATAAAGATGACAGTCAGAACAACAAGTAGTAAGTTCTATTACATAAATTAAACATTATAATTCCTTTGCATTTTTACATACCTTTTGTTACAGCCAACTTGCTTCGTCTTCCACTAAAGGAAAATTTTGATAACACTTTCCAATTTCACGATAATAACAACAAACACAAAATCGAAACAATAATCGAAACTATTGACACGATTGACACCCAGATAAGATACCATAGACAATAAATGCTATAAAATTAAGGTCAAACTTCAAAACCTTCCTTTATTACCATCGACCATTAAATTACACTAGGATGTCCAAAAACCAAGAAAAGAAGAAGAATAATATTATAATACAATAGTAAATATCTATGATTTTAAACGTAAAATAGGTTGCCGAAGGTATATAGCATACAGCCTCGATTCTTTAGCCAATATTTTCTTCAATATTTTTCGATATTGTTCCATAGACAAATTAGAAGCCCTTATGTCATGATGACATTATAATGACAAATTTGAAATTGACATTGATTGACATTATTTTGACATTGACTTATGCTTTCGTGTGGTGTTCTGGCTGACATCCGTCAATCGTCATCCACAATTAAATCAAAAAAAAACATCGTGTTTACTGTTTCGCCATTGGTTTTCCTTTCCAATTATTACAACGAGTAACGACAACCTGCTTTTGCAGGCTACAAACAATCGTTTAATTTTTCTCGAAACACAATCACAATTTACAAAGTTACCATATAATAGTAGCATTGTGTAACTTTACACGAATACCTCGATTAATTATAAACATTGAACTTTTTACGCGGAAAGATTAGATAAAACCTTGCAAGATAAGTGTAAACAAGTAGAATGAGTGAACCAGTTAAAATATTTGACGTGAACTCTGACCGCAGCTTATCAAATGCTGGCGTAATGGCTCCAGCAGATGTGCATTCGTTTAGAAATCCTGTACCTGGTACTTCGGGTATTAATAATGGATTTGGCCCACCTGTGTTACCACCACGACCGGATTTGACGATGCAACCAAGCTATGGACTGAATAATGGGATGTCTTATGGTGGTATGGGGGGATATGGGATGGGTTACGGTGGGATGGGATATGGAGGGTACAGTGGATATGGGATGGGCGGAATAGGAATGGGGATGGGGATGAGTCCATATGGAGGATATAACAGATTTGGCCCAATGCACGGAGATATCGAGAACAGGTAAAGTTGTTTGGTATATGCCCATGATTCATACTCTTTAAGATTTATTGTTGGATATTAGTTTGAATTTCCTTAATATGTTATATCCACAATGCTTACATGAAGCAGCAGGTTTTAAGTGATTATCAAATAAATATTATAAATGTGAAACTTTGGATGGTTGTATGGATATTTGTTACTCAATCAAGCCCGAGCGGGTGTTGTAAGTTGCTTAACAATTGCAATTGACTGATTTTCAATTGTTCATTTGTTCATTTGCAAGAAACCTTGTATAGTTATGATGACAAATATTGACCAAACCATGTTTTGTCATTGCTGTTTGTCGCTTTGTCCTTGGATCAATGTGATTTTTTGAGGACCTAGAGAATAAGTTTAAGGATTAAGACAAAATTAAGAATTTCTCATGGGAATTTAAAAAAACTTATTCCAATAAGAAAGTTGTAGGCATCGGCTAGGATTTAAATAAATTTTGATTGTGTTTAAATCATCAAGTGAATCTGTAGTGGAAGATTCAGCATGCCTTACATAATATGAAGAACCATAAACTGGTTGGATGGATTTAAATAGTTTTACTATATCTTTTTATTCAATAGATTTATTCAGATGGCAGAAGAAAACTCAAGACCAGCATTTGACTCTATACAAAGTGTAGTGAATGCAGTGGGCAGTGTAGCAATGATGCTTGAGAGCACTTTCTTTGCTCTGACTAGCTCTTTTAGAGCTATTCTAGGTAAGTAGGACATTAAAGAGGCCTATGATTGGCCTCTATGCTGTTATTGAGCTAAATATCAAGCTGAAGTGTGTTTACAAGTTACAACCATTTAAAAAAATTAGTGGGCCTTTTTTTAAATTTCATTACAAGTTGCAATATCACCTGGTGGTAAGGTGATGATGCAATACTATTAAACTCATACTCATAACCAGTTTCTTAAACAGCGTCATACTAGACTCAGACTAGACGTGAGATAATTCTGAAGTTATAAATACCCTAAGTGACCCTGCCAGGTATCGAACACAGGACCTCCCACTTGTGTTATGATCCGAGTAGGTAGTGCAGTAGTGGTATAGATTTCATGTTGTAATCATAACAATAATATATAATATAATCCTACAATGTTGGGATTTATAAATTTGTAACATAAGGAATGTTACCAGATGGAGGGACGAGATAGAAGCATTTAGGTGAAAACTCTGGTTCCCCACAGGCCAAAATAAGAAAGAGTGGAAGGAGAAGGGGGAGGCTTTTGCCCACCAGTGCGATGATATACAACTCATCGTAAAAAAAAAGTACTAAATTAAATAATACTACGTAGAGGCCTAAATAAATAAATAAACATAAGGAATTCAAATTTCATTGAATCTTGAGAAATATTATCCTTGGGTTCTTAGCATGGTTCTTATAGACACAAATTGCAAGAGTAATATAAAAGATATCTTACAGATTCTTAACGGTAAATGTGGCATCATAATCCCACAATACAGAAATCCTGCAGTCGTATCCAGACTGAAGCGGGTTGCAGACCAAGAGCTAAGCTAAGTTAGTTTAGTCTAGCTCGCATAGCTTATGCAGTTTTTCTTGCTTGTGTGCAGACTGTTTAGTAGTTTGCAGTCTGCACACAAGTAAGAAAGACTGATGCAAGCTAGACTAAAACTAACTTAGCTTAGCTCTTGGTCTGCAACCCGCTCAATGATAATTCAAATTCAAAATGATTTTTATTCAAAAAATCTTTTACAAGTACTTTTGAATCGTCAAGTGAATCTACTAATGTTTCAGGTCATTCACCCCATATTGCACTACCTATTCTGATCATTGATTATGAATTATAAAGACAAAGCTCACACACACACATCACACACACACATTCACACACACACATCCACATATAACACATAAACACACATCATAAAATTCATTGCATCACTGTAGACGGCCTCTGCCCCACTGGGGGGACTTAAGACATAAAATTCATAAAATTTTTATAAGAAAAACTAAATATTGTAATAATATTTAATATTTTTTAGGTGTAGCAGAAAACTTTGGTCGCCTGAGATCATTATTTGCACAGTTTTGGTCAACATTTGCTGTGGTACGCAGCTTAAACTGGCTTGTGAGGAAACTACTTGTTTTATTAGGGATGAGAACGGAAGGTGAATTCAAGGTAAGCTCAATTCTAATCAATTTTGAAAAAGAACTAAATGTATAGATTAGGTATATAGTCAGTCAAGGGATGGATCATAAAATAATATCTTGAATATACATATCTATACTATACTTAATATTATAAATGCGAAAGTTTGGATAAAAGGATGTTTGTTACTCTATCACGCCACAACGGCTGAACGGATCTGAATGAAATTTATCACAGATATAGATTATAGTCTGGAATAACACATACCTAACAAATTAAAATAGTTCCCATGGGAGTCAAAAAACCTCAATTCAAGCGGACGAAGTCGCAGGCATCAGCTTTAATTATTTATGTACCCACTTATTATGTTTTTCACACTAGTACATATGTTGAACATTTAAATCGATTGAAGCAGGCAATTGTTTCAATTTCATGGACCAAATTAGCATAATTTAAATATCCATTGTTTGTATTCTTACTAAAACTAATTATAATTATTTCTTAGTAGAATTAAATTTGAAAATCTAGCAAATACAAACAATAGGTTATTAATTGTCCCACTGGCGGTGGAGACGATGGGATGCTGGGGTGGAGAATGGAGATGCAAAAAAAATTATAAAAGAGATCGGCTGTCGTTTGAGGGAAAGGGGCTGTGACCCACGTTCTGGTTCCTACCTGGTTCAAAGGTTATCCATCGCCATTCAGCGTGGCAATGCTGCAAGTTTGATGGGTACCTTTGGCCCAGGGGCAACCAGGGGTGGTCTTTTTGATTTTTAAATTTTTGTTAGTAGGTATATAAGGATTTGATTTAAATTTATGGTATGGTTTGTATAATATTTAGATTTACTTCTATTGTGATTAAATAGTTTCTACTTAACAATAGGTTATTGACAGCTCAAAAAAATCTAGATTTTATTTTAGTCAGAGTCCACATGTTTAAATATTGTTTTTTTTCTGTTAAAATCAATATTGAATCATTACATACTGGTAATAAATCTGTATTTCTAAAATTAGCTGCCTTATTATAAATTATACCTTATCTGCTAAGTCGTGTGGAGTGTGTAATTTGCATAACAAATTAATCCAACAAAGAGCTCTTATCATGAACCATAATATTATACAGTACTAGCTGATGCCCGCGACTTCGTCCGCGTGGATTGAGGTTTTTTTGTTCCCACGGGAACTCTATAATATTCCGGGATATAAAGTAGCATTTGTGTGTGTAGTGTTATTCCAGACTAATCTATCTGTGATCCTCCAAATTTCATCCAGATCCGTTTAGCCATTCTGGTCACGGGTGTGATTGAGTAACAAACATCCATCCATCCAAACTTTTGCATTTTTAATATTAGTATAGATATTGTAACAATGATAAAGATGTTCAGATGATGCCCGGTATTCCTAGCAAAGCCCTCTCAAAGAGATCTATAGAGCGAACTTTGACTTAGCTCAGACTTAAGACATAGTTAAAACGTGACAGATTTATGTTACTCACGTAAGTCCATCTCGTTTTAACTCTGAGTAAAGCCTGAGCAAAGTCAAAGTACGCTCTATAGATCTCAGCATGAGACTTCTTAGTAGGCCCATATAGTTAGAGACCATGTCTCTGATTCGTATGCTTTGGTAAGACTTTGGTATTCAGAAACTGAGAAAATTTGGACGAAAAGACATCCCGAGTCTTCCAGAACGCTACCCAGCAGAGTTGGAATATAATAATTAGCATTATATGTATAGGTTTGTGCTAGGTACTTAATTTATGTAAATTAATTCTTTCAGGCATGGGCAGAAGCAGTGCAAGCCACACAGGCCGGTTCCGCCAGTCCCGAACAAAAGGCGAAGGGTTCCAGTTGGCCCATACTCCTGTTCTTTGGAGTCATCGCAGCTGCGCCATACATCGTATTGAAGATGTTGAACGGACTGTCTTCGAGTATACATGAAAGATGTGAGTAAATCATGCTGTGTAATAAGGTATACCAGCTCAGGTGAACGCAAAGTGCGGAAATCTTTTGTGGGGTTGAGTATTTGCTTTTATAATATGGATCCGAAAGAATTTTTAGATTTGCCATTACAAAAATGTTAAAATGCGTAAAATGCTTTTGCTGCCACACTGTAGTTATTGAACAATTGTTAATACAACATTAGTGTAGTACTAGTAAATGTTATAGTGTTAATTATATGGTCAATAATGTTTTAACGCATGTTATAACTGCAGTGTATAGTCTCATGTTAATTTTATGAAGATCTGATATTCGGAGTTCTGAGTTGGCGGATGGAACTCCTCAACAGGTATAATTTAAAAAAACGTAGATTTTAACTCCTATACTAATACATAGGTAGATTCTGTGGTTTATAAGGTTATATTTTGGTAATAAATACATTTAGTACCATGCAAATTTCAAATGCTGGAATGCTATTTACGTGGTGGACAGGCGGTAAATGTGTAACGCTATTAGCATTCCATCAGAATGTTTGACATTCACTAAGATTGTATTTCCCGAAATTCATGGTTGGAAAAAGTTTAAATTAGTCGTTTTTATTTTTTTATCAAATCAAGTAGCAACTGATAACTTCAATGATATCACACGATTTTATCAGTCATTCGTGCGTATACGATAAGCGTGTCGGGTCACGTGCATATCTTTATCTTACTAATATTATAAATGCGAGTTTGGATGGATGTATGGATGTATGGATGTTTGTTACTCAATCACGCCCCAATCTGGCTGAAATTTGGCACTGAGATAGATTATAGATAGTTAATTAGCACACGTAGCTACGTTACGTAGCACAGCTACTTTTTATCCCGGAAAATTAAAGAGTTCCTGTGGAAACCAAAAATCTCAAACCACGCAGACGAAGTCGCGGACATTCGCTAGTTTAATTAAAAAGGAGAAATTAAAAAGCGCTTTTCATAAATTGAACCTATAAAACCACGCAAAACCACGACGGTGGGCTTTAGAGCATATAAAAATTATTTCAAAGTCTGTAACATTTATATAATATATTTATTAACCAAAAAAAATGTAGTAGGAATAATTTTACTACGCTTTAAATGAATTTCTTGACAATACCAGTGATAAATATTAACTGATAAAATAAATGAAATAATTGATCTCCATACTATCATAATTTCAAGAAAACACATAGGTACTCGAACTAGGTATTAATTCTAGATCATGTTCACACCAACACAAGCTACACCCAAACTGGGTACTAATATACTGCCTTATATAATATTCGACCTAAATATCATCTAAGGAACATGTGAATGCAACTTGCAACTAATAAATTTAAATCTTCTATATTTTTACAGTACAAGACCCTTCAACCTGGCAAAATCCCCTCCGTGCGGTCGCCAGCCACGACTTCCAAGCTACATCCCTACAAGAGATCAGCTTCAACGCCAACCAGGTCCTCACCCTGGCTCCTCAACACCTTCAGGGACAGCTCTGGAATTCCGGATGGTTGATGGCATCCACAGACAGAAACACAGCCGGCCTCGTCCCAGTCAACTACATAAAAGTTGTGAAACCTACTAACCAAATTGAGAATAGTGTACCCAATTCAAATGTTAATAGTGTATCGAATGCAAGTGCCTCAAATAGTAAACCAACAGAAAGTGTGTCAGATCCAGCTGTTGCCGCTGAATTGGAGAAAATTTATAGTGGACAAGAACTTTGAAAAGTGTTTTGCTTTTTTGGGGTTTGGCAATATGTTATTTTGCGACTTATGCCATTGCTAATGTGCAATGTGCAAATTAGTCGTCAACCTATGTGATAAATAATAATCAATAATAATTGATAGTAGGTAATAATAGGATAACATTATCTCTGTCGCACGCAATTAATATTGGATAGAAGTAGGTGTTACTTTGTGGAAGTCCATGATAATGAAGGAACTAGAAATTTAATTTGCTATAATCCGCCACAGTAGGTAAATCTATGTGGTACAGTGTGTATCTTGCACTTGTAGCTTGCGATATTCACGACACTAGAGTTGTTTAAAACTGCTATATATCCATAGCACGCTATGGGCTAAAAACTAGAAAAAATCAGCATGCTTTTAAATATGCTATTATTTATTACTAGATGATTCCCGCGACTTCGTCCGCGTGGATTAAGATTTTTGATTCCCGCGGGAACTCTTTAATTTTCCGGGATAAAAAGTAGCCTATGTCCTTCCCCGGGAAACCATCTACTCCTGTACCAAATTTTATCAAAATCGGGTGAAGAGACAGTTTTTTTTTATTCCCGCGGGAACTCTTTCTTTTTCCGGGATAAAAAGTAGCCTATGTCCTTCCCCGGGATACCATCTACCCCTGTACCAAATTTCATCAAAATCGGTTCAACAGGTGGGCCGTGAAAGCGTAGCAGACAGACAGACAGACAGACAGACAGACAGACAGACACACTTTCGCATTTATAATATTAGTATGGATAACGCGCTTGTTATAAGAAAGCGTGTGGGCGCGATATGTCTTGCATAACGCTTAATTTCGTAACACTCACAACAGCGCGTTACACGAGACTAACCATCGGCCAGCGGCAGCGCGCTACCGATAAGCGGGCGCCGCTACAAGTGCTACGAGGCGCCGCGCGCGATCGCGTGAAATTTATAACGCCGTAGCGATATGGCGGCTCCTCTTATAGCACGTTATCCGCGCTATGGAACTATAGCGCGCTATGAACTTGCGCTACGTGTTGTATTAACCACTTCTACAAATCTACACCACACAAATCTTATAAAATATTCTCAACATATGTTTCACTCCGACACTGGAGCATCGTCAGGAGATGTTGACTCGACAATGCACGATTGTTAAGCAATCGTCATTGCTGTAGCAATTGTAGTTGCTTTACAATAATACAATTGTGCATTGTCGAGTCAACATGTCCTGAAGTCCTGTGTCGGATTGCCATAATATTTATTAACCAAAATCCATACTTCCATACTAATATTATAAATGCGAAAGTGTGTCTGTCTGTCTGTCTGTCTGTCTGTCTGTCTGTCTGTCTGCTACGCTTTCACGGCCCACCTGTTGAACCGATTTTGATGAAATTTGGTACAGGGGTAGATGGTATCCCGGGGAAGGACATAGGCTACTTTTTATCCCGGAAAATTAAAGAGTTCCCGCGGGAATCAAAAATCTTAATCCACGCGGACGAAGTCGCGGGAATCATCTAGTAATACATATTTTGTGGTCTTCAAAAATACGAGAATGGTGTCACATTCTTTTATTTTTAAAGAATATCTCCCATCTCTTTCTAGCTCTAAAATCCATCATAGCAGTTTGTGTAAATTAAGTAACTGACAGTGTCCTAACACTCCATACAAATATTTTTTTCTTAGAGAAAAAAGTTCGTCAACATTGCAGTAGATGGCGCTATTGATTCCTGGACTCCGGCGACTTTACGTGTTTCATTGGAATTACGTGCAATTAGAAAAATCTGCTACAATATCATCAGAATACGAAGGTAAATTTCGCCGTCATCTAAATTGTTATGATAGCTCAGGTCGTATCAAGGCGGCCTCAAACTAGAAGACCCCGGTTCGAGTTCCAGTTCGAGTCCGTTTTTTTTTTTTTTTTTTAAACATATAATTTTCCAAAAAACACGGCTTGGTAACCCAAGTACTAAAGTAAAAAAAATACCATGAGCGCGATTTGTTTGGCTTTAAGGACGTCGTTTATCGCTAGATGGCGCTAATGCAATAATTCTGAGTGTTAACTCTATACCCCTATATTCAATGTACTCTGTGGTAACTGAGCGCAATCACCGAAGATAACTTAATTGTCAGGACTCAATGTAGTGTCCCTTTCGACAGGGACTATTATGAAAGGGATAGCAATGAGTGCTTTCATTTTAGTTTAGCTTTGAGATTATAGGGGTGGTGATGGCTAGCTGCAGAATCACATGAATAGTTTGATATTTAAAAAATATTTGTAAAAACATAGTAAATTAATAAGCATCATTGTATAAAAGGTTTTATTAATAATAAAAGTCCTAGTTTTAGCATGACTTCCATGAATGTAGGTACCAGGTTTAGAACTAGTAAATATTGGTCTTGGGTCATTCATAGAATCATAGTAAAAAAAACATACTTTTATGGGTAGTCCTACGTTCACAAAACTTGATGGTATCATATTTTATTATTATGATATCATGTTAGGTTATTGCCATCCAAAGATGTTATTTTACGTCAGTAAGACGTATCCAAGCTCTATGTTGCCATCAAAACAATGACTAATAATTATTCATTGCATCAAAATGATTGCTAGTGTCACAATCGCAGTCACCTCTGATGGTTAAGGTGCATGACAAGGGTCTGCCCGCGAAATTCAAATTTAATTTGGTTTTTCACAATTTGTAAACTAATACGACAAAGTAGGCTTATGGCATTCAAATTGCGAGCCTAGGAATATCATCTTCACAGGTTTATATAAAAATCTTTACTTGAAAGTGCCCAGTTTAAGAAATTAGTCAAAATAATGACTAATTTGTGAGTAACTCACGTCAAACTCATTATTTTGACTAATTTCTTAAACTGGACACTTTCAAGTAAAGATTTTTATATAAACCTGTGAAGATGATATTCCTAGGCTCGCAATTTGAATGCCATAAGCCTATTTTGTCGTATTAGTTTACAAATTGTGAAAAACCAAATTAAATTTGAATTTCGCGGGCAGACCCTTGTCATCCACCTTAATACTCTTCCGCTATTGGTACAAAATTCATTGGCATAGCAAGAATAGGTACCATACATTCAGCCAATCACAACCATTGAGACTGTAACAATGATTGATGCAGGATTTATGTAAAAGGGCTACAAAAGTTTTATTTTTATTTTATTTTAGTTTTACTACTACTAACTGCAAAACAGCTGGCAGTGGTAAAACTAAATGGTAGAAAAATAAGTTTCAAGTTGTATGATTCTCTAACATACTACACGGTAAAGCCTTGAGTAGGTACCTAAAGCTAATATAAAACGGGTAAAAACCCAATAATTGCCAGAAACGTTAAGTTAGAATAGTTCCCTATATGAAAAGCTCTGAATTAAGTAGAATAAAATAAATGTCACAAATTAATGATTATGATTAAATTAAATAATATTATATTGTATAGTAATGGGATTTTATTTAGTTTTATTAATCTTTTTTTTTAATGCATATTTTATTGTTTCTCACTTTGCCTATGAAACTGTCTTGACATGTGAAATGACTGAATTTTTCTACAATAAAGATTTAAAAACTAATAATTGTATTTGTTTTATTGTGTTGATTATTTTAAATTATACAAATATTTAGTCCATTGAAGATCATGAGATGTCAGGAAAAATGAATTCTTAAGCCGGCCATACACGGATGGAGAACTATACAAAAAAAGTAAAATCTGTCTATATCACAATGTATGGGGAGTGCTCTGAAGAGTTATTTAATCTAATACCACCTTCCGTGTTCTCCAGTCGCACCCTTCGTCGCAGAAACAAATTTCATCCTCACCACCTGGATGCCTGGTCTTCTTCCAGCTTCCGTTATTCCAGGTCATTTCTGCCACGTACCAGCAAATTATGGAACCAGCTTCCATCTTGTGTTCCCACATGATTATAATATGGGGCTCTTCAAAGGGCGGATAAACAAATATCTCAAAAGCCAGCAACGCATTGGCGGTTCCTCTGGTGCTGCAAATGTTCATGGGCGGCGCTAATTACTTAACATCAGGTGACCCGCCTGCTAATATATATATATATTAAAAAAAAAACAGATTCTGAATTCTAATTTCTATCCAGGCAATTTTTACAAAAGCTTTGTAAGTTGAACTAATTCAGTAGCATTAAGTTTATTTTACATTAAGTAGTAGGTGACGTGGATTTTAATTAGTTTGCTTTATAATATGGGTAATAGGGGTGGTGTTGGTTGACCTCAATTGCCCACGAAAAAATCAAACAAACATATTTACGGATTTTTTTATTGTAAAGTCATAGTCTAAGTTTACAAGTAGGGTTCGGGGAACTCAAAGGTAACTTCACGCCCCGTTAACTTCTTGTATACTGATTGGAAGGTGTCCACCTGTTGACAAATAGAAATTGAGAATTAGTCAACAAACAATAGAAATAACCTGGTTGTTATGGTAACTACTGAATCAGTCTATCAGTCTATAGTCTGACAAATTTATCTTACCCAGTGACAGCAAAAACTAAACAGGCATAAAAATTAGTACAAATTTTGGCCACCGGGTCAGAAAAGTTAGTGGGACTATAATTTTGATGAAATTTGGTAAGAAATAGTATTGCATCCTGGACAAGGCAAGGCATATGTTTTTTCCCATACTATTTTGTTTGTCTATCTGTCTGTCTGTCTGCTACGTTTGCCCGGCCCATCTTTTCAACCGATTTTGCTGAAATTTGGTATAGAGGTAGGTTATATCCCGGGGAAGGACATAGGCTACGGAATCCCGGAAAATTAACGAGTTCCAGCAGGAATCAAAAAACCTTAATCCACGTGGACGAAGTCGCGGGCATCATCTAGTTAACTATAAAGTCATTGAACAAAATAAAAGGTATGTAATTGTACAAGTATACCGGTTTTATAAGTCTCATGAACAAAATTAGTTTGTACAGTAGTGCAACCTAACAAAGATTAAAACTGAATGAAATACAGATCTTATTGCTTGATATTAAGATATTAAACAAAAGAAAAACAGAAACTATCTATTGAGCTCAGAATCTGAAATTAGCGCGTAAGGATTGGCTGAGACATTTTCGCGCCATTCAAAATTAATATTTCTGCGCAGTTACACTTGACGTGAAAAGTCCATATAGAATTAGCAAATAAGACGGCTTGTTGGTTACAAAGTCACCCTCAAATTTATTTATTTATTTTTATAAAATTCAACACAATCTCTAAGCTAAATTAAAATAACAGCTTTAAATCTAGTTCTGTCTGTATTAGTAATGGTTTGAACCAAATGTTAAATTAAGGTAAATATTTTGTACACATTATTTATGTTTGTGTGGATGAATGATTCAGATTGCATCCGCAGTTTTAGCAGTAGAGGTTTGTGTGAACCTTTGACATCGACCATACATCGGCTAACTTAAAAATGTGGTATACCTGTACAATAGGGATGTAGACAACTGAGGCTGAGTTTGTTGTGGGCTTTTCTCAGACCAGGGCGCGTTTGGAACCATCGTAGCTTTAGTTTTAAGATACTGTAGTTAATTATCACCATCACGTCTTATACTTTGTAAGCATGACATTCAGAAGGTGTAATTTGTAGGTACCTATTTTTAACCAACTTCCAAAAAAGGAGGAGGTTATGAAATTTTCAACACACTTTTTCTTTAATCGATGTTTTAAAATGGTTATCAAACTTAAAAGTATCAGAGGATGTTAATTTTACGTGTTTTGGAAGACCCTCTATTTAATAATCAGTAAGAAATAATTTATTTTTGACATAGGCACATCATCCCTATTGGGTCAAATACCTTGTGTTCAATAGTTGTCTGTTGGTTCTTGTCAAGGTGCACTTTGATGAGCTGTGAGCCATCCAGCTTCACCCGGATGCGCTTGCCCACAATCTCTGCGGGGAATACCAGGTCCTCCAGAATAGCATCATATACTGAGGTCAGTGTTCTGGAAACAAGAGAATAATAATATTAATAAAACATTGTTTGCATTCCTTTTAAACAGCCCACCCTGACCCACCACATAGATAAAGTATGGGGAAGTATCAAGTGACTAGAATCTAGATAATGTGTGGAAGACAATGGTGTGGAATGAAAATATTGGCCTATCTATGGTCATGACATTTTTTTAAACAGCAGCCACTCATAAAAGCTATATTAATCAATAGGTATCAATACAAGTCAATAATATGGGACAAAATCTTCTAAAGCGTTGGGTTTCAGAGATAGATATCAAAGTTTTACTGGTGGCACCTTCATCACATTACAGAGTTAATATCAAAATTATACACTATTATTATATTATTGGCTCTTAAGTATTGTAGATAATATTAATAAGCTATTGATTTCCTGTACAGTGGATGGACTCATCCAAGTGCAGAAAAGAACCCTAGGATAGGAAGCTATAGATTAATACAGGAGGGTGCTATATTGAAAAAAATTAAAAATGGTAAGTAAGTAGGCCAGGTTCCATACTAAATTCTATATATATCAATCCAATGTTTGTCGTAGTCCAGGGAAAGTTTAAACGGCGAGAAAATATGTAAAAATTAGTCAGTTACTACGCGCAGACAAAGTCGCGGGCATCAGCTTTATAAAATAAGTATGAATAACCAACCTAGATCTGGGCCTCTTCTGTTTATTGGCGACGCGCGTTTTGTGGCTAGGCTTGGGCAGGATCTTGCGGTCTCCGATGAACACAACGTGTTTGCCACTGAACTTCTTCTCCAGCTCACGGACCAGTCTGATTTGGATCTTCTGGAATGCCTTCAGCTTTGGCATCGGCACATAGATGATTATTGACTGGAAATTAATAAAATAAATGTGAGGAGGAGGTGACATTGGTTATACTTTATTGTATTGTGGATTTAAAATAAGCTCACCAAAAAATTATGTAATATGTGTGTTGTAATTTATGGATAGTACCCAAGATATCAGTCTTCAATTTGGGGTTCATACTAGGTAGTAAAAGTTAAGGACGACGTGATTTAAACAACCAATAGAGTTTTGTATCATATTTCTATGGGGCAATCGATGCAGAGATGTGAGCTGTGGCTCGCAAAGTGGCGGCGGCGCGCAGCAGAGACGAGAGATGTGAGCGGCGTGCTGTGAGTGGCGCTGCGTTTGTCTCAACATACAACGCTCACCACACGCAGCTCAGTCCCGCTCTAACCAATACACATCTCCGCTCCAGTCTAGCCAGTAAGCATCTCTACACAGCTTTGGTGGATACACCCTAGCTGAAAAACATCTCTTCTCGTCTCCACTTCAGACATCTCCGCACATCTCCGCTCTGGTGGTGTCTGGGCCTAAAGGTGTATGCCCAGAAATCTAGCAGATTCCCAGGCAGTTTTTACTTTTTAGAGCTGAGAGCTTTAATGGTGATGCAAAGCAAGGGAAGCCTGCATGCCTGAGGGTTCTCTACAATGTTTTATTTTATTTATTGTGGTGAGGTGTTCGCAAATATGTGTGAGGTTTCTTAGACACAGGTTATAATACTGACAAGTCAGAACACTTTTTAAAGGAAAACTTTCAGAAACTAATTTTAAAATGTCAATTTACTTCAACAATGTACATAACCCAACCCAGATGCTCAAGTATTGGCGAGGAAATTTGAATTTAGAGGTGATCACAATAGATCGGAGACGGTCGCAGTGATACAGGTCGCACGGAACTGGAGCCTCAACAACAAGAAGAAGAAGAACCCAGATGCTACTAGGATAATAAAAATAGGTTTACCACTTTTCTCTTATAATTAAAAGTACTCGAAAGATAAGAATAGAGTGATAACTGACATCCTAATCTTCTGGATATAATAGTAAAGAAACTTCATAATTTGCTTTTCATCACACCAATAATATATTCATTCATGGTATTAATAAAAAATATTGGGTTAAATAATAAACTATGAAACCCATGAACTCTATCACAGACTGAAACTCAACTTACCTTTTTATTGTGGAGTTCGATTTCTTTAGCCTTTGTGATATACAACTCCCTTAGTTGAGCCTTCAGGTCGGAGTTGGTCTCCAACTCCACCAGTGCCTGCGAGATTGATGTCTCGAAGGGGTCAGGCTCCACAGCGCTCGCTTTGATAATCTTCGTACTCATCTGCGAACACATATACAACTTTACTAACCACAAACTAGATCTTATAGGTTAGAAACCAGCCACTTCTCTACACTTCATAACAAAGTATTCATACACAAAAACACTGGAAATGTTATCACTTTAAGCATAACTCTCATTGATCCAATCAGATAGCAACAGAAACTAGTAGTTTTCACACTTTTATCAATAAAAACAATATTGAACACGGAGCTTTACGATTTGTCACCGAAAGATATCATGGTGATCTTTACCCTGAAAAATTATTTATAGCAAAATTATAACTCTCTGGATACTAATTAACGTTTTGGTAGTAATATTTAGCGGCTAAATTTTCAATTTCTATATTTTTTAAGAAAATTTTAGTAAAAATAACCACCTTGAACACTGAGCGGGCGCAAAAGAGATAGAAAATAAGAGGAACTGTAGGCTTGCGCAAAAAAAATCGATATATCAAAATATCGATATTTTTTCAGAAAATAATCGATATAAATCAACGATATTTTTTCCGCGATATATCGAACTTTCGATATTTATTTTCGGATATCAAAATTCGTATCAAAATCGATATATTTTTTATAGCTATGCTGTCTGCCGTCACATTCGACCAATCCGATCTCGAATCGAATCGAAAAATTCGAAAAGCAGAAAAGTTCTGGGTAAATTGCCGACATTTCACCCCGGTTCTTTCGGATATCGCTCTAAAATATTTGATTTGTCAAGCTTCTTCGGTGGCATCTGAAAGGGTAGCTTCAGTGGTCAATTTGGCTGTGCCGAATGATAGGAGCAGATTAACAGGGGAGCACATCAAACAAAGAGTGCTCCTGATGTCGATATCAGACAAATACTGGTTTGAATAATGTAATTTTTACTGTGTTGATGATGATGAATTTTTCTTGGCTTCTAAAGCTAATTAATTGTTAATAATACGTACTACTACTACGTAATGTACGTAATTTATGTAGGTACTTATTCTGAATAATAAAACCGATCAAAACAGACAGCCAGATGTGTATTTACTTTCAAATCTCGAATATTTTCAATTTTGACAATGTTTAAAGATGATCGCTTATTGGGCAGAAAATATCGATATATCGATATATCGATATTTTTTTGTCGATATATATCGATACATTTGAAAAATATCGATACGATATATATCGATATTTTTTTTTCATTTGCCCATCCCTAAGAGGAAGACTCGAAGAGGCTAGAGCATTAAAAATGTCAAAATGTCATAATATGCCCATGGATGTAGGAATTCTGCCGCCTTGTAAATGATCATGTTTTATATGTTTTTGTTGAATGTTTCGGGAACCCGGTTTTGAGACCCGGCTTTATTTACTTGTCTCCTTGTCTCTGATGGACTGTTTTATTCTGTGGTTTTTTTAAACATCATTCTTCTTCTTCTTCTTTTCTTGGTTTTTGTGGTTTTTGGCTTTCAGTCATCGACACATCGACCTACAACCTTCAATACTCAGTAGTCAGTAGTGCCAAAACAGCACAGTGTACTAAAATAAAAATACATTTTAGTGACCATAGATAATACGTGGATAATACCTATAGTTATAGTGACATTAGCATTGTTAACACCGAGTTACCACATAGGTTGATTGTTACTTTTTCAGCGAATAGCGATGCCCCTCCTGTGCTCCTAGCAGACTAGCAGAGGCATAGAGTTAATATGCGCAGAGGTCTAGGTCATAGACTATACGTTTATGCAGAGGCCAGAGGTTTCTAGTAGTGGTGGGTCGTTGTCGTATTTTTGACGGACGAAACGCAACCGTTTTCCTGGCGAGTGGCGACGAAAACGGTTGCAGAAAACGGTCGTCGTTGCAACTAGTTTGACGACGGCATCAAACTAGTTGCAAACCAGTTGCAACAACGTGTGTCGTTAAATCAATTCATTCTCGACTGTATGTCATGGGCATAAAGTTCACTCTTGATTGTAAGAACTGTTTTGTGAAAAAACGTGGAACGAGGACGACTACATTCGCGACGACGTGTGTCGTTGAATCAATTCATTCTCGACTGTATGTCATGGGTATAAAGTTCACTTTTAATTGTAAGAACCGTTTTGTGATAAAACGTGGAACGAGGACGACTACTTTCGCGACGACGTGTCTCGTTGAATCATTTCAAGTTATTCGAAGACTGGTTTGTGCAACGAAGACTGTTTTACCCAGGACGTAAAAACGGTTTCACCGTCGCAGAACAGAGAACGGTCTTTAGAAGCGGTTCGTCGTCGCAACGCCCACCACTAGTTTCTAGATGTTAGACAATAGTCTTTAACAGAGACCAGACAGAGACAATTAACATGTCTTTAAAAAAAAAAAATAAGTTTGGTTTTATCGTGTTTGTCATAGACAAGTAACATTATAGGATAATAGTGATATACTTATACTTCTGGTTAACTTGTCTCTGATGTTACTTGTCTCTGGGATAGTGTTTCTTTGTAAAATAACGCTGAAAACGTACTAGTAGATAATAACAAAAATAATAAAACCATCATAATAATGCAGTGTTTCGTGCCTTCCTGCAGTAAGTTTTCAGGAACAGGGTCTGAGTCTGCTGGAATTACTTTTCACAAGTAAGGATGTCGAATATTACTTGCCTACCTGCAATTAAACTACCTAAGTACTTAATTTATTGTATGCTCATGCTACTCCAAAAGCAAGAATTTTTGTAAATCTTTATTTTACTTGTAACTAATCCATACTAATATTAAATAACTTAATATTATGTAATCTGCTACAATTTCACAGCCCATCTGTTCTGGCAATTTTGACTAAATTTGGTGCAGAGATAGGATTTTTGACGACCTCCGTGGCGCAGTGTGTAGCGCTGTTGCCTTAACGTGCGGAGGTCCTGGGTTCGATCCCCGGCAGGGTCTATTTAGGAATTTATAATTTCAGAATTTTACCTGGTCGTTCCGGTACGATGCCGTGTAGAAACCGAAGGGGTATGGGTTTAATATAACTGCCATCACTTACCATCAGGTGAGATCGCAGTCAAGGGCTAGCTTGTAGTGGATAAAAATAAAAAATGGTAGCTACCATCCCGGGGAAGGCTACTTTTATCCTGGAAGATTTGAAGGTCCCACAGGATTTTTAAAAAACTTAGCACCTAGGAAGTTGCTGATATCATCGGGCACCTAAATAAACCACTTCAATTTAGTATGGACAATCTATACTAATATTATAAGTGCAAAAGTTTGGATGAATGGATGTTTGTTACTCAATTACGCCGCAACGGCTGAACGGATCTGGATGAAATTTGGCGCAGAGATAGATTATAGTCTGGAATAACACATAGGCTACTTTTTATCCAGGAAAATTAAAGAGTTCCCGCGGGAACCGATAAACGGGCATTAGCTAGTACTATTATAAGTGCAAAAGTTTGGATGGATGGATGTTTGTTACTCAATCATGCCAGAATGGCTGAACAGATGTGATTGAAATTTGGCACAGAGATAGATTGTTGTCTGGAATAACACATAGGCTATTATTTATCACAGAAAATTAAAGAGTTTCTGCAGGAAACAATAATCATTAAACCATACAGACCAAGATGTGGGCATTAGCTAGTGGGTATAATAAGATGCATATATATCGAAAATTATAACAGCTTTATTATAAAAAAACAGCTTTATTATATTTCTATTGTCACTGTGAAGCTGAGTCCTGAAGGGCCAGCAAAAACAGGTATAAAGATGCAACATGCAATGGGTCTATATATTATCATACATATAATATGTATATCCCATCCTTGTAGCTAATGTAATGTTCCGTTCTCCAGAAATCCAATGGGATTAAGATCAATTAATTATGGAGAGATTAATTATGGATCAACAAAGAAAACATTTTAGTTTGCTTCATTCAAAAATGTTTAAAGTCATACATCACATTTTTGCTTGTGATTTCTGATCCAAACTAATAAAAATAAATTCTCATCTACTTCCATGCTGAGGAATCAGCACAATAATTTCATCCTCACCACCTGGATGCCTGATCTTCTTCCAACTCTCTTTATTCCAAGTTATTTCTGCCACATACCTGCAAATTATGGAACCAGCTTCCATCTTCTGTGTTCCCTCATAATTATAATATGGGGCTCTTCAAAGGGCCGATAAACAAATATCTTAAAAGCTGGCAACGCATTGGTGGTTCCTATGGTGCTTGCAAATGTTCATGGTCAGCGGCAATCACTTAACATCAGTTGATCCGCCTGCTTGTTTTCTTGCTCTATATATTAAAAAAAAATATTATCCCTACAGTATCACCTCTGATTGGCTATCACCCTTCTGCTATTAGCATAATTAATTCAGCCTTAAATACAATCTAAGTCTGAGAATTCCTATTACTGAAGCACTCTTGTGATGTGACAGTAGGTAGAAAAAAGTGACACTCTTGGTTTTCATACAGATCAAGGGTCTGGTGTTATATAATATTTAACTTCACCCTTGTTTCATAATTTAATGAAGTAATAGAATCTGGGGACAAATAATTTTGTATATAGGCACTATGGCTGTTGCAGGTTTCCTACCTCACGCAGGGACCGCGCGGCTTGGCTTCAAGCTCTTGGTGATAAAGAATCTCAATTGCCACGTGGTGCAGTTGTTTGCTCAAAGCATTTCCTGACAGAAGACTTCTGTAAAACAAGGAGTGGTTTGAAGAAAGTTAAGCTTGGAGTTGTTCCTTTTGTAATAAATGAAATGGTATTGCCTGATATAAATCCTACACCACCAGACCAACAGACTGATCTAGACATTATCAATGGAATTGTGGACACCATTAAAAAAATTAATGATGAGCAATTGCATGACTCTATTTTTGTCTTGGATAGTAAGACACTAGTTAAACAGGAACCTTTAGATCATGAATTTATGGAGTTAAATTCTGAAAATGTCTGTCATGCAAACTTTGAAGTGTTGAAAACTGAGATCAATGTAGAACAAAATCATTTATGGGGCTATAAAGATAGTCTATCTAAAAACAGTTTAAGTTTAGGAGCACATATGTCTGAGTTACAGAATAACGACAAATCAGTATATAAAACAATGACTACAGGTGTAGATAGTATAAGTTTGAAAGCTCACCGTAAAGAGAAACTTAAAAATGTAACGACATGTATAAAAATCAAAAATCGATCAATTCAATTTATCAGTAAGAATCTTAAGAAAAAACTATTTGTTTGTGATATTTGTCATAGGACCGATAAAAAAAAAAGTTCTTTAGTTCTTCATATTATGAGAGCTCACACTGGTGAGGAGTCCTACTCTTGTAAGTACTGTCAATATAAATGTATCGATAAAGGTTCCTTAAAATCACACCTGAGAACTCACACTGGTGAAAAACCTTTTACATGTAATGTTTGTAAAAAAAAGTTTGCGTACAGATCTTCTTTTGTTAATCATACTAGAATACACACGGGTGAGAAACCTTTTGCATGTGAGCTATGCCAGTACAAAACTGGGTCTAGTAGTCGAATAATTGATCACATGAAAGTTCACATTGATGAAAAACGTTACCATTGCAATGTGTGTCAGGCACAATTTAAAACGAAAGGTGTTTTAGAGAGGCACAAGAAAACTCACACTGGGGAGAAATCCTATTCTTGTGACCATTGTCAATATAAATCTTCAACAAAACATCAATTGATTCCGCACATGAGGATCCATACTGGTGAGAAGCCCTTGTTTTGTGAGCACTGTCAATATAAATGTATTGATAAAGGTTCCTTAAAATCACACTTGAGGACTCACACTGGTGAAAAGCCTTTTACATGTAATGTTTGTAAAAAAAAGTTTGCTCACCAATCTTCTTTTGTTAATCATACTAGAATACACACGGGTGAGAAACCTTTTGCATGTGAGTTATGTGAGTATAAAACTGGGTCTAGTAGTCGAATATTTGCGCACATGAAAGTTCACAGTGGTGAAAAACGTTACCATTGCAATGTGTGTCAGGCACAATTTAAAACGAAAAGTGTTTTAGAGAGGCACAAGAAAACTCACACCGGGGAGAAACCCTATTCTTGTGACCATTGTCAATATAAGTCTTTAAGGAAATTTACCTTAAAAACGCATATGAGGGTCCACACTGGTGACAAACCCTATTCATGTAAAATTTGTCAGTTCAAATTTTCATCTAATGCTGGTTTATTTTTGCACATGCGTACTCACACGGGTGAGAAAGCTTTTTCATGTAAGTATTGTCATTCTAAATTTTCAAGAAATAGTACTTTAAATATACACATGCGGATTCACACCGGTGACAAACCTTATTCTTGTAAACTTTGTCATATTAAATATAACTGTAAAAGTTATCTAAAAATTCATATGAGGATTCACACTGGAGAGAAACCATATTCGTGTATGCATTGTGAGTACACATGCTCTTCCTCAAGTTCTTTAAAAAGTCATATGATGCGACACACTGGACAGAAGTGTTTTGCGTGTCAGCATTGTCAAAGAAAATTTAAGCAAAGTAGTGGACTAAAATCTCATATGATGACCCACACTAGGGAGAAACCTCATTCTTGCAATGTGTGTACGTATAAATTTGCAACTAAGTCCCAGTTAAATAACCATATTAAGTGCGTCCACAACAAAGAGAAACCGTTTTGCTGTAACTATTGCCCATATAAAACAACAACAAAATCTATTTTAACTTATCATACAAGGACTCACACAGGAGAGAAACCTTTCTCCTGTCAGCTTTGTGACTTTAAAAGTTCTTGCAAAAAAGGTGTACAATTACACGCCAGGACTCACACGGGTGCGAAACCTTATCGTTGCAGTGTGTGTCATTATAAATTTGCAACGAATGGTGGTTTAAAGAGGCACATGAGAACACACACGGGAGAGAAACCTTTTACTTGCGACATGTGTCAAAATAAATTTACGAGGAAAAGCGATGTAAGGACACACATTATGATGGCTCACTATGGCAAGAAACCTTATCGTTGTAATGTTTGCTATGGAGAATTTACAATGAACTCAAGTTTAAAGAAACATATGCAGATTCACACTCGGACAGAACCTTATACTTGCGATGTATGTGAAAAGAAATTTGTGATGAAACTTAAGTTAAGAACACATATGAGGACTCACACGTTTTAGGTAGTATACCTACCCGATTGATAACATGCTCACAAGCTTCACATATTTGCTAAATTTTGATGCGTTCACTGTCACAAATAGTGACTTTATTTACTACTATTGACGATAGTGCTTTTACAGTATAAAGTTATATATACTTATACAGTAGGTACATTTACTTATACGATACGTTTCCAAATTAAAATTGGTTGTACTGAATTTGTGTATTTAAATCGATGCTATTGAGATTCATTTTACTTGCTTTATTTTAAAATAATTTCATTGAATGCTTAAACGAACCATTGAATTAAAACTTAGAATAAGCTGTCACACCACACAATTTGTGAAAGCCGCGGCCGTTTTCGCATTTAATTTTGGCTTGTTTTAGTTTTTTTGTCCTGATGATATTCCAACATCCCAAGATTATATTTGGAGCACCTCGATTAGGATATAACTCAGCATCCTTGAAATAAAATACATTCATTATGTTGAATATAATGTGAGCCATAAAATGGTCCCTGTAATAGAAAATTATTCGCAGGATCGTTCCAGTTACTAGTACTAACCAGTAGGTAACTCAAATTAGTATTTTCAAGTCGCCATTTTCAATATTTGTATTCCCAATCTGTCGCTAACTTAGTATTTCAATAAGCTTATTAATTATTTTTAACAACTATAATTTAAATTTATATTCGCTCGTTTTAATTTTAAATAAGTACTACCCATAATTAATTAATTTAGATTAATGTGTCTTTATGATAAATTTTTACACATATATTTTTTTTTATTTACTTTTCATCTATAGTAATGATATGTGAATTAATAAATAATATGTGTTTCTTTTTCCGTACATTCCTTCTCCCTTGTTCGCCCTGCTAAAACAGACCGGTCAAGTGCGAGTCAGATTCGCGCACAAAGGATTCCACGCAATATGAATTTTAAACTGGTAGCGCCTGACAAAGAATTCGACACCCTTATGAGTACGGAATCCTAATTAACGATTTTCGGATTTTTTCCTATACTTGTGCTGTAAGCCCTTCCAATTGTTGCCAATTTTCATACAGCTGAGAATACAGCTTGCCAAGTGTACACTGCTTTTCAATAAGAATCAACAGAGACAACGGTTGGCGACGAGGAACGTTAGGTTAGGTTTCAAAATGTGGTATAAACGGCCGTATTTTTGATTGCGTTGACTTAGAAGCTTGATTTTTTTACAACCCCAAGGGACCGTGACCTAAGTCTTCTTCTTTTAGTGCCATCTTCTATCGGAGGTTGGGAACCATTAGGGCTATCTGCACCTTTGACGCTGCTCCCCGAACAGTGATTGGCAAGTCCCGAGTTCGATCCCCAGGGTCAATTTGGAAATTTATAATTTCTGAATTCTCTGGTCTGGCCTGGTGGGAGGCTTCGGCCGTGGCTAGTTACCACCCTACCGGCAAAGACGTGCCGCCAAGCGATTTAGCGTTCCGGTACGATGCCGTGTAGAAACCGAAGGGGTGTGGGTTTAATATAACTGCCATGCCCCTAACAGGTTAGCCCGCTACCATCTTATACTGCATCATCACTTACCATTAGGTGTGATCGCAGTCAAGGGCTAGCTTGTAGTGGATAAAAAAAAAAAAAAAACGTGACGCCAAGTGATTAGGTACCTAACGTTCGGGTAGGTACGATGCCGTATAGAATGAGGGATATGGGGTTTAATATAGTTCTGCCATGATGCCCATACTCTTAACAGGTTAGCCACCATCTTAAGACTCCGTAATCAGTTACCACCAGGTGAGTTCACAGCCAAAGGCTAACTTGTAGTCGATTAAAAAAACATTTTTGATGATTAAAATACAATAAAATTATCAATGCCTTTTCTCTGTATTTATATGGTATTACCTACTCTTCAAGACTATTGCGATCTATCACTATCATTGGTCAAGACCAAATTAATGTGATTACAGTCTAAACACGATATAATCTTATCTTTTTTTTTTTTTTTTTTTAATCCACTACAAGCTAATCTACTGTAAATCAGAAAAATCAAATCTACTGTAGGTTATCTCGAAGTTGAGTAATCCGTGGACTGTCCCGGTTGCAAGAGACTTCGGGGCTTTCTTCCTATATTATGTCAGTCGAACCTATAAGTCGGGAGTGTGTACGAAATAAAAAAAATATATGTATAGTTCGCACGCGAGTTGAATGCAGAGTAAATGTATGGTGACACATACACTTACTCTGCATTCAACTCGCGCGCGAACTGTAGAGTACAAGGCGTAAGATGAGCTTAGCATTTGTGTGCACAGTGTACACAGTATAATAAAGTGTAGGATAGTAGAACTGTAAAACTCCGCGCGTCTCTAGTACGATTTGTACCTATTTATGTATCTTTTTACTATGGCGTTAGTAATGGTAGGGGAGCCCATGATGCTAAATGGGGATTTACTCGAGCGTCGTGGAGACCTTATCGATCTTGAGGATTAGATGGTAGAAATAAATAAAGGTTATGTGATGATCCGTTGCACCGGTGTGGAGCGTCTACAGGTTTTCAAAAATGTAAATAAAAACAGCCATATGGGAATACACGACCGCGTCAGATATTGATAGCGTAAGTACCTATGCGCTCTACGTGTCTCTGTTCGGTGTATGTTAATTTGCCGGTTTGAATGGCGTAAGGGTAGAAAATTGGTTAAAAAAATATTCGAGCGCTTTTCAGATATTCAGATGATATGTTAAGTGGACCCGAAGGGAAGCTCGGAGCTCCTGTTCAAAAGACTGAGGATTCAGACGTACCTAGTTATGTCTTTGCGGTTTCTTAAATATTACTTGTATTCTATCTCATTCTCTCGCAGGCTTTTATCCTTTATATATGTTTGTCTCTTTTTGGTGTCGCTTTTTCGTTTCATTTTTCGTTTCGTTGAATTTTCAAATCACAACGATTCTAAAAAAGTTTGACTTCAATAAAAGGCACATAACTCATAAAAGAATACATTACATACATGTCCAATAAAAGTTACAAACATAGATTTATTCTTGGGTTCGCGGGTGAAGCGCGCGCGAACCCATAAATCTATGATTACAAATGTGTGTCCGACGCCGATACGCACAGACAACCACAACTGCTTAATTAACCCTGAGCGTGTGCGTACCGCAGTCGGGTAATATGTAAGTGCCTACATCAAATTACAAGTTTGGGTTGGAACTCAGCTTCAAATGCATAAAGACCTCGTCCCCTATTTATTTCAAATTTGATGGTAATTGTATTTCCACTTAATGTAGGTAAACATCGATTTTATAAATTCAGTCACCTTTGATACCCGCAAACATTAGGTATCTGGTCTTTAATTGGTGCAACCATAGACATAGGATTTTTTCGCTACGCTGGTGCAACGATTTTGATTTTTAGTAAAATTATTGGGAGTGTATTTTTACTGATAATTGCTCTCATAGTTGGCTATCGAATATGCATGGAACCCTTCAAAGGCGCCTGTAAATGTAAAAAAAAACTATATGGTAAAGTAGTACTAATCACGGGAGGAAACTCAGGTTTAGGCCTTGAAACAGCAAAAGATTTGGCTAAACGAGGCGCAAGAATTGTTATAGCTAGTAGAAATGACAAGAAATCTGAAAATGCTGTTGTAATCATCAAAGAAGCATCTGGAAATAGTAATGTAGAATACAGACACCTCAACTTAGCTAAAAAGGACAGTATCGTGGAGTTTGCTAACAAATTCAATAAGGATTTCGACCGCTTGGACATTCTGGTTAACAAAGCAGGATGTGGCGTCGTAACAACTGTTAATATGGAGAATGAAGTGGACATGCTGATGCAAATAAATTATCTTGGTCCATTTCTTCTGACACACTTATTACCTACTGCCAAAACTCATCAAATCTGCGCCAAGTAGAATTATTATTGTATCATCGAATGGACACATTTTTGCTACTAACTTCAAACTTGAAGATATCACAAAATGTTGGAAGAACGTCAGCTTCATCCGATATGCTAATACTAAAATCTGCGGTATATTGTGGGCAAGAGAGCTTGCTAAAAGATTACCTCATGGTGTCACTGTAAACGCTGTACATCCAGGAATAATAATGACCGATATATATAATACACTCGCACCATTTATCAAAAGGATAATCTTTGCTCAAACAATTATTCATTCGTGTGTTTCTCAAAAATTAGAAAATTCTACAGGAGGCTACTACGTCGACTGCAAAGAAACTAAACCTGCGAAAATTGCTGTAAATGATGAACTGGCGAGGAAATTGTGGAATAGAACTGTAGAGTTATTAAAATTGTAAATAACAATTATTTGTATTTATTTTATTATTATATTACAATATTACATTAATAGTGTTAGATACAAATATTATAAATGCGAAAGTGTGTCTGTCAGTTCGTCTGTCTGTCTGTCTGTCTGTCTGTCTGCTACGCTTTAACGGCACACCTTTTCACCATATTATGATGAAAGGTACAGAGATAGATTGTAACACGGGGAACTCCGGGGAAGGACATTACATCCCAGATGTATGGCTGGAATTCAAAAACTTAATCCATGACGAAGTCGCGGGCATCATCTAGTATCGAAGCGAAGGTTGAGTCTACTTGAGTGAATTGGCACTTGTCCGTCCGTCCGTCCGTCTGTCAGAGCATTATAACTTCTGAATTACTGAACGTAATTACTTCAGCTTTAAATATTATATGTAAATATGTCGGCCTCCCGCCGAATATGGCCTAAAAAGTTATAAAAATCTTTATTTCAGGGGGGTACCTACTCATAGAAGCGAATGCGAGTAAAATATTTTTTATAAAGTTACATAGGGTTGCGGTATATCATTTTAAAGATAATTAGGAATAGAGTCAAAAAAAATTTTTTTTTTTTAATTTTTCCTCCAATTTTGACGAAATGGGGGGCTTTCAAAGTGGAGATTTTCTAACGTCTCAAGTTGACCTCAAAACTCTAAATTTTCTGAAAGGCTGAGCCTGAAACTTGATCAATTATTTGAATTATATCCTGTACTTGAACAACAAATACCAAAATTAGAAATTGTAAGGAAACGGAATTATTTAATTTTTAATGAGCTTCAGTATTTTTAACAGAACTTATGTCAATAGATGGCGCCGCGAGGTCTCAGTTCGGGGCGAACCACTAGTTAATATAAAATATTAAGCTAGATGAACAAGTACGCTATAATGTAAACATTGTACAGGTAGGTATGGATCTTTGTAACTCAATTACGCGGCACGCTAGAACGGCTGAACGGATCTGGATGAAATTTGGCACAGAGATAGATTATAGTCTGGAATAACACATGGGCTACTTTTTATCCCGGAAAATTAAAGATTTCGTGCGAACCAAAAAATCATCAATCCACGCGGACTGAGACGCGGACGAAATCCCGGACATCAGCTCGTTTATTAAATCTAAATGTAAGTTGTAACCATCGACCATCAATTTACTCTAGTAAATATAGCACAGGAGACAATCTAATATTAATACTAATAATAATAATAACACAGGTGAGCGAGGTATTTAAGCTAATGCCAAGTAGTGACAGAGCGAGAAAATGTTCTCTAATCTCTTGTCATGCTCAGCATATCACTTTTTTCTTTGACATAAAGGCAAAAGCCGTAACTTCAAGTTCAGAGAGGCTAGAATCCAGACCGGTAAAGCACCTATTTAAAAAAAAAAAAAAAAAGAGTGTCTTTCATCTTGGTCTTTCATACATGGAACCAGAGACAAGTTAACCAGAGCATGGAACCACCCATGGAACTAATAACATGCTAATAACTAATAACCCTACTACTTACAAGTACTTAATAGCTTAATAGTTCCATGGTGTTCATACACTAGCCCATAGAGTTAGTAAGAACTCTATGCACTAGCCTTTGGTACATAGAGTTAGTATGCTTTGGTATCTTTGTCAAAAACTGGTCAAAATCTGCAGGGTGGGGCCGGCAAAACTACAGCCACAGTGTAACGATCGCAATCACCTCTGTCTGAGCCTCTGTCTGATTGGATTTGGTTAACACTCTTCCACTATTGGACAAAATCCATTGACGCCACAAGAATACCATAAATTCAGCCAATCACATGATACTGTAACAATGATTGATGCTGAAGATACGCGGTCGCCCAGGCCAGGCCCAGCTGAGGGTCAAAACCAGAGACAAGTAACATATATGGTCAAAACTATTGAGTGTAGAGACTAGAGATATATATTGTAACTAGCTGATGCCCGACTATCGTCCGCGTGGAATAAGTTTTTTAAATTCCCACGGGAACTCCTAAATGTTCCGGGATAAAAAGTAGCCTATGTATGATTGAGGGGCAAACCAATAAACCAACAAACAAAACAAACACACTTTCGCGTTTATAATATTAGTATATTATGATCTTCTACACTCCTTATATAGCAAAACCTCAGGTCAAAACTCTGTCCGGGCGATTGTGTAAAACCTGCATCAATCATTGTTACAGTCTTTGTTGTTTTGATTGGCTGAATCTATGATATTCTTGTTGCGTCAATAGATTTTGGCCAATAGTGGAAGAATGCTAACCAATCAGAGGTGATTGCGATCGTTACTGTAGCTGTCATTTTTAGACGCCCTGCGGCTGTTTAGCATACTTGAATGAAAGGAACAAATAACAATACTCTAGTAAAATAAAATGTAAACAAAATAAACAGTAATAAAATTAATATTAAATTTGCGATGCGAGCGTAATTATTAAATACGAGTTACGCTTACGATCTTGAATTAATGTTTGTGTGTAATGAAAATGATTAAGCTGCTTCATATTTGTTTAAATACATTATGCCTTTCCTACTATGGTATAAGACCAAAAAGTCGAAGTAATTTTTAGGCGTTCAGAAAATCGTATGAAGCAATAATGTTTTTTATGTGCTAGACGTGAGAACTGGACGGAGTTCTACCACTGGAAAAACGTAACTGATGGATGGTCGATGTAAGTCTCTTGTATTATTACTTAGTCTATTTGGCATCTCTTTTATCGCTTTCAGATTTGCGGTGGAGTTATCAATTGTAATATTAAACCGAATCTGCTGAAGCTTACACAATGTTTTTGCAGCTCTCGCGTTTCAATGATCCGACTCTGATGCAATTATTTTTAATATCGAGGCGTCGCAGAAATTGATTACAATGTGTTTTTCTTCATTAATATAAAGGCTCGCGCCTGAGGACGATATTGCTTAAAGAAAAGCAATGATGAATTAGTCTAGGTTGAAGCCTGCTTGCCTAAAAAATTACCAAATTTAATGGGAGACCGCAGGTGACATTACAAATTGTCAAGCGCATAATTCACTTCTTCACATAATAATCTTAAATTCTTAACACAATAATACCTAGTTTATTATTATTATTCTTTATAGCTTAGGAGATACATTATGTCCTATCAGTTGTTCTACAGAGGCGTCTAGAGTTCTAGACAGAGCCAACAGAGGGTGACAGTAATGTGCAACAACAGGAGCCGAGGAAACTGGAAGAATTTTTAATACAAATTTCTGTAACTAATGCAATTTCCTACCTCTCTTAACCATAGGTAAGAGCACTATACCTCTAGGTGCTGTCTAGACAGACAGCACCTAGAGGTATAGTGCTACTAGTGACTGTCAGCTTTGTGTTTAAAATTGAATTGAATTTTTAGAATATATAAAAGATTGTGTATTTGTTTATTGACGAAGGTTTAATTAAGTTGATATTTGACTGATTCAATGTAATTCACTCGGTCAGTTTGTTGGGGGGGTACGCCATATTGGTATAATTTGCATAAATATGAGAATTTTGACTTTGTTGGGTTAGTCTGTTGCCGGCAGACGCAGCGATTATTGAATACTTTTGTGTTTAGATCGCAATTTGTTATAGAGCTTAGCAGTAGCAACTGCAGCCTGATCAAATGATTAATTTATTGCTTTGGCCAAGTTTTTATAATTAACTGTTTACATTAAATCTCTTGTGAAACCGCTACACGTTTAACCATTTATTCGTGCACGTTTTAAAGAGAGTACAAACATATTTTAAAAGTAATTTTAATTATTCACCCACTTCTGGAATTATGCTTACATGACTGACCCCTACTAGACAGTAGGGGTCATTCATTTGTATGGGCATCAACCCACTGTATGAGTATAATAATTATACTTACACTGTGGTAATATTTACATAGTTTTCTTTTGTTATGGGTGGAATAAAAATATTTAAATGTACAATGATTGTAACATAAGACAAAATTGTGAAAATATAATTTTATATTGTCATGTCTATAGTAGGTCTGAAATATGAATTCATAGAATGCGAAGTCTTAGTTTGGGGCGAATTATTACTAGTATTTCTATGAGTTATGAGTTATGACATGTGGTACAGGATCAGCCCATAAGCCCACATGTAACTATTCTTCTTCTTCCTGCCCTTGTCCCACGCTATGTGGGGTCAGCACAACATGTTTTCTTCTTCCACTCACTTCTGTTATCCGTCAACCTATTACCTATCATTCACACATTTTGAAAGATATAAATGCATTATCAGCATATTATCAAGAAACAATTTATCAAAACTAATCCAGTTTCAGTTTAATCTATAACAAGTACTATTACATTGTTCTGCAATTAATTAACACGAATTTCTAAGTAGGTAGGTACTTCACAGCGAACATAGCAAATGTATATATATAAGAAAGTGGCGTTTTATGTATGTTCACCTGTTACCACTTTAATTGACAAATGAAAATTGATCAACCGCATGATATACTACTACTTATGGAAGGTACATAGCTATGAACTCCATCGGCAGAGCAATCTGTGCCTGCAACACGCTAATCTCAAAAACTACTGTAGAGATTTTTATTCGGCTTTTACAAAGGACTGGACAATTGGCTGAACTATGATGAAAAAATGGTCTGATAAGTAAATCTGCAGAAATCCAGCAACTGCCTTGTTGGTCTAGTGGTTAGCATGTTTGACTGCGGCCGATGAGGTCCCGGGTTCGATTCTTTTTCGGACTAGAAATTCTCAGAACTTGCCCGGAGTTAGGAAGTTGGTGGTGTTTCACCCCCGTGCTACGTTAGTACTATTATATTATTCTGTGCCCGTGCCTCGGAGTGCACGTTAAGCCGTCGGTACAGGTTATTATCACTAACATGATAATAGTCGTTAAAGCCCGCCAACCCGCATTGGAGCAGCGTGGTGGGTCTAAGCTCTAATTCCCTCTCTCCTATGAGGGTGGAGGCCTGTGCCCAGCAGTGGGACGTTAATGGGCTGTAGTGGTGGTGGTGGTGGTTGAAATGTATTTCAAAAAGTTTGAATTCTCTAAAAGTTCTGAATAAAGTTTACTACACTTTCCAGCGTATTAAAAACTTCAGCCGCGGTATTAAAAACTTCAACTGACGTTAAAGTGAAGTTCCCATCGTGTCACACTCTCGCCCAATCGCGTCAGTGTGACTCGTTGGGAAAGCATCCATATTCATCAACATTGAGTCACAACATTGCAGTGTGTCTCCTTGGCATGCACAGCTTGGTCCGTGGAACGCCCATGGTATGGTACTCTCAACTATGGTTGATTGAGGTAGGAAACTACATACAAAAAATATTTTAGAGTGACAGACAAATACATTTGTATTGTCGTTCCTTCCTTCGTTATTTCATATCAGTCGTTTCCTTCGAACGACTGATATGAAATAACGTAGGTATCTCCAGACTGGTAACTGTGACTCGAAGGGGAAAATATTCGTATGGTTTCCCAACGAGTCACACTGAGACACTATTGGGTGTGAGTTGTGACACGATAGGAACTTACCCATGACTTCTACAGTCATGGGTAAGTTCCTATCGTGTGTCGTATCGTATCTGACTGTATTTAAAGCTGTGTTTGTGATATTAAAACTCTGTTCAAATCGCAACAGATTTTTTTGTGATAACTATGATAAAATATTCGTCTTCTAAGATTAACTGCCGTTACCAAAAATGTAAGAATAGCCGTGCGAAGCCGGAGTGTGTCTTTTGTATAACAATATCGGCCTAGTCATATCACGAATTACAAAATAATATGGCACTCGACGACTTTGATACAAGCTGTGATAAAGTACCTAATCTCCTCGTAATAGACGAGGTAGGTACTTGATAACTGCGAACTCGGCTGCGGCAGTGACCCGGCGGGCATTGGCAGTGACGCGCGCCTAACAAGTCAGTATTCCATAATTTCACGCATAATTAAATATTTTTTTATAATTACTCTGGTATAATATGTATGGTAGGTAGGTAGGTATAATCAGGATTTTGCATCCGCTTTCATGCATCGTGTTCTAATTTTAATGTTACTAATACTTACCTACTTACTAATTTTGTTCTACAAATGACTACCTAATTGAATTGACGGATCTAACAATGCAGTCAGCCAAAATGTATGCACTGCCTGCCATACAAAGCTACTGTTCAGTCAAAACATGTACCTTTAGAGACTGCTTAGACCTACCATTGTGCCTCTTCGTTGATGGGTCTCTGTTTTGAGACCTATCCATTTACTTCAGTTTGGAGATTGTATGCGAACCGAATTAGTGCCAATTGTCTTATTACGCAACCGGTTCATGGTCCCCTATGACCTCCGGTCACAGCTTCCGTTCAAATCGTCGACGTCGTTTCAATAATCTCTTAAAGGTAGATTTGGACACCGCCGGCCGCGCTATGGGGAATATTAATTTTTGTGTCACAAAAACATTAAAAAAAACCTTTCAACCTAAGTATTTAAACTTAATTTGTAGACGTAAATGTCTCCCTTTGTCGGTCTCCCTTGCCTATACCAGGAAATATCATGTGTGTTTCCACAGATACAGGTGAATTCATAATTTCCTCACTTTCACGGGCAGCCCCGATGGGACTACAATCCGCGTTCCGACACGACCGGAAGAATGTCTTCGTGTCTAGTTGTTCAATTCATTTCAGATGGTATAAAATTTTGTTGTTTCTTTTTTCCCCTGGAAACAAGAAATTTATTCTTTTTATGGTTGAGTCCATTCTCCTCCGCATATTCCTTGGAGATTTTCAGAACCTTTCTAAGACCTAAGGCTGAGGGGCTGTTCAGCACTTTCTATTTTCTCGCCCGTCTAACTAAAATTATTATTGGTGGATAAGCTATCTGTTTAGTAACCAACCCCTGCTCTGCTGAGCCCCTCTATCAGTCGGTTTACATAAAGATTATTAAATAGCCAGGGTGACATCAGCCCCCCTTGCCTCACTCCAAACTCCAGTTTGTAGGGATACTCGAATAAGGAAATTAGTTCTAAAACATAGCAGTTTGGTGTATTTTACGGTAGCTAAGTTGAAAAAATGAAGTCATATATTTTTATCATGGTTGTAACTTGTAGGTGAAGTAGATATTTATTTAATCAATTATTATATTTTATTACAACACAATCATGTTATATTAACAACCTATCATAAAGTTAACATAAAAAATTGATAGAGATTAATATTGTAAAGTTGTAAATATTTTTCTTTGTGTTTTCATTTAAGTTATGTAAAAGTATTTGTGTTAGTTATTATCTAGGTGCTATGGGATTAGTTAAGTAGGGTAACATAAATTGATAGAGGATTTGAATTTAACATAATCGAATAAAATTGATATCGAATAATTTATTACTATAAGAACTTAAAAGTGAAATCGAATATTTAAATTTTAGGGTTCACCTTGACAGAAATACCTATAGACTTTGTGTAGCTAAGGCATGATAAGAAGCAAGCATGTTATCGCTAATTTCTACTTTTTAATTAACATGCTCATAGTGCTATTGCTCTTTTTTATTAAAGAATTAGAATAATGCGAATATGGTGATAGAACAAACACGCCGAATTGAGAACCTTCCTTTTAGAAGTCGGTTAAAATTGTATTTCAAGTCCTGATCTATCAACGCACAGCTTTAATAGTTATAGCTGAGGTCAGAAACTTTAAATTTTGACACTGAGATTTTTTTAAAGACGCAAACTAACTACGCACTGAGAAAGCATTTTTTGAAATTCTATCCCTAATGTGGTTATTAGATTTATAGATTTATAGATTTATAGATTTATTTATTTTCTCATAAACATAGGATGACATAAAAACTAAGGAACGGAAACAACTGCGTTAGTATAAAACTGTGTTGCAGCTGTTAACGCCCACCTCCAGGTTCACAAATCAGAAGAAAACAAAAGACAAACAGAAAATTAATGTTAGTGACAAAATAAAAATAAAAAAAAATAAAAATTACTTAAAATTAATTCTTAGCATTAATATAGATTAGGACTACGTGTTGTATGGGTGAGTGTATGAGTATGTGTGTGAGTATGATATGTGTGTTGTGACTTTGTAAGCATTGATGTAGAATTACTCAGAAGAATTTTATGATGAAGTTTAATATCTAAGGAGATTTTCTGTCTCATCATAATTTAGGGTAAGAAGCCAACTAGTCAATTTTTCTTTACATTTTCGAGAAGTCAGAGGGTAAATATGTAATATTTTATTAATTTTGTTATAGACCAATGCACTTAAGTAGTATGACTGACGACCCGCTAAGGCAGTTCTACACGGCACGATTTGACAGACTTTGTCAGACCTCCGCTTATTTTTTTCAAATTCAGAATCGTAAATAGTTGTAGCGTGCTTTCGAAGTATTAGCGACAATATGAAGAGTTGACGTACAGTGAGAACCTTGGTCAGTTTGTATACTTCAGAAGTAGGAAAGAGGACAGGTTTTGATGTCATGACCTTCAGAACCGCACGCTGAGCCCTCTCCAGCCGAAGCATCACTGTTTTACCAGCACCACCCCAGACTGAAATGCAATAACCGATCACAGACTGCACGAACGCGAAATAAATGGTTTTCAATGTACCCAAGCTAGCTGAATTTCTGAGGTTCCTAAAAACAAACAAAACCTTTCTTACTCTAGATATGACAGACTCAATGTGCTCGTTCCAATTGAGACATTGGTCGATAACAACGCCGAGGTATTTGATACTTTGCGTTCGAGCAATACGGCTACATCTACAATTAGTGTCAAGAGTGGTCGAGCAATGATGAGCAACGATGGACAAAGAATCAGGTGGCAGGGAACCCCTTGAGCAGAATGCAATAAATTTCGTCTTTTCTACGTTTACTGTTAACAAATTATTCGACAGCCAATTTATTACATTAGCCAAAGCTAGTTCAGTATTCTTACGTGCTTCGACCCATGTGTTGCCGTGAACAAGTAAAACAGTGTCATCGGCGTAAGTGATTATTTTACAATTTGGTAGTGTAAGTTGGCAAAGCTCATTTATATAGGCAAGAAATAAGGTAGGCCCGAGAACACTACCTTGAGGAACGCCAAAGTTGAGTGTACGTCCATGACTGGTAACATTATTCATGGCAACACATTGAGTCCGTTCTGAGAGGTAACTTTTGAAAAGAGATAAAGCCAATCCTCGTACTCCTAGTCTCTCGAGTTTATTAAGAAGTTTTGGGATAGAGACTGTGTCAAAAGCTTTTGAGAGATCCAGAAATACGCCGATAATCTTTTTTCTTTTGTCCAAGTTCTGTATCACGGTCTCGGTTAGGCTCATAACTGCATCCTCTGTCGACCTATTTGCTCTGAAACCGTATTGGTTGTCTGAAAGTAACTTATTTTTGTTTAAGAATGATATTAGTCTACGGTTGATGATCTTTTCAAGGATTTTGGAGAGTGCACTTAACACGGATATTGGCCTATAATTATCCACACAGTTTTTGGGGCCCTTTTTGTGAATAGGGTGAACAATGGCTTTTTTAAAAACTTTTGGAAACACACCACTAGCTAAGCAGAGGTTGCAGACGTGGGTTATAATAGGCAGGAGAACATGTTTCGCTGTTTTCAAGATAGATGTCGAGATTCCATCCCAGCCAACAGCACAAGTTTTTTTTAGACCAAGAAGGAGCGACTCAATCTCATTCGTGTCGACACTATCTAAAAACAGCGAATTTGGGACTAACTGACTATTTTGTAAGTTGGGAATTTCACTAAAAGAAGTTTTTTCAAAATTAGATGCTAAGTCACTACCTATATTTACAAAAAAGTTATTCACTTTATTCGCCGAAGAAACTGGGTCACCTGCAAGGGTCATTAGCTCGCTCAGATTATAAGATTTTGATTTTTGAATATTTGCGAATAGATTGACAAGATCCCAAGTTTTTTTGGAGTTATTTTTAGCCTTTTGAAATTCTTCACGTTCATAGTTAGTTTTAATTTTTTTAATTAAGTTATTACAAAAATTCTTATATCGCATATAAATTGTTTTTTTATCGGTATTTTTTGGGTCATTTTTCATTTTTTTGTATAGTTTGTCGCGGTTACGGATGCAACGTAGTAAACCTGGAGTAATCCATGGTTTAATTATTCTTTTTCTGCTAGGAATATTCACAGTGCGCTTTGAGGTTTCAATTACTGAGGATAGAGTTGCAACGAGTTTAGCAGCAGCATCCTCTGCGTTACCAGATTTCAAGATAGGAGAAAAATCTGTTTCCTCAAGTTTGCGAGTGGCAGCGGTCTCGTCGATACGCGTTATTGTTCTTACTACTTTTGCAGCTACCAGTTTTTGATTACAGCATAGAACGATAGGATAATGATCTGTGATAAGAGAGTCTAAAACTACAGTTGTGGCTTTTTTGTTACTTCTCATTATTACATGATCGAGGCAGTTATTATTCCTAGTGGGAAACTGATGCGCAGGAAGCATTCCATGGCTGGCAGAAAGATTAAGGTATTCCTCAGTCTGTCTATCAGTAGGTGTCAGCAGGTTGATGTTGATATCGCCGATTAAAGCTGTGGTTTTTACATTCGAAAGTGAATTTAAGACTGTATCTAGACTATTAAGAAAAGAAGTTATATTCAGGTAAGATGGTGAACGATATACTGTAATGAGCGCAAGATCACGAGAAAATTTCAGCACTAGACAGTTGCCTTCAACAAAGTCAGGTTCCGTAACAGAACACTTCAGTGAGTCTCGTACATACGCAACAACACCATCATTTTGGTTCGTGTGACCAGATTTGAATGAATAAAACCCAGCTAATGTAGGTATGCTAGATATCTTACTAAGCCAGCATTCTGATAAAATAAGAACGTCTAAATTATAGTTTAATCGTTGGAGGAAGATTAAAAGATTGTTAAAGTTACAGTTAATGCTACGTATGTTAACGTGAAGAACCTTTAATCCGATAGTTTTCCTAAGGTATTGATTACACTGTTCAGGAGAGTAAACAAAAGAGTCTGACACTGATATTGCGTCAATCCGACTATTTATATTAGAAATTTCATCCATGTAGAACACATTGATTTTTAACCCTACTATAAGTTTCAATTGAACCGGAAAGGGGAATCATATTCATAATAATTAATTGTGATAATGTTAATTGTCTTACAAGGAGAAAACACATTAGAAGATTGGCTACGCATAAACTAACTGTGTTTGTATACCGAGACAGTTTATTGATGTAAATATTGTGAGAAAGTGTTCGTGTGAGATGTAGGTAAGTACGTAATATGTGAAATGTAGACAAAATACCGTTAATATTAGCAAGATTTGGTGCTACAAAACATGAAAACAATATCAAATTTACAAAAAATTGTGTCCGATTACAAGTAAGATTAATTTCAATATATAGTCATATTTGCGTTTTTAGATTATCCAGATCTAATTCAGTCTTAACAAGAATGACCGGGGCACCCTCTTTTTTTCGTAAATACACTTTACCGCTAGATGTCCAACAGTAAGTATACTGATTAGTGTTTGCATAGTCTTTGGCCAGGAAAAATAATCTTTTTGTTTTTGAAGACAAGCTCTCTGATATGAAAACGGGCTTAGAGGTACCAGGCAACCTTAATTTTTCTGTAGTCAGCCGATTATTATCTTTATTAGCTTTTCTGTAATTTCTAATAATTCTTTCTTTCGTAAGAACACTGTTGAAGTCGACAAACACAGTTCTATTCACCGGATCCCTCGAGTTCAGACGGAAGACGTCCTTGACTTCATGAGGCTGGATGGTAGTATTTAGGAGTTTGCCTGTAGCGACAATGGTGTTGAGCAAACTGTCTTTGGTCTCCGATTTCACAGTCGGGATGTTCCTGATTTCTATACAGGTTGATCTTGAGAGTCTCTCATAGTTTTCCAACCTTTCCTCTAGGATTTGTAAGTTTCGAAGGTTTGCCTGTTTCTCTGATTCTAGCTTTCCTATCTGACTCACAACGGAGTCATATTTTTGTGACAGGAAATCCACTGAGCTTTGGATGTCACTATTTTGTTTCCTTATTTCGTCCACTACTAAAAATATTTTTTCGAGTTTTTCAAACTTGCAATTTTGCTCCTTCTTAAAACTATCTAGTATATCTTTAATCTCCACCATGAAGGAAGCGAGCTGATCGCCCACTTCATCCGAGCGTCGCCGCTTGTTTCTGAAGCTTTGTTTAATTTTAGGTGTTTCCATCATAGAACTTTCATTGTTTACATCGTGCTTTGCGAAGGAATTAGGTGCAGAGCTATCTTTTGATTGTGCTAACTCCGCATTTGATGGTGGTGTGCGATTTAGAGGCATGTTTTAAAAGTCCAAAAACAACAAAAAATAAATGAGAAAAACTAAAAAAAGCGTAAAATCCAAAATTCGTTGTGTGAGATTTGAACCAGCTATCGCCTATCGCATTCAATGTCCTCGAAGCAAACTATGTATACCAATGTTCCATCAACGCACGTAAGCAATTCGGCGAAAGATTGGATATGATTGAATTTTTACGTTTAAATGCACTGGTTAGATAACATCGAGTCAAGTTAGGTGGGTACGTTCACTGAGTCACCGACACAACGCAGCCAACTTATGCACTGAAACCGTTAGGAGTGAAACAATTTTTTGCAATTCACACATGAAAACGATTGTAATCCTTCACTATTTCCAGATATTATCACTTGCTTTTACTAACTGACGAATAACTTCATTCTTGAGGTAAGATTTGTGCTGAAATATTTGCTTTTACTATTATTAAAGATTAATTTATTACGGAGCACTGTAGAATACGTGCTCACGCTCCAAGCGTCCGGGGGGGGGGGGGGATTAGATAGGAGATGAAAGACCGTCATTTTAAAACTTAAATCCAGCGGTTAAATCCATACAGTTATACAGGTATTTGAACTATCGGTTAATACGTGATGACTGATGATGGAATATGTGTGATTGCGCGTGCGTGGATCTTCATAAATTGCACCCCAGCGTTACAGGGTCAGGTCAAAATATAAAAAAATTAATATGTACAAGAACGGCTGGCTAATTTTTTGAGCAAAGGATCAGCCTGGCTGTTCAGCGCGGGAATGCAGCCACGCGGGCATGATTTGTATGGTACCTAATTAGATTCAGTCAGCTAGGTTTAAGTTTTATTCCTTTTAATTTTTTTCAAAGAAAACATTTTTTATAAATAATTAATCATAGTTATTTAGGTATGTAATATACATAGTTTGCAAAAAACAATGTAACACCGCAGGCCAGCAATAAATTCCATACTTTATGGTTTAAACCATGAAATTATGCAACAAATTGCATATGTTAAACGTGGGGAGCAATTTTCAACTCTCTGACTCTTGCAATAGAATTTAGATTAGAAAGTAAAACATTCAGGTTTATGAAAGGAAACGTTATGACTGAATGTGAGTTTGTCTTGAAAACAAAAAATATTATGACGTGTTTTCAAGACATAAACTGTTATCGTTTTGTTTTTAAACTCGTACTCTCCCCGGCTTTGTTCGGGTGGCCTAAGTAGTCCAATATTAACAGTCCGGAGGCGTAAGGTGAGCTTTGCATTTGTATGAGTGATCACTAAAAGTAGAGTCAGACAAAAAACTTTTAAAAATAAATTTTATTCGTAAAAGATAAATACAATTCAAATATGAAAAAATATTAAAATTCTTCTACATCAGACATTGCATCTTCATCATTTTCCTTATCATCATTTTCACTCTCGTCTGATGTGTCGTCTGTGTTAATAATGAATCGTTCCGATAAATCACTTATTTTCTTCTTTTACTGCGTGATCGCATACATTTTTCCATTCTTGTGCAGTGATACTGCCAACTTTTTCTGTCACTAACCTCATTATTACATCCATATTCATTGACACGTTTTTTTTCGCAACTTTTATCATAGCCCAAATGTTTTAATAAAAAATAAAAATAAAATAAAATAAAATATTAAGAAACACGTCACGCTGCTACCAGTACAAGAGGTGAAAAACCGGTTTATACCAAGCAAGGGACGCGCCGCGCTTTAGGCCAATGTTACACCTACACTATCTATGTACACTCACACAAATGCAAAGCTCAGCTTACGCCTCGCGGACTGTACCAACTCTTAATATTTTAACAACCTCTCTTGTGACTCTTCAGGGGCTCGGGTTCGATCACACACTTCCGGGCACACACTTCTAACTTTTAACTTTTGTGCGTGTGTGTGTGTGAGAGTTAACTTTCAAAGCAATTAAATATCACTTGGTGACGAGAACTGTATGCCTTAGAGTTCTCCATAATGTTCTTAAAGGTGTGAAATCTGCTGATTTGCCTTTGACCGTCATGGTGGACTATGGCCTAAACGTTTTCAATCTGAGAGGAGATTTGTGCTCAGCAGTGGGCTGGTGATGGGTTTAGGAGATGTTGATGATGATGATGATAACTATCAGAAAAATATAAACTGTTGAAGCATACCTAATACGTAAGAACTAATAATATGCACAGGTACACACTGTGCACGTACGTACCACACTCGTACAATGAAAACACAACAATGTACACTGTCAGGTTTACGTAGTTGCACTTGAAAGGCTGAAAATAGGTCACATTTGTTGTACATCGCCTCTACTTTATGAATGTAAACAGTTCACTGCAGTTACAGAGTTGTAGATATATATACTCGTAGGTATATTATTATTTTGTTGTGTGCCTATGAACTTTGACCATAATATATGAAATGGGACGAGATGCCGTGGGATGAATAGGGAGCAACCCATTTCTCTAATACTAAAGTTAAAATACTAGGCAAGAGCGGGTCAGGACGCCTGAATGTGCCTCTATAAAGCAGTAACATTAAATGGACCGGTCACCGGTAAAGCGTGGGATGGGTTGGGAAATATGACACAATTTTTATTTGTTCTTTTAGAGATGGCGCCACTGTCTATAAAAAATCAACAATTTTTAAGATCAACACAGAATATGTAAGTTGCAAATTTCCCCACACACACAAAGTGTGTCGGCATGTCATTTTACTAGTCCGACAAACATAAATTTGACCCGGTGACAGCGTCGCTAGTATCTATGAAAAATAAAACTGAAACAGGTATAAAAATTAGTTCCTTTAATTAGTTAAGTTGGTGGGACTTTACATTTTTACTTTGACTTTACTTTACATAGTACGAGCTACGTAAACACGACCTACAATAATTATTATAAAATATATTTGGAATGACCCTTGTTCCAGAACAATCATGGCACCGGCGATACTAGTGACGGGCGGCGCGGGGTACGTTGGCTCGCACACGGTTATGGCGCTGTTAGAGCGGGAAGACACTTCGCACGAGATCGTCGTGGTCGACAACCTCATCAACGCTTATAGGTAACATATCTGGAATAACCCCCCTGTTCTAGGACAATCATGGCACCGTCTTCACTATAGTAATCAGTGGAGAGCGTAGCACCCACCTAATACTTACTGAATCAGCCTTTCTAGCGATAATTACCAAAAGTGCAGCTATTTCCTATAATAATACTAGTGACGGGTGGCGCGGGGTATTTCGGTTCGCACACGGTCATGGCGCTGCGAATTTGGGAGCTACAAATGGAATGAAACTACTTACCTTTATTATTCAGGCCAACGTTTACGAAAGGTATAAAGACAGCTTGCATCCCAGGGATTGACAAAGGCTGTACCTTTTATCTAGGAAAATCTATGAGTTCACATGGGATTTTACAAACCTGAATCTACATGGACATAGTAGAGAGGTCATAATTTAAGGCCCGTAACATTTTATTAGAAATAATTTGTCAGAAAGAACGAAAGGAACTCTGACGCGCTTGAAAGGAACTCTGCTCATACATTTGTATGTTGTATGAGCTGAGGCAATATAGAATTTCACCCCATTTTAGGTCCTGGATAATATTTTTGAACTATTCTTTTAAAATAGCAACATTCATAGGTAGGTACAAGTATGATTTTTTAAAAGATTTTGTTTGTGTTATTATATGAAGATGTTGTTTGAAAAGTATGTTTATAATTTAATTACAGAGCCGATGGTGAAAAGAAACCAGAGCCGCTAAAGAGGATAGAAGAGATGACAGGCCAAATAATACACTTTTACGATGTCGATATCAGAGATAGGGAGGGACTAAATAGAATTTTTGAAAATGTGAGTTTTGTATCAAATTTTTATTTATTCCACTATAAGTTCTTGACTGGGATCTCGCCTGGTTATGATGCAGTCTAAGATGATAGCGGGCTAAACTGTTAGGGGTATAGCAGTCTGCAGTTATATTAAACCCATACCCCTAGTCAGTTTCTACACGGTATTGCACCGGAACGCTTAATCGCTTAGCGGTACGTCTTTGCCGGTAGGGTGGTAACTAGCCACGGCCGAACATGGCATCGTACTGGAACGCTTAATCGCTTAGCGGTACGTCTTTGCCGGTAAGGTGGTAACTAGCCACGGCCGAATCCTCCCACCAGACCAAACCAGAGAAAATTCAGAAATTATAAATTCCCAAATTGACCCTGACGGGAATCGAACAAGGGACCTCCCACGTTAAGACAACAGCGCTCAACACTGCGCCTCCTAATTTTCCGGGATAAAAAGGAGCCTATGTCTATCTCCAGGTCCTCAACTATACCTATGCCAAAAATCACGTCGATTCGTTGCTCAGTTGCGACGTGATTAAAGGACAAACAAACACACTTTCGCATTTATAATATTAAGTATGATTTCCTTAACACCAATATCCATAGCAGGAAATAAAGTTTATCAAAGAATATAAGGTTAGTTTCCTTCCAGCACAGCATCGATTGTGTGATCCACTTCGCAGCGCTGAAAGCTGTGGGCGAGTCTGTGCAGAAGCCGCTGGAATACTACCAGGCCAACATAGCTGGCACCTGCACACTTTTTGAGGTGAGGCAGCAGTCAGCACTAAACCTAGATCAGACAGAGATAGAATCTTATTAAAAACATTGATTTTTTCATCGATATATTATGTAAATACTAGATGGGCCCTTTCATAGAAAAAAATTGGGCGTTCGGCCTGTAGAGCGCGCTCCACACCTGTATAAGCCTGTCTTTGTCCCTGCCATAGTGCAGTCCCGCTTTTCAGGCTAGATGGCGTTAGTAAAATAAGCTCACATTCTTTTTTTGACAGGGCCCGTTTATGTAAATTAAGGTCGTTGATTTATTGGGCTGGCTTTAACATCAACTCGTTACTGGATAAAGCCAAAGACTTCGTTCGCGTGGATTGTTTCTTGATTCCCGCAGGAACTTTTGAATTCTTCCGTATAAAAAGTAGCCTTTTTTCCCCACTGTATGTAAAGGTTAAAAAGACGGAAATTACTATCGCAACAATTTGATCCGTTAATAGGGATGATGCCTTGATGCTGATTTGATGATCAAAAATAAATTATTTCTAACAGCTGATTATTAAATAGAGGGTCTTTAAAAAGACCTAAGATTCACATCCTCGGTTATTTTTAAGTTTGATAACCATTTTAAAATATAGAAATTGAAATTGAAATTTGATGACGTCACAACTGTGAATTTCATACAACTTCCGTTTTTAAGTTTAATAAAGAGTTGCTGATTTGATTGAGTTGTCATCATCCCTATTATGTAAAACAAGCCTTTAGTTTTGCATTAATTATGCCTGCATTTGTTATAAATATTACTTTTACTGTAAGAAGAATACTGGAAAAATTTTGGTCCTTCGAATCGAATTTTTTTTTCAAGGCGATGCGCAAACACGGCGTATACAAGCTAGTGTACAGTTCGTCGTGCACTGTGTACGGGGAGCCAGAGAAGCTGCCCTTAGACGAGGGTCACCCCACTGGGAAGAGCCTCGCGAGTCCCTACGGCCGGTCCAAATTCTTTTGTGAAGAGATCATGAAGGATCTGTGCAGGAGCGATCAGGTATGTGCCTATGTGGTAGATCATATTTTCATTGCATATATAGAAGTAGCTTCAGTAGTGTATTAAAATAAATAAAATAAAAACGAAAAAACGCGCGAATTATAAACTATCACATAGTTTTAATATGCATGATGACAGTAACCAAGAATCAATAAAATTATGAATTTATCTAATGAAATAGGATTCATGGATTACTAAAAACGTATTTATTTTTCTATTTCGAGTAAGATTGCTATTTATTTTGATAAAATAAAATTATAAAATACAGCAATCCGCCATATTGGTTAAAACACCAAAAAGCGAATGACGTCACAATGGTTTGTTTTCGAGCTTTGACAATCACACTATTGCTTACTGCACACTGCACAGAGTACATTGGTAAAAATAATAGTGACGTCACAAACGACGCCATGACACCGGGGAGCGTTTTGGCGTGAATTTTAAATTTTAAATTTCAAATGCCAATATTATCTACCAAACCTTATTTTTCTGCTGAAATAAGATATTTTTTCGAAATAGTAGATACTTCCGAACATAATCTGACCATTTTTCAAAATCAGTCCTCATGCCTATTATAATTTTAGAAGTGGATGGTGGTATCGCTGCGGTACTTCAACCCGGTTGGCGCGCATCGCAGCGGTCGTATCGGGGAGGACCCCGCCGGTGTGCCCAACAATCTGATGCCGTATATAGCACAGGTAATACATTTTTAGAGTTCCGTACCTCAAGAAGAAAAAATGAACCCTTATAGGATCACTTCGTTTTCTCCGTCTGTCCTTTTTCTCAGAAACGCGTCTAAGTATCAAGTTGAAATTAATATCAAATACTTAGGTCTACGGTCCCTTGGCGCTGTAAAAAAAATCAAGCTCCTAAATCAACGCAATCGAAGATACAGCCGTTTATGCCGCATATTTTGACACTCGCCTAAATCAAAACCTAAGTATCAAGTTGAAATTAATATCAAATTCTTAGGTCTACAGTCCCTTGGCGCTGTAAAAAAAATCAAGCTTCTAATCAACGCAATCGAAGATACAGCCGTTTATGCCGCATATTTTGACACTCGCCTAAATCAAAACCTATAGGGTACTTCCCATTGATCTAGAATCATGAAATTCGACATTGAATCGATAATTATTATATAATTAGTAACAGTTTAGCGCCATGTATAAGCTAGCTATTTTACAGCTGATTATGTGTTATGACACTTTTCTTATTACTAAAATAATTTGGATATATTGTGTAGTGGTACGGAACCCTTTGTTCGCGAGTCTGACTCGCTCTTGACCGGTTTTTTTAAAATTACAAGCTTTTATTTAACTTGCGTTGTTTGTATGTTAGTTAGGGTCAAATCTTGCAACTAAATTTCAAAACAGTTATCCCCAACCGAGCTGAAATTTTGCACATGCGTTTTGTTTGGATGACAATGTATGGTTCACTCTGTAATCCAATATGGCGGAGTCTCAAAGATGGCGGATTAGAACTTTTGTATTTTTAGATGATGTCTGGGTGGATTTAGTTTTTTTCAGAAACTCGGGGTAAAAAGTTTGCGTCCTTTCCCGGTATGCAACCTATCTCTGTACCCATCGGTTAAACAGATGGACCTTGAAAGCATAGCAGATAGTCTGACAGATACACGTTCGCGATCACGAGATATTATTAGTATGCATTTCCAGGTGGCGGTAGGTCGTCTCAAGGAGCTGATGGTGTTCGGTAACGACTACCCCACAGACGACGGCACGGGAGTGAGGGACTATATACACGTGCAAGACCTCGCCGAGGGACACGTCAAAGCGATCAAGCTATTCCAACAACCGGGCTTCAGCGGATTTCACGCTGTCAACTTAGGTAAGAATTTAATTCTATACGAGATTTTGTGTATCTGTGTGTGAGATTTTGTGAAGTGAAACTTCTTTAGAATAGTTGTGATTTGAAAATTCGATGAAACGAAAAAGCGACACCAAAAAGAGGCAAACATAATATATAGGATTAGGCCTGCGAGAAAATGAGATAGAATACACGTCTTATTTATCTCATTCTCTCGTAGGCTACTTTTCTGAAGTTTCACTTCTGCCGTGTGTGAATTGTACTCACTTTTTTTTATTAAATTTTGAGAAATCGTAAATTCAAACTGACCTTATTAAAATTATCAATGGCTTGTCTATGCGTAAGATTTTTTTCCGTCATTCGTCCGTATTATTATTATTATTATTTAATACTTTATTGCACACAAATACAGAAGATCAGGAAGAGGATTTCAGTTATAATAATATATCCCAGAACATAAGCCGTCGCTCCCGGTTATTATCACTAACATCTGATAATAATCGTTACAAAAACCTAAGATTTCAAATACTTTAAGTCGAGTCGCATGCGGAAGGACGTGGGATCCCATCCCATTATTATCCCAAGAAAACTCCTACCATTATTTCAATAATGGTAAGGGTTCACGGCCCTCAGTAACGTCATAATCCGACGCAGAGAGAGATATCCCAGAAAATTCCCTTAATCGAACGTGAAAACAGAAAATTAAAACCTCCACGTGGATGAAGGCGGGTGCAGCAGCAAAAGCCGTCACTCTCGTCTCTATATACTGTCTCGCTCACTCATATGCCCATTTTTTCAACAATACGAGCCTACGCGCAAGTCGCCGCGTTTCTACATTTCACTTTTGCTATTGAGGTCTTCAAAATAAGTTTTACTTCAATACAAATTACTTCTAGGTACAGGCACCGGTTACTCCGTTCTCCAAATGGTGAAAGCATTCGAAAAGGCCAGCGGGCGTAAAATCCCATACAAAATAGTAGGCCGGCGGGATGGAGATATCGCGGCGAATTACGCAGATGTCTCGCTCTCGCATAGGCTTCTAGGGTGGCGAGCGACAAGGACGCTAGATGACATGTGCGAAGACACGTGGCGATGGCAAAAAGCTAATCCAGAGGGGTTTCAAAAGAGTTAATATCTGAGGAGGTCAATTTACATGTAAATATTAACTAAAAAATATTTTTTTGTTTTGGATTACTACCATCTGATCGATAATCGAGAAAGGTCATTCAAGAAACTCGAACATTGCGATAAGGATCTAATGGCACTTGGATGACATAGAAAAGGAGGCTTGGGTGTAAAATAAAGATTAGTTAAAGATTTTGGATTCCACGTGCCAACATATCTATGCAAACATGTAACACCTTAGAATAGATTATACATATAATAATTAAAACGTTTTATACCTACATATTTAGTTATTAAGCATGGAGGAATGTGCAGTGCTCAGACAAGCCGTCAAGCGCTTACGAGCACGAAGAAACCATAAAATATGTATTTTTTACTTGTGAAATAAATAAATAAATAAATAAAAAAAATAAATAAATAAACATCGATATATATGTAGGTACTAGATGGGCCCTCATAGAAAAAAGTTGGGCGTTCGACTTGTGGTGCGTGCCCCTCACCTGTATAAATAACCCTGTCCTTGTCCCCGTCCTATCGCTGTCCCGCTTTTGAGACTAGATGGCGTTAGTAAAATATTTTGGATTCCACGTGCCAACATATCTATGCAAACATCGATATATATGTAGGTACTAGCTGATGGGCCCTCATAGAAAAAAGTTGGGCGTTCGACTTGTGGTGCGTGCCCCTCACCTGTATAAATAACCCTGTCCTTGTCCCCGCCCTATCGCTGTCCCGCTTTTGAGACTAGATGGCGTTAGTAAAATAAGTCCACATTCCTTGTTTGACAGGGTCCGTCTATGTAAATTGAGGTCGTTGTATGCAAAATATCCTTGTCGTAGTGTATACTTGATACTTTATATTATAACCTTTTTTTACTTGAATTATTGAGTAATTTTAACAAAAAATTATAATTTATTTTCAGTTAACTGTCAAGTCTAGTTTTTAAACGGCGAAGGTTGTGCGATTTTGCACATGAGCTATTTTTGTTACCAAAATCTGCTACCAAATTCTAGTATAATATAAATAGATTTATTTACAAAGTAGTTGCTATAGATTGTTAACCCCATTAGTTTTAAGTAAATATTTTGCTCCTTAAAAGGAAATGTATTTAACTTAGTTGCATTTATTTAGAGACATAACATTTTATTTGGTTATGTTAAGTCAAAGTACGCTATTATTATGTTATAAATATCTTGAAAGTTATTTTAAGTATTTAACACCAAAAATATTTTACAGTACGATTTGTAGTTTGTATGCATTCATTGTTCCTATTAATAATTTGTTTGTGTTGCCATATTATTTTTATGTTTTATTACTATTTTAGTAATGTATTATACGCGACCAAAGCAATTTCCAAGAAGCTTAGTGACATCCAGTGAATATTTTATTTTATATTAGTGATTCAATTTTTACTTAGCTATTATTAACTTAACTATTGTTGTTGAATGACCTGGCCTTTTTTCAGCATTTTACAAAGTTCAAAGTATTCCATAATATATAATATTTTAGAGACAGGCATACACCCTACTAGTATTAGATCCGGATATACCACGACCTTCACCGATCTGTTTACCAGATGAAACCTATTTTTTATTATTATTTAATAAAGATAAATACGCCTAAAATAGGTTGCCTATCAAAATCCGGTCCAGGCTAATTTTATTTAGGTTTCATCTGGTAAACAGATCGGTGAAGTTCATTGTATATCCGGCTCTTACTACCATACCAAGATAATATGCATGTCAATTTTTTATTTGAGTTTTATATAGTCCCACAAACTTATCTGATCCGGTGATAGCGTTGCTAGTAGATATGGGAAATAAAATTTTAAAAAAACCTTATACGCATAAAAAATAGTTCCAATTTTCGCCACCGGGTAAGTTTGACGGACTGTACATTATTATTAAAATAGTGTAAATAAAACCTACTTATTCACTTTCACCTAAAGTTTAGGCTACTTAATTAATTGCAAGCTATTTATTGATTATTTATATTCATGCTATGTTGCCATTCCAAAAAAGTGCATTTTATAACCAAATAATTCCAAATATTTCTTTTGTTTTAAGTATTTTCCTTATTATTAAAAGGTATACCTACTACTATTTATGTGGTGCTATTTATTTTTATTAATTTTTATAAATGTAATAGAAAACAATTCGAATATGTATATTGTAAGTCAAATTGTTATGGTGATAGAAATAAACATAGTTTATTTATAATTAGGCAGTTTTATTTTTAGTGTTATAAGATTCCTCAATGCTCTAAGATTTTAAGGCGCTGTCAGCTCTTAAAATCAAAACACAAATCGAGAGGTTGGCTCTCCTCAGTCGTCACCCCTCACGTCAGTTATGCCCACTTCGGCCGGGTGGCGCTCCCGTCGCGGTTTTCATTATTTTCGCGCGCTTGTCATAGCATGTCACGGATGCCCTCGGATGACAAAACACGGTAACTCAAAATTTGTGAAATTGATAGAATAACGTAAGTGAGTAAATCACGTACCTACCAAAGTCTCTTACATGAGTAGGTAATTGACAAAATACCTATTGTAAATCGCATATCGTGTGCAAATCCATTTTAATACTTAATATTATAAATGCGAAAGTGTGATTGTTAATTGAATTGCCCGTCAATCACGCCGCAACGGAGCAATGGTTCGACGTTATTTTTGGCGTGGGTATAGTTGAGGGAGAGTGACTTTTTATCCCGAAAAATTAAGGAGTTCCCGCGGGAATAAAAAAAACTTCAACCACGCGGACGAAGTCGCGGGCATTAGCTAGCCCAGCATACTAATATCCATACAAAATATAATAAATGCGAAAGTGTGTCTGTCTGTCTGCTACGCTTGCACGGCCCAACTACTCAAACGATTTTGATGAAATTTGGTACAAAGATAGATTGCATCCCGGAGAAGGACATAGGCTACCCGGAACCATTATCCTGGAAAATTAAACAGTTACCGCGGGAGTCAAAAAATCTTAATCCATGTGGACGAAGTCGAGGGCATCATCTAGAGTTACATAAGTATCTTATTTACATAAACTACTTACGTGAGTTAATTACAAGTATAATTGTGGCATAAATCAATATCATACGTATATACAATGTACTTACCGACTAAGAGTCTGATATTCATTTTTTGTCAGAAACAAGAAATACAGATGTTATTTCAAAAATTTAAATAGCAAAAAGATGTTGGAAATTGATCATTGAAATCAATTTCTAGTCTTTTGCAGACATATATAGTATTATTTACAGTGTTTGAAAAATACTCAAAAATAAAAAACGAAGAAAATCATACAATTTTGGTGTCATGATTTTTTATCTTTACATACAGAATTATCTATATGGTAGAACTTCGTAAGAGCCAAAACCGCAAATTAGCCAATTTATGTAAAATTTCAAATTTGTACGTTGTTTCCGTACTCTAAAATTATAAGTTTGATTGACAATATTATGTCCGAAGCAAAACCTATTATATTAATTATCTGGACTTAGGTTGGGTGAAACTAAACAAATTAACTTTTTAAAAATCCCACTCAATCAAAATTAAAAATAAATCTCGGGAACGGCAAATTTTCAACTCAAGGAAACGGGAATAAAATTGGCCGATTCCCGGGAATTCCCGAGAATCGGGATTTTTTTAAAAATAGTTATTGCTACTTTTATGTACCTTATATCCAGTTTTTTTAAAATTAAATACAAGTTAGCCCTTGACTGCGATCTCACCTGATGGTAAGTGATGATGCAGTCTAAGATGGTAGCGGGCTAACCTGTTTGGGGTATGGCAGTTATATTAAACCCTAGTCCATATCCCTAATCGGTTTCTACACGACATCCTACCGGAACGCTAAATAGCTTGGCTGCACGTCTTTGGCGGTAGGGTGGTAATTGGTACTAGCCACGGCTGAAGCCTCCTACCAGGCCAGACCAGAGAAAATTCAGAATATTTAAATTCTTGAAATACAATGCAAGAAAATATTGTTGCCGTGAATTCATTACGGTCCTTTAAGTAACTCTTTCGAAATTGTCAGTCAATTGAACAAATTGGTACTCAATGGATTTCTAAAGGTTTGTACACGGTTAAGCTTTTACGGCCCCGAGTTTTGCATTGGAAACGAGTATTGTATATATTAAATTATTCACGTGTAACAATGGCGCTGACATCTGGTGAAATAACAAGGCGGCATATAGAGAAATTAAAGAGGGACTCTTAAAAGTTCAAACAATAATATATAAGAAAATAACACTTGGAGCTCGTAAAATCTAGAACAAGAAAAATATCCGAGGTGAGATAAAATATCAGAAAGGGAGAATCGAAGAAGACAAAACGCAAAAAAAAATTGTTACTTATAATCATTCTTACAATGTGATTTAACATACTATACATTGGTTGGAAGTTCTACTTATATTTTATAGATGACATTTTACATAATTTAAGTACAAAATAAAGAATAAAGAGTTTAAAATACTCAAAAGTACCTACTACGACTATTATAGTTTTATGGTAAGAAAGTACAATAATTCTTAACATTGTGATCAGTGCCCTTACTTTTCCTTTGAGTAATTGTCAAGGTTCCACTGACAAATTGTCCTCTCAAAAAATTCTCCAAAAAGTTTGGACAGATGGATGTATGGATGTATGAATGGATGTATGGATGTTTGTTACTCAATCACGCCCCAACGGCTGAACGGATCTGGCCGAAATTTGGCACAGATATAGATTGTAGTCTGGAATAGCACATAGGCTACTTTTTATCCCGAAAAATTAAAGAGTTCTCGCGGGAACCACAAAACTTCGATCCACGCGTACGAAGTCGCGGGCATCGGCTAGTATTGCATAAATACTTATAATATTGACAATTTATCATTAATATAAGTTATTGTTATGTTATATTTAAATGTATATTTTTTATCGTAAACTAACTTACTTGCAAAAACAAAAATAAAAAGCATTGTCTATTTCAGAAGTTATATAATAAATTATGACATAAATTTGCCTTTACGTTAGTCAAAAGAACTAAAATTATCAAATTTTGATAGTGTTTCTGTTATTTTATGTTTGCTGTCCTATTTTTGTGATTGGCATGATTGGTAAGACTAGTAAAACACTTCTGTGAATCTTATCTAAAGTTGTTTTTTTAAGTGCCTTTTGTGAGATAAAGTTTAGTTACTCAATGGAATAATTCTCCGTCACTTAATTTTAAAATGATTGTTTTTTTTACTATAATTTAACATAATATTTGTAAACAGTGCTACTGCTCATAAAGATAAATAACTAAGAAACACAAATGTATCAATAAAATAACAAACAAAACATGAAGAAAAAAAAACATCGATTTTATTTCATGTACAATTTTACAAAAATACGCCCAATTCCCAAATTCACTCTGCTGGGGATTAAACCCGGTACATCCCACGTTAAGACAATAGTGCTCAGCACTGCGCGAGTGAGATACCTAGTCAATAGGGCATGCTCCCTATAATTCCTGGTACCAAAAATTCCCGGTACTTCTGGATAATTTTCAGTCCCGGTTCTCCACACCATAAAACCGGTACTTTTGATACTTTTGAGACTCGAAGTACATACATTCTGTCGATTCTTCTCTAATTAAGTGTGGATATTTCTGCATGTAACAATAATTTAATTCACTATACTGTATTTTATGCTCACAAATTCGAGGTATTAGTTTAAAAACCCCTATTTTTACTTTGGCTATAACGATTATTTTACTGCCACTTCGTACAGTTTCGTATGTTAGTCTTTCTGGTAAGTATTATTTACCAGCAGAGAAGAGCTTTTTTGAAGATCAATGAATTGATGGATCTGTCACTGGAATAAAATTTGTTCAGCCATAATAAATTACAGTAGATTATGCTATATTCTGTTAATTGTATCGTTACTTTCATAAATTTCACATGAAGATTGACAGGAAAATATTGATAGACTGTAATATAAAATATACCTCATAAGCCCGAGGCTACTAAATTTTGATTTTTGACTCCATTGTCAATTATACCAATAGCAGAGGGAAAGAAAATATGGATATCCGTATCCATAATTCCCTAAGATGCTCAGGAGTTCTCCATACAATGTTATGTAAAAACCAAGACTGTGAACAGTCCAATCTTTATGTATGGATGTGAATCCTGGACAGTAACGCAGCAGTAACGAGGCTCTTTATGGCTTATAGGAAACGTCTTTAGAAAATCCTAGGGTCCTCGATCCTAGGATCCTCCATACGTACGGGGAGGACGGTGAATGGATACCAAAAATACTAAGAGGTACCATATCCAATATAATTGTAGAGACCAAATCAGCGTGCGGCAAAACCAAAAAACGGCACAGAATAGGAGAGAGTAACATCTTCACGAGATTCTCTTGGGAATACTGAGTATGGGTTGGAAAATATTGTTGATTTAGATTAACATTTGTAATTCTTTGAGGTGAGGTTACTACGTACGCCTGTCTATAAAAAAAGACCCGTAAAGAATCACTTTGTTGTCCGTGTATCCAAGCCTCAAGGCTTGTTTCTCATAAACTGCTTGATGTAGTAAATTTATATTTGCACTGGCTTCTAATTGCTATAAAAGTAGTTACATATGAGCGTATCACGATAAAAAAAATTTCAACTTTTCAAAGTGTATTTTCATACAAGACGCAATCTCTGTAAAACCTATGAACTACAATAAAACTTTGAAATTTGTAACGAAGCGAGTTATGGTACAAGTACATGAAAAAATCATGAATTTACAGTCCTGTGTGAAATATTATGCGATAAATTTTTTTATAATGCCTAATGAATAGTAATATTCAGTATATTCCTGTGTGAAATATTATGCGATAAATTTTTGTATAACGCCTAATGAACAGTAATATTTGGTCTATTTCATACTTTCTGTAATGTCTTAGCCGTGTTTTTGTGATAATTTAAAGTAGTATCGAAAGTATCGAAAGTCCCGGGAATTCCCGGTTCCGTGCCAATATCGGTCCAAAATTTCCCGGTACTCAAACACAGCACCGAATGCATGCCCTAGTAGTCAGGGAGAATTATAATAAACAAGTTAAGAGATCAACTTGTTCTCAAATATTTCTCAAGAGATAAGTTAAAAAAATACTCTGTACACAAAAACGGGAAATCACAAAAAAACCAACGACGTATTTCCCGGAAATTTCTAACTCCCGGGTCCCAGAAACGAAACCCTAAGGGTATCTAATATCCAATCAATTAGTAATAAAACTTGCAATAGGCACTTATTTGAAGTATTTGAGACACTAGGTCCTTACTCAGCAAGCTTTCGATATAATAATATTATCTGGTCGGTCTGGTCCAATGAGAGCGGACGAGTAGGCAGTAGCAAGCTGAAGTGGCAATGCTTGATTTTCAGTTTTCCTTTCTGTCTTACCACTGTTTTGTTATTTTCCATTCATATCAAAAATTGCACTGGAGGCATACTACTATCGCTTAAATCCGTATTGTTTTAATATTGTTGACGTTCGTGTTTTTAGAATTATAATCCTTATTTTAGGACCTTCAAGGTACGTGACATAAAACTGACATTTTTAAGTAATACTGCTTTAAGCGATGGCAGTGAACCCTCTGACAGTAATTGGATGTTTGACAACTTACCTACTTCTTGGAAATATTAAAAGACGTCATTGTTACAACCAGCAGGAGTTTTTTTTTTAAATAGTGAAGCGACGTGCCTTTTTATGCGATATTTCGCAACTCGTATGTCAATCTAGTAATTACTAGTACGATTTTAATTTTGAAAATAGTTTTCAAAATAATTACGAAGCTGCAACACAAGCTCACTTGATTGTCATTTAAGTAGCGTCATCTTTGGCGTTGGATGGTTTCTATGACCTGCCTTATTGATGTTGCCAAATAATAAAATATACATTTACAGCATTGCTTCACCAAAAATATTTATTTTAATACATAAAAAAGACATTTAGACGCCTGGGTATGTTTATAAAACAATACAAAAAGTTGTAATATCAATGTGTCAAATCGATTAAAACTTCTTCGTAAATGAAGTCGATTGTTGTCAAAAATCGAATGGATAGCGCATTACGGCATCATTATTTCGAGCTGTCAAAAGTTTGGTCAGAGAACACATATTCATACTTTATTTGATTATGTATTTTTAGTTATATAAAAGAAGATAGCTCACGAAAGTTGTAATATCCACGTCTTCTGTCAATTCATGTTGAATAAACATTAGTCTTATTCATGTTATGTTTGAAAACCATTTTAAAATATCGATTTAAACGCTGGAGCAAAGGAGCACAGATCCATCGTCTGTGAAGTTCTTTCGAACACTGGCGGAGGTGAAAATGAGCTAGCGCTTCTCGAAAAACCGGAATACAATGGAAAACAGAAAATATGTGTACATTTTAATAAATATTAATAAATCAATGGATGTCATTTAGAATTTGGAATTTAATGATATATTTTTCAAGTAAATTGAGGTTTTCAATTTGGAGATGTGTTGATTTGAAAACTGAAATAAGAGGTATGTTTGAATTTATTTTTTATGCAGCGAAGTTGTTTAAATCGTGTTTTGGGATAAAACAATATCTGAGTTAAGGTCTTGAAAACATCATATATTTTTTTCAATCTTTCATATGCCACCATTTAATGGATACACTGCTTTGGAGACCCCCCCCCTGACCACACACAGCGCCTTAAATGGGAATATGCAGCTTAGCTTGTACTATGGTTTGTCTTATTTAGGATGATAACAGAATTTAGACATGTCATAAAAACATTTGAATTAAATTGATAATTTTGGCAGATGCACAGACCTGCAGCTCTATTCTTTAACTTTTTGATAGCCACTGAGGCTATCAAAAAATTAAAGCCAATAACATGTGTTTTTTATCCATTGAAGGTTCGCTGTGAAATAAAAATAACATTTTCTTAGCAAACCGTCAATGGATAAAAAATATACGTTAATTTTTTAGGCAGACTAAACCATAAAGTAAGAAATATCTACATCAAAATAAAACACTCTGTATATCATAATTATTTTTTTTTATTTTATTATTATCTAAAATTACAAATCTTTCAATCATTACAAACTAGTTCTCATGATTACTAAGTATTTATTCAGCGCATACCGTTATTTACTCTGTCTAAAAATATCAGATTTACATTTATACAACACCTATAATTACGGTTTAAAGCCTGGGTCAAACACAACGAGAGACAGAAGCGACATGTTGCGGCAATAGTTCCTAGAGACATTGCATATTGCGACAGTTTTCGACGTTCTACTCGCAGCCACGATGTGAACGTATTATTCGACGTGTTTTTCGATTTTACGCGACATCGTACCGGAACTTTAAAATGGTAAATCGGAGTAGACGCAATTTATAAATTTTATTTATATAATATAAATTGCCCCAGGAATCAAGCCCCGCTCAGGTCGAAAAAAATCCCTTTGAAACTATCAGCTGCTTTGTTATCATTTCTATCCCGCGTTGTGTATGACCAAGCCTAATACATGAAGGAAGCTGGCTAAAACAAAAAGAAAAAAAAGAATATTGTAAGGCTGAATAAAATACACTTGTATAATTATAATTACTAATCAATGCAATAAAAACGACAGAAACAAAAAACGTACTTATAAATTAAATCGGTCCATGTCTGTGTGTTGACTATTAAGATAAAAGCTAGACAGAATTTAATGCGGATCGCACCACAACCGCTTTACTAAACTTTACCAAAATAACAGGTCTAAATCCAGTAATGACAATTTAATAATTGTAATTTAGCCAAAAATGGTGTACAAAAAGGACCGCAATATGTAAGTTTTCATATAAAGATCGCGAAGTGTAAGCTCTTAAGCTTTTAGCATGTTTTTCAGTTAACCAGTTTTGCCCGTGATCCTCATTCGCAAGCAGGTGCAACACGCAAATAAGTTTTAATCTCGCTCTAGTTTATCGAGACTATTCACTAACATTGATTGTGGTTGCGATGCGACCTATCCTAATTTAACTAAAGTATTAAAAAATGGATCTCTTTGAAAATAATTAGTGAAGACACTAATTAGATTGCACCATAATATTGATAATAAACTAAAAAAAACAAGGAATCATAGAGCATTCTCTATGATTCCTTGTTTTTTTAGTTTCCCAACGAAAAAAAAGTTGAATACAATTTGTACTAAGTTTTTCATACTACATGCTAGGGTTGTAACGAAGGCGTTCTTAGCGGAAGCAGAGGCGGATGCGAAGGTGAAGGGACTTTGCCTCCGCATCCGCCTCAGCTTCCCCTGCGTAGATTTCTCCGATCACATCTCCATTTTCTGTGCAAATGCGGATGCGATGAATCCCACATATTTTTTTTGAAGATTATATGAACGACAGTTGTGTAATGGTATAACTGACGTCACTTGCTTCGATTTGTACCTCTCGAATTGTAAATCAACGTAAATAAACCTCCGTTACAACTGCGCAAAAAAATGGCGGAGGCAGATGCGGAAGCGGAGGTTCGATTTCTTCCGCACTTACGGAGGCGGAGGCGAGGTTCCGTTACAACCCTACTACGTACTTGTTGATAAAATAATGTGCTAATGCCATTACGGAAATTTTATATTGAGATCTATAATGGCGGCAGTGGATACCGCCATACTTGTAAAATTAAAATAAAGCCAAAATCTTAGTTACTGGTTGTGCAAGATTGATTAGTTTCCGACTTATTTGATTACACATAACATATGATTGATAAAATATTATTTTAAACTCCACTGACGCCACAGAAGGTCTTCTTAAAAAAGTAATTATTATTATAAGTTCTGCAATAAGAACTGGCGCATACTCAGCGAATCCGAATTGTTATTATTAACTAAAAGGCCTCCTTTAATAGGGGGCCTCTAGTCCTCTGGTCTCTGGGGGCTGTCGTCAACTATTTTATTTACTTTTAAAAATATATGTGTTAGCTCTTATTACAGGACCTATACCTAAAACTAAGACAATTTTGACAAAAAATAAAGCGAAAACTTATGAAATCAAAACATGTTACAGAAAGTAATATGCTTTACAAAAGTATTATGCTTTTCTTGAGCACGAAAGCTAAAATAAAACAAAATGAGCCTTACAGACATACGTCGTAAATATTAAAATGAAATGTAAACAATACACAGACAACACCTTACAATGATAACAGATATAGTTATTAAAACATTCCAATACAAACAGTCGTTCGCCTCGCAGGATCAGATAACATATTATCGAACAATATAGTAATGGAATGATCAATTATTTTTTTGGAAAGTTTATTGTAAGTTTTTGTTTGTGAGAAAAGAAAAGTTTACTAAATAGAATAGAACAGAACCGACATTTGTATTGGAAAGTATCATAAGGCATCCGTTGGTGGAATAATCTTTGTCAGACGTATATTAAAATGCTGGTTTTAAAAGAATTCGTTGCCCTTTAGTAACTGAACAAAAATAAAATATATTTTGTATTCTAATTTAAATAAATATCGAACATTTCAAATGAGGTTATGTGATTTTGTTATACGTTCTATAATCTCCAGCTACTATTAAGGCAACCAAATTACTATAATTTCTCAAAATTGCTTCCAGCAATTAATAATACAGTCCGTAGAAGTTTTGATGTGATTGCGAAGCAGACTTTAGGTCAAAGGTCCGGAGGTTATAAGCTAATACTTTGGTTGTTAGGTAACTAAGATTGGAAGTCTAAAGTGTGCTGGCAACCACATCCATCAGGGTTCTGATTCTCTAAATCACAACTATGCGCAAACTGTGTTTTGTGACGTCAAATTTTACACATCTTCAGTTTACAACTTTACGCATAGTTAAGTTTGACATCACATTTGTTGCTAAGAATCAGACACAAGCTGAATGTTACATAGCTTTTGATATATCCTAGTGATAAAACTTTTCTGTATACAAATCACACATCGCTATTTCATTAAACGCTATTTCATCGCAGTAATGCGTTTCGTGGGTGCGATACGTTAACATTATTGCCATTTTCTCTATTATAATTACATATGAATTATATATATTATTAAAGAAAAGTAAGAAAGAGTCGATAAGATGACAGAGGGTTTAGAGGCGATGTTATTTAATTATCAGTAGTTACGATCTTCTCACTAATTTATTATTTAAAAAAAAACATTTTTATATGTGAGGCCCCTATTTACGAATTTTTAGGGGGCATAATTATTATGTGAGGCCCCTTTTTACGGATTTTTAGAGGGCTTGTGTGTTAGTAATTAACTTGTTACGGAACTGTGTAAAATCATTTTTGTGCATGATATAAATATTAAATGCTAATAATTTGTTTATTTTACATAAGGTTATTTTTAAATATTAGATATTATGTGATGACTGATGCATGTTGATGGGTCTAAAATAATTTATATAGAGGATTTCAGAAACTTCGCAAAGGCAATGTCTGGTTGACTACTTTGGTCTAAACGTTTATTTGTACCTTACGCGTCACGAAAGTTGATTAAAATTTGACGACCACCCTTGGCGCAGTGATAAGCACTGTGGGTTCGATCCCCGGCAGGTGCAATTTTGGAAGTTAATAATTTTTTAATTTTCCCTGGTCTGATCTGGTGGGAAGCTTCGCCCACCCTACCGACAGACTTACCGTCAAGCGATATAACGTTCCGGTACGATGCTGGGTAGAAACGCTTTCGGGACACATATGGTATCTATTGCAATAATTGTTAGTGAATATATGAGACTCGTTGAATTTTTTTATAATCTACATTGGAGAAACAAAGAAACAGCCCATTCTGCTTTAGTGATTTTCTATTCAATTCGTAAAAATTAAATTATTGCTTTCCATATAATCATAATATCCGCATATTTAGTATTCTACCGCCAAAATAATAAAGTGCTACCTTGCTGGTATTCTTTTAATACACCTGAAAGCCTAATGTGAATGAGCACTAATTAACACGGGGGTGTCAAAAAACTGCCATATAAAAATATGTGTGTGTTTGTGTGTGTAAAATGTAAATTATTGTTAACTTTACATTGGTGTTTGCGTTCACTAGAGTCTTTGTCACTGGGCTACCCCTCCCGTTTGATGTTCGGCATCTGTGGCGGTGGTTCTGCTAGCCCTTTCACCTGGCACCAAACAAAAGACACACATTATTCTAGTAAAAAGTAGCCTATGTCACACTCCACGTCTTCAACTATACCCATATCAAAAATCTCGTCGATCCGTTGCTCCGTTGCGGCGTGATTGAAGGACAAACCAACAAACAAACACACTTTTGCATTATGATAGTATGATTATAATGATACATGTACAGTCACTGTGAAGATGTTGATTTGACGACCACCCTGGCGCGCTGTTGTCCAGGGCCGTCTTAACCATACTGGACGCCGGGGTGCGAAAATCAGCCTGCGCCCCCATTGCCAACGAAAAATAAACTCTCAAAAATATGAATTTTTTTTCTGTATGTAAATCGATTTGTCGTGATCGTATTCGAATTGCGTGATTTTTTTTAATCTGTAGAGAATTTTTTGCGAGACGGTCCCATAAAAATTTCTGGCTCTCTTTTATCTCTTTTTATCTATTTTTTTAATCCTGAAGCTGCTGGGGTGCAACTACCTACTAGGATCTTTTTTGACCAGATCGATCATTTTGACCACATCTGATTTTTTGAAAAGTTTGACAAAATCATCATCAGCTAGTAATCCATACAAATATTATAAATGCGAAATTGTGTCTGTTTGTCTGTCTGCTACGCCATCAGTTCAGCCGATTTTGATGAAGTTGTATCCCAGGGTTTTTATTGGATTGAGTATGCTGCGTAGGCCATACTGGCCGCGAGAGCGTCACTGGCGGGTTAGGCGAGCAATGTCTTCCTAAGGGCGCCTCCTATGAGGCTCGGACCTCGGCTTAGGACGACGTTGGGACGAATGGGAGGTCGGTTGGACTAGATTAGTCTATACGCCCCGAGGCCGTGGATTTAGACCACGTCCGGGTGACGGGGAAGGACATAGGCTACTTTTTATCCCTGGAAAATTAAAGAGTTCCTGCGGGAATCACAAAAACTTAACCCACGCGTGCTTCATCTATAGGCCGACCGTATAACTCGCGTATCGCCTGCGCGGTAAGAAGGGAGCGGGGGGAGATGTTAGCTATGTTAAAAAAAGATACTTATTATTTTATTCTTTACGTACAATGTCTATCTCGAGATAAATCTTTGGATTATCCGTGTGTAGCGTTACCCGCCCCCGCTCCCTTCTTACCGCGCAGGCGATACGTGAGTTAAACGGTCGGCCTATAGTAATTATACATAAAAGTGCTTAATTAGCTTACCTTAAGGCGAGCAGCAGTCTTAAGGAATGCAGGCAGCTGTTCCTGGGACACATTTACTTCTCCCGCGTACATGAACTCTAGTATCGCCTGCAGGTGCAAATATGACACATCCTTCAGGATTATGATGGGATGCTTTGATGGGTTCTCCTGAAAATACATTGGTTTACTATTTTAATAAGTTTATACATCATCAACTCATTGCAGGCCCACAGAGCACGAGATAGCTCTCAGAATCAGAAAGGTTTATTTATTTAGTACCAAATTTAAAAACTAAACATTATACTTCATACTAATATTATAAATACGAAAGTGTGTTTGTTTGTTGATTTATTTGTTTGTCCTTCAATCACAACGAAAGGCCAGCCAAGGCTTTTTAAGTAAATAAGGCTGTGAATTGCTATTTCAGCCTAGACTTGAATGGTACTTTTCTCTAATTTACGAGGAAGAAGCTTTTTTACATTGTCGATAGATTACATTCACTTATGTTAACTCACGCTAAAATCTTGTGCTGTAGAGGCAATGATATTATTTCCTACTTGAATGTCAGAGGCCAAAAAGAGCCAATGTATGTATTGTTTTTTTTAAAAATAATGAAGCAATTTCTGACAAAAGGAAGGATATAATATATAATAAATATGTAGAATATTATACAAAACTTGCCTCTAATAAGCTTTTGAAGTAGGGACTACAGGCTGACAGTACCATTTTGTGTGCTTTACACGTCTGCCCTTCACACGCCAGTGTTACCTGAAACGGCAAGACCAATCTTACTTCTTACTATCTTACTAATATTATAAATGCGAAAGTTTGGATGTATGGATGTCGGTATGGATGTATGGATGGATGTTTGTTACTCAATCACGCCCCAACGGCTGAACGGATCTGGATGAAATTTGGCACAGAGATAGATTATAGTCTGGAATAACACATAGGCTACTTTTTATCCCGGAAAATTAAAGAGTTCCCGCGGGAACCACAAAACCTTGATCCACGCGTACGAAGTCGCGGGCGTCAGCTAGTTTTTAATAAACTATGCAACTAGATGATGTCTATGAGTGTATGGAATTTGGTTATAGTTATTCCTGTATAAGGAACTTTTAAATAATTTAAGATTTGCTGATGACATTGTTCTGCTAGAAGAAGACCCTAAGAATTTACAAAATATGATTCAAACCTTATCGGGCAAGAGCAAAGAAGTCGGACTACAAATAAATACGAGTAAAACAAAACTGATGACCAACTCCAAAGAAGTAAACATAGAAATAGATGGTAACAGACTCGATTATGTAAGGGAGTATGTTTATTTGGGGCAAATCATTTCTCCCCATGACCTGATGTCAAAGGAAGTAGACAAAAGAATAGCTAATGGATGGAAGAGATATTGGTCCCTAAAAGAGATCATGAAGAGTAAGGAATTAAACATCAGTATCAAAAAGAAGACCTTTAATGCTTGTATTCTTCCCTGTATAACTTACGGTTGTGAGACCTGGTCCCTTACGGAAAAACACCGTGAGAAATTTGCAAGATGCCAACGCGCAATGGAGAGGAGTATGTTGGGAAAAAAACTCAGAGAAAAAACAAAAAGCATAGAAATAAGAAAGAAAACAAAAGTGGCTGACATACTTACTCGTATTGACCATCTGAAATGGAGCTGGACAGGGCATATGCTGCGTTGCAAATTAAATAAATGGAGCAAACTAGTCACTCTATGGTACCCAAGGGAGGGGACCAGGAGACAGGGACGACCAACCAGAAGATGGGAAGACGACATTCGTCGGACATTGGGTCCTTTCTGGACAAGGGTTGCAGCAGATCGAGCCCAATGGCGAGAGTTGGAGGAGGCCTATGCCATCAGGCACGCCGAACTTAGAGACATAATTTAGAATAACTAATTTTTATATAAAAACTTCTATGTATTAGATAAGTTAGGTTCGGAAATAAAAGGCTATTTTATTTTATTTATTTATTTAAGGAACTTTTGGATTTTGAAAATGCAGCTTATGAATGATACATGACTCAAATCTATAATTAATATTATTAATGCGAAAGTTTGGATGGATGATTGTTTGTTACTCAATCACTCCAGAACGGCTGAACGGATCTGGATGAAATTGTCACAGATTATAGTCTGGAATATCAAATGTATCATCATATAGCTACAAGGCTATTTGAATTCAAAAGCTTTATATTTCTTAAAACTGCTTATTGTATTATTTACATGTATTTACGGCAGTGTTTCACCCTCGTGCCTCGGAGAGCATGTTAAGCTATCAGTCCCGGTTATTATGACGTTAGTGATAGTTAAAGCCCGCCAACCCGCATTGGAGCAGCTTGGTGGGTCTAAGCTCTAATTCCTTCTCTCCTATGAGAGTGGAGGCCTGTGCCCAGCAGTGGGACGTTAATAGTCTGTTACTTATTTAGTGAGCGTTATGCATTTGGGCTTATATTATAATTTCTGACTCTTGGGACCTAAATTATCTCTATACAAGATATTGTCAACATTTTGTTAGTGGATAGTGTTGATTGGTGGTTGAAACGTAACTGACAGCCAGATACACTCTTACTTTTATATTAGTACTAAAGTAGGTATGGATAGAATTTAAAATTGTATCTTACTCTAATAACTGCACTGGTAACATTAAAATTTAGTTTTAGAACTTTAAAAACTATTTTAAATTGCAGCATTTTGAAGTGAGATACAATTTGATTGCCATAAAAAATTCAGATCAATATCATGCGAAATAATATTTTGGTTTGCTGTTCAAATTGCCAGACCATGTTCAAATTCAATAGATTTTGATACCAAGGTTGCTTCAAGTAAGTACAACGACACTCATTCTTAAATACGAAAACTGAGTGACATTCTACTAGTAGGAACTGAGACCTTAGGTTATAAACCCAAATGAATTGTTTACAAATAATGAAGAACACATCATACTCACGTCTGTAAAACTTTTCTCGTCCCTCAAATGCCTAAAAGACGTTACCATATTCGTCTGAAAGTCGTTCCATTTCAGAAAGAATTGTTGATCACCCATATTGAAAGTTTTTTACTCCTGCAATGGTTTTAAATATAAACAAATGAATTAATCGTGACTTATCAAATTAGCGAAACGTTAAACTGATAATTGCTTGAACCGTTAGACAAACATTTAAAGACATCTAATAATTCTAGAATAATAGTGCATGTTTAGATTTCTTTTCTTTATACGTCATTATGGATTGCATATAAAACAAGCTAGACACTTCCGAATTTAAATAAATAATTAACAATTTATGCGTACCCGAGCTAACTTCGTTCTTTAATCAAGGACAAAACGTAATATTTTACAATCCTCACTGTAATTATCGCAATTGCATTTGAAAATAAAGACGCCGTCTCGCAATTCTTTCCTATTTCTTCAAATTCCTTAATTCGACTATTCTGGGTTGCTAGATTGAGATTTAATATTTCCCAACATCGTCATTATTTTCTAAAGCTGCGTCATATCGCATCACACTTTGAGTAGACGCTGGCAGCTAACTTTGACATAGTAACCATAATATGTTTTAGGTTATCAAATGAATACGCTTTTAAACAGTCGTACTTGAAAATAATTTAACTTTCACCGCAAACTCAAAGCATTTTACAGTTAGCAATATTTTAGTTTTTTATTGTCTTTGTATTGATCTTTTCAAGATCTTTTGTAATAATTTCAAAACTCAGTCTAAATTTTTTTAAGATAAAATATTTTTTTTTATTTCTAGAAAGATGTAAACTTCCCATTTGACCGTTGTCGGTTTTATTAAAACGAAAGTTATTTTGGCCTAAATAATAAGCATTATTTTTCCTGAAAACAAGGTACCTTACTCAAGTAGTTGGTATCCCCAAACACATAGTAAAAGTTAATGCGTTCAAATTAAGGACAGGTTAATAATCATCTTTAATGGCTGATTTTGAATTATGATTGATGAATAATTATCCATGTCATTTTTGCTAACCTTTACTACAATTAACAATTATTGTCAAATGCATAGCATTGTTATTTTTAAAAATAATACGTTCGTTTAGGGGTAGAATATTAGCCACATAAGTTTTTACTGCCATCTACCGGTGAATAGCAATCAGCAGGATGATTTCTAATTGTGGCATTTCGGGAGTTGGTGGCTATAAATAAAAAAAAATTTAAGGATCACCTCATTTTATCTCAAGCACGTTCCTTTGTACGTTGCAGCTGGGCAGCAATAATTTATTGGAATGTTTTTGTTTCATTTTTTTCCACATTTTACTTCAAAAAAGTTAAATTCTGGAGGTTACTACCACCGCTTGTAATGTTTTGACAAATCATAATTATGACCATGAGGGTCCTAAAGAAACTTCTTACAATATTGTTTTGGAACGAAGTTCCATAAGGGACGATGCGAAGGGGTACCCTAGCCGGCAAAAAAGGTCCGTAACGAAAATGCGTGGAGTAAGATTTTTATGTATAGTTTATTCGAAATTAAACCTTAACAATAAAACATTAAAGTTTAATTTCGAATGTAGTATATTTATATTTAAGACATTTTGTCTGCGTTACAACGCGTGCATGTCGGCGACATGCATGTCGATGACGCCGCGAATCCACATATTTACCCCCTATCAAAGTGCTCAACGCCTAAAGTTTTCACTTCAAAAATCATAATAAAAAACTTATACCTGAATAATTATTTTCTTTATACCTACCTCGTCTAGAACTTGAAATTAATATTTATGTAATAAGGAACTTCATTCCTATCTTGTGTCCCACGACACCACGCCCCGTTTTTTTTAGCAGTTAAGTATGAATGCGGAGACAAGTCCCAGTGTTCTCATACCATTATACCTACTCGGTTTACAGTTCAGTCTCAGGTTGGGTTTATTTGTGTTATAAAAACTATAAGTATTAAAAGCATTATTTCTTTATTAATCCACCATAATATATTTCACAAAAACGTTTTTAAAACGACACTCGTATTGCAAAAAAATTTAAGAGAGGCAAAAGTGAAACAGTAGGTAAATACACATTTTATGACAATGAATAATAATTAAAATTACTACCATTTATTCAGGCATATTATATTGGTAAAATTTAATTTATTTTTAACAGTAAACTTCCTAAATAACAGTAATATATTAAGACACACGAACTACTTTTGAAAGGCCAAGCGGTGTTGCCACATCTTATAAATAAAGCTTAATTTAAATCTATATCTAAATAAGTACGAGATAATTTAATATCTAAAACTTATGCTTTAAAAGTAGGTAATAATGCGTTGACAATAATATTTATCTTAAAAGCACAGGTATCGTATATTTTGCCATCCGTTCAACGTTACTCAATAGGTAGTCAGTACCGTAAAAGTACAGGCGTACAGAAAATAATTTGAACACGGAAATTGGAAAGAATAATTTACATAATTCGCAAAGTTTCCATTCCGTCTAACTATAATTGACATTAAGCAGGATATCGAAATTTAAAATAACGATACTAATTAATTAGTTTTATGTTACTATTATTAATCATAATTTTAAGCTTCAGTGACACAATACAAACTCGTTTATATAATGATGATAATTAACTAATTATTACAATATTATTGCTTATGCAAGAGACAATACATTATTAATATTAAGTATACTGAATTAATAAGAACTCTTAATTATAATATTTATACATCATCAAAGTTATATTTCATATTCATATTTTGTATTTGGTATATAATGTAGCGTCTTCTATAATACAAAGCAGAATTGGAACTTAGGTATATTCTAGCGTATGATTCGTCAATCCACAAGAGGAGACTGAATGTTACTAAAACTAATTATTTTATTATATCGAGTTTTAAACCCATAACATAATAATAATGCACCGAAATATACTTAAAACTGAAATAAAATAACTATAACTCTTTGAATATAATATCTAACAAAAACGTGTTTAAAAAAATATCAAAAATTACTTCGTTCTCGGTAAACAAAAATTCACCGACTCCTTTGGTTTAAATTAGCTATACAAGTTTATAATAAAAGAGATCCTAAACTTTCTTACAAGCAATTAGTCTTTGTCATCAAGAAATGCCATGGATTTGAGCAAACAAAAGTTACCCTACAACGGAAACCTATTTAAAATTTAACTTTTGACTTATATTTATATATTTACACTTAGGTATTTATACGAAACATGTCTAGAATATTTATATTTTATTAAATATCTGCATTGATTTGAGATAATTAGAATGAATACTTAAAGGCTGCCATTTTAAGAGCTCAAAGAAATGAATTATATTATGTAACTGTTAATTTTTAAGTAATAGAATAAAAAAGAAAAAATAACATTGTAACCTTTCTTAAATGTAGGTTTATTGTATTTGTATTTAAATAGTTATGAAGAAAAAGTGAAAAACGTAATTAGATATTGGAAAAGAATAGAAAACGTGTTCCTTTTATTTTATTCCTATCAAATCAATGCATTATTTCATAAAAATAAGAAGGCAGAGAATATTATAACAATAGTTAAGCCTACGTTAAGAAAGTATATTACTGAAATATGAAATATTATACAACTATTCATTGGTAGGATATTATGATAATATGAGGCTTATTGTATATCTTTCGAACCCTAAAGTACACGAACACTAATTTATAATATAAAAGTGAATGTTAACTGACATTATGTTATATTTATGTCGATATTTTAAAATGTTTTAAGAGAAAATTGACTAGAAAATTTTGGATTTGCGAAAAGTTTTTGGTTGAAATTCACAACTATGAAAACGAAATGGAATTGCGTGAATGAGTCATAAAACGTGAATAAAATGGGACTAGATGAAAATGCAAACGTGTTATCGCTATTAATATTTATCTAGTTTTAAAGTATTTATTTAGTTTAATATAAGGTATAATACCGATGCATATTTTCGTTACATAATTAACTATATAATTTATTGACACACGATAAGAAAAACGTCTTTATTTAGACGACATACGAATTTAAAAATAATGGTGTACTTATAAAACTGGCACTAAAAATATTCGTTGCTAACACCCACAATTTTTTAATATTTTACAGTACCTAAAATAAGGCAGAATAGGACGGTATACGCTATACTAAGGCAGCTAAAGGCACCTATGTATTTTTAATAATTAAATCTTTATTTACAAAATCGTTTTGCAGCATAAAATATTTCAAAATGCGTAAAAGTACATCAATTCGTTGGACGTTGGTAGATGGCGTTTAGCCGCATCACACAATACAGTATAATCTATTCGTCAATAGATGGCGTTGTAATTACCATAATTTTAATTTATATATTTTATTTATAATAAATAATATATTACAGCATAATTTTTATGCATAGGTATACCTATTCATTGGTAGATAGCGGTAGCAGCACAAAACTATATTTTCAACGTTTAATTCAGCTATTCGTTGGTAGATGGCGTTGTACGCTTGTCTTCTTCAGTGTTAGGTTTAGTTAGGGGAACTTTTAGTCCTCGCGGCGCTAGGATGAGCCTAGCTGGTGCGACGAGGACTAAAGCGTACTCTCATTTCTGTACTCCAAGGAACTTGGCGGCTTCGTCCGCGGATGACAGTAGCTTGTTGATGATTGTTTTGTCCGGGATGCCCAGGAGTTTCCCGATGAGGTCTCCGCCATTTTCTGCGTCGTTTTCGGCGTCGGAGGAGTATTTCCGTGACGTCATCTGTAGTTTGAGCTTCTTGTCATATGGCAAGGCGGGGGGTGAGTTGTTGTTGTTCACGTTGTTTGGGATCTCGTTGCCGGAGTCATCTTCTTGGTAGCGGTATCTAGAACAAAAAAAAATGTAAGTACATGAATAAATCAATGACAATGTTTAGTACGGCAAGATTTGGTCCCGAATCGGGACATCCCAGAACAGCGGGCTTAGCAAATGAACTTCAGCCTTTGTTCTTGTTACACCCCTTCTAAAGTCATTTAATTTGAAAATTCATACAACTTAACAACTATTCTATCAAATAGTTGAATTTATAACAACCACATTTTAGAAGTACCTTACAATTAAAATCCGCATTTGCTACCAAGTTGTAGGTTGGCTGCTGTCCAGAGTGGGTGCGAATGGAATGTGGCAACACAACTAGATATCAATATTCTTACCAATTAGGAGCAGCATTCTCTCTGGGCGAGGATTCCTCGTCGTCGGTATCCTCGCTTCTTCCTATGTCATAGCAATCTGGGTTCGAGGGTGAGGGTGAACCAGGGCACATATATCGGAAGGGCCGGGCCGCTCTCCAGAGTGGGTGCGCATGTGGCAACACAAGTACCTATATAATATCAATATTCCTCACCCATTAGTAGCAGTGTCATCCCTGGGCGAGGATTCCTCGTCGTCGGTATCCTCGCGGTGCTTCTTCCGGTGTCGCAGCATGCTGTGTTTGAGGGTGAACCGGCGCCTGCACAGATCGCAGGCGAAGGGCCGCTCTCCGGAATGGGTGCGCATGTGGCGACGCAGGTCTTCGGCTGACCAGAAGCGGCGGACGCAGAAGGCGCAAACCACCTGCAGAAGTGCAGAACATTAGGATGACTGCCTTACTAGGAACATGTATAAATATCAGTAGACTTTAATAAGAGCATGAATGAGGATTGTAGCAGTAGTACAATAAAGACAAAAAGATTTATCAAAAAAAGAGTGATCGTGAGGACCTGAAGAGTGACAAAGGCTAAAATTTTGAAAAACTAATGAGCTCTCCGGGCGTTTTTATTTTACGCGAGAATCATCCAGTTTATTATATTATATAAAACATAAAAAATTAATAACTATTTCTTCTACCTACCTTTCTATTAGCATGATCCGGAAATTTCCCTCTCTCGTCATCATCGGCGCTCTCGCTGCGGTCGCTCGGGGCGTCTAAAGCACCCTTGCTCACCAACTGCTCATATTCAGCCGAATGCGCTGACGCCAGGTGCCCCAAAGCACCAGTCCTGTCCCCAAAGGCAGCCTCACACAAATGGCACTTGAAAACCAAGCTCGCATCAGCTTCTTCAATTTCTGGGTTCGGAGAACTTGGCTGTGAATCGCCTGACCCGTGTCGGGAGGACATATGTTTCTTCAATGTCTCCATAGAAGAAAATGTACTGGTAGGGCATGAGGCACATTTGAATGGCCGTTCAGGCACTGATCTGTCATTCTGAGGCGGACTCATGTCTTGGATGGGCTCAGCTAATATGGCTTTTGCTGATCCCCCATGTTTCCTTAACAAGTGACGGTCGCAGTTGGATTTGGTAGTGAAGAGAAGAGGACAATGGGGACACTTGAAAGGCTTTTGTCCGGTGTGCGTGAGGACATGGCGTCGAAGGGATGAGGACCAGGGGAATTTACGGTGGCAATAAGGGCAGGATACTCTGTTTGGTGCTAAACTGTACGCGGACTTCTTTTTCGGTAGCTGGGTACCAGTATCGGATTCTGACCTGCAAAAAATAAACAATATAAATAGGTTGCTCGAGAAATTGGCTTAAAAAAATATTCAATCGTGTAGAAAAATTTGTTAACTTACTTATTTTCGTCACTTCCGGAGTTGTTGCCTTCACTAGTTGACGCAACCAAGCCTTCCTCGTCTTCCTCTTCATCACTGCGTGTAGGCACAACAGATAAAAGAGGTTCTTGGCTCGGAACAACGTCTGCACCTGTATCTGTTTTTTCGGCGGTAATTGGGATCGGCTTGTTTATAAGGTTTCCCGCAATTTTGAGATCGAAGTCTTTATTGAGCTCTTGCTGGCGTGTAGCCATGAGAATCTCTGCTGCAGCTCGATGGGCGGCCGAGTTTTCATCTGGTTTCCGATCTTCCGGCTCCTCGTCAATGACCAGAGCATCTTCTTCATCTTCCTCGTTATCGGCAACTTCGTCTGAATCTCTTCTGACTGGAGACCGGTCGGATTGTATCGGCCTTTCCAAATGACGAGCCAATAAGGCGTACTTGACTCGATCGGCTAAAGTATCCGCGGAAGGGTAAGGTGGAGGAGCTCTTGGTGCTGGACGCCTCACGCTCCAGTGCTGAGGATGCTGCTGTTTCACATGACGTTCCATATTTGATCTTAAAGTAAATCTTGCCGAGCACTGGGAGCAAGAAAACGGCCGTTCAGTGCGATACCGCCTTTGTTTCTGTTTTGGCATGAGAACACCGTTTTTTATAACCATTTTCACGGAATCGTTTTGAGGCACAAGGTTGTTGTTTAAAGGGCGCGGAGATTCAGGATGGGGTGGTGGTGTCGGTGACGTATCGACTTGAATAGGCTTTACGTCCTCTTCTTCTGGTTCCTGTTTTGGCTGAGCCTCGGGTTCATTCGTCACAATTCTACCACCAGACATACTTAAACCACGAATAATTTCTTTCTGTATCCGTTGCTTTATTTCTGCTATTTCCTGTGAGTCAGTTGGGTGGGGAAAAAAAGAAGTTTGAAGAAAATAAGGGTTGATAGGAAATGATGGTGGTAATGGCAAAGCTGGTAGTCCAGGCACGGCACTGGCATAAAGTTGAGATAGTTGAGTAGCATAGTATGCAGGATCGATTTTAGGTAGAGAGGATTCGAAAATTCTTTGTTGAGCTAGTAATAACCGCGTCTTTTCAAACGCCGAAGCAGCAGCCGTCGCAGCAGCAGCGCTGTCGAATGCAGGACGAGGTGGGGCTTTGGGTTCATCGTCATCCGTATCGCGTTTTTTCTTACTTAGATCTAAGACATCACAACTGTTGTTATCACTTGTGCTGAGGTCTACTGGGACTTCTTCGTTATAGCTTTCCAGAGGAATATCATTGGGCTTAAAAGATAAATCAGGTGGTCTAAACTCTGGTATTTGCGTAAGCTGCCCTATACCTTTAACCTTTATTCTGGGCAAGGGTAGTTCAGCTTCTCTTGGCGTTAAAGTAGGTGTGTCGGGCAAAGCTTTTGTTAGAGACGTTACTGGATGTCTTTCGGCTATGAATGTGGGGTTATAATGAGTCAATGGTGTATTTCTACCGGTAGGTTCGTTGCGCCTTTCAAGCTCAGGCGTGTGGAAGGCCAGCGATCTTTTGACTTCTTCACGTGCAAGTTTCGAATTGACTTCATCATTATTTGGATCTTCCGATGGGTGATAAATTATTGAGCGTTTGACATCTTCTCTCGTCACTTTGGCATGTCGATTGCGTAAATGTCGTTCACAATTTGCTTTTGTAGTAAATGCATAATTGCATACAGCGCATTCATACGGTCTGTCTCCATTGTGGGTGCGCATATGCCGAACTAGAGCTGCTTTATCTAATGATGCATGGGGACACATGTTACACTGGTAAGGGCCAGGTCCTGTGCCACTAAGATGCACCCTATTATGCCCTTTTAACGCTCTGAGGTTTGGGAATTTAGCAGGACAAAGTCTACACGGAAATTCACCACGCAGCTTCATGCGTCTAAACTCTGCCGCAAAGTTATCCTGACTTTCTTCTTGGTCACGATCCTTCACGATGGTATCTGGTGGAGTAAGTACGGCACTTTCTAGGGAAACTCGAGTTCCTGTCAATCTCTCTAAGAGACTTCCAGCTGATGTCACATTAAGAATAGACTGTATGTCAGCTAAATCTCTGGCTGCATCGATATGTCTTATTCCATTTGAGAGGTGTCCATCGTCGAACTTAGGCGTAAATCGATCCATTGGTGGTGTCAACGTTCCAGGGATGCCCAACGATCTATTTCTAAGATCAAGTTTTGCGAAGAAATCCTCTCTACGATCGCGGTCTGGGCTGTTAATTCTCGCTGCTGCTGTGCATGTTTTTCTGTGGATGTCCAAGATATGTCCTGATGGGAAATCTCGCAAACAGTGTTCGCATCGAAACCGATGCTCCGATATCGAGATATGGGGACTATGGATATCTCTGTATTTCTTCCCAGAGTAATCGATGTAATCGTCGAACCTGGTTCTGTTGTCGTCACCGTGCGCTGTGAATCGGTGGAGATCGAAAGCGTTAATAGAGTCGAAACGCTGAAAGCATTTCGGGCACTCAAATCGCGCTGTTCTCTTGTCCAATGGAATGGGAGAGGGAGAAGTCGACGCCGCCCTTTTCCGGGCCCTCCTGCAATCTTCCTCCTCGCTCCTGTCTGAGCGATTGTCACTGTCGATGCTCGTCGTCCGCGTCGCACGTGTCTCATGGTGTTCGATCTTCATATCTTCTTCGGTGTCAACTTTGGCCTCACTAATGTCCTCTGTTTTGATTTCTGTAACAACAAAGGAGACTGTTACGATCCGCGGATCATGTTTGAATAACGCAGGGTGCTTTCATTTTCCTATTCCAAGAAAACCCGACAATAGGTGAGTCAGACGATTCACTTGTACGCATGTAGTTTTATTAGAATTTATATAATGAGATGTCGCTTATTGTGAATCAGTTACAATCAGCTAATAGATTACAGAAATGAAAACGTGATGTAAGCGATTTTACGCCTTAATTAATTACGCAAAATATCAATGTCGTCAATGCGGGTGGATGTACTGCAAAGTTTTGCTTTTAAAGATTAATATTCCGTAGCAAATTCGAATTATGAGGTCCCGTCTTGACCGCTGAGATTTCTGAGTATGAATCAGCCGTCATCTATTGTCTCATGAACGGCAAACGTCAGGCACGTATCAAAACTTAAAAAGGATGCCGATAGCAATCCTGTGATATGGTCTCCTTGAACAATGAATTTGCCTAAACTTTCATTACCATTATTCATGTTTCATTAAGTCTAATAGATCGCTACAAAGTCCTTCCATACACTATTAATAGATACAAATCTGAACTATTGTGTTCATAAGTATAGGCCTAGTATTTAACTATCCATTTATAAAAAAAGCAATCAACTATTTATTTGGACTGAAAGGAATCCTAAACACCTACTCACTACTCAGCTACTCTTCAAGAGTATAAAAGGGTTATTTTTAATCAAAAACTATGTGATTTCGTAATAAAACAGGACAAAGGCTTTCCACGTTGGTGGAGTGATGCTATATTAGCTCGCGTTAGGCAGTAGAGGTGTTTTCGTCGGCCGCTGGTTGGCTAGAGGAAAATCAATACTGACATCTAGTCCGCAACCGTATATAGATATACTAGTGATATACCTAGATGTAGCTTTGTGGGCAGACTGGCGTTTTATTGATGTTTTCGACGAGCATTATTAAAAAACTGCTTAGTCAGGGGAAGGAAGATTGAATTGAAAACTAAATGAACCCAAGTAGGTATGATCTGCGTCCAGCAGTGGATGTTCATCATTTGAGACGATGGCGAATTTACAGAAATTTGATAAAAAGATATAATCTTGGTTATTTCCTATTTATCATTAGACTAGCTGATGCCCGCGACTTCTTTAGCGAGCTTTTTTAAATTCCCATGTTAATTTTCCGGAATAAAATGTAGCCTAGGTATGTCACTCTCCAGGTCCTCAACTATACCCATGCCAAAAATCACGTCGATCTGTTGCGGCGTGATTGAAGGACAAACCAACAAACAAACACACTTTTGCATTATTTTATAATAGTACTATGATGATGCCCGCAACTTTATCCGAGTCCGCGATTTCTTTTCTTTGATTTCGGAGCTCTTTGATTTTCCGACAAACACGCCATACCTATCGGTATACCGAATAACGTCAAAGTTGTTTTTAAGCGGAGGGGCCTTCAAACTATAGAATTTATAACAGGTAAATTTAATAATAATAATTTAAAAGATAAAACATTTGGGTTATGGGTTATTATTGGATTTTGATAATTTTTAGTAAGACATGAAGTTTTCAGTAATATTTAAGATACGCATCAAAAGCAAATAGGTAGGTAAGTATATAGGAATGAGTCTTTATTCATGCTTAAAAGTAAGTACCTATATGATATTTCTTTTTATGTAACTGGTTTAACGGCTCTGGATTCAGTTAAATAAAAAAAAAATCAAAGAGAATGCGGATTTGACACCTGTCAGTTGGCACAGTTCAGAGGTGTTCCCCAGAAATTCAGATAAAACTAGGTATGTAGTCTGGCGATGATAGAGGAACTGATGGATCGACAAAAATACCTGTGCAAACTGATCATAAATCAAATACATAACCCTCTAATGATACGATTAATACCTAAAAGTCCCTAGTGGATCATATTTGTACCATCTTTTCACATCCTTAAATGTGAAAGTATGTCTGTCTTTCTGCTAGGTTTGCATTGTTTTGTTAAAACCCGAAAAATCAAATCTCGCGGGAATCAAAAACATTAATCTAAGTGGACGAAGTCGTGAACAAAATCTAATACTTATAAAATAATTAGTTTCAATGAGGATAATGCTTTAATTTATTAATGTCAGGTTTACCTGTACACTACTTAAGATACCTATTTTATTTTTAAGCATATACCCAATTATTTTTAATTAGGTAAATAGGGTGACATCGACGCAATGTATGATGCATGCTCTCAAATCTCAAATGAAGCATTTGGGATTTACTCTAGTAAATACCAAATGCTTCATTTGAGTCATGTCCTACGTCACGTCTACGTCATACCATATTATATTGTAAATAATAATTGATCTTATTTAATAATTAGTTACCTACTTGGCTACTTACTAATTAATACTGTTTTAGAATTCTATTAACAAATTGTTAATAATAATAGTGCAGAAATGATGGTTATACCTAATAGCTGTCAGGGGAAGTACCTACTACCTACCTCTACGCATCGTGCTTTTTTATAGTTTGGTATACTAATTAGGTGAACAGTATTCTTATTGTTATATTTTATAGTGTTCGAAAGAAAAAAAAATCCGATGATAAAAATGATCTGTAATATAAATATGAATTATTTGTTAGGTTACTATCAATATTATAAATTCACTACTTATTGTAATTCTGAAATTAATCAGCTTTTACTTAGCTATGTTATAGAGCCTTGTTATCTAGGTATTCGAGATCCTACTAAGTTTTTGGAAATAATAAATTGAAATTGAAATTGAAAATACTAGCGCTTATTATGTAAAAATAGTTACTTAGATTTTCATTGTTGATTTCAGGTGTATTACAATAATTTAGGTACACTTCGAGAAAGTATTTATTTCTGAGTTACTTGCCTATCTATCTATACATATTACTTAACATGCTGAATTTCAGAACCCAAAAAATACTGAAAAAATTCACGTAAGTATTTCAGCTCAAATACTTTTTATGTGAAAATGAAGAATTTAAATGACTACTGGTAAAAATCATGAACTGAACTGATTCTGAGATTAAGAGAATTTCATAATTCATTGCAACACACGACCTAATTCTATTTATACATATTTAGGTACAATACTGGTAGGTAGGTATCTGAACGCCAGTACAATTCCTTTGAAAAAGTCTCAATTTTCGATGACGCGCCGCCTCAGTTCAATGCTTAGGTATCTCCATTAATTGGAAATTACAGACACCGCAAATATATTATGTATCCGTTTTCACACTAGTTTAGATAAAAACATCCGGTCTTGGGTGCAGCATCGAATTACATTGGCATTCAATTGGATATAGGTACCTACCTACCTATTGAAGAAGGAAAATTTTATCATAGCGATAAAAATACATATTTTATAGAAAATCTGAGACAGCTAAACTTTAGTTTCTCTCAGACACTCAGGCTGAAACGGAGGCGGTGTATGTATAAGGTTTATCCATGTAAAAAGAGACATTTTTTTTCGATAGCTTTAGATTTAAAAGTGTGCCTCGTTTGTCCGTTCTGTTCAACCGCTTTTGACGAAATTCGACACAGAGATAGGTTGCATGATGCATCCCAGGTGCGGATAAAAGGCTTTTAAGTTAATCCTCTAAAATCAGTCTCACAGGATTTTTGAAAATCCGGAATCTACGCTAACTGTGTCCACGAAATAGTCCCACAACTTTATCCTGTTTTGTTTTTGTTTTTATTTTATTTTTATCTATACTAATATATTAAAGGTAAAGTTTGTGAGTTTGTGACGTTGTAGGGGGTAATCTCTGGATCTACTGAACCAATAGAAAGCTACATTATTTGTGAGTGTCATAGGCAAAATTAGGGAAAAAATTAGGGAGTTCCCGTGGGAATCTAAAAACTTGTTTCACGCGGACGGAGTCACGGGTATCTGCTAGTATATTATATACTTACTAGTGACGCTGACACCTACATTAGTCACTTAAGTAGTTAGTTAGCTGAGACCTAGTGGTCAGGTAAGTTTGTGCTTTGTTGTGTTTGTTTGTTGATTCAGCCTTAGTGATGTATAGGTACGCTATTGACTTCGAGATATCGGATGGATCTAGGACCTACTCAGTCTATAATTTAATATTTTGCCACCTTATTTGCCACGTGGCAAAGGTTATTCCAGAGCAAACTACATAAACAATCAAAATATGTAATGTTCTAAGAAATATTTGTATCACGCAATCTGAAATTCGATGCGTTGATGAGTCGGCCGCTGTAACACCGTGTTGCAACGGTCGTGAGTGGTAGGCAATATAGACACCTCACTATAATATATTTGATTGATAAAAATTGTTTCAACACCATTTATAATGGCTCCGTATGATAACAGAACCAAATTACGATAATTAATAGTTCTATGGGTTACTAGCGAATGCCCGCGACTTCGTCTGCGTGGTTTGAGGTGTTTTGGTTCCCGCGGCAACTCTATAATTTTCCGGGATAGCCTATGTGCTATTCCAGACTATAATCTATCTCTGTGCCAAATTTCAGCCAGATCCGTTCAGCCGTTGGCGCATGATTGAGTAACAAACATCCATACATCCATCCATACATCCATCCAAACTTTCACATTTATAATATTAAGTAAGATTAGATTATTTTGGAATGCAGTTTCGAAGAATCGATAAAATTTTGTAAACGATTATTTTCTATACCTACCATGATTAATCAATTGTTCTTTGGGTTATTAGATTATTTTGGATTGCATTTTAGAAGAATCGATTAAAATTTGTTGGCGATTTGTTGTTTTACGGAATAAAAAAATTTGGTAAGTAAATGTAATTACCATAGGCCGACCGTTTAACTCGCGTATCGCCTGCGCGGTAAGAAGGGAGCGGAGGCGGGTAACGCTAGACACGGAGTCAATAATAATAACAGCCAGCGCACTGCCGCACTTGACGTAAGCTCTCTGCTCCGCGCACCCCTTTCACCCATCCGCTAACATCTCCCCCCGCTCCCTTCTTACCGCGCAGGCGATACGCGAGTTAAACGGTCGGCCTATAAGTTATAATACGTGTAATAGTTATTTAAATGTTAATTGATACGACAAACGATAATACGATTATGACTTAATAAAAACGCTAAGCTTTTTATGCATATTATTATGAGCGAACATGTAGGAACAATTCCAAATATCGGTGTGATAAACGGAATCGTTTACGCAAACTTATTATTTCGTCGTACGCGGAAACTGCCCATTATTAAATATCGAAATCGGTCAGTTATGATTCGTAGAATTATCTTGAAATGCACATTTCGGAAGAATCAATAAACTTTTACGTAAGCGTTTCTATATTATGAAATTATCGGAACTAAATTATTGCGTATCGCGGCTTTTTTTTGAAAATATTTGTTACCTGTTACTAATTAAGTTGATACAAGCATACGAAGTGCCTCTTGATATCAAAATATCGCGGCTGTGCTTCGTTCTTGGTACCTAGGTAAGTGTGTCATGTTTTTTTGTTAGCCTTAAGTCCTGCTCCATGCATTTAGTTTTGTTATCGTGAGTACCTAATTATTACTACGTTCTTATTTTTTAATCGCTTTCATCTTATTTCAGGCAAACTATCATTGTCATTAAATTCTCGACAGAGTTCACTCAAGTTCATATACGGAGAAAATGTGTGACATACATGCCTGCGCCGTGACTTCCTCCTTCCCGCTTATTCGGAATTTAAATCGACCTATCACCATCCAGACAATATCAGCTCCTTAGATTGCTTTACACGCCGTTTTGGCTCTTATTGTCATCTATATAAGCGGTAAGGCTATGAGTTTTGTAACGGTAATATTATAATTTGATTGATATGGTCGGGACGTCGCCAATACCGCTTTCTGCCACACTCCAACGAGCTCAACGGTACTGAATTACACCATGTATCTTAAGCCCTCATTTATGGGTGTCGCCATAGACAATTACTGGTGATTTCAAAATTGCACCGGCAAAGGAATATGCGTCCTACATAAATACATATAGAATTACTTTTTGCAATGAGGTTGAATTATGAGATACGAGGCCTATTGATGTTTCCTTGGTTTCGCTTATTTATTTTTGTCCAACTACCGTCAATTTGCGCAATGTTTATTAAGATATTTCCATATATTGGGAATCGAATTCCAAATTATCAATAACCTTATTTTGCTTGATAAACAATTATAAGGTAAAATAATGTAAATATTAATCATTAATATTAATCTCTTATTCTCTAAGATTAAGGTGAAAAATTCCTGAACATTTTGCGTTAAATGATTAAATTTATTGCTATTAGCTATACTTACCTAATCAGAAGTCAGAAACCAGAAACCAATACCTATTTGGTATTTTCTGTTTATCAATTTCAGGTTTATTTAAATAAAAATGACTTAAGGTGTTGAAACTATTCGAGATATCGTATCCCAAAAACGAATAGGTATAAATACAGAGAAATATATTAAAAATAAAGTGCCAAATATTTTTGATTTCTGTCGGGATTTTAAATATTAATTAAGTATTGTTTTACGAATATAAGCGAATTAATATTAATTAAGTATTGTTATACGAATATAAGGGCAGTTTAATACAGTAGTTTAAATGTATTTTTGGGGAACTTGATCTTTTTTTTTTAAATTTAGTAGCTACACAGAAGCACAGGTGTATATATTCACATTCATCTTGAATTCCCGATGAAAAACGCGGCAGTCATGATTGTAGTGGTATAACGAATGCAAGTCAGGAGTGCGTCTTCCGCGACATTTTAACGGTTTCTTTGCTCCTGCCACGCTGCCACCTAGTTATGGGGCCGTGCCCACAATCTATACATAGGTACATATTTTGTCCCAGTATATTGTACCTATAACCTCAATTATTTACAGCCCCATGTTAAAGTAGGCGGAGCAAATTAATTACCATAATAAATTAGTGTATTTTGTATCACAAGAGAATTTTGAAGGTTATAGGGTTACCAATAATACATGTGTAGATATTACATCATTTACTACATATTACTACACGACTGATTCCATACAAATTATTGTAATCATACAAATAGCATCATTGCGAAAGTGTGTATGTTTGTTCGTTGATTTGTCCTTTAATCACGCTTCAACAGAGCAACAGAACTTCGTAATTTTTTTCATGGTTATAGTTAAAGACCTTGGAACTTACATGAGCTACTTTTTGTATTAAAAAGTTCCCTAAGATTTTTTAAAAATCTAAATCCATGCAGACGACGACGTAGCGGGCATCATCCAGTTACAAACAATAATACATGCTTCAGATACTTGAAAACTTTCAGTTTTGCATGAGATTTAATTTGCCAGGGTCAGATTTTAAACTTCAAAATCTTAAGACAGGATTTTGGTACTATTTTTCGCTGGAAGTATAGCAAAATCATCGTCCAAGGGTACAAAGTCGCAGTTATAGTACTATAGTCACAGATTGTATATGAACGTCATGCATTTTATATAACCTGCACCACCAAACCGAATCGATGAATCGCCAATAGCTTTCTCTCAACGGAAAACCGTTTCAATTAGTGCGGGCGCGAGCGTAGATGTGACAGAATGCTAATCACATGATATTATGCTGAGGGCTTCACTAGGGATGCCACTTGGAACTTTGGTTGCTATAAATACAGTTAAGTGCACTTACGGAACATAATAATCTAAAATTCTCAAATCCTTCTTTCCTTTAGGTTGGCGTGAACCTAAAAGAAGGATTTGAGAATTTTAGAATGGGGAAATGGAAGGATTTGATTAATTGTGATTATTTCTGCCTCAGTAGTCATTCTGTTTTAGGCTTTTTTTGTAGATTTAAGAAGCTATTGTTTTAAAGTTTAACTAGTTGGGCTGACCCACCCCGTTCACAGAGGTTCTAGTTTAGAACGGACACGCAAAATATCAAGTTTTGAAGACTCAACTGTTTCAGATTTTGATAGTTAATTAAGAAAGTTTCTCCCTTTATAAATGATCAAACACTGTAGGCGACAGCCCTGCTCGAGAGATGGCAGGCGGTGAGAGGACGCGCGTGTGTACAATGCCTAATGATATGACACCTCTGGGTTTTAACTTTTAAGATAGTCCCATCGGACCATCGAAACCAGGTTGAATGACCGAAACGAATTTTGTCTTTTGTTTTAGTTTTTTTGTCGCTTTTGTGCTCAATGCAATGCGAAATAGACCGATGGAGCCTGATGACCATAATGCCGACTTATTTGTCGTGAAAGTCAAGTGCTGTGGTTCCAAATAGTTTTATGTTCTATTTTGTCAAATCACGGCATTCTCTACTCTTATTATTTCTACACAATTCCCGCCCTATTACGTAAAACCTGCTTCGATTACAGGAGTGGTGATTGACTGAATTTATAGTATTCTTGGGCACTGCGAAGATGGACTTTGGCTATTACGGAAGAGCGTTATCCATCAGAGAAAATATTAGCAAAATTATTGATTGCTATAGTGAGCTGTGAGACATTTGATTGCAATTGTCACACTCTAGCAATCATTTTACATAATAAAGCCCCTGTTCATATTAAATGTCAGAAAGGTCCAGATATTTTACTTTTTACTCCTCTCACCATCCTTACTAATATGTATTATAAATGCGAAAGTGTGTCTGTCTGCTACGCTTTAACTGCCCATCTTTTCAATAGATTTTGATGAAATTTGGTTATCTACCTCTAGTAGATAACATCCCGGGAAAGAACATAGGCTACTTTTGCCCCGGAATATTAAAGAGTTCCCGGAAATCAAAAACCACGCGGACAAAGTCGCGGGCATCATCTAGTTACAAATATTTTAAACGTCATATCCACTTTGTGCTTCTATTTGGAAGTCTCTGAACGAACTACGAAGGCAGGAGATGAGTAGAATTTGGTGACGGTTCATTAACAAATCCTGCACGTATCCCGTCCTTAAGGTACTTTTACATGTGCTGAGAAGGTCGTTTACCTTTCATAGGTCGAGGAACCTAGATTAATATGACCATATTATATGAGGTATCTCAATTATGTATTTAAGTATATTATTTGGAAGGGTCTTCGGCTATTTTTCTGTCGAGAGCTCTTTCTAAGCACCTATTTAATACATCTGTGACTATCCGTACCCAGGATAGGCATTATACTATTTTAGTAGAAGTACAGACTAAGGAGATAATAAATTAAGAGACTGTATTTCTACTTTCTTTCTTTTCTTTTCTACAAGTCATTTGAGAGAAAGACATTTAGGAGCAATTAAGTTGAGGGAGGGTATCCCCGGTGGTCTGGGATTAGTACGGGCGTTTGATCCACTGGTACTGCAGTAGTACTTACTTACTCTGTGGTAAAAATATCAATTTTACGAACGTATCGTATAATGGGATCTCGAATTGAAGTGAAAATGGGAGGAATTTTCCTATCATTACAAACGGTTCTAAAATGTAGATAGTAGGTACTAGGTAGGAATCGAAAGGGGTAATGAACTAATGAGATACATTGTACAAATTTACGGCACTTGACACTTGAAAATCGTCTTTTAGAAAATTCTTTAATTTCAAAATCCTTTTGAGTAATATCTGTACAAGTCCCCGTATCGCTAATCTTATCCGGCGGAAGTGACGTCATCCTCAGTGACAGACACCTTTACTCATCTCGTCTATCGCGGTCCAATTGCCCAAATTTGCCGAAGTCCAAACACAGGGCCCGACGAAGCTTTGCCCGCTTATCTGATAACATTCACAGTTACATTCCTTAATGATACATTTTTTCATACAAGGATACAAAAATAAATGGGCTTTGCTTTTCTGGATTGGATTTTCGGAGATATTTCAGGATTTACGAAATCTGACTCGTCTCTGTCGAATGACGTATATATAAAGATCATATTATGAGCTATATAAATCAAAACCCAATGTTCGTTTATAGCTTTATTCCTTACAATAATATTATATTCTTTGAGTAACTTAATTATCTTGTACAATATTTCCTTATGCAGTTTTTGTTCGCGCTCATTTGGCGGGAAGCACCCACATTGGCCATCAGAATCCCATACCTTTTTTATTATTGGTTTACGGCCCTGGATTCAAGTCCTTTATGGCCTTATATTAATTGCGAATGTCGTACCACAGAATATAAAACTAGAAAATCATGACAAACGAAAACGAAATATTTAGCAATCCAACAAGGGAAGTTACGCAAGAAAACTTACAGTTTTTCACAAATGAAATATTTTGTCTAGATACAGCTATCCGTGTAAAAGTATCTCAAAATAAATAAAAAGAGAGCGTGAGTAATCCCACATGTGTACACAAGTGTACTGAGCACAAAAGGATGTTGCTCGCTTCTGAGATAGATCCTCAGCGCGGCTGAGCAAACCGAATTCCGATTGTCTTAACGAGGCCCTAATGACGTATTCTTTTGAACAAACGTTCGGTACTATTAATAATTGTTATGGTACGAGTAGGTACCTTTGTACCAATATTTCATAGTTGTTTGTATGTATATACTTACCTATGGGGTGCACAAGGATTGAACAACCTTGTTAACAATAATGAACGATGTCTTCATAATATTTTCCCTACGGACGACGCTTGCAATAAAGAAGGCTTTTTTGTATACCTACTGGAATAACAACTAAAATGAAATGCACTGAAAGTTATTTACTTTCTCAGAAACATAGATTATTAAAGCAAGTATTGGAAACACCTGCATTAGTTTAAAACTGTGTTGCAGCTGTTAAAATCAACATGACTACGTAACATATAAGATTTGGGATGTCATCCAGATCCGTTCAGCCGTTCGGGCGTGATTAAGTAACAAACATCCATACATCCATCCAAACTTAAATAAATTATTATTTAGCGATTATCAAATAGAGGACCTGCCAAAAGACGTAATATCCACGTCCCGGGATAATTTTATTTATCATTTGGCTTCGTTTCTGACTCCCAATCATCTCGACCGAAAGAATATTTTAAACTATCATTAAGTAAAAAAGTGCGTTGACTTTTGATAACATTACAACTCACAAGTAAGTATTTCATACAAAATCCCATACTAGCGCGCGTTTTGATGTTTGCATAATTATTCGCTGTCACAAAAAAAACAGACTTCAAAACAATACCTATAAATAAATAAGTACCAAGTTAAACTAAAAAGTAAAAAACATTATCTGAGTATATATTTTGTTTTTTGTTGATTTTCTCAAAAACCGCTAAATCAATTTTGATAAAATTTATATGGGACCACCTCTGAAGTATGATCTACCAAACACAAAAAGAATCATCAAAATTGATTTATATTTGGCGGAATGATCGCGTAACATACATTGGAAAAAAAATAAAGTCGAATTGAGAACCTCCTCCTTTTTTGAAGTCTGTTAAAAAAGTAGCTGATTTGATTATTTGTCAAATACCCAATTAGATTATAATAGGTAAGTCTTTGTTCGAGAGGTAGTTGGTACGTGGTATGCTTGGTATACCTACCTATACTGCCTCGTTGGTCTAGTGGTTAGCATGCTCGACTGCGTTCGACGAGGTCCCGGGTTCGAGTCCCGGGTCGGGCCATACTTACGTATTGGGTTTTTCTGGCAAGAAATTCTCAGTACTAGCCCGGAGTTAGGAAGTTGACGGTGTTTGACCCCAGTGCCTCGGAGAGCACGTAAAGCCGTCGGTCCTGCGCCTGATCTCTCTCCGGTCGTGTCGGATTTTCCGCCCCATCGGGCTATGAGAGTAAAGGAACAGAAAGTGCACCTGTGTTTGCGCACACACTTGTACACTATAATAATATCTCCCGCGCAGATGGCTAATCTCTCTTGAGATTGGCTGCCGTGGCCGAAATTCGGTCGGGAGGACATTATTATTATACATACCTATATCCTACGCCATGCGGCTTAGATGGTAATCGTAATTCGTACGCAATTTTATCTGTGAAAATGAGTAACTACAGATAATTATTGGCTCAAATTGCGCATACGCCAATACCTGGACGAATCTGAGTCAGATAAAATCATACTTCATTTATTTTACAGTGTTATCATTAAAATGTTTTTATCACTACACTTTTAACGAGGATTTCAGAGATAAATATCAAATAAACATGACACATCAATTACTTCGGCATGTAGGAACAATTATTTTAAAACATTCTTATTGGCTGGCGGACACTAACTTTTATCGGTACTTATAGAATTTATTGTAGGTAAGTATGTTGAAATTCTGCAGTAAAATCTCAAGGAGATTTCTTAAGATATGACTTTTTAACAACACACCGCCATAGATGCCTACTGAAAAATGAGAAAAAGCGTCGCTCGCTGCCATTTTAAAAGCTCTCATCCGTGTCCGTCATACTAATTTCCTCTTCCTGACTCAGAAAAAATAAATTGGAAAGCTCATATACCTACCTAATAATTGGCCAAATCATACCTCATATCACACTAATATTATACCTACCTAATAATTGGCCAAATCTAATATTATAAATGCGAAAGTGTGTATGTTTGTTGGTTTCAAACATGCCGCAGCGGAGCAACGGATCGACGTGACCTTGAGAGTGACATATAGGCTACTTTTTATCCCGGAAAATTAAGGAGTTCCCGCGGCAATAGAAAAAACTTAAACCACGCGGACGAAGTCGCGAGCATCAGCTAGTATGTAAAAATATGACCTCTTTGCATAGACTAAAGAAATGGCTAGAAAGTAAAAATCTAGACGCTCTTCTACCTGTATTATCTGAAAGCTTGCGCAATGTTTTAAGCTTACAATAATGAACTCACCTATTTTTGCTAAATAGATGAATGAAAACGTGAATAATGAATGCTTTTGGTCCCGAGAGCTCCGTTCATATTTTTCCTGTAGGTCGCTCTATAGTTAAAATACTACGTACGTACCTACTTGCAGCTTGGCAAATTTATCTGATGAGGCGGCGTGTGGCGGAGGCGCCACTGTCTATTAAAAAATCATTTTTTTAACAGAGTAGATTCTGTTAGTTCTGAATTTCGCCACGCGTCATCAAAGATAAGCGTGTCACAGTGAAGGCATGTGTACATATTTTATCATCAGTCATCCTATTACCAATGCGCTGTGGCACGTGTCATCTTGCGGGATGGCTTCATTATAACGATCATGGCTTATAGCTTATGGCTCATTGTCCGGAGTTGTGTTCACATCCTCTGCTTGATGGTGTTTACTGCTTTGAATAGTACGCAGATGAACTTGGCAACGATCAGTTTTGAATATTATGTATGTTACACCAACTGCATTTTTTAATCTTGTCTAAAAACAACAATACCTACTTTAATGAGTATTTTTTATAAGACGGCAAATATCGTTTGCGTAGAAAAGCAACCGTACATGGGCTAAAACTAAATGTGTATTGTAAGAGGTAAAACAGATGTAGCATCTGTGCACCAATGAAATACAGACTTTATTGCTTGACGTTAAGATTTTAAACACAAGAACAAGAGAGACTCGTGCTATCCATCGTGCTCGGACTATGAACATGGCGCGTAGGGAACAACCAATAGCGGACGGACGCGCGCTATGATTGGCTGAGGTATTTTCGCGCCATCCGAAATAAGATTTCTGCGCACGTTCATCGGCGTAACATATTAAAGTGGTAGTGTTGGTAGCTCTATTTTGTAGGTCGGTGGTACTTACCTTGTGACGTAGGGGGCTCGGCCGCGGGAGGCGCAGGCGCAGTGGCGGCTCCCTGCATTGCCCGCGACGCGCGACCGCGGCGGCGCCTGCAACAAAGGAGAAGCATGTCAGACTTCAAACTACATAGAGCTTTCAGTGTTAAAGCTGTATTACCATTAAGCCGGTTTGTGCGAGTCTGGCCTTCTTTATTTTATGATAGCCTGGTAACTATTGCTGAGATTAGAGCGTACTTTGACTTTGCTCAGGCTACTTAGGATTAAAACGGGATGGACATGTGAGTGTCATAAATCTATCTCGTTTTAACTCTGTCTTAAGTAGAGCTAAGTCAAAGTACACTCTATAGCTCTAAAGACAGTCTGCTCGGACATATCTATCTAGGATAGCTAAGTGAGGAGGATAGCTGAAGCCGCTGAAGGCATATGAATGGGTAAAGTTTCCACTCATCCTTTTTCCAGAGGCAAGAACCAAGTCTGTTAACCCTTAACTATTAGCTGAAGCACCATATTCTTGTACAAGGCCGTTTTTAAAAATGTTTTGGATAGATACTTACTAAATTAGTACCTATCCACAACATTTATTTTATTTCACATTAGTACAAACATTAGTATTTTATTAGTACTACTAATAGGGTAAAGTTCGAAAAGCTTATTTCACCTGGCACCATTCTAGGGTACATTCGCAATAAAAGGCACCCGAATACTGCATACTTGTACGAATGTACGTACGGAAACAATAATATCAATAGATCTACCTATCTAAGCTTGATTTAGAATTTATACTAGAAACCATTGTTGGGGTACAGCCTAAACCACTACTTAGCAGGTGGCAAGAACTATAGTATCTTGAATTGAAAAGTATTGTTGAAGGCATATTTAATCGGCTTAGTCTGTTACTAATAAATACGACGTTATTAATGTGATAGTGTGTTTTATTAGACAAAGAGGTGCATGAGTCAGATGTACTTAAAATAAATAGATATAGTAGGTATTTGTTACTTCTTTACGTATACCACTACAGCCTATTACCGTCCCACTGCTGGGTCTAGGCCTCTACTCTCATTGGAGAAAGGGAATTAGAGTTAAGGACCCACCACGCTGCCCCAATGCGGGCTTTGACGACTATTATCATTTTACTGATAATAGCCGGGACCAACGCGCGACGGCTTAACGTGCTCTCCAAAGCATGGGGGTGAAACACCGCCAACTTCTTAACTCCGGGCTAGTACTGAGAATTTCTAGTTAGAAAACCCCAACACTTAATTATGGCCCGACCCGGGTCTCGAACACGGGACCATCGGCCGCAGTCAAAGACTCTAATCACTAGACCAACGAGGCAGTTCTTTATGTATGGTTCCCGTAAACATTATCTATATATATAAAAATGAAACCCGTTTTCCTTGGTCACGGCATCACGCGTGAATGGCTGGACCGATTTCACTAATTCTTTTTTTGTTGTATTTCTTATTATTAGGAGAAGGTTCTTACAGAAAAAAATATTAAGAAAATCTCTCAGAAATATTGAAAAATATACATTTAATTTTGCATACTAAGGCGGTACGAAGTTCGCCGGGTCAGCTAGTACATAATATAAAAAATACAGGTTAGCCCGCTAAAATTTTAGACTGCATCGTCACTTACCATCAGGTGAGATCGTAGTCAAGGGCTAACTTGTAGTTGATTTAAAAAAAAATTATGCATCGAAATTTACAACAAAAACATTTAAGTAAAAGGAAAATGTTTTCGCATTTGAATTTCATCAAAACGAGTGAAGCAGTTAACCATAATGAGATGATTTATTGCGTCAATTAAAATTCCATAAATTATGTGTTTCGATTTAACTCTCAAACAAACATTAATAGGCCAGGTATGGCAATACCTGATATGAAATTCTAATGTACTTACTCATCAAAAATACGTCGAAAACAATACAAATCTAAAACAGCTTGCTTAATAAAACGTATAATAATCCAACATGCTTCATTGATGCACCAGCCATTGACTAGATTAAAAGTAGACGATCGACAAGCCAACAATGCATAGCATCAAACTTGATGCAATCAATGCTAGAACAATCGAAACTTAATTAATAAAATGTGCACTTTTGGAAATTACATCACATGGGCATAAAATTCCTACCTAGTTCCCAAAAGATAATTCATAAGAGTATCAATATATATTTTCCTATTTTGATAAGATTCTCAGAATTTTGTTTTACTATAAGTCCTACTACGGAGTGAAATCATATTATCATACTAATATTATTATAAATGCGAAAGTGTGTTTGTTTGTTGGTTTGTCCTTCGATCACGCCGCAACGGAGCAACAGATCGACGGGTTTTTTGGCATGGGTTTGCTGAGAACCTGGAGAATGACATAGGCTACTTAATTAATAATTTCCCGCGGAACCAAAAAACCTCAATCCAGGCGGACGTAGTCGCGGGCATCATCTAGTATTTTATATTCTCATTTGTTGTTATGTATTTTATTTTATGAACTTCGTTGCCCTAAATAAATGATAATATGAACTATCAAATTCAGCAAGTCGTCGCGTCGCATAAAGCTCGCTCGCTAATTTTTGCACGACAGTGACACACATTTAGCTTGAAGTGTGTACGAAAAAATGTGTTCGGCTCCGTCTATATTTCCCCCTAGTCCGTGGCCTAAGTATGAATCGAAAGCCTCGTTGTATGATAATGCACCAAGCAGACTACCGAGCATATGCCGTGCACTTTGAGCGACCTATTATGGAGCAGACAATGCGTGCTAATAACCTGCCTGAGGTATGCGACTGCCTACCGACTTGCTACCATAAACATATGTATACTAAGATGTGTCGCGTTTGCCATAGGATCCATCCATTTATTTTGCTGCAACCAGGATCGCCTGCAGATTGTTTGCACGCGGATGTAGCTAATACATTGACTTTTGAGGTCGACTGTACAACTTAGATCACATCTTGGTCTCCATAAAACCTTGGTAATCTTGGCTTAGTAAGGTTAGCAGGAAGGTGGTGAAAGACTTTGATATATTTACTTTGATTGATGATATTTACTTTGAGTTTATTTTGCCATTTTAGCGCATGAAATATGTAATGAACAAAGGCAACAAAATCGAGCTAAAGGTTAGCTCGATTTTGTTTTCGAATTGCTTGCAGACTCAATTTTCTGAAATCGACTTATTAGTGTGGTTTAACTTTTGAGGCTAGGGTCATGAATCTCTAAAAAGTATGTTAATATAGTTAGTAGGTATCTAGTATTCATCTAGATATTGGTGTGCGGTAAAACTCAATCGAGTTTATGTTCACAACAAAACTAAATGACTCTGTAAGAGATAAGCCCTAACTAACTCACCGACTGACTCATCAACTCCAAACCCAAAACCTTGCACCTAGAAATCTGAATTCTTGCACTTTCTTGTTTCCTTTATAAAAAAGACAAGGAAATGGATGGATTTTTTCCGACTGGAGCGAAGCTGCGGGCGGTCGCTAGTTAGGTGATACTGATAACTGATTTATTTATTTATATTATTGATAATATCTAAGACCCCACTATAACCCGTAAGACATTACAGTTTCCCAATTCGTCTTTTAACTGATATGTGATAACTGAGTTGATACGAGCGGATTTCATATTAATTCTTTGAGGATAAACGATAAATCGGTCTTCATTCGGTCCCTAACTGCTAGACAGTTATAAAATAACAAGACGATTATCTCACAGCAGGTTCCGTCAGTACATTATTGTTCGACACGTTAGGTAAGTAGGTGATTACGTGCAATAAACTAATCAATCAAAAACCGTCAGACAGCCATATCATAAGCCATTTACGACGTGGAAAATTCGGTCCACGACATCGGAAACTCTCGGTAATATTTCATTCTTTTTTTCCCTTTGTATAATTTACTAAAAATACACACAGACCTTCTTTAATATCTGAAATTGACTGACATCGAAGAACTACTCATGTCTTTCCTTCACTTCTCCGGTATTGTGGCTGTTGCAATTCACTACTGATTTTTCTAAACCTATAAACCTCTAAATCATAGATTCATCCATACTAATATTACAAATGCGAAAGTGTGTCTGTCTGTCTGTCTGCTACGCTTTCACGGCCCATCTGTTCAAGCGATTTTGGTGAAATTTGGTACAGGGATAGGTTGTATCTTGGGGGACAAAGGCTTTTTACTTTTTATCCCGGAAAATTAAAGAGTTCCCGCGTGAATCAAAAAAACTTAGTCCACGCGAACGAAGCGGTAAATATTTCCTAAAGTCCTAAACCGTTATTTTCATATTAATTTTTCACGGATATCTCGGAGTCCGGAGAATCGCGGAGACGTCTGTTACATAAAATACCTGCATGATGCATGCGTGCATGCCTTTTTAGTAAGTACATATCTACTCGTACATGAAATTGAAAAAAACTAAGTATTTTCCTTCTTAATTCTTCTGCTGAAATGGTGATTGTTATCAAAAATTCCGTAGGAATCCCCAGTGAGCCGTGAAAAGGGCAGCTAAAACTTCCTCATGGAAGTCCCTAAGTCCTTGAGCTACTACTACTATTATCACTAACATGATAATAGTAGTTATAGCCCGCCAACCCGCATTGGAGCAGCGTGGTGGGTCTAAGCTCTAATTCCCTCTCTCCTATGAGAGTGGAGGCCTGTGCCCAGCAGTGACGTTAATGAGCTGTAGTGGTAGTGGTGGTGGAAGTCCCTATGGATTAATCTACTTTGATGCATAATAAGGATAATACACTGCATGAGATCATCAAGCACAAATCACAGCCATAAAATATATAACACCCGGCCTCTCAAACGGCTTATCGACAATGCTAAGATAGTAATAAATATTGTATTACAATTCTTACACGGTTCTAAGTAAAGTGTATGGCTTCAAACGAGCCGCAGAATGCCGGCCCCCTTTGTCTTTTGTTTACGGGTTTCGCGTAAACTTACACGGGAAAAACTGAGATATGGAGAACATTATACCTCTTGGTGCCAATATGTCACTTTGAAGCTATATCGAAGGCTCAGGCTTCACTAATAAAGTAAAGCTAGAACCGCCTTTTATTATAAACCGGCTTTTATTATATTAGGTTCACACAACAAAGGCCCAATTGTCTAAGCATTTGACAGTCCAACTGTTTAAGGATGCATGCTTTTTACCCGACTGCGGAACGCACAGGGTTATGTGTTCATCAGTCTATATAAGTTCCTTGCAGGACAGCTACAGCCTAAACGCGTGGACCGATTTTGATGATTCTTGTTGACATACAGGCATCTATGAACTCCAAACATTTTTGCCGATCTTGCAGAAGTGATTGTTGAGATGAGTGATGTCGTTGAGGCCGGGGGGACCTTCTTCACTTCTAGTGAACAGTTGGCCATGTTGTGGCGGTGAGGCCTAAAAGTCGGTTGTAGTTAAAGTTTTTCTTCATTGGCGCGGGGAGTCTCGGTTACACATGTCGAATTATGCGTTTGACAAATTACGAATTACGATACGATTGCCTTACACAATCGGGGAGCATGTGGAAGCTGGTTATATAATAGGGATGATGACAACTCAATCAAATTAGCAACTCTTTATCAAACTTACGAGTAACTCGCTTCTAGTAGTTATGGTAAGTTTTTATGAAATACGTAGTTGTGACGTCATCAAATTTCAAAGCCCTTTTTATATTAATCTAGAGTTTAAACTGGTTATCAAACTTAACTAACCGATGATGTGAGTTTTAGGTCTTTGGGAACAAAGGCATAGTTTATTTTTGACATAGGCATAATTTTAATTTAGGTACTTACATGTGGCAGAAAAGACCAGCAGCCTGATTCTGTAACTCAGTGGCTATCAAAGAGTGAAAGCCACTGACATATATTCTTTATCCATTGAAGGTTTGCTATGAAAACTTAATTTTTATTTCATAGCAAACCTTCAATGGATAAAGAATATATGTCAGTGGCTTTCACTCTTTGATAGCCACTGAGTTACAGAATCAGGCTGCTGGAATAACGAGAGGTGAAAGAAAACCAGTTGAAGACTAGATCAAAGTTTTGAAGAACTAATCAACTTGATTAGGTATATAATGTACTGCTTAGCTTAGAATTTCAATGAAAAGCTCCGGAACCCATCACTTAGCGTGCGAACGTTTAACACCATGCTATTAGTGCTATTAGCGCAGATAATACATAATACCTAGATTTCTGAGAGATTTTCTTCAACACAATGCATGATAACTTACGAGAGGAATGCTTGTAAAACATGAAATTTCATCAATCTAAGCATTCTGTAAGCTTTAATTAGGGACACCTTAGGCTGCATCACCTCTTGCATGCAAGTCTGATTGCAGCCAAGCGCTAGCCTATATATTAAAAAAAAGGGACTAACTACACTTTCTACACAGTTCGATTCAGCTTTTGTCGCTCAAACATTCGATTCTAATATAATTAATGCGAAAGTGTGTCTGTATGTCTTTTATCTGTCTGCTACGCTGTCTCGGCCCATTTTTTCAACCGATTTTGATGGTACATGTCAAAAATTGCGGAACGTAAAGGATTTGAAGCTGCGTCTCTCTGGGAATCGCGCCCGGAACGCCTTTGACCGCTAGGCCACGGTTTTTGATATGTATTTCAGTAAGTTTAGAAACTTTCCTAGTGGACGAAGCACTGTAATAAAATTTGGTACAGAGATAGGTTGCATGCATCCCGGGGAGTTACATAGACATTTTACATTTACATTTAGAACAAAGTCGCGGGCATCGTTTAGTTTTTGATAAGTGATCGTTAGCAATAATTTTGTTCGTTTAGTTTTTGATAAGTAATAATTTTGTCCCTTATCATGTTGAGAGGACGCGTATGTACTATGTAAGAGACTTGACAAATTCACATAAAGTGTATGTAATTATAGATTAGGTATTGTCGACCGATCACGTCTACACTGATAGCAGGTGAAATCCTTGCCTCTTATCACTGATAATGAGACTAATTGATTTTGTTTTTTTTTTTTTTTTTTTATGACGGTTTACTCCTCCAATATAGGGGTCGGAGACTTTGTTTGGCGCAAGGTATTTAATTTTAATGTTCTGGAGGTAATTAGATTTTGTGACAAAATGGGCAACACATGGGTTGACCATTTTTATCCAAGTTACTTGTTATATTATAACAATATACATAGCACTTATGATCTCTAATCTCAACCAATGTGTTGCTCTTTTTGTATGTTGTTTTCCACTTTTTTATGGTGCAGTTTGAGGCGTTTGTTGGTGACGGTATCAGATGTCCGGACGTGGTCAGTTCGTCATCAGCCGGGGTCTTCTTAGGACTTGAACTTTCCACGGAGTTTGTGAGTTCCATCATAGTAAATGGCGGGTCATGCGTATTATCATGGCTCGGCTCATTTATCTGATTGGCTGCTCTTCTTGTCTCTACATGGTCGGCGTTGTCCTGGCATTCGAGGTCCACCGGGTTATACATCCTGACCAGCCGCTTGATGGTTTTACTTGCTATCTTTCCCAGGTACTCACTGACTACTCGGGCTCGTCGTGTCGGCGCAGCGCTTCGTGTTCTCCCCCTCCTGGTGATGGCTTCTCGCCTAAGCTCATCGGGTTTATCGGGTTTTCCGGGCAATTGATTTTGTTTGTAGCACCTTAGTCATTATTGGTATTCGTTTTTATTTCACCATGGTCAAATTCGTTGTATTTAACCACGGTCATGGTCAAGGAAAACGTGGTGAGGAAACCTGTATTTTTGGGACTTCTCCATAATGTTCTCAAAAGGGTGTCAAGTCTGCCAGTCCACAACTCCACACTAGGCCAACACCGAAAACATTCTCATTTTGAGAAGCGACCCGAGTTCAGTTTTTTTTATCAACTACAAGTCCGTCATATTGAAGGAACTAGACGTTTAATAGGAATTAAACTTCTCTGCGCAAACGAAGGACTGGGTACTGACGGCGGACACCGCGGAGGACAATAATAATTGATTACCTAACTATACTCAAGAACTGCATCGCATAACGCACACGTTTTTTTTTTTTAATGATCTTTGTCCCTCTGACAAGAATACTCAGAGAAGTATATGTGCTCTGTATGTTTCTTTTTATTTTATGCTATGTTTGCTTATAATTGTTTTTTTGCTTACTTAATGTCTTGCACCTTTATTTACTAATTTATTTCTTGCCTTATTTACTTATTCCTTTGGATTGCTTTTGTTGCCACTCTTACACAGTATTTCATAAATTCTTCCCTTTTCTTTTTATTACTAATTAGGGCCGCTGCACTTTCTTCGCAGATTCTCGCATTGAGACGGTTTTCCGCTTCGTATTTTAATTTGGAGTTTATGGGGCAGTAAAAGAGCAAATGCTGGATAGGTATCTTCTTTAGCGTCGGGGTCGCAAAGGCACGATGGGCTTATAGTAGTTAAGCCTCCGGCGAAAAATCGTGGTAAAAGACGACGGACGTAAATGCTTCACGAACACTCGTGCGCGCCGGTCCTAAATTTATGTTTTCCTCCGATGCAATTTACTCATAATATGGAATTTAATGTACCGTCCCTACATACTTATGCATAGACAGTAGAATGCGCCTTAGACGTGGTATGCGGTTTCTGGTATTCGCGGTCAGAATCCAATCTGACGAAAACAATACATTTTGTCTGATTTTCCGAACTGCGCTTTGTCTCATAGCTTCAAATGATTGGTCATTAACATGTCATTAACTGAAGAATAAGTCTCTAATTAGCTTTTTCTATGCTTATTGGAACTAGTGATATCAACTTCAAGGTTCAAGTTCTCAGCCAGCCTTTCAGCCTTTTTTTAAATTTATAGACGAGCGCTCGACGAATCAGACTTGCTGGAAGTAATGATGCAGTCTAAGGTAGAGCGTGTAATGTACACAGGGAATAAGGGTATATGTACACATCAAATACTTGCTTTGGATAAGATAGTTCGAGTTAGATTCAGCACGCACAGGCAATCAAAATTCAAGATAAATTTTGCGGTAGATTCGATAAAGATTTAGCGATTTAAAAATTCAGGCCTTTTGCGCAGTAATGTCTTATAAGAAATTCAGTGGGAATGGTTGTTGTATGAGACCATACATATTACAAGATATTTTTTCTTGTGTCGGATCAGAGGTTAGAGACTTCAGACACGCGCACTCAAAATAATATGTAAAACGTTACTCATACGTAACGAGTTTAGTTTATCAAATAGAAATTATGGTCACAATTTCTCCTTACGTAAATAGGTACCTGGTGTAAAGCTATGGGTGGGCCACAGAAATCAAAGAACCGATAGACGATCCCGCGGAATGTGGAAGTCCTTGCAGAAAACCTATGTCGTTCGGTACCTACGTCTATTGGTTTACGGCGACGATTTAAGGTAATACTTAAGCATTTCGATGATAACGATGATTACGTGATCATGTCATCATCACTTGCCATCAGGTGCGATCGTGGTCAAGCGCAATATCTCTTATCAGTAAAGCAACAACTTGAGAAACAATAATCATAGCTCCAGATAGCGGTTAATCTGTGTTCATCTCGCACTTATCTCGTAATTGTTCACATATCTCAAGTGTATGAGATAGAGATACGGGATGTTCACAACATTGATTACAAACAATTTTACAGCTACTTATATAGCATTTGCTTAATATAGAAGTTTCTCATTCCTTCTTTATTTTATTTACATACTTCCCAATGCATTATCCCGCCACTAGATGTCGCTAACGGTAGAATTAGATTGGCAAAATCATAACACGATTTCATTTTGATCAGCCAAGGTCCTTGGCTAAAGTTGAAATTCGAATAAACAATTTTTAGTTGGTTATTTGACAATCGCTTTAATCGAATCAGCAACTTTTTTCAAACGTCAGAACGCGCGCTTTTTTTGTATGAAATACTTGACAGGTGAAGTTGTGACGTCTTCAAAAGTCAACGCACATTTTTAATTTAATCGATAGTTACGAGTACTTAACAAAATTATTAGGGGATATTTTTGGCAGGTCCCCCATTTAATAATAATCGCTTAATTAATAATTTATTTTTGCACAGGCATTTTGAGTAACGTTTTTAACTATTTGAATCCAGGTAGGTACGTGATGAGTGATTACAGAATCGTTTTTTGGGTTTCCTGCCCCGTAGTTTACGATCTGCACGTTTTTTTTTTAATTTTTCCGAACTGTTACGGGTGTAATTTTCAATTTTGGGGGCTGATAACTATTTGACCCCTTTTTATCCCCTTTGATACTATACCTACTTCATAGCCAATCTGCTCATAGGTTCGGTATCTTGATACTTACTATAATTGTTATTATTTATTTTTACTAATTATTTTAAATACCTACAGTGGTTGACATCTACGAATAACAATAGGTAATAATTTATTGAAGTCGATGGAATTAAGTATATAATATAGTCATTTACACAAAGCGTACTCTGAACTACTTAACTAGGTACCTACCTATACCTAACTTTTTTATTTGCACAGATAATTTAATATTTGTTTTACGGTTGTTGATCATTTTGCTTGGGTAGTCTGATTCTATCGATAATAATCTTATAATAAAAATCGGGGGACTTCTTCACTTTACAGTTCCATCGAAAGTAAGTAGGTAACTTAGAGTTAGAAAGACGAGTTTTAACAGCTACTTACACAAACTAGGTACGTAGGTATAAATTTTTTTTTTATGGCACTATAAGTAAGCCCTGGATTGCAATCTCACATGATGGTAAGTGATGATGCCTTATGAAAAAGCTTAGACTTAAGCTGGTAGCGGGTAATCTGTTGATGGCTGTTATATTAAACCCATATTCCCAATTTGTAAACTATTAAAACTAGCTATTAGGTAAGATTTTACCAACCTACGTATCTACATTTATAGGTACACCTTTACCTACATTTGCATGTTTTTTATGTCTTGCAAATAGAGTTAAAATATAAAATAAAATAAAATATATAAAATAATTAAATATATAATATAATAAAATAAAATATATTAGCTGATGCCCGCGACTTCATCCGTGTGGATTAAGTTTTTTAATTCCCACGGGAACTCCCTCAATTTTCGGGATAAAAAGTAGCCTTATCTAGCTCTCCAGGTCCTTAACTATACTCATGCAAAAAATCATGTCGGTCCGTTGCTCCGTTGCGGCGTGATTGAAGGACAAACCAACAAATCAATAAACCAACAAACAACCACACTTTCGCATTCATAATATTTTAAGTAGTATGATTCTTACTTTGAGGTCTTACATATTATAAATCTTACATTAATTTGTTCTCTTGCGTTAATCTAGGCACGTCAATTAGGAACTGCTACATCCACTTACGTATTTATTTTACGTACCTACAGCGTACTTATTAGTTAATAGGTTTAGACCTGTAGTTTAAACTATACAGTAGGTGCGCGTAAAGTTAACGACAATGCGTCATTGAAAGCTCTATAGCCTCTAAGTCTAAAACAAAGAGCAGTGCCAGTCAGACGGACGCACGGATCGGAAAATGATGCTTAGATGGGAAGGAAACATTATTGGGTATCTAAGTAGGTACCTCCGGTTTTATTAGAGCCTATGTTTTATTTATTTTTTTTAACTTACATTTCAAGATTTGTAAAATTAAAAGCCCAAAATGTCTTCATCAGAAGTGTAGGTTTAATAGACTAGGTAAAGATAGGTCGTCGGTTATTCTATAAAATTATGGAAAAATAAAGCAATTATTTTCCATAAAATCAGTCTGTAGGGACTTAGGGAGGTATTTTCCAAGTTTCTCCCAAATTATTCTAAGCAGGTGGTTTTGACTTTTTTAAATCATTTACTTACATAACTAGTAAAGGGTTACCTACTACCTACCTAATTAAAAATCATATCCAAGTTCAAGCTTATCTAAAAATGGAGTTCAATATTTTCTTTTTATTTCATTAAAATTCTTACCAGATTCTTATAGGAATTGTTTTAATTGGTCATTTTGTTTTTGAAGGTTGATTTTACGATAGAAAATATCGTATTTTAAATAAGTTTTTTTTACATATAATATAATTATCTACTACGTTTTATGTTTTGACTTCTAAGTAGGTAGGTAGTTGGTACCCACATCAGTTCTTTGTTGTTGAAAAAAATAATTTTCTTTACATTAATTATTATGAAATACTCTTGACTTGAAAAATGTGTATACACGGGAAAATCGCGACCAAAATTTAAAAATATAGCTTCATAAAATGACTTAACAAACTATGTTTTATTTATTATATTTATTTAGATTAATTAAAATCTAAATTAAATCTAAAGTAAAAAAAGAAACTAAAAACTAAAAAAATAATTAAGGGAAATAATAATTAATAACTACTTATATTTCATTAATTATTTATTAATTACTTACTTACTTATCACTTTATTAATCTGCCTAGAATCTAACGTCTTCCTTCAGATCGGTAGGACCTTGGTAGCCATAGATAGCTACTTAGTACTTACCAACCTCTAAAAATATCTAAAAATGGTTAGGTAGGTACCCACATGGATTTCTTTTGATTTACCTACTTAAAATGCACAACTTTTATTAAAAAAATTAGTAGGTAACTGACTTAGGTACCAAGTACCTACGAACTAGGTATTAAGTAGGTAAAAGATTAATTTATTGAGCTCCCAGGATAAAAAATGCCGTCGGCGAAAAAAATTAATAAGTAGGTATAGGTACCAAAGATTAGTGATCTAAAATTTTAATCTATATTTTATATTCTCGCCAATTCATTTTTTTTAAAAGGTCAATAGATCATATTTTATAAATAAATAATTATACAATGGTTTAAAAAATATACCTAGGTATAAAAAGTAGCCTAGGTGAGGCTTACTGAAAACAAATTTTTAATTGTTGATGTACCTACATAACAATATCAAAATAATAATGCGCAAATCGCTGGCGCAAATGTAATCCGTGTCGTTTCGTGTAGAAACATCTTCACAAATTGCACACAAATAATTGTTTAATAGTTACAAAATATTGCCGAAAAAATCAATTAAAATTATTTTAGCGAAATCGCATTAATTTGAACTCAACGTCGTCGGAGGTCAAGAAACGACGAAGTCATTGCTTGCCGCTTAAAGCACTGCGCCTACTCGATTTGTATGGAACCTAAGCACCCAATTACAACCATAGGACAACGCCAGCCGTAACAAACGATAATTTGCATTGTAATCTAATCAGAATGGCACTTACCCAATCGTGGATAATTTTCACGCTATCGGACAACAGGTGAAATAATTGTAACAAAAAGTCCAATTCCCCAATTCTCTTCCCAGTCTCTCACTTAACACGATAACTTGAATTGAGCACAGATTGTTTTTTCCTAATATAGTCTCATAAACACTTAAAAGTTCTAAGGCACTTGCAATTTATAAATGTATCGGTCACTCGTGTTTGGTGCGCATCTTTCGCGGGAACAACAACCTCGCGCGGCGAGATGTCGTCTCCTTGTGATCGTGATGAGAGTACGCACTGTCGCTCTGCTCTCGGGGGAGCAGAAGATGGCTGCCGATTGGTCGAGAGCGACGGACGGGCCGGGCGCGCGCGGGGAGAAGGAGAGAGCGCATCTCACGCGGGACGGGAAGGAGGGAGACAGATAGAGTTGATCGTTTCGTCGTCCTGCTACAGATTGTCCGGCGGGCGAGTTCAGGTGGATGATTGAGAGTGCGTAATGATAATATGGAGATGCCCAAACCAGTCGTTTTATTTTAATCAATCAATATTTGGGACGCAATATCTTTGATACATATTTTTAATCATATTATGGCCGCTGTGTACTTATTATTTTTATTCATATTATTTAGATTAGATATTATCTCTAGGCATATTTATGATAGGTAGAATATATTTACGATAGTCAGAACATAACAATACTTTTGAATTTGGGTATTGGACAACTAGTCAAATAAATTATTTTTTAGTGATTATTTATTATATAGAGGAACTCGTGTGGTTATATGATATATCCACGTCTCCTGTTAATTTTATTGGCTTTTGATGACGTCACAATTCAGTGACACAAAATCCTTTACTAAGCACGCGTTTTGAAGTTTGAAAACAGTACCTACCTGATTTGACAATTTGTCAAATATTGAATTAATTATTATAATATGACATGCTAAGTACCTAATATCGTTTAAAAACTTAGAATTCATTAAGAATTAAAGTTATAATTAGCTTGAAAAATGACGGTAAATATACCAAGTTCACATAGGTAGGTATAATACATACTACTTTTACACATTTATTTATTTATTTTTATCCACTAGCTAGCCCTTGACTGCGATCTCACCTGATGGTAAGTGATGATGCAGTCTAAGATGGTAGCGGGCTAACCTAACCTAAAACATACGGATAATGTTACGTATGTACCTATATATTATTTTGAAAAAATAAGTTGAGCAGATGGGCCGCGAAACCGTAGCAGTCAGACATCCAGACCGACAGGCACACTTATATATTTAGGTACACTTACTTTGGTATTTTATAAAATTAGGTAATACACATACAATATGTTACATGTACTACTCTATGTATTACTCGTGCCCGACAATATTCACTGGCGCGTATAATCATTCAACTGGTTCGGTCCATCTCAGGGAGTCTGACCTTTGCCTATAATCGGTCAAATTGTGTTAAACAAACATGACACCCTTCGATCGGTCAACACGTGGTCAATGTTTGCGCTTTGCTATGATCTTCCTATCTCCAAATATTATCATTAAAACTAATATTCCTACATACTTAGTTTAATTTAATTTTTTTTTAGATTTAAAATGTTAGTAGACAGTTAAAAGCCTACTTTAAAAGCTCAAAGATAATAATTTAACGTTAATTACGTAATTTAGGTACCTTTATCTACATTATAAAGTACATAGTCTGAAAAAGATTGTCTCATTCATTGAAATAATTTGAAAAATAGCCCAGGAGTAAATTGATTACGGGGAAAAACGATTCATATCCTAATGCAACATATTGAAGTAAGATATCTATCAATAAGCAGGTAGGTACCTAGGTAAGAGGTACACATTTCCAATCAAGCTCAAAAATTATTATCTCTTTCCATGACATTAATCTGTTTGATAATTTTTGTAACATAATAAGAATCTTTGTTTCAGGATTATACAATGGAAGATACTGAAAAAAATAGGTACATGTGTTTCTAGGAACGAATGTATGTACGTCTACGTCATGCTTATCTGTCTTAGCAAGATGGTTAGGTACTTAACGGTTTTACATTAATATCAACAAAAGGTGTTAGTCTGTAAAGGAAACTATAATTATATTATCAGATATGACCGATGTTGTGTAAACAACGGTACCAATACTTAGGAAGGAATATTATCTTTACGTTTTACTATCTATTGGGGTCTTCAAGGCAATTATTTAGATATTTGTATAACACCAATATCAAATTGTTGCTGTGGAATAAAGAATACAGTATTATTAAGTTGAAGTATAACAAAATCATAAGTAAGATACAGCAAGTACCTACTTAACATCAAGAACGATGACGATTAAAATATATAATATAATAAAGAAGATTAATAATCTAATTAGGTACATTTTAAAATTATGGTTTGCAGATGAATTTAGGAAAACAACAGGTTAATTAATTAGTTACACATTTAGATAAGCCTTTTATAATAATACATAATTTGTATATTCATGTATATTATTATTTAAAACATAGAGCGTATTATTTTTGAACACTTTGTTGATTCGAGTTAATTTACGATTACTAAGTAATACCACCACTACAGCCCGTTAACGTCCCACAGCTGGGCACAGGACTCCACTCTTATAGGAGGGAGGGAATTAGAGCTTAGACCTTAGACCCACCACGCTGCTCCAATACTAAGTAATAGTTTAAAGAAAATATTTTAATTATTAGTTTAGTTAAAACTTTGAATATTTTTTTCTTTAATCAATTTGGACTATAAAGCTGCTAAATACAAACAAGTTCTCGTGCCAAATCGCGGAAACCGTGCGAAATTCATTCACCAACCGGCAGCGACATTTACAAACATGGCGTCGTTAACGGAAAAAATAGATGGACGGGATGTGTAGCAGTTAGTTTACAAAATATAGACAAGGGTGGTTGTGGACTAATTCAAACACTAGATATCCTATCTAATATTTACATCCTCAACCAGTTAATAAATATGATAATAAGTTTGTAGGTTTTGAAAGCTTTAAAATGTAAAATAATATGAGATAATACCTAATATTATTTACGTTAATTAATTGAATCCCCTCATTTAGGTAGAGTCAAAACATGACGTAGCATAAGAGACACCTGTATGTCCTACATGTTTGAAATAAATTGAATTGAATTTATAAGTTGGATAAATATTTTATTAAGTTTTTAAATCTCGTTATTTTCAATACCAATTACCTACCTACTACATAATGGGTAGGTACACATATTTACATAAGTACTCTTTGGTAGGACCATTCGTTATATTTTTCTTGAAAAATGTGTGCTATTCGAATATCATACTCTACATCCAAACTAATTACTTATATTATCACATCACGTAATCAAAGTCTCGCATGTCCACCAAGTGGTGTGTAATCACGATTCACGATAGTCCATTTTTTCTCAATGGAGCCAGCGGTAACTGACACTAGCCGGTAGGAATGTCTAACGTTCGCGCTAGTAAGAAAAAAGTTGAGATTCTTATTCGCTTATGCTTCCGCTATGTTCGCGTGATGAAAATGATGTATTGGTCAAACGACTTTCTTTCACTTTCATCAAGAATAAATCGAGTTTTCTTCCACAATAGCGCTCTTCCTCGTTCATTCATGTTAATAATGTAAACAATTGCTTACTAACTTAATTTTTCATGTTACAGACTGCACACATGATATTTGGCTATTGATTATTAGGTTACGTGTTTTAAAAAAATTACAGGTAAAATACAAAAAAATCCTTCAATTATAAAAAAGAAAACGTTATCTTGCAAATCAGAAGATTTTAACTTAGAACACCTTAGTAACGTTTTAATAAAATCTTTAAAAAAAAACTATACTTTTGGCACCTGTTCCACCACTGACTAGGCTAAGTTTAATTCATTAGTCAAATAATTTTGAAGCTTCAATACAACAACGCATTACAAAACGTCCCTACACATCATCTATCGTATTTGGCTACAATATTTGTATGCAGCGATATCGGCTCCTCTTGCTCGTGTCAATATTATTAGACGGGCCATTGACCTTTCATTGCATCGTAACTACATGATGAGAATAGAGTCTCTTACGTGTTAAGACTCTATTTACAAGTCGAATACCTTATCTTAAGCACATAGAAAATAAATCCATCATAGGAATTATTATTTTCTTATCGACTATAATATCTAGTCATGTCCATACTTTTACTAGCGGGAAGAACGGATTCCAATTTTAAATATTTTTGAATGAAAGGTCATAAACCTTAATGACCCCGTCACAACTGAATGCAAAGTGTTAAATTCTATCGTAGTTTTAGTGGAATTTTCAATTGTTATTAGGTATTTTTATATATTACTATAGCCGATGCGATTTCGTACGCGTGGATTGAGGTTTTTTGGAACCCGCGGGAACTCTTTAATTTTCCGGGATAAAATGTAGACTAAGTATGTGTCATTCCAGACTATAGTCTATCTCTGTGCCAACTTTCATTGAGATCCGTTCAGCCGTTTTGGGGTGATTGAGTAACAAACATCCATCCAACGAATGAAAAAACTAGAAGTTTAATTCGCTATAGGTAATCCGCCACAGAAGGCAAAGTCTCGGTGATGCAGTGCATATCTTGAACTTGCTGCCCGCGATATTCACCACACCACACAAACCTCCGACGACCTCCGCGGCGCAGTGTGTAGCGCTGTTGCCTTAACGTGCGGAGGTCCCGGGTTCGATCCCCGGCAGGGTCAATTTGGGAATTTATAATTTCTGAATTTTCCCTGGTCTGGTCTGGTGGGAGGCTTCGGCCGTGGCTAGTTACCACCCTACCGGCAAAGACGTGCCGCCAAGCGATTTAGCGTTCCGGTACGATGCCGTGTAGAAACCGAAGGGGTATGGGTTTAATATAACTGCCATGCCCCGAACAGGTTAGCCCGCTACCATCTTAGACTGCATCATCACTTACCATCAGGTGAGATCGCAGTCAAGGGCTAGCTTGTAGTGGATTAAAAAAAAGAAAAAAAACCCTCGAAAATACCCTCAACGTACGTTTCACTCCGATACTGAAGCATCTTCAGGAGATGTTGCCTCTACAATCGTGCATTGTGGAGTCAACATCTCCTGAAGATGTAGCGAATTAAACTTCTAGTTTTTTCATTGTCATGGACTTCCGCAAAGTAACGCCTATTCTATCCAATATCCATCCATCCATCCAAACTTTCGCCTTTATAATATTAGATATTGAATATCACTGGGTATGCCGTATGGTAGGTATAATGTAACTTCCTAATCCAAAGAAGTAGATTTGTAATGTAGACGTTTACAAAAACCCAAATTAATGGCATTGATACTTAACTAAAAAAATGCGAAAGGCAAAAATGTTCAATGTTAGGTACTCGATAGGTCTTTTACCTAACTCTACGATGAAAAAAATAATAAAAATGATAAGTAGCAATTATTAAAGAATAATAAATTTTCTCTCTTAAAAACAATAATAATTGTTAAGTATTTCAAAAAATAATAAGAACAATACTAAATGATTGTAAGAGCAGATGTTTACACGATCTACCGATTGTGTGTGCTGTGGGTTATTTGTTTTAGTAACGTCGTTAACCTGTTACAAAGTGACGTTCTCTGAGGGCAAAAGCCTCTCTTTGTAATACCTAATCTATACTGATATTAAAAATGCGAAAGTGTGTCTGTTTGACTGTTTGCTACGCTTTCACGGTTCATCTGTGCAACCGATTTTGATGAAATTTGGTATTGGATAGTATCTCGGGGAAGGACATATAGGCTACGAAAAACCTCAATCCTACTACCTTAGCTGTAGGTAATATTACATTTTTGAAGATCTGTGGCCCTATTCTGTAACTCAGTGGCTTTTAAAATTTAATGGGCACCGGCTTATCTGTTAGAATCTAAAGCTGTCAAAATCAAATTTTGTATTCTGTATCTCAGTTGACAAGTGGTTGATATTCGAAATGACGGCAAAGGCACTTAATTAATGACATGGCCACGCATAGTGTTGGGATGGCGACTGGAAACGCATTTTGCCTTCTGGCGCAGTGATTAGCACTGCGGTCTTATAGTGGAAGGTCTCGGGTTCCATTCCCGGCAGGGCCAATTCCGGAATTTATAATTTCCGACTTTTCTCTGGATGGATGGTCACTGGTGGGAACTGGGAACTATCATCAGATATTTTATATTTATTGTATCTCTTTCATATATCTCGGTATAAGACAGCTCTTACCGATTAATGTCCTAATTCATGCCATAGAGCTAAGAACAGCCGCCCTATTCTCTAACTCAGTGGCTATCACATAATGAAAATGTTTTTTTTTTATTTGATAGCGAACCTTCAATGGATAAAAAATATAATGTGTCAGTGGCTTTCATTCTTTGATAGCCACTGAGGTAGAGAAAATAGGGCTGCAGGTTCTCAAGTATCTATCGCTCAATATGCTTAACCCCACCTGCCCCCCGATTGTGTAAGGAAATTGTTTTGTGTTTGTCAAACGTATAATTCGACCTCTTTAAGGAGTTGATAGATGCACGTCAAAAAGCATGTATGAACTTCTTAAACAGTTCGAGTAATACGTTACTCGGTCAGCGCACGAGCTCCGAGGAATCGGGGTCTGAAGAAACGACGGCTGTACGCCACCCCCGATCGTCGCTCCATATCCAGCTCGCTCCCAGCACTAGTTTCGAGCTCGACGCGTGTAATTTTGAGATAGCAGTATTGTTTGGCACTTTAAACAACTCTAGGTCATTACCACAGATCACGGAAACAAGGGTCATTACTTTTAACATTCCATAGGATTCCTCGGAGCTCGCGCGCGGTCTATACTTATGTTATACTTACGTTTTAAGCTGTCAAATGATTACTATTTGCTTACACAATTGGGCCTCTGTTCTTATAGCAGATGTCGGTTCTCGATTGGGTTGAGTTTAGAGATTGTTGGCATTAGACAAATTACTAATTATTCTACGCCATGTCCGGTGTTCAGCCATCCAACGTAAACGTCGGCAATTGCCGTAACTGAGCTAAATAGTAGAACTAGAGTATTTAATTACAAAATATTTTTAATTTTAATACTTATTACTTACCTACCCATCTACGAACCAACGCAATCGTGCCACATCTAAATAATTTGAGATTGGGAAATGTTTCGCTAGTTTTAACTGTTTGTAACGAAATCAAAAGAGGTCAATGCAATGTTTGACATTCAGAAATTATAATAAGTTTCGCAAATACGCTGAGATGAGGTTTAAAAATTAACGCTATATTTCTCTCAGACCTTGGTGCTACTATACGCAGGACTGAGCACCGTGTGGGCATAAAGCGACTAGAAGTGGCTTATCTAGTTTCTATTTGTTTGAGGCATATAAATCTATTTATGTAGCTCATTAGGGTTCCTTACTTCAAGAGGAAAAAAAGAACATTTATAGGATCACTTTGTTGCCCGCCTGTCTGTCTGTGTGTCAACCACCTTTTTCTCGGAAACGCGTGGACGAATCAAGTTAAAATTAATATCAAATATGTACTTAGTTACACGGCCCCTTGAAGCTGTAAAGGAATATACAGCCGACTACGTGTCGTTATGACATATTTCTTGTTATTTAGTATTTACTAAAATAATTTATGTTGTGTGGTGGTCCGGACTCGCACTTGACCGGTTTTTAACCGACTTCCAAAAAAGGAGGAGGTTATCAATTCGGCGTGCTTTTTTTTTTAGAAATATTATGTGCCTAGCCGTGGAGCCAATTTTGGTAGATAGAAAATATTGTGCTAATTATTATTAATTAAGCTTTCCATTTAATATTTTGTTTTTGCGCTATCGAAAAATTCGATCTGCTTTAATCTGTATGAAGCTTACATGAAGAGATGTACAGTCGACATCAAAGGTCCATATAGAATAAGCAAACAAGATGACTTGTTAGTTACAGAGACAGCCTCAAACTTACTTAAAATTATATTCATCTTGTAGGTTTATATTTTATGGTAATATAATCTAAGAAGTGTTAAATAGTAATGGTTTGAACGTAATGTTGTTAAATTAAGGTAAATATTTAGGACAGATTATGTTTTTTATGGATTTATGCTATGTGTGGACTTTTGACGTCGACCGTACAAGTACAGCCAAATAGTCTCATCCAGTAGCTGTATGTGATTATGTTCGTAGCGGAGGCAGGCGTCGCAACGGAGCACCATTATAATTATAATGTGAACATTTCGCAAATGTTATCTGCTACGCTATCTATCAATGCGTTACGTTCTACTCGCTACTCGTTAGCTATAAGTATCAAGCTCAATTGAATCAAGTTATTTTAACTAAATTAGATTGACTTGACAGAATCTAGTCTAATTTAGTTTAAAGAACTTGTAACACAAATTTATTTAAACTGTGGAAGGTGAATTTTGATTTGGTTTGCGGCTCTCGTACGATGAAACTATTGGTTTTTACGAAAAAAAAGTTTCTACATATACTGTAGGAAATTTTCTCTAGTTTAATTTAATATATATAACTATTTTCATCGTAAAATTAGTCCCAAAGGAGTTATTGTCAAAAAACGGTTTTTGGGCGCCATTTTTCCAATATGGCGGCGCGAGCGGCATAGATACGAGGTGGCAAAGTGAAAATGGAGGAGTTTACCACTTTTTTTTTAATTTAATATGAATATTAAGACAAAATAAAACAAAAATATGAAAGAATCATTATAATATCTCAACAAATGAAAAAGTTATGGAACTTTAAAGTTGCGCTTGCAAGACGGGAGACGTGACGTCATAATTCCCTATCAACAGACTTTATAAAGCCGAATAAAATAAATCAATGGACTTAACGTGACTTAATTGAATTAAAAGCACTTAATTTGTGTGTGAAGATAATTTTGAAGTATTAAATCTCGGCTAGGTATTAAAACTCCCTCACAAAATTTCTCACTCGAGTAAGATACAGTAATCGGTGTACATTTATTAATTAAACTTTTAAATGGTCATTTCTCAATCATTTATTGATGGATTGTAAAAAAAAACCACTGATTTATTAGTTTTAATCTATATTTTACTTCCGTTGTGTTAAATATGATATTCACAACATCATGAAACTTCTTCATTCGGAAAGAGCACGTCGAAATCTATAAAATACACCAATTTTCAAAACTCCCGAGAATCTTTCTAGGTAACGCCGGTTTTGAGCACCAAGTTACTGGGTTATAAGTGCAGAAATACGGATGAAGTTATTGGAAAAATCTTATATACTTACTTTACTTTAGTTCTAGTTTTCCTGGTGGGAGGCTTGGGCTGTGGCTAGTTACTACCCTACCGGCAAAGACGTGCCGCCAAGCGATTTAGTTCCGGTACGATGCCGTGTACAAACCTATAAGGAGTATGGGTTTAATATAACTGCCGTTCCCGGTTCCCCTAACAGGTAAGCCTGCTCCCATCTTAGACTGCATCATCACTTACCAGGTGAGATCGCATTCAAGGGCCAACTTGTAGTGGATGAAAAAAAACTGTAGCTCCCTGCCGGAACAGAACAATACACCTACTTGTCTGCAGTTAGATGGCGTCGCGAAAGCGGATGGCTGCGCGTACGCATCCCGAGCCGAGTCGCATGCGTAATGCCCTGTCAAACTTTTCTCTAGAGGAATTTTCGATCAGTCATCTTTGGAGGCACGTAGCGGTATTGTTGTGGTCGCTGAATCATATTGCCGTGTTCATATTATGACTGCAATAATACGACAATTAGGACAATTGCTTTAGTGGATAATATGACGTACATTGCTCATAGACCTAACGCCAACCATATACCTACGCCAATATAACCCAATGTATTGATTGCTCAAAGTTTGATAGCTGCAATGAGAGTTGTGACTACAAAAGTCTATGGTTGTGACGACAGCGATCGCCTCTACAGCTCTCTTACTGTTGGATTGACTAGTATGCACATTCAGCGAGGGAGTTGCAGGTCCAAAACGGCATCGGGTCACGGAGTGTAGAAAATAGAAACCCCTCCACGAGACTTTTGTCCAGCTATGAAAGACTACCAGTTGGAATGACAATCTTCGGTATCTCCGTACGTCACTAAAATTGTGATATAATTCATGCTTTACGTTATAGTGGTTGATTGAATTCTATTAAACTTTGTACTTAGTGATTTTTTAAATTATCTAATTATATATCTATAACATGTTAATTATTACCAGTCCAAAGCCTCTTTGCTCTAATCGTTCGACTTTTTCAAAGCCAAGACCTTATCGGTTTCTCAACAAGCATCTGTGTAGGTATCTTCAGTCGTTTAGGTAGATTCAATCGATTTGCATTACAATACATAGTTTGCGCAATCGATTAGACTCCCTCTTTAACACGTCCGCTATGTGACTTTCTATCACCATTATCAGCTGATTTCATAATGATTTGAGCATCCTTTAATGTGTAATCATTAGTCAGTCTCGATGATATTTAGAGTACTTGGAAAATTTTAATGTTCTGATTGTAATGGAATTTCTGGAAACATTTTAGCTTAGATAACGAGATTATGACCGTTTCGATACAGGTGTGAGAATAACATAAAACTTAGGTAATTATCGAGTGCTTCTATGGGATTTTTTAGAAAACCTAGCAGATGCTCGCTTTATGAAATCGTGTCATCCGTCGTCTTCAACCATTAGACGTCCACAGTTCCATACTCCACAGCTGGACATGGGTCTCTTGTAGCCGGACCTCCATAGTCTGCCAAGTTATCTACTACTACTCTTCTTTCCTTAGCCAATCTGATTAAAATTCCTTCTCACAAAAGGAACAGTTAATTTTTAATTAAAACAACTCGACCGGGTTTCGAAATGTGTCGTAAATGTCACCTTCGGATATATATTTTATCTACACGAGCATGTAGCATGTATAATACTCATGGAAGGATCACGAAAGACGTAATAAAGATCACGCATGCATATTCATACGGACCTGCACCGTTCGAGTCGCCTCTGACCCGACATCCGTTATTGGAACAATATGCTCAAAGAATACTGAAGTAACAGAAAGTCCTTTCATCTCTCTCTGCCTCTGCGTCGTATTCCCCACTGATGAAGATCGTGAACCCTTTCCATTTATCACATAATGGTAGGCATTTTCGTCGGATAAGAATGCGGTGGGACTGGGATCTCAGGTCCTTCCACATAATATTTCATGATTAAAGGTAGCGGTTTATTCCTTTGACAACATAAAAATATGGGGTTATGTTTGAAAGATTGTATCTGCCTGTGGCATCGTAGCCAAGATGAACCGTTTCGATTGTGACTTTTATATGTAGGTGATGGAAGGGAAAATGGCGGTTTTTATTAAACTAGACCGTCTGATTTCTTCTTAGTTTTATATCTAGGTCCCTAAGGTCCAGATGCGAAGTTTCTACTAAAACATTGATAATATTTTTATTTATTAATAATTGAGTGATATTAGCCAAGTCTTTTATTTTTGTTCGAATGTACATATCGGTAATTATACAGAATTAATAATGGAAATAATGGAATACGTTTACATTATCAGAGTTGGGATAGGTGTTTGTTATCTTTTGATAATAATACTTACCATAAGTCATTACTGATAATTATAAATATCCTATTATCTATGCCGATTTATTTTCTTTATGGCATTTAATTGCTTTCAAAATGCACATAAGAAAAGTTACAAACTTGCGTTCTCGAGGATCGAACCTCCGACCACGAGAAAGGAGGTCGACGGTCTTAACTACTAAGCTTACAGTAACGTAATTGGTAGATGACAACTTAAAATTATGTTAGGTAGGTACGCCATTGATAACCGAGGAAGGTTTCAAAAAAATGCGTCGTAGTGCATACTTGATACTACCGCTTGATATACAATCTTATTTATACCTACCTTCCTGTCTACGAATAAAGATAATCTTTGCCACATAATTATTATTAGTTGGTTATTTTTTTCTTGTTGTTACTGTATTTTCCTATCGTCAATGACCCTTGTATGTTGATTGGTTCTCGAGCATAATATCAAGCAGGTACAAGGCAAGTACCTATATGTAACTGCTGTACCTGTGTATAGCCACAGAATAGGTACGTGGTACAGTGTCTGGGGAGCGATTGGCTAAAACTGCATTGTAACGATCGCTATCACATCTGATTGGTTAACATTCTTCCACTATTGGCTAAAATTTATTGACGCAGCAGAAATACCATAATTTCAGCCAATCAAAACAATTGAGATTGTAACAATGATTGATACAGGTTTTACATAATGGAGAAGTTTCATGATGATGTGAATATCATATTAAACAGAAGTAAAATATAGATTAAAACTAATAAATCAGTGTTTTTTAAAAAAATCCATCAATAAATGACTCGGAAATTAATTATTTAATAAGTTTAATTATTTAATGTAGGTACACCGATTGCTGTATTTTACTCGAGTGAGAAATTTTGTGAGTGAGTTTTTACCTAGCCGAGATTTAATACTTCAAAATTATCTTCACACACAAATTAAGTGCTTTTAATTCAATTAAGTCACGTTAAGTCCATTTCTTTATTTTATTCGGCTTTATAAAGTCGATGGATAAGGTCGTGTGACGTCATACGACCGTAATGCAACGCAACTTTAAATTTCCATAACGTTTTCATTTGTTGAGATATTTTAATGATTCTTTCATACTTATTTTTGTCTTAATTTTCATAATAATTTAAAAAAAAATGGAAACTTCTCCTTTAGGCTACTGAAGGACCTATGTCCCCGCGCAAGCTCAGGTCCGGGCTTTGTTCCGTGACGTGATAGAAAAATAGCGATTCTTTGATAACCACAGAAGTCGGGGTAGGTACCAGCTAAGAAAAAAGTTTTTATTATGTTTCATATTTATAATTCCTTTCAAATTTGAGACCATGTTAAAAGTACTTTGCCTTCCTACAGGTATTATCAAAGCATGTAAGCTTAATAATGACAAATACCTGCAATTGTCCATTAGATGAGACAATTTCCCACGATGCGACGTCGTTTACGAGAACAAGGTGCTCAGTGAGATGATTCTATCCCTTAGGGTTGCTGCTTTTTAATTTAAATTCTTTTAATTTGTTTTTTCGTATCTAGTAGGTACATAATAGCTTCACAAATAAAAGTCCTAAACTAGGATTATAGATTAAAATATTAATTATATTGTTGAGTATCTAATACGTGCTTAGGGAGGCATGTTCCTTTAGTAGGTAAGTAAGTAAAGGTACGTTTGTTGGCACCTTAGTAGGCATTTAGGTAATTTGTAAGTTATGACTTATGCGACATTCAGTTATGTGTCAGTTACAATGTCACGGGCCATTCGCCTAACCGATTTTGACGAAATATGGTACGGGCTTGCATCCCGGAGTCGAGTATCGGCTAAAAAAGAGTACATTCAGGATATACCTGCAACTTCGTCCGCAATTTAGATTTTCGAAGATCCCGTGGTAACTCTTTGGGATAAATATTGACAAATTTTAACGAGTAAAGTCGCTGTGGCGCTTATTTTACGTACTAGGTACTCTTCCATAGATATGGGTATATAATTACAAGTAAGTTGATTGGTAGAGTCAAAGAGTCAACAAAAAAAGTATCATAAGAGGCACCTAGGTATTTGCCCAAATTGAAATAATTTGAGTTTTAGTTTTGTCTATATTTTGATTGCGATTTGCGAGTTGACAGCCCTAGCGTAATGCATAATCTAAACGTAGCGTTCCCAAGAACACCTGAGCTCGCTATATTGAGTAAACAGTATCTGAGAAGCTTACGCGGTACCTTCTAGACACTCATTTCTTAAATGGTTACATTATTAGATAAGATTTTCTTAAACCCACCAACCCAATCATATTAAGAAACTAAGTTATGCCCGTGACTTCGTCCGCGTGGATTAAGTTTTTTAATTCCCGGGGGAACTCCTTAATTTTCCGGGATAAAAAGTAGCCTATGTCCTTCCCCGGGATGTAACCTATAACGATATAACCGCCATACCAAATTTCATCAAAATCGGTTGAATAGATGGGCCGTGAAAACGTAGCAGACAGATAGATAGACTGACAGACACACTTTCGCATTTGTAATATTAGTAAGGACATAACTAAAACTATAGCCTATAATACCTATATCTTAACTCTTTTCTACTAATTTGTTAATAATCTGGAGTCTGGAGTAGGTACGAGAAAGATGTCTTTGGTAAGTTAGTCGATGAGAAACTAAATTCGTAGGTCTACTCATAACGGGAAACTTATGGGAAAACCAGAGCTTTATGGGAAAACGTCATAATATTTGGTAGTCATTTATAATATTTTGGGCAGATTTATAATTAATTTAGTGCTGGTTGAGTGCTTGGTCTTAAACTGTGAATCTTAAACTCGCAGAAAGCAGATAGAACTGCAACGGGCAAGTACGGCAAACTGTATTATGTCTATGCGGCAAAGGCAGTCAAAATCATTATGCCAAACGCGCCACAGACTAAATTAGCAACAAAACCGTTCCAAATGCCATTTTCGGTTTCAAATCTCAGTCATGCTGCTCATGCTCATACCGTTCGGCGGCGTTCCAATTTTAAAATCAAAATCGAACAAAGATGGATGGCAGTGAAAGCGCGGTCATTGGTCGGCGAAGACACTGCGTGCGCATTGATTCACGCTCACTAATTTATCAGCGCAGTTTATGAAACTCATATCAGATGAAACATAAGGAATAATTTTAAATGGCTGGATGTCTGATATAAGTTTTTCGTACACTACCGCTGTGGTGCATGCGAAGACGCATCATGAGATGTAATTGCCCTTTTGTTTATTAGTTTATACTTTACGCTAACATAATTGAGGCTTCGTGAGATTTGTTTGATGGTATCTCTGATCTTGTCCAACACAAGACACATAGATATATTATTTTTCTTTATCTTTTATTTACTAAGAATAATAAGATACTGGCAGCCGAGCCATCGTCAGAATGTTTGGCATTAGAGCCCTTTGTTAGACCCGGCCCTGCTCCACTCAATTGCTCCATCCACATATTTCATTCTGGTCGTGTGCCTTTCCTACCAGATGCGTTCCTCCGGGTGGCGGATGGCCCTCAATCTGCAAAGTTCTACGTTCCCTTTTGAGGCCCCGCTGCAGATTGAAAAAAAAAACAGAATTACTCAAGTAGAATACTAATAGTAGCTAATGGAAGTTGATTTTAAAGAAAGTAGAAAATACATTCCAAAATTTTAAAAAATCTCAGTCAGGTTTCAGAAATCAGAATTCAAAGGTCGGTAGGAGAACGTCAATGACATAGCCCAAACCATCATGATGTTGAAGTGGTAGTAGGAAATGCTTGTTATGTAGCCTCGAAGGGCTTGAGCGATGGCCGCTGAATCAAGAAAGTTCTAGCTGAAAGGTACTATCACAGAATAAGTACAGCTGTAGTAAAGGTATGAGTGGTCGAGTTGTGACAGCGCATATCGGTCGATCGCGATTGTTAAGCAACGTTGACCCAAGTCGGTAATTAGATGGGTGACCGAATTTGGAGGTTCGTTTCCTCCGTGACTCGGTGAGCATCGGTCCCGGTTCTTATCACTGACATCTGATAATAATCTTTACAAAAACCTATGAGTTTAACACTCTTAGTCGAGTCGTATGCGGAAGGACGTGGGAGCCCACCGCATTATTATTCCACGAAAACTCCTACCATTATGTGATTAATGGAACGGGGTCACGACCCTCAGTAATGAGGAATAGATACGATGCAAAGAGAGAGTAATGTTAAGTATTCCCTAGTTCTAGTATACATACTACATAGAGACCGCGTATAGCAAGTGAGCGTAGTGTGGGGCACCCTCCCACGCTAGGGTGGACCAACGGTATTAACGATGGTGGCGGGAAGTGGCTATATGAGGAAGGCCGGATGTGGTGGCGCTCTTTAAGGGAACTACCTATGTTCAGCAGTGGACGTGGATAGGGATGATGTCTATGGCAAAATAAATACAAATAAAAATTTCTTATTGATCTCTAAGGTACTACGAGTAGGGTAAAACCGGGATAGATGCCGCAGCAGGATAGATGCCTCATATTCTAAAAACCTAACTTCCCGAACTCGCGACTAAGAATTAATTTTATAAGTAGGAGCCGCAGTCACCCCGTACCATAATTACCCACAGACAGTCGTGCGATGAGGATGCGTTTCGCTCGTACGTGTAATTATCTCCGCAGCGATATTCCCGAACACGTCAAAGATTTAAAGGTTAGTATGTTGCGTTGTATAACTTTATAATTAGTAATAAATTCAGTTATATTTTTTATTACGTCAATATACTGGTTCATTGAGTCTGCATCTAGGTGTAAATAGATGCTATTTTGTTTATAATTTATTAAAAAAATACTTGGGCATCTATCCCTATCGAAAAGGATAGTTGCCCTGATTTTTCGAGGGATAGGTGCCCCTAAGGGCACCCTTAGGGGCACCTATCCCTGCATACACTGCCATATATGATTACCTACAACACCACGAAAACATAAAAGAAAAGAAGGAGTGCGAGCTCGAGTATGTTCTTGGACTACAGAAAACCTACAGTCAGCTTTGGATGAAATGGACAAAAACCATGGGAATACAACAATTAACAAATTATATTTTTTTTAATAAATGCTTGTAAAATTTTATTTAACAAACAATATGGTTATGCATGTTGAAACTTAAGAATTTTTATTTTAGTTAAACAAACGCTTTAAAAATTTAATTACCTATGTCATTTGTGTGATATTAGAATAATATCTTTTATTGATAACAATTAAAAGATTTAAAAAATACAAAATGTTTTTCATTATTACCCTTGGACTTCTACTTAACATTTGGTAGGGATTTTTCATTTACACCTATAAAGGGCATCCATCCTGCACTGCAGGCATCTATCCTTCTCAGTTTTTTCATGGTGGGGCAACTATCCATACAGGTAGGCATCTATCCTCAAAAAACATGTTCCACGAAAAGCTAATTTCTGCAAAATCTGTATTTGATAGGTTAAAAAAAAATAATAATAATTCAACATTAAGGATTGAGCTAGCTACATTAATAGAAATTATTCGTATAAAATTAATATTTTTAAAATTAGGTGTCCTTTTCAAAAAGTGGGGCATCTATCCCGGTTTTACCCTATACTAATATTATAAACTAGCTGACGCCCGCGACTTCGTACGCGTGGATCGAGGTTTTGTGGCTCCCGCGGGAACTCTTTAAATTTCCGGGATAAAAAGTAGCCTATGTGTTATTGCAGACTATAATCTATCTCTGTGCTAAATTTCATCCAGATTCGTTCCGCCGTTCAGGCGTGATTGAGTAACAAACTTCCATCCATCCATCCAAACTTTCGCATTTATAATATTAGTATAGAAGTATACATGCGTAGTAGCATGACTTTTCCTTGATCTACGCTACATGTAAATTAAAAAGAAAATCCTGGCCCATAAAGTAGAACAAATAGTGTATTATTTGCCACTATAAACGTCCTCATTAAGCGAATTAAAAAAAAAGTTATAAACTATCGCTTTCCATATAGCCAACTACCCGTGAACGCTAAATAAATACGTGAACGTTTCGTTACGTTAACGCGTAGTTTCAATTTCATGCCTGGGACCGTGAAGCATCAATAGTAAATTGTTTTCGCTGATTATGTTATTTATTCAGTGACTACATGATAATAATTATGGCTAATGATAATTTTTGATAACGATCTGGTGTGATAATTTTTCTAAGTATATTATTCTTTGTGTGTAGGCCGTTAACATTTCATTATTTACTTATCTAAGTATATTAAAATACCTACATTGAATAACATGCACCCAGAGCTCTAAATAAAATGGACTATAAAAAGCCTATCTTGGTGCTCTGAGTGGTTTTAAAATCAATTTTAGGTACCTTACGTTTCAGCCTTTTGAAAGACTATTTCAAATAATTATTGTGTTATTTCGCTTTATATGGAGTAGGTATATAAGGGTACATATATAGGAGATAAATTGATTTAAGGGCATATTCCTAAGTAATACCAAAGGGTATTAGGTATTATTCAAGAAAAATAAACTTGTTATTTGTTTTAATGTAAACAGAACAATAAATCTATCATATATCCCGGATGTTGTTTCAAAGCTAATCAAACTAAGGTAATCAATCGATTTGAGTATCGATAAAGATGATGTGCGTCTGCATTGATCGTACCTAATCATATTCATCATCATTTTTCAACACATTGCCGTCTCATTACTACTAATATATATTACCTATTCTGTGCTGTTAATACCTAAGCAGCCTCCTCTTAGAATGATAAGGTTTGGGCAAGGACCTTTAGTTTAAAGGTCCTTGGGTTTGGGACAAGTCAATCACGACGACCAAGTGCAGTTGGGCAAACTTCACTCATCTTTGACTCACTCACTTCACGAGATATTTTCCTTCACCGTTAAAACAAGTGATATTGAGTTTCTTAAATTTTATATAACTCTGGAAAGTCAGAGGTGTGAAGCCCTACACACGCGAATATACCACTACAGTCTGACAGACTTATCTCACCCGGTGACAGCGTCTAGTATCTATGAAAATTAAAATTAAAACAAAAACTAAACAGGCATAAAAATTAGTTCTGAGTTTGGCCATCGGGCCAGATAATTTCCGTCAAACTATAAATCCTCATAGCACCACAGAATTGGGAATTCAGTGATAAGCACAGTGTAAGATTCAGGTGCAATGCAGGCTGCAGCCGCCATTTTTGTAGTTTCTTCAATTAATGGAACCCTAAAAAGTTCTCTACGAACTTCAAGCAGCCGTGAAATGTAGTATTTTCTTTTTAACTTATTTTACCAAAAAAAGATGCATGTTGTAGAAAAATTACCTAAATCTCACCATACTGATGGGCTGGTTGGCAGTTTATTGTTTTGTCTCTGCAAGAACTTTACATAATAATTTTCTAAAGCCAAAGCATAAACTGTCCACGTCCAAGATTTCAAAACCGAAATTGTTTTGCACGTCCGCGTTTTACCGGGCGTGATACGCGCGAATTTCTCGACATTGTATTCTAATGACCACTGACCCCTCTCGGACAGCGGGCAATGTGTGACTTTCTGATCCATAGTCACGATGGATAGCAGAATCAATACGTATTTCATGTACATTTAAGAGAAAAAATTAACTAGGGGCCGGATTTGTTCCCTTCCGAGTTCCGACAAGGACACGGTCTCTAAGGCATCGATTGTTTATAACTGTACGTTTTTACATGTTGTTACCTAAGTAGCGTAGGTACTACGTAATTAACTTACGAAACTTACATTTGCATACGATTCGCAACTTACAAGACTGTTTTCGTAAGTTACTCATTTAAGCTATGCTATATTTTTTTCTGTCGTTGCAGTTAAGTGTTTCATTACGCTGGGTAAATATATTGTAGCCTAAACTCATTTTAATGTTTTTATACATCTCACAACCATATTTTATTATCTAAATATTATTGAGTGATGTGCACATATATATATTATTTATAAATAGTAAATAGTACCTAAACAAATAATTATAAGTAGTATAGTAGTAAATAATTAATTATAAATAGTAAGTAGTAGTAATTAGTAGATGAAAATGTAGAACGATGAAACGAGCGAACACAAGGAATACCGGTGTACGGATAAACCCGATCAGGGTTTTTGTTACACCGTAACTAAATTTTAAATTGTTATGTTTGAAAATGTGTACTTGTTTTTAAATAAATAAATAAATAAAATAAAACAACTCACGTGAGTAAAACTTACTACAGTGTAATCGTGGCCTAACATCGGAAAATCAGCTACGTGAAAGCATTTTGAATGTGCTTAGGCGGACTCCTTGTAGGTAGGTACGTCAGAGAAAAGATTTTAATTTTTATTATCTCTAGAATGCGTGCTAAGAAACATATTTTGTATATTAAAGTAGGTACATACCTATTGGTATTTTATACGCATTTTCCATCCAGTTACCTACTGTTTTTAAAATTCTGTGGAAACTCTTTGATTGTCGGGGATAAAAAGTATAACACGTATGAGCCATCCTCCAGTATCGCCATGTAAAAAATCAGTTAATTCCTCGCTCCGTTGTAGCGTGCTTCGAGACAGAAGGACAAACAAAAAGACAAACGTTACAATATTTGTATGATTTACTTATTGGGAAACGTAGTCATTACGTCATCATTTTTTTTACTGGGTTTTATATGCCTTTAAATAAAAAACTTATTATTATTATTATTACGTCGGAAAAAACGGATTCGAAATGCATGTGAACCGAGAAGTCCAAATTTTAGATATTACGTGGGGGAGGCCCTAGAAAAGCTTAACTTCAAATTGTCGACCATTGTACCATGTGCATTTTCCGCCATCTTGAAAAAGGGTTAAATTCAGTTTTTTCACAATAACCGAGTTATTATTAGGTAAGTTAAGCTTTTCTAGGCCTCCCCCACGTAACATCCATAATATTTCTCGGTTCAAATGCATTTCCCAATGTATATAATGACTGGACTACTGAGATTAATATGTAAGTACATGACTTACCCTCCGTTTACCTTTTGCTTAAATAATGCTTAAATATAGGTATCTTCAGTCTTATAAATTGTATACACTTAAGCTACAAGAACGTATGTACTCGCAAGTCGTACATCATAATATTTCTCGGTCTATTTGCGATATTTGCTTGAAAAATCCTTACCTAACGTCCGTAGGCGTGAGTGGGAGGACTAGGAGGCTATCTTCAGAATTCAGTCATTCTATTTTACCCCTTATGTTTTGGGTGTTAAGGTGTACGGTTCAGATGAGTAGATCTGGTGAGACAAGGACGCAAGAGCCGCGAGATTAGACTATTGATCGGTTGGAAGCCATTCCGGTAATCTTGACGTCTGAGCGGATTTTCAATGGCTTTTCTTTTTGAGATAGGCGGAATATAGGTGTGGTTGAAACGCTACACTAATCTTTTAATGATTATTGATATTCTTTTGTTATCTAGACGTAGTAGGTGGGTACCTACCTCTCTTATACAATTTAAAGTTTATGTTTGTATCTGTAAACCTACTAAATCCAAATCCTGAAGAGAGAGAAACTTAGGTAAAGTTTTCTCACATTACTAGATCTTTTTAACCCCCTAAGCGTAGATCCTTTTTCAGTGCTCATCTACGTTATGTATATGTCACCGTAAGATTGCAAAAACCGTTAGATTGCAATCTAACTAGCGAAATTGTAAACTGTCGACATATTTAAGAAACTCCTATATATTTCATGCTTCTTTTCTTTCTTTCAAGGACTTTTTTTCTTAACTATTCTTTTCTTATCTCGTTTTCGCGGAATTTCACAGTAAGTAAAGGGAAACTTCCTTTTGACAGGAACCACTTTTGGAAGAAAAAATCAGAAGGAACATCGGGAAATTTCAGTGTGATCTCGTTTATGATGTTAATGAATAAGTATTAGGTATTACCCTTTTCCTATCATACCTACCAGTATACTATGCTTTTAAGGCAGTTAGTATGTGGGAGGATCAAAGTGGAAAAGGCACAGAGTTACAAAAAGGACAGTCTTATTTCACACGGAATGCAAAGGTTTTATTACCTGAAAAATGAAGTAAGACAAGAAGCGATGGAGGGGGAGGAAGTTTTAGTCCGTAGGGCGTAGGCCTCTGGGCAACATCCCCAATGGAGTCAGGCATGCCTCTGAAACTCTCTGAGATAAATATCCACTGCGGATTTTTCTCCTCCTCAGAAAAAAAGATATATAAGTAACTGCGTAACATAATATAACCCCACGCAAGTTTTCAGCGTTACAAATTCGCAACCAGATTGTTAACAGTCGAGCAGTTCTCGGGTTTATCTTGACCAATCGGCGAGATATCGCAACGCATACCAATAAAGCATTTGGCAACAAATCAAAGTTTATTGGATCGTAATAATAATGCCGTGGGGCAGGATGCGCACGCAATGGACGGCCTGATGTGCTCGTGATGCCAGTTTTTGTGCAGTTTTTCAGGTTTTCGATGTTGTAATCGTATCTGTAGCGTGGATGGATTGATTGGAAATGGTCTTACTCTGATTGTGTTGTTCACGTACCTACATACTTACCTATCAACGAGTTCCGAAAGCACATAATAGACACAAACCGTAATCATCATCGCGTGCCTTCTTCAAACCGAAGTTTGGCGGTCATCATGCGAAAATCTTCTCCATTTTGAGCCGCATCTTTTAGCCTTGGCTTTTAGCCTTAGCTAAGCCCTGTCCAACCACTTACGCCTTTGGCGACCTGGAGCTCTCTTGCCTGCAATCCTTCCTTCCAAAACTAGTCTTGGAAGTGAGAATTGGGCTCCTCTTTGCAGATGTCCGGAGAAAGCCAGTTTTCTCCGCATGATGGTGGACAAATGGTGGAAAAATATATTCATGATATACACGAAATGAAGAAGTAGAGTTTTTGTGATGATATACTTGCTAGGTACTGCAAGGCTCGATTTTAAATCTACACTAATATTACAAATATGCGAAAATGTCTGCCCATTAGATTTTTGATTATTATACATTAGATTAAATTACTTTTTCACGGCTTTTACAAAGTCGATTTTGTCAATTTTTTTTCCAGATTCATCTTGGTTGTATTTTCCTTCAGTGCCATCGTATTTTCTTGGCATATTGTAACAATGGTCTACTAATTATTCTAACCTTTAACAACCTTTTCTTAACAACCTTTTTACCATACTTACAGACCACACCATATTACGTTTCTCACTCATTCTCATTTTTATTAAAATTAAACAAAACAGTAATTGAAAACCTTTATCCAGTTGACTGTCAAACAAAAAAAAAATGAAAAATACATATTTTTTGTAGTGTCCGTTGAATCCACAAAGAGGCACGGAAGCGCAGCGAGGCTCCAATATTAATTATCACCCTCCCCCCTAAACCACCCCCTTCCACTGTTTCAGGGGTGTCCCCTACGACAGCGCCTGGTACCGAAACATCATAGTACAAGAGATGGCTCACTCATGCCCATTCAAAATCAAAATATTTATTACTAGCTGATGCCCGCGACTTCGTCCGCGTGGTTTTTGGATTCCCACGGGATCTCCTTAATTTTCCGGGATAAAAAGTATCCATGCCAAAAATCACGTCAATCCATTGCTCCGTTGCGGCGTGATTGAAGGACAAACCAACAAACCAATAAACCAACAAACAAACACACTTTCGCATTTATAGTATTAGTATGATTCGTTTAATCGGATCGTCAGTTGACTCTACCAATGGTTCGGAATAAAATTCTTACCGCCTTTCTCCTGATAGTAGATAGACGCAATGACTTACCTACGGGTACTAGACTTGTATTTTAATTCAAATATCATTTAATTTATAAGTTAAAGTTAAAGTTAACTTACTCAAATTAGTCTAATTTTTTGACTATATTGTAATTATAAATTCAAATTCAAAATCAAATTTTTTTTATTCAAATAGACTTTTTACAAGTGCTTATGAATAGTCGAATGAATCTACCACTGGTTCGGAATGCCTTTCCGGTATAGTGTGTATAGGTTGCAGTATATGCTCATATTAAGGGAAAAAAACCATTTCGCCCTCTACAGCAGATAGGCCGATCATTGGTTTCTACGAGATAAACTTTTTATTTTTAACTGAAGATTTTCTTCTGCAGCTGATATTTATTGTACCATCTCTTGGACTATTTTTTGAGATTTCAAAAGCGGCAGACAAAGCCTTTGTGTAAGGTGTTAGAAGGCTTTAATGGCAGCTTCGAAAACGCCTTTTGTACTTTCACATAATAACCGCCCCCCTTCCCCTTATTTTGGGTAAAAATATTTTTCCTTGATCATTTCACCTTACTTTAGAAGATTAATGAGATTTGTGTGAAGAAAAGAAAGGATGTAGCTATTAATCAATCATATTTATATATTTTTGTGTCGTCAATACGTGAAAAAATGCTGAAACATTTTCAATACATAATATACTTATGTGAATATGAATACAGCATTATTATTAAATATTAAATGATGCCCGCGGCTTCGTCCGCGTGAATTAAGTTTTTTTCATTCCCGCGGGAACTTCTTGCTTTTCCGGGATAAAACGTATCCTATGTCCTCATGTACTATGTAAAGTCCTTCCCCGGAATGTTACCTACCTCTGTACCAAATTACATCAAAATCGGTTGAAAAGATGGGCCGGGAAAGCGTAGCAGACAGATAGAAACACTTTCACATTTATAACATTAGTATGGATTCTAATTTCTACACCTTAAAGAGAATCCCTGTGCAAAATTTCGGCTTTATGTAGCTTTCTATGTCCGGCTAGGCGTTGATGAGTCAGTCAGTCCAAATACCAGGTATTTGAGTATTTACACAAAGAGAAGTGGCCACATAGTATTAAATTTAATATACATAACGGGTTCCTCTCAATTCAGCCCTCGGAAAATCTTCCACCAATGGCACCTCCCTGCTAAATAGAATACGATCTTTCTTTGCAGAGATACTACATGACTCCCTGTGTTCACACCATCAAGCTAAATTGACACCAATCTCACTACATTTCTCACTATTAAAGTCCATAGTTGTTTAACAAGGCTCATTTGCACTTAGGATGTTTTTGAATATTATAGAGAACGAGATCGATTCTCTTAGAATGTACAGAATAATTTAAATTCAACCTTTGTAAAGTTAAGTTAAGGTTTAGTTTGGCCTGTGGTGTAGACAATGATAGACCAATTTAAATATGGAACATTCAAAGATGGTTCTCTAGGGAAAAACTGGGGGGAGCGTGCAAACGATTTTAAATATTTTTATTGAGGGCGGTTATGAATTCAGGGTTGAATTTGCTTTGCACGGTTTGGAGGTATGACGTTGTAGTAATGGGTCAGTTTTCCAGATCGATTTGCTCTGGGGAGAACGCGCCACGTCAGATAGTGGTGTTTCCACTGGCTATGTATTCTGAAATTATGTTGAGGATTACGTAATCTTTTGGCGTATTCAATGTGAAACCTGCAAACATTATATTATTGTAATGGGCATGATGTACCTATGGTTAGAGATTTGTACCTACTTACTCATAATATGATCAGGTATTTTTTTGTTGCATTTGACGGCTTCAAGATTTATTAATCAGCGGTACTTACCGCGGATTAGGAATAGGTATGTACCTATAATGTAAGAAATCGATGTACTCAAACAAATTCTTGGCAAACTTCTCTGATCTTCAAGGATCTCTGCATGATTGATGCTTTGAAAGATTCTGTGGATAGTACGAAATCTTCTGATAAACAGTGATATTTCTCACACGGTGTACCTACCCACGATATTATCAACATTCTTCTATACACCCACATTTCGAAAGCCTCTACTTTTTTTTTAATTACAAAAAAAAAAATATTGCGCCTCTACTAATACTACAAAGAAAATTCTTCAGGAAGCAATAGAAAAATTCTTTTGCCAATTACACACATGTTCTAAAGTAGGTACCTGAAAGTACTTCAGAAAATAACAATGTATCTATTCTTCATAATAACATTAAATATGCATTTAAGATTCAACTCTATGTTGAATCGAATAGGGTTTAAACCCCGTTGAGCTAGTATTTTTTTAGCTATTTGTACGCAGGTTCTCTGGAACTCCGGAACCCGCATGAAGGCAGGCGCGGCCCTGACTCAACTTATCAGTAGGAGGACCACGCAAAGTAGCAATATATGAGTTTTCTATTAGATTTCTATTGTAAAAGAAAATTGCATTTCATTTTTACTAAAGCAGGTTTGGGACGCATATTTGTTTGGAATGTATCGTTTCCCACTGTCCTCATAGTACCGAATCTTTTTGGCATAGGTATAGTTGAGGACCTGGAGAGTGATAAAGGCTACTTTTTATCCCGAATAATTAAGGAGTATAAAAAAAACTTAGTCCACGCTTACGAAGTATGTAATTAAATAATTATGTTTCCCAAGAGCCGATTTTACAACTCCGAATGACGTTTGACCTATTTCCTATTCTGTGGTAACCTAGGAATGAATTTCAAATCTTGATGGAATTTCTATACAACATCGGTCTAAACATCAAAATCGGAGTTGGTATAATCGGCACTTAAACTTTCGACGTACGGCCTTTGCGTTCGGCAGTATAGAATAAGTCTGCTCTTATCACAAACTGTACCGCTATACATTTCCCCGCTACCCGCCGGCTGCTATCTCCACAAATCGCTCATGTTAAACTTTGCATCTATCTCCTCTTGCCTAGCCTTTGTTTGACCTATTTTACAGCTAATCAACACTTATACGACTAACGCGTACTTATGGTGTGTTAGCAGATGCCCGCGACTTCGTCCGCGTGTAACAAGTTTTTTAATTCCCTTTATCTTCCGGGATAAAAAGTGCCTGTGATTCTCCAGGTCGAGATCCTCAACTATACCACTATACCCATACAAAAAATCACGTCGATCCGTTGCTCTGCTGCGGCGTGATTGAAGGGCAAACCAACAAGCAAACACACTTTCGCATTTATAATATTATAGTATGAGTCAACCTCTACACAGCACACAGCACAGCACAGGCTAGCGGCCATTTACACTCAGTTGAAGTCAGCAGAGAATAACTTAACCTAACATCTGAAGCGAAGCGGAGCGGAGCGGAGAAGTGATCAAGTGATAAATTTATAACCGCCATACCCCTACGGATAGCCCGCTACCTAGACTGCATCGTCTCTTAACCATCACAGAGGAGATCGTAGTCCAGGCAAATTAGTAGTGGAATAAAAAATATTTGTTAAGAAAGCTCTTGGTTCCATTCCACTATCCATGTAGGTACCTACAGGCTATAGCAGAGCAGTGCACCTAAGGCTGCCTTCGAATTTAAATCTTTAATCAGGTGGCAAACTTAATCTATGAATGAAGTTAGACATACACAGAAAAAGTGCTTGTTAAATTATACGTTATGCGGAAGGAGTTGGGAACCTATAGCATTATTATCCTAAGAAAACCCTTGCCATTATGTGATTAATGGAAAGGGGTCACGACGCTCAGCAATGGGGAATACGACGCAGAGAGACAGAAATATTATACGTTTCAATTTGATGGTAGCATTGAAAGCTGACTTCTTTTCGATCGAAACCCAAATAATTTTACATCTAGATTTATTACCTAATCACTTAGTAGATAATAAATAAGACAGATAGAGGTATAAATCGTTCATCCTCAAGGCTTTAAGATAAAATCGTCTTTGAGAATTAAAAAAAACAACGCTATCAATTAAAAAATACCTAGATTATTATTAGGTATTTATTTGTGATAGGGATGTATATGGTAAATCAATAGAAACACTCGAAACAGCAAGAAATCACAACTTCAACTTTATATTATTTTAATTGTTAGGTATTGCATGCATAAATAAATATTTTATAAAAGTCAATTTAGACAAACTATAACTACATGATAGTGATACTGAATAATTAAAAGTCATTTGTTAAAAATTCCTCATGCTCGAAGTTTCGAACAAGTAGAAAAAGCTATGGCGGTATGATACTAAACTCAAATATTAATGAAGAACATAATATAAGGCCCTAACCTTTTGGTTAGAAGACAGTAGGTACTCAATAGATAGATAAGATTAAAATTAAAACTGTTAGAACTATACTTTGGGCTCAAATTTATTAATTGAAAATCAACAATTGTTTTTACTAACGCATAAATTGTGATAAATAATAAACATGATACGAGACTCGATAAAAGAATCCTAGAAAATTTTACGTTAACTTCGTTTGATCTCGAATGCGCCTCTTCGTTTGGGGGCAGACGAGCGAGGTGGACTTTAGCATTTATGCATATATATCTATCTCCGAGCAACGCACAGTTCTTTTGAAGCTTCAAACATAGTTTTACACTATTATCACAGATATTCTATCATAAGAACATCGAAAAAATCTTAGCTGTACCTACTTTTTTTGCGACTTATTTTATTTTAAATGACTTGCCCTATTAGACAGGCCTATAAAATACAAATGTTTTTATTCAAATAAACTTTTACAAGTACTTTTGAATCGTCGAGTGTTTCTTCCGCTGGTTCGGAATGCCATTCATAGCAAGAAGTCGAGCCAGCAAGAAACTATTTGGTTGTTTTTAAAAAACAATTTCTATAACGATATGTGTTTGAAATGAAATCCAAAAAAAATTCAGTGTAAGAAAGAAAGAAGGAAAGAAAGAAGTGATTTATTTCTATGAATGATGTAAGTAGTTACTCAACAACTACTCAACTCCTGTAACATCCCTACTTGCTATTTACTGATATATACCTAACGCCATCAAGTAGCAGTGATAAGTGATAACATATCAAAGAAAGATTTGCCAAAACCAATTTTCTGAACGGATCACTTGACACGTCTCAATTTGATACTTATCTATCAGATAAGTTGGAAATGGATCGAAATATTTTTCAATTTGGTGAAATTATTTGATAAACGGCTCATAAAACTGGATTGTGCAAACGTCCTGTAATCTGGATGTTCTAGATCTTTCCTCTCGTTATCTTTATGCTTGAAATAAAATTAATTTGCAATTATTTTTAAGATCTAAATATTTTTGTCGAGTAAAAGCTGAATTTCCAAAAATTTTGAAATAAGTAAGAGCAATCACCAAATCCGAGAAATAATTACAAGCAAAACCGAATTATGTGAACATTCCAGATCAAAAGGTACCGACAGTTTTATGTGTTTTCCCCACTACTAGCGGTCGCCGTTGTACTGTGAAAAGCTATAAATTTTTTATTTTGTTTTGAAATATTTATGCCTATTACAATATAGTTAAGGAAAAATCCGAGGCGCAGAGTCACAATCAAAATGTCCATTGTTCAATATAATTTAAGGATATTGGATGGATAGTGTCGATTTCTTAGTATCCATCACTTCCATGAAGAAATCGTATGACGGAAGTGTGTCACTTGTTTGATTCGTATCTTTTTAGGGTTGCGTGGGAGAATGGGTGCACTGAGCTCTATATTTTCCAGTCCCTGATTAGCCTCACTCAAGATTCATCACCATTCATCATACAATCACTATATCATCATTCCAAATTTTTATTCGCTAACTCTGGTGAAAACATGCATCGAGAAGGAGATCGTAGGATCGTGGGATTGTAGGATTGGTATAGAAATAAGAGAAAATGAGAAATCCTAGTTCCTAGATCGTCTTAAGTAAGTACTTATTCTGCTCTGCTCTGATTGAACTGCTCATATGTTTTGATACTTTTTATATATAGAATATTATTGGCGGAGGCCAAGTTTCCTGTGATACATCATGCCCTGCGGGGAGAGAAATCACATCATGTGGAATTTCTAACCTTAGTAGCCATATGTAACAATGGATTCTTTCCATTTTATACCGAAAACCAGTCTACAAACTGGTGAAGAATTTTGGATGTCTTAAACGCCACCACAGAAAAACATCAAAATGTGCTGTCACCTGCTTCTAGAGTCCATAAGTATCCAGGCAAATAGTTGAGTACCATGTGATTAGGAAATCATCAACAAAAACCAACGATTACGTGTAAAGATCTTGAGATAAGATTCGTTCGTGTTCCGCATCTTGAGTGCTGGACAAATAGAGGAATTATCTTCGAAAGGAATTATCGGCACATTATCTTGATAAAGTAACCCAGTTTCGGAGATATCTATATATCTAGGCGTGTTTGTTGAATGACCGTTTTGGTTTGTCATACTTCTTATAACAGCTTATGTGTCGTCTAGGATCTCTTTGAGTAACGTCGCTGGTATTCATAGTCGATAACTCAAATCCATTGAAGGTTTGACATATATTTTTTATCCATTGAAACCTTTAATGGATATAAAATATATAAAACCTTTAATAGATAAAAAATATATGTCAGTGGCTTTCATTTTTTTGATAGAATAGGGGGGCTGTTAGAAGTGACTCTTTGAAGTGAGGCTTTGAAAGCGATTTTTGGTTTTTGATTTTGAATAAAGGCTATTTCTTCCAACAGCTTAGCCCTGCTATCCAGCAAGGCAATAACAATAATCATTGAGACCACGCGAAGTATTTTTTTGACAATATTATTAGTGTTGGTTACATTTAATTTTGTTTTGTTTTCTGTATTTCTGTTTGTTGATCTAATACCTAGATATTAAAATCCAATAGCACTTTGTAGATATTTATCCAAAAAGTTATCAAGCTTAGTTTACAAGCTTTATGACTGTATGAGTGACTGAATCAATGGTACTTTTCAAGTTGTACTGTTATATTGAAAATCAAATCAAATATTTTTTATTCAAATAAACTTTTACAAGTACTTTTGAATCGTCAAGTGAATCTACCACTGGTTCGGAATGCCATTCCTACCGAGAAGAACCAGCAAGAAACTCGGTGGTTGCTCTTTTTAAATAATTCATTTACAATTACTATATCAATGTGTACATAAGTAACCGCTGTCCCCAGCATTGCTGGAGCGATCAAATCCATGCTCCTCTATCATTTACATAATCTTCAACAGTATAATAAGCTTTTTTCAGGAGCATACTTTTAATGGATTTCTTAAATTTGTTTATTCAATTCAATTCAATTCAATTCTTACCAAGTTCCAATTAAAATGTATTATCAGTATGTACATCGGATGGAGCGCAAACGCGCTGTCAATAGAAAGAAGGTGCGACCATTATACTATCATTCATGACTCTCAGGTCTCAGGAGCCACACTTAGGTACTCTCCCAAGAATTACCATCTAATCCTTCACGTAGCCAGTACTCATACATTAACCAAACAATTTCCAAACCAAGTTGTCCATGCTAAGGCTCATTCCGTATTACATCCACTTCGCGGAAGCCGCGACGGACGGCTGCTGAATCAAAATATCCTCTTATACCGGCCATTTTACAGCGACCCTCCTCCCCCCTGCCCCATTAATGAATCGGAGAAGGTGTATGCGTTTGTGGAGCTCCAAATAGTCTGGTCCTGGTTGATAGACAAGGAATACCGTTACATGAGTCGATCACCGTGTGTGAATGAACAGTGTCCATTCAATTGTTTCGAGGAAGCATGCATGAATATGTTTTGATTGTAAGATCGCGTTGGATCTCTGGATCGGTTGATCGGTGGAATGTCCAAGCATTATCCTGATATATCAATGACTTTAGAGGATGATAGAGATGATCTACTAACATTGAGGATTCTGTTGAATTAACCGGTACCCTGTACCGGTACCGGTAACCGGTATCACTTTACCTGTGATAGCCTAGTGGTTGAGACACGACGTTCTTTCGCTCGCCTCCTATATCGGTCATTGGTGGTCAGGGGTTCGATCGCCGGGCTTCTGGATTTTATTTCTTCAAACTTTTCGGAGTTAAGTATAGTCTGTACCAATAGAGATGAACTATTATTTAACTTCTTTAACGTCTGATCACGTCATCTCATATGTTACTTGACCAATAGTGATGGCAGTAGATATTTCGTTAATTATTGGTCAAATGGCATATAAAATGACGTGATCAGATGTTAAAGAAGTTGAAAAAATAGGTCTATTGGAACAGCTTTAACGGTGAAGGAAAACATCTTAAGGAAACCTGCATTCCCAGCTGCGGTTCTTCATGACAAAGTGTATGACTGCCTATCGGCACTTGGCCTGCAGCGTAGTGGACTATGGCCAAACCCTTCTCTTTCTAATAGGAGTCTCTTACTCAGTATTGAGCCGACGCATCGATGGATTAAAATGATGATGATGAATATTTTTGCAGCTTTTTCTCTTTTCTGACCACATAACGACGTAGCCATCGAGATTCCTCTTACCTAATTTGGGTCGATGACCTCTTTTGTAAATTGTCCCAGAAGATTCCTACGTACATGAATGCGGTGAGCGGTTTCTATAATGATTCATTTGCGCCAATATTGAATCATATATATACATTTTCCTAATTTTTTCCTTCTACAGAATTTAAGTCGAATCGAATTTATTATTCATTAATTTTAAAATTAGTTATTTTCTAGATCTCTTTATTAATCTACTGCTCTTGGTCTCGAAGATTTTGTATTTATGAGAAATCCAGTTTAAGTGTAATATTAAAAGATTTTAAAAGATAAGGAAATCGTTTTAAAACTCCAGGAGACCAAAACCCTTCATTAAAATGGTAACTGCATCTTTGCTTTCGCTCCATCAGTTGTTTATATTTACAAATTAGGTAATAAATTAAGTTTAATTTAGTCTGCATCTGGGAGAGACGTCTTTGTTTGGTATGCATGATACCATGTAGATATCAAGACAAAGTTTAAACGAAGAACGCATGGCGTAGCAGTGCAACAAGTCGAAGGGTCCCGCCAGAGAATATACAATTATAAATTCAATATTAAACTAACTATAAAATTAATTTGAAATAAATTCTTACCTATTTACCTACTAACAAAAAGAAACTACTCAAAAAGAGCACCTTGGTTGCCCCTGGGCCAAAGGTACCCATCAAACTTGCAGCATTGCCACGCTGAATGGCGATGGATAATCTTTGGACCAGGTAGGAACTAGGAACCAGAACGTAGGCATCCCCTATCCCTTTTAAACGACGTATTGGTCTCAGGTGTTCCCTAATATTTAGGCAATGTTTGTGAAAACGGGCATTACTTGACTATAATTGTTCATTCGGTTGAAATTCAGGTGAGATGGCAGCTGTCAAGGGATAATTTGTAGCGGATAAAAAAAAGCATAAAGTTTATCGAACCAAGAGTGCCTACTGAGTACTTAACACAAACAAGTGTCATGTACTCCACCGAAGTACAAATTAATTTCGAAGTAGAAAGATCTGTGAGTGCGGAAGCTCCGGGCGTTGGCTCGGGTCCCGAGATGCGTCCAACATACTGATGAGGCGCCGACGAGCTTCGGGTAAACTAGCGAGATGAAGTTTTGAATACTACATCGAGTTTGATAATAATAGCTTACCAAAAGATCCTTTAGGTATAGGTAGAATCTAGATTTAAAAATTTAATTTAGCTATGTTGCTTTCAATTTGAAAGCGCGTTTCAGAATTTTTCAGGACAGGAATAGCAATCTGGACTAGTTGTAGATTCACTTGACGATTCAAAACTAACTTACTCAACTATCGATTAGTGTCCGCTCCATACTATTTTCAATTATTAATTTAAATTTTCCATTTCATTAGTTATTTGGCTTTTTATAACAAACTTTGTTGATTAATCGTTCGGGTCTACTCTAACCCAACCTAACCTGCCAGTTCTAGAAACGGATGCACCATCCTTTACGTCGCCCGGAAACATAGTTAAATCCTTAATACATTTCCGGTTTTATTTTCTTGATCGCTTCTTCTTCTTCGTATTATGGATTGTTTCGGTCTCTTTTAAATGATCTATCTTTTGGACAAAACGAGATGTCATTATAATTCAAGGGTAAAATTGTCAGAGCAAATTGGAATCATTTGACAGTTAAAACCTTTTACTCGAACTATTTAAGGAGTTCGTACATGCTATTTGACGTGCAGGCATCTATGAACTCCTTAAACAGATCGTATTATCCGTTTGTCAAACGATTACATTTACCATTTTCTTACACAATCGGGGGGCTGACGAAAAAATTCTAAGTCTATGGGGCTGAAGTACAAAAAAAGGCAAAAAGGTACTAAAAAAATTCTACATCAATGGCAAAAACGGATAGAATTTGTTTTCAATTTCAATTTATTCCACACGCGATCTACGTAGGTAAGTATCACCAATTAATAGCAACAATAAACTATTTCCTCAACAATAAATCTCTACCTCGGCAACAAATCTAAATTATACATAGATATCACCGAGAAAACATTACGCCCACTTAGAATGTCCGTCACATTCACTTAAATTCCGATGTACACTTTTAGTGGCCACTCGAAGGCGATTTGAATTTGAACCGACCGAGATTGTGGACTATTCTGGTGCTATACGATTTTTTTTTTTAATATTTTTCTTTTGGCGTTTTAAGAACGCTTATCTACCTTTATGCCTGTATCGAAAATGAAAATTAAATGATTTATTTCACTTAGCTTGTGTCACTTATGATAAGACGTAAGAATCCATCACCGTTTCGGAAAGTACTTTTACTATTCTTCTGAGAGAACCGGCAAGAAACTCAGCAGTTGCTCTTTTTTATCTGAAAGATTAAGCATGATTCGACAGAGCTTTTGGCTGCATCCACCGTTTTCTATCACCTGCACTTTCCTACCTAGTTTTAAATACTTGCATAGCATAGACGAGATGAAAATGCAGGTAATATCATATTATTATGTTTGTACCTAGTTCTATCTTTATTAGAATTGCTGGTAATTCTTAAGTATCTTGCGCTGGGCATGATCCGTGATCCGTTGCTGCAAGATGTAAAAGCAGTGATTGAATGGGGCTTATACTGTTATACATAATCTTTAAACTAAACTAAAATGACAGCATTGAAAATATTGCTAACCCTTCCATAATATATCCTGTGGAAAGGGATAGAACTAGATTTAAAGCTGCCATTTTAGTTTAGAGATTGTGTGATAGAGAATTGGCCTCAATGATACTGATTTTGTAGTGCACAATCTCTAAACTAAACTAAAATTAGAGCATTACAAATATTGCTAACCCTTTCATAATACTTCCTGCGGAAAGGGACAGAACTATATTTAAAGCTGCCATTTTAGTTTAGTTTAGAGATTGTGTTATACAGAATCAGCTCCAGTATCTATCAACGTAATAATATTATATTCATTTCTCTAGGTCACTTTTATAGACTGACACACTGGGATACTTTTATAGCGACTCACATGAGTCTAGTTACTCAAAATAACTGAGTTCCACGAAACAATTTGATAACTTTGAGTGTTGATTAAACTAAGTTAATTAGTTTAGGTACCACTTAAATATTTGTTGCAACTCAGCGTTAATCTATTTAAAATTACTGATTATTTAAAAAAAGGATTCTCACTTCGATAAATTACTTATGTAGATATAATATAGAGCGCTTTCAGAATAAGCCCCAAGTACCCAAGATACGAACAAGATAGGAATTCGCAATGCGACTCGAGAAGCGTCAGCGACATCTCAGCGCAGATACAATCTCTATCGAATCTGTACTTACTAACTTACGCTATACCTACTTAGTTCATAAGACTATAACATGAACGTTCAGAGAATACTGAGTATTAAAGGGTATTGTTTCGTGTGAAGCTGAGTTCTTCGACTCTTTTCTTAGTATTTCTTTTTGAGACCTCACATGATGCCATTTTTTTTTAACCACTACAAGTTAGCCCTTGACTGCGATCTCACCTGATGGTAAGTGATGACGCAGTCTAAGATGGTAGCGGGCTAACCTGTTAGAGGCATGGCAGTTGTATTAAACCCATACCCCTATTCGGTTTCTACGCGGCATCGTACCGGAACGCTAAATCGCTTGGCGGCACGTCTTTGCCGGTAGGGTGGTAACTAGCCACAGCCGAAGCCTCCCACCAGGCCAGACCAGGGAAATTTCAGAAATTATAAATTCCCAAATTGACCCTGCCGGGGATCGAACCCAGGACCTCCGCACGTTAAGGCAACAGCGCTACACACTGCGCCAAGGAGGTCGTCGCTTTGCTCGTCGGATGTTTGCTTGTTTAAATACTCTATGATGGTAAGTTATCAGTAGGTATGAGATGGTTTTCGCTGAAACGGGAGAGAAGGTTCTACCTAGTAGATACTTACTGGCTTTACATCTGCGACTATTTTCCCGAGTGCAATTTAAAAACTAGATTTTTGAAAATCCGAAGCAATCATAATATTATGTTCTTGTTTTGGGTCTTCTTTTGGTCTATCAATGTGCAATTAAGAGGTTTTTCTATAGTAATATATTATAAAACCCACCAAAAGCACAAGGTTTGGATTTTTCTAATTGCTTAAACGCTAGCTAACGCTGGGGCCGTACTGCCAGGGCTTAAGGCAATAATTAACTAATACTTACTAATATTATAAATGCGAAAGTCAGTTTGTTTGTTGGTTTGTCCTTCAAACCCGCTGCAACAGAGCAACGGATCGACTTGATTTTTGGCATGGGTGTAGTTGAGGACTTGGAGAGTGACATAGGCTAGGCTACTTTTTATCCCCGAAAATTGAGGAGTTCCCGCGGGAATCCCAAAAACTTATTCCACGCGGACGAAGTCGCGGGCATTACCTAGTTTTGAAAAAAATCATTTTTCATTTTCATTTTTTTTTCATTTTTCAATATTCCTCTAATGACAGTTTGATGTCACGTATTCCTTGACTTTCCTAAAATAAGGAATTATTCTAAGAAACAATAGTCATCAAAAATGAAACAAAAGTAAGGTCCATAGGTTAGATGCAAAACAGAACAAACATGCCGAAAAAGATGTATAGACCTACTCAGATCACATGCCGCGGTCTGGCGTCACCTGGAATCCCCGTTCATAGTTCGAAGAAGTTGACGTTGGGGTCCCATGGTGCTGAGATACTCCGTACTGAGTATCAATATATCAATGACACCTAGTGAGGGGATCTCCCCACTAGGTGTACTCAATCGAGACTCAGATAAGTAGGTATTTATCCTGGTCAAATACCTGGAACACGTTAGATCGTAGAAGTTATATCTGTTGCTCTCTGTTCATGACTGATAAGAGTTACTGATAACAGATGAACGGTACAAAATCAATATTTGATCCACATAGATTTATTCTAAACCCGTTCTCAGGAACAGAACTGTCGATGGTTTATTCCATTTAACACCTTATAAATGAGTGATTTGATAATTTCAATATTTTTTTAAACTAGCGCTTGGCTCGTCAATAAGGCTGAGTGGCTCATGGCTAGTGGTGACTGGTGATCGAGTTGGGGGCTTGCATAGAAGGTGCCTATTAATATTTATCACTATGCTATGATTTTGATTTTTCAGTCTTGATGCCTATTCACTCTCTTATTACCTAAGTTCTAACGACAAGGTTGGGTCTTAAGCCTTGAATTTTTGAAAATATCAGAACTCAGTTGACTTCTGATGAGTAGGTATAACTACTATAAGTACTAAACCTATGTAATTTCAGGAGGTGTTTTGAACGTTGAAATAAATAAAAAAAAACTGGCAGGATTAGAATCCTCATCTCTCCGGCAGGGCGACCGCGTATCTTTTGCATCAATCATTGATACATCGCAATCACCTCTGATTGGCTTAATTTATGGTATTCTTGCTGCGTCAATGGATTTCGTCCAATAGTGGAAGAGTGTTAACCAATCAGAGGTGATTGCGATGTATCAATGATTGATGCAAAAGATATGCGGTCGCCCTGCGGATCGCACTGAGCGGCTTGACAGGTGTGACAATGGTTCAATTTCTCGCATCTACAATACCGATATGAAAGCCCTGGCTCTGCCAAGTACCTATCTTTGCCAGACTGTTATGTGTTATGTGACAAGAATCGATGGTCGACTAATAACTTAAGTTTGCCATTCCTCTGACTTCACACGTACTGTATTCTTTCTAAGAAAAACACCTTGAAAGCCATTCACACCGTATTTCCCCTGTCACAATTTTTTCAAGGTAGACTGATGATGCATTATAAATGCGAAAGTGTGTCCGTCTATCTGCTAAACTTTCACGGTCCATAATAATATGTTCAATTTATTTTAAAGAATTTTGGTACAGATATAGGTTTTTATCCCGGGAAATCTGAGTTCCCCTCGGAACTTCAAAAACGCAAATCCACTCACTGTGGAGTGCAAATGGGATCCAAGTGGAACAAAGTTTATCTGTGTGTGCAAACACAATATTCCAAGTAAGGCATAATGCTGCATTGTTACATCTCCCTTATCAACGCGAACTCGATAGCCGTTGGAATCATCTACAGTGAAACTGGAAGTAAACCATGAGATTGACAGATAACTGATAAGTACTTGAATTATTATGTTTATGTGCTCGTTATGGGCACGGATCACAAACTGCTGGAATGGAGACCTCGCACTGGACAGGTCTAGGCCCCATTACCTACAAACACATAATTTTTGAACTGTGTGACATAAAATGAGAAAAAGCTAGTGTATACATTCAATCAATGACCACAAAACTGTGGTCGGGAGCTTCATTCAAAAAAGTTTCCACGTTTTGTGTTGTAAGTATCTTTGACTTCTTTGCTCGATGTCCATCCGATTTCCTTTTTAAAAATGCCAATAACTTGGTATATGTATTAATTTGGATATCATGTTTGACGCTTATTGTTGCCCTGAGCATCGAAAAGATACACCACCGGCTGCTTGACTTCTTTGTAGCTTATAAATATTCAAAATAGACCAGAATCACTGATTCAGACACAGACTTTGCGCCTTTTGCAGTTTTCCATGTGTCAAAATCTTTATAGGCTTTCAGGTATTTTTCCTTTGACTTTTCTGGGAGTAGATTATTGACAATGCCTATGGCATCTAATTTAGTAGCTTCTGGAGTCAAAATACTTTCATCACTCGACATTTTTGATATTTTTTTTGAAATATATAAAGAATCTTCTAAAGGTAGTACTAGCTACGGCTATAGCAACTTCTTTCAACTGGCGTGGCCTACTCGATTTAACAAACAAACGAAGTTCGTCTCAGTGCGAATCTAGTGGGCCACGGCCTATAGCCACTTCTTTCAACAGGCGTGGCCTACTCGATTTGACAAACAAATGAAGTTCATCTCAGTGCGAATCTAGTGGGCCACGGCTTCGGTTTTAGAAAATCGAGTTGGCTCGCCCGCTGCGAACACATTCTGTTTAGCGAAATTAGACTTTATTCACATAGCAATAAGAATTATGGAAGTGAAAATCACATTATTGACAAGCGGGTTATAATGAAATTCAATAGAACATTATAACCCGGTAAAGCCAAGAGATATAATGTCTTGCTTTCGGTAAGGTTTACATGACATATAATTCGGCATTGTCGAGCATGTGGTGTGAAAAAATATTTATTACCAGGTGAGTCCACTTAGGCGACGCGGCACGGTGATGCATTGCGCGACGCGGCCCCGTACAAACTCATACAAATATAATTTACCGCTACGTGCTGCGCCTCTCCGTGCATCTCAAGTGGGACTAGATCAGCCCCCAAATTGTGTAAGGAAATCGTAATCGGAATCATTTGTCAAACGGATAATTCGACCTGTTTAAGAAGTTCACAGATGCCTGCACGTCAAAAATTATGTACGAACTCCTCAAACAGTTCGAGTAATACGTTTTAAGCTGTCAAATGATTACAATTTGCTTAGACAATTGGGCCACTGAAAGCGCAGCGTTCGCAGACCCTCCCTGCCAAGGAGTCAGCAGGTGGCTCAACCTTGGCATGTGTAAAACCTTACAAGAGTTGCTTTTTCTTTGTTTATTAAGATTTTAGTTTTCTTTTATAAACAAAGATAGCTATTATAATATCCCATTAAGACCCCGAAAATCTGTAGGTAATTATTCCTACTTACCAAGAACTTTTAGAACACAGAAAGAATTACGCAAAAAATCTGCAGACTACATTATGAGACCAAATGAATAAATTAGTCAAATACCGGCAACGCATTGCCAATGCTGCAAGTGCTCTGGAGTCTGGAGGTCTTAAGACCCAAAAATTTTACGTAACTCTAAAGTGGCATTTTCATGCAACTTCTTATCTACTTAATACAACTTTTCACTACACGTAAAATGTACATATGCGTAATGTATTCAGTACCTATTGTTATTTTCAGATTAAAATATAAAAACAACTTATGCATGCGAATAAAAAAAATGCAATTTAATCAAAGTTGAAAAAGGTTAAAGGAATCGTATAATAAAAAATGCACACAATAATCAAGCACAAATAATTAACATTTATACAATCGCGTCACCTGCATTGTCCATAAATTAACAATTCAACTTCTTACTAAGTTACGTAGCTGTATGTCGCAGTCGAATTGTGGAATTCGCCCTATTACATAACGGCTAGCCATTTTACAAGAGCAGGATTGTACATCATCAGGTGGGACCGCAGTCAAGGGCTAAATTGTAGTGGATAAAAAAAAAACTACGGCTGACTGAACGCCTGCCGCATTGATTCAGCGTTCGCGCTCATCAACCTGGCTAACCTGTAAACGGGTCACAAACTATAGTTTTGTAAAAAAAACTGGCTAAGTGCGAGTCGGACTCCCGCACTGAGGGTTCCGTACAAACCTGTACGTATATAAGTAAAAGTTATGGTATTTTTATTGCTAAATGAAATCCATAACTTAAGTAAGTTTAATATTATTAAAAATATTTTTATTATATGATGTAACTAAAAATTTATGTTTTTCGAAATTTTTCCTTTATCTGTGCTAAAAGATGTTACTTTGTACTAAATTTCAAGATTCTGGGTTCACGGGAAGTACATTGTAGGTTTTGATTCCCTTGCGTGTGTCGAAAATTTGCAGCATAAAAATTTGCTGTATCATTTGATTGCGTTGGCTTAGAAGTCTGATTTTTTCCCACCTCCAAGGGACAGTAGATTAGTAGAGTAGTAGTATTTGATATAAATTTCAGCTAGATACCTCCATGCGTTCCTGAGAAGAAGGGTCTTGACAGACAGACGGACGGACAACAAAGTGATCCTATAAGAGTTCCGTTTTTTCCATTTGAGGTACGGAAACCTAAAATATTATGATGAAAGGTAGGATTGTGGATTCAAATTCCCTAATCATAATCTCCAGAATCAGAATGAAATCCGAGCACCCTAAACCCACGAGGTCTTGTTTCTACCCCCAATGTGCTTTTATAAAGTGTTTGTTTTCTAGCGGTTCGAATTTATAGAATCGAGCAGACCCTGACGATGCGTTGCAGTACGATAGTAGAAAGATGAAGGGGGAATAAAATCAAAAAGTTCTTGGGCACACTCTTCGCAATATCTAGGAAGATATACACAAATTAATTTTAGAGTATTATTACAGCTAACCGATCCGTACGGCCGGCGACCGATCGTTCAGTCTGTGGGGTAAAGTGTCAAAGCGAATTAGTATGCGCGGGCGCATCACGGTGATCTCTCGGTACGCAGAATCCACATACAATGGGCGCTTGCGCTGGTGAAATCGAACCTCAATAGGTATTCTGGGACCGGACTTACTTATATCTTTAAAATATATCTCTCAAAAGACGGAAACTGTGAGATTTTACTGTCTTAGACCCAGTGTTGCAGAAATTACATAGGCTGAGTGTTGGTATTAATAATCTTATTTAATACTGTCGGTTTTTTTTGTTACATTTTCATGACTCAACTGGTTAATTAATTTTGACTAAAAGTTTGTACAAAGAAAGGTTGCCTCGCGGAAACGGACATACGACGCGTTGAAGATTAGGTATGTAAATGATAAAAGTGCATGTATTGGACTCGCTTCTGCAATGCTTAGGACTGGGGTTACCATAGAAAAAATCTATCTAGTATCTACTAATTGTAAATTAATCTTTTTCAAAAGAGCAACCACCGAGTTTTACTTGCTGGTTCTTCTCGGTAGGGATGACATTCCGAACCAGTGGTAGATTCACTCCTTAAACAACATAAAAAGAACCATATTATTCTTATTATTTACATTTTATTATTATTTACGCCTGAAAATGTAAGAGTTCTCACAGGGTTTAAAAACTTGCCGCTAAACGATTTAACGTTCCGATCCGATACCGTTTAACGAAATATACGATGATACGAAACCGATTAAGGGTTACCCTTAATCACATATCACTTAACAGATTAGCCCGCTACCATCTTAGACTGCATCATCAATTACCACCAGGGGATATCGCTTTTAAGGGCTAACTTGTAGTATAAAACAACATATTTAGTGCCTAAGCGCAAACAAAGAAAGATCTGTTGCGAGCGCACAAAGGCATCTCGTGTATGAGGTCACACGGACCCTCGGCGCAGCAGACCGTGAACGCATCTCCGTTCCCAGCTGAGCGTATCATCTCGATCTGTTACCCTCCCTGTATAATCTACATTTGAGATGGCCTGAGGCGTCCACACTGCCAACGTTGCATTCCGCATTTAGGAAGGAAAAGGAAATATTTTCTGTGCCTTGTTTATATAGCTACCACCCGTTGTTTGGCTTGGAAGACTTTCGTAAGTCAGGTAGGTACAGCCTTACTCCTTGGCTATCATACTTATATTATAAATGTGAAAGTGTGTTTGTTTGTTGCTTTGTCCTTGAATCAAGCGGCAACAGAGCTTGACCGACTTGATGTGACGTGATTTCTTTAGCATGGGTACAGTTGAGGACCTGGAGAGTGACATAAGCTACTCTTTGTTCCGGAAAATTAAGGAATGAATATTAAAAAAACTAAAAATCAGCTAGTAATTTATAAAGGGAACCTCTGTGCAAAATTTCAGCTTTCTAACCTGGAATAACGATCGGTGGAAATAAAACAGGCTCCAATTTAGAAAATGAAAATCAATTTATTAGGTACTCAGACATTTTTATAATGCCACTCAGCAAAGTGAAGCAAAACCTGAACAGCTCAGTAGAGCTATTCTCTTACTTAGTGGCTATGAAATTAAAATTAAAAGCCACTGACATATATTTTTTATCGATTGAATGTTTGTTATGAATTCATAGAAATAACATTTCATAGCAAACCTTCAATGGATAAAAAATATATGTTTGTGGATTTCGTTTTTTGATAGCCACTGAGTTACTGAATAGGGGGCCAGATGGCAAGGAGGAGACTAACCGAAATATCAAGGAAGACGCAACTGTTCCCCTATATCTAAATATATATAAATCATGTGTCACGTTGTTTGTCCGCGATGGACTCCTAAACTACTTAACCGATTTTAAATTAAATTTGCACACCGTGTGCAGTTTGATCCAACTTGATAGGATAGCTTACATCTTGATTTATAGCCGCAATATTATTTTATGTCGGATTTGCAATGTAAGATGGAGAAAAAACGGTCAAACGAAAACGTTTCTTACGAAAAGCTCATTCCACGCGGACGAAGTCGCGGGAATCAGCTAGTATTATTATATTTTTCATTTGACTCCTACTAGCATACTTGCATATTGCTCATTGTTTACGGAACTTATCGCTTTTAATAACGGTTATTTATGTACTCGAAGGTTTGTTATGTATTCGTCACATGGCGGAAAGACACGCTACGTTTTTAAAGGGCTCCTGGAACCATTAGACCGTGCCGGGACATCTTGTAGATACAGTCGTTTCGAGCTAGGGTTGCCATTTTAATTATATATCCGCTCTAAAAGCCTATTTATTATTAAACTAGATGATGCCCGCGACTTCGTCCGGGTGGATTAAGGTTTTTTTGATTGCCGCGGAATTTCTTTAATTTTGCGGGATAAACGGTAGCCTATGTCCTTCCCCGGGTATCAAATTATCCCTATACCAAATTTCATCAAAATTAGTTAAAGAGATTTAATTTTTTTTTATTCCCGCGGGAAATATTGAATTTTCCGGGATAAAAAGCCTATGTCCTTCCCTGGGATACAACCTATCCCTATACCAAATTTCATCAAAATCGATTGAACAGATGGGCTATGAAAGCATAGCAGACAGACAGACAGACACACTTTCGCATTTATAATATTAACTTATGGATGTGCAAATGTAGCTTCTGATTAAAAAAATACCTCCACTGCCGCTGTTCAAGTTCATAAATAAGGCATTTCTCATAATTTCTCCTGATTGCTTAAGTTAGGGCTGCATCTGCAATGTCTTCCATATTCTATCTTTGGCCACTGCCTTGTATATTGCAAAAAGAGGTGATAATTTGTTAAATAAATAAAATTAATCAAATTTTCCAACCCTACTTCATTCCCATGGTATTACGAATATCGTTGGAGGAAATGTCATAGAGGGGAACGTCGAGTGCCTAATTAAACTGGTCTTTAGATAACCTAAGAAGTAAGTTTACCTACTTGTAGATAGACATTGTTTGCTGGTTTAGTCTAGATTCTTTTTGAGAATATGCCTAATAAAATTAAACAGATTGCGCAAATTGAAAAATGTTTTCATAAAGTTAGGACAAGGCATTATTTTGGCTCCTATCTTATTTCTGCTTTACATTTACAACCTGACATTCACATTTCACAGATTTTCAAGCATGGTTATTTTTAAATGTGACTTGTGTGACTGGAATAAGCATTAATATCAAAGAACAATTAAAATGGTTTTCATAATCCATCAAACGTAATTTCATTCAGTTCCGCACAAGAAATTTTTATAGCAAGTACCTACATAGCAACGTGCCTTTAAACCCATAAAAAATGGTCTGAGCTAACATAAAATAAAGTTTTCTTCTTGAATTCGTGTCTCAAGTCACCCATCGTCATTAATATTCAAACGGAAACAGGCTAAGAGATAACATACACGTTCCTTTAATGGCTCAGACGGTTTCGCATATAAACGGGCAAGATGCGGGGGCATTCGGGTTTTTTCTCGTCCCGACATGCCCAAGACTTGTGCCCAGTCGTCCATGAAGACATGTAGGGACATCCTTCTCTTAACGAACTAAATTACCAAGAAAAACAGCTGAAAACGACACAACTCACGACCATGTGATATTTCGAAATCAAACTCTACATGAAAGTTTTATAGAGTTTAGTTTTTAATGAGGGTTTCGCTATCGGTGAGGATACGAAGGCAGTTACACGAGCTCGTGAGAAACGGTGTTTAGGTAGAATAAATTATAGTACGCCTGTCTGTACGGATATTAAATAAGAAAAGGACGAGTTATGTCTGTGTATTGAAGCGGGTTTATTTTATGTAATGACTGAAGCGGATTACACTTATATGTTTCAATGGAACAAGCGACAATGGCTAAGTGAGTACGAGTTGGTATTGTTTTATTTGTTAATTTAACAAATTTTTGGGATATAACGTGGTCCTAAACATGGATCAGAAATTGTGTGTCAGAAAATTTCATGACTCTAGAAGACCTACCTATCCTCTACCGCTGCCTACACTACACATTATTAGAAATCTCACTTCGTCGTGGACTCCCCGTATTGAATAATATGTTCCTTCGTGGACGTCTTGCATCCGGCAAGCATTCAGTTTCCACGGAAGTTAGCAGGCTGATTTAGAACATTACGATACCTTAGTTAAAAGATACCAGATTCGGGTAAATTCTGTCAGTCTGCGGGATTTAACCAGCGCGCGTCTGATTATTCCTGAATGCCAAATTCTGATACTATGCGACTGGCTTTACCCGTTGACGAAAGCGACGCGACACAACGCAACGTGATTCGACTGCATAGAAAATGACAAACTTATTTACCCGACAACGTATCACACGTGAAGAGTCATTATCATCATCATCATTAAAACACATTGCCGGATCACTACTGAGGACGAGTCTCGGCTTAGAATGAGAAGGGTTTGGCCATCATCCACCACTGGCAAGGAATTGGCAGACTTCACACACCTTTGAGAATATTACGGAGAACTCTCGGGCATGCCAGGTTGCCTCATATGCAGAGTCAGCTCAATAAGATCAGTAAGCTCAGTCAACCTTTAAAAGAGTCGCATCGCACCAACGACCTCAATTTACATAGACGGGACCTGTCAAACAAAGAATGTGGACGTATTTTTAGCAACGCCATCTAGTCTGAAAAGCGGGAATTAGCTTAACATATTACCCCATCTTGATCTTTTTTTTTTCTCGAAAACGTATGACTCGGTCATAGATAATATAGGTCACAGCCATAGAAGCCTACACGACGAAGAAGATCTAAACGACGAGCGACCGTGACGACGCTACGACGCGACGGGGACAAAGACAGGCTTATGACAGGTGAGGAACGTGCTCTCCAAATCGGACGGCCGTCTTTTTTCTATGACAGGGCCCATCTAGTACTTACATATATAGCGATGCATCGCACCGTATCGAATCGCTTTGTCGCGTTTGTTGCTGACGTAGGACAGAGCCTTAAACATAATATAGCTGTTGGTGGTTGGCGGTTTTAGAACAGGTTCGAGAGCAGTGTACAGAGCGTACTGATAAGAACTTGTAAATGCTAATCACCTGCGGATGTCGTTATCGTAATGTATCCCCGCGACACACTCCACTGCATCTGTTATCAGTTATCACTTCAGTTCACTCTACGGAGGTGGTACTTATTGTGAGCTGAATTTAAAACGCAGTTTTTTATGTAATGGTAACAATGGGAAACTAGGACGTTATTTGAGCATTTGATGCGGAGTTGCCACCCTTACCAATAAAAACTCAATACCTACATAATAATAATATTTTAAAGGAAAAACAATTTTTAAATTATATGACTAGCGAATTAGACTTTATTAGACCAAGATGTCTGTAGCTATCTAAGTATTTTATTATTAGAATGTACGAGTTTCTATTGATTCACATTTTTTAAATTTTTGTTTCGTATTATTTTAAAATAGATTTGAAATTAAAGGTCACCTAGGATTACAGCCAAATCTATGCAGTCTTTAGGAGTAACAAACATCCAGACTTCTAAATATCCCAACGTTCACATAATAACAAGAAGTAGAAGATATAAAATTGTAAACTGAAAAGATCTAAGTCCAACGAATGAAGTTTTCAAGGCATATCCATACTAATCTTACGAGCACCCAATTCGAAAAACAAAAGGCGAAAAGAAAACAAAACTTGAAAATCGAACGTCCGGCTATTGGTGGACGCGACGTTGCCGCTCCGGAGATGTTAATTACCTGTCCCTATCACGCCTCAACGCTTTCGCTCTCCATCTCTTTCTAGCAGGATCGTCTCGCTTCAAGACCCAACTGAGATAATTTTATCTTCGAAGTTCGAACGTGACTTTTTTTTAAAAAAGCTTGATCGAAGCGCCAATGAAATGAAAGCAGTTGACAGTTATTTAGCCAGTTTATTTTCTGAGTGAAAACTGTGTGGAAGGAAAATCGCTTTTATATTAAGCTCAAAAAGCTCTTTGAGATAATTTGGGAGTATATACTTTTAGAATGGAAGTCCATTTGTATTTTTGAATGAAAACGAAAGCTTCTCGTGAAAGCTCAATAAGATTGATGAGGATTTTTGTACTGAGAAAACGTTGTTTTTAAATTTAAACTCTTGAAAATGTGCACCAGTAAGCTCCACTAGGCCCACTACGTACCTAGGCTAACTAATAGTATCTACTTTTTTTAAACTACAGCTTGGAAAAATTATTGAGGAAAAGAAAGATTTTATTAAAGTTTTGATTTTATTATAGGATTTAATTACCTACAGGTTCCCACCTAATTATTTATCAAAAAAAATTCTTTAGAAATTATGCTGGTGGTTTAGAGTTAGACACCCGACCTATACCTACGGGGTCGCGGGTTTGATCCCCGGGCACGTACCTCTGACTTATCGAAATTAAATGTCACTTGCTTCAAACCATTCAAACAGTGACAGAATAGTGAGGAAACCGGCATGCTCGACAGTTATACATAGTGTTTTCGAAGGTGTGTGAAGTCTGGCAATCCGCTCTTGGCCAGCGTGGCCATGGCTATGGCCGAACCCTTCTCATTCCGAGAGGAGACTTGTACTTAGTAGTGAGCGGGCGGTTGATATGATGATTATGCTAGATTATGAAGCTGATGATTTCTATTTAAAAAAAATAGTAAATACTAGATGATGCCCGCGACTTCGTCTGCGTGGATTAAGCTTTTAATTCCCGCGGAAACTCCTTAATTTTCCGGGATATAAACTATTCCTGTACCAAATTTCATCAAAATCGGTTGAACGGATGGGCCGTGAAAACGTAGCAGACAGACTGACAGAAAGGCAGACAGAAACACTTTCTCATTTATAATTAGTATGGATATGGATATGGATTTTACTTACTTAATTAAATAGTGAAACCTAAATCGATGACGGTTAGTACTTAGTACATCATACCGCAATCTAAAAGGTGTGAATTTCTTTTGTTTTCAAAGCTTTGTAACTTGAAAAGTTGCAAATAGCGCTATTTAAATTCCGAATGTAGTCATCGATAAGACGTTATTTATAACACCGATAACGCGTGCCACAGGCATGTCACAACCGCGTACGTACATATCTGGAACGCGAACATCTGCAAGTAGGTATTTAAAACTTGCACAAAGGAAAAGCCTTCTTTATTGCGTTGATAGTGCGTAAATTGCTAAAAGTAATAAAATAAGGGTCTCCACACACACGATAATTTAAAATCTTTCACACACAACTGGCGAAAGTTGCAGCGGTGCGCGACGGTTACCACGTGCAACTCTCCTAGAAGTTTGTTTGTTTCCTAAGCTGCACCGGCAGGGTCAAATTGGGAATTTATAATTTCTGAATTTTCCCAGGTCTGGCCTGGTGGGAGGCTTCGGCCGTGGCTAGTTACCACTCTACCGGCAAAGACGTAAAGACGTGCCGCCAAGCCATTTAGCGTTCCGGTACGATGCCGTGTAGAAACCGAATAGGGGTATGCGTTTACTATAACTGCCATGAACCTAACAGGTTAGCCCGCTACCATTCTTAGACTGCATCGTCACTTACCATCAGGTGAGATAGCAGTCAAGGGCTAACTCGTAGTGGATAAAAAAAAAGTTTTGATACGTGGAACGAACTCATTAATCGATTGCCTTCGATAGCCCAGTGGCCCAATTGTCTGACCAAATCGTAATCATTTGACAGCTTAAAACCATTGATTTAGTATTGGGTTCGCGCCAATGCTAAATCTATGCTTAAAACGTATTACTCGAACTGTTTCAGAAGTTCATACATGCTCATTGACGTGCAGGCATCTATGAACTCCTTAAACAGGTCGTATTATCCGTTTGACAAACGATTACGATTACGATTGCCTTACACCTGGAACCTGCGCCGGTTGATTGTTGATGTGATGTTATTAATGCATATTCGGAATAAACTTCTTCCTCTTCTTCTTCTTACTGTGCCGTCTCCTTACGAAGGTTGGCAATCATTAAGGAGATTTCAACTTTTGAGACCGCTGCTCTAAACAAGGATTGTGCTCTTCCCGAACTACTGGCGCAAGTTTTTAAGCCACGATATCCTTCTGCGGCCAGGCCTCCTTCTGCCAGCCAATTTTCCTTGCATAATCAGTTGAGTTCATACTTCCTGGTGTTCCGTATCACGTGTCCAAAATATTCCAGTTTCCTTTTCTTTACAGTCGTGAGTACCTCTGTACCTTTCCGCATTCTCTGTAGCACAGTGCTTCTTCATAACTAACTTAATTTATAGGTACCTATTTATGGATTGTGGATTTGTGGCCAATAGCGGATAACCAATCGTAGGGAATTTACCGCTTTTTCACCATAACCAGCTGGACATAAAGTTTTATAATTTACTGCTCCTTCATACTTCGTTGTAGATTCACAATAGACGCTTCGAAAGCACTTGTAAGTCTTTATTTGAAAATTCTTTGGACTGTGATTTTGAGCTCCAATGGATGAAGGTGCTCTGGAGGAGTAGGGTAGGAGCTATAAGGCTTCCGTTGCGCGTTGTGTCTGTCCAAGTCTTCGAAGCATCGTGTGTGCTTTGGCCCTTAGTAGGCATACGCAAAGATAAGAGCGCGTTAAGTAACGGTCAACTCCAACTGTCTGGAGAAAGGGTCGCGTGCGCAAGGTTCGTCGCTATGTATTAAGAAACGCATAGAAGTGACATTGAAATAAATTTTAGTAAAACGTGATTCTTTCGATGTGTATAGTTGAGGACCTGGGGAGTAAAATAGGCTACTTTTATCCCTAACAATCAAAGAGTTCCCACTGGATTTTGAAATACCTTAAGTCCACGCGACGAAATCGCAGGCATCAGATAGTGGCAAATAATATAAATTAAATCTTTGAAATGTTGATATTCAAATATCATATTCTTATCTTGCTAAGTCAAAGTGATTCTCATACAACTGATGATTGCAATTGGCTGAATTGCTGGTGTTCTCTCTGCAATTTAGGCAATAGCGAGAAAGTTGCCAGCCAATCGGTGATTGCAAAATTACAAGTGTAGGCGCCTTTAGTGTTAGCCATAAGGCAATAGGTCTTTGCCTATGCCCTATACATCATTGATTGTGATATTCTGTGTTTTGAAATACTTTTCCCTTCTATAATATTTCAACTCTTCAAAGGCAGGTGCGCAGGCGTCACCTTTAAGAAAAAATGGCGTGCGTGGGGGAGAGCGACCCTTCACTATAAACTTTATCGATGAGGAATCGTTTGCTTGGCATTGTGTAATTTCTTTATGAGATAACTTGGAGCCTACTCGAAGAAAGGTATAGGATAGAAATTTATGTTTTTAATTACGCCAGCAGACAAGCAATTTGCAACAGGTGGAAGATCATATTTTATGTGAGATGTAATACTATAAGATGTAACTAGTCCATTGATGTAGAATTTTTTTAGTACCTATACTAGATGTAGGATTAGCGCTTCAAAAATGTCCCCGACAAATTACAGCACAAATACGAATGTGCTCTTATTTGACATTAGTACGGGCCAACCTTAGCCAACATAACGACGTGTCAAAATGCTGCAGTGCTCATATAAAAAGTGTGCTAATATCCTTTGGCCAATGTTTGTGACAATGCGTCAAATATTGTAACAAACATTGACTGTTCTGGATAGACGGGATGCATGGAGTAGTGTTGGTGTTTTAAAAGTATTGTTGCTTAGTGATTCCCTGGTAATCCATTTCGTTATGCAGTAGAGTTGTTTAAGCCATCTAAAATATACAGATAACATTAATTATGTTAAAATTCATTTTGATAAAATTGATATTACTGGAAACACACATACCTTAGTTACATAAATACACATAAAATACATGGGTACATAAAGATATTATATACTTTACATGAATATTTTATAAAAAAATGTAGTAAAAAATAATAAAAGCCGCAAAGGCTAAATCTGAATAAAGTTTACTTGGTACTTTTTAAGTTTACGTGTAATACGTCAATAAAACGTAGATTTTTAACCTTGATATTAATTTTAAAATGAAACTAAGCAAGGAAAATTTAATTTTAAGTTAAAATCTTACTTCTTTAACAAATGTTAGGTAGTTTAGTTTTAGTTTCCTCATGTTTTTACACAGATACTTATGCATATCATAACATTGTATAGTTATAAATATTGATAGAAGAGGAGAGAGTACGCCATTTAAACCTACGTGGTTTTTCGCAGTGCTACCCACCAAAACTGTATCAATATTTATTTTGATAAATAAAACATACTGTACAAGTATAACACATAAGTGAGTTGCTGGGGCGCGTAAGCTAGTAATAAATATACACGACCACATACCACCACGATATACAACTTTAAAAAAATCAGCAACTCCATGTCTCCATTGTTCTATTTGAATTTCGTTCCATTGAATTTTTTTGTTTTTGCCTTTTTACAAAGATAAAAGGTCTTAGATATAAACATACTACATTCGTAATTCAACTTAAATTCTAAGTTTTAAGGTTTATAATAAATTGACGTTGTTGATATTGACAATGTGATGCCAAGAGTTGCGTCTTGTTCCAAAATAGTGTAAAGGAGTCAATTTGGCAACGTATGAAGTACCTTATTGCTTACATATTAAGTTTTATTTTAATAATAAATATTTTTGTACTTATTTTAAAAATTACTTTTTGTTTTGGATTGAAAGGGTAGTCCTACCTTTTCTCTGATGACAGAACGTCTTAAAAATTAATATTTTCTAATCGTAATGTAGCTTTATGTGTTAAACTTAAGGTGCATAATTAACTGAAGTTGTTGCTAATATAATACCTTTTTCTACATTTCCCACTCAACATACAAATGTTTATGTGTGTGTAAATTGGGACATTTTTGCGATATTTTTTGTTCGTGACCCTGTTTCTAGTACTCATTCTATTTCAATGAACTAGTCACTACAAATAGCTTGAGGGGGAAAAAAATTGAATAAAAGATTTGAAAGTTGTGACTCTGTGAATCGAAAGGTTCTTTAAAAGAGCGTTACCGTATCTACGTACGTAGAACCTACGTATGATCTGGAAAAAGGTAATTCTGCAGGATTTACCTTCCACCTTTCTAGTTCTACAATCGCACCGCAAGGCATCGTCAGGGTCGAAATTCCACGGAAGCGTACTTGAAGCGATTTGTTTCCTCGTTTCCAATTCGAATGCTAGGATCTATGGAATGCTTTTCCGGCTTCCGCTTTCCCCTATTTATGTATTTACGTATTTCGATAACTTAGTTATATATTATGCATTATAAATTAGATTCTTTTGTTTTACCGTAGTGGCTCATTTCATTCTTCCTACCATTGACATTCACTGATTAATAGGTTTTTGTCTATCAATCAATTGACCCTTTTCTGGTTAATTATAATTTTATTTCGAAGATAAGTACCTGTTTACGCAATTTGCTTTCCCACGCAAACTTTTTCTAATTTCTTAAGCTCAAGATCGACCACCCCAAAACTGTATCGCCAGTTTCATTTCAAAGTAAAGCAGTTACATTATCATAATTACTTCAAAGTTCAACATCGTGATCGAAACCTTACACCACCGCGATGAGAATACAAATGATCGGTTTTGTTTGTGTTCAGCAGCTTTATTGGGTTATCGTGACTCTGTTACTGGTGCATCCGTCTATTGTTTCGATAGATCAGTTGATTTGCAGCTGTGAATGCAAGTTGTCAAATCTGTGTTGACTTCTTGGTGTTTTCTTAGCCTGTAAAATTGAAATCTATATGGACTCGTTAGCTAATTCAGCGACTTTCTGGACCCCCAAAGATCATCAACGCCAGCGTGGTAGGCCGAGGCGACGATGGCATGATGAATAATTAGATAAATTCACAGTAGAGTCGCTGATAGAGGCACAAAATAAGGAGATGTAGAGAAATCAGAGGGAGACCTTTGCCCAGTCCGCAGTCGTGGAACTGTGCAGGCTAAATTAGGTTAGATTAGATCTAGGTGATGGGTTTATGGATCATTGCCAATTTGAGAGCTGTCGATAAGGCTCTTTTCACGACTATCGGCTTACCTAACAGCCTCGCCTCGCCTACCAAAACTTTACGTCATTCAATATCATTTTGCTTCCTCTATATAATATTTTGTTTATCCACTACAAGTTAGCCCTTGACTGCGATCTCACCTGATGGTCAGTGATGATGCAGTCTAGCTAACCTATATACTTCCCATATTATACGTATTGATAATTCATTGATCTTCTCAATTTATACATACTTCATAATATTAAATTATAGATCCAAGTGTCCCGTTACCTTTTTGCGGCTGGGCCCATCACCTGTTTCGACCTTCGAGGATTTAACCAATTAAATACTCGAGGGTTTTTACTTTGAACGAAATTTGAAAGAGACAGTTTACATTCCGGCGACGGATATGGGCTATTTTCTGGGATTTTCATCCGGGAAATCCCACGGGATAGTTAGAAAACCTATCGCGGACAAAGTCACGGGCATTAATTAAGAATTAACAACAGATAAAAATATTATTGGTGTCGAGATGCGTCACCGTGCTACAGTTTTGCTTCTCGCGGTGTTTTGTCTTACGCTCGTGCCATCTTTTAAACAAGGCCCTGATGAATAACTTTATTTCTCGACCGTTGCATAAATAATGGCTCCAGATATCATAACAGCTGATGTCTTTGGATTAACGGCGAACAATGGCGAGACGTCGATGTCTCTGCAAGATGTCAAGAGTCCTGCGTTCCGCATTCCGGATTCACTGAGTTTTTGGCAAAGATCTCTTCAGTAGACGTCAGGATACAAGGAAGCGTGAACCTGAGTAAGTCAATTCATTTATTTGTCTTGAACTAACACAGATTACTTAAGTGTCGCTCGCGCCTCGCGCCGCCATATTGGAAAAATGGCGCGAAAAGCAATTTTTTGACAATAACTCCTTTCCGACTCATTTTACGATGAAAATATTTATGATGAGAAAATTTCCTACAATTTATGTGCCAACGTTTTTTTTTGTAGAATAAACAGTACGATTAATTAAATTAATAGCGTACGAGCGCCACAAACCAAAACCTAAATTCACCTTCCACAGTTTTAACAAATTTGTATTGTGTGTGTTTTACAAGATCTTTAAACTAAATTAGATTGACACGGCTAGTATAGTATAAATATATTTGAATCTTTTAATAAAGATATCTCTACAAATACATGCTATCCAAGCTATTTGTCCCTAAAATTTGACCAATGGACTATAGGTACTGACATATTATTACATCTCCTCAAATGATCCCCTATCCAGACGAGAAGCGAATTAAACCTACGCGGTATAAGACAGTCTGCAGGTATCCCCACTTCCGGTTAGGGAACAAACCTCATTTCCGGCGTACCCTTCCGTAGGGCGCGGGTGTTCTGTTACTATGGTAATGCCCACCCCACGTCCGTGGCTCGTGCCTGGGAGAGTAGCGACATATATACGGAGATATATAGATAGACACATAAACAGAGGTACTATGACCTTGTAGAGAGAACACCCGTAAGTTTTTTTTTGAATTCAGGTACCATGACGTTGTAGATAGAACGCCCGCAAGTTTTTTATTTTATTACTAGCTGACCCGGCGAACTTCGTACCGCCTTAGTATGCAAAATTAAATGTATATTTTTCAATATTTCTGAGAGATTTTCTTAATATTTTTTTCCGTAAGAACCTTCTCCTAATAATAACAAATAAAACAAAAAAAGAATTAGTGAAATCGGTCCAGCCATTCACGCGTGATGCCGTGACCAAGGAAAACGGGTTTCATTTTTATATATATAGATTCTACTACAAGTTAGCCCTTGACTGCGATCTCACCTGATGGTAAGTGATGATGCAGTCCAAGATAGAAGCGGGCTAACCTGTTAGGGGTATGAAAGTTATATTAAACCCATACCCCTAATTGGTTTCATGGACAGGCTTTTCTTGAAAATTTTAATTAGAAGCTTTGCTATCGATACTGAGCCCAAAATATTTTTTTAACTTTTTTTTCACAAGCGGCTTTTAATCACAATAAGTTTAAACCGCCCCCAAATCAGTTAATTTATAAATTACATCATTACACTGCATTAAATCGACAATATAAGCAAAACACGAGGGGCGCGCAATTGACTTTTCCGATTGCTTTCACATCTGCGGTGTAGGGGGTCGGACAACAATAGAAAAATCTGATCACTCTCGGAACAATGAGCACAATGAGTACAGGTGGTAAAGCCAAAAGTTACTGTAAGGTATGTACATAATATTATATACTAATCCAAATCCATAATCTAAAGGTACTTAGTATTATAAAGAGGTAAAGTTTGTGAGTTTGTGACGTTGTACGTCTGCTGCGGCCCCATCTTTTCAACCGATTTTGATGAAATTTGGTAATTGGTATGGTGATAGGTCGGAACTTGCATCCCGGGGAAGGACATAGTCCTAAATCCTAAAAGAATACTCGTGCCACTCGTGCTCAGTAGTGATTAAGTGTGTTTGTTTGTTGGTTTGTTGGCGTGTCCTTCAATCACGCCGCAACGGAGCAACGGATCGACGTGATTTTTGGCATGGGTATAGTTGAGGACCTGGAGTGTGACAGCTGTTGCCCGCGACTTCCATCCGCGTGGTTTCAGTTTTTTATTCCTGCGGGAACTCCTTAATTTTCCGGAATAAAGTAGCCAATGCCATCTCCGGGATGCAAACGATCTCTATACCAAATTTCATCAGAAAGCGTAGCAGACAGACAGACACACTTTCGCATTTATAATATTAATATCGGATAATACAATCATCACATCGTCTCATAACGGTCATCGAATCTTGACCAGCGTGGTTCTCTGTGGCCTAATAAGCCCTTCTAGAGGAGATGGAGGCCGGCGCGGCTATAGGTTGAGACTTGAGATGACACAAGGAAAAAGTTTTAATTACCGAAGTACCTACGCTTTAATCATTCATTCAAATTGACTGAATTACTATAAGCCCCTGATTGTGTAAGAAAATCGTAAACGTAAACGTTTGTCCAACGTATAATTATTCGAACTGTTTAAAGAGTTCAATGATGCCAGCGTGATACTATATAGGCATTTACTCGTATATGTACTCCTTAAACAGTTCGAGTCATACGTTTTACGCTCTCAAATGATAACAATATTCTTAAAATTGGGCCTCAGGTTCCTAATTAATTGATTTAAGAGAAAAAAAATTCTTTCCAAAGAACTGACTTCCAACGCCACTGTAAAGAAACAAGTGAATTTATCTAAAATTATTAAAAAATACGACTGCTCTGCCGTAGCCCGTATTGGATTCTTATTCACATTTTTATTAAATGTTATTTTTTGTGAATCATTGGATATTGAACTATAGTGTTACATATTTTTGGAATCTACTCATCATTTTCTAGATGATGATTATATAGTTAATCTTATTTTCGATTTTTTTTCAACTTTAGTCTTTAATGCGGGACCAAGGTCACCCCATCAATTTTTTTTAAATTTTACTAGCATACGTCACCCGGAATAAGCTAGGGATTCTAACGATACCTCATTTATCAAAATCGGTTCAGGTGTATAGAAGTTATGGTGGAATATACAAACTCACATACATACATACATGAACCCTGAACAATATACTCCTTTTTTCACGCAGTCGTATAAAAAATAATTTTGATTTCTACGTACTATGTTGAAGTCGGGTGAGCCTGATGCGTCAACTTTGCTTATCCTTGTTATACCCACCCGACTTCAACATAGTGGGTAGAAATCAAAATATTTTTTTCTTTACAGTGGCGTTGGAAGTCGGTTTTTGGAAAGAATTTTTATTTTTAACTTTTTAGTGTCATAGTTGAGGATTTGGAGTCAGCATTGTTTATGGGACCACCTCGAGAGCTTCCTCTAACGACTGATAGAAATAAAAATTCAAATCGGTTCAGAAACCACGGAGATATGCACCGACATATATTAAAAATAAAAAACGCGCCGAATTGAGAACCTCCTCCTTTTTTGAAAGTCGGTTATGAAAAACACTACTAGCCGAGGCTCCTGTTGGCGAAGAAATATCACCGTGTTGCAAATAGTAAGTATTCATAACATTCATAGTAAGTATTCATATCAGTCGTGTATACTTATTCAATTTACCATAAAATTACCGCGACAAACATAAAAGCTTTTCTTACAAAAGTAAACGCCCCGTTTCATGTTTCAGCAGAAAGCCAGGCTGAATAAGTTGGTAAGTATTGTGTAGATATTAGATATATCTATGTTATCTTCTGAGAAGCCGTGCGGCGGTCGCCATGGCAACGTGCCGCATCAACACCACACAGACACGTGTGAATATCCAGGTGACCTGAAAAAGATTGGTGCACAATGAGAGCAAAGCGTAAGGATAATATAATATTCTTAAGCCACGATTACACTTGTAAGATTTTACGTAAGTAACTTACATAACTAACATTTGCATGGGATACGCTTTACAAGACTTTACATTTCGTCAGTTAATCATACTAGCGACTTACGTGAATAAAACTTACAGGTGTAATCGTGGCCATTCACATAAGTAATGAACTAATGACAGACCAGGCTACTGGTTATCATGACAGTTGTAGCCCCTAGAGGTACAGTCCCATAAACTAATCTGATCCGGTGACAGCGTCGCTAGTATCTATTGAAAATAAAATAAAAACAAAAACTTATCGGGCATAAAAATGAGTTCCAATTTTGGCCACCGGGTCAGATAAGTTTGACGGAATGTACGAGTACGATATACCTATGGTTGAGAGAGGTATTGGAAACTTCCTACTTTACAACACAACAACAACCCCTACCTAGTTACTTTACATTTTGTCACAATAGAGTGACAGAATTTTGTATCAATGGCAGTTTCCTCCGTCACGTCCCTATCACCACGCAGCGTTGACAGGTCTGTCTAGAAGTCTTTGTCACACAACTGATAGGAAATAACGTATCTCCTTCTAATCTATCTTAGACTGTAACGAGAGGAGGACCTTTTTGTCTTTCTGTCGCAACCGCGGTGAATTTTATTTGATGATAACTTAGCCCGAATTTGGCATTAGGGATCTTATATAACATATAGATAAATGCTACCGCGTAAAGATGGCGATCACCTCTCATTGGTGAACAGTGAACACTTTACCACTAATGGCAGCAAGAAAACCGTTAATTCAACCAATAAAAACAAATGAGATTATAACAATGACTGATACATAATAGTGCTTCAGGTGAGATAGCAAAGACTGAAGCTATCTCACCTATTGGCAAATCCATACTTCCATATCCATACTAATATTATAAATGCGAAAGTGTTTCTGTCTGTCTGTCTGTCTGTCTGCTACGCTTTCCCGGCCCATCTTTTCAACCAATTTTGCTGAAATTTGGTACAGGGGTAGATGGTATCCCGGGGAAGCACATAGGCTACTTTTTATCCCGGAAAATTAAAGAGTTCCCGCGGGAATAAAAAAACTGTCTCTTCACCCGATTTTGATGAAATTTGGTACAGGGGTAGATGGTATCTCGCGGAAGGAAACCTTAATCCACGCGGACGAAGTCGCGGGAATCATCTAGTAAATAATAATATTGGATTATATCCAATATCCATATACCCATCGATACCTACTCGTACCTCCTGCATCATACCCTACGGGCGCCCATACCACCGGATTTGCAACTCTATATCGATTGAAGTCTCTTTTACGTTCTCTCTAAGCGAAAATCGAGGTATTGGTTAAATTAAACTGCTTATACCCCTTACCCTTTAAAATTTACCACATTTACACCATACTTTTCATCAAATAATAAAAAAAAAACATTTGAAGAAAAAATATGGTGATGGAGATCCCGTGGTGCCACTAACTTTATTTATCTTTCCTTGTGTGCGTATTTATCCGCCACGTCACCGATGTCATACGCGATAGAGAGTCATTACGTGTCAGCCATGGTATCAACCCATCAACAATATCAACCATCAACGGACACGTCCATGCCAATATCGAGACCAATTATTTCGATGGCTAAATTATATCTAGGCGGATAGGATTTATAATTTGATGCCTTAACTGCTCGACCCTTGCGTTCTAAATGCCATAAGCTGACAAACTGGACTCCAGTATGGACGTGGAGCCCCAATTGTCAAAGCAAATCGTAATCTTGACAGCTAAAACGTATTACTCGAACTGTTTCAGGAGTTCATACATGCTTTTTGACATCAGGCAGTGCAGGCATCTATGAACTCCTTAGACAAAAAAAAACAGGTCCAATGATATGTTTGACAAACGATTACGATGTCCTTACACAATCGGGGGCAGAATTGTACAGATCGCGCGCAAATTGAATGCAGAGTAAATGTATGTGTCACCACACACACACACACACACACACACACACACACACACACACACACACACACACCACTCACATTTTCACCATACACTCACACACACATATATACACGTCTTTATGATTGTATTTTATTTTGCATGTTAATTTTAGCTAATAATATTTAAATAAATTGCAAAAAAAGCATCTATGTAATAGGGAAGGCACTAGCTCCCATAACACAGTTTTTACTTTTTTGGGAGATAGAGGCCAAATTATAAATGTGAACCTATGTATTTTTTGCAAATAAAGATATTTTATTATTATTATTATACATTTGCTCTGCATTCAACTCGTGCGCGAACTCTGCTGACGCCATTAATGTGAACTGTAGACTTGGGTAGACTTAAAATAATTCTCACAAATACATAACGTCATAAAGAGCAGCGTAATCTGGGAATTTATAATACCTGAATTTTGTCCGGTGGTGGGAGCTAATGATATATTAAGAGTTAAGACGTATCCAAGCTTTTTCGTGGAAGACTTCAGCCGTGGCTATATAGGGGTATGCGTTTAATATATAACTGCCTAGCAGGTAATGCCTCTACTATCTTAGGCTGCATCATCACTCATCAGTTCACCACCAGGTAAGATTGCAGTCAAGGGCTAATTTGCAAGCATGTCCGTAACCTAACAGTCTCATAACTTCATTGCCTAGGAAAATTGACTGCATCATCACTTACCGTCAGGTGAGATCGCAGTCAAGGGCTAGCTTGTAGTGGATTAAAAAAAAAAGGAATGCTTAATTTAGTAAAAATAAAACATTCAGTAAGTTGCAATGAAAAATTTATTTGGGCAAAGATTTTTCAGTACTAGTCGGTAAAGGAGCTTCGATGACCAGCACACCGTCCTTTGACAAGGCCGACACGATGGTCTTCGGGTCGACTCCTTGAGGGAAGTGGAACTCCTTGTGGTACTGCCTCACTGTGGTGCTGGTGTCAGTCTTCTCCTCGTGGATCGCTGATACTGCCAGCTTATTGTCTTGAATGGTCACTGTTACCTGTTGGCACAGAGAAGAATAGAATAGAAACTATTTTATGCTAAAAATATTTTCAATGCCTTTCTACCAGTAAAAACCAACAAGAAACTCAGTGTTGCTAATTTCAAATCAAATCAATTCTAGCTTTAAATGTCCAAAATTGCGATTCGACGGGTGTTTTTTAAATAACGTAAAATATTTTTTTTTAATTAGAAATAAAAAAATAATTATATATTCGTTTTCACTTCTATCGGCATTGAACTTGAATCGAACAAGTTTTTTACTCATGTTTATATTATGTTACAGCAAATATAAGCATTTATAATGTGACAACATTCCGAAATCAGGGTTTACTCGAATCGAAGTTTGGTATTATATACCTCAGACGCATCAAATTGACTGACGTCGAACTGCAACTTCAGTGTTCTGTTCTCCCCTTCTCCTTCAACTAGCGGCGAGTTGGAGAGGAAGTCCAGGTTGAGAGGTCCTTTAGAAGTTGTTGTACCTGACTGCATTTTTGTGGTCTGGCTTTGAAGACTTTTACTGTGAACATGAGCGTAATTTTGTAAAAGTGAATCTTGAGCATAATTTTTTTTGAATTGATCTTCCGTTTGAATGAGATCACGGTCTTTAAGCACGCAAGTTTATTTACGTTTTGAATTATTTGAGCATTAAATAAATAATCAAGAAAGCGTTGCTGGACAGCAAACCACGGGGCCGTAGAGGCTTACTAAAACAAAGTTGGTTGACTTTGGAGAGTGAAAGAAGGGGTGTTTCCCATTCGTCAGATTGGTGGTTAGATTACACTGAGCAACGGGAAATAAAATTCCCACTGTCAAGTTCAGTCGATATCGACTAATAAGTAGTGCAAACTTTTTTACTTAATACGTAATTTTAAGCTGCTTCTGATCGCCAGCGCGTTCAGGAGGTGTTTGCCTGACTAAGCCAAGCCCACCCAGGGCTTTAGCTTTGAAGATGGCATATTTACAATGACCTTACCAGATTTTAAATGCTGTATAGTATGTAACTACAGATTCTAGCAAGGTATACCTACCTGATCTTGGTCATCTCTTCATCAATTTGCTTCATGTGTGCAGCGAACCTCTCCTTCATGGAGGAGAAGGCATCATCGAAGATCAAAGCATCAGTCACCTGGATGGGAAGGTTCTGCTGGGCTTGGCTCTGGTCTTTAGACATTTTTTTATTTTGGCTTGTTGAAAACTTAAGGAGAGTGTTCTGAATGATGTTATGGGTCAGATTTATGGTCTATTTTTGGAATAGTTAGTAGTATTCTATTGGTTTGATGATGAGTTGTGAAAATTTTTGACTGACTTTTGACTCTTATTTTTTTATTTTTTTTAGATACAGATGTTTTAATTGTCTGCTAGTAAAGAGTATCTATTTAAAACATCGAAGGGACCACTTAAATTAGGTCCCAAAAGCCGATTTGTTTTAATAACTGATCCCTTTTTCAGGTTTTTTTTTTTTGGTCATTTTTGGTCACCAATTTTTGGTCATTAAAACTACTATGTCATTACGAAATATGATTTGTAGAAGTTTTGACTGTATTCTGAATTCTGACCAATTTTATATATAAGTAAGTCTATATTACTTATACTTAGCATAAATTGTAACTGTGGGTACACCGGAGCCGAAGCGACGAAAATTCTTTGCTTTCGAAACACCTGACCTCTATTTGTATTAAAATAGTTAATTTGTTTCGAACATTATGAAGAACTCTCAGCCATGCTACATGCAGGTTTCCTCATGACTTTTCCTTCGCCGTTAAAGTAAGTGATATGTAATTGCTTAAAACACACATAACTTCGAAAAGTTAGAAGTGCCTGTCCGGGGATCGATCCTCTGACCAACAGAAAAGGAGTTAAACGTCTAACCCTCTAGGAGCCTAGGCTATCACCGCTTATAAAATAATAATATACGAGCCCTACTTAACTGAGAAAAAAAAGTATTTCTAAAGCTCTATTTGTGTAGAATATAAAGTGTTATAAAATCACCGAGATAAAAAAATCCAATTAACATTTGACATTTACGATGACATCATTAAATGTCAGTGTTGCCAGATAACGTAACTTCACCCCCGAGATGTGGTATTTAGGCGCCCCTCTGATTGTCAATCCCACCCTGGGCGCCATGGCGACCGAAGTCTAAACATGGTACCCTATTAATCTCGATGTTGGGGCGTGTCGAATTCAGCGGGTAACCAAGCTTTGATCATTCATAAGATATTTTTACGAGTATGCAGAATAAATAGGTTTACCCAAATCTGATATAAGTACCTTATCTTCAATCTAAAAATGTTAGATATACAGACATTTTTTTTTGCGAAACCTGAGAAGCTATGATCCAAAATGTTAATAATTCTTCTAACCCTTTTTATCCCATTATCCATACTATCCATACTAATATTATAAATGCGAAAGTGTGTTTATCTGTCTGTCTGACTGCTACGCTTTCACGGCCCAACTGCTCAACCGATTTTGATGAAATTTGGTACAGGGATAGGTTACATCCCGGGGAAGGACATAGGCAACTTTATATTAAAATTCAAGAGTTTCCGTGGGAATTATAAAAAACTTAATCCACGCAGATGAAGTCGCGGGCATCAGCTAGTTTGTAATACGTATATGACGGAAATACACGATATATTTATCTGTTCCACCGATATTGACGAAGTTTGATATGGAAATAGGTTGCATCTCGGGGAAGGACATAAACTTTTTTATCCCGGTATGATCTAGTAGTTGTATATTTTCTCAAATGTTATCCATGCAACGAAAGAGTAAGATCCCTAGGTAGGTAAAATTAATCGATGTGATTTTATTACAGGACTAGTTTTTATCTATGGTCACCCTAAAGGGCGCGAGGGCGCGAATCGAAACCAAATTGGCGGGAAAGCTGCTCGTTTGACAGATCATTTTTTATTCCGTTCAGAAATTTGGCAGGCATTGTTCCCCAAATTACCAGCTGGCCAGGAAGTGAATTACATTAATTTATTTTAAAGGTGTTTTTTACAAAATAGTAATTCATTATTCAATCACATTGATTTACCTATGCTATTATCCTTATCCTACCTTATTTATTCTTGTAAATCCGTGAATGATCAATTAATTTCTATAATAAAGTATTATTGAAAAATAAAATGTTTATCATTTTTTACAACTATAACTACCCCTACCTACTACTTATACCTATTTATTTTAATACGTTTACGTAGCAAGGGGTAAACGCTTTACTTAGTAACTTTATCAATAAGTTATTTTACAAACGATTTAGCACTCCAGGTGCGTAGCGCCAATAACGCCAATTAGGTCATTAATTAATTAGAGGGACCTACGCGTAGGTAATAAGTTGATAACTAATAAGAGTTGTGTCTAAAAATGGTTTACCATAAGACAAGACGTATGGGACATGGGACGTATGGGATTATACGGTATACCTGTGGTCTAGTTATTATGAGTAATTCATTTTATTTAAGAACTAATAAATCAATATACCAAATTGGATTTATTATTGTTCTTGGATAGTAGTACAAGAGACAGTCTTGACAAATTGCATTGAGTCAGTGGCGCAAGCTCTACGCCCGCGCCGGTAGGTGTACTCATAAATACTACTGAGATGTGATCTAAAATTTTTTTTAAAATAAACATGATGTCTTGACTCCATTTACTAGATTATAGATTAGTTTTAGAGATAGTATGCCTAACGAACGTACCTATTCATTTCTTACTTTGAGCAGCTTTTGAACTTTTATACTAGGAATTGCTTATTGTGATTAAAACTGCATAGGTTCATATATTATAATATATCGTAGGTTTCTAGAATGTTAACTTATAAATTTGGCTTCACCTAATGAAAGTATATACATATATCATTCATTCATCGCTAAAAGTTCGCCTTGCAAATGACACAGTAAGTCGCATACATTCGTTCCATGGGAAATATCACAGCTGTCTCTTGGCCTACGTTACACTTCGCGGTAATTGAATTTCTCTAATCACATAATTGGCTTTAGCTCTTAATTAAGTCAAACGTGATAAGTTTGGGAAGACGTATCAAAAAGATTTAGTAGCTAGGTACCTCTTTAGAGTATCTACCCAACGTTTTTTGGTAATTTTTATCTTTATCTGAAAATTTTAAACGTTGAACTTCAGACAGACTCGTTTATAGATGACTCGATGCCCGCAACTATGTATTCGCGGAGTAAGTTTTTTAAAACCCAGGGGAATCCTCTAAGTTGACTAGTGGAGATTGCTCTGTAAGCAATAAGGCCGTCTTTGCATACCTAATTTTTAGTCTTACTTTGTATTATTTAATGTGTGCAATAAAGTATTGATCTATTTATCTATCTATCTTTATTTTCCGGAACAAAAAGTATGGGCCATGGAAGCGTATAGCAGACAGACGAACGGAGAAACAGAATGACACACTTTCACATTAATACTGTTAGTATGTCTAATGTTGTACAGTAAAATGTCCAATGTTGTCTTTTAGGTTAACCATTTTACCTACTAATGTAAAAATTTGCATTTAATTACTCAAGGCATATTAAATTTTCAATCTATCTTTCTTTAACCATGGTATAAAAATAATAAATATAATTTCATATATCTATGGTCTATCTAGTCTATGATTATGATATTACGAGAGGGGGCTGGGGAGGTCAGGCCATTTTAATTCCCGTAAAACGCAACGTTGTATCTCGGGGGAGTGTGGGTAAACATCATTACCCCACTACGCTTGTTATAAAGGTAAGGTATACAGTCTGAAATTGTTGGGAATCACATATTATTTGGAATCTAATGTTTAAAAGTATAAGTATTAAAAAAAAGTCAAGTTGCGGTCAGAAAATGTGTACCACCTTTCTCCATATTCATCTGTTTTCTCTGTGGATAATTACAATAGAGATAATATTCTTGCACCATAAAATCCATATGTATCCGTGCCATGTTTTCCTTTTATCCATAATTTAATAATTTTAAGAACATGGAACCTTCGCCAGACATCCCGCAAATAAATTACGAATACAGGCTATGTCGGTATGTTTTCTTTTTTAATTAAAAATAAAACACATACCGATATAGCCTGAGTCCTTCTTAAAATACTAAAATGACAGCTTTATATTATTGCTAGGTATACCTTATAAAACAAACCCTGTGGAAAGGGGCAACGCTAGATTTAGAGCTGTCATTTTAGTTTTGAAATTGTGTTAAACAGAAGTGGCCACAATTGTCTAAATTTCTTAAAATAGTATCCATGGGTACTGATTGTTATAAATAAATACCAAGTGCAGATGCTCTCAATAAAATAATATTAATGATTTTATTACAAACGTAAGAATCTTCCAATCATAAAAATCTCTCCCCTACCATGGACCGTATGTCGATAATTACGAGTGATTAGAGCGCGGTATCACGGCATCCTCCCTGTCTACAATCAGTAAATTGGTTTACATCAACAGAAACGCGAGTAAATTGAGGGGCTGGACGCGCTACTATTGCAACTCGAAGTTTAGCCACAGAATACTAATTGATAGTTCTACCTTTCAGGTAGTTTAACCACACGTATGCACTCTTACAACAAGAATGTGTTGGAAAAGATTTTTAAAACATAATTAATTAAGTATTTATTGCGTACTATAAGATACATGATTTGACAAAAATGCCGGTGAAGTGGCGAACAAAAACTCTCTCTTCACAAAAGCTACCTGTGCCATATGAAGATTTCATATATGTATACTAACAAGTTAAAACAGAGATTCTTTAAAGAGATTCTTTAGTGCTATCAATATATTATTAAAATGTACAGATTTCTTATAGATCAGCAATCCTGTAAAAAATTACGAGCAAGAAGTCGTGCGCTTCTCAGTAGATTTGTAGTTTTGATTTATATTTTATTTTATTATTTTTGTACAAAATAGTAATTTTTTCCAGTTCTGTAGGGCTAAAGAAATTAATTAACGGCAACAGTTCATAAAACTTTAAATGAAGTATGTCTGTGTGTGCGTAAGGGGACGGGGAGATGGCAAAGTCTGCTTACGTAGATGGTTTTAGAAAAACGATTAAACACTATTGAATTTAAATTAAAGGAAATAAAATGAAACGTTTATTTTATGTACCTAGCATAAATTGTGCAACTTATGATTAGGACACTTTATCGAGTCGAGTTTTATGAGTAGTGGCAAACTAACGCAAACTGTTCCCTGACATGCGAGCACCGTGAGATGGTATCACGCCACGGGATAAAACGTGTGCACTATCGGACAGCGGTGTGCTCGGAAATGGAGAAAAAATGAGATCACCTCGTTTATTAAATGGTTTGATTCAGGAGGGGGAGCTTTTTAATTTGTTTGCGTACGAAATTGTTTGGATATTAATGGATTCAGCTTAATTTATGATCATTATTATCATTTCACCAGCAAGACTCCATTCGGAAGAGAAGGGTGACACTTTATCAGCATCATTATTTTACTATGGCCAACATAGTAATTAATATAATGATGTCGATAAAGTGTAAATTGGCAGACTTCACACACCTTCGAGAACATTATGAAGGCATGCAGGTTTCCTCACGAATTTTTTATTCACCGTTTGAAGCAAATGCGCCAGAGCCTCGCGAAGGATTCGACACTTTAGGGCCAAGCTTCGACTCTTAGCTCCGCTGTCAGTAAACTATATAAAGACACAATTATAATTATTTGCAGCCATAAAATATATTAGAGCGACTCCTTCGTATATTTTAAACCGACTTTCAAAATAGGACGAGGTTCTCATATATTATTTTGTCTTCTGCGTTTGTTGTTGCACATGCGTAGCCCAAAGACAAGATGAAGTTTTTTTCGTACCTAGGTACTCATTTCGATGAGAGTGGTGAAAATTATTTTGGCGAAGTGGAGAAGTTTCATGATGTTGTGAATATCATATTTGACACAACGGAAGTAAAATATAGATTAAAACTAATAAATCAGTGTTTTTTTTTTACAATCCATCAATAAATGACTGAGAAATGACGATTTAAAAGATTAATTATTTAATGTACACCGATTGCTGTATCTTACTCGAGTGAGAAATTTTGTGAGTGAGTTTTAATACCTAGCCGAGATTTAATACTTCAAAATTATCTTCACACACAAATTAAGTGCTTTTAATTCAATTAAGCCACGTTAAGTCTATTTATTTCTTTTATTCGGCTTTATAATGTTGATAGGAAATTATGACGTCACGTCTCCCGTCTTGCAAGCGCAACTTTAAAGTTCCAACTTTTTCACTTGTTTCATTGTTTGTTTTATTTTGTCTTAATTTTCATATTAAATTTAAAAAAAATGGTAAACTTCTGCATTAGAAAGGAAGCTAAAGGGCGCTAAAGGTAGACCTACTTAAATATTTGACGCCACGTCGCGTCGGCGCGTGCGCACCGTCATCCCGCTAATGTTCCCACCGCACCTATGTTTACCGCTCGGGCATCCCATATTGTTTGTATTTTTTACGCTGATGAGTTTTTTAGGCAGTGTGGAGTAACTGTATATATTATAATATGTTTAAGCTGTGGCACAGTATGGAGAATTCAGACTTAGAGGTTTTCTCATACGTTTTCCTTACTAACAAGTTAAAGCAACTGTTATTCAACTACTTACTGTTTTTTATATCCACTATAATGTTAGATCTTGACTGCAATCTCATTTCGGTTAAAGCCATAATCAAATCTTCTATAGATTATTTATTAACTCACAAATCAACGTAAAATTAACACATTATTTAAAAAAAACATAGTACATAATTTGATAAATCAGTGTTTTTCTCAGGATTTTTCAATTTATCATCTGGTACGTACTCTACAGCAAGGCAAGGTTTTGTACCGCTTGCCGCTCCCATCTGCTCTCAGCGTCTCCCTATTTGTTAACTAGATCGTCCGTCTGCCTAATAAACAGTAGGTGTAAGTTCTAGAAAAAATTATATCCGCTATTTTTGACCGAGCGAAGCGAAGGTCTCTGAGTCTACTTGAGTGAATTTGCACTAGTCCGTCCGTCCGTCCGTCCGTCTGTCAGAGCATTATAACTTCTGAATTACTGAACGTAATTACTTCAGCTTTAAATATAATATGTACAAACCAATGGCCTCCAGCCAAATATGGCTTAAAAAGTTATAAAAATCTTGATTTAAGGGGGGCTCTCATAGAAGCGAATGCGAAGTAAAATATTTTTTATAGCGTAACATAGGGTTGCGGTATATTATTTTAAAGATAATTAGTCCAAAAATATTTTTTTTTAATTTTTCCCCCAAAATTGACGAAATGGGGGGCTTTCAAAGTAGAGATTTTCTAACGTCCAAAGTTGACCTCTGAATTTTCTGAAAGGGTCAGCCTGAAACTTGATCAATTATTTGAATTATATCCTGTACTTGAACAACAAATACTAAAATTACATAAATATTGTAAGGAAATGAAATTATTTAATTTTTAATGAGCTTCAGTATTTTTAACAGAACTTCACATTGATGTCAATAGATGGCGCCGCGAGCTCTCAGTTCGGGGCGAACCACTAGTTATAAAAGACTATAGCTGATACCCACGACTTCGTCTGCGTGAATCAAGGTTTTTCGGTTCCCGCGGGAACTCTTTAATTTTCCGGGATAAAAAGTAGCCTACGTCATATTCTAGACTATAATCTATCTCTGTGCCAAACGTCCAGATCCGAACGGATATGAACGGCTGAACAGCCGTTCTGGCGTGATTGAGTAACAAACATCCATCCATACATCCATCCAAACTTTCGCATTTATAATATTAGTATAGATATCCAATTCCGTGATGCGCACCGCACGCGTCACTGCGCACGCGCCGTCGTCACGACGACACCGGTCGTGAGCGCCGAAGACGACGTGTGATATGAATATATGATACACATACACCACAGCAATATAACTGATATTGTGACCCACTTTGAGGTTAAATTGTCTTGACCGTTCGACGCGTAGACCGGAGCCAGCAACTCTTAGCATATAGGCTTTTCTGTGTTATTCTTTGCCCTAAATTTAAGGTTTTTAATCAAATCCAATAAATCAAATAAATATTATAAATGCGAAAGTTTGGATGGATGGATGTATGGATGTATGGATGTGTGAATGTATGGATGTATGGATGTATATGGATGTAAGGATGTATTGATGTATGGATGTATGAATGTATGGATGTAAGGATTGATGTTTGTTACTCAATCACGCCCCAACGGCTGAACGGATCTGGATGAAATTTGGCTTAGAGATAGATTATAGTCTGGAATAACATATAGGCTACTTTTTATCCCGGAAAATTAAATAGTTCCCGCGGGAACCGAAAAACCTCATTCCACGCGGACGAAGTCGCGGGCATTTGCTAGTCCCCTATAAGTTAGCCCTTGACTGCGATCTCACCTGATGGTAAGTGAAATACTCGTAACTGCCACAGTTTTACCATTGCAATCACTTCTGATTGGCTAACATTCTTTGCTATTGGCCAAAATCTGTGGTCGTAGGATGAGTTCCATAAATTCAGCCCTGGGTGAGGTAATCAAATGATCAGATTCATATGACCAAATGCAGCAAAATACGCCAAAACCATTGCTAAAGGTTTAATACTAACTAGCGGACCGGCTCCTGCTTCGCTTCGAAAAAAATATCCTTGAGGGTGGAGGTTCCAAAATTCTTAAAATGCGTACCTTCAATTTTAATGGAAAGTCCAAACCAATTTTCATGGAGGTAACTTGAAAAAGGGCCCACTTTCACACTTTTATCCCTTATAGGAAGAATTTCAAACAAAATCTTTTAGTGAATGCCTACGTCATAAAAGGAACCTCAGCTGTCAAAATTTCAAGTTTCTAACCCTAGCGAAATAAGTCATTGCAACTTGCAAGGGTTGAAAACCTTTCATGCATTAGACTACATAACTAAAAATATACTAATTACCTATTTTGGTTGTTCGTAGCAATATAACAAATGCTGAAAACTCAAACCGGATATCCTACTTTTCATGTTTCATCCATCATTGTTTCCTAAACATGTCTTTCCTATCATTTGCATAAAATTTATTCCTTAATTAAGGACTGAATTAATTGTATAAATACGTACCTAGCACCTACTGTGTATGATGTATCCAACATATTTTTTATTAGATAGGTATGTACCTGATTGGTTTTATGTGATGTACCTATAGATTTGTCGACAAAAATCATTAAAATAAATCCAGTGGTTTCTTAATGTGTCCTTTTACAGATACGATAATACTTACGAGTACTTTGCTTCTACAGAGAATAATACAAAACATGACTAATGTGCTGTGACAAAGTATTTAAAATTTAAATTAAACCATTATCCCGCCCATCAGTAATACGAAAGTATCAGCAATTGAAGCTATAGATAGGACTAAGATATTATATTTTCGAAGTACCTACACTACTAGGGCGTTGACACTTGACATGAAACGTTAAATAAGCAAGCTCCATATCATCCAATAAGAAAAACAATACCTAATGGACTCTACTATAAAGCTTATACTAATGCTGTTCACACACTACACATACGCCGCGCATGCTACCCGCGTCTTTCTGGGACCTTTAGCCTATACTGAGAAGTGAGAACCTGCATACTTACCTACTTTTTATTATTTTTTTATTATTGTAAATGTGAAACTCGACACACAGGTCTTGTACCTATGAAGCTTTAGCACAAACAACGCCTGCTAATGACGTAATTCCCTTAATATTATAGTTCATCTCATTTCCATTTTCAGAGCATCTATGTGAATTTACCTTAAGGTGAAAGGAGAAGCTTTATTAATGCCAATAACCTTACTAAATATCGTGAAGTTATTACCACCAATTCTACAGCTTCCTCGTAAACTCTATATGCTGCTGTTGTCTGATGTCTCATACAAAACTAATACAAATCTGTACAGGTACTGTTTTATTTGGGAAGGCAGCTCGCACGACATTTTCATGAGATTCGCTGTGTGGCATTTAGCTTAAGTTAGCCTGCCTGTTCACTGAAGCTGCATGAATTGAAGATGTGTTCGGCAGACTAATCAGTTTATTTAGTCGTATCACAAAAATTGATGTCGACTAATCTACTTAAGTATAATTCGCCGGAGTAAGTATAGAAAAGTGCGTGCGTCTCTTTTTCCATAAAATGTGCGATCATCTTAATTAGTCTCTATATATAAGTACTAAGTATGATGTGTGATCCGTTGCCAAGTTTAATGGCTGCGTATTCGTGTCTCATTATAATACATTTGTTATTTCGCTATGAAAAAATAGTACGAAAATGGTCGACTCCTTTTTAGTGGTGTTTATTTGGGACGTGTATGCATATGTGATGACTTGATAAGAGTAGAATGATAGTTAATAGTCGTACTTCACATTGGCATCCCGATGCGCAAGCTTTTAATCGATATTCTAGTCTAAGAGCTAGCACGAAAGTTTTACAGCTACTGATCACAATCACTTCTGGTAGGTCATTACGATAACATACACACAACTGGTAACCCACATTCGCTAACATTATTTCGCTATTGGTCTAAATGTCGCCAATTCAATAAAATTCCAACCTATAAACATTGCCGCAAGGAATCTGCTTGGCCCTGGTTCATTAATTCAGCCAATAGAAACAATTGAAATTATAAAGAAGAAAGATAGTGTGTATTTGGAACCTTCTAACGTAACACCAGAAAGGTGCTATTAAATAAGTATTCTGTGGTAACACATGGGTAGTCCCAAGATGGTTTCTACTCGTTATTAGGTGTCTTTGGTTGGGGCGCTGGTCTTCCGCGTTCTCACAAATCAATATCAAAGCAATTAATCAAATCTTTCATATCTAAGCGTTTATTAGGTATACTTATGACTTACTCCCTGGTAACATTGTAATTAGGTATGGCCAGTAGATCAATTATATTATTTCTCTTTTGAGGGGGTGTGTAAATTCGAGCTATTTTTGTGTATTTTGCTGGTTTGCACTTTTGATTTGTGTCTTAACTGATAAAGATTTGTTATGTCATAAATGTTAAATTGTACGTTCGTTCTAAATTGTTTAAACTATGCGATTTAACTAATTTTATTCCAAGCGATTCTACTATCCAGATTAAAATGTAGAGCGCTAGAAACCGTAATCACAATAATGGTATAGGTCACAAAAAATTTCATCGTGAGTTAGGATAGTGGATATTGTTAGGGTAGACTCCAATAGTGTAAAACCAAGGTTGCAGCTGCGGAAAACCTGTGCGTGGTTCTCGAAATGACCGGCCTACGGGTATTAGAGCTACGGGTAATCTGGTGGCAGCTCCTAGCCTATAAATGTTGATATTCAGGGCGCGTATTGTGATTGAGCAAACGCTTCTGCGAACATATCAGCAAATAATGCAGCGTCACTGCATCGGCACGACATTTGCATCGCGGTTAGGCCAGGAGCAATGGCACCAATGGGCAAGCGTTTGGACAGGAACATATTAATTTTTGCTTACCCGCTGTCCCAGGTGAGCGACGAAACGACGACGCGACGCGATACTATACGACCCATAGAAAATGATAAACATGTATACACAACAACGCCAGAAATCTACGTTTCTAGATATATAGTACCTAATAATCACTTTGTAAAGTAAAACTATTTTAAAGTACAACAGACAACGGACAAGACAAACATTGAACAAAACAAAAGAAACATCTCAATACAATTTGACGAAATCGTTTTAAATTATCTCATTTGAGAACATAACACCTCTCTACTAGTCCATGCATGTTCATCGATGCTATTTAAGGAGAAAATTAAATAACAAGCCATACATAATCGTCGATGTATTTAAATATTGATTGTTAAACGTGTTTGTGTACTTGGTTGAAGTAGGAATTGTTATCTTAAGGTGTGGAGGAAACGTTTTAGCTGTTATCGGTGTCTACGCAGGCTCTCTGGACGAATGACGCCGTAATCTGCTGCGCACGCGACTAGCCAGAGATGTAGTAAGAGGATTAGACAGGGCGAAGACAAAAATAATCAACACTGCCTACGTCATAGTCAACAGATCTCTTCATTTCCTCATTCCCCATAGCAAGGCTCGGAATTTTTCACGTGATTCGCAATAGCGAATACCAAAAATTCAGCCAATCGCAATGAGATCGCAGCACTGTTTCATGCTACTTTTAAATAGGGCTACCGAACTACCGACCATTACCTCGGATTCATCCTTACCTCCATAATATCTACTAATACTAAAATTGGAAAGTGCATAATTTGTTTGTTGAAAAAAAAAGCGAGCGAATTGACGTATTGCTGACCCGCCGCGAAACAATCCGCATCTCACACGCACGCAAAAATAACTTAACGCAGCAGCCAATCTAGACTCATCCTGTCGCAGCCGCCTGACCCAGCCGAATCTAGGAGAGCGAAGAGTTCCTGGAATGCAGGCAAGTGGTTGTTTTTCCTGGTAGATATTAAGATCTGGGGCATAATTTGTTTAGAGAATCGAAAATTGTGCTGTACGCCAACACGCATATTAACCTCTCGCAATTAAAAAATTACTTATTACAAGTAAACGCTCACGCACCCCCTAAAGGGTGATAACTATTTACACGTTATCATCCATAATTTTGGTTTTTAATTAACTACCTTTTAACCCGGAAAGTACCTACCCGTCTCCCCGATTTTTCAAAACCTGAATCCACGCGGACTAAGATAAGGAACTTTTAGGTATAACATTAGGTTATAAATTATATTTAATACTGTAGCCTGAGAAGACGAATTGGGAAACTACTTAATATAATATCGGATCGGGTATTGTACCTACCTATCAAAAAATTTAATTATATTTTGCCGGTTCTATTAATACAGTTACTCTTGTTAAGAGGTCTGCCGTGGATGTTGGATTCATCTCCCGAGTATGCGAAGGGTCGTCTTATCTGCAGATACCTACGCGCGCGGGTCAAGGCAGATAGACGCCCTAAACTATTTGGTGCCACCGTTTCAAAAGGACAGCATTGTTCGAATAGTTTGAGATATTGCTGTAATCACTTAATGAGGCATCTGGTATTTTCTTACGGACACTATGCTATTTTATCAAACTGTTGGTGGTAGGCGGTAGAATCTTAAATACAAAAATAGGAATTCGCTTATTCTTTTGTTCTGTGATCTTAAGATTTCTTAAGCGCGATTTAACGGCACTTACATTCTAAAATACCTACTAAAAATAAAATATTTCGTCGAAGTTACTTATAATATATGGTTTTATCAAATCCTAAATGGTGCCCAAAATATCGTCCGCATGGATTTCGAAAAATCCAAAATCGTTTTTGAAAAATCGCTTGGGCACAGTAAATGTATGTCGTGCGCATGCCTATGTCCGTCCCCGATAGCTTATTCACCTTTCATCAATTCATCTTATAAATTTCATCAAAATCGGATGAAAATATGCAAGGATTAGCAGACAGAAAGATAGAGGGACGGACGAACAGACGGACACAGTTTCACTTTTACAATGAGTATTAGTTTTGATTTTTCTAAAAATCTTTCTTGTAACTATCAACAACAATAAAAACAGTACATTCTTCTGATGTTTTTTGTTGCAAAGGAGATCGCTTTAGCAATAACACCATAGGTACAAGCAATCGATACTCTTAGCAACGTTCTAGAATTTCTTCTGTATCCAAATAAATAATTATCACGGTATGATAATAAGTAGGTATAATGCAGGCAGGTTTCCTCGGGATTTTGTCCTTCACCGTACTTAATGTTTATTTGCTCAAAACCCTCATAACCACAAGGCTAGATATCACCGTTTTATTGATGTACTCAAATTTCATTTCAATAGAAAGATTTTGAGAAAAGAAAAAATAGGCACACTCGTATCAAAGTTGCTTGAAAATGCTCTTAGAAAGTTTCCTCCTTGAGAAAGCTCCGCCTTCCGAACTGTCTATTGTAGGCACGCTAATTTGACATCTATTAGAAGGTAATAACACCGTAATCGGAGGTAGGTACTGGCAACGTGGGACCCTCTCGTCTCATTCCATTATCTAGGATTTCACTTCAGATCCATGTGGTACTTAAGTCGTTGACCATAGGTGACGACACTTCTGTTTTATTATTTTACAATACTCAATCGTTTTTCATAGGCTCGAGAATGCCTCCTCGTTTTACTTTTACAGTGAGTATTAGTTTTGATATTTGGTTTAAAGAGCATTGCGTCTTCGTTGATTAAAGATTTTGAAAATTCTCGTCGGAAATCTTTTGTCTTTCGGGGCAATTACGTACCTAGCAGTCTGTAGTAGTCTGTTCCTAGGGTGCAGCCTATCTCTGAACCAAGTTTCATCAAAATTGTTTGAAAAGATGGGCCGTGAAAACGTAGCTGACAGACAAACTTTCGCCTTTATAATATCCATGACTATGGATTCAGGTGTAATCTTGGTGGAACCTAATGACTTTGTAAATATAAGATTAGATCAATAATTGTACATAATATTATAACGTGGCCCATCAATGAAACGTGATACTCTCGACTTGAAGTAAGATTGTCTATCCGAAGTTTACAAGCAGAAGGCACGAGGCACGAAGTGAGTCTTGCAGTGGGTCCTATTTAAGAAACTTAGCTCCGAATCACTGATCTGAAGATTACCAAGAAAATTTTGGCTTATTCTGTACACACTTTAATAATTAGGTAGACAATCTCTAAACTAAACTAAATTTAGTGCTATCTTCGTCCGTACGGACTACCGAGCATTTAAGAAAGGGGGAAATACCGAAATACATATTTTTGACCTGTAATTTTTGGAGATTGTGCACTTAATTCCATGTCGATACCATTGGAAAACACAAGCAATAAATAATGATTAGAGGTATGTAGTATTAGGTAGGTACTTTACGTAAGCTCAGTGTGTCACTGGTCTCCACTAGGTAATCATTCTTTTGTTGTGACAGAATGAACTCCTGAGAGTTGCGGATACAATAAGAATCATGCATACCTGAGACTGTTACCTATCTCATACCTACTTATTAATTTTGTTTAATGGTAATCTTAGAAAAGATGCTCGCAAATCTTCTATTTCGATTTTCGGAATCGAGACTGGATAGGACATCAAGCTGTAGTCTGTACCATTAATGGTAGTCTCAAATACTCTATTATAATAAGTAGTTTAAGTCGCCAAACTTCAGATACTTCATAGACTAGTCAATTGGGTCTGGCGATAGTCTAGAAAGTTTGGATGGATGGATGTATGTATGGATGGATGTTTGTTACTCAATCACGCCCCAACGGCTGAACGGATCTGGATAAAATTTGACACAGAGATAGATTATAGTCTGGAATAACAAATAGGCTTTATCCCGGAAAATTAAAGAGTTCCCGCGGGATCCAAAAAACCTCAATTGACGCGGACGAAGTCGTGGGCATTAGCTAGTTAATATAATAAAGGGAGAACCTGACTGACTCACATCATTGCACATAGCTGAAACGACGACCGATTTTGATGACGTCCGTGGCGCAGTGTTAAGTGCTGTTGTCTTAACGGGCGGAGGTCCCGGGTTCGATCCCCGGCAGGGTTAATTTGGAATTTATAATTTCAGAATTTTCCCTAGTCTGGCCTGGTGGGAGGCTTCGGCTTGGGAATGCATCATCACTTACCATCAGGTGAGATCGCAGTCAACGGCTAACTTGTAGTGGATAAAAAAAGTTAGACTGTTGATTCTATAGAAACTTGAGATTTTGCATCTAGATCTCTTTATAACGGAATCTTTTTGACCCCCACTAAGAAAGGAAATTCAGAAACTCCATCCGAGCAAATCCGGAGGGGCTCAACTACTATGTACGATAAAAAAATATCCCAAACATTTTAACAAAGAGTTTTCTACCCGCCAATTCAGAAATGGGTATTTCCCACCCCCGTGTTTCTCGGAAGCCGGAGCCGCATTTATCCGGCTTTTTAGCTGCACATAAAAAGAGCAAACTCCCCCGTTTCTCCCCGTAGCCGGGAGGGAGAGCGAATCGATATGCAAGTATAATGTACCTGCGTGGCCATGAGTTTTAGGATTTAGAGACTTTTCTGGTCCACTACCGTCTTATAATATTTTCATAAATGGGTACCATTTCGGTTCGGCATGTTAAAAATATCAATAGTGCGCCAATATAAACAGATATTATGTATACGATTGGTAACTCACGTTTTTTGTCCGGCAATCATAGACTAGTTTTGAATAAGGACCCTGGACGGGTTCGAAACTGTTCGAACATGTTCCGACAAAAAACGTGAGGTAACAATTAGTTATTTTTTTTTAAATAATTAACGTCTCTCACAAATCACGATAGTACCAATACATAGCAGGCGAGACATTGAACTTTTTAATCCGAACACTATTAAAAAAACTTTTCAAAAAATGTGGTGCTGGAGGCGAATGTTGTGGATCGTGGTCTGCAAAACGCAGCAAGCAACCAATAGTGATGAGAGTATTGAATGCCGACATGTTTGTAGATATTCCTATCATTAACCATCGATATATATGTAGGCACTAGATGGGCCCTTTCATAGAAAAACGCCGGGCATCCGAGTTGCGGAACGCGTTCCGCATCTGTCTTTGTTCCCGTCGTAGCGCTGTCACGATCGCTCGTCGTGCGGATAATTTGTTATTATTAAGTTAACATCTAAAGTTTCATTAGTTTGGCACTGTATAATTTTAATTTTAAGGTAAGTGTTTCAATTCACAATTATACATTTCCAAAAAAACGTTATTTAATCTTCCTATTTAATATTTTTATCCATTACGCAATCATTTAATTTCCGCGGCAAACTGTATAATATTTTTTTTTACTATGTGGCCTTACGGCTATGACCTATATTATCTATGACCGAGTCATACGTTTTCAAGTTTTTATTCAAGATGTTGCAAGCAAGTTCCCGCTTTTCAGACTAGATGGCGTTGATGGCGTTGCTAAAAATACGGCCACATTCTTTGTTTGACAGGGCCGTCTATGTAAATTGAGGTCGTTGTCATTAACATAAAAAAGCTCATCTCTATTAGAACTTACTTTACAGCCTCTAGAACTCAGGCGCACGATTGTGTAAGCCGTAATCGTTTGTCAATCGGATAATCCGACCTGTGGTGCAATCATGTTAGGATTGCCGATGAAATCGTTAAAGTCCGGCTTCAAAGTAAAATAAACCATAACAACATTGATTTAGAGCTCAATTTCGTGTATCCATTCTCATACGTTTAGGGTATCGTACATAAAAGAGAGTGGATACCCACCTCCCAGCGCACGTGTTTCCTGCCACGTATAACTTAGGTACCTTCAAGGCAAGAGTGAATAGGCATCTTCTAGGCAAGCGCGTTCCAACCTAGACCTCATCATTGCTTTGCACTAAGCATGATTTTCGTCAAGCGCAAGCCTATCTCACAATAAAAAATAAATAAAAAAAACAACCTTGCGCTCCGTAATGTCATTCAGTATTCAGTATTCAGGCCGTTGGATGGACTGACTTTATGAAAGCTTTGTCCTCGATCCTCCTTATGCATCCATGGAGCCACTACACACACCCTCAGGTGAGTCACTCGCTATCTGTTCGTCTGTGTGCGGGTGTGCGGGTGTGCGTGTGTGCGCGAGTCTGGCGGCGCCACACGGAACGGACTTACTGGCTTACTATGAATTGGTTGCTTTTATTATAATTTCCTACTAGATGATGGTGATTTCGTCCGCGGGGATTTAAGATTTTCCAGGGGAAACTCTTTGGTTTTCCGGCATAACGTGTAGTTATTCAGACGGCGTATAGTCTCTTCTGAATGCCAACTTAGACCAGCTTAGATACCTACTGGCTCCATCGAAGTTGATTATACCCAATAAATAAAATATGGTGGACAAAAATTAGTCTGTCTCACTCAAGGTCCTCAACTATACACCTGCCACAAATCACGCCAATCCGTTGCTCTCTTGTGGTGTGATTGAAGGACAAACCAACAAAAATGCTGTTGATGGCCAGGAGCTGCAGCAGAAATGGCTGAAACCGGCAAGCGGCGCAAGTACCTATGCCCTCCCCGCAAAAAGCCTTACGAGATACTTCACCGCAGTTAATTGCCTCATCTGGCCTCACCCCATGAGTGGAAAAAGATCAGCCATCTCTCTGAACCTTGCCTTAGCCTATCACGTGGCTTTAATTTGTATACCTAGTAATAATTATATTATGCTAACTTACTATAAGTTTTATTGTAACACCAGCGGCTACCCGCGGCTTTGCTGACGTGGGACATTTTGAAAAATCTGTCCCTAATCCTTGTCTAAGTACCTTATTCGTTATAAAGATAACTTGTTAATACATTTTCACATTTTAGGAACAAGAGTTTGGGGATGGTCGTTGAAGTCATGAGTCAGTCCTTGATTGAGTCGGGATGGAGTCACGTTTTTTCCCGTCATACGTAGAGACTTAATAGTCTCTAGTTGTACTAGTATATGTAGATATATAAAAAGTCACTAGGTACGTATATTACTCTAATTATATTATATAGATATTAAAGTACCAATAAAACAAACACATACTCAGATTTAATCGTCACTTTCTGAACAAGTTTCACGATAACGTCAAAAGAAATAAAGTGTAGGCAGCAGAAAAATGTGGAAAATTGCCAATACAATGCACACATACTATGTCGCAAAGGAGGCGCGTTTGTTTTTAATATTTCACCGCTCAGCACGCGCCTCTCGTGGGAGTACGCTGTAAGATAACCCCATAATAAACACCACATACAATATAACCCTTATTATATTAAAAATAAAGGTTAAAATCGCACGAAAAAATATAATAACGTTTGGCAAACTTAAATGTCCAGTTTCGACACACCCTTTATTTGGTTTGTGTTTTGTGAAGGTGATTACTAAGTTATTTAGGTTGTCAGGCATTAGGCAGGTATTTTGCGACTGTCTCGTATTCTAAATTAATAAAAACTTGGCAAAGCGTACAGTGAGTCAGAATTTTTTATACACTTACTACGAGTTAGCCCTTGACTGCGATAACACCTGATGCTAATTGTTGATATTATAGTCTAGATGGTAGCGGACTAACCTGTTAGGGGCATGGCAGTTATATTAAACCCATAACCCTAATCGGTTTCTACACGGCATCTTACCGGAACGCTCAATCGCTTGGCGGCACGTCTTTACCGGTAGCGTGGTAACTAGTCACGGCCGAAACCTCCCACCAGGCCATACCAGAGAAAATTCAGAAATTATAATTACCCCAATTAACTTTGCCGGAGGTTTGGTGTAACAGAAAGGCAAAAAGCAAGAAAAGATGAAAACTTACTCACAAGTAGATGATTTTTTTTATCAGTCATGGATTTTATTCATGATAGCTATTCCTGCTTTGTTTTTGAAGTGAAACTTCTTTATTTATTTAGTGACTAGCTGATGCCCGCGACTTCATCCGCGCGTCGTAACTAACTTATTTTTCCATATTTTCTCCGTGAAAATTTAATGAAACGAGAAAGCGACACTAAAAGAGACAAACTTATTGATAATAAGATTTAGCCTGCGAGAGAACGAGATAGAATACAGGTTATATTTATCTCAGTCTCTAGAAGGTTACTTTTATGAAGTTTCACTTCTGCCGATTGTGAATTGCGCACACACACACTTTTATTTTGTTTTGTTTATTGGTTGACAAAGAAATCAAGTAGAAATCTTATCCTCTCTCTCAAACTTATAAGGATGAAACTTCTGCTGATCCATTTGTGAATTGGACCCATATGCATTCGACAAATCTAACATATCGTTTAAAAAGCCAAAAAAATAAGAAAAAAAATTAAAATAAGTAAAGTATTTGAATATTTACTGCTCATACAAAAAATCATAATACAGCTTATAACAAACAACTATAAAGAACATCTTTCAAGCAACCCTATTCATCGTTTATCCGTTACACCTCTAATCTAACCCTTCAATGCGACCCTCGCATGACAAGCGCTCGCTACTAAAGGTCAAGCAAAAATTGTACCCGTAATTCGTAGGGTCAGAATACCTTTTGTTAGGGAGCGCCAATCCGTATTTTTTGTTGTGTCCACTTTTGTCCACTGCCACCGGGAATGGTCCAGATGACCCCAAGGTCATATTTCTGTGTTAAGGGTCAGTTTGGAATGAGTGGTCAAATGCCTCAGGATGGTAATTACGTTAATTTTATGCTATATAACTCTCTTTAACGATGAATAAATATTTGGTAGGTGTGCGCATTGGCTGGTTCTTTTGAATTTTTTATTAATTATTAGTAAGTAGGTAGGTAAGATGTTTAAGATTTAATAATAAAAGTATTTCGTTTGAAAACTGTATCTAATTTAATGGACTGCAGACCTATTTTTTGTAATATGTAGGTACCTACTTGAATAGAAATTGTATCTTTATTGAAATTAGCAAGTTAAATTACATTAGATACATAATTTTGTATACAGATATATTTTTATTGCTTCCATTTTCCTTGACTCATCTCGAATAGGTACTACACGACATACGTCGTCTGTAATCTGTATATTTAAATTATATACGTGTCTACGAAATGTATTATCCAGAATAGATTAAATTCATTTTTAATTCTAATTTAACAAGAAACCGGAAACATTTAAAACGTTTCCCATCATCTTCTCAACTGGTGCATTTTAGCCGATTCGCGTAAAGATTTCTTCTCTCCAACTGCAACTTTTCTGTAACTCTTATCTTCTATATCTTCATCATCCAACTTGTTATCACCATGATTATGTATAACTTTGAATCTCTTTTGACCTTCATTCTCATACTTTGGTAGAAAGAACTTATGTTCTGCAATAACTGTATCCTCCCCTCTTAATTCATTGTTTTGTAATACATTTGAGTTATCCCCTTTGAAAAAATTAAGTAACCCCGAAACTAAGCCTTGTGTTCTGTTTATATTATGGTAATTGTGGAAAAAACTTTCTGAGTAAATCGCCAATTGCAAAACTGCTAGCACAATTGGACCTCTCATGATTGCAACTACAACAATACAATAATCCAATTCAGTGAATTCACGTTCCGCACGAGTATTGTAATTAATTTCGCGATATCTGCAAAGAGCGCATGATGTTTTGAACACTGAAACTAAACAAACTGAAATTAATTTTGGTCTGAAGCGAGTTGCTTTAAATGTTGAAAGAAAAGCAACTGACACGTTTATAGAATTCGTTCAATATACCTGCTGAATATTATGTGGAATTAGGATTTAAATTGATGGAACAGCATTCATTTCTAAGCTCTTATCTGGCTGCTAAGAATATATTCTAGTCTTCACAATTAATTAATTCAGATTCAAAACCTGGCCCCCGATTGTGTAAGGAAATCGTATTTGTCAAACGGATAATTCGACCTGTTTAAGGAGTTTATAGATGCCTGCACGTCAAAGAGCATGTATGAACTCCTTAAACAGTTCGAGTAATACATTTTAAGCTGTCAAATAATTACGATTTGCTTAGACATTTGGACCTCTGAACATATAAGAAATCTACAAAGAGTTGTTGTTATTCTTATCAATAACTATCCAGAACCTTAAGTTATAATATAATATCTAGGAACCCTTTTTCAAAGATAAAATATAATAAATAGGCGACGTAATTCACATATCTCCTAGAGTAAACAAATTAGAAAATGAATAGCGGGATGCGCATGAGAACTTCGAACATTAATTTATAATAACGCTCATCCTGGTTCATCTATTCTAATATTTTTCTAAGTCCAGCTGCAGGCCGGCACAAAAGATTCGCAAGGGCCGTTACGCGAAGAAACTTAATTGCTAAAATTTGCATAAACACCTCGAGGGACATCGCAAAAAATTAACAAAAAGGGCTATGAAGGGATGGCTACGTGATTGATTGCAACTAGTTTACAGTGGTTTGTAGGGTTAGGTTAGGACTATTCACAATATAGAAAATGTTATAGAACTTGAATAGCTGAAATAGTCATTTAGTAAGTACGATGAGACAAAACGTATAATTTTTGCCATAGGTCTGTTTAGGGGTAATTTTCGCTGATTGCACAGGCGATGTTAAAATAAGTTCATTTGCAGTTATAAACTCAGTAATCTATCTTCGAGAAACTTGAGCTGGCAATAACTAAAAACCGCGATTAAGTCTTTTAGCTAATTCGGGCAGCGAATGTCTTGAAGATGCTGGAAAACACTCGAGTTTTGACAATTAGAGCTTTTTTATACTGCAATACAGTGTAAGCTGAACTAGAATCTATGTGACTAGATTATAGATATATATTAAATCTCCAATCTCGTGTGGGTCTAGTGCTAACGTGTTTATTTTCAATAACCTTGAAAAGAGTTTTAATCCAGGAGAGAAACCGGGGATCCCGATTTGAATGATAATTATTAAAAGTTACACTAAAGCTTTTTATTGTCACCGCTTAAACAAACAATAACATAACACAAAGAGTTTAATACAAGACCACTAATCCTTTAAGGGACAGCATCCAAGATCTGAGATCCCACGTATGCAAAAAAAAAAAACAATATAAAGCCAAATTACCATAAACAGCGCATTATAAGACGGCGGTTGACGGAAACCGGTCGTAACCGGTTTAGTCCGGAAATTATCAGTTCCGACACCGTTTTACAATCGTCTTATTGTTTTTTTTCGGTATGTGGTACAATAGACACAGGCCGGTAGTTCGGTGTTAGGCGATTAAGCTATGGAGCGATTTTCATCGGACTATCGGGATCGATAATAGAGATAATATTTTAAGATCTTTATGTGAGATTAATTTATCTTGCGCTATGTTATATTTGAAAGGTACTTCAAATTTTTTATACGTAGACTAATTGATTCCCGCATCTTCTTCTGCGTGGATTTAGGGTTTATACGGACCAAATTTCAAACTTCTGGAATCGAATTAGATGGGTGCCGTTTTGAAACAACAGAGATTTTTTTTAGTTCCTAGAAAATCTTTCCAGGCACTTATGATTTTTTATTTTTTTATCCAGTCGTGTTTGCAACTTTTATATCTCTGTATGTTTTATATGATCACATTTAAAGGCTATCATAGTCTTGTTTTTCTCTTTCAGAAGTTTTTTCAAACCGAGATTTCTTGTTTCTTTCAGTTTCGTAGATAGTCTCGATCCCGATTGACTTTCCTAAAAACAACTCCCCCTCGGGTAAGAATAGGATATATAAAACGAAAGTGTGAGATAATAAACATAGGGTTATAATTGACTAGATAATGGAAGAAAGAAATTAACTTTAAGAAGAAACTAGATGATGCCCGCGACTTCTTCCAGCTTGATTAGGATTTTTTATTCCGGCAGGAATCCCTAAAAAGTAGCCTATGACCTTTCCCGGGATACAACCTATCTCTATATCTAATTTCATAAAAATCGGTTGAAAAGATGGACTGTTAAAGCGTAGCAAATAAACAGACTGACACACTTTCGCATTTTATTAGTATGGATTCAATCCATACAGGTAATATAATATATATACTCTGTGATTCGATCCATATTATTGTTTAAGATACAATCGTGAAAGAGTCTCCTTTAAAACAGTTCCTTCAACAGGAGGCTTAAATTTTTTTTAAATTTTGATACAAGTATATAATTATTATTATAATTTATTCATCCTTAAATTAATAATGCGCCATGTACTTACTTACATATTTAACAACTGAGCAACTAAACACCAAGTTAGGTTTTATAAAAGTCCTATTGGAATTTCCAAAAATCCTTAATTATAAAAGGCTATTACAGACACTCGTCTGCGCTAAAGAGTGGGCAAAATTTACTTTGTATCTATAGATCCTGTGGTTTGGGTCTGTACGATGGTCTATCATGCCAGCCATGCACGCAACATACTATATTTTAATAGACTTCATTTAATTATGCAATATCCTTCCGAGGGGATTTCGGCCACGGGTCAATCTCCATTGAAAATATAGCCATCCATGTTATTCTGGGCACAAGCACAGGTTAACTCTCTATTTCCTTACTCCGGACGGAAAAAGGATCCGTCAGATCGGAGAGAGATCAGACTCAAGAATGACGATTGACGGCTTCACGTGCTCTCCGAGGCATGGGAGTGAAACACCGCCAACTTCCTAACTACGGGCTAATACTGATAGTCAGAAGGACCTAATAAGGTTGGTAACTAAAAGTAATCTCGTGACTACCGAGGAATCGAACCCGAGACCTCGTCATCAGTACTCGATGTAAGATTTTTTTTAATAGGCTTGCGCTTGACGACAATCACGCTAATGAAAAAAGATGAGGCCTAGTTAAGGAGCCTGCTTGTCTAAAAAAAGTCTTCAAGAGTACCTTCAGGGTAAGAGTGAACACTTGCCCAGAAGGTACTCAAGACTTAAACTAAAAGAAGGTATTTAGACTTTCTTATAGATAATACAAGGTAGATATTATTCAAGTAAAAAGCTCCTGCATACGCGGTAACTTGGTAAAGGAATTCATTCCAAAAACTGAGATGTCCGACGCCGGTAGCGGGCAGCCTGGGAACTGTCAAAGGTCAAAACACATCTCAGTTCTCACTCGCCTGTGAATCACTTTAGTGTTGGGCACACTAGCGTTTTTACAAGTTGCAGTGTTACATTATCTTTGCCTGTTGATTAACGATAAAAACTTGACAAAGTTCCAAACTTTTTAGTGTTTTCTAACCTTAAACTATAAAATTATGAGATATTTAACTTATTATACCTAGTCGTAACTGCAATTGATTATTATTTCCAAGCAAAGACGATCTGATCTTGGCCCTTCGATTTCGATTTTCTGTGTACCTAATTGTGGTCTCTACCATCTTCAAAGGGATCGAAAACCAACAAGAAATACCTACCTAGCTTTCATTATTCGAATAAGACTCGGTTGTTTTCGTGATTTTAAAGATATTGTATACACATATATTTAGTACAAAATATCATATTATGTAGATCACAGAATTAAATATATTATAGAGTCTAGACTCTAGATAGATTCTCGGGGTAGTATTAAGTGTTTCAGGTGGCCTGAAATCTTTCAAATTTGTTCCTAATTCACAAGTATACTTATAGATAGTACGAAAAAGGTCATTATTGACTTCTAGCTACGAGTATTCTATACTATTATACTTGTACTTTAATACTACAATGATGTACGACGTATAAGTAGGCAGACCGCAAATATTTAGGTTGTAGGTACAGATCCCATGGGATACTCTGTACCAAAGGTCATGAAAAAGTAACAGACAAACAATATGAAAAGTTTTCACTTAAAGGTATATCCAATTTTCGATTTCAAAGAAAAGTTTCAAGAAAAGCTGAAAGGGGACGAGTGCTGAAAATTCTTTCTTTCTATGCTACACTTACGTCGTTATTATGAAGGTTACGACACTTATGTTAAGTTGAGCCTTTATTCATTTTTTTTAATTTTAATTAATGATAATTGATTTATTTATTTCACGTAGGACAACTTGACTGTATCGCTCTTTTTTATTCCACTACAAGCTAGCCCTTGATGGCGATCTCACCTGATGGTAAGTGATGATGCAGGCTAAGAAGTAGTGGACTAACCTGTTAGAGGTACGGCAGTTATATGCCCCTAATTGGTTTCTACAAGATATTTATCGTACTGGAACGCTAAATCGCGGCGGTTAGGCCGGTAGGGTGGTAACTAGCCACGGCCGAAGCCTCCCACCAGACAAAAAGATTTTCATGCTTTTAATGTTAAGAACAAATAAAGCCGATAAACATAAAGTTTCAGGCCAAAATACGCTAGTGTACCATAGTGTATTATTACTTGGAAACAAGAAATGTGCTCTATAATCTTGTTATTACTTAGAATGAGATCATATACGAAATCTCAAGAGATAATAAAGCTTGGCTCGGGTTTCGGTGATTGTTGAGTCATCATAAAGACTACAAGCTCCCTTAACGACTTCAATTCCGTGTCACTTTATACTTACAAGGGTCTTAATGACCGACTGCATCTACTTATTGATAAAATCTTTTATATTGCATTTTATTTATTTTCTTAAATATTTTAAAATCTATACTAATTACAAATGCGAAAGTATAAATGGATGTATGGATGGATGTCTGATGAAATTTGGCACAGAGCCCGGAAAATTAAAGCATTGCCGCGGTAACAAAAAAAACCTCAATCCACGCGGACAATGTCGCGGGCGGGCTCAGCTTATATAATATTTTATAGCATAACTATAGCTGACGCCTGCGACTTCTTCCGCGTGGAATATCTTTTTTAATTCCCAGGGGAACTCTTTAATTTTCCGGGATAAAAAGTAGCCTATGTCACTCTCCAGGTCCTCAACTATACCCATGCCAAAAAATCACGTCGATCCTTTGCTTCGTTGCGGCGTGATTGAAGGACAAACCAACAAAAAAATAACCAACACACCAACAAACAAACATACTTTCGCATTTATAATATTATAGTAAGTATGATATTATCTTAATAATGATGGTCCTCCCGACCGAATTTTGACCATGGTGGCAAATATAAATTATCCTCATAAGATAAAATATTGTGTACCAGTGTGTGCGCATTCGCAATCCTAAGATTCACAAGTCTTACAGTCTAATGGATCAACAATCCGACACGACCGGAGATTTCCCAGGTGCGGGGGTGAACCACCGCCAATTTCCTAATCCCGTTCTAATATTATTTACAATTATTTCTTGATAGAAAAACCCAAAAGGCCTACACTACCTACCCATTTCTATCGCGACCCGGGAATGGAACCTAGAATCATGGGATCCGCAGTCGATCTAACAAGTACCTAGAGCAACGAGGCACTCTAAGTAGGTACTTATGTATCACCGTTGTAGAGTACCGACTTCCAAAAAAGGAGGAGGTTCTCAATTTGGCGTGTATACCTATATATATATATTTTTTTAAATGTATGTTACCGCATATCTCCGTGGTTTCTAAGCCGATTTGAAAAATGTTTTTTTCAGTCGTTAGAGGCAGCTCTCGAGGTGGTCCCATATAAAATTCTGACTCCAAATCTTCAACCCTGACACTAAAAAGTTAAAAATAAAAATTCTTTCCATAAAACTAACTTCCAACTTTCCAACTTTCCACTGTAAAGTAAAAAATATTTTTTATTTCTTTTTGTTGAAGTCGGGCGGGTATAACAAGGATAAGCAAAGTTGACGCATCAGGCTCGCCCGACTTCAACATAGGTAGTGGGTAGAAATAAAAAAATATTTTTTACTTTACAGTGGCGTTGGAAATCGGTTTTTTGGAAAGAATTTTTTTTAATTCACTAAAGGCTTACGCTTGACCACAGTCACACCTGATGGGAAGTGATGATGCGGCCTAAGATGGGACGCACTTGCCTAGAAGATGCATAGTTCACCTATTATCTGAGTAAGACCAATGTCACACAATACATATATTATTAAAAATGTTTAGTAACCTGTTTAGTTTACCTAATTATATTATAGTCTAGCTTTGCAAACATTTTATGATTGTATAGCTATTGTAAATATAGGTGTTATTATAAGAAAATTATTCAATTCACTTACCTAAGAATGAGTATCCATTTGATGTAATCGAGGCATCGCTGATAAGAAACGCGTTTGTAAACGATAGTCAGCCAGTTACAATGAACATCAAATACCCTAATCCGTGCCAAATTCAGTCTTACTGCTAACTAAATAAGGACATTATCAACAGCAAAGATAAATTTGTGTAGACGATAAAGCATGCTAATAGTTATGTATTATTGTGTGCTCTCCTTACGTGAAACAATTTTACTTTTGCGGCCAAAATAGTGATGTATCACTCTTATTACTTTGTAAAATTATCAGAAGTGAATAACTTTGACAATTGATTAAAAAGTTTGGTAATTTTCAGTTATTAGGGTCAACGTTTCGCACCTTGGATTGGAAGCTCGTTTTGTTAGTAGTAAAAAGTTGTCAGTCTTTCTTTTTAGCAATATTTGCGAAAATTTGTAGCACTATACCTACTTTTCCGTGTACATATTTATTGCATAATTTATTGTGTTACGGTATTCAAGGCACGTAACGATGAGAAAAATTTAATCTACCATTTAAGAATAATAAAATGCTTGCACAAGCTTTTAACGGTTGACGTTTTTATTTTTATAAACGTAGGCAGGTAATATAAAAACGTTATTAATTTGTCTCTTAACTAAATAAAGAACAAAGAATATCTCAAAAGCGGTAAAATTCAACGTTCGCATCACTCTTACCTTAATCTTCGAACGCATCTCAGGTACAAGATGCATTGTTCTTCATTCAATTTGCATAACCCTGCGATGCGAACGGGAACAAAGAGCCCAGTATCTCACCCGACGGGCCTAACTGACCCATTTCGCAGACGGCCTTTCAAACAACGCAAAATTTCCCACTGTCCACACAACAAAGAAATCTATGACCAAACCCTTTGCTACAATTTTTATGGGAAATAGCTTTCTATGCTCCATTTTTTTGCATTGTCCGAACTCCTTCAATAGACCAACGGATTCGCCTTTGGCGAATATTTATGTGATTTTAATATAATGTAATAGAGCGGCCTTTTGCACCTGAAGTCTTCGGGTAAAATATGCGACCGTTATACGTCAAAGTTAACGGCGTGTTACTACATACAAAACTTGTTAACATTCTGGTAAATAATTATTAATCGTTATAGAAATGAATATAAAACTAGATTATTTTCTGGCTGAATGACGCAAAAGAACGGATGTTTACCATAATTATAATTATATTACGCTATCATGAAGTATATATAAATGACTGAGGCTGGTTTTAAGTCGTGAAAATCCATGCCTGCAGAAATTTAGAAAGCACTTGATCCACCATTTTTTGTTTATAAGTTGCTAGTTTTAAGCATCTTTTTACCTTCACTTGATAAACCTTATCTAAGAAATCATGATCAAATTTTCTCTTAACAAATGCATTACAAATAGCGCCGTTTAAATACAAAATTATTGCCGCCAAAGGTTATCGCGATTTTCCGTCTAACCGTTGATGCACCGGTCTCGTTTTAATTGTCTATTCACTGGGCAGGGTCACTCCGACCCGTCTATCTCAGGTAGCCAACCCGTGCTGACCTACGAATACAATACATGGGTCACGACAACCCTTTATGCCAGTTTAAACACCCCGAAATTGGTGCACCGTGAGTGATAGGGTCAGCTAGCGGCCCGAATGACCGTACTGACCTTTTCTTTAGAAATTCACCCCTTTCTTACAAGGCATTATTTGTAATCCCTTTCGCGAATCTATTTTATTGTTCATCATCTATTCAGTTCCTATTTCGGACGTTCGTTTATCGAAATTTTTGCGTTCGTGAGAACGATCTAGTTTCTTTGCAAAACTGTAACGTCCGAAGGACAAAGGTGTTTAAAAAGCTTGGTCGTTTATGGGAAAGTTCGCCGTTGTCTGCTAGACAAAGGAGTGGTCTCTTTTTAATGATTCGCCATTGTATTTAAGCAGTGCTTTGATACAGTTTTTGTGTGGTCATTTCGACCGTTGGGCAACGGATTTGCCGATACTATATATAAGTCGGCATTTGACGGTTAGGCGTCGCATAATTTGTCTGATGCAACGCGTGTATGCATGCGGGCCGGGTCTGGGATCATTTTGTGCCCACTCGCTGGGAAATAAATTAGAAGTTTATTCAAATAAACATTGTTGATCTAAATAAACAATGTTGCATCAGGAATTTTATCAGACTTTTGTTATTGAACTTAGGAATGATATGTTTAAATAAATTATTTATATTGCCTGCGAGACGTACCCGACTACAACTCAACAATTTACACTGATTAGGAGATAATATTATGTAAAATGAGATGATCCTTAGAACTAAATCACATCGGGATTCGGGACCAACAAAATATGTATATCATTATACCATCTTGGTATATCTACCACACAATGAAACATATTCCAGGTTAGCCAAAAGCTCGATTTCTATGCAATTTGATTTTTTAGCTTTAAAGTTACTTAAAAATTAATTAATATATTTTTGTTGCTAAATCAATCATCATCAATGAATATACTAGTGGTTCGCCCCGAACTGAGACCTCGCGGCGCCATCTATTGACATAAATGTGAAGTTCTGTTAAAAATACTGAAGCTCATTAAAAATTAAATAATTCCGTTTCCTTACAATATTTATCTAATTTTAGTATTTGTTGTTCAAGTACAGGATATAATTGAAATAATTGATCAAGTTTCAGGCTCATCCTTTCAGAAAATTTAGAGTTCAGAGGTCATCTTTGGACGTTAGAAAATCTCCACTTTGAAAGCCCCCCATTTCGTCAATTTTGGGGGAAAAATTAAAATAAATATATTTTTGGACTCTATTCCTAATTATCTTTAAAATGATATACCGCAACCCTATGTAAATTTATAAAAAATATTTTACTTCACATTCGCTTCTATGAGAGTCCCCTGAAATAAAGATTTTTATTATTTTTTAAGCCATATTCGGCGGGAGGCCATTGGTTTACATATTATATCTAAAGCTGAAGTAATTGCGTTCAGTAATTCAGAAGTTATAATGCTCTGACAGACGGACGGATGGACGGACGGACGGACGGACAAGTGCCAATTCACCCAAGTAGACTCAGAGACCTTCGCTTCGCTCGGTCAAAAAGTAAGTAATTGACAGCCCAAACGGCTGAACGTAGAAATTTAAAATTTTGAGAGAATATTCCTCGAGCATCCTAGAGGTGTACTAAGGAAGAAATTTTCGAAATTCCATCCCCAAAGAGGTTAAATAGGGGGTGAAAGTTTGTATGAAAGTCCGCCATTTCTCAAGTTATATGATATATTAATGAAACTTGGTATTGTATTAGTGCTTTCAGTGAAAAATTAAGAAAATGCATTTCAGTTTTATGAAATATTTTTTTTAAGAACCTATTTCCACGCGAACGGAGTCGCGGGCAAAATCTAGTTGAGCATGAGTAAGTACATATCATCATTATAAGAACATGTCTCAGTACACAACATTATCGCGTTTTAATTTATTTTAGCGGATACTAAAATTAAAATATTCTCCGGCAGTCGAATCTAAGGCGTATCTCCGCTCTAATCGAAGAAATAACAGAGAAAGTTCATGTCCTCGCAGTCTCTTCACAACAATGGGGTAAAAAGCTGTAAAAAAGTTTAAAAAACGTTGGAACTGGACAGTCCCCGGATGCAGGGGTAGGTAGCAGTTGGCACGTGCGCTCGGCAGGTGTGTTCGGAACTTGGGATGCAGTGGCTAGCAACCTTTTACCTTTGTTTTTCTATTACAGTGAAATTTATTTTTTATTATTCACTGCTTCCTATATATTATTACTAGATGAAGACCGCGACGTCCGCGTGGATTAAGTTTTTTCAATCCCGCGGGAGCTCCTAAATTTTCCGGGATAAAAAGTAGCCTGTCCTTCCCTGGGATACAAACTATACCTGTACCAAATTTCACCAAAATCGGTTGAACAGGTGGGCCGTGAAAGTGTCATTAGGTATATTTGAAAACTTAGGTAACATTTACCGTAATAATTGGGTAACATGGTCCTTGATAATAAAAAATCAAATAAGATTTAAATTTTTTTACAACTTCGTGTTAAATAATTTCGAATAATATTAATAAAAAATAATTTAAGCTAATATTATGTTTGTTACTTCTGCAGCTTCCTCTCAAGACGAAGCGACGCTTGAACGCCCCCGACAGATGATGCTATTTTGATACTTTACATAACATATTTCTGACTTGACATAGTTTTAACGACAAAACCCGAATAAAACCTTAAGAATCAGGCCAAGTTTACCAAAATATTATAATATATTCTGTAGTGTTATTGAGTTTGAGTACTTACTCAATTTCAAGTCGATTAATTTTGAATCTTAATACTTTTATGACTTCTACTTGTATAATACTAATGATAGAAAAAAAATATTATATCCATCTCACAGGCAGATAATGTTACACATCTCTTGGGTTTAAAGAAAGCTAAAAAAATACAAATTTCTTTATCTCACTCACTCACTGACTGGACTCATCAATGCCACGCCCAAATCTATGTACCTAGAAAGCTGAAATACACAAAGCTCACGGTATGATGTAGACAAGGAGTACGGATGGATTTTTGAAATTCTTATGAAAGCGAAGCCGCAGTTAACTTATAAAGTGAAAGAATTTGAAGTTTAATTTGCTATAATCCGCCAAAGTGGAGAGCAATCGTGCATTATCGAGTCAAAATCTCCTGAAGATGCTCCGGTGTCGGAGTGAAACGTACGGTGAGAATAATTGGAAGATTTGTGTGGTGTGGTGTTGTGTGTGCGGATTGATTTATCTACTTTGGCGTAGTTTTCGTCTTCAACCTCTTTCATTAGGCGTATCAGAGTAATCGAAATAAATCCTGCTACTCTCCAACTAATAAAGCATCATGACGAGCGTGGTGCACTATACACAGGTGGTCCGGTCGCACCCCTATCTCCCACGCCACTTCCTTTGTCGCGCTCGTTCCAATTGAACTATAAATAAAATAAAATAAATTAAAAACTTAAGCAATTGATGTTGAGCTTTCGATAACCAAATATTGTATTCGTAGGTAAAGTGGCCTCAAGTGCATCAAGCATTTTAAGTACTTAAGAAATGTGTGTGTGAATGTCATTTATTACGATGTAGACTTCATATTTCAAGAAGCGGTAGACCGTATAAATATAATACAGTTTTAAAAATCCCGTTACCATATTTTCTCAAAACACTTCTTTCTTAGGGGAACTATTTAGAGAGCACACCCGGAATATATAGAGAATTACCTTGATTTTATAGAGCCACCGGTTTGAGCTTTGATACTTTACAGCAAACTAGCTGACGCTCGACTTCGTTTGCGTGGATATTGGTATTGAAAAATCCTGTGGAAATCCTATGATTTTCTAGCATTAAAAACCGGCCAAGTTTATGTAGGGTACCTTAGTTGCCCGTTGCAAACGAAAAGCCTACTTTAGCTGAGATTGATTTTCCTTTTAACTTCGTTATATTCTCTAGATGTCACCGTAAAATTGTAAAAACCGTTAGATTATAATCTAACTAGCGAGATTGTAAACTGTTAACTGTCGAACGATTACAATTTAACGCATAATTTTTTGGTAGATTGTAATATCTGTTAGGTATATTAACCCGATAGAACCTAAGTACCTACCCTGGCTATTTATGTCAAACCCCCCTAACCTAACCTACAAGAAAGAGACAAGAGAACGTAAATACAATGAATATTTCAAAAATTGACACTCAACCGTTTAGCCCGTACGTAGGTCTACATATCGAATTAGTAATTATATCAGAAGAAATAGTTATATAATAGTTTTTCGCTAAATATTTCTCAATTCTCATCTCCCTCTTTTGTGGAATAAGTAGGTAAGTAATAGACTGTTCCTTCCTGCTTTTCAATGTTTAACCGACAATAACGTCGTTGCAATATGGCGTAAGACTTCCAAATAATAATTATATAAAAGTAAACTGTAGGGCCTTTACTCTTTACCTTATACCAACGAATTCTATGTATGGGTTACTCCAATATTACTTAAAATGACAGTTTGATGTCACGTACCTTGACTTTCCTAAAATAAGGATTATAATTCTAAAACACGAAAGTCAACAATAATGAAACAATATGGCTTTAGGCGTTGGCTGTATGGCCCCTACTTTTATGTATCATGTGGGTTCTTTATACATACATCGAAAGTCGCAAGCTCATAAGACGTTAGCTCCAACCGCGTGTGTCGGCAGATGTCCACACATCTGGATCTAGGCAGTAAATACTCTGAGGCACTGAGGTTAACGACCAAACTCAGGCTTCCTAAAGTTTGACGACCGCCCTGGCGCAGAGTTGAGCGCTGTTGCCTTATCGAGGGAGGACCTTGGTTCGATCCCCGGCAGGGTCAATTAATAAATTATAATTTCTGAATTTTCTTTGTCTCTTCTCTGTATTTTTTTGTCTGGTCTGGTGAGAGGCTTCAGCCGTGGGTAGTTACCACTCTACCGGCAAAGACGTACCGTCAAGCGATTTAGCGTTCCGGTACGATGCCGTGTAGAATCCGACTAGGGGTATGGGTTTAATATAACTGCCATACCCCTAACAGGTTAGCCCGGTACCATTTTTGACTGTACCATCACTTACCATCAGGTGAGATTGCAGTCAAGGGCAACCAGCCCCTCAATAGGGACGATGCCTATATCAAAAATAACTTATTTCTAATTGATTATTAAATAGCGGGTCTTCCAAAAGACCTAAAATTCACATCCTCGGTTAGTTTTAAGTTTGATAACCATTTTAAAATATAGATTAACGAAAAAAAGTGCGTTGAAATTTGATGACGTCATAACTGTGACTTCTGTGAAACAACTTCCATACTAGAAGTGCGTTTTTAAGTTTGGTAAAGATTTGCTGATTTGATTGAGTTGTATTCCCTATTGTGTAAGAAAATCAGGAGGCAGTACGGTAAGGTATAACCTGCTTGGCTCTAAGAACACGGAAGCACTGCTTTTGCCTGCGACTTTACTCAACTAAAGTAAAAAGTTGTATTGCATAAAAAGCACCAAACTTTGATAAAGAAAGTGCGTGTTTTAAGATCGAACCGCAGCACTTCCGACTATGAGCTTTTACCACGGCGCTTACCTAACCTAGAGGAAAGTCTGTGGTATAAAATGATGCAAGTTTTAGAAGAGCTTTATTGTTTTCAAAATTATGATAACGACTTACTATATTATGATGCCTGCGACTTCGCCCGCGTGGATTAAGGTTCCATGATTCCCGCGGGAACACTTTCCGTAATAAAAAGTATGTGTTAATTCGGTTATAAGATACCTCCATTCCAAATTTCAGCCCAATTGGTTAACATTCATTTTGCCATGAAGGAGAAACAAATATACTGCAGACTTACAATCATCTAAACTTTCACATTTATAATATTAGTATAGGATAAAAATAACCGTAAATGCCAATATATATATTCCAAATTTCAAATGACTATATTACATACTTATTTTTAATTAATTAAAAAAAAAAAAACGAAATACACGATGTTATCTACGTGTAAAGTATAGGATATTGGGTATACCTACGTAACGAGACGGAGGACAGTGGAAGTGGCGTACGGCTTCCCCATCTCGGGTTACCTTCCGACCGGACGAACTGGCCGTGCCATTGTCTGTACCTGTGATATGTGGGAGCTTGGGAAGCGAATCTTGTACCATTTTATAAATATCCTACTGTATAATTAAGAAAATAATAGCAGAAGCAGGTAGTCCAAAGCCGAAATATCAAAAATTTTACTGTGGACTCGTCTTTTTTTTAATATAATATATTATACGCTAGCGCTTGGCTGCACTCAGACTTGTGCACACTAGTATGAATTGAATGGCATTCGGAACCAAATTATAAAGAATTGAGGTACTACTGCCCTAGGACATTACAGCGTGATTTATCTATTTCAGCTTTTAAAAAAAACACTATATTTTATCTGTGCTTTAACCACAAAATAGGTAATAAATAGTAGGTACGTAACGCAGGAAGAAAGAATATACGCAGTTCTAAGTTCTAATCATCTGAAGCATTTTTTAATTGAACATTCATATTTACTATTACTAGTAACTAGATAGCAATATCCTAGAGACGGCGCGAATTTTGAGTTCCTCTCTCTGGAACCCTGACCACCGGCTGTTTGGTTATTCCCCGCAGGAAGTGAAAGATTTATAGAATTATTTTTGTACTATGAACATAATATTACAAATACAAATTCAAATTGAACAACCTACTTTTATAGTTTTTAGTTAATATAGTACTGCCCATGTCGCTCGCAGTCGTTTAAAAGTTTCATCCGTTCGATGCTAAGATAACGCCTTAATTTCCAGAAGCCTCCCTACGTAAAAGGCGAATTCTTAAGGTTGAATGACCTCGCGGGGGCGACGCCCGCCGCCCGAGGGTGCCTCTGCCTAGATCCAGACCAGATGTGAGGACATCTGCCGACACGCGCCGGTGATCCTAACGTCTTAAAGGTACCAGGGTGAAACTTCTTTCGATGCATGTATGTTTCGATACATTCACTAGCTGATGCCCGCGACTTCGATTAAGGTTTTTTTTTGTTCCCGCGGGAACTCTTTAATTTTCCGAGATAAAAAGTAGCTTATGTGTTATTCCAGATTATAATTTATCTCTGTGCCAAATTTCATCCAGATTCATTCAGCCGTTCTAGCGTGATTGAGTAACAAACATCCATCCATCCATACATCCATGATTTCATCCATCCAAACTTTCGTATTTATAGTATTTATTAAGTATAGAAGTATAGATACAGTGGGTCGACTCAATCGATTTTAATGGGTGTCTACAGAAATAAGTTGCGTGATGCGTCCCAGGAAAGGACAAAGGAAAATATCCCGGAAAATTGGAGACGTGGCAACCAGCACCACTTTACCTTTCCCAAGGCTCCGACTAAATGGACTCTGACCGCCTTCGGGATGCAAGCAATTTCAGGCTATGGCAGTTATATTAAACCCATTTTAATCGGTTTCTACACTGCATCGTACCGGAACGCTAGAACCGCTTAGCACGCCTTTGCCGGTAGGGTGGTATACCCAAGTAGTCACGACCGAAGCCTCCCACCAGACAAGACAGTGTCCAATCTGTGAGTCCATAGAGAGCGAAACGGAAATCCGCATTGCTACATCATAACAGCTAGTCGACAAGTTGGTACTAAAAATTCACGCAATAAATTACAAAAAAAAATATGATATTATGTCCAAATCCGATATACGCGTTACATTAACCCAACGGAGCACGTGCGCGGCAGGTGGGCGTGCAGCCGGCGCGTTGCGTAACGACGCACGAGCCTATCCGAAGATATTCGCTCTTGTAAGAAACTTTATCTTGTCCTTTTAGAAAATACTTTTTTTAATAGCTATCGGTATTCATCCTCAAAGCTGTCTGTAGAATAAAGTTTTACTTGCGAAGGCTTATTTTGCTTTTTTGTTCCTACCTGGTTCAAAGGTTATCCATCGCCATTCAGCGCGGCAATGCTGCAAGTTTGATTGAGGCAACCAGGGGTGGTCTTTTTGATTAGCGTTTTATTTTTATTTTTGTTAGTAGGTATATAAGGATTTTAGATTAACGTTTAGTCTATAAGTTTTTATTATATCTTGTAATTTTGTTTTAAATGAATAAATTTTGCACGTTGTGTTTTTTTTAGCTCTTATTCACTGTCGCCCGGAATACAAGGATAGCAAGCGATAGCCACTCTGGCTTCGTATTTACAGTACTATCTTTCTTAGCTAGTAAGCTAGTTCGAGCTAGGATAGTATAATTTTTTTTTTTTGACTTGGTAACGTCTCCTACCACTTTTACTATGCCGGCTTGTATGTTACACTAGTTTTAAATGTTAATTGTTGAAGCTACTATATCAGGTATCTGATTCAATAATCTAATACCAACCGCCAAGGATTAATTGTAACGTCCTATAAACCAAAGTTGAACCAACTTACTTACCTACTAACTCTTTGATTTTTTTATTATTTTATAATAATAAAAAAAACAATCAAACCTTATAGGTAACCGCATGGACGTACCTATGCATACTGTTATACGTATAATATATCCACGCCGACATGGCCTATAATATTTTTTGGAGAATTTACGTAAATTCAAATTTCTATTGTTCTTATTATCATGATTCAAGGTTTTTAGCAGTCTAGGTAACAAATGACATAACAAGTCAATAAAATTATCAGTTGTCACCGCAGTCAATCGGCGCATGTGAACGGTGTTTATCAGCGGTGGTGCGGCGCACCGCAGCTTCCCTCTTCCGCTGGGAACACACAGCTCCGCGCAATCTTCATGAGATAAATTGGGTTTTGTGTCGTGCGCAGTCTGCGCACGCATAGTTATTACATTGTTAGGCTACGTTCGCACTGCGAAAAATTTATTTTTTCTTACTTATTATTAAACTAGCAGATGCCCGCGACTTCGTCCGCGTGAAATAAGTTTTTTAAATACCCACGGGAACTCCCTAATTTTCCAGTTAATATATCGCCTATGACACTCACAAATAATGTGACTTTGTGACTAAACCGATTTTAAATTCTGGTACATTGGTACCAGAATTTTCAAAATCGGTTCAGTAGATCCAGAGATTACCTACTCCCTACAACGTCACAAAGTCACAAACGCACAAACTTTACCTCTTTATAATGTATAGGTCATTTAAAATGACCTAAAATTCACATCCTCAGTTAGTTTTAAGTTTGGTAACCATTTTAAACTATAGAGAAAAAATGCATTCAAATTTGATGACGTCACTATTATGTATTTGATACAAACTTCATACCAGAAGCAAGTTTTTAAGTTTGTTAAAGAGTTGCTGATTTGATTGAGTTGTCATCGTCCCTATTCTGTAACACTAGAGTAGAAATTATGTACCTACTTGCGAATAAAATTCGCGTGAAACAAAATTGCTGGTTTGATACAAATTAGTTAGGAGTAGAAATCGCGAGTAAAATTCGCGCGAATGTTTTTCGCAGTGGCGAACGTAGTTCACCACACCCCACAAATGCTCTATTTTGTGGTAAAAGCTGTTGTCCCTGTTGAATAAGTCTTAAGGTAGAAGAAAACTGTCCGTTATGTCTAATGATCTCGATATATTGATTAAACGTTATAAGTGACCAGTGGTATGTTATTTTTCGCTCACTGAGTAGCGCTGGACCCGGGTTCGAACTCAATGCAGTGCCCGCCAGTGCAGTTCCATTGTTTGGCACGTCACGCTCACCACTCAACCGTTGTCATGGGATTTCCACCACCACCACCACGTGGAAAATCACGAAATTCCTATCAAGTGAACTTATAATTCACTAGCTAAGTAATGCCTGCGACTTCGTCCGCGTGGAATAAGTTTTTTAATTCCCATGAAATCCTTCATTTTCTGGAATAAACAAACAAACACATTTTCGCATTTATTTAGTATTAGTACAAAGTACTATCACCTATTCTGTGCTATTAGTATGATTTCAGTTTAGAGCCATATTTAAAATTATTATATTATATTAGCGAAAAAATCCTATGTCTATGTATTATATTACATTATATTATTTATTCGGCGATAATTGGCGTAAGTACATATTTTGCTATGTTATCGTCATAAAAAGCATCACTACTGACCACGAGTCTTCTCTCAGACTGAGAGAAGGGTTCGGTCATAGTCTACCACGCTGGCCTTCGGCAGACTTCGCACACCTTCGAGAACATTATGAAGAACTCTCGGGCATGTAAGTTTCCACACGATGTTTTCCTTCGCCGTTATTAGCGAGTGATATTTTATTTCTTAAAATGCATATGTACCTACTTCGTATAGGAAACGTCAAAACCGCTTACACCATCATTTTTCTGCGATTTATAAGCATGGTGAATTTATTTATTTCAAAGTTCAAATAGACTGCTAGCCTTATCGGGTAACCAAAAATGATATATTTTATATGCGATTGTTATATAGTATCATTATCATTTTTACGTAATAAGGCTCTGCTAAAACTGCGTTCTCCGGTGCAGGGCGTGCAGGTAACAGAGTATTTATTAACTCATAACAGGACACTGTCCTCTAAACAAGCACCTATCTATTACCACCGACAGCCCTCTATGCAGAGCCCGCATGTAGAGCGACGAGACACCGAAACACGTACTACTCGAGTGCAGCGGTGTTTCCAGCCAACAAGAAGCCTACATTGGCTCCCCAGCAATACTACCGGAAGTTCTCGCCGACCTGGGTGGCCTGCTTGGATTCTGGAGTGAGCGCGGCTGGCTGGAATGATCCAGTCGCACCAGCGGTTTCACGCACAACGGACGACTGCGTCCAAATGCAACAAATAATCTCAGGATACAAAGAAGAAGAACTCTTCGTTTATTTTCCGATATGTACCTATGCAGAAAGAGCAAAGATGCGCGAATATGAAATTATAGAAAATAATTTCATTTTTGCGCCTTTTGGTGTTGAAACCATGGTCGTGATGCTAGATCCTTTTTTAAGGATCTATCTTCTCGTCTCACAGAGTCCACAGGTGACCGGAGGGCTGGCAGTTACCTCGGCCAACATATAAGTTTGGCTATTCAGCGGGGTAACGCAGCCAGCGTTCTGGGCACATTGCCTCATTGCAGCGGCATAGATTATATTTTTAATGTTTAGTTTTTAATTAAGATTTTAAATCGATTTTTTAAGAAATTGTATATAGCTATAAGATATAGATAGAATGTACCTATTATATGTATTTCTTATTTCCACAGTGGAAACGCGCCAGTATAGGCAGGCAAGAGGCAGTGTAGCAATTTGTCGCCAAGTCAAGAAAGGCTACAATGTCACGATCCGATGGACACGTCTCTTCACCAGCATAGCACATTTAGCACATCTATCCCCAGCAAAAGGGTGATATTACATATTAATCGTAATATTCAATCAATTGTGTCACAGCATAAAAATAATCTTCATTAACTCTACCCACAGACTCTACCTACCAAATTACAAAAAAAAATTTAATTACATACTGTATGAGTCTTAGCGATCGCTTCATAATTCATATTTCTAATACTTACCTAGGTACTTAGATTAGCTCTGCTAGTGTTTTTTTTTGCTGGCAATCCTCCGACATGGTTATCGGAGACTTTGTATAACTTAATTGTCATGAAACAGGTTCTTTTTTGGACTGTAGTCTTTATTGCTGTTTTAGCCATACATTTTTGCTTCTTAGATTTTTTTTTTTAATCCACTACAACTTAGCCCTTGACTGCGATCTCACCTGATGGTAAGTGATGATGCAGTCTAAGATGGTAGCGGGCTAACCTGTTAGGGGCATGGCAGTTATATTAAACCCACACCCCTTCGTTTCGTTTCTACACGGCATCGTACCGGAACGCTAAATCGCTTGGCGGCACGTCTTTGCCGGTAGAGTGGTAACTAGCCACGGCCGAAGCCTCCCACCAGGCCAGACTAGGGAAAATTCAGAAATTATAAATTCCCAAATTGACCCTGCCGGGGATCGAACCCGGGACCTCCGCACATTAAGGCAACAGCGCTACACACTGCGCCACGGAGGTAGTCAATTTTAAAGTACCTATATTTATATTAGGTATGCATATGTAACATTGTACTTTATAATATAATCTTACTAATATTATAAATGCGAAAGTTTGGATGTATGGATGTATGGATGGATGTTTGTTACTCAATCACGCCCCAACGGCTGAATGGATCTGGATGAAATTTGGCACAGAAATAGATTATAGTCTGGAATAACACATAGGCTACTTTTTATCCCGGAAAATTAAAGAGTTCCCGCGGGAACCACAAAACCTCGATCCACGCGTACGAAGTCGCGGGCATTCGCTAGTATATCATATAAGTAATAATTTCTTAAAGAATGCTCTGCTTGTGTTAGTAGGTACCTGTAGATATAACTTTGCAATAGACGCACTCTTAAAATTGGCACAGAAAAGGTAATAGTACAATGTAATATTAGATATTAATTCATCCATAATAATCGAATAAAACATGTTGGTAGGTACCTACGTACCTATCTCTAATGTATCAGTTGAAATCAAATACAATTTTGCCATAATACCTACCTAAGCCAACAGCCTTAAAAGGCTATTTTATTTTCCTACAAATCTTCAGATTAGCATCAATACACCCTCCAAAAACGACACGGCGATGGTACCTAATTAGACATGAAAATCAGCGATTCGTATACAAAGTTATTCCGAAATAAAATAATCTGTACTCATAACGGAAATCCTTGTATTTGAAGAAAATGCAAATGATGGATAACTTATGTAAATATTAAAGGTTCATTAGAAACCGTTGTCCCTTATTAGAAACCATAAAGTTTATGCTAAGAGTAGGTTAGAAGTTTAAAAGTTCCAAATGTTTCAAGTTTCAACCTGGCTTACCTACTTAGTACAATCCACAGTGCCTTATAAAATATTATTTTAATAATAAAGTATAAAATAAGGCTCGTAATAAAAAAGCCTGCAAATTAATTTCCTAACCAGCTTACTACCTACTAAAATAAAATCTGTGTGTCTCTACGACATTAGAAAAAATTGCACATTTTTAAAGTTTTTTTTTAATTACCATAACGATCAATTTTATTTAGAAAATCAATAAAAATTAAAAGCTAACACGTTTAAAATTGCATAGTTAGTATAATATGTAATTTTCTAACGAACCCTTGAAAAAAACATAATAACGGTCCTAGAACCTCTAATATAAGCAAATCGAAGTAAAACTTAATTTAATTTGAATCGTTTCCGATCTCTTTCGTTTCCGTCCTTTTGTCGCGCCTCCATTCTGATGTTCAATTTATGGAAACAAAGCTTTTATTTTGTGCTTTAAATATCTTATGATCATAGATGCATATCTATAGTTATAAATTTTTAAACTGAATTTTCAAACACTATGAAAAACAAATAAATCTATATCTATGGTACTTAGGTACATTAAACTAGGCAAGTTTTTTTTATCCACTATACAAGCTAGCCCTTGACTGCGATACAGTCTAAGATGGTAGGGGGCTAACCTGTTAGGGGCATGGCAGATTTCATTAACCCGGTTTCTACACGACATCGTACCGGAACCACAGTACTCGTGTGCCGGAACGCTAAATCGCTTGGCGGCACGTCTTTGTCGGTAGGGTGGCCACAGCCGTAGCCTCCCACCAGGCCAGACCAGGGAAAATTCAGAAATTATAAATTCCCAAATTGACCCTGCCGGGGATCGAACCCGGGACCTCCCACTCGTTAAGAGAACAGCGCTCAACACTGCGCCAAGGAGGTCGTCAAACTTTACTAATAGCACAGAAAAATTAGGTAATAGTGACTTTGTGTGTAGAGCTAAAGTAAAGTTGAATTCAGCTGTGTTTTAGTAGTTTAAAGTACTTAAATATTCATTAATGTTATTGACATAAATAATATTATAGCCTCAAACGCCCTACCGAGTTTCGTACCTACCGAGTTCGTACCGTAGTGTTCTTTTTTTAACCTACTTCCAAAAAAGGAGGAGGTTCTCAATTCGGCGCGTAGGTATATTTATTTTTTTAATTTTTAATTTTTTTTTTTTTCCATGACGGCTGGGGCGGCGGCCACTAATGCAGAAAGAGCCAAAAGGCGCAAATATGAAACTATAGAAAATAATTTCATATTTGTGCCTTTTGGTGTTGAAACCATGGGGTCGTGGGGCGAAGATGCTAGATCCTTTTTTAAGGATCTATCTTCTCGTCTCACAGAGTCCACAGGTGACCGGAGGGCTGGCAGTTACCTCGGCCAACATATAAGTTTGGCTATTCAGCGGGGTAACGCAGCCAGCGTTCTGGGCACATTGCCTCATTGCAGCGGCATAGATTATATTTTTAATTTTTAGTTTTTAGTTTTTAATTTAGATTTTAAAGATATTTTAAGAAATTGTATATAAATAAATAATAAAATTAATTTTTAATGTATGTCGGTGCATATCTCCGTGGTTTCTGAACCAATTTGAATTTTTTTTTTCTATCAGTCTTTAGAGGAAGCTCTCGAGGTGGTCCCATAAAAAAATTCCCATATAAACATAGTGGGTAGAAATAAAAATTATTTAATACTTTACAGTGGCGTTGGAAGTCGGTTTTTTGGAAAGAATTTTTTATTCAATAATTTATTTAAATATCGTGTACCTACTTTATACAATGTTGCCGAATTGAAATTAAAATGCATCGCGATGAAAAAATATTTAATTTTACGCTGCCAATAACCGTACCGTAAATAAATTCATTTCCATTTTCCATAATATGATAAACGCAACGGGACAATCGAAATTTTCAAACAGACGGCCATCCCATTCATATTATAGTATGAGAGACGATAGAATAGGATACTTATATGTGAGTTCCAAGTCACAGAGAAATAGGGGTCAGTATTGGTCAAAGTGGTAGCCTATTGGCTTCGAACCTTTACAAAGTTTTAGATTTGCAGTCCTAATTTTTTTTAAAAATGAATAACATTTATTGAAAATAATACAATAGAACTTAAAGCTAGCTAGCCTAACCTAATTACAATTTGGGAATTTATAATTTCTGAACTTTCCCTGGTCTCGCCTGGTGGGAAGCTTTGGCCATGGCTAGTTACCACCCTACCGGCAAAGACGTGCCGCTAAGCGATTTAGTGTTCCGGTACGATGCCGTGTAGAAACCGAATAGGGGGGTATGGGTTTAATATAACTGCCATAAAAAAAATTTTTTTTCATTCGTAAAGAGTAAACTCCAGTCGTGCGTCGGAGCTGACACACACATTTTTTTTGTGTAAAAAATACTTGTGAGGAGGTACCAAATACATACTTACCAGTACTTTTCGCATTTTTCTTACTGAGACAACTCAATCCTATGTTCGTATTTGTTGGCCTGATGGGTCAACTTAATGATATTGGTAATAATTTATGTAGTGATGGTTTTTAAAAAAAGTCCCGTACACAATTTACTGCCAGTAGCAGTGTGCAAAACAATATACAGATGCAATCTTAAAATTATTACCAATTATTAGCAGTTTCTTCTTCAAAAATTATTAATAAGATAATAATATATATGCCCAACATAATTATAATATTAGTATGGATTAAACTTAACTTATAACGGCTCTTGGACTAACGAGTCGTCAGTTAAAATAATGAGCAAAAACTATGTGGAATCGAATCTGCTGCCGTTGACACAGCAGGTGTGCAGCGCGTGCCACCTTGCGCTGGACCACAGATTATATTATAGACTAAGAGATAGCTGCACTTTTGGTGCTAATAGTTATTTATAGTTTTAAGTTTATCACGTCTTTGAGAGGTGATATTTAGTAAACAGCCCGATGAATAGCGCCAGTTTTTATACTGTTTACATAGGTACTGCGCATACTTTAATACTGTCCAAGAATCAGTCTTCCTAGCTATGGTTCATTTTTGGTAACCATAACACGTCTTTGAGCGGCCATATCTAGTGAAAGGCACATCAGCATGCGGGCAGACCTGCACTTTTATCATCAGTGGAGAGCTCTATACCCACCAAATACTGAATCAGCCTTGCTGGCAATATAGTTACCAAAAGTGCAGCCATCTCCTATAATATTATGACCTGCTCGGACGCTTTTGGTTTTTTTCTTATTGTAATATAGTAGGTAGGTAAGCAGTAAGGGACGAATGACCTACACAGGACAATGCATATCAGTCGATTGCAATTGTTAAGCAACGTTGACCCAAGTCGCACTAACATCTGATAATATTCGTTACAAAATCCTAAGAGTTATCTTAGAATTTTGTTACTCTTAGTCGAGTCGTATGCGGAAGGACGTGGGAACTCACCACCCACCCAAGAAAACTCCTACCACGACTTGATTAATGGAAAGGGGTCACGACGCTCAGTAATGAGGATTACGACGCAGAGAGAGAGAGAGAAGATAAGCACTTAACTTGTCGTTGGAAAGTAAACAATTATAAATGAAACTTAAGATATTTTAAAGACAAAAGATTTTAAAAAGCGAAGAGAGATGTTGAATTGCCTCCGTTGTTTAAGATTGCCCCCAGAGTTCGTACATGTCAGATCAAACATGGGTTAATAAATTTCTCAATAAATTTTCAAAATATGTTTTTTGTTTCCCCAACTTTTCTCTCTATATTATAGGTACACGCACTGTTTTTTCGATCCTTCCCCACTACCAAAGGGTAACTGGAAGAGGAATGGAAGAATACATCTAGGTATTCAGTTCGCCTTTATATGTATTGTATGTGCAGTAAAGAATTTAAAACAAACAAACAAATTTTCTAGGCCTCTTATTTTAGGACTACAAGATTCACCAGGTGCCTACAATGGCGTACACAGGTTGTGAAGTCATTAGTCAGGGTAGGCTTTCCTTGAGTAGAAAACAACTGACTGGCAGGTCAGAATGAAAAAAAGCATAGAGAATTTACAACTCGGGTAAGCAGTGCTTTGATGCATCATTAAGTTGCACGCCACTGGGTGCCTACCCAGTACCCACTAGGGAGATAACTAGATAGCCAGATATGGTCTACTTCTTCACAAATCCATACTAATATTATAAATGCGAAAGTGTGTCTGTCTGCTACACTTTCACGGCCAACTGTTCAACCGATTTTGATGAAATTTGGTATAGAGGTAGGTTACATCCCGGGGAAGGAAGGGCATAGGCTTTATGCAGTAAATGGCACAATTTTTATTCAGGAAAATTAAGTTCCGCGGGGATAAAAAATATCTTTTCATCCCACCATCTCGGAAAGAGTATTTTTACTCTTCGATATCTGAATGCAAAAGCCGTTATTATCCTCTTGAGGATAAAGTAAATTGAATTTAGAACATCGTGTGCACGTTAGTAAATATCACTCGTCTATGAAGTTTGTGAATTCAAAACATCATTAAAACCTATTTACCTCTATGGTGCCGAATTTCCATACAACCGTTTTTAATTTGTTAAAAACTCACACTCGTAACACCTTCTTGGTGTATTTTTTTAATTTGCTCCGCGCGCAACATTTTCTTTCACGTCATATTATCTTGTGATTTTTTTTGCATTTAGTCATTTCCTCGCTGAGGTGGGATGAAAAGTTACGTGTTGCACTCGAGTGAAAAGATTTTTCACCTCGTGCTCTTTTGATTCCCTCGCTGACGCTCAGGATTCTAATTTTTTTTATTAAATTTTAGAATCAAAATTGAGCACGCAGTTAAAAAACAACTTTTCACTCTTATATAACAAATAACTATTATCCACGCGGATGAAGTCGCGAGTGTCATCTAGTGAAACAATAGGAAATTATCTTACCAGATGATAAACCTATCAAAAAATTTGTGTTCGTTTTGATTAGGCATATATTATGTCTGCCCCATCTGTCTAGACAGTAAGCTCAACTAATACAGCAAAGAGTTAAAAGTGCATGAGTCAACACACTCGTTACGGCAATGCAAAACATCTGAACTATGGCTGTGAGTTGTGACGTCGGGGTCGGCAGTCGTTGACTCATAACTACTGAATCATTGTCATTAGCGTCTGGATCAAAACAAAGAGTGAAGTTTAGTGAAGGTATTATTACAATTCAAGTCGCCACATGATTGTGCTTTCTAGCTGACGATCTAGATGTTATTTAGACATCAAAAATTAAAAATCAATAGTAATATTATAAATGCGAAAGTTTGGAAGGATGTTTGTTAGTCAATCACGCCAGAACGCCTGAACGGATTACTGGAATAACACATAGGCACCAAAAAGTCATTGATAGGCACATACTTTTTAACCCGGAAAATTAAATAGTTCCCGGCCCCGCAGAAACCAAAAAAGTATAGGAAAAAGATATATCACTTTTTCCTAAATAAGAAACAATATTGTAATGAATGAACAAAAAATATTTATTTAACCGAATACAAAGTTCACTCGACAGTATGTCCATATAAATAAAATTTAGTGCACCGGAGGTAAATTTATCTAAATATACTTACTTAGTAGAGAAAGGATTAAGTATAAACGGAAAACTTGTATGAAAAATTATGTAAGATACTTCCCTTAGCAAGCGTAGGATGACCTCCCTGGCGGAGTGGTGAAGGCTGTAGTCTAGCTGGATGTTCCAGGTTCGATTCTCGGCAAGGTCAATTTGGGAATTCATAATTTCTGAATGTTCTCGTCTGGTGCGAGGCTTCGGCCGTGGCTAGTTACCACCCTACCGGCAAAGCAAAGACGTACCGCCAAGCTTTTAAGCGTTCCAGTACGATGCCGTGTGGAAAGTGGAAACCAATTACGGGTATGGGTTTAATATAGTTACTCGTAACTGCTGTAACCCCTAACAGTTTAGCCCGCTACCATCTTAGACACCATCAGGTAAGATCGCAGTAAAGGGCTTTCCTGTAGTGGATTAAAAAATTAAAAAATACGTAATAGAAAAATTCTTTCCAAAAAACCGACTTCTAACGCCACTGTAAAATAATAAATAATTTTTATTTCTACCCACTATGTTGAAGTCGGGCATGCCTGATGCGTCAACTTTGCTTATCCTTTGCTTGCTTTTGTCAAGTTGAAGTTGCCACTATGTTGAAGTCGGGCGAGCAAAAACCCGCCGACTTCAACATAGTGGCAATGTAGGTACTTACTTGGGTATCGTAAGTTACCACTCCTTATATTATTACGTAGAAGGCACAGAAACGACAGCGTTTATTTATATAGTCTCCAATTTATTCACTATCACAAGTTAATACACTCACAAGTTAATATATACAACGAATGCACAGTGATTTTCGTTAGCAAAACAGATCGAATACAACGCTCCAAAGTCTAATGGCCGCAGCCCGGTAGACGAGTAGTCAAATCTCGATCGCCGCGCCACTTTTTCATACGCGGCCGGCGTGCGGCGGCATTGCGAAACTTGCTCGGAATTTACGCAAACAAGTCCGATAGGCATACTACGCGTTTCGCGCTACTATGCCTGCGGATTTATTTTGTGTATGTTTGTTAAAATATAATAATGCGTATTTGCGTGTGTATTGACATTTCTGCCTTATGTAATGATACGTATATATATATATATTATAATAAGTATTTAAGTATATATAATTATAAGTATGGTAAATATTATGAATTAATGTGAATGTAGCCCACAGCAACTTCAACTTGAACTGTACTGGGTAGAAATAAAAATTATTTTTATTACTTTACAGTGGCGTTAGAAGTCGGTTTTTGGAAAGAATTTTTATTTATAACTTTTCAGTGTCAGTGTTGAGGATTTGGAGTCAGAATTTTTTATGGGACCACCTCGAGAGCTTCCTCTAAAGACTGATAGAAAAAAAATTCAAATCGGTTCAGAAACCACGGAGATATGCACCGACATACATTTTTAAAAAAAATACGCGCCGAAATGAAAACCTCCTCCTTTTTTGGACTAGTCGGTTAAAAAGTTAATAAGCTATACACGGAAATATAATATATTGCATAGAAATGAAATAGAACATCAATTATAACGTCTATGATTATGCATATGGATATACCTAGTTAATAACTGCTAGGAATTAATCTAGTAGCCACAAGTGGCAGCTGCCCCGCACCTGCCGCTCTTATACCTATAGGGATTTTGCGAACGATGTCTTTTATGCTAAAATAATGCTAAACAAATTGCAAAGTCTAAACGAGAAACAGGAATCCTAATGAGTATTTTTTCATCAATAGCTTACTTGAGCTTTGATAAGCTCTTTTTAGTAAATTATTACCTGGTTTATGGTTTCGAATTCTGCTTCGAATGCGAATTCCGTAATTACTGTAAACATAATAATAAATTGCATATGTATCTTTGCTGATAACATATAACCTACTAATAAAATTAAATATAATATAATAATTACTTTACATGACTATAAATACGAAAGTTTGGATTGATGGATGGATTGGTTTTTAATTAACTCAATCACGCCAGAACGGCTGAACGGATGTGAATGAAATTTAGAGATGGATTATAGTCTCGAATATTACATATGTTACTTTTGATCCCGGAAAAAAAAAGAGTTCCATCGAGAACCAAACAACTTCAATCCACGCAGACGAAGTCGCGGGCTAGTATAATAATTCATTTCAATTTTATAATGATGAGCTCGCTTTGAGATAAGCAATTTAAACATGTGTTTTAATATTTTACATACTTTCTTATGTAATTATTCTTATAAGAAAATTATAATTCTAATTGCTATGACATCTTCTCACTAGCTTAACTATCAGAAATTGTAACTAATAAATCGTTGGGAGTCATTCATTCAAATGAATATCAATCGGCATTGATTAACTCTGATTAGCGATTAACAAAAATGTATTTAATTAAGGCACAGTGTGAACCCGGCAGCTGGCGCCGTAATCAGCTGTCGCCGTACCGCAATCCGGCCCAAAGACCTGTATCCGTCCATAAATGAACGCATTTTTTGGAAATCGAAAGTGATCTTTTGAACTAGTTTTTTGGATGCAGCGTCAACACCTTCAATGGCCATACTGCAATATTACTCGAAATGTCAGTTACTTGGATAACACTTTTAGGTACTTGGATTATTTATGAAAGAAAATAATACAATAGAACTTAATGCTAGCTAGCCTAACCAAATTACTATATAAATCATGCCCGCGTGGAATGGTGGCAAGAATGCTGGCTGCATTTCCGCGCTGGACAGCCAGGCTGATCCTTTGCGCAAAAAATGAGCCAGCCCTTCTGTCACCAGATGAGGCAATTAACCGCGGTGAAATATCTCGTAAAAAATTTTTGGCACTAAGACTCCATGGCCCCAGGGTCTCCACGGCAAACGGAACAAATATGTAACTCTCTATGAGAGAGGCATACTTCCGCCGCTTGTTGGTTTCAGCCTTTTCTGCTGCGGCTCCCGGCCTTGATGCTGTCTCCCTGATATGACACGGGGCCAATGTGTCTAAGCGCGTCCCACATTAGCGCCCGTCCCCGTTCCCAGGGAACCAGCGTCAATCCATCAGGTCTCTTGCCATCATCCCCACTAATCCCTGCCGGCTCAATGAGCGCAGGAATATCTATGGTGGCAAGAGCCCTTTTGATCGTATCATATCGTATCAAATGACAGTTTGATTTCACGTACCTTGACATTCCTAAAATAAGGATTATAATTATATAACACGAAAGTCAACAATAATGAAATAATATGGCTTTAAGCTGGTTTTTGGCAGTAAGGCCCCTGGCCGTAGAATTTACATTTTACACTCTAGATCCTAAGGTTGGCAGAGTTGGTTACATTGGGGCTGATTCTGTTGTACACAATCTCTGAACTAAACTAGAATTACACCTCTAAATCTAGTTCTATCCTTTAAGAAGAAAGTATTATGAAAGGGTTAGCAATATTTTTAATCCTGTCATTTTAGTTTAGTTTAGATATTGTGTACAACAGAATCAGCCCTATTGTCTGTCTTCTAGAGTGTCTTCTGGAGACAGGAAATGTAGGCAACTCTGCGTATAGCCCTCGGCGTTAAAGCCACATGGCCCAATTTTAAACTCTGATAGCAACTCTTATATTTTGATCCTCGGATCCGTCAAAGCACGAAATAAAGCCAATAGAGAAAATATTGTGAGAAACACAATAGACAAAATAAAAATTGGTGGTATCGTTAAATATTCCCAACATCGAGCTTAGTCCGCCGATGGGAGGCACCCAAAGCTTGCAATGTCTATAAAATATTCTGTGCTAGAGGAATTAACTACCACAGATGAAATAATATTATATAGTTACGAGCACTTCGCCTTTACGTTGCTTTATTCTAAAGCCGACATGGCAAAATATAGACAGACGTTTTCTCAATTTTTCTTTCACCGTCAATGCAAGTAAGTATATTTTTTTCCAGAAAGAGATGCATGCCCGGGGATCGAACCTGTGATCGAACTACAGAACTCGATTAACTAGGCGAAGTCTTAGGCTATTAACGTTTCTATTGATATTAGACACGTAATGAAGCTACTCATAGATAGGTATGATAATGGGCCCAATTTTGTTTAGCACAATCTCCAAACTAAACTAAAATGAGCTCTATTTATTTCATAATATACTACTCCCTACGGAAAGGGCTACGCACTAGGTTTAGAGCTGCCATTTTAGTTTAGTTTAGAGATTGCGTTAATACGAAATTGTCAGTAAGGGACAATCAAGTATGCAGCAGCCTTTCACTGCAGAACACGCGACGTCAACGTAAGACCACACTCGTGTGGTAAGACGACCTCCGTGGCGCAGTGTTGAGCGCTGTTGCCTTAACATGCGGAGGTCCCGGGATCAATCCCCGGCAGGGTTTGGAAATTTATAATTTCTGAATTTTCCCTGGTCTGGCCTGGTGGGAGGCTTCGGCCGTGGCTAGTTACCCAAAAAGAAAGACGTGCCGCCAAGCGATTTAGCGTTCCGGTACGATGCGGTGTAGAAATCGATTAGAGGTATGGTTTAATATAACTGCCATGCCCCTAATAAGTTAGCCCGCTGCGATCTTAGACTACATCATCACTTACCATCAGGTGAGATCGCAGTCAAGGGCTAACTTGTACCTAGTGGATAAAATAAAGCCAGATCAGCTGATCCGCGTCATTATGCAATGATGGATATCTCTGATGCTATACCATACCACGCTATACTGGGTCGTAATCGTAATTTTCTCACAACACCGGTATAATTGCGGCTCAAGATTACGCGGTCAATGTCGGCGTGAGTCATGGTGGAGTGTGGAATAAGTGATAGGCGAAAGGCTACCGAGCTTGATTAACACTTCAACGGGCTGGGTATGTACAACGTATGGACGAGTAACTGCCATCGAAGAAATTAATGACGTCACAGTCCGACCGATGGAGATCACTAATTGGAAGGCTAAAGTTGCGCTGGATAGACGAAGTCGACCGGTATGCCAAAGTCGCATCGGACTAGAAAACTTAAGGAGCCAGGCACAGGATAAAGATAGACGGAGAAACCGACTGGAGTAGGCCCGGGCTCACAAAGGACTGTAGCACCAATGATGATGATGACAAAAATTAAATATGTATGACCAAAGTGGTGCTACGTTGAAAGATCCGTAATATTTTAGGTAAGTACCTATATGGGAACTTAAACATGTATAGTCTTGTATGTTTTGAATTTTGATCATGTAGATCACATTAAACTTATTAAATTGTTTAAGAATTTTTGATTATGTTTTTGATCGACAAATGACCTTAAGATAAGGTGTATGTACATTAAAAAATTGTATACTAGTTGTATATCAATCTTCAAGACTACTATCTTGAATTTTGTGAATGAGGGAATATTCTCAGTTATCCATACTTTATAAATGCGAAAGTGTGTCTGTCTGCTACGCTTTCACGGCCCAACTACTCAATCGATTTTGATGAAATTTGGTACAGAGGTAGTTTACATCCCGGGAAAGGACATAGGCTACTCTTTATCCCGTAAAATTAAAGATTTCCCTCGGGAATTAAAAAAATTCAATCTACGCGGACGAAGTCGCGGGTATCATCTAGTTATAAATATTTTTTTCTACAAAATTCATCAATTTTGTGCAAGAAGTAAGCGATGACATCGCGTGACGTCCTTTTCGTAAACGATTATATAAGAAGGTAAGGATGAAATGGGCCGTAGTATAGGTATGTACAGAATTATCTACAATAATTTCCATCGCCTGTAGTTTGTACCACCCACTGTTTAAGAGTTCGACGCACATCAACAGACAGGCGGGCGCGAGATGCGCTGAGCAGCTGACCGATGGTGTACTGCGGCCAACAACGTTTGATACTTGGAGAAAATAAACAAAAGTCAATTAAATATTATATTAGATACGCGATAATATTATTATATTATATTATATATACTTTATTTGTACCACCACAACAAGTAAAAATAACAAAAACAAAAATTGGAAATAAAATTAACAGACAGAAGTAGGATACAAAAGGCGGCCTTATCGCTTAGGTAGCGATCTCTACCAGGCAACCTTAGGAAAAGGAGAAAATAAAGGAAAATAGACTGCAGGTGGTTCTATAATATACTTACATTCAAATAACTACATACTAATACATAAACCAATAATAAACATATAATAAAAAAATATATAAATTATTAAAGTAAAAAGTAAAGTAAAATATGCTTTATTGTACACAAAGAAATGATATGATAAAAAAAAACAATCAAATTAATAGATAGGGCACAACAGGCGGCCTTATCGCTTAAACAGCGATCTCTTCCAGGCAACCTTAGGGCAGAGGAAACTTTTAAGAAAGCGGGAGGGGTGTACTGAGACATAATACTAATAAATAAATATTATATACATAAAAATAATGTAAAAATATATAGAATAAATACACAGTATAGAAGTAATAGATAATAGACGACAGATGAATAAATAAATTATAATGATAGATAATGTTGTTTCAATTTAGTTTTGAAGATAGGAAGAGATTGAGATAGCTTAATATCCAAAGGAAGAACGTTCCAAAGCCGTATAGCAGTTACCGTAAAAGAATTTTGATAGAAGGAAGTTGAGTGACTAGGAGTACTTAATAAAAGATTATTTTGAGAACGGAGGGAAAAAGAGTGTAAATTACATATATACTTAAATCGATCTTTTAAGTAGTGAGGTGTGATGGGATTGAACAGAACGCAGTAAAGAAGGTGAAGAATGTGAGTATTCCTGCGAAGGCGAATCGGGAGCCACTTGAGCTTACGGCGGAACTCGGAAACGTGGTCATACTTTCGCAAGCCAAATATGAACCTTATGCAGTAATTTTGAAGCCGCTCAAGTTTATTTAGTTGCTCCTCAGTGAGATCAAGATAACAAGTGTCCGCATAGTCAAGAATCGGTAGAAGAAGAGACTGAGCCAGCGCTATTTTAGTAGGAATGGGAAGGACATTACGCAATCTACGTAGAGAACCAAGTGCACCAAACATCTTTCTACTTAGCTCACTCATTTGCGGCATCCAAGATAATGTTTGGTCAAAGATAATGCCCAAATTTTTCACTTTATCACTGTAGGGGATAAGAGTCCCATCGAATATGACTGGTGGAAGCTGCGACAAAGTTATACGGGAAATTAATTTTGAACTCCCAATGATTATAACTTGGGTCTTCTTTGGATTCACTTTAAGCCCAAATGAGTTACTCCAATTAGAAATGCGTAAAAGATTTTCATTGACCAACCTAATTGTATCAGGTAGATCCGCCACCTTACATTGGGAGTAGATTTGTAAATCGTCTGCATACAAGTGGTAGGGAGAAGTAATGTGGGAGCAAATCGAGTTGATGAAGATAGAGAACAAAAGAGGAGACAACACGCCACCTTGCGGGACACCAGCCTTAACAGTCGACCATTCAGAAAAAGAATCTTGAACTCGCACACGCTGCCGGCGCCCATGCAAGTAACTATGAAACCAGCCAATTACCCCAGGAGATATGTTAAGAGAACTTAGCACGGCGAGCAGAACATCAAAGTCCACAGTATTGAAAGCATTACTAAAGTCAAGCAATGTCAATACTGTAACTTGCTGTTTATCCATACCCAGCCGTATGTCATCGCTGATTTTAACTAATGCAGTAGTCGTACTATGACCAGGACGGAAACCAGACTGGAAAGGGTTTAGTAAGTTTTGATTAGAAAAAAATTTACTAAGCTGTTGATGCACAAGACGTTCGAGTGCTTTAGATAAAAAGGGAAGGATGGATATGGGTCGGTAATCCGCGTACGTCGGATTAGATTTCTTAGGAAGAGGAATTATTTGTGCTTCTTTCCAGTATGAAGGGAAATCACTGGAGTTAATGGAATAGTTAAAAATGTTAGTAATGATGGGAGCCAAGATATCAAGGATAGGGAGGATCATTTTACGACTAATGCAATCAGATCCAATTGCATCAGATGCGATGGCTTTAATATTCTTCATAACATCACTGATGGTAAATTGGCTAAAGAAAAATGAAGGAAAGTCTGGGGTTGGCTCAGCAGAAAGTTGATTAATAGTTTTATGTTTCTCATTTATATCCAAAGTAGCGGAAGAGGAAAATTGCTTATTGAGCTTATTTAAATCAAGATTAGGAGAATCTACATTTTGCTTTGCCTTTCCAACCCCTAAAGTTTTAAGGAAATACCAGACCTTAGTGGAGTCTTCTTCCTCGACAACAGATTTATGGATATGGCGTCGTTGACTGTCTCTACACACCATGTTGCAGCGATTACGTGCCCTATGGTATTTTTCACGATTCAGATCACTAGGGTTCATACGATATTTAGTTTTCGCAATATTCTTTTTGTCCTGTAGCTTTTTTATTTCTGCAGTGAGCCAAGGAGCAGGAAGATGCTTCATGCGAACTGGCCGAATTGGAGCGTGAATGTCGTATAGTTGTGTGAGTAGAGAGTTAAATACAGAAATCTGCTCATCAATGGTGTCAGCACTCGAGACTACCGACCAGTCGATATTGGCAGCATCCTCTCGCAACCGGTCCAAGTCCATCCGAACAAAATTGCGCTGGAGAAGGATCCTTGGTTTAAATTTAGGGGGTTTCAATTTATAGGACAAATAGAGTAAATCGTGATATGAAAATGCGGAAGCATCACACTGGCCATGCTTTGCAACATGGCCAGGGGAAGAAACGAGAATTAAGTCAAGAAGAGAAGGCGCACAGTTAGGAAAAGTGTGAGTTGCTGAAAGGGGAAGAATATGCAAGTTGGTGCTATTCACGAGAGATTTCAAACGAGTTGACCTATTGTCATTTTTAAGGAGACAGGTATTGAAATCACCCATGATTACCGTGTGCTCGTAAAGAGAGGTGAACTTCTCTAACAGGATTTCAAATGATAAAAAATAGTCAATCGTTAGATTTGGACTGTAATAGACACCTAGAAGGAGCTTCATGTGTCCATGCGTTATTTCAATGAAAAGATGTTCAGGGCCAGCACTGGACATTGGTTGCGAGGAACTTAAAATAGTAAAAGGAATATGCGATCTTAAATAAATGGCCACGCCACCACCAGTGCGCCCAACACGGTCGTTGCGAATCAAGTGAAATCCTGGAAGAGAGTAGGTTGTTGAAGGCAAACAAGGTTTTAACCACGATTCAGAAATTAGAATTGCGTGGATATTTTTATTATCGAATGAGGACAACATGTCAGGATAATGTGCAGGAATACTCTGGGCATTTATATGAATTGCGTTGAAATTTTTCAGTGAATCTGAGAAATGAGAATTAAGAGTTTCACTTAGAGAAGGGATGCTGTAAAAACTATCATTACTGTTCAATCCATCTGAGTCAGAGAGGGAAAAAAAACTGTCGTCTAAGTTTTCATTATCAGAAGTAATAATTTTGATTAAATAATTATATACGTATAAAAATAAAATACATTTACAAACCCACCCACCAGTTGCAAGGAAAAAAAAACACTTCTTAGAACAAACAATGCAATCAGACATGAAAAAAGAAAAAAGAAAGGATCAACATCGAACAAACACTAAAAACTCATTCATCTCTTCAAATGAAATAAGTAATTAACTTAACTACTTACAGGTTTTTAAAGTCATTACTTTATAAATAAATTTTGACATAATATATCAGAAAATAAACCAAATGTTAATTCGAATCATATAAATTAAATTATTTAAAAACAATATAAAATAAGAAATAAACATCAGATTACGCGCCTCAACCTTAGTATTCCATATTATTTTATGCATATAAATGCAGTGGAGGGGCGTAATCTCTTATCAAAACTATAATAGAATAGTGCCAACTTCAAAATAATAATATGTACATTCTATGTAAGCATAATATTAAATGTATACAAAACAACAAGCAAAAACGAGTAATTATTCAAGCCTGGCCTTAAATCGTTAAGTTATAACTATAAAAAGGTGAAACGTTTTATTAAAATTGGAATTGCATCATACATGAAACAGATTCAAGGGATACTTAAGATGGAACTATCATGATTGAAATACAATACAAGGCCAAAACCCGTGTAGCCAGAGCATAATAAGTATATGTTGTCTATGACAAGAATGTCAATTGACACTGTTATATTATGTCTGTGGTTCAAATCTAAGGCTCACTGTCTCTGTACATCTGTCAATTGTAAAAGTAAACAAACAAAAATTATTGAATAACATGAAGGTAGATTTAAAAAAGACAAAAAAAAAATATAATAATAAAAACGATTTCACCTAGAAACACTGCAAAGTAAAATTTAGATAAAATTAGTATACAAAGAGATAAATAAGATATAATGACTATCCAACACTGATTTGCTTTGAAAAAGGGAGATAAATGAGTTTCATTGTAGCGGCACAATTATAGTCTGTAGTAGTGATATTAATTGAAAGTAATCAGTTTATTGACTACTTATTTTTAACTATTCTTTTGGACCTGGAGGAAAGACTAGCGGTGCCCTGAGTCATAGGTTTAGAAGAAGGCTGTGGTATGCAGTCCAAGTCAGCTCTGCATTCAGCTCGGTGGCGGGAGCCATCCGGGGCTATGATGTGAATGCAGCCGTCCCTAGTCCAGCACTTACTGATGCCGAATCGCTGCCTTGCCTCCATAAATACGGTGTGACGACTCTTCGTTAAGAACTCGGACTCAGTTATGCCGGTGCCTTTCAATCCAGTTTTTGAGAACCAAACCTTGTCCCGCACTGTCACATCTGTAAACTTCACTACTATTGGCCTGGGTTTCTTGCCGGAAGGACGCCCCATGCGATGAGATGACTTAATGCAAGCAGCAGAGAAGTTAGACACGCCGAGATGCTCCCCTACAATGCTGCAGACCCGTGAAGTAACGTCTTCTGACTTCTCTTCGCTAACTCCATGAAACAGCAGCATTTTGCGCCTTCTACGCATCTCCAGACGATCAACCTCTGTGGCAAGAAATTCAACCTGCCTCTGTAAAGTGTTCATGGCGGAGAGCACGAAAGTCCTGAAACTGTTGAACTCAGCAGCCAAGGATGTGTTAGTCGTCGGCGCACTATCGAGGCCCTGCTGGAAATCACTCATCTTCTGCTGGAACATATCAGCCATAGCGTTGAGGGAGTCTTTTAGTGAATCCATGATTATTTATTGGTGACACGTAGCGCGACAGTGCAATAAGATTGTAGTATAAGTTTCTGTGAAGTGATAAAGTGACTTTAACTAGGAAATAAACTGTCCGGTGGGTACTGTAAGTCACATTTACCTATGAAATTATACTAGATCTGTGTAAAATTACTGTATTTTAAATTTAAAAGCAATAAAAATTAAAGAGCTCTTTAAAAACGTTGTCAAGTTGTCTAGTCCTACCCTCGGAAAATTATTATTTATTATTTATTTATTAGGATAGCCAACAGTTGTTACATTAAATTACATGATAAAATTAATTAAACGCATACAAAATATTATATATCCTAAATGTACAACCAATTACAGGCTAACACAACATGCTTAAACAAATAGTATATAAAGTTAAGTAATAAATTTAGCATAGCTAATTATAAAATATACTAAAACATATATGTATTATAATATATATATTTCGACTTATCTTATAGAATATTTTTTATTGTCGTATTTAGTTTACAAGATAATGATTCTTAACAGCATTTTTGAATATGTCCAGTGACTTAGATTGGCGTATGGTCAGTGGAAGTGCATTCCATAGCTGAACAGCTTGAACACTGAAGGAATTTTCAAAGAACTTCGTTTTATGAGTTGGGGTTTTCAGTGTTAAGGTACGACATGGTCTTAAATCGGACTGCACTCCAAGAAAACTGAATTTCTCCTTGAGGTAGGAGGGCGTTTTTAAATGAAATAACACACAGTACAGAAGAGAAAGTACATGCAAATCCCGGCGACGGCGAATAGGGAGCCACTTGAGCTTTTGACGAAATTCGGATACGTGGTCATATTTGCGCAAACCAAATATGAACCGAATCAACAACAACAACATTATTTTCATAGATAAATAAAAGATAGGTATCTGCGTAGAGTATAATTTTCTATTAGAATTTGTTGAAACTGCTAATTAACGTCACCTTTTAGGGTTCCTTACCAAAATAGTAAAAAAGAACCCTCATATAGTGCTACTACGTCTGTCCATGTCTGTCTGTCTGCCACACCTACATATTCATCTACTCAGGCATCACACCTTACCTCAGGCATGCTTTTACTTACTAGGCATCGACTAGAATTGCGTAGTTATGAAAGGCCTTTATTTGTACTTTCTAAAATGGATTTTTATTTTTTTATATTTAATTGTGCTACTGCTTAATCCTACAACGTAGTCCGACAATCCGCCCTTGGCCAGCGTGGTGGACTATGGTCAAATCTTTCTCATTCTGAAGAGATTCGTGTTCAGTAGTGAGCCGGGAATGGGTTGGGCGAAAAAGAGAGATGATTGATGATTATTTGGTTCGGTTGGTTTGGGGTCGGAATAGTCTGACACGTTTTACTAGGTATAAACTAAAACTTCAATTATTGAATGACTATTTGCCCATTTTCAGCATGAGTATCATTATAAATTTACCCTATAACAACACTTGCCATTGCAGCAACGTGATAATTTTTTCTCGTGCGAACGCAGTCACTAGACTCAGTGTCGTGAGTATACATATTACAATTTTCAGGTCACAAGTATCAAGAACGTGCTGTCGCATGATGCGCACGCGCCGCGGCAGCTGTACACAGCATCTGTCCCGCGCACACAGTCGCACTACACGAGCTAACCTGCTACCTACCTGTAGCTTTCTTTTTACATACATATTTTAATAGCGGGCTTGGAAAAAAATAAAAAATAATTACATAAACCAGCTATTGTTTTATTTCGAATGATGATATTTTTTAAAGATTCTTCATAATTTTAAAATGACCTATCTGAAGTGTAGTGACTATATGACGTAGGTTAGATTATTATGTAAGATGTATATCTTAGATCGTAAGTAATTAGTAATAAAAGATATTCAGCAATGAACAGTCGTTTGCCATAAGATCCCAACTTCCCCTCATGGCGACCCATGCCATATTTTGGTTGGAAACCTGAGTTTAGTTTTGAGTGGAGTTACATTTGTTCTAATTTGCTTAACTTTTGGCTCCCGTAGGAACTCTTTAATTTTCCGGGATGAAAAGTAGCCTATGTGCTATTCCAGACTAATCTATCTCTGTGCCAAATTTCATCCCGATCCGTTCAGCCGTTGTGGCGTGGTTGAGTACCTAACAAACATCGATCCAAACTTTCGCATTTATTATAGTAGGTATATAGATTCTATTAAATTTGAAATTTTATAGATCTAAAACAATATTGGTTCTGCCAATGGATTTTAAAATTATTTATACCGTCTTGTCAGCGGTTATATGTGAAAATCACTATTTTTTTCTAGGCAAATTTTACTCATCTAGTCACAGGCGTTGGTGGTGTAATGGTCAGCATAGTTGCCTTCCAAGCAGTTGATCCGGGTTCGATTCCCGGCCAACGCACACTTTTTTTTTAAAGTAAGAATATTTTTACTGTTTTTTTATAAAAATCAGTTGGTGTGCAATAATGTGTGTTTGTCCGTTTGTCTGTCTGCTACACTTTCACGGCCCATCTTTTTGAACCAACCCACCAATTTTATGAAATTTGGTGTAGAGATAGGTCGACAGTAGGTAGGTACATAGGCAACATTTTATCCGGGAAAATTAGGAGTTCCCGCGGGATTAAAAAAATAAAATCCACGCGGACGAAGTTATCGTTTAGTAAATAACTAGGGTCAACACAAAATTTGACTTTGACTTTAAAGCATAAACTTCTATAGTTTAGGTCGTAATTAGAGAAAAATAAAAACACATGAAAAAGTTTGCTTTTGTTTTCAGGAGATTTTGTATTTATCAGCATTTTTTGTAGAGTCGTGTAATGTGTAAGTAACTTTTAATTTTAATATTGTTTGATCATAGTTTACGTTAGGAAGTTTAATTGGCACGTTCCGATATTATCGTAGAAAGTCGTATCGTATGTCGTTATATTTAAAGGGGACTGGCGCTAAGGTGCGTCCTTATTACAGTGAAAGTCGACGGCAGATGCTATATTTATTACTTTCACAAAATTATACATTGGATAACATTTACGTAGCTGTAGCCGTGACAAACAGACATACCTATTCGCAATAGACATAATGATACGCAGGTATATGCGGTACCTACCTGTGTACAGGTACTTATGTGCCACAAAAAAGACATACCACATATATTTCTGTGTTCCCTAATTATTATAATATTATGGGGCTCTTCAAAGGGCGGATAAACAAATTTCTCAAAAGCTAGCAATGCATTGGTGGTTCGGGGTTCCTCTGGTGCTGGAAATGTTCATGGGCGGCGGTAATCACTTACCATCAGGTACCCGCCTGCTCGTTTGCTCGGTATATATGTCACCGTAAGATTGTAAAATCCGTTAGATTATAATCTAACGGTTTCTATCCCGCTAGATTATAAACTGTCGAAAGATTGTGAACCGTTCAATGTTCTGAGTATTAATTTATGAAATATTTATTGTTTTTACGTTTTCTTGTCTCTTTCTTGTACAGTTCGCGCGCGAGTTGAATGCAGAGTAAATGTAAGTGTCACCATACATTTACTCTGCATTAAACTCGCGCGCGAACTATAGGTTAGGTTAGGGTTTGACATGAATATTCAGGTAATATTCGGGTTATTATACCTAATATATTACAATTTACCGAAAAATAACATTGTAAGCAGTATGTTACGGTTCACAATCTGTCGACAGTTTATAATCTATCGAGATAAAAAACGTTATATTATAATCTAACGGTTTTTACAATCTTACGGTGACATATATATTTAAAAAAAAAGTGGTATGTTTTTTTTATCCACTACAAATTAGCCCTTCACTGCGATCTCACCTGACAGTAGGTACCTACTTATAAGTGAAGATGCAGTCTAAGATGTTAGCGGGCTAACCTGTTAGACGCATGGCAGTTATATTCAACATGCCCCTATAATCGGTTTCTATGCGGCATTGTACCGGAACGCTTAATCGCTTGGCGGTACGTCTTTGCCGGTAAGTGGTAGCTAGGAACGGCCGAAGCCTCCCACCAGACTAAACCGGTAAAAACTTACCGGTACTTATCGGTACTTAGTGAATCCATATCCATACTAATATTATAAATGCGAAAGTGTTTCTGTCTGTCTGTCTGACGCTTTCACGGCTCATCTGTTAGACCGATTTTGATGAAATTTGGTACAGGGATAAGTTGTATCCTGGGGCAGGACATAGGCTACTTTATATCCTGGAAAATTCAAGAGTTCCCGCGGGAATCAAAAAATCTTAATCCGCGGACCACTTCTATGCCGCGGACGAAGTTTCGGGCATCGGCTAATTCAGCATAAAGAGGCATTTCTTAAACTTACTATTAGGTACATATGAAAAATTGATATGTATTTGAGAAAAGGGTATGTCTTTGATATGTATTTAAGTAATTGGTATGTATTTAAGTAAGTTTAGAAACTTTCCTCGTGTGTGCTGGAGCACTGTAATAAAATTATAAAAAAGAGACTTTTTCCTAAAATAAAAAGTCGTTGAAGAACAATCGAGGCGTTATGGCGTCAAGTTGGTAAACTGTCGAAGAAAGAAAAAAGTCGATCAATACGACGACAATTGAGCTGTTTTTACCGGATGGCTCGTGCCTCCGCCATCCTGTACAGGCGTGGAGAAAACTCTTAAACAATAACGGACGACTACAAAATCTTTTCGACTACAAATTCAGATTTTTGAATTGAAACTTCTTTAGAATCGTGATTTGAAAATTCGATGAAACGTAAAAGCGACACCAAAAAGGATTTAACCTGCGAGAGAATGAGATAGAATACAAGTTATATTTATCACATTATCTCTTAGGCTATTTTTCTGAAGTTTCACTTCTGCTGTGTGTGAATTGCACACACATTTTTTTCTTAAATTCTGTTTCCTGACTCGACGGTATATCAGGACGTGCAGGACCTATAAGATTAGATGAGTAGGTATCAGGTCATCACCGATTGGTTTCTTTATAACCTAGGGCCCGCGCAGATTATGTTTGATGACTTATAGGCAAACCAAAAACGTGTTATCTTACAATAGGACTTTATAATTACCTACTCAATATTCTCTGGTCTGGTCTGGTGGAAGGCTTCGGCCGTGGTCAGTTACCACCCGACGTGCCGCCAAGCGATCTAAGGTGTTCCGGTGCGATGCCGTGTAGAATCCGTCTAGAAGCACCTAAGTACCTACAGGTTTATTGTATTTGCCATAAGTAGATAGCGCTAATTACCGAGTCTAATTACCGAGAAATTACCGAGTTTCTTGCTGGTTCTTCTCGGTAGGAATGGCATTCCGAACCAGTGGTAGATTCACTTGACGATTCAAAAGTACTTGTAAAAGTTTATTTGAATAAAAAATATTTGATTTGATTTGATTTAATAGGCTAGCCCGCTACTATTGCCCACTACCATGTTAGACTGCAAGCAGACTTTTTGTTCCTATTTCTTTTTTCTGCAACATGGCTGTTTTTATTTTTCTGGCAAAAACTACAACTGCAATTTGTAAGCGACTGTACATCTATTGTCAGCATCTGGCACTATAAGTACCTATAGCGTAGGTATTTTTTGTGTGTCCGTTAATTTCTACTTTTTTGTCTCGACAGGTTACGAGCCAGATGAACTCTGACGGTCACTCCAAACAATAGCGATAGAGTTCAATAGCTAGGTACCTGTTTAACCGTATACTTAGGTACTTATTTATCAGATAATTTAAATAGCAGGTAGACTCAGTAGGTATGATGACCCTGGCGCTGTTGTCTTAACGTGCGAAGTTCCCGGCTTCGATCCCCGGCGAGTCAATTTGGGAATTTATAATTTCTGAATTTTTCCTGGTCTGGCCTGCTTTGGCCGTGGCTAGTTACCACCCTACCGGCAAAGACGTGCTGCCAAGCGATTTAGCGTTCCGGTACGAAGCCGTGTAGAAACTGATAGGTAGGGGTATGGGTTAATTATAACTGCCATGCTCCTAACAGGTCAGCCCGCTACCATCTTAGACTGCATCATCACTTACCATCAGGTGAGATAGCAGTCAAGAGCTCAGGTACTTGTAGTGGATTAAAAAAATAGGTACTTAACTTTTTCTTAATTCCACGACAAGTTAGCCCCTGAATCTTACTTGATATTATTAGGGATGATGCCATGTAAAAAATAAATCATTTTTTACTGATTATTATATAGAGAATAGATATTTTTATTTTATTTAGACAACTTACCCGAAGAGACCTTACAGTTGCCCAATGCGTCTCTCCGGGCTACAGATAATAAACAAAAAAATAAGAGTGACAATAAACAAAAAAACTTAATTATTACAACTTACAACTTACAAAATACAGAAAAAACACATACCTAATTTGGTACACAGATCACAAAAACAAATAATATAAATATTAAACCCATACCTACATCTAATCGATTTAAACACAACATCATACGGCATATCGCTAAGACGCTTTCTATAAGCGCGAAAATATAATATGCTTATGTAGTATTAAGGTACCTATCTAGGTACATCAACCTTGTTTTTACCGGGGAAAATCTTAAGATACCGGCCGACTTTCTGGAGGAGAAATCGGGTTATGTGAACCCGTTTTTACTCAGCGCTTATTATAACAAATTGGGAACCTCTGGGCTAACATCTATGAACACATTCTACCGTACCTACTTCTAAATATCCACCGCTCAAACTTGTAAATAAAATAAAACCTTTGCTAGAAAGTAAGTGAAATTATGTAGTTTATTTTAGTGTTATTAATGTTTTTTTTTAATTGAGTTTTTTTATCATTTCTAATTTGTTAGTTTAATTTGTTTTATATGGTGGCTAATTTTAATTTAGTTTTAAGGTATTTGTAGCCTGGGGAGACGAATTGGGCAACTGTAATGTCTCCCCAGGCATGTTTCACAAATAAAGAATAGAGAATAAAAAATATGCTGTAGGTATGCTTCTAAAGTATGCTGATGTTCGATATTACCTACAGTTCGCGGGCGAGTTAAAATAGTAAAAAAAAAAAAAAGTAATAGTGCAGAGTAAAAATGTATGGTGACACATACATTTACCTACTCTGCATTCAACTCGCGCACGAACTAGGTATACATGTTCTAATGTTCTTAATAGATTATACCTAATAAGTAGTGTACCTACCCTATGATATTAAAAACATGTACCTACCTACCTAAATTAAAAACAACCGATTGTCATTTAATACCTACTACCTACTCGGTCCCCAAACCAAATCAGTGTCCCGGGTCATCTCCCCAGATACGAGATGAAACACGATCATTGGATGCTGCGACCGCCCCGCCCCTGCCGAGATCAGCCAATCAGAAGCGCGCATCTCACTACGCAAGCGTGTAAATACATCTTATATTATATACCTAAATGATGTAACCTGATTGTTATCTAATCTAATAAGATTTAATTTATCTTTATCTTATTAGAATTAGTATTGGTTAACTAATAGGAGCAAAAACGTGTGGGCTTGAGGTTTTAATCATACTTAAAATGCAAAAGCTTGCTTGTTGGTTTGTCCTTCGTGCACGCTGCTACATGATATACCTATATAGATAGACCGACGTGTTTTTTTTTAATTAGTAAGTAATAGTTGAGGACCTGGACAATGACATAAAATCAATAGACTAGCATATTGTTATTAATTCCGTGTAGCTGTACCTACTACCTTCCCTTTTTCATTGTTGTAACTACCTAAGTATTATAGCTACTTTTTATTTTTTCCACATTTTTTCTATGGCTACTTAGATACTTACCAATGATATTTTTTTACTTATTTTTATTCGCTACTTAATTTTAATCTAATATAATGTAATGTAATGCTAATGATGATAGATGGAATTCTAAGCAAATCTAGTACTTAGACCTAATAAAAATAAATATCTACATAAAATACTTTCGTTTTCATTTACCTAAGTATCTTTATGAAAAATTTGGAGCTAGTTACTGGAATGAAAAACTACAGAAAGGGCACAGATGACGTATGAGGTGAGCTTTCCATTTTCCAATCAATATTCATTCCAAGTCTACTAGTGCCATCTATGTTTTGACAACGTATACATTGTTCTTTGTACTTTTTCTGTGGTTGATTGTTACAACCAAAATGGCTTTTAACAAATACACAAATTAAATTTATAATTTTAATAAATAGGTAAATAATAACCAATTAAGTTCTGCCAGGAATTTCTATGTTGCAAAAAGATTTCATTTTCAATGACCATATGGCCATCTAGTGACGAGTAGCGAAAGTTTACCCTAACTGGAAATGGGATCCCGAAAACGGAAATAGGTATTTAGGTAGTAAAATAATGAAAAGCGCAAAAATTCAATGCAAATCTTATATTTTTCTTATTTAGAGATTGTTGATTCAAGATTTATAAAATAACCATAAAATTAAATTTTTGTAACAAAAAGTACCATTAAAATAATTAAATTACTAATTTTAGATGTATTATTGACTAAAAATTTGCTTTTCTCAAGTTTTGCTACACTGAACAATTTTGTAATTTTTTGTTTTTCATCCCACTGTATACTGTGTAGTAGTTTTTTTTTGTTGTTAATTGTTATAAATTATGTTTTAATATTAAAATCATGACTACAACGTCTACAGGAATATACGTTTGGAAATTGGGAGACATTGCTCTCGCCAGAGTTTGCAAAAAAGTTTACGCTAAAGTTCAAGTGGTAAAAAATGAAGACGGACTATTTCATGATGAAAAAGGTAATATGTCCAATAAAATCCCACTTCTAGTGCATACTTATCGCCAAAAGTATAAAAATCTGTTGCATAGTTTTCAGGTCTTAGAAACGGGTCTTGCACTAAACGCTAAAAAAAAAAATTTTACGGTGCTATTTTCATATTTTATGCGCGATAAAAGTTTCTTTTCTTCTTCTAGGGGCTATTATTCTCTATGGAGAAACATTTAGAAACCTGCTGGCTAGATTTGAAGTTTGACTTCGGGCAGGTGGAACTTGACTTCTTTGCTAGTAATATTTCGAAATATCCGGGCGTAACTATATCGGTCTAATATCATACAGTAATTTAATTAATTCGGAAGTGTTTGTTTTTGGTTTGTCCTTCAATCACGCCGTAACAGCACGGGCAACGAATCGACGTGATTTTTTGCAGGGGTATAGTTGAGTAGGTACCTGGAGAGTGGACCTTATCCCAGAAAAAATTGTATTGAAAAAAATAAAAAATAAAACTCAATCAATCAATCAATATTGGTCTAGTGCTACTCGATGTAACAATTAGATTTATCTTAATCAATTACATTTTTGAAGGTATTCTCAAAGGGTTGTTTTTTTTTAAATTGAACTAGCTGACACTACTCGTGTCTTGGTTGCATTGTAGAGTCGGCGCTACACATAGAGCTATGCAATATAATTGTGATGTTTGTCTAGTTCTAGGCATAACAGCTGATGAGAATGGAGTAGAAGTAACGACTGAGCTCTGCTACTATGTGGAAACAGTCCGCACCAAGCTGCAGATGTGGCTGCCATACACATGTATGCATCTCGCTCAGCGCTCAAGACCTTTCTATGGCTCTGACTCTAGAACACCTGTGACCAAACCTGTTGTGAAAACTAGAAAGGTACTAAGGGTATTGAAGTTATAATACTAATAGTATAAGCCTTTATACAATAATATCAACTCTTTAATTGCTCATTCTTAAAAGGTTTTCTTAATATGATTTTGAAGATATAACTAGAGGTATCATTATCACCACTGCCATGGTAATTGATAGAGCAGTAAGTTAGAAAAGACTGTTTCGAGAAAGTGTAGCTTAAAGTTTTGATTTGCACAAATCTTACTCAAAATGGTCTTTTCTGACTACCATGACCCAGACCAGATAGTCTGCTTATAAAAGCGGAGTGCAGATTTATAAGTTAGTTATCCTCAAAAATGTAGGTACTTGATTTTTTTCTTTAGTCCAGTATCCATAAATCTCAGTCAGCATTTACTAGATAGACTTAACAGTAGCCTTGTTATTCGGCCTCTTCAGGTGGTAGTGGGTTCAAGCTTCAGCATGTTCTAACTACTAACTTCGGAGATATGTGGTTGCTATGACTGTGAAGGAAAATATTGTGAGGAAACCTTTTTAGGACGAGTAAGGAATTCATAATGTTCTCAATTAGGTGTGTGAAGTCTGCCAATCTGTACTTGAGACTTGTTCAGAGAAGACTCGTTTTCAGTAGTGGGTCTGGGCTGGGTTAAAATTATGATGATAACTGTTATCATCATCATAATTTTAACCCGGCGCAGACTAGAGCTTTCCCATGACTTCATGTATGCAAATTATTCGAAAGTATCTAAGGAAGAACCTACATGGAAAACTAAAATTCAGAACCCAGAAGTTTGAGCGTTTGGTGAAATATCATTCAGCCAGTTTCTTCTTTATAATTTTGTTTTTATTTTTTTATCTACTACAAGCTAGCCCTTGACTACGATCTCACCTGATGGTAAGTAATGATGCAGTCTAAGATGGTAGCGGGCTAACCTGTTAGGGGCATGGCAGTTAGTTATATTAAACCCATACCCCTTCGGTTTCTAGAGATATATTATATTATAGATATAACTTGACCCTCTGATTTTTATTGCCCTGTAACTATTTAGAGAACCACTGGTTTTCATTTTTTTATTATTGATTAATGAGCCGGCAATATCAAATAATTTCTTAAAATATTTAGCAGTTAATAATAATAAACTATTTATAAGTGTAAGTGTAATTTATTTCGTTCATAATATTGTCTACTAAAAAATTAATTGTTGTTACAGAGAAAAATCATAGAAGATCATGTTCTGCCACTAAACGTAAAACCATCAAAATATAAGGAGCCTGATCTCAATGTATCCTTGGAAATAAGACAGAAGCCTCTCAAACAGGGAAAATATGAAAATGCTTTCAAAGAATTTGTTAGACAAGGCAAGGAGCATGTGTTTGATGATTTCTACAGTGTTTTGTGCTTTGAGAAGGACAATAATACAGATATATTAGATTATCTGGAGAATGTAGATGCGAGTACGGAAGACAAATTTGAAATGGTCATCAAAAATATTGTGACGGAGAAAGAAATTGAAAACTACCTACATCAGTGTTGGAGATACAATTTTGTACAGAAACAAATGTATAGTACTAAAGATGGATCTGAGAATATGGTTTGTATTCACTTGATCTTTGTCCCTGATTAGTTTAAGCCCATTTAACTACCTATCTGTAAAATTTTCACTCCATAACCCGCCTCTCCACTCCAGCTAGTCATCTATATTCCTCTCCACTCTAGCTAGTCATTAAGGAAGAAAGACATTTCACACAGTTAAATGCTGTCATTTTCTAATAGTATATTACTGTACCTAATTAAGTAGTAAAGCATGTGAAAATATAAAAAAAAATTAAAAACATGACTGCCCTGCCATTTTGTAGATTTTTTTTTTAATTTATAGCAAGTGTAATTAATGAAGGATGTAAGGTTCCTAACGATACCACATACATCCAAATCTGTTCAGGCATTTAGAAGTTATGATGGAATAGAGAAACTCACACACTCTTTTTTTTTTTAAGCAGTCGTTTACAAATAGAATATTATGGTTGTGCCATGATAAAATTCGTCTAATAGGTTATAATTGACTTTATGATTTTCAGAAATCCTCATCCCTATTAAAATTCAAGAATACGAATATCCCTGTTACCGTTCATGCACCATGGTGCCTGGTCTGTGGTGGAGAGGACAAACTGTGGGAGTGTACCAACTGCCCTGCTTCCTTCCACCTCGCATGCAGGAGGGAATGGCTTGTGAATATTATACGTAAGTTAGTTGTTACTATTTATCAATACTTACCTTAAAAGTTTAAAAAAAAAAGCTCGCATTTACGTAAGTACCAACTTATCACAGGACTTAAAAACAAAAATAAACTAAGTTGATGATCAAAATTCAAAGGTTGTTGATAACGACATCTATACGGCCACGGAATTACTTATCTTATCAAAAATACAAAATGGTATACTTGTTGAGATATTAGTTTCACATTGCTTGCATAGATGGCACTAGGAGCAACAATTCCAAATATGATATTGCGCTAAGGAGATTGGTTCGCGATGAATGACCCTCGCGTCTTGTTTATTGTTCGGCATCGCTTCTCGGCCTTTTGGCTAAGATCAAAGTGTAGTATCTGTTCTTTTCAGCTTAATATCTGAAAGTTCCCACACTGTGGGACCAGTATATTAAACTGATTTTTGTAAATCGACGGGATGTTCGGGGCTCGCTCCACTCCCGTCACGGGTCGGCCCGGCATTGCAGTGCCGCCGGGATCGGCCAACATAAACCACTTGTATCACCTTCACTGTTGTGAGAGCTAAGAACTTGGTCTTCCTGAGCAATACTTAGCTTTATTCTTACCAGAGGATACCGAAGTGACGCATTTTTTGAGCTTATACTTTCGATTCGATAAATGATTTTTTAATATAAATAGTTTTTTATGAGAAGAATAAATAATTATTACATTTTTAAGTATTTGAAGTGTGACTTTCCTAAACGTTTGGTTTGTAGTAGAAAAGCAGTGGTTGAATTTATAAAATTTAACTCTCATATCTCTAATATATTTTTAAACCCATTGAAAAAATATTCTAAGCTTGAATTTCAAATTCACTCAAAGATCTTATTTATAGGGCATTTTTGGACTGGGTAAGTGGGTCCTAAATCTTAATGATAATCATGTTTTTTTAAATATTCAAAATTCGAAAGTTTTTAATCAAATAGACTTTTTACAAGTGCTTATGAATAGTCGATGGTTCTACCACTTTAAAAAAACGTGTTTGTCAGCTCCGACGCACGATTGGAGTTTACTCCTTACGAATGAAAAGTGTTAGCATGGAAACATAAAATAACTGTAACGGAGAAAGTTTGTATTTTACTCCCCATAAATTTTCATCACCCGGGCTTATATAATATGAAAATCGATTCTTAAATCTTAAGGAGGTAAACTCCAATGATATGAAAACTTAGTTATTGAAATGAGTTTTATTGTATGACTTCAAGTTACCATCCTTCAGTGCTATTTTTTTTTCAGCTTGTGTTTAGTGTCCATTTTCATAAAAGATCGTTTTAGGTACATATAAAACATCAATATTCAGATATGATAGCGACATCTATGAATATATATACAGCAATCGTGTTGAAATAATTACAAGACCTGTGATCTTGACACCACGCTGGTTTCGTACTGAGCTCGTAGTTGCACGCAACTCACATAGATGACACTAGGATCAACCATTCCAAATATCATATTGCGCTAAGGAGATTGGTTCGCGATGAATGGCCCTCGCGTCTTGTTTAGTGTTCAGTATCGCTTCTCGGCCTTTTGGCTAAGATCAAAGTGTAGTATCTGTTCTTTTCAGCTTAATATCTGAAAGTTCCCACACTGTGGGACCAGTATATTAAACTGATTTTTGTAAATCGACGGGATGTTCGGGGCTCGCTCCACTCCCGTCACGGGTCGGCCCGGCATTGCAGTGCCGCCGGGATCGGCCCACATAATCCACTTGTATCACCTAACACCTTCACAGTTCACTGTTGTGGGAGCTAAGAACTTGTTAGCTCTTATCTTCCCAGAGGTTCCTGAAGCGGCGCATTTTTGGGTTTATACTTTTGATTTTTTTTAAATATAGTTTTTTAATTAATAATTACATATTTAAGTATTTGAAGTGTGACTTCGCTAAACGGTTGGTTTGTAGTAGAAAAGCTGTGGTTGAATTTATAAAATTTTAATTATTTAAGCCACTTTAAATAAGAAAATTAATCATTTAGAAACAAATTATGTAGAATTATCTGGAATAAATGTCTAGATAATTCGACAATTAATTATAATTTGTATGTGACGAGTGCGTAAATGTCAAAATGGCGTAAAATTCAACGTGTAGTACGTAAATATAGGTATGTTTCTAGGCCTAAAACGCTATCAAAAGTAGCATAGATTTACCAACACATATTTGGAAACTTCAAATCTCACTCTATAAACAAGCGTAAGTATAATATATTTCATTTTTTATTTACTTAAAATAAAACAAATATTTTCTGCTGTCTGTAAGAAAACCAATTTTTAGGAGAATGAAGCCTTTAAGAACTTTACATATTTGATTGCAATTTACTTATTATTTTTCATTGAAATAGATCTTCGACAAAGTAACAAACCTAGGACTTAGGAAGACTAAAATATAAAACATGTGAAAAATTAAAACTGATAATATTCTGAAACAACATAATTTCTGAAATAATTTTATGATAGCGATATCTATGGATATATACAGCAATCGTGTTGAAATAATTACAAGACCTGTGATCTTGACACCACGCTGGTTTCGTACTGAGCTCGTAGTTGCACACAACTCACATAGATGACACTAGGATCAACCATTCCAAATATCATATTGCGCTAAGGAGATTGGTTCGCGATGAATGACCCTCGCGTCTTGTTTAGTGTTCAGTATCGCTTCTCGGCCTTTTGGCTAAGATCAAAGTGTAGTATCTGTTCTTTTCAGCTTAATATCTGAAAGTTCCCACACTGTGGGACCAGTATATTAAACTGATTTTTGTAAATCGACGGGATGTTCGGGGCTCGCTCCACTCCCGTCACGGGTCGGCCCGGCATTGCAGTGCCGCCGGGATCGGCCCACATAAACCACTTATATCACCTTGACTCCATAAATTTAGGATTGGTCTTACGACAGACCAATCCTAAATCTGTGCTTCACTCGTATGCGAGCTCTCTCGTGCATCCGAAGTTTTGAAAGCAACTTATAATAAGCCTTTATAGACAATGTAATTTCGGCCGAGTTCATTAATAACGTTATAAGGGTACAGATTTATAAACGTTGTTTGTTAGCGGTCGTTATGTTACAATCGTGGATTTACACCAATGAATGTCGATTTAACTATCGAATGGACAAAAATTATTCATCAATGCCTGTAACCGAACCTTTGTTACTAAATAACGTTTTTCTGTGCTTCTTATCATCCATTTCATGCCACCGAAAAGTAAATATAATAATAATTAATCCAATTTTATTCGCTTCAGACCGTAAAAGTCCGCCGAAAAAAGTTCAAAAACCAGTGACGTTAGTGGCGAAGATCCTATCAGGCACGAGAACAATTACTTCTGTACATAAAGAGAAAGAAAATATTGAGTTATGTCCTAGCTGCATGTGGGGACCCAAAGTTGGGTAAGTATCGGTCAAATATAATACTAATATTATAAATGTGAAAGTATGAATAGTTGGATGGATGTTTGTTACTCAATCACGCCAGAACGGCTGAACGGATCTGGATGAAATTGGGCACAGAGATAAATTATAGTATGGAATAACAAATAGGCTTATCCCGGAAAATTAAGTTATCGCAGTACCCGCAGGAACCAAAAACCTCAATCCACGCGGACGAAGACGCAGGCCTCAGCTAGTGCATTATAACTTGCTTGAATTTAAAGTTTCCGTCATATAGGTATGAGATATTATGACAATAGGCTTGAGAAGTTACATTCGAGCGTCATGCAGTAGTATGCAGATCATAGCGGCGCAAAAGCACTGCCCACCCAATTGAAACAGTTTTATTCTAAAGCTTACCTGCTTACCCTCGTTTAGTACCCTCTGTGCACGCCACTGGCCCTCAGGACCTTGTACTTTCTTGTAGCCCTATTATAAAATATAAACGAGGCGCGCAATAATATTCAATTAGATCTTGAAAATGTAATAAAATGGTCACACGATAATAGTATTATTATAAATTTTGAAAAAACAAAATGCATGCATATATACTCACCACATAATGCAAAGGCAAAAACTATAAAATATAAGGACATAGAGATTTTGGGACATAGCTATGACTGTCTACATATAACTAAGAACCAGTGTAGCTGCGAACAGTTAGAGTTCGTGGAAAAATATAAATATTTGGGTATACATATAGATAGGCACTTCAACTGGAAGACTCACATAGGTGTAGTATGTAACAAGCTAAGGTCTGTGCTGGGAAAGTTCCATCATCTGAAGAGAGTGCTAAGCAAACGTACAATGCTTGTAGTTTACTACGCTTTAGCAGACTCAGTCATCAGTTATGGGCTTAGCATATATGGAAGAACATTCACTACATATCTTAATGAAATAAAAAAAATACAAATAAGATTATTAAAACAAGTTATAACTAAAAAGATAAAGAAACAGTACAAAAGAAATTACGAAATTTTATTTAAAGAATTAAAAATACTACCAATACATATTAAGTTAAATTATTTGTTAGCAAAAGAACACTATTATTCAAGTAAGTATAAAGAACTTTTATCACATAAAGAGCATGTCAGAAGAGTTAGACAAGGTCGATTAAGAGTAAATAGAGTAAATAATTATTATGGTAAGAGATTAAATCGTTACTTAGTACCTAAGATATTTAATAGCATAGAGTGGTTAAGAGTAGGTAAAAAAGTCAGTGAAGGAGTCCTTAAGAAAAAACTAAAGGAAGTTTTTATTAACGACTCCTTCACTGATTAACAATAACCTAATATAGTTAAGTAAATAAATAAATATTTAGCGTAAGATTCTTAATTTTAATTATATTATAACTAGGTATACTGATGTTGTGTGTTAATGATAAGTGCACGGCATAATATAAGTTGAGCGCGAACTCGCCAACAAACTGCGTGTGTAGTTTGGCGAGATACATAATTTTTGTATTTTTTTGTGCAATACCTAAAATAAATAAATTAAAAAAAAATTAAAAAATGACAAACTGCATCAATCATTTTAACAGTCTCAACTGTTGTGATTGGTTGGATTTACGGTATACTGGGCAGCGAAGCATTTTGGGCATTAACGATTGTTCATCAATCAGATGATGCCCTGCCAATTTTAGACAACACGGTTTTTCACTAGATTTACCCCTGTCCTAAAATGAAGACCATGCGGGATAAACAACCGGGATTGAAATATATTAAATTAATTAGAATATATGTATGAACACTAACGCATAAAGTTTAATTTCGAATGTATTTATATTTAAGACCTTTTGTCTTCGTAACAACGCGAGCATGTCGGTCACGCGAATCCACAAGTTTACCCCCTATCAAAAAGTGCTCAACGGGGCTAAAGAAGTTTTCACTTCAATAAAGTATAACTGGTTTTTAAGCTATGACGACGTGATTTGGCACAAACTTGGCACGTGCTCGTGGTGGCCCGCCAGAGTGCTCACTCCGGGCACGATACCGTCGTGTCTGCTCAGGAGAAACCACTCTCCCCACCAGTGGCCACTCAAGTATTACGGTCAGTTTATTTGTCCAGTTAGTTCAAGGATATTATCGCGTAATAGGGATGATGACAACTCAATCAAATCAGCAACTCTTTAACAAACTTAAAAAAGCACGTCTAGTATGCAATTTGTATGAAATTCAGTTGTGACGTCATCAAATTTAAACGCACTTTTTTTCTTTAATCTATATTTTAAAATAGTAAGCAAACTTAGAACTAACTGAGGATGTGAATTTTAGATCTTTTGGAAGACCCTCTATTTAATAATCAGTTAGAAATAATTTATTTTTCATATCTAAGGCATCATCCCTATTACGGCCATCGGGCTATATTTATTACTTAACTATCTTCAAAAAAAATTATACGGCCTCCTTGGCGCAGTGTTGAGCGCTTTTGTCTTACGTGGGAGATCCCGGGTTCTATTCCTGGCAGGGTCAATTTGGGAATTTATAGTTTCCGATTTTTCTCTGGTCTAGTCTGCTCTAGTGGGAGGCTTCGGCAGTGGCTAGTTACCACCTTACCGGCAAAGATGTACCGCCAAGCGATTTAGCGTTCCGGTACGATGCTGTGTAGAAACCTACTAAGAATATGGGTGTAATATAACTGCCATACTTCTAACAGGTTAGCCCGCTACCATCTTAGACTGCATCATCACTTACCATCGGGTGAGATCGCAGTCAAAATTCTAATTTGTAGTGGAATAAATTAAAATCTCATTCTTTCCAATCAAAGTTTCCACTCCACTTTTTATGACTATTTTTGTATTTTCATCGAATATTAATAGTGCATTAATTTCATTAATATTTCCAGGAACACTAAACTATTCTTGGGGTGATTCCAATAGGATTTGTCTATTTCTACCGAAACACACGGGCGCTTTACAAGCGAAGGACGACATGCTTCGCCAGGCAGTGTTAGACGCTTGCGACGACTATATTGCCGTGTACCTTACATAACAACGAAATATGCCAAGTGTGAGATCTATAGAACGAACTTTGACTTTGCTTAGTCATAAATAATCTTATATATATAAAAATGAAACCCGTTTTCTTTGGTCACGGCATCACGCGTGAATGGCTGGACCGATTTCACTAATTCTTTTTTTGTTGTATTTGTTATTATTAGGAGAAGGTTCTTACGGAAAAAAATATTAAGAAAATCTCTCAGAAATATTGAAAAATATACATTTAATTTTGCATAAAATAAAGTAGTGCATCATTGCTACGCTAAGGCGGTACGAAGTTCGCCGGGTCAGCTAGTTATAATTTAAAAAAAAAACAAAAACCGACTTCAAAACTATAAGTAGGTACCAACTTAAGTAAAATGTAAAAAATTATGATTTTCTCAAAAAGCGCTAAATCAATTTCGATAAAATTTATATGGGACCACCTCTGACTGAAGTATGGTCTACTACCAAAAAAAAAAGAATCATCAAAATTGATTCCTAACTGGCGGAATGATCGCGTCGAATTGAGATTTTTAACGATCCGGCACTCACTAGTTTTTTCATGTCAGTAGAATAATCGTAATTTGGCTTAGCCAATTTTAAATTTTAAAGTTATTATTTTTTATATTAATTATATCGATCTCAAATACAGCTTTAAATAATATAAGCATTTTAGATTAAGTTTTAAATTGCTAAATATCAAATATTTAGTTGTATTTTTATTAAGACTGTTTAGGAGTACAAATCCTATCATAATATAATATAATATATTCTTAACAAATTACATTAAAATTAGATCCAATTAAATTTTTCCTTACGCTTTTAAAAATATGCTTATTTTTATCAGACTTCGAAAAAGTCGAGATTTGATAGTTTTATTTTTGTTAAAAATGTTGTATTGTTGTGACTATTTTTACCAATAAAATGTTTATATTAATTACAGTCAATACGAAAATCCTTTGAAGGTATTAAAATCATGTTAAAAAACGATGTTTTATTTATCGAAGCGTTATTACCTTTTTTATACTTATTATTTATTTTCTACACTTTTTTGTGTATTGGCTTACATTAGTACACAAAAAAGGTGAAAAATACAAATATAAGCACCTAAATAAACTAAGCAGTAAACATAGACCTTTAAGGTGGTAAATAAAAAACCTAGTTTATACGACATACTATTTTTTTATTAATCTTCTTTACATAAAAATAATACTTTTTACAAACAACCATCCATACAAGCATTATATTCGTAATATGCGATCCATTTTAATAAGTTTTACAGTCCCACAAACTTACCTGACCCGGTGACATCGTCGCTGACCTAATAAATAATATTAAAAATAAAATAAAAACTATATAGTCATAAAAATTAGTTCCAATTTTGGCCACCGGGTAAGATAACTTTGTGCGACTTTACATTCATCTTTGTACTTACATTTACACGTAAATGAAAGTAGGGCTCCTAATTACTTACATACATTATTATACACTAAAATATATTACATATACATTATATTTTATCACAATCTCATCATTCAGCGTGTATATTATTGTTACAACTTACATTGAGAATACCTAGTTTAAGTTTTTTAGTTAAATATCGTGACACGAGTCTAACCCTTTGTAGGCCTATTACACTGCACTTTTCACAGGGCCTTGTGGAAAGTGCGTAGCGGCGTGGCCGCTAGATTTGGCATCGCTTATTACAACTCAAGGACTCAATTAGGGACCCTTTCGCCCTAAATCTTATTACACTACACTGATTCAGGGTTAAGGGTTCCTGTGAAAAGTGCAGTGTAATAGGCCTATTACCCCTAGGTGAGCAACGAAAGCGACGCGACGCGATACGATAGAAAATGACAAACTTATTTGTTATTGTTTGACACCGTCACGTCCCGTCGCTGATGTAGGACTCAAATATGTGGGACATTTTAATATAAAAAGCGTGGAAACTGTGTGATTCGATTTTCATACTACAGAACCATATAACTCTGGTAATGTTACACTAATGCTGAGATCTATAGAGCGTACTTTGCCTTTACACAGAGTTAAAACGAGACGGACTTATGTGAGGAGCATAAATCTGTCTCGTTTTAACCATGTCTTAAGTCTGAGCAAAGTCAAAGTTCGCTCTATAGATCTCACACTAAGGCTCAATTGGATTGGCTGAATTTATGGCATTCTTGCTGCGTCAATGGATTTTGTCCAATAGTGGAAGAGTGTTAACCAATCAGAGGTGATTTCGATCGTAACACTGTAGCTGTCATTTTTAGCCGGTCGCCCTGCAGAACTTTGTCCCCGTCAAGGCTCGACAGACATAATAATAGAGATGACGCCTATATAAAAAATAAATTTATTAAATAGAGGGTCTTCCAAAAGACCTAAAATTCACATACTCGGTTAGTTTTAAGTTTGATAACCATTTTAAAATATAGATTAAAGAAAAAAAGTGCGTTGAAATTTGATGACGTCACTATTGTGATTTTCATACAACTTCCATACTAGAAGTGCGTTTTTAAGTTTGTTAAAGAATTGCTGATTTGATTGAGTTGTCATCATCCCTATTATTGTTCAGTCAAACTTTGAATGTAGCCGTTTTCCCCGGCTACGTCCGAAAACGACTAAACTCGGGCTCTATGGCCAGCCGGTTATCTAGGATCACCACTGAGTCACTGCAATACTTTTTATTACGTACAGTCAAAATGTCTCACTGCCCAACTTTTACAATAATTGGGTATTCGACAACTAGTCAAATCAGCAACTTTTTTTCAAACATCAAAACGCGTGCTTGTAATCATAATCATACTCATTTTTATTTTGCAAGCATATGGTACATGCAACACATAATTACATATTCTATCAACATATTCTGCCAAGCTTGGCGTGCAAAAAAAAAAATTTTAAGTTAAGTTAATTTTAAACTAAGCATTTAAACCTTCCTTAGAGGCTTCGACAATTATTAAACCGAAGCGATGGAAACACATATACTATCATTTCATTACTACTAGGAAATACTCAAATTCATTACATCATGGAAATATTCAAATTAATTACAATTAAATTCATTTTTAACATGTCAGAAATAGTCAATCAAAATTAAATCAAAATTAATCAAAATTATAATAATGTAAGTTAAAAAAAAGGGATGTTGTAATACTTACGAGTAAGGGATTATGTATTAAATTTTGAATTGTAGCGTCATCAAAGTTCTACGCACTTTATTACTTTAATCGATAGTTATAAATTATATTATTCAACACAAAACTAGTGGATATTAAGACTTTTGGGAGATCCTTTATTTAGTAATCACTAGAAAATAATTTATTTCACTAGTAGTCAAATACCCAATTGCATAAGAAATGAATGTACGTGCTGTTTACAACAATAACAGTTTTCAATGAGACTTGCTATAAAGCAACAATGTTAAGTGGTGTTTAGACAATGTAAGTCACTTATTGCTTCAATTTTATCAACCTGTCAATAGTTTGTGTATAATAGAATTAGGCACAATGTGTGTTTCTTCACAACGGTATGGTTTCTATTCCTAAGTCTAAGGCTCTACTTTAGACGTAGGAATAGAAACAATTAAATCTAGCCGTCATTCAGTCAGTAATGGTATGAAATATAAATACTAATATTATAAATGCGAAAGTGTGTCTGTCTGTCTATCTGTTTAACCGATTTTGATGAAATTTGGTACAGGGATAGATTGTATCCCGGGGAAGGACATAGGCTCTTTTTATCCCGGAAAATTAAAGAGTTCCCGCGGGAAACAAAAAACCCCAATCCACGCGGACGAAGTCGCGGGCATCATCTAGTTTTAAATAATAGTAAAAAAAAACATCACAGACAAAATCGATCAACAATTTTATAATTAAAATCATAAAATAGTGAGTCGTATTGTATAGTATAAAAATTATTTATATATACCTATGTCACTAGGTATTGTAACGCTTTTTATCTCGATAGATTGTAAACTTCGTACAATTTCGCTAGATAGATTACAATCTAACGGTTTTCACAATCTCACGGTGACAAATACATTCTTATATTATATTGATAGCTGGATTCCTAAACAGAATAGAATATGTTTCAAATAAAAAGACTATCGGCAGTATTACATGACGTAAAACATAAGAACGATTTTGTAGTATCGTCGACGGTTACTTGAAACCTTTAGTAAACAGACAGAATACAACTAAAGCTAAAAAAAGACAACGCACTATACTTTTACCCACAGATTGTTTGGTTTCTTCTTAGAATAAATAGTTATAGCAGTTACTAACTATATTGTCCTTCAATCAGTTTGTATTTTACAACAAATCGCAAAATCTTCTTAAAGAAACTGTTAAATTGGGTATTTGACAAAAAGTTACTGATTTGACTAATCAGCAACTTTTTTTCAAACGTCAAAACGCATCCTAAGTATGAGATATAAATGAAATTCTGAAATGTGACGTCATTAAAGTTCGACGCACTTTTTTATTTTATCGATTGTTTAAAATGGTTATTAAACATAAAACTATCAGGGGACGTGGATATTACGACTTTTGGGAGATCCTCTATTAAATAATCACTAAAAAAAATTACGGTTGTCGTAAAGTCGTTGTTGTGAAGTCGGTTTACGGACGATAGTTTTACGTGATAACTAGAAGTTCTCTCGCGCGCTCGCGTGGCGGCGTTCCAGTAGCAGAACTATTCGAACGAAATTCGAGCTCTGACGTCACGCGATCGTGCCTCTCTATCGCTTGTTCCGCGCTCTCACTTGCACGCTCAGGCTCAGACGGAACGTGACACTTTTTCGTGCGTGCAGCCGGTGTTCGTCGATTTATAAGACGTTATCACGTTAATAATTTATTTGAATAGTCAAATACCCAAATATAAGTTGCAATTAAAAAGGCTTTAGGTACGCCATCGGAATATGAAGGTGTACGCTTACACATTCAAATGTATGGTTGTATTTACTTATGCCACGGTTAAGTTCGCGGTGAGAACGTTATTTGCGCCGTGTATACTGTATACCTTCTACGTTTCTACGAGAAGCGACGCGTTTACATACATTCGCAAATTTACTATTTTCTAGGAAAACAATGACGACAGAGCTTCAGAAATGTGGATTCTCAACTAGTCACACCTAATCTAAGATCCACCATACATTATTTTATTCGAAAAACCCTTGCTAAAGCTATGCTGCTAATGGTAAAGCTGTCCAGCGCCTAATTTACAAAATAATTTCAAAATTCAATATAAGTAAAACAACAATATTTCAGTTTAATATTAAATACACTACATAATGCTGGGTAATAACTAATTGTTTATTAGTTCATAATATGTAGATACATATTATTTACAAAACGGTTTCTTCAACCTTTTCAAATTCTCCGAAGATCGTCAAATATTGCTATCTGGCTACGAGCGACACACCTGAGATCTACTATTTTTAACTTTGCTTAAACTAAGCTTCAGTTATAACGTGATATATTTATTTCTCCGTCATCGTTTTCTCTTGGATGAAGTCAATGGGGCCCTTCAATTGAAGGAAATACATCTTCTTACATTTTCCCATTCCAGGCATTTACATTTGTTTATATTATGTATGTCTCTTGCTTGTTATGATGTACAATAAAGTGTGTTTCATTCATTCAAAAGTTACTATAAATTGCCACATTACGATTTAATCCTAATAATAAACAATCAATTCTGAAAATAAAACATTTGTAAGTATTTGCGTAATTTGACAATTTTTTTTTGCGAGAATATAATTAAATAAATATCAATTACTTAGACTTACACAACATAAATTCGTAGATAATTTAATTATTCAAGATGCATTTTGAAGGCGATTTATTAAGTAACTGACGTGTTAAGGCGCTTATGACGCTTTACAAGCGTATTTCCGTGTTATTGAATATCTATCTCCTTCTTCAAATGACATCACATAATTTTGAAAAAAATGTAGTGCAATACTTAAACTCATGCTCTTCAATTGTGTGGAAGCCTTTTTTTAATTTTTTGATTATTTAGATAAATACAAGCAATTTAAAAATAAGTAGATTCGCATTAGATTGTCTATTAACTTCTTTACCCGTGCACAAACGAAAGTGAAATTTCATATAACTATACAGAATATTTTTGCAGTAAATCGTGTGCAGTTACTTTTTTGGATTTCGAAGTATTTCTACGAAAAATTAATATGCAACGTATATTTCGGCCAAATAATCCTAGCGGGTGTTGCGCGGGCGACGGGCGGCAGATGGCAGTCGCCTTTCAGACGGAGTGGATGTACACAATTTTCCCGCCAACACGCGCCTGTTTACGTAATAATGTGTTTTTGAGAGTTATCATAAATAAAATATTGTTTAGTGTTCATAGTAAATGAGAACTGAATTATGATTATGAAACATTTTTTATTTTAGTTTTGAATTGTGTTTTGTGCATGTTAGGTTAGGAATATTAGGATAGGATTAGTGGACTACATCTTAGCACTGTTGGACGTTTATTATTATTTTTGTACTTTTTCGTTTCTTTTTTTATTGTGATAATAATCAATACCTACCTACTCATCAAGATGCCCAAAATAACAAAATTAAAACGATATCAAAAACAAAGTATTGAACATCTGAATGCTGCGTAAGTACCTACTTGCTATAAATATTTTTGTCCTTGATAGCTGGTAAGTACGTAATTTTTAATAAATATTCTACATACGCATGTTACGAGTCAGGACTAGTACCTACCTACCTTACCTACCTACCTACCTACTGAAAATTCCATGACAAAAATTCAAGAACACACCTAAAACAATATTTAGTCCGACGCGGGATTTGACCCTGGACATCGTCACCCAGTCGAACCTAGACTAACATGTAGGGATACCTGTTTAGACCGTACTAACTACCTAGTACTTTACCCCCCGAGGAAGATACCTACTTACTTGTAACCTAGGTACCTTACTAATATGTAGGTAGGTACCTAATATAAATATTCACTATAGTTATGTAGGTAGGTATTTCGAGCCGCCCTTTTCAAAAAGTAGGTAGGTACCTAGGTATTTATGTAAAATATATTATTAGGCTAGTGCGGCTGATTTCCACCTAAAATAAGTAAGTACCTAAGTAATTAGTAAGTAACTAGATGATGCCCGCGACTTCGTCTGCGTGGATTGTTTTATTTTATTTCCGCGGGAACTCTTCAATTTTCCGGGATAAAGAGTAGCCTATGTCCTTCCCCGGGATGTAACCTGTATATGTACCAAATTTCATCAAAATCGGATATGTAGATGGGCCGTGAAAGCGTAGCAGACAGACAGACAGACACACTTTCGCATTTATAATATTAATAAGTACCTATATAAGTAGGTATAATAAGTAGGAATAAGTATGGATTAACTATTTTTATATTTTTTTTACCTATAAACCTACCTAGATAGGTAAGTACCTCTACATAGTACCTACATCGAAAGGAATTAATAAAGTAGGTAGGTAGCATAGAGGTAGTTTGTGTTCAGACTTATTGTAGATTCTAGATCTACTTACCTACTTATTGTAGAAGCCTCTTTCATTTACAAGCTGATATAAAATATAATATCATAATCTACACCTAGTACGTACCTATCCAAGTAAGTAGGTAGGTAAATACTTCTAAAAAGACTGACAGACTGACTGCTCTACCTAATTATGCAAATAGGTAGGTACTTACATATGGATACTATCTAATGTTTATTTTTATTTTAGAAAAGCGAGAAAAAGACGAGCTTTCCAACCAATAGACCAAAATATCGCTTTTCCAGAGTCAAAGGTTGGACACCGACAATCCGAATCTGGGAATAACACAATTAGGTTTAGGTATGTAAGTTCCCTTGCGTCATGGCTCATAAACGTTATGGAGGCGGCAAATAAAAAAGGGCGGAGGTTCTCCAGTATGCTTATTACATAATATTATGTATATTATCCAAAGTGAAGAATCTTTATCGGCGCTAAGAATAATAAGGATATATATAATAGTAATTAAATATATAATAAATCAAAAAAAAAAATAATATTATCAAAGTCAAGTCTTAAAATTTTCTTCATTTTTCAAATACGATCTAATTATGGATGGATATGGCGGTGAATTGAAGCGAAAATTTTAACTAATAAAATAAAGAGATATTAATTCGGATTTAGTTCCTGACCTGTTTATGAGATTACTTTAAAATCTTTCTGAACACAGCTTTCATATTATTTAAAAAAAGGTTACATGGTTCAGGTTCGTTAGTTTAAGTTTAGTTAGAGTTTAGATTTTAGTTAGTCTAAATGTGAGAACGAACCTGAAAGCGTTGTCGATGCTGGGAGCATTGACCGACTCGCCGAACCCAATTATTTTTTATTTTTTATTATATTTTTATAACTAAATGGTTTACCTAAATTGTAACTAAATTGTACTTACCGTCTTTAGAATTGTGTTTTATATATTTTTTCTAGTGTTAACGAGGATGTCGATGGAAAAAATGAGATAATAAACAAAGAAACTACAGAAACTCATAATATATATTTCATTGATGAGATCAATCAATCCGATGTTACAAATGAGAATAATATGGTACGTTATCCAATTTAAACTACGGTATAGGGAAATTACGATGCGGTATAAGGAAGGTATTTTAATTGAATAATGTTTCTTGGGTAGGTAATGTTTAAGGTGCTGTCAGTTCGTAAAATCGTAAAAACTGGGGTGCTGATCACGTCAATTGTAATGGATTTTGTTCAACCCCTGATTTTGTCACTACCCTGCGATATTTGCACACACAGACAAACGCCTAAATTTGCTTACATTAGTGCATTTCTTGTTTCAGCTTTAAATAGAATTTGAACAAGCAGTTAACCCAAATCCGAAGAAATATGGCAGAAGAATAATTGTAGACATTGATTATTTTGTAAAGCAATTGCATATGGTACTAATGTATTTTTTTAAATTCCTTCTTGATAACGATACGGAGAAAAATAAAATTGGTATTGTATTTATTAAACATCTCGTATGAAATGGCTTATTTTAGTCCCTTAATGAACAATCTACTATTATATGTTGAGATATTGTAGATTTATTCGTACAATTGTCAAAGTTAATCAGGGGATAGTGTTGTTTGCTGATGATACATCACTTTTGTTTAAAATAAATCGTTACGAAACAACTTTTGACGAAGTAAACAATTCTCTCACTAAAGTGGTACAGTGGTTTGTAGCTAATAACCTACTCCTCAATGGAAAAAAGACAAAGTGTATCAAATTTACATTACCTAATGTCAAACAGGTAAAAACCACTGTACAACTTGATAATGAGGAATTAGATTTAGTGGATACCGCTTTTTTTCTCGGAATAACGTTAGATGCTAAACTCCAATAGGGCCATCACATAAATGACTTATCGAACAGGCTTAGTTCTGCTGCATACGCGGTTAAAAAGATTCGCCAGTTGATAGATATAGAAACGGCGAGATTAGTTTATTTTGATTACTTTCACAGCATTGAAAAATCTTATTACCATGTAAAGGATTACTTAAAATATGTCAAGGAGGCTTTGCAATGATTTGCTCTAGTGGCTCTGATAGTCCCTTAGTTAAGATGATTTGTGAGATGGTGATAATGAAAAAAAAACCCGGCGGAGTTTGTTGTGGGCTAATGCATATATTCGATGAAAATATTTTGTTTTCTAATATCATAATCTTTCATAAAAACAGTCCCGTCGTGAATATTTATAAAATGTTCCATAACTAACAAATAAAAAATGATGTGTGCGCTTTTTGTAAATTTAACTCTTTAATTTTCCGGGATAAAAAGTAGCCTATGTCCTTCCCCTGGAAATAAACCCCCTATGCCAAATTTCATCAAAATCGGTTGTAGAGATTTTTTTTTATTCCCGCGGGAATTCTTGAATTTTCCGGGATAAAAATGTCTATATATATAGCCTATGTATTTCCCCGGGATACAACCTATCCCTGTACCAAATTTTATCAAAATCGGTTGAACAGATGGGCCGTGAAAGCGTAGCTATATAGCGTATATATACAACGTACAATACAATTTAATATACCGTAATTTTATCTGTGTGTTTTACTGTGAAAATAATTTTTTACAAATACAAACAACCATTTTATTTCATATCGTCCAACCTTATTGTGTAAGTATGTATCTCCAAACAACTTGTGTAGTTTTTTGTAGCCTGATATTTTTAAGGAAGGTATCCATTCCATTTGAGTGGGGAGAACCCGGGTTCGATTCCCGCAACATTGGCACTTGCCATCTTTTCTAATCTTGTGACATCTTTTTTTAATAAAAGTACTTAATTTAGGCTATTTAATAATAAACATAACTCTCATCATAAAACATTAATTTTGAATTTTCGACATTACCGCATCCGACCACTTACTTCGCTCTATGGTACGGTGATACGTATCGGTGAAAACTAGAATGGTATAAGAGATGGCGCCACGGAATAGAGAGACGCAATGAAATGACGCGAGATGGCGCGTTGATGACCTCATGCCATGTTCAATAAGTTCAGTCCATTTCCACTAGTTGGCGGGAAAATAAAAATCGTGAGCGAAGGGACGCTCAACGCTCAAGGCCATTGGCAACTTGGAGGCCCTTAAACTCATCAGAACAATAAAATCAAAAGCCAAAAACCGTTACGGCATTGTACCATATAGGCATATTTTACACCCAATACATGTTTTCGGTAGAGTACCTAATAAAACAAGCCTTTAGGTTTTACTAAAAATAATAAAGGTTTCTTATAACATTAAAGATTCCAGTATTCGTAGGAAAAGAAATTCTCTTAGATCTCTAAAGCGCAACACACACAGAAAACGGGTGCGGGTCGAGAGCATTCCGTGTGTAACAGTCCATAATATAAATACAAGGAAATAGACCCGCCGTACACCCGTCCCGACCCGCACCCGTCCTCTTTGTGTGTTCCGCTTATTTGTGTCTAAATGCAAAACGTTTAGAAATAGTAAAATATATTAAAAATAAACATACCTACTGGTAAAACCGGGGGAGCAAATTACTTATAAATATAAGATTATTTCTTTTAAAATTGAGTCATTATAAAATACCTCCCAAGATTTTTCCAGTTTTCATAAAACAGGTGGTCATAAAATACGGCATCACCTGTTCCATGTCTTATCAAGTACCTCCTCTATTAATTCTCGAGATAAACTTAAGGCTACCGTCCACTATAGGGTCGCCAGGCCGAGGCGAATCGAATTCAAATCGTTTGCCACCTATACAAGGTGTCTGTCACTGTATCTCAAGTCGTAATAGACCGAATCATTGAAAAAAAATCATTAACTGGCGCTTTTGTATCGACAAAAAAGTAATCTTGTACATTGACTAAGGCCGGAGTCGACTACGGGCTGATCGTGTCGAATCGAATCGCATTTTTTCCGTATGCGATTCGACTCTGCTCAGCGAGCCTAGTGGAAGCCAGCCTTAAGAACAATTTGTCATACTTTAATTTCAGTTGACGCGTTTCGGCGCGTCAGATGTTCGCCTTTAATCTCAACAACATAATATATTACAAGCTACATACAATATTGTCGCTTACAGTAAAATCGTCTAAATCAACTATTCTATTTATATATCTATCTATTCACCCGGACCCATCACTAACGCACTCACAGCGAAGAACAGGAACACTATTCCACCGATTATCGTAACTGGAAAGATACAAGATAATATCGATTAGTTTGTGTTTCGTCTATATCATTAAATACTTGACTGATACGAGCGGGGCTGTTGCACCAAAACCATTTTGACATAACTTTTTTTATTAGCATTGACAGGAGACTGTCTAATAACCTTAAAAACTTCTATCCTACACTCTTGAGGGGTAGAAAAATTTCTGTGTTATACCATACATAGGAAAAAATAGGGAGTATGCAATTTAACATAAATATTTTATTTATTATATACTAGCTGATGCCCGCGACTTCATCCGCGTGTAATAAGTTTTTTGATATTCGCGGGTACTCATTAAGGATCTTTTTAAAAGAGACATCTTTTGCGAATTTTAAGGAATTCAATTCATTAGAGAGTGCTTCTTCTCTTTTTGCCTTTAAAATGTCCTCAAGGTACGTAGAATTGCCTATTATTGTAAAATCCTGTACTCTCAATCTAATACAACGTATCGTGAAATTCGGAACTAAAATAACGTACTCCTGTGTTGATACCAATATGATGATAACAGACAGTGGCGCCACCGCAACACGCACAATTAAGTCTGCTAAGCTATACAAAGAAATTTCAAAGTAGCTCACCAGTTCTAACCGATATCTTCTGCGCGATCATCCTCCCTCCTATAACAGCGAGCCCCGTACATAGGGCATGGCCTAACGACCCCCCAACAACCACACCGAAGGCGTTTTCTCTAGTCGCTAACACCACTGTCGCAAGCTGGGACCTGTCTCCCCATTCCGCTAAAAACGTTAACGAAGCAGCCTGTAGGAGCACTTTCAGCATCGCGTTTCGCTTTTTCCTTCTATTCTCCGCTTGGCCTTGTTCTAACATGTCTAGCGTCTCTTCTTTTTCTTCCTGGAAATTTAAATTGACATATTTTGAATCACTGCAACTTGAATGGTTGTCGGAAATCTCTAGATGGTTTTGTGGGCCGATTAGAAAAATTACACAGGTTTTGCACATGTTTAGAAAATGATACAACTTTGATTACCTAATTCATTAAGAAAACAATGTAACAAAAAGCTGTTCTAAGCGATGTTAAACCGTTACAGTTTTTTTTATTGAATTTTTTGCCCAGACCAAAACCACTAAATCTTTAGTAATCATGTTTTTGCTCATTTTTCTAATCGGCCCACAGACTTGAAATTTTTTAGTATTATTTATTTGTACATCTATACTAAATACAATTCTCTAACATGCATTAATAACTATATAATTACGTATCTATTTTAATGCCACAGCTAAATTGGTAATTTGTCGGAAAGGATGAGTATATATATCGTTATATTTGTAGGCTAATGCGCGTAAATTAACTTTATCATAAAAAATCGTTTGAGGAGAAACCCAAACTATACAATATACTAAAGAGCCGTAGGTATAATGTATAGGTATATTTATAAATCGTTAAAATATCATCCGATTCGAAATCGTTACATCCAATGCAATACGGCAATTGCAATTGTCATAATTATGGCCTTTTGGTGAAGTTTTTTCAAGCTCTATCTTTTATTATTCGAGATAGATATTATTCGACCCAATACAATAGCGATGAAAATAAAGGTGAACCAAACAAAGGTTTTGATCTGCATTTTTAAAGCACATTTATTTATTTATTTAAAATTTATTTATTGCACAAAAATAAAGGAAAAGGGTTACAAGAAATAAAAATAAACAAAGCTTTGCATGTAAAGGCGGTCTTATCACTTAAAGCAATCTCTCAGACGACCTTTTTCGAGAGGAGCATAGAGAAAGAACGGGATGGTGCAAAATCGAAAAATAGAGTACATAAAACTTATACAAGTGCGGCTTAATTAAATATGGCTTTTTTATATTCAATTTGTAATAAATAATAATATATACTAATGTAGGTACATCAATTCTACTTAGATAAATAATATTTTTACAAACGACTTTTGAAAATTTGTACTCTGTTTCGACTGACGAATTTCAGCCATGGGAGGAAATTACAGAGTTTCTGAGAGATACATTCTGTGATGTACATGTAACGCGATCTAATAATACACATATCATACGGGATTACTGATACCAGTCGGGCGTCTATCGATATTTGAAAATGTAAAAGAGCTTAGGTATAGAAATTAGAAATCTCAGCCCATTTTGAAAAATATTTATTTTTAATAAATGTTTGGGAAGGAACTGGCCCTCAAGATACGGGTCCTCCTAGTTTAGGGGCCAGGAATTCATTGTATTTTTGTATTTTTAAAATTTCATTAATAAAGATTTAGGTATATTTCTAAATCCGAAATTTCGAACGCGTTTTATATGTATAGATATCTAAATTCGTTATACATACGCTACCAAAGTTGTAATCCATGAATAATTAATGTCTGCGACTCTTTTTAAAGGCAACACGAATTGCCTAAAATAAATTTGGCAGTGCGAAAATAGCCAATCGTACGTATCTTTATTTCTTTCGCGGATACCTTGAAATAACGTGGATTACGTCAGTACGCCGGCCTACGTGGAAAATAGATAAGGCAGACACAAGAGGGTCGTTTTTTATACGCTACTTTTATGAAATTAATGGTTTTACTCATATTAACTTTGTAGTTCCGTGCAAAAACTTGTATGCATTCAAATCTGATGAGAATCTATAGGTACTTAATATTATAAACACGAAAAGTCTGCTGTCTGCTACCCTTTGACGAGTTTTGACGTTTATACAAATCTAGATACTCGTCAGTTGTATCTCGGCAAAGGACTTTGGCTTTTATCCCGAAAAATCAAAGAGTTCGCACGGGATTTCAAAGTTATCTACCTATCTAGTTTTGGAGTAGTTTGGTACATTACGGAAGAACGAAATTTCAATGATTATTCAATGACAATGTAAGATAGCCGGCCGAGAGGGGCATATAAAAACGTTGGCGTAAGAGTCAAACCCTACGGTGGATCCACACAAGCCGCCGGTTTCGGTCGGCAGGCCATAGTCTATCACCAAATCCTCAAATGAGGGTATTAATTGATTAAATTTTTTGTGACTCGCGAATCACGACAAAGGAACTAAAACTCATTGTATCATAGAAACACTAATATTGCATATCTAATATATCCGCATGCTAAGCGCATTAACTGCTTAAATTTTAAAATATTTGGAGGTAAAGTATTTTTATATCAGTGTTATAATACCGAAGTTTGCTGCCACCTAACTTCGATATTATTAATGTCCTAATATTTTAGGTTACAGTCGTTTTTTAATTAATCTACGACTTTTTTTCTAACAGAGAAAATATATTTGAAAACAATGGTCAGCTTCAGTATCATATTTTGATTTGATTGCAGAACAGCAGGGCGACCGCTTAACTTCTGCATCAATCATTGTTACAGTATCAATTGTTGTGATTGGCTGCATTTATGGTATTCTTGCTGCGTCAATGGATTTTGTCCAATGGTGGAAGAGTGTTAACCAATCAGAGGTGATTGCGATCGTTACACTGTAGCTGTCATTTTTAGCCGGTCGCCCTGCAGATAAATGACCAGCAGTGACAGATATATGACTGATAAACTTGATGAATAAGTAGCAAGTAAAAGAGGTGTCAACAAAATCGCCATAAAACTTAATACTATTATTATAGTACTAATCGTAAAATTTACTACCTACTATCGATACATCAAAATGGGAGATAAGAATGCAATGTCACAAAACAATGATATGATGGGGCATACAAGTAAATATAATACGATTCACAAAGTACATATTTATGAAAAGTTTGACCAAAAATATCAAAACACATATGTACGGCTTTTGTATTAAAATTTTCGTAAACAATTACTCATTGTATTTATGCATACCATTTCCAGTCAAACTTTCTTATTACGTCAAATATTATAATGATTCAAATGCTGAATTCCTTTGCATTATTTAAAATATAAGCTTGATATTCAAAGGCAAAAGTGATATGATCTGTGAGACTGTGCAACGGAACCTGAAAAAAGCTAGGTAAGCTAAAAGAAAAACTAATGTGTCATTCGTACTGCCAGGCATAATGACGTAAGATCACCCTCAACGGTTCAGTTTGTGTCGAGGGTCCCGCTTGGGGCTCCTCTGGTGTCCTAGGGGCTTCTACGTCTGGTGTTTGGGACGGCCCAGGACTTTGAGACCTTTCTGACCTCTCTGACGTTGTTCCGTCTTCGGGCGATTTCGATCGCTCTTTTGGTGAGCCCTGTATGATGTCACACGGCTTCAATCCAATTTAAAACTGATATTATGGCATTGAATAATCTTTCGAAACATATTTAAACGGGCGCTTCTCAGTATTCGAAACATATTTAAACGGCCGCTTCTCAGTAAGTAAATTCATGAAAAACATTAAGCCTCTCGCTCTTATTGACGTAGAAAAAATAATACAGCTAGAAAAGGAATTCAACATTTGGCTGGTAATTAATAAAATTCTTATCACGTTATCTGATTTTTCAGGCAAACACTTCAGTTGTGTTCAAAATTATTTATAACCAAAATCTATGTAGGGACGGTACAATCGTTCAATGGTTGACGAAGGATCAAGATTAGATAGTAAACAAGTGCTTTTTAGTCTGAGTTGCATGATGGCTATCAATGTCAGAAGCACGTACGAATTATCATGATGAAATAAGATATGGCGATTAAATGATTGCAAATCGTTATCGATTTCAATCGAGCAAGTATTCTAACGCACTAAATGATCTTAAATGCTCTTGAAGTGTTCTTCGACCTACAAGTTCATCTCTACAGCTATACAGAAGAATCTCACTAATCCGGCACTATTAAAAACCAGAGGGTGCCGGATTATTGGATTATATAGAAAAAAACATATAAATAACCGTTTACTTGACATTTTTAACTAGACTATTCTCACTTGAAAACAGCAGGTAAATATGTACGCACGTGATAAGTTTTGAGGTGGGACTGCTCGACGACGACAGAGCGCGTTGTACGTGGCGTAGGGTATTGATGCCGGATTAGTGAGATTCTACTGTATTTAAATTGAATCATCATCGTTAACCCATCGCCAACCCACTAATGATCACTCTCACACTGGAAAGGGTTTTGGCCAAGCGCAGATTGGCAGACTTCACACAACTTTACATCATGAAGAACTCTCGGGCATACAGGTTTCCTCACAATGTTCTTCTTCACCGTGAGAGCAAGTGATATTCAATTTCTTAAAACGCACATAGGTAGAGTTCGTGCCCGTGTACTAGATACTACCCGAAAAGGAGGCCAACGTCTAGTCTAAACCACTAGATTATCACATTTGAAATGTAGGAAACTATAAAAAATATCAATACCTGATCTTCTCTTCTCTTTAATTCGTGCTGAACTTCTTCCAGTTCTTCTTGACCCTCGTTCGGATCCATTTTCCATCCGTCCCGTAACATTTTCAAACCGAATATCGCGAATAACGCAGCACTGATGTAGTGCGTATACACCCTCGGTATCACCGTTGCGACCCATCCAAAGGCCGCGGACAGTACTGTCATGAAGACCAAGGCGGATATTGCTCCAGCGAAAACAATTACTCTTGGATGTTTCATCGCCATAATAGCAGCTATGAAAAACGTCTTATCACCGAGCTCCGATACGATCACCACTGATATTGAAGCGATGAATCCTTGCAAGAAACTGCCCCGGACTGCTGCCCTCTGTAAGGAGAAAAAAAAATCAATGAATATCTGGTCAACAAACTATTAGCTGTTTAATTATTATTTGTAGTGAATGGATCATTTTAAATAAGGTTCCTATTTTACCATTTTGGTGCGAAACCTTATAAAGGTTCGATTTTGATTTGACTAAAGTGGTTTTATTTATGGCTAGACAATAATTCATCTTACTCATAACATTTTTATACTTCGAAATCATCAAAGAATTAAAGTGTCACTAGTAGTGACAATGAATGAATGAAAAATTCTTTATTGTACACCAAGAAACACATAATTATAAACAATTACAATAAAACTAAGCTATGGTACAAATGGCAATGTAATTCTTTGATGATTTTTAGTGATTCATCCATACTTCCATACTAATATTATAAATGCGAAAGTGTGTCTGTCTGTTTGTCTGCTACGCTTTCACGACCCATCTGTTCAACCGATTTTGATGAAATTTTGTACAGGGTTAGATGGTATCCCGGGGAAGGACATAGCCTACTTTTTATCCCGGAAAATTAAAGAGTTCCCGCGGGAATCAAAAATCTTAATCCACGCGGACGAAGTCGCGGGAATCATCTAGTTAGAAATAATTAGACATGTCATACCGCATACGGCATTTTTTTAAGGCACTTTTAGCAGATTTATTTCTTGCCTATGAACTTGAGTGCTTCCAGAGCAGCAAGCTCTTCAATATGCTAAAATAGCGATCCTAACTCTGAAGGTCTTCCTTAAGGTCGTTTTACGCCTATGAATACGTGCATCGATTTTGCAGTTTAGACTAAATATATACCTACGTCTTATTAGACATTCACAAGGTAAGCATACGACCTCTTGCCTCACCACGTGTTTTATTGTTATTGTTTCTTTCTAAACACTTAATTAAATGCCTGACAGATGTACGGGGCTTGCGTGTCCGAAGGTTGTATAAATAATGCTTGAGCATACGGACATTGCTCCTCAGTCAAAAGGTTCCCAGTTCTCATGGTCGTTAATAAATTTATCAACTATTTTATGCACTACAAGTTAGCCCTATGCGATCTCACGGTGAATGATGCAGTCTAAGATGATAACGGGCTAACCTGTTAGGGTATGGTCAGTCATATAAACCCATAGCCTTAAACAGTTTCTACACGTAACACGGCATCGTATTGGAATGCTAAATCGCTTGGCGGTACTTCTTTTCCGGTAAGGTGCTAACTGTTAAATAACCACGGCAGGGAGACTTCGGCTTCGGGACCAGAACAGACCAGAGAAAATTCAGAAATTATAAATTCCTGAATCGACCCTACCGGGTATCGAACCTGGAACCTCCCGCTATAAGACAACAGCGCTCATTTAAGTCTGCGCATTCCAGACTGCGTAAGTCGTTAAAACTAATGATTTAGCGTCATAGAGCGCGTGAAAGACGTCTTATCATCTCGTGTTATTTATACCCAATGTTTTAAAAATTTAGCCTACCTGCCTAATCTCGTGTTATTTCGTTTGTTCAATGCAATCTCTCTATCACTCGACTCTAAGTTTTTTTCCATGACATCAAAGCAAATGCTTCATTTCTGTTTCGAGAGATACTTCATCCTTAGTAAGGCTGCGTCTCTACTAGGTATTGCTATTCATTCACGCACTTTAGCAGAACCGTTTATTTTTATTTTGAATTTATTAATTCAAAATAACCAATTTAATCTTCCGATGAACATTGAAGCGTTTCCACCAAATTGGTTCTTGATCGGTTTTCCGATTAGTGCACCACTTCGGTTGCTTTCCGATTGTAATTATACATTTTAAGAGAAACTAATCGTTTTTAAGAAACGATATACATATATGTAGATCGTTAGACATAGAATGGATATCGGAAAACGGAATAGCTTTCAAAAAATGAAGTACCTAGTACCTGCTTTCACCGTAACATTATGTTGAGATCGGAACTCTACTATAGCAATGACTAGCACCAACATTATCTGTGTTGCGAAGATATGATGTTTTATTAATATTATGATTGCAATAAAAATACTGCAATATTTTTATCAACCGTTTTGTTGACTAAATCTCACATTGTTTTGTTGGATTGCACTGGGCACGTGTCTTGTGAGTGTGTACTAGCAGTAATTAGCATCACCGGGTGACAACATTTTGTGATTGATAACACTGCTTTATATAGAAATGTATGGAGGAGCCAAACATCCGGCTCACGCGACATTTGGAGTGTCGAAGTCACGCTTCGCGGTCGCTTCATACCGCAAAGTGTATCCTATTATCTAGACCGGATGTGAATGCGAATTTTAGAAGTTCTTCTATATTAAGTTTCTAGTTAGATCTAGTAGTTCCTTACTCATTAAAGATATAACTTTAAGCTTTATTTTTTATATTATTAATATTTATTTGCTTTAAGAAGACGGCATAGGCCAGAATTAATGTATGAAATCTGCTAGTACTAGTACACGCTCAGCCTAAGAGGAATTTGCTAATTCACTTTTGCCTTTTGCTAAGCTGATACCCAAAATAAATCTCAATAATGGCAGGAAACACGGAAGTCTAAAGTTTATTACACGCTTCCATCGTTTTGTAAGCAACGTAGAACCCCTTTTAGTAAGGTATGCGTTGAGATTGCAAATTTGGTAGAAGTCAGTCAAATAATCTGCCAGTTTCAACCAAATAATCTGCCGAGCTAATAAAAATCTATTTTGCTACTAAATTAAAAACTAAATTTCATCCATACCGCTGCAATGAGGCAATGTGCCCAGAATGCTGCACCGTTACCCCGCTGAATATAGCCCAACTTATAATATGTTGGCCGAGGTAACTGCGAGCCCCCGGTCACCTGTGGACTCTGTGAGACGAAAAGATAGATCCTTAAAAATGGATCTAGCATCTTCGCCCCACGACTCCAGGGTTAAAACACCAAAAGGCACAAACTTCTTTTGGTACTTATTTGATAAGTAAAATTCAGCTCATTATGTAGATATTGTTTAAACGACGTTGATCTTTTTCACGATTGTAAACAGTGAACAGCGCTCTGTAGAAAGAGAGACTAAAAAATGTGTAGAGGTGTGTCAAGTAAATATTTGCTCTCATTTTAAGATAATTGCTACACTTATACGAGCAATATAAAGTTGCGACCCGGAGGCGTATATGGCTTTAATCCTACAACTCCTACCTAATACCTCGATTTCCTTTGATTATTTTACGTAATCAAAGGAAATCGAGGTGAATCTGTCACGCAAATCCAGGTCCAGCAATCTCGTACAAATCGGTGTACCTGCATATCAAAAACTAGATCATGACCAAGTCTCCTCAAAATCGGTTGAACAGATGGACCGTGAAAGCGTAGTAGAAGACATGCAGACAACACTTTGGCATTTATAATATTAGTATGGATTAAGAAGAAAGAAATGTGATATTTACGCAAACTATCGACAACTCTCCGTCTCTCTTATTCTCCTCTACTATCTACTCAACGTGAGTGAGTGACGTCAATTCTATTTTAGTTGCCTCATTAGGTATATATACGCATTAATCCACTCAAGGATTCCCTAAGTTCTATCTCAATCTTCCTTATAAAAGACTAAGGCTCTATTAGTACTATGGATACATTCATTTGCAATTAATATATCTGCGATGAATTCATATTTTTATCATCAGTCATAAACTTACGTGTCACTTATGATACGTCAAAACTCTACCACCGGTTCGGAAAGCTGTTTCTACTGAGAAGAGCCGGCAAGAAACTCAGCAGTTGCTCTTTTCTCAAAAAAGAAAGAGGTTACAATATTAATACATACGTAATAGAATTACAAGTATTACACTGAATTGTGGGTCACTGGATGCGAGGCCGGTTGCTTCCATGCAACTTTGTCGTTAATAAAATCTTCGATAGTATAATAACCTCGACTTAACAAATGCTGTTTGACAAAGTCTTTAAATTTATTTAATGGCAAATCTAGAAACTCTTTTGCAACCATGTTATAAAAACGTACACTGGACCCCACAAAGGATTTCTGCACCTTGCGCACACGATATGACGCTGTTACTAGCTTATGGCGATTTCTAGTACATAGATTGTGAGTATCACCTATTTGCGTATAATGATGAATGTTCTGCCTAACAAAGATTAATTAAATGGTACAAGGTTGTTTTTTTATTAAGGAATTAGTAAAAATTTGCACAAAAATGTATTCTGATTATGTTTAAGTGAACTAGGAAAATAAATAGGTTTGACAATGAGAATTAATTAGCAGAAAACACGGAAACCATAAATACCATAATAAGTCTTAAATCATTAAAAAATATTTAAAAACAAGCATTTATCGTCCACCATTTTAAAATTAGTGTGACGTCATATTATTTTTCGTATTCTTCTCAACAAGCCCTTATCATTGATGCCCCTAATATGGGCGTGTCCGCCATATTGAATTTAGAATGACGTCACCTAGCTTACCATGCATTGTCATATACATGTATGCAAAATTCTAGCTCAATGATAACTGTTTTAAAATTCAGTTGCAAGATTTGACATAAACAAACACAAACAATGCAAGTTAAGGCGCTGTGTGTGGTCAGGGGGGGGGTCTCCAAAGCAGTGTATCCATTAAATGGTGGCATATGGAAGATTGAAAAAAATATATGATGTTTTCAAGACCTTAACTCAGATATTGTTTTATCCCAAAACACGATTTAAACAACTTCGCTGCATAAAAAATAAATTCAAACATACCTCTTATTTCAGTTTTCAAATCAACACATCTCCAAATTGAAAACCCCAATTTACTTGAAAAATATATCATTAAATTCCAAATTCTAAATGACATCCATTGATTTATTAATATTTATTAAAATGTACACATATTTTCTGTTTTCCATTGTATTCCGGTTTTTCGAGAAGCGCTAGCTCATTTTCACCTCCGCCAGTGTTCGAAAGAACTTCACAGACGATGGATCTGTGCTCCTTTGCTCCAGCGTTTAAATCGATATTTTAAAATGGTTTTCAAACATAACATGAATAAGACTAATGTTTATTCAACATGAATTGACAGAAGACGTGGATATTACAACTTTCGTGAGCTATCTTCTTTTATATAACTAAAAATACATAATCAAATAAAGTATGAATATGTGTTCTCTGACCAAACTTTTGACAGCTCGAAATAATGATGCCGTAATGCGCTATCCATTCGATTTTTGACAACAATCGACTTCATTTACGAAGAAGTTTTAATCGATTTGACACATTGATATTACAACTTTTTGTATTGTTTTATAAACATACCCAGGCGTCTAAATGTCTTTTTTATGTATTAAAATAAATATTTTTGGTGAAGCAATGCTGTAAATGTATATTTTATTATTTGGCAACATCAATAAGGCAGGTCATAGAAACCATCCAACGCCAAAGATGACGCTACTTAAATGACAATCAAGTGAGCTTGTGTTGCAGCTTCGTAATTATTTTGAAAACTATTTTCAAAATTAAAATCGTACTAGTAATTACTAGATTGACATACGAGTTGCGAAATATCGCATAAAAAGGCACGTCGCTTCACTATTTAAAAAAAAAACTCCTGCTGGTTGTAACAATGACGTCTTTTAATATTTCCAAGAAGTAGGTAAGTTGTCAAACATCCAATTACTGTCAGAGGGTTCACTGCCATCGCTTAAAGCAGTATTACTTAAAAATGTCAGTTTTATGTCACGTACCTTGAAGGTCCTAAAATAAGGATTATAACTCTAAAAACACGAACGTCAACAATATTAAAACAATACGGATTTAAGCGATAGTAGTATGCCTCCAGTGCAATTTTTGATATGAATGGAAAATAACAAAACAGTGGTAAGACAGAAAGGAAAACTGAAAATCAAGCATTGCCACTTCAGCTTGCTACTGCCTACTCGTCCGCTCTCATTGGACCAGACCGACCAGATAATATTATTATATCGAAAGCTTGCTGAGTAAGGACCTAGTAGTGTCTCAAATACTTCAAATAAGTGCCTATTGCAAGTTTTATTACTAATTGATTGGATATTAGATACCCTTAGGGTTTCGTTTCTGGGACCCGGGAGTTAGAAATTTCCGGGAAATACGTCGTTGGTTTTTTTTGTGATTTCCCGTTTTTGTGTACAGAGTATTTTTTTAACTTATCTCTTGAGAAATATTTGAGAACAAGTTGATCTCTTAACTTGTTTATTATAATTCTCCCTGACTACTAGGGCATGCATTCGGTGCTATGTTTGAGTACCGGGAAATTTTGGACCGATATTGGCACGGAACCGGGAATTCCCGGGACTTTCGATACTTTCGATACTACCTTAAATTATCACAAAAACACGGCTAAGACATTACAGAAAGTATGAAATAGACCAAATATTACTGTTCATTAGGCGTTATACAAAAATTTATCGCATAATATTTCACACAGGAATATACTGAATATTACTATTCATTAGGCATTATACAAAAATTTATCGCATAATATTTCACACAGGACTGTAAATTCATGATTTTTTCATGTACTTGTACCATAACTCGCTTCGTTACAAATTTCAAAGTTTTATTGTAGTTCATAGGTTTTACAGAGATTGCGTCTTGTATGAAAATACACTTTGAAAAGTTGAAATTTTTTTTATCGTGATAAGCTCATATGTAACTACTTTTATAGCAATTAGAAGCCAGTGCAAATATAAATTTACTACATCAAGCAGTTTATGAGAAACAAGCCTTGAGGCTTGGATACACGGACAACAAAGTGATCCTTTACGGGTCTTTTTTTATAGACAGGCGTACGTAGTAACCTCACCTCAAAGAATTACAAATGTTAATCTAAATCAACAATATTTTCCAACCCATACTCAGTATTCCCAAGAGAATCTCGTGAAGATGTTACTCTCTCCTATTCTGTGCCGTTTTTTGGTTTTGCCGCACGCTGATTTGGTCTCTACAATTATATTGGATATGGTACCTCTTAGTATTTTTGGTATCCATTCACCGTCCTCCCCGTACGTATGGAGGATCCTAGGATCGAGGACCCTAGGATTTTCTAAAGACGTTTCCTATCAGCCATAAAGAGCCTCGTTACTGCTGCGTTACTGTCCAGGATTCACATCCATACATAAAGATTGGACTGTTCACAGTCTTGGTTTTTACATAACATTGTATGGAGAACTCCTGAGCATCTTAGGGAATTATGGATACGGATATCCATATTTTCTTTCCCTCTGCTATTGGTATAATTGACAGTGGAGTCAAAAATCAAAATTTAGTAGCCTCGGGCTTATGAGGTATATTTTATATTACAGTCTATCAATATTTTCCTGTCAATCTTCATGTGAAATTTATGAAAGTAACGATACAATTAACAGAATATAGCATAACCTACTGTAATTTATTATGGCTGAACAAATTTTATTCCAGTGACAGATCCATCTATTCATTGATCTTCAAAAAAGCTCTTCTCTGCTGGTAAATAATACTTACCAGAAAGACTAACATACGAAACTGTACGAAGTGGCAGTAAAATAATCGTTATAGCCAAAGTAAAAATAGGGGTTTTTAAACTAATACCTCGAATTTGTGAGCATAAAATACAGTATAGTGAATTAAATTATTGTTACATGCAGAAATATCCACACTTAATTAGAGAAGAATCGACAGAATGTATGTACTTCGAGTCTCAAAAGTATCAAAAGTACCGGTTTTATGGTGTGGAGAACCGGGACTGAAAATTATTCAGAAGTACCGGGAATTTTTGGTACCAGGAATTATCGGGAGCATGCCCTATTGACTAGGTACCTCAGTCGCGCAGTGCTGAGCACTATTGTCTTAACGTGGGATGTACCGGGTTTAATCCCCAGCAGAGTGAATTTGGGGATTGGGCGTATTTTTGTAAAATTGTACATGAAATAAAATCGATGTTTTTCTTTCATCATGTTTTGTTATTTTATTGATAAATTTGTGTTTCTTAGTTATTTATCTTTATGAGCAGTAGCACTGTTTACAAATATTATGTTAAATTATAGTAAAAAAAAAAATCATTTTAAAATTAATTGACGGAGAATTATTCCATTGAGTAACTAAACTTTATCTCACAAAAGGCACATAAAAAAAACAACTTTAGATAAGATTCACAGAAGTGTTTTACTAGTCTTACCAATCATGCCAATCACAAAAATAGGACAGCAAACATAAATTACAGAAACACTATCAAAATTTGATAATTTTAGTTCTTTTGACTAACGTAAAGGCAAATTTATGTCATAATTTATTATATAACTTCTGAAATAGACAATGCTTTTTATTTTTGTTTTTGCAAGTAAGTTAGTTTACGATAAAAAATATACATTTAAATATAACATAACAATAACTTATATTAATGATAAATTGTCAATATTATAAGTATTTATGCAATACTAGCCGATGCCCGCGACTTCGTACGCGTGGATCGAAGTTTTGTGGTTCCCGCGAGAACTCTTTAATTTTTCGGGATAAAAAGTAGCATATGTGCTATTCCAGACTACAATCTATATCTGTGCCAAATTTCGGCCAGATCCGTTCAGCCGTTGGGGCGTGATTGAGTAACAAACATCCATACATCCATTCATACATCCATACATCCATCTGTCCAAACTTTTTGGAGGATTTTTTGAGAGGACAATTTGTCAGTGGAACCTTGACAATTACTCAAAGGAAAAGTAAGGGCACTGATCACAATGTTAAGAATTATTGTACTTTCTTACCATAAAACTATAATAGTCGTAGTAGGTACTTTTGAGTATTTTAAACTCTTTATTCTTTATTTTGTACTTAAATTATGTAAAATGTCGTCTATAAAATATAAGTAGAACTTCCAACCAATGTATAGTATGTTAAATCACATTGTAAGAATGATTATAAGTAACAATTTTTTTTTTCGTTTTGTCTTCTTCGATTCTCCCTTTCTGATATTTTATCTCACCTCGGATATTTTTCTTGTTCTAGATTTTACGAGCTCCAAGTGTTATTTTCTTATTTATTATTGTTTGAACTTTTAAGAGTCCCTCTTTAATTTCTCTATATGCCGCCTTGTTATTTCACCAGATGTCAGCGCCATTGTTACACCTGAATAATTTAATATATACAATACTCGTTTCCAACGCAAAACTCGGGACCGTAAAAGCTTAACCGTGTACAAACCTTTAGAAATCCATTGAGTACCAATTTGTTCAATTGACTGACAATTTCGAAAGAGTTACTTAAAGGACCGTAATGAATTCACGGCAACAATATTTTCTTGCATTGTATTTCAAGAATTTAAATATTCTGAATTTTCTCTGGTCTGGCCTGGTAGGAGGCTTCAGCCGTGGCTAGTTACCAATTACCACCCTACCGCCAAAGACGTGCAGCCAAGCTATTTAGCGTTCCGGTAGGATGTCGTGTAGAAACCGATTAGGGATATGGACTAGGGTTTAATATAACTGCCATACCCCAAACAGGTTAGCCCGCTACCATCTTAGACTGCATCATCACTTACCATCAGGTGAGATCGCAGTCAAGGGCTAACTTGTATTTAATTTAAAAAAACTGGATATAAGGTACATAAAAGTAGCAATAACTATTTTTTAAAAAATCCCGATTCTCGGGAATTCCCGGGAATCGGCCAATTTTATTCCCGTTTCCTTGAGTTGAAAATTTGCCGTTCCCGAGATTTATTTTTAATTTTGATTGAGTGGGATTTTTAAAAAGTTAATTTGTTTAGTTTCACCCAACCTAAGTCCAGTTAATTAATATAATAGGTTTTGCTTCGGACATAATATTGTCAATCAAACTTATAATTTTAGAGTACGGAAACAACGTACAAATTTGAAATTTTACATAAATTGGCTAATTTGCGGTTTTGGCTCTTACGAAGTTCTACCATATAGATAATTCTGTATGTAATGATAAAAAATCATGACACCAAAATTGTATGATTTTCTTCGTTTTTTATTTTTGAGTATTTTTCAAACACTGTAAATAATACTATATGTCTGCAAAAGACTAGAAATTGATTTCAATGATCAATTTCCAACATCTTTTTGCTATTTAAATTTTTGAAATAACATCTGTATTTCTTGTTTCTGACAAAAAATGAATATCAGACTCTTAGTCGGTAAGTACATTGTATATACGTATGATATTGATTTTTGCCACAATTATACTTGTAATTAACTCACGTAAGTAGTTTATGTAAATAAGATACTTATGTAACTCTAGATGATGCCCTCGACTTCGTCCACATGGATTAAGATTTTTTGACTCCCGCGGTAACTGTTTAATTTTCCAGGATAATGGTTCCGGGTAGCCTATGTCCTTCTCCGGGATCTTTGTACCAAATTTCATCAAAATCGTTTGAGTAGTTGGGCCGTGCAAGCGTAGCAGACAGACAGACACACTTTCGCATTTATTATATTTTGTATGGATATTAGTATGCTGGGCTACCTAATGCCCGCGACTTCGTCCGCGTGGTTGAAGTTTTTTTTATTCCCGCGGGAACTCCTTAATTTTTCGGGATAAAAAGTCACTCTCCCTCAACTATACCCACGCCAAAAATAACGTCGAACCATTGCTCCGTTGCAGCGTGATTGACGGGCAATTCAATTAACAATCACACTTTCGCATTTATAATATTAAGTATTAAAATGGATTTGCACACGATATGCGATTTACAATAGGTATTTTGTCAATTACCTACTCATGTAAGAGACTTTGGTACGTGATTTACTCACTTACGTTATTCTATCAATTTCACAAATTTTGAGTTACCGTGTTTTGTCATCCGAGGGCATCCGTGACATGCTATGACAAGCGCGCGAAAATAAAGAAAACCGCGAAGGGAGCGCCACCCGGCCGAAGTGAGCATAACTGGCGTGAGGGGTGAGGACTGAGGAGAGCCAACCTCTCGATTTGTGTTTTGATTTTAAGAGCTGACAGCGCCTTAATAAAAAGCAAATAAAAAGCTTGTGAAAATCGTCCAAAATTAGTCATCCTTGATTTGATTACTTTTAGTTTACTTTGTTTAAGTGCTATGGAAATTTAGTAGACCCTTTTAATCTTCATTACAAGGTCAAGGCGTATCAAGGGCCGAGGTGAATCAAACCTTGAAAATCAATGGGGTATCTAATTTTGTCCTATCCATAGCAAAACCTATGCATAGATCTGAGACGAAGCATAGTACTAGTAAGAGCGTGAGCTTTCCGCCATAATATAATTACTGTTTTCCAGCAATTAGCGAAACATCAATTCGGTGCGCGTAAAAGTATTTGCGTTACTTTGGATTTTTTAACCGACTTCCAAAAAAGGAGGAGGTTCTCAATTCGGCGCGTATTTTTTTGTTTTGTCGGTGCATATCTCCGTGGTTTCTAAACCGATTTGATTTTTTTCTATCAGTCGTTAGAGGAGCTCTCGAGGTGGTGCCATAAAAAAATCTGACTCCAAATCCTCAACCCTGACACTAAAAAGTTAAAAATAAAAATTCTTTCCAAAAAACCAACTTCCACCGCCACTGTAAAGTAAAAAATAATTTTCATTTCTACCCACTATGTTGAAGTCGGGCGGGTATAACAAGGATAAGCAAAGTTGACGCATCAGGCTCACCCGACTTCAACGTACTTAGTGGGTAGAAATCGAAATTATTTTTTACTTTACAGTGGCGTTGCAGGTCGGTTTTTTGGAAAGAATTTTTATACAGATATGGTATGCTTAATTAATGTGTGTTTAAGAAGCTTCTTATCGGCTTATCTTATCTAACATTAACAAATCAACAGTTGCTAAGATCTATGCGCAAAATTTCGGAATCAAGACTTTGTTAATCGATTCGTAGACAATGGTGCTGATTCTGTAGTGCACAATCTCTAAACTAAACTAAAATTAGAGCATTACAAATATTGCTAACCCTTACATAATCCCTCCTACGGAAAGGGACAGAACTAGATTTAAAGCTGCCATTTTAGTTTAGTTTAGAGATTGTGTTATACAGAATCAGCACCAATATACGACTGTTTTAGCTTCCTTTACTGAGGGTGCCAGGGTGCCTGTTTTATATTCGATATAATGTGCCATAAGTGGTCGGATAGGTTAATAATTTCGCCTCCACCTATTACTTTAAAACGAAGTTAAAGTAACTTAAGACTAATGTAGGTAATTCAGGTAATTCAGGTACACCCATTACAAAAATTATGAAGCAATTTGTAATATTAATTATGAGCGATATAATCCTAAAGTCAAGTTAATAACGAACTTAGGCGTAACATGCCTCTATAGCGACCTGAAGGGCATTGAAACGGTTTCCCCGGTAACCGTATTTTATAAACAAATAATGGAGGTCAACTTTCGTCGTTTCTAAAAATTTTGGGATGATGAACCCTTGCGTTTTCATTTACATTTACAGAACTATAACCTGTTAAAAACTTAAAACACATTTCTTGCCAGCTCTTCTCAGTAGAACAGTCTGAACCAGTGGTTGAGCCTTGACTTATAAGTGATACAAGTTGTCCTACGTGAAATAAATAAATCATTTATCATTTATTATATTTTAAATTGTAATCCAAAAAGAAATAAAAAAGAGTTTAAATTCAAATATTAAGTTCAGATAAACCATATAAACGTGGTATTTTTAATTTCAATTAATAAACCAATGGGAATAAAAAAACTTAAACAAGTTTTTTTTTATTTGTTACAATATTTTTTTTTCAAAGAACTCAAACGAAGTCTTGGGCATTAGCTAGTAGGTACATACATAAAAATACAATTTCACTAAGAGACATGCCATAACCTTCCTCCCCAATTGCCTCACCTCCAAAACTCCACCCTACATGCGACAACCAACGTACAAACACTTTAATTAAGTTTGAGTTAAATAAGTTACAATACCTACAAAACGAACCTGTATCATGACTACTTTTGTAAAGAAAATTACTTAAATTCAAACATAAATATCCGTTTTGGAGGTTAATGCTACCTTAAAATACAACTATCGATTCTGTTAGTGCATAATTTCCTTGATAAAAAGGAACAGATAAAGGCGAATTAAACAAAATGATAAAAAATTAACCATGCAAATTTAACTTATGCGAATTAAACAGAATGATAAAAATTTAACTTTTTTTTCACAAAGGTATGTACTATTTAGTCTACTCTTTTTCATAACGCTTTTATTAGTTTAAGGCAAAACAATCGGCAAGCGGACACCCACTTTATGGGCCACCCAAACAGGTTGGTTTTAGGAGTCAGGACATATACATATGAGAAAATATACATATAAGAAAATCTCCATTTCTACTGTCTGAACACAATTATTATTATGTATATATGAGTACTTTTCACATACCGTATAAATTATAACAATTAACATTATTTTATTTCATACTAATATTATAAACGAAAAAGTGTGTCTGTTTGTATGTCTACTATGCTTTCACGGCCCATCTGTTTAACCGATTTTGATGAAATTTGGTATAGAGGTACGTTGCATCCCGGGTAAGGGCATAGGCTACTTTTTATGCCAGAAAATTAAGGAGATCCGGCGAGAATCTATCATCTAGTATTATATTGTTTGGCATATATATAGGTACTTCATAGGGAGAATCAGTATGGGGTTTATGAGCGCACAAAGAAACCAGGAGAGCTGAACAGTTCCCATTTCTAACATAATTTTTCACCGATGTCAATATTTCCATATTGACTTTTCACGGACACACGTCTGCTAATGGTTTATTATAATTGGTGCAGACAATGGTAAGTACTGCCGAAGGAATATTATCAAATAACGGTTTATTATATACAGAAACAATGGCAAGGATTGTCAATGAAATATAATCAAACACTTATGCTGAAACGTAGAGTTCTACTACGTACAGAATTGGCAAATACGCTAGTTTGAACCCGTTTTTTTTTTTCACAATATTGGTGTGTATAACTCTCAATAACTAACCGTATCTAACTGCTGCACTCAAAGCCGCTTAATCATTTATTAAAGAACCCCTCAGTATAGATTTCAATACTAAGGAGTTCCTTATGTATGTATGTGGACTGAATGCAGCAGTAACTCTAGCAATAGAGTCAAATAAATCCGGTACTTCTGCGGACGTCGTTTTATGTCAAGTGATAGTGAAGTTTTACTTATTTCTTTTTTTTCGATATTATGTTAAGGTTAATTTTTTTTAATATATTTAAAATAATGTTACGAGCGGGTTGACAACTGACATGTTCTTCAGAATAAAAACCCAAAGAAAATAAATAAAAATAAAACTCCGGTACTTTCTACAGCTCCGAAAAAAAATATCATTTACATTTCCATACTTGATTCTATTATCTGCAGTAATCTAGCGGTCTAATTTTTCCTCGTCCGGTTCTATAATGACGCATTTTGACGCAACACTTAGCAAGTTTCATTCTACTAATAAAAACAAAACAATGGATGTTCGTCCATTAAAAGCTAACCTTCATAATTAAATCCGTTAACCATCCCCGAACGTCACTAGAAGCCGGTTCGGGAGCCATTGTAGTGGAAAAAAAATCCGTAGGGGTGAAAAAATCCGTGGCGGTGAAAAACTCCGTAGAGGTTGGAAAATCCGTGAAATTCATTTTCGAATTTTAAAATGCACGGTCACATTCGAAAATTAAAAAAAAATTACAAACACAACTTCCACTCGCGCCAAACAAAACACTGACAATAGCGCGCCAAATCCGACCGCATATTTGTATCGTACTGATAAAGTAATCTAAAACACATCTGATAATATTTTATTATTTACGTACTACAAGCCGGCTTGGTCGATTACGTACGACCAATCGCTCGTGGATACGCGAAGTGACTACTCACTAAATACATTAGTTTTAGAGGAAAACTAGCGGAATTAGTTGAAGGCTGTGGTGAATTCAAATGCTATAGGCTTAAGAGCCATTGTTAAGGGTTTACTGTCGCCAAACATTATTTGAGTCATATTCTTATAGTAAAAAAGGTGCAAAAAATCCACTAAAATGAACGCACGCAAAAAATTGGCTTAGAGAATATGCCAAAATTACAACATTGCGTGGTTATGTGATGATTGGATGACTGATGTCATTGGCCAAAAGCTAATACGTTACTTCAGTTGTTTTTTTTTTCAGTTACTGCGACCAATGACCTATGAAACAATGGATCATAGAGTGAGACAGACTCAAGAATATCAACGAGACACTCGGTTGTCTCATCAAGCAAGAAATTTTGCCTGGTGGGAGGCTTCGGCCGTGGCTAGTTACCACCCTGCCGGCAAAGACGTGCCGCCAAGCGATTTAGCGTTCCGGTACGATGCCGTGTAGAAACCGAAAGGGTGTGGGTTTAATATAACTGCCATGCCGTCAAGGGCTAGCTGAATTGTAGTGGATAAAAAAAAAACTTAATTTATAGGTAGGTACGATCACACGATTGGCTGCTGTTCGAATTCAAATACCATTTACTAGCTGATGCCCGCGACTCAATCGGTGGTTTTTTTTGAAGTGAAAACTTCTTTAGGCGCGTTGAGCACTTTTTGGTAAGGGGTATCGACACCGTTCTTCTTAAGACAAAAGGTCTTAAGTATAAATATAGTACATTCGTAATTAAACTTTAATCCCTTAGTTTTAAGGTTTATATTTAAAAGTGCTGTGTAACCGTGACCGACACCTCGCGTTGTTTCGAAGAAAAAAGGTCTTAAATATAAATATAGTACATTCGTAATTTAAAAATAATAATAATTTAAATATTCGTTTTCACTTCTATCGGCAGTCTATTGTGTCGGCGGCCTATGGCTGCCATTTTTTTTATTATCACCATCTCACAAACATCGTCAATTAATTAGATCTATAATTAAATATCAATTAGATTATCATCTACTAGCTGATGCCCGCAACTTCGTCCGCGTGGTTTAAGTTTTTTTTTTAATTTCTATGGGAACTTCTTAATTTTCCGGGATAAAAAGTAGCCTATGTCACTCACCAGGTCCTCAACTATTACTAGGTCCAAAAATTACGTCCATCAGTGGCTCCGTTGCAGCGTGATTGAAGGACAAACAAACAAACATACTTTCGCATTTATAATATTATGTAGTATGATTTCTCCAGCTCCAGCTCTCGGCATAATATTAGGGGGTTACCTATTCGACTATTCTAAAAATATTAGCAGTTCATATTTTAAGTATTTTAGTAAGATACGTACGTGTAAGTAATTAGTAAGTTGGTATAAGCAATAATGCAAAGCAAAGCCTGTCTTATTTACATATATTATGATGAGCTAGTGAGCTGTACCTACTCGTTCTTGAACAATGTAACAAAGACCTTCTTAGAAATGACACTTAGAGACGAATCACCTCTTATATTTAGATAGTACAAATAAAAAAGGACATGTTAACTCGGATTCTATGATTTCTAAAAAGCAAACTTATTAATGCGAAAGTGTGTTTGTTTGTTGGTTTATTCAATTGAATTCAAATGTTTTTTATTCAAATGGACTTTTTACAAGTGCTTATGAATAGTCGAATGAATCTACCAATATACACAATCTATTGGTTTGTCCTTCAATCACGCCGCAACGGAACAACGGATCGACGTGATTTTTGGCAAGGATATAGTTGAAGAGCTGGAGAGTGACATAGGCTACGTTTTATCCCGGAAAATTAAGGAGTTCCCGCGGGAATCAAAAAAACTTAAAGCACGCGGACGAAGTCGCGGGCATCAGCTCACGATGAAAAACGATTCCAGACTTCGGTTGATGCCAGCCCTCGCTTCGCTCAGGCAGGCAACTTCACCCTCGTCTAAAATAGTCTTGTTTCACCCCTAGGCAAACAATATATTGACTATTGACTTTGACTTTTGATGTGCACAATCTATGACATTGTGTCTTGATAGTTTTACTTCTTCATTTGTATGAATGTTTGAATTGAATTTTGTGTGCTTATTTTTTTGAAGGCCGAACAGTTCTTGAAATATCATGGAAGCAAAAACATATTTTAGATTATTTCCTGTTACTCTGGGACTTAGTTTAACTTTGTGCGCTGGCTAATGATTATATTTACTAATTTGGCAGTCACCAAAAACTATAGGCCGCACAATGTATTTCTTTATTTCTGCCTATTGTCACAAAATAAACTAACTGTGACGCTTTACAATGTTCATGACTAACATGTGGAACCGGCATTGTTTCACACTGTTTTATCTAACAACAATAAGTAATGACTTGCGATTGTAAGTTTAGGACAGACAGAAGCAATTTAAAGACTAAGGCCACATCTGAATGTACTTTCGGTAATAAATCCTAAATTATCTAAACTTGAAATTATAATCAAATCGCCCTAAATCTGACCCTCGAAGGCCGCAAATCAAAGGTGGTTTCGTTTTCGTAGATCGCGGCTTGCCCCGTCTGATTTCGATTTTGTTGTTCAACAAAGGAACTGGGGAAAGTTTCAACTTGCAAAAATTTAAGCAAATCACCCTAAAATCTGACCTGCGAAGGCCGCAAATCAAAGCTGGTTTCATTTTCGTATTTCGCGCCTTGCCCCGTATCTCTAAGCGTATAAAATCTTTCATAATAAGTGAAATAGGAATGTCTCCAGTAAGTTCTATCATCAATATAAATGCGCTCAGGACTCAGGTGTCATTTTTGTTGTTGACCACTAAAACAAAACGGTTGAGTTCGCAAAATGCATAGATTTCCGGCTGGCGACTTATTAATAAAACATGTGTTGAAATCAGGTTTTGCGCACTAATTTTATGTCACGTGTGTCTTGTTACTCGTTTCGCTTTCTGCGATTTCGTAAATATCATGTCTAGACTTCGAATAAGATTCTTGATCTAATATGGGAGTTGTACTACTTTAATAATTATGCGACATAACTGTAAAAGCGCACAGGTTTTAACCTATAAGTAATATCTCACGATTAAGTAAGTAGTCTCTCTCCTAGTAAGTAGTAAGTAAGTAGTCTCTCTTCTAGTAAGTAGTTGCCTTTAGGCAGCTCTTAGGTACTACTTACTAGGATGTCAATCGTGAGAGATTCTCTGGGACATTTTCTTTTTGGAGAAAATTATTTTACCAATCTTTCGGGAGCCATTAAACGAATCAAAACGTAATAAAGTACCAATTTCAAACGAATGCATGCGTGGCAGCTTCCTCCCTACAAAATAATAGCGTTAGCATTTAAAATAAGCGTTTTTCAAACGAGGGGTTTTGGTTTCATCGTAGGAGCCAAATCTCTTTCCGCCGAGCCGTTTATTCAAGTTTGGATAAGTAATACTTTGAAAGTAGTCCAGATATATGTAGGTATCTTATTACTTCTTACTTAGTAAGGTCCCTATTTAAATAGTACCTATAATAATTACAACCAATATACAATAACAATGATATAATAATCAATTTAAAATTCCGCTTTAACGTGACGAGCCAACCGGTTCGCATAAATACAAGAATTATTGAGATAATGACAGACTGTGTCCTTATTGTCTCGTTTTCTTGAAACAACAGCCTTATCTAGGTCGCACTTCAGAACTAAGACGATTAATCATATTTTAAAAGACGAAGAGAAGATTTTTCACAAAGCAATTATAATTTACTAGCTGATGCCCGCGACTTCGTCCGCGTGGATTGAGGTTTTTCAGTTCCCGCTTCCCGCGGGAACTCTTTAATTTACCGGGATATAAAGTAGCCTATGTGTTATTCCAGGCTATAATCTATGTGCCAAATTTCATCCAGATCCGTTCAGCCGTTCGGGCGTGATTGAGTAACAATTGATGTTTTTTGATTATTCTCACTCGAACGAACTCTTCAATTTTCCGGGATAAAAGTAGCATAATATGTCCTTCCTTCTTACAGATCCGAGACATGGTCGCTGACTATGGGCTCAGGGTCACTCAGCGGGCGATGGAGAGGGCTATGCTGGGAGTGTCCCTACGTGATCAAATCAGAAATGAACAGATCCGTAGGAGAACCAGAGTCACCGATATAGCCCGAAGAGTTGCGAAGCGGAAGTGGCAATGGGCGGGCACATAATTCGGAGAACCGATCGGCAGACCCCCCACACGGTGGACGGATGACATCAAGAGTCGCAGGGAGTCACTGAATCCATGCGGCGCGCAAGACCGTGGCTTGTGGAGGACTCTACAAGAGACCTATATCCAGCAGTGGACGTCCATCGGTTGATGACGACGACGACGATGTCCTTCCCGGGGATGTAACCTATCTCTGTACCAAATTTCATCAACCAGACACCGACCACCAGACAAGACCAGACAGACACACTTTCGCATCTATAATATTAGGTATAAATATAATTTATTCTATACATGCTGTTAGTTACCATATTTGTAAAGCCTTAAAGTAAGACAGGTGTTGAGCATTTTCCGCTTAGCCGACAATGAACCTGAAAGGGGAATACCTCTGTGCCTAAAAAGGTACCTACTATTCATGACAAAGAATGTAAGTATAACAATGAACATGGTTTACGAAAGAATACCTACTTTGCTCATTTTGATCAAGAAAACCGATACATCATAGTAAACTTATCGTCATTTTGTAAGCATGTAACTATGTAGGGTCTACCTAATTAATGTAAATTCCTCTGGTATTCAAAGACATGATTTAATTATTTATCATGTTGTGGTAAATTTGATCTCACAAACATATTATAGACTAGATCAGGGATCTCAAACAATTTTGGGTAAGAGACCCCTTTTCCAAAATGAACAGATACCTCAGATTAATTAATAGCCAAATTAATGTAAAAATCCTATCCTTAGGTTTTCCTATTCATACAAAATACTTACCAATTTAAAAACTTTGCGGTTGGTTAAGTGAGTAAACTTGAAATCATTTTCGCATCAAAAATTAACAAAAGTAGGTACTTAATTATTTTTTAAAAAAAAAAAACATTAAAATAGGGGTCGATTTTTAGACCTCGTCGACCCCCAAAGTCAGTTTTCGTTTATGTCGACCCCTGGGAAACCGATATCGACCACTCTGGGAAACCCTGGACTAGATGATAGCGTGAATCAAGTTATTTTTAATTCCCGGGGGGAACTCCTTAATTTTTTAATAAAAATATATATAAACTAAATAAAAAGTCCTTCCCTGAGATGTAGCCTACCTCTTTACCAAATTTCATCCAAATCGGTTGAAAAGATGGGCGGTTAAAGCGTAGTATATAGAAATACACACTTTCGCATTTATAATATCAGTATGGATTTATGTCTCTGGTTGATCTCTAAAGTTAAATCACTGAATAATATTCACAACGTAACGTTATAAAAAAAGCAGTTATGAGGAAAAATTGCCAAGAATAATTTTGATTGACGTCATACTTTTCCTTCGATCTCCTTTTAGAACTGGATAAGATGTAACGAGCCTAATAGCCATTGGGATCGATCCAAAAATTGAATCATCATTTCAAACCATTGTCGGCTCGCTACTGGGCTCGAGACTCTTTTCAGAATGTGAAGGGTTTGGTCATAGTCCACCACGCTGACCAAGTGCGGATTGTCAGACTTGGACACACACTTTTGAGAACATTATGAAGAAATCTGAGATTTCCTCACGATGTTTTCCTTCACCGTTAAAGCAAGTGATATATTTTTTTTTAAACTCAGAACATTATGAAGGAATCTGAGGTTTCCTCACGATGTTTTCCTTCACCGTTAAAGCAAGTGATTTTTTTTTTTAACTCATATACCTAAGTACTTTACTTCGAAAAGTTGGAGGTGCGTGCCCCGGGAACCCAAATGTAGACCCAGGAGTCTAAACCAGACTCCGATAGCATAAGATCGAAACTGAACGTTTAGCACAGAAATACCAGGTTAGCATAATTACAATTTTATGTTTTCATTATGTTTTTAGGGTTCCGTACCTACCTCAAAAGGAAAAAACGGAACCCTTATAGGATCACTTTGCTGTCCGTCCGTCTGTCTGTCAAGACCCTTCTTCTCAGGAACGCATGGAGGTATCAAGCTGAAATTCATATCAAATACTCAGGTCTACTGTCCCTTGGAGCTGTCAAAAAATCAAACTTCAAAGCCAACGCCAAAAGATACAGCCGTTTATGCTGCAAATTTTCGACACTCGCAAGGGAATCAAAACCTACAGGGTACTTCTCGTAAACTCAGAATCTTGTACGAAACAACGTCTTATAGCACACTGCACAGATAAAGGAAAAATTGCGAAAAGCATAAAGACCGTTACTGTACCGTACTGTGTACACCGATTACAAAGAAACCATTGACTACCGTACCTAAACTAAACCTAATTTATTATGGTTAGGTAATAATTTTTCGCAATAGTTAATTAAGTACCTAGGCAGTAGGCAGGCACCATAACGAAATTTGGAAATAATATCGAAGTAATAATTTCGTTTATCGAATTCGCCATGAAACACCTCTTGTAAGATTGCTAACTTGATAAAATTAATTAGTTAATTAGAAAATGATAAAAAAACTAATGAAACATAATTTTCAAAATTGGGAGCATAAAATTAAAAATAGTTGATGATTTTTTTTTAAATGTTCAGATTTTTTATTCATCTTTTACAGTGCTGCACTGGAAATTATAGACTAGCCAAAAAATAGGTTTATCACGTTCACGTACATTTAAAGCTTATCATCGGATTTAGCATGCCTAGAATAACACTGTATTCTGACTCAGTGCTGAAACTAAGACTAGGACTAAAACAACAACAATGTGCTGCCAGCTTCCAACGGATTTGTTTATGATTGGATCGTCTGTCGAATAACCCCATTTCATAGTTGATCGTCACCTTAGTGATCAGGGCTTTGATCCTCGCTCTGGGGCGTTTTTTGTGCAGAGGCTGTCGTTGGCGATAATGGCACTTTTGCACCACGAACGTCCCGGGGTGGGCTTTTTGACGAAGTAAGTAAATGTAATAGAGTCACATGTTTACTACAGTCAATACCTAGTCTTCGTATTTCTAAATAAAATTTTGAAGTAGTTTCTATATCTAATGTTATTAAGTTAGTGATTATTTTAATGGATTTTAATTAAATATAAAATATTACAACCCGCATTGGAGCCGCGTGGTGGGTCTTAGCTCTAATTCCCTCTCTCCTATGAGAGTGGAGGCCTGTGCTCAGCAGTGGGACGTTAATGGGCTGTAGTGGTGGTGGATATTCAGCAACTTTTAAGAAATTGCAAAATATTATTTTCATACGAAAACCACACGATGGCGACCGTTAGCGCCATCTCGTAGCAGTCTTTAGTACTATTTCGTGTTGTGGTCACGTGATACGTGGAGGATAGCCGTCGATGTTGGGAAGACGGCCGCTCTTCTAACCGGCGGCTCCAGGTCGCTTCATCAGCTTAAACTTCTAGGCCAGGACATAGACTGGAAAACCTAAGTACGGTATCTGGGGTGCTACATCCACTGGAAGCTTTATGGCCCCCACGGTAAATCACGTAATCTGCCAAGCAGCTGGGGCCGGGTCGATTCTCCATTCTCTCTTCACCTCCAAATTAACAACCAGAACCGTAGAACTAAAGAACTAAAAATCTACGGCCGCGAACATACCAGAAGAAGCGAATTCAGGTTGACAGGTCGAATTCAGGTTGCCAGGTCTGTGCGGGAAAATCCTGTGTTCGAAATATAAATTTTCCCGTAGATATAGGTACCGTACGAAGTTGTCATAGAGGAAGCCGCTTCTTGAAACTATTCTAACGAATACGACACGCAGTGGCGCTTATGATCATTTTGTATCGTTCACACGAATAGTTCGTCAAACTTATGTGACCCGGTGTCAGCGTCGCTAGTATCTATTAATAATAAAATAAAAACAAAAACTTATCAGGCGTAAAAATTAGTTCCAATTTTGGCCACCAGGCCAGATAAGTTTTTTTTTTTTTCAAATATATAGGCTAGCGCTTGGCTGCAATCAGACTTGCATGCATAGAGGTGATGCAGCCTAAGGTGGAGCGCGCTTTCCTAGAAGATGCCTATTCACTCTAGTTCTAGTTTGTCGGACTGTACGTTAAGATCGAATGGTAATGGTCTTCATGTGAAGGACTGTCTCATAAGGTAAAATCTTATACGTGAAAAAACCGAAACGAATAGCCGCCGTGAGAACGTTGCCTTGGGTTTTGTGTCACCCGGCCAAGTGCAAGGCGGACGCGCGTACCGAGGGTTTGCTTACCTTAGAAGGATTTGGATTAATACTTACTACTATTATAAATGCGAAAGTCAGTTTGTTTGTTGGTTTGTTGATTTGTTGGTTTGTCCTTCAATCACGCTGCAACGGAGCAACGGATCGACGTGATTTTTGGCATGGGTATAGCTTAGGACCTGGAGAGTGACATAGGCTACTTTTTTATCCCGATAAATTGAGGAGTTCCCGCGGGAATCCAAAAAAAACTTATTCCACGCGGACGAAGTCGCGGGCATCAGCTAGTTACTTATAATTCGACCTCTAAAGTCTAAATAATGCGCTAAAAATTAACAATAAAAGAAGTTAAAAAAGAATAGTTTGTAATAGTATGTTTATCGCTGATTTATAAAAAAACTGTCCCTGCTGAGACTTCATTTTATTTTTCCTGTTAAATTTACATTTAAAATCTCTGAAAAGTCCCTTTTATTTTGGACCGCAAAACTAAGTTTGCTTGTAAAGGTTTATGGCTAATTTCTAAAAAAACTTTTATTATGTAAAGTATACATAAATCTGTTTCAACTCTAATTATTTCAAATTTCTCACTTTGCAAACTTTACAGAAAAATAAAACAAAGTTACCAACTAGCTTAAGTTTTTCATACACAGGTAAATACCATCTGAATCTGTTGCTTCATATAAGATAGGATATAGGATTAGTTGAGGATTAACCATACACCCTAGATTAACCGCTTATCAGTCTCAGTTTACTATAATATCAGAATTTTTACAAAAATGAGGCCACTTCTATTACCTAATCTCTAAACTAAACTAAAATGACAGCTCTAATTCTAGTACCGCCACGATCCGCAGAGAGTATTATTAGGGATAGCAATATATGGGCCTAGTTGCCTGATGTAAACAAATAAATAAATAAATAAATAAAAAAAAATATATACCTACTCATAAATAGAGCTGTCATTTTAGTTTAGAGATCGCGTACAACAGAATTGGCCTGTATATATTTTATCTCAATACATCTAAAGAGAACTTAGATGATGAACATAAAACACTGCTCTATAGCTTCTGGTGTGCACTTACTTATGATGTTTAACAAATTTTGTTGTTAAATTGTATAAGGAGCATAGAGAATATAATAACCATGACTTCATTGCATCTGGACTCTGGGATATAAAGTAAGCTATGTCACTTTTCAGGTCAAAAATCATGTCGGTCTGTTCCTCTGCTGTAGCATGATTGAAAGACAAACTAACAAACAAACACACTTTTGCATTTATAATTTTATTAAAATATGACTGGTTGACATGCCACCAGTTTTTATTACATCAGGTGTTATTTCTGAACATCCTTCCTTATTAGAGGATCTTCCTACAGAATCTAAGTTTCCAGAGTAGTTGCTTTAAGCTACATGTTAATATTACATTAGTCTGTCATTGATATTTATAGATAAAAAGCGTACCTCTGTTGTAGGGGAAGGGGAGAAGACCGTAGGAGGAGGATCGTCTGCATCCGATATCGCCCATGTTGCTACAAAAGCCGCCACAGCCAATAAGAATGTCCTCCGACGCAGCATTCTTAAGCTGAAATTAGAAATAAAGTCAATGATAAGTTAAAAGTTCAGTTGCTTGTTGCTTGGCACTTGCACAGACAATAATTAAATTCAATTCAACCATAAATATATGTCCATCTACTAACTATAAAGTTTTATTTTTTAAATAAAACACATTGTGGATGAAATAATATAAAAAAGGAATCTTAACACATAATATTATGTTTGCACATAAGTGAATACAAATAACAGAATAATTTGCATAATATATGCAGACGGTTCAACATTATATTAGTGAACAATATAATCATAATTGAAAATACAGAGATTTGGCACCTAAATAAACATTATATTATATTATAGGTATATTAATTACCTTCATGTGAACAGAAATAATATAATCATTCGAAATTTTAAAGACCTTGAGAGTTTTCAATTTGTATTTGTATATGTCACCGTAAGATTGCAAAAACCTTTAGATTGTAATCTAACTAGCGAAATTGTAAACTGTCGACTGTCTGTCGAGATTGTGAACCGTTCAATGTTCTGAGTGTCAATTTTTGAAATTTTCATTGTATCTACGTTTTCTTGTCTCTTTCTTGTAGGTTAGGTTAGGGTTCGACATAAACAATCAAGTAATTTAGCCAGGGCACTTAGGTTTTATACAGTTGATATACCTAACAGATTACAAAAAATACCAAAAAATAATGCATTAATCTAACGGTTTTTGCAATCTTACTGTGACTTAAATAATATTTTGAATTAAATTACATATTGCAAAGAGGAATCACCTGTGTTGCCTTGTACACTTGTAGAATAACAAATGAAAGAGTAACCAAACAGTTACAGAATATTATTGAAGTGGCAAGTACATTTAACTGAGCAACAATAACTATTATTTTTTTCTTGGATGGATGGACAACCTCTAGTTTTTTGCTGTGACCTCTACCTAACATTCAGTGTAATAATGTACCCTTGAGGTTTGAATTATTAAGACTAGAGCAATTGAAAAAAGTGTCAGCAGCTGTGTTTTATTAAGTAATAATTAGATTTTTTTTTTAATTTATGACTGGCCAAATCAGAAAAAAAAAGACGCTTAAAGGCCCAAGTATCAATAGACCAGAATACGTGGACGTGAGGCTTTTGGCCCAATAATGGAACACACTAGGCTTTAAATTTAAAAGAAATAGCAAATATAGTATCTTGATCACAGTTAAATCACAAAGTAATTTACTGAATCCTCAACTTTTGAACATTGTTGTCAATAATATAACAAGTTATTCTTAACTAGTAAGTAAGTATAAACACTTTATTACACACAAACAAATAACAAAACAGAGGTAACACGAATCGTGACAGAATTTACAACTTGTTACGGTGTAAAGGGGGCCTTATCACTATGAGTGATCTCTTCCAGGCAACCTATAAGAAAGGACCAACTAGATTATGCCTGCGATTATCTGAACTAGATGATGCCAGCAACTTTGTCCGCTTCGATTAAGGTTTTTGATTCTGCTGGAACTCCTTAATTTACTGAGATAAAAAGTAGGGTCCTTCCCCGAGATGTAACTTACCACTGTATCAAATTTTGCCTAAATCAGTTGAAAAGATGGTCCAGGAAAGCATAGCAGACAGACATTTTCGCATTAATAATATTAGTATGGATTCAGTGGGAAAAGTTAAAGCAGGAACAATCAGAATGGAAATACACAAAGATTAATGCAATCTTAGAATGTGTAATGTATGTTTCCATAGCTGTTGATCACTATTTGCCTTACTGGACACCAAAACTTAATTAGAAAAGGATACTTGCATGTACAGTTGACTAAAAAGTTCATACATAGCTTAACTGCTAAAACTAAAATCTGAACCACACAAGCATTATCTGTCCAAAATATTTACCTTATTTAACAACATTAGGTTCAAACCATTACTATTCAATACTACTTAGATTTTTGCCATAAATTATCAACAATGTCAACCTACAAGATAAATAATATTTATGTAAGTATGATTGCGACTTTGTAACTAACAAGCCATCTGGTTTACTTATTCTATTACCTACGGACTTTTCATGCCAACTGTACTTGCTTTTAAAACAGATTGGCTTACAAAACATAGGACTATCCTGACTAAAATTAAGGGCAGTTTGGCTCACTGGAATTATTATTTCATTCCTGATGACAAAGACGGCCATTAGGTGTACAACTTGGCTGGATATATTATATTGCTAACTGACCTGTTCTGGATTAGCTCATGTGGAATTGGGGAATCCTAATATTCTTTATAGGGACAAGTAAAATCTAAAGTATCTACAGCGGTATATAAAAACAGCGGTGTGAACTGCACGTTAAAACGTCTGTCGACTTCTTGTTTTATTTATAAATAAGCTTAACTATGTTGGTGTTAATCTTTTAATTAAAACCGTAGGCAAGTACTTCTAATGCGAAACGTCACACCGGTTCTTCATAAATCCTAAAGTGAACGTAAAATACGCCAACATCGAAGGCTAATCATAATCAAAACTTACGTTTAAACGAAGATTCGCTGTACAGCTGACGTGTAAGGGTGTAAGGATTTTAATCTTATAGCATATCGTTTAAATAAGAACAACCCTATGACTTATTATTTAATTTATTCTTACTTTATTTCACTTTTTTACACATTCACACATTTTCAGTTTTCTTGACTGTTGACAATTGACAAATGACAAGGAGCAAACCAGTAAAGTTCCTTGAAACTGCCTATTTGTCTCTATCATAGAGTTAGTATATAGCCTACTACTATATACTAACTCTATGGTCTCCAGAGGAGAATGGAATCCAGAGCCGTTAAACCAGTTAAATAAAAATAAAAAAAAACCACTTTATGAGTTTTCTCATTCCTGAAACATGCCTGAAACTAAAAGAAGAAGAAGAACGTCGACAGAGAAAGAGATATAGACCTGGCGTTAGCGTATACAGTATGCGATAGCAATAGTCTTAATGGTTAGAAGACTGTGGTGGTGATAAGTATTTTTGAAGTAAAACTTCTTTACGCCCGCTTGACTTGGGGAGTAAGCTGTTGAATGGGTGACGAAAGCGTTACGAAAAGTGTGATCGGGCAGGCAAACGAAAATTGAGAGGGAGATATAAGTTAGTGAAGATCGAAAGAAAGAGAGTTACGTTTCGTATATTACTGTAGGGACAAGAGAGAGAGGTGCGAGCACACATTTTCTTTCTCTCATAGCCACTTAAGTTTTGTTTATGTATGTTTCAGTTATGTATCTTATTTCTCATACCATAAAGAAGTTTTACTTTAGTCGTGTGGTTAAGAGCACTCTCGTTTTTTTTGGTTATTTCTTATCTGTAACAATCAGATAAAAATAAGGTCAAAATTCTAAACTTGCGTATTAAATTATGTTTTCGTATTTACGTTCAGTTCGGCTGTTCGGCAGGCTAACACACAGCAATACACCATCGTCTATAAGTTAAACCCCTTTTTTCGTAAGCTACGAGCATAGTTACCACTTTACACGTATATACTCATTTCGCTCAACAGTGGTATTATTGCATTGTCTCCTCTTGTTACAATTACGCTATGTATGTGTATGCTTGTCTCTGATTTAGGCATATACGAATATGTTTATGTTAGTCTGTGACTCTGTGTTAGACATAGACAGCACCGACCAGAAAAAGAAGGATAGACAGAGAAACAGAAGTCTATATGTTACTTGTCTCTGTCAGAAACTCTCTGGCCTCTGCAGAAGCCAGAAACTGCCAGAAACTCAATGTACTCTGTGGCAGAAACTTAGGAACAAAGTTAGGTTCAGGGACTAGTATATGAGTGATCTGTGGTTAGGTTAGCCTTTATCTGCTTTATAAAACTTTAAATAACTAATATCCCTTTTTAAGTTTATTTACTGTCGGTGATTTAAACTAATAGGAGAACACATAAAATGCCTTTAGATTACAGAAGATTCAACGGCCCCGAAGATAGTGTTTCATATAAGCGTTTCACTGCAGACTATTTAAAAAGTTACGATGAGCTATACAGTGAATTATTTAATGCCAATGAACATCGTAAAGATGGGCGCGGAACAGAAGAGGCGCGAACCATGTGTATGTTTTGTATGTGTATTCTGTTAACCTATATAGTAAAATGCACTTTTAAAATATACATATAATAGTATAATAACCTTTTCTCAGATGCGCGTTCAGACATGGTTTCTCAAGCAAAAGGCTCGTCATACATTGAGATGAAAAAAACTAAAGTTGTATGCTCAGTTTTTGACCCTAGAGAGATTATGCACCAGAATGAGTTCAGGTACCTAATATATTTATGCTATTCTCTAAATATGTACCTAAGTAGTAAAAAACATGTTTTTGCAATGAGTTTTTAGCATTATTATTCCCTAATTTCAATTTAATTTACTTACTAATTAATTTTTTCACATGACTTTCATGGTCAAATTCATTGCAAGTAACAATTTAATCTATAACTATTATAGTTTCATTTATTTCACCTTTGAAGTTTCTGCAAATTGTATTCATTTAATAGTTGTTGATTGACATAATCACTGTGTAAATTTTTTCAGTACACTTGGTCAATTATTCTGTGAAGTGAAATTTGCTCCCTTCTCCTGTCATGGCCAAAGACAGCCACATGTTCCAGACTCTGAAGAAAAGGCATTGTCCATAGCCCTAAGAAAAGCTTTGGAACCAGCAGTGTGTCGTCATTTGTTTCCTAACTTCCAAGTAAGACCTGATCTTACAATATAAAATAAACAATTATATATGTCAACGTAAAATTGCAAAAACTGTTAGATTATAATCTAACTAGCGAGATTGTAAACTGTTGACAGATTGTGAACTGTTCAATGTTCTGAGTGTCAATTTTTGAAATATTCATTGTATTTACGTTTTTGTGTCTCTTTCTTGTAGGCTAGGTTAGGGTTCGACATAAATACTCAGGTAGTGCCCTTAGGTTTTATCGGATTAATATACCTAAAAGATTACAATCTACCGAAAAATAATGAGTTAAATTTTAATCTATTGAAAGTTGAAATCTAGGTAGTTAGATTACAATCTAATGGTTTTTGCAATTTTACGGTGACATATACATAATTAGTTTACTTTAATTTTAATTAGGGTTCTGTACCTCAAGAGGATAAAAGGAACAGTTATAGGATCACTTTGTTGCCCGTATGTCTGTCTGTCAACCCCCTTTTTCTCGTGAACGGGTGGAGGTATCAAGTTGAACTAACTCCATACATACTACGCATAAATGCGAAAGTGTGTCTGTCTGTCTGTCTGTCTGCTACGCTTTGACGGCCCATCTGTTCAACCTATTTTGATGAAATTTGGTACAGGGATAGTTTGTATCCCGGGGAAGGACATAGGCTATTTTTTATCCTGGAAAGTTGAGGAGTTCCCGCAGGAATCGAAAAAACTTAGACCATGGAACGCTAAATCGCTTGGGGGCACGTCTTTGCCGGTAGGGTGGTAACTAGCCTCGGCCGAAGCCTCCCACCAGACCAGACCAGGGAAAATTCAGAAATTATAAATTCCTCAATTGACCCTGCCGGGGATCGAACCCAGGACCTGTGCATGTTAAGGCAACAGCTACACACTGTGCCACGGAGGTCGACACTTGCTAATAAATCCAAACCCATGTACTTTCCATTGACCTAGAATCATGAAATTCAGCAAGAAGCAAGGTCTCACAGCACCAGCATAGGAAAAAATCCGAAAATCTATAATTAGGGTTCCATACTCAAAGGGTGACAAATTTGTTGCGCTACCAGTTTAACAGAATACATAAGCCAGTTGTTTCACAGCTGACTACATAATATTGTTATGACATCTTTATTTGCTACTAGCTGACCCGGCGAACTTCGTACCGCCTTAGTATGCAAAATTAAATGTATATTTTTCAATATTTCTGAGAGATTTTCTTAATATTTTTTTCCGTAAGAACCTTCTCCTAATAATAACAAATACAACAAAAAAAGAATTAGTGAAATCGGTCCAGCCATTCACGCGTGATGCCGTGACCAAGGAAAACGGGTTTCATTTTTATATATATAGATTTACTAAAATAATTCATATTCTGTGGTGGTATGGAACTGTTTGTGTGCAAATCTTGACCGGTTTTTGATCTTTACAATAACCCTGGTATATGTGATATATTTATTTTAATTAAGCTTTATTTCACCAATTTAAATATCTATTTTCTATTCTTCAAGTAATTTAACAATTAGCTCATAAATTATTATAGACTAAATCAATATGTTTAAATTTATTTTCTTGATATAATTTATCATTAATTTGTTTCAGATAGACATATTTGTATACATCCTTGAGAACGATGGCTCTTGTTTAGCAGCAGCAATCAATGCTGCTGGTCTGGCACTAGCCAATGCTGCTGTTCCCATGTATGATATCATCACTGCCTGTTCAATTGCTATAATTGGAGACAAGATGTTTGTGGACCCTACAGAGCCTGAGGAACATCTTGGCCTAACAAGTCCAGAAACAAAAACAAACCATGGACTTATCACTATGTCAATGTTACACGAATTAAAACAAGTAGCAGACTACCGTCAAATAGGCTCTTTAGATGTTGATTGTGTTCTCAAAGCCACAGATATATTAGAACAAGAATGCAAGAAAATTGTTCCTATAATACAAACAATACTCGTAAAGAATGTTGTTAAAGGTGTTGAAGAACAAAGACAATTAAATGAGGAAGCAAAAGTGCGGGAGGCTGCTTTAAATGCAAAAATGGAAGAATGGACGTGTTTATTAAACGGGCCTATAACAAACGGTGGCTGAAAATCAAATTTTGTTTTAGTTGAATTATTATTGATATTTTAGTAAAGTAGAACAACTACAACACAGTAGTAGTAAAACAAGGGCCCCTTTTAGTTATTGAAAGAACTAGAACTTTAATTCGCTATAATCCGCTACAGTAAGTTTAGGGTACAGTGTGTATCTAGCACTTGTAGCTTGCGATATTCGCTATACTATACAAAGCTTCCAAATTATTCTTAATGTATGTTTTACACCCACACTGGAGCATCTTTAAGAGATATTGACTCGCCAATGCACGATGGTAAATAATGGTTTTTTTATCACCTAAAGATGCTCCAGTAGCACAGTGAAACGTACGTTGGAAATAGAAAGTTCTAGTTTTTCATATTCAACAAAATAACGCCACTTCACCAAAAATACCTTAAATAAGGTCTTAGGGCGGTATTTTTGGTTTAGGGCCTTAGCTTTTTACTAATTCAAACTGGTAGGCAGAAACTGGGTCCGTAGTTTGAATAGCAATTAGGCTAACTCCTCGCCAACAGAAGCCCATAAACTTCTCAAGGATAGTGTCACCGAGTGCAGTGTGCTGTTTAAGTTTAGACATGTGACCCCATATGATATTATTAAAGTATTTAAATCTTTGCAACTTAAAAAAACCGGAGACCTATGGGGTATATCCGTAAAAATAATCGGCAATATTATTGATGTTATTGCACCATATCTTGCTCTAGTTTTTAATGAGTCTGTAAATTCAGGATCCTTTCCAAACCTTATGAAATGTGGTAAATTGATTCCACTTTTTAAATCGGGTAGCAAAAGCGATCCAAATAATTACAGACCAATTTCAATTTTGCCAACACTCAGCAAGATATTTGAAAAAATTATGCTCAACCAACTGCTTCAGCACTTTAATTCAAATAAACTTCTTCACTCCGAGCAGTATGGTTTTACTAAAGGTCGATCGACAATTGATGCGGGCGCCGTGCTGTTAAAACATATATTCGACGCGTGGGAGAAATCACAGAATGCTATTGGTATTTTCTGTGATTTGTCTAAGGCATTTGATTGCGTTGAGCACGAGACGCTTTTAGTTAAGTTGAGCTACTATGGAGTCAAAGACACTGCGCTTGGCCTCATTGCATCCTACCTCAGTAATCGCATTCAAACAGTATGTGTCAACGATGTGAAGTCATCCGGATCAGCCTCACTAATGGGTGTCCCTCAAGGCTCCATTTTGGGTCCCTTCATGTTCCTAGTGTACATCAATGATTTGCCATATTTTGTCCGTAACACTTGCGATATTGTACTATTTGCTGATGATACGTCCTTGATTTTTAAAGTCGATAGACATAAGGACAACTTTGACGACGTAAATACTGCAATTTCTCAAGTCACGAACTGGTTTACGGTTAACAATCTACTTTTAAACACAAAAAAAACTAAATGTGTCGAGTTCGCATTGCCGAATGCCAGATCCACAAGTGATATAAAACTAATGGTAAATAATGACATGTTGAAAATAGAAGATACTACTGTGTTCCTGGGGGTGACCTTGGACGCAAAGCTTCAATGGGGCACCCATATATCAACACTTGCTGGCAAGCTTAGTTCTGCTGCTTACGCTGTCAGAAAGATTCGACAGTTAACTGACATCGAAACTGCCAGGATCGTATATTTTGCTTATTTCCATAGCATTATGTCTTACGGAATCTTACTGTGGGGTAAAGCGGCAGATATTCAAAAAATTTTTGTACTACAAAAAAGGGCAATACGAGCAATTTATAATTTAAAACCGCGTGATTCACTTAGAGAGAAATTTAAAGAAATTGGTATTCTAACAGTAGCCTCGCAATATATTTACAGTAATATAATTTTTGTAAAACAGCACATCCATAATTATAAAAAAAAATGCGATCTGCACGATAGGCCAACTAGAGGCCGTAATAAGCTCGTGACTCCATCGCTCCGCCTCAAAAAAGTCAGAAGGTCATTCGTGGGAATGGGCATTATTTTCTATAACAAAGTTCCACAACCTATTTTGGACTTGCCAATAAATAAATTTAAGAAATCCATTAAAAGTATGCTCCTGAAAAAAGCTTATTATACTGTTGAAGATTATGTAAATGATAGAGGAGCATGGATTTGATCGCTCCAGCAATGCTGGGGACAGCGGTTACTTATTATAAATTAGTGTTTGAGTATTAGTATTCAATTCGATGCTTTGATACGGGTAGACTGAGTATGTCACGCTCTCTTTAAACATTTCTGTGGTGGTGTCGTGTGGTGCGGGTTGTTACGTTCCCTCAAATATGGTCGAGCGAAGCAATGGCTGGATCATGCGTCATGCTCGTGAACGGGTGCCACCGGCGGGAATGGGGCTACTTTCTGTCTGCCCGTCTTTGACATGGATTGAATAAACAAATTTAAGAAATCCATTAAAAGTATGCTCCTGAAAAAAACTTATTATACTGTTGAAGATTATGGAAATGATAGAGGAGCATGGATTTGATCGCTCCAGCAATGCTAGGGACAGCGGTTACTTATGTACACATTGATATAGTAATTGTAAATGAATTATTTAAAAAAGAGCAACCACCGAGTTTCTTGCTGGTTCTTCTCGGTAGGAATGGCATTCCGAACCAGTGGTAGATTCACTTGACGATTCAAAAGTACTTGTAAAAGTTTATTTGAATAAAAAAAGATTTGATTTGATTTGATTTGATTTGAAATTACCAGAACGACTAGAGATTTAGAATTTAATTTAGCTGCTTTTATAGGCAATATATTGCTGATGAACATATTATTGTCTCGCGTCAATCTCAAATAATGGGTCAAAATGCTACATGAATGGTCAGCAATATACAAGTTAGTAGCTAGGGATGTAACACCTCCCCCATTTAAGAAGGAGCATCATGGGATGATGCGAGTAGAATGAAATGATGTATTACAAAAGTGAACCAGATGAAATATTGTCATCTGGTAACACAGTCCGTCTGTATAAATATTTGAACTGTTGCTGGTCTAGTGGTAAGCATGTTAGATTGCAGAGCTGCAAAGTTTAATTCCCAGGTCTCTGATCTCTGTGGAAATTTTGCGCAGTCGCCAAAATTCAGTTGAGGTTTTCAGCTATTACCTATAATATTAAATCTTTAATCCAGCAATTTTAATAGCTGTACAGTTATGTTATTAGACTTACAGAAACATGTCACTGCTACACAGAGGCATACAAAATTTTAAAAAGAAAATATATTTTAGTAATGTAACCATTGCTATACAATTTTTGTGGTCTATACCTAGTTAGTCTAGTTTACCTTGTAAGTCTGAGTATTGTATAATTTTTGTACCAATAACACAAGCTTGTTATTCTTAATAAGTACTAAGAAGTATAGAATCAAAAAAGGTATTGAATCAAATCCCATTTAATACAAATTACAGTAAATCAGCACAATTTTTAAAGTAACAATAAATAAGACTAGTCCTCGGGTTTTTCTGGTGGTGGTCCACAGGGTTGTAACATCCTTTCCATCAAATTAAACTTAACCCTTGCCTTAGATTCATTTTCGACGATTGCAAAATAGCTCAAGAGGTCTGGATGACCCATATAACTACAACAAGAGTCTCTGTGTTGGTTCGTCAGCCATTCGTATTTTGTTGTGTCCGCATGACCCGTACCGATGTATTTACTTTGTAAATGCTCTAACTGACTGTGTATGTTATATCTTTCACCCATTTCGCTGTAAACAGAAGGTATTTTATCAACAAACTCAAAAGCTCTGAGTTCAATTGCTGCGTGTGGGATAAAGAAAAAGTAAAGCCTCAAAATAGCTACCTTGCTTGAAGATACTAAGATTTATGTCCAAATAAAAATGATTTTGTGGATGTTTTTTACTTAAAACTTTTAATTTTAGCACTTGCGAAATGCGAATTACTTCTCTGCTCTGAATTCAATTCAATGATCAATCACGAATTCAATTTCAGTTTTCATTCATTTGATTTTGGCCACCGACCAGAAAAAGATTTTGGCTACGATTGACAAATAACAAAAGAGACCATAGAGAAAATGCACAGACCTTAGATCTGAGGCACAGACAAACAACTTAGCCACCGACTGGTTTTTTAATGATGTTCCTGAATGACTTGAGTTGCTATAGAAACCGTTAGTGTCGTTATTCAAAGCACCAAACGCATAATAATTCTAATTTATAAAATTTACATAAACTAAAAATGGAAAACAAAGATAAACTGGCAAATATTGACGAAAATGAGAGCCGTTTACGTAAACAAGCTAAGAAAATGGCTAAACAAAAGCAACTATTTAACAAAAGGCCAACACATTTGTTCATGCATGAAAAATGTGTGACTGAAATCGTAAGTACCTATATAAAAAGAATAAAAATAAAATTATGCTTGATGTTGTAATTATAAGCACTATTTTGATGGTTGAAATCATTGATGGATGAAATAAAATATGAATGAGCAAATCCGTGTTTGGAATTAATAAGAAGTATAAGAACTATTAATTTTTTTTAAAATACGCACTGAATTGAGAACCTCCTCCTTTCTTGGAAGTCGGTTAATAAGAGATATGACCGTAAATATACAATTTGATGACAGCACTCGGTTTCGAAGCGAGCTAACATCCCTATCTTTGAGATGCAAGCTCTGTATCATTAAAATTTAAATCATTAAAATTTTGGTCGAAATCGGTTACAACTTACGTGGATTGAATAGTGGTAGACCAGTCTGTAAAGTGTAATCCATACTTAATATTATAATTAATGCGAAAGTGTGTCTGTCTGCTACGCTTTCACGGCCCATCTGTTCAACCGATTTTGATGAAATTTGTTTAAAAATAATATGTAACACTTTAACTTAGCTATAATATTGTTTCAGCCTAAACCTAAAAGTCCAACTCATATTATCTATGCTTATTACCACAACAATCAAATAAGCAAAATTGAAAATTTTAATTTGCTTTACAACTTGACCCACTTACATCTTCAATGGAATAAAATTACAAAGATTGAAGGTTTAGACAATTTGAAAAAGTTGAAAAAACTCTACCTTTCCAATAATAAAATAAGCGTAGTTGAAAATTTGGACGCACTGAAATATTTAGAGGAACTGCATATTGAAAAACAAAATGTGGATGGTGTAGACCCATTGTGTTTTGATCCCCGTACCATGCTTTCCATTGGAGTAAGAATTTGAAAGTATTTTTTTATTCAATTAAAACAAACCCAAGCAAGCAATTAGTTATGTTGCTATCTAAGATGGAAGCGGACTACTAACATGGAAAGGCTATTGCAATAATATGGCTATCTTATTATATCCATACCCCTTATCGGTTTCTACACGTGATCGTTAACTGGAACTCTAAATTTTTTGGCGATACGGCTTGGATTTTCCAGTAGGGAGGGGAGGGGAGGAGCCACGGCTCATAGCCATAGCCTCCCGATCTTGATCCAGATGCCAACAATTTTGAAATTATATATTTTGAAATCGCATTTGTCTGTGCAATGAGCTCGGGACTTAGTTTATCACTACCATTTTCTATTTTCAGGCGTCTCTAAGAATTTTAAATGTATCTCAAAATAGAATTTCTGATATGTCTTGGGCTAAGCCTCTTCGTCGATTGGAAGTGTTAATTGTGAAAAGAAACAAATTGGAAAATGTCGAGGTAATTTTAAGAGAACTCATAAGCATTCGGTGAATGTTGTTAGTCTAAAAAATAATTAACCGGTAATTTTAGGCTGTGGCTGACGATTTATGTACTTTGGTCAGCTTGGTGGATGTCAACTTTAGGGAAAACCCAATGAATAAGAAACATAGATATAAAGAAACTATAATAGCCAGATGTGCGCAATTACGTAAGTACTTTTTTTGTGTTTTTTTTGTATTATTAAAGATTAAGAAAGTATATTTAATGACTATGAAGAATATATTATGTTAATTTATTGGCCAAACATTAAGACATTGTGAGTAACAATAGGTATATTATTGCAGAAGTACTAAATATAATAATTAATTTTGAAGGAATATTGGATACTACGCCAATTCATAACACATCGAGAATGTTTTTAAGAAATTTCGATAAAGTTGTGAGACTACGGCAACTTCACGAGAAAAACAAAATAAGTATGACCAGTCAGGGTGTCGAAGATTTCTTTGAATTGAACATGTTGCCTTATCCAAGGGCGCTCAGTGCTATGTCAATTTCGGAGTTTTCTAATCAAAAGCCAAAAAGTAAGCAGGATTAACGTAATTTAAGTAATTGCTTTGAGTAGTAGTGGGTGCCAAAACTTCTTTTTTATTCTATGGACCGGATTCAATCTCCGAGTACCTAACGTTTAACTCACGACAAAGTCTTAACAGATGTTGAATTGGAATTATGTCAAACTTTCTCAGCTAGGATTTACTTGGCGATTGTGAAACAACAAATATTCACAAAAATATTTTTTAGTGATTATTAAAATATAGAGGATCTTCATAATATCCACGTCCCCTGTTAGTTTTATGTTCGAAAACCATTTTAAACTGAAGTAAGTGCGTTGAATTTTGATGACGTCACTGTTCAGTATTTCATATAACATCCATCCTATACTAAGAGCGCGTTTTGGCGTTTGAAAAAAAAAATTAAAATTAAATAATTTATTTTCATATTCTGAAGGTATTCGAAGTGTTGTTTAAAACGTCTATATAAATCATTATTTTTAGTTTCAGCAATAGATTCAACTTATACCTTCATGCCTCGAAGCTTCTGGTATAACAAAAGTTTGCCTTCACCTCGCGAGCATGTGGCACCTCCAATGGAACCACCACCTTTACCTAAAGAACCGAATGCAAAAGCAGGACAACCTGTGAAAGGAATACTTAAGAAACCTATGCCTATGAAGTATATTTAAAACTAAATTAGCCGCGACCACGATATTATGATTTTTAAGAATTAATGATGGTATTAATTATTGTGTTGAGAAAATAGTTCATTAATATTTAATGTACGTTTTATATTAAATTTTTAGTTTTTATTTTATAATATTGAAATTATTTTTAGTGATCAAATGAAAAGACAATCGTTCGTATAATACAGGAACTTGATTGTTCCTAATTTAATAGGAATCCATATTTGACTTTAATAAATAAAAACACATTTTATGGCCGTTGCAGATGTCTATTGTCTCGGTCTCGTAGACAGAGAGACCGAGACAATATCATATACCTAGCCATATCTCTTTTTCACTCCCACATGAAAGAGATGCAGTGTTAGGATGTTAAACCCCTATTACACCGCACTTTTCACAGGGACCCTTAACCCTGAATCAGTGTAGTGTAATAAGATTTAGGGAGAAAGGGTCCCTAATATGGTCCTTATTGCTTTGTAATAAGCGACGCCAAAATTAGCGGCCACGCCCACCCTTTCTACAGGGCCCTGTGAAAAGTACAGTGTAATAGGGGTTTTACACAAGATAGAATAAGAAAAAAACATGTTTTTTCTATCCCTTTCTGCGTGTCACGGGTTTAGTTTGTTTTATTTGCACTTATTGTGCTTGGTGCATTGCAGCGTTTTACCTATTATTACCGATCCTTTTCGGTTACACGCTGGCATTGATTCTACACTGTGTAACAAAAACCCTGTGGTCCCTTTGAGCTGCGTTATCAGTATCGATATTCAAACATAAAAAATCAACTTATTTGGTAAAACTCTTAAATTAAAATATTCAAATTAAATATTAAATCAATATTATTTGTAAAATGAAAATGATTGCTCACCCCTGCCACCGCCCCTGCACTTCTATGAGGCGATGCGAGCCAGAGCGAGCGCGAGAGAGATAGCAAATCGTATCAAAGGTGCCGACCGGCAGGCGGCAGCCGCGCGCGCTCTAGGGTCACTGTACTGAGGGTACTGAGGTCATGAACTCGTCACGTGTCACCCGCGAGTCACAAAGATCACTCAGCTGTGTGCTGAACACAACTTTTTAACGTCCAATTTGTTTACACTTTTGTTTAACACTGTTGCAACTTTTAAAATTTGATTCGTTCAATTATTAGAAAAAGTATTAAGTACTTAGTTATGTAATCTAATCGTATCACTAATTTATGATGATGTCAACAGCTTTTCGATTACGGAGATGTTGCTTGATATGCCCGCCTTGTAGCTTTATGCATTTCTCACACCGTTTGGCGATATTTGCACGTACGCGTCGTAGTACCGATGAATCGGACTTTATTTCGCCAACGGATGTTGGGCACTGCCACTGTGGTAGTTACATGTTGAGCGTCGTGAAATAGCATAGTGCTTCTGGTAAAGTCTGCGCGCCTCTGCATAGTAGCAGTCACTTCTCCAGAGACACATCAATATGTAAAATATCCTTCATTCTTGTAAGTCATTTCACGTAATTTCGCGACGTAATGCGCTCGTCCGTTCGGTTGCGCGAGCGACTAACAACTAGGATAGAAAGCGAGCCGCGGGCGGCGCGGCGGCTTAGTTAAAGACCTTGGCGGCGCGGCGGTATCCTTTGAGCTCGCTTTTGATCGAGCCGACTCAGATGTTACAAACATTTTTTTAATGTGTCTATTTTATAAGCTATCTTGACTATGAACAATAACTGACCAGTACTTGATTTTTTTTAAATAAGATTTTCAGTTTTGGTACACCTATATGATTATGTATACGTACCTAAAAGGAACAACAGGGTTTTTGTTACATATTGTATAGGTTTAATTATTCTATGCTTGGTCTAGAGCTCGGAGCTAAAGCCCTATATACTTACTCTGAGGTCTAGAGATAGCTTATGAGATAGCATTGAGTATAGCAAGAGGAATGATAATACCACAGGTGAGCGAAATGAGTATATACGCTATTGCCAAGAAGTGACATAGCGAGAAAATGTTCTCTTGTCCTGCTCAGCGTATCACTTTTGTTTGTTTAACCTATTCGACAGTTTAGGTCAGAGAATCCTGTTATTATTTATGTTGTGTCGTTTTTGTTATTCGCCCATATTCATACGAAATTGGACAAAGAGGTAACTGTGCATGTAGCTTACGAAAAAAGTGGTATAACTTATAGGACGATGGTGTATTAAGCTGTGTGTTAGGCTGCAATACCCAATCTGAACGTAAATACGAAAACGTAAGTTTACAATTTTGACCTTATTTTGACCTGATTGTTACAGATATAAACAGGTTATATTTGTAAAGACTCGCATAAATGCAGTACTAAGTAAAGTAACTTGGTAAAATACCATTGTTCACAGGTAACTTCACGGATCTGTTAACCGCTTGAGTTATATATCAAAATATAGGTAATTTTATAATAAACGCGATGGTATAGCATTGGCTACAATAAACTTGTCAAAAAAAAATTAAAATTAATTAATTTAAAAATAGTCTGGACCGGATTTTGATAAGCAACCTATTTTAGGCGTATTTATTTATTATTTAATAAAAATAAAAAGCAGGTTTCATCTATTAAACAGCTCGGTGAAGCTCGTCGTACATCGGGATCTGAGACGAATAGAAATAACAAAAAAATACTTATTATCGCTATCGCATACTGTATACGCTGACACCATGTCTATATCTCTTTCTCTGTCTACGAGAGATAGATATGCAACATAGAGTCAGTACGAGTTGAGTACGAGTGACATACGATACGAGGCTCTTTCATCCAAAGATGAAAGAGTTTGACAAACTATCATTGTGTCAAATTATGTGAAAAAAAAGTAAGGTTAAGTTTTGCACATTATCCCTATAATATGTTACTTGTCTCTGGTTTTGCATTTGAATCATTGAATTATAAAGTTTATCGAATTTATCTAATTTTTGTTTAAAAAAGGGAATTTAAAATTAAAATATGACCGATAAAATTCATAATGCATGTAGAGTACTTAATGAAGAATCATCAGGTATTGCAAATTAATTTGTTCAATTAAGTTGTAAACAAATAAGTAGAACAAACTTTAACACACTTTCTGTAATGTTTTTTGGCTAAATAGCTTTATATCTCGGAGGTGATGTAGCAGAGACGAATTTTATTGATCCATTGCAATTTTATAGAGACTATGTGTCCAAAAACATCCCGGTTATTATCCGAGGGGGATGTGCAGAGTGGCCGGCCGTTCGCACATGGAATGCAAAATTTTTCAGGTAAGTATAGCTTTTCAGCCTGTACGTGAACGAGCTGATTGAGGGACTCAGCAGCATGTATGCGGGATGTTCTATTGATAATCAAATGATTAATAACATCAGTTACGCGGATGATATGGTGCTGCTGAGTCCGTCAGTCTGCGCGTTGAGAGATCTGCTGCGTGTGTGTGAGGACTATGCAGAAAAGCATGGACTTAAATATAATGTTAAAAAAAGCATGCTCATGGTCTTCGCAGCAGGCAGTTTTTCTCCTAGCTATGTGCCACCGGTGAGATTGTGCGGTGCAGAGCTGGTCAGGGTGCATCAATTCACTTACCTTGGTCACGTGGTTACAGCAGACATGAAGGACAATGGAGACATAGATAGGGAACGGAGGGCATTGGCGGTTAGAGGGAATATGTTAGCTCGCAGATTTGCTCGTTGCACAAAAGAAGTTAAGGTCACACTTTTCAAGGTCTTTTGCCAGAGCTTCTACACTTGCAGTCTGTGGGTTGACTTTACCCAAAAATCTCTAAATGCTCTCCGAGTCCAGTATAATAACATCTTCAGGATAATGTTGGGACTGCCTCGGTACTGCAGTGCGTCCGGTATGTTTGCGGAAAATCGTGTGGACGGTTTTTACGCAATCATACGAAAGAGGATCGCCTCAACCAAGAGTAGATTGGAGAGTAGTTCCAATATTATTCTGAAGGTGATAGCTGACAGACAGGACAGCGCTTTCAAAGCGCACTGGATGTCAGCCTTAGTATGTAAGTGTATTAATTATATTAACTAACATAGAATAAGTCATACTAACACATATTGTTTATTATTATTTATTATATAACTTATTGGAATTACTAACATAGGATAAGTCTTTACTAACCATTATGGACTTTTGTTGTCTGGTAATAAATAAATTCATTCATTCATTCATTCATAGAAAGATTAATTCCATTTTTATAGTTTGTTGCTACTTGTTGCTTATCGTACCGGTTGCACTCGCTTTTCGAAAGTGTTCCTAATTTCGTACTGTAGGGGGATGATTCATTAAAAAGGTTCTAGATCCAGTTAAGCTGTTTGTTGATATGTTAGACGTTTAGTTTCCATAATATTTTCGGGCGACTGCATTAAAAATAGTTACGGAATTTCTCAAAATCTTTGAGTATGTCGCGGAGAGAATCTACATTTAAAATTAATTTTGTAAATCCATTTTCTTGTGCTGTGTTTTGATTTCAGTGTTTCTCTTAGGTATACTAAACCAGTTGATGCCTCTCAAGTTTTTTTGTGATAAGTCTGAACAACTCATATGCCGCCTGTTGTACTTTCATGCTAAAACTGTAATTAAATACTTTAGATTAATTTATTTTTGGTATTGCAGAGAAACCCTTGGCGATAAGAAAGTGAAAGTTGCATTGACTCCAAATGGCCTCGCTGATGGTATTACACAAGATTCAAATGGAACAGAGTATTTTGTTATGCCACAGGAGGTTGAAATGACAATGATTGAATTTCTGGATGCATTAGAGACAAAGAGGTATATATCAATTACTTTTTTACAGTTAGTCACAGAACACTGATCATGATCAGTGTCATCTGTCAGCGCCATCTGGTAGGGGTATGGCAGTTATGGTGTATTAGTTTTTACACTATATTGTACTGGAATGATAAATTGGTGGGTTGTATTTCTATGCCAATAGGGTAGTAACTGCTAGGGTCAACACTTCTCACCAAACTTTAGTTTTTTCACTTCATCAATAATCCATATCCATACAGTCCGATGCAAACTTTATGTCCCGCGGAAGATAGCTGTGAGTGAAGTTCGCGCTGGTACAGTCAACTAAAGAATGATTTGCCTACTTTTCTTTTTGTTTTTTTGAAAGTGTGTAATGATAAAAATAGAAAGTTCTATTATATTACTTATTATTTTTATATTTATATTAGGTTTTGAAAAATCGTTTAAAGGCTGAATCGTATGTATGGTCATAGCTTAAACACATGTTTTGTTATAATTATTTCAAAATAGTGTTACATGGGGCTAAATTTATATTTTGTCCCTCGAGGGCGTTACTTTGAATCCCGAAGCGAGGAATTCAATATATTTATTGTCGCCCGAGTAAAATATTTTCGCCCCTTGAAAACAAGCTATGAGTTACTACGTACTACTAGGTACAATAAACTCGTACACATTAATTATATTGAAAGTTTAAATAAAACACAAATTACCGGCCAGATCAGCTTCACCTATATCATCCTAATCATATAAAAAACATTATTAATGAATACATAATAATAAACAGCAAATGAAGAGAACGACTGTACTTTGACAGGATCGCGCGTGTATTGCAGTATACGGACGTAACTCACACAGACGTTCAAGACGAGTGCGGGTGGAAGATGAGGGGCGGGGGGACGCGCGGGGTAACGCCCCGCCTCCGCATGCCTCCCGCATCCCGCTGATACCTAAAATTGTACTTTGCGCATGGACACGCACGAAGTTCACAAGGACATAAAGTTTGAATCGTACTGTACTATTATTATAAATGCCAAAGTGTTCAACCGATTTTGATGAAATTTGGTACAGGGGTAGACTGTATCCCAGGGAAGGACATAGGCTATATGCAGACAAAGACACGGGCATCATCTAGTTTTTGATAAGTGCCAATGTTAGTGTTTTTTTTCTCAGTGAACAACTAATACCATACATTCAGAGACAAAACTCAAATCTTACGGAGGATTTTAGTGAACTAATGGAAGATGTGGAGTCAGATGTCAGTTTTGCAAGTCAAGCTTTCAACAAGAAACCAGATGCTGTCAACTTTTGGATGGGAGATCACAGGGCTGTCACATCAAGTATGTATATTCATTTTTTTTTTCTTATGGGATTTTAACGGCCAAGATCACCAGTCTATACTTCAAAGGTAACTCTGCAGTATAAAAAGCAAAAGTAAAAAAATAATTTGGTTTACTACCAAAGAGGTAAAATAGGTACCTTGTACAGTTCGCGCGCGAGTTGAATGCAGAGTAAATGTATGTGTCACCATACATTTACTCTGCATTCAACTCGCACGCGAACTAAAGGTAGGTATTTTAAAAACGCTTTTTAAGCCATTAGCTACTAAGAAAAATATTTGTCTAAAAAAAAAAACAATTAAAATTTATAGCAAAATTCTAGAACCGACAGGATCCTGTCAGTTTTATGTATGAAATTTCTTGGAAGTGTAATTATTTAGTTTTTAAGTGTAATTACTTGGTTTTTAAATATTTAGAACTAGCTGATGCCCGCGACTTTGTTCCCGTGAAATACGTGTTTTTTAATTCCCATAGGAAGTTCCCTTAATTCTCCGAGATAAAAAGGTGCCTATGTCAATCTCCAGGTCCTCAAGTATACCCATTCATAAAATATCATTAATCTTTGCTCTGTTGCGGCATGATTGAAGGACAAACCAACAAACAAACACACTTGCGCATTTATAATATTAGTATGATTTCCTCAGTGTAGGTAGTGTATCACTCATATAAAAGCAAAAATAATAGCCATATTCAAATAGTCATAACAAAAAGCTTTTATTTTCATTTCCAGTGCATAAAGACCCCTATGAAAACATATACTGTGTGATAGATGGCTACAAAGACTTTATCCTCATACCTCCAACTGATTTACCCTATGTACCTTACAAGAGGTACCCTCAAGCAGAGTTCCAAAGGATACAAGACAAATGGGATATAGTGCCACTTGAGTATACCAATATTGGTATGGAAAATGATGATAGTGTAAAGAATGGCTTACCATGGATTTGTATAGGTAAGTCTAGGCTTTTCAATATCAATGTCTGTACAGTTTTTGCACAAATTAGAAAAGGTTTACAACAAAAACAGACATATTATTTAGAACTAGCTGATGCCCGCGACTCCGTCCGCGTGGTTTAAGTTTTTTTGATTCACGCGGGAACTCCTTAATTTTCCGTGATAAAAAGTAGCCTATGTCACTCTCCAGGTCCTCAACTATCCCCATGCCAAAAACCACTTCGATCCGGTGCTTCATTGCGGCGTAATTGAAGGACAAACCAACAAACAAACACACTTTCACATTTATAATATTAGTATGATACTCGTATGATTGAAGACAAAGATTCCATATCAATAATAATAATAATATTAAATTGTATCTTTGAAGTGAAACTAATTTTTGGATTGAAGTGAACATACTTCCTTAAAAAGGGAAACCTGTGCTTTCTATAAGTGAAAGAATTATAATCTATTAATAACTATCTCTCTACCAAATTTAATTCAGATCTGTTCTGGCGTGTTTGTGTAACAAATATCCACCCATCCAAACTTTCTCATTTATAATATTAGTATAGAATGTGTATAGGAAATTCCCTCGGATCCTAAGCCGCGGGCGTTCCCTAGTTTGACGATATGTGTACAGTGTACACTGTACATTGATGTTTTGTTTTCTTTCAGATCCCCTCAAACCAGACCTAGTAAAGTATCCGTCATACGAAAAAGCGCACAAGTTTAAGGTGCGCCTACACAAGGGGGACTGCCTCTACCTCCCTAGTCTATGGTTCCACCACGTCACGCAGAGCCACGGCTGTGTAGCTGTCAACTATTGGTACGATATGGACTTCGACATCAAGTATTGCTATTTTAAAATGTTGGAAGCATTATGTGATAAATATTAAATATTTAAAAAGTTATTATTTATATTTTTTTTTTGTTTTAACATTTTTATTTTATTTTACACTAAAACATTCCCGCGACCTCGTTCGCGTGCTTTGGTTTATAAATGTATACTTAGTTTATGTCATTCTCCAAGTCCTCAACTAAACCAATGCGAAAAATCCCGTCGACTAGTTGCTCTAATGCGGCGTGATTGAAGGAAACACAATTATTTTATTAGTGGAATTGAACCGCTAAGATGTGGAACACCCTGCCACTTATAACTTAGTACCTTCAAGGCAAGAGTGAATAGACATCTTCTAGGCAAGCGCGTTCCAACCTAGACCTCATCATTGTTTTGCACTAAGCATGATTGTCGTCAAGCGCAAGCCTATCACGCAATAAAAAAAAAATAACAGGTTTTTCCTATTCGACAAAATGTCAAGATAAATAAAATGAAGTATGGCATTGGATGGGTATATTTTAACAAAATACAAATAAAAATAAATCACTATAATCGAAAAAAATACTTTGTCCATAATATTGTGTTGAAAATTATTGTTGCCAGCGAATTTAAACTTGATCTGAATATTGGCAACGAACTTCCTGAATCTTGATTCGCATGTTTCACTGGCTGTAATGTTATTAGTAAATTAGTATTTTATTTAAATAATAGAAAAATTAATCATAATTTAAATAAACATTGGAACTAGTTTGAAATTATTTTATGTGATGTGGGCATCAGAGGTATTCTGATGCCCACATCCCACAAACCGATCCCTGTCAGACCACTGCAACAGCATTGTTGCAGTGGTCTGACAGGGATCGGTCACTGCAACAGTATTCTGATCGGATGATTCGGAGTGACACGCACACTTCACCTGGCTATAGATGCGTCAGTAAGTATAGCTAAATTACTCGTTGGTAATTTTACCAGAATATCCAGGTACACGTTAGAAGTGGGCATCATCAGCAGGCTACTGCAGTGGGCTTTTGGGGAACACTTTTGGGGAACACACTGTTGAGTGTCACACATACGTCACGGTGGCCAGATGAGTCACTACGTATAGCTAAATTAGTCGTTGGCAGTCTTACCAGAATATCCGGGTACACGTTAGAAGTGGGCGTCATCAGCACGCTACTGCAGTGGGTTCTTGGGGAATACATGCCCACTGTGTTGAGTGTCACACACACGTCACCAGGTGGCCAGATGAGTCACTACGTATAGCTAAATTAGTCGTTGGCAGTCTTACCAGAATATCCGGGTACACGTTAGAAGTGGGCGTCATCAGCACGCTACTGCAGTGGGTTCTTGGGGAATACATGCCCACTGTGTTGAGTGTCACACACACGTCACCAGGTGGCCAGATGAGTCACTACGTATAGCTAAATTAGTCGTTGGCAGTCTTACCAGAATATCCGGGTACACGTTAGAAGTGGGCGTCATCAGCACGCTACTGCAGTGGGTTCTTGGGGAATACATGCCCACTGTGTTGAGTGTCACACACACGTCACCAAGTGGCCAGATGAGTCACAACGTATAGCTAAATTAGTCGTTGGCAGTCTTACCAGTATATCCGGGTACACGTTAGAAGTGGGCGTCATCAGTACGCTACTGCAGTGACCTCTTGGGGAACACATGCCCACTGTGTTGAGTGTCACACATACGTCACCAGGTGGCCAAGCGCGTAACTGTTCGTTTCTACACGTATCGTTCTCAGAGCACAGCTCCAGCGTTACGTTTGCTGAAAATTTCATAAAGATGAACTTTTAGTAGTAGTAGTTAGGTAAGAAACTCAGACAATTTTTATAATCACAATCCTAAAGCTGCCTGTCCAGTAAAGGTGGACTTTACCGGGGCGGAGCACTGATACAGTGGTTAGCGCTATTTTGTCTTATAAGCGGGCTGCGGGACGTCCTGGGTTCGATCCGCGGCAGGGTAAGCCTGCAATCTCACCTCGTATTAAGTGATGATGCAACCGAAAATGGTAGCGGGCTATCCTGTTAGGGGTATGGCAGTTACGTTAAAACCATACCTCTTAAAGGTTTTTACACAGCATCTATCGGAACGCTACATCGCTTGGCAGTAGGTACGTCTTTGCCAGTACGGTGGTAACTAGCCACGGCCAAGGATACAATAATTTTACCAGAAACAATACTTACGGCCCTTATAATCCCCATCAGGCCAGTTGGCAGGCAGTCTAGAGGAAGTCATAAGTTCCCTAGCAGCGAACTCTGCGCCCAAGCAACGCTCGTTGTCGCCGGCTTGCCTCAATTTACAACACACACCGCACATCTTGGCTTTGCTTACCACTCCACCCTGTATAGTGGAGATAATAAGGAACTCTATTACATATGTTTTACAAGCATAAGAGATCTCTTTTTTTTAAAACTGAAACTTTAGAATCGTTGTGATTTGAACATTCAACGAAACGAAAAAGCGACACCAAAAAGAAACAAACACATAGGATTTAGCCTGCGAGTGAATGAGATAGAATACAAGTTATATTTAACTCATTCTCTCGTAAGCTGCTTTTCTGATTTCACTTCTGCCGTGTGAATTGCACTCACACACTTTTTTTATCAAGTTTTGTACAATCTACTGCTTAGCTTTAACTTCGCTGACCGATTAACTACCTGGCACCTCTCTGGAAAGGCAGTCTTAGGGTAAATTGTTGACTATGAAGCCCTAAAATACCCCAGACGGAAATGAAGCTTATCATACCGGTCCATTGTGAGGGCAGGGGCACTCCCTAAGCCCCAAGAGGGCGCACTCAGCCGCGTGGCAGCTGCCATCAGGCAAGCAGCGCCCGCCCAAACCGCAACGACATTCCGATGTCAGGTTTGGACATGTGCACTCCACTTCTTGCATCGTGCAGTCCTGAAAGAATTATAGCTAGTAACGTTGGAAAGCAACCTTACTACTATTCCTTTCACTTTTCGTTCCTTTACTACGACCTCCCTGGCGCAGTGGTGCGATCCCCGGCAGGGTCAATTTGGGAATTTATATTTTATTGAATTTTCTAGGCGGTCTGGTCGCTGGTTGCCTTACCGGCAGACATATGCTGTCAAGCGATTTGTCAAGCGCTGGTCGCTCTGCGTCGTATTCTTCATTACTGAGGGTCGTGACCCGTTTCCATTAATCAAATAATGGTAGGGGTTTTCTTGGGAAAATAATGCGGTGGGTTTCCACGTCCTTCCGCATACGACTCCACTAAGAGAATTTTAACTCGTAGGTGTTTAACGATTACTTATTATCAGATTTATCGACTGCTTATCGTGCTCACGGAGGAAACGAAAAGCCCAAATTTGAATCTCCAAATTCGGTCACCCATCCATTTACCTACCGACTTGGGTCAAACGTTGCTTTACAATTGCAATCGACTGATATGCGTTGTCACAACTAAGTAAGCCACTCGTCCCTCAGCGTTCGGGTACGATGGCTGTAAGTAAAAGAGGATCTGGAAATTATGAGAAACATAGGCTACATTTTCATCTCGAAATATCAAAGTTCCGGTAAGTATTTTTGAGATGTGGGGAGAATCTATTATCCTAATAGTGTGTAGGTTGAACAACTTACGATTCCACTGGCGGTAAGGTTCGCATATTCACACTCAGATGTGCAGCAGAGCCCTTGCGCTGGATGGCAGATGACTGAAGGCGCTACAGAGCAACCCTCTTTGTGTAGTGCGCTGAAAGGATTTGAAACTTGTTCTAATATTATGGTGTTGTAGGTATCTAAGTACATCAGAAATCCTAGAGTGAATTAAATCGACAGATCCGAATTATTAAGGGTTAGAATAATAAGATATATGAAGGTTGGTGAACACTTTAAGTTACTTACTTTCATTTTTCAAACGGTTTACAGCGTTAAGGCGTGCGCCAGTATTTTATCTGTGCCTGCGATAAATCACCTAGCATAGTGTATCTAGCGACGTTATTTCCTTATTTCTGGGAGACATTAAAATCTTCCATTTATCAGGTAGAGTCTTTTTAGGGTGGGCTTGCAGTTCCTTCCGCAATAAAAGTACATACCTAGTTGTTCTGGTTTCTTTCTCCGCACTTGTCCATCCGTTGTACGTTAGCAATAATTATTATTTATTACCATTTAATAACGCTGTAGCAGAAGTGTATGGAGGTGTGTTAAAGATAAATGACAACTAACCCTTCCTCAAACACAAGTGCACCACCAGCTCTTGGCGTGCAACAAGGGTCTCTTTGGTTGCACAGGGAAGGCAACCCACAGTCGCACGTTTCACCATCTTCAACTATGCCTGAGTGTCAATAAATGTTTAAAAGAAGTAGGCATGTTGTTAATTTCTACCTGAATGTCACTGTGCGTATGAGTATACTGACATAATATAGTCTTACTATAAAATGATGCCCGCGACTTTGTCCGAGTGTATTAGATATTATTTTTTAACCCTAGGGAAATTAATTAAATTTTCGGGGATTAAAAAGTAGCGTATCTATGTCCTCAGGATACAAAGCCGTGGAAGCGACGGACACCATAGAGGTATAATATTAGGTACGGTACACACTTTCACATTTATAATATCAGTTTGTAGCAGATTTTAAATACTTAAATCACGGGAAGGTACGAGTAGATCGATTGAATTATTGGATTAAAAAAAAAAGGTAAAGATCGCTGCAGTGTAAAATCTTACCATTTCCACAAAAGGGCCGGTCGATCTCCGTCAGACAGTAGCTCATACTGCTGAGAGTGGCCGATATCAACCGCTTGCTGCACACGGAGAACTCTGATGGATGGCTGCTGGTCACGGGGGAGGACTGCGAGCCCATGACGTAGCCGCGGCAGTCGGGGTTGGGGAAGTGGTCGTCGTGGTGAGCGCCGAAGCTGTGACCTGTAGCAAAATCTCAAACCTGGACCTCTATTCTCTCAATGGCTATCAAACTATCAAAAATAAAAGCTACTGACATGACTAGGTGTTATGAAAATATTACTTTTATTTCATAGCAAAGCACCATAGATTTAAAATTGGTCTCCACTGCGGGAGACCAATCCTAAATCTATAATGCAAAGCACGAGCAAATCTCGTATTGGTGTAGGTACCTACATGTTTTACTCCATTATGATTTATGACCGAGGCATGAGGTTCATTTTAAAAATATCAAGACAAAAAGGGTCTCGTGGTACAATAAGTAAGGTTGAAACTTCATTACTTACCCATCTCATGTGCAAGGGTGAGAACGGCAACCCGCTCGGGGACTCTCTCGTTAGGATCATGGGTTGCGTGAGCTAATGCGAGGGTGTTGAACGATCTTCCGTATGCTCTCCTGTCGCAAAGACCGCCGGCTGCTCCGCCCATACCACCGCCGAGGGATGTGAAGCTGATGGAGACATCAAAAAGCTTTTTATTTAAAACTAGATGATGCCCGTGACTTCGTCCGCATGGATTAAGGTTTTTTTTAATTCACGCGGGAGCTCTTTAATTTCCCGGGTCAAAAAGAAGCCTAAGTCCTTCCCCAGGTTAGGTACAACACAAAAACATTGAAATGTCATCGAAATCGGTTAAACAGATGGGCCGTACAAGCGTTGCAGACAGACACACTTTCGCATTTTTAATATTAGTATGGATTGATGCCTAAGAGCTATGTGTGACCTCACGTCCAAGATAAAATTGGGCTGACTTGAATGATGTATGATAGTTTAATTAAACCTATACTTCTAATAAAGTTGTTTTTACGCGGCATTTACAGGACCACATCACATGGAGCTGTTATTAAATGGTTTCTAGATTTGAATACAAAACAGTTAAGAGGTTGGTTGACTCATTTGCCAGTTGTCTGTCGTTTTTATTCTAATTATTTGAGTCTCAAATTTAAAAAGAACGCGTTGAGATATTTAGTATTGTACCTCAATCCGAGAGTTCGATTCAGGAAAGCGTGTCCAGAGAAGGCGACACCGAGACATACTTCCGACAAACGCCTCAGTCTCGAGAACCGCATGAGGTAGTTCTTGCCGTCCACTGTGCGATCCCTCACTATGTCCCCGAACACACGGTGGTTGGTTTCATGGGACGTGAGGACCAAAATGTATTTGACTGAGAAACCTGAGAAATAAGACCTTTTTTTAATTCGCTCTAAAAATGCATTTTCGCATTCCACCCAATGCAAAGTGGATATGTGGGACTCACTCCAGAATACCTCCTAAAAAACTCAACAACAATATTTCTTACAAGAATATTTGATGTGTGACAAAGTGGCGCAGTCCGTGTTAAGAATAATTCATCTCAAGATTCATACCTAATATTGGATGTAACAAGTCCAATATTAATAATTATTACTAACATCTCTTTTTGATTTGGCAGGTATTGATGATGATGTACTTACCAATGTTATCAGGAATACCGTCCTCATTGAAGTCAGCATTCCTGAATATAAGATCAGCTTGAGCGACTGCATGCATCATTCTTTGCACAACGTGATTGAGGCTTGAGTTGGCATCCTAAAAAACAGTTACAACCTTTACAATTCTAGGCAATTAATACAACTTATATTTTGAAACCATAAACAGAAGTAAAGTAGAACGATTTATCTAAAAATAAAGTAGAGGTTGCGCATCGTTATCAACAAATCTCAAATTCACACACAATTTAAAGTCTATAGGTACCTATATCTATAAAGTCCGTTTTCCTACATTTTAGGGGTCACCAGCTCTTGACCTAAGCCCGTTCCACGTTTCTATTTGTCAACTTTGTCTAAGGTGGGCAGGTTCTTAACCCTTACATTTTGGGATTTTCAGTCAAAACGGGAATAAGTAATAATATGTATTTTGAGCAGTTTTAGATAATAGTTAAGAAGATTTAAGACGCGACTAACTTTTTGGAAGAACTCCTTATCAGCTAATAGGAGGAGGTCGCAGATTCGTGCTCTTGCGATGCCGGACTTCTCCTGCCGTTCTTCGATGCGAAACGGGAAATAAGGTAGCCGGTCAAACCCCGTTCCAAACTGCAAGGAATATCATCATTCGTCGCTGAGCATAAGTCTCCTCTCAATATGGTAAGGATTTATTTTTGTTTTCAATCTCATTTTTATGGTAAGGATTTTAGTCAATAGTCCACAACTTTGAGAACATTACGAAGAACTCTCGGGCATACACCGGGCCTACTCGGGCTACCTCACGATGCTTCTTCAGCTTTTATGAAGAAGCGCCCTCCAATTCCTATCTAGTCTACTTGTGCTAGATTGATAATAATTTGAAAAATAGTTACTTAGACTGAGAAAACATGTAAGTATCTGGACTTTGCTCCATATTTGATATTTATTAATGCATTAGTTAGCCCGCTCTATTTATAACGCATGGGCAAATATTATACCTCTTTATTGATATCATTCTTTCAATGTCGATTAAAATATTAATATGTAGAATCATTATTGATTTTATACTTCTACCATACCTTTACTACTGTTTTAATCATACTTTTGCGGGTCTAAATTCAGTCTTCATGCCCTAGGGCCATAATCTAGTAGATCGATCGCCCAACTAGTTGACCAACCCCATACTGTAAATATGCACAACAGAGTCTAGGCTCCAGACTGGTCGACCATTGACAACGATCGTACCATTTGACATAAAAGTTTTTAAACCAAGGAGTATGTGTACCTGCATAAACACTGGCAGCATGAAAAGCAAAATGACAAATGGACAAATGTGACTCTATCGAACGTGAACATTCACTTTTAATTTGTCTTTTCTTTTTATTATTTACTAGACCTATGTATCCTACTTACTATGATTTGCAATAAATATCTAACCGTTACAGTTTGTTTTACTGTTATGGTAGAAGTATAAAGTAGAGTATATACCACCGGGATAAAGCAGTTTTTTTCTTGGGCGCTTGAATCCCTCACTGCACTCAGGACTCAATCTTAATTCCCTCCCTTTGGTCGGGAATTAACTTATAACACCCTCGCTGCGCTCGGGAGTTAAATTTGGAGTCCTTCGTTACGTTCAGGATTCAATGTAGCGCCCGTGACATAAAACAGTGCTTTATCCCCTTGGTGTATAAACTACTATTGATTTCGTGGATTTTTTTGTCACAATTAGTTAGGTAGTTTTGGAAATCCCATGAAATTAGGCTTTATGGTGCCTTCATTTGGATTTATTTTTATATGTATTGCGTGGTAGATACGATAAATTGCGATTTTTAGTTCACGAGTTAGACGAGTTTTAGATTACTTATGGTAAGGGCCAAGGGGTGCAAATTTTAAGAACTGATAGACGTTTTGCCCCAATGTGCTGGAATGGCGATCCCGTACAGGAAAGCTAAGCGTTGGCAGATTCCTAAGACTAGATGCCAAATTGGGCATCATCCGTCTACCTGGAACTAGGTACCGTCCGTCCGTCTACTAGCGAGTCACCATCTACCAGCTAAGCGAGCCGCTGGATCCAGATGGCGCGGCGCTAGATTGCGGCGTGTGACGCCACAGATCCTACGAGACCTATATTCTAACAGTGGACGGCTATCAGTTATCGAAGATATTTGATAGTAGGTATGTATTACAGTAACTTCACCTGATCACCTGTGCTTGGTGTCGACGAGGTCGTTTCGGCGCGGCAACGTTGTCGTTGTCAAGAAGCCCAAACAACTTAGTCGGATCGTCTGTTCCATAAGGGTCCGCGTGAAGAGTCCGATTGCCTATAATAGGTAGTTATGAAAATAGTAAAACACAACTTTTAATACAATTTTTATAATGAACCATACAAACTGAACTTGACGCGGACGATCAGGGGGATAAGTACTAGCAGATTATTTCAAAATGACAGTTTTACGGCACGTACCTTGACGCCCCTAAAATAACGATTATTTTTCTAAAACACGAACGTCAACAATATTAAAACAATACGGATTTAAGCTATGGTAGTATAATACGTATTATATAAAATCATGATTTCTACATATCAGTCCTCGTGGAAAATTATTTTGAAGTCATTGAGTTGAATTTAGTAAACTTATAGATAGGCATTAATTTTTTAATTACGGGAAGCAATGGAGATAACTTCACTAGCTTCTTCAAGGCTTACCTTGGCTAGCATATTTTTATGACAAAGAAGTGTGGCGAAGAGTACTAACGTAACCCTCCTGGTGGGAGACTGGATTTTTTTCCACCTATCACTACTGATAGGGGTGGATGTTCATGACACTTGCAAGATGCAACCCCTAGAATTGAAATAAAAAATATGCAAGCACCTATGTGTAGGACCCCGTAAAAATGATGGTCCTCCCCTATGTAACCTTCAGCTGACCCTGTATTGGGTTCGTCCACTGGGAAACCGTAGGCCATAGTGACATCTGATAAAGGATACGTCTTCCCAGTCTGTTCATCTGATTCAGTGTCTGGATCCAGGAGTATGGTTGAGTGGCGGGAAGTAAGAGGCAAGGTTCCTGCATTAAAAAATCAAATCAGCAACTCTCTATATTATAAAACTTAAAAACGCGCTTCTAGTAGGTATGGAAGTTAATATGAAATACACAGTTTAAGAACATTTCAATACACTTTTTTTCTTTAATCGATACTTTAAAATAATTAAAACTAACAGAAGATATGAATTTTAGGTCTTTTGGTAGACCCTCTATTTATTAATAACACGGGTCAACATTATTCGACTTTGGCTTTAAAGCATACAATTTCGATATTTTAGGTCATAATCAGACGAAAAGCCACGAATCTTTAGTGGCTTACTTTTACGCCGTTTACATTTATTCCAAATACATCCCAATCAAGATTTCGAAAAATTTCTTCGTATGGTCTGTGTCCCTTCTAGACCTGCCGAGAAGAGTTTTGGAGTTAGCGGGTCTCCCTGTCTCACTCCTTTGGATATTGGAAACTCTTCTCCTCGCAATTCTGTCTTAATTTGTGCGGTGCGGTTGTTTTTATCTAATAATTCTAACACATATCTAATAATTTCCATAGATATAGCATTGGTCTTCGCGCGAACCCAATACTACATCTATGATAATTTCTAACACATTTCTAATAATAATTCTAACATACTTACTTTTTATTACTTACAGTTACAGCTTTTTAATTCTTACAGTTAAATTACTATGCCTATTAGACAGAAGTAGGGTTAGTTGTATACCTGGGTGAAAAGACCACATGAAGCTGGACAATGATTTTTTAAAAAGTGCTATTAAATTGCCGCGTTTAATTTTTGATTGCATGAAGATTTAAGAATTTAAAGAAATAATTATCGCCGGGAATATTGAAAAGAAATAGATAGCTACCGATTTTGCTCATCTTCAAGCACAACAAATAAATTTGCTGGCCAAACCTCGCCTCCAACAGCTGGTAACCGTAGGAACTGCAAATTATATCGGCTCTCTCCTTCCGATCTTGAAGATCCAATCCAAAGACCAGTAAAGATAAGAGATTGAGAAATAGAAGACAAAACATGTTGTGCGAAATTTGGCCAATAAATATCACAGTTTATCAGAGAATTTTGGAGTTTCTATTGAGCTGCTAGATGTCATATTTTCTTTTCATATTATGTCATTTTGACTATCTAGATCTAATCACAGAGTAATTTAATTTAGTGATTGATTCCTACATTGTCGTACCTAGTCGTATAGGTTTTGTAACTATGACCTTCAATTCCATAGGTAGTAGACGGATGTCTTACTTTGCGTAGGTACAAGTATCTATATCATCTCGATTCTCTGTTCCGTATACTTAGGCCTGTATACTTATCACCTGATGCTACCTACCGTACTTCTTCGCCTCAGCCCAATAGACGTCCACTGCTGGACGAAGATCTACTCATAAATCTCCACAGGGTACCGTCTTGTGTCACTTGCTTCCAGTGACTCCCTTGAAACCATTCGTCCACTTCTTTAGTGGTGGGTCGTTACCCTACGTTCAAGCGCTCCATTCAAGCATTTTTGGGACCCCAACGATTATCGTTTCGTCACACGAGTATATATCCGTATACTCGTGTGACGAAACGATAAGCGTTGGGGTCCCAAAGGTGCTTGAGTTTCGTTGAAATAGGTGCTGCAAGCGAATCGCGAGCGAGTTACTCGTACATAAGTGAAATTGCAGTAAGTATGGAATCCCTAATGTGAACGCATATCAAGTTAAAGTATTAGGCCAAATTAAGTTCGTAATGAGTAAGTACTAGCTGATGCCCGCGACTTCGTCCGTTTTTTTGGTTTTCGCGGAAAATCGTTAATTTTCCGGCATTAACAGTAGTCTATATGTTATTGGAATATCACAACTACAATCTATCCCTAAATTGGTACTATAATCTATATCTGTACCAAATTTCACCCAGAGGTGCAATTATGTAAGGATTGCCGATCAAATCGTCAAAGTTCGGCTTCAAAGTAAAATAAACCATAACAGCATTGATTTAGAGCTCAATTTCGTGTATCCATTTCTTTTCATATGTTGGGTACAAGGACACCTTGGATAGTAAACGTCATGCATCAAATCAGTTGCTGCTCTCATAGTATAAGAATTAAAATTGAGAAAAAGTTTTTTCTTAATAATTATTGCTCGGCCAACGTTGAACACTAATAATAAAAATTACTACAACTCCATCAGAGGACACTTCCCAGAAGAGGTGTCCATCACACAAGTCAATTAACATGGGACAATATCACATTGAGACATATTCGGATAACTTGAATTTTTTAAAATGCGAGTGTGAAAAAAATTTAAATTGTTCAACAAACCAAAATTCTTTTCATACGTTGGGTACAAGGACACCTTGGATAGTAAACGTCATGCATCAAATCAGTTGCTGCTCTCACAGTATAAGAATTAAAATTGAAAAAAAGTATCGTAGGGTATCGTACATAGTACATACCTATTGACGATTTGATCGACAATTCTTACATAATCGCACCTCAGATCCGTTCAGTCGTTCTGGCGTGATAAAGTAACAAACATCCATCCATCCACCCAAACTCTAGCATTTATAATATTAGTAAGTATAGTATTCATAGTAGGTATATTCAAATTATAGCATAGAAGTATTCATAGTAGGTATTCATATTCACTCGTGTCAATTATTTGGTAGGTAAGTAAGGTAGGAAGGCGCTATAACACAAATCTATTTATACGCGGTATCCTAACTTAAAAGTTATTATTCTAAGCCTGTAGGCACTAAGCGCAGATCCAGCTAAAGCCGAACTCATCAATATTAATATGAACATTAATAGGTTATTTGTATGACATGTCCCAGCAACTTGATAGAGACGCCTGTTTATAAATACTCGTCGTGCCTAATTACAGTATGCTTTCTTTAATTAATTTACGATTTGAATAGAATTTTGCTGGATATCTGAAGTGCCTACTTAGTCACGACTAGTTGGAGGGACAACCCGTACAGCTCTCAGAATAGACACCCACGTAAAATGCACTTGTGATAGGTATGTTAAATCTATATCAATCAATCAAATATTCAGTTATTCAATTTTGGTAAGTACACTGTAGGTACCTACACATATTAACGTCAATTACTTATAAAACATGATGGTGATAATTACGGTATCTTAAAACTAAAGCTACGAGGGTTCCAAACGCGCCCTGTATGGCTAGCATGCGCACCACGAGTAAAATTATGTCTACCCGTTATCTCTCTCTGTCTACCGAAGCTAACATGGTTACTTGTCTCGTTACGTCAAAAGTAGAGATAAAAGTAAAATTTCTTATCTGTGGTATTTTTCTCTACGAACCTTTACATGACGACTATTTTTTTCTTATAATATACCGCATTTTGTGCATGTTGGGGTAAATGAAAAATTTGCCGGCAACGACAACATCTCTGTCTCTTGTCGCGAGATAATCTCGTCAGTCGTCGCACGCATGCTAAGCACACTGGTCTGAGCAGAGCCAACACCAAACTCAGCCGGGTTTTTTTTTTCATTATCACCATCTCACAAATCAATCAACTATAAGCGCAAATTATTGCCAAGCTTCCATTACATGGTAATAAGATTTTTCAATGAGTTTACGTTTTACATTAACTTTGAACTTATTCAGAGACGCGTCTTCAACGTGTCTTCTGGGGAGCTTATTGTAGAAGCGGACACTGTTTCCAACAACGAATTGCTAGTTTTACTAAGCCTAGAAGCAGGCATTACAAGTTTATCTACAATATATACCTTCGTAACTAAAATATTCAACATAATTTCATAAGGGAAACTTCTCTACGTACTTAACATCATGTGATAATGCTGAAAAACTTTGGCTCTACTTTTTTAAAGCTTAATAATATTATATTCGTCAAAAATAAAGTAACTTGTTATTCTACTTACGAGTATATATGTCACCGTAAGATTGTAAAATCCGTTAGATTATAATCTAATGGTTTCTATCCCGCGAGATTATAAACTGTCGAAAGATTGTGAACCGTTCAATGTTCTGAGTATTAATTTATGAAATATTTATTGTTTTTACGTTTTCTTGTCTCTTTCTTGTACAGTTCGCGCGCGAGTTGAATGCAGAGTAAATGTGTCACCATACATTTACTCTGCATTCAACTCGCGCGTGAACTATAGGTTAGGTTAGGGTTTGACATGAATATTCAGGTAGGCACTTAGGTTCTATCGGGTTAATATACCTAATATATTACAATTTATCGAAAAATAACGCGTTAAATTGTAAGCAGTATGATACGGTTCACAATCTGTCGACAGTTTATAATCTATCGAGATAAAAACGTTAGGTATATTATAATACGGTTTTTACAATCTTACGGTGACATATACATGATGAAAATTGAAATCAAAAAACCTTAATTTTTTCATTTTGATATTTGATATACTAATCTGAAATATTTAGTTGAAAATTTTAATACGAGGCGATAGTCTAAACATTTGCCTGGTGGGAGGCTTCGGCCGTGGCTAGTTACTACCCTACCGGCAAAGACGTGCCGCCAAGCGATTTAGCGTTCCGGTACGATGCCGTGTAGAAACCGAAGGGGTGTGGGTTTAATATAACTGCCATGTCCCTAACAGGTTAGCCCGCTACCATCTTAGACTGCATCATCACTTACCATCAGGTGTGATCGCAGTCAAGGGCTAGCTTGTAGTGGATAAAAAAAAAAAACATTCGCCCGCTATCCGTTCTAGCATCTAGGTATAGATGAGACTATTCGCTAAGACTTATTGAATAGGGATCAGGTAGGTAGGTACGTATCCGAAAGAAATTCCTATCCGTATCCGTTACCCAAACTGCCATATCGAGGTTCGAAATATCGAATCTCTCGGAGAAAAAAAATCGTCTTTTTGTCGTGTATAGTCAAGAAAACAGTCGTACCAAGTTTACATACTACATAGGCTGTTTCGCCCTATTGTATAATGTCGTATCACTCCCGTGTATCACTCGTAACTAAGCTACGTTCATCCAAAACAGTCATTCAAAGACTCATTCTCATTTCTTGTAAGAATACGGGTACAAGCGCGCGCTCCCGCACCGCTTTTTTATATTTTTTGTGAAGCCATAATTAAAATATAAGTACTCTTTTAAATTTAAGTGCAAAGCTGTTTTATATTTTTCTGCTGTGATATCAATAAAATAATAAAATGTTAAAAAATACAGTGAAAAAATATTGTTCCGAAGGCAGCAAAGTCAATCAAGTTATGGTCGCCACTTTGAGTAAGTTTAAATTAATTCTTTACTTATTTTAATTGACCTTAAAATACTAAAAAAAGTCAGCAATATATAAAATTTAAATTAAAAGTAAATAAATAAATTTCATAAATCGGTATCTAACCTCGTTGATACCTCCGCAGTGAAGCACAGTACCCAAGAGCAGCACTGCCAAATTGGATGGCTAATCTAATAAGATTTTTTTGAGCTATTTAGAATACTTATTTAAGAAAAAAAAACAAGAAAATTATGTGGAAAACATGGAACTAATAAGTACTACGTTGTACATAGTACTTATTAGTTCCATGGTGGAAAATGAAAAAGTTACGATTAGTAATTTTAAAAAAGAAAACTCTGGTTCCTGCACTTTTGTTATTAAACGAATACATAAACAACAAAGTAATCCACCTCTGCCAATCATACTCGTACCTAATAAAGTTGCACATTCTCAGTAGGCAAATGCTTTCTCATTTTCCTGGAAAATACTGCAGTTACCATAAATTACACAGAGGAAAGGCACGGGCTGTAATAACGCGCTGGCTGTTATTAAAAAGCTGTCACAAAACGATTTAAACATCATTTCCGACGAGCTTTATGCAACTTTGTATTGTATGTTCAGGTACTTTGTTATAACTAGTAGGTACTGAGATGATTCTTCTTCTTCATGTGCCTCTCCATTACTGAAGGTCAGCAGTCAGTTTACTAAATTCTGAGATGATTAGTGATTTAAATATTATTCCTTTTGCCTATAGATTTTAAAGATTAGGTACCAGAATCTCTCGCCGATTTTATTGACAGCTTTTCAGAAGCTAAAAAACTTGCTTTAGAACTCTGAAGCGAAAAAACGCAACAGACGTTTTTTTTTTTGCTGCCGGACTTAAAGTCCTTTGAACTCTTAAATGGAGCTGCATACACTAGTGCGACAAGAGCAAGACAAAACGTCATTCCAGTCACGCAGCCGATTTGACGATTCCTAGTGTATTTTAACTTCAGAATTAAAAGAGGTCGAAAATAAATTTCTTTAATTCCTGAGAAACGTGGAAGTGAATAAAATGATTTCAGCACTTCTTCTTCTTTAAATGGAGAAGGACCTTGAATAAATATGGAAGTTGGGGTACAATAATTTATTTCATAATGGCGGCCAAGACAAAATTAACATATTTTAATATAAATAGTAGATTGTTCATCAAGGGACTAAAGTGAGCCATTTCATACGAGATGCCTACCGATGACTTACCGAGTGTAGCGAGGTAGGTATATGCTATAGAATCGAGTAGAATGGCTTTTAGTCCCGTGGTAAACTTACTTTTCAATTTGATTGCTAGAAAATATAATAAATAACGATTTTTAATTATTTATTTGCCTTTCTGTAGATAAATAAAGATCTTTCTCCTAATATGAAAATGTTAGGAGAAAGAGGAGGATAATATAATAATAGGAGTTAGGATCTAACTCCTATTATTAGGAGTCAGATCTTTATTTTCACTTGATGATATTAACAAATAAATAGTCACATTCACTTTACCCTATACCTTCACTTTGTATTACGTATTGTGCATCGAAATTAGAAATGAACAAATTTAACATCCCTAAAAATAATAAGAAGAAGGAATTTAAAAAAATACATTAAGAACCAGCTGTATATATGTGACGATGGGTAACATTAACACAAATTGACGCAAACTTACATTCAACCAAGGATTGCGTGCAAATTATTTAAGAAATGGAACATAAAAAATCAAAGTTGATCTGGATGGGCCCGCCCATTCATGTGCACAATATAGTTTTTTTTAAGTTAAGGGCGTATTTGCATCCAAATCCCTTAAAGTATTGGAGTTATCAGTACATTTTGTGACTAAGTCAAGCAAAATAAGATGGAACTAAAAATTACGATACATAGATTGATCCCATACCTCCAATTGTTGGTAATAACATTGTTAAAAATCTTTATTTTTAATACTATAAAAAATATTTTCCCTCACCTCTTCACTCAAAATTGACGATTTAGGGGCGACTTTAGGTACATTTTTTAAAATAAATACGCCAATTTTTTGTCATTAATAAATACCATCTGTTAGTAGATATGTTCACCTCAAAATTTTGGTAATAAAAATATTTAAAATAGTACAAATAGTACATAAAATAAAATAAAAATCGCGTGTATTTTTTTCGCACATTTTGCTTACACGCGTAAATCTTAAAGCAGTGAAAATAAGGGTTATTTTGATCCCCTCCGGACCCTGGTTTGATTTCATTTCAAAATTCAAATATCAATTAGTCAGCGTTTGACCGCCGTCGAGAGTGGACCCTGTGTCGGTTGCAAGCAGTCGCTGGTATCGAAAAGATCGCTGTACAAACACAAAATACCTACATACCTACCTAGTTGAGCGAACCAAATTTATATTTTACGTTACCTACTGTGCTGATATTTTGAAAAGGTAAGATATGGTACCTACTACCACACGCTACTACCAACATAATACAATTTTATTATTTGCTAAAATTTAGAAATTTATTGCAGTCTCTATTCCCCGAGCGTGGTAGTGACCTGAAGGTATACTTCGATGACCACCACTGGAACTCGTAGACGCGTAGAGCTAGGTGTATCGAATTTGGGCTCAATTTGTTAGTTATTTATTTATTTATTTATTTATTTATTTATTATTATAAAAACATGCCAGGGAAGACTTTACAGTTACCCAATTCGTCTCCCCTGGCTACATAATTACCTAAAACTACAACTACAATTACAAATTAATCATAATAATAATATATATAGGAAATTACTTAAATTAATTAGGTACTTACAGAGAAAAAAAAAAAATGTTTACTGACTAAATATTTACAGATAAAATTACACTAACATGACCATAAAAATTAACAGCTAAATTATTTCCACTCTAAAAACTCTAAAAAAGGTTTTATTTGTTTAATGAGTTGGAGCGGTGGGGTGTGAAAAATGTCCAGATCTAAATGTTTTTGCGTCAGATTATTGAGCAAGCGTAGTGCACGAGCCAGTGGTGCTTGAGTAGCCATTTCTGTTCTGCAGTACGGTAAAGCAAACAATTTACGACGACGCGAAGTTGCGTAGTCGTTCGGTACGTGCAGACCTACCCAATTTAAAATAGCTGAATTTTTTTTTTCCCTTGGATCACATTGACCACGTATAAAAGTAAAGCAATGTTGCGCCTCACTTCCAATCTATCATACCCTATCATTCCAAGAAGGAATAAGCTTGGGTATATGGTAGGATAACCCACTGAATATCCATAATGCTTTCTATACAGCCACCTAATAAACTTCTTTTGAATTTTTTCAAGCATGTCTATGTACTTGGCTTCAAAAGGATTCCAAATAATAGCATTACTTTCTAATTTACTCCTCACGTAAGCATTATAGAGAAGCTTTACTGCATCAATTGACTCGAAGTGCTGTGCCTGACGGAGTACAAACCCTAGTGTTCTATAGGCTTTTGAACATATGTCTATTATGTGACTACGAAATGTCAGATCTTCAGACATATTTGTGCCTAAATCCCTGATTTCAGTTACACGCGGAATATCCGATCCACCTAGCCGATAATTCACTACAATTGGTTTTGATTTTCGAGTAAAAGTAATTACGGCACATTTTTTATTATTGAAAAGCAACTTATTCTGGTTGCACCACTGCAACACATTATCAATATCAGCCTGAAGACTCTGAGCGTCAGAAGAATTCTCTATTTTAAAAAAGAGTTTAAGATCGTCTGCAAATAATAAACAATTTGCATGAGCAATTGCGTTAGGTAAGTCATTAATTAATATTAAAAACTCTAGAGGACCCAAATTACTTCCTTGGCTTACGCCGGAATAAGTACAGTACGGATCCGAACGATGCCCCTCATACTGCACATACTGCTTCCGGTTTCTCAGGTAACTGGAAAAGAACTTAAGTAGAGACGGAGTAAAACCAACAGATGCAAACTTACTAAGAAGAACGTCATTGTCAACTGTATCAAACGCTTTTTGAAAATCAAAGTAAGTTGCATCCACCTGCGCACCGCCATCTACAGCTCCAGTGACGTAAGTCCAGAATGTTAACAAATTAGTGCAGGTTGAGAAGGTTATGATGAGATCTTGCCTCAATACTTGGTGGAGTGACCTGAAGGTATACTTCGAAGACTTCTACTGGAACTCCTAGACGCGTAGAGCTAGGTGTATCGAATTTGGGCTCGTTTTGTTAGTTATGATGAGATCTTACCTCAAGACTTGGTGGAGTGACCTGAAGGTATACTTCGACGAACACTACTGGAACTCCTAGACGCGTAGAGCTAATTGTATCGAATTTGGGCTCATTTTGTTAGTTATGATGAGATCTTACCTGAAGATTTGGTGGAGTGACCTGAAGGTATACTTCGAAGACTTCTACTGGAACTCCTAGACGCGTAGAGCTAGGTGTATCGAATTTGGGCTCATTTTGTTAGTTATGATGAGATCTTACCTCATGACTTGGTGGACTGACCTGAAGGTATATTTCGACGAACACTACTGGAACTCCTAGACGCGTAGAGCTAATTGTATCGAATTTGGGCTCGTTTTGTTAGTTATGATGAGATCTTACCTGAAGATTTGGTGGAGTGACCAGAAGGTATACTTCGAAGACTTCTACTGGAACTCCTAGACGCGTAGAGCTAGGTGTATCGAATTTGGGCTCGTTTTGTTAGTTATGATGAGATCTTACCTGAAGACTTGGTGGAGTGACCTGAAGGTATACTTCGAAGACTTCTACTGGAACTCCTAGACGCGTAGAGCTAGGTGTATCGAATTTGGGCTCGTTTTGTTAGTTATGATGAGATCTTACCTCATGACTTGGTGGACTGACCTGAAGGTATACTTCGACGAACACTACTGGAACTCCTAGACGCGTAGAGCTAATTGTATCAAATTTGGGCTCGTTTTGTTAGTTATGATGAGATCTTACCTGAAGATTTGGTGGAGTGACCTAAAGGTATACTTCGAAGACTTCTACTGGAACTCCTAGACGCGTAGAGCTAGGTGTATCGAATTTGGGCTCGTTTTGTTAGTTATGATGAGATCTTACCTGAAGACTTGGTGGAGTGACCTGAAGGTATACTTCGAAGACTTCTACTGGAACTCCTAGACGCGTAGAGCTAGGTGTATCGAATTTGGGCTCGTTTTGTTAGTTATGATGAGATCTTACCTCATGACTTGGTGGAGTGACCTGAAGGTACACTTCGACGAACACTACTGGAACTCCTAGACGCGTAGAGCTAATTGTATCGAATTTGGGCTCGTTTTGTTAGTTATGATGAGATCTTACCTGAAGATTTGGTGGAGTGACCTGAAGGTATACTTCGAAGACTTCTACTGGAACTCCTAGACGCGTAGAGCTAGCTGTATCGAATTTAGGCTCGTTTTGTTAGTTATGATGAGATCTTACCTGAAGATTTGGTGGAGTGACCTGAAGGTATACTTCGATGACTTCTACTGGAACTCCTAGATGCATAGAGGTAGGTGTATCGAATTTGGGCTCGTTTTGTTAGTTATGATGAGATCTTACCTCATGACTTGATGGAGTGACCTGAAGGTATAACGATGTATATGAAGGTAAACGAGCCCAAATTCGATACAGCTAGCTCTACGCGTCTAGGAGTTCCAGTAGTGGTCGTCGAAGTATACCTTCAGGTCACTCCACCAAGTCTTCAGGTAAGATCTCATCATAACTAACAAAATGAGCCCAAATTCGATACACCTAGCTCTACGCGTCTAGGAGTTCCAGTAGAAGTCTTCGAAGTATACCTTCAGGTCACTCCACCAAATCTTCAGGTAAGATCTCATCATAACTAACAAAACGAGCCCAAATTCGATACAATTAGCTCTACGCGTCTAGGAGTTCCAGTAGTGGTCGTCGAAGTATACCTTCAGGTCACTCCACCAAGTCTTCAGGTAAGATCTCATCATAACTAACAAAATGAGCCCAAATTCGATACACCTAGCTCTACGCGTCTAGGAGTTCCAGTAGAAGTCTTCGAAGTATACCTTCAGGTCACTCCACCAAATCTTCAGGTAAGATCTCATCATAACTAACAAAACGAGCCCAAATTCGATACAGCTAGCTCTACGCGTCTAGGAGTTCCAGTAGTAGTCGTCGAAGTATACCTTCAGGTCACTCCACCAAGTCTTCAGGTAAGATCTCATCATAACTAACAAAATGAGCCCAAATTCGATACACCTAGCTCTACGCGTCTAGGAGTTCCAGTAGAAGTCTTCGAAGTATACCTTCAGGTCACTCCACCAAATCTTCAGGTAAGATCTCATCATAACTAACAAAACGAGCCCAAATTCGATACAATTAGCTCTACGCGTCTAGGAGTTCCAGTAGTGTTCGTCGAAGTATACCTTCAGGTCACTCCACCAAGTCATGAGGTAAGATCTCATCATAACTAACAAAACGAGCCCAAATTCGATACACCTACCTCTATGCGTCTAGGAGTTCCAGTAGAAGTCATCGAAGTATACCTTCAGGTCACTCCACCAAATCTTCAGATAAGATCTCATCATAACTAACAAAATGAGCCCAAATTCGATACAGCTAACTCTACGCGTCTAGGAGTTCCAGTAGTGGTCTTCGAAGTATACCTTCAGGTCACTCCACCAAGTCTTGAGCTAAGATCTCATTATAACTAACTAAACGAGCCCAAACTCGTCACAGCTAGTAGAAAAAGTAGATAAAACAATAAATAATAATATATCGAAGTATCGATACAGGTCATTGACTTACTAATACCTTACAAGTTACCATGTTGATTCAACGCAGCTTGTCCGTGCATGCGTGTGCGTGAGAATGAAGCATGTGTTAGTGCGATTTCATACCTATCCGTTTTGCAAATACGCCCTTAAGAAATATCAAAGACAGCCACTTAAGTTATATCGTCGATATAAGTTAAGTATCACTTATGCATGAATTCCTACGCATTGCAAAGAGAATATATGGTGTCCCATAAAAATGTATGATAAGCATTATGCCCGTTATTTCTTTAACGAAATAGACAGCGCGTAGGTAGATCTTATAAGAATATATTTTCTCGTTAAAGTGCATACGGGCGGAAGTTGCAGTCCCATATTTTGATTGATCGGACTGCCTCTGTATGAAGTATAGCCATAGAGCATTTATATCTTAAGATGACCATAACATACATGGGCCTTAAATCATACTTAATATTATGAATTAGAATTACGCAACAAAAAAATGTATTGGCAGCTTGGACGGCATTCAACACTTTCCATGGTACATAATAAACTATTGCTATACAAGCAAGTTCTGATGCCTGTATGGACGTATGGTATACAACTCTGGGGGTGTACCAAACCGAGCAATATCCAAGTGATACAGGGATTCCAGAATAAAGTACTCAGGGAAATAGCCAATGCACCCTGGTACGTAAGAAATCAGGATCTCCACAGGGACCTAAAGATGGAGTTCGTAACCAGAATCATACAAAAATACGCAGAAGCTCACCAAAATCGACTTCGTCATCATGTGAATCTGGAGGCTGTTAAGCTTTTAGATAACACGGACATCAAAAGGAGACTTAAAAGAATGAAACCATTCGAACTAGTGTAAAAAGTGCATAACTGCTGTGTAGTGAATTAGTGTTTGTGCTACTTAAGTAGGTCACAAAAACGTAGTGAACACTAAGTACATTAGAATAAACTAAGGACAGTTATTGGACTGCAAATTAGACGTAGAAATTAATTTTAAGTAGAAGTTTAAGCTAGAATAATATTACTAATTAGCCCATAGGCTAGATGGTAATAGACAATAAAGTTGCCATTATATTTTAATGGAACTTTATGGTAAGAAAAAAAATAAAAATATTATAAATGCGAAAGTGTGTTTGTTTGCTGGTTTATTGGTTTGTTGGTTTGTCCTTCAATCACGCCGCAACGGAGCAACGGATCGACGTGATTTTTGGCATGGGTATAGTTGAGGACCTGGAGAGTGACATAGGCTACCTTTTATCCCGGAATCAGCAGTTCCCGCGGGAATCAAAAAAACTTAAACCACGCGGACGAAGTCGCGGGCATCAGCTAGTGAAAAATAAATTGCAAATTTATAACAACAGTAATATTTTGTTAATTTCAATATGATTTTTTTCTTGTAAGGACCTATATGGCAATTAGGCTACATATCTATATAGTGATGTGCCGGATATCCGTATCCGTATCCGTATATGCGGATATCCGCGGGTGAAGAAAGATATCCGTGTCCTTACTATTTCGACGGATCTTTTACCTTATTAATTTTCAATACAAAGATGAAATTCTATATATAGGTGATTAGGTAGCAATGAAAATCTATTAAACTCCCTTCAGATTATTTTTTATATCTTAAAATTAAATATTTGTCTGTTTGCTACGCTTTGACGGCTCAACTAATCAACCGATTTTGATCAAATTTGGTACAGATAGAGTTTAGATCCTGGGGAAGGACAAAGGTTACTTTTTATCCCGGAAAATTGAAAGTACCTACCGAAGGAATTAAAAAACATAAATCCACGCGGACGAAGTCGCGGGCATCATCTAGTTTATAATAATAGTAATGGACTCTGTTTAACCCGGCTGAGTTTGTTGTGGGCTCTTCTCAGACCAGGGCGCGTTTGGAACCCTCGTAGCTTTAGTTTTAAGATAACGTTACCCATTATCACCATCATGCTTTTTAAGTAATTTTTAGACGAAAATAAGTGTACCTACAGTGTACCGATATTTAATAAATCAATGACTATGACTATGACTATGACTATGTGGCCCATGTTAGATATATTGATGCTGAACACATATAAAGGTAGGTACTAGAGAGTAGAGGCACTATCAGGTATAACGTCAGAGAAGTCATACAAACCGTGAACCTGACCCATTTCCTAATGAGTTTGATGATCAACCAAATAACATCGCGATACAAAGTAGTTCATCAAGCGAATGAACACATCTGTACTGCGATTGATTTGTTTACATTACGCATTTAACCCTTGCTCTGATGAGGTCTGAGGGTGAACGGACAACGGACGCAGTAGAATTTCACCCGACTTAATAAAATAATGTCCTCCCGACCGATTTTCGGTCACGGCGGCCTATCTCCAGAGATTAGCCATCTGCGCGGGAGATATGATAGTGCACAAGTAAGTACCTACGCTATAATTCCTTTACTCTCATAGCCCGATGGGACGGAAAATCCGAAATGTAAACCTACTTAATTTTTTTTATTTGAAAAGAATACACTAGAACTTAATGCTAGCTAGCCTAACCTATATAAATCATGCCCGCATGGAATGCTGTCTGCATTTCCGCGCTGGACAGCCAGGCTGATCCTTTGCGCATAAAATGAGCCAGCCCTTCTGTCACCAGATGAGGCAATAATTAACCGCGGTGAAATTCTAATTAAAACCCACTTCAATTACCTAAGTATAGGTTTTCATTTATGACTACTATGCAACCTTGTTCTTTGTAGGTACCTACTTTATACTTCAAAGATGTAATTAAATATCGTTTAATGTCCATCAACGGTTGTCAAGTTCAGTGTCCTACTAATTGGAGCTTACGTAATGAGGAGACGCGTTACCTATCCAAATGTATTGAACAATAAGCTCTCAAGTTTGTCACTAGGCCAAGTTTAGAAAAGATGATAAGGAAATCTAGTGGGAGGCTCCGACCGTGGCTGCTTACCACCTTACCGGCAAAGTCGTGACGCCAAGCGGTTTAGAGTTCCTATATATGATTCCGTGTAGAAATTTCGTTGTATTTTTCGGGTAAAGTTCACATTAACTTCTTTCAACTCAAATTATTTCACATTTTTCACATTGCAATCTTCGGAGCTTAGGTTCCGTTGGGGGAACGGTAGAAATTCGGTCATTTATCAAAATAAGTCAAAAAATAAAAAATGTTTTAGAATGTGCAAATGAATTTTAAAAGAAAAGAAAAGTTAAAATCGACTTCACTGACGCAGTGGTGTGCTTAAAATTTCCGGAATTGATTCCCGGCAGGATAAATGTATTTAAATAAAATTTAATTGACTCTATTATAATTTTTTTTTATCCACTACATTACAAGCTAGCCCTTGACTGCGATCTCACCTGATGGTAAGTGATGATGCAGTCTAAGATGGTAGCGGGCTAACCTGTTAGGGGCATGGCAGTTATATTAAACCCATACCCCGTCGGTTTCTACACGGCATCGTACCGGAGCGCTTAATCGCTTGGCGGCACGTCTTTGCCGGTAGGGTGGTAACTAGCCACGGCTGAAGCCTCCCACCAGGCCAGACCAGGGAAAATTCAGAAATTATAAATTCCCAAATTGACCCTGCCGGGGATCGAACCCAGGACCTCCGCACGTTAATGCAACAGCGCTACACACCGCGCCACGGAGGTCGTCAATATATATGATTATAATATAATAATTTCAGTGACTTCGAGCTTACGAGTAAAAGGAGCTTCGCCTTTTATATCCTTCCTTATATCCTTCAATTATCTATCTCATTGCGTTTGCATGTCTTTCTAGAAGCATCGTGAAATCCGAGTCGGTTCTTTGACCAATTGATCTGATACCGCATCACTTTGATTCAATCCAAACTTACATCTAGCTACTTAATAGGTACCTACACACTTTAGTTATATGAATCAGATGTTTAATGCCTCATTTAGATAAGACTTATTATACAGCCAAGCCAGATACCATCTAGGTAGTATATATAACCTATATAGAAAAGATAATAATCTAATTTCTCTTCTCAGTCCAATCAGTTTTCCGAATCGGTGGTAGAGTCTTGAGTATTGACCTATCTTAAGTGACACAAGTTGACCTAAGTGAAATAAATAAATCATTTATCATTTTTCATTCGAAATGAAGGGTTCTAAAGAAGTTAGAACTAAAAGCTTTGAGAGCTTCCTTTGTAAACAGTACCTAGGTATATAACTAATCAAAATACTTGACAACATGCTTGCAAGTTGATGAATATCGAAACACGAAATGTGTATCCAACATGCTTGGAAGTTGAATATCGAAACACGAAATGTGATAAAAATAACTTTGTGCGCAGATTTTATGGAACGAAACAGTTTTAACAGACTGACTTTGAAATCATGAAATACTATATAATATAGACGGAGAGCCTCAAAAGTCAAAATGATCACAAATCCTCATAAGTCTCAAGTCAGATCTGAATATATTTAGCCAGTTTGTAGCTAGAGTGTAGGCCCTAATGGACTGGTTTACGAATGTTCTCTTGCTCGATTATTTTCACTGGATCTTACCCGGATAGATGCTATCCCGCCCCGAACCGACGCTCTGTCATCGCTGGTCTTATGCTACGAAATTTTTCCAATTTCTAAGGAACTTCTAATCTGTAGGAACCCATTCTAGGGTCCAAATGTGATAAAATTAGTAGCTGAACCTTCAGCCGCGCAGAGAACTGATCCGGCAGCTTTAATACAGAATCGCAAGATCCTAGGTAAGCTGCTGGCTCAATCCATTTTTATATGTGATACCTACTACTTACTGAGGACTATAATCTTGTATATAATATTATAATGCTACTTTTAGGACTGTTATGTACTTACTTAAAATTGGTAATTGTACTGTAATCTTTTGGAATAAATGAATTTATTATTATTATTATTATCAGTATAAATTTAGCTCTCACGCCCGCATACAAAATAAATACATATATGGCCAAAAGATTTAGAATAAACTTACGTAAATAAATGCAACTTAATAAACTTACATACACAAATACACAAATAAATAGTTGTAGCGGGCGGAGGATTACACCCCGGCAGGGGAGACCAGACGGCCGGGGGTCAGGGGGACAGGTTGAGAAACCGGCGGACTATCCTAGCCGAGTCTAGCAACACCGCTTTCTGCATCCTGGCTGCGAGCGAACTGCCACGGAATCCCAGTCGCCTCAGATGGTGAGCGAGGCTGACTGGGATTAACCCATTCGCAGATATGACGATTGGGATGGTTTCAGTGGACTCCACATGCCACATGGCGGAAACCTCGTGAGCCAGATCGAGATACTTACGTTTTTTCTCCGTCTCAGCTCTCACAAGGTTCTCGTCATATGGAATAGTGATGTCCACCAAAAACACCCGCGACTGTGCCCGGTCCAACAACACGATGTCAGGCTTATTCGCAAGAATAGTCCTGTCCGTGATGATGGACCGGTCCCAATAGAGCCGGACTCCGTCACGCTCGAGTACAGGCACCGGTGTGTACTTGTAGTACGGCAGCCTCTCATCCAGGAGACCGTACTTCAGAGCAAGCTTATTATTATTATTATTATTCTATTTATTCATAACAATTAGGTACTTACGCAATTTTAATAAGACTACTTATACAATGTTGTCGTTACCTATTTGCGGTACAATTAATTTGATCTTCAGCAATCAAACATAGTCACTTGATACCCGCGCTTCTTCTAATGTGAGGTCAAAGATACATCCGTTCCACGTTTTCAGAACAATTTTCATCGTCTAATGTAAGGTCATGGCCGTACATCAGTTCCACGTTTCAGCAGAACATAAATAGTAGGTAGGTACATGAACAAAAAAAAAAAAACAGTGATAGCCTAGTTAAGTAGGTAAATAGTGGTTTTAAAACCACTATTTATCTACTTGTTTTTTGTTTTTTTGTTTTTTTTTTGTTCATGTATCTACCTTCTACTTTTGTTCTGCTGAAACGTGGAATTGAAGTGATTGGGAGTTTCGTACAGTTCTGACGACCTCCGTGGCGCAGTGTGTAGCGCTGTTGCCTTAACGTGCGGAGGTCCTGGGTTCGATTCCCGGCAAGGGTCAATTTGGGAATTTATAATTTCTGAATTTTCCCTGGTCTGGCCTGGTGGGAGGCTTCGGCCGTGGCTAGTTACCACCCTACCGGCAAAGACGTACCGCCAAGCGATTTAGCGTTCCGGTACGATGCCGTGTAGAAACCGAAGGGGTATGGGTTTAATATAACTGCCATGCCCCTAATAGGTCAGCCCGCTACCATCTTAGACTGCATCATCACTTACCATCAGGTGAGATCGTAGTCAAGGGCTAGCTTGTAGTGGATTAAAAAAAAAAGTTATGTGTAACTATTTTAAGAAATAATTAGGTATGTCACTTATTTACTAACTTACTTTAAACGGTAAAGGAATTTGCTTATAAATTACATATCTGCAAATTATGGAACCAGCTTCCATCTTCTGTGTTGCCTTATCATTATAATATGGGTCTCTTCAAAGGGCGGGTAAAGAAATATCTCAAAAGCCGGCAACGCATTGGCGGTTCCTCTGGTGCTGCAAATGTTCATGGGCGGCGGTAATCACTTAACATTAGGTGACCCGCCTACTCCCTATATAATAAGTAGTATATATAAAAAAGGTAAACATCGTGTGAAGAAACCGGCATGCCTGAGTAAGTCTTCCAGCAACCAGCGAGGCGTAAGTTGGATGAAGATGATGATGAGGCATGATCCTAAGATGTTTTTTCTTTCTTCACAGTGGTCCTCCCAGTATTTTCATACGGCACAGCGGTCGGGTGGCTTTCCCCGATGGGTCCACGACTGATGTCCAAAGAGACACCTGCAGCGGAACCAGTGCACCCTGACGTCATATCCTGGATGGCATCAGTGGCCTACTTAGTGGGCACCCCGGCAGTATTCCTGTTTGGGTACATAGTGGATAACTATGGCCGGAAGAAAGCATTGATGCTTACGTCACTTTCAATGGCTGTAAGTGTTATGTTTTTTCCTTTTTTTCGATGACGAGTTGACGTTAAGCGATCTCACCGGGTGCTTTTTTATTCGTCCATACCTAGTAAGCGTAAAATGCAGTAAAACGGAAGCGGGCTAAAATGAAAGGGATACGGGCATGGCAGTTACAGATACTGGAACTAGTCCAGTAGTGTGGTATATTTTATTATTATTATACCAGAATGCTGGTAGCCTCCCGCCAGATCATACCTGAGCAAGTTATATTATTCAGAAATTGATTTCCCAAATTGGTCTAGTCAGGAATTTAAAACCCAGGATCTTTAAGACAGTTGGCCTTCAGCCAGGACTTAGTGAAATCATTGTTTAAAACCATTATGGTTTGACCATACCATAATAGGAGCTCAAAGTCTCGAATGTCCCGTATTTTTCGTAAACATAGCTCGTACACAGCGTTACCTTCCATTTCCATATCATGTAGGTAGGTAAGAAAGTGTGTCTGTATGTCTGTCTGTCCGCTACGGTTCACGGCTTTTTATCCCACATTAATCCCTCAGTATTTTCCATCCATTGCCTTAACCTACTCAAGTACCTAAATTATCTACTTTTTAATTAATTTGCTGATGCCTGAAACTCAGACATCCTGAATTTAGGGGTTCCAAAAACTCAAAGATCTCTTCGAATTCTTGGAATAAAATTATCCTGTTTGCAGAATGTTTCCAAAATGCAGACCATGTCTGTACACACACAAATGTGTTACAGAAATGACCAACCTACAATCTACATACGGTTGAACAGTACTAAACAGGCAGACGACCGACTTTATCGTTACTCAGGATTTCAATTTTTCTTTCTGAATCTGTTTTTTTCTCTGAATTCTTATCCAGTTTTCAGACACACATGCCACAAGCTTTAAAAAAAACTTAGTTGTCTTAAATTTTCTGCATATTACAGGTCTGCTGGGGGCTGAAACTGTACTCCACCGAAACCTGGGCTCTCATAACCGCCCGAGCCATCATAGGGCTCGGAGTAAGCGGATCCTACGTCGTCACTCCTCTGTACATTAAAGAAATCAGCGAGGATTCCATAAGAGGGACGCTGGGCAGTTTAGTAGTACTCAGCCAGAACTTGGGGAATCTAGTGGTGTATATACTGGGGGAGTACTTGTGTTATCATGCGACGTTATGGATCTGCTTGGCAGTTCCGTTGGTGCATTTGCTGCTGTTCCCAGCAATGCCTGAAACTCCTTCTTATTTGTTGAAGAGTGGGAAAGTGGAGGTGAGTCGATATATAGATTTATATATAATATTTTCAACTAATATTATGAGTGTTTGTATGTTGGTTTGTTCTTCCGCCCGCAAAGGAGCAATGGATCGACACATTTTTTGCATGGATATGTCACCGTAAGATTGCAAAAACCGTTAGATTGTAATCTAACTGTCGACAGTTTACAATTTCGCTAGTTAGATTACCTACAATCTAACGGTTTTTGCAATCTTACGGTGACAGATACAGGTGTAAGTGATGGCCCGTGACGTTTTGACCCTTGGGCTCCTCCTGAAAATCAGCGTTGCAGTATGTTTGGTAGATATATACCTATCTCTCATGCTGTGGCATGGGCTGAGGTGGCCCATTGGCCACACGTAGTTTATGTGTAATTTGTATTTGTATAAATTTAGTTATACGTAGTATAATGAAGTGTTTGGTTAATAAACGTTTATTTATTTATTTAGATACAACTGTTTTAGATAAGTAGCCAGTAGGTATATTTTTCGCGCAACGAATTAAATTGACTAATGACTATTCAGCGCTCAAATGCAGCCAACATTCTTATCACCATTGCACGTGGTTATGACTATGATTTGATTAGGTCAAACTATGTGCTATAAATTTTTATACTTATATATTTTTTAGGTAATTATGTACAATACAAATACAACTTATATACGCAGTCAAATTAAATTCGCGCGAAAAAAATCTGTGGTTTGATACAAATTTCACGCGTTGCAGGAATTATATTCGAGCGAAAACGTGCTGTATGGAGCTTTATAAGGCTCAGAAGGCGAAATCCGTGCGCGAAATATAAATCGCACGAATAAAATTCGCGCGTTTGTTTTTCGCAGTGCAAACGTAGCCTAAGCCCCTGTCTTTCTTCCAGGAAGCCAGATCGGCGCTGGCGTGGCTGCGCTGCCGGCAGACCTCGGACGCTGTGGTGGACACGGAGCTGCAGCTGTTACTGCTGGAGCTGGAGCAGACCAACAATGGAAGGTTCTTCACTACTTTGAAGACTCTAGGTAGGTTACTAAGAGGTTGTCGCTCTAGTGTCCTAATCGTACAATTAAACTTACGGGAAAACATAAAGGTACCACCTATAGGAAGGCACGTTTTGGAAGTTTGCGTCTTGATACAATTTTAGCTCTAGAAAAAATATCCGATTTTCCTGAGGTCGGGCACGGCTACGATATAATAGGGTAATAAGCACCTACTTTACCGGTCAAGCAAAAATCTCTATCAAACAATAAATAATAATGCTTCTAATTCAATAATGATCAACATAGCTTATAAATTCCGTCGCAAATCGAACCTGGGTGTTTAGTGACATAATTGTGAACTTTAGAATTCACCTATGCGCCAGGGAGGTCGTCGGGGAAGGAGATCTTGTCATTCCGGAGGACGTCATTTAACACGTTACCATTTAATTCGTTTAGGGACGAGTGGAATAACATAGTTGTGACAACGCATAGATACTAATCGATTGCGAACAAGTAAGTAAGTGACTGGATGGGTGACTTTTCGTTTCATGGAGAGCGCGCGCGTCTTCGGTCCCGGTTACTATAGTAATCGTTAGAAAACTAGTTAAGAGTTTAAAAACTCTTAGTCGGACCTGGGGACCCACCGCATTTTTAAATCAAATCAAATCAAATCAAATCAAATATTTTTTATTCAAATAAACTTTTACAAGTACTTTTGAATCGTCAAGTGAACCTACCACTGGTTCGGAATGCCATTCCTACCGAGAAGAACCAGCAAGAAACTCGGTGGTTGCTCTTTTTAAATAATTCATTACTATATCAATGTGTACATAAGTAACCGCTGTCCCCAGCATTGCTGGAGCGATCAAATCCATGCTCCTCTATCATTTACCTTTTTCTGAGGGTAGGAGTGGAAAAGTTAACACATGTTTTAAGAGTGGTCTTAGTTATTTAATTAAATAATAGTATTTTTCTTGCTAATATTTGCATTAATATTGTAAATTATGTTTATGTGAGTGGCTATACCTACCAGCAATAATTTTCCTTGTGATATTCACTTAATAACATAACTTTTTATCACTTGACAATCACTGGCACAGCATGGATTCATTAAAACAATCTTTCACTGCAATGTCTGAAATGTTTCAAGCCAAAATGGATGAATTCCAACAGGATTTGCAAAAAAGCTCTGTGACCAAGACCCCTGCAACTACATCATCTGTTGCGGCTGACTTCCAGTCTTTTAAGACGTTTATCGTGGCTGCTTTAAATACTCTGCAGCAGCAGCTGGAATTTTTGAGGCTGGAGATGGATCGGCATGAGATGCGGAGAAGGCGCAAGAATTTGTTGTTGCATGGCATGCCTGAGACAAAGGGAGAGGACCTCACTGCGCGTGTCACCACAGCGGTCGCTGAGCATTTAGACGTGCCAAACTTTGCCAGCTCTAGCATCAAATCTAGTTATCGTCTCGGCCGCTCATCGGATGGCAGACCCAGGCCAATAGTCGTTAAGTTTACTGAAGTTGCAGTGCGCGATAAGGTATGGTTTGCCAAGACGAAATTCAAAGGCACGGGTATCACTCAGTCTGAGTTTTTGACCAAGCCGAGGCACGAGGCATTCCTTGAAGCTCGCAAGCGGTTTGGAATCACGAATTGTTGGACGCGTGATGGATGTATTTATGTAATAGGCTCGGACGGGAGTCGGCATCGAGTAGAAACTTTGCGTGAACTCGAGAGCATTCCTGCAGGGTCGGCGTCTTCGGGAGATGCAGCGATATCGCCTAGTCAGAGCCCCGGAGTGCATACCAAAAGTCCAGACACTAGGCTGCCTATTGCCCGTTCTAGACGAGTGGTAAAGAAGTAGATAATAGTGAGCTTTGTTCATATTTTAATTTTTAATTTTCTTTACCCACTTTTATTTTATATTTTTTTGTTTATATGATTCCGTCACAAGTCACAATAATGCTCAATAATGTGTCATCCAGGTGTCATCTGTCATTTGTCAGTGAGACAGATAATATAATTTATTGACTATAGTAGAATTTTTGCTTTGGACTCTAGTGTTTTTGATATCTGACAGCTATGTTGAGTTAAGATGGGTAACTTTGGTATGATATGCCAATAATGTGAAAAGTAGTATTTTAAGTGTAGTTTAAGTATATTGTTTCCACTTTATGTAATTAATATTAACATCTCCGTCTCATTTTTATTTCTTTTGATTACTTTAAAAATAGATAATAAGTTATTGTAAAGCATATTTAACTGTTGCTGGCGGGTATGACCTATTTTTATTTAGGTTAAGTTTATAGTTTTTAAGTACCTAAGCACTATTATAGTATATCATTTATTTATATTTATTTATATATTATTTTACATGTCATTTCAAGATATTAGCCTAGACGAATCATTTTTTTCTGTATCATCTTCTGATGGATTGAATAGCAATGACAGTTTTTACAGTCTCCCTTCTCTTCAAGAAACCATAGATTCTCACTTCTCAGATGTTCTGAAGAATTTCAACGTTGTCCACATCAATGCCCAGAGTATTCCTGCACACTACCCAGATATGCTCTCCTCTTTTGATTGCAAAAATTTGCATGCAATTTTAGTCTCTGAAACCTGGCTCAAGCCTTGTTTGTCCTCCACATCTTACGGTCTTCCAGGCTTTCAACTAATCAGGAATGATCGTACAACCCGTGTTGGCGGAGGTGTTGCAATATACCTACGTTCTCACTTGCATTTTAAAACCATTAGTATGTCAAGTGCCCAGGCTACTCCTGGTTTAGAACATTTGATTGTTGAAGTTATTTTTCCTAGTTGTAAGCTGTTACTTGGAGTATTTTATAACCCTAGTCTTACGATTGATTATTTTTCTACGTTTGAGGGCCTCTTAGATCAGTATATTCCATTGTATCAGCATGCTATTATTATGGGCGATTTTAACACCTGCCTTTTAAAGAATGACTCCCGCTCTGTTCGACTGAAAACAATGGTTAATGCAGCGAACCTACATTTACTCCCCCTTACTGCAACACATGCTTTTCCAAATTGTTCTTCATCTCTCCTCGATCTTATTTTTGTTTCATCAATTGATCACGTTGCAAAACATGGTCAATGTGCTGCTGATGCTTTTTCCTATCATGATTTGATTTATCTATCTTATAAATTGCGCCCTCCTAAAGCTAAATCGAGAATTCTTCTGCTGCGTAATTTTGCTGGTATGGATTTACATCGTCTGAGAGATGATGCGGTTAAGACAGACTGGACTGATGTTCTCACGGGGGCTAGTATTGACGATAGGGTGGTAAGCTTTAATTCCCTCATTACTGGAATCTATGACGTGCATGCTCCGGTTCGGCCAGTTCGACTTAAACATCTTCCTGCTCCCTGGCTTTCTGATGATATAATAAAATTGCAACATAAAAAGAACGCGGCGAAAGCTAAATACAGATCTAACACTTCTGATGAGAACAGGGAGAAATATAAAAATATTCGGAATCGTTGCAACAGGCTGTGTAGGGATAAACAACGACGCCATATTCATAAATCCATACTCGAAGAAAATGATTCCGGTCGAGTATGGACATTTCTTAAATCTCTTGGAGTTGGGAAAGCACGGCAGAATAAAAGCTCCATAAACATTGATCTGAATCAACTAAATCAGCATTTCTCTTCTTCTTGCGCCATTGATGATGCCACTAAATTGCGGACTATAAATCAAATTTCAGCTTTACCCACTTCTGATGATCCTGCTTTTATTTTTAGTCAAGTCACTGATAGTGATGTTAAGAAAAGTATTCTTGAGGTCAACTCTGATGCCGTTGGTACTGATGGCATTAGTCGTAAAATGATCATTCCTATTGTCGATATAGTGACTCCTCTTATAAAGTCCATCTTTAATTTCTCGATTTCTACTGGAAATTTTCCCTCTTCGTGGAAAGAGGCTCAAATTACTCCTATTCCCAAAAAAGCAAATCCATCTGGTTTTTCCGAATTCCGTCCTATTTCCATACTTCCATTTTTATCTAAAGTCTTTGAGCGTATTGTTCATCGACAATTGAGCCTCTTCCTTTCTAGATGGAGTCTCTTTAATCCATTTCAGTCCGGTTTCCGGACTGGTCATAGCACGACTACTGCTTTAGTCAAGATTACTGAGGATATTCGTCTCGGTATGGATAATCAATGTGTAACAGTGTTGACCTTACTAGATTTTAGCAATGCATTCAACAATGTTGATTTTGATATCCTATTAGCTATTTTAGCTTCTCTTAACATATCTCCTGAAGTGATTGACTGGTTTCATAGTTACTTGTTTGGTCGCCGGCAGCGGACGCGAGTTGATGATTCGTTCTCTAACTGGTGCTCGATCAATGCCGGTGTACCGCAAGGTGGCGTGTTGTCTCCTCTCCTGTTTTCAGTTTTCATTAGTTCTATTACTCTCCAGTTATCTTCTCACTACCACCTGTATGCTGACGATCTCCAATTATATACACAGGCTAAATTGGTGGATTTACCGAAGGCAATAGATGTGTTAAATAATGATTTAGATTTAATTGTGCGGTGGAGTGAGTCTTATGGTCTCAAGGTGAATCCATCAAAAACTCAATCTATAATATTGGGCAGTCAAAAATTGGTCACACGAATAGATTTTTCTACATTAACCAGCATTGTATTTGATGGAACATGCGTGCCATACAGTGACACTGTTAAAAATTTAGGTGTAACTTTTGACAAATTTTTATCTTGGTCTCCGCACGTGAGTGAAGTGAGTAGGAAGGTGTTTGCGTCTGTCGGGTCTCTCCGTAGGTTGGCCAATTTTCTACCCATACCAACTAAAATTACGCTTGCACAGTCTCTTCTTTTACCGATTCTCGATTATGCTGACTCTTGTTATGTCAATCTAAGTGAGGAGTTGCTTAATAAACTTGAGCGCATTCAAAATCTATGTATACGGTTCATATTTGGACTCAGGAAGTATGACCACATTTCTGAATTTCGCGAAAAACTCAAGTGGCTTCCGATCCGCCTTCGCAGGGATACCCATATTCTTTCTCTTTTATACTGTATTCTATTCAATCCTACTACTCCCCTTTACCTCAAAGAGCGGTTTGAGTTTCTTAGTGACACTCACTGTCGCTCTCTTCGCTCTAATGACAATCTTATCTTAAAAGTTCCTCCTCATAATACTTCCTTCTATTCTAAATCCTTTTCTGTTAAAGCTGTTAGGCTCTGGAACTCCTTACCGCTTCATATTAGGCATGCGCAATCTCTTGCATCATTCAAAAGACTCATCAAAGCGCACTTTGTTCCTCCCTAAATTCCAAAATTACCTGTGTTCAACAATTCCATCCTTACTGTCTACGTTAAGTCTTGTGGCTTCTATTTTTAATTATTTTACTCCTTAGTATTGTCGTATCTAGGTATATACTTATAAGTGAATGTATATAATATTATATATGATATTTATATTCATTTATTTTTTATGTATCTATTATGCATGTATGTATTGTTATGTGTATGTATTATTTGTATGGTATTTATTTATATTTGTGTGTATATATTATAATAATATTATATTGTTAGTTAAGTGCTCAATTTTTTATTTTTATTTGTTACTTTTACGTACACCCATAACCCTCTATCGCTGGTTACAATTCCTATGTAAATTGGTTGCCTGGCAGAGATCGCTTAAAAGCGATAAGGCCGCCAATTGTACCGACTTGCATTTCTTTGTTTATTGTTTTTTGATTATTTATAAGTGTACAATAAAGAATATTTCATTCATTCATTCATTTACATAATCTTCTACAGTATAATAAGCTTTTTTCAGGAGCATACTTTTAATGGATTTCTTAAATTTGTTTATTCAATTCATGTCAAAGACGGGCAGATTTATCCCAAGAAAACTCCTACCATTATGTGATTAATGGAAAGGGGTCACGATCCTAAGCAATTAGGAATAGGAAATGAGAAAGATAATTCGTAATGATACGTAGGTATAGTTATGCATAGGTAGGTACACCTACATAGCAACTCGGTAACTACTCATCCGATTCGCGTAAATCCATTGTCTCCACAGCGTCAATCTGATCTGTTGACAGTTGACACACGGTAACACTGAACAAACTGTAACGGTAACCGAAAGTGGTCGCTAAACAACTGCCAAGGGTCTCCCACAGTGGCTAACGAGACAGCTATCCGTATGTTTATGCATCTAAGTGCCTCGGAAGTGGAGGTTTACCAATTTGCTTTAGTAAACATAACTGTGACAACTGGTTACGCGGGCTGTCCTATTTTGGGAACCTGCTCTGATATAGGTAACATTACCTCAATTTGGGTTTCGAGGTGAATAGATAGGTACCTACTGGACGGGTTCTAGACATTTGGTATGGTAGGTACCAAAGCCCGCCAAGCTTTAGACATCGAAGCTTGGTACTTTATACTAAACGACGATTTTTTAAAAATTTGAACAAGGTGCTTAGATCATTTAGGATGGGAACCCTGTGCCACCCATTTGAATCTCTTTAATTCATTATCAATTTGGGGTTGTTTTTATGGAGAAAATAATTTCAATCTTTATTTTAGGGAACCTTAACGAAATACTTAACCGTCATAGATTTCTGCAAAATTGTATGACTAAGTACGGAATTAACTTAGGTAGGTATGCGTGTTCTTACAAGCACTTGACCAGTTAACTACCTGTTACTGCCTCGTTGGTCTAGTGGTAAGCTGCACTTGGACTTGTACAACTTGGGTTGCATTCCCGGGTTCCTACCTATCGGGTTTTCTGACAAGAAATTCTCTATACTAGCCTTGAGTTAGAAACTTGGTGTAGTTTCACCCCCGTGCCTTTGGGAGTACATAAAGCTGTCGGTTCTACGCCTGATCTCTTACCGGATTTTCCGTCCCATCGGCTCAGAATAGGTAGGTACAGAATGCACCCATGTTTGCGCACTTGTGCACTATAAAAATCTATTAACGTAACGGGCCCCTAGTTCGTGATAGTACGTCATTTCGATAGTTTTGTTTCTGGCGCAAAAAATAAGCAATTTAAATAATATTTATTTAAATTATACATTTGTATAAAGTCTCTATCATTTAAACTGTCCAAAAAATTAAGTACCAACATTTTGGCTGCTAAACTGAAAGCAATAAGACCCTCGAAACTGTCAGCCGGCCACGTACAGCTGTGGAGCTTGCTTTTATGACTCGTCACCGTAAGGGTAGCGCTCGTATTTCTTAAGCTTACAGAATGGCATAGGTAAGTCCATTTGAATAAAAAATTTAATAGGGCTTTTATGTGTTCCTTAACATTCGATTTGACTCGGAAAAAGTTAAATAAAAACATAGGATTCCTTTAAAATTGCAATAAACCGACTCACGAAATAGCGGTCATTTTATTTTTCATGTGTACCCTAGTTCGTGACACTACCGAATTAGGGATATTCGAGATACATTTTTGTAGCTCGTGCATTTATATAATAATTAAGATAATTTAAATGTAAATTGAATATCAAATAATGTATTTAATTAAGTTTCTTAGGAGCTAAATTCGTTATATGTTTTGTCCACAAGACTTCTTATAAAAACGAGTTTGAAGGTGACCTGAATTTACATTTTGGAGGTAAATTCGTACAGGTACTTCCAGCTTAATTTTGTTTGTTATTCGATTTATTTTAGGTATATTTGTATATTTTTACTATATATAGGGCAGTTAATAGTTAATTTACATAATTTTAAAATGGTCGAAAAAATTAAATGCTGGAATTTCCAAAAATCAATATCACGAACCAAGGGACAGTCTATTTTGTTATACATTTCCCCAAGTTCGTGACAGATATATCTATAGTGGTAGGCTAGTAGGTAAGGCACATACCACTGGTATCGCAATATATCCATACTTCTTATCTTACTAATATTTTAAATGCGAAAGTTTGGATGTATGGATGGATGTTTGTTACTCGATCACGCCCGAACGGCTGAACGGACCTGGATGAAATTTGGCACAGAGATAGATTATAGTCTGGAATAGCACATAGGAAACTTTTTATCCCGGAAAATTAAAGAGTTCCCGCGGGAACCAAAAAAAATCGTCTCTTTAACCAATTTTGATGGAATTTGGGATAGGCATAGTTTGTATCCAGGGGGAGGACATAGGCTACTTTTTATCCCGGAAAATTGAAGAAATCCCGCGGGAATCAGAAAGCCTTAATCCACACGGACGAAGTCGTGGGCATCATCTAGTTAATAATATTCTTTAACAAACCAAAGTTTCAAACAAGGGACTAGCTTTGTTTTGATTTTAAGTTTCAAGTAGATAAGTACCTATTAAAAGCTGTCAGTCGGCTGAATCTTACTCACACATCTTTTTTATTATAATAATTATTATAAAAAAATATCTTTATCCCGTTCTTAATTATAAAACCTTTTAAATAATTATGTTTTTATTAATAAATAATCGTAACTCGCTGTAAAAACTTTATCACGAAATAGGGGCCACGAATTCACGAACTTAGGAGCAGAGCAAAATTTTATCACGAAATAGGGTTCAAACAAGAGGTCCACAAATAAATTAATATAAAAAAAAACTACGAAACAAAACTACATAATTCATACATTAAATTACTGGCAAAATACCAATATTCAAGACACAAAAGCTTTCAAACTGATATCATGTTTAGGAATATATTTAAAAAATCTTAAAGTCTTGGGAGTCTTAATATAACGAAAAAGGGTACAATTACCTTATGGCTGATCTCTGTGGAGAATGGCCGCCATGGCCGACATTCGGTGATCGGTCGGGAGAACATTTTTATATGGTACGAGTAGGTACCTACTTATATTATTTTATTATTCCAGTGTCTGACCGCAGCACATTCCGCGCGTTCAGGATAACCATGGCAATTACCCTAGCCAGGGAACTATGCGGATGCTTGGCAGTACTACACTTCGCTTCGCTCATCTTCAGCCAAGCGAGCGGCGGCTGGGTGCTGACCGCTAACCAGCAAGCAGCCGTGCTGGGCGCTGTGCAGCTTGTGGGCTCTTGCACAGCTTCTAGCTTAGTGGAGAGGACGGGGAGAAAGGTGCGTGATTATTTTGTGTTAAGTATTTAGAATCTAGATCTTGGCTGCTATGAGTTTCTACTTTCTATCTACTGTCTGGTTAAAAATGTAAACTAGGATTTTTTGAAGTCCTTTCTGAACTAACTAGTCCGATATCAAAATCTTCTCGGATGGGACTTTTCATAATAAATTTTAGTCAGCTATTTAACATTTAAGTAGTTCTTGCGGTTTAAAATAGTACCTAAAATATACGTTGTACTTATCTGTACTTAGATTAAATATTTACACCGAAATAAATGCAACCAACGACGAATGTGACTCTGCGTATCATAGCAGCGGTAGGTACTGTACGTCTGGACAGACGGCTTGGGGCTCCTAGGAGGTACAAAATATGTGCTTTCACCAGACTAGACCAGAGGAGTATAGCACTTATAACGAAGAGCAAGAAAATTATTAATTCAGAAATTGCTCTGCCGTAGCACTAAATACGCCACACATACAAACACACACGCCACACAATGCCAGGGAGGTCGTTAAAATCGTGTTCTCTTTCCAGCCTCTACTAGGCACTACATGCTTCGTGTCCGGCATAGCTCTGGGCGCTTTGGGAGCGTGGTTCGCTGTCAGCTCAGGCTCCCACGCCTGGCTGCCCGTACTAGCGCTATGCCTGTGCATCTATTGCGATGCGGCTGGCTTGCAACCTGTGCCCTTCGTGGTTATGACTGAGATGTTCTCCTTCCAGGTGAATATTATTACTTTTCCTTCAAGGCAAAGTAAATATTAAGTAAGTATAAGTAAATTTATTTTTAATTAAGCAAGCGTTTGGCTGCAATAAAATTCTAGCGCTTGCTAATTAAATAATGATTAACTATGTGCATGACGCATGTGAGTCTTAGCGTTTTTTTTGTTATTTTAATACAGAATATTCTTGAGCTATAGGTACTTATAAATGATGGCTCTCAATGGTCTGTTGTGGCTCTATTAGATTCGAACCCGTTCTCCTAGGTGAGCGACAAACGCGGCAACACGACGCGACAACATCGAACACTAGCTGACCCTTCACGTGGCCTACGTTGTAGCGTAGATACGTCTATCATTGTCCAAGGCGTCGTATCGCGTCGCTTCTGTCGCTTACAGAGGTCAACGGATAAACATAAAGCATAATGATGCTAACTTTCATTCAGTTAACTCCAGACCATAATATTATGGTACCTAATGGCCACGCCAATGATCACACACAATATTTCAACACAGAATATTTCTGGAATATTGTGGGTATACTCATATTTTCTGTCTTTTCCAGTACCGAGGCACGGTCACATCAATAGTGACTGCGTTCGCCTGTGCAATAGTCTCAATAGAACTGAGAGTGTTCCAGCCTCTAGCCACCAGTGTGGGTCTCTACCTCATCTTCTGGATCTTCTCTGCTGTGTGCCTGATCAGTACCGTGTACATCGCCTTCTGCGTACCAGAGACTAAGAAGAGAACTATAGAAGAGATCTACGCAGAATTTGGAGGGAAGAAGGAGAAAGACTTGGAATCACATGTTACGAGACTTTAGACTGTATAATTTATAATATTGTTATAAATGCGAAAGTTTGTTTGTCTGTCTGCTACACTTTCAAGCTACGCTTTTACGGACCAACCGTTCAACCGTACCTAAACCATTAACCAACGCGAACCGAAGTTGCAGGCATCATCTAGTAGAAATACATTATTTAAGTCTATAGAAATAGTTGACTGGCTCTGGTTTCGCTCGAATAATTATATCTTAGTAAGGTTCTGCATTGTATAGCCATAAGACGTAACCTAACTCTATGGTATACCTGCATGCATAATGTCAAGGTAATAGACATAACGGTTAAAGCTTTACGTTGATATTTTAGTTAGTTTATCCTTTTCTAATTACCTAGTAAGTATAACTATATTATGAGTGTTTTATTCTATTCTGTCTGATTAAGCATAGAAGCTACGCGCTACAAAGCGTTGGATCCGATGGCTGGCGTATTTAAAATACTCATAGATGTCTAGCACCACCATGACGTTAGGTGTCTATTAAGGAGATGGATCTTATTTTTATTTGAAGTCTTATTATAGTCGTAACGTACGGTCGACGTCAAAAGTCCATACCTCGCTTAAGGCCCTGTGATAGCACAAAATCAGCAAAACGGAGTTTTTTAAAGCAGTGTATCAATCAAATGGTGAGTGAGATAATGTATACTTGTAAAAATAATTTGTTGTTTTCAAGACCTTTAAGCAGCCATTGACGCATCTCAAACACACAATTTAAAAAAAAATCTGCATCATACCTCTTAGTTTAACTTTTAAGCAATTTTTCTCCATAAATCCAATAATTTGCTCTAGAAATCCATACTTCCATACTAATATTATAAATGCGAAAGTGTGTCTGTCTGTCTGTCTGTCTGTCTGTCTGTCTGTCTGCTACGCTTTCACGGCCCACCTGTTGAACCGATTTCGATGAAATTTGGTACAGGGGTAGATGGTATCCCGGGGAAGGACATAGGCTACTTTTTATCCCGGAAAAATAAAGAGTTCCCGCGGGAATAAAAAAAAACTGTCTCTTCACCCGATTTTGATAAAATTTGGTACAGGGGTAGATGGTTTCCCGGGGAAGGACATAGGCTACTTTATATCCCGGAAAATTAAAGAGTTCCCGCGGGAATCAAAAATCTTAATCCACGCGGACGAAGTCGCGGGAATCATCTAGTATAAGATAAAATTTATAATACCTCTAGGTATTAAGTTCGCCTTTGTGCATTGTAATCTACGTATGTGCAATAAAGAATTTAAAACAAAACAAATAAAATTTATATTATATTAATTTAAAAACACTACTATTCAATACTACTTAGATTATTGCCACGAACTATTTATGTAAGTTTGAGGGCGACTTTGTAACTAATAAGCCCTCTTGTTTTCCTATTCTATACGGACTTTTGACGTCGACTGTACCTTACTTAATTCTATTTAGTTGTAGACATAGACACCAAACCTTGTAGATCTTAGTTACAACGATCATTACAATTTACAGCAGGTTGAGCTGTTACTTTTCTGGCTGACTCTACCCGCCAGTACTAAAAAGGCGTATTTTGAGTCTCATCTCTAACCTAATATGTGTTTAGTTAAGTGTTAAATTAAAAATATATAAGTCGGATGACAAAGACATTTATAAACGAATATATTTTATAGAATCCGTAAACATGGTGTGATAAACCATCACATATTTAACTCAGTATCCGATACTGTAAAGACTGGTGATAATAAAATGCTATTTAAATTATAATACTTTGTATTTTTTTACTATAATTTACAGGACCTGGTACCTACATGATTTGAGGATTCGAAGAGCCATTTTTAAAAACTACCCGCAAAGTTACATGGCAATGTATAATTTTGTGCTAATTAAAAGTAGAAAAAACCTTCAGCCCCCTATTCTCTAACTCGGAGGCTATCTAATAATGAAAGCCAGAAGATGTATTTTTTATCCACTGAAGGTTCTATGAAACGTTTTTTTGAATTTCATAGCAAACCTTCAATGGATAAAATATATTAGCAAACTATACCTACTACCGACTGTCGTAAGGGTATACCAAAATAAAAGACCAAAAGTTCACAAGCAATGGAATGTTTATAATTGTAACGACACAGTCCTTACAATATTATAGATGTTGGTTACAAGCCTCGTCTAGAAAGATAGTCTCACTTTGCCCTCCGCTATGCAGTTATAAATACTCTTCTATTAATTTAATAAATAAATAGTTATATATCTCATGCTATCCTCTACTCAAACCCGTTCGTTGAAATCACAACCTTACAAATCGCTCTCTCAGAAGTACCTTCTTAGGCCTATCTAGTGAGATTACCAATGAATAAGCATCTTTAGGCGCGACTGAGTAAGAGCGTTTTTTGCTTAGCCAACACGATAATAATATCGGAGCCGACACACGGGGTATCGTGTCGGTCAGTGAAAAAAACGTCATAGACAGCTCCATACATTTCAGTGCCTCGATGAGATATTGGCCAGTGAAAAAACGCTCTTACAAAGATATATTTTCGGGCGAAAATAGCTTTCAACCGTGATTTTCTTCAACAATTGCCGCCAAACAGAACAGGTGTTTTGAGGCCGCTATCTTTTACATAAGTTGTATAAAGTTCTGTCCTCATCTCTGCCATTTGCCGTTCAATCTAACAATCAATTTATTTATATTGTAATATTTGCCACTTCAAAACGTTTTAAAGGTTATATGCACTCATTTTTATGGAAGGTACAAAGCAAGACGGCCTCTCGCCTAGCCTCAGTCTGAAGCGTTTTTTACACAAATACAAAAACACCGCATAAAATAGTTAGTTATGATGTACATACGCGATCCTAACGTACACAACACATAAAAATCGTATTATAGTCTGTACGCGTAAAGAAAATAGTGAATCATCAGTGTCGCCAGGCTAAGCCACGGCCCCCGAGCAATCAAGTTGCAAGAAGTCAAAAAGCTTTCTGCTTTAATTATACATAACTACCGGATAAACTCACGTGTTATGTCGGAAAATGCCCGACTAGTTTCGAACTCGTCTGGGGCCCTTATTCTACTAGTCGGGCATTTTCCGACATAACACGTCAGTTTATCCGGTAAAGCAAGGCCATTTTATGCGCGGACAAAAGTTCATTGACGCACCTACACTATGAAACCCTCTCGAAACTAACTAACTACGCCAAAACTATAACTGTCTCTTTCGCGCATAGGAATAGACGCGCTTACGTGGTCGACAGTGGATTTCATAATAAAAGTCGTGACGTCTCACCACCGAAACATAGGTGTAAGTAACATTTTACGCGTCGTAACATCATGATTCATAAAGTACTATAGTAGTACTATCGTATGTAAATATATTATGTACTTAGTAGTTCAGTAATCAACGATCAATTAATGTTGCGAATAATTACACAATTGCTACGTGAACCTTAAGAATTTGTGAAAAAAAAATTAATAAAAACATGAATAATTACTTCATTTGTTTATTTTCTTTGCCTTTGAATTAAACATAATATAATAATCATATCTATCGACTTTCCAAATCACAGCTGCTGCTACTAATGACTGAAAAATAGCTACTGTTTGTGTTTACTAAACTACAACGGCTACGAGTGATTAGTTTCTAAGATCAAAAATTCCGGGGTTTATCTTCAAACATAATATTAACAAATACGTAAACGTAACCCTTGACGGTACCTCAATACATACATAGGGTCAAATTGCTTATACCTCCTTTTTTTTAAATGTTGATTACAAATGAATCAATTACAATACAAGAATAAAGGCGAAACTTAGGCGAACGACCTCTCGTTTGTTTGTTTACATTTTGTCCGCGCTTAAAATGCCCGTACTTTAGTTATATATAGTTATATGAATATCACTCACAATAGTTTAAATGTTAAAATAGGTTTCTGCTTTCTTGTAACTTTACTAGGCGGGCTTAGCAGCATGCCGACTGTGTTGAGTCACTATTTTCTTAACGCGGACAAACTATAGGTAGGTATATATAGATGACACATTATAGAAACTTTGTGCTTCCTACTATCATAGTATAGTATATTTATATCTTACGAATAGACATACATACTACAACCTACGTTTATTATGAAATCTATTATGGTATAAAATACTATGTACCTTATTATATGGATTTAAAATATAGGTCAGATAGTTAAATATGTTTTTTCATCTGTGGGAGGGGGGAGTTTTATAAAATCTAACGCTTAGTGGTTTAACTGGAAAATTATGTACCTAAACTCTAAAATAAGTACATACTTAAGTGCTAGACAGACCAATCCCCAATGACATGCTTTATTTATCCATATGTATCGATTTTAGCTTTTGTACATCTATACATACATTAACAATTAAAACAAAATAAGCAACAGAAAAATTAGAATAACAAAAGATAACTGGCAAACTTTTGTAAGTATAAGATAGATTAGTTAGATTTTTATCAATTTTAAAGTTATATATTTTGAAATAAATAAATTCACTATCACATATACGACAAATCTAGCATGTCATAAGATACAATCCCTATAATAATAGTAATATTATGCTTTGGGTCGAATCTAAATGATTTCATAACATTACCTAGCTATTAAAAAAAAGATATAAATTATAATCTATGGTAAAAAACCCATCACATTTCCGGCAAGACAATCCTATCCGTACCATATATTGCACTTATATTCCTAAAAATAACATGATATGCCAAAAACTAGCCTAATATTTCATAAATTATGACTTTATGGTGATTCCTCAAAGTAGAGATATTTTGAAATTCCAGATAGGTAAAGCTCATAAATTCGTATTTTAAAAAATGTAGCAATTTCGTACCTACGCTTTTGGGTGACATTTATAGATGTCGAAGAAAATGGCGCGCATACTTCCATTCCAAACATTGCATTACAAGTTTTTTAAAGACGTCACTCCATAATTTGACGCAATGATATTTTTTAATTTTCAATAGATTCTATTTACATAATAATTAGAATACCGGTATAGCTGGGTCATAATATTGGAACAAAATTTAGTATGCTGAGGAAACACCATTACAAAATATACGAACAAACTTCCGGGACACATAAGTACAGTGTGGGAAATTCTATATAACAATCTCTAAACTAAACAAAAATTACAGCTTTAAATCTAGTTCTATCCCTTTCCGCAGGAAGTATTATGAAAGGGTTATCAATATTTTAATGCTATCATTTTAGTTTGGTTCAGAGTTTGTGCACTACAGAATCAGCCCCAGTGTCATTTTTTACAGACAAATGCTGTTACTACAAAACTATCGATATCTAAAAAATATTTTTGAAAATAAAAAAAGGTATCAAGAATTAATTCAACCATTTTTAAGTACGCAATATTGACAACTAGCGTTTGGGGGGTGTTGCACTATCAATAATGTATCGGGATTCTGGTATCGTAGGATTACAATATACCTGCGATACCATACCTTCAATATTTCCTCTATACGTGATCGAATTTCGATCGATATCGATCAATATCTACTATCGTGTTTACATTACGGAATGTGACTATATCGATAGTGTAACTGGGCATTAGGGTTCTTTCAAAAAGATTTAACCTATTTCTAAAACGATACACTCCTAATTATTAAGTCAAGTAATAAAAAAATAAGACTTAACTAAAGTGCCAAACCGTTACCGTATAAAAACAACAAAATAAAAACATGATACAATAAAAAAATAACAAAAACAATAAGACATTGGACGCTAAGTAGTAAGTACAAAGAAAATCCGAATTTTGATGTATCTTTCAAAACCGTTTTCTTCAATATATATATATTCCGATTTATATTGGATTGTACGATTCAATTCCTTTTATGGTTTTATGATAACGTTCGATAAAATGAATTATAATCAGTTTATATTTATATCGTAATTTTTAGTGATTTATAATTCATTCTGACTCAAATAACTTAAAAGTTCATGCCATCCCTTTTTAATCTTCCCTGCTGAAAAAGATGGTTTTATTTTAAAGTAAATATTTACAAACAAGCTTTTATCGTCCGCCATATTCAATTTAGTGTGACGTCATTTTATTATTGGTATTTTTCTCAGCAAATTCTTTCAAATGATACCCATATAATAGGGGTACATTAATAATAACAAGTCCGCCATCTTTGGCAGTCTGTCAAATTAGATTTACAATTACGTCACTTAGCTTACCATGCATTGTGGCCAATTCTGTATAACACATTCTCTAAACTATACTAAAATGACAGCTTTAAATCAAGTCCTGCCCCTTTCCGCAGGGAGTCTTATGAAAGGGTTAGCAATATTTTTAATGCTTTCATTTTAGTTTAGAGATTGTGCACTACAGAATAAATCCAAGTTGTCATCCAAACTAAACGTGTATGCAAAATTTTTATCAATTAAATAAAAGCTTGTAAAAAATAATGGTTGGTTTAGATTCATAGTCCAATTTATAAAGATCTACATGGATCTAATTAGCTGCCACGCATTATAATCAGTTTTTAAAACTAAACAATTTGGTTCGAAATAAAAATTTGGTATATTCACAACTCGGTGGTTGAAATAAAAATCAGTCTTATCTATTGTTATGTGTAAGTCAAGGACTTTATTAGTGAAAATAAAATAGGACCTTTAAATTTTTAGGTTTGTTTGTTTGCTCGTTATTTTATTCTATTAAAATGAAGAATTAAGCTTTATAAAAATAATGAATTAAATTATTAAAAAAATATCTTTATGTTGAAAGTTAATGTTGTTTTTTAAAATATATTAAAATAGACACGGGAGATATGGACAAGGAAGTAGCAATTGACATTTTTGTACATTTTGGAAGGAATTGACTAATGGAAGACAGAAAAGGTAAGAAAAGGATAGGTTAAACGATATATGGTATATTTTTCGTTGGAAAGTAAAAGGAGACTACGTATTATTTATCTAAAAATATTAAAATTTAACTTCCTCACCAGTTTACTAGCAGCTTTTTGAGACTTTGTCCTCAAAATACTATATTCAATTTACTTATTAAGGCGGTCTTTAGACGATCAATCTTCAATCAGTATCACCATGGATTGGCTAGATTAAAACTGAAAAGTGCCTGAATATTTTCTGCTAATCTGTCACACAACATTGCACAATAATTTTGGGGATCGAATCCTTTTGCTTTTAATGTTGCCAGACCCTGCTATAACTGATGGATAGCCTTTTTTTTTCTTTGAAACGAGGGGAAATCTTCTCGAGATATCAAGTCCGAGTTACTTTGTCAAACTTTCCCTCAAGCCAGGACTCGAAAATGGCAAGATTGCACCTATAGTGGTTAATCTGTCTATTTTAACTACCTATACATAATTACCGTAGCGGTAACGTCCCGTAATCGGGCACTTTTCCGACATAACACGTGAGTTTAACCGGTAGTTATGTTAGTTATCACTCACTATAGTTTAAACGTTAATACATAATTACCGTAGCGGTAACGTCCCGTAATCGGGCACTTTTCCGACATAACACGTGAGTTTAACCGGTAGTTATGTTAGTTATCACTCACTATAGTTTAAACGTTAAAAAGTTAGTAGTTATCACTCACGATAGTTTAAACGTTAAAAAATTTGTCTAATTAGTGTTCGCATGACATAAAAATGATTTTTCTTTAATATCTGTATATTTTTTTGATTCCATCAATCAGTCATTAACGGATCAAACTGGCATCATACCCTTCGTGTGATTGATCTTCTAACGACCGTCTAAACAAGCATCTTTAAAATATGACTTTAAAATCTAAAATATTTATTTCCAGATTTAAAGATTCATGTAAAAATAATAGCTTCCCAAGTTAAAAAGATATTAAAAATGAAAACTGCGCCTTCTCCACACATTCTTGCCAAAGAAGTTCTCTCATTCTTGACTGTATCAAATATATTTCTAAAGAGTAAATAAGTACATTCTATTATTTCCTTATAAGAGTCTACGCGTAGAAAATAAACATCGTAGTTTTGTGACCAATGTAGTGATGTACGTTATTCAAAATTGTCGCTTGAGTATAAGATGTCACTTTTACTCTTTTTATTAAAATACTGTGGTTTTTACAACATGTATTGTCATGTTAGCTTACATAAGCGACGATGTCTAATATATTCATTAATATATCAGTCTGTCCATTCATTTTTTACTACGCATGATATATTTAACTACTATATTTTGTTCGTGTTACAGACAATAACAATGCAAATATGTCGGTATTTTTCGCCAATTTCTATTAGAAATTCTAACGCATGAAAAGACCTAGTGAAGGTGGAACTTTTAAACGTATCTCGACACAAGGTCATATTTCGTCCCATCAAAATTGAACCTAAATTCCACAATAATAAAGTTCAATATAGCCTAGCGTACATTAATACGGTATGACAGTATGGTATATTATAGTAACATATTTAGTACACAATATATAAATAGTGTTTAGAGTACTATGTACGCGGGAAATAGTGTCCCGTGCGCGCCGGTAGCGGCGGTGGAGTGTCCTGAAAGAAAAAATATTTTTGAAATGATTCGTCCTTCGTAAAGAAAACCAAAAACAGAAAATAGTGAAAAAAACAAACCTCTAGCTATATTATTTATGACGTGATAACACTAGATGGCATGCTCTGAAATAAATGAAAGGAAAAAATAATAATAATAATAAGTGCTAATGAAAGGTGTAAAATATAACAGCAAAATAATATTATATCAACAAATCAAGCAACAACTAAAATATGGCAATATTTTTATGCAACATAGTAAATAATAAAAGGGTGCAACTTTCACACAACACTTTAACCACAAGTAAACTAAATAACGTGTAGTCTGAGACCGTTTCAGTTAAAAGGTAGGTCCGTAGTTTAGAATTGTGATGTTACTAATATGAAAATTAATGTGAAAATAGTTAACGCCACAATGACTGACCGACTTGGCTGAAATTTAGCTTATAACTTGTTTTAACACTTGGCTACATTTTATCCTGGAAAAATAAGTTCCCGCGGAACCAAAAACCCAAAGCTACGCGGATAAAGTTGCGGCTATCATCTAGCTTAACCCGGAAAAATCTTGAATAAACACAAAAAAGTACAAATTTTGTTACGTTAATTGTGAGCATGGGTCATATTGACCCTTTTGACAAAAGAGCGCATTTAGTTCCCAGCGCGGTCACCGTTGGACTCATTTCTTTTCGGAAACGTTTAGAACACAGCGTTAGCTTCAGCTAATGAGAAAACTGGCATCGACGCTTGCTTACGTAAAAAAAAAAATTGCATTCTGAAACACACTGGGTCACCCTGACCCAACCTCAATGACGCCGGGTTAAAATAAAAAGCCTTTCAAGCGATATAATCATAAGTACCTGAACATTGTTGTCGTGCAGATAGTGGCGAGGCAGCTGCGGCCGCGGCATCGGTTCATCGCTATCTTCATCCTCTTCGAAATCTGTCGCATTTTGGATTAATTTATATTGTTAAATGAATAGGCATGATGACAGTAACCAAGAATCAATGAAATTATGAATTTATCTAATGAAATAGGATTCATGGATTATAAAAAACGTATTTATTTTTCTATTTCGAGTGAGATTGCTATTTATTTTGATAAAATAAAATTATAAAATACAGCAATCCGCCATATTGGTTAAAACACCAAGAAGCGAATGACGTCACAATGGTTTGTTTTCGAGCTTTGACAATCATACTATTGCTTACTGCACACTGCACAGAGTACATTGGTAAAAATAATAGTGACGTCACAAACGACGCCATGACACCGGAGAGCGTTTTGGCGTGAATTTTAAAATTTAAATTTCAAATGCCAATATTATCTACCAAACCTTATAAAAGCTATTTTTTCGAAATAGTAGATACTTCCAAACATAATCTGACCATTTTTCAAAATCAGTCATCATGCCTATTATGAATATGTATCTCTGAGAAGTATTCTGAGGGCTTGGTAGGCCTTAGCGGGGGTCGGGACCCCTTTTTACTCACGTACCAGTTGGGTTTTTTTATGCATAGCACTTGAGAGTTACTTCTCTAGCGCTGAGTTGGTTAATTACTTGGTTTAAAACTTATTTAATCACAAGAATCTTATGGTTTCTTGTGATTGAATTAGTTTAATCACCGCTTAAATTCTCAGATAAGTTTCGTGCAACTCGGCGTAGTTCTATTTTTTTTAAGAAAGGATTTTTAAGAATGCGAATGTGGATGTCAAATCACCGTAGAAATATAATCATCCGAATATGAAATATTTTTGTTTTGAGAGAATTTTTCAGTTTTGAAAACAAGTACTGGTAAGTTACGAACTAACTTATTAGTGTTCGTTGACTGAAATTACGAGTTATAAGTATTTGAAAATTATATTCATGCAAAATTTAACAATCATGCAAACATTTTAACAATTCGACATCGTGATCCGTGTCCTCTATAGAATAATGTGTGAATACAAAGAATGGTAAAATGATATATCTAAGTCACTTTGAAACGGCGTGAATATGATAACACTGATTCCTTGAAAATATACTTGGCGCAGTCGGTAGATTCATATTTTATAGTGTGATATTGGTGAGCGAGTTTTTATATTAAACAAAGTACACAGTTCTAACACATGACTTGTGACGCTCATTGAATCGAAACTGGTTATCTTTGATAATATTATGTGTTCTTTTTAAGTATTGTTTTAAGCTACTATAAAATAAAGAATTACGACCTTTCAAATTTGATTTTAATCGAATTGGATTTTTAAATAGAATTTTCAGTATTTAATGAGATGGATTAAATATAAGGATTTAAAAGTGCATGTAAAATTCAACTAAGGTCTATCTATCCCCCAAAGTCATTTCGTTTAAAATAAAAACAGAATATTATGTTCTTACCTCGTCTTTTCCTGGCGTCCAAACCGCTTTTTACCGTATCTTCAGTGTCAGAACCCTCTGCAAAACATTTAGTAACATAAAACGACTAAAAACACATCCAAAACTCTATGAATCTAAACTTTATTAAATGCTTGCTCAATGATAAACAAATTAGTTATAACCAGTGAAAAATACAGCTGGTATAAGCTTATCTCTGTCACATGCTTATTAATATTGTATTGCTCTCACTTTCGAAATCGAATTCTAAAAGTATTTAAAAAGTCATTTTCTATGAATTTTAAATTATTTAAATACTTATCAAAAATTATCTCGACTTATAAAGAAATTAGTAATTATTCTGTGAAATCTTACAGCACGTATAATTTAATCTCTGTCGCACATTGATTAATATCATTTTGCTCTCCTGTTCAAAATAATGTCCTAATTGTATTTAACAAACTATTTCAGTATATATTGGAATGCTTTTGGAATATATATTTTTATTTTTCATGAAAATCAGGCTTGCTTTCAACTATTTAGAAGGCTTTTAAAATGGCTAGTTTAGTTAGTCTTTCTTTCTTTCTTTCCCAAGAAATAAAATTTGTAATTTAGAATTTTTGATGCTATTATTTTTTCGCTATGTTGATGATTTATGGTAATACGCCCTTAAACTCGGCAATTCCTACTTATTTTTGAGTATCTTGCTTGTTGCATATAAAATGCTTAAAAACCTGGCAATTCCGTTTCATATTTAAGTATCTTACTCGTTGCATGATTGTGTAATGTAAAAATTATAACACACATGGGGGTTTCGCAATGACTAAGTGTGTCGTAAAAAACCATGCAAAAAAACTTCAAATGCGTGCCAAGTTACCATAATTACAAACAGTTAAACGGGTAGGCATGCATAACCTACGCTCTATTTGAACATTTTCGACACGATGCCTAGACATTTATAAGAAAAAAGTTAGTTTTTTTTGTATTTCCGTGTTTCACTCACCGGAGTTGAGCTCCCGGACTAGTGTGGACATTGCGTTGGTGACTGAATCCGCGGCGTATAATAAGTCACTCCGCAGATTTCGGTTGTCTATGCCCACTGCAAGTAAAATTATTTTTTTAAATCCTTTCTTAATATTATAAATGCGAAAGTGTCTGTCTGTCTGACTACGCTTTCACGGCCCATTCGTTCAACCGATTTTGATGAAATTTGGTATAGGGATAGTTTGTATCCCGGGGATCGGTTTTTTTCCTGGAATTTATCCTGGAAAATTAAAGAGTTCCGCGGCGACCTCTATTAATTCATATATTTTGTAAAACACATATTTAAAAAATTGAACTTTATAACGGACATTTGGCCTTTTAGCATAAACTTAATACTAAGTTGTAAAATTAAGTAATGTTTAAAATCAGTGCCACTTTACTATATTTTATTTATTGATACAACACATAATTACGATTATGAAGATTTTGATATACTCACTTGTTGTAGGTCTTTGGTTTTGATGAAAACTTCTCGCGTCGCCGCCCATAGATTCCATTGCCCCTAGAGACATACAAAAAAGAAAATATAATATACAACTAATATTATAAATGCGAACGTGTGTTTGTTACGTTTTCACGGCCCATCCTTTCAACCGATTTTGATGAAATTTCAAACCGTTATTTTACACCCCTAGGGGGGTGAATTTTCAGAAATCCTTTCTCAGCGGATGTCTACGTCATAGTAGCTATTTGCATGCCAAATTTTAGGCCGATTCGTTTCGTCCAGTGCTTTTAGACTGTCCGTTGATAGATCAGTCAGTCAGTCAGTCAGTTACCTTTTCCTTTTATATATTATTTAGATTGATATCTACTAACGAATAGTTATGTGAAACATACCCAGGCTATGCGTCATATCGATGCGCTCCCTTTCCCCCAAAGATGGTGTTTGAGGCGCGCTGCGAACCGTTCCACGAGGCGCTGGCTCTCTGTGATACGGGTGAATGTGTCACCGTAAGATTGCAAAAACCGTTAGTTTGTAATCTAACTAGCGAAATTGTAAACTGTCGACAGATTGTGAACCGTTCAATGTTCAGAGTGCCAATTTTTGAAATATTCATTGTATTTACGTTTTCTTGTTTCTTTCTTGTAGGTTAGGTTAGGGTTCGACATAAATAATCAGGTAATGCTCGGCCGCAGGTTAGGCCGTAGGTTTAGGTTTTATCGGGTTAATATACCTAACAGATACCTACCGAAAAATAATGTTACAATCTGACGGTTTTTGCAATCTTACGGTGACAAATACATGTTCATAAGCCATCCGCGATAAGAAAATAGTGACACATTGTTGGCAGATCAAGCAACAGCCACAGTGATCAGTCACTATGGGGGCCATACGCTTAAAGCCATATTGTTCCCTTTCGTGTTTTAGAATTATAACCCTTATTTTAATAAAGTCAAGGTATGTGACATCAAACTGTCATTTAGAGTAATAACTTTAATAAGTATTACTTTAAGCGCTGGCAGTATGGGCCCAGACCTTTTCCTCTGATTAAAGAAATAAATAAAGAAGAAAATTTGTTTTCCAATTTGCCGCACTTTTGCTTACAAGGGTATGGGTAAAGCTGAAAACTATACTATGATTACTGATCGTCATTCGTCGTCGACTTCCGATAGACGTCCACAACTGGACTTAGGTTCCTTACGAGCCGCGGTCTCGTGTCGCCCGAAGCGGTTCTCTGTGACTAGACTGGATGTCACCGGCTCACTTAGTGACCGGTCTGCCTATGGAGTGTAGAAGGAAGGAGTGTTATCTCTTAATGGGAGAAAAGTTGCAAAAGTGTCCAGTAGTTGCTATAAATAACAGTTCAAAAAATTCCCACAGTGGCGCTGGTGTGGACATAGGGTATGGTATGAATGTAGCAATAGGCATGATGACTGATTTTGAAAAATGGTCAGATTATGTTCGGAAGTATCTACTATTTCGAAAAAATATCTTATTTCAGCAGAAAAATAAGGTTTGGTAGATAATATTGGCATTTGAAATTTAAATTTTAAAATTCACGCCAAAACGCTCCCCGGTGTCATGGCGTCGTTTGTGACGTCACTAATATTTTTACCAATGTACTCTGTGCAGTGTGCAGTAAGCAATAGTGTGATTGTCAAAGCTCGAAAACAAACCATTGTGACGTCATTCACTTCTTGGTGTTTTAACCAATATGGCGGATTGCTGTATTTTATAATTTTATTTTATCAAAATACACAGCAACCTCACTCGAAATAGAAAAATAAATACGTTTTTTATAATCCATGAATCCTATTTCATTAGATAAATTCATAATTGGCTATTTGACAGTTTTCGGAAAAATACTTAAAAATGTACGTAGGTTCATTTTATACCTCATACAATTAACTTTTTCTCAAAAAAAGCGTTATTTATTGGAAAAAAATACATTTTTAATACATTAATTTTAAATTCGCGCGAAAACAGCCGGTCACGTGACATTTGCTAGCTGTGACGTCATAGCTCAAAATAAAACAAAGCTTACTACGACCCTCCAAGTTTTATTTAATTTTAAGTGGAAAGTTTACACTTTACAGCTTTTTTAATGCAATTGTGGAAATTACAAGCTACAAGACGTGTGTAGAAATACAATAAATAATAAGTAATTAATATCCTGACAAATTGTATAAACACATTCCTATATACAATATTACATGTGTCATAATTTAAACGTCGAAAGCAGTGGTTACAGTTAATCTGCCGAGACCCGGAATTTAAATCGGATAAATATCTACGGTATTACTTTGTGAAGACCACTTTGATGTTAGTGTTATGAAGAAATCAACTTAAAACTCTGATCTAGCAAAAATGAATTAAACCTAACCTGACATTTTCTTCATAAAACATGACATAAAATTAAAATAAATTATATTTCTGTCACTTTACAGCAGCACTTTCTTAGGTCTTAAACACGAGACCTAAGTACTATTACTTTGTTTATTTCGGTACTTACATGGAAGTTTTCATACATTACGAAACTCGGCAGTGCAAAAGTTTACCTACACGCAAATAAATTTGCAACCATAAATGAATCGACTTTAGGCAGATTTGTACTATCTGCTGTAAAGCATATAACCCTATTTCATTTAACCTCTCATAATCACAAATCGAAATATATTACTGTTAATTTTCTCAACAATACGCAAACGTTACAACACGACGAACACAACAAACACGACGTTTTGTTTTTGAAATGTGACATCACACGGGGCTCTATCATGACCGCCCGCGTTTCGCTTCTTGTAATCCACAGATAAAAAATCTCAAATTTGTTTTGCAAAAATAAAATATTTACAATTTATTTAAATGCAAAATACATATTGTAATTATTGTTAACCCACAAGCTACCAAATCTAACATATTTCATATTTTATAGTTACAGCTGTCAAGTAGCCAATTGCATTGATCCTTGGTTACTGTCACCATGCCTATTGTTGATGAAGTGAAGTATGCAGAGTTATAAAATTTAATATAATTTTATTGTAACTGTCGACTAAAGCAGTTATTCAGTAAAAATTTCAACAACTTACGTTGCACAAACTAATGATGAATGTTTTCTTTCTTTGTTTATTTCTCAAACCTACTCTAATAATATTTGGTGCTTCCTTTTAAATTTACCCTGATGCTAATGTGACGCCCCCAATTTAATGCATTTCGGCGGACACTTTTTATATACAGAGATAACACTCCTTACCTCTACACTCCATAGGTCTGCCAAGAGCTTACTAGCGATTTTACATCAATAAAGTAGATGTACATGCAAGTTAACTTGCAACTGCCTCGCTGGTCTAGTGGTTAGAGTGTTCGACTGCGGCCGACGAGGTCCCGAGTCCGAGTTCCGGGTCGGGCCATAGTTGGTTTTTTGACTAGAAATTCTCAGTACTAGTCCGGAGTTAGGAAGGTGGCGGTGTTACGTATTGACGTACGTTAACGTACGTCAAGCGTATGTACGTACGCCTCGGAGAGCACGTTAAGCCGTCGGTCTCGGTTATTATCACTAACATGATAATAGTCGTTAATGCCCGCCAACCCGCATTGGAGCAGCGTGGTGGGTGTAAGTTCTAATTCCTTCTCTCCTATGAGTGAAGGCATGTGCCCTGCAGTGGGACGTTAATAGGCTGTAGTCATAGTGGTATGTTATCCTGAATTGAAAATACCTTTCTGGTGCGGAAGGCTGCGGTTGTGATCCGGGAAGGGGCGGACTTTTAGTCGATCGCGGCGACGAGTTCGGAGTCGATCTTGGACTTGATTGTTGAGTCTATAACAAATATACACTAAAGAAATACCAAGTAACGGTACGTTCACACGGACATATCTCATTCTTTGCGGGAACTGATTTTTAAGATCCGACTTAGTGGTAAAAGTATTTCAATGCACGCCTTCACACAAGTATTACGATTGCAGGATCCGGAAAAAAAAAACGGAATTTGTTACCCGATTATGCGACTGCAAATCGGTCCGGTCGTACTAAAAAATTGGCAGTCATAGGGACTGCCGATAGAAGTGAAAACGAATATTTAAACTTTTTTCTAATTTAAAAAAGAAAAAGCAAAAATAAAATAATAATAACAATATTTCAAATATAAACATTAAAACTATGGAATTAAAGTTTAATTACGAATGTACTATATTTATATTTAAGACCTTTTGTCTTCGTAACAACGCGAGGTGTCGGCCACGGTTACACAGCACTTATTAATATAAACCTTAAAACTAAGGCATTAAAGTTTAATTACGAATGTACTATATTATTATACTTAAGACCTTTTGTCTTATGAACAACGGTGTCGGTCTCGCGTATTTCACATTTTTACACACTACCAAAAAGTGCTCAACACAAGCTCGGATCGAGAATCCCGCAAAAACTAGCACCGTTGAGTCGTCGTGGACTATCCGGTTTAGCAGGATCCGATAAAAAGTGTATCCCCACAATGCTTCGGCTTCTAAAGAATAATTAGGGCTTTACCTTCAGCATCCTCATGAGGCCTTCGAGCTGGTGCATGAGATGCTTCCTGGACTCCTGGAGCGAAGACAGATGTCCTTCCAGCTCGTCTTTGCGTTGCCGCAGCGCGCGCAACTCTGACACCAAGGGAGGGGCGGAGCCTGGACAACTAGCTCCTCCCACCGCCTCGGCCTCTTGCTGTCTTCTGAGACAAATTGGAACTTTTAGACTCACATTTCTGCCTATTGGAAAGGCAAAATATTTTCAAGGAATATAGGATCACTAGATGCCCTTCGTCCCCGTGGATTAAGATTTTTTGATTTCCGCGGGAACTTTAATTTTCCGGGATAAAAAGTAGTAGCATGTGAACTTCCCCTGGATGTAAACTATCTCTGTACCAAATTTCTTCAAAATCGGTTGAGTAGTTTGACCGTGAAGCGTAGCAGACGGACTGACATACAGATACACTTTCGCATTTATAATATTAGTATGGATTATAAGAGCAAAAAAGGGACGGGAGCTGTAATACAGCCCGTTCCATAAGAGACACCTGTATGTCCTACATGAAATAAATAATTAGTGTTGAGTATTGACATAATTATCATACCTCAGGCGCGCGATCTCCCTCATAATTTCCCTGTTCTTAGCTTCGAGCTGAGATATGAGCTCCCTCTGCTGCCTCGCCGCGTCCACTTCCGAACCCTCAGACGACGAACGACCCTGCAAAGATGATGGGTTTGATAAATCAAGATGACCTGCTTAAACCTCACTTGGTTACAATTTTTTACAATAAATTAGTTGGATTAACCAAATATGGAAAACATACAAATTTAAAATAATAAGATGTAAGTAACCCTTAAAACAGCACTTACCAATTCCGGTGTAAGGGATGCAGACCTTCCAGCTCGAGGCTGCAAACGAGGTTATGTTAAAAGAAAAACTAAGTATTTACATGATTTTTTAAATGTTTTAACGAAAACATTCAGAAATGTCGAATAGAACAGGGTTAGTACGAGTAGATAGGACGTCAACCACATAAGCATGCCGACACCAGTTTCTCACTGTACTGTAGCATAACGGTAAAGGAGTAACAAAATTGTGAAGTTCCTGAACATTTATAAACAGCCTATATACTTAGTAGTTACTATTAATATTAATAATAATATATAATTACCATGGTTCGGTTCTCGTGCGCGAGCCGGGCCGCGTAGCGCGCTATGAGCCGATGCTCGTCGTCTACGCCTCGCGACAGGTGCTCCGCTATACCTAACGTACGAAACATTAAATACATTACATTTCCATACTTACTAATACTATCAACGACCTCAATTTACATAGACGGGCCCTGTCAAACAAATAATGAGGGCGTTTTTTACAACGCCATCTAGTCTGAAAAGCGGGAACTTGCTTGCAACAATAAGCGCCATCGTGAAATACAGCTTGAAAACGTATGACTCGGTCATAGATAATATAGGTCATAGTCATAAGGGACGTAAGGCCAGTTAGTAAAAAAAATAACATACAGTTTGCTGCGGAAATTAAATGATTGCGTGATTAAAATATTAAATAAGGTTTTTTTTTAAATGTATAATGTAAATTGAAACACTTACCTTAAAACAAGTAATAAAATTAAAAATTTTAAAAAACCCACGACGAACTGCAGAGCTCCATTGAAACAACAATTAGAACTTAGCAAAAGTATATATAAAATAATATCTAAAACACAAAACTGCATATTTGCCGGCTCAGTAGTTTTTTTCCAAACCATTCTCATTCCGAGATAAAACATGTGCTTAGTAGTAAGTAGAGGTGTCAAATAGTGTTAAATTTTAATATTCTGATAAAAATTGTTAAAAAAATTTGATCACTTAAGGAGTTCCTGTGACCACTTCCTGGCTCCATCATGAGACCCTGGACAGCATCTAGGTACAAAGCGCTCGTCAAGAGAAATCAAAGGAGTCCAAATACAACGGGTTTACGATGAGAACTTAAGGAGTTCCCATGACCACCTCCTGGCTCCATCATGAGACCCTGAGCAGCATCTAGGTACAAAGTGCTAGTCAAGAAAAATCAAAAGAGTCCAAACACGACGGGTTTACGATAAGAACTTAAGGAGTTCCCATGACCACCTTCTGGATCCATCATTAGACCCTTTGCAGCATCTAGGTACAAAGCGCTCGTCAAGACAAATCAAAAGAGTCCAAATACAACGGCTTTACGATGAGAACTTAAGGAGTTCCCATAACCACCTCCTGGCTCCATCATGAGACCCTGAGCAGCATCTAGGTACAAAGTGCTAGTCAAGACAAATCAAAAGAGTCTAAACACGACGGGTTTACGATGAGAACTTAAGGAGTTCCTATGACCACTTACTAAATCACGATTGCACGATTGTCTATGGTCCTAATATATTTCTAAGAACCTTCTCACAAGCTATACATATCTAATGTAAAAAACCTCATCTCAATCGGCCCAGTATTTTTTGAGAAAAATAATAACATATTGAAAAATTAAAACCATAGACTACAGCTCAGCTTGGTAGTCTATGGTCCTAAAATATATCTAAGAACCTTCTCACAAGCTATACATATCTCATGCAAAAAACCGCATCTTAATCGGTCCAGTAGTTTTCCAGGAAAACGGTAACAAAAAAGTGCACAAACAAACAAACAAACAAACAAACAAACAAACAAACAAACAAACAAACATACAAACACACAACCTCTTAGGGCAAACACATATACCGTCTCCGTTTCGTCGAGGGTAATAAAAATTATACAGTGCCAAACTATTTATACTTTAGATGATAACAAATTATCTACACGATGAGCGATCGTGACAGCGCTACGACGCGGACAAAGACAGGCTTATGACAGGTGTGGAACGTGCTCAGCAAGTCGGACGCCCGACTTTTTTCTATGAAAGGGCCCATCTAGTACCTACATATATATCGATGAATACTATATTATAAATGAAAAAATGTGTCTGTTTGCTATTCGGCCCAGTAGTTCAAACATCCATCAGCCTGTATGCATCCACTGCTGGACATGGGCCTTTTCTAGAGCGCTCCACCAAACAGTAAACACGGTCCTCTGCTTTCCTCATCCACCCGCTTCCCGTCACCTTCTATAGATAATTGGACCAACAGGTTTGAGGTCGTCCTACACTCTTGGACCAGCAGGTTTGAGGTCGTCCTACACTTATTATCGTGACACGGCGGGCCTCGTCCACAAATTAAAAGTAGCTCAGCATGTTGGGAATCTCTCTCAGGGATAAAATCCGGAACGAGGAAATACGTAGAAGTATTAAAGTGACCGACATAGCTCTGAGGATTAGCAAGCTGAAGTGGCAGTGGGCAGGTCATATCTGTCGCAGAACCGATGGCCGATGGGGCAGACCGCGTACCGGTATTACAAACGATTTGACTCAATTAGCTTTTTATCGTTGAAGGGTTTCAACGCTCGAATTCCATTAACGTTGGCTAGTAAAATCTCATACTAACCCTACACAGTTATAAAAATATGATATACGTACTGCGATGCGTGGATCTCGACGATCGGCTATCGAGCGAGCCAGTGTTGACGTATCCGCCCACGTACTCCGGAAATCCGTTGTGTACTGGCACGGGGGAAGGAGGCCTGTAAGATATACCACTTTTTTAATACATAAGACTACGGAAAAAATTAAGCCCCAGAAACAGGACAGCAGGGTGACCGCGTATCTTTTGCATCAATGATTGATACATCGCAATCACCTCTGATTGGCTGAATTTATGGTATTCTTGCTGCGACAATGGAGTTCGTCCAATAGTGGAAGAGTGTTAACCAATCAGAGGTGATTGCGATGTATCAATTATTGATGCAAAAGATACGCGGTCGCCCTGCAGGTGGAATATCTCAATGTATTTAGTATAAAAAATTAAGCCCCAGAAACAGAACAGGTGGAATATCTCAATGTATTGAGTACAAAAAGTTAAGCTCCAGAAATTGGACTAATTCCACTGAGCACAATTTCTAAAGTAAACTAATATGACAGAACAAACCTTATTGCTATCCCGTTCATAGTAATACGTGTGGAAAGGGGTAACATTACATGTACTCATGTCAATATAGTTACGGTCCTACTTGAGACATTCAAAGGAACGGTTTGGTTAGGTAAGGGTCATAATTGAGACGTTAAAAGGTAAGGTTAGGTTAGGGTCATAATTGAGACGTTAAAAGGTAAGGTTAGGTTAAGGTCATAATTGAGATGTTAAAAGGTAAGGTTAGGTTAGGGTCATAATCGAGACGTTAAAAGGTTAGGTTAGGGTCATAATTGAGACGTTAAAAGGTAAGGTTAGGTTAGGGTCATAATTGAGACGATAAAAGGTAAGGTTAGGGTCATAATTGAGACAATATTACGTTCCCTCAAATATGGTCGAGCGAAGCAATGGCTGGATCATGCGTCATGCTCGTGAACGGGTGCCACCGGCGGGAATGGGGCTACTTTCTGTCTGCCCGTCTTTGACATGAATTGAATAAACAAATTTAAGAAATCCATTAAAAGTATGCTCCTGAAAAAAACTTATTATACTGTTGAAGATTATGGAAATGATAGAGGAGCATGGATTTGATCGCTCCAGCAATGCTAGGGACAGCGGTTACTTATGTACACATTGTTATAGTAATTGTAAATGAATTATTTAAAAAAGAGCAACCACCGAGTTTCTTGCTGGTTCTTCTCGGTAGGAATGGCATTCCGAACCAGTGGTAGATTCACTTGACGATTCAAAAGTACTTGTAAAAGTTTATTTGAATAAAAAAGATTTGATTTGATTTGATTTGATTTGAATAAAAGGTAAGGTTTAGGGTCATAATTGAGACATTAAAATGTTTGGTACTCTGACTCACACAATATGGCTAAGGTTGAGGGTCCGTTCAGGCTGGTCGGGATAGCGCGGCAGCTGAGGACGCGCGCGCTCGGGCACGCAGCGGAACGATTTGCGTAACGTTGCGCCAATCTGTTTCGACGGCGATTTCTATAACAAACGTATTAAGCTAAAATATATTTCTTTGATCGACAGCAATGGCGATTTAGGGAGATCTTTGATAAAACCTTTGCCTGTGCTCTGTTATTAGCAATTTCCAATGAAAGGAGAAGTGTTGGTAATGCTAGCAGCTGTTTGCATATGGACAACGAAAAAAATAACAATCAGATATGTGTGAGCAGATAGATAGATATTAAATATAAAATAGATAGATATAGATATTAAATTTGAATAAAAAAAGAAGAATTTAATTTTGCACCAAATTTAAGGCATCTCTTGATTCTTTATTTTATAACCTGGTACTTTTGCTAAAACAGTATGTGGGCTGAAATTTTCAATTTTGGATACAATAAACTGTGCAGGTAAAGTGTTTGTTTTAGAAAACCGGTTACGATATATGAAATCATGATAAAATTTGTTTGATTAGATCCATGGAGGGGAACGTCTATTGGTTGAAACGACGGATAACATGAACACCGAGAAATTCATTTTATATTTATTTATTTCTCAAAATTACATCGGTTCCTGCTGCATTACAGCTACTGCGTTGCGATAACAGCTGCGTTAGTTTGAAACTGTGTTGCAGTTGCTAACGCCCACCAATTACAATTATTACAATTTCATGAGAGTTACACATAACGAGTAAAAATAATAAAGGTAAAGTGAACTGTATGTGTGCTTGTATGAGTATGAGTGTGTGTGTGTGTGTGCGTGCGTGCGCGGGAGAGAGCTAGATCTTGTTCGTGTATGCGTTTAAGTGGATTATTTCAAAGTTACGATTTCTTCTGTCAATATAAGAGAGTTTTCTAAGCCATTTAGATGTAAGTATTTTACATGAGCGTAAGTTTTCAGGGTATATATTTAAGTCCACTACAGCCTAATAACGTCCCACTGCTGGGCACAGGGCCTCCACTCTCATAGGAGAGAGGGAATTAGAGCTTATTTATATTTAAGTGATAATAATTAACTTTATTGTAAATTATTAACTAGCATTACAAAAGTGCTTACTAGCTAAATCAGTTCTGCAAGGTTTGATCCAGCACACTTTATCAGACCTTCTCTTACGAGTTGTAAGGTGGGGTTAAAGTGTAGCTGTAATTAATATAGGACTCACATATGTAGCGTATTCCTTGACGTCGTGGTCGTTCGTGTGAGGCGGGGTGACGTGGCCGCGCCAAAAGCAATCTTGGCAGAGCGTATAGCCCGCACAGCGCGTGCAGCGGTACCGAAAGCCTGTGAGAGATCCGCGGCGACACACGCTGCACGCTAGCGGGTGGACCACTGGGAAACAAACTGTATTTTAGGAAACAACCTCAATAGGGATGATGCCTATATCAAAAATAAATTATTTCTAACTGATTATTAAATAATGATAAATAATAAATAATGTCCTCCCGACCGAATTTCGGCCACGGCGGCCTATCTCCAGAGAGATTAGCCATCTGCACGGGAGATATTATAGTGCACAAGTGTGTGCGCAAACACAGGTGCACTCTCTGTTCCTTTACTCTCATAGCCCGATGGGACGGAAAATCCGACACAACCGGAGAGAGATCAGGCGCAGGACCGACGGTTTAACGTGCTCTCCGAGGCACGGGGGTGACAGTGACACCCCCCAAATTCCTAACTCCGGGCTAGTACTGAGAATTTCTTGTTAGAAAAACCCAATACTTGTTATGGCCCGACCCGGGACCTCATCAGCCGCAGTCGAACATGCTAACCACTAGACCAACGAGGCAGTTATTATTAAATAGAGGGTCTTCCAAAATACCTTTAATTCACATCCTCAGTTAGTTTTAAGTTTGATAACCATTTTAAAATCTAGATTAAAGAAAAAAAGTGCGTTGAAATTTTATGACGTCACTATTTTTTTTTTTTTTTTTTTTTTATTCACTACAAGCTAGCCCTTGACTGCGACCTCACCTGATGGTAAGTGATGATGCAGTCTAAGATGGTAGCGGGCTAACCTGTTAGGGGCATGGCAGTTATATTAAACCCATACCCCTTCGGTTTCTACACGGCATCGTACCGGAACGCTAAATCGCTTAGCGGCACGTCTTTGCCGGTAGGGTGGTAACTAGCCACGGCCGAAGCCTCCCACCAGGACTATTGTGTATTTCATACAACTTCCATTAACTAGAAGCGCGTTTTTAAGTTGGTTAAAGAGTTGATGATTTGATTGAGTTGTCATCATCCCTATTTACATAGACGGTGGCCCTGGGTTATACATAGGCAAACAAACAAACAATGTGGACTTATTTTACTAACGCCATCTAGTCTGAAAAGCGGGACAGCGCTATGGCGGGGAGAAGGACAGGCTTATACAGGTGAGGGGCATGACTTACAAGTCGGACGCCCCACTTTTTTCTATGAAAGGGCCCATCTAGTACCTACATATTATTGATGATTTTAGACTACAATATTCTAGTTTTTTAGGGTTCTGTACCCAAAGGATGCCAATGGGACCCTGTTATGGGCCACTGTCTATCTGTCAGCAGGCTATATCTGATGAACCACAATGAACATGTATTTTTATTGCCAATTTAAAAGTATAAAAAAGGAACATTTACAAAACAAGCGAATGCCCGCGACTTCGTCTGCGTGGTTTGAGGTTTTTGGTTCCCGTAGGAACTCTTTAATTTTCCGGGATAAAAAGTAACCTATGTGCTATTCCAGACTATAATCTATCTCTGTGCCAAATTTCAGCCATCCATACATCCATCCAAACTTTCGCATTTATAATATTAAGTAAGATACAAGAAACATGATTTTTGAGCGCCTTTCTTGTTTTCTTGTTTCTTTAATGGAAGCATTACATAAAAGTACGATGAATAAATAAATCTAATAAGAATACATCTTGTACTATGGTACGGAACACTTCATGTGTTTTTTTGTAGTCATCAACTTCAACCCATTACCGGCTCATTTGAGAACATCATGTTTTCCTACATTGTTAAGGCAAGTGATATTACACGCTTTTTATTAGCTTCAGACGTATGTATGTTAGTATGTCAGTATGTAACGGAATCTTTGAACATGATTTTGACCCCCTTCAAAACGTCGGATTAACTCGAAATTTGGCATACTTATTAAGGACCGATGACAATTCAATATTTTAAACAGATGATCAGGATTAGCGATTTTTTGTTTTCCTGTGACCCGGAGTGTCTGCGTCAAAAGCGTGTTTTTTAGTTTTTTTAAACTATTATTATTTTAATTCTTAAAACGCACATAACTTCAAAAAGACTGTGTCCAGACATTCTACCAGAGAAGCAGAGAGAGAGCTGAAACGGCTATTTGTCTGTGTGTGAAGGGGTGGTCAGTTTGTGTGTGTACTTTTTTGTCAAAATAAAAATCTTACCATTCTCAACACTAGCCAAACGGTGTAAAAGTGGCAGCCATACAAGGCAAGGAGGGCCAGAGTCTGACATTAGTGTATCTAGGAAATCATTGACTGTAATCTTGACATTCTGAAACAATATGCTAGTATTATTTACAGCACAAGGTTGTAAAACACATCTGGTCAGTCAAGCATGGTAAACTAACTAACCTGATTAAATATGGAGATTGCCAAGTTATCATTGTAGCTAAAGGAAGGCGATTCATACACAGCGGCAGGCAGGGCTAAGACCTCTCTTAAATAGTCCGAGAGCCTCTTCATTAGCAAGTGACCATTGCCATCAGAGAGTTGGGAGAAAATATCTGCAAAGAAAAGTTATTCTAAATTTGTTTACAGTTTTTTTTTTAATCCACTACAAGCTAGACCTTGACTGCGATCTCACCTGATGGTAAGTGATGATGCAGTCTAAGATGGTAGCGGGCTAACCTGTTAGGGGCATGGCAGTTATATTAAACCCATACCCCTTCGGTTTCTACACGGCATCGTACCGGAACGCTAAATCGCTTGGCGGCACGTCTTTGCCGGTAGGGTGGTAACTAGCCACGGCCGAAGCCTCCCACGAGACCAGACCAGGGAAAATTCAGAAATTATAAATTCCCAAATTGACCCTGCCGGGGATCGAACCCGGGACCTCAGCACGTTAAGGCAACAGAGCTACACACTGCGCCACGGAGGTAAATATGCATTGAGTAAAAACTTTTATGATATTCATCCATCTCTTTCTGTACTATTCTTATATTATTAGATATAAGTAAAATCATTTCAAGTCACTGCTGGCGCACTGCAAAGCATAAGTCATAGCCTTGGCCATAGTCCACCGAGCTAGCCAAGTGCAGATTGGCAGGCTTCACACACCTTCGAGAAGTTTTAATGTTTAAACTATCGTGAGTGATATTCATTATAACAATTAATATATCACCAGTCGTAACTCACCAGTTATGTCAAAAAGTGTCTAACTAGTTTTGAACCCATCTGGTGTCGACTAGGTTCGAAACTAGTAGAGCACTTTACAACAAAACATGTGGGTTACAATATGTATAGTTATAACCTTTGAGAAAATTTATGAAGAACTCTCATGTTTGAATGTTTTCCTTCACCATTCAAGTACATGATATTTTTTTTTACCTCTACAAGCTAGCCCTTGACTGCGAGCTCACCTGATGACTTACGTGATGATGCAGTCTAAGGTGGTAATTTCTTAAAACATACGTTACTCCATAAAGTGACCACTCTAATAAGAGGCCAGGTGTCTAGACCACTATCACCAATTGTAGTGAATTGCCAGCTTTTACTTTCAAGTCTTATCATTCTATCAGTAATTTTAGAATTTTATGTAAACATTTATAATTCTTTTTTTAAAAATATTAAGTAAATGAGAACTTACATCTAAGTTTGTCCATGAGTTTACCAGCACACATAGTTGCTAATGCAACCTTTATTGAGAAAACTCTGATTTTGCCAACGTTTTCACTGTAAAATAAAAGTGGATGAGCTTTTATAGACTGAGACAAGGCTTGTTGTAGATGCTGCTTAGCGGATACAATCATTTATATTATACAAAATGAAATGATTTATTTCATGTAGGACAACTTGTGTCTCTGATAATATGTCAGAAAGCAATTCTACTGAGAAGAGCCAGCAAGAAACGAATTAATTACTAATAGAATAGTTAATTTATGTAGAAAATTTATATTCCTTAAACTTAAGTTATACTACCTTAAAGTCAAAACTTCAGTAAATTAAAGTCAGTAGGATTTTAATTTTGCATGTATGAACAAACTCTATTACTAAGACACTGCAGTTAAGGTTCCTAAACCCTTAACACCAAAGTGATTTGACACAAAAATTATCGATTTTGAAAATGATCATCACATCTATGATGGAAAAATTTGTGTCATCTGTGTATATATACTATTGGTACTTACTACAAATAAAAATTGTAAAATTTCATACAAATGGTACTAATAACAATTGTTATTATATAAGTCTTACCCTGTGCTATAGGCTGACAGTAGCCAATTTAATAGTAGACCAGAACACGCCTCAACAGACACCTGGTTGGCAGGGGGTAACCTCTTATTGAGATTGTGGTATAGAGAAGACACCAGTGTCTCCAATCTCGTCACATTTACACAGGCTGTTGGCTCCAGTGTGTTAAGAGCATTCTCTCTGAATGCCTCTATGACGTTCCATATGTCTATTGCATGTACTAAAATAAAAGAATGATTTAAAAACAATTATAAAGTAAGAAATCTCAAAAGACAGTAGTTAATCTACTAACTTTTCTTATATTTTCTTACAAGTTTTCATGTCTATAGGCTACCTGCTAGTTAAGCCTTGTTTAATATAAATTTTATGTAAGTTCTTTCAATTAATGTGAGTAATTCAATGACTCCAAAAAGATAGATAGATTCTTTATTGCCCCACAAGACATACAACTAAATTATAAACAAAATCCAAATACAGCATTCTTATTGCTAAAAGTGATCTTCTCCAGACAACCTGTTTCTTATGGAACTTAAAAAAGGAGGAGGAAAGTATAAAAATGGAGCTGATTCTGTAGTGAACAATCTCTAAACTAAATTAAAATGACAGCATTAAAAATATTGCTAACCCTTTCATAATACTCTCTGCAGAAAGGGACAGAACTAGGTTTAGAGGTGGCATTTTAGTTTAGTTTTAAGATTGTGTTATAAAGAATTGGCCACAATATAGATTTAAAAAAATAAGTTGATAAAAGATGATTTGTGTTCATTTATCACAGTTTAATCTAACAATTAAGATTTTGAACTTTTGATTCCCTAAGAATATAATAGGTAATACTCACAATTGCACTTCTTCTGGACAAAGCGGAGTTTACATGCAGTTCTATAAGATGCAAATCTGATCAGGTCATAGTTCTGGTCTCTCATCTCTTGCAGGAGCTGTGAGCGAGGATCCAGGGGCCCGCTGCCCACAGGGATAGGGGGCATTACCCCCATACTCTCACGTTCTAGAGACATGGTCACCTTCCAAAGATAAACAATATTGAATACTTACCTACTTTTTATAGCAAACTATGATTTGAAAAATAAAAAGGCACCTAGTAATTCATATAGTCAAATAAATATGTTAAATTGAGGTACCAGTCTTAGATTTTTAAAAATCTGTTTTTGCCTGGTTGCTTAATTTGATCAGCCTAATATCTTTAAAGGAGATAAAATTTAACATAACACTGTAAAATTACTGTCCAGTGATTTTATTGAATTTCTGTATGGATACATTAGATTTTTATTATTCATCATTTTAGACCAATTTAAGTATGCAAAAGTTACCATAAATATAGACACTGAAATGTTTAATCATAAAACACACATTACTCATTCTTTGCTGGAGACAGTCCGCCAATCCTCTTTAATATGGAATAATAATGTAGCTAGTCTAATAGTTTATGTTTACTGAAAATTTTATTGCAACGTAAGTTAAAATATATTTCACACCGAAAAAAATACAATACCTTTGGCTATCTCATTACTTTATTACAAGAAATAGTGATATTGTAATAAAATACGATACTATTCCAATTATATCGATCACATAGAATTGCTTGCAAGTATTTCGTATTTTTAATATAAAAACACAGTTTTTTTCAACTGAAGCGTAGATATTACAGCGCACTGCAGGAAACGAAACAATAATCTATAATGTTTTCACAAAATACAATGTTTAGTATAATTAAATTCGTACACTGATCGTACTCAAAGTCGATTTTGTAAAGTGAAATCACTCTGAGGAAATCACCGTGAAATGAGTAAATGTCAGTCTTGCACTCTGGCCTGCCATTGAACTATTAACGTTTCTTTATCCGCAATTATCAACTATTTAAGAATAAAATATAAAAAAAGGTTTTGTACATAAAACTTAAATAATTATTTCTTTACTTATATTTTTTCATTATTTTTTCGCTTATATTTTTGCATTATTTCTTTTGCTTTACATATATTATTGCTTAAATTTCTAAGGACATCTAATAATAAAGTCATCCTGTTCTAAACTTTCATTTCAAGAAATAGGTACGTAAATCGAAACGCTTGGAATACGAAGATGAACACCACAGACCACAGACCCACCTTACCACAGACCTCTTTAATCTGAGCCACAGACCACCAAAAATCGAAATCACACCGAACCACACCGAACATGCTACAATCTCGCCGAGGCATAATAACTTTTTTTGAAAACAAGCAGAGGGTTTAAAAGGTTATATGTACCCTCTTTTTGTACATATTGTATAAATATTTTTCAAATGAATAGCTGGGTATAGTCACTTGTAGAAATAAAAAAGTGTGTGTGCAAATCACACACCGCAGAATTGAAATTTCAGAAAAGTAGCATAAGAGAGAATGAAATAAATATAACTTGTATTCTATCTCATTATTCAAATTTGTATTTATTTATTGTATTTTTCTTTCGCATATTTATCTCATTCTCTCGCAGGCGAAATCCTATTATTATGAATCTCTTGTATGTGTGTTTCTTTTTAGTGTCGCTTTTTCGTTTCATCGAATTTTCAAATCACAAATTTCAAATTATAAAGAAGTTTCAGTTCAATAATTTTATATTAGAACAAAAATTACCTACCGATTAGCAAATAATAAGCTAGTCGGTATTTGCCAATCTATCTTTTGTGCCTAACTTATACTCAGTGAGAGAGTGATGAAATAATATTTATTTTAGTAAATATAAGTATCTTCATTCTAATAAGAATAAGTATATTATATAACTGTCGCCGCCAAATTGTTGATTCAGCATTTCCCGTTCTTTATTGCGGCTAGCCGTAATGTAATTAGGCGGATCATGAATCTCCGTTTTGAACAGAATGAACAGAAATGGCGGATTTTATTATTAGTGTCAAATTCCCATATCGTGGATTGGATGCCTACTTAAATATATTTAACTTTTCCTTATTTACAGCATTACTAAATGCACCAATTTCTTTTCATCTAATCAGGTGGAAATAACACAAATTTTTCATATCTAACACCTTTATTATTTATAATAAAAATGAACACAGTTCACATTGATATCTAAACATTTCTAATACATACAATATAGCCATATTTACAATTTCAGATTCAAAACCGCTGGATATACAAAGTTATAGTTTTAACTCACCCGGAGCATACCCTACAGTCTAAATTTATACGATAGAATCAACACAGATTAGAAAAAAATTAACGACAGTAATAATTAGTGTATGGGCACGGGCAGCGGGGCGATGCGATTAGTCGGAGAGCTGGCGACGAATTTCGCCGCAATTTTGTCGTACTCATTTGAAAACTATATTCACGTTTAAAACTTACAAAAAAAACAAAATTAGTCTGGAAATTTTCAGGTATTATTGAAATTACTCAATAAATACGTGATTAAAATTTCAGATTGCCAAAAGTATATTTTTTGGGAATTTTAATAAAATATTTTTGAAGAGCAATAACCGCAATCGGTGGCACGACTGGATTCGCCAGTTGACGAAGTTATATTTTTTCACAATTTCAGTTTGCCTAAAGGGCCTTTCCGAAATTCGTCGCTAGCTCTCGTACCACATCGCCCCGCTGTCGCCGTCGCTCGGCCGTCGCTAGTTCCGTGTTTGACGCCTTAGACCTAATAAGAAAGTACCTACAGAAATTAGAATTATATCGAAACATTTAATGTTTTTTTTTATGTACTTAACAAACAGTAATTCCAACACTAATCACAGTTCTCTCAAGTTAATATTTGACTATGTTTTTATTTAATTTAGTAAGTAAATAATTTGTTTATAAATTTAATATTATTACAAGAACACTACGAGTAGGTACTATCAATAACAAATTTACATAATATAGTAAGTAAATAAATAGTACCTAAAATATTAAAATTTAACTAAATTTAATTTAAATTTAAGTGATGTACCTACTAGCATCAATTACTAAGTGAAATTTGAGTTAGGACTTTGAAACTGTTTTCGTAGGTAATATGCCCACGTCATGGAGGTTTTTTAAGAAACTGAGTTTTAGGGATTAAAAATTAAAAGTAGTTTATGTTTGACTCCAGGCTGATTCGCACCAAGGTAGCAACCACTGTGCAAAACTTCGTCAAAAATTTGTTGAGTGAATGGGCTGTGCAAGGGTAACATAATATAGACACTTTCGTATTTATATTAGTATTGATGTTGAAATTTTGTTGGGATTCAAAATTCTATACAAAAGATATTGTTATGATATTATTATGTTATAATTTCGTCTCTCTATTTTACCTTTATTGTTTTTGAAAATAAATAAGTACTTGAAAGGAATTAAATAATAAGAATTTTAACAATTAATGAAATCGAATATATTATGTACTAGACGTACGTAGGTACATTATTCAGGTATAATATTAATACAAATATAATATGGATTTATAACTTTATATACAAAATTATTGTGTTCGTCACAGATCTGATCGCGAGTTAGGCCATTGGAGATTTTTTATCATAAAATTATTTACACAAATCACTTCTATTTTATACTTTTAATACGCATTTATATTAGTAAAGTAAATAATTATGATAACGTATACAAAATACATCAATGGAGTAAGTAATTACTTAGGTATTACAAGCAGAACTGATAGAGGCTTTCTATAGTATGATAAAGGGACCCGCCCAACTCTTTTTATTTCGAAATATTATACCTTTTATTATTTGGTATTAATACCTAGACCAAAACTTAATATCTTTTAAACCAAAGAACAGTAATATCTATTCACTTACGATCCCAAAATGCCTCTTAAGAATCTTAAGTTAAGTAGATATAATTATTCAACTACGCACAAACATCTAAGTCTCTACCAGACACCATAGTTTTTAAGTTAAAAAAATATCGCCATCTCTTAAGACCTTCCCGATGAATACTATAACAATAACAAATAATCTTGATGCGAATGAATACGATTTTAAGTCCCCTCCGCAACTTGACAATCATTTTGTAATAAGTACATACCCGCCATTATGTCACCTTCCTTACATCAGAGACAATGATTTGAAACATCAGTATTTTCCCCAAAGATAAGTTGAAAACAGTTAACCTTGACCTCGAAGACCAACACTAGCCCTCCACTCTTGACAGTGGCTTGTGTTCTCGTTATCAAAATTAAAATACATTCAGCCTCCCTAAAGGATATTTACCGCCTTTCTTTGTACGTACGGACTTTTCAAAACAAAATTTACCCATTTACTTTAGAGCCAGTTCTTTTTGTATTTTAAACATAGAGCCAATGTTTCCAAGTGAACCGACTCACTGGAGCTCCTCCGCGGATTGCTTCGTGTTCTGATTCTGGAGAGATGCAGCACGCTAAGCGCTGAAATAATAAAATAAATTTGAGGTAATTTTTAACTCTACCTTTTGAAATAACTTATCAATGAGAGTTTAAATTTTGTTTACTTAACGTACGATAAATAATAACGAGGTACAGTACCCGGCAGTAAATATTGCACGTCGAGCTTTAGAAGTCTCTGTCACTCGTATGTGACGTTTTGACACTGAGTCTGAGTGACAGAGACGACGCTCTACGAAGCCGACGCAACCGACTATTTCTTTCTAAAGCTCGATGTGCAATATTTACTGCCGGGTACTGTAACAATTATTATTTTATTAATTATAGTTAAGGAAACTTGGCGACACTGCATAGTGCTACAAGTACATGTTTCGTGGTGTAGATGAAGCTTAAAAATTATTAATCAGCGCAGGAATGTTAGTTATGCCTCGACGAGAATGTAATAGGCATTCAGATTTAGATCTCAATAAAAATAAAAATGATCTCAACGTATTTATTGGTAAACTATAAAATACGATTCACGAAATATGTTAAACTATAACTCCTAGTGTAAGGAGAGGTTCAAGTGTCGGGATTAGTTACGCGGGAGGGTAGTCGGAGATGGACGAGAATGCCGAAGGGCGGTGTTTGGCGGTGCAACTTGCAACCTCGAAAAGAGCTATAAAGCCGTATAAAATGTTAATTTAAGAATATTAATAACTGATAGGGGCAACTTCTCTTTAAAAAAAATAAAGCGTTTCGCTATAGATACTCTGCAACTTAGTGTTTTATAAAGTAGATAGTAGATAGATAGTAGGGGCAGATTGGATCAGATTGGACGTCCCACTGCTGGGCACAGGTCTCCGCTCTCATAGGAGAGAGGGAATTAGAGCTTAGACCCACCACGCTGCTCCAATGCGGGTTGGCGGGCAAAATTTTTATGAAAAATACTTAGTCGTAGAACAAAAGTTGTTCAATATAACGTACCTCCAGTAGTTACACTTTTGAGATTACTAGCTGATGCCCGTGACTTCATCCACGTGGTTTTTTTTCCAGCGGGAACTCTTTAATTTTCCGGGATAAAAAGTAGAGAATGTGTTACTCCAGGAGTCCAGAAGATAATTTATCTCTGTGCCAAATTTCATCCATATCCGTTCAGCCGTTCTGGCGTGATTGAGTAACAAACATCCATCCATCCATCCAAACTTTCGCATTTATAATATTAGTAGATACAGATTAGTATTTTAAAATTAATCGAATAGGCACTAAGTAAAGCCAGCAGTAGAAACAGAAACAAGTCCATAGAGAATACCTGTCTACAAGTGCCAGGCGTAGTGACGATTTTATAAATGGCCACCAGGGGGATCATCAGTATGGAGGAGCAGGCCAGCCCCCAGCCGAGCACGACTGCCCACTGCGGGTAGGTGTAGTGCTGGTACTGCAATGGCTGCTGGTAAAGGAGGCCGAATACCACGACGCCCTGGAATGATACGTTTTATTAAAATTTATTTATTTAATCGTATGGCGTTTGGTACATAATAAGCGTTTTATAAAAAAAACAATTAAAAAAAAAAAAAAAAAAAAAAAAAAAAAAAAAAAAAAAAAAAAAAAAAAAAAAAAAAAAAAAAAAAAAAAAAAACATTTTTATTAAAATTATCTAATACCTTTAAACGTGCAATTCGTGTATTAATATAAATATATAAGTATATAAACTGAATCTCGGAAACGGCTCGAACGATTTTCATGAAAATTAGTACTATATGCAAGGGGTTTCGGGGGCGATATAAATCGATCTAGCTAGGATTCATTTTTAGAAAATGTCGTTTTATCCGTGTTTTCAGGCAATGAAAAACTGCTACGAATAAATACGATGGTAAATTTCGGCACCATGTTCGCCAATCAGTATGACACGTATACACTATTAACTAACTAAAAGCGAAATACTAACAATAATGAAAACTGGACTGACGAACTTCCAGCATATCCGCCAATAGAGGCCGGGTCTGAAGCCGAGCATTTCTTCTACGTCATCCGAAAATCTTTTGAGTCCTGTAACCAGACAAATTATTAACCACACACTCCACGAACCCGAAGCGACTCGAGGCGATCTGTCATGTGGTGTAAAAGTGCGGCATTCGCTTCGCCTCATTTCGCTTCACTTCATCTCGGACGCGCTTATATTATAACTATTAGGTATAACTCGGTCACAGACCACAGTCCAGGGTTGTTAGACCGGAGTCAAAGAAAGTGAGGTGAGAATTGAGCAACTAAGTACTTGAACTAGTGTAGCTGACTTAATAATGCAACTGCTCGTATGGTGTCCGAAAACTTGTAGTCGTACGAGTGCCTCCAAGAGACGAGTATAATGCGAGAATGTGGATCCCGGGTAAGGCATTGAAATAAAACAGGTAAGTAGCTAATAAGTTAGTCTGTGTCACGAAAAATCCCTTAGAGGCAAAACTGTATATTCCGTGTCACGAAAGAAGTCCCGCCTAGAGTCACGCGGCAATTTTTTGAACCACTTATTACATTTTTTGCATATGGGAGCCACCGCTATGGGACACTTCTTTCGTGACATCGGACATAAAATAGTCGCATGTTAATGCAATTATTGTAACTATGTAAAATGTATTAGTTCCACTAATTGCCTATGAATTTCTTTCGTGGCACGGACTCTATTTGTAGACAGTGGCATAATGATAAAACGATAGCTAGATAACTTACCATAAAACCACGAGACCGCCACAGCCTCGAAGAGTGCTGAGCAGAGCAATGAGATACCAGCAGCGTACGTATCTAGTAAATGGAACATGTAGATCCCACCCTATAAACGAAAAAAACGTTTAGGCAGGTACTCGTAGGTAGGTACAAAGCGCTAGGGCCGGCTAGAGCTAGAGTGAAAGCTGAGAGTCCATTATTTAAGTTTTAAGGTAATGGCAGCCATATAAAACTCAAGGCTAGTTTTAAAATAAAACCTAGGGACATAACCAACTACTATTTTAAATTTCCCGCCTTTAGCAGCTTAGCGAAGCTGAGAGTGCAAATGCACTCTCAGCATATATAGCTAAGCACAGAGTACAAACAAGTTAAACGTTACGTATCTCATTTTGTACGTACAAATATCGTACGCAGGCAGTATTTTGTAATCTTATCGAATCGTTCTTGTGATACAAGGAAATGTTTGAAGCACGACGTCACACTGTAGTGCTGCATCACTAGACCAAAGCTGTTTACGTGCGACAACGCACGACGTGGGGATAATACACAGGACACACACAAGTTGCGCTTGTGGTATCACATCTCCTGATATTGAAATTACGCGCTGGCCACCATTCGGTCGGGAGGACCTGTCTTATAAAACAATTTTTTACCATAAGCTGAATAATACGCATTCGATCGCACTGCAGGGGCTTTGTTTCTTTACTTACAGGAGTTATATTGATGCAAGCTACGCAGAAGGAAACACACACGACGAGCAAGGTAAAGTGCTCGCGACGCAGCCAATGCGCACCGCTCGCACGCGCCTGGTCCAGCAGACCAGTTATCACACATTCTAGACCACCCATCTGAAAAAGACACATTTTATAAGTCAATATTAGGGAATGACCGGTAGCAGAGCTGTTCTCTAAAGAAATTTAGGAAGCAACGAACATAAGAGCAGGTTTTCCTCTTCGATTCCCACATGAACATACTGCTTATGACGCTGAAATTTGACACAATTTTGAAGGCGCTAAAGCTATGGAGAGTGCTTCATAATTTATCTTGTTTATTATTCTGTAATCAACAGCGTTTTAAAAAACTAAAATAAGGCCAAAAAGATAGAAGATAGAAGAAGTGTGTGTGTGCGTGTGTGTGTGCGTGCCCGTGAGTGTGTTTATTAGGAGTAATCCAGAAATATAAGATCTGGAGAAGTAACAGGGTCATCGACCTCAAACCGTGAGCAAGTTTGAAAACAAACATGCCCTTCGATATTTTATAATGTTTTTTGCACGTATAACTAAATAAGTGCGAATAATTTATATGTGAAGCAATCTACTCTTAGCAACAAATAAATACCCCAGAATCCAAACCCAACATGATGAGCATAAAGAAGAATAGCATCGCCCATAAACTGGCACCAGGTAGAGTCGCAACCGCTTCAGGATATACTTGGAATACTAGGCCCGGTCCTGAAAAAAAAATAAAATTAATTGATCATTCATATTAATGATTGATGAGAGTATAGGTTGAGACGACGAATGATTGATGAAGGTAAATAATGTTTGTATGAGACGAAGGATTTTATAAATGTCGTGTCCCAAAAACTGATCCATGCCTCTGGTGACCAAAGATCTGGCGCTTATTTAACCCAACGGCTTAGCCTTGCCATTCAATATGGTAATAGCACCAGTGTTTTGGGCACCATGCCCATTATCGATTACTGCGTGTATTTTTCTTAATTTACCTATTCTTTATTTAATTGTTAGTAGATATCCTGAAAATGATTGATATTTTATTCAAGTGTGAGTATTACCTTCCGTAGCAACAGACGATATAGGCACCCCTTGCTTGTGAGACATAAATCCCAAATACGTGAAGATAACAAATCCGGAGAAGAAGGAAGTGAAGCAGTTCACCAGGGTTGTCACCAGGCAATCCCTAAAAACAAACAATTCAAGAAGAAAAATATTACGAACTCTGTGCCTTTATCATACAATAGTGGTATTCTTTTTTTATCTACTAAAAGTAAGCCCTTGACTGTGATCTCACCTAATGGTAAGTGATGATGCAGTCTAAGATGGTAGCGGGCTAACCTGCTATGGGCATGACAGTTATATTAAACCCATACCCCTATTCGGTTTCTACACGGCATAGTACCGGAAAGCTAGATCACTTGGCGGCACGTCTTTGCCGGTAGGGTTACTAGCCACGGCCGAAGCCTCCCACCAGGCCAGACCAGAGAAATTCAGAATTTATAAATTCCCCATTTGACCCTGCCGGGGATCCAACCCGAGATCTCCGCACTTTAAAACAACAGTGCTCAACCACCACCACGGAAATAACCAATTATTCCCAACAGAAGAAAATGTAGCATCATGTATAATTTAATAGTTACCTATAACAATTGTTATGAAATGTGTTATAGCTCGCATATGAAAGATGTACTCCGAAGCCGGCTCCAACTGAGTAGAATATCTGAACTGCAGCGTCGACCCAAACCTGTGGTTGAAATTAATATTATCGTCTTTGAAAACTATTAGAATTTATAGCTAAAAGGTGAACTAAACTTAAGCTTGCATGTAATAGGATAATTGGAAGAAATATCTTCAGATTAACTTGTAGCATTTTCATTGTTTCACATTTTGAAGGTAGCCTAAGCATAAGAAAAGATAAAAATATTCCTGTCACCTAGAAATCGTATTGTTGTATTGTATTATACGGATTACTGATAGTTTTCTTACCTGTGTATCCTTCAGCCTACTGAGTTCAGGGTGCAAGTAGTAAGCAATGCCTCGGGTTGCGCCTGGCAATAGAAGTCCTCTCGCAAGCAGAATCGACAGCACAACGTACGGCATTGTAGCAGTCAACCATACGACCTTTCCTAAAAACAGGCATTCTTTTTATGAAAAACTCTTTTGTGTCCTCACAGAACGCTGAGTAGTTTTTCATTAAATTGCCTTAATTTACATAATTTTATAGCCTACAATTTTCCATCAGATTTAAACTGCATTATGAAAATGAAACGATCCTATTGATGGGTATTCCCACAAATCGCACGTCCCAACATGCCTGGTGGATGGAAAACATTGTTTTTTATTTGTATTTGCTTACCAGAGCTTTTGACTCCTTTGAAGAGAGACAAGTAGAGGGTAATGTAGACTACGCCAAGGCAGAGGGCTAGTTGCCATTTCGGTAAGCCTAAGTCGTTGAGCCCTTCAGAGTATTGCATCTCGAGTACCGCCCGACTAAAACATAAACAAAAGATCTTCCGTTTTGGTTCATTTATTTAGCAAGTCTAAATGTTTAGTTTAGTTAAGTAGTTGGCCGGCGATGGATTCTTATAATGAGGTGACATGTAACAACTTTGTTGGTCTTTTGAGTTCGAAGAGTTACAGGAATGTTTAGCCTTAGGAGTTACTTAATGGTGAAAAACTAGATTATCACCGGCAAGATTTAAAAAAAAAACCTTAGTCACCCTCCCTGTAAGTATCAATTGACAGAGAATGATCCTCATAGCCTCGCCTGAGGCTTAGAACTGCCTCGTTGGTCTATAGTGGTTAGGTTCGACTGCGGCTGACGAGGTCCCGGGTTCGAGTCCCTGGTCGGGACATAATTAAGTATTGGGTTTTTCTGACTAGAAATTCTCAGTACTAACCCCGACTTAGGAAGTTGATGGTGTTTCACCCCCGTGTCTCGGAGAGCACGTTAAAAGCCGTCGGTCCCGGTGTTGATAATGTTAATAGTCGTAAAAGCCCGCCAACCCATATTGAAGAAGAGTGGTGGGTCTAAGCCACAGATCACGGAAATAATTGCCTCTCTCCTATGAGAGTGGAGGTCTGTGCCTAGCAGTGGGACGTTAATGGGCTGTAGTGGTGGCGCTTGGTAAAATCGTAGACGACAGACATTGGAGCAAAATCTACCCTTACTGAAAGAACTCCGAAGCCGGTGTGAAGTGCGACAGAGGTCCTTGGTAAGGGATGTCGGTTCGATTCGTTTCGTTCAGTCGCGCCGCGTCCCAGCACTGCTCGGTGTTCCATGAATTGTCGCAGTGAAGCCATGGCAGCTCCGACCGGGCTGATGACACGAGGAAGTACAATGCCCACCCTGTGTAACAAACACAAGATTATTCTGTGTTACAACTATTACCAATTCTGTGATTACAGCTGTTAGTAGGTAAATTAATTCTGATATTAAGTTAGCACTTTACGTTTGCAATCGAACGCGTAAATAAAATAAAGTTAGACCCACTTGCGCAAGGCCGTAATCATACTAATTTTATAAATGCGAAAGTGTGTTTGTTTGTTGGTTTGTCCTTCAATCACGCCACAACGGATCTACGTGACTTTTGACGGATATCACCGGGTCAGTTTAGCTTGTGGTTAATACGTAAGGGATTAGCTATGTACCCACTTACCAATAATAACATTGTAGTAAAAAGATACATAAAACGCCACCATCACAGCACAGAAACCCACACCTGGAAAAAATAGAGGAATAAATTTAGTACTTACTAGATATAATATAAACTTATAGAATAAACGTTAATCTAAAATCGTTATATACCTACTAACAAAAATAAAAATAAAACCCTAATCAAAAAGACCACCCCTGGTTGCCTCTGGGCCAAAGGTACCCATTATCCCAGGTACTTACTGGGAACGACAAAGAATTACCATCAACAGGTTCTAAATAATTACAAAGCCAATGTGATCGAACGATCCATTACGATCAATCGAATTGGCAATGTAAAAACTTCGACTAAGCGTACAGAGGGTATACTACCATGGCTTAAAGCCGTATTGTTTTAATATTGTTGACGTTCGTGTTTTAGAATTATAATCCTTATGGTAAGAGATGTCAAGGTACGTAGCATAAAACTGACATTTTAAAATAAAACTGGTTTAATCGATATGGTACACCCCCAGTTCCTTTGCTTAATTTATGCATATAAATTACCTTTAAAAAGAGGACAGATCTTCCATATAGTGATCGGTCCCTGTCGATTGTATTGCCCAAGAATCAACTCCATGTAGAAGAGTGGAACCGCACCGAAGATCAGCATTAGCGTGTAGGGAATCAGGAATGCGCCTAAACATAACAAAAATAATAATGTTAAATAGAACTTAAAGCAAGCTAGCCTACCCTAATTACTATATAAATCATGCCCGCGTGGAATGGTGGCAAGAATGCTGGCTGTATATCCGCGCAGGACAGTCAGGTTGATCCTTTGCGCAAAAAATTAGCCAGCCCTTCAGTCACCAGATTAATAAGCAAACATAAACGTTTGTGAGCAAATTGTGCGACAGTTTTCAATCTTACCCCCTCATAGATGTGGTATGGTGTAGCTTATATGCTTCCCGCCCATAGACTTCTATTATTGCGTTTCTAATGTAGGACGATTATTTTATTGCTCAATCAAAAACATATTAAAAAAAAGTCTTCCAAACTTTATCGTGTAATTTAATTATATTTTTCAACATTTAACTTGCCCTAGACAAAATATTAAAGTTTAAATAAATATTATATTTGCAAAGTTAACGTTTTGTAACAATCTATAGTCCGTGTCACGAAAGAACTCCCGCGGCAATAAAGTGGAACTAATATATTTCTCATACACATGCGAACTGCTAGCGTCTCCTCTAGGGGAATCCCTTGCAAGAACCAGGCTACTATATCCCAGCACTTTAGGCATTTGTCGCTCACTCAGACCCGCGCTACGATACCTACCGATCATTGCCGTGAGTCGCGCAGTTCAAATGAACTCCGTGACCCTATCATAAATATTTGCGTCACAGTATGAACTGTTACAGTTGGACTATTTACTTTATCGCTTCACGAAATACATGTTGGAAGTTGCGTTTTTACCTATATTTTGATTTAGACTATATAAAATGAAATTCAGGGTATAATCTACTCGTATCTATATTGCAAATTTCAGCCAACTTACATTCCAAATTTCAAAATAAGAGTAAAAATATTAAAACTTTCCCATTTTAATTGTCATCCCCAATTTTATTAAATAAATACTAAAAGGGAATAAAAATAAATAATTACTAAAAGGGGATTTTCCAACACAATTTCTATAGATCTTTATAATCTCTTTATAATTTAAAGCCGATAGACCTACTGACAGATTTTTTTGCATCAAGCATTTTTAAATTTATTAGCTGTCAATATCGTGTATACAGTGGTCAGGGACGGACTAAGTCCATTGGGAGCCCGGGGCGGCAATCTCAGTGGGGGTTGCTGTATTGTAAATACATTGGTGAAAATCTCTTTTGTTACTGATTCACTAATTATTTACTTTTACCCGACACTTTTTTGGTATGCAACAATACTATAACTAAACTAACTAACTATAATAATATAGACTTCGTTTTTTGAATTTGTGCTAAGAAAATTTTAATTAAGTGTATTAAAATAAAATACACACAATTTTATTTGGTTTTTAAATGAACAAACTTAAACCACTGAAAAGCGCCTACATACTTATAAAATTATTATTACAAAAACAATCAAAATTCATCGTAAAAAATCACGCGTGAGCTTGGACCTGGTTGCTGCAGATCTGGTTGCAAATCAGAGGGTGTACTAGATGAATGTTTTTTAGGCTGCACGTTTTCTATATCTTCCTGGTCTCGTATAGGCATGCCACGTTCATATCAACTATCTATAATTTCAGGCAGTAGGTATTTTAAATAAAATTGTAATATCTTTGGCTCCATGTTCTTAAACCAGAAAGTATCATCTTTATCGATGTACTCTGAATATAAAGGCTCATTTTCGCCTGCCCAGATTCCAAGCAGACACACTTTTCCTGTAACAACAAAAATATTTTTAGGTAAGTTTCTAGGTTTGATAAAATTCACAGAGTAGGTATTTGTTACTGAATGAAAAAAAATATTGACAAAAGCTCTTAAACCACCTTAAACTCTAACTGCATCTACAGATTCACTGTTTGAATTTATATAAAGGTGAAATAATATTACGGTGAGGTGGTGAACTTGAATATAATTTGATTACAGGGTGAGTTACTGGAGGCCCCACTTTAAAAAAAATTAAGCAAATTGAATTTAGTATTTCAAAGAAATGCGAGTGAAGCTAGCACAAATATTTTATTTTTTAGTGAATAATTAAATTACGAGCACAATATAATGTAAATTTTATAAGCCTTGAAAATATAATAATTATAGTTTCGATATATTAGGTATAGATTAGGTATATAAGGTTCTTGGGGAACTCTACACCAAGGGTCGGGCCACCGGTGTGCCCTATCGCCCTTAGTCCGCTACTGTCTCACTTTCTCACGTATCAAACAAAATATAATCTGTATGGAAACTACTCACATGTCATCTTTTTCAAGCGGTGTGTCGTCTCTCTTTTTTGATGCAAAACGATTTCCTTTACGAGGGATATTTGAACTGAAATAAAAATTTAAAGAATTATTATTTTGATAGTACAAAATCGCTAACAGAGTCTCGTTGGTTTTATGGTAACTACTATCTTCGACTGCAGGTCTCGGGTTTATCCCCGGGTTTGGGCTCCTTAATATTATTTGTATTTTTCTAAAAACTAATTAGTAGGTAGGTGAGGTATTTCTATTTAGTATGAACCAAACTAGGGGTTGGAAGTTCAGAAATATCTCCCGCGCAGTTGGTAAATTTCTATTGACCGCCATGGCCAAAATAAAGTCGAGATTTAGGATAGGATATTATTATATCATGTATTCATGAGAAACTCAGTAGGTATAGCCAAACAAAAAAAACCTCGTCTCCCTTACTGACTGTATATAGGTATAAACTGTGGTTACGCGTGATGGTATTTGCACGTGGCGGAATTTACTCTACCTATCATAATTTTCTTAGTTCGTATCAGATTTTCTTCGGAGCTTTTGAGGACTAGGTATTTTGATAAACTCAAGAAACACTTACCATATATTTTTTTTATTTCTCCTTCGCTTCCTGTCAGATAGTTTTTTTTCCGGCACTTTTATTTCCCATTTTAAATAAAAATCACAAGCAAAGAAACACTATATTTACAGGCTAACTAAAACTATTTTAATTATATCACTAAATGTAGCAAAAGAATTTATTTACAAATAATTAAAAAATAAATAATTTTAGCGCGAAAGGAGCGTGATTCGTGAAAACTTGCGCAGGTCCTTCTCGTATAGAGGCTCGTGAGCCACTGAGTACATCGCTTATTCGATGCGTTAGATCATTTTATGACTTCTGTTAGGCGAAATTTTGCAGCAATTTTTTTATTTAAAATCTGTCTGTACAGTGAAAAGGTAATACAATGAGCTTAATTTACGTATAATTTTTATGAAATTTAGTCTAAAGCTTTGGAAATGCCATTAGAAAAATGAACAAAAACAACCTGTTTTCAAAAATTTTTATGATCGAGGCAAGTTTAACTTATCGTGTTTTCATGAGTACATTAAAGAGATAAGGCATGTATCTTTAATATGTATTTTTAACAGTGAAAAAAAACTATTTTTTCATGACTTTGAATTGGTTTGAAAAGTGGCGTAGTCGCTAAAAACCGGGATAATGGGCCGTTAAAGGCCAACTTTTTCAGACGGAATCGTTCCACAGATTATTATTTAATGTAATCATATCATATCATATCATACTAATATTATAAATGCGAAAGTGTGTTTCTTTGTTGGTTTGTCCTTCAATCACGCCGCAACGGAGCAACGGATCAACGTGATTTTGGCATGGGTATAGTTGAGGACCTGGAGAGTATCATAGGCTACTTTTTATCCCGGAAAATTAAAAGTTCCCGTGGGTATCAAAAAAACTTAAACCACGTGGACGAAGTCGCGGGCATCAGCTAGTACGTAATAATTACAAGTAGGTACTAACCGCCTCCATTCCTGTAGCATAAATAAGGGAATCGCCACACATTAGCAAGGTCCACAGCAAAACCGATGATCGACAGTAGGAAGTCCGCCCCAGTGCCCCATGTCTCCCGCCCATCATTTATTTCTCCTAAAATAAAATAAAATAAATAAAAGTTTATTGACCAAACACTACATTATACTACGTATAACTAAATTTATACAAATACAAATTAAACATAAACTACGTGTGGCCAATGGGCCACCTCCTCAGCCCGTGCCACAGCATGAGAGATAGGTAGGTATATATCTACCAAACATACTGCAACGCTGATTTTCAGGAGGAGCCCAAGGGTCAAAACGTCACGTACCATCACTTACACCTACTAAAATTTAAAATAAATATTGAAGATCATCACTTCATCCAATTATCGGCTCACTACTGAGCACGAGTCTACTCTCAAAATGAGAAGGGGTTTGGCCATATTCCACCACGCTGGCCATGTAAGGATTTTACATACCTTTAAGAACATTAAGATGAAAACTCGGGCAGATGTTTCGCGATGTTTTCCTTCACCGTTAGGCAAAGCAAGTGATATTTAATTTCTTAAAAATATAAAAGTTAGAGCCCTCTATCACCTAAATAGGAAGCCGGGTGCCTTAACCACCGCCAGGCTCTCTCTGCTATTCTTAAGACGCTGCATGCTACTTTTTTCACACTAAAAAGTGTGGCACGCAGCGTGCTATTACGTATAATTCGTATTACTTACTACTTTTACCTATTCTGGGTATTACTTCGTATTACGTATACTTACCAGTTTTTCCAACACTATTTCCTCTAACACGCTTAGAAGATTCACTAAAATACACCTCTTCCTCGACTTGGACTTTAGGCTCCTCTGAAAAAAAGGAATATGATAAAATCAAGTAGTTAACTAACGTAAACCTCTGCATTTCATTATCTATGTAGGACCCAGGACACTCTATTACTTACTTTTATAGCATGAAAGAGTGACAACAGAACCTTTCGTTGATTTGTGCTCTGAAACAAAAACAAACTTGAAAATGCAAATAGAAGATACGAATATTATCATATTATTCAATTGATAATAATCAAATTGGTGAGTTAATTCTACTAATTACGCATTCGATTCAATTAATACACAGAGAGCGTTGTACCTTTTCAATTGCGTACCTAGGTACAGGTAGGTACCTCAGTAAATCATTTAGTGGAGAGTTATCAAGTGTTATGCGGACCTCATACCTTCTAATAATAGCATAATAGCTGTATCAAATCGTAAAAAATAATAAAATATTACGAAATCATGCAGAGGGTACCTAAATACAATACAGTGAGACACTAACATTAATGTTGTCTGCTTTGATCTTAGTTGAAGTTTACTTGTTTCTTATTATTATTCGGGTCCATTTTCGTCTACCCTCCCTAAACCCAGCTGAAACTCTAAAAAAATAGCTCCATAAAAAACAAGAGGCCTCCTGAACCGGGCCTCCGCCAAGCTTAGTAGTTAGTACGTACGCCGCTGGGTATATTCCTGAGAATGAATGCATACCTGACCGAAGACGGTCGAGTTCTTAATCTAAAAATACCGTTCGTACCTACTGCAATGCCAGGATCTCTCAATAACGCCGGCATCCGAGCCTACATAATGGAATGCCGATGCTAAAAAATGCCGCTTAAAACCGAAGCGCCGATATTGTCATCGCCCGATCAGTTGAACGCTTATCTAATAGGTTTTCAGCAAAAATTAATTGAAAATAGATTGAATGACTGCTTAATTGTTTAATCTGTAATTAAACGGTAATCTTTCAACTTTTTGCTCTCATAAAAACAGAATTGTAAATTGTATGCTGGTATTGTAAATTGTTTAACTTGCATGCACATTAATGTACCCATTTAATTTCGTCTGTTGTCTGTTATAACATGAGAAGATTGTAAGGGGAAAGCACTGATGCCTATAGCACGAGTTTCAAACTTATCTTAGGCATCAGACGCTAAACCTATTATGCGATTGTACCTAATATTTTTTATAGACCATAAATGATTTATTTATTTATTTATTATTTATTTTATAATTGAACTGTAAATATTTCTTGTACTTTCGTATAATGGTTCCTACCTATTTCATTTAATTAGCAAGGATTTGGAGTGATATTTGTCCACCTAGTAAATATGTTTTTACCTCGTAAGTTAAAGTATAATTACTTATTAAAAAATAATTACTTATTATTATATGAAATTAATCCCCAATATAAGTATTGGGGATTAATTTCATATAATAATAAGTAATTATTATTATATGAAATGAGTTTTTCTGTACCATCGTTTCCGGCGACCTTCTTAACCTGCCTTATACAAATAGGGTCTAGAGAACTTGAGCATCGTGTAGTGACGTCGAGTGTAGGATTTATTGCTTCTTAACAACTCGCGTATTTGTCTTCCCGTCGAGGGTATTTACCGTCACTCTTATCTACTGTCAGGAGTCAGGACGCTTTGACATTGAATAAAAATCTATAGACAGAAATGGCTATAAGTACAGGAACTTAAACAAATCTACTATCTGTATATTTTGTACAAAAATACTCAAGAATCGTGATTCGTAGGACTCCATTCAATATCCATTCTCTGAAGCACAATTCATCCTCCAGGGGTCCCTCCTGCAGTGTTTCAACTTGTGAGAAGAACTTACCAAACGCCCGAGGCGTGCTCCCAGCGGAGCAGTACCCGTCATCCCTTACGCTTCGCCCTCCAGGGGTCCCTCCAGTGTGTCTACACAAAAGTGCGGGGCTTGCACGCTGTTCCTCGTATGATGGCGCCGTGTGTGTCACTACACAGTCGCCACTTAGTGACGCCTATAACAATTAAGTATACAGAATTAAAAATTGCCTGGTTAAGGGTAACTAAAATTAGCTAATAGTGCTTGAATCTTATATAACTGTTTTAATAGATAACCTATAACTGTTTAATTAGATAATTTATAACTGTTTATAACTTACTAAACTAACTAATCTGTTTATACTAACTTAACTATATATTATAACTTTTAATAACTTAATAGACTTGTAAAACAAACTAAAAATATAGAACCCAGGATCGCAACTTATCTTATATATCGTCCAAGAATCTGCTGTAAGACTTAGGTGTATCCTATAGTAAAACCAGATCAAAAAAAGCTCAGTGGTTTAAAATAAAATTGAACTCAACCAATATACTCTTACCGCAGTTCAGGAATAGACTTTTTGATCCCAGGTTCTTTACCGAGTGAGAGTTCATCAGGGTTCACGATTCAAAGTCATATTCTAATAAAATAGACGTTCATAATCAACTCAGGTATGTACCACAGTAGGAACTTTGTATTCCTTTTCGTAGCTGGTGGGCCGCCGGGACGGGAGTGAGGTCGTCAGGTCTTGCCTGTGACAACTAACATCCACTTCCTGCTCCTGAAAAAAATATTCACTAGATGATTGTAAAGGTAAGAAAATAATTTCCTTATATTCACCATATCGTCGTCATTCGTCAAACAGTCGACTATTTCACATTTATTTGTTAAGGAAGGGATATAGCACAGCTTAAATAAATAGAGTGAAATGACGCACTTGAAGTTTGCTCAAGAGCTGGATTTACGATTGTAGGACCTAAGTACATACTGATAGAGATGAACGAAAGAATTAAAGTTTGTTCTGTCACTGGTCGATATATTCTGAATCTCTCATCCATTTCACCCCTGTCACACCGCAGGATTTCTCTATTTCTGGCTAGGCTCTAAAGTCTCTACTTTTCCATCGACTGTGTAAACAGACTGTAATACATACCTGCCCTCTGGGTGGAGAGGAGCCGCGGCGCGAGCCACTACTAGATGATCTGTTACTGGCATCTAGAAAGAGAATAGAATTGAATAATTTAAAAATTGAGATATATCACACTCAAAAATGTTTTTTTGGGAAGCTCACCATTAATACTTATAACGCGAATGTCTTGTTGGATAGGAGTAGGCGCCGTAAGTCCATGATAATCAAAAAACATGAGGCTAAAGTTCCTTATTATCATAATCCGCTTTTTATAATTATAATTGGTTTGTCCTACACCATTGTCCACAACCATGCCCGTTGTACGCCCCGTTGCAACGGATGACGGAGTAAGATAGGCTATTTTTCCCCACGAGCCTACATTCAGGCGGACGAAGTCACAGGCACCATATAGTTTTTTCTAATAAATACTTACAAACTCGTATACGAAACACCGATCGCTATAAAAAACGTTAAGTAATATGGAAGCGGAGAAGTTATCAAGTTAAACATGGAGCAAAACTGATAATGTATTCAGAACGTGCCGCATACGCCAGATTAAGGCTTAGATCGTAGTGTGGTCACCAGAACTAAGATTAACTAGGATATAACCTACCCACTTTAGAGCACATCTTTGTTATGGTTCTCGTACTCGAACAGTATACTAGTGAAACTACCCGATGATTGGACTATTAATTAATATTTTTGTACTCTGTTCAAAATGTTCTGTGCAACGATACCTATACCCCACAAGCCTTAAAAAATGTTTACTTCACATTCGCTTCTGAGCGCCCCCCTTAAATAAAGTTTTATATAACTTTTTAAGCAATTTTCGGCTTAATGCCATCGCTCGGTTTACATAATATTATTACGTTTAAATTTGAAGTAATTACATAAGCTCTGACTGACGGACGGACAGACGGACAAGTGCAAATTCACTCCAGTAGATTCGGAGACCTCACTTCACTCGGTCAATTTTTACAGGTCTGTCGTGTGTTGAAACTACTTTGAATTCTCAAAAATCTAATTAACCACAACAAAGTGTTTACTAAACTTTGGGTTATATACCACAGAATACGTATGTTCTACTTAAGAACTGGCAACAAGAAGCTCTATAAAATTATAATTTCATACAATACATAATAAGCTTATTTTTAAGCTTAAGCCTTATAATTAAGCCTTAAGCTTATAATTGTGTTGTTCATTGTGTATCCTATGTGATAGTTTTTGAAGTTTTGATTCTGCGGGTACTCTTTAATTTCCCAAGAAAAAAGCAACCTATCCTTTTCCGGGATACAACATATCCCTGTACCGAATTTCATCACAATTGAACACATGGGCCGTGAAAGCGTAACAGACAGATAGACGAACACATTTTCGCATTTATAATATTGGTATAGATACTTACCTTCTCGTAGTTCGCCCGCGCCGACGCTGTTGCCCAGCAAGGGCATGCCCGCCATGCCGCCTGCTCACAACTCCATCATTTCGCCATTACTGTAAACATCCACTACTTAAATCCACAAATCTAGGTAATTCTTCCCTAGAAAATCATTACTTCCTACTATCCTTATTCCTATCCCATCCTCTTCTATACTATCTTATCCTCCTAATCTTACTTAATATTATAAATGCGAAAGTTTGGATGTATGGATGTCGGTATGGATGTATGGATGGATGTTTGTTACTCAATCACGCCCCAACAGCTGAACGGATCTGGATGAAATTTGGCACAGAGATGAAGAGAGTCTGGAATAACACATAGGCTACTTTTTATCCCGGAAAATTAAAGAGTTCCCGCGGGAACCACAAAACCTCGATCCACGCGTACGACGTCGCGGGCATCAGCTAGTGATTAATAATTGTCGGTTTGTCTTTCAATCAGGGCGCAAGGAGAAACGGGTCGAATTGATATATTTAAAAGACCTGGAGAGTGGCTTATATTCTGCTTTTTATTCCGGGGAATCAAGAATTAAAAAAAAAAACCATCGCGGATCAAATCGCGGACATCATTTATAAGAAGAAACTGACTGTCTGACAAATAATATTTACCAGTAAGATGAAATAATAGTAACTTCACTTGGTAAAAAAAAACTGGAGACTTAGAAAGTATAGTATCTATAATGTAGAGCCCACTAACTAAGTAAAGTATTTTCGTTACTTCTTATTTTGCAGAAAAGTTAATTTCACATTTCTTATTTAAGCTTAGGCCCGTTTCAGAGCTGAAACCTATGCTAAAGCCATCACAATTTTCTGGTGAGCGTCAGTTAACAAAACTGGGTTGGATTATGAATGATTTATAGCTTAACGTTTTTGTGTTGTACCGTTTTTGTCCACCGAACATTAATTTAGATTAGGCACACAAAACTGATCACTTGATGAACACGCCATCAGATATCAATGAACGGGTTTTCTGACTATATCACAGAATATGTACCTACCTACTATTAATGTCCTCCCGACCGAATTTCAGTGTTTTAATAATTATAGTGCACAGGTGTGTGCGCAAACACAGGTGCAATCTCTATTCCCTTACTCTAATTCCCAATTGGACAGAAAACCCGTCACGACCGTAGAGAGATCAGGCGCAAGACCGAAGGCTTTACGTGCTTTGCCAGACAAATTGGCGAAGTACCACTAACTTCCTAACTGCCAGTCAGCCAGCCAGTACTGAGAATTTCTTGTCAGAAAACCCAGACACTTAATAGTGTCCCACCCACCCATCGAAACCAGGACCTCGTGATCCGCAGCCGGACATGCTAGCCACTAAACCAACAAGGCAGTTAGGTACCTTTTACTAAGAGTACGTAACTGTGTGATGTGTCGTTGACCCTTGGACTGCCCGCGGCTATGACAAAATCACAAAAGCACTAAGTACATTGTAAAACACATTCATGTTATTGCAATAGCGGAAATGTTTAAGAATTTATATTTCAATGCAAAAAATAATAACATAGAAACTGTCTTCATGAAATTCTTTTTTTTTATTCCACTACAAGTTCGCCCTTGACTGCGATATCATCTGATGGTAAGTGATGATGTAGTCTAAGATGGTAGTGGACTAACCTGTTACCCCCTAGTCGGTTTCTACACGGCATCCGCGGCATACGCGGTCTCCACTCGGGGACCTTTCGACTCCAACGTCCATCGGTCCTCCGATGTCAGTGTCCAGTTTAACTACTAAATATCTTAAAAATATGGATTCAAATTCGCCCTGATCTGGCCCTACATCCAGCTCAATTAGACATAATGAAGTCGCTAAACACATATTTGGTATTAAGGGTCCACAATTCATACTTTAGGTAGTTACATAATAAAATACTGTTAAATAATAACATAGATGGTAAGAACCTGTATCATAAATAAAGGATATTGATACATTATGTGTAATTTTATAGGTCGTAATGTTACAGATGCGCCAAACATAAACCGGCAGATGTTGGCTCTTGGCTATAAAATGATCATTTTATTTAAGAGGATATAGTTATTGGTTATTGAAAGAATCATTGTCGTCATCGTCATCAAATAGTGGACGTCGAGTTTTGGAAGTTAATCTCATGTTAGCCCATTTCCATCTTAGACTGCATCATCACTTGCCATCTGAGGTGCAATTGTGTAAAAATTGCCGATCAAATCGTCAAAGTTCGGCGTCAAGTAAAATAAACCATAACATCATTGAATCCTCCTCCTGGTGGGAGGCTTCGGCCGTGGCTAGTTACCACCCTACCGGCAAAGACGTGCCGCCAAGCGATTTAGCGTTCCGGTACGATGCCGTATAGAAACCGAAGGTGTATGGGTTTAATATAACTGCCATGCCCCTAACAGGTTAGCCCGCTACCATCTTAGACTGCATCATCACTTACCATCAGGTGAGATCGCAGTCAAGGGCTAGCTTGTAGTGGAAAAAAAAAATTAGAGCTCAATTTCGTGTATCCATTCAAATACGTTTAGGTAATGTACGATACCTTAAACGACTGACGCCGAGCTTTGACCATTTGATCGGCAACTTTTAGACAAGCGGGGGCAGGTGAGATCTCAGTCAAGGGCTAACTTGTAGTGAAAACAAAAAAAGCTATTACCTGAAACGCGTTTTTTGCGTTGCCGTCTGTTTTGGGCCTTGGGAATTGAGAATCATACAATTGTCGCGCTCTGTCTGTGCCAAAGTCTTTACTTTACTTTAGTAGTCTTGTATGGCATTCTAGAGCTTTATACCTGTGCTTCTACTAGGGTCTGTACTGTCTGTTTTAGTATACTATGAGTATACACGAAAGTTTTACTCAAGACAAACAATAGAAAACAGTTCGTTTGATCTTCACAGCAGTGCAAATGCTTTGGATCAAAAGATTTCGAGTTATTTAGGTAACGAGGCAAGTGTGGAAAACCCCTTGATACATAGTTTGAAAAACTATTACTATCGCTAAGCTTGGGCATAAAGCAACGTTCTACGCCACGCGTAGACGTGCTACGAAATTGCCTACGTAGCTACGGCTAGATCAAAACTATTCTTTATGAAAAATAATTATCATCGTATTGTTCATTACAGCTGAGGCTGTGACCTTTCGCAGTACCGTGAAATTTAATTTTTGGCATCATACAGGGAAATGGCGGACTAATTTCCATACAACTCGCGTAGAAGTGCTACGAAAAGGTCTACGTAGCTACGACTGGATCAGAACTACGATATATTCGCAAAATAATTAACTATAGTTAGATAATAGTTATAATAACCGATACTAACAGCTTAAGGTGGCATGAATGCAGCCAACACTTCCGAGCGGAACAGCCAGGCTGATCCTTTGCGCAAAAACTAACCAGCTCTTGAAAATACCGTGATATAACTTCTTGTAAGAATAATGTTTTGTTCACTGCTGGATTGGCATATAAACTATGTATAGTTTATTTAAATAAAAAATACGAAATATCAAATTTAATGTAAAATATACTAAATGTTTGTGAACTATATTTGTTCACAGTTTTACTTATAACAAAGTAACATATAAAATTATTATTATTAAAAGCAATGCTTTTAAATGGACAGGCAAATACGGAAATAGTATGAGGATGGGCCCAGGAACCTTCGCTGTTTAATTTCAGGTTATCACGAATACATACGCATAATTATATTCCCTACAAAGTAATAAAAATACTGATTTGAATAAAAAATATTTAAAAAGTTTGCTTTCGATTTGATGCCCTGCAAATGACTGTAAATGAGCAACGGAAGGTCATTTTCTCGAAATGACAGTGTTTATTATTTTGTATCTACTTGTACTGATATATTTCACTAGCTGATGCCCCCGACTTCGTCCGCGTTTTATACTAGACTAGCTAATGCCCGCGATTTCATCCGCGTGGTTTAAGTTTTTGTTATTACCGCGGGAAAAAACTAAAAAGCCTATGTCACTCTCCAGGTCCTTAACTATACCCACGCCAAAAATCACGTCAATCCGTTTCTCCGTTGCGACGTGATTGAAGGACTAACCTACAAACAAATACACTTTCACATTTGTACTTAATATAAATAATACCTAGGTAGGTTTTTTAAATGTTGAGATCGCGTAACACCAATTTTGAGCAATTCACTTACGCGAAATTATTTCAAGAGATTCTATACTCAGACGCTATGCAAATAAGTCTACTTTTACAACAACGCGCAATTCCATTCCATCGTAGTTATTGTGTTTACGTTCATATAATATGAGCAGAATTTCAAATAAAAACGGAAAGACTTTAATTATACTGTACGTTAAATGAAAATACATAGTGAACTGAATCTACACGTGTTGAAATACGAGACGATAATGTGAAACAATTTATTGATTTCATTGTTTACTTGCACTGATGGAAGGTTGGGCTTTACTGGTCAGTAAATTATACGCATACTAGATGATGCCCTAGTGGATTCAGTTTTTTTAAAAAGCCCGTGGAAATTGTTTGATTTTTCAGGTTTATCCTGAAAAATCAAACTAGTCAAGTAGTAACTAATCAAGTACATAATTAGGATTTTATCGTATACGGTAAGCAAGCTATTTCTGTACAAAATTTCATCATAATCGGGAGACACATTTTCGCATTTATTGATTTTCAAACTCACTGCCCATGACAGAAAAGGAATAAAAGAAAAAAGAAAGAAATTCCTCAGGTTACGGTCGACTTACATTGGTCACTACGACCACAGCTACGACCGCCATAGTAGTTATGCGGTTTCTGCGAAAAGCAAATAGGCATGATGACTGATTTAGAAAAATGGTCAGATTATATTCGGAAGTATCTACTATTTCGAAAAAATATCTTATTTCAGCAGAAAAATAAGGTTCGGTAGATAATATTGGCATTTGAAATTTCAATTTTAAAATTCACGCCAAAACGCTCCCCGGTGTCATGGCGTCGTTTGTGACGTCACTATTATTTTTACCAATGTACTCTGTGCAGTGTGCAGTAAGCAATAGTGTGATTGTCAAAGCTCGAAAACAAACCATTGTGACGTCATTCGCTTCTTGGTGTTTTAACCAATATGGCGGATTGCTGTATTTTATAATTTTATTTTATCAAAATAAATAGCAACCTCACTCGAAATAGAAAAATAATAGTAGTTTATACACCAAGGGGATAAAGCACTGTTTTATGTCACGGGCGCTACATTGATTCGATTCAAAAGTAAAAAGTGCGATTCAAAAGTACTTGTAAAAGTTTATTTGAATAAAAAATATTTGATTTGATTTGATTTGATTTGAATCCTCAACGTAACGAAGGACTCCAAATTTAACTCCCGAGCGCAGCGAGGGTGTTATAAGTTAATTCCCGACCAAAGGGAGGGAATTAAGATTGAGTCCTGAGTGCAGTGAGGGATTCAAGCGCCCAAGAAAAAAACTGCTTTATCCCGGTGGTGTATACTCTACTTTATACTTCTACCATAACAGTAAAACAAACTGTAATGGTTAGATATTTATTGCAAATCATAGTAAGTAGGATACATAGGTCTAGTAAATAATAAAAAGAAAAGACAAATTAAAAGTGAATGTTCACGTTCGATAGATTCACATTTGTCCATTTGTCATTTTGCTTTTCATGCTGCCAGTGTTTATGCAGGTACACATACTCCTTGGTTTAAAAACTTTTATGTCAAATGGTACGATCGTTTGGTCGACCAGTCTGGAGCCTAGACTCTGTTGTGCATATTTACAGTATGGGGTTGGTCAACTAGTTGGGCGATCGATCGACTAGATTACGGCCCTAGGGCATGAAGACTGACTTTAGACCCGCAAAAGTATGATTAAAACAGTAGTAAAGGTATGGTAGAAGTATAAATACGTTTTTTATAATCCATGATTCCTATTTCATTAGATAAATTCGTAATTTCATTGATCCTTGGTTACTGTCATCATGCCTATTGTTGATGAAGTGAAGTATGCAGAGTTATAAAATTTAATATAATTTTATTGTAATTGTCGACTAAAGCAGTTATTTACTTAGTAAAAATTTCAACAACTTACGTTGCACAAACTAATGATGAATGTTTTCTTTCTTTGTTTATTTCTCAAACCTACTCTAATAATATTTGGTGCTTCCTTTTAAATTTACCCTGATCCTAATGTGACGCCCCCAATTTAATGCATTGCATTTGCCCTTTCTAAGGTCACCATCAGCACTTCTACCCAACTACTAAGCACTAGTCTTCTCTCCTTAGATTAAAACTTGTCTTGAGAATAGTCCACGGCATTGAGAACATTACGAAAAACTCTCGGTCAATACAGGTTTAACTTCACCGTTGGTAATCATTATTATTAAATGCTTTATTGCGTAAAAAAGGACATTCTTAAATACAAAGGACGTTAAGTATTACAAACAGAAGACGACCTTATCACTAAAGTGATCTCTACCATTTATTTTAAAGTATTGATTGCTTAAAACGTAAACTAGACGAGCATGATCCACCCCGACCATCCGATTATGAGTTCGAACATCTAACCCACTAAGCTATCGTTGCTCTTGCCCGCGCTGTCTTAAGGTGGAAGACTAGGGTCTGCCCGCGAAATTCAAATTTAATTTGGATTTTCCAGTTTAAGAAATTAGTCAAAATAATGACTAATTTGTGAGTAACTCACGTCAAACTCATTATTTTGACTAATTTCTTAAACTGGACACTTTCAAATAAAGATTTTTATATAAAACTGTGAAGATGATATTCCTAGGGGCGCAATTTAAATGCCTTATGCCTACTTTGTCGTATTAGTTTACAAATTGTGAAAAACCAAATTAAATTTTAATTTCGCGGACAGACCCTTGTCTTCCACCTTAAGGCGTCAGGCACGAAATTAGCAGCAGCGGAGCGGCGACGGCGACGTAATCAAAAGCATGACTTTGTATGGCGACGCGCACGAAACGGGCGAGAGCGACGCGGGGCGATGCAGTGATGCACGGGCGATGACGGGGTGACGGCTGGCGTAGAAGCGACGGGAACAAAGTAGTTATTAGTTATTTTTCGCCGAATCAGGTAAAAAAAATGTTGGCAACCGTAGACTAATAAAAAGGATCAAAAAATTGGTCTGAGTGTACAGAAATGCTTTTCATCATAAAAAATATGTTTTCAACTACTAATAAAAAGTATCAAAACATTTGGTCTGAGTGTACAGAAGTGCTTTTCATCACTTTTGTCGTGTTTGAGGTGGGATAATTTGACAGCTAGGCAGTGATGACTTCGCAGCCATCACATGGCCATGAACACTCGCATAATACATACAACTTTGGGCAAAAGCTTCAGTAAATTCTGTCCATCAGTATTTATTAAATACCGTGGGTACTTATTTTCGAGATTCGTGTAATCTAGAGTATTGACAGATGTCAGTGACGAGTATTTTAGTTACTTAACCCTAAAAATGAAATTACTAGCGATCGACTCACTCAGTGACTCATCAACGCCCAGCACAAAACCTTAGTTAGACCTAGAAAGCCAAAATTTAGCAGAGGTTCCTTTTATTTTGTTCCTTGTAGATAAGGTAATAAGTTCGTAGGTTTTGAAATTCTTACAAGAGAAACCACGGGTGGTTGCTAATTTAGGTATTTTTATATGTAGTAAGCACAACTTTAGCAACCTAGGTACTTTTTACTCGTAAATATACGTAGTCGGATATCTTCAGCAAACGTCGCAATATCGTGCTTAATGTACCATGACACTAATTTACAAACGTGTGCATCCGATAAGTGAAACGCTTACATAAGCTCGAACGCGCAGCCTTAAGCCTAGACATTAAAATATTATGTCCCAACGGAAAAAGGAAAAGATTTAAGGTTTTTTCCAGTTTCTTTTCAGCATTTTAATTTGCGGTCATCATTAGAATAATTTTTAAATGCATTTTTCAAACGCAATCAAAGTCAAGTCAAAGTGATCGGCTTAAGTAATTTAATTTTCACATAACCTCCATTGAAAGTGCGAGTTTCAATGGCTGTTGAGCCACCTGAAACTAGTCAACTTCAAACGAATACGTCATTCGGCCTTAGGGCAGAAAGTGATGGTTTTCTACCCGCTGAATGACGTAGCAGCACTCCTTTCAATCCTGGCAGAGTACCTTTTGTTTCTTCAATCCTTTTTATTTGTCATTTTAACCATCAACTAAACTGACAGATTTCATATTTGTACCTAACTACTAAAATAAATAAGAAATACAATTTTAGTACAACTCGCACTTTTAATGCAGATTATATGAAAAATAATATAGTGTCACGTGCCACGGGATGAAACGCGATGAAATCGTCTTGTTTCACCCCTAAGCGCACAATATACTATTACCTACTGCAGTGTACTCGTAGATACATGATGTTCATTAAACAGTAGGTCCATTATAGCCATGTACTTAAATTGAATTGCTCTTGATAGGTGATGTGTTAATAGAATCTACCTAAGTACACAGCTAATCTCGAGGACATTTTGTGAGCTTAATGAAGGCAAGTGTGCCAAGTTTGTAATCATACAATCATGTTACTATTTCCTACTACGTAGTGTACCTACTTAGGTACACTGATCAATTTTTAGAGGATATACTAGAGCTAATGGCCGTGACTCTGTCCGCGTGAATTTAAGTTATAAAAGTACCGAAGGGTCTCTTTTATTTTCCGTTACAAATTCGTCTGTCCTTTTCAGGTCTTCAACCTCAGAATACATCATAGTAGGTTCACATCACATACACGTACACGTACATCCATGCATATAATCGCGTCAAAGCCGTGTTGCTTGTTGAACCCTCACTTTTGCATTTGTTGTAATATTAGTAAAAATATATAAAGAAACAAATAAATAAAAGACAAATTCCTATAAAACGTAATCAGTCAATCTCATTTATAATTAACCCTTACCAACCACTTACCCCAACCAACCAACCTCTTAAGCTTGTTAAGTGCAAGTTGAATTGTAGTGCTGTTATTTAAATAACAATAGTTTGACAAAAGTAATAACAATTCAGCTTGCTTAGCAGCTTTGCGGACACCTGAATAGGTAAGTATACCTTCTTCACTTACTTCTAAATAAAATTAACAAGGGCGAATCTTTTAAACTGTTAAGTATAGCCACGTAAGATATTTTTAAAACTCTTAATTCATTAAACAAACTCACTTCTTATTTAGCAGATCATCAGTGATTTGAAAAAACCTTTAGACTTTTGTTTACGAAGCGATTTTCAGAGGATGATAGTGTCGATCTGTGAATTATAGCATCGTCACTAGTACATAACCCAAGTCCTAAATAATAAAAAGGCTCGAGTCTTTAGGTAGGTACACTTGAGATTGAACGTATAGAGATTGTTGAACTATGGCTAACAAATTCAGAATGACTCGCAAAAAAAATCGTTTGGAAATTCGTCGCGACCTACGACAAGTAAACTTGGAAGTCATGGCAAGATAATATTCAGAGAAACGCTTAAAGAGAATGGAAGCTCCATAGTAGAAAACTTTCGACCCTTGCGAGTAAAAAGATTGTAGACAAATTCGATCGACAGATGCCACGTTCGAATTCCGGCAAATCCGAGTTTTTTTTATTTTTACCGCACTTTACCATGTACACCCAACTTATCTTTAATGCCAAATTCAAATAACTATACTCAACCCTGAATCGAATCGACCTTTAGAGAGTCGCTAAAATCTAAGCCGAGAAAAAAAAAGTCCTTTTGAAGAAGGCACCAAACTTAAATTCAATGAAAACCAAATTGGCTTGATCTTATAAAAACCCTGGTCTAAATTCGTACCTCATTAACCAATGCCGCAGCTAACTCGACCAATCTCTTTTGTTTACGAAGTGATTCTACGAGGATAACTTCAGCCTGTGAATTATAGCGCGTTTATTGTTAAACGAGCGGGCTTAAATCTTGAGACCTCGACCAAAACCGCGATAAAAGGGGCACGAAATTAGTGGGCATTAAAGTGACAAAGTCTACGGACGGTGTGGAAAAATCGTAATTTTTCATTTGTGACCTTTTAATTTTACGGAATTCTTTTTGTACTCCTTCACGAAGAATAACAATCTGCGGTAATCATAGCCAGTTAAATTAGGAATGGCGATTAATTGGGTGATTATAATAATTTCAGCAGTGGAGGAGAACTTCAGAGGTCCAAACGGGATCACAACATGAGGCCCCAGGTTTTTAAAAGTTTCTTTTTATTCTTTTTGGGACGGCGAACAAGCGTGAAAGGAAAGTAGTAACCAGACCGCGAAGGGTATCTTTACGAAAGTCTTTCTTGATTTTTTACTGCAATGAAGTTTGCTCATAAATAAAGAAATCAGGAAATCAAATTCAGGTGCCTAAAGTTACTTTTTATGAAAGAATTGAAACTTCTTTAGAATCGTTGTGATTTGAAAATTCAATGAAACGGATACAAGTGGCGCCACCGCATGTAATACAAAGCGTTCCATTTTTGTAATTTTCTGTTTGATTGTTTAAATGTAGCAATAGAAAGTCTGATTTGTTAATTGTTTTTTTATGTTTTGTTTTAATCCGCCTCTGATTGATAAAACAAAAAACGAAACGAAAAAGCGACACAAAAAAAACATATTCATAATAGAGAGATGCATGAGAGCATGCGAGAGAATGAGGTAGAATACAAGTTAGGTACATTTATCTCATTAGGCTACTTTTCTGAAGTTTCACTTCTGCCGTGTGTGAATTGCACACACACACACACACACACACACACACACACACACACACACTTTATTTTTAAATTATTATATTCTACGCCCTGTTATTTGCGCCTTTTCATCGGCAAACAACACATCTACATACTCAGCGGTTCGAATGAGTGAGTTCAGCTCACTCAGTCGAACACGACACGACACGCGACACGGGCTTACGGTGACTTCACATTCCCAGATGTTCTTAATTTTGGTATAGTACTATTAGGTATAATATAGTATGTTCTATGAAACAATTCGATCACAAAACAATATCCTTATTTGAAACCGATTTACAAAATACGAATTAAGTTTAAATTTTAAAACACACAGACAAACCTATTTTGTCTACACCGACACGTTCTGCATAAAGCCGTTCCCGCTTTTCACTTATTTGTATATAATAATAAATATAAATAATAAAAGTTTTTATTAAAGGCAAAAGGGCCCAGTATACAATACACACAATACAGTTATACAATAGTAAATTAAAATTGAATACAATGGTATAAAATAAAAGTAACTACTACACATAAAACTTATAAACTAACTGGGAATGTTAAAAATAACTTTTCCCAGGCGTCATGGTCACAATAAACCTATGTCTATTTCCTATTGCTATTGTGATGCACAGATAGCCAATAGGTAAAAATTTTGCTGGGCATACTGTTACAAACCATCTTGAGGATGCTGTTCTGAGATGTCCGGAGTCTCTCCCAAAAGGAAGCTACTCTTTTCCTCATTACAGCATAGAAATCAGGCACTCTCGACTCGGCGAACATACCCGAGGCACTACAATATCTAGGCAAACCCATCAAAATGCGAAAAGCATCATTGTACTGCACACGTACGTACTACATAATATTGTGGAAACCCCGCTTACATACTACATAGAGTTAATATAGCATTAAAGCTTTACTTACTTACGCAGCATTTCACCTAGAACCAAATTATCTAATGGTAGGTATTTTATTTTTCAAACCCTATACTTCTCTATGATTTAAAAATAATCATCGGTATATTTAACAGACTGGCCGCTTGCTATGTCTATTACCTGAAGAGTGTAATTCAAATAGAAAATGAATTCTTATCTTAACCTCCAGCCGAAGCAAAGAAGAACTTTAATTAAAAAATCTCCAAACAAACTATGCTAAGTACTGCGACGCTCCAGACAGCAATCAAATGTTGATTTTAAGCGGTGTTGATTAATTTCGTCATGACTATTGTTTTCTTGAGATTCGTTTCTTAAATGTGCCTACTTCTTTTTTAAGTTAGACATAAAATTAATTTGTAGAAGGTAAGTACCTACTTATCTAAATTGCGCAGGTAATTTGGATTTTAGAAATGATAGGTTTGATTGAACACAGGACACAAATTGGTATCAAAACAAAACTTTTTTATTATTACTATGGGGTAAAGCAGCAGATATTCAAAAAAAATTTGTATTACAAAAAAGGGCAATACGTGCAATTTATAATTTAAAACCGCGCGAATCCCTTAGAGAGAAATTTAAGGAAATAGGTATTCTTACAGTTATAGCCTCGCAATATATTTATAGTAATTTAATCTTCGTAAAACAGCACATTCATAATTACAAAAAAATATGTGATTTGCATGATAGGCAAACTAGAGGCCGCCATAAGCTCGTGACTCCATCGCTCCGCCTCAAGAAGGTCCGAAGGTCGTTTGTGGGAATGAGCATTCTATTTTATAACAAAACTCCACAACCTATCTTAAACTTGCCTTTACACAAGTTTAAGAAGTCCATTAAAATTATGCTCCTGAAAAAGGCTTATTATACTGTTGAAGATTACGTAAATGACAAAGGAGCATGGATTTGACTCGCTCCAGCAATGCTAAGGACAGCTGTTACTTATGTATTTTACAAATTAATGAAATTGAAATTTTTTTTTTTTCAAAAGAGTAACCGCTGAGTTTCTTGCTGGTTCTTCTCGGTAGTAATGGCATTCCGAACCAGTGGTAGATTCACTTGACGATTCAAAAGTACTTGTAAAAGTTTATTTGAATAAAAATCATTTTGAATTTTGAATTTTGATCAAGTGCGAGTCGGACTTGCAACGAGGGGTTTCGTAGTCCGACAGGAGCTTAAAAATCACGTTTTTTGTTCCTTGGCCCCCTTTATTTTGTATTTTTTTTATTTGTTGTTATAGCGGTATTATTTATTTATTTTATTTTATTTTATTTTATTTAATAGGAAAAATAAATTTATAAATGCACACGGACGGACAGTGGAGGCTTAGTAATAGGGTCCCGTAGGCACCCTTTAGATAGGAAAACTAGAAAAGGTCCCCTACCTTTTTAGGGTTCCGTATCCATTTTATTTATTTGCCATTCAAATTTCAAAAGCAGTGATTTGTAATTCACTTTACCGTGGCGACCTCGCTGTGAACGACGCACGAGGTGTTAATGTCGCCCTTGACTCTGTCACTAACTTTGTTACCCGCAGTAGGGTGACCAAATGCTCGTCTCTCAGGGACAAGTCATAATGTACCTACCCATACACAATGAATACTAAGTATTAGAATGTATAATTATAAGTTATAACCTCGTTATAACGCGACCGAACCATCGGTAAAACTTAGATTTTTACTAATTGTAAAAATGTAAATTTAATATGGACAATTATTGTCTGAAATAAAATATTTTTATTTTATTTATTTTTATTTAAAACGCCCGCGGCCCACCCACAAGTAATAGCAGCAAGACTCATATATAACAACTACTGATAAGAACAACGCTAGTGGGACACAGTTAATGCAAGTTACTTCTACACGCCTGACGCCATCATACGTTTTGAGCGACAGCGGTGGATGAACAATTTAAGTATAAGAATATTTATTTCCGTAATACACGTTGGTTTTACAAGAAATTGGCGTCACAGTATATTGAGGAAGAGAGTGAATTTTCTCATTTACTAATTAGGTAATAGTTCCTTTCTCAAAGTTACAACTAAACGTAAAGCATAAATAGTTATTATTTCTGCAACAATAAGCTTTGAAAAAACACACGGGTATTATAGAGGTTGATCAGACAAATCTAAAATTCATTAACTTTAACCCAAGCCAAGCCAGCTTGGAGGTCTAGGTTCCCATAGTTGGATATAATTTAGAAAGTATAATCAAGTTATTACCTACAGTAACTTCTGAATTGAAATTCAAGTCACTCACTCACTCACCCTTGTCAGTAATGTTACGACATGGTAACCCTATTCAAAGGTAATCGTCATAATAATAAATCAAACGTCCCTACCTGTAATGAAGGGAGCCCTACTGTCTGAATGGTTTTACAACCCTACTACACGTGTTCGGTGAAAACGTTTTAAAATTACGTGAAAACATATTTATTTACGCGCGATTTCCTTGCTGGTATACTAAAGAGTCCGTCATAACAGTAATTTATATGCAGGACTAGCTGACCCGCGACTTTGTCCGCGTGGAATAAGCTTTTTAATTTCCACTGGGACTCCGCAGCCTATCACTGTTCAGGTCCTCAACTTTGCGAAAATCACGTCGATCCTTTGTTCTGTTGTGACGTGATAGAAGGAAAAACCAACAAACCGACACATTTTCGATTTTATAATACGATACGACAAGGGGTAACGCTGTAGACTCAAGGTGGCCTTGTATGGGTATTTTATGCACGCTATGTCCCACACACAGTCAACCATCATCAAGAAGGTCGCCCATCACGAAGATTGTAAGGGGTTCATTCCCAGGCAGGGTCGGCAGGGTTCGGTAGATCGGTCAATAAAGAAATTTATTTATTTAATTATTTTGACGACCTCCGTGGCGCAGTGTGTAGCGCTGTTGCCTTAACGTGCGGAGGTCCTGGGTTCGATCCCCGGCAGGGTCAATTTGGGAATTTATAATTTCTGAATTTTCCCTGGTCTGGCCTGGTGGGAGGCTTCGGCCGTGGCTAGTTACCACCCTACCGGCAAAGACGTGCCGCCAAGCGATTTAGCGTTCCGGTACGATGCCGTGTAGAAACCGAAGGGGGTATGGGTTTAATATAACCGCCATGCCCCTAACAGGTTAGCCCGCTACCATCTTAGACTGCATCATCACTTACCATCAGGTGAGATCGCGGTCAAGGGCTAGCTTGTAGTGGATAAAAAAAAAAAAAAAAATTTATAATTTCTGAATTTTCCCTGATCTGTCCTGGTGGGAGGCTTCAGCCGTGGCTAGTTACCACCCTGCTGGCAAAGACGTGCCGCCAAGCGATTTAGCGTTCCGGTACGATGCCGTGTAGAAACCGATTAGGGGCAAGCATTGATGTAGAATTTTTTTAGTATGGGGGCAAGGGATCAAAAAGTGACAGCATTACAAAGTTTAACTAAGTATAGGCAGCGTTAAGCAAGCGGTCCTTGATGTAAAAATACCAAGAAATTTACGAAGTTCCATTCTGTATTGTTATGAGCATAAGAGAAGCATTTTATTAATTCCTTTAAAAGTAGAGATCATGTTTCTAAAGGACCTTTTCGCAGAAAAGCGTTAAAGTTTCTATCGCCTTGTTATGATGACTTTTGAATAAATACGTATTTACCTACGATTCTGCGTAATACCTAATGCTCGAATTTTCAGCCACGCGTGCCGTGGCGGGCAATCTGCACAGAGATTAGCCATCTAAGCGGGTGATGCACAAGTAAGTATGCGCGCGTAATATACTCTCAGACGGGACGGAAAATTCGACACGACCTGAGATAGATCGGAATCGACGCCTTTACGAGCTTTCCGAGAGACGGCAGGCGGAGGTGTTATATCCAGGAATCGAAACCGGGACCTCGTGACCAAGGTCGCAGTTATGATCTAAGTACAAACAAATTAAGTTCAGTAGTAGCCTTCAAAAGTGGGAGCGATTCATCTGTGTGAAGACTAGAAGAGACTAACGGGCAGTGTACAATTTCCTATGTAAAAATTGTATGTCTGATAGGACAGTTGTTCATTTCTATAATAGATGGCGCTGCCTACTTTTATCTCGCGGTATTATTTGTAGTTTCTTTAAAGATATATGTTACAATATGTGCTGAATAAATGCTCATACGTTCGGGGTTAACTGCCTATCATTTTTCCCACGGCTATTAGTGTCCTAAACAAGGTCCTTCCAGTCGGAGCGTTTTTTGACCAATATTGGTACACCTGTAATAATAAAAAGCTCTCTTGCTATTATAATCACTAATAATAATAAAAAAGACAAGTGTCAAATCAAATACGTGAAAGCTGTCAAGTTGACAGCTAAAATAGCATTGACAACTGACGTCTTAGAAGAAAAAGGTAACAAGATCCAGTGGCGCCACTTGGTGGCGATACCAGACAACTCTCCAGAGGACAGCAAGCTGGAAATTTGAAGTTGAGTGAAGTGGTAAAAGTGCACTAAAACTGTGAGTATGCTATTTTAAACCTAATAAGCAGTGAGTGAAAAACTTAGAAAAATAATGCATGAATTAAAAAATTACAAAGTGATAATTAGGACTTAGAAAAATAAGTGAAAAAACGACAAGACGAGGAATCTATGTCCAAATTAATTTTGATGTCATATGTTTCAAAGACATAGAAAAAATTTTGGACATATTTTGAAATAGTGAAACTGTTTTTTACAAGAGATTTACATTGAAACGTAAAGATGGAAGCAGACTTAAGAATTCTAAGCGATCTAAAAAATCAAATAGAAAGAGGAAGAACGAACTTTAAAAAAATAAACAAAGAGAGCATGACAGAGTCATATGTTGTTGCCAGATTAGAAGGATTAGAGGAGATTCTCAAAAGGTTTTCAAACAAACATGAAAGCATTATTGCTACTTACGAGAGCAGTGATTTAGAAAAATGCGGTTACCTCAAGAATGACATCTTTGGTTCTGGTTACGAAACTTATCTTTCCTACAAGAGCGAATTAAATGCATCGTTGAGTTCGAGAAGTAGGTTCGCGAATCTAGATGCTCATTCATCCTACTCAAATAAAGACTCCCTTGTGAAGTTACCTAAGATATCAATTCCAGTGTTTAGTGGTAATTACGCGGAATGGTTATCATTTAAAGATCTGTTTGTCTCCTTAGTCCATAATAATTGTGCCCTAGATGATGTTCAACGTTTGCATTATTTAAAAACTCAGCTCTCTGGTGAAGCGGAACAGTTGATTAAGCATATTCCCATTACGCAGGCTAATTATGCAAAATGTTGGGAAGCATTGCAGGACCGATACGATAATAAGCGGTTCATGTTAAATTGTATATTTAAGCGATTGTTTAACCAACGCGTTATAGCCAATGAATCTGCAAGCGGTCTTAAGAGTCTCCTAGATACCACATCCGATTGCATGCATGAATTAAGAAATTTAGGTATTGAGGTAGACTCCTGGGATCTAATTATAATTTATATAGTTAGCTTGAAATTAGACGCTGAAACCCGTAAGCAATGGGAATTGCACATTAATAATAATTTAAAAAAAGATTTTCCTACTTTTGCACATTTGAAAGAGTTTTTGGAACGGCGGTTTCGCGCGTTAGAATTCGTTGAGTATGCTAAAACTAAGTCAAATCACAATAATAATTTAAAAGCCTTTCACACCACTCTAGATGAAACATGTCCTCGTTGTACTGAACATCATAAAATATTTTCCTTCAAAAATTTTGCTCAAGAAGACGATAAGCGTCTACATGATACAGTCAAGTCCTTAGGACTTTGCTGTAAATGCCTTGGCAAATATAAGAGAAAATGCCGTGTACCAACCCTAAGTCATTTCGGAAACAGTACAACAGCTAAGATCAATCAGAATGGTAAGCTAACCCAAAGTGAATTTGTTCCGATGTATGAAGCCAACAATATTATCTCAAACCCTTTTGAAATGGGACCAGTACCAAGCCAAACCTTATTGGCTACAGCCTTGGTAAAAACTACGACGGAAAAGGGTAATCCTCAGATACTGAAAGCTCTGCTAGACCAAGGGTCAGAAGCATCTTTCATAGCTGAAGAAACAGTGCAACTTTTGCAGTTGAAAAAGGTAGCCTCCAAAGGTTGCATATCTGGTTTAGGTGGGAGTAAAAATGACTCAACTTCCAGTTATGTTATGCTAAAGTTGCAGTCACTTCACGACCCCAATTTTATATTGCAAGTAAAGGCTTACGTTTTAACTAATATTACCACTGTTTTGCCAAACCAAGAATTTGTCTTGCCATATTGGGCAGAGTTAGGTCAAATAGCTCTCGCTGATCCGCAATACAATTCCCCTAATAAAATATCGGTTTTGTTAGGTGCTGAGGTTTATTGTAGTATCTTGAGAAAGGGGTTGATTAAACACCCAATGGAATCAATAATTGCGCAAGATACTCACCTCGGATGGGTGCTGTCGGGTCAAATAAGCAATGCCAATCAAAGTGAGCAAGAAGAAAGTATGAAAGGCCTATGCAATAAGCATGTGAACCACTTAAATAATAAAAGAAAATTTAAGTATGGTAAAATGGAATGCAAGAATTTAGTCAAAGTTACAAAGGAAACTACAGACTTTGAAAAGAAGACTAAAGAATTTATTTCCCTGGGTTGCAGGGATGAATTTAGCAACAAATCTGAACGGCTAGATAAAAGCATTAAGGTGATAGGCAAGCCCAGTAACTTTCCATTGGACTCAGGTAGAGTCAGGTGCAAAATAAAGAGTCGGAGTTTCGGTACGAACGGTCATCTTTCAGACTCATTCGGTCACGCGAGTTCGTTCCAAACACTCTGAAATGCCACGTCCATCATTAGTTTAGTTTTTAAAATGAAACCTTTTGTATACAGTCCACAATCCCCACAACTTAGATAAACCTGTGTTTTTGTTTAGATCATCTTTAAATATTTTGTAAGATTAATTGAATAATATGTAACCTTAGACTAATTTATTTTATGTTTCCTTAACATGTTTTTCCATATGAAGGACTATTTAGTCCTTGGCGGGCGGTATGTACAATTTCCTATGTAAAAATTGTATGTCTGATAGGACAGTTGTTCATTTCTATAATAGATGGCGCTGCCTACTTTTATCTCGCGGTATTATTTGTAGTTTCTTTAAAGATATATGTTACAATATGTGCTGAATAAATGCTCATACGTTCGGGGTTAACTGCCTATCATTTTTCCCACGGCTATTAGTGTCCTAAACAGGCAGAAACCGGCTATGTCTATGAAACACTGACACATATTATATAGCAAAATTTCTGTAGGGAATATCGCTTAAGCCATTTATATGTGTACGAGACACTTTAGAACCTAATGTTTGAGATAAGGCAAGCACAGTACACGCCACACATACCCTTATGTCGTTCCGCAAGTCTTGATGGATATCCGGAGAATTATCTTGGCTTTATGTACTAACAAACTGAGTGTTTACAGAATTTGGGGCGCCGTAGTACATTACCAGAGCAACGTAATTTGGTATTTGACTTTTTTTTTATCCACTACAAGTTAGCCCTTGACTGCGATCTCACCTGATGGTAAGTGATGATGCCGTCTAAAATGGTAGCGGGCTAACCTGTTAGGGGCATGCCAGTTATATTAAACCCATACCCCTATTCGGTTTCTACACAGCATCGTACCGGAACGCTAAATCGTTTGGCGGCACGTCTTTGCCGGTAGGGTGGTAACTAGCCACATCCGAAGCCTCCCACCAGGCCAGACCAGGGAAAATTCAGAAATTATAAATTACCAAATTGACCCTGCCGGGGATCGAACCCGGGACCTCCGCACGTTAAGACAACAGCGCTACACACTGCGCCACGGAGGTCGTCTAAACTACTAGGTGACTACTATATTATTAATTTTTAATCCATACAGTTAATATTCCACACTAATTACTAATATTAAAAATGTGAGAGTGTGTCTGTCTGTCTGCTTTCACGGTCCATCTGCTCAACCGATTTTGATGAAATTTGGTACAGGGGTAGATTGTATCCCGGGGAAGGACATAGACTACTTTTTATCCCGGAAAGTTAAAAAGTTCCCGCGGGATTAAAAAATCTTAATCCACGAGAACGAAGTCGCGGGAATCATCTAGTTATTAATAAATAGGGGATCTCCCAATAGCCGTAGTCAGACTAATGGTCAAAGCTGATGAAAAGAGAATCACCCTCACTGGCTTAGGACAGTCATGGCTTAGCATCCGGGAATGGGAATGGAACTTTATGACTTATTATTTACTTACTAAGCAAAGGTCAGGCATGAAAAAAGAGGAACAACCAAGAATGGGCAAGTACAAAACTAACAAATAAGACCGCATATTAGTATCAAAATGTATAATAATTTGAAAAATTTACAAAATAACTTGATGTATTGAATGCTATAAAACTATAGTGATTTTATTGACACGAATCACAAACCTTTCATTTCGCAAACTTTTTCTTCCATAATTACCTTTTAAGATATATCAAGGATAACCCCGTCAAATCATCTCATATACCAATAATATTTATTTAGTACATTGTAAAAGACAAGAAAAAGATAATTGGGTGGCGGAAATTGGAACCTCGACGGATATTGAAAGGTTGTAAACAGATTTTTACTGATATTTAAAACGTATCTTCATGTGTTTTTTATCGAGGCTGACGGTGTATGGAAATGAGCGTTACATTTGCTTTCTGCGAATCACCACGTACCAGCCCCCTCAAGCCAAGTTACAGTATACGTTTCGTGTCTATTCTCTTAGTATAATCTTTAACGCTTTATAGTGAAAGCGATTAATTACGCTAACCATCTAGACTATTCACTTGTTTTGGTCTCTCTATTATTTTTGGTCTCTCGATTATTTAATTTAAAAAAATGGTATTCATATAAGCCCGCTGATAGAAGTGAAAAAAATATATATATACTGTTTAAATTAAAATAAAATTCTTAAAATATTTACTTAACATTAAGGTATTAAAGTTTAATTTCGAATGTAGTTTATTTATATGTTCCCGCGAGCATGTCAGTCACGGTCACGCGAATGTACATTTTTACCCCCTACCAAAAAGTTCAACGCGCCAAAAGAAGTTTTACACTTTAATATAAATTACCAAAAAGTGCTCAACGTGCCTCAAGAAGTTTTCACTTCAAAAATTGTCACGAAACGTATGTAACTTGACTAGGGGGGCTGAATAGTAAATGGACGAGTCGTTTACGTTGCCGTTGGTAGGGCGAGCTCACGTAGTGGTAAGGTGACGACGTCTAGTAGTATTGGCTCTCCAATGACACTCAGAAATCCTCACCGACATAATACGGGGGGCGGGGGCATACTACCATCGCTTACTCGTAAATCTGTATTGTTTTAATATTGTTGACGTTTGTGTTTTTGAATAATTATAATCCCTATTTTAGGGAAGTTACGGTACGTGACATAAAATTGTCATTTTGAAACAATATACTGCTTTAAGAGATGGTAGCAACCCCTCTAGGTGGCCTGTTCGGATTCTGGAGCGAGCATGGAGTGATCCGACGGGGGGCTGCGTCACGCACGTAGGTATGACGTAGGTAACGGACGACGTATGGAAAAGGAACCTAGGATAGAAGTTACTATTGTAACATTGGATTTGAAATAAAGAGCTTCTTCTTCTTCTTTATGAGCCTTTCTTCATACATTGTTGGACATAGGCCTCCTCATGAGTCATGAGCACGCCACTCTTCTCGATGTTGGGCAAGCCTCCTCCATGTTTTCCCCGCAAGCTTGGTGATGTCGTCAGACCAACGAGATGGTTGTCTTCCTACGTTTCGTTTGCCGATACGCAGTCTCCATTCCAGTAGTAAACGGGTCCATCGATCATCTTTGGTCCTACAGACATGCCCTGTCCACCTCCACTTTGACCGGGACACTTTTAAAACAATATCGGTTAGTCCCGTTTTATGGCGCAATGTGGTGTTTGGCGATATACCGAGCATGGCCCGCTCCATTCCTCGTTGTGCCACTTGCAGCTTAGTTGTAATTTGTTTTGTCAGAGTCCATGTGTAGCAGCAGCTTCGAGCAGTGTGTGCTGTCATGACTGGCAGCACACACTGCTCGAAGAAGCGCCGCTTGAGATAGATGGGGATCTTCTTGTTCTTCAGGACGTCGGATAGTTTGCTGAAGGCAGCCCATCCGAGTTAAATTCGGCGTTCCACTTGTCTCATTTGGCTTTGTTTATTCAAGGTCATCACCTGGCCCAAGTAAACGTACTCGTCCACTAGCTCTTTAAATTCGCTGGCCTTGGATAGCAATGTGGTCAATATCCACGTTCTGACACATGAATTTGGTCTTCCCTATGTTCATTTTTAGACCAACGGCAGCAGAAGCATCTTGTAACTGCTCGAGCATTGTCCGCAGTTCTTCAGTTTGGCTGGCAAAGATAACGATATCTGCAGTCAGAGAAGAGCTTATTATTAGTAGAATCTATGCTTAAGACAGATGCTTGAAAACCTGTTCTTAGATGATGTCGATTCACAACTTCACACGTCAAGTACCTAGTATTCTTACGCGCGCGAGCGATATCATAAACGCAATGCGCAGCGCTGTTCTTGGCACGACCTTGCCTTGCAGTAGTGATATTATGTATAAATTTTGCGTTAAATGTCCATTTTGCGTTTTGTACATTTTTCGTGCTGAACATTTTGCGTAATGAACATTTTGCGTGTAGACGGCTAAAACCACCAGACGAGGCTTTTGAAAAATTAAAAACAAACGACCCAACTTTCAATCGTAGTTGAGCCTCTTAATATCCGGACCTTGAAGGCTGTTATAATAAGTTTACCGTCCTATAAAATGCGATCTGAGTGCATCCAGTTATTGAGTTCTCAAGTACTTTTCTTATTTCTGCATTATATCAAGGGTAAATAAAGTCCAATAGAATTTGCCAAGGCCGCTCTCATCCGGAGATTTTCCTTTTGTTGTCTTATTGAAGTTTAATAATTTCCACTTGCTTGCACCGGAAGTTTACCCTGTAACTCATTAAATAAAGGAAGTACATCCTTGGACAGCTTTCATCCTGTTTACTCGAGTATTTGATATTAATAACGGGCATTGATAAAATTAAATAAACGCTTACAGTATTGACCGCCACTCCTTTTTTACGAATTGCATGTTTGTTACTTCTTGACCACAATGACTTAACTTAATTAACCAACTTGACTGTTTGGAATACAGATAGCTTATAACCTGAATTAACATAATATGAGCTACATTTTATCCCGGAAAATCAAAGAGCTCCCGCGGGAATCAAAGACATTTAATCAACGCCAAATAAGTCGCGGGCATCATTCTGTATATTTTTTTTACTCGAAATTATTTCACCACGAATTAAATTCCACTGAAAGTTATTTACTTACTAGATAATGCCCGCGCCTTCTTTCGCGTGGTTTAAGTTTTTTTAATTCCCGCGGGAACTCTTCAATTTTCCGGGATAAAAAGTAGCCTATGTCCTTCCCCGGGATGTAACCTATCCCTGTAAATATCATCAAAATCGGTTGAACAGATGGGCCGTGAAATCGTAGCAGACAGATAGATAGACAGACAGACAGACACACTTTCGCATTTATAATATTAGTATGGAAGTATGGATATCGATACATAAATGTACCTCATCCATTTAAGATCATTTTCCTCAGTTAACACGATTTCAATGTGTAACTTAGAACTTATAAATATAAAACTAGATAGGTTATGCTTTTAAATTCAAAGGCACAGGAGACAAACAGTTCTTTGGGTGATTATTTTTTGCAAGCAAGCAAGACGACAACAGTATCGCAGTAGTCGTCAGTGCATCAAAGTAGCGACTTTCACCAGCGCCCCTTCTCTACCATTGTAAAAAATATTTAAGGGAGCCGTATAGCGTTTCTGCTTTACCTAAAATATGAAAGGAAGGAACCTGACGTAGTACCTAGATATATAAGGTAATACCTACGCCAACAAAACATTACCCTTTGCTCGTTACGGATTCTTTCCACTTTCCGTTATTTAAACCTGAATGGAATAATTTGAAACGCTCTGAATCTTTAGGGACTATGGATCTTTATTATCAAATATAATCCGTTACCGGTCCGTCCCAAACTTCATTGCATGTTTCATTCAACACCACATAGGGGGTTACCTAAAGTTTCTCGGGAGTTTTGAAAATTGGTGTATTTCTCTTTCCGAATTTCCATTTTGCCACCTCGTATCTTTGCCGCTCGCGCCGCCATATTGGAAAAATGGCGCCCAAAAGCAGTTTTTTGACAATAACTCCTTTCCGACTAATTTTACGATGAAAATAGTCATGTAATAAATGAAACTAGAGAAAATTTCCTACAATTTATGTAGTAACCCTTTTTTTTTGTAAAATCATCAGTTTCATCGTACGAGAGCCGCAAACCAAAACCTAAATTCACCTTCCAAAGTTCAAGGGTGTTTTACAAGTTCTTTAAACTAAATTAGATAGACTTGGCTGAATCTAGTTTATCATTAAAACCAGTCGTATTGATTTATTCTACATGACTATTTATTTAGACAATTTCCTAAATAACTTGTTATTAATCCCATCTAACTTCCTTTCGAAATAGCGCATCTTTTATAATAAGTCACTATATACTTACTGGCCTACAGGTAAATACAATGACCACTGGACCCGAATGAATCCATAGGGTTTTTAAATGAAAATGTTACGATCATTTACATCTTTAACCTGTCTGGCATAAGGGCTACTTTCATTAGGTCCTTTAATTTAAAATCCGTCTATTTACTTAACGTTGATTATTCATGAGACAGTCGGGATATTGAAAAAATTACTTTTCTGATCGCGGGAACTAGATTTTATAAGCCTGGAAGATTATAGCCAAATACGCGATCAATTCCCGGTAGAATCAATTTCAGTTAGTCTTCCTTAAGGACGCTATAGTTATTACTCATACAACTACTATAGTTAAACATCATATTATGCTACTGCAGAAATTGGTATCGGTTTTAGCAACCTCTCTCTTTGGGACTACCCATTATGTAGTAATAAATACGCACTAATACGTAAATGGAAATTAGGAAAGTAAATCGTACAGAAGGGTGTACGAAGCAGGGAGAAAGCTACCATAATTATATGAAGAAATTATGAGTACCTAGCGAAAGTATACTAGAGCCTTATAAGAAGAAAGTTTAGGTATACCTTATGCTTTTAAGCTTAGGTACCTTATGCTTATAAGCTTTGTGACAGGCAGGTAGATACTCTTAAAATTTTTATTCGGCATCCATGAACAAGATTAAAATAAACACATATATATCCAACCATAGATTAATAAAAAAACAACTCTTTCATAATTAGGATTCTCTATCTCCAGGTTCCATTTAACTTATGTAAAAGTTGCGAGCAAAGGTTGAACTTTGCGGTTCAAGTCCATCTTATTTTTGATTAAAATATTTTGTTTACCCTTTGAAGACAGAGAGTTTAGTTAGTAGCGTAGTTTCGTGGAAAAAGTTGCTAAAAGTTTTGCAAATTTGGCTAAATAAATGGCCTACATTCTACTTTTTTTAACGCGACTTTCATAATTTTCTTTGGTAAAAATAAGCATTCTGAACTGTGTAGGTAATCATGTATTTTTTTTAATGAAGCGGTAGTCACAACTCACAGGGTTAATAAAAAACAAATATACCGAGTTTCTTGCTGGTTCTTCTCGGTAGGAACGGCATTCCGAACCAGTGTTAGATTCATTCAACTATTCATAAGCACTTGAAAAAGTCTATTTGAATAAAAACATTTGAATTTGAATTTAGTTACCTTTCTTCTTTTTATTGAAATAAAAGTTTAAGGTGCGACTTCAGATTACCTAACTCAAATCATTTTTTTTTTTTAATCCACTACAAGCTAGCCCTTGACTGTTATCTCACCTGATGGTAAGTGATGATGCAGTCTAAGATGGTGGCGGGCTAACCTGTTAGGGGCATGACAGTTATATTAAACCCATACTCCTTCGGTTTCTACACGGCATCGTACCGGAACGCTAAATCGCTTGGTGGCACGTCTTTGCCGGTAGGGTGGTGACTAGCCACGGCCGAAGCCTCCCACCAGACCATACCAGGGAAAATTCAGAAATTATAAATTCCCAAATTGACCCTGCCGGGGATCGAACCCGGGACCTCCGCACGTTAAGGCAACAGCGCTACACACTGCGCCACGGAGGTCATCAAATCTTTTTAGACAAATTTACCATAATATATAAATACGTCATTTTCGCCGAAAATGCCACTACACCGAACAGAAATACAAACATAGGTATATACCTACTAGACTGTAGACTGATGAACACATAACCCTGTGCGTTCCGCAGTCGGGTAAAAAGCATAGAGATCATTGATTTAAATTCGACGTCTCTAAATCACGTGATGATTAATTACGTAGGTACCTATAAGTTTTAAAAAAAATAGCAGTCATAGGGACTGCAGATAGCAGTAACAATGTGTTTTTTTTTTTGCAAATTAATTATTTTAATTTTTATTAAAATTATTAAAATATATACCTTAACACTAAGGCATTAAAGTTTAATTTCGAATGTTGTATATTTATAGTTCGCGAGCATGTCGGTCACGGTCACGCGAATCTACATTTTTACCCCCTACCAAAAAATGCTCAACGCGCCTAAAGAAGTTTACACTTCAAAAAATAATGACCACTGGTCTTATCGCCCTAGGTCGTTAATTATAGGTACATGCCTACATATGTATTTATTAACTGTTTAAAAACAATTAACCTATCAAAATTAAAAACGATCGGTGCATTATTTCAATGAGGTACTCAAAAAGGTAAACCATGAAAAATAAAAATAAACCTGGGGAATATTCATACGCAAAACCAGTTCAAACTTTTAAGTTCTAAACTTACCATCAAAAGATTCCATTTAATCAAAAAAAAAAAAAACACGGTATAAAAGTTCCTCCACTATATTTGAAAGAAATTTAAAACATCGATAAATATACTGAAAAGTTTTCGCTACGAAGAGACGCAGGCGTGCGTCTCGTATGGAGCATAGCGTAGGACTGGCATTGCTGAATATGAAGTCTGCCTTGCGTAGGGAATACTACTGTAGACCGTAGTACAAGCATTTCAGGTTGCATGCTTTCAATGCCAAGCTTTTACCGCGCCCTCACTGTAGGTATTAAGTGATTTCGCCACTAAAATTTAACACGGAACGATACTAATACCTATAGACATTCCTTCACGGATAATTGTTTTCCCAGTTTTTCCTCAACAATTGGGATATTTGCTTATCAACAAGCTTTTTAGGGATTTTGTTTTAATTTTCTGCAATTGCGTTAAATTTTATATGGATTTTTGGGGCCAATTCTGTTTAGCACAATCTCTAAACTAACTAAAATTACAGCTCTATTTATATTGTTATCCATTTCATAATACTCCCTACGGAAAGGGGCAACACTAGGTTTAGAGCTGTCATTTTAATTTAGTTTTTTTTAATTGTTTTATTTAAATAGACTAGCGCTTAGCTGCAACAGGACTTGCCGAAAGTAGTGATGCAGCCTGAGGTGGAGCACGCTTTAGAGATTGTGCTAAACAGAATTGGCCACAATGCATGGTTAGCTAAGTGTCGTCATTCTAAACCCAATATGGCCAAACATGGGAGACTAGCTATTTTTATTGCACCTCCATGATATACCTAGAGATCAATTAAAAGGGTTTGCTGAGAAGAATACGAAAAATGACATGACGTCATACAAAATTCAACATGGCGGATGATAAAAACTTGTATAAATCTGTTTGAATATAATTTAATTTATTATTTTATAATGTAGGTACGATAGGCATACAACACATATTATTGATGTTTTTAAGAGTACAACACAACCTCATCACGATAAGTGCCAGGATAACTCACTTGACGACTTAACGAGATTTTAACGCGTTTGTTGATCTCAGATATTAACATGACACTGCTGCGAGATACCTACTTAAATTTGAAAAGTTTTCTTTTAGTTACCTATTCATATAATAGGTAGTTATGTCTCTATTTTCTTTACATCGTCACTAAAGTTTTTCAACCGAGGTGAAATTTTTAAATCTATACTTCTATACTAATATTATAAATGCGAAAGTTTGGATGGATGTGTTTGGCAAAGAGATCGATTATGGTCTGAAACAACACTTAGGCTACTTTTTATCCCGAAAAATCAAAGAGTTCCCGCGGAAAAAAAACCTCAATCCTCGCGGATGAAGTCGCGGGCATCAGCTAGTAAAATAAATAAATCTTTTTCCCTCAATCATCTCTAACCTCTCTCTTTTCGAAGTTTAAAGCATTATACAATATAAATTTCTTTAGCAGTGAACGCAATATTTTTATTGCGAGAAAATGTGCATTCCTGAGAGTTTCCCATAATTTTCTCAAAGCGGAGTGAGTCTGCCTAATCGTAGGTAACTGGTGTGTTGGACTACATTCTAAGCACCATACTAATATCTATTATAAATGCGAAAGTGTGTTTGTTTGTTGATTTGTTAGTTTATTGGTTTGACGTCCTTCAGTCACGCCACAACGGAACAACGGATCGACGTGATTTTTGGCATAGGCATAGGAGTGACATAGGCTTTTTATCCCGGAAAATTTAGGAGTTCCCGTGGGAATAAAAAAAACTTAAACCACGCGGACGGAGTCGCGGGAAACAGCTAGAAGACAATATTCAAGGATCCTGAAATATGAATATTCAGGGGAAATCCTAGGCGCAGGCGCAATTAGGGTGGTAGGTATAGGAATTATTAGGGAGGCCATACACACATATACACACTATTAGTGTACATATGTACTAATTACGGAAGACCCATGAACCTGAATGATAGACACCAACAGGTTCCTGGTCGCCGAGATAAGTATAAAGTGAGTACGGACTGAAAGCCCTGAAAATTTTTTGACTCCTAGTCAATAGAGTCGACTATTTAAATTTTAAACTTTCTTTTTGACTTTCGATGTAGCTACAAAGCACGTCGACAACAATGACGACGAGTGGGACGAGTGGCCTAGTTGTGACAACGCATATCAGTCGATTGCGATTGTAAAGCAACGTTGACCCAAGTCAGTAACTGGATGGGTGACCGAATTTGGAGGTTCAAATGTGTCCTTTTCGTCTCCCCCGTGCCTCGGAGAGCACGTTAAGCCGTCGGTCCCGGTTATTATCACTAACATCTGATAATAATCGTCACAGAAACCTAAGAGTTTAAATACTTTTTTTCGAGTCGTATGCGGAAGGACGTGGTAACCCACCGCATTATTATCCCAAGAAAACTCTTACCATTATGTGATTAATGGAAAGGGGTCATGACCCTCAGTAATTACGACGCAAAGAGAAAAGAGAGAGTAACTACAAAATGGTTTCATGTATTACCTACCTATAGGTAGGTTTGAACCTACGCCATATAAATGTAATAATCTAGTGAAAGATAGAGCTTACAACATTCTGAAATAATTTAGATTTGTCTTGAATCCTATTTAAATTGAATTGCGAAACGAAATCTATCGAGCTGTAGCGAGAAGTGTAAATTGTATGAATAATCATCACCGCTCGACTTGCACACCTGCCCCAATGAGTTATCACATTTATTACTAGAGCCATCCAAATTAGGATGTGGCTTAAAAATAAATTATTTCTAAGTGATTATTCAGTTAGGAAGTTGGCGGTGTTTCACCCCCGTGACTTGGTTATTATCACTACCATGATAATAGTCGTCAAAGCCCACCAACCCGCATTGGAGCAGCGTGGTGGGTATAAGCTCTTATTCCCTCTCTCTTATGAGAATGGAGGCCTTTGCCCAGCAGTAGGACGTTAATGGGGAGTAGTGGTGAAGTGATTATTAAATATAGGATCTCTCAAAAGACGTAATAATCATTTTAAACTATCGACTAAAGTAAAAAAATACGTGGAATTTCGATGACGTCACAACTCACAAGCAATTATTTCATACATCCATAAATCGATGGCAGCAAAGTAGATACGGACATCTACATTTTTGCAAAAATGTTTTTTTTACAAAAATGAGCTCATATTAACCCTATCTACAAGTTTGCATTAAAATTATTTTAAAATTCAAAATAATGAAGAAAATCTGGCACGTAAATGAAGTCATCTACACTCGATTTAAAAAAAACATCGCAGTAGAAACGGACATTTGAATTTGTCCGCCTTTACTTTGGAGCATCGACAAATGATTTGAAACGTAGACAAAGTCATCCGTCACTTGATTAAAATTTAGTGATTGACTAATATACATTTCACAGTTTTCTTTAAGAAAGACCTTTTGTGAATAAATAAAACATAGTAATATAAAGCATTTTTATTTAATAATATATAATATATTGCGTGGTTCGGAACCTTAATAAAATAGTTTAATGATAGAGTTTAGTGGTAGATAACTCATTTAATAATGTGCAAAGTGTGTTAAATGCAAAGTAGCTAAATAAAGACATCTACAAAATTTGGCAAAAAAATAATAGGGATTATTGTTTGTATGATGCTTAGATTTTCTTTAAATATCCTTAAAAGTATGACTGGAGAGTATTATCTTAGTTTATTAGATATTTTAGATGGAAAGGCGCTTTATCACAACGCATAAACGGATATCAGGCAGACGTCTTCTTCTACGTCGAAGTTTTTTCAGAGTAAATAAAGACATCTACATTATTTCATTAAAACAACGATATATCGATTCAACCTGTCATACAACCAATAAAGAAGATTATTTTAATGCGTCATAGAAAATTTCATGCTAATCGGTCCATAACTCTCAAAATGGCTACTAATTTTTACTAAATGCGCTCTCCTGTAAAATTGCGATTTTGTAGATGTCTTCTTCTACTTTGCTGCCATCGAAATAGCGCGCGCGTTTGAAAAATGTTGCTCTTTTGACTGGTTGTCAAATATGCAAATTAACACTCCTGGTTGGCAACCTCTCCATGTTTTAGTATACATACGAAACTTGCAGGAGGTAAATTGCTGCGACAATTAACAGTGTTATGACGTACAATTCCCTTACAGAGGCTAATATTATGTGCGAGTTTTATTGCTAGTGCAGTATACACTTAGCTTTAGTAACTGCTTTGTTATTATCATGCTGATGTATATATAATAATATATTGTAAATAATGCCGGCGACTTCGTCCGCGTGTACCTACATATTAAGATAGATAGATAGATAGATAAATGCTTTATTGCCACACAAAAAATTAAAGAGAAACAAAAAAAAGTTAACAAGCAAAAAGAAAAAACAAGTGCGCAAAGGCGGCCTTATCACTAAAAGTGATCTCCTCCAGACAACCTTTAATTACAGAAGCAAATGCAATGAAGCGGGATAGTGCAACAACATTAATACATATAATATACTACATAAACTATACATTCTAATATTACATCAACAATTACACAAATAAAATACTAAAATATATATACCAATAGAACCATAATACATATATATAAATATTTCAGACATATAAACTACATAACAAAAAGTAAACAAATACATAAATAATTTATAGCATATGAGTAAGATAAAATTCTTTCAAACGATTCTTAAAAATACTCAAAGATTTTGACTGTCTAATATCACCTATTAAGTTTTTTTATTCCCGCAGGAACTCATTATTTTTTCGAGATTAAAAATAGCCATGTCACCAAATTTCATCAAAAACGGATAAAAATATGGGACGTGAAAGCGTAGCAGACAGACAGACACGCTTTGGCATTGATAATATTAGTATTCATAATATGGATTAGTAAAATTTAGTTTTCTGGGTCCAAGGGTTTGATGAGTGCCTCAGTGAGTCACGTCTTTGTTTTTATATATATTGATTAATTATTGATTATTATTATCTACTTCATGGGTTTATCTCAATGATCTGCTCATTAAATACGGGCATTTTCTACTCCACCTAGAACTCTGCATAAAGCAGTTTTGAACATGATAAAATTCAATACTACAATATAAGTTGGTATATTAAACTTTATAATGCCTGAATATAACTTGCAATAGTGGAGGTGATAGCCTATCCTTCCTCACAGTGGCGGCCTTAGGGGGTGGCAAGCAGAGCAACTGCCCGGGGCCTCGCTCTTTTAGGGGCCTCGCGCTCTTGCCCAACAGCGCTACAGCCAAGTAGAAAAAGTCATTAGGTACTAATGTGTATTTGAATGTCGCGCATCGCAAATGTCTACTACCCAGATCCTCGCAATGGCTAAGACCGGGGCTTCCTCGTCCACCCGCTTTCCGCCACCTTCTTTAGGTCATCGGTCCAGCGAGCTGGCGGCCTACACTGTGCTTACTGATACGCGGTCTCCACTTCAAAACAGGTCTGCTCCATCGGCTTTGCGACAGATATCACCGCGCGCTTTGCGTAAGTTTGATTGCCATAATTACCGACTCAGTGTGCCCTCGCCTTTAACCCCCATTAGGATCGACGGGCATTTGCGGATATTTCAATTATCTCCGCCTTATGAAATAGTTGTCTCGCTGCTGTCGATTTCGCGGATGCCCGCAATATTGGCGCGGCGATAGGCGATCGGAATTCGTGCTGAACTGTGCACACATTCATAAGCGAAGCGTTTCTATTTATTTTGTTACTGCAACTTGAAATTACAAACTTAACACGTTCGTTGCATTACGAGATCTATCAGATCTCTTGCAGGACTTTTGTATTGTGCGTTGACTATAATCGTGTTGTTTCACTCCTTGCGGGAGGCTCTAACGTGTAAAGTTCTTTAAGTATGAGTAAGACAAATATACATATTTGCTTCCTATTTAAAGGTGAATTCAAAGACATAAAAAAATATATAGAGATGGATTAGGTCCCTAACGCACAGTAGTATAATTATTTCCATTCCTTGCGTTAGGAGACCTGTCAGTACTCGTGACATCGTACGCCTCGTAGACGCAAGAGAGGGAGGGTGGGCGGCGCGGGCGCCGCGTGACTCGATTTAGTGTTGTACTTGTCCTAGCATCGACTGTGGCATCGAAGTGGGAGGTCGCGCGCATGGTACGCGAAAATATCACTACGTAATTGTATTTTAAAGTGTGTTGATTATTGTTAATAAACAATGAGTAATTCTAAAGGGAAAAAGTCTATTTATTTTGGTGAGATTTCTAAAAACGAAAACTCCTCTTTTTCTAAAAAAAGGCTTTATTTCCAACTAACATCTGCCTGCCTTTATTTCGACTTTACGTGGTTTTTGTGTTTGAAATGCGTTGGTGTACTTCTTCTGTTTATTGCCTGAATATTTTTCGGTATTTTTGAGATTGTCTTAGCTTAGTAGCCTATTGCTTCTGAACTTCCCATTTGAAAAAAGGTCATCAATTTAATACAACCATATATTTTTTAAAGCAACAACAGGCTAAGATCAAAAATACATATAAGACACTCGAACTTTTCACTATTAGAAAAACTAATAAAATTAGACTCCATTGCATTTATTAGTGATGTGGGTGCCTGCTTTTTATATAGATGCATAGATAAGATATGCATTTTATTACAGAATTTCCCGAAGGAAGATGTACAGATAATGTTTTCCAACGTGGCAACAAAAAAAGACGTTGTGTGGGTTGTTACGAAAAATTACGACGTACATTCAACAGCACTGACGCTTCTAAAAAAGCCAAAAGAATTATTAATAAGCATTTGCGTGCAATGCAAACAATCAATGTGCTTACCATGTTTTAATGAAAAACACTTTTAATAAAACTTTTTCAATCGACGAGATATTATTTTATTCCCATCACTACTTTACTACATATATTGAACTATCTTCGATTGCGGTAAGAGATACAATCGATACCTAATTTTTTTTTGGTATTTGTAGTTTATTCTAATGTCATAACTGCGTGCGAACCTAGCAAAATGTAGAGCAATAGCCTCTCTTGACCCACAAAAACTTCAAAATATTATGTCATTGGTTTTTTGGAAGATATAAATTATTTTCAAAACTGTATTTTTAGGAGACTGATTAGGTCTCAAAAGCACCAAAGGGTAGGTTAGTTTCGAGATATTTTAGGTCTCCAAAGCACCAGCTGAAAGTTTTTTGAAAATGATGGCGCAGTGAACGTGTTAATGAAATTAAAGCTCTCATTGCAGCTTGTGTCACAAAATGTCACAGTTTCAAAAAACATGTGCATCATCGTCAACCTCTGAGACGTCGACCTGCAGTACGAAAAGTCTGGACGGTGTAACTAGCTGGGAAGAAAAAATCAATTAAGTACCAGATCTGGCTTGAACCAGTTAAGAAATAGAGCCTAAAATCTAACCCGGGATCTCCCACTTAAATTAATGAGCTACACTGGTTCACCGCCACTGAAGTATGCAATATTTTATGAACAGTGATGAGATTTTCCGAATACATCGTTTTATATTACTTATTTATTTTATTTTTATCTTTTTTCAGGTTCGCTAGCGATTTTTACATAGAATTATCAATAATTTATCTCCTTACACCTGCTGATGTAGGTGTAAGGAGAAATCCATGGTCTCCCACTTAATTTTATGTATTCAAGCGGCACGAAACTTACCAGAACTGCCGATATCAAGCAAGTTCCAGAATAAATAAGGCTACCCTTATTTCTGCTTAAAAGGACCGTGCCCCAGTTGCTTTTGTATCATCACGTTTTAATTTGCCCATTGCCTCCTCATGACTGTAGCCATGGGGAGGCAACAGGCATTAACGCAGGCATGCTGTTTAAATAATCACTTGTACCCGCACTCGCGTCCGCCACCGCTCCGCTCGTTGTCGTAGCCTAACCCGGAGTGCTTCACGCGCGCTGCGGTCGCATCAGGAATGGCAGATAAAGCGCCCGTTTTTAAATTCCTCGCAGGATCTTCATTGGAAGGCCTCCGTTTATTAGATTCTTTATTATTGCTCACCTGCCGCTGTTGTGAAGAGAAGATTTTTAATGCCATAAGCTCTAATTTATCATCGGCCGTTCTACAGCCTTTAGGTTGCCTATTTAATCTACGGCTGTAACTCATAAGTCTAAAATAGGTAAATCTACATTTTATACTTCAATATTATAAATGCGAAAGTTTGGATGGATGGACGGAAGAATGTTTGTTACTCAATCACTCCAGAACGGCTGAACGGATCTGGATGAAATTTGGCATAGAGATAGATTATGGTCTGGTATAACACACAGGCTCTCCTCTAACTAAAATCTAAAAGGCTAACCTCAATCCACGCGGACGAATTCGTGGGCATCAGCTAGTATCTATTTTTGGTGGGAGGCTTCGGCCGTGACTAGTTGGCACCTACCGATAAAGACGTGCCACCAAGTGATTTAGCGTTTCCCTTGCTGTGGAGAAGCCAATAATTAGGGGCATTAAAAAAATCGCATACGGACGCAAGAGTTATGAAAATGAAATTTATTGATAAAAATATTCGTCGGTTCACAATTGTGTCGGACACCCTGAATTAAGTTCGAAAAAAAAAAGTTATAAAATCCTCATGAACCTCAAGAGCTACTTATCTAACCTTTTTTTAAAACAAAACTTTTTTTTGTTTCGATCTTCAGCAAGAACCACCAAGAAGCAACCATGGACCTAGGAATGGAAGTGGGAATGGAAGGAACTCAAAATGTGCTCTAAGCTCTTTGATTATGTACCTATATCTAAGCTGAGGCTCAAAATAAAATTTAGTCAAAAAGTACAGAACTGTCAAGTGTGAACTGCCATCATAAATTGACAACAAATCACAATCTCTGTCAGTAAAAAAAACTTTCGCTTTCGTGCTAATTAAAAAACACGAAACAAATAAATAATACCTACAATCATTTTAATGTGAAATCAGCTGTTTTTATCCTATCTAATTGAACCCAGAAAATCAAAGAAATCCTCAGATAAGTACATAATTTTTATTATTTTAGTAAACTAACTTTCTAGTAAAAAAAAAGTAGATCATATCTGCTTACTATTTTAATTTTATAAAATTATGTTTTAAATGGGGTAAAACTTAAGTTAAGGTGCCTTTATACGAGCTACTACATTAGGTTAATACTGTTGTGGTCTGTGGAAAGCTTAGCTTGGGTGCATCCAAAATGACTAACGGGAAGTGCACATTCGGAACTCGGCTGCCTATAGACATTCACATGCTGAACGAGATCATCTACCGAGAAGTGAAACACTTCCGTAACTACACCATATATACGCCTTACTTTGGCTGTAAGTCTTTCTCTATTTTTCATTTAGGTAGCCCACGACTTCATTCGCACGAAGTTTTTATGGCGTTGCTCGGGATTAAACCTATCTCTGTACCAAAAATCAAACTCTGTGGAAAGATTGGTCGTGAAAACGTAGCATAGCGACAGTCGCACTTCGCATAATTATAATATTATATTCTTCTTCTTCTTCTTCTTACTGTGCCGTCTCCTTAAGAAGGTTGGCAATCATTAAGGCGATTTCAACTTTTGAGACCGCTGCTCTAGGACCTTGTGTTCTTCCCAAACCACTGGCGCAAGTTTTTAAGCCACGATATCCTTCTGCGGCCAGGCCTCCTTCTGCCAGCCAATTTCCCTTGCATAATCAGTTGAGTTCATACTTCCTAGTGTTCCGCATCACGTGTCTAAAATATTCCAGTTTCCTTTTCTTTACAGTCTCGAGTGCCTCTGTACCTTTCCGCATTCTCTGTAGTACAGTGCTATTCCGTACGCGGTCTGTCCAAGATATTTTTAACATACGCCTGTGCACCCTCATCTCAAACGCTTCCAGCTTTTTAAACATGGCCTCTGTCAGCGTCCAAGCTTCTACGCCGTAGAGGAGTACAGAAAAGACATAGCACCGTGGTATGCGAGTCCATAGAGTAATGTTTAGATTTCGGTCGCAGAGTACTTTCCTCATTCTTGAGAAGGCATTTAATATTATATGATTACCTACATTTTTTTTAAAACTACAATTCTTGCGAGTGCTTAAAACAAGTTCCAATTTCCGAAGAAGAAGGTATTCTAAGTCCGCCTCCAAGATGGAACCTACCTCCGAGGCAAACTTTGTCATTATCAGTTCCACCAGCGGTTGAGCAGTGAAAAGGGGCAGGCAGGCACACTTTCACTTTTAATCATCATTTTAAAAAATGTAACTAAATATTATACTACCTCAATATCAATTTCAGCCACCCCACTAACTGCAAAGTTTTACGCGGCGCACGATCAAGTCCAAGAGGAGTCCAAGGAAGCCCTGGCGAAAATTGAAAAGTATCACCGCAACGTGACTCAGACCAGAGTCAAAGGGCCCCATAGCAAGTATTCCGCGCCGGCTTCTGAGAACCAAGTGTAAATATATTTTTTGGGAGTAGGTACATATTATATGACGTATGTTAAATATTAATGTAATAGGTAGTATATTGTGTGCTTAGGGGTGAAACAAGACGATTTCAAACGAGGGTCAAGTTCACCCGAAGTCTGAAATCGTGTTTCATCCCGCGGCACACACTATATTTTTTCATATAATCTGCCTTAAAGGTGCTAACTTTATATTAAAATTGTATTTCTTATTTATTTTCGTTGCTAGGTTGTAGTCATAGATTTAGGATTGGTCTTTACGAAAGACCAATGTTAATATGACAATTATAAAGGTTTATGTTTGAAATAAACAAAAGATACTCTGACAGGATTGAAAGGAAGGCTGCTACTGCGCTGAATGACGTATACGTCTGAAATTGACTAGTTTTGGGTGGCTCAACAGGCATTGAAACTCGAACTTTCAATGCAGGTTATATGAAAAATTATAATATATATGTAAAATACTCAAATACAGGTGTCTCTTAAGCTACGTTTCGTTTTAACTCTATCAGAAAAACAAAACTAATATACCAATTCAAACAATTTCTAATCTTGAATGAAAGTGTGATCATAGATTGATTGGTAATTTTGGATTTTTTTAGGTATTGGATTTAAACTCAAGATCCCACAGTTTAGCCCACACCTTCATATTGAACTCAATAATATAATTTCATACTCTTCATAGTTTATAAAGTTGGCTTTACAAAGAAATGTGTTGACCTATCAAAAAATGTATTTTCCTAGGTATGGCTGGTATGACAAGCCGTTAGTAGCCATGGATCGGAAAGACCGCCGTTTTTACCTTCCGAAGATAGAAAGCAGTCAAACCAAAGTTGAAATAGAAATTATGATATCCAACCCCAAGAAGAAGACAAACTAACTAAACGCATTTGATTGAAATTACATCAAGGATCAATACAAAACATCGAAAAATGATCAATAATACAGTACTTACAGACAGAGTGAATGATATAGCGGTAAAGACGTTTAAACAAGTATAGAGATATTTATATATATTAATAGAGAGAAAAATTACCTACAATAATTAGTGAAATAATTAGGTAATAACAAATTATTGAGAATGTTAAGTGACAAAGTGAAGATTTTATATAAGTAGTTTTGTAATGAATGTAGGTAACTTATAATTTAATTTCGAGTAAGGTGTACAATAATGTTTGTTAATTTTTTCTACTAGGTATAGTTTATAATTTAAATAAAATCCTAATATAAAACCTTATTAATTTTATTTCCCTTTTTAAATCCTTCTCCAAATACCTAATGCTTTTTACTAATATAGGCATTGTAGGATGTTTTAGCTTTCGCATATTTTTAACCATCATTAGATAGATAACACCATAAACCTTATCAGATGGTCTGCTATGGTTTATGGTGTGATTAAGGCTTGGTGGGTGCAGGGTTAAAAGATTTTTCAACTAATTTCATTCAGCAAAACTTTATAGGTAATCTGTTGTAATCTACCGCCATCTAACACTAATCCGTTCCCCGCGGGCTGAGTGCTATTACACTCCCATTAATATTAGCACCTGTTGATTAACGCCCGAACAGGGCGACCACGCCGAATGGAAATCATCAGGATCGGGAATCGGGACTTTCTTTATTCAAAGAATGCGTAAAAAAATAGTTGTTATGATAGTTTGAGGATTTTTCTGATCAACTGGTTCCCTTTTTACAATTTATTATTTAACTTGCAATGTTTGTGTGTTTGTTTCGGTCAAATATTGAAACTGAATTTTTAAAACTCCATATGGCGGAAGATATTTTTTTTTTAATAATTTAAGACTTCTTTCAGAATTGCTTATCGGTGTTATGTAAAGTGGCTTAGCATTTTATCCTATTAGCATTTATAGATTTGTTAGGTATATACTTCTTTATGTTCTCCTAAAGAAGAAGTACCTACTTACTCATTTACCCATAGAAAAAATAGTGCATTTACCTAACCAAACCGCGGTTTAGCTAACATACTGGGAGTGGCTTAGCACGCACTGCGATTAAAGGCGAGCGGTTTAGGAATAGCCCATAGGTACTGGGTACACCCATTAACAGATCAAAGACATTTGAAAGGATATTTTTGCAAAATGTACAACGACGAATGTAGAAACCCTAAGCCATGCCCCTAACAGGTTAGCCCGCTACCATCTTAGACTGCATCATCACTTACCATCAGGTGAGATCGCAGTCAAGGGCTAGCTTGTAGTGGATAAAAAAAAAAAGTCTACAGGCGTTGTTTCTGAGTCGGACGACATGCCATAATCTGCACCGCAAACGACGACTATCCTCTGCGCTCGCTCAGCCAAGACTGAATAAAAACCGAACGCGGTTAACCGCCGTGCGTGCGCCACCATACTGTTACTATGGGACACAAAAAATCGCGCTTTTACAAACCGCGATCGAAATGTAGCAAGTTACGTTTTTAAAATCAGTCACTGAAAAAAGTCGCTAATGCGTGCGCGTGCTAAGCCTCGCACTGCGATTAAACGCACGCTTTTAACCGTAGGTCTGAAACCGCAAAAAAATGTAACACATAGCTTTCCATACAAGCGCACGCATTAGCGACTTTTTTCAGTGACTGATTTTAAAAACGTAACTTGCTACATTTCGATCGCGCTTTTACAAACCGCGATTTTTTGTGTCCCATAGTAACAGTATGGTGGCGCACGCACGGCGGTTAACCGCGTTCGGTTTTGTATTCAGTCTTGGCTGCGCGAGCGCAGAGGATAGTCGTCGTTTGCGGTGCAGATTATGGCATGTCGTCAGAAACAACACCTGTAGACTACGATAATTTGTCTAAAAACATTATTATTGAAATGTAAATACTGGCCCACAGCTTGTAATAATTTGTCAAAAGTACTAATGGACATTCTGTAGTAATTAAAAAACTTATCAGGATGCTGCCGAACGTCATTGTACATTTTGCAAAAATATCCTTTCAAATGTCTTTGATCTGTTAATGGGTGTACCTACCCAGTACCTATGGCGGCGGCATTGTTTACGTTTTCTTTTTTCTATTTTGAAAACCAAACCCGCAACACACGCTGCTCGCCAGAATTCCATGGTGGTACTGAAGTAAAATTAAACAAAACGCCAGCCGCAGTGCGTGTTTGTATGCGATTTTGCGTTTTCAGCTATTCCTAAACCGCTCGCCTTTAATCGCAGTGCGTGCTAAGCCTGGGTTCTACACGCCGCTGAGTACGTTACGTTGTACACGACCAGGCACGATAACACAACCTCTTTTAGTAAACATAGAGATTTTGACACTCAATATCCTGAGAGCGTTGAAAGGTCCTTTCATTTCGACTTTGATAAATTCAAGTGGAAAGTCAAAGAAATATGGAAGACGATTAAATGAAATAAAACGGGATCATTATTACTTTACACATTTTTTTATATACTAATAATCGATAAACTTTCTCGTTGGGTATAAAATATAAGGTAAGTTATAACTCCTAGATATCCTGGCCTACAAAAACCTACTTTATAAAAAAAGTACCTGTAAACAAACCTAGATATTGTTACTCAATCACGTTCGAACGACTGAACGGATCTGGATGAAATTTGGCACAGAGAAAGATTATAGTCTGGAATAACACATAGGCTACTTTTTATCCCGGAAAGTTAAGGAGTTCCTGCGGGAACCAAAAAAACTTTAATCCCCGCGGACGTAGTCGCGGGCATCAGCTAGTCATCTCATATAAATACGTGCACAGTTTTGCCTTTCAAATAATGCAAGATTCAGCCCAGTAGGTACGTTATCAAAAAGTACTTTTAGCTTCACTTTCTCAAGATACGATACTTGAGAACCTTTTCTTAGCTGATGACGGATTATATTAATACGGTCCCTATTAAAGAGCTTATCAATGTACAGCCAGGGTATCATTATGCGCCCATCAGAGGACGTAGACAGAATCCTCCTCTTTACTATATAAATCCCGCATTTTGTACCAGAAGATCCGCTATAATTATTAAGGGATTTGTTCATATTCAAGAAAGAAACCTTAGATCCCTATTAAACTGTAAGGTTAAAGTAAATTTCAATGCCATCATTACCACTACAGCACATTAACGTCCCACTGCTGGGAGAGAGGAAATTAGAGCTTAGACCCACCACGCTGCTCCAATGCGGGTTGGCGGGCTTTGACGATTATTATCATGTTAGTGATAATAACCGGGATCGTCGGCTTAACGTGCTTTAGGCATGGGGTGAAACACCGCCAACTTCCTAACTCCGGGCTAGTAACTGAGAATTTCTTGTCAGAAAAACCCAATACGCATGTATGGCCCGACCCGGACTCGAACCCGGGACCTCGTTGGCCGCAGTCGAACATGCCAACCAACCATGCCAACCAGGCAGTCGTCAATCTCAGTGCACCTAATGGTAAATTATTTATTACCTAAATATTTTTTCTATGATACTCCAGCAAATCTAAACAAAATGGGCGAAGGGAAATGCACCTTTGGCACTCGGATGCCCATAGACATCCACATGCTCAACGAGATCATCTACAGAGAAGTTAAACACTTTCGCAACTACAAAATATACCGGCCAAACTTTGGTTGTAAGTATTTGAAAATGTTTACTTCGTTTCCATTCCTACCTAAAATTGTAAATAATATTTTTACCTCGCATTCCAACCAAATAGTTTCTGCAAAAAAAAAGGTTCTATAACCAATTTTTATGAAAGTTTTTAGCCAGTACAGCGCCGCAGTTAAATTTGCACACTTACATTTTACTTAGTTATTCCAATTTCTGTTTTCTAATCTCTTCTATTCTATGTATTACGCATATTAAATATATAAAGAAATTAAGTCTTTTGTATCTATACTTACGCATATTTGTAAAGAAATGAAGTGTAGTCTTTGTCGTAGCGGGAAGCCTATGGTTACACGTGACTACGATCGTAGCAGCACGTAGCAGTCCGAATTTCGGCGTCTTCTGGTCGTATTTTTCATTGCTGAAGATTATCCGTACATACGTAACCTTTTATAGAGTAAGATAACCTGCTATAGAGTGGATTGTTTAGGGCATTTTTACTATCGTGTTGCTGAAGCCCATACGCAACTTACTTCGGCATAACTTTTAGTTTTTTTTACGCCGTTACAAGTCATCCCGGTAGCAGGCTAACCTGTTGGGGTGTGTCAGTTATAATAAACCCATACCCCCCATAATCGGTTTATACATGGCATCGTACCGGAACGTCAAATCATTTGGCGGTACGTCTGTGCCGGTAGGGTGGTAACTTGAACTAGCTACGGCCGAAGCCTCCCAATGAGTCACAGGCCTAATTTCAGAAATTATAAATTCCCAAATTGACCCTGCGTGGGATCAAATCTGGGACCTTCCACTTATAAGACCACAGCTCTCACCACTGCGCCAGGGAGGTCGTAAAGTTAAGTGTACTGAAAAAGCAGTAAGGTATTACTATATTTTTAGGCAAGTATCAGGTAACTTAAACAGCCAAATCAAATTATCACATTATTTCAACAGCCATGCCTGTGGCCGGTAAATTCTACGCGGCCCACGACCAACTCAAATCAGAGTCCAAGGAGCAAACTGAGAAAGTCGAAAACTATACCAAAAATGTCTCACAGACCAGGTCCAAGGGTCCGCATAGCAAGTACCCCTCGGCTGCTACAGAAAACCAAGAGTAAGCACCATTTCATCTCAGGCTAACGCCGGACCACCACAGAGTTCACGAATTCACGCCCTTAGAGTTTTGGCCGTAGTCCACCTAGTTGCCCATGTGTAGATTGGTAGACTTCACAGAACTTTGAGAAAATTATGAAAAACTATCAGGCATACATGTTCCGTCACGGTTACGTGTTCGCCGACACTTAAAGCAATATTAATTGCTTACAACGAACATAGATCAGAAGTGTGATATCCTTGACCACCCCAATAGGAGTCTAACGTCTTCACACAATTTTGAGAATAATATTATGAAGAACTCTCAGGAACGCAGCTTTCCTCACGATGTATTCCCTTAGCGTTAAAGCAAGTATGTTGTAAGTAATGAATGTATGTTGTTTAAGGATTTAATATATTAAATCCAGAGATCGAACCTTCGACTACCCAAATAGGAAGTCGACGTCTAAACCACTACACTATCACCGCTATTAGCTATCATTATTACCGCTAACGCTATAGGCACATAGGTGTGTCCAAAGAGCAACAAGCGGCGTTTGCAGGACACAATTCTGCCACACCCTAGGACTATACCGACGAATATAATATTCAGCGAGCCGCAAACGCGGTAGATTGCCGCTTTATATTTGGACACACCTTAAGAGTAATAACTTATTATAATTTTTGGATTTGCAGCCATGCACGCGTGAAATTAGGGTCACATAATTTTCATTGCTAAATGAAATTTTAGGAAAAATTTTTTTGGAATTCCGTACCTTATAATAGAAACAACCAATACAGTTTTGGTAGTCTTTCGGTCTGTTTGTCTATCTGTCCGTGTACCAAGATCTTTGTATTCAGAAATGGCTTGAAAATACCAAGCTGCTATAACGAAGTCTATCAAGATTATATCCTCATTGCTGTTGCGAAAAACTAGACTTAGCTCAGAATGGAGATATTTTATAATTTGAATTGACGATATGCTACATTTTAATCCCGAAAATTAAAGAGTTCCCGTAGGAATCAAAAAAATCTTAAAATCAAAAATCCACGCGGGCGATGTCGCGGGCATCGTCTAGTTTGGATGTATTGTGTTGTTAAAATCCTACTCACTGACAGCACGGAACCCTTTCATGCAGGCACAAGTCTTACATGCTCTAATTTACAAAAACTAGAGAAAATCCAGCCTGTGCTACTACCCTAAAAAAAAGAAATTTAAAAATAATTTTAGTGGTCTAAAACCATCTTCGCATTGCCTTTGCCTATTCTTATTATTGCCTTTCTAATGAAACCGGTTTGGGGCACATCGGTTGGAATGCTTTCAAAGTCTATAACGCACAAAGGTATAGATAGTACGCGCGCGAGTTGAATGCAGAGCTTAGGTATATCATGTCACCTCAGGCCCCGACTGCATTCAACTCGCGCGGGTAGGTACTAAAGAAACATTACCTATATTAAGATATGTGTTTCAGGTACGGCTGGTATTACAAACCTCTGGTCGCAATGGATCGCAATGACAAACGCTTTTACCAACCAAAGATGGAGAGCATACATACTAAGATCGAAATTATAATTTTATCATCCAATCCTAAGAGCAGAGCAAAATCGTAATAGCCAAGAGAAAGTCACACAAGCCTTTCAGAGTTCGAGGGGAAAGCGGCAGATACCAACCAAACAAAACATTGTAACCTTTCCGCTTCGTTTATATAATCTAACTTTCCTTAGCAGACTTCTGCGACAAGCGGCTTGCAAGGTAGTGAAATAGTAGATTGTTACACAAGGGACGTAAGTAAGCTATTACAGAACAAGATCCAATTTGGCGCCAGTGCGAGCGCAGCTCGCATAGGGCGCTAATGGATCGCGTGCACCCGAGATATTTAGTCACACGAGCGAGCGCAGCGAGCGAGGGTGAATATAGTTCGAGGGTGTAATAGCTACTTGCAACCGAGGTAAGCATTCTACTTTATATCATTCTTGCGAGGTAAATAAAACATTGGTAATGCAAAATGAAATTTTAATTAGAATAATTAGCAAATTTAGAGAAAAATTAGAAAAAAAAACCGGGCAAGTGCGAGTCGGACTCGCGCACGAAGGGTTCCGTACCATTATTAATAAATAATTACCTTTGTTAATGAACCGCAAGACTAACTTTGTTTGTAGAGGTTTATTGTTAATATCAAAAAAACTATGCTAGTCAAAGCATTGGCTATAGTTTTCCTGTAAAATATACGTAAATTTCTATTGACCATAATTATTTCAAATATTCCGATTGGTAAAGTCCGGAGATAAGGGGGGGGAACGGTATTTTTTTAGACATTTTCCCCGATAAATCAAAAACTATCATAACAAAAAATAATTAAAAATCTGTTTTAGAATGTACAAAGTAAACCCTTTCATATGATACCCCACACAGTACAGTTATCTCACTTTTAAATTTCAACCCTCCGATTTTCCCCCCTTTTTAAATAAGAACAAAAATAATTTCCAATTTTTTTGAATTCCAGTGTCTTTGGCCCACTAATATACACAACTATTCCAAATTTCATGTCGATAGCTTCGGTAGTTACTGAAATAATCGAGTGTGACGGACGGACAGACAGACGGAGAAAGTCGCACATAAGGGTTCCATTTTACCATTTTGGTGCAGAACCCTAAAAATGGTTACTTATTATAATTAATTATAGTAATATTGCTGCAATTATGAAAATGCTGTGATACTGGTTGACTAGGCAAGTAAGTCCAGGCAAAAGGTTTTGCATCATTTGTTCTGCTTCAAGCAAACAAAAATCAGGCTCTCCTCCTTTTTCATTATCTGATGAAGTGCTTGACATTGTTGTAAATAACTTAAATCACTTTACGAACAAACTTCACAAACTTTCAGATCAAATGAAATGCCGCCATTTCCATTTTTTTTTTCGTAAATAGTTTTCCATTTTTTTTTTTACGGCTCTGAGTTCCAAGGAGTTTTGCATAGTTTGAAATGTATGGAAATTAAATGCCGCCATGTTCAGTGTTTTTTTTTCAGTAAAAAGTTTTCTTACCATTTTATAAGAAAAGAGATTGTTTACCAAGGAGTTTTGCATAGCTTGAACTGTAATGTGAACATTACAATTCAAGCATAGTGCGACGTAATATTGCCTTGAATTGCAAACACCAACTTACAAGGAGACTTTCCACCATAGTAATCCCTAGTTACTGAGCAAGTATGATATAAAATAGTATTTAGGTACATTTCGCTCTTCCTGGTTTTACAGATTTCTAAAGCATAAAAGCCTGAAGTGTCGCACTACTCTGTGCTAAAAATGATTTGAATGACAACAACAGTAGGTACGGGGTGTTCGTATCGGCAGCGTCGAAGATTCTTAAGCTATTTACTTAATGAAGAAGATTCTTAAGAAGATAAAGTCTACTAACAGACTTTATTTGAGACAAGTGCGTCAAATTATAAAGTACCTAGGCTGTAAAAATAACGGGAGTTTCGTCGTGGTCCTACTAATTTACACTAATTTACTCTTAGACCCCGAGAAATTCATCGTGATCCTATTACGGAGATACCCAAATTCCATATTACAGCATAGTGAGTTCAAGTATGGTTCAACTTTATATGTTATTTTTTTTAAACCAATACAACAAGCAAACAAGCAGGCGGTTCCCTGATAATACCTAGGCAATGAAATGTTGCCCGATCTCGAGAAATATCTGTATGATATGAAACAGGCACTTTCCCCAAATAAATGTGTCGTCCAATTAACATGAATTTGTATTCTCTCACCTCAAAATAAACGGCTTTTTTAATCAAATAACACAGCGAACAATATTTTAAAGCATTTTATTTTACTTCTGTATCTGTACTGTAAATTACACTAAAATTAAACTACATTTTATACAAAAAAGAGGATCTTCTCACTCGCGTGGATCTGGGGTAGCATACTGGTTCCAACCCCTTGATACTTTCTTGGAAAAGTCCGCTTTATCCAAGGGGCGTAAATGTGCAGCAGCTACGCGATCCCTGTCAAACATACAAAAGCACTAAAATACTATTTGCTGTTTGTATCATACTGTACTTAACATTTTTCATGCGATAGTCCTATCTTTTTCAGACTTTATTTTAACTGGCTCTAACTAAATTGCTCCTAAGTCAGTCACAAAATTAAAAATTTGGCCGAGAACCTCGTTCCTTCGTCCGCATACCTCCCTGGAACGCTGGTAAAGTGAGTCTCTATTAGACATCTTTCGCAAGCTTATCAATAAATAGTAGTTATAGTGGACGACGCGATGGAACGACTCCGAGGCTCTCACCGCCAAACCTAAGGGCCAAAATACATTTAAGTCGTGCGCCTACTATAGAATAAGTACTTACGCAAATTCCTCGTAAGATTTTGCAGTGTGTATCGCGTCACACTTCACGGTGTTAACGCGCCAGTACTTTCGGTCCTCTTCCACGCTTTGCTTCAGCTGGCTCTCCATCGCTGCTATATCCTCTTTGTTTAGAGGCTTGTTCATTTTACCTTTAATATAATGTACGATTTTATTTCAAAAAAAATATAGCGAGTAAACGAGCAGGCGGGTCACCTGATGTTAAGTGATTACCGAAGAGCCGCCCTTTATCCGCCCTTTGAAGAGCCCCATATTGTATTAGGTATAGAAATCCTTCATTTCACACAGAAGATGGAAGCTGATTCCATAATTTGCAGGTAGGTGGCAGAAAACACCTGGAATAACGTGAGGTGGACGAAGACCAGGCATCCAGGTGGTGAGGATGAAATTTTTTTCTACGACGAAGAATGCGTCTCGAGAACACGAAAGGTGGTATTAGATAACCGAAAATACAATAGTTAAGTACTTAAATATTTTAGACGAATACAAGTGGAACACAAACTGCAAATATCTACTTTCTATCATTGAGATGATTTCTATCTATTAATATAGAAGAATACGGGTTGTAGGTACCTACCTTGCTTACTCGATAGAGGATATTTTTATTATAGCCACGGATTGTAGATATATTATGTCCTTGTTTTACTATTTGTTGTATTGTTTGTGTTTTTTTATATTTTCGATCTCAACAATAATGATGGCGCTGACTGGAATACAATATGTGGTAAACAATTCAAATGTTGCTATGGTAACACAGATAGTAAATTACACCATAGATAATAAACTAAATATTGTGTCTATTGTAAACACAGTAAATGTGATATGATAATATGAGGGATCTTTTTGTAAAATAGCGGATTTTGCGTTTTGGCGGCGACAAAACTTAATAGGTAGGTATATTAAAACATAAAAATAGGTACCCAGTACTCTAAAGTACAAAAAGTGCATGAAAGTATGTAATCTAGCCTAGAATTATTCAAATTCAAATATTTTTTATTCAAATAGACTTTTTACAAGTGCTTATGAATAGTCGAATGAATCTACCACTGGTTTGGAATGCCGTTCCTACCGAGAAGAACCAGCAAGAAACTAGGTGGTTGCTCTTTTGAAAAAATAAAGTATATTTACAATAATTGCATTAGGTAATCCAAAGAAACCTAAGTCCTGAGCATTGCTGGAGCGAGTCAAATCCATGCGCTTTTATCATTAATTATATAATCTTCGACAGTATCATAAGCTTTTTTCAGGAGCATTTTTTTAATGATTTTCTTAAACTTGTATAAAGGCAAGTTTATAATAGGTAGTGGAATTTTGTTAAAGAATAGAATACTCATTCACACGAACGACCTTCGGACTTTCGTGAGGCGGAGCGATGGAGTCACGAGCCTATGGCGGTTTCTAGTTGGCCTATCGTGCAGATCGCATATTCTTTTGTAATTCTGAATGTACTGTTTTCCGAAGATCAGATTACTGTAAATATATTGTGAGGCTACTGTAAGAATACCTATTTTTTTGAATTTCTCCTCACGTGGTTTTAAATTGTAAATTGCACGTATTGCCCTTTTTTGTAATACCAATATTTTTTGAATATCTGCCGCTTTACCCCACAGCAAGATTCTGTAAGACATAATACTATGAAAATAAGCAAAATATTTTTAGAGTTTATCAAGTAGCCCCGTATAGGTAGCGATGTTTACGAAACAAACATTAAACAATATACTACTTACGTGAGTCGTTGATATTATGAAACGTATGATACGACTCATTGAAAAAGGTACTTATTAACTTTGTCGGAATCGTAATGAGCAGAGCGATTATGTAAAACCTGTATCAATCATTGTTACAGTCTCAATTGTTGTGATTGTCTGAATTTATGGTATTTTTGTTGCGTCAATGGATTTTGGTCAATAGCGGTGAGGTGGTTGCGATCGTTACACTGAACGGCTCAGAAGGTCTAGAATCCAGAGCCGTTAAACCAGTTAAATAAAAAATACACTGTACTTTTTAGCTGTCATTTTTAGCCAATCGGTGCCCGGCGCCCCCCGGAAATGCAACCAAATGCAACGGCGAAAATACCGGCGGCTGAGATTGGATTTTATTTGTGTTAATAAATTGTTCAAAATCGGCTGGACTTAAGGGACCTACTTAGTTTTCACAATAACATCTAGAAGATTCAAAAGCAATTGTAAAAGTTCATTTGATTTAAAAAAAAATTAGAATTTGAAATGTTATGAAAATCCTTTAGAAACAGTAGGTAAACTATCCGGATTCAGGAACGAATCTAAGTAGGTAGGTATATGTACAATGAACGCGAACTGGGCTGAGTTACTTAGTGTGATAAAAAAAAAGTGTTTTTCTGGAAAGATCTCTAGATGTCTAGAACGACTTAAAATATTTACAAAAATCTTCTAATCTGAGATATCTGGAAGGGGTTTCACAACTTTTTAGCCACAAACCACGTATCTGCTTTCGACAATGGTTGCATAATGTACCTAACATGAAGCATTGCAAAGTAGTCGAGTTATACCTATGTACTTACCTAGTTAGTTGCTCTAATTCCATAAGCTACAAAGCGTGCCGCAATAGTGCGACCGCGGATTTCGCTGACCTGCTGGACCTGAACTACTAACAATTATAAAGGACTATAAATTACTTGAATTGTTGGGAGATAATTAATATCATGTATCGTAAGTATTAATTTGAATTTACTCGGTTACCCGCTCCCGCGCTTGGTCGATTTTTGTAAATTCATTACGACTGTAACGTTATACAAAATATAGAGTTTCTAGATTTTAGCTGCAGTTTTTTTTTATTCCACTACAAGTTAGCCCTTGACTGCGATCAAGATGTACCTAGCATGTAGGGTATCAAACACCCAAGTAACGAAAAGTCGAAAAAATTGGTTTATTCCCGCTAGTTAGTGATCGACCCCGTTACAAGCTAAAATAATTATGGAATACGGTTTGGAATGGATATTTCTAGCAATAATGACCGCCAATGTTTTTAGCAACTATCAATCAAATCAAATCAAATGTTTTTTATTTAAATAAACTTTTACAAGTACTTTATGAATCGCCAAGTGAATCTACCACTGGTTCGGAATGCCATTCATACCGAGAAGAACCAGCAAGAAACTCGGTGGTTGCTCTTTTTAAATAATTCATTTACAATTATTATATCAATGTGTACATAAGTAATCCATGCTCCTCTATCATTTACATAATCTTCAACAGTATATAATAAGCTTTTTTCAGGAGCATACTTTTAATGGATTTTTTAAATTTGTTTAATCTCTACTCGATTTATTTATTTCATACAGGGCATACATCCGTCTCTTATGATACCTGATAGGTACCTACGGCTTGCTTTCACTCTACGACCACCTCCCTACCTTTACCTAGTAGTCTTTACCAGTTACTAGTTATGATTCCAGATCTCACGATAATATTATTCTTTGTGATCACACGTACTGTCTGTTATTCCAACTACGACATATTCCAAGGATTCGACACGGACCAATCGAATCTAGAGGCCGTTGATAGTACAGATATCCCGACATCGCTGCCAGTAACATCACTAACAAATCAAACGACCGTTTCTGAAATAATGCTGAGCTCAAAAGGCAGCAGCACTACGAGTATGGTGAGTTTAAAAGACAGTAGAAACGTTGAAATATATTATGTAGGAATGTTAGTATTTATTTTCGTACGAATAGCAAATCAGTAGATAGGTATTTAGGAATTCTTTAAAATCCATCCAAATATTATAAATGCGAAAGTGTGTCTGTCTGTCTGGTCTGCTACGCTTTCACGGCCCAACTACTCGACCGATTTTGATGAAATTTGGTACAGAGACAGGTTACATCCCGGGGAAGGACATAGGCTACAAGGCGGGGAAGACATATCCCGGAAAATTGAAGAGTTCCCGCGGGAATATAAAAACCAATCCACGCGGAAAGTCGCGGGCATCATCTCGTATAAGTACCTATTATAAACCTATATTTTGATGACCAGCTACTTACGAGTAATGCATCTATCGCAGGGCAGGCAGACGAATAGTTAACTAATGCAGCTAACCTGTTACGGGACATGGCAGTTAAAATAAAACGGCAACGTATACTAGAACGCTAACAGAGATGTGACTTATCTTAGATAAAAGTACTTGAAATACAGATACAAGATACAAAATACGTATTTAGATCTTGTATTTGAAATACTTTTTATTATTTTTATTTTGTATCTTATATTTAGATACATTTTCCTGGTATCTTAGTATTTTGAAGATACTTTGTTCCCCAAGATACTTTTACTAAAATAAATTTAAAAAAGTCAAAAGATGAATCTTATTATATGTTTCTAGAGGACTCTGATTCCTCTATTGCTAGTGGCGAAAACACAAGCAGCACCAGTGATTTAGAGACACTCCAGTACCTGAACAATAAAGATACAAATTTTAAGAGCCTAAATGCTTATCCTACGATAAAAAAAATATTCCTAAAATATAACACCTGTTTGCCCAGCTCTGCCCCTGTGGAGCGACTCTTTTCCTTTGGGGGCATGATCATGAGGCCACATAGAAGGAAGATGAGCGACAATATGTTTGAGGAATTAGTTTTACTAAAATCTCAAATAACATATTATAAAGATTAAAAAAATTAAAGTTTTCAATAAGAAATTTCAATAAATTACATTTTAATACATACTATATAATCGAAAATTGTTTTCTGAAATAAATAAACTTGGCAGTTCAATTAAATGTTGTTTTTTTTACAAAAGTATTTTATCTTTAAAAAGTATTTGAAAGATAGGTATTTTGTATCTAGTATTTAAATACCTTTTTAGAAAAGTATTTGTATCTGGTATCTGAAATGCTTTTTTTAAAAGTATCTTGTATCTTGTATTTCAGATACTTTGTATAGGGTATCTTATACATCACTGAACGCTAAATTGCTTGGCATCACGCCTTTGCCGGTAACGTGGTAGCTAGCCACATCTGAAGCGTCCCTCCAGCCAGACTATGTTCCGATTCCGGTTCTGAAATAATACATTTCCAAATCGCCGGGGATCGAATCCCGGAATCTCCCTGTAAAAAAAATACCACAGCGCCCACCACTTCGCCAGGGAGGTCTTCAATAATTTGATTTTGATTTTAGACCACTACGATATCCACAACTAATTCCACGCCCAAACAGAAAATAAAACTTAAAGCTAACTGTTCTGAAGAAAAGCCAACCAACATAGGATCCTACGAAGTGCCTACAGAAAAAGATATAGTGTTTTTTACTAAGGACTTACTGTTAAGCATGTTCGAGGCGTATGAGAGGGACGCGATGGCTTTACTAGTGGATATAAAAGAGGTACGGTTTAATAGCTACCATCAAAGCCTATAGTAACAACTTGGACTGAGCTTATGTTGGGCTAAAGAGCTGGCTCAACTGCGCTAATAAGCCTAGCCAATTAGCTATTCTACGGGGCAATAGCGTTAGCGCCTGTGTTCTGGGCATGCCTATAGGACTAAGCGTTACCTTATATAGGTTAATTCATTCAAATGTACCATTATAAAATCTCGATATAGATACGTAGGTAGGTGTGACATGTAGGTACCTACTTACGTACGCGTCAATCTAACAGGTCACAAAAGCTGCAGTAACTTCAGAAAATAAATGCCAATACAACAAGCAAGCCTTCAAACAATGTGTGAAACGTGTGAGCGGCCAAAGTGAAGGTGTAACTAAAAGCCTCGTCAGTTCGCTGCAGCTGGAGAAAATGGATGTTACGGCTCTCACAGATGTAAGTAAACTAAATCAAAATCGTAAGGTCCTAACACAAGCCTATAAGCTTTATTTATGCGTATGTCGCGTACCTAAGTAGGTAGATAAGTTGATGCAATTTGGTACAGAGATAGCTTACATCCCGGAAAATGAAAGTGTGAGTTAGTGATTAAACTAACTCGCGAGCATTAGGTATTTACCTAATATCGATACAAGTATTTAGTAGTTTAAAACCTTGAATTTATATTAACTTCAAAAATCACAAACCCATCGTCTCCAAAGTTCAAACCAAAAAAAAAACATTATTTTTAGGGCGCAATTTGTAGTTTATCGGAAATGAAATCTGATCCGATGACGCTAGTCAAGTTGTTAGCTCAAGAGACGGCTATGCTCAAATTTGCTCTACCGGGATTCTTGAGACTACTGAACTCCTGCTCCGAGCTCTGTTCAAAGTAAGTATTTTAGCACATTAAAGTTAATTAATTAGGGAAGTTATACCTACCTATCTGCAGTGGAATTATATAGGTACAGCTTAGTTCCCAATTCTCATCCATGGCCGAGTGGAAAGCGCTGTCTTCGATGGCTGTCTGTTTAATTTCCATCAAATTATTTTAGAAATAATCCATACTTCCATACTTAATAATATAAATGCGAAAGTGTGTCTGTCTGTCTGTCTCCTACGCTTTCACGGCCCATCTGTTCTACCGATTTTGATGAAATTTGTTACAGGGATAGTTTGTATCCAGGGGAAGGACATAGGCTACTTTTTATCCCGGAAAATTAAAAAGTTCCCGTTGGAATCAAAAAACCTCATCTAGTGTCTAAATAAGAACAGGCCTGATTTGGTGAGAACATGGAATTTCCGACCGTGGAATTTCCCTAGTTACGGTAATGGCACCGAATATAATATAAAATAAAGTACCTAAGTAGGTATATAGGTTGATACATGTAGATATTATGATAACGGTAACTTTGCACCTAAGTGAAAATTACGCATATGATTAAGTAGGTACATAGATGTTCTCGAATATCATTCTTTACGAACAACTAAGTAAGTGTGTTAAAAACCGAGATCTTTATCATTTTAATTCGCATTTGTTTTAGATCCCCAGCCATAACTTATGCAAAAAAACCGTTACACCGCATGACCGACCAAGAACTCGTGGTAAAGCATTTTCTAACAAACAAGAATTACACTGAGCTCATCAAAGATTCAAGGCGCAGTATCTAGCAGGAATTCAAATAATTGTCAAGCTGGGTGCGTTCGTTATAATCACGGTGTGACTGATGATTGCAACAAAACAATCGATCGAGGCTCTCGAGCTTTCACGTGACTCACATACCAACCACTAGATGGCGTACCTGTTTGTGAACTTTTGACGTGAACTTGAATAAAAACTTTTCAACTTAACCAAAATACTTGAGCTTTTTGTAATTTAGTATTGTTTTATTAGTGTAAAATGAAATATAAATGTGTTTTATTCGGTGTTCTACGGTGAAAATATGTTGTTATTATTTCCAAGCCTCGCCGTACCTTATTAAGTTTGTGAACTTAATCTCTGCAATATTTAAGGAATCTGAGTGATTCAGGTGAGAAATATTTACTGTTATAACTTATTTTCATGTACTTTTAGACATATTTTGTACGTGCTGTCCAATTAACAAGATACCAGAAAAGTTTGTGATTGACTTCCATTACTTTCTACTTTCGATTTCTAACGCTAATCTGCTTATACATCTCTACCTACAGATATCTATTTATCTTCAAAGATCTGACCTATTAATAAACGCACATTAAATTATAAAAACTTTTCAACATAATTAATTATTTAGTTTATGACTAAAATGTAACTAAGTTAATAGAAAAAAAATCCTTTAGTTAGTGAGTAAGCAGTTTGTGTAACATATTCTAAGTTTAAGCTTTAAAGAATCTAAGGCTTCAATATGTTTATCTAACTACAGAACCAGAGTACTGCATTTGAAACAGCAAACTATTGTTTCTATATTTACCTACTCTAACTCTACACTAAGTGAATCAAAATAGAATCTAGGATTCCTACACTAAAATCTTTCAATCTTTCCCCGTCCTATGCTAAAGCAGCACACGCCAATCAGATCTTGTGATGGCTTGCATCCATTTTAGATAGACCTAACTATAAAGTACTAGATGATGTCTGCGACTTCATCCAAGTGGATTAGTGTTTTATTCCCTCAGGAACACTTAAATTTTTCAGGATAAAAAGTAGCCTATGTCCTTCCTCGGGATACAACTTATATCTGTACCAAATTTCATCAAAATCACACACAGGACAGACAAACTTTTCCATTTATAGTATTAGTATGGATTATGTGTTTGTAAGTTGCTTACAAACTCTGTATCTAGGGATGCTGCATGCATCAGGTTTCTTTAAATAATACAAGGTACATAGGTAAATTAGAATACATTAATAAAGTTATTTATAATATAATGTAAAAACACATTTAACTCTAAGAAATTTAATGACTTCATTTAAGTAATTGAACATTTCAGTCTTATTTGTAAGTATAATACACTAATGGCATCTGAAATATATCTATCACTATTTGTGGTATTGTAGCATCGCTGTAGCTATGACTTGCTACTTACAAACTTTATAGCTTGTTGAATGAAACACAGCTGTAAATCACTGCTTTATCATAAAATATGCAACACTAAAAGAAGATTCATAGAGGGAATTCCTTTATACAATGTGCAACTTCTTTTCCAAACAGCCATCATGTGTAGTACAAGTCATGATCTATTTTTTACTTTTCTTATGTTCTTTACGAGATTTCTTGGATTTCTTAGACTTTTTCTTGTGTTTTTTCTTCTTCTTTTTATGTGAATCAGAATCATCACTCTCTGATAATGACGATGAACTACTGCTACTTGGTGAAGTACTTGATGATCTGGAACAAAATTAAAATCATAATGATATAATGAGAAATTCATCGCAAAAGAGTCATCAAAAATATTCATCTTAGTAGAACAGAATACAAAGATACTGGGGCTGATTCTGTATAACACAATCTCTAAACTAAACTAAAAATGGCAGCTTTAAATCTAGTTCTGTCCCTTTCTGTAGGAAGTATTATGAAAGGGTTAGCAGTATTTGTAATGCTCTAATTTTACTTTAGTTTAGAGATTGTGCACTACAGAATCAGCCCCATTTTATTACTATTCAAAATAATATTTAATATTAATAAGGATTAAGGACCCCAAATAGTTCAAAACTAGTCGGGCATTTTCCGAAATAACATGTGAGTTTATCCAGTAGATATGTATAGTTATAATATTAATAGTGCTTTTGAATCATCTAGTGAATCTACCACTTCTGGTTAAAAAAGCCCTTTCTATAGAAAAGAATCAGAATAAAGCTCAGTGGTCGCTATTTTAGAAAATTTACCATATTAAGTAGTACAATTATTTTAAGCCCAGTAGAATAACTCATTGTAACCAAGATCTAGTATTTACTTAATAGTTTTTAAACAAATTTAATTATCGGTAACACTGTCAACTACTGTCAATGAGCTGGACAGATGGCAAGCTTAGTTGCCCCTATTTATGAAATGGATTTATTCCATAGTATTTATTTGCTAGTAGTAGCAAGATCTCTTTAAACTTGGCAGCATCAAAATAGATAATGAGCTAGTATCAGACCCTAAATTGGTCCTGTGTAAAATGATGAAAACACATTTTCCAGAGTGCCAAGAGTTAGGGAATGAGATTAAAGATAGTGTGGTGGTGCCAAATGCTGACTTCGACTGGTTGGCTGCAGAAAACATCATCACTAAAGAACAATTAGAATGGAGCATTCAATCCTTTGCTCCGTACAAGGCGGCTGGTCCAGATGGCATTTTTCCAAAAATGCTCCAAATTGGATACAAACACATAGAAGCAATACTATTAGCATTATTCAAAGCGAGCCTGGCAAGTGGATATTTACCTCCTAACTGGCGGAAAGTCAAAGCGGTATTCATACCAAAGCCAGCAAAGAAAAATTATCAAGAAGCAAAATCATTTAGATGCATAAGTCTATCATCTTTCATTCTGAAATCTCTAGAAAAGATAATAGATGGGCATATACGGACGAAACTAGACTTGAGTCTCAGGCCACTGCATTCCAACCAACATGCATACATGGCAGGCAAGTCTACAGAAACTGCCCTTCATAATCTGGTGGTAAGGATTGAAAGATCAATTAGCAATAAAGAATTCGCTCTCGGATGTTTCTTTGATGTTGAAGGGGCATTCGATAAAGCGAATCGGGAAGCAATAGCTGCAGCACTACATAGGGACGGTATAGGGCGTGCTGTAGAGAACTGGATTATGAATATGCTACAGCATCGCTCTATATCATCTGAACTAGGAGGAGAGGAATATACCATAAAATCTACCAGAGGCTTCCCACAAGGGGGATGCCTATCGCCACTGTTATGGTGTCTCCTATTAGATTCATTGGTAGCAAAAATCAATGACATGAAGATCTACATGCAAGCATACTCCGATGACGGTGTGCTCCTAGTAACTGGCAAGGATTTGAACACAGTTAGAAACATTATGAGCACTGGTATTAAAACTACAATTAAATGGTGTCGAGAGAAAGGACTTAACCTGAATCCCTCGAAAACCAAACTAGTTCTTTTTACCAAGAAAAGGAAAACAACACATCTAATACCAATTGTATTTGAAGGTGTTGAGATGGAAGTGATCAAAGAAATTAAATATTTAGGAATTATGCTAGACAGCACTCTTAGATTTAGAACCCACATAGAAGAACAATGCTCCAGAGCTAAAATAGCCCTTTTTCAATGTAAAAGAGCGGTGGGCAGAACATGGGGTATGAAACCGTACGTAGTAAAATGGATATATACGGCGATCATACTACCCAGAATTCTGTACGGAGCAATTGTTTGGTGGCATAGAGCAACTACAAAAACAATTAGTAAAGAGCTGACAAAAGTCCAAAGGATGGCAATGCTGATGATCTCTGGGGCCATACGGACCACTCCATCCGCGGCTCTAGAGGTTCTTCTAGGACTATTTCCTTTGGACCTCGAAGCCAAGAAAAAAGCACTGGAACACTGGTATAGAATGAAAATGTCTAAGCAGTGGAAAGGCAATTTTATGGATAAAGGACATACAGACGTTGAGAGCATATATGGAGATAAGCTGTCAATGATAATCACACACAATGACCTTATCAAAAGACAGCGTATCTTCGACAAGAAATACAGAGTGCACATAGGTTCAAAGGAGACATGGAAGATCGAAACCGCCAATGAAGACAAGATTGTTATCTGTTACACGGACGGATCAAGGCGGGAATCAACTAAGCTCAGTGGTGCTGGAATCTTCTACAGCACCAATCCTGATAAAGACCAAGTAATTTCCCTAGGTAAATTTGCTAGTGTTTTTCAGGCCGAAACGTATGCGATCATGGAGTGTGCTTTCGGCCTGATGGATACTGTAAGCATAGAAACCGTAGAAGTGATCATATATAGTGACAGTCAGGCTGCTCTCAGAGCATTAGAAATGAAGGATACCACATCAGCTCTAGTGAAGGAATGCAAACGCATCTTGAATTCACTAGCTGAGAGGACAAAAGTCACAATTGCCTGGGTTCCTGGACACCAAGGAAACGAAGGAAATGAAAAAGCAGATGAATTAGCAAGAATGGGAGCAAGCACTCCATTCTGTGGCCCCGAACCTTGCTTACCCATTTCATACTCGATCACTATGAAAGTGATTGAAGGAATGATAGAAAGGGAATCGAATTCAAGATGGAACAACTCTACACAATATAGACAATCGAAGTTGTTCTTGAAATCGTTCGATAAAAAGAAGACAAAACAACTTATGTCGCAAAGCAGAAACAACATAGCACTAATAGCAGGCATAACAACAGGACACTGTCTGCTAAATAGACATCTCACAATAATGAGAATCGAAGATGACCCATCATGTCCAGAGTGCGGCGAGGAAGAGACCAGCTTCCACTTCATAGCTGAGTGCCCCATGTACTCATTGGTAAGGTGGGAATTAATAGGCAAGGACAGGATCAGTGAAGAAGACCTAAGACATCTCTCCATAGGGGATATCGTAAGGTTCACTAAAGCTACAGGTAGGTTCGGGGGGGTAGGCTGCCGGGACACCAGTAACCTGTGTCCTAACACGGGGAAATGGGTGGAATGGTTCAATTAATGGACCGATCACCCGCCTGGCGACGGCGGGCGTCCCCTCTATAAGTACATACAAGATCTCTTTAAAAATAAATTAAGAAACTTATTTCATGTCCAGACAGAGGCAGCTAATTTTACAGTCAGTACAGTCTTACATGATCAAAATAGAAATTGAGCAAACATAAAACCAGCATTGAGCATGGTTGTCAATGCTCAGTAAGGCTGAGTTTGCCTCTGATTGTTTATTGCCATTTTACATTTGCACATCTAACAATAAGAAAACAATAAAGCTTTTATTTATTTGTGATATGAATTCAGGAAAAATGTGATTGAATAAGTTTTTAAAGTTACCTAGATCTCTTCCTTTTCTTAGTCTTCTTTTTCTGTTTCACCTTGTTTAGTTTTTCTTGCAGTTTCTGTCTTAACTCCGCCTCTCTTAAGGTTTGGAGTGGGGTTGCATATTCCTCCTCACTGTCACTACTTGTACTGCTTACATCTAGAACTATTTCTTTATTTGGGTCCACCTGTAACAATAAACCAAGTATATAAATTGAACTGTTACTTGGACGAATTGACCACAGGATGTGTGACATCGGCCATATTTGCCTTACCCCTCTAGCCGCGAACTGGGCAGTTTTGCCATTAATTATTGTGTTGTCATAGTGATAAACTTTTTCATGCAGTAGTGTAAATAATTGGGCAGAAAAATACCAAGGCACTCTCCCCTTGCTCCGTATAGGATATGAAATCCATAAAGTGTATGAAATTTACCAATCCACACTTGGCCAGAGTTGGACTACGACCAAAACTCATTCTGAGAGTAGTCTGGCATTCAGTAGTGGGCTGGCAGTAAGTACTTATTTACAGATAAAGTCATAAAGACTTCATGAATCAGACTGTAGATATTAGAGGGTTAAGCTAATAGTCACCTCTGAGTTGAGGTGCGAGTACTTGTTTGCATACAAACTGTCGAAGTCAACGTACGCGTGCGAAAATATTGCGACGCGACTAAATGATTAGCGCCAGCTATACCACACATTAACCTTTTTTTTTTTTTTTTTTATCCACTACAAGCTAGCCCTTGACTGCGATCTCACCTGATTTAACAACGCATCTCCGCGCATGGAATTAGCACGCAGCTCCGCGATCTACCGCGGGGCGCATTGCAGTGTGAGATTCGCCTAAGGCTTAGATATTGTCTCAGATATAAACTTACTTTTATAAAGTTCCTACACTGAAAAGTTAGATGTCCGGCATAACCGCACTTTTTGCACGCCGCTCTCGAACTATCTTTGCCTATTTTATTCACTAAGTCAGTATAATTAGACATTTTACTCTTTTACTGTTAGAAAATACTAGAAAAGGCTCCAAAACTATAAACAAAAACTATTTTCAAGTACAAACAAACAACAATAAATGACATTAGACGATGACGTGTGCTGTCCAAATGACAGCTGACAATTTGTCAGAGGTGACAACAAAGTAGGTAACAATTAACCACAGGCTAAAAATTAAAACGCGTTCCTATGCACGCTGTATAGTAATTATTTTTCTTTATTAAATAATTATTTTTATATTAATTCAATTCAAAGAATAAATATAAACAATGTTTCGACAGACATGCAAGATTTACATAGAATGAGATAGAAGAGATGTTAAGAAGATGGCAGAGTTCTTGCCCCTGTGCGACGTGTTGTTCAACGTGATATCGCTGGCCGGGTACTTCTGTGATGTGGTGTTCGACCTCGTGATGGGCTATGCGCTTCTCGAACGGGGATACAAATGTACCTTCGCGGCCACTATATCTATTGTCATCACGTCGCTACTTATATCACAGGTTTGTATTATAAATCTGTGGTTTGTATGATACAGTACGCGTCATAAAAGTTAGAGTTCCACAAAACGCGTTACGTGGCTCACCGAGAATTTTGTAATTTTGAGATAGTTCGTGATGGACAGCAGTGTTACCAGCAAAACACGATGTCTCTGTTACGTAAAAATCGTAAAATGTAACACTGCAGCCCTAAATATTTCACGAGATATCTTAAGAATAAATAAATTTATTCAACTAGATGATGCCTGCGAGTTCCTCTGCATGGATTTAATAACTCTGTGATTTTAGGAAAAATAATGTCTGTTTTCTAAGGATGCAATCTATTTTTGTGCAGTATTCACATCAAAATCGGATAAACATTTTTGCATTAAAAATGCGTTTTCAGGTGTTATCGCTTCGCTGGTATCTGCACGTGTGGTGGGCTGGCGAGGGTCGCAAGGACCGGCCGCCGTGGCTGCCCATACTCCTACACTGTCTGCAGATGGGGGTCCTATGGCGGTACGCGCGATTACTCGTGCCGGTGGAGTTGAGACGAGTCAAACACCAAGTTCGGGATCTCTGTAAGTCATTTTTGTAGAACACGTTTTCAGGTGGCTGCGCTGGTATCTGCAGTACCTTTTAAATTAAGTGACGTAAGTGCAGTAAAACAAAAACAGTAGGTAGGGTAGGTAGGTAGGTTTGACGACCTCGGTGGCGCAGTGTGTAGCGCTGTTTCCTTAACGTGCGGAGGTCCTGGGTTCAATCCCCGGCAGGGTCAATTTGGGAATTTATAATTTCTGAATTTTCCTTGGTCTGATCTGGTGGGAGGCTTCGGCCGTGGCTAGTTACCACCCTACCGGCAAAGATGTGCCGCCAAGCGATTTAGCGTTCCAGTACGATGCCGTGTAGAAACCGAAGGGGTATGGGTTTAATATAACTGCCATGCCCCTAACAGGTTAGCCCGCTATCATCTTAGACTGCATCATCACTTATCATCAGGTGAGATCGCAGTCAAGGGCTAGCTTGTAGTGGTTGCAAAAAAAAAAGGTACTAACATTGTTACTGACAGGCGATGTTGATAAATGAAATAAAACTGAAAAAATAAGGGAAAAATTAAATCTCCGTAAAACCTATAATATTTTAATTGAAAATTTTACTTTAAAGCTTATTAATCTATTAATCTAATTATTTAGATTTTTATTAATTAATTATTAATTATATAGCCTATTAATCTAATTACACTGCAAATCTTGCCCGCGTGTAATTTTGGCAAGAATACTGGCTGCATTTCCGCGCTGGACAGCCAGGCTGATCCTTTGCGCAAAAAAAGAGCCAGCCCTTGTTCACCAGATCAGACAATTAGCCGCGGTGAAATGTCGCGCATTTTTTTTTAAATGGAAACCACTATTATGTATTAGGCATGCTGCGGCTAGTGCACGCGTTCTGTGAAGCGGCGCCGATGCTGCTGCTTCAGCTGCACATACTGCTCAAAGACGCCGATCTGGACCCCGCCAGCGAACTGGCCCTCACTCCAGACCCCACCGTGGATGAGCCTTCAGGTAATGATCGTTTTCAGAAATTGGTATTTTACTGAAAAATTGGAATGGAAAAGATCCAGTGACCATCGATATATATGTTGGTACTAGATGGGTCCTCTCATAGAAAAAAATTGGGCGACCTGTAGAGTACGCTCCACACCTGTATAAGCCTGTGATTAGCTCTGTCCCGCTTTTCAGGCTAGATGGTGTTAGTAAAATAGGTCCACATTCTTTGCTTGACAGGGCCGTCTATGTAAATTGAGTTCGTTGCCAGTGACAAGTAATATTTTAGCCAACACTTGTAACGCCCTTAAAAACTTACAGAACTACAGCCGAAATGCCTTAAAAGCTTAGGTGGTGGTTACAAGTTGGTTTCGCCATTTTTCTCTATCAATAATTAATATGGTATACTGGCCATGATGCCCGCGACTTTGTCCGCGAGAAATAAGTTTTTTTAATTCCCACAGGAACCCCTTAACATTCCGGGATAAAATATAGCCCATGTCACTCTCCAGATCTTCAACTATACCTATGCAAAAAATCATGTCGATCCGTCGCGTCGCTTCGTTGCGCCGTGATTGAAGGACAAACCAACAAACACACTTTCGCATTTATTAAAATAAGTATGATTATTACAATAAAATATGTCTAAAATTTTGATATCAAAACTCCAAGAACCACATTAATGGTCAAAAATGTAGTCACTAATAATTTCCTACCTCTATGGTCACATTTGACTTAAATTACAGACTGAGGCCAAAATGTATGTGACATTCGGAATTCTGTTTCGATATTCCAAAACGGAAATAAATTTGAACGGAAAACTACTGTGCGTGCCACCTACCCACCCATAGACCCATACATTTTATATGGATTTGCTGCGCTCGGAATCCCGATTCGATATTCCGAATCGGAATTCCGTTAATGTATGTGGCGGGTCTGAATTTTAAAATGTGCGAGAGAGAGGGAATATCTGGTTACCCCGCTACCTCACTAAAGATAAAAAGAGTGAACTGTATGTGTGTCGGTAGCGAACAAGGCGTTCGCGGAGCTGAACGTGATATCGGCGTCGCTGTCTCTTTTCTCCGTATGCTGGGCGCTGGCCAGCTTCAGCAAAAACGTGCGGCTGCAGAACGTGCACCGGCTTGTGCTCACGTGGCTCGGGGTCATATTCCAAGTGAGTCGAAAAGTGACCCTTTTTAACCGACAAAAAAAATTGTTTTAACTTTTTTAAACTATCGCGAGTGATATTCATTTTAAACATACATAATTACCGGATAAACTCACGTGTTATGTTGGAAAATGACCGACTAGTTTCGAATCCGTTCCCCTCCTCAACACCCCTTGCAGAGCTTTACGGTACGCGGCCCGCAGTCAGTCAGCGACCGCGTCGCGCGAACAGGTTCATGAATAAGGGCCCCGAACGGGTTCGAAACTAGTCGGGCATTTTTCGATATAACACGTGAGTTTATCCGGTAATTATGTAAGTATATTTAAAAAAATACGTTTTCAATTCGACACGTATGTGTGTAATATTCCGCAGTTCCAATACTGCATAATATTCACATATTATGATAATCTATGAGGGCTTCCAAACAAATATACAAAATTACATTGGTGTATGATTGCACGCGGATTTCTCCGAAACTATTAATCGAATTGGGACCATCCTTTTTTAATTGGCTTACATTTACTTCAATTTAGGGAACATTGCGAGTTTCATCAAAATCGGTTCAATAGTTTTCAAGATATGGACTGTTAAGTATGTGGTAAAGTTGGTTTAACTTTCAATCTTTTGGATTATTACTTGTTATGATCTTAACCACGAAGCTTTAGGTAAAGACGAGTGTTTACACACAATATCTACTTGAAGCGAATATCTACTTATCGCTATCCTACTTCAACCACCAAATTAGAGCGAGAGTTCTCTCTCTTGATGATCTCACTTCCCTCAGCAGTTGAAATGGTATAGCGATAAATGGGATTTAGACCAGATCTTAGTGCCTTCTTGCATTTACAGGTAATCTGAATAATGAAATCATAATGAAACTCTTTTTGATGATCTAAAACTTTTGATGCAGTTTTTATGGCGGCTCGGGACGGTGTCGGCCCGGATATGCGCGCTCAGTGTGTACGCTCTAGTCTACGAGTATTGGGTGTTTTTAGTTATAGGTAAGCAGAACTTTCTATATCGTATTGCATTAAAATGTATCCCATGTTCTTCCCCGTCCTTTCATTTCACCTTTGCGCCCTTTCAATACATAGTCAATTTAAAAATACTAATAAGGGCAACTTCCTTACAAAATACTGTAAAAGTTTTGTTTCACAACTTTTTTAAAAACCTAATAAAAAATCAGAACTTTTCGCTGCACACTTGAGCTTGAGTAGGCAGTAGTCGATCGATGACCGGTTTGACTAGGCATGTCGCGTGGAGTAATGCCATCCAAGAGGCGACCAATTTGAATATTTTCATTTTTGTTCGAAAAAGAAAATAAAGTAAAGAGTAAAAAGTCAAAATGTTCGCATTAGTAATATTAGTATAGATATTATTTAAGGTCAACATTAAACATTGTTTTATTTCGTCGCCACCAGTGTGCTTAGCATGCGCACAACGAGACTATCTCGCGACGAGAGAGAGATGTTGTCGTTGTCGGCAAATTTTTCATTTACCGTAACATGCACAAAATGCGGTATATTATAAGAAAAAAATGGTCGACAATCGACATGTAAAGGTTCGTAGAACAAAATACCATAGATAAGAAATATTAATTTTATCTCTACTTTTGACGTAACGAGACAAGTAACCATGTTAGCTTCGGTAGACAGAGAGAGATCACGGGTAGACATAATTTTACTCGTAGTGCGCATGCTAGCCATACAGGTCTTAATATAGATATAAACTAAGATATTTGTCAACATTAAAAAAAAAATTATTTCGTCGCATCCAGGTCTCCACTGGGTGTCAATGTTTCTGTGGCTGATATCGCCAAAGAACGTGTTCCACGGCGAGCGCATCAGTCGGCCGCGCAAGGCGTATCTATCTGCTCTCATCGCCTTCGTATACGTGTTTGCGTACATTAACCTGCAGGAACACAACCATAGACAGAAAATGGTGAGTTTTGTCTTGTTGCTTTGCTTCCCAAACAGGTCTTCACTGGGGTCTATGTGCCGACGTTCCTATGACCGATATCGCCAAAGTATGTCTTCGAATACACCAACCTGCAGCATCACATCCATATGCAGAAAATGGTGAGTTCTGTCTTTGTTTCTTTGCTTCTCTCACGTTTCTATTAGGTGTCGATGTTCCTGTAGCTGATATCACCAAAGTATATGTGTTCGAATACAATATTACTGAGCAGGAGCACAACCATAGGCAGAAAATGGTGTTCTTTCTTCTGTACTAGGTGTCAGTGTTCATTATTCCTAATTCTGATATCGCCAAAGAACGTGTTCCATGGCGAGCGCATCAGTCGGCCGCGCAAGGCATATCTGTCTGCACTGATCGCCTTCGTATACGTATTGGCGTACATTAACCTGTCGGAAAACAACAATAGACAGTAACATAATTTATACTGTTTCTGGCCTTCAGACCAATTTTTGTAGTAAAACTTCTTTACACTCGAATTGAGAGTAAACTTGATTGTTATTCGGACAGAAATAAGTACCTACTTTTCAAACGTCACATCAGCCGAAACTGCTGCTTAACAGAACATCTCTCTTGAGATCGCAATCTTTTAAAGTTAGTCCTCTGAAAACGGCCGACAAATAAAACGTTTTGACCCCGTAATTTCCGAGCTGACAAATAATATGTTGGAGTCTTGTTCTACAAAATGGAATCCCTTTTGAAAAAGATATACCTACTAACTAGCGAATGCCCGCGACTTCGTCCGCATGGATTGAGGTTTTTCGGTTCCCGCGAGAACTCTTTAATTTTCCGGGATAAAAAGCCTTCTTCATTAGCCTATGTGCTTTTCCAGACTATAATCTATCTCTGTGCCAAATTTCAGACAGATCCGTCCAGCCGTTGGGGCGTGATTGAGTAATAAACATCCATCCATACATTCAAACTTTGGCATTTATTATATTTATTTGATATGGAGTACTACTTTTGTATAGGTGGTGTTTTACTGTGTGATGTGCGTTGAAAACTGTGTGCTGGTGACGGCTTGGTGGTGGTCATGGCGCGGAGCCCTGAGGCCTGCCACCCTCGCGGCCTCGGCGGCCTCCGCCACGCTCGCGGGCCTCGCCTTCATGCTACTGTACTACAGGTAAGAATAGCTTAGAGAACTGAGGGGGTAATTGAAGTCTTCACTATCACAGCACACACAAAACAGTGTGTGTGTGTGCAATTCACACACGGCAGAAGTGAAACTTCAGAAAAGTAGGTAGCCTACGAGAGAATAATATAAATATAACTTGTATTCTATCTTATTCTCTTGCAGGCTAAATGCTATTATGAATATGTTTGTCTCTTTTTGTGTCGCCAATTCTAAAAAAGTTTCACTTCAAAAAATAAACAAACTACCTGAGGTGCCTGCGAACGTCTGGTTTTCCGGGATAAAAAGTAGCCTATGTGTTATTCCAGAATATAATCTATCTCTGTGCCAAATTTGCTCAAACGGATTAATTCAGCCAATCTGGCGTGATTGAGTAACAAACTTCAGTCCAAACCATCCAAATTTTCGCATTTATAATTATTTCAGTATAGATTTCTTTGAATATTATGTTTATTTGTTGGCAGGTACTTCCACGTGCGACGACTAGGCTACATGCTGGGCGAACACCAACAGGGCACCAATAGTACAAATGCGTCTTCAGAAAACAAAAATGGTAAAGTATTTTTAACAGAAACATCAGTAAAACTGAACTTACGCCTCGCGGACTGTAGTGATCCCGATGGTTGCATTGCTTTGGCAAGGATTTTAATTGGCGCCAATAGGGATGATGACAATCATGATGATGAAGGATCAAATCAGCAACTCTTTATCAAACGGAAGTTGTATGAAAATCACAAAATCACAATAGAGACGTCATCAAATTTCAACGCACTTTTTTTCTTTAATCTATGTTTTAAATGGTTATCAAACTTATAACTAACTAAGGATGTGAATTTTAGGTGTTTTGGAAGACCCTCTATTTAATAATCAGTCAGACATAATTGGACCTAAGAAGCTTTCTGTATACTTATCTCATTTTTGGCATGTGTGTGGATTGGTTCCTGTTTGCATAAGTAGGTTCAATTATTTATTTTTTATATAGGCATCATCCCTTTGTTTCAGGCAAGCCAAGTCAGACCGACAACGCGGTCATACCCGGTGTGTTCAACTGTAGATTTTCCAACCCAGTCAACAATAGGTAGTGTTATAAACAGTTTTTTTTGAAGTGAAAACTTTTTTAGGCGCGTTGAGCACTTTTTGGTAGGGGGTAAAAATGTGGAATACGCGAGACCGACACCGTTCTTCTTAAGACAAAAGGTCTTAAGGATAATAATATAGTACATTCGTAATTAAACTTTAATGCCTTAGTTTAAAGGTTTATATTAATAAGTGCTGTGTAACCGTGGCCGACACCTCGCGTTGTTACGAATATTAAAAAAAAGGTCTTAAATATAAATATAGTATTTTTTTTAATTAGAAAAGAATATTTAAATATTCGTTTTCACTTCTATCGGCAGTCCGACTGTCAATTTTTTTATACAGGGAAAGCAACAGCAGTAAGCGAAACAACAGAAACTAACAACAGAGTTTTCGATTTTGAGACAAATAGATATTATGACGTAGACATCCTCTAAGAAAGGATTTTTGAAAATTTAACCCGTATTGGGGTTTGAAATTCGTGTAGTCCATACGGACGAAGTCGCGGGCAAAAGCTAGTTTTTAATATTAGTATGGACTTTCTCCTCACTGCCCACTAGCAAAACAACACCATAGTAAACAGATTACAACCAGTACTGAAACTACCTAGAAACGTTCGAAACAGCTCACTCACACAAACATGCGCATCGACGAGACCCCTAAGCGCTGGTCGCAGTGCCGTCAGTAGTGAGTGCCGCGTCATCGCATGTTTGATGCGCATGTTTATTTTTATTTTTTTATCCACTACAAGTTAGCCCTTGACTGCGATCTCACCTGATGGTAAGTGATGACGCAATCTAAGATGGTCGGGCTAACCTGTAGGGGCATGGCAGTTATATTAAACCCATACCCCTATTCGGTTTCTACACGGCATCGTACCGCAACGCTAAATCGCTTGGCGGCACGTCTTTGCCGGTAGGGTGTTAACTAGCCACGGCCGAAGCCTCCCACCAGGCCAGACTAGGGAAAATTCAGAAATTATAAATTCCCAAATTGACCCTGCCGGGGTTCGAACCCGGGACCTCCGCGCGTTAAGACAACAGCGCTACACACTGCGCCACGCATGTCGTCAAAAAGGTCGGTGTTTGTGTGAGTGAGCTGTTTCGAACGTTTCTAGGTAGTTTCAGTACTGGTTGTATCTGTTTACTGTGACAACACCGTGTAAACCCTCAGCGCAGCGGCCGGGCGTAAGAAGAAGAAGCCGACCTCGTTCGTACCGCCTCCCGCCGCGCCGCCCGCCGCCTTCTGGAGGCGGCCGCTGCCCGCCGCGCACAACCACCACGTGAGACTATATATTTTGACGTGATAACGTCTTATAAATCGATGAACACCGGCTGCACGCACGAAAGTGTCACGTTCCGCCTGAGTCTGAGCGTGCGAGTGAGAGCGCGGAACAAGCGATAGAGAGGCACGACGTGTGACGTCAGAGCTAGCAGTTCGAATAGTTCTGCTACTGGAACGCTGCCACGAGAGCGCGCGAGAGAACTTCTAGTTGTCACGTAAAACTATCGTCCGTAAACCGACTTTACAGAACCGTAATTTTTATTTTCGTGTTGAATAGTAGGATCTACTGACCGCTGCAGCGTTGGGCGCTAGGCGTCGCTGAGAAATGAGCCCTAGGGCTCGAAGTCGAAGTTAATTTGACATTTTTAAAATTTTTGGTCGAAAGTGAAAAGTTTACGTTTGAGAGAAGTATAGAGACGTCGAAAAGTCGGAAAATTTTACGAAAAATAAAAATACCAGCAATATAGCAATAGCTTAGTTGCCGTATTTGCCAAAACCAAAACGGCCAAATTGATTAATGCTTAATTTATTTATTTATTTCCAATTTTATTTCGATGCTCTCTAATATTTTAGGGTGGCTCATCAGAAAATGAAGGCTCAAGCGTAGGGTCCCGAGTGAACATCCAGCAGAAATTACAAGAGAAGAAACAGAAGCAACTCGCAGAACTTAGAGTAATAGAGGAGGAAATCAAACAGGGGAAGCTAGCCAAGACCACGCCAGTAGCGGCCGAAGAAATTTACAGTAGCCTCCAAAGACAACCTATTCCGAGGGCGAAAACGCACGCAGAACCACCCGCCTGGCCTAGTATAGAAATGACACATTCCTACCAAAACTACCCCGTAGTACCACACACCTGCAATCTATACCCAACCTACACGGAAATAAAACCAGAATACAATGTCCCGACCTTCCAAAATACAGAGACAAGTAATGATATGAAGATGCGCCAAAGTATATACAACCAAGATTCGAGAACTTTCTACGAGAATCCGTCCAATCTTCGAAACGAAGTCCCAAGAACACCGATAAGATCCCCAAATTATCTAGTCCCTGAAAATAGGAAATACGAGTCAAATGTCCAGTGCCGAAGCCCGAGAAATGTACTCAATAGCAGCCCGAGAAATTACCTTCCCGATGTTAGTGCTAACAATTATGAAGCAACGCAAAATAACGCAAGATCTGTGCAAAATAACTCGAGCATATACTCTGAAGATCACAGACAAAGTATTGGAGAGTTTTCGGGATATTGTGAGGAGAATAGCCAGAATGTGTACGGGAAATATGGGGACGCCAAAGAGGAGTATGTATCAGCTCTGCACAATGCTTTAGCAAACGTGCAAAATATAGACGGTATGAGGGGGATTTATAACGAAGTGGGGTGTAGTCAGTATGGTCAGAATTGTGATAGGTTCCCTTACTTAGGTGGGAAGAAAATGGAGCAAATGAGAAAGATGCAGCGGTGTCGAACGCCGGAGATATTGCTGGCACCGCATTATTTGGAGGGGTGCAATAGACAAGTTTGCTGTAATTGGGGCGCGCCTTATACGTAAGTTTTCTATACTAATATTATAAAGAGGTAAAGTTTGTGACGTTGTAAGGGGTGATCTCTGGATCTACTGAACCGATTTTGAAAATTCTGGTACCAATAGAAAGCCACATTATTTGTGAAACCTGATGATAACCAGAAAAATTAGGGAGTTCCCGTGGGAATTTAAAAAACTTATTTCACGCGGACGAAGTCGCATGCATCTGTTAGTCTTTTATAAACTATTAAGATTTTCCAAAGTTCTACCTCGATATCTTTAGGCTCTTGATGAGCCTAAGGCTCAGGCTAAATACGTGAGGTAGTTTTGCTTCAGTTGCATTAATACTCGATACTCCTTACTAATATTATTAATGCGAAAGTGTGTCTGTCTGTTACCTTTTTACAGATTTTTGACAACTTCATATTTAAAAACTATAAATAGTTACAAGTTTAATAATTCGATTAATACAATATTTTACAAAGAATGTTGGAACATTCTTGTTTCTCTTTTTTTTGTTTAATAGTTTATTTTTAAAACGCTATGATTAGATTTTTTTCTCCCGTTACGTCCAACATCGCTTTATTGCCATCTCCTTCCCTATACACTTCAGGGAGTAAATCAATTCTTCTCACGTTTTTCACCTTTGCGCCTTTAACACTTTAGCTGCTCAGCTAAATTAGAAACGATTGCGTTTAACCGATTTTGACGAACGTACAGAGAATACAACTTTTGTAAGACAAGTTGTGTATTTATTGTGAATAGAATTAATTAATTTTTTAATTTATCTATCCCACCTACTTATGGACTCATACTCGTATATTAGATAAACAAAACCTTGGCAGGAATAGAAAAAAAGAAGAGAGCTCCGGGGTGTCTGGTGGGGTGGGCAGCCCAAGCGCGGCGGCGGGGGCTGGCGCGGCGCCCAGCAGCGGCTCCGAGTCGGGCGAAGCCCCCGCGCGGGACACCCCTAGACCGCCTAGCGACATCGACAGCCAGGTAATCCTTCCTCGTCATCGATATATATATGTAGGTACTGGATGGACCCTTTCATAGAAAAAAATGGGGCGTCCGACTTTTAGAGCGCGCTCCTCACCTGTATAGCCCCTGTCCTTCTCCCCGCAATAGCGCTGTCCCGCTTTTCAGACTAGATAGCGTTAGTAAATTAGGTCCACATTCTTTGTTTGACAGGGCACGTCTATGTAAATTGAGGTCGTTGTTCGTCGTCGTCAAAACAAATAGAAGTCCACTACTAATCGAAGGTGTATGGATCTCCACAGAACATGGCCTTGTGTCGTTTGCTTCTAGCGGCTCCCAGCTACTCGTTTGTGATCCGCCGAATATCGAATTATACTATACTAGTCCGATTATACTTCTATGTATATAGGTATATAGTATGGTCTCTGAAACATAATTCAGAAACTCATCAGAAATAAGTCTTAAATAATTTAAAAACATTTTTAAAAACAAGATTATAGTCAGCCATATTGAAAAATACGGATAGTATAATGACGTTATTCTCCTAGGCTATAATGGTGCATAAACATAACTAGTCCGCCATCTTTGGGAGCCCGCCATATTGGATTTAGTGTGACGTCACTAAGCTAACCATGCGTTGTCATCCAAACTAAACGTGTATGCACAGTCAAATCGGTTGGAGATAATTGTTTTAGAATTCAGTTGCAAGATTTGACGTAAACAAACCCACAAACATTGCAAATTAAATAAAACCTAGTAAAAAATGACCCTGGGTCTCCTTTTCGGGTTATGTGGGGCATGTAGAGCGTCTGAAAAAAATATTTCAATTAATGTATTATTTTACAGATATCGCTGCCACGTTCATACACCCTGCCTCGCGAGTTTCGCTACTGGAGGAGACGCCCTCGACTGCGCGACGCTCATGTACCCAGCAACAATAGCAGTGACGGTACGTAGGATCATATTTGTTGTTCTGTCCTGTCGTTGTTATCATAACCACCGCCCACGACGCTAGCTAGAATTTTATAGGTATCTATGCCCCGAAGTTCAGAAAATTCATTTTTTTTTTTCAAATGCACTTTGTGGACCACTTTTACTTAGCTAAACTACAGGTGTACCACTTTTATAAGTGTCATCGGCCAAATTCGTTTGCGCTGAAGCGCAACCTAAAGCCGACTAAAACCGAATGTGAACAGTTGAACACCAATAAATTACTGGTCTTATTGCTTGACTTTAAGATTTTAAACACATCAAGAACAACAGAGACTCGTGTGGGCGTTTCCTCGTGCTCCTATTATTTTTTCCTATTAGTGGGAGCAAGAGGTGGTTCTTCCGCGTGCTCCTATTTAGGAGTTAAAATTGCTATCTATCTATCGTGCTGGTCTCCTAATATGGCGCGAAGACAACTATGATCACTCAGATTAAGTATGATTGGCTGAGATACTTTCACGCCATTCATAAATAAGATTTTTGCGCAGGTACGTCGGCGTAACTTATAAAATTGGACATTTACCCAAGTTGTTCAATCTTTTAAAACTCCATAATATCGTATTTGTTCGTTTCCCAGGCGACGTAGACAGCGGAGACAACGACAGCGACCGCCGCTCCAACTGTTCAGCGTCCTCACAGATACAGCCTCCGACATACGGAGAGACGTTCCAATACAACCGGCCGGATATGGTGCCGCGACAAGACGACCGCTACGAGAGCGCATACGCAGCGTGCCCGGACCGGAGGCGGCGCGGGCTTAGAAAACCAGGACCTAAGCCTGAGACTAAACTTTAATTCTGTCCACTTACCTATGGAGTACAGAGAGAAACATTTCGGTATACTTCCACTAATTAACATAGGTCCGATATGAGCGCATATGCGGTATGCCTAGATCGAAGACAGCGCAGCTTTAGGAGACCTAACCTTAGCCCGAGACTAAGCTTAAATATTTTAGTTTTATTCACTAACTGCTAGTATTTATTTAGGGATTCCACATCGGGTCCAAATAATTTACGCTTAATCACAAATGAATGAATTGCTAACACACCGCAGTTGCTCAATACAATCATTTGTCTATCCTAGATGACCCTCGTCTTCGTCCGTGTCTAGGCCCGCTTGCAGAGACGCCGGGTTATGTTTAAACCCAGGAATAAATTTGAAATTTTGACAGAAGTTTTATACTAATTTTGTCTAAGTAGCAGCTAACTCTGGGTTAAAAGGTTAACCCGGTATTTTTGCAAGCGGGCCTCAGTAGACGTCGTTAAGGCGGCATTAAAGGACAAACCAACAAACACTTTCGCATTTCATTTTCATCATCATTTTCTTCAGAGATGCCTATAACAATGATTTGAGATGATTTGTCTATAGCAAATTGTGCATTGTTATTGTTTAAATGATCTTTAATGCTATGTGTATGTTGAAAACGTATTTAAGTACACTTAACTTCCACCACCCAAAAGATGTTTTATAAAAGGTATGATTAACATAAATTAACGTACCTATATATGAAACTAAAATTACGTTAACTAATTTGTAAAGTAACATTAAATTTTGTAGGTTATAAAATTGTAAACTTTTTGTACTATTGTATATTTGTATATATTTAATTACCTAAACTGTTGTATAGAAGAGAGAGAGCTCTACGTGAAAAAAATGACAATATAGACATTTCAAACATTTATTTGCTTTATCGTCAATATTCCAATTGTAAAACCCAATCACTCTATCACTCCGTGTCAAATACATCTCTACTGATCTTCAGACATTTACACAATTTACAGAAACATCAACCAAAATAAGGTTTAAATCATGATAGTACTTTGCTGCAAATGCGATTAATTAATTAATTAATTAATTAATTAATTAATTAATACCTTCAAGGCAAGAGTGAATAGGCATCTTCTAGGCAAGCGCGTTCCAACCTAGACCTCATCATTGCTTTGCACTAAGCATGATTGTCGTCAAGCGCAAGCCTATCACGCAATAAAAAAAAAAAAAAAAAAATTGATAACGAAAATAAAATTATAGGAATACCTAGTTGAAAAGCTATGATTTCAATTTCGAACGGTGGCCCCACCAATATTAAGTTTTTTTTTTTTTCAATCTAAGCTATGATGTCTGATTCTCAAACGGTGCAGTGTATATTTACACATCTTAAAAGTAGACTTAATCAAACCTTTACATATTTTATTACGATATTTGAAGTCTAAGCACAGACTTCAACTAGACAGCCTACATTAGAAAAATAATCATATCTCGGTTTAAAGACGTTTATTATTACTCAATAAGAACACAAAAAATAGTTCCCTTACATTGAGAATTAATTACAAATTATTTGGTAAGTACCTATGTACATTATCTAGGTTAGTGTCACACGTTATAATTAAATGTTAAAGTTACAGGTAGTTCAAGAAGGTAGTCAGAAAAACTTTAGTACAAGATGTTCTGCTTACAAAAACTGGTTATATAGGGGCGAAGTTACATTAACATAAGCTGAGCGGATTTTTGTATATGTTCAATAACTTGTTTTTTAAAAATAGGAAATCTTTTGGTGTTTAGTATGGATTCTGGTAAGTTATTGTATAATGTCGCTCCTTCGAACAAAATATTTCGTTTTCCGTAGTTGGTTCTAATTTTAGGTAGTGACAGTTTATTACGTTTTCTAAGATAGTGCGTGTATGTTCTTCTTTGAAAGCGTATTTGGGTATGTATATCATTTGTTATGATTTTTCTGGTGAGGATACATATTTTAAGTGTATATAGCTGTCTTATATTTAGAATTTTCGTATCTGTATATAGTTTATTAGAGGGCGTTAAATAATCATATTTATATAGAGCTTTAATTAGTTTATTCTGAGTAATTTGTAGTTTCTGTATATGTGTTTTTGCAGCTGTTCCCCAAATTTCGACAAGGTATTCAATATGGGGTTTGACTAGAGCGTTGTATATAATAGGACGTACTTTTTGTGGTATGCAAGATGATATTCGACGCAGGGCTCCTATTAGAGGTGAAATTTTACTTTTAAGGTGGTCAATATGATTCTGCCATGTAAGTTTATTATCCAAAATGAGTCCTAAGTATTTTTCATTGTTAGATTTTTGTATTGGTTTATCAAATATTGTTAAGTTATCATAGTCACGGATTTTTTTGTTTTTGGCCGCAAAGATCATGTAAGCCGTCTTTTTGGTATTTACTGTAAGTAAATTTGAGAGAAACCATCTACTTAGCTTATTAAGGTCACTTTGAGCTTCTTTTACTATGTCTGTTATGTTGTTTCCAAAGTAAGTAGTATCTTACTAATATTATAAATGCTAAAGTTTGGATTGCTGTATGGATGTTTGTTACTCAATCACGCTCCAACGGCTGAACGGATCTGGCTGAAATTTGGCACAGAGATAGATTATAGTCTGGAATAGCACATAGGCTTTGGCACTTTTTATCCCGGAAAATTAAAAAGTTCCTGCGAAAACTCACCTACCAAAAACCTCAAACCACGCAGACGAAGTCGCGGGCATTCGCCAGTTTTACATAAGATAAGGTGCCACCACTGGCACCAGTTATGGTAGACCACTGGCACCAATAATGGTAGTGTGGCCGCTGTCACCAGTCAGGGAAGGTTTCCCCAACGAAATGAAAGTCTTCTTTCTTCGACGACGTTTATTGGCGTGTTTAAAAATTACAATTATTTGATATCACTTTTATAATTATATCGCGATTGACTATTAATTAATTACAATTAATTACGATTAATTATGGATGCGAAGTGTGAAGCCAATTGTAGCTTCTACATGACGCGGATGAGAGCTTCAGTCGATTCAAGACTGACTGAATTAGAAACTGAATTGTAAACTTGAAACTGATTTAAAAACTGACTTCCAATTCTGAGGATTCGAGTTTATATAGCCAACGTCAGCGCTCACGATGATATGAGCTGGAAGGAAACGATATATTACAATTCTTCAGTTTATAACAATGAGTCTTGAGCCCTGACCACAGCATTTAAAATCACACCGACTACCTTAATATTCGAGAGTGAAAGCAAGTTGGCGTCAGAGTATAATAGAACCAAACGCCCTTAATTTCCAGTTACGAATTCAATGTCATCTATACTAATATAAAGAGGTAAGTTTGTGACGTCGTAGGGGGTAATCTCTGGATCTACTGAACCGATTTTGAAAATTCTGGTACCAATAGAAAGCCACATTTTTTGTGTCATAGGCTATATATTACCCCGAAAAATTAGGGAGTTCCCGTGGGAATTTAAAATTTTATTTTACGCGGACGAAGTCGCGGGCATCTGCTAGTCGATTATAATTTTGCACTGCCTCGTTGGTCTAGTGGTTAGCAATTAGCATGTTTGACTGCGGCCGACTAAGTCCAGGGTCGGGCCATAATTAAGTATTGAGTTTTTCTGACTAGAAATTCTCAGTACTAGCCCGGAGTTAGGAAGTCGGCTGTGTTTCACCCCCGTGCCTCGGAGAGCACGTTAAGCCGTCGGTCCCGGTTATTATCACTAACATGATAATAGTCGTTAAAGCCCGCCAACCCGCATTGGAGCAGCGTGGTGGGTCTAAGCTCTAATTCCCTCTCTCCTATGAGAGTGGAGGCCTGTGCCCAGCAGTGACGTTAATGGGCTGTAGTGGTAGTGGTGGTGGTTGTGTGGCAACTCAACTCAACTCAAAACATATTTAAACAAAATTGGTAAGTACCTACAAAGAAAACCTTCTGAACTTATGTGTGTGAATGCACGTGTGTGCCTGTGTGTGTGTCTCAGTAGGTGGTGCTCACCGATTTGACGATATCCTCGATGAAGTCCTTCTTGTGGCCGAGGTAGAAGTTTGGATAGTGGCTGTAAACCTGTTTGCAAACCTTCTTCATCGTGATCTGCTCCAAGTTGGCGCCCTTTAGGATCTGGTTCACATACTCCTTTATCTCGTTGTCCTGGCAATAAGATAAGCATCATCATCATTATCAGTGGCGTGCACAAGGTTTGAAGGTGGGGTAGGGGTTGGTCAGAATACCTACCCCACCTTCACTGGTTGGTTTACTAACTGTTTTGGTGAAAAATGAGCATTGACGTATTTTCATCTAGGTAAGCAGTGCTTTTATGCCTCTATGAATTGCACGCCACTGATCATCATCACATCATGGAGCGTTTACATTAAGTCGTTTTGGCCGTATTTGACTACAGCCGTTTTCGTTTACCAACGTAAACTGTAATTTGGTTGGCCGCATTCGATCACAACCCGTTTGCGATAAGCGATCTAATGAAAGCAGGCCAATTCGGTTAACGAATCCAGTTAAACCGAATGTAGCCAACGCATTTGGTCACCAACCTAATGTAAACGAACCGTCACTCTCTAGGGCATTATGATTTGTAAAGACATATCAGAGCAGCAAATTGTGAATAAATGACATGAATAAAAAGTGTAATTTGTTGTAAAATAAAGGAGAACATTAAAAAATAATTGAACCTGACTGACTGATTACCTGAGATTATGACTCTACGGTTATTCTAAAGAATAGAACTAAATGGAGGAAAATCTTAGAGGCCAAGGCCCATATATTATAGGGTTGCAGAGCCAAAGACAAAGTGCTAGACACTACACATTTCAGTTGCACAAGAAAAGAGTGAATATTCTTCATAATGTGTGAAACAATGAGACATAATTAATGAGGCTAATCTTGTAATCATCTTAATCATCTTTGTAGGCTAAGAAAGTAAATAAGTAACTTACAGTGGGTCGCCGCATGGCTTTCATATACTCGGGTGTGTCGGACTCCTCCTCACTCCCTTCCTTTTTATCCTCCTCTTCACTCCCTTCCTCTTCATCCTCCTCCTCACTCCCTTCCTCCTCATCCTCCTTGCTGCCTTCTCTGGACTCCTCGGAGGAAGCCTTTTTGCCCTTAGCTGGTCTGCCTGCGGGTTCAGCTGGTGTCTTATTTTCGGCTTATAACAATAAAATATTGTATTTTTAATTAAAACATGATGTATGTAAAACAAATAATAAAATAGTTTGTAATTTTTTAAGGCATGACTGCATGCTGCTAATGATAACTTCAAATAGAATATTATGACTTATTCAATAAAATATCAAAGTTAGCTGATCAGCCCCAATACCAAATACTTGGTTCGAATTTCCCAAAATCAGTGCTTCCATGACGCTCTTCAGACATTCAGCTTTCAGATATTAAGGTCAGTTATTGGACTTGGTTAAAACAGATACACACAAGCTAACTCTTATAGTGATCATCATGTCTTATACAATTATTGGACGTCTGTGTACAGTGTACATAACGTGTACAGAACCTACCTAAATTGAATAAATAAACGTTGATTGATTGATCACGATCTTTATTCATGATTGACAAACTGCAGAGATTGAAGTAAAAATGCAATAAAGATCAGTTACCTGGCGGTGTAGGCGCTTTCCGTTTGGCGGTTGCCTTGTCCGCGGCTACCGGCCGCCCGCGTTTGGACTTCGGCTCCTATACACACACACAATACAGATTAAAATATTATTTATAACTCAAATAAACTTTTACAAGTGCTAAGTATAATGCCATCCTTTTCAAATTTGTTATGAAATAGGATAGCACAGTCGTACAGACAGCAAGTTAATTTAGAGATTTTAAGACTGCTGCATTCTAAAACGACAATAGAAGGCAAACAGTTAGCAATTCTCTCTGTTATCTTTCTCCAATCTGAAATATATTTCATCGTTATACTCACATCGGATTCCTCCGCATCGCTACCGGACTCTGCAGCCTCACTTTCATCTTCACTCTCAGACTTTGCTTTTTGGCCGTGCCCATTGGTAGCCACCTGCTGCAGGAAAATCTTTCCAGTACTAACAGTCTCAGGACATGGCAAAACTATATATCGGTTCCTTGTTGACAACAGAACCCTAAAAACCCGGCTGAGTTTGTGGGCTCTTCTCGGATCGGGGCGCGTTTGGTACCCTCGTAGCTTTAGTTTTAAACTACTGTTTTAATATACTGACCATCACTTTTTATATTTCATTGACTTTCAAAAATTGTACCAATTTTGTTTTAAGAATAAACGATAAGAATTTCTTGAAAGAAACTTGAGTAACCAGTTAAAAGGTCGCCTACGTGTTTAGTGGGATACCAACCTTGTCCTTCTTCCCCTTGCTCTTGCGGCCGCGCTTGCCGGGCTTGGCGCTGGAGCGGCGGCGGCCGGTGCTTTTGCCCTTGCGGCCCGCGCCACTCGCGCCCTCCCCGCCCTCGGGGTCGAAGTCCGAGTCCGCCTCCGACCCGCTCAGGTTGAATGAACCCTGTGCAATCAGCGAACATTAATACCTCAAATATCTGTATCTTAAAGCTAGGCATTGACGATAAGAAACGATTAAAGTAAAATAGATGGATTTTCGACATCCTCCGTGGCGCAATATGTAGCGCTGTTGCCTTAAGGTGCGGAGGTCCTGGATTCGATCCCCGGGCGGGTCAATTTGGGAATTTATAATTTCTTTATAACCACAATGTGCCAATGACATCAAGTTGATGCCAGGGGAGGCAGAAATTTGGCATGTGTTTTGGAAAAGTAAAGTTTATCTGTATAATTGCTTTATATTACAATGTTTGCTTTGCATATTTTATGCAATTTTAATCTTATGCATCTTCATAAAATAGACTACTACACATTCCATTTTTGTATGTACTATTGTACTGCAAGGCATTGTCAGGATCTTTTTTTTTTTTTTTTTTATCCACTACAAGTTACCCCTTGACTGCGATCACACCTGATGGTAAGTGATGATGCAGTCTAAGATGGTAGCGGGCTAACCTGTTAGGGGCATGGCAGTTATATTAAACCCACACCCCTTCGGTTTCTACACGGCGTCGTACCGGAACGCTAAATCGCTTGGCGGCACGTCTTTTGCCGGTAGGGTGGTAACTAGCCACGGCCGAAGCCTCCCACCAGGCCAGACCAGAGAAAATTCAGAAATTATAAATTCCTAAATTGACCCTGCCGGGGATCGAACCCGGGACCTCCGCACGTTAAGGCAACAGCGCTACACACTGCGCCACGGAGGTCGTCATCTGCATATGTACACAGTCAAACTTCCACGGTTTTAATTAAAACTGCTGGAAATGGAATGCCCTTCTAGCTTTCGTTTACCTGTCCAATTTTAATATTTGTATCTTCATATCAAGATATTTTTTTGCATTGTTAAAGTGTACGACCGGAAGAGTGACATCTAGGCTACTTTTTATCCTGCAAAATTAAGTCACAGTGGGAATAAATAATAACAAATGCCACACGAGCCACTCAATCAATCAGGCCACAACAGAGCAATGGATCGACGTGAATTTGCATGGGTATGTATAGTCGGGGATCTGAAGAGTGACATAGTCATTAGTCATTTATTTATTAAATATCGGTACACTGTAGGTACACTTCTTTTCGTCTAAAAATTACTTAAAAAGCATGATGGTGATAATGGGTAACGTTATCTTAAAACTAAAGCTACGAGGGTTCCAAACGCGCCCTGGTCTGAGAAGAGCCCACAACAAACTCAGCCAGGTTTTGTTTTTTTTTTATTATCACCATCTCACAAATATTCTTACTAAAGAACTATCAGAGACATTAGAGCAACTTATTGCCAGGCTTTGCATAGGCTATTTTTTCACAAGGAAGAAGTCACGGGCATCAGCTAGCATGTAATTTTAACACGAGTTTCAAACTTATCTTAGGCATCAGACGCTAAACCTAGCGATTGTAATATTTTTGTTTTTTATGGACAATAAATGATTTATTTATTATTTATTTATTAAAAAATTAAGATTTAAAAAGTCAGGATACCAATTTACCTCTTTCATGGGTTTGGGCTTGGGTGCCTCTTCCTCTTCTTCGTCTTCCTCCTCCTCGTCTTCACCCTCCTCCTCGTCTTCACCATCCATAGCTTTCTTCACCGGTTTCTTTACTCTGTGTAATGTAACGATAATATATTATAATCATCAGTTATCATTAGACAGATTAAAATGAAATTTAAAAAAACAGGATGGGTATCCCTGTATTAAAAAGATGTTTAGGGTTTTGGAATACCTATTTTCCCTGCATACTTTATTGAGCTTAGGACAAATAAAAATGCAGAAGTTCATGCATAATAACAATACAAAAGTCTTGTGCTTTAAAAATAAAGAATGATGATTAACATAAACAAAACAAAACGCAAAAAATAATCAGCATTATGTATACTTTTAGTATATGGATTATTAAACGACCACCAATGTTCATTATGGACATTGTAAAGCCCCAAACAAGTCTCATCTGTCCATAAAATGTTGGTGTCGGCATGTTGAGTAAGCCATTTGCATAAGGCTCGACGTTGTGGTCTGTCTCGCGGTCTGGAGTTATTGTAACGGCTGAAAGTGGTACGGATGGCTTAATTTGGCAATTTCCAAACTGCCTACTTACTTGCTAATACCGAAGCGACACGCTGCCTCGTGTGTACTGGCTCTCGGATGTCTTTTGGATTTCGTGTCATCCACGTCTACCGCGAGTCGAGGTCTGCCAGACCCTAGAGCATGGTTAGGGGTCCTGAACTGGCCATGATCAAGCAGCCGTTGATTAGCTGCATAAATGGTTCTCATATTAGGCACTCTGGGGGTCGGGATTCCTTGGGCTCGCAGACGTGGTACACTCTCTCTTTCGTACATTCTTTGAGCTGCACGAAGTGTTTCATTGCTGAGTAAATACGCTCGCACCATTTCGTAAAACTCACGATTCGAATATCCGGACATTGTGATCGCCACCGACCAGAAACAAAGTGATCGCAGATTGACGGATCAATTAGTGCGACCAATTAATGATTATATTATGCATTGGTCTAAGTGTAACACCTAACACATTAGTACTTGCACCACTATGAGGGTAAGGATTCACACAAGTTGATTCCATGGCCGTCCTCTCCAGATATAACCAACCCCCACAGAGTAATTTTTTTTAAATATGGGTGTGGATCTGGAGTCTACTCAAAAGTCAAAACATTGGAGTCCTATCTCAAAGCACTAAGAGTCTCTGTCTCAATCTCAAAGCGTGAGTTCACTTGTTTGGAGGAGAATGCTCCACTCAACAAACGTAGCGTGAAAAAAACAGCAAAAAATTAAAAGTACCTATTAAAAACAGCAATCAGAAAAACAACACAACCGGCAAAGCAGAGGTTATTTTCATATTTTTGACATTTTATTTTTAATCTCTGGTATTATCTCTTTTATTTTTAACTTGTCTCTGATTTTAATTAATATTGCTATTTGATAAACGAATCCTTTGAGTGAATGTTGCCAAAGTTATTTGGTGAATTTCTCTAAATATAAAAATAAGTCTATCATATAAAAAAATATAGTAGAATAATTAAAAATAATAAAAGACAGTGATAAAAGATATTATGAAAGAACAAGAATTTATTATCAGAAGATAATAATATGTTGAAATAAACTACTAATATAGTAGTTAGTTAATACTAGTAGTCAGAGACTATACGTCTAAACTGGCTAGTACAGAGACAAGTAGTTATTACTAGTTAGTAGGGCACAGATTATTCTACTAGTGATGTACAGGCTCCGGAGATTTTCGGAGAATTTACAACTATAACCGGAGAATCTCCGGAGAAAAACCGGTTCGGCAGGGCCTTAAGGTGGTTGGACGAAATGAGTCCACCAATTTCAAATTTAATTTAAGTAGTTTGTCGTAATTAATATTAAATAAATTTGAATTTGACGGACAAATTTTCACCAACCACCTTAAAAACGAGTCTCTTGTCAGTACAATATACCCGTTGAATTTCAATTTTATACTATAAATACGGGTGGACATACATTAATAATACTTTTTAAATTGGCAGCATTAAGGTGCATGACAAGGGTCTGCCCGCGAAATTCAAATTTAATTTGGTTTTTCACAATTTGTAAACTAATACGACAAAGTAGGCTTATGGCATTCAAATTGCGAGCCTAGGAATATCATCTTCACAGGTTTATATAAAAATCTTTACTTGAAAGTGTCCAGTATAAGAAATTAGTCATGTAGATGATATTCCTAGGCTCGCAATTTGAATGCCATAAGCCTACTTTGTCGTATTAGTTTACAAATTGTGAAAAACCAAATTAAATTTGAATTTCGCGGGCAGACCCTTGTCATCCACCTTAAACAGAACTAGGTTTGACGGGATTTCCCCATACATCGATAAAATCGAGTATGAGTAAGGACTAAGGATGCGTTCAGAAAAACTCTATGTTGCGTTCTAAAAAACCGGTACATGTGTTAACCGGTGATTCTCCGGTTTTTATCGAACCGGTTAACATCACTAGTATTTAGTATAGACTACGTATTTTAGTAGGGGCTAGTAGTTTGTTAGTTATTTAGTTACTATCTTTTTTTTTGTGATCGAAGGTTACTATAGCAAAAAAAAACTAAACACGTGTCAAATATTTTTACGGAATATAATATATACAAAATTTCATAAAGTTATATAGTAAGTCTAGAAAACTTACGAATTTCTAAGATTGTTGTGTTGAGCTATTGTCCTTCCAATAACATGGTCACCGCAAAGCGCGGCGCGCCGCCGCCGCCGCCCGCCCGACGCGGCTCGGTCGACGGCGGTTGGAGGCCTGAACTGACCGGTATCCCTCAGCCGTTGTGTGACGGCAAGCATGGTCCTCCAAGAAACACGAATTCCAAACTGTTCTTCATATCGACGCACTGCCGCGGACACATTATCGCCACACACCGCCAACGTTCGCACCATTTCAGTGTATTGCACGTTCGTGAATTGGAAGCTCATTTTTAACAGCGTTAACACGTAGGCGCAAGTGTTGGTATACCTATTACCTACTCTACGTGTCGCTAGCTTTGTAAATATTTATCTATCTATCGTTCTATGCGCTAGCTTAATGGGCGTGTCGGCCGCTGTCGGGCGACGACGTGATGTGAAGCGGATTTAGAAAATTAGCGGTTACCTACCTTAGGGCGGTTGTACATATTTATCTATGCTTAGGGCTTAATGACAATAATCGTGTTTACTAGCGAACAGGACAGGGGCGGAGCGAGTTAGTTATTGTAAAATAGCTAGTCCGGCTTTCAACTTTTCCCTTAGATTATATATAATACCATAAATTATAAATAGAGTATAAATATTACCATAGACTATAAACTCAAGCTCAAATGTTTTTTATTACTTTACCAGCGAATGCCCGCGACTTCGTCCGCGTGGATTGAGGTTTTTCGGTTCCCGCGGGAACTCTTTAATTTTCCTGGATAAAAAGGAGCCTATGTGCTATTCCAGACTATAATCTATCTCTGTGCTAAATATCAGCCAGATCCGTTCAGCCGTTGGGGCGTGATTGAGTAACAAACATCCATACATACATCCATACATCCAAACTTTCGCATTTATAATATTAGTATAGATATGTTTAATGGTTGCATGGCATTCTAATTTCCGAACCACTGGTTCGGAAATTTAGACATTTTGTCAAGAATGGTGTCGATCTCGCGTATTCCACATTTTTACCCCCTAACAAAAAAGTGCTCAACGTGCCTAAAGAAGTTTTCACTTCGAAAGACATTCATGTTTCATGATTTTGAAAGTGGTCAAATTAAACGAACTTTATTCTGGTGTGTATGTTGAAAACATATTTTAAAGTGCACTTCCACCATCCAAAACATGTTTGAATAAGATGTATAACATACGTACTTAGATTATTTTGCATACGTACATATATTTTTGGAACTAAAATTAAGTTAACTAATTTGTAAAATAAGAATTGTTAACTTTTTTCACTATTGTATAGAAGAGAGAGAGAGCTATAAGTGAAAAAAAGACAATATAGACATTTCAAACTTTTATTTGCTTTCTTATCTATATTCCAATTGTAAAAGGGGACCCAATCACTCTATCACTCCGTGTCAACTACATCTCTACTGATCTTCAGACATTTACACAATATAAAGAAACATCAACCAAAGTAAGATTAAATTCACAAATACACATTTAATGTTGATTAAATCTATCTTAGAACTAAGCGGCCGGGACGCACCGAGAGTTTACCGAAGGACGAACATAAAGAATAACCAATAATTATAATAGAATAAGGGTCACATTTATTTAATAATAGTTTTTCCACTTTTCAGCATCATTTCGCATCGCTATACTCCTTCGCTATTTCATTTTCAGGTTTTGGTACTGAGGGTACCTTTCCATCAGAGATCTGCTACGTAATTAAGCTGCGGATGTATGACAAAACCACGCATAGGCTCGCTATTATCTAACAATCAAGCGCTTCTGTTGGTGAGTTTGTCGCACACCCTTAGCTCAGCAACATAGCACATTTCTGTTGGAAAGGCAAACAAGGATTAGAGTGGTATATGGATAGACCGCTCTGAAAAAAAAAACATTGTATCCCAGATTTTGGCAGTATTAAATTTCCATCATTGAGTTTGTAATCATTATGATAAAATTCAAATTCCTCAAAAACAGATACAATGTTCTTCCTTGCAGTTGTCGCCATTTTGATTATGCAAATAAAAGCTATGAATTCCACTAATTCGAAAGTACTCTAGTATCCAATTTCAATGTTTATTTATGGATATTTATCAAAGTAAGCAGAGAAAGCAAAAAAGATGCTGAATAAAGGATGTAAAGGCTAAACTCAGATTGACTTACAAGTTACGACTAACTTAACCTTTGAAGGCGTGCATGGTACAACAAAAACTGTCAGGGCGTGCTCAAATGCAGAAGTAAGTCGATTGTCAGTCCAGGCACAGCCTTAGAAAGATATATCTGAATGTGTTACGGAATGAAGACATCAAGTAATATAGACATAACAGGTCTCCATTCTGGAAGACATTCTGTAAAGTCTAGGTGCGCTCAGACCAGAATATTATACCTAGAATTTTAGCTCACCCACGGACTTAGCGACTGTTCGGCCACAAGTAACACTTATAGAAAAAAGCATACAAAAATGCTATGCAAGCACCTCAACAGTGAAAACAAAACGGTTGTATTCATGCAATATTTCGTATATAAATTTATACACGCCGTCAGTTAAAAGTTTTTGACGACGAGTAATGTACTTTCCAACCGCGCAGGAAGTGAAAAATTTGCAGACGAACCAATGGCGCGGCAGCAGACGACCTCACTTCGTACTACCGAATTGATCGATAACTTTCCACTGCGCAAGCTCAAAACAGTTCTTTCTACCTATAGTTTATAATCTCACGCCATTTTCATATACTCGGAATAACGTTATTGCACAAATCGTTGGTCGTTTACTACAAACTTAAATTTTCAATTTCATGATAGTACTTTGCTGCAACTGCGTTTAATTTATAACGAAAATAAAATGATAGGAATAGTTGACAACGATGGTTTAAAACCTATGATTACAATTTAAATTTGAACGGTGGCTCCACCATATTTGTTGTATTATAAGTTTTTTTATTTCAATCTACCCGACGATGTCAGCGAAGCGAGTCTCAAACGGTGCAGTCCTGTGTATTTACACGTCTTAAAAGTATACTTAATCAAACCTTACATAGATCCGCAATAGTGCTTAGACTGCAAATAATAGTTTACAGCCTACATTAGAAAAATAATTAATCTTACATACCACACCATTTAAAACATGGGGCTGTACATAAAATACGTTGCACAAAACTTTGCATTAATGGGGAATATGCATGTGATTTAGAAATGGACAAAAAAAATTATGCGTAATCTTTATTGCTAAAGAAATATATACAGATGATTATTTTTACAAATTATCGTGTTTCTATTAATAAATTTAATTATTTAAAAGTAGTATTTTTCAAGTTCCCGCTCTAATTTCTAAAACGCAACGCTATTGGCGGAACGAAACATGACGTCACCATCCACTCTGTAGTCTGAGTCGACTGCTAACAGGTCGTTTGTTTTGTATGATTATTGAAGGTTATTCGCATTGTTTTGCCGCTGTTTATGATAAATTATTAGTGTTTTTGGGAATTATTAACTGAAAGCAGTGATTTCTTGTGAAAAAAGACTCTCCACAATACACAACTATTGGTAGTAAACTATAAATTAAAGAGTTCTCGCGGGAACCCAAAACCGCACGGACGAAATGGCGGGCGCTAGTATTATAATATTATAATCAAAGATAATATGTAGGTATTAGGAACGTTAAATGTTGAGAACATCTTTATGAACTTTAACAAACTAGGTTGTTTTCGTCAAGGCAACTGAGAAATTCTTTTCCAATAGAACTTTAAACAGTGCAAACAAAAAACCTAGTTATAAACTTATAACGTTTTGTGATCAAAATCTACACTCGTAGTCAGCTGTTGACCAATGAAAACCATAATATATTTTGTAACATTAATAATTGGGAATCAGAATAGTTTTATTAACATGTAATTAATTTTTTAGGTTAGTTTATTGTTTAAATTGTTTGCGATTCCTAATGAAAAAAATTTTTGGTAGGTAGGTACATACATATTTAATACTCACGTCGAAATAATCTTCACAACGATATAAACTAGGTACTCAAGCACGATACATTTTCTCTCCTCATCACCTTACACAATGATATTATATTCATTGACCTTACACCACTTTTTCCTTATACCTAGGTATGTATTTGTATCTTTGGGCATATGAAAATATATCTTGTCAGGTGCAGTTTTAATATTATTTTTGCACATAGGGACAATACAATAATTATAATAAGCTTTTGGGTGCTCTTCCATCACAATAAGTTAATCTTTTACGCTTTACTTCACTCAAACACTTCGTTGTTAATTTATTCATGTGCACGGTGACGTCACACCGAGCGCGCCAAAATGGGGGCGTTTAAGTCGTCCGAAAATGATAGTAGTTTTAATTATTATTTTTTAGCTTATTTAATAAAATTTTGCAAGTGTTATATTTTTTTCCGGTTATATAATCACTTATAGAATAGTTTAAAAAAATAAAAAAAATACATGCATATTCCCTATTATTTGTTTCGGCTCAATATCCGGAATCCATCTTGAGTCAAGCACCAGTCTTTCTGCCTAAAGTCAGCGTTTCCGGTTCCCTCTCCGATAGTGGCGCCACCTATATGGTACTTACTAAACTTGTTCAAGCACCGGGTGTCCGTTCGTCATTATAGCGTCGTTTTTCACGCCGTTCAGTAGTCAGTTACATTTTTATTACGAAAATAATTTTATACCTACCCTAAAGTTAAATATAAAATTATTAAATTTAAGTAATTTAAATTAAAAAGTAAATTTAAATTTAAGTAATACCTCTCCGAAAATGGAGGACAAAAGTGTTTCTGAGGAAGTAAATACTCGAAAACGTGGACGTTCTCCATCACCAAGCTCAAGCAGCGATTCTACGAGTGGAAGTCCAAAGAGGAGCAGGACGAGGAACGATTCGCAAACCGTGAGTAATGCACATTTCGAATTCTTGTCCCAACAAGTTGCATTTTTAACGAATCTTATAGATTCCCTATCTTTTGTTATAAGATTCCGAATTTAAATAAAGAAAATGCAACAGTAGATTCAAATGATCTTAACTTACGTCGCCCTGAGGGTGAGATAAAAAAATAACCAACTCAATATTTTATCCCAAGTTGGTACAACAGTTAAGGATCCTTTCTAAATTAAAGCGGACGAGAGTCATCTTGCAAAATTAACAGAATTGCAACACTTTAACCGTGATGATTGGTACGCTATTCGATTCTCAGATGCTCAAAAGAAATATCTAGCTACCCCCGGATTCGTAAAACTTAAAGTTAACGACGAATTAAAAAGATTTGAAGCTGCGTCATTAAAAGAAGATTCTCGTTCGTATTTACTAGAGCGTTCTTTTGCTGCCTTGTTCAATGCTTTACTGTCTCAAAAGGACGAATTACAAATAACCTTACAAACTTTAGTCGATTGGGCTAGTGAGTCCAAAGAGTCCCTGACTCCAAATTCCTTGTTTGTCAAGATTCAAACATTATTCTCAAAAGATTCTGAATATAGTAAAGTAACTCATGATTTTTTTACAATTAGTATGTAGCAGGCGAGCTGATTTAATTAATTTGCGACAAGAAGCGCTACTGCGGCAGATAAACTAGCTCCATCAGAAGCAAACTCAGCATTACTGAGCATTGATAACAATGCTCAGCGCTGGTTTTCGGTTTGCTCCGGTTCTATTTGATTGTACAAAAAAAAAAAGAAATATATATATAATATATATGATAGAAATAATTCACTAACTTATACAGGTTTAATTAATTATTTGAATATATAAATTTTGCTGCCTCTATCTGTACGTTTGAATAAAAGTTTCTCAGTTTATTTTTTAATGATCTCGCTGGTGGGTTTATTCCATTCGCGTAGAGGTGGTGGGCGATCATTCCATATTTTTGCTGCAGCAAAACGGAAACAGCCCCTAAACCCAGCCTTTTTATGAGCAGGTATAGCCAGTTTTCTTTTCTGCTGCCCTCGAGTCGTGCTTCTGTCTTTACGCCAGTGCAATCTGTCGTATAAGTACGATGGTCGCTTATTGTACTAAAGCCGCCGCTAATATTTCCGAGTCCAGCAGTTATGCAATGTGACTTTACAAATCGACAAAATGATAGAGACAGGAATACTAGAACAGGCGGAAAACAGTCCCAGCTACCTCTCCACGTTCTTTTTGGTACCCAAACCGGACCACACATTCCGCCCTATCTTAAACCTAAAACAGCTAAACAAGTTTGTAAAAGCAAAGTCGTTTCGGCTTTTCAATCACTTGCGTGTACCAGACTTTCTTCAGGACCAAGACTGGATGGAGAAGTTGGATCTGAGCCAAGCGTATTTTCACGTGCCAATAGATCGACAGCATCGCAGATTCCTGAGAATCAACTACCACCAAAAGGTGCACAAGCAGCAACTGCTTCAGATAATATGCTTACCTTTCGGTCTTTCATCAGCGCCCAAAACGTTCTTCTAGCGAACAGCTCCAAGCAATAGCTACAAGACGACTTAGCATTCACAATAAGGATTATGCAGCTATTGGGCTGGACAATCAACTTCGACAAGTCTGTTCTGGCTCCGACGCAATGCCTCGAGTTTCTCGGCATAACATGGGACACAAAACGCAACGCAAAGTCCTTGTCGGAGCCGAAGTGCTAACGCTACGCAATGCACTTCAGCAACAGCTCCAAGCAACAGCTACAAGACGACTTAGCATTCACAATAAGGATTATGCAGCTATTGGGCTGGACAATCAACTTCGACAAGTCTGTGCTGGCTCCGACGCAATGCCTCGAGTTTCTCGGCATAACATGGGACACAAAACGCAACGCAAAGTCCTTGTCGGAGCCGAAGTGCTAACGCTACGCAATGCACTTCAGCAACAGCTCCAAAATCGCAAATGGTCTCTCAAGCAATAACAATCTCTTATGGGGAGACTGAACTTTGCGACATTCGTAACTCGAAGGGGTCGGCTTCACTGTCGTACACTGCAATATCACAGCCGACAGCTGCCGAAGAATCACCCCTATCGCAGAGTGGCAATCCCTCTTCCAGCGCGGTCATAAGCGGGGTGGTGGGTCAAGTCTATAGGAGGGTGCATGCCAATACACATGGGCCCTGTGACCCACTTATTGACCACGGACGCATCCGACATCGATTGGGGAGCGCAGCTCGACGATGTCAAAATTACCGGGTCTTAAACGAATCGACAGATAGCCTGGCACGCAAATCAAAAAGAAATGTTTGCGATATATGCAGCGATACTAGATCAATAACATCAGCTGCAGAATGCTTAGATTCTCCTCCAAACCGACAATCGAACGGTAGTGGCCTACATAAACCAAGAAGGCGGTACGAAATCAGTGAAAGTGCTTCGGCAAACACGTCAGCTTCTATCAATACTGGACGAATTGAATATTCACCTAATAGCTCAGTACTTTCCGGGCAGATACAATGCGGAGGTGGACGCCATGTCACGTCAGAAAGCGTGCCCCGAGTGGCATCTGAAATTAGCAGCAACAGCGGTCATATTTCAAATGTGGGGCACACCAGATATAGACCTCTTTGCGTCGAAAACAGCTCATGTGATGCCGAGATACGTTTCAATAGATATGAAGGACCAGCAGGCTCAGCAACACAACGCATTCTGCCAAAAGTGGAACCTAATTCCCAGAGTCCTCAGCCACTTGAACCAATCCAGCGGGAGATACATACTCATTGCTCCAAAATGGAACAAAGTGTTTTGGAAAGCGGATGTTCAAAACAGAGCCCTACAGTCCGCATATACGATTCCAAATCTAACAAAAATAAAAAAAATTCAAGAACTATTAATGTCGAGCTGGCGAGGCTCTACAATCAAGACCTACATGCCAGTGTGGATCCGATCGAAGAAGTGGTGTGATTCCTATTCAGTTGATTATAAGTGCCCTAACGCTGACCAAGTAGCACGCTATCTGTCTCACAAAGATATCTTCACAAAGATATCGGTCTTGCCTATAGAACTATCCTAGTGCATAAATCGGTAATAGGTATCAACCTTTATTCATTTGACAAGTAACATTGATTTATCATCGAATTTCTTTATAAAACGGATACTGAAAGCTATTTCCGTGGCAGATAAGAAACCTGCAAAACCACCTATTTGGAATCCAAAACGTTTATTGCAATATATGAATTCATATAGTCTTGACGAAAACAATCTTTACCAGGTTTCGAGACATACTTACAGCCTTACTTATTTGCTATTAGCTTCAGGTCGTAGAGTTCATGACTTCACTTTGTTTAATGTAGACAGTCATAGTTTAAATGATGAAGGCACTAGTATAGTTCTATTGCCGGCATTTGACTCTAAGACAGACAGTCAATAGAAGACAGTCTGGATGGAGGCTTAAAACTCATCTCGATAAGAATTTAAATATGGTTTTCTAGATAAGGCAATTACTTAAGTCAAAGTCGTAGAAAAAATTTAACTAATTTGTTTTTAACAGTTAGAAACGAAATTAAGCCCGTATCTAGAACTATCTATGGGTTGGGTTAAATCTTTCTTAAAAGATGCAGGTATTGAATCCACTCCGGGTTCGGTTCGATCAGCAGTAGCCTCACTTAATTTTGTAGAAAATTTCCCAGTTGATCAAATTCTAGCAACTCGTAATTGGGAGACGATTCATACTATTCAAAATTATTAAACAGAGAATTGTTGGATCATAATTTACAAAATATTACCTTGACCCCGTTGATTAACATGTTTTATAATTATATAAAAAATCTTAATCTGATCCACTGATTAGGACAAATTCAAGTTTTTTACTCATAGTATTATTTGTATTAATTTGGGTGATCGATATATTATGAGTCTTAATTTTCAAAACGATTAGTTTTATTCATATATTTTTCATACTTACTGTGTTGAACATAATATACTGTGCATAATATATTTTATAACACATTATAGCGTCACCTTCACAGCACCAGGTGATAACAAACACATCACTCAAGATGGATTCCGGATATTGAGCCGAAACAAATAATAGAGAGTTTTAACTACCAATAAAACTTACCTATTATTTTTTCCTTCAATATCCGGAATCCAGGTAAGGCCTACCTGGTGCATCATGAGTTCTATAATGACGAACGGACACCCGGTGCTTGAACAAGTTTAGTAAGTACCATATAGGTGGCGCCACTATCGGAGAGGGAACCGGAAACGCTGACTTTAGGCAGAAAGACTGGTGCTTGACTCAAGATGGATTCCGGATATTGAAGGAAAAATAATAGGTAAGTTTTATTGGTAGTTAAAACTCTCTATTATGGTAGCTTTCGTCTAATACAACGAACAAATAAGGTTTCTTGATGAAATATAAATAATAATTCATATAGCCTTAATACAACAAATATTTATTGAAATTATACTTATTAATAATAATTATTATAAACGAACACTTATTTCTTGTAAGTACAAAAATAAAAATTGTTACGATTGCTTCTGGACAACTAATGTCGCGGTTACTCTTATGCCCAATTAATACAATATATTCGCTTATAGTTCCTAATGCTGATTGCACATTACAGATCGAGCCGTACGCACCGATAGCAGCGAATTTGTACTGAATAACGCGTTGCTTGCGATACGTGAGGTCCATCCTAATATGCGGTCACCTTATTGCGAACGTATTTTATGAACTACCCCCAATCAACAACATTTTATACACAGACATACAATCTGATGATACGTTACTAGGCGATTAATATGTTGCTAGTGAAATATGTCCGTCGTAGCCGGATCGAATATAATTCCCATTGTATACGTTGGGCCAACGCACTTGGCGAACAAATAATCATATCCGACTGGTGTACTTTAAATTACCTAGTCGGCTTTTGTAAATGTTCACGTTGGGCGGCAATAGCCGTCCACGTGGCCTAACGCGTACTGGAGGCTTTAGATTTTGTACAATTTGATGATATACCAAATGTACGGAGTTAAATAGTTCTAAATAAAAACGAAATGGTCCCGACGCGGTACACCTTTCACAACAAAAGTTGAATATGATAACCGAACTTGTTCAAGGCGAATGATCACAGTACCTGATTTATTCAAGTTTAATATTCAAATTAAATAAACACATTTCAACTAATTCGGTTTTGCACGGAAAAAGTTGACACTAATCTTAGTGCTATCCCTTTCAAATCAATCAAGTAAAGCATCAGTTTTAGTCTTCTCAGTTTCGTATAACTGTGTGCAGCCGAATTATTACCATGAATATAATATATTCATACAAACAATTTTGTAGACATTTTATTTGAATAATTTTTGCTCCCAAGAAATTCTAAATTTATCGATTTGATTTATATGGACAATAACATTTCCTTCATCATAAAATTAGTATAAACTTTATACTATCATCATTCTCCTTGTCATTGTATACAAATAAAGTTTATAGACAACATAATATCTATACTCTGCCTCTATTATAAATATAAATGGGATTTGCTGACGCAGTCGACCACTAAAAAGATGCCATGTCTGTGATGATAACTGGTCTATCTATTAACTTGCAAGATATATTCTCATTGGCTTCCGAAGATCTTTTAAAGTAACTGTAGTGTTTGTGTTATGTTATAGTGGCGTCAGTCGTTGTCCAGTCGTCGTCGTGCACGGACGTGTATCGGAGATCTTTAGGATGTCGGTCACCACAGTCACTAACTCTATTTGAAAGATTATACGACGACGGTTTTTGTTTATCCAAACCAGAGAGGCAGAATATGGATCTTACAATAATATTATAACAAAATATATAATGCATAAAACTAATTTTAAAAAAATAAACAATACAAGTGTATTTAGTGAACGCTTAGACTAGGGAACTCCTACCGAGCGACCGCGCCGACGTGTGGAGCGGAGCGAACGGGAATTAGTCTAACTTATGTCGCTTACTGCGCTAAATGCTTGGGCCGACGTCAGCGCTCACGATGATATGAGCTGGAAGGAAACAATATATTACAATTCTTCAGTTTATAACAATGAATCTTGAGCCCTGACCACAGCATTTAAAATCACACCGACGACTTTATATTCGAGAGTCGAAGCAATTTGGCGTCAGAGAATAATGGACCCAAAAGAAATTTAAAATCAAATTCAATCCAATCAGTAACAACCGATTATAATTTTGCAACGTTTCCAATTGGAGCGCTGGCTGTTGAACTTGAGCTCTAATACAATGCATCTAAGGTTCTATTTACTTTAACGCCAAAGTTTTTATTTTTGAAGCTCAAATAAATACGCTCAATATCGGTATGATTTCAAATCTTGTGATAAGGTTTCTGGATGTTGAAGGTATACTATTGAATTATAATACATATGCCGGTTTCTTTAATGCGCAAAATAGCACTGTGCAACGATATACTAACGCTACGTTAAGCGTACAAGCGCGTATGCGTCATAATTTACACACTGCAAAATATGTGACAGACCATGTAATGATTTGATATGTAAGTCTCACAAGACACCACAAAGTTAAAGGTCTTTTACAATCAAATCCATCCAAAATGTATTCAAAAATTCTATGGGCACTTTGATTAATCGGGATAAAAAGTACAAAAATGAGGTAGGTTGTCATCCACTCCTGGAATGAAAACCTACCTCAGTACAAAATTGAAGACAGACACACTTTTACATTTATAATATTAGTATGGATAATAAAAGAAACTACAACAAAACAAAAACATGCAAAAAAGTAAGCAAAATAATATCTCTACCTTGAGAAAGAAAAGCGGGAGTTAATCCATTCCACTTCATGTCAGATATTTTATTTTCATAATATATTATTATTGTAATAATATATAACTATGTCCGTTTATAAACTATAGGTATGCTACGTAGACATCTACACTCCTTCCTTAACTCCTAACATCTTAAATACACTGCAACAAACAAAAAATGAAAATAAATCAAAAATTTCTGTGACATAGAAGCCTATGATGCAAAACATTCTATGTGATTATGCAATACATACAAATAAGAAATTGAATAATGAAATTATATCAACCTAATATTATAATTCCATATTCATTTGACTACTCTAATGAGTTTTGTGAACCCTTTTTTGAATTATAAAAGACAATATTGTAACGAATCACATAAAAGATTTTGTAATCAAAGCAGTCATATGCATAACTTGAATAACATGCTATAACAAAACTTCATAACTAACTTTTGACTTATATTATGACTGTCCAGAACTTTACAACTATGTATGTAATTAAATTTGAGAAAAAAATCATTATAATTTGCCGAGTTGTAGGCATAATAATATGTTAACATACTTAAGTGGAGAAGTTCTATAAATCAAAACACATGCATTTACATGAGAGTGAGACCGCGCGTGTTTGTGTCTCTGTGTAAATGTGTGTGGGCGGTTGAGTGTGGTGTGTGTGTGCGTGGGTGAGTATGGTGCGTGTGTGGGTGAGTGTGGTGTTTATTTGTTTATTGCTAATTTTTCTACAACATTTCAGGTAAGTATTAAAAGATAGGATCGGTTCTAAGTTATAACCCAAAACATGTGCACATATCATGACTTATGCAAAAAATATATACCTAACATAAATAGAAAAGACTAGTGAATGAATAAAGATGGAAAGAAATAGATATCTAAGTGTTTGAAGTTACAAATACAAATTAGAGAGAATATGCATAGAATTTATAGCAAAATATGAACTAGGTACAATGATTGAATGATTAAATACAAAAAAAAAAAATTAGGTATGTGTGTGTGGGTGATTGTAGTGTGTGTGTGTGTGTGTGTGTGGGTGGTGTGGTGTGGTGTGTGGGTGGTGTGGTGTGGTGTGTGGGTGGTGTGGTGTGTGGGTGAGTGCGGTATGTGTGGGTGATTGTGGTGTGTGTATGTGTATGTGGGTAAGTGTGGTGTGTGTGTGTGGGTGGGTGGCTGAGTGGTGGGTGTGGTATGTGGGTGGGTGGGTGTGTGTCTGTGTTAGTATGTGGTGCTCACCGATTTGACGGTAGCCTTGATGAAGTCCTTCTTGTGCGCGAGGTCGAAGTCCGGATAGTGGCTGTACACCTGCTTGCACACCGTCTTCATCGTGATCTGCTCCAAGTTTGCACCTTCTAGGATCTGCTTCACATACTTCTTTATCTCGTCGTCCTGGCATTAAAGAAAGCATCATCATCACATCATGGAGCGTTCACATGAAGTCGTTTTGGCGGTATTTGACTGCAACGTAAACTGTAATTTGGTCGAACTTTAGCCTACAGACTGCTAGACACTACACATTTCAGTTGTACAAGAAAGGAATGAATATTCATTCATACTGTGTGAAATAATGAGACATACGAGCATGGTTTTAGAGGAACTTTCTTTCTAGGCTAAGAAAGTAAATAAGTAACTCACAGTGGGCGGTCGCTTGGCTTTCTTGTCCGCGGGTGTGTCGGATTCCTCCCCGCTCTCCTCCTCACTCCCTTCCTCCTCATCCTCTTCCTCCTCGCTGCCTTCTCCGGACTCCTCAGAGGAAGCCTTTTTGCCCTTCTTAGCTGGTCTACCTGCGGGTTTGGCTGGAGCCTTCTTTTTGGCTAATAACAATAAAAATCGCATTTTAAATTAATATGTGATGTACGTAAACAAATAATAAAATAGTGTTTAATTTTTCAAGGCATGACTGCAAGCTGCTTGCAATGATAATTTCAAATAGAATATTATGGCTTATTCAATAAAATATCAAAGTTAGCTAATCAGCCCTGATACCAAATACTTGTCTTGGTTAAAACAGATGACACACAAGATAACATTTGTGGTGATCACGATGTTTTTTTTATTCCACTACAAGTTAGCCCTTGACTGCGATCTCATCTGATGGTAAGTGATGATGCAGTCTAAGATGGTAGCGGACTAACCTGTTAGGGGCATGGCAGTTATATTCAACCCATACCCCTATTCGGTTTCTACGCGGCATCGTACCGGAACGCTAATCGCTTGGCGGCACGTCTTTTGCCGGTAGGTAGGTATTATTCATGTTTGACTAACTTCAGAGACTGAGATGCGTAAAACTGCATTATGTATCGGTTACCTGGCGGCGTAGGCGCTTTCCGTTTGGCGGGCGTGGCCTTGGCGCTGGCCTTAGCCACGGCGCCCTTGCGGCCCTTGGCCACCGGCGCGGCTACCGGCCGCCCGCGTTTGGACTTAGGCTCCTATACACACACAATACAAATTTAGTTATTTTTAACTAGCTGATGCCCGCGACTACGTCCGCGTGGATTGAGGTTTCTGGTTCCCGCGGGAACTTCTTAGCTTTCCGGGATAAAAAGTAGCCTATGTTGTCATTCCAGACTATAATCTACCAGAATAAATCACCAGACTATAATCTGCCAAATTTCATCCAGATCCGTTCAGCCGTTCGGGCGTGATTGAGTAACAAACATCCATCCATACATCCATCCAAACTGTCGCATTTATAATATTTATATTTGATTATTTGATTTGATTGATGATTCAAATAAAACTTTTACAAGTGCTAAGTATAATGCCATCCTTTTCACAATGTTTGCTATGAAATAAGATAGCGCAGTCGTTCAGACAGCAAGTTAATTTAGAAATTTTTAGACTGCTGAAATAATTATAAGCGCTTATTCTATCATTCTAAAAAGACAATAGAAGGCAAAAAGTAAGCAATTTTGTTTTGATGGCTTTGTTATCTGAAATATATTTCATCGTTATACTCACATCAGATTCCTCTGCATCGCTGCCGGACTCTCCAGCCTCGCTTTCACTCTCCGATTTTTCGCTTTCATCTTCACTCTCAGACTTTGCTTTTCGGCCGCGCCCTTTGGTAGCCACCTGCTGCAGGAAAATCGTTTTCTTCAGAACTGACTACATAATTATTATTATAATATACTGTATAATTTTAATTTTTCAAAATTTTATTTTACTACTTAGTCTGCATGATTAATATTGTATATCCATGCCAAATTAAAGCTTTCTAGTACTAAGTCTCTGAGCTAAACCGCGGACGGACATGGAAACGAAACGCGAAACTATAAATTCCTTGTTGACTACAGAACCCTAAAAACCCGGCTGCTATTGTTGTTGGCTCTTCTCAGATCAGAACCCTCATAGCTTTAGTTTTAAAATACGGTTATTAATTATTATAAACACCTTTTATATTTTATAGACGTTCAAAAAGTGTACAGTGTACCAATTTTGATTTATCCTTTTGAATCACCCGAACTCAAAATACAATTATTACAAGCATTAGAGGTATGCGACTCTCTTCTACTCCATCGGAAAATAGGAACAAGGGACAACAACTCACTCACTCTTCTTCGCAGATATAAGAAAGGAGTAGAATTTTGAACTTCAACTTGAGTAACCACTTTAAAAGTCGCATAAGTACCTATATTAAGAGGACTTCTACAATAAGCTCCCAGAAGACATGTTGAAGATGTCTCTGAATAATTTCAAAGTTAATGTAAAACTTAAACTCGTTATAAAATCTTATTACCATGTACAGGATCATATAAATGACAAAAAAGCTTGGCAATGATTTGCTCTAATGGCTCTAAAAGTTCCTTAGTTAAGATGATTTGTGAAATGGTGATAATGAAAACAAATATCCAGCTGAGTTTGTTGTGGGCTGTTCTCAGACCAGAGCGCGTTTGGAACCCTCGTAGCATTCGTTTTAAGATACCGTTACTGATTATCACCAATTATATTTTATAAATAACTGGACGTCAATAAGTGTAGTTAGTGTACCTACCAAAATTGAATAAACATTATTTTGATTTGATTTGAGGTGAAAACTGAAGTAAAACTAAAATATGTTTAGGTATACCAACCTTGACCTTCTTCCCCTTGCTCTTGCGGCCGCGCTTGCCGGGCTTGGCGCTGGAGCGGCGGCGGCCGGTGCTCTTGCGCTTGCGGCCCGCGCCACTCGCGCCCTCCCCGCCCTCGGGGTCGAAGTCCGAGTCCGCCTCAGACCCGCTCGGGTTGAATGAACCCTGTGCATACAGCCCCATTAATACCCTGAATATCTAAATCTTTCGACATTGACAGTAAGACTGCCTCGTTGGTCTGGTGGTTAGCATGCTCGACTGTGGTCGACGAGGTCCCGGGTCGATTGGATTTTTCGGACTAGAAATTCTGAGTACTAGCCCGGAGTTAGGAAATTGGCGGTGTTCGACCACCGTGCCTCGGAGAGCATGTTAAGCCGTCGGTCCCGGTTATTATCACTAACATGATAATAGTCGTTAAAGCCCGCCAACCCGCATTGGAGCAGCGTGGTGTGTCTAAGCTCTAAGCCCTCTCTCCTATGAGAGTGGAGGCCTGTGCCCAGCAGTGGGACCTTAATGGGCTGTAGTGGCACTGGTGGTGACGGTAAGAAACGAATTAAGTGAAATAGACGGACGCCAAACTTCGACAGGGCCTCCTTGGCTCGGCTCGGTCCGAACGGCTTGTTGCTCTGGCAACAAGCGTACTCATGGTCAAATGTCATGACGCCAAATGACTTAGGTTGGGGTGATTACGAATTTCCATGGACGTCCGGAGAAGGCAGCGAGGAGGAGGAGGAAGGGAGTGAGGAGGAATCCGACACACCCGCGGAAAAGAAAGCCAACATTAAAATTGGCTAACAGATTGAAAACTCACTATCAAATTATGGCTGTATATGGTGACTCAGTCAAATGTCCGTCCGTCAATGGCGAGATTAACATAATCTTATCAAATTAACCGACTATTACAAACTTCAATCTTTTTTATTCTAGTAAAAGTAACTTTTACAAATGCTTTTGAATTGTCGAGTGAAGCTACCGCTGCTTCGGAATGACATTCCTACCAAGAGCCAAGAAGTCATTAAGTATATTGTAATTAATAAAAAACAGCTGCTATGACCACAATGTGCCTTTGACATCAGGTTGATACCAGGAGAGGCAGAAATAGGCGTGTGTTTTGGAAATGTTAAGTATATCTTACATCAGAGTCTTCTGATCCATCCTTTGGTGGTTTGGGCCCTTTGACTTTGCTGTCTGGATCAGTTTCATATTCCTCGTCCGAATACCCTGTTGAACAAAATTATCATTTATTTATTTTAGGACTTCCAACAATACAATAACGGGAAAAATATATATAGTTAATATGCATTATTGTAAACCCACTTAGAGGTTGCCACAGCTTGCAATATTATATTAAAACCACACTATGGGTCGGAGAAAAAAGTAATAAAAGAGGAAATGATACAACATACAACTTGTACTGAAATTACGAAAAAATAAATAAATTATTACGAAAAATGTCAGCACTCTTAACATACACAACATCACTTGATAAATTTTTTCTCATAAAAATGTTTCCATTTCGCAATCCGAGTACATTTCAGGGTCTGGCCTTCTTTTATGGGATTACCCGTCGTTTTGCCGATCTTTTCGACCATGTTTAGCAGGTTCTCACTCCTATGTTCAGGTACGCAGTTTATCTGCAGATTACTAGATCTTGACTCCCTTTCGAACAGATACAACCTACCCTTAAGTTCCTTGACATCATCATCCTCGTTTTCTTTTTTCAGGTTCACGTCGTTTTTGGCACCGACTAGTTTTTGTTTTATATTGTCGTATTTTGATGAGAAAAAGTCCAGCGACTCCTGCATATCCTTGAATTTTTCATCTATTAAATAAAGCAAGGCATACTTCTGCTCTTCCTGTGACTTAGTTATACAGTTCAAAATATCAGTTTTGAAAGATTGGAAATCCTGAGAATACTTGACCAATGTGCTATCAGCACTGCCTGGGTCGGCGTCTTTAACAGGTGTACTGTCCGAGGTTTGTGGTCCCTTCTTACTCGCGACTTTACAAGTAGGGCATTTCCATGTCAATTTACGAGTATATGAGACAGATAGTTTGGTATAGTTCTCTTTAGTCATTCCCACACATAAATAATGATATAAAGAAGAACAGAGCGAGCATTTTATTAGTCCTTTAGACTCGAGTGCGGAACTACAGGCTACACAATTATGTGACATAATGTTTGTTATTTTATTCTTACAATAACAAACTCTAAGGCGTGAGAATGAGCAGAAAGGCTGAATGGATTTCAATTAATGTGGTGACTATCAATTTGTCTAAGGCCACAATTACACTAGTAAGTTTTACTCACGTAAGGAATTTAAGCGAAATTAGTAACTTACGAAATGTAATCAGTCTTGTAAGTCGCGAAACGTATGCAATAAGTAACTTACGTGAGCTAAGTATGTAAAAATTTACAAGTGTAATCACGGCCTAAGCTATGCGTTGGGTAATTGGGTAAGTTTTGCCTACACATTTTTTGTATAGTACACAAGATAGCGACTTCACCTGGTAGTCTAGGCAATAAAGCTAGTCGACCCAGGCAATAATTCCTCAGGCAACGAAACTTTACAGTATGGTAAAGTATCATGAGTTAAACATATATTATTAATAAATATGCAACAAAAAATCAAAAAGGAAGTTAGGGTTTTTATGCTTTGTTAAAGAAGGAAAGTACATTATCGCGTAAACGCAGTTTAAGTTTGATAAGAAAATCGGTTTAAATATCGATGTTCTGCATGATTATTCCATTTGATATTTCGGTTTTGAGTGTAATTTATATACAACCTACTATTATTTTAAAAAAGAAATCCATAAAATATTAAGTTTTAGGAACAAATACCTAACTTCCAGATGGATTTTTTGTTGGATATTTTTGTATAAGTATTGGTTCATACCATACTACAACCCTGCCAAGTTTCAACGACTGAGGATTTAATGCGGGGGTCTCCATACAACAAACCGCCCCGTTTCCTAGACTATAGATGGTGGGTGTGTGTGTGTGTGTGTGTGTGTCTGTGCTGTGTTTGCTGTATAGTCACCTCGGTTGTGTATCTTGACCGCAGCGGACCTCCTCGGGCGGCCTCCGGGCGTGGCGGCGGCGGGAGGCGGCCTCGCAACTCCGCGCGAGTGAGGAGAGTTCGCAACCGGATGCTGAAGGAAACCTACTATCCGAGTCGCCAAGTCGTTGGGGCCACCTGAACAACAAATTAAAATAAAAGTATTTTCAGTTTTTGAAGTAAAAAGTTATTTAGCCGCGTTGAGCGGTAGCGGCGCGCTTTTTGGTAGGTGGTAAAAATGTAGATTCGCGTGACCGTGATCGACACGCTCGCGTGACCGACATGCTCGAACAAGACAAAAGGTCTCAAATATAAATATACTACATTCGAAATTAAAATTAAATGCCTTAGTGTTAAAGTTCATATTTTAATTTTAGTTAAATTTAAAAAAAAATAAAAATTTGTTTTCACATCTATCGGCAGTCCCTATGGCTGCCAATTTTTTTAATCTGAAAAGAACAAATACTACACATTGATCTAAACCTTAAGTCCGAAAAGCAATATATCGACGCGATGATCCTATCTACTCTTGTGGTTGGGGCCTGGGGATTATATGTATATCCCCGGGCACACTCCACAAACTTGTTACTTTATTGTTAGTGTTTATTTCTTTTTTGATGTACAACAAAGTATCATTTCATTATTTCATGTTTACATCATACTTAATATTATAAATGCGAAAGTGTGTTTGTTTCTTGGTTTGTCCTTCAATCACGCCGCAACGAAGCAACGTGACTTTTGGCATGGGTATAATTGAGGACCTGGAAAGTGACATACGCTACTTTTTATCCCGAAAAATTAAGGAGTTCCCGCGGGTAAAAAAAACTTAAACCACGCGAAGTCGCGTGCATCAGCTAGTGGTAAATACCTTTCTTGTCTAAGTCGAGCATTTCACACATGGTGCGCAGTTGCTTGAGCTCCATCTTGGAGGTTTCCTCCAGCTTGGCCTTGTACTCCGCAGAGCCAATGGCCCACTCGTAGCCTTTGAACTTCTTTATATTCCGTTTGACGTTGCGATCCAGGCATAGTTGCTATGACAAAATACATTAACTGTAAGTTGGACCTCATAAATACTTTAACCCGTTGTCCTATGTAAGCGACAAACGCGACACTGCGACTCGAAACGACGGGACGCGACAGTATTAAACAGTAGCTAGACTCTACTTTGTCGCATAGACATGTTTGTCGACGCGATAGAATGCTATAGTAAATGACATACGTATCTACGAGACAAAGCAGACGCAAGGTCATTTTTTGGCGTCGCGTCGCTGCTGTCGCTCACCTAGTACAGTGGGCAAGTTATGTAACAGTGATAGCCTAGTGGTTTAGACATCTGGCCTCCTATTCAGATGGTTGGGGGTCGGATCCCTGGGTATGCAACTCTTACTTGAGGTATGTATTATTAAGAAACCTCTAAAACTCTAAACGGTGAAGAAAAACGCGAGGAAACCATGTCTGAGAGTGCTTCATAATGTTCTTGAATGTGTGTTAAGCCTGCCAGTACGCACTTGGCCAGCTTGTTGGATTATGATAATTCTGAGAGGAGACTAGTGGTCACTAGTGAGCTGGCAATGGGTTGAAATGACGAAATACTAGTCCTAGTCCATGGAGGCATAACAACCTGCTTACCCAAACGAAAATACGGCAATGCTCAATTTTCCTCTAAACAGCAAGTAAATAGGTATTCTTACCAACTAATGCCTACCCCCGCCTCAAACCCTGTGCACGCCACTGTATGCTAACTATATTGCCAATGGTGTACGGTCGAATGATGTTTTAGCTGTTAACACAAGTAACTTACCCCATATAAATACTGATGCAATAGTTTCTGGTCCTGTGTCTTGAACCGAGATAACGAAACCTCGACGCTGTTGATGTGTCCCAGAGGTAAACCCTTGCCGGCTGGCAGTGGAACTGGTGGTTCTGTTGGCTGCAAACAATTTCTTTTTTAATCCACTACAAGTTAACCCTTGACTGCGATTTAACCGGACGGTAAGTGATGATGTAGTCTAAAATGATAGCGGGCTAACCTGTTAGGGGCATGGCAGTTATAATGAACCCATACCCCTAATGGGTTTCTACACGCGGAACGCTAACTCGCTTGGCGGCATGTCTTTGCCGGTATGGTGGTAAGTAGCCACGGTTAAATATTCAGATTGATATATTAAGAAATGCTCATTTTAATAAATATAAAATAGATGCATATCCTAAGCATCTTCATAAAATAGACTGCACATCCTATTTCTGTATGTACATTGATAAATATAATGAATAAAATTGAAAAATGACTGACTTTCTATTCCCTTCTAATTGAAGGGTGGAATTTGCAAAAAATATAAAATACATACTTCTCAATTTTTAATCAGAACCACAAATTCCAATTTTCATGGATATAACTTGATAAATTGGACTACATTAGGGGCAGAATTTCCAAAAATCATCTATGAGTGCCTGTCATAAAAGGAACCTACTGTCAAAATTTCTCTAACCGCAGCGGTTTATGCTGAGCGTTAATTGACCAGTCAGTCAGGACAAACGTTTTTATTAAACTTTATATTAATACTTGATCCCGGAAAATGAAGGAGTTCCTGTGTGAATTGAAAAAACTTATTTCACGCAGACGAAGTCGCGGGCATCAGCTAGTATGTAAATAAGATTTAAAAAGTCAAGCTACCAAGTTACCTCTTTCTTGGGTTTGGGCTTGGGCGCCTCCTCCTCCTCTTCTTCCTCTTCCTCCTCCTCCTCGCCCTCCTCTTCACCCTCCTCCTCGTCATCACCCTCGTCTTCACCATCCTTAGCTTTCTTCACCGGTTTCTTTACTCTGTGTAACGAAACGATAATTATTATAATCAGCTTTGACTAGACATATTAAAATGGAATTTTAAAAAAGCAGGATGGGTATCCCTGAATTGGAATCAAGTTCTAGTTGATTATAAGTTTAGAAGGTGTATTCTTTTCAATCAATCAATTATCGTGTAACAAAATAATACATAATATTATACGACGGCATTTTGGCATTACAGCCGGCGTCGAAATTACTTACTTTTCCTTGGGTTTCTTCTCCTCTTTCTCGTCCTTCTCGTCTTCCTCATCCCCCTCCTCACCCTCTTCATCCTCCTCCTCCTCCTCCTCATCTTCATCCTCGTCCTCCTCCTCAGTGTCCTAAACAATAAGAAATCATTTATGCCCATGTTATTTCGCTTAAAGGTTTATGTAAATTGACAAATCATAAATCAGACTGATGGCTATGGAATAAAACAAGGCTGCAGTCAAGACTGTTTCATTAAATTGACAATTTGTTCTTTATATACAGATTTTTGACGTAAAGAATGTTTGATAATACTTTAGGATGACACATTTATTATGTATTCAAAATTCAAAATTATTTTTATTCAAATAAACTTTTACAAGTACTTTTGAATCGTCAAGTGTATCTACCACTGGTTCGGAATGCCATTCCTACCGAGAAGAACCAGCAAGAAACTCGGTAAACTCGGTATTACAATATTATCATAATTATATGTAATACACAATACATAGCACAAAGTTTTTTATAAATTTGTTACGTCATTTTCAGCCTTGGGACATTATTTACATTATAATTATTATTCTATATCTTTTATGTTATGTGAATTTGAGTTTGTGAATTAATTATATGTTGTTGTTGGAGTCGAGGGACGAGTGGCCTAGTTGTGACAATGCATATCAGTCGATTGCGATTATTAAGCAACGTTTACCTAAGTCGGTAACTGGATGGGTGAACGAATTTGGAAGTTCAAATTTGGCCTTTTCGGTTCCTCCGTGACTCGGAAAGCACGTTACGCCGTCAGTCCCGGTTATTATCACGAACATCTATAATAATCGTTACAAAAACCTAAGAGTTTAATACTCTTAGTCGAGTCGTACACGGAAAGACGTGGCGTGACGTGAAAACCCACCGCATTATTATCCCAAGAAAACTCCGGGGTCACGACCCTCAGCAAGAACGGGGTCAGGATCCTCAGTAATGAGGAATACGACGCAAAGATAGAGAGATGTAGCTGTTGCCTGAAGATGTAAGGCTGAAATAGTGGGGTGAGACAGACATACTCGTACAAATACATCCAAAAAGATTTGGAGACTTGGAATCACTCAGTCAACAATTTTGATGGAAGTGTGGGAGTTGGGACTCACTTACCTCTTTCTTGGGTTTTTTCTTTTGTGGGGCTTTCTTGCTGCCCTTGTTGTTTTCCTTTACATCATCTTTTTCATTTTCATCGTGAGTTTCACCATTTTCTTCCTAAATCGAGAAAATAACAGATTTGTATCTATTCATACAATACAAATAATCAGCATAAATAAAATAAAAATATAACCCCCGACATAATACGGAAGTAACAGCGTACCAATTTTATCAACTAGAAAATAGTTGATGATCTTCATACAACTGAACCGATTTTCTTTAATCATAGCTAAGAACACAATTGATCAAGTCGCTTTCCAAACAAAAAAAAACTAAATTAAAATTGGTTCCTCCGTTTGGGAGCTACGATGCCACAGACAAGACACACGGATATATATGTCACCGTAAGATTGTAAAAACCGTTAGATTATAATGTAACGGTTTCTAATCCGCGATATTGTAAACTGTCGAAAGATTGTGAACCGTTCAATGTTCTGAGTATTAATTTATGAAATATTTATTGTATTTACGTTTTCTTGTCTCTTTCTTGTACAGTTGGCGCGCGAGTTGAATGCAGAGTAAATGTATGTGTCACCATACATTTACTCTGCATTCAACTCGCGCGCGAACTATAGGTTAGGTTAGGGTTTGACATGAATATTGAGGTAGTGTCGACAGTTTACAATCTATCGAGATAAAAAACGTTACATTACAATCTAACGGTTTTTACAATCTTACGGTGACATATACAAACGTTAAACTTATAAGTAACAAGTTAACAACACCCCTCTTTTGCGTCGGGGATTTAAAAATTTGATCCCTACTATTATGCGTTTCAACCATATTTATTATGAGGCAAATTAAAATGTAATAGGTAGGTTTTCTATTTTTTTTTAATCTTGCTGCCTGCTGGTGCTAGTACTAAGGCGAATTACCTTTTTGTCTACGTCAGCCTTTCCGTCCTTTTCATCTTTAGAGTCACTAGCAGGTCCGTCTTCTTTTCCGTTCGCAGTTGTTGACTTCGCATCACCTGTGTGCAACGACAGTACATCATGAGTTACTAGCCCTCACCTGCGACTTCAAGTTACCGATGAGGAGATATAAGTGTTGCCGTGTTTTAGCCGATCATAGTCCAGCACTACCCAGCAAATGATTATTTCCGTACTGTATCAGGTAAAAAGAAGTTGAAGGAACTAGAAGTTTAAATAGCTATAATCCGCGGCAGTAGGTAAATCTATGTACAGTTTGTATCCCGCACTTATAGACCGCGATATTCAGCACGCCACAGAAATCTCCCAAACTACTCTCAACGTACGTTTCACTCTGATACCGGAGCATCTCAATGCACGATTGTCGAGTCAACATCTCCTCCGGTAGATTGTGCTTCGGTAGAAATACGGGATACACACTGTACCACATAGATTTACTTATTGTTGTGGATTATAGCGAATTAAACTTCTATACCTGGATTTTTAATTGCGTGGAATTCTGACGTTTGTGACGTTCAGAAGTCACAAACATTTTTGTATTTTTGTTTTGATCACATGCACCTATTACTTGAAATAAATAATTTATCATTTGTCACTAGCAAAATCCAAATAAGTACATATAACTTACTAAATAATGAAATAGTCCTTTATTAGAATTAATAACTTTGCTAAGAAAGGATAAAAGATAAAAAAAAGAAACAAAAATCAATAATGATAATCTTTAGCCATTGTTACTAATATTAGATTTACAAACTAGATTCCGCGCGGATTAAGGATTTTTGATTCTCGCGGGAAGTTTTTCTTTTTCGGGAACCGGAAATTTTCCGGGATAGTGCCTATGTCCTTCTCCGGGATACAACCTACCTTAATACCAAATTTCGTCAAAATCGGTTGAAGAGGGGCCGGGAAAGCGTAGCAGACAGACAGACAGACACACTTTCGCATTGATAATATTAGTATGGAAGTATTCTCCGGAATACAACCTAACTACCTCAATACCAAATTTTGTCAAAATCGGTTGAAGAGGGGCCGGAAAAGCGTAGCAAACAGACAGACAGACACACTTTCGCATTGATAATATTAGTATGGAAGTATGGATCCTTTTTTAAGGCAATGAAAAAAATCTTATTTCACGCGGACGAAGCCGCGAGCATCAGCTAGTTATAAATAATTAATTTTGTAGAAGTAAAAGAAACGTCAATGATACGTCGATGAAACGTGAATGATGATGATGATATCTTGTACAATACATACGAGTTACTATCATTCAGACGTAATCTAGCTAAATCCTAGATTCCCTAGCTTTAGACGTGAGAGTAGACTGCAGTGGCTGTCGTGCTCCGGAGTCTAGACTCGGGCTTATATAGGGCTCCGCCGCTTCGTTCTTCGCAGAGACACGTTGGTCGGAGCGCACCGAGCGAGATGATTAGTCGATGTGTGAGCAGGAATGTATTCGATCCGAGCCGCGCGTGCAATGCTTGTTACAGTATTAAGTAAACTTATTATCATCATCATCGTTGTCGTCGTCATCCTTGTCATCCTCGTCATCTAAAGACACATATTCTTCAATTAGATGTTATATGCACTTTAGCCATCTGTTTAAGGTGACGTTAGCTCCCTCAACCTAAAGCTTTTTCACTTCCGCCATCTTGTTTTTTGCAACATCCAAATTGCAATCCAAGTTTGAGCCCAAACCAACTCAATTGGATTAAGCTCACAGTGGTAAGGGGGCAATAATAATTGGAGTACCTACAGTAATCCCTTATTCTGCAGCCAACTCGTCCACGACATTTTTATTATATTTATGTTTTTGTTTAGCTATGTGTAATAAATTTACCTTCAACTGCAAATTGATTTAAAACTTAATCGACATAAAAGTGTCGAAAATAATAATTTCTAATTTTCAGTTATAAAGGTTTGTTACTCATGCGTGGTGTGACCAGTTGTTTTGCTTTGTTTTCCCACATTAATTGTTTCAATATTGATATTTAATAACATTTAACGGATCAGCCTAGCAATCGAAAGAGGTAATAGCTTGTTTACTAAAAAACAAAAAAAAACTTTTCTAAGCGTCTGTCGGCCGTCATCCTGATGATCATGTCATTCGACTTACAGCTTGAATGTTCAAATGTGCTCTTGTTACTTGCTATTGCCACTCACGAAAAGTTGAACGATTACTAACAACTAGCTTGAAAAAGAATGATATTCAAGCATGATATGATGATAAATTATGATGAAACTATGTTGAAGGTAAACTTATTGGACATACATAGCAAAGAAAAGCTAAAATATAATAAATAATGTTGTGGACGAGATGGCAGCGGAACGAGGGATCACTGTGTTCCGATTACCCGCTTACCATTGTGAGCTCAATCCGATTGAGTTGGTTTGGGCTCAAGCTAAGGGGCATGTGGCAAAAAACAATAAAACTTATAAAATGGCGGAAGTGAAAGAGCTTTTAGTCAAGGGACTGAACAATGTCACCCCAAACAAATGGCAAGAGTGTAGGTATATCACATGTTATTAAAGAAGAGGACAAACTATACTGTATTGACCATTAAATTGACAGGTGTCTGTGACACTTTCATTATAAATGTCGGTGACGATGTCAAGGACAATGAAAACGATGACGATGATGATAACAATTCATTATTTACAATAAAGTTTAGTATTATTTTAATTGGATTTTTCTTTAACCTTTCTAATTACTTAAGGACTCTTTCAGTCTTCAGTCGGTAATAAGTATTTGGATCCTGCATAAGCATGTTATTTACATGTATGCGCATTACGTATGCAAATATAAAATGTTCGTAACGTTTGTCACTTGAAATTAAAATAGTGCTCTATTAATTAATTAACAATTTAATTTCAACTAACACTGTTATAAATTTAGTCTTTAGAATCCATAGCATTACTTAAAATTTATTAGAATTTTTACCCTATTTTGTGGGAATTGTTTCAACTATGGTATCCACCAAGAAACGTCAGAATTCCACGCAATTATTAATCCAAGTATAGTTCCTTCAAATCAAATCAAATATTTTTTATTCAAATAAACTTTTACAAGTACTTTTGAATCGTCAAGTGAATCTACCACTGGTTCGGAATGCCATTCCTACCGAGAAGAACCAGCAAGAAACTCGGTTCATTATGATGGACTTCCGCAAAGTAGCGCCTGCTTCTATCCAATATTAAAAATAAGTTGCTTGTAGCCTTTGCATTAGGTATATGTCAATTTTTGAAATATTCATTGTACATATTTACGTTTTCTTGTCTCTTTCTTGTAGGTTAGGTTAGGGTTCGACATAAATAGGCCGGGCACTTAGGTTTTATCGGGTTAATATACCTAACAGATTACAATCTACCGAAAAATAATGCGCTAAATTGTAATCTGTCGACAGTTTACAATTTCGCTAGTTAGATTACAATCTAACGGTTTTTGCAATCTTACGGTGACATATACATTTCCTTAGTAGTTCATCTGTAGAACTATTACGTATAACCGGTGCATCAATCATTGTGTGAAATCATGGTATTCTTGTTGCGACCATGATTTTTGGACAATAGCGAAATAGTGTTTGCCAACCAGAGGAAATTGCGATCTTCACATTGTAGCAATCATTTTTACGTTATAGGGCCTCTGTCGCACAAACTTTTTAAATCGACGCAGACGACCTTAAAAGTAGTGTCGTGCACATTAGCTTATTTTATTTATTTTTTCGATTATTCCTTTCAAGGCGCGATCTGCAGACTGAGTGGGAGTTCTTTTACGGCAATGGGCAAAAAATATCCCAGATTTTCTTCCCATTCGACCGTGACAAGAGACTAACATTCGCGCGAATGTTTTTTGCAGTGCGGACGTTTTTTTTTTTTATCCACTACAAGCTAGCCCTTGACTGCGATCTCACCTGATGGTAAGTGATGATGCAGTCTAAGATGGTAGCGGGCTAACCTGTTAGGGGCATGGCAGTTATATTAAACCCATACCCCTTCGTTTTCTACACGGCATCGTAACGGAACGCTAAATCGCTTGGCGGCACGTCTTTGCCGGTAGGGTGGTAACTAGCCACGGCCGAAGCCTCCCACCAGACCAGACCAGGGAAAATTCAGAAATTATAAATTCCCAAATAAAATCCAAAACTGCCGGGGATCGAACCCGGGACCTCCGCACGTTAAGGCAACAGCGCTACACACTGCGCCACGGAGGTCGTCAAAACGTAGCCTTAAACTGGCCGTTTTTCAATAACAATACAATAGCGCGAAAGTGAAAGGTGCATAATTATAGAATAAATTGGTACAAACATGAATATCTCGTTGTTTGCAGACATTCTGCCTACAATTATTATAGTTAACTAATTAGGAGTCACCTACTTGTCTAGAGCTCGTTTCGAATATAAAAATTAAGCATTGTGATGGCAGGTTACGTTACATTACAGTAACCGTTATACTTTTTATTCGAGACTAAAGGGTGCGACTTTTATTCCGGCGCCCCCGGTCCACCCCTGTCTAATTTTAGACCTATTTTATACATATTTATAGCTTTACTAGCTGATGCCCGCGACTACGTCCGCGTGGTTTATCCCCGTTAATCCCCGGTTTATCCCCGCGTGAACTCTTTAATTTCCGGGATAAAATAAACCTGTGTCACTCTCCAGGTCCTCAACTATACATTGAAGGAAAAACCAACAAACAAACACTTTCGTATTTATTAGTATTATAAATACGAAAATGTTTGTTTGAAAGTGAAAATACGAAAGTGAAAATGTGAAAATAAGAAAATACGAAAGTGTAATCATGGTGTAACACCTGTCACGATGATGCACGATTACAATACTATAAGGAAATCAGCAAGACGTAAATAGCAGATACGAGTAGCTCTTACCTAAAGTTGTTCACACATTTGGCAGATCAGCGATAACCGCACGACTACAGTAACTTGACTGATAACCGGTTGATAAAGGCTCACCAGATTTACGTGTGATTTAATTATGTATCGTTAAATAATACGTTTATTGAAATATGTTTTTGAGTTACATCTTTTCAAGATTCAAGTCATTTATTCAATATAGGTCAAATATAGGTACACTGTAGGTACACTTATTGTCGTTAAAAATTACTTACCTAATAAAGCATAATGGTGATAATGGGTAACGGTATCTTAAAACTAAAGCTACGAGGGTTCCAAACGCGCCCTGGTCTGAGAAGAGCCCACAAAACTCAGCCGGGTTTTTTTTTTTAATTATCACCATCTCACAAGTCATCTTAACTAAGGAACTATCAGAGACATTAGAGCAAATTATTGCCAAGCTTCCTTGTCGTTTAAGTAGTCCTTAACATGGTAAACTCTCATTTTTCAATGAGTTTACGTTTTTATTCAGGGACATCATCAACATGTCTTCTGGGAGCTTATTATAGAAGCGGACACTTTCATAAATTCTTTCATAAATGTACAATGTAAAACATATCTTAAGTTGTAAGTACTAAATTAAGATTTTTTTGTTTTCACATAAAATGGCTTTATTCTATTTTATAAAAAATGTAATAGCTATGGCTAATGGCTGTGAGTGTGATAGATGATACACTGCTTCGACGTAGTTTCATGTGCTTACAGCTTTACGTCGTCTTTTCAACAGGGGCAGGGGGCATACTACGACATATAGCAGTATTGCTTCAAAATGACAGTTTTATATGTCATACCTCATACCTTGACGTCCTTAAGGCGAGTCACCTGCAAGATTTTAGGAGGTGAGGTGTGGGGTGCCGCCCGCGCGTCTCGCGGTACGTTTCTCGTAGAGACTGGCGGGGAAGCGGGCAGCGCGGTATGTTCTGAAACCGCTTGGCAACGTTCAAGTTCTGGGATTAATTTAAATTAAATAAATATAGGACTTCAGTTTGAAACAAAGTTTAGTAGGTTCTCATTAATACTTCAAGATAAATTTATCCATATAAAAATTATGAGCAAAGTCGAAAATTTTATTAATAAAAAATTCGTTTTAAACTTTTAATTTAGCCTGTTTCACGATTTTTTTTGATCGAGTAAAGTACATCCTATCGTGTAACAAATTAGCACATTCTTTAGACAATATCTTTAAGTGTATCGGATATTTTTTGTAAGACCGATATTTAATAGTAAATACCGGAAACATTTGATCTAGCAAACCAGTTTTCATCGCTGAGCTGAAGTGACTCGCCTTAAAATAAGTCTCATTGAAAAATCTTACTACCATGCAAAGGATAACTTTAAATGACAAGGAAGCTTGGCAATAATTTGCTCTAATGGCTCTGATAGTCATGATGATTTGTGAGATGGTGATAATGAAAAAAAACCAGGCTGAGTTTGTTGTGGGCTCTTCTCGTAGCTTTAACTAATTATCACCATCATATTATTTTATAAGTAAGTAACTGACGTCAATATGTGTACAGTGTACCTACCTAAATTGAATAAAGGAATATTTGATTGATTGATTGATATGAATTATATCATTCCGAAACAAGAGTGTCAATAACATTAAAATAATACTGCTTTCAGCGATAAGCCCCAGGCAGGATATGCTACACCAGGGCGGTTACTATCAACATTTAGAAAACCATTATGATACAGGAACATCTTGTTTCAATCTCTTTGTAATATTACTGAGAAAGCTACCATGACATCACAAAGTTATCATAGTTTTACTCTTTTAGACATGATGGCAAGAACGAATGATACTACCATTGTCTATTCATTGCTTTCAGAGTAAGCGAGATGTAGCTATATTTTTTCTATAGCGCTATCTCAATTGCATCGCGTTTCATTTCATGCTTATATAACACAGTGTTGATATATTTTAAATTAAATATTATAACTTTACATAGTGATTATACCTTTATAAAGTGCAATAAATGAACAAAATGTTTTTTAATGTTATCTTAAACTAAATAATAATTGTTTGTTTGCTCTTTTTCTGTTAGGTTAAAAATTAACTCAAAAATCTTAACTTACCATGGTGTAAAACGAAACGGTTGTTTTAAATGTCAAACAAGGCGCGATAGTAGTTTGAATTTGAAAATTGAGCACGGTCTTGTGCCGCTGGTTTCCAGCAGCTCCCAGCTGCACGCTTGATATAGTCTGCCCACCTAGTGGGGAGTTGTCCAACGCTGTGCTTTCCAGTCTACCGCTACAGCCCATTAACGTCCCACAGCTGGGGACAGGCCTCCACTCTCATAGGAGAAAGGAAATTAGAGCTTAGACCCACTAAGCTGCTCCAATGCGGGTTGGCGGGCTTTAACGACTATCATCATGTTAGTGATAATAACCGGGACCGACGGCTTAACGTGCTCTCCGAGCCACGGGAGTGAAACACCGCCAACTTCCTAACTCCGGGCTATGAGAATTTCTAGTCAGAAAACCCAATAAGTACTTAATTATGGCCCGACCCAGGACTCGAACCCGGTACCTCGTCGGCTGCAGTTGAGTTTCTTTTTTACCTTTCATAGTTATCAGCAGCTAACCCCATAATAATAATAACCTAACTTAATAAAAATACATTTTGGAAAATTAAATAACTCTCTTTTTTATTAGATATCTCAATTCTCAACTTACCGTAATCCAATATTCACTTAAGTAAGTATATTATAAATCCCCACAATTTCCTATTTATTTGTTTATAAAGTTAATTCGTTGTTGATCCGTCGCAAGAAAGTAACTTTTTTATGATTGCTAAATTTGACGTAAATCCTACGTAATACAATAATGCTAGCTCTCAAAAAACACTTCATGGTACGAATTGAGTGAATGATTTGCGTAATGACGTCACAAAACTGTTTAGGAAAACAATGTTCTAACAAGCTTACTTTAGGGGCGTCATGGTAGGATTTGTCGAAACAATATCAAAATAATAGTGCTTTAAGCAGTGATAGTAACCCCCCAGGGCACGTATACGTAGGGATGGCACTTTTAGTGCATTTCACATGCATCCCGTGTAAAACGCACTAAAGCGCAAAACACACAGGGAGCGGGCGCGGGCCGGGTCGGGTGCGCGGCTGATTGAATTTCTTGTATTCATATGGACGACATCACGCAGCGTCACCCGCCACGCGCCCGACCCGCGGCCACTTTCTTTGTGATGTCGTGAGTCGTCCATCATATAACTAGTGGTTCGCCCCAAACTGAGACCTCGCGGCGCCATCTATTGACATCATTGTGAAGTTCTGTTAAAAATACTGAAGCTCATTAAAAATTAAATAATTCCGTTTCCTTACAATATTTATCTAATTTTAGTATTTGTTGTTCAAGTACAGGATATAATTGAAATAATTGATCAAGTTTCAGGCTCATCCTTTCAGAAAATTTAGAGTTCTGAGGTCATCTTTGGACGTTAGAAAATCTCCACTTTGAAAGCCCCCCATTTCGTCAATTTTGGGGGAAAAATTTAAAAAAAAATATTTTTGGACTCTATTCCTAATTATCTTTAAAATGATATACCGCAACCCTATGTAACTTTATAAAAAATATTTTACTTCGCGTTCGCTTCTATGAGAGCCCCCCTGAAATAAAGATTTTTATTATTTTTTAAGCCATATTCGGCGGGAGGCCATTGGTTTACATATTATATTTACAGCTGAAGTAATTTCGTTCAGTAATTCAGAAGTTATATTGCTCTGACAGACGGACGGACGGACGGACGGACGGACGGACGGACGGACGGACGGACGGACGGACAAGTGTCAATTCACCCAAGTAGACTCAGAGACCTTCGCTTCGCTCGGTCAAATACAAGGAATTCAACCAGCTGCGCACCCGACCCGGCCTACGGTCTTTCCCTGTGTTTTCCTCTTAAATGTGCCAAATTAGTAAATTTTACATCGCCTGATCAAATTTCATTCATTGAATCTTTTTCCAGATTTATGATGGTCATGGTTATTTAACGAATCGATTCTATTGGAGCATTCCTACATCTCTCGCTTCGCTTCCTTGCACACCCTCTTTAGAAAAGTTTAGATCTTTCCTAAGGTGGTGGTAATTTGAGTGTAAATCACTGGGCTATCTGACAGAGAAATGGTGGCCACTTGCATCAGTATTGATGCAACTCAGTACCAGATTAGACAGTTTATGTCCCGCTGCTAGTTCAACTTGCAAATGATTTTGGCACTGACCACGATTCTTATGCGGAACTCATCATTCTGAGTCAGCAATGTTCCTACAAGTAAAATCCTAATAGTCCATAGCACGCTGAGCGACTTTGTACGGGGACCATACTGCCAAAAAGCCTTGATGTTCCTAAAATAAAAATTATAATTCTAAAACACAAAAGTCGACAATAATGAAACAATATGGCTTTAAGCGTTGGCAGTAATGCCCCTGGATCTTTATAAATGAAAATTGAGTTAAGGAGTTCAATAGTCGAATTAATAAAAAATTAACTAAATACCCTAAACCTGAGGCTACTCGTTCAAATCATTGCAACAGCATGACCACGGCGAAACAGTCGTGACGAAGTTTTCTTGGCTTTATAGACTTCGAAATGAGAACCGGTTCACGGTAGGGTTTTATTTTATTTCCCGCGTGAAATATTTCTAGCGGCCATTCCTTGTATAGCTGCAAGTGCAAGCCACAAACTTTTTTTTACCATTATTTTCGTCATTTATTTCTCATTAAAAATCATTTTTGATGAAACGAGGACTGACGGACAGCGACGTGAATCTCTAAGTTACTCGTTCCGGAACAATAACTATAGTTAATTGGTTACTGGCATACTTATCTACTTAGCATCTTCATTGTTACATTAACATCAAGTTACAGGTGGATGTCAGTTAATAGCAACCATAGATTACGGTAAAATGACAGTAACGTTCGAAATCACCTGTGATTGGTTAAGGCCCTGTGTAACGTAAAAGGGGGTTTTTAAAAGCAGTGTATCCATCAAACGGTGACATAATGTATAATTATAAAAATAATTTACTGTTCAAGACCTTTTTACATTTTGCCATTGACGCATCTCAAAACACAATTTAAAAAAATCTCTGCATTGAAATTTATTTTAAACATACCTCTTAGTTTACTTTTTAAAGCAATTTTTCTCCTTAATAAAACCAATAATTTGCTCTAGAAATATAAGATAAAATTCATATTTCTAAACCAAACACATTGTCGGATTAATTTGTATTGAAAAGTAATTTTTTTTTAACAGATGATTTCTTGAATTTTTTGAGAGATGCGCTTGCTCGATTTCACCCCCGCGCGCCTGTGTTTTCAGCTCGTAAGCTCACAGCGCCTTAACACTCTTCCGCTATTGGCCAATATCCGTTTTCGCAGGGCGAACAATGACAACAATGGACATAGTAGCATTGATTTATAGTTCTTAACACTTAGCAGATAAACCTATGAATGCTATATATGCAGCTTTTAATCCATTCCGTAATCGTCCATAAGGTTTGTACTTTTTGTACCGAAACGTCCAACTTAGCTAACTTAATAATATTGAACTTTTTAAAGTTAATTATTATGCACGGACAGACACAAAATGGTCTAATGAAATGAAGATATGGTACCTTAGCGATTAGTGGCATTGTGACAAGGACAACAATAAAATGAAGATGTATTGGGGCCAATTCTGATTTCTGTTTAACACAATTCTAAACTAAAATGACAGCTTTAAATCTTGCTTCCGCAGGGAATATTATGAAAGGGTTAGCAATATTTTTAATGACAACATAATCAGCCCCACTGTCTAATTTTCCTTAGCGTACCTATCCAAAAGAACGCCGAATCGCAGAAACGTTAGAGAAACGCGTAAGCGACGTACTTACCCCGTTCCTAGATGTTCTTGAGTCAGGTTACAGAATAAGTAATAGTACAGCTGTAGTTAGGTGCTACACTCAAATCACGATTTGAAGTTGTTTTAGGTAGTTAAGGAAAAACACACTTGTAGATGGTTAGACTTAGTCTGAGATCTATAGAGCGTACTTCGACTTGGCTCAGACTTTACTTAGAGTTAAAACGAGATGGACTTATGTGAGTAACATAAATCTGTCTCGTTTTAACCATGTCTTAAGTCTGAGCAAAGTCAAAAGTTCGCTCTATAGATCTCACCCTTAATGCGGGTGCCAACAACACAAACGACCTGAATAGGAATTTTTTTTAGAAGTTACGACGGACTCTGTTTAATTATTGTAGATAATTAATTTACCATTGTTGAAGTTTTACTTTTTTAGGAGAAAATAATGAAAGAAATTTATACAAAATCAAAAATGTGTCATCAATTTGCTAAGTTGTGTGGTTAAATTAAATATTGAAATGAATTATAAAATTATTGATGAAAGGAAGTATAACTTTGAAACAAATAGAAAAGTAGTCCTGCAAAAAAAAAAAGTTGTAAATGGCGGGATCCATCATTGCCTCTCTATTGCACTCTATAGTCCCACTTAACTTACCGGCCTGGTGACAGCGCGGTAGTATATATTAAAAATAAAATTAAAAAAAACTAAACAGGCATAAAAATTAGTTCCAATTTTGGCCACGGTGTCAGATTAGTTTGACGGGCTATAATTCAAGGAGTGAATGAGGCGGAATGACTAACGTCACTTCGTTTCATTAATGACACTAAAGTTATACAGTAACCTTAAGGCGCTGTGTGTGGTCAGGGGGGGGGTCTCCAAAGCAGTGTATCTAATAAATGGTGGCATATGGAAGATTGAAAAAAATATATGATGTTTTCAAGACCTTAACTCAGATATTGTTTTATCCCAAAACACGATTTAAACAACTTCGCTGCATAAAAAATAAATTCAAACATACCTCTTATTTCAGTTTTCAAATCAACACATCTCCAAATTGAAAACCTCAATTTACTTGAAAAATATATCATTAAATTCCAAATTCTAAATGACACCCATTGATTTATTAATATTTATTAAAATGTACACATATTTTCTGTTTTCCATTGTATTCCGGTTTTTCGAGAAGCGCTAGCTCATTTTCACCTCCGCCAGTGTTCGAAAGAACTTCACAGACGATGGATCTGTGCTCCTTTGCTCCAGCGTTTAAATCGATATTTTAAAATGGTTTTCAAACATAACATGAATAAGACTAATGTTTATTCAACATGAATTGACAGAAGACGTGGATATTACAACTTTCGTGAGCTATCTTCTTTTATATAACTAAAAATACATAATCAAATAAAGTATGAATATGTGTTCTCTGACCAAACTTTTGACAGCTCGAAATAATGATGCCGTAATGCGCTATCCATTCGATTTTTGACAACAATCGACTTCATTTACGAAGAAGTTTTAATCGATTTGACACATTGATATTACAACTTTTTGTATTGTTTTATAAACATACCCAGGCGTCTAAATGTCTTTTTTATGTATTAAAATAAATATTTTTGGTGAAGCAATGCTGTAAATGTATATTTTATTATTTGGCAACATCAATAAGGCAGGTCATAGAAACCATCCAACGCCAAAGATGACGCTACTTAAATGACAATCAAGTGAGCTTGTGTTGCAGCTTCGTAATTATTTTGAAAACTATTTTCAAAATTAAAATCGTACTAGTAATTACTAGATTGACATACGAGTTGCGAAATATCGCATAAAAAGGCACGTCGCTTCACTATTTAAAAAAAAAACTCCTGCTGGTTGTAACAATGACGTCTTTTATTATTTCCAAGAAGTAGGTAAGTTGTCAAACGTCCAATTACTGTCAGAGGGTTCACTGCCATCGCTTAAAGCAGTATTACTTAAAAATGTCAGTTTTATGTCACGTACCTTGAAGGTCCTAAAATAAGGATTATAATTCTAAAAACACGAACGTCAACAATATTAAAACAATACGGATTTAAGCGATAGTAGTATGCCTCCAGTGCAATTTTTGATATGAATGGAAAATAACAAAACAGTGGTAAGACAGAAAGGAAAACTGAAAATCAAGCATTGCCACTTCAGCTTGCTACTGCCTACTCGTCCGCTCTCATTGGACCAGACCGACCAGATAATATTATTATATCGAAAGCTTGCTGAGTAAGGACCTAGTAGTGTCTCAAATACTTCAAATAAGTGCCTATTGCAAGTTTTATTACTAATTGATTGGATATTAGATACCCTTAGGGTTTCGTTTCTGGCACCCGTGAGTTAGAAATTTCCGGGAAATACGTCGTTGGTTTTTTTTGTGATTTCCCGTTTTTGTGTACAGAGTATTTTTTTAACTTATCTCTTGAGAAATATTTGAGAACAAGTTGATCTCTTAACTTGTTTATTATAATTCTCCCTGACTACTAGGGCATGCATTCGGTGCTGTGTTTGAGTACCGGGAAATTTTGGACCGATATTGGCACGGAACCGGGAATTCCCGGGACTTTCGATACTTTCGATACTACCTTAAATCATCACAAAAACACGGCTAAGACATTACAGAAAGTATGAAATAGACCAAATATTACTGTTCATTAGGCGTTATACAAAAATTTATCGCATAATATTTCACACAGGAATATACTGAATATTACTATTCATTAGGCATTATACAAAAATTTATCGCATAATATTTCACACAGGACTGTAAATTCATGATTTTTTCATGTACTTGTACCATAACTCGCTTCGTTACAAATTTCAAAGTTTTATTGTAGTTCATAGGTTTTACAGAGATTGCGTTATGAAAATACACTTTGAAAAGTTGATTTTTTTTTTATCGTGATACGCTCATATGTAACTACTTTTATAGCAATTAGAAGCCAGTGCAAATATAAATTTACTACATCAAGCAGTTTATGAGAAACAATCCTTGAGGCTTGGATACACGGACAACAAAGTGATCCTTTACGGGTCTTTTTTTATAGACAGGCGTACGTAGTAACCTCACCTCAAAGAATTACAAACGTTAATCTAAATCAACAATATTTTCCAACCCATACTCAGTATTCCCAAGAGAATCTCGTGAAGATGTTACTCTCTCCTATTCTGTGCCGTTTTTTGGTTTTGCCGCACGCTGATTTGGTCTCTACAATTATATTGGATATGGTACCTCTTAGTATTTTTGGTATCCATTCACCGTCCTCCCCGTACGTATGGAGGATCCTAGGATCGAGGACCCTAGGATTTTCTAAAGACGTTTCCTATCAGCCATAAAGAGCCTCGTTACTGCTGCGTTACTGTCCAGGATTCACATCCATACATAAAGATTGGACTGTTCATAGTCTTGGTTTTTACATAACATTGTATGGAGAACTCCTGAGCATCTTAGGGAATTATGGATACGGATATCCATATTTTCTTTCCCTCTGCTATTGGTATAATTGACAGTGGAGTCAAAAATCAAAATTTAGTAGCCTCGGGCTTATGAGGTATATTTTATATTACAGTCTATCAATATTTTCCTGTCAATCTTCATGTGAAATTTATGAAAGTAACGATACAATTAACAGAATATAGCATAATCTACTGTAATTTATTATGGCTGAACAAATTTTATTCCAGTGACAGATCCATCAATTCATTGATCTTCAAAAAAGCTCTTCTCTGCTGGTAAATAATACTTACCAGAAAGACTAACATACGAAACTGTACGAAGTGGCAGTAAAATAATCGTTATAGCCAAAGTAAAAATAGGGGTTTTTAAACTAATACCTCGAATTTGTGAGCATAAAATACAGTATAGTGAAGTGAATCGACAGAATGTATGTACTTCGAGTCTCAAAAGTATCAAAAGTACCGGTTTTATGGTGTGGAGAACCGGGACTGAAAATTATTCAGAAGTACCGGGAATTTTTGGTACCAGGAATTATCGGGAGCATGCCCTATTGACTAGGTACCTCACTCGCGCAGTGCTGAGCACTATTGTCTTAACGTGGGATGTACCGGGTTTAATCCCCAGCAGAGTGAATTTGGGAATTGGGCGTATTTTTGTAAAATTGTACATGAAATAAAATCGATGTTTTTTTTTCATCATGTTTTGTTATTTTATTGATAAATTTGTGTCTCTTAGTTATTTATTTTTATGAGCAGTAGCACTGTTTACAAATACTATGTTAAATTATAGTAAAAACAATCATTTTAAAATTAAGTGACGGAGAATTATTCCATTGAGTAACTAAACTTTATCTCACAAAAGGCACTTAAAAAAACAACTTTAGATAAGATTCACAGAAGTGTTTTACTAGTCTTACCAATCATGCCAATCACAAAAATAGGACAGCAAACATAAAATAACAGAAACACTATCAAAATTTGATAATTTTAGTTCTTTTGACTAACGTAAAGGCAAATTTATGTCATAATTTATTATATAACTTCTGAAATAGACAATGCTTTTTATTTTTGTTTTTGCAAGTAAGTTAGTTTACGATAAAAAATATACATTTAAATATAACATAACAATAACTTATATTAATGATAAATTGTCAATATTATAAGCATTTATGCAATACTAGCCGATGCCCGCGACTTCGTACGCGTGGATCGAAGTTTTGTGGTTCCCGCGAGAACTCTTTAATTTTTCGGGATAAAAAGTAGCCTATGTGCTATTCCAGACTATAATCTATATCTGTGCCAAATTTCGGCCAGATCCGTTCAGCCGTTGGGGCGTGATTGAGTAACAAACATCCATACAGCCATTCATACATCCATACATCCATCTGTCCAAACTTTTTGGAGGATTTTTTGAGAAGACAATTTGTCAGTGGAACCTTGACAATTACTCAAAGGAAAAGTAAGGGCACTGATCACAATGTTAAGAATTATTGTACTTTCTTACCATAAAACTATAATAGTCGTAGTAGGTACTTTTGAGTATTTTAAACTCTTTATTCTTTATTTTGTACTTAAATTATGTAAAATGTCGTCTATAAAATATAAGTAGAACTTCCAACCAATGTATAGTATGTTAAATCACATTGTAAGAATGATTATAAGTAACAATTTTTTTTTGCGTTTTGTCTTCTTCGATTCTCCCTTTCTGATATTTTATCTCACCTCGGATATTTTTCTTGTTCTAGATTTTACGAGCTCCAAGTGTTATTTTCTTATATATTATTGTTTGAACTTTTAAGAGTCCCTCTTTAATTTCTCTATATGCCGCCTTGTTATTTCACCAGATGTCAGCGCCATTGTTACACCTGAATAATTTAATATATACAATACTCGTTTCCAATGCAAAACTCGGGGCCGTAAAAGCTTAACCGTGTACAAACCTTTAGAAATCCATTGAGTACCAATTTGTTCAATTGACTGACAATTTCGAAAGAGTTACTTAAAGGACCGTAATGAATTCACGGCAACAATATTTTCTTGCATTGTATTTCAAGAATTTAAATATTCTGAATTTTCTCTGGTCTGGCCTGGTAGGAGGCTTCAGCCGTGGCTAGTTACCAATTACCACCCTACCGCCAAAGACGTGCAGCCAAGCTATTTAGCGTTCCGGTAGGATGTCGTGTAGAAACCGATTAGGGATATGGACTAGGGTTTAATATAACTGCCATACCTCAAACAGGTTAGCCCGCTACCATCTTAGACTGCATCATCACTTACCATTAGGTGAGATCGCAGTCAAGGGCTAACTTGTATTTAATTAAAAAAAAACTGGATATAAGGTACATAAAAGTAGCAATAACTATTTTTTAAAAAATCCCGATTCTCGGGAATTCCCGGGAATCGGCCAATTTTATTCCCGTTTCCTTGAGTTGAAAATTTGCCGTTCCCGAGATTTATTTAATTTTGATTGAGTGGGATTTTTAAAAAGTTAATTTGTTTAGTTTCACCCAACCTAAGTCCAGTTAATTAATATAATAGGTTTTGCTTCGGACATAATATTGTCAATCAAACTTATAATTTTAGAGTACGGAAACAACGTACAAATTTGAAATTTTACATAAATTGGCTAATTTGCGGTTTTGGCTCTTACGAAGTTCTACCATATAGATAATTCTGTATGTAAAGATAAAAAATCATGACACCAAAATTGTATGATTTTCTTCGTTTTTTATTTTTGAGTATTTTTCAAACACTGTAAATAATACTATATGTCTGCAAAAGACTAGAAATTGATTTCAATGATCAATTTCCAACATCTTTATGCTATTTAAATTTTTGAAATAACATCTGTATTTCTTGTTTCTGACAAAAAATGAATATCAGACTCTTAGTCGGTAAGTACATTGTATATACGTATGATATTGATTTATGCCACAATTATTTATACTTGTAATTAACTCACGTAAGTAGTTTATGTAAATAAGATACTTATGTAACTCTAGATGATGCCCTCGACTTCGTCCACATGGATTAAGATTTTTTGACTCCCGCGGTAACTGTTTAATTTTCCAGGATAATGGTTCCGGGTAGCCTATGTCCGGGATGTAATCTATCTTTGTACCAAATTTCATCAAAATCGTTTGAGTAGTTGGGCCGTGCAAGCGTAGCAGACAGACAGACACACTTTCGCATTTATTATATTTTGTATGGATATTAGTATGCTGGGCTAACTAATGCCCGCGACTTCGTCCGCGTGGTTGAAGTTTTTTTTATTCCCGCGGGAACTCCTTAATTTTTCGGGATAAAAAGTCACTCTCCCTCAACTATACCCACGCTAAAAATAACGTCGAACCATTGCTCCGTTGCGGCGTGATTGACGGGCAATTCAATTAACAATCACACTTTCGCATTTATAATATTAAGTATTAAAATGGATTTGCACACGGTATGCGATTTACAATAGGTATTTTGTCAATTACCTACTCATGTAAGAGACTTTGGTACGTGATTTACTCACTTACGTTATTCTATCAATTTCACAAATTTTGAGTTACCGTGTTTTGTCATCCGAGGGCATCCGTGACATGCTATGACAAGCGCGCGAAAATAAGGAAAACCGCGACGGGAGCGCCCACCCGGCCGAAGTGGGCATAACTGGCGTGAGGGGTGAGGACTGAGGAGAGCCAACCTCTCGATTTGTGTTTTGATTTTAAGAGCTGACAGCGCCTTAAAGACTAGTTTACGCCCGAGCAACAACACGCGACAATGCAGCATGCGGCAGATTATTTTACGCCTCCCGAAGCAACATTGTGCTGTTACTGTATGTCATTCTACCGAGAATTGTTGCTACATTTTCAATTTAAGGTAGCATGCAGCACTGTGGCATGCCCGTCGAGTATAATAATAAAGAGGGGCATGTTTCAATGTAGCAGTGTGTTGCTATGACGTGAAGCAGCCTGGAATTAATACCCTGTGACACACGGACAAACAAAATGATATCATGAAGTGAAGCCCCAGGTTAGTGTGGGTGATGGAACTCAAGAACTTCTGACCTGGCGTATCCTTGGGTTCTACATCGTCGGCGTTACCTTGGACTTCAGCCTCTTGAGACAGAGACTCACCCTTGGAATCCTGTGAAGATTCATCTTCCGTCGTGTGCCCGTCTCCTGCGCCGGATTTCTTGTCTTCATCCTGCACAAAATTATTTCTTTTTTATTAAATGTGACTGTATTATTTGCTTAAGATGGTTACAATGATGATGTTTTTGAGGTTTTCCTACTGTGATTTATACGAATATGTATAGTCCGACAAACTAATCTGATCCGGTGGCCAAAATTGGTACAAATTTTTATGCCTGTTAAGTTTTTTGTTTTTATTTTATTTTCAAAATATACTGCGCTGTCTCCGGGTCAGTCGGGTTCGATTCGTCTGTCCCTATTACACAGCAAACTGCACTGTGATTCATCGCTGGAAATCGCGCGATATTGTCGACACGCTGCACGAGCCCTTATTTTACTTGAATCAGTTTTAGGGTTGTCTACCAGTATCTTTTGCTTGAATTTTTGTTTACAATTTTGTTCATGAACAATACATGTACATAATGATTGCATTTGAAACAGTTGTAGGGCTGTCTACCATACACTATCTTTTGCTTGAATTTTTGTTTACAATTTTATTCATGAACAATACTTGTACATAATGATTGCATGTACCTATCTGTTGTTCTTTTTATTGGATGTGAAAACAATTTAGATATTTTTTTAACAAAAAAAATTAAGATGTTTATCAATATATTTATTCTTTCTTCTAACATATTTTCTTTCAATAAAAATCAGATAAGAATTGAATTTGTTAGTGTGACATGAAATTTTATTTTTATTTTTTATTTTTTTATTTTATTTTATTCGACCAACCAACAACATTCATGCATAAAATAAAGTATATATATATTACAAAGAGACTTATAGGCAAAAGATATATAGCACAAACATAAACAACTGGCTAAATAATAAATAATGATGGAGTTTAGTTTGATATTGAACATAATAAAATTACATCAAGTAGCTTTGACTTTATTCAGAGTTCAAAAGAAGACAACGTCAGGGACACAAATCCATCTTGTTTTAACTCAGTCTGACTTGTTGACCAATGTGTACCAGGTCACTAAGGTTAAAGTGCTCAAACTTTACTCAAAGTTAAATCAAGACATTCAAAATTCAAATCAGAGACAAATCTGTCTTGTTTTAACTCATTCTATTTCTTGCACTTTTGTTGGCCAATAAGTACAGGTGATATTTATATGGCAAAATCTGACTTTAAACAGACTTAATTCAAAGTTGAAACATGACAGATTTCTCTGCCTCAGTTTTTTAAGTCATGCCGTTTCTTACACTTTAGTTGGTTGCACCAACATGACCAGGTTAAATCTATAGGGCAAACTGACTTTCTTGAGTAAAGACGAGACAGGTTTACATCAGAGACACAAATCAGTCTTGTTTATTTGTAACTCATTCTGTTCTGTGTCTGTCTTTTCTTATAGCTCAGTCTTAAGCATTCAGGTTTAACACACAGTTGTGGTATACATTGCCACAGTTAATTGAGAATTAAGTACCAGAATCCTTATACTTAGATTTTATTCTAGAATAGTTAATGATGTTTTTTTGGATTGCAAAAAAATTAAATTATAATAGATAGGTACCTAAGTAAATTATAATATTATAATAGTAATAAGATAAAATTTCAGTGTCAGTAGGTACCTAGATAGTTTTGCTTGTTATAATAATTAATATGTGGCAGCGTGATTTTAATGATGGCAATGACAATTTTTTTTACAAATTAAAAGAACATTGATTTATATTAAGATCTTAAATAATATGTGCTGAGACAGATGCATGGTCAATGTGCTGTGACAATTTAAATTCGTTTTACAATACTTTGTTTCTTAAAAAAATACAGACTAAATATAGGGTAATGAACAATTTTATCTGGTTAGCAATCAATTCAAAATGTACACCTTTGCTACTAGTGGCGTCAACTACTTACACCATCGCCAATCGATTCTGAACTTTATTTATATGAATATAAGGAACATAGTTCATTACATCAATACTACACTACCATATTGTCTATGTCGTATAGGTACATAGTGTGTACATAACTATGCATATTACCAAAAGTATGATTTTGTATGTAAAGATCGAATCGATCTCTACATTGCGAATAAGTTGTTTTTGTATTGAATTTCGATCATACATTACATTTGCATACGAGACAAATCGTTCGAGACGCGAAAAAAATCGAATAGCAAAAGTAAGGAGGTCACCAATAAAGGCCCCTGAGACTGGGCTCTCCGGTTTTATTTACATCGCCCGTCGCGTTCGCCGCGTAAATGAGTACGCGCGAAGCAACGGCTCAGTGGAATAACATCATTTCGCGATATGAACGAATAGAAATTTCGCAAGACACAAAATATCAAGGTCATGCGGATTTCCTACCAATGTCATATTATATCTTGCACATTTAACAAAGGCCCTGCAAGCAAATGCAAAGGGGCGGGGGTGCGAAATAACCGAAATAATGAAAAATATCCCATTATAATCAGTTTCATTAACTGATCAAGACCGCATTCACAGTTTTTATTGCGATTTATTGACTTGTATCACAACCCTTCGTGGCGTAGTTCCCGCGTTTAGCGGGAACCAAACGTTCTGTCAGCCATGTTGAGACGCAGGCAAACATTAGTGATATAACACGAAAATAACACCACTTCACAGCTCAAATTGTCCTTATTAGATGCGCACTAATATAAAGAAAATTAGTACTAAAACATTTTTCACAACTATACCTGATTATCACTGATTTTTGCTTTATCGGTATCACCCGACATTTTTCCTATGAAGAAATTGAAAGCGAATTCCAAGCGTCTTCAAACACCGGACAACACACAAATGCACGCACCCACAACATAGAAAAAAAACATTTGCGTTTTGTTCCACGCGACGCAAGTGCGAACATGAAAGTAGAGACGGGTAAGTTTGGTACTGTACCGTAGTTTTTATTTTATTAGGCCATTTTAGATATAATATCTAAGTAAGTAGTTTTGCAGACATTGTAATAATTATTGGGTTTGGTGTAATCAGATGTGTTGAATTAACTACATAATTTAAAATACAAAAGAAAATAAAATAGATGTAAATTAATTTAAAATCGGGATTTGGTGCTACGAGAAAGTAACAGTTTATTATTTCTTCTTACTCTGATCAATTATTTTATTTATTTATTAATAGGTACACCCAAACTAGTCTGTCCTTACAGGTACATAACTAATGCGATAGAGTAAGCCGTATTACCTGGATAGAGCCTGCATATCTCAAGTGATAGACACAATTTCACATATTTTAGTTAATATTATAATGTTTACCTTTACACAAGTTTAAGAAAACCATTAAAAAAATGCTCCTGAAAAAAGCTTACTATACTGTCGAAGATTATATAAATGATAAAAGCGCATGGATTTGACTCGCTCCAGCAATGCTCAGGACTGCTGTTACTTATGTATCTTTGGATTAATGCAAATGTAAATATACATTATTTTCTATAACAAAGTTCCACAACCTATTTTGGACTTGCCAATAAATAAATTTAAGAAATCCATTAAAAGTATGCTCCTGAAAAAAGCTTATTATACTGTTGAAGATTATGTAAATGATAGAGGAGCATGGATTTGATCGCTCCAGCAATGCTGGGGACAGCGGTTACTTATTATAAATTAGTGTTTGAATATTAGTATTCAATTCGATGCTTTGATACGGGTAGACTGGGTATGTCACGCTCTCTTTAAACATTTCTGTGGTGGTGTCGTGTGGTGCGGGTTGTTACGTTCCCTCAAATATGGTCGAGCGAAGCAATGGCTGGATCATGCGTCATGCTCGTGAACGGGTGCCACCGGCGGGAATGGGGCTACTTTCTGTCTGCCCGTCTTTGACATGAATTGAATAAACAAATTTAAGAAATCCATTAAAAGTATGCTCCTAAAAAAAAAGCTTATTATACTGTTGAAGATTATGTATTGATTATGTAAATGATAGAGGAGCATGGATTTGATCGCTCCAGCAATGCTGGGGACAGCGGTTACTTGTGTACACATTGATATAGTAATTGTAAATGAATTATTTAAAAAGAGCAACCACCGAGTTTCTTGCTGGTTCTTCTCGGTAGGAATGGCATTCCGAACCAGTGGTAGATTCACTTGACGATTCAAAAGTACTTGTAAAAGTTTATTTGAATAAAAAATATTTGATTTTGATTTTTGATTTTGAATGGATTAGAAATATATGGAAAATAAAAATTGCTGCTCACACAAGCAATTAAATAAAGTGTGTACGAAAGTGTCTGTCTACCTATCTGTCTGTCTGACTGCTTTTACCAGCCAATCTTTTCAACCGATTTTCACGAAATTTGGTAAATAGATAGGTTACGTCCCGTGGAAGGACATAGGCTATTTTATCCTGGATTTAGGAGTTCCCGCGGGACTAAGAAAACACTTAATCGACGCGTACGAAGGCAAGGGCATTAATCTAGTTTTACCATAAGTATGCGTGGTCTGACACGCACTTGACTATGCTTTGCAACATACTCTTTGTTTCAACCATAGACAATAAGGTGAAAGGTATTTGTACAGTAAAATGCTTGCTGAATTTATTTGAAAAATAAAGAGAAAATTTATCATTTTTATGCCTTCTTTTGGATTTTAATTAAATAAAGTCTTTTTTTCTTACTAGTCCTTTAGTGCAGGTAAAATATTCGTAATTTAGAAAATTAAATACTTTTGGAGGGACGCCTTTAAAAAATCGACCAATAGCCATGCAGAATTTATTCGATGTTGCGTTCATTAAATAAACGCGATTGGTTCATCGTTTTGCTCCCGTTTGACGCATCAAATTTTTGATAACATCTATAGAATTCTTCTTTTGCCTATGGTCCGCGTCTTCTTGCAATTTGTGGGGAAACAGTCGTAATATTATTTGGATCTTTTGATCTGTTTTAATGGCTGCCCCATTGCGCGATTGAATGGTTGCTTTAATTTAAACATGAGTGATTATTCTTCTATGGCTACGCTTCAAAATAATAGCCAACCGGCGGGATTTGCGGCTGCTTTACAACGTGCTAGATTGGTGAGCGGAACTATAATCTGCATATTCGTTATACTTTGACATTTTAGCTTCATATTTACCCTTCTTTTTTTTCAATTTACCTTCGTTAATCTTAGTTAAAACTTTCTGTTGTATGAGCTACTCATATTTCTAGTATGTCGATAGAGAATCCTTAAGTTTGCACTAAATAACCTACATAAGTTTTTGCGTACGCGACATTGTGTGTAATCACAAAGCATCGCCCTATCATCTCTCTGTATAACGTCGATATAAAGTGCTTGCGTCGTTACTTTTAGGTTGCCGCCAGAATTGAAGGTGTTGGCAGTAAGAGACCATTGGAAGAAGGACCTGAGCCAAGTGCAAAGAAATTAGCCCCTATTGAAAACTCATATCCTCCTCAGCAACAACAACAGCAACAGCAACAACAAACAATGAGGTAATTATATTAAATATGTCTTTTTATTATCAAAAATATCAGTAAAACTTTAACTACTTACCAGTAAGTTTGCCACACCACTAATCTTAACTACATTGTAGCAGCTGTAGTACTTCTGAGTGGCTGTCAAAATAATCTGGCCCATAAACTATTGGCTATTATGTACCCTACAGTGGTGCTGCAATGGTAGTTTTTGAAGTGAAAACTTCTTTAGCAGCATTGAGCACTTTTTGGTAGGGGAAAATCTTATGGGTTCACGTCACCGACATGTTCGTGACGTATTGTGCAACATTATGATGTGTTTAACTTTACAAGTAAAATTTAATGGATTTAGCTTTCACTTCTATCGGCAGTCCCTATGACTGGCAATATTTTTTTTATAAGCTAGGCTAGAAAGTGACAGCTAGCAAACTTGTCCATCCCATTCTGCGTAGACCAGCTTCGTTTCAAGGCTGAGCTATTGAAGCTATTTATGTCACATGAAGAATGAATGATTAACTTGCAAGTTAACTGTGCCACATAGCACAATATCTAGCCCCATGTTATCCAGACAACAGCAAGAAGGTTGTAAATCTATAGAACTAATTATAGAAAAGCAGCTTGTCTAGCTCAATGTACAGCATATTTGTTACACTGTTTGTTATAGGTATAATCATGAACAACTTGTAAGTTGGTATGAAGTACTTGAATGTGAATAAAATTTGATCATGACACTACACCTGTTTCATAGATAATTTTGCAAATAATTTTTATTTTGCAAAAAAGAATATAATTATAATTAGGTATGTGACCATATGTGGCATAGGTATGAAAATTAAATATGTTACATATATGTTCGCCCACACACAAATATAAAAATTAATTAAATTAAATAAAAAAAGAAAAGCTGTTCCATTGTGCATGCAGAAAAATAAAAATATTCTTAATAATACAGAATATTATTATTACTCTATGCATTGAACATTTATACAGCTGTTTTTGCATCAATGTAACATATTGTTTTCTGTTTTGTTAAATTATTATATAAGTACAATAATCAGACAATGTTATCTAAAATTAAACATAACTAATAATTATTGTCTTTTATTAACCTTTGTGCTTCATAGAGTTGCTAAATGTTCTGACTCTTGTCGCATCTAATTTTTGTTGTGTACTATGTGGAAAAATTTATAAATACACATGTACAGTACTACCACTTTTATATGTCTCATCAACAAAATTAGTTTGAGTAGAAAGTGTAACATATCACCATCTAAAACCAAATGTTTTACGATTTTAAAAACAGAAACTCATTCTATCTACATGCTCGTACTCTGAACATGGCTTAGGCAACAACAAATAGGATTTGTGCAGCGTGCTAGCCATGTCCCGCTTCAGGTGACGAATCACAGTGTAGTTTGCAATGGAGTATGGATCACCAGTGCATTGTGATTCGTTGCTGGAAGTCGCGCGATATCGCTGGCACCTTGCACAAACCCTGAGCCAGGATTATGATTTATCGAGTGAACAGGCTTTCGAATATAAGACCCTGAGTGGATTTTAGACTAGTTGAGCATAATTATTTTGGCCTACCAACTAAACAAGTGAGCTCAACTATGTTATATGTATGTTCATAATGAGTATCAGTCCCAATGGCTTTCAATATGTAATTGTATACTTTTTCGGACAGTTCAATGTGTACAATTTTTGTTCTCAGTGCCACAGCAGCAGCGGCGGCGGCAGCGGCAGCGGCGGCGGCGCGTATCGCCAACTCGTCCTCTGCGCCCACGCCTCCCGCGGGGCCTCCCAACATGAACATGCCTGACCAGGCCATCAACGAATACATCAGAGTGCCGGACAAGATGGTTGGACTCAGTGAGTATTATTACTTCTATGCATACAGGTCTTATCATAGTGTGTTTTCCTTAGTGCCCTGCCACCTGAGGCCGACCAGACATCAACAAGGTAGGTACATCAGAGTACCCAACTAGATGTTTGGACTCGGTGAGTATTTGAATTCTATAGACAGTGTGACATCTACTTGTGTTGCATTTAGTAGTGTCCATGCCGTCTGAGATAGACCCAACATAAACATGCCTGACCAGGCCATCAATGAATACATCAGAGTGTCCCACAAGATGGTTGGACTCAGTGAGTACATTTTTACTTTGTATGATTCTTCTTGGAGAGGTAAAGCTATGCAGCACTCTTATAGACCCAGTATTACTTTGACCGTTGCCTATCTATCCCCACCATCTATGTGAAGTATCTGACCAATACCACTTGTTGCCAGGAACGGCAGAAGTAGTTTTATGCTGACTCTACTTGTGTTGCATTTAGTGATATGCTTGATCATTAAAAATACGTATCCGCGGATCCGGATATTTGGTGTCAAGATCCGCGGATACGGATTTTAACTTTTTTACTCAATCGGTGCCGGTGCGCGTAACCTTGAAACTCACTACGATAAATGTTTGCAATATAATGGTGCCAAATATTTGATTTTAAGAAATAAAAAACAATCTGTATGGAATTTAATCGTTTTTCATTGCTACCGAATTATATAGAATTTCATCTTTATATTGAAAATTAAAGGTAAAGGTAAAAGATCCGTCAAAAAAGTAACGGATACGGATCTTTCTTCACCCGCGGATATCCGCGGATACGGATACGGATATCCGGCACATCACTAGTTGCATTTGAGACTCCTGAGGCCCTCCAAGTCTCCTCCCTATGATTTAAATTTTATTTGCTAAAAAGAGTTGTGTAACCAAGTTAAAAAAACTGCTGTAAGCTAGGGCTTACAATACAGCTAAGTAGAGTTAGGACTCTACTTTCGTTTTGGAAGTTTCAGTTCAGAAGTTCGACCACTTCTTATTTTACTTAATTTAGTTCATTAAGTCATTCAATTTGTTTTTTTGATCCTTTATTTTGAGATAAAAAGCTAAGTCAGTTAAGTTTGAAATAACCACAAAATTAAAAAAAACCTTATTTATTACACTTATATTTGTTCTATTGATAAAAATATTGATATCTTAATAAAAATATTGCATAAAATTGAACAACAATTTTATCTACTAGTCAAAGAACTAGTTATCTAATACCATTTTCCATTAGTCTTATCTTTGAATATAGAAAAAATATGCTGTAAATATTTAATGTTAAGAAAAAAGTCACGACTCATACAATGGCCGTCTTATCGACTCCCAGCTCAAACCCTAGTTAACCCTAAAACTGAAATTTTGTTAAGAGATTCCCTTTATAATGTAGAAAAGGATTTAGGCTGGATTTTTGGATTTCAACAGAGGTGAAGTGAAACTGAGTGGTCGTTAGTAATTAATACGACTTATTTGTCGTAGTAATCGGCCGCGGCGGTGAGCAGATCACGCGCTTGCAAGCGGAGTCGGGGTGCAAGATACAGATGGCGCCAGACTCGGGCGGCCAGCCGGATCGCCTGTGCACCCTCACTGGTTCGCGGGAGGCTATTGCGAGGGCTAAGTATGGTTTCGTTATGTTATACATCGCTTTGGGTGTAGCTTTTGTATATTTCCGAATGTATACTGTACGAATGTGTACAAATATAAAGCGCCAATCTTGCGCGGCTGCCGCTCGCTGAATACCGTGCTTTTTTGACGTGATAACGTCTTATAAATCGATGATCAATCGTAATTTTTTTTATTGGACGTTGACGACCTCCATGGCGCAAGTGTTGAGCGTTGTTGTCTTAGCGGTGGTCCCGGGTCTGATCCCCGGCAGGGTCATTTTGAGAATATATAATTTCTGAATTTTCCCTGGTCTGCTTCGGCCGTGGCTAGTTACCACCCTACCGGCAAAGACGTGCCGCCAAGCGATTTAGCGTTCCGGTACGATGCCGTGTAGAAACTAGAAACCGAATAGGGGTATGGGTTTAATATAACTGCCATGCCCCTAACAGGTTAGGTTAGGCTATTATCTTAGACTGCATCATCACTTAATATCAGGTGAGATTGCAGTCAAGGGCTTGACAGCAATCTCACCTGATTTAAACTTGTAGTGGAATAAAAAAAACTCTGTTGCGTATAATCGTGGTTAGTCCTCGAGCCCTCTATTATGCAGCAGAATTACCTACAAACGCTGCGTGTTGCCACGCACTTGTCGCTCTATGTTTGGACACAACTTATAGACTTATGGTGTTCCCAAAACAAGTAGTCTGATATGACATGAGGCGTATTATTGCATAGGGTACAAAACCAGTAGCCCTATAATATAGCACCTGCATCAATAATTTTTAATCTCAATTGTTATAATGGAGAAGTTTCATGATGTTGTGAATATCATATTTATCACAACGGAAGTAAAATGTAGATTAAAAATTGATAAATCAGTGTTTTTTTTACAATCCATCAATAAATGACCGAGAAATGACGATATAAAAGTTTAATTATTTAATGTACACCGATTGCTGTATCTTACTCGAGTGAGAAATTTTGTGAGTGAGTTTTAATACCTAGCCGAGATTTATTACTTCAAAATTATCTTCACACACAAATTAGGTGCTTTTAATTCAATTAAGTCACTTTAAGTCCATTTATTTCTTTTATTCGGCTTTATAAAGTCTGTTGATAGGGAGTTATAACGACACGTCTCCCGTCTTGCAAGCGCAAACTTTAAAGTGCCATAACTTTTTCATATAACTTTTTCATTTGTTGAGATATTTTAATGATTCTTTCATATTTTTGTTTTAATTTTGTCTTAATTTTCATATTAAATGTAAAAAAAGAAATGTTAAACTTCTCCATTGACTGAATTTATGGTATTCAATAGATTTTGGCCTATAGTGGATGAGTGTTAACCAATTAGAGGTGATTGCGATCGTCACACATCACATCATCGATCGGCATTCATTTTTACATAATAAGACCCCGATCTGAGGGTCTTTATCTGTGGTTGTCATCTTCTTACTTCAGATAAGCGCCGCGCGCCATTGTGTTGAAATATAAACTGTATTTGTTTTGCGATCACTGTTTAAGCTCAGAACAATAACATAAAACCTGTCACAGATAAATAAGATAGGTATGCTTCCTTCTTGTGCTCTTCCAGTCCTCATATAGCTTACATCTTCTAGACAGGCTTTCGATTAATCTTGAATTTAAAAAAAATGCATCAAACGGATAAATACTACTAACAAGGAAGGGTAGAGTTTATTTTGATTCTTCTTCTTATTTTGTTTTATGGCTTTTATTAGTGCCACACCAATTTTGATTCTTTCTCATCGTTTAGTGCACAAGGCATAACAGAATTTTCGTATATACTTTTAAAAATATGTTTAACCATTTGTGATTAAATCGTAAGAAAAGAAATATTTTATACATTTCGATGGTTTACGGCTAAAGTAGAATTGCGTGCTCTTGAGCTTTTGGAAGCGATAAAATTAGATTGATACACTCTGACAAGCTTACTGGTGCGTGTGGCTTAATTCGGAACTAACATAATCTACTCTGTGTTGATCGTATAATGTGGATTTTTTAATAGACAGTGGCGCCTCCGCCACACGCATAGGTTAGGTAGTTTGCCAAGCTGTATATGAACAATTAGGTGTTACTTTATACGTTGGATATTTCGCGACTGGGTACTAGCACTTTTACAGTTGTACTTGTAGATTGCCTGAATTGGAACTCTTATTATACTAGTGGTTCGCCCCGAACTGAGACCTCGCGGCGCCATCTATTGACAAAATGTGAAGTTCTGTTACAAATACTGAAGCTCATTAAAAATTAAATAATACCGTTTCCTTACAATATTTATCTAATTTTGGTATTTGTTGTTCAAGTACAGGATATAATTCAAATAATTGATCAAGTTTCAGGCTCAACCTTTCAGAAAATTTAGAGTTCTGAGGTCAAATTTGGACGTTAGAAAATCTCCACTTTGAAAGCCCCCCATTTCGACAATTTTGGGGAAAAAATTAAAAAATATATATTTTAGGACTCTATTCCTAATTATCTTTAAAATGATATACCGCAACCCTATGTAACTTTATAAAAAATATTTTACTTCGCATTCGCTTCTATGAGAGTCCCCGTGAAATAAAGATTTTTATAACTTTTTAAGCCATATTCGGCGGGAGGCCATTGGTTTACATATTACATATATTTGCAATCTCAATTTTGTGATTGTTTAAAAAATAAATGCCGTGTAAAGTGTCGGGCAATCCAAATAATATTATCACACATGTCTCCCTGTAGATTTCATACTACGGCGATAGGCCTCCTGATATCATGACGTAGTATATGTGTAGCCATTTTGTGCGTATCTTGAGTAAAATCCTCGGATAAAATGCATGCCACTGCTTTAGATACAGCGCCGGCCCAAGCCAAAGGCGGATGGAGCAAGACTCAGAAATGTCGCCATTCGGGTAATGATGAAGTCATTTAATAAAAACTTTTTGAACCCTCCTTTTGTATATGATTTTGTGAATAAAAGATTAGTTAGATTTAACCATAAAAATTAATGTTTTCGAGGGGTGACAAGCAATTTATTTATATTTTGGAGTATAAAAAAGTTTATGAATAAACTAGTTTTTACGGTGAAACCGGACTTGGCTTTGGCCTTAGTTTCCGGCCGGATGGCAGCCGTAACCCGTTTATTTACTGAAACTAGACCGAAACTTAGTGACAAATATTAAAGTTAAAACTTAAAACATTGAAGATTTCGGTACAATTATGCGGTATTCGCGTCACAGTAGGGCTGGGCCGGCCCTGTGTATAACTATAACTAGCGCCTTTGCACTCGACGACATTTTCCCTTACAGAGGCAACTAAAACGAGCTGTTAACGCGATTAAATCGCATGTTTCACATACTTTACATATCCAAGCTAATAATACGTGTAAGCTAAAATTAATGGAATAAGCGTTAAAATGTCGTCGTGTGCAAAGGCACTTACAAATAGTAGTAAAAGATTCGCCTTTCACCCCTCGATTTAGTTGCCTCTGCGTTGAACTGATTTGTCTATTATAGGCTATAGATTTGAACGATGCGACTATCCTTCTGTATAAACTTTGGTGTTGTAACTGTAGTTTTGTATGCCATAGGGACGGGATTACTTGAATTTTGTCATCTGTAATCAGGGACTTAGTAAACCAGATCGTCAATCACCGTGGTCGTGAAAACGCGCCTCAGCATATGGATAACCCGGTTGGTGGCGGCGGCGGCGGCGGCGGCGGCGGCGGTGGTGGTGGAATGCCACCGATGAACAGGGGTGGCGGTGGCGGCGGCGGCGGTGGCGGCGGTGGTGGCGGAAATATGACGGTAAGTGTGGCGTACTAGAAGCAACGGCATGCTTCAGCTACGAGTCAGCGGCACTTAGCAGACGTACGTTCCTATGAAAAGCAACGCGCTAGGTATAGAAATACATACTAGGGTTGTAACGGAGGCGTTCTTAGCGGAAGCAGAGGCGGATGCGGAGATGAAGGGGCTTTACCTCCGCGGATGCGGAGGTGGATTTCTCGGATCACATTGTCCTTTTTCTGTGCTTTAGGATGCCATGAATCCTACATTCGTTTTTTTTTGAGGATTCTTCTAAGGACAGTTGCCTTTTTGCTTGTTGTAATGGTGTAACTAATGTTACCTGCGATTTGTACTTGTCGCATTGTAAGTCAACGTAAATAACCGCAACTCCGCAAAAAAATGCGCAATCCGCACTTACGGAGGCGGAGGCGAGGTTCCGTTACAACCCTAATACATACATACGAAGAGCATTTTTGAGGTAAGTAACCGCGTTTCTATAGAATGCAATGCGCAAGTGTCGACTAAGGCCTACTTTAAATGTATTTAGTTGTTAAGTAATGTCGCAATGACACTTTCGACTGCTGTGAGATTTATCTATACTAATATTATAATTGTGAAAGTTCACATGGATTGATGAATTATCAATCACGCCAGAACGGCTGAACAGATCTGGATGAAATTTGGCACAGAGATAGTCTGGAATAACATATAGGGTCAAAGGTTCCCGCGGGAACAAAAAAAAAATTCTCGCCGTCGAAATCGTGGGCATCAGCTAGTAATAAATAGTCATAGTCATAGTCATAGTCATAGTCATTTATTTATTAAATATAGGTACACTGTAGGTACACTTATTTTCGTCTAAAAATTACATAAGTACTTAAAAAGCATGATGGTGATAATGGGTAACGGTATCTTAAAACTAAAGCTACGAAGGTTCCAAACGCGCCCTGGTCTGAGAAGAGCCCACAACAAACTCAGCCGGGTTTTTTTTTTTATTGTCACCATCTCACAAATATTCTTACTAAGGAACTATCAGAGACATTAGAGCAAATTATTGCCAGGCTTCCTTGTCGTTTAAGTAGTCCTTTACATGGTAATAAGATTTTTCAATGAGTTATTCATTAATAATAATTGTTAACAGGAAGAAATAATGCTGCCGGGTCCTAAAGTGGGTCTGATCATCGGCAAGAATGGTAAAACCATCAAGCAACTACAAGAGCAGTCGGGAGCCAAAATGGTGGTTATCCAAGACGGCCCTAACACTGAATATGTGAGTGGCAACCTTTCAATGCAAATCTTCTAAATCGAACTTAGTTAATTTTGGATGGTAACAGGCGTTACTTTGCGGAAGTTCATAATTTAGCAAGAAAAGATGTTAGATTATGTTTGTACTAATAATAATGATCAAAATACCTAAAGCGTAACTTATTTCGAATATTTTAAAAATGTTGTTAGTTTTTTTTGTACTAAATCTAACTATTGTATCTTGGTTCTGTCCTTTTCTGTCTTACACCAAAAACAAAATATACTTACAGTCCACGCGCGAGGTCCCAGGAATCTGAAGGAATGTTGACGTAATGAGATAGAGTTGTGATTTAGCCAAAATTACGGTATCGATACTAACACATCTTTAGTATCTGTGCGCGTGCATTGAATTAATTATGAAATAATAATTCTATGAGGATAGTATCATAAAGTTTAATTATATGAATTGTACAAAATTAACGTAAAATCTAATTAATCACTGTCGCAATCAGAACACTTTAAGGAACTAAAAAATTTAAAAGCTATTTGCACACAAAAATAAACTTTTAAGTTTAGTACTATTGGAAGTGCAATACACTTAAGGTCGGCACTAGTATTGGGGAGCGTGCGGGGTATGAAGCGACGGTCGGGGGCGGTTCGCATCCGCCCGCTCAGCCCGCGATTCCTCAGAGCTCGCGTGGGGACTGGTTAAAATATGACAGCGCTATCGATGTACTGCAAGTGGGATTTGGTCCACAGCTAAAAAAAAAATACGAATATTTTATTTATTGTTCGTTTTCTTTTTCCGCGTGCCAAAAGTAAAATAATTGTTTTATTTACTTTTTGTTAATTTAGGAAAAGCCGCTTCGTATATCAGGCGACGCGTCTAAAGTGGAGCACGCAAAACAACTGGTGTACGAACTATTGGCGGACAAAGACATGCAACAGGGTGGCGGCCAGAGGCAATACGACGACGGCTACCAGCAGGACCAGGGCAACGGCCTCGCTACCAACTCCACTGAGGTGAGGGAACTAAATGTTAGTGACCCATTCTTGTGTATGAACTATTGGCGCACAAAGACATGCAACAGAGGGGCGGCCAGAAGCAATACGACGACGGCTACCAGCAGGATCAGGGCAATTTTTTTGAGAGGGTAGTCTTTTTTTTATCCACTACAAGTTAGTCCTTGACTGCGATCTCACCTGATGGTAAGTGATGATGCAGTCTAAGATGGTAATGGGCTTACCTGTTAGGGGCATGGCAGTTATATTAAACCCATACCCCTTCGGTTTCTACACGGCATCGTACCGGAACGCTAAATCGCCGGGTGGCGCGTCTTTTGTGTGTAGGGTGGTCATTAGCGACGACCGTAGCGTCCCACCAGGCCAGACCAGGAAAAATTCAGAAATTATAAATTCCCAAATTGACCCTGCCGGGGATCGAACCCGGGACCTCCGCACGTTACGACAACAGCGCTCAACACTGCATCACATACAAACAACATTATAATTGGCGGCCTTATCGCTTTGAAGCGATCTCTACCAGGCAACCAAATTAAACATTGCAAGTGCAGTCTGGTTTTCGTTTTTAAACTTTATTTTATTAGTGATAATGCAATTAAGTGATCCTGGAAATACCCCTTCTATATACCTATTCAATAAATTTATACCAGGTGCTAGTCCCGAAAGCGGCAGTGGGCATTGTCATTGGCAGGGGCGGTGACATGATCAAGAAAATCCAGGCAGAGACAGGCTGCAGAGTTCAGTTCCACCAGGAAAGGGATGACGGCCCTGGAGATAAGAGGTAGAAATACTTTGACGATGTCCTCCCATAGATAAAGAAACCATAGCGCTTCTTAGACCATAGTCTATATAGACTGCTAGACACTACCCCTTTCAGTCACAAAACAATAATAGTATAAGCCCACAACAAACTCAGTAAAATATTCATCTTCATTCCTTTCTTCTAGTCTTCAAACTCTTTTAACCACATGTTAGCGTCTCTGTTTATTATACATACCAGTACGCTTACTCTGAGTTTTTACATTGCAAATACGATTGATCGACGTGAGAGCTCACCTCGCCAAGTGTAAGCGAACGTAAAATGAACCTTAACTGCATTGGTTTAGAGCTCATTTCCTCGTTTCGTGTATTTATTCACAGCCAGCGCTCCAAACGCTGAATTTGTGACTTTAAAGTAAGGGCTTTTGGGTCCATTTTACTTTGACGTTCGCTTACACTTAGCGTGGTGAGCTCTCACGTCGATCAATCGTATTTGCAATGTAAAAACTCAGAGTAAGCGTACTGTATTATTTTTACTATCGTAATAGGATAAGAAATGATCATGAATTCTATTAAACCATATCTCAAATGAAAATATTAAGTCAACTTCTTGGGAGAGTTATTGTGATAAGTAGATTTTCTTTCTCACAGGTGTTATTTACAAGGCAAGCCCCATCAAGTGGAACAAGCTAGACAGATGATCGAAGATTTGATTGCCAGTGTCAATGTAAGTATTTATTTAAAAGCACTATCACTGCCTAAACTCACAATTGAATTAACAACTACTTGAATTGGCTAGAACAGCTCGAAAACTCTGAGCAACTTGATGCTGACCTTTTTTCATTTAAAGAAAAGCTGACACGGCTTAGCTTTGCTCTGGTTAATTTCTGAGGATCCTTTATTAGTATTTCTTCTAAGTAATTAAAATGTTTGTAAAATGATAAGATAGGACCAGTGTTTATTAAAAATTACTTATAACACCAACTGTTCTAAGCGTATTTTTTGCAAGGTTACACTCAATGTAAGGTATATGTGGATACTAAATACGTCCTCCATAAGGACCTTAGCCCACGTCAGACTTTTTATAGTTCCGACAATTGGACCGACTTAACATCCGAACCTTTCATTTTCCACCGACAATTGGATCGGCGTGAGCGTTTCAATATTGCAATATGTATGTATGTTTAATTTTTACCGATAACAGGTATGATGCCTATGTCAAAAATAAATTATTTCTTACTGAACATTAAAAAGAAGAGGGTCTTCCAAAATACCTGAAATTCCAAACCTTGGTTAGTTTTAAGTTTGGCAACCATTTTAAACTATAGATAGAAAAAAGTGTGTTGAAATTTGTTGACGTCACAACTATGTATTTCATACAAACTTGCATACTAGAAGCGCGTTTTTAAGTTTGATTTGATTGAGTTGTCATCATCCCTGTCTGACGTGGGCCGAGTCCCTAAACAAAAACTGACGGTATGACACTAGAGGTGTTTAATATAACACGTAGCGCAATATCACAGCGCGCTATTGTTCTTCCTTTGTAGCGGAGCCCGCTTGCCGGTAGCGCGCTGCCGCTGGCCGATGGTTATTCTCGCGTAACGCGCTGTTGTGAGTGATCGTCATGTTTGCGTGTTACGAAATTTAGCGTGCTGCAAGACAAATCGCGCCTGCCGGCCGCCCACACGCTTTCTAATAACAAGCGCGTTATAACATATCGTATTTAAAAGCGTGCTGAAAATTTATAGTTTATAGTCCGTAGCGTGCTATGGATTTATAACAGTTTTGAACAACTCTATATGACAGCTGGCGATCCGTTCCGGTCGAGGCCGCGGTCCTCAGCAACGCAACGGCTCCGGTGGAGGGGACAGGGATTTCCAGCAGTGGCCTGAACAAGGCCAAGAGGTGCGAGTCACCTTCACCGTCACCAATGTCAAGTGTGGACTTATCATCGGCAGGGGTAAGGAACTTTAAGATTTAAAGAAGAGGGAGGGATCTTTTAAAGTGCGCAGGGATCTACATAATCTTATTGCATCTTATTTAATATTTGACTATTGCAATATTACATTCATAATACCATTGGTAACATTCCCAAAACTGCATATTCTTTCACTGTATAGTGTATACTATAATAATTGTGTGTGCCTGTGTGCGTAATACCTATCTACCTGTCAAAACTTGTAATTAGCTATAATTTTCTTCTCTACTTTCTGCAAGTAGCTTAAGTTTTCCTTATAAATGAAAAGACCAAGTTCAGAAGAACATCTTTCCCTGCTAGTATTCTATGTTTTTTTAAAGGTTTTTAAATATAAATGTCTAGGTATTTCACGGCTCATAGATACTAAGAAATATTTTTTGTCAAGGGGGAGAAGTTATCAAGCAGATCAATGCTCAGTCGGGCGCGCATTGTGAGCTAGACCGCCGTGCACAGAACAGCGACAGAAATAACCGCACCTTCTATATACGCGGCCACCCTGACGCCGTGGAGCATTGCAAACGCATCATCATGGAAAAAGTTGGCATGGTAAGAACATAGCATAATACAGTTTACTATTTCGGAATGTTTATATATGTCTCTTGAATAGGTAAGGCCATCCACGCGAAGCTGAGAATACTCAGCTAGTACTAAATTGTATTTACGCTATTGTATCATCGATATTATGAAGACTCTGAAAAAAAAAACTGTCAAAGATATTTTTATTATTGAATTATTTATTGCACACAACTACAGATATTTCTATTCTGTTATACTAAAATTGCAAACAAAAAATTTTACAAATGCATTTGCTAAGTTCTAAATCACCGGAATCAGAATTCTTGTATATTTTTGTTATATTTCACGATACTGATTTAATGAAAACCATATAACACGTACAAATGATTACTTCAAGTTCTATGAATCAGTTTGGCAATAAACTCAATTTATTTATAACATGTAGGGCATACAGGTGTCTCTTATGTTACGTCATGTTTTGGCTCTACTACCGGTTCGGAAAGCAGGTTCTGCTGAGAAGAGCCGTCTGAAACTCAGCAATTGCTCTTTTTTTAAAAACAAGATATTGCAATAATTTTAAATACAGTAGTGTAAGTTTATACTACTAGCTGATACCCGCGACTACGTACGCGTGGATTGAGGTTTTTTCTTTTCCCGCGGGAACTCTTTAATTTTCCGGGATAAATTCCAGACTATAATCTATCCCTGTGCCAAATTTCATCCAGATCCGATCAGCCGTTCTAGCGTGAAAAAGTAACCAACATCCATACTAACAAACTTTCGCGTTTTTAATATTAGTAGGATAGGATCCTGTAGGCCACTGGACCCAAAGTCGATTATACAATTTTGTCATTAAGAAATTCATCAACTGTATGTATGTGTTTTGCGTAGCCGGTGAACTTCATCCCGGACAACGGTAACGGTAACGGTAACGGCGGCGGTAACGGGAACGGCGGCGGTAACGGCGGTGGGGACTACTACGGCGCCGCGCCCGCGCCCGGCCCCCCGGCCTGGGGGTACAACCCGCATTGGCACCACCAGCAGCAGCCTCAGCCGCAGGTACGGGGGTTGACATTCAAGTGTTGTACATTACAGGTGTTATTATATCGCTAAACGGTTAAACGGTTAACGGTTAGTAAAGAACAATTTTTTTTCACAGAAGTAATAGGCCTATTACACTGCACTTTTCACAGGGACCCTTAACACTGCTTCGGTGTAGTGTAACAAGATTTAGGGAGAAAGGGTCCCTAATTTTGGTGCCAAGATAGCAACCTTCAGCCATAGAGAAGGCAGTAGGCGCTAAATGTATCAAATGTCATTTCTGACAGTCACTGTCAAAATAAAGTGTTTTTCTTTTGAAAACGTCAAGAAATATGAATCCGCCATTGTTACCTACTTTTGTTTAGTTTTGCTTATCGTGGAAATATTAAATAATTTCACCACTTTAATTACGATGAATTCGTAGATTTGAACGATCAAAACTGGTCTAGTATTTTTTTTTTCTTTCATTTCTCTATTTGTAAAATGACCGGACCCACGCCCCATACAAATCTGAACCGTCTCCTTTGTGTTGAACAGCAACAAGTGCAGATAAACCCGGCGACAGGCCAGCCTGATTACTCGCAGCAGTGGATCGACTACTACCGCTCGCTGGGACTAATGCGCGAGGCCGAGGCCGTGGAGCAACAGACCAAGCAGCAGCAGCAACAAGGTACCGTAGCGACAGCGGCGATAGGGATGATTTTAAGTAGTCAAAAATAAATTATTTCTAACTGATTATTAAATATAGGGTCTTCCAAAACACCTAAAATTCACATCCTCGTTGGATTTTAAGTTGGATAACCATTTTAAAATATAGATTGTTGAAAAAAAATGCGTTGAAATTTTATGACGTCATAACTGTGAATTTCATACAACTTCCATACCAGAAATGCGTTTTTAAAGGGACTCCAGCCGGTACCTTCTTCATATAAACGTAAACTCGTAATGACTACATTATTTGATATTGTACGCTCAAAACTAAGTATTATTTCGATTTTCACACTAAATTGATGACAACTTTGGGCGCAAATAAATAAGATTAGGAGTATGAAAATTATAAATCAATTTATCAAGAAACATAGCTAATTTATTCATTAGTGGAAATAAATTTACTTTGTAAACATACATTTAGTAGTTTTTACAAACAAACAGGTTTCCCAAACAACTGTTCAACCTTTTTCAGCAAGCATCAGCTGGTTTAAAATATAAGTTAAAATCTTATTTTTTAAGTGTATTAATTGTAGGTAGTCTAGTTTTAGTGTTCTTCATGTATTTTTAGTAATTTAGCTAGCTATAAATAATTACAATTCTGATATGTCGACGGAAGAGCACGCAATTTAAACCTTCGTGGTTTTTGGCAGTGCTACCCAACAAAGCTGTATCGATTTTTAAATTGATAATTTAAAAAAAAGATGCTGATTTGATTGAGTTGTCACATAGAATAATTAAACCTCTAGAATCAATGCCAGCGTGTAACCGAAAGGGATAGGTAATAATAGGTAAAACGCTGCAATGCCCGAAGCGCAATAAGTGCTTTATGAACAAAACAAACTAAACCCGTGACATGCAGAAAGGGATAGAAAAAACCATCTTTTTTCTCATTCTATCTTGTGTACCATCCCAACGCTGCATCTCTTTCATGTGGGAGTGAAAAAGAGATATGGCTTGGTCTATATACCTCTCTCTGTCTACGAGTTGTCATCATCCCTATTAATATTTTTTTTTATTTAACCGGTTTAACGGCTATGGATTCTATCCCTATTAATAGTAAAGGAGTTACCATAGAATATGTTGCGTGTGCAGGGGGAGGCGGCCCCAGCAGCGGCGGCAGCGGCAGCGCACCGCCGGCGCCTGCGCAGGCCGCGTCGCCCGCGCCCGCCGCCGACTACAGCGCGCAGTGGGCAGAGTACTACCGCAGCATCGGCAAGGTCAAGGAGGCCGAGGCGATCGAGGCGCAGATCAAAATGAAGGTAACGTTGTAACCGCACAGTAAACAAATGCAACCAGTACGAAAACTACCTAGAAACGTTCGATGCAGGCTCACTCACACAAACTTGCGTCACTGGTTGTATCAGTTTACAGCGGTAATCGCGTATGAAGCGCTCACGCTGTCACTTTTTGAAGTGAAAACTTCTTTAGGCGCGTTGAGCACTTTTTGGTAGGGGGTAAAAATATGGAACGGTGTCGGTCACGCGACACCATTCTTCTTAAGACAAAAGGTCTTAAGTATAAATATAGTACATTTGTAATTAAACTTAAATGCCTTATTCTTAATGTTTATATGTTACATATTTTTTTTTAATTAGAGAAAAAATTAAATAAAATAAAATTTAATATTCGTTATCAATTCTATCGGCAGTCCTAATAACAGCCACTTTTTTAAATCCACTACAAGTTAGCCCTTGACTGCGATCTCACCTGATGGTAAGTGATGATGCAGTTTAAGATGGTAGCGGGCTAACCTGTTAGGGGAATGGCAATTATATTCAACCCATACCCCTATTCGGTTTCTACACGGCATCGTATTGGAACGCTAAATTGCTTGGCGATACGTCTTTGCTTGGTAACTAGCTACGGCCGAAGCTCCCCACCAGACCAGACCAAGGAAATTCAGAAGTTATAAAAAACGTGCACAGGGCTTGAAGCTAGGGTAGGCATTAGGTAGTCAGCATACCTATTCACTGACTGTTGTAATGAAAATGAGCATTGACGCATTTCCATTTGGGTAAGCAGTGCTTTTATGCCTCTATGAACTGCACGCCACTGGCCCGCCCCAGCAGCGGCGGCCACTGGTGCATATTCCATCAGACTTGCAAAATACATAGTTGTTTATACGTTATCCTCGATGAGGGGCGAAACCGACGCGACGTGATCCATACAAAATGAAAATAGAAAACTTATACGCGACAAAGTAGGCTACGTGAAGGGTCGGTAACTGTTTGATACTGTCATATTGAGTCGTGTTTGTCACGCAAATAGGCCGTAGGACCATGACTCGACGGTGACTCAGAAGGACTAGAATCCAGAGCTGTTAAACCAGTTAAATAAAAAAAATTTAAATATGACGCTGCGGCGTCCTACATCTACTACATACTACGTCCTACATCGGCGCCACAAAAAAACTCACATAAAACCCCCTCCATCAGCAACAGCAATCGCAGCAACCGTCCAACGTGCCACAGCAGCCGACCCCACAGGCGACGCCGCCAAACCCCACGCCGCCGTCTTCCAGCGCCAACAGCGGGGTAGTGCCGCAGTACGGGCAGTACTACCCGCCCGTGTACCCCGGCTACGCCTACCCCTACCCCGGAGTGCCGCCCGCGCCTGAACACGCGCCGCATCAACATCAATAAACGTGAGTTTACACCCTTCTACCCTCCTCTATCCTTCATTAAAGCTCGCCATTTACGACAAGTCATTTGACTTAAGCCGCGATATAAATAAAAATAGACGGTCCAGAATTTTGTGTCGTAGGACTGGTCCTGTATTCATCTTTGTTGCAGGAGTAATATAATAAATTTTTCCATGATTACGTCAGTAACTGACGTTTGGTGTTCAGAATCGTGGAAAATAACTGCGAAATGGCGGATTTATGATTTTTGACGTTTTGAATAGGGAATATGCATGTATTTTTTTTATTTTTTTAAACTATTCTATAAGTGATTATATAACCGGAAAAAAATATAACACTTGCAAAATTTTATTAAATAAGCTAAAAAATAATAATTAAAACTACTATCATTTTCGGACGACTTAAACGCCCCCATTTTGGCGCGCTCGTTGTGACGTCACCGTGCACATGAATAAATTAACAACGAAGTGTTTGAGTGTAGTAAAGCGTAAAAGATTAACTTATTGTGATGGAAGAGCACCCAAAAGCTTATTATAATTAATGTATTGTCCCTATGTGCAAAAATAATATTAAAACTGCACCTGACAAGATATATTTTCATATGCCCAAAGATACAAATACATACCTAGGTATAAGGAAAAAGTGGTGTAAGGTCAATGAATATATCATTGTGTAAGGTGATGAGGAGAGAAAATGTATCGTGCTTGAGTACCTAGTTTATATCGTTGTGAAGATTATTTCGACGTGAGTATTAAATATGTATGTACCTACCTACCTACCAAAAATCTTTTTCATTAGGAATCGCAAACAATAACAATAAACTAACCTAAAAAATTAATTACATGTTCATAAAACTATTCTGATTCCCAATTATAAATGTTACAAAATATATTATGGTTTTCATTGATCAACAGCTGACTACGAGTGCAGATTTTGATCACAAAACGTTATAAGTTTATAACTAGGTTTTTTTTTTTTGCACTGTTTAAAGTTCTATTGGAAAAGAATTTCTCAGTTGCATTGACGAAAACAACCTAGTTTGTTAAAGTTCATAAAGATATTCTCAACATTTAACGTTCCTAATACCTACATATTATCTTTGATTATATTATAATACTAGCGCCCGCGATTTCGTCCGCGCGGTTTTGGGTTCCCGCGAGAACTCTTTTAATTTATAGTTTACTACCAATAGTTGTTTATTGTGGCGAGTCTTTTTTCACAAGAAATCACTGCTTTCAGTTAATAATTCCCAAAAACACTAATAATTTATCATAAACAGCGGCAAAACAATGCGAATAACCTTCAATAATCATACAAAACAAACGACCTGTTAACAGTCGACACAGACTACAGAGTGGATGATGACGTCATGTTTCGTTCCGCCAATAGCGTTGCGTTTTGGAAATTTGAGCGGGAACTTGAAAAATACTACTTTTAAATAATTAAATTTATTAATAGAAACACGATAATTTGTAAAAATAATCATCTGTATATATTTATTTAGCAATAAAGATTACACATAATTTTTTTTGTCCATTTCTAAATCACATGCATATTCCCCATTGTCAGAAATGACAGTGGACAATTTCCGCCTTACACTTCCAATACTTCTCTAGGGCTGGATTAGCGATATCTTATAAAAACATCGAAAAACTTGTAATTGTAGCATATTTTAGTTTGTTACTCATACCTATTTTATTTTCCATAAAATTGGTGCATTTTTTAAAATCTTTACAAGAAATGAACCGTTTCCTTTGATCGTGAGTTTGAATGAACCAAATTTGGCGAGGTTCCAGCCATGCTAATTTCATGCCCATCATAAGCCACAGCCGAAGTCATTTAGCGTCATGACATTTTGACCGTGAGTTAATGCGCCATGGCATCAAGCCGCGTTTAGTCATAGGAGGCCCCAACGATCGAAAATTTCATTTGGACTGATGCCATGAGGTGCAAAAGTTTTGGCGTTCATCCACTTAAGTCAAATGATTTATCGTCAATGGTGAGCTGAAGTTTTTCACAGTTCCTTGGATCCCTCTCCGATCCATTGAGATCGTCGTTATCAAGCGGTAGACGTCCACTGCTGGACATAGGCTTATTATTTCAACTAGATATAAATACACAGCATGATGTACTAGTAATGCTTCATTGGATGCTTATTGTATTTGGTTTACTTCAATTAGCACTTTAGGTTCCGTTAAAAATACTTGGTACTCAAAATTTAAGGCAAAGTTTACTTATTAAACTTCTTACTTTCACTGCTATACATGACTTAAATTAAGGTTTAGCTTAAATACACTTTTAGAATGTTAGTAATCAGAATGTTATAGTACTAACACTGTTTATCTTTCGAACTGGTTAAGGAACTTAAATTCTATTTATAATATTATTATACCATTTGTATGTGATTACTTTATGTGCAGTATTTTATATTATTACTAGTGTAATATAACTATATGAAGCTTATTCTTCAGTAATCTTTATTTTATATTTTAGTGGATGTAGAATTAGCGATATTTTTGTGTTTAAAGCCACATAAAACTGTTATAACTTATTATCTTACAGGAATTTTGGTTATATTGAATGCATGATAATTCGAACTATTATTTTTCAGTTTGCACGATTTACTATAATAATGAATAGCGATATGATTGAGTTATCGAGTAATATTGGATTCGTATATAAGGTTATGAAAATGTAATAGATAAAATGTCAATATTTGTTGTGAAAGCGTTATATGGAAGGCAAAATCAGACTGGTACGCAACATATACAACTTTAATTTGATTATACACTTTTCCCGTGCCTACGTTTGAAAATTTTCTGTTGTGTTCTGACGTTCTGTAAGTAGTATCTAGGAACACACTGTTAGTGTTAAGACATGGTGTTACTCACATAAGTCCATCTCGTTTTAACTCTAAGTAAAGTCTGAGCCAAGTCAAAGTACGCTCTATGGATCTCAGCATAAGTCTCACACGGGAAATATCGCACGAATATCCCGCAAGGTGTGTCCAAAGCCAAACACCAAATATAAAGCGGCAATCCCGCGCTGAACTAGTCACATCCGTAACTTTTTTCAAACGTCAAAACGTGCGCTTACGAAATACTCGCGACGTTATCAAAATTCAATGCACTTTTTTACTTTAATCGATATTTTAAAATGATTATTAAAACTGACAGGGGACGTGCATATTACGTCGTTTGGGGAGAACCTCTATTTAATAATCATTAAAAACAATATTTTAGGCAACATTCCAGTTTATTGTGTCCTGCATCATTCCAATTTATTTGCCTATGTTGCGTATGCGGTTACCAGTCAGTCTTTGCCTCTAAGAGTTTTGTTGGTGCGTGTGTGTAGTGTTGCAGATGTATGTAGGCTGCCAGTGCCGGGGTGCCGCTCGACGCTAAACCGCCGCGTATTGTACTATCGTGATCTTGCCATGTCTGTTTGTTTGTGTGATTGCAGAGCCAGCCGGACCGCCCGATACGGAACCGAGAAGATACCTCTCCATTGTAGATTATAACTGTATTGTATAAGCGAACTCCAATTGGCCCACAATTAATAAACGCGTCTCGTACATTTATATATTGCAGTTGGCTTCAGGATATAGAACTTTGATCTGGAATCTGAACAGTGGGTGAATTGGGTATTTGACAACGAGTCAAATCCGCAACTTCTTTTCAAACGTCTATACTTGTGCTTAATATTGAAATTTGTATGAAATACTGAATTGTGACGTTATCAAAGTTAGACACACTTTTTTAATTTTTATACCACACAAACCAACATCCTCTATTTAATAATTACTAAAAAAAAATATTTGACTAGCAGTCAAATACCCAATTATCACTTAGGCAGCGCGGCTCAACCATTCGCTTCACGCGCACGGCTAACATAAAAATGAACGCCCCTCCAATGTGTTTTGTGTTTACGATTAAATGTAAAGCAGGTGTATAGCAATATTCACGTCAATTCAATTGAACGTCGTCATTGGTCATTTAATCATTTATTATTATTATTACTCTTTATTTTGTACACCACAACACAAAATATAAAGGACACAAATAAATACATAGAAAACACTAAGAACGAAGTTGAATACAAAAAGGCGGCCTTATCGCTTAGTAGCGATCTCTGCCAGGCAACCTTAGGATTAGGAGGGAGAAGTTTAGGAGATTAACTTCATCATTTGTTATTTAAATACATTCTACGGCTGGATCAATTGGTCAACTACTGCATGAATGACGCGAAACTTAGTGAGGGCGTTCATTTTTAGATTAGAAGACCTTATTGAATGAACATACTTAATATTCCCCCCATCTGTAGTCCTGAGGTCGTTTTATCTGACGCCAACTGTTCCAACTTTTCAGATATTTAACATCAGTATAAATATTTTATTTCATTGTGGGTACATTACATAATATTGTCAAAATTGTAGAAATTATTTCGATATGTCTTTCTTAACATAACCGCTTCCCAATGGCATATTATATTATATCTCACGGCTGTGTGGTACATTCTCGTTTGTTTTTCTAGCACTGTGTTATTTCACTTGTCTCGTTTTGATGTAACTTTGCTGTATAATTCTGTGCCCCGATATTGACCATTGACGTGCCAGTTTGTCCAGGTTTAAACTATAGAATGCCACACTGCCTAAAACGATGTAAAAGAGATCCGACGGAGCTAGAGTGAGACAAAGCGAAAAATGAAAGCGTAACGAAAGAGACAGAGATACTTCGACCGCTGCGAGGAATTGAGGTAAATGCAATGTGTCGAGTGACTAGTTTATTACACTTCCAGTGTTACTCCATTGGGTACATTTGTATAATCTCAACCATCGAATGTGGAGGCGGGTCTCCCCTTTTCAAGGCGAGTATTCACAGGAACACATACAAATTTAATGTTCTTTTCAGCAGTGAAATCTTTGAGTCAATTACGTAGTATTTCCACTTTAAATGACTAATAACCAATTAAAATCACTTAAAAATTTAATCACGTTAAAACTTCATTAGTATATTAATAAATATATTATTAAACAATCGCTATAAATTCAAAAATAAATTAAACGATTGTTTTGTTTTAAAGAATAAGTACTTGTTGCAAATTTAACTTCTTAAGCTAGAAAGTAAACACGAAAATTTTTGAAGTTAAAATCTAAATGTGCGTGAGAAAAGCTTAAATTTCTCTTAATATTAGATTTGTATGGATTTGTGACGTAAATTATATAATACTTATTAGAAACTTACTATTAATACATAACAGTTTATAAGCGTTAGAATAAAAATATTGCTCCAGTATACGTTTGGACGTGTTATACAATCGACGAATGTCCTTACTGTCATATTGCACCATGAAATATGACTTCATATAACATTACTTGTTACTGAATTTAATACAAAATCAAAAATTATAAGTATTGAGTAGGACGATAAAGTTCTTGGACGGTCTTCGAAAGTAAACTAAGGTTGATTTATGCTCGGCCGATCAGTCTGTAACACGGCCGTGGCTCGACCGTGTTACGGCTGACACACGACCAAACATAATTCATCCTGAATTACTCTACGTCCAAACGTATAAAACGTATCAAGCTCCACGTTCGACGTCATTAAATTGTGAATTATGTCTAGTTGTAAGTTAGGTGTCACATATTAGGAAGTCGTCGCGACCTCTCTTGACAGCTCATTAGATTACTAACACTCGACGAACATACTAGCAACATAACTTAGAATTATGTATATGTATTAAATAATAAAATCTAGCTTTGGTAATAAATAGACGTAACGAGTATCGAACATAAGGCAATGTGAGAGTACATTCCCTGAAAATTGTTTATACAATAAAAGCGGATATAAGAATCGTCGTTCATAACGGGACGTCCCGACTAATTGTATTATTATTAAGATATAAAGTGTATGTTGATTGACGTGTTTATTTTATTTATAATCATTTAATTCTCTCCACAGACCCCTCCCGAGGTAAGTGTCCCTATGACAAATGAGATTTCCATTGGTACTATGACCGAAATTTTATTGAATCTTTGCTGCGTCCTTTTAATTTTTATTTGTGTATTTCTAGCTCTATTTTTGGGCCTACGTCATTTTATTATTTGACTACTGTTTGATTGAAATATATTTACCTTTTATACTCGTGTCTGAATTTGATGGTTTTCATATATTTTATCCATTGCAAAATGTTTTATTTTATTACATATATTATTATGTGTTATAGGGTCTTTCATGAAGAGTGTCTTATTTTTATCAGAAATAGCTCCTTATTAGCTAAATTATTAAGGAGTGTTTAAGCTAAATATTTTACGAAATTCACATTGTTGTCATTCATAATGTTCTGTGAAGAAAACAGAAAACAACTAAAGATTATGAGGACAAGCAAAAAAATTCCCAAACTAATTGTATCAACTAAAAGTACTTTCTCTAATCTTCGAGGATTAATTCGACCTTTTATCTTGAAACATTAAAAATAGATTAATTGTCAATATATGATGTTCCTTGGGACAGCACCGCATCGTATCAGAAACCTTGTAACTTTTACAGTTATGAGTAAGTACGTGACAAGGGAGCTACGTAAATCTGGCGTACAGTTTCCAAATCACGGAATTTTCGCTTCCATTACTAATATCAAAGCGGCCGCGTTCATGTCACGTCAGCTTACTGGAAAAGTTGCACTAGGGCCTTTGGATGAACTGTCAAATAAATAGAACGTTCTTATTGGAAGACCCTGTACTTTTGTCGGTATTTCTATAATCTGATTGCACCTATTTCTAGTGTCCCTATGTTATTTATTACCTTATATGAATATTTGGGTATTTATTGCCTTCCACAGCAAAATATTTCGCCATTTTTTAAACACCAACAACGAAACACCGGCGATATATTTATGTGATTTTCATATATCTTTTAATATGTGTTAAAAATGATGTGCCAATATTTGATAGGTATGCTTGTGTTTTTATCAAAGTTTTACTTTACCAATTTGTTGTTCGACCACTGTTTTTTTGATTTTATATTTGCATTTCATCTTGTGATATTTCACTGTTTCTCTTGTTGTCGGTCTGTTGAAGGTGACTGAAGGACCTTATATTTTAAACGCTTGTCATTAAATGGAGTCTGAAACCAAAACTTGGACATCGATAGGTGAAAGCATCCTTCGCGCTCTAGCAAAACTTGAGAATGCGACGGCGAATGTATCTGGTAAGTTCTTTGATACGATGAAAATGTTACTGAAGAATCTTGATGCAATTGTTCATAGGGCATAGTTAATGATTTAAACTGCTAAAAAATACATACGTCTCAGTGTACGGGCACGAAATGAGCGACGGCGGCAGCGGGGCTTGCGATTTATCGGAGAGCTGGCGACGAATTTCGCCGCAATTTTGTCGTACTCATTTGAAAACTGTATTCACGTTTAAAACCGCAAAATTTGTCTTGTCGATTTGCAGGTATTATTGAAATTACTCAATAAATACGTGATTAACATTTCAGATTACCAAAAGTATATTTTTTAGGAATTTTAATAAAATATTTTTGAAGAGAAATAACCGCAAATGCTCTACCAGACTGGCAGGACTGGATTCGCCAGTTGACGAGATTTTTTTTTCACAATGTCAATTTGCCTGAAATTTGTTGCTAGCTCTCGTACCACATCGCCCCGCTGTCGCCGTCGCTCGGCCGTCGCTAGTTTCGTGTTTGACGCCTCAGTGCAGTAGTTAAATTAGCGTCTTAAATATTGTCCATACAAATGTCATTAAACAGCCAGCGTTTTGGACGGAGGGGAAGTTCTATACTTACATCAAAAATAATTTATTCTTATTTTGAAGATAGAAAATTATCTTGCATTTAGAAAATTCTATGATAAATTTTTATACTTAAATTATTTTTCCTGTTGTGATTTTTCTGATTTAATAATTTGAACTAATTTCGTAAAATCTAGTTTTAGTACAAAACCTTTAGACGCGTGGCGATGAATTCGTGTGTCATAGCCGGTTTTGAGTCAGTTATCGCGCCTAAATTTTTTGTAGTAAGACTTCATGTACTTAAAAAAATTATGTTCCTATTTTTAAATATTAACCCTTTTGTGCCTTTTAGATCCTAAGCTAATACCAAAGATTAATATTTTCAACCCGCGACTTAATTGACTTTTTCACTAATTTTGACACCATTTTCGCCTTTTGTGTCCTGTATCGGCATCTTTGAATATTTAAATATTTCACGTATTAATCCAAAAATGTCTGTTCAAAAGTCCAACCTAAGTCCAAACCTACGTTTTATTGTTATTAGCCAATATTTATTTAAAACTATACTAGACTTATTCTATTAAACGAATTCCTTGAAAATATAAGTAGGTAAGTATAACTATGAAAATTTGCAGATTTGGAAACTAGTCCGTATTTCAAATAATAGACAGAAGCCTGTGAAATGTTGTCAGTTGTATTTAGCATATCAATCTGACATTCCAAGTAGATTTAACAATTGAGTTAAAAATTTAACAAGACGGTTGATAATTATCAATCTATCTATTATAGATAGGGCTGTGTTTCCATTTCTGCAGCCATAAGACATAACATAAGGCTGTCCTTATTCTAGGCCATTTTGTGTACTGAATGACTTCAATATACATAGGGAAAATCTGATACCTTAGTAAACAATTTGCAGGGGTTTCCTTTACAAAAATATGTGTCTTCAACAGATGCTTCCGTATATTACCTACAGTTTTATGTTTTCTTGTAGTACGGTCTATGCTTTCAAATTTCATTATTTCTTTTTATATATTTATTGTATTCGTCCGAAGTTCATGGATTTTACATCAGTGATTTAATATTTATGTCTTTTGGTTTTTCTCTTGCATTTAACTACTCGTACTTCGATCCCATATTGCCCAAAATTATATTTTTTTACCTGGTTTTGACGTCGCAGATAGAAGAAATTGCCAATAAAAAACTTAAATTGATAATTTGTTTTATTTATTGCTTAAAAGTCTTACATAAACTGTTTAATCTTAAAATTAGTCAACATTTTAAATTTTTGATACCATATCATATTAAGTATTTTAATATAGAAAATTCTCATAATCATCGACTCCTGAATTCTGAAACGCTTATTAAAAGTTGGGTGCACCGTAAATTATTATTTGTTGTTTTTTAGTTGTCTATGTCAGCGTAAAATTGTAAATACCGTTAGACTAAAATCTATATTCGCGAGATTGTAAACTGTCGAAAGATTGTGAACCGTAACGTACCTACTGCTTACAATTTAACGCATCATTTTTCGGCAGATTATAACTATACCTACATCAATTAGGTATATTGACCCGATAGAACCTAAATACCTGAATATTTAGGTCTAGCTCTAACTTAACCTAAAAGATCAATTGGAAGAACAAGAAAACGTAAATACAATAAATTTTTCAAAAATTTACACCCAGAACAGTCTACACTCTTTCTACAGTAAACAATCTCGCGAGATAGATTATAATCTAATGGTATTTACAATTTTACGTAAAGCTAAGTCCAAACGTCAAAATACATCACTTAATATTTGAGGTGCACTAAATTAATTGGTGTTTTGAGTTTTCGGCTGTTATTACTCACTATATTTTACTCTAACGAACTGCTGACCTCAATACCGCCGAGGAGAACTTTCTGGAGAGTTTCGGGAGCTGATTGATGCTGAGCTGCTGGACGATTGTATCAGGCGTGATAACCGTGATAGGGGAGCTGTTGCCCAAGGTTCTAGAGGGCTTCCTGTCTCCGGAACAGGAGATATCCTAAACACCGATAAACTTTTGAGTATTTACTTTTGAAAAACCAAATAAATGTGTAAATTAACGTACCTAAACTTGGAAAACATCACTTCGGGCTCGAAGGGTAACTCCACCTTCCGATCCCCAAGTGGTGTATTTTTAAAGTAAGCTTAAATTTGGGTTTGAAAAATCCCGCAGGAACTCCTTTTTCCGGGAAAAAAAGATGCCTATGACATCACCGGGATATGCAACCCATCTCAGTACAAGCGTCAAAATCGGTTGAACAGCAAGGCGATAGATTTAGTCTAGGCAATAAAGCTAGTTGACCCCAACAATAATTTAAAAAGAAATTGAGAAAATATTCAGTCATAAATATAATTAGGTATAAATACCTAACTTCCAGATGTTTTTTTTTGTTGGATATTTTGGATCATCCAATACTAAAACCCAGCCAAGTTTCATCGACTAAGCATTTAATGTGGGGTCTCCATACAACGGAACGCCCCGTTGCTAATTGTGTAAAACCTTCGTCAATCAATCATTAGGTACAGTTTCAATTGTTTTGATTGGCTGAATGGAGAAGTTTCATGATGTTGTGAATATCATATTTTAACACGACGGAAGTAAAATATAGATAAAAACTAATAAATCAGTAGTTTTTTTTTTACAATCCATCAATAAATGACTGAGAAATGACGATTTAAAAGTTTAATTAGATATTGCTGTATCTTACCTCGAGTGAGAAATTTTGTGAGTGAGTTTTAATAACTACTTAGCCGAGATTTAATACTTCAAAATTATCTCCACACACGAACTAAGTGTTTTTAATTCAATTATTATTTCTTTTATTCGGATTTATAGTATGTTTATAGGGAATTATGACGTCACGTCTCCCGTCTTGCAAGCGCAACTTTAAAGTTCCACACTTTTTCATTTGTTGATATATTTTAATGATTCTTTCATATTATTGTTTTATTTTGTCTTAATTTTCATATTAAATTTAAAAAATAATGTAAACTTCTCCATTCATGGTATTTTTGCTACGTCAGTGCATTTTGGACAATAGTGGAAGAAATGTTAACCAATCGGAGGTAATCAATGACTAAGGAAACTGAGCCCTGAGGTAATTGGCAATTGCGAACGTTACAGCTGTCATTTTTAGACAATCGCCTTGAAGTTCTTGCGAGTCGTGGTCGTATTAGTCTAGGTCTTAGGAAGAACTTGACTTCCCTTCCTCTGCGTATAATAAATATTAAATTCGCGCGCCCCTGCGAGCCCATTTTAGCAGGTGTCGAATTTCGCGAGCCGCCGGCCGCCCGGCGCAATATAAATAAACATATCTCTTATTACGTACTAAAGCTATGTAAACAAAGTATGTCATTCAAATCGTTATGAACTATAGCTATAGATTAAAGTTTAAAAGGTAATCGCTCTTCTTTATGGTTAACACAGAAAAATAGCAAAAAAAAATAAAAAAATGATCCCGTTTTTAAAAATAGAATCTTTGTAAAACATAAAATATTACCCGTATCTTTGTTCTAAATTCGTGGTTTTGTCTATGGTTAGTCATTTCAGAGTATTAAGACACGATACAAAGATTCTTTTCCATATATATTTAAAAAAAAGAAATAAAAAATAAAGTATCAAATTACAAGTGGTGTCCTCCTCGCACGAAATTTCTACCCATAGATTTATTTCATTGAGTAGGGCCCCCAAAAAAATCCCAGTGTGTCCTTGTCTATCATAGTAGGTTTTACCAAAGTTTGAAAAGAATAGAGACAGTATGGTATTTGTAAGAAATATAAATGTGCCGAGTCTGCGGAATGCGCGTGGCGTCCATACTAGCGCGGACTTTAGAAGTCCGCTTCGCAGTTGCCCCGTTAAATATGTCGAGGACTTCAGAAGTCCGCTCCGCAGGCGAGCGTTTTTGTTTTTTCTTTCCTGTCAAATAGTAGCAGTTACGAGACAAACACTTTCGCATTTATAATATTAGTTATATTAATTAACTACGGAATTTTTCGCTTTACCTTACACTTAAAGCTTACTGATGATGCTGATGGCGAACTAAGATCATAGCCAGAGAAATCCTACCTGTTAATGCGTCGGGGTCTGGCTGTCTTCGGCCTTGGTTTCTTTTTGTCCACCTTTATTCCCTGTGCTAAAGGAGCACTTTCCACTTCCGCGCCGTTTCCCGCCCCTGTAGTGAAAATTATCTTTGGGGAATTGATATTTGCAACTAGAATCTAGAATTCAAATCGGCAGAAGTTTCTTAAAGGTCACAGAACTACTTCTGTCAACAGCTTCAACTCGTCCAAGGTCAACGGAACAGATATTTTTTTTATCCACTAACTACAAGCTAACTAGCCCTTCACTACGATCTCACCTGATGGTAATTGGCAAGTGATGATGCAGTCTAAGATGGTAGCGGGCTAACCTGTTAGGGGCATCGCAGGTATATTAAACCCATACCCCTTCAGTTTCTACACAGCATCGTACCGGAACGCTAAATCGCTTGGCGGCACGTCTGCCGGTAGGGTGGGACCTAGCCACGGCCGAAGCCTCCCACCAGACCAGACCAGGGAAAATTCAGAAATTATAAATTCCCAAATTGACCCTGCCGAGGATCGAACCCGGGACCTCCGCACGTTAAGGCAACTGCGCCACGGAGGTCGTCAAAACGTAGCCTTAAGAGCGTAGGTACCGATTAGGTAGGTACTTAGTTATCAAATCAATGATAGGTTACGAATTACTAAGGAAGGATCGAAATTACCGACGCATTTATATGTTAGATCAGTCACGTGCTTTGTACCTATACCTAACTATATTGTACAACAGGGATATGACATAACCGAAAACTGATTTTGAGGGTCGACGGGGTCTAAAAATCGACCCCTATTTTAATTTTCAAAAAATTACCTACTTATGTATTTGGCTTCTTACCCACTATAAATAAAGAATGCTCCACTGGAGCTTGTCCAGTAGCGTTTTGTATGCACAGTGGACGTGCAGCTCTCATGCGCTCGATCTCGCGCAAGCAGCCCAATGCACTGAAAATAATAAAGCTGTAGTTACTCCTTGAACAAGTACCTACTTATTATAATATTTATAAAAAGTCTTTGCTTACACGCGATGTCGCAGACTGGAATCTAGTGACTCCGAATTTTGGAGCCGGTCACTACCGCCGGTTTCGTTTAGACCGCGATCCAGTAGTTTTAAGTCTGATTCCACTGACGCGAAAAACAGAAGGGGGTCCGGGTGGTTAAGCGGATTGCTATTTCTATGGGGGCAATTATCCCACTACGCTAGTCAGGTGGGTCGATATTTCGACAGCCCTAGTGAATATGGACCATGGTCAATATAATAAATAAGTATGATACATGGAACTAATAAGTACTACGTGGTACTTATTAGTTCCATGGTATGATAGGTTAGGATCACGGATACCTATTACCACAGAATTATAACTAGTACTCTATTATACATAAATGCATCTGGTAGGTATCTCTATTCTCTATGGTTAACAGTAACATGCAAAGGAATCAAATTCTGATCGCTTGCTAAAGTAGGTACCTTCTGTACCTATGTAAAATTGATTCATTAATGTGCCAGAACCATTAATGTAGAATTTTAGTACCTGCCTGAACAATAAAAAATTGGCAATCATAGGGACTGCCGTGATAGATGTGAAAACAATTTTATTTTCTAATTAAAAATATTTCAAATATAGACCTTAAAACCAAGGGATTAAAGTTTAATTACGAATGTACTATATCATATTTAAGATCTTGTCTTCGTAACAAAGCGAAGTGTCGGTCTCAGTTCCACAGCACTTATTAATATACCTAAACCTTAAAAAACTAATTCATTAAAGTTTGATTACGAATGTACTATTTACCTATACTTAAGGGTGCGTCCACATCTGGCGAATGTGCCGCGAATGTGCAGCTCGCGAGCCGTTAGCGAGCTGCCCGCGAGCTGCGCGCGTGCATTTTTGTTCGTGAGCCGCTCCTGCGCCGTCCGCGCGCAGTTCGCGCGCAACCTAAGCGCCGTACGCGATCAGCGAGCGGGCGGCGCGCTAGCGGCTCGCGTCTTCCTTCCGCCCGCGCCTCAAGCCTAAGTACTGAGCCAGTAAACAGAACTGTAAGTGCGAGAATTGAGTGCGCGCAGATCGCGCGCCGCGCGCACGCCTTTTACGAGCCTTGCATGAGTTGCGCTAGAGGCGCACCAAACCATTGCCGTGACTGCACGCGTGCAGCTCGCGGGCAGCTCGCAAACGGCTCGCGAGCTGCACATTCGCGGCACATTCGCCAGATGTGGACGCACCCTAAGACCTTTTGTCTTAAGAAGAACGGTGTCGGTCTCGCGTATTCCACATTTTTCCCCCGACCAAAAAGTGCTCAACGCTCAAGTATCTAACTTACCTACTAGGTACATAAGTAATTCATTGAAAACTAGCAAAGATGAACAATCAACTCACGAGTTGTTACCGGAACTGATTTGGTCCTCTATTGGTACGTCGCTTTCTACTGCGCTGCTTTCTGACGCCACAAAGTACATGGACCTGAGAAATAAAGGTTTCCTATATAACCCCGTAGGTATCTACCCACTTGGCACTTACATACTTTATAAGGGCTATACTTACCATGGGTGGATCGCAGTTCAAGGGCTATCTAATAGTAGTTGTACAATTATTCTCGAGTTTGGAAGTTGGCGGTGGTTTGCCTCGTCGAGCACGTAATGCCGTCGGTCCTGCGCCTGATATCTCTCTGGTCGTGTCGGACTTTCCGTCCCATCGGGCTTTAAGAGTAAAGGAATAGAGAGTGCACCTGTGTTTGCACACATATAGTGCATTATATTGTCTCCCGCGCAGATGGCTAATCTCTCTGGAGATTGGCCGCCGTGGCTTAAATTCGGTCGAGAGGACAGGAGGAGGGTTTAACCTAAACTTAAAAAGAAGGGGGTTCTCAATTCGGCGCGTGTATTTTGTAACCCAGCAGTAGGCACCTAGATACTTCATGGTTGTCCATACGCAAGAACGTAGGGTCAACCCGCAACCGGTCAACGGAGAGTATATACCTAGTTCCGAATTTCTTCACAGATTAGCTTGTGAGAGCGTAGTGAGTGTCTACCTCTTTTGAGGCGTGCTTACCTAGCAGGCACATAAAGATGTGGCGGGGGCGGCGGCGCGCGACGTGAAGCCGTCCGTGCTCGGCGAGCCCTAGCCGCCCGACCCAGTATGACGGAGTCTGGAACAGGTATTAATGTCTTATGTCATTGTGGTTAATCTTTAAACAACTAAATTATAATTTATATTTCATTCCTGGCAACACTACAGGAAGCTGTCAAATGTCTGTCCTCTATGGTCAGTAGGTATAGCATGCCTAAACATATTTGATACTTTTACCATACATTGATTGACAAACAAATCGCGTTTTTGAAGTGAAACTTCTTTAGAATCGTTGTGATTTGAAAATTCGATGAAACGAAAAAGCGACACTAAAACGAGGCAAACATATTAATAATAGGATTTAGCCTGCGAGAGAATGAGCTAGAATACAAGTTATATTTATCTCATTCTCTCGTAGGCTACTTTTCTGAAGCCAAACTTAATTTTTTTTTAAACGGCGGAAGTATTAGGTTACCTACCTTGAACGGGATCACTATCGGTGTGCTCTTGTCTGTCCCGTCTCCATGCGGCATCAGGAGGCGGCAAGTCGGCAGCCACTCCGAACAGACCGGATACCGCGCCCGCTACAACCAAACGTGCTGATTTTGCCGCAATCTGCGGAAAAATCAGTATTCTTTTATAACTGCTCAGTGCTCAGATGGGTATATCTGTAGGAAGTTACACTTTGAAGGTTAACCTTAAAAAAAATGACAGTCAGGGACTGCCGATAGAAGTAGAAACGAATAATAAAAAGAAATTAAAATGTAAACCATAAATCTAAGGAATTAAAGTTTAATAAATGCATGTAGTATATTTATACATATTTAAGACCTTTTGTCTTCGCATTCGCGAGCATGTCGGAGCGAGGTGTCGGTGACGCAAATCCACAAGTTTACCCCCTACAAAAAAGTGCTCAACGCGGCTAAAGAAGTTTTCACTTCCAAATTTGGGCAACATGAAGAAGGAGCACCTACAGTTGAGCCTAGAGATCGTCCAGACTCTACGTGCGGATTGACAGACTTCTCACACCTTTATATTATCAAGAAAAATATTCTCGGGCATGCAGGTTTATTCACGATTTTCCTTCACCGTTAAAGCAAGTGTTATTTTAATTTCTTAAAACGCACATTATACTCCGAAAATTTAGTGGTGCGTGCCCGGGTATCGTACCCCCAGGTCACTGACTGGGTCCTACATAGGTGCCTATGCAATTTATTTATTTATTCCACTAGAAGTTAGCCCTTGACTGCGATCTCACATGATGGCAAGTGACGACGCAGTCTTAACGGGCTGACCTGTTAGGGGTATATGGCAGTTATATCAAAGTTAAACCCATACCCCTAGTCATTTTCTACACGGAATCGTACCGGAACGTTTAATCGCTTCGCGGTACATCTTTGCCCGTAACTATAACTAGCCACGGCCGAAGCCTCTCACCAGACGAGATGAGTGATGTTTGGCATTAAGTTCACAAGTTAGACTGAGAATCATCAATCATGTTTGATTGATTCAAAGAGATTCTCTACATAGTCAGAGATAATCGTAGGTGGATGGCGTCATTTTTTTACCGAGATATTGAGGTCAATTTCCGGTACTCCACATAGGTCAGCTGCCTTTTCCGCCAAGCTCCTTACTTCTGGATGATCAGGACCTGACTTTATTTCTATGGACACAAGTTCGCGAAGGTAATCTCTGAACACCTCCTCGCTCGGTGGTGCTGAAACACAGAATTTTAACTAAAATACGATTCTGAAGTTTTGTTTAGGATAACGGAAAAGTTCTTACTAACTTGACCAAATGTATGAAAAAGGTAAAATGCTTTCAAAATTAAAACTGACGCGCCGATAACGCCATCTACTGTACTAGTTACTAACGCCATCTTGTTTAGTGCTATCCTTGTACGCATAAAGGTTTTTAATCTGAGCGCGTGCCCTAGTCAACCACACGGCTAAAAGATAATCACCGGGGTACAAAGTTACCCCGCGCCAAAACATCATTGCCCCGCGCCTCACCCGGGTAAAGAGGCCAGAAGACCCCTACCACTTGAACGCGGGAAATTTCAAATGCAGTTTGCATGCAATTCGTTTAATGTCACATTTTAGATAATGGAATTGTTATTAAAGTTGTTATAACGATAGGTAGTGTTACTCACGTGTATTATTCACATTCTGCGCTTTCTGTAAATCTTGAGGCGACAAACTCATTCCTAGAACCTCCAATGGCATTGGTCCTTGTGCGGTTTGACTAAATTGACCCATTGCAGGCAATTTTATTTGACTAGAAGTTATGGGCACATTCATTTGGCCAGAAGTTATGGGTCTATTCATTTGGCCAGGAGTTATGGGCACATTCATTTGGCCAGGAGTTATGGCCGCATTAATTTGGCCAGAGGTTATGGGCACATTCATTTGGCCAAGAGTTATGGGCGCTTTCGATTGACCAGTCGTGGGTATGTTTACTTCCAAGCTGGACTTCGTCAGCGGTTGGTTCAAGATGACGTTCATATGGTTTGAAGAAGTGACTTGTTTTGAATTTATCTGAGCTTGATTGGGGGCACCTGATGCTGATGTCACGCCATTCACGAGAAGATCGGGCGGCTGCTGCTTTTGTAATTCTGTGGTTAGAAAATTGCATGGCTATTTATTTCTCCTTTCTACAAATAGGAAATGATCAAATAATTGTTACTAAATCACAGTAACAATAAAATCCTTTATTTTTACTGTGATATTTAGCCTAGCATTTCCATTAGTTATTTGTTTTTTCTTTAGACACTGCTAAATTTTGATCATACTTTTTCGTATTTACAGTTGGTGCCACGTAAAAAGGCTTCTTGTCGACAGTAGCAGACTATGACTGTGTGGAGCTGTCAATCTACATTAATATTGTGATATTCATTACACATACACAAGCCCGTACTGTAGCTGGTAGGACGAAGGCGAACGGCGCAGCCGCTTCAGGTGCCTGTTTAAATGATATTTTTGTCAACTAGGTAAAAACCTAAAAAGCTAACCGGTATTGGTTAGGTCAAGGTCATGTGTAAACGCCATGACGTTGAGAGCCGATGAGAGTGCTGGCCCCACGCCCGCACTCGCAGCCTCTGCTGAACTAACCAGCTCCGGTGGTGGCAAGCATCTATAATAATATGAATCGTTATATTGATATACCTACTTGTAATTTTTGAAGCCTAAAAATGTGAGTAAATAAAGTAAATAATATTGGTCCTTCGAGCCGAAATGTGCAAAATTGTTCAGAAGATTCTCACCCTGTTAGATTAGTCGTTTCAATATCTGCGCAGTTTTAGGGATTTCATCGGAATTTATGCCTGTTTGACATCTGAGAATGTCTCCGGACATTAATAATTATGCGCGGGGCGAACCAGTTTTCGTGATACCTACATTTAGTACTACCTAAGTACTATTTTTAGTACTGCTTTAGGTAGTAGTATTTAGTGAGGTACTCACGCTAATGGTGCCTTGGTGGGGGTAGATATAGAAACTCGTCCCCACATAAGACGCCTCAATTCTTCGCCGCTCATGTTTCTTTTGCGTAGCTCTGCTATGGTTACTTTTCCAACTCGCTATAAAATATAACGTATTTAAAGGCAATTAATGGATCGGAATTCATGTTCCAGTGCCAGGTGGACTGATCTTGTTTGTTTTCTGGTAAATTTTGGATATAAATTGTTGATAATGCTTATAGCAACCCAGAATTTCTATGTTGTCTATGTCTCTGTGGTGTCCGGTCCGGTGTGCGGCCATTGTTGATTTGAGGCGTGTGACTAAATAATAAGTAACAGAAATTAAAGAAGTGTTTGAAGAAGCTGTGCTGCAGTCTTTCATTCACCAGAATCTCCCCAAGTATACCTAACATAAATAATACTATAACTTTTCATTCCAGATCCGGTTACTATCATGGGTATTCAGATAGAAATTCAACAGAAAATCTAAGTGCAAATTAGGCAAACTTATTTTAAATTAAACGTTAACCTACCTTCCAATTAGATAAAGCTCCTTTCCTCTGCTTTGCTCTGGTCTTGGCTTTACTTTTGATGACCATGACCCCCCGTTGCTCGTAACGAGGGTCGTCAGAGGGTCCGAGTCCAATGGAGTACTCCTGAAGGTACCTGTGAGCATCCTCTTGAGATACTGAACGTTCCAAGGACACTACTATTTTAGCCCACTGAAAAAATATGAAAGGCTTGGTATTTTTTTGTGTCTCCTAATACTCTAGTCTAACAACAATTAGTCTTAAAGGGTTTCTCTTTCTTGACTTATAAAAACAGGTTCAGTCTAAAATCTAAGTTCAGGAATATCGGAAAAGTGTGCAAGTGTCGAATGATTTCATCTTTTGGATACCCACGTAGTTAATGCCATAAGATAAAGAAGGTTTTGCTTCCTGCTAGCTGTAAATGCTGTTTGGACGTTGTCTGGAAACATTTCGCGTTATCAACACTAGGTTAAATTGTCGTGTTTGATAGGAAGAGAACATCTATTTTGCAGTGAATTTGCCATACTCTGGGAAGGTAAATTTGGGGCCAATTCTGTTAAGCACATTCTCTAAAGTACACTAAAATGACACCTCTAAACTAAGTGCTGCCCTTTCAGCAGGGAGTACCTACCTACTATGAAAGGAATAGCAATATAAATAGAGCTGTCATTTTAGTTTAGTTTAGAGATTGTGTTAAACAGATTTGGCCCCATTGCCCACTGTGACTCTAATGAGAAATGAGGGTTAACCTTGAGAGAAATTAGCAGGCGATTAGGTACTAAACAATAGAGTTACCTGTTTGACCCACTCCTTCTCCGATTGCTCGATGACGTGCGCGTACGTGTTGCCCATCATGGCAATCAGCATGTTCAGCAGCAGAATCGGCACGAATACCATGAACAAGGCAAATACGGTCTTTGACAGGTTCGGGTATGTAGTTTGACTCAGGTCCGTGTACTGTTGATACAAGTTTCGTATTTATATCATAATAGTTTTGCTGCGCATCAAACACAACGGAATTATCTTCAATTATAGACGGCGTCAGTAGTTTATTAGATCGCGTTTCAGTTGTGCATCTGTGAGAGTAAGTGTTCATACATTTGGTCACAAAAATTAGTTACAATTTCGTAAAGAACTTTTACATGGTTATTATTTTATTCTAAAGTCGTCTCTATTGACCACAATTCTAGAGACATTATTGCTTTCGAATCGACTTATTTATGAAACATTGATTTATCTGTTCCGTCGCGCTATTGCATCGGTCTTTTGATTCCCTTAATGTAAAGTACAGTACTCTTGCACAGACACTGGCCTCTTTTACTGACTTCCAGAGGAATTTTCTATCTGACGCCAACTGATACGTCACACACACCACCACCTCTTTTGCTTCCCTACTACCAACACCATACCACAGGGCACGGACAACCCACGTTTTTAAGAAAGATATGAAATTATGACAAGGACACAAATAGCAGAAATAAACCTGCCACGCTGTTCGTTTGCGGGTAGGCTCACAAATTCATACACAACAGTTATATATACAACGATGTACAGAACAAGCAACACGATTATAACTATTATTCAACATTAATTACCTCTCTGCGTACCGAAACCTAAAAGAAGAAAAATAACTTCCAATAATTTAAAAACGTAGGGGAAAAACTAAGGAACCTATCTGTTTAGTTCAAAATCATAAATCATTTAAAAAGAAGGTACTTCTAACTTTGAATAAACCAGAATTATAACGGGCCTAATCCCGAATTACATAGATCAGCGTGGCTAGGTTTGCTTTTACTATAGGATATAAAATAGGTGTTTGAACATAGAGGCAGACACAAACTACTATGACGTAGATAATAAAATGGTAATTTCGCGACGATGTTGTGATCTACACATTGGACTTGGCTGTACTTCAGTGTAGTTTGTGTGCTCCTTCATATATTTTGCTGTATTAATTATTATACGTACACTGTAATCGCCCAAAGTAATCTGAAACAATGCCATCCATGTGCTTGGGTAACTTGAAAATAAAGTTGACTGTACGTTGGGAAAACCTGTAAACCAATCCATTCCATTATCCATTAACCAATCCATTATCAATAAACACTGCTTAATGTTCTGCTACCATGAGCAGGACAGATTAGACTGTTGAAAGTTTTTTTTTATTACACTACAAGTTAACCCTTGACTGCGATCTCACCTGATGGTAAGTGATGATGTAGTCTAATATGGTAGCGGGCTAACTTGTTAGGGGTACGGCAGTTATATTAAACCCATACCCCTATCGGTTTCTACCCGACATCGTACGGGAACGCTAAATCGCTTGGCGGTACGTCTTTGTCGGTAGGGTGGTAACTAGCCACCGCCGAAACCTCCCACCAGACCAGACCAAATTTTCTAATTGACCCTGCCGGGAATCGGACCCGAGTACTCCCATAATAAGACGTCGCCAAACTCTTGAAGTAAAAATTTGGTATTTAACATGGAAGTCGATCAGCGTTCTAGAATGTGATTGTTTGAAAAGTAATACCATAGAAAAGTATCAGAACTTGTATCAGTAGCACAAAACGCCGTTTAATTAATTACCTTTGTATAAAAAGTAGAAAGATTGCGAGAAGCCAAACAGCACGATGCAGTAGATGATGCCAAACGTAAACATGTCTCCTGTGATCATACTGTAGATCATCGTTACGAACGGACCAGTCAACTTTACTGCTCTAGAAGTAAACATAGAAAGGTGTTTTAAGTAATTCTGCCTAGTAGGGAGTAGTAGGTACCTACTACCTACTGGAAAATAGCAGCGATCTTATAAAACTCAAAGAAGCACTGATATAGGGTAAGGTTGCTCAAGTCGTACCCCCTAAGGGAGAATTGCTGTAACTCTTGAATTAATTTAAATAATAAAAGCATTTTTTAGCCCAGGGAATCTTTATTTATTTAACTGTTAATCAGCATTCACAAAATACAATTAGCTTGTATAAAAAAAAATTAAATATTTTTTTTCGAAAAAGTACCTTCGGTACGATTAAGGCGCCTGGTCGCTTAACTCGTACCACCTATAGCCTAAGTCGTACTTAGAATAAAACATCAGCCAGAATATACGTTATTCAATAAAGTCTATAGACAAGAGATCAATAGAAAATCAAAAACTACAAACTGGTACTTGTTTAAGATCAAGTCAAATTCTCAGTCTCAAAGTAGAGCTTAAATGTAATTATAAATTTAGATAACAAAATTATAAATTCTCAAAAAAAAAAAAATATATAAATTCTTGTAAAAAGCAAATTATAAATTCTTGAGAAAAACAAGACTATTTAGTTAATTAAAATATAAACCTTAAAACTAAGGTATTAAAGTTTAACTACGAATGTACTATATTTATATTTAAGACCTTTTGTCTTCGTAACAACGCGAGGTGTCTGTCACGGTTACACATCACTTTTAATTAATATAAACCTTAAAACAAAGGCATTAAAGTTTAATTACGAATGTACTGTATTTTTATGCTTAAAACCTTTTGTCTTAAGAAGAATGGTGTCGCGTGACCGACACCGTTCCATATTTTTACCCCCTAGGTACCAAAAAGTGCTCAACGCGCCTAAAGAAGTTTTCACTTCAAAATTGCAAATTATTCCCATGAATGCCTAAGTCGTACCGGTACGATTAAGGAATCGTCCACAGGTACGACTTAGGCGAACGAGACTTTCATAGTTTTAAACCAAATTTCGTTCTAACCTAAAAACTTTCTACTAATTTCGTGTGCCTAAATGCTGTGCTGGATTATTACAAAAATATACATGAATCGAAAATATAACATCACCATCATATTCCTCCTTGAAATAGCTTACGTATGAGTCAAAAATTTTAATGAAAACGGCAAAAAAACTTACTTTTTCAAATATTTTTCGTCACAGACGTCGGCCGGTCGCCTACTTTGGTTTGTTTACTCGCACGACTAAATACTTCTGGATGAATGTACTAGATGTCACTAGTTATAAAAAAGAGACGAATTATTACTGGAGTACGACTTAAGCGGCAGTACGACTAAAGCAACCTTACCCTACTTAGATAAAGTGGACCCAGGGACTGGATAGATTTCCATTCATGAGAAATTAGCAAGAATTGTTTTTGAGGCTGTAGCATCAAGTGCATAAATCCAATTAAAACATTTTATTTAAATCGTCACAATACCATTTATCCATAGATTATAATAAGTATTGAGATTTAGAGAAGTTTGAGGTTGGTATGAGTATTATCGGAAATTACAATGATCTATGCCAGTTTCCACCGACAAAGGAAACCCTTTAGGGCAATATCTCAACACACGACGTCTGTTGTTCGTTTTAAACACGTTGGTAACTGTCACCTCATTGGGCTTAGGTGATCCCTTTTGTTGGTGAAAAAGGGCGTATAGAGTAATAGAGTCGAGAAACCTAACTCGTAGTTCACCTTTGCCAAGATACAAGTATCTACCTACTTACCCAGCAAAAAACATTAGTAAAAACCATGATCCAGGCAGCACGAAGATGAGAATGCCTTCTTCGAGTGTTGTTTTCCGGCTAAGTCTAGCTGGTATACATGCTAGGAGCAGCAGGTTCGAAGCTAAAAATATGAACTTCGCTGGTTCGTGGATCTGAAATACAAAGACATTCAGTTTAATTCTCTCATGTGCAGGCAAGCAAGTGCGACAAAAAACTAAATGTCAAATCAAGTTTGAAAAGGACAATAAACATCGACATTATTTTTGGGAAAATTTGAAAAGTAGCCTATCTTAAAAACCTTCTCCAGGAATGGGACACAACCTATATATACCTTTCATCAAAATTGGTAGAAAAGATGGGCCGTGAACGCGTAGCAGGCAGACTTTTACATCAACTATAAAATTAGAATAATCTAGTAAATATGGATTTAGCGGTATGAGGATGATTTTTGACTCACCAGCTGTTTGAAATACGCGATAAGGCCCTGGTTCTTTATCTCATCGCCCTGCTGAAGTATAATATAGCATAGAGTGCTGATGATCGTGCCCAGTTCGGTGGAAAGTCGTATCCCAGACCTCGCGTCGTTCACTTCGAGCCCCCAGTCGGGATGGATGTCAGCTTCTAGGCTGCTGTGACGCAAGTATACCGACACAGATAAGAGTAGGAGATGGAGCATTAGAATGAGGAGCCTTTTGAGAAATTTTGTCTGTAAGAGAAGAAAAATTGAGTCACATCAGACCGATATTATCATCGCTACAGAAGGTCACCTATTTAAAGGAGCCTGTGATTAATGGAAATTAAGTCAATAGGCAATATGGTGCAGATTCGTCGGGTTAAATATTTCATTAAATACTTCATGGAAATTCAGAGAATATATTATTATACCCTCTGTGAATGCTGAAAGAAATCCAACGAGATACCCTAAGAAATAAATGAATCAAATTGTTTTATCAAATTGTTTAGTGTTTAGGGTTATCTACGTAGTTAATTCGTCTGTCTGTCTGTCTGTCTGTTACAGTCATTGTTTTACAAGATCCATGCAGTAATTTTAATATTTTTTATGCTGACTAGGTGACTCTACTAGTCTGTGTGGTCTTCGTAAGTTTAATCCATAATTCTACTTACCCTGGCAAATGTCTTCCACTTTTCCTCCAGTAGCCTCTGAATAATACCTCCGTCCAACATGTTCAAGTGCTCTTGTTTGGTACCATTCAGAATGATAAACAACGCCGAATTCCAATCTAATCATAATATAAGAGAATTATTATATCGTTAATCGGTGGATAGTAGTCTTAGATTAAGTAGGGGTTCAGCAGTTTTGTGTGATAAGTGAGAAATGTTCAATAAACAGTCTTGTCTCGCCTTTACCCGCGTGTATTTAATACGTTGTATTTCATGGTGCATCGATTTTCATATATAAGCCCGGGGTACGAAAATTTATGGGGAGTAAAATCAAACTTTCTCCGTTACGTTATTTACTTCATGTTTCCATGGTAACACTTTTCGTTCGTCAGGAGTAAACTCCGGTCGTGCGTTGGAGCTGACACACATTTTTTTTCAATTATTATGCGAAAAGGGGATCGATTGCGCGCAACTCAATAAAACGTTTTATCCATGGATGTATCGTTTTGTCTCAATCAGTCGGCCGACCACAATTTTGCGAATTTATAGTGAAAGTGATTATTATTTAATGAATGTTACTTTGTACTTACTTGTCCGTCCATCAGGCAACAAAGTATCCAACGCGTTAAGCGGGTAAGCTGAACAGGTGATGTTGGAATACCTCCAGAACTCCCTGGACGAGAGCTCCAACATCTCTCTGAACACGGACGCTCTACCAAGCTGGCACGCTAGCGTTAGTGGTGTGAATCCAGCCTTGTTGAGCCTGCCATTACTTGCTGGGAGTTTGGGGTGGCGGAGAGCGTAACCAAACATATCCTAAAGACAAAGATTAATTTTGTGCAAGCTCTGCCTTGTGCTCTGATACTGATCTATAAAAGAAACCTAGACTTAGAGTTGGAAATGTAAAAGAAGGCTAAGAAAAACACCGTTGAGGAACTTAGAAGTGGATACAAGAGAGTGCTGCTTGACCGTGGCAACCCCAAGAAAATTTTGCACGCTTGGAATATCACAATGACTAGGTGGGTGGATGACTTTCATAAGAACTATCAAGCGGCAACTACATATCGAATTCCCGAAAATCTTGTTCTTGTTATTCCTTGGACTTGGAGACTATAAATAGAACTCATTTCGATGAATATGGGATAGGATGGAATCGGGAATTGAGAACTTGGTACGTTATTTGCAGTAGCTTTAAAAAAACTGAATAAGTATTTAAAAACACATACCAGTTTGTCACAAACTACAACCATATGCAGTATCATGTTCCCGAAAGAGTCTTGAGCATCGGGATCAGCTCCTGAGTCCAGCAGGAGGTTATACACGGCCTCGTTGGCGCAACATGCCGCCCAAGCGAGGGGGTATTCGCCTAAGTATGCGAGACCTTCGTAGTTGGTCTGACGTGTTGGGGGTACTTTTTGTTGGTCGCGGGGTAGGAAGAAACTACCTGTTTGTGCAAAATATAGTCGAGTGATTTGGCTGTAATAAGTATATGTGAAGCGTTCCAGATGTTTGTACAAAATGACGCCTCAAATAAAACTAAAACTTTTCTCTTGAGTGCATCTTAATTTTATAGCTTGTTTGTAGCGACTAGAGACCGTAGGGATAGTTTCTTACCGATAGCTTTTTGACTGACATCTGCACCAGCCTCCACTAGATCTTGGACCAGCTCATTATTGCTGTATGCGATAGCAAGGTGCAACGAACTCGCACCTGGAATAAAGAGAATATATCTGAGGAGAATATAATTAAGATGGCGGACGGTCGTTAGGTATAAAAGTCGTTTTAATATTTAAATTTCAAAAAATAGAGAATAATCACTTAAAATATCTAAAAATGAAACTTGTGAAGCAGCCACATTTGTTTGAACTATGAATAATGGATTTTTTGGTATCTACAGAAAGTGAAAGAACATTGATTATTGTTAAGTACCTACTTAGGTTTAAATTTTTTGTACGTACCCAAGTATTCTTCTCCTTCAACGACATCCAAAGAAAGTTTCGGAAAACATTTTACCAATGTTCTGGCTAACCGTGTGTGAATCTAGAAATAACGCATGTAATTTGGGCTAAAATTAAATTATGAAATACTATACCAAATCCAATATTAAAAAACCGGGCAAGTGCGAGTCGGACTCACGCACGAAGGGTTCCGTACCATTATTAATAAATAATTACCTTTGTTAATGAACCGCAAGACTAACTTTGTTTGTAGAGGTTTATTGTTAATATCAAAAAAACTATGCTAGTTAGAGCATTGGCTATAGTTTTCCTGTAAAATATACGTAAATTTCTATTGACCATAATTATTTCAAATTTTTCGATTGGTAAACTCCGGAGATAAGGGGGGGGGGGGAACGGTATTTTTTAGACATTTTCCCCGATAAATCAAAAACTATCATAACTAAAAATAATTAAAAATCTGTTTTAGAATTTACAAAGTAAACCCTTTCATATGATACCCCACACAGTACAGTTATCTCACTTTTAAATTTCAACCCTCCTATTTTCCCCCCTTTTTAAATAAGAACAAAAATAATTTCCAATTTTTTTTAATTCCAGTGTCTTTGGGCCACTAATATACACAACTATTCCAAATTTCATGTCGATAGCTTCGGTAGTTACTGAAATAATCGAGTGTGACGGACGGACGGACAGACAGACGGAGAAAGTCGCGCCATAAGGGTTCCATTTTACCATTTTGGTACGGAACCCTTAAAACCGGACAAGTGCGAGTCTGACTCGCACAACCGGGGTTCCGTACAAACTTGTATGTATTATACAAATAATAAAACTTCATAAACTATGAAAGCACCGAACATTGCTGTAACAAAAAGGTTAGGCAGACTGAATGAAAATTAAAATAATAATTATTATAACTAGTTACAAATTATTGATATCGCCCGGATTTCCTTTATCTACTTGTGTAGGAAGTACCCTAGATAGGTTTTTATTTACGAGTGTCTTGTTAAACGGCATCAATGGCCATATATTTTGATTGCTTTGATTTTGAAACTTTATTTCTTTACAGCTCCAAGGGACCGTAAGACCTCAATATTTTAGTACTTGATACCTCCATGCATTCCTGAGAAAAGAGTCTTGACAGACAGACATACGGACATCAAAGTGACAGACACTAAGTATATAAGTTACTATATGATGCCCACGACTTCGTCCGCGTGGATTAAGTTTTTTCAATTTCCGCGAGAACTCCTTAATTTTCCTTCACCGATACCGATACCGGGATACCGGGATACCGGGATACAACCTATCACTACTAAATTTCATCAAATAGGTTAAACAGGTAGGCCGTGAAAGCGTACCAGACAGACAGACAGATTTTTTTTCGGATTTTTTCTTTTTGAGTTACGGAACCCTAAAAAGTCTGAAAAGACTCCTTTTAAGGAAAATTATGCCTACCTACCTTAGTATCGCAAATAATGAGGACGTGTAGCAGCGATTCTCCGAGTGCTCCACGATAGCTCATTTGCCAGCACGCGGTGTGATCCTCCCACTTGGCGAGAGGGTCGTGAGGGGACAGAGACGCTTCGATCGGTAGTACCACCTGATGAGACAAGTGCAATGATTGAAGCACAGTAAACAGATACAACCAGTATGGAAACTACCTAGAAATGTTCGAAACAGCCTCACTCACACAAACGTGCGCATCGAACATGCGATGACGCGGCACTCACTACTGACGGCACTGCGACGAGCGCTTGGGTGTAGCTTGGGGTCTCGTTGATGCGCACGTTTGTGTGAGTGAGCCTGTTTCGAACGTTTCTAGGTAGTTTCCATACTGGTTGCATCTGTTTACTATGGTTGAAGCTTTGGCGCGGCGCGGGGCATAATACTACACAAGAGGCGAATGTGATCTGATATAAGGCGGCATGACGCGGACGCCGCTTTCTTGCTTCCGCGGCCAGGCCGACGCCACACCTCCGCCGGACCGCCGCCACGCCTCTCGTAGGTATATTATATTCCGCATATTAGGTATTAAATTCATTGAAATCTTATAGGAACTAGTAATCCCAAGAAAAAGCGAGAGATCGCTCACTCCATGGTGGAAGCCTAGGTACCTTTATGGTATAGTTTGCGCGCGAGTTGAATGCAGAGTAAATGTATGGTGACACTGTATACAGTTACTCTGAATTCTGTAGGTAATATTACACTACACTTTTTCAAGGGACCCTTAACTTGAATCAGTGTAGTGTAATTAGATTTAGGAAGAAAGGGTCCCTGAATTAGGGACATCGGGTCGTCCCGGTCTGCAACGCTCTGCGAACCGGGCAATGTAATAACACTAAGGCCCAGACTCCACCAGAGCGGAGATGTCTACAGCGGAGACGAGAAGAGATGTTTTTCAGCTAGGGTGTATCCACCGAAGCTGTGCGGAGATGCGTACTGGCTAGACTGCAGTGGAGATGTGTGCTGGCTAGAGCGGAGATGTATACTGGCTAGAGCGGGCCTGAGCTGCGTGCGGTGAGCGTTGGATGTTGAGATAAACGCACAGGCGGCGCCGCTCACATCTCGTCTCCACTGCGCGCCATCGCCAGCTTGCGAACCACAGCTCACATCTCCGCATCGATCGCGCCATACAGCTCGCGCGAGCATTTGACGTTAATTTAGTTTACTTTGTGCCACCTAGATGGCACCACTTGTACTAGTGCAAGTGGTGTCTAGGTTCTATCTAGGTTCTCGTTCATACTGCGAGTTAGGGCTCGATAGTTAGCGCAGTGTAATAGCGACGCCATAGCAGCCACACCCACCCTTGCCGCAGGGCCCTTGAAAAAGTGTAGTGTAATAGGCCCATTAGGTAGGTAGATACTTTCCTGCTCTTGGTCTCTAAATTTCCACCTCAAATATTCTGCTCTATTTATTACTCTGCCTCTACCTCCTGCATACATGTACGCTGAAAACTCCTCACGTATTAGACGCTCTGCGGCTGCCATTCCACCTTTTATGTATGTCTCTATGAGTAAACCACCTAGAAATAACAGTTGGTGATAAAATACGATTTTTATTTATTGTTCTTATTACGAGCACGACAACCTGAAACTTTTTTTTTTACGCTGGATAGTCTTAAACCTGATCCATAATAATTATAAATAATGTGAAAATAAAAACCTCTTGTATCCCGGAGACGAGCGTAGGCTTTTTCTTATCCCGGAAAACAAACAATTATACCCTGCGACTTTTATTTTATTTTTAACTGGCTTCCCAAGAGGAGGTTGTTTTTAATTTAGATCTTTTTGTAAGGGCATGACTAATTAAATAAAGATTTCAATAGCGAACAGACCTTTTTTGTAATCTGCAAGTTTATAAAGAACGGTGTGATCTTCGCTACTAGGTTGGGAGATGACTCGGTCGAGAACCGAACCCACTGCTGGGACACGTGAAGCTGAACACAGCTTGCCCAATGCTTCACCCATTTGACTGTAATAATAATAATAATGAATAAGAAGGCGGCTTTCTTGTAAACTCTTTAACCAAGGCTAGAATCCAGAACCGTTGTTAAGTAAAAAAAAAATCTGTCTATGTATGTCTATGTCATATTGACTTTGACACTGACACTGGAGCTGGAGTTGATGAACATTAACTTGTCTCTGATGAACATGGCGCTGATGGCGGCTGTTGATATGTTAGTTGTTATTTATTGTGGTTGTTAGATTATTAAGCTGTTTTCAATAAGTTAGTTTTTGCAAAGATTTAGATGTACTGTGAACAAAGTAGTAAGTTCCGGAATTAAAATGTCGGAAGATACGCCCTTGTCGTATACAGATGAAGAATACGCTGACATGATACAATGCTACCTCATTAGTGGGAAAAAACTCGAATTAACTCACATGTGCTATGCAAACAAATATAATATGCGTAGAAAACCGAACCTAGCTACCCTAAAAATAGTTGTGCAAAAGTATTTGGATTCCCTTGTCTCAAATAACACTGCGAATCCTGGAGTAAATTTCACTGTGTGTTCAAAAAAGGATGAGAGTATTTTAGATTATTTTGTGGAAAATTCACATGCAACAGTTGCGAAGGCTGCTAGTATATTCTGTGTACAAACTAGTTATATCGACCAATTACTTAAAAAACGAAAAGCTCATACGGTTTTAAAGGTTGGTATTTTTTTGTATCTAAGTGACTATAATTGGATCCACCTGGCTTCACTCAAGTGAAATTTCTAAAAAACCCTGCCATAAGGGTAAAAAGAAATTCTAAGCAAGAAATCTTTAAGAAATATATCAAGTGTCTAGACACAGCAGTTTGAGCTTTATGTAAGTTTTCTTTTCATATTCATGTAACTCAAGATTTTTTTAAATAAAAGTGGTGATAGCCTAGAGATTTAGAAGTTTGGCCTATTGTCCAGGTGATTGGTTATTCCTCAGGTACACACTCTTAACTATTCTGAGCATTGAACCAGTGGTAGATTCACTTGATGATTCAAAAGTACTTGTAAAAGTTTATTTGAATAAAAAACATTTTGAATTGCATTTTAAACAATTAATATCAATTGCTGTGACAATAATACTCTGAGGAAACCTGCATGTCTGAGAGTTCTTCATATTGTTCTCAAAGTGATGAGGTCTGGCAATCTGCACTTGGCCAGCATCCTTATTCTAAGAGGAGACAGCAGCAGTAGGTAACCGCTAATCTATACTATATACTATACTATACTTAAACATATACTATATTATAAGATACTATCAAATATCAAATAAATATGGATGTATGGATGGACGTTTGTTACTCAATCACATCACAACGGCTAAACGGATCTGGATGAAATTTGGTACAAGGCCACTAAAATTAAAGAGTTCCCCAAGTTACTCCAGGTGCAATGAAAACTCCTACCATTACAAGATGATGATATTTTGCTAATTATAACTTTCAAAAACTGTACATTTGTTATGGTTAAAATTACTATTGTTCATTTCTAGAACAAATTAGCTAGAGTTTCTTACAGACCAGATTTGGAGAGGACTGGATGTGTAAATTGTTCAGTTGCTTTCCCTGCAGAATGTGCTCGTGTCCACACAATAACTATAAATGTAAAAGGGTGTCTGCCTGTTCATTTGACTGCTAACTTTCACAGCCCATTAATACAAGTCATTTTCACAAAATTTGGCATGGAGATAGCTTAGAACCCAGAAGGCTAGTCTTTTCTGTAACTAGGCTACTCTTTATCCCGCAAAATCAATTTAATTCTAAAACATATATCCAGCCAGACATTCTTCACACATCCTTCAAGACGGGTAATGGGTATCATCTAGTTGTTATCATTTAAGTAATTTTTTTTATAAACTTAGTATGTACTTATTAGTGATGCCTGTGACTTTGTACGCGTGGATTGAGGTTTTTGATTCCTGCGAGTACTCTAATTTTCCGGGATAAAAAGTAGCCTATGTATTGTTCTAGTCTTATTGCCAAATTTCATCCAGATCTGTTCAGCCATTCTGACATGATTGAGTAATAAACATCCATCCATCCGTCCTAGCTTTCATACTAATATTAGCATAGACTTACTTGCCCTGACAATATATCCTGCAGCAATATTTCAAAACACTCTTCCTTCTATTGCATGTCTTCAATCACTTGAAGCTGCTGACCAATCATGCTGTATTTACGAGACATCTTATTATATTTTCTAGTATGACCTTAAAAGATTTCCTTGAATATAACTGGGTTTTCATGTAAATTAAAATCAAATTTTAATCGCTTAAATAAATAAAAAATTGCAAGTTTTGGAAGCTTTTTAGGGGTCTGTACCCAAGGGATGCCAATGGGACCCTATTTTAAGCCGCTGCTGTTCGCCCGTCTGACTGTCTATCAGAGGGCTGTATCTCAAAAACCATAATCGCTAGACAATTGAAATCTTCACAGAGGGTGTATTTCTATGGCTGCTATAACAGCAAATAATGAAAATAAAGTTATAAGTTAAAGAGGGTCATACAATAAACCTGTATTTATAAGGTCAGTCATTTATCTAAATTAATCATGAAACTGAAACAGAATTGAATACAATTTATTTGATAGAAACAGAAAACTAAAAATGCTCTAAAAATTGTTTGCTTTGATCAGTAGTCAGTTTATCTATAGTTTTCATTATTTTGTATAATAATTAATTTATTATTTCTGATTTATTTTTATAGTCTTGTTTGTTTTTACTAATAAAAATTGAAGTACCTAAGTAAGTACTTTTAAAATAAAATGTTGATATAATTTTTGAACCAAAAACACAGACACTGGCATTCCAAAGTTCTGTGCTAAATTATACCACAAGTGAACATTGTTTAAAAAAAAATCACGACTTGCCATGTCATGTTGATTTTTTTTTTTCAAATAATTTATAGCCAATTTCACTTGGGAGGATGTAAGGATTCTAACATTGAGTACCCCATGCATCCAAATCTGTTCAGACATTGAGAAGTTATGGTGGAATAAAGAAACACACATACGTGAACCCTGAAAACATTACACTCCTTTTTTTTGGGCAGTCCTGTAATAAGGCTCCTACATAATTTTGATAACTGTAGCAAAGCGTTATTTAGAAGTGGGCACTTCAAGGATAGGATAACTTGTTCTGACTGGCCACCCTATTGTACTCTTCTTAACTTACTGTACACAGGAATTACAATGAATGAATGTTCCATACAATGTTTGTACACTCACTCCACTGCAGTTAAATACGAGTTTAACATCGAAAGAGATAAACAGTTGTAGTTGTCATGGCAACTGTGCTATTTGAAGCCTACTGATCTAGCTTGAGGCCAAGTGGCCGTGGACGCTAAGATATCCCAAATACGTGTTAGTTCAATATTAATTGTATAAATTAACCAACCACATATCAATTTGCATTTTGCCAGGAGTATTTTACGAAACTCAGGTAACGTTGAAGGCCTACCTTACTTATCATATTTTATCGAAAACCCCATTTCGCAGAATCGTTACGAGACATCCCCAAAATAAATAATAAAAGGTACCTAAACTTAACGTCATTAATTGTTATGAAATACACACACTTTCACTCGACGAAACTGTTGTCCGAGATAAAAGTAGCAGTAGATACGAGCGCCTTCAGGGTAAGGCCAAATCAGCGTAATTTGTAGATAATTTATAACTGGGTGGACCCAGTTTCATCCACCATTAAACATTTGATGATGACCGCGACTTCGTCCGCGTGGATTAAATTTTTTGATTCCCTCTGGAATTCTTTAGTTTATCCGGAATAAAAAACACACACGTTTGTGTGAGTGGACCTGTTTCGAACGTTTCTAGGTAGGTACTTAGGTAGTTTCCATACTGGTTGCATCTGTTTACTGTGCTAGAAACTTCGTTATATATTTCGGGTAAAGTTAACATCAATTTCTAACAACTCAAGTTATTTCAGATTTTTTCACTTTGCAATCTTCGAAGATAAAAACGGGGGCGAAAAAGTGAAAATGTCATTTTTCACCATAGGTCAAAAAGTAAGAAACTCAAAAAGAAATTTAAATAAATGCCTTTGCATAGTATGATTTGAAATTTCAACCCGCTCCCATTTCAGCCCCTTTTGTAATAGTGATAATAATATTTTTTGAATTAAGTATTTCATTTGCGATAAGGTTTGATAAACATTATTTAAAACTATTCCAAATTTCAAGGGTTGCAAACCTACCTTTTCGGTACGCAACTCTAAAGAGATGGTGTGTTATCACTGCGCTATGATCTTGATGGTCGCCTAAGCACATCTCAGATTCGTATAATACTGATGTTTTAATTTATTTATGTTTTGACAGGGAAAAGAAGTTAAATCAATGAGAAGACAAAAACGGAGTGTAAAAGTTTCGTCAAAAAAAGCTGCAAAGAAAACTAAACAAGAAAATAGTGATTCAGAAGAACAACTGATTATTAATAAAAATGAATCAGATTTTAAAGAAAGTAATATTGAAACTGTAATTATTATTGAAAAGAGTGAAAGCAATGAAATAATTTGCAGAGAAGACGTTATTAGTGAGACGCAAAATTCTGATATATACAGGGAAGCTTCTACCAGTAACATGATTGATAATTACTTAGGCGATAGCACTAAAAATGAGACGCAAGATGTTGGAAATTGCCGCGAAACGGCAAAGAGCGAGACCGATGATGAATTTACATGTCGTGAAATTGAATACACAAAAAAGCGTAAGAAGAAATACTCAAAGCGTAGTGGGATTAAGAAGCCAAAATCATCCGAAGACATTATTAGTAAGCAGCCAGTTGTTGCTGTTTATAGCGAAGCTACTACGCGTACAGCGACTGATAATTTACTACGAGAGATCACTATGAATGAGTTGCAAGATGTCAGAAATTGCAGCGAATCAGCAAAGAGCGAGACAGATGATGAAGTTATATGTCGTGAAATTGAATACACAAAAAAACGTAACAAGAAATACTCAAAGCGTAGCAGCACTAACATTCCAAAATTATCCAAAGAAATCATGAGTGAGACGCAGGATGTTGCTGTTTATAGCGAAGCTACTACAAGTACAACGACTGATAATTTACTTCGTGAGGTCAATATGAATGAGTCGCAAGATGTTGGAAATTGCAGCCAAACGGCAAAGAGCGAGACAGACGATGAATTTATGTGTCGTGAAATTGAAAACACAAAAAAGCGTAATAAGAAATACTCAAAGCGTAGCGGCACTAAGGAGCCAAAATCATCCGAAGACATTATTAGTAAGACGCCAGTTGTTGCTGTTTATAGCGAAGCTACTACGAGTACAGCTACTGATAGTTTACTACGAGATATCACTATGAATGAATCGCAAGATGTCGGAAATTGCAGCGAAACAGCAAAGACTGAGACAGATGATGAAGTTATATGTCGTGAAATTGAATACACAAAAAAACGTAACAAGAAGTACTCAAAGCGTAGCAGCACTAAGAATCCAAAATCATCCGAAGACATCATGAGTGAGACGCAAGATGTTGCTGCTTATAGCGAAGCTACTACGAGTACAGCTACTGATAATTTACTACGAGAGATCACTATGAATGATTCGCAAGATGTCGGAAATTGCAGCGAAACAGCAAAAAGTGAGACAGACGATGAATTTATGTGTCGTGAAATTGAATACACAAAAAAACGTAACAAGAAGTACTCAAAGCGTAGCAGCACTAAGAATCCAAAATCATCCGAAGACATCATGAGTGAGACGCAAGATGTTGCTGCTTATAGCGAAGCTACTACGAGTACAGCTACTGATAATTTACTACGAGAGATCACTATGAATGATTCGCAAGATGTCGGAAATTGCAGCGAAACAGCAAAAAGTGAGACAGATGATGAAGTTATGTTTCGTGAAATTGAATACACAAAAAAGCGTGACAAGAAATACTCAAAGCTTAACGGCACTAAGAAGCCAAAATCATCCGAAGACATTATTAGTGAGATACCAGATGATGCTGTTTATAGCGAAGCTACTACGAGTACTACAACTGATAATTTACTACGTGAGATCACTATGAATGAGTCGCAAGATGTTGGAAATTACAGCGAAACAAGGAAAAGCGAGACCGAAGATGATGTTATTTGTTGTGAAATGGAATATACAAAGAAGCGTAAAAAGAAATACTTAAAGAGTAGCGGCTCTAAGAAGCCAAAAAGAAACAAAAAGAGAAAACAAAAAAGTAGTAGGCAAGGTAAGTTTTTTAATGGACTCTCTTATCTCTGTGCTAAATCAATTTAGATAATAATAAAAAGAAAGCTGTTACAATAATATCTTTATGGCTCTTATGTTTTACATAAGTAAGAGTAAAAGAAGACAAAAAATTCCTCCCATGTGTTTTAATATCCTGGGTGGATATTCATATATATATATATATATTATATTCAGATATATCAAAAATTGTTATGAAGTAAAGATTTTTGTGTCTGTTCTAGATTTCGGCTTAATATCATACTCTAGATAAACTGTTTCAAGTTTGATTTAGATTATAGTTTTTTATCTAAATATATAATTTTTATAAAAGGAAAAACCGATTGACTGACATATCGACAAGAGAGATGAGATTGTGCATGTTGCATCTCTCTAGAAAGGATTTCAGAAATTCCTTATAAAATAATTTTTGCTTGGAAATTCGTAAAATCTGAAGGTACATACAGTGTTAGTAAACTGTTAACTGAAGAACTTATTATTAATTGAAGCATTTTATTGCAGACGTAAAAACCTTGGAATTTTCACGAATGCTTAATGCCATGGTGTACACAACAAGATTAGAAGAAATGGCCATTTTACACAAGAAAATAAAGCATCTTGATAATGCTATTATCATGAATGATATTTTGAGAGAAAGTAAACCAAAATATAATTATTGGGAACACAAATCAAATATTAATGTGAAAAGAAACATGAGTTTCAAATTGTTAAAAACTATTTTAAAAAAATTAAAGAAAAATGTAGAAGTCGTTGATCTTACGGATAACGATGACCTAATAATAACTGATGTTATTTATCCCGCGAATATCGTTACTTTTAATGCAGAAGACACTAAAGGCAGAAGTTATATAAGTGATGTTGTAATTGTAATCAATAACCTATTTTCAAACCTAAGCGACATATACGTAACTGATTGGAAATGCGATCTTATTGAATATGGTTGCACTAAATTAAATGATAAATGTGATTTAAATAAATTTGATAATACCAAGATTAGATTGATATTGGATGCGTGTTGTTGGATCAAAAGACATCGAAAAGTTGAATCAATTTGGCCTAGAAACGAATGTAAATTTTTTCGTTTTCTAATCACAATACATAAATGTCCTCCTGATCAATGTAATTGTTGTTGCAAACCTAAAGAAAGTACCAATGATGTAACTCTTTATAAACCATCTGATATTAATGTTTTTACAAATGACTTTAAAGCAAAGTCATGTGACGAAAATAAAAACCTAATATTAAATGCTTTAAGATATGAAAAGCCAGATACAAATAAAAATATTAAAACTCACTTTAATCTACAAAATGTTGATATAAAGCGTAATATAATTTATTTACTTAGAGACATTTCAATAGTTGGCCACTGCTCATTCTCGAAAAGTGAATGTTTTGAAATCGGTAGCAACCAAGACATAGTGCGCTTTCATACTGAGAATTATTTTCGCGACCCACGCCAAAAATGTTACCAATGTTTCGATATGACAAAGTCTCGCAGTAAAGAAGAAATTGTAGTTTGCTGCAAGTGGAAGCTAATTTCCATCCTTAACGAACAATACAAGGCATGCAAAATATCGGCTAATACACTAAAATTTCTAAAAGGGATGGTATCGAGAAAGCAGAATGTGTGTAACTGTTGCAAGCAGCTTTTATCTGTATGCGATTCACGCCTTAAAACAAATCAAATATCTAATTTAATTGTTAATATACCAAAAGTAGAGCATACAAGAAAATTGGTTAAACCCACATTATTAAAAATTGATAAAACATCATCTCGTACTCTTAATAATGTAAATAAAGTTGCACAACAGATTCTGCAAGAGACAAAATATTATGCTCATAGAGATTCAGCAATACAAACAACCGAAATACCGTCAACTGTCAAGTTAAAAGTAACTTGTAACCAAATTCCAGGACTTGACTTTGCATTAGACAATGTAAACAATCAGTTAGCAACAATGATAGTGGCAAAATTTTCGAATATGAAGTTTACCGTTAAAGAGGATTTAAAAATAGTTGCATCTTTAAATAATCCAATCCAGACAACATCTACCGAAGAATTCAAAATTATAGCACAAATACTTCTACACACCCAAAAATGCTTGAAATTAGTACCATTGCCGCCAGGATCTGATATTGGTTTAGTTGCAAATATCGTTATCCCGAGTGATCTTGAAAAGAATAACAATCGTGACACCTTTTTTAGTCCATTTAAAAATGTTAATAAAGGTACTGTTACAGTTAGTGAGGGCGATAACAATATTATTGTAAAACCTACAGAATTGGCAATTTTAAAAGTCCTTCAAGCATTTACACCTTTCAATACCACCAAACCTGCTACAAAGAAATTTTTTCACGGACGGAGTAACACAGATTTTATCAAAAATAAAAATGAAAAATTTGGTGCTGACGATAGTATAGAAGTTACTGAAGATTCTTGCAGTTATCAAAATAATGCTCATATACTTAAAATTGAAGAACAACCCAATACGAAAACATTCAGACGAAAAAACCAAACTACACATTTTGAAGAACGTAAAAATTCGTCCGAAAATAAAATTCAAGTGCATGATGTGGTTTGTTTGAACTTTTCAAGTGACCATTTTGGCAGTGACATCAGCGATATTAATTACGATGAGGCGTACACAAGTAAACTTAAGCCGTATGATGGCCTTGCAAATGTAATGAGGTGTAGTAAAAAATCTTACGCTGAATCATTCAGATCTTTTTTAAATGAACAGAAGAATCATTTTGAAACAGAGGTTGAAGAAAACATAGTTTTACCGAAAATTTCTAGCGTTTTCTCGTTACAAAGCTCAGCTCAGCAAACCCAAAAAGAAACAAATGAATCAGTACCTTCAACAAGCAAAGCTGATAACGCTTCAAATAATGTGAATGCTGAAACTATAGTACCTACAACGAGTAACAATGAAAATACCAATGTGAATCTTTTGAATGCTGGCACCCCATTTATTGCCGGGCAACAGCTAATGCTTTATGACCCAGTAAAGAAAAATACGCACGTCGTATGTTTGACTCCAAGCGGACTACTTGTGCCAGTCGCTAATTCTTTGAACACAATCAATCCACCGATTGACGAAAATATACTGTCGAGAGAACCAACTACGATACCCGAAAATAATTCAAACGTTGCAGTCTTAACTCCAATTATTGTTAATCAAATATGCGATGGTAATATGACTTTCATACCAGCTATGCAACATATCCAGGAACATTCTATTTTGCCCGATATAATAAACGATATTCCTAAAAACATCGATCTTAGAGGCGGAGAAAATAATGCCATAGTTGTAAAACAAGAGACAAAAGATGATTTCGTTGTTTTGGATTCTGATTAGGTAATTTAAGCTAAAAATGTTATGTTTTTTGTAATAAAAGTCCTTACATTGTCTTTAATATATTATTATGATTTGTACAGTAACCAATTATATTATTATTAACTGATAAAATATTGTTAAAATTACTATTAAATAAAAATAATACCGATATGGTTTTATCTATTTATTTATTACCCTCGACGAAACGGAGACGGTATATGTGTTTGCCCTAAGAGGTTGTGTGTTTGTTTGTTTGTATGTTTGTTTGTGCACTTTTTTGTTACCGTTTTCCTGGAAAAATACTGGACCGATTAATATGCGGATTTTTGCATTAGATAAACATAACTTCTGGCAAGGTTCTTAGATATATTTTAGGACCATAGACAACCAAGCTGAGCTGAAGTCTATGATTTTAATTGAGATGCGGTTTTTTGCATTAGATATGTACCTATAGCTTGTGAGATAGTCTATAGGCAAATATTCAAAAAGTCGTCTCCTTCACGATTCTCGTAGCACCGTCTTCTATATACCTACAACTGGTATGTATGTGTTCGTCATGGTTTCTAGAACACGAAACTGACGGTCGTAGAACGCGGAAGCGTGCACACGCTTTGCTGTGACGTCACAAAGATGGCGGCCGACCGTTGTAGATTATTGAGGATTTCTCGAGTTATAATTGTACAAATGGGTTGTGTGAGGTGTCTTTGGAAAGCATATTTAATGACCTATAATTGCTTCCTTGAGACCTATTACGTAAATATAATAATTACAAAAATATTCGAAAAAGATTGAATTTTTTACCTTATGCATTTGCATATTTACCAATTTAACTCAATAAATCGAAACGAAATCGAAAATGTAGCTAAATAAATGTTATTATAAAAAATATAGAGTATTTCTTTAGCTTGCTAAATATATAAATAACATTTTCATACGATAGTAAACAAATAAATTATGAACAATTTCGTAAAGCAAGTGCCACCGCGCGCTTGAGTTACCTACGCTACAGCGAAGTTCGGGCCACGCGCCCGCTCTGCTCGTAGATTTTGAAGATTTTATTTTAGGAGCCCCTTGTTTACCAACGGAATCATAAAAACGATGCAGATATTCAAGAAAAATATCATCTTTATTTTGAATCACTAGCGAATGCCCGTGACTTCGTCTGCGTGGTTAGAGGTTTTTTGGTTGACGCAGGAACTCTTTAATTTTCCGGGATAAAAAGTAGCCTATGTGCTATTCCAGACTATAATCTATCTGTGTGCCAAATTTCAGCCAGATTCGTACAGCCGTTGGGGCGTGATTGAGTAACAAACATCCAATGGCATTCCGAACCAGTGGTAGATTCACTTGACGATTCAAAAGTACTTGTAAAAGTTTATTTGAATAAAATTCATTTTGAATTTTGAATTCATCCATCCAAACTTTCGCATTTATAATATTAGTAAGAATATTATTTATGCAAACACACCAACACACTCAAATCAAGAAAAAATGATAATTTATATACATAGTTATAGTAACTTACCTACATAAAAAGGTTGGTTTGGATTAGGGATGCTTTAAATAAATGCTTATAACGATTTCAAACACTTCCTATAGACTATAGACCTTTTATCTCTAACATTATTTCCGATTACGCTCATATTGCAAAATCTTTATAACTAATATCAGTCACATTGTTTCTTAAAATTGTTTTTTATACTTTAGCACACGCATTGATCTTTGGTAACTTTTTTATCATCCCCTTTCTACCACCACCACGTTAATTAAATTGTAATAAAATACTCATTAAAACTTAATAAGTTTTAATTGACTAAAAATGATACATGGACTGATGATAAATGATACATTCACAACTAATAGCTATTTAAATATTTGACAAAAGGTTTCCGAATAGGTAAATGAGTTTCAATATCATTCTTCCCCGCTACTTAGTTCACACAGTAATCATCCAGATGGCTAGGCAGTGTATGAACCCTCGTGGATCTTCTAGGTTCATCCTTATCAATATTATATTCATCGTCTACGATATCTGAGCTGTGCTGTTCGTCGTCATTAATATCATCAGATTCATTTTCATCATCCGAAATATCCGCACCGTAACCTTGCTGAGTTTTAGGTGCCAAATATCTATTGGAAATCGTAGTTTCTCTGCCATCGGAAAGTCGAACATGCGAATAATCGGGGTTTGCCTGCAGGAGAGTCACTTTTTCTGTTATTGGTTGATACTTATTTGTGCGATTGAACTTTTTCATTAATATTTGTCCAGGACTTGTTAACCAGGTAGGAAGGGATATTCCATTCGTAGAACGGCGTGTATACTTAAATAACCTTTCATGTTAAATTCCTAACCTTAAAACCTTTCATGTGTTGTTTTTTGTGGTGGCAAACTCATAAGTTTACACCTACAAAGTTGTTTTACTAGTCAAAATGATGTTCTATCAAGCACTTTTGCTTATTGCTTACACAGCCGCATCTCGCTGTTCGGCAGTTTTTCTTACACTGGCAAGATATGAGTTCGAGATCTTTCATGGATATTGGAGGTTTCAAAATATGTAGTTATTGGAATTAAAATCTTGTTATCCGACCTCCAGCCACAATCTTCGGGTGAGGGTAAGTTTTGAATTGGGATATTCGCAGTTTTCCAAATAAAATGCCTGGTAATTTGCTCGGTAGAGGTGGTGCTTTTTTTTTTATTATTAAATTCTTAATTCTTTTAAACTTCTCGAGAAGGTAGTAATTTATCCAGGCTATTAATACTTGGAAAAACTGCGGACCTTATGTCATCAATGCTATCGAAGGCTTATAGTTGCGGCTTTTTTCTGAATAAATTGCGATAACAAACTTTTTTCCGTTCCTCATGGTTTCTTCTGATAGTTCCCTGTCGGTACCAAACTCTTCCAGAAAAAAATTAAAGTTAAATAAAATAAAACATAATATATTCATAGCCAACAAGGTTTACAGAAATTTTTTGCTTTGCTTCCTTTGGCTTTTATTTGGAAAATTACGAATATCCTAATATAATTCAAAATTTACCCTCACTCGAAGATTGAGGCTGGAGATTGGATAACAAGATTCATGAAAGAACTTGAACTCATACCTTTCCAGTGTAAGGGTGCTTACATAAAGAAACAGGTTTCCGGTACAGACAAATCTGTACGGGTCGGTACCGATCGGTACAGTGTTGACTCGCATAAAGAAACAGGTGAAAAATAAAGTAAATGTAAGTAATACCAGTAAATGCTTAAACCCGTATGGCACGGTCCAGGTAGTCGGCACCGACAAGTTACAACCTGTTTCTTTATAAGTGAGTGAATAGGATTATATTGAAATATTATACCTGCGCTGATCGGTACCGACCCGTACAGATTTGTCTGTACCGGAAACCTGTTTCTTTATGTAAGCACCCTTAGAAAGACTGCCGAACAGCGACATGCGGCTGTGTAAGCAATAAGCAAAAGTGTATGATAGGACTGTGTCACATTGGAAAATAATCTTGTTTTAATCAACATAATTTCAAACAACTCTGCAGGCGGTAGTGGTAGAAAGGGGATGATTAAAAAGTTATCTAAGATCAAAGCGTGTGAATAAACACTAATTTTTAGAAACTGTGTGACTGGTATTAGTTATAAAGATTTTCAATATATCGGTAATTGTACCATTTAATAGCCAATGATAGCAGCAGTGAGCGTATTCAGAAACAATGTTAGAGAGAAAATTACTATAGGAAGTGTTTGAAATCGTTTTAGGCATTTATTTAAAGCATAATCCAAACCTACCTTTTTATGTAAGTTACTATATGTAAATTATCATTTTTACTTGATCTGAGTGTTTGTGTGTGTGCATAAATAATAATGATTCAAAATAAAGATAATATTTTTCTTGAAGCTGCATCTTCTATATGATTCCATTGTAAACAACAAACTCCCAAAATAAAATCTTCAAAAACTACGAGTAACGCGGGCGCGTGGCCCGAACTTCGCTGTAGCGTAACTCAAGCACGCGGTGGCACTTGCTTTACGGAATTGTTCATAATTTATTTGTTTACTATCGTATGAAAATGTTATTTATATATTTAGCAAGCTAAAGAAATACTCTATATTTTTTATAATAACATTTATTTAGCTACAATTTGGATTTATTTAGTTAAATTGGTAAATATGCAAATGCATAAGGTAAAAAATTCAATCTTTTTCGAATATTTTTGTAATTATTATATTTACGTAATAGGTCTTAAGGAAGCAATTATAGGTCATTAAATAAGCTTTCCAAAGACACCTCACACAACCCATTTGTATAATTATAACTCGAGAAATCATCAATAATCTACAACGGTCGGCCGCCATCTTTGTGACGTCACAACTAAGCGTGTGCACGCCTCCGCGTTATACGACCGACAGTTTCGTGTTCTAGAGACCATGACGAACATACATACCAGTCGTAGGTATATAGAAGACGGTGCTACGAGATTTCGTCAAACTGCTCGATTTCCTCTATACTAAGAAGGTTCTTAGATATATTTTAGGACCATATACAACCAAGCTGAGCTGTAGTCTTATGATTTTAATTTTTCAATATGTTACAATTTTTCTCAAAAAGGACTGGGTCGATTGAGATGCGGTTTTTTGCATTAGATATGTATAGCTTGTGAGAAGGTTCTTTGATATATTTTAGGACTATAGACAACCAAGCTGAGCTGTAGTCTTATGATTTTAATTTTTCAATAGGTATGTTACAATTTTTCTCAAAAAGTACTGGGTCGATTGAGATGCGGTTTTTTGCATTAGATATGTATAGCTTGTGAGAAGGTTCTTAGATATATTTTAGGACCATATACAACTGAGCTGAGCTGTAGTCTTATGATTTTAATTTTTCTCAAAAAGTACTGGGTCGATTGAGATGCGGTTTTTTGTATTAGATATGTATAGCTTGTGAGAAGGTTCTTTGATATATTTTAGGACTAGACAACCAAGCTGAGCTGTAGTCTATGATTTGAATTTTTCAATATGTTACTATTTTTCTCAAAAAGTACTGGGCCGATTGAGAAGAGGTTTTTTGCATTGGATATGTATAGTTCCAGGTTTTAGGACCATAGACAATCAAGCTGAGCTGCAATCGTGATTTGGTAAGTGGTCATAGGAACTCCTTAAGGTCTTATCGTAAACCCGTCGTGTTTGGACTCTTTTGATTTGTCTTGACTAGCACTTTGTACCTAGATGCTGACCAGGGTCTCATGATGGAGCCAGGAGGCGATCATGAGAACTCCTTAATTTCTCATCGTAAACACGTCGTGTTTGAACACACGATGGAGCCAGGAGGTGATCATGGGAACTCCTTAAGTTCTCATCGTAAACCCGTTGTATTTGGACTCTTTTGATTTGTCTTGACGAGCGCTTTGTACCTAGATAATGCCCAGGGTCTCATGATGGAGCCAGGAGGTGGTCATGGGAACTCCTTAAGTTCTCATCGTAAACCCATCGTATTTGGACTCTTTTGATTTGTCTTGACAAGCACTTTAAACCTAGATGCTGCCCAGGGTCTCGTGATGGAGCCAGGAAGTGGTCACAGGAACTCCTTAAGTGAGCACATTTTTTTTATAAATTTTATCATAATATTAAAATTTAACACTAGTTGACACCTCTACTCATTACTAAGCACAAGTGTTATCTCGCGATGAGAAGGGTTTGGCCATCTAGTCCACCACGCTGGTCAAAAAACGACTGAACCGGCAAATATGCAGTTTTGTGTTTTAGATATTATTTTATATATACTTTTGCTAAGTTCTAATTGTTGTTTCAAGGTTATAAAGGTCATAATGGAGCTCTGCAGTTCGTCGTGGGTTTTTTTAAATTTTTAATTTTATTACTTGTTTAAATTCCCTTTGATATTAATATTATAAAGTATTTTTTAAGCTTTAGCTACCTATTAACATTATTGATTTAAAGAGATTGGTGTTCTTACGGCGCCTTCACAATACATATACAATAATAAAATCTTTGTTAGGCAGAACATTCATCATTATAAGCAAATACCTAGGTGATACTCACAATATATGTACTAGAAACCGCCATAAGCTAGTAACAGCGTCATATCGTGTGCGCAAGGTGCAGAAATCCTTTGTAGGGTCCAGTGTACGTTTTTATAACATGGTTGCAAAAGTGTTTCTAGATTTATCATTACATAAATTTAAACACTGTGTCAAACAGCTTTTGTTAAGTCGAGGTTATTATATCTACTATCGACGATTTTATTAACGACAAAGTTGCTTGGAAGCAACCGGCCTCGCATCCAGTGACCCACAATTCAGTGTAATAGGTACTTGTAATGTAACGTATGTATTAATATTGTAACCTCTTTCTTTTTTGAGAAAAGAGCAACTGCTGAGTTTCTTTCCGGCTCTTCTCAGTAGAAACCGGTGGTAGAGTCTTGACGTATCATAAGTGACACAAGTTGACCTATGTGAAATAAATTAATATGTCTGTGAAATAAATAAATCATTTCAACATGGGGTACCTATTACCCATAGAGATAAGATACGTCCTTCCGACGTAATCGTAAGATATAAATTATAATGCTTTACTGCCACACAAAACATTAAAGAGTACCTAATAATAAAGTTAAGGATCAATAAGAAATAACAAGTCTGCAAAGGCGCCTATCACTAAAAGTGATCTCCAGACAACCCTTTAATAAAAGGTTAGGTAGGTACCAATTCCAATATTTTCGCCGATAAATAATTTTTTTATTTTTCTAAATAGGTAATTAATCGGCAAAAGTAGAGGCTCGGTAAAAATATTTACAGCTGGCTACCTACTGTACCTAATAAGTACCTAACTACCACCTACAAACAGAAACGCACTTTCGGGTGATAAAAATAATATAGGTACAATAGAGTAAAGTACAATAGAGTTTGCCCCCCGATCGTGCAAGGAAATTGTAATCGGAATCGTTAGTCAAACGGATAATCCGACCTGACCTAATAGAGATGTCTGCACGTCAAATAGTAGATTATACACCAAGGGGATAAAGCACTGTTTTATGTCACGGGCGCTACATTGAATCCTGAACGTAACGAAGGACTCCAAATTTAACTCCCGAGCGCAGCGAGGGTGTTATAAGTTAATTCCCGACCAAAGGGAGGGAATTAAGATTGAGTCCTGAGTGCAGTGAGGGATTCAAGCGCCCAAGAAAAAAAACTGCTTTATCCCGGTGGTGTATACTCTATTTTATACTTCTACCATAACAGTAAAACAAACTGTAACGGTTAGATATTTATTGTAAATCATAGTAAGTAGGATACATAGGTCTAGTAAATAATAAAAAGAAAAGACAGAAATTAATTAATTAATTTGATATTCAAACTTTTTGCTTTTCATGCTGCCATTGTTTATGCAGGTACACATACTCCTTGGTTTAAAAACTTTTATGTCAAATGGTACGATCGTTTGGTCGACCAGTCTGGAGCCTAGACTCTGTTGTGCATAGTATGGGGTTGGTCAACTAGTTGGGCGATCGATCGACTAGATTACGGCCCTAGGGCATGAAGACTGACTTTAGACCCGCTAAAGTATGATTAAAACAGTAGTAAAGGTATGGTAGAAGTATAAAAGCATATATGTATACTTAATCTTAATATGAACTCCTTAAACAGTTCGAGTAATACGTTTTGAGCTGTCAAATGATTACGAATTGCAAGTCTATAATGCGTAATCATCTAAGCCCTAGACAATTGGGTATTTGACTACTAGTGAAATAAATTATTTTTTAATGATAATTAATAAAGGATCTCCCTAAAGTTGTAATATCACGTCCCCTGCTAATTTTGTATTGAATAACCATTTTAAACTATCGATTACGTAAAAAAGTGTGACGAACTTTGTTGACGTCACAATTCATACACGCGTTTTGACGTTTGAAAAATAGTTACTCATTTGACTAGTTATCAATATTACCCAATTCCGATATTAATGCGTTATTCAATGGATCCTAGCCAAAAAACTTAGGTAGGTAGGTAGGTACTAGGTACAAATAGAATCACGGCGCTGCGAGACAAGGCAAGAGCGCCTGCGTGATCTCTTCCTACAAAACCTTTTTGCTACAAAAGTGTTGATAGAGAGAGGCGCGGCGCTAACACCGATAGGTCCCACAAAACAGCAGAGGAAAGATACGGGCTTGTTTCTCAATCTCCAAGTAACGTTTTATTATTTAACGAATTTCGAAGTTTTGACGGAATCCGTAAAGTTAGTGCGCCAAACTTATAAAGTCTCACAAACATTATCTGACCCGGCGACAGCGTCACAAGTAGGTATGAAAAATAATATAAAAACAAAAATTAAACAGGCGTAAAAATTAGTTCCAATTTTGGCCACCGGGCCAGATTTTGTGTTTTTTTTTTCTAGCCGCGACGCTGGCAAGTTTGACGGACTATACAACCTGAGAGTACATCGGTCAAAATTCGTCTTAAACCCGGTGGCCTAAAGGTTCACTCTCTATTATCTCATAGCCCGATGAGACAGAAAATCCGACACGACCGGAGAGAGTTCAGGCGCTGGACCGACGACTGCTAATATAGGTATATAAAAAGTACTCTGTGCTGCTAATATTATAAATGAGAGTGTGTTGGTTTGTCCTTAAATTACGCTGCAACAGAGCTAAGAATCGACGTAATTATTTGCATGGGTTATACCTACCTATAGAGGACTTGGAGTTGGAGGAGTTGAGGACTTGGAAAGTGATATACTTAGGCTACTTTTTATCCCGAAAATTTAAAGAGTTCCCACTGTAATAGGTAGGTAACTATATCCAAGTCCGCGCGGAAAAAGTCGCGCCGGCAATAGCTACTTACTTGATTCTATAGGTCTGTGGGAATTAGGTATGAATAATGAATTAAAATAATGATATAAGTATTCTCGCAAAAAGACTGACACTTCTGCATTGATCCATCATTGTTACAGAATCAATTGTTATGATTGGCTGAATTTATGGTAATCTTGCTGGGTCAATGGATTTTGTCCAATATTGGAAGAGTGTTAACCAATCAGAGGTGATTGCGATGTATCAATGATTGATGCAAAAGATACGCGGTCGCCCTGCTGCAGGGTCGCCCTGAGTTGACTGTTTTTATGCGACTACTAGTACTAGCTGACCCGGCGAACTTCGTACCGCCTTAGTATGCAAAATTAAATGTATATTTTTCAATATTTCTGAGAGATTTTCTTAATATTTTTTTCCGTAAGAACCTTCTCCTAATAATAACAAATACAACAAAAAAAGAATTAGTGAAATCGGTCCAGCCATTCACGCGTGATGCCGTCACCAAGGAAAACGGGTTTCATTTTTATATATATTATGCGACTATGCGCAAAAGATGCAGTGCCGGTGGGCAGAGTGCGGGGTAGTACCAAGTTACCAACAGCATCTTGAAGTTAATTGCCAGTAGGTTAAGTAACTACTTAAGTATGTACTAACATTCAAATTAAATATTATAAATGCGAAAGTTAGGATGGATGGATGTATGGATGTTTGTTACTCAATCACGCGCCAACGGCTGAACGGATCTGGCTGAAAGGCACAGAGATAGATTATTCTTAGTCTGGAATAGCACATAGGCTTTTTATCCCGCAAAATTAAAGATTTCGCGCGGGAATCTCAATCCACGCGGACTAAGTCGCGGGCAATAAGTAGAAAAAAATAAGTTTGTATCACTAATAGGTACTGACTACCGACAAATAATATGAGTCAATCTTACTAATATTATAAATGCAAAAGTTTGGATGTATGGATGTCGGTATGGATGTATGGATGGATGTTTGTTACTCAATCACGCCCCAACGGCTGAACGGATCTGGATGAAATTTGGCACAGAGATAGATTATAGTCTGGAATAACATATAGGCTACTTTTTATCCCGGAAAATCAAAGAGTTCCCGCGGGAACCACAAAACCTCGATCCACGCGTACGAAGTCGCGGGCATCAGCTAGTATACTTATAATTGATACGTAAGTAGGTACTAAGTAGTTACTTGAAATAAAATTTTATTTTTAGAAAAACTTTTTTACTTACGTAGGTAGGTAGGTACCTACTACAGTTCGCGCGCGAGTTGAATGCAGAGTAAATGTAGGTATGTGTCACCATACAATATTTGCCCTGCATTCAACTCGTGCGCGAATTATACCTACATAGGTATAGTACGCGCTCGAGTTGAATGCAGAGCTACATGTGTCACGATCCTCAATTTATATCAACGACCAACGACCTCGATTTATATACTTAGACGGGCCCTGTCAAACAAAAAATGTAGGCGTATGTCTAGTAACGCCATCTAGTCCGAAAAGCGGGAACTTGCTTGGTACATATCTATCATATCTTGGATGAAAGCTTGAAAACGTATGACTCGGTCATAGATAATATAGGCCAGTTAGTAAAAATATAATCATACAGTTTGCCGCGGAAATTAAATGATTGCGTAATGGATAAAAATATTAAATAGGAAGATTAAATAACGTTTTTTTGGAAATGTATAATTGTGTATTGAAACATTTTATACATTTATTTATACAGTGCCAAACTAATAAGACTTTAGATGTTAACTTAATAATAACAAATTATCTACACGACGAGCGACCGTGACAGCGCTACGACGGGGACAAAGACAGGTGAGGAACGTGTTCAGCAAGTCGGACGCCCCACATTTTTCTATGAAAGGGCCCATCTAGTAGTTACCTACATATATATCGATGGTCATATTATCTATTCCGTGGATGGTCACCATAGCTCTACATTCAACTCGCGCGTGAACTATAACAGATAGGAAACAGATTTTAACAATTTCGAATCTGTAAGTAGGTATTTAATCTGAAATCTGTAGGTATACCTAGGTACCTATTGTAGGGAAATTATTTAATTAACATAACCTACTAGAATAATTCTGCCTGCATGTTATTTTATTGAGTTAGGTAGGACGTAATTTAAGTAAAATAAAATAAAATAAAAATACTAGTGAGGTTTAAAATACTAAATAGTAGCTATTAAGTATAGGTGGTACCATGTATAATATTATTATTTTTACGGAACAAAAACCGCGCGGCGGCGCGCACTCTGTCGTTCTATGTTCTAAATATAGATTTATCAAATTATCAATCCCCTACCATTGTTGTTTGCTGTGATGAAACTTGGAATTTCGAGTTTTTAGCTTGGGCTTCGCGTCGGGTGAGGCGGCGTATAAGGGCGGAGACTTCGCATACGGCATACCTACCTATAAATTACCTATTTTGTTTACTTTTCCTTTAGTATTTCAGTTATTATTTGCCTAAGATCTACCTACATGCTTATTTCAACTTTTGTTAGTTTCACTCAGCTATGTTGAAATACGTAGGTAACCGTTTAGGAGCAAAATGAAACTAAAAAAAGAAACAATCTACCTAGGTATCTCTACTACATAGTTACCTACATACATTTACATTCTACATACTTAATTCATAATTATAAGCAACTATTGTTAACTACCTATTAGGCTCTCTATTTGTTCTGAAGTCTAAAGTGAAGATTTGTATCAGTTGGGTCATTATCAAAAATATGTACCTACATTATGACTAACATGATACTTTAATAGTTCACATATTGTTAGGGAGAGTTTACATGAATGAATTAAATAAACAAAATTGTAAAAAACAAACGTGTGGTGTCGTATAGGAACAAAGTTCCTTATTACATAAATTTTAATTTCCAGTTCTAGTCGCGGTATAAAGAAAATAATTATTCAGGTATAATTTTTTTATTATGATTTTTGAAGTGAAAACTTCTTTTGCCACGTTGAGCCCTTTTTGGTAGGGGGTAAAAATGTGTCATCGACATGCATGTCACCGACATGCTCGCGTTGTTACGAAGACAAAAGGTCTTAAATATAAATATACTACATTCGAAATTAAACTTTAATGCCTTAGTTTTAAGGTTTATATTTTAATGTTTTTAGTTTATTTATAGTTTTAGTATATTTATATTTAAGATCTTTTGTTTTCCTAACAACGCGAGCATGTCGGCATTGACCATGTCGGTGTCGGTGACACGAATCCACAAGTTTAACCTCTACCAAAAAGTGCTCAACTCGGCTTAAGAAGTTTTCACTTCATTTTTTAAATTTTTTTTTACTTATTTAAATAAAAAAAAAATTTTAAATATTCGTATTCAGTATTCACTTCTATCGGTGTCCCTGCCAATTTTTTTAAATTTTTTTTTCACATATTTTTATTGCTATTTTTCACCTGTCAAATTTCAATTAAGAAAGTATGTAGCTAAAGAATTAAGATAAATCTGGATGGTTAATTGCTACATTTTGTGCAATTTTTTTAACTTTATGCTTATATATACATATCTTTATGTCGCAAAACGTGACTCACATATCATTCGTGAGCATTCCTCCGAAAACATAACTTCAATAAGCTACATTGACAAAATCATTTACAACAGATATGCATTAATCGCATCATATAACTTATATATGTTAGGTATATGCTAAGTAATCAATAACAGACTAATACACACCTTACTTTGTTCAGAAATCCACCGTGACTCATATGACATTTTTTATGAAAAATTTCCGGGTCGATCTTTATTGACAAGTGACAACACAATGGGGGTACTAAAATAAATAAATAAAGAAATAAAAGTTTATTGCCCAACACTATAATTTTATACTTAGTTTAAACTAAACTTATACTAATACTAAAGCAAAATGGCAGAGATTTGGTACATAGTTTTGGTACATACTACATAATGTTGCCATTTGTGAAATATGAGCTTATAGTGGTAGATTTGTAACAAAATCTTAAGAAATCGTCCGTGACATAGTCTGAGTGACTCACATGATAAAAATCGTGGACAAACATACAAGTATTTTTATATTAGAAAAACTACCTAGATTAATATATTGTTTTTAGTAAACAAGAAGTAATGTTTTTATCTTAAAATATAGAATCAGGTTAGCTTTAAATGTGAACACATCAGGCTAATATAATTATTAATTGATTCTGTAAAATCTCTAATGAATCTCATTGATATTTTATACGATTTCTAATTAATTTAATAATTGTCAATATAAGTGCTTTTTCAGTAGGTGCTATAGGTAGGTACTAGGTATATATAATATCTGTTCTTTTCATTTCAAAGAATAACAAGTTATCTAATTCGGTAGTATAGGTATAATAATATAACGATGATGGCTCTATTAATTAAACCCAGATCCTGCTAGGTTTAAAAAATCAGAATGATTATTAAATCACTAGACTACAGTCTAGTGATTTTTCATCTTCCAAGTTTTTGTGACAAGTAAGAAACTGGCCTCGGTGCCCTCAACCAAACTATCCAGACATAATACAATGTGCCCAGTCACAAAGTGCACAAACGAAAGGACATAAAACTAGACTCATTTTTATATAAAAATAATTGAAAAATCGGAAAAGTGTTTAGTGATCCCTATCCAAATAATATCATCTCATTTCAGTTCATTTTCCAGTACCATTTACTAATCACATTTATGCGATGTCCTTTCATTTAAAAAAATCTTTGAACTTTCTGCTTACCGGATATATTTGTGTATATTATTATAGGTAAAGACCAGAGGTACTAAACTTAATTATTATTTTCAGCAATCAAGCAGCGGGCAAAGCCTCTTACCAGACCAGACGAGAAAAATCTCTAAATTAATCAAATTCCGGTTATCAAACCCGGGTCGACAGATCACAGGCCACAGCGCTCATGACTGCGCCGGGGAGGTCGTCAAAAATGTCGTATTTAAAAGTAATCCTCTGTACTCGGACATCACAATAAAATGTGACCGATGGTAGGGGATCCGAAAAACGAATCGTGAGTCGTGACGATTTTAGGTACCTAGTTAGGATACCCACTGATGCTAAAAAAAATCTTTACATCAAGATCTCCCTATGTTCCTGAAAGTTTCCGCTAAAAATTAAGACTTCACTAAAGAGAGCACAGAATGGAGATTATTTCACTGCATGTTTCATACGTCTGCACGATTTCGAGTTGCGAACCTTTGTGATTAAAACTAGAAAATCGACATGGAAAAACGCCTCTCCTTCGCACGCGCCCGGTGCCCCAACTGGATGAGTGGGTGAACGATATCATATTTGCTCTTTCACTCCAAGAGCAGCCCTTTCCAAGCAGCTCAGCAACCGTCGAAACGTGTATCTTCGCCATTTTGTATTCACGCGTCACAGGGAACACGGCTCCGTTTAAAAGTTACGAAAGAATTGATTTTAGTGTTAAAAAGACATTATAAGCAAAAATTGTGTTATTGCAAATGTGCACCAAAAAGGGAAACTTCCGTCGTCGACGATAGCTGTGGTAATAGGTAAATTGAAAATTTAATGAATATCTTCTCTTGCCTCATTGTTAACTCGGCGCTCATACCGTGTGGACGCGCGCTGTAGGCAGGTGGTTACTCAATAGCGTAGAAACTGCTATCTACTGTCGAAGATCCAATAATAAAGTATTATTGGATTTACTGATTTGCCCGATGTTTTATAAACGTTTATTTGCTAGCGTTAAATCATACCTACTATTATTATAAAATATGTGAAAGTGTGTTTGTTTGTTGGTTGTGGTTGGTTTTAATCACACCGTAACGGATCGACGTGATTTTTGCGATGGGTATAGTTGAGGACCTGGAGAGTGACATAGGCTACTTTTTATCCCGGAAAATTAAGGAGTTCCCGCGTGAATAAAAAAAAACTTAAACCACGCGGACGAAGTCGCTGGTATCAGCTAGTATTATATACAAATTAAATAAAGCATCCAGACTCCAGTGGCATTGTCTTGTCATACAAATTAGGTACAAAATAAAATTACGAAAAGTGGGCAGACATTTGAAAGGCAGTAGACCGTACCTTCTCGTAGCTGTAGCTTTTAATATCATGGTTATGATTAAAATGAAACATTATGAATAAATCGGTATTATACTTAGCTAAAAAGCTTATCTGCAATTTCATAAGTAGGTAATATATTATGACATTATTCATTAGGGCTTAAAAATTATTTTGCCACATTTTTATCGTAAGTAGGTTGCAAAAATCCTCTATCCAATCCAACGATATCTCTGTAAAAACGATCGTTAGTTATCGTGAAATAGCAATAGGTTTACTTAATGATTTTTACATTACAATTAACAACAACAGTGAAAGGTTTGGTAGGTATGAGCACTAATGAGGATGTTTATCCTATGGCGGTTGGAGTAATAATGGCTTTGGTATTGGAAAAACAAACAATTTGTGAGCAGTGTAGAAAAATGGAAGTTGAACTAGCAAAGCATTTTCGGTTACTCATGCCTTTCCGATGTCTACTGTCTATGTGCTTTACCGACGATGCAAAGAGAGCGGTTGTGTTTTTGGCGTAGGTAGGTACCTATTGTAGTTAGAATAAAAAAATGATTTTTTTTCTAAAATTTAATTACTTACATTATGAGGGGTAATACCAAAAAGACATTGCTATAATTTTTGGTTGTACCAATTTCAGTAGGTGTCTACTTAGGTACTTACTTATTATCTTATTATTAAGTCGATTCATAATTTAAAATGGTTAAGAAAATCTTTTTACCTGTATGGCTAGCATACGCACTACGAGTAAAATTATGTCTACCCGTTACCTCTCTCTGTCTACCGAAGCTAACATGGTTACTTGTCTCGTTGCGTCAAAAGTAGAGATAAAAGTAATATTTCTTATCTGTGGTATTTTTCTCTACGAACATGTCGACAATATTTTTCTTGTAATATACCGTATTTTGTGCATGTAGGGTAAATTAAAAATTTGCCGGCAACGACAACATCTCTCTCTATCGTCGCGAGATAATCTCGTTGTGTGCATGCTAAGCACACTGGACGATAATTAAATTTGAGTAGGTACTTACTACTTACCTATTACGTAAGTAGTTTTTTTTTAAACTTGGTATTTTCGCACTCGCTTACCTACTTATTATTGCTATATTGGAAATAATAAAATATTCATAAATAGTAAGTAGGTAGGTAACTAGGTACCTAAGTAAAGTTTTCATTTATAGCGTACAGACTTATATTTGTCCTATTATACACAATGTGTATTTCGCAAATTGACGTACCTACTTATAGGTACCTACCTACGTGTTGCTAAAACCTAATTAAAATGCCATTGAACAAAGAAAAATGCTAGAAAGCAGATTTCAACATAAGTGAAGCCGATTGAGGTCCGCCCGCTTGCATGGCCACGCTCGAGTCTGCCAAACTGCCAATCACTCTCCAGTCCCCACTCCCCACCCAGTCATAGCCGTTGCTGTAGCTATGGTAACTGCCGGGAGTCCGTTATCATGCACAAAACTGGTTTCACTTTTTAGGGCTCCGAGGTGAAACAATAAATCTTTATTGATTCGATCAGGGGCCATAATGCCAACGCTTAAAGCAATACTTAAGCAATATTCTTCTTTTCTTATCTATGGCTTTTAGTACTGCGGTTTAGTGGTCCGCAGTAATTCCGCCAGTGTCAACGTTAACTTGGAGACAACAACGTGTAAATTGCTTAAGCAATATTTATCATAATGACAGTGTAATGTCACGATTCACGAACCTTGACGTTCCTAAAATAGGGATTATAATTCTAAAACACGAAAGTCAACAATAATGCAACAATATGGCTTTGCGCGTTTACGTGTAACTTACACGTTTCCGTGTCCGAATGCGTTGGCCGCATTCGATTTAACCGGAAATCAATAATAATGAAACAATATGGCTTTAACCGTTGCAGTATGGCCCCTGTCCATGCGTGGCTATGCTATGTTCCTGAATAGTTCCGCAGAAAATTAAACCTTTACTAAAAAGAGCACGGAATGGAGATTATTTCATTGCAAGTTTCATACTTACGTCTGCACGATTTCGAGTTGCGAACAAAGTACCTAATCACTTTAATTGCCCCTAACAGGTTAGCCCGCTACCATCTTAGACTGCATCATCACTTACCATCAGGTGTGATCTTGTAGTGGATAAAAAAAAAATTTGATTATTATTTTAAAAAAATTGGCACGTTTACTTAAAGTCAGTGCGACAGACGTCATGAAAGGATCGAATGCTTTGGCCGCATTCGGTCTAACCGGATTCATTAATCGAATTGGCCTGTTTACATTATAATATAAATGTCGGTGGACGGTAACCGAAATCCGAATACGTCGGTTATTAGTTATTACTATGAGTTATGACTTATGAGCCGAATACGGCCAACGTTACAGTTTACATTAGTCTGTGTCCGGTGACCGAAAACGGTTGCAGTCCGAGTATGGCCTAACCATAGTACAAAACCGAGTAACCGACCAAACATAAACGCACCATTACACAGTTTCCCGGAAAAAAAAACAGGAAATGATAATGATCGTCAAAGTTTTAGCAACTAATGCGACTAGTGATTACGGAACCCTAACTTAGGCGTGTCCTTACTTCGTTTTAACCTAGTTCGTTGTTGCGTAAATTCGAATGTGTATAATCTGTTAGTTAGTTTCTTCTTTGCCTAAAATGACGCTTTGTCATTAAATGAATGAAGCTTTTTATCTCAGACCAAAGGGTTCTCTCGGGATAAAAAGCGTTTTAATTTCGCACGCCCGCGATTTCTTCCACGTGGAAGAAATCGCGGGCATAAACTTGCTATTTAGGCAAACATAACATTTTACATCGGTACTAATTAAATGAATAATTAAGATTAAATTACAAACCACACCATGATTTCTTACGAAGTGATAATAAAAATTTACTGTTTTGTGCCTTTGTGGCATTGCCTCTTAGAGTAACTTAATTTTAAATGTGATTGTGAACCTAAATTCAAGGTGTTAAAGTTTTGTTTACAATAACGACCTTTATGACTACTCAGTACTTATCAACGATGCGTGTGTTTTTTAAATAACTATGCTTTGTCCAAAGATTTATTTTACTTTTGACGTAAGTGAAGCACAACTATGAAGTGTCATAATTATTGACAGGCAACCATCGACAAAAATACAATACTCTATGGACGCATATCGTTTTTACCACAGGTTTTTACAATAATGAAGCGACGTGCCCTTTTATCCGATATTTCGTAACTCGGCTGCGGGCACGAAATTAGCGGCGGCGGGGCGACGTCGGCAGCGCGGTGACGCGATGTGGAGCGATCCGCTAGCGGCGTGAAGGGCGGGCACGAAACAGGCGGTATGTCGGTGCCTGCTCGTGTAGGGATGTTCCGAAGCCATCGAAGCATAGATAGCCACTCACATGAATTTTGCAAATAAAGATTTTGTTATTATTATTTATATCGATACAATTTCATTTTTTTATTATAAAGAAATTCATGTTGAGTACCTATATGATATTTGACTTATTCTTTGTTTCTTTTACTAGTAGTATAATTACTATCAACCAATATTTATTTGATTTCAAATAAAAAGGTCATCAGTCAGAAACCGTCCAAAAGACAGTTTCTGACTCACTCACTAGGTACAGTGGCAACAAACACTGTGAGTCCGCTCTCGTCTTTTCGTGCGCATCGCCATACTTTATTTTATGGCTTTATTCAACGACCTAATTTCATGTAAATTAATTATGGTCTATGTCACGGGCCATGTCAAACGAAGAAAAGTCTAGTTAATTTACTAACACCATCTAGTCTGAAATGCGGGAACTTGCTACATAAGCGCTATTTAGTATATGACATCTTAAAAACGTATGATATGGTCAAAGATTAGTAGAGAGATATTATTATTAATATTAGTTAAATAACGTGGCTTATGAATTTTATAATTGTAAATTGAAAACACGTCTCGAAATAAAAATTACCTATACACCGCCAAACGAATTCGTAGACCACTTTTTACGTGATATTATAAAAAAATAACACGAGGTGCGAAGCGTCATGGAGTGGACAGGTGAGGTACCGATACCGAAACATATTTTTATATGAAAGGATCCATGTCAATGATAATTATCGATGATCATTAATAAATAAAAATACAACAGTACTCGAGCAAACGGTGAAAAAAAAACTAAGGTAAGCGCTAGTAATGTTGACAGTATCCCGATACCCGTCAGATTGTAAAAAATTCTCAGCTATTAAACACTAAACCAAAACTTTTTATGGCAACGTATTTATGGTAATATTTTCCATAATTGGTATGAAAACATTTAGTCAAAACTATAATGGCATTGGAGAAAAAAGCAATGAAAGTTTGTGTTTTGGAATTCTTGTGCTTTTTGCCGTGTTTAGGTACTGAATTGTAGTCCTGCATGCCAGGTATTCGAAGTAAGTTTTAAAAGATTTGTTGGCTAATTTGGTAAGTCTGATTGTTTTATAAAACAATCAAGTTAATTTTCTAACGAAATAACATACAAAACTGTTTTATTTTTATTGATGATCTTGAATTATACCGTGTGACATCTATTGGTACTTTGAAATACCTACTTGACCCATAAATCATCAAATTTATCAATATTACTTTCACTGTGTTTAATTGCCTCATCTAGTGATAGAAGGGCTGGCTCATTTATTGCGCAACGGATCAGCCTGGCTGTCCAATGCGGAAATGCAGCCAGCATTCTTAACACTATTCCACGTGGGCATAATTTATATACTAGTTAGGTTAGGCTAGCCAGCTTATGGTAAGTTTAATTGTAATGTTCTCGATAAATAGATTTATAAAATCTGGAATATGCAATTAAAATAAACTTGATGTCTAAGAAAATAGAGTTTAAATTATTGTTAAAAAATGTCGACTTATTACGTCTACGTCGAATATTATTAACGATATAATCTGAATAAATCACTCATTTTTATATTTTTTAAAGGTATTATAACATTATTGTAATTAATTCTAAAATTATATTAAAAAAATTATATGAATGTAAAAGTAATTTGTTTTGCTTTAAATTCATTATAGCAAACTGGCAAAGCTGCAAAGTCAGCTAAGTTCAGAACTTGACGACTATCGGTATTTTCCCCTTAGTTTGTTCCCGTCGTGTCGCTTCTACGTCACCCGTCGCCCTGCCATCGCTCGTGCATCGCTCCATCGCCCCGCTCCGCTGTCGCTCGTTTTGTGCCCGGTCCCATACAAAGTCATACATTTGATTCCATCGCCGTCGCCCCGCCGTCGCTAATTTCGTGTTTGCGCCCCTACCTACTCATCTAATAATTACAAATACGACTTTCCTTTTCAAAATAGTCACGGAGCTGCAACACTAGCTTTCTCGAAAGTCCTTTAATATTATATGTTTGGCGATGGATGTTTTCTATGACCTGACTGATACATGTGTATTTGCTGTACTGTTGTGTATAATTAATGATTTATTTTAATACATACATTAATATCTTATATACTTACCTAGTCATTTAAACGCTTAGGTATGTTTCTAAAACATAAAAAATGTCGAGCAAAGATAAATAGAGGCCATCGTAAATCATCGAAAGTCAAAATTGGCAATTTTTTTTATTAGTTCAATTGGCTTATATAAGGCTAAATTTTGACCCCCTAAAAGAAAAAAATCAAATTATAGATATTAGCTGAGATTTGAGTTGTAAAACATTTAAAGTGGCACTAACACTCCGGGCTATATCATCGAAAGACCTTGATTCGGTCAATTACGCCGGAGTCGTCTACGTGCGAGCGAGACGATACTGCCATTTTCGAGAATTTACGTAGTTATTCAGTTTAAATTTTTATCGAAACTGCTAGTTTCATTTTTATACTTTTCGGAGATAAAACTCGATAGTAAAACGAAACTATCAGTTTCATTTTTGTACAGCGGAGTTAAATCTCCTTAATAAAACGAAACTACCAGTTTCATTTTTTTTACTGCGGAGTTAAATCTCCTCAATAAAACGAAACTACCAGTTTCAATGATTTGATATATTTTTTTATTTCTTACGTAGTTTCGATATATTTTTCATTAATATTTTTGTTATTTTTGTCAATTTTTTTTTACCTGTTAATTTGATATCAATAGTTTTGTATATATGTAAATGAAAACCGACACCTCGAACTACAATATCACTAGTTCCTACCCATTTCCATCAACATCGGTATTGACATTTGGCTGAGAATCAATAACAACTTACGCCTATTGATAGTCTGTACCTAGCCAATTGCCAGCGTAAGCGTTCTCATAACTGAGTCGGAGTGTAATTCACCTAGCACGAGCGTTACATAAAAAAAAAGAGAAAGACTACGTCTAACGGAAATCCCGGAAAGAAAAGCTTATTGATGCCTGTGTATAATTGGTTCTCTATGATCCCGTGTAAAGGAACAAACTAATTTTCACATCTTCGCTACCCTTCTTCTCCCTTCAGTAACCACGTGTCCCAGATACTAAGATTGTTTAACACGCTTAAGGAGTGGCTCATTTAACAAGATGTTATGCACTACCTGGCCCTCTTTCTCCAGTATACCTGTTGCCCTAAAGGTGATGTAAATTCACTCTTGTTTTCATTACATAAATCAGCCCATGACTGGCTGCGTACTCTTGGCACGTTTCCAATAACTTCCTTACTGACCTAACCGTTGGACTCAGCTGAACCATTTCGTCTGAGTTTACACAGACGTTGTCTATCCAGCAGCCGACGTGCCTCCCGCCGAGCTTAACGATCAGGTCATTCACAGGCTAAAGAAGAATGGCGAGGACAAACCTCCTTGCCTAACATCACACTTCAAATTATATGCGTGGGAGAGCGCATTACCGCACCTAACATAGTTTGTTTTGGTATGAATACCAAAATTTCAGACTCTCCTAATCCCCAATGGTACGCCCGCTCTCTTAAACTTATCCCAAACGACATTATAAGACAACATGTCGAATATCCTTGACTAGTCCAAAAAAAACAAGCGTAGGTAGATAGGTGTTCGTCTCTCTTTGTTATAATGGACAGCCTGCTTGACTTGATTGCACTCTCCGTAGATAAGCTTCGTCTAAAACCGAATTGACCAATAAGGAGATGCAAAATCTGTTTCAGTTTGTTGTCAATCAAACTGTCCAATATTTTGGCTATAATGGTAGCTAATATAACAGCTTTTTAATTGTTTTTATCCAAAATGTCTCCAGTCTTGTTCTTCGGAATAGGCACTATTACTGCGCGCATCATGTCATGGTGGATATAGAAGGGACTTAAATTAAACATAGAGAGTAAAACATAGCCAACACTCTAGGCAAGTGAACTCCGTTTAGGTACTTGATGCTAAGGCCATCGTGCCCAGTAGATTTTCCTCTACTCATGTTATTGACAATGTCAGTTACCTGCTAAGCTGAAAAACGTGGAACTAACGGGCTCAGCATCCTCACTCAAACTTGACGGTCCCAGTCCCTTGCAACATCAAAATAGACTCTAAACATGTTCGCTATGGTAAAAGGTGAGCAGCATCGCTTTAACTCTGTTATTACAAGACGTGGAAAAATAATAAATATTAAAAATAACGATGATCTCTCATCATATTTATTTTTAATATTTATTCATCATGATTATGGAAAACTGCTCTTGCCAAAGTGCCATTCTTATAATACTTATTTATTTTTATCCGTAGTTTATTTGACGACCTCCGTGGCGCAGTGTGTAGCGCTGTTGCCTTAACGTGCGGAGGTCCCGGGTTCGATCCCCGGCAGGGTCAATTTGGGAATTTATAATTTCTGAATTTTCCCTGGTCTGGCCTGGTGGGAGGCTTCGGCTGTGGCTAGTTACCACCCTACCGGCAAAGACGTGCCGTCAAGCGATTTAGCGTTCCGGTACGATGTCGTGTAGAAACCAAAAAGGGTATGGGTTTAATATAACTGCCATGCCCCTAACAGGTTAGCCCGCTACCATCTTAGACTGCATCATCACTTACCATCAGGTGTGATCGCAGTCAAGGGCTAGCTTGTAGTTGATAAAAAAAAAAAAAATTTTTTGCTTACTTGTTATTTTGATTTACTCAATTTGATCTCAATTATTTGTATTAGTAAGTTAAAGTAATACTAGTGGTTCGCCCCTAAATGAGACCTCGCGGCGCCATCTATTGACATCATTGTGAAGTTCTGTTAAAAATACTGAAGCTCATTAAAAATTAAATAATTTCGTTTCCTTATCATATTTATCTAATTTTAGTATTTGTTGTTCAAGTACAGGATATAATTCAAATAACTGATCAAGTTTCAGGCTCAGCCTTTCCGAAAATTTTTAGTTCTCATATCAACTTTGGACGGTAAAAAAATCGCCACTTTGGAAGCCCCACATTTCGTCAATTTAAGGGGAAAAATTAAAAAAAAATATATTTTTGGACTCTTTCTAATTATCTTTAAAATGATATACCACATCCCTATGTAACGCTTTAAAAAATATTTTACTTCGCATTCGCTTCTATGAGAGCCCCCCTGAAATAAAGATTTTCGTAACTTTTTAAGCCATATTCGGCGCGAGGCCATTGGTTTACATATTATATTTAAATTTGAAGTAATTACGTTCAGTAATTCAGAAGGTATAAGGCTCTGACAGACGGACGGACGGACAAGTGCAAATTCACTCAAGTAGACTCAGAGACCTTCGCTTCGCTCGGTCAATTACTAAGGTGTAATTTCAATGAAAAACTTTTATCATCCCGGTTGTGATTTCCAAGGAAATGTTTTTCTTTAAAACGTAATTAGCTCAAACCTTACCAAATTATATCGAAACTGGCAATATCAAACACATTGCATTTCGGCGTAAAACATCGAAACTGCCAGTTTCTTTGGATATTTCAATAATATATTCACCGTAAATTATCGAAATTGCCAGTTTCGATCATAACTTCAAAAATATTTCCATAGTACAAAATCGAAAGTGGCAGTTTCGATAGAAATCATTGTTAAAAATCAAAAATGTTATGACGTAAACTATTGAAACTCAATTTTCCGGAAAAGTATTATATATTTTCACAAATTTATATATTTGAATAAATATATAAACAAAATAATTTAATTACGTAGGGGCCGTCGAAACATCAATGTGTCAAATCGATTAAAACTTCTTCATAAAGAAAAAGAAAGTTATCAAAAATCGAATCAGTAACGCATTATATAATTGAATCGAGCTGCCAAAAGTAAAATAATTGACTGGAAAAAGAATAAAACCGATTACCGTCTAGAATACTTACATAGGTATCTCACATTAATAACGGTAGGTGTTTAAAAGATCCAGCAGGCATATTTATTACGTAGTATAAACTAAGAAATCAGTACATTATGGAGGGGATTAAATAAATGGAGGGTAGAGGTAAAGAGTATCATCTTTTATGGGAGAAAAGTTGAAAAAGTGTCTTTGCTATAAATACCAGTTTCAAAAACCTTCCACAGTAGCGCTGGTGTAGGTAAAGGGTATGGTATGAATGTAGCAATTGTTGATGAAGTGAAATATGCCGAGTTAAAAAAATTTATATAATTGTCGACTAAAGTAGTTATTTATTAAAAATTTCAACAACTTACGTTGTAGGTACACAATAATAATGAATGTTTTATTTCTCAAACCTACTAATATTTGGCGCTTCCTTTTAATTTTGATGCTGATGATTGGGTGATAATGAATTTTGACGGACACTTTTTATACACAGAGATGATTCTCCTTACCTTTACCCTCCATACAGAACATAACACTAGCTTCTAGACTATCCAGTATCCACCCAGAGGCGGAGACATAGCGAGCCAGCCCGCGTCGCGCCGTCGGAAATGAAAATAAAGTATTATTATAATCACACGAAGCTACAGCGACCGACGCGATGACGTCACATAACTGTACAACCCGATAAAATATATATACCGTTGCGTCATACGAATACAGTAGGAATTCGCTTGCGCTATCAATCGTCTGACGCATCTATTCACATTTGTGAATTCATTATGAACCTCATTCGAATCTTTTAAGATTCCTTTGAGTTTCACAAAGAGTACACGCGTGAACCATTGATATAGTTTTATAAACTTCTATCTCTATAACATACAGGACGCTCTATAATTTATAATATAAATTGGAGACATGGACGTACCTATTAGTTATCTAGCGAATCTTTTAAGATTCCTTTGAGTTTCACAAAGAGTAGGTACACGCGTGAACCATTATAAATATAGACTTCTACCTCTATAACATGCAGGACACTCTATAATTTATATAAATTGGAGACATGGACGTATCAACCACCTGGAGACTAGGTACTTACCTAGTTTTTAACCGACTTCATAAAAGGAGCTTTTTTGTATGTTTGTTACACGATTACATCGCCAATTAGGTATTTGAGTCTTTTTTGTTTGGTAGGTACCTAGGTCATACTTTAGAGGTGGTCTCATTTAAATTTGGTGAAGATGTGATGAATATCTTCGGAGATGGAGAACGGAACTCCTCAATGGATAAGAGGAAATTGCTCGCGATCAGTGTAATAGCCTAGCAAACAGTAGGTTTATAACCAGACAGAATATTTTAATACGTGACCACATAAAAGTGTGAAATAAAAAAAAACTAAAAAAAATAAAAACCGACTTCAATAACCAATAACAACAACATTCATCTGAACTAAATGGTGTAAAGGTCGAATTTGGTCTATATTAAATTCTTGAGATGACCAACCATTTTATTTTGATCATACAACGCCAGGAAAAACACCTTCGAAAGTAAAGCTTTGTTTTAGACTAAATTTGAAAATCATATAAATGGTTATTGTGACACAACCTTAAGGTGCCAGCGGAGAATGAATTGCCCATACAAACGTAATACCAAAATAATTAATAATTCGAGAACATTTCCACCAAAATGAGAGTTTATTTGGATTCAAATTGTATTTATCTAGTCCCCTGGATTTATATGTTTTCAAAATACTTTCCTATAATGAAATGTAAATGAATTGCGCTTTTCATATTTTTACGACAAGATGGACATGTTTCCCTCTTATTTATTTCATATTAAAACCAACGATATCTTACGTATTAATTGGTCAGCAGCATAGCCTATATTTTCAAGTTAAAGAATAACAAAACGAAGTAAAAAGCACGATAAGTTTTCATTCATCATTTTTGGTATTCACAGAACAAGACTAAATGTATAACAAATTCTGTAAGCTCATATTGCTATCTCGCTTGAACGCGATCATGTGTCATCAGTGAAATAGAGATAGCAATATACCGGCAAATTTATATTTGCGGTTCGAATAGAAGTTGCGAGCGGCGCGAACCGGCCTCTATATTATATGCTATCGCGGACTTTTACTAGAACTTTTTGAAAAATCCCACCATACATTGTTTTCGTGTAACTTTTACTATTTACGCAGCGCACGCCACGGAAGCTCTCAGATGGAACAATTTTTTCCGACTTCATTCACATTATTGCAATTTTCGTAGGGATCTCAAATTTTTTTGAAAATATAATATAGCCTATGTTACTCGCTGATAAAGTAGCTTTCTTGTGAAAGAAAATTTAAAATTGGTTGAGTAGTTTTTGAGTTTATCCATTACAAACAAACAAATCTTTCCTCTTTATAATATTAAGTTTAAGTTTAGATAGAACTACAACTCTTCTAATCATATAATATATATTCAGTAATAAATTAAAGAAAATTAAAATGGTTATTGAAGTTGGGTTTTTTTTTTAAATATATATCTGGGACTTCTTGAAACACTCCTTTGTGATCATAATCATAATCGCCTTACCTAACAATAATATAATCAAGCTGTATAAGAGAGCCTTCTCTTATACAGTTTGATTATGATTCTCAAAGAATTAACTCGTAAACCATAAATCTAGGTATATTTGTAGGTACTAGGTTGTACTGATATTAGTAGTTTGTGATAATATAATGACTCTATTCGGAAATACAGGAGATCATCGGGATGAAAAAACTTACTTTTGAGTAGATACGTCGATACCAAGGCTTCCTCAAATTAACAATTTATTAAAACAGATCCCTATTCTTTTGCCACAGTCTTTGAAGAAGGAACGGGTCAAACAACTCGATCATGGACGAAGATACGGAAGTAACGCTTCTAGATAATGATGAAGAGAACTCCAACCCAAAAACTGATCAAAACTCCACTGATGCCGGTGTCACGTACGATGATAATTTCGAAGCAGCATCAATAGAGCTGACCCGAGAGATAGAACAAATTGAAACCGGACATGATAAACAGGATAAAGACGGAGAGCAAGAGGATGAAATGGCAGAGATCACGAAAACAACCACTAAACAAAAGGGCAGTGAACTGGATAAGTTTAAGAGGAGACTGATTCGGGCCATCGCTCGATTGATGCATAACGATCAGACACCTACTGAAGAGATCTGGGAAGAACTGAAAAAGCAAAGTGGTTGTGATTGTAAATTGCTTTGGTAAGTTTAATGACTGATCCATTTATTTATTTATTTCATTGCGCGATAGGCTTGCGCTTGACGACAATCATTCTTAGTGCAAAGCAATGATGAGGTCTAGGTTAGAAGATGCCTATTCACTCTTGCCTTGAAGGTACTTAAGTTATAAGTGGCAGGAAACACGTGCGCTGGGAGGGAGGTCCTTACCCTAGCGGTTCGAATCAGAAACGTCGAGTAAAAACGCTTCGTGCGAGCAAATTGGACGTCAACCACATACGGGTGCCAACGCTCACGGTTTCTCGCTGTTCTGTGGTGGAACGGAGAAGGAGGAACAAGGTTATGAAGTTCCAGAGCACACTCCCCATGGTATATCCGATAAAAAACCGATAGCAGGCGACATTGCGTCGGTGTTTCCTGCATTTGATCTGCAAGTTCCTGCCATTAGGCTGTAAACTTTCTAGCTTTCTGTGTTCCCTCATGTTTATAATATGGGGCTCTTCAAAGGGCGGATAAACAAATAATATCTCAAAAGCCAGCAACGCATTGGCGGTTCCTCTGGTGCTGCAAATGTTCACGGGCGGCGCTCCATCAATCTATTGTAATATTATAAATGCGAAAGTTTGGATGGATGGATGGGTGGATGTTTGTTACTCAATCACGCCAGAACGGCTTAACGGATCTGGATGAAATTTGGCACAGAAGTAGATTATAGTCTGGAGTACCACATAGGCAACTTTTTACCCCGGAAAATTAAGGAGTTCCCGCGGGAACCAAAAAACCTCAATCCACGCAGACAAAGGGCATCAGCTAGTTCCATATATAAATGGCAGTTAACTTTCGATCGGTCGAATGCGCAAAAATCTCGTACTCGGCCTGCAGTTTACATTATTTAGTCGATGACCGAAAACGGCTGCAGTCGAATACGGCTACACCGAACTCAAACTAATTTTTTTTTCTTCACATAAACTTGGGTATTAAACGTGCTTTTGAATCGTCGAGTGAATCTACCACTGCATGGTTCGGAATGACTTAAATTGCACGTATTGCTCTTTTTTGTAATACGCGCCGCGTGGGGAATTTTTGGTAGGGGGTAAACACGGGGTAAACTTATGGATTCGCGTGACCGTCACGTGTTGTTACGAAGACCGACCGTTGTTGTTGCGAAGACAAAAGGTCTTAAATATAAATATGTACTACATTCGTAATTAAACATTAATGCCTTTAAAAAGAAAATGTTTTCACTTCTATCGGCCCTATGGCTGCCAATTTTTTTGAATATCTATTATCTGCCGCATTAAGATTCCGTAAGACATAATACTTACCTACTATGAAAATAAGCAAAATATACAATCCTTGCCAACGACTTAATAGAATAAATATCATCACAGATCCTTGCAGTTTCGATGTCAGTCAACTGTCTAATCTTTCTGACAGCGCGAAGCAGCAGCAGGACGACCGCGTATCTTTTGCATCAATCATTGATACATCGCAATCACCTCTGATTGGTTAACACTCTTCCACTATTGGACGAAATCCATTGACGCAGCAAGAATACCATAAATTCAGCAAATCAGAGGTGATTGCGATGTATCATTGATTGATGCAAAAGAGGCGACGCTGTCGCCCTGCTGAGCTAAGCTTTCCAGCAAGTGTTTAAATAAATGTGGGTGTCCCATTGAAGCTTTGCGTCTAAGACCACCCCCAGGAACACAGTAGTCTCTTCAACATATTATTTTCCATTCTGTTTTATATCACTTGTGGATTTGAGCGAATGTAAACTCGCCATAACGGGGTTGTCTTGTTTAGGAATCGGATGCGTACGTTGACAATGAAGAAGCTGCGAAGATTGTTCACGGCAGAGGACAAGATTGCCAATATCACCAAAATCGCGCAGCTCACCGTCACTGATTGGCTGTTGTTCGACCTCGTGCTGGTCCACGAGAAAATAGACGTTATCGGAAAGGTAATAAAGATTGAAATCTGTTATCTAGGTTGGGTATCTATAGCGTTTTAGTCTGGGTACTTTTATGAAACTGGTTCATGAGAAATTAGACGTTATGAGTTATGACGCAGAACAGACGTTATGACGCAGAACATAAGGATTGGTTTGTCAAAAATCTAGCTATTCCAGCGGTATTTATCAAATAAAGTTATCCAAACTTTAATAGTATGATTTAAGTAATTAGTCTATTATATTATTACGTATTAGTAATTTAGAAGTAAGTTTTTACGTAAGCAGCGTACGTGATTAACTTACATTTAAGTAAAATTTGTTTCAGTTTTACTTATATTATGTAAGTAAAACTGAAACAAATGTAATGTATGTAAGTTTTAGGTTTTCGTTGTTAAATTTGTTTTCTTTCAGTGATAAGACCGCATTTGCGCACTTGTTATTTATTTTTGCTTGTTCACTACATTGTTTCTTTTTTTATGTTTTGTGTGGCAATAAAGTATTTATCTATCTGTCTAAAATTTGCATACAATATACCTACTTTACATTTTGTACCCGTAAGTTGCTGTTTCTGCGTTACTTTTTAGCCTAATAGGTAATATGTATTTGCCTTTTATGCAGTATAACATATTTCATCAAAATCAGTTGATCAGATGGACCGTAAAAGCACACACACACACACTAGAAACACTTTCGTATCCATATTATCCATCCATATTATAAATGTGAAAGTGGGTCTGCTACGCTTTCACGGCCCATATGTTCAACCGATTTTGATGAAATTTTCATATAATATGCTACTTTTTATCTCGGAAAATTTAAGAGTTCCCGCGGGCATCAAAAAAGCTCAATTTACGCGGACGATGTTGCGGGCATCAGCTAGTTTATAATATAAGTCTAGAATCTGGATGTAAATCAACCCCAAATCCATGTGATATAGGAGCTACAAGATCCAGAAGCCGAGGAGTCGCCCAAGATCCTGGAAGACTTGTTCGCTACAGTGGTGGTCTTCGACTTGGAGCATCTGGAAGGCGACAAACTTACGAAAGCCTGGTTCGAAGCCACCACATACTATAATGGCAAGTGAGTAGTATACAAAATACACTTTTTAAAGCATGAGTAGGTACTGTTACCAGAGTTACATTTATTCTACATGTTATTCTACATCAATGATTAATAATGATATAAACATTGATATAAAGTACTAGATGGACCCTTTCATAGAAAAAAATTGGGCGACCAACTTTTAGAGCACCTAACCTGTATAGCCCTGTCCTTGTCCCCGCCGTAGCGCTGTCCCGCTTTTCAGACTAGATGGCGTTAGTAAAAGTAATATTTCTTATCTGTAGTATATTTTTCTCTACAAACCCTTACATGCCGATTATTTTTTTCTTGTAATACACAGGATTTTGAGGGACGAGTGGCCTAGATGGGTTACCGAATTTGGAGGTTCAAATTTGGGCTTTTCGTCTCCTCCGTGCCTCGGAGAGCACGTTAAGTCGTCGCTCCCGGTTATTATCACTAACATCTGATAATAATCGTTACAAAAACCTAAGAGTTTAATATTCTTTGTCGAGCCGTTTCCGGAAAGACTCTTACCATTATGTGATTAATGGAAAGGGGTCATGACCCTCAGTAATGAGGAATACGACGCAAAGAGAGAGAGATACTGGATTTTGTGCATTTTAGGGTAAATTTACACATTTCTCTCTCACGTCGTGTGATATCTCGTTGTGCGCATGCTAAACCTGCTGGTCATAGAATACAGAAGGTGATATTTCCAGAGTGCGGCAATGCTCGCCGATGCTGCTGCAGCGTCGCTGGTACCAAATGAAAGAGACGGTGCGCGAGAAATTCTACCAGTTCTGGTTCCAGTACAGAGGCAGCCAGCGGCACTTGGCGGCCGCGATCGAGTTCAAACCCACCAACCTGGAGATGGAGATAGTTAAACTGTAAGAACGAGTTCATTACCTCTACTACAAGCTTGTATATGTCACCGTAAGATTGTAAGAACCGTTAGATTGTAATCGAACTAGCGAAATTGTAAACTGTCGACAGATTACAATTTAACGCATTATTTTTCGGTATATTGTAATCTGTTAAGTATATTAACCCGATAAAACCTGAAAGTGCCTGATTATTTATGTCGAACCCTAACCTAACCTACAAGAAAGAGACAAGAAAAACGTAAATACAATGAATATTTCAAAAATTGACACTCAGAACATTGAACGGTTCACAATCTGTGTTGTGGGCTTTTCTGAAAAAGCCTTTTTTTTTTGAGAGATTAATTTATTAGTTGTACCTACGTAGTTACGGTAATTTATGTACCTATTTAAAGTATATTTTTTTTATTTTAGATTCAAGTACATCACTACTGAACATTTTCCCACGTGGGAGGAGTTAATTCAAAAGAAGAAGGTGGCACTGCCTGAAGACTTCGTGAGTTTCTTTTTACTTGACTTTCAAAATAACCCGTGTAATCACATAAAACTTAAGTACCTTCAAGACATGAGTGAATAGGTATCTTCTAGAAAAGCGCGTTCCAACCTAGATCACTGCTTTTCATAAGCAAGATTTTCGTCATGCGCAAGCGTATGGTATCTTACAATAAAAAAAAGTTAAAATTTAAAATATATACCACCATAAAAGAGGCAACAAAAAACAAATGACACGGACTATGACACAACAGGCGGCTCTGTTATTTAAATAGCGATCTCTTACTGGCAAATAAAAGTCACGTAACAATAAAGTACATAATTTTTAACTCTTTACTTTGGCACTGTTTCAGGAACGTTTGCAGTTGGCTAAAAGGCGCATTTTCAGAACAGGTAAATATTATTTAAAATACTTATTACAATGTTTACTTTAGCTTTTCCTTTCTATTTATTTCAAACTAGCTGATGCCCCCGACTTCGTCCGCGTGGTTTAAATTTTTTGATTTCAGCGGGAACTCCCTAATTTTCCGGGATAAAAAGTAGCCTATGTCACTCTCCAGGTCTTCAACTATACTCGTCTAAACTAACTAAATCATGTCGATCCGTTGCTCCGTTGTGGTGTGATTGAAGAACAAACGAATAAACCAACAAACCAACAAACAAACACACTTTCGCATTTATAATATTAGTATAGTTGTACAAAATTTGTTTTTACCAACGAGTTATAACTAACTCAATTCGCACAATTGAATGTATACTAATAAGTCACCTAATAAGAGTCTATTTATATTTTAGAAACCGGGCCTGATCTTGAAGTTATCGAACCACAGGTTGAAACAATCGAATTGGATCAGGAGAGCGATTCCGAAGAGTCGAGAGATTCGACCTCAGCAGAGCCAAAGACTAATGTCGATTTAAGAGTAGTGAAAACTGAGAAAGTAGATGAAATATCAGACGACGATGACGTACGTATACTAGAATCTGTGCACATACCTTTAGAAACAAATTCAAATGCAGAAACTGAAAGGAGTTCAAGGAATAGTATTGACCAGATCCTGGAAGAACACAGATCAACTGATGTCGATAACGAGGAAGACATTTCTATTGAAAATGAAAATACCAATGCGATCGATTCCATACAGCTTAACAATGTTATGACGATAAAAAATGAACTCGAAGATGTAAACACGCAAAGTATTGACACAGCCGAAATTCAAGATGGTACAGATGATGTCGTAGAATCTGATAATGGTGAAATGCTTATGCCAAAAATAGTAGCAAGCACTTCAATAGCAAGTATTTCCAGTGAATTTGATGGAGTATTGATGCCTCGAATTTCAAACATATCAAGTGTTGGTACTCTTACTAAAGACCCCGTCGATATTGCTGTCAGTAATGAGATTAACTGTATATTAGAGAGTGTCGCTCAAAATTTTTCAACGAAGAATTTATTCAATGTACCCCAAAGCATAGACAAAACATTACTCACGCGAGATGCCTTGCAGAATCCGGATACATTAGTACAAAATATTATAGATGAGGAATTAAGTTCCAGAAATAATGATATTAAAGATGAGAAAAGCTTGGATCCCATCAGTGCAGTGCAAAACGATGTTAATATATTCGACGGAATTGAATTAGAAGATGATGGGATCGAGTATGTTGAAGAAGAAGATCACATGAAAGGTAAATGTCAAATTTATATTAAATTTTTTATTTCTTCATCCTATTCTGTATAATTCAAAAAAGATTGAAAGCGTTTCAGGTTTATATTTGTATTATATATTTTATTTATGTATTAACAAGCGACTACCCGTGCTTTCAAATTAAATTAAAAAAAATTAAATTTTTAGTCCGCGTGGATTGAGGTTTTTCGGTTCCCGCGGGAACTTGAATTTTCCTGGATTAAAAGTAGCCTATGTCCTTCCCCGGGATACAGCCTATCCCTGTGCCAAATTTCCTCAAAATCGATTGAACAGATGGGCCGTGAAAGCGTAGCAGACAGACAGACACACTTTCGCATTTATAATATTCGTATGGCTATAGTATGGATATGAGATAATATCAGATGATGCCCGCGACTTCGTTCGCATGGATTAAGGTTTTTTATTCCCGCAGAAACTCTTTAATTTTCCGGGATAAAATGTGTCTTGAGGATGGACAGTGGACACGGCGTATTTTATACGCGCGGTCAACGCGCGTGTTCCGTTTAAAGGCTGCGTTTGACGCGCATACACAGCTTTGATGACCTCCCTGGCGCAGTGTTGAGTGCTGTTGTCTTAACGTGGGAGGTCCCGGTTTTGATCCCCGGTCAATTTTGAAAAATTTATAATTTCTGAATGTTCTCTGGTCTTGCCTGGTGGGGAGGCTTCGGCCGTGGCTAGTTACCACCCTACCGGCAAAGTCGTAGGCGAATAAAGCGTTCCGCTACGATGCCGTGTAGATACCGATTGGGGTATGGGTTTGATATAACTGCCATCCCCTTAACAGGTTAGCCCGCTATCATTTTAGATTGCATCATTACTTGCCATCAGGTCATATTGCAGACAAGGGCTAAATTTTAGCGGCGTAAAAGAACACAATTCGTTAGCTTCGCGTGCTTAATCGCGTCGTATTAAATGCACCGAGTGCATAGGCTCTATGTCCTCAGTCTTTGCATAATATATTATTTCTCTGTAAAGTAAGGCCATTTTAAGCGCGGACAAAAGTTCATTGACGCACCTTCACTATGAAACCCTCACGAAACCAACTAACTACGCCAAAACTATAAGTGTCTCTTTCGCGCATAGGGATAGACGCGCTTACGTGGTCGACAGTGGATTTCATAATAAAAGTCGTGACGTCTCACCAGCGAAACATAGGTGTAAGTAATGTTACTTACGCGTCGGTCCGCCATTTGCCGTTCACTCATTCCGTTTCGGAACGCGCTCGCTGGATGTACTGTAGTTGATATCGTTATTAATAGTGGAAGTTATTGTTTGTTTGTTACTGTTATTATATTTTGTTACTGTTAAAAACTATTGAATGATGGAGCCGCAACCAAGTACATCTAAGGACTTTGACATTCGCCAAAGAAATGATTAGTTTCTAAGATCAAAAATACCGGGCTTTATCTTCAATACATATACATCTCGTACGTACATCTGGGTCAAATTTCTTATACCTCCTCCTTTTTAAAAAGTTGGTTACAAATGAATTAATTACAATATAAGAATAAAAAGATAGATTCCGTACAAAGAGCCGATAGATTATATTATTTTTTACAGAAGATCAAAGTGTAGTTTACCCCTTCATTAGGCGAACGGCCTCTCGTTTGTTTGTTTACACTTTGTCCGCGCTTAAAATGGCCTTACTTTAGATACCTTCGTCAAAATTGGTTGGACAGATGGATTGTTAAAGCGTAGCAGGTAGACAGAGAGACACACTTTCGCATTTATTATATCAATTATAGCAATACAAAACATTTACTGCCTACTATAACTACATGATGTTGCATAAAGTTGAACTTATTAGTTACATTTGTTTCAGATGTAAAGCCAAACGTGGAAATAAAAACTGAAGAAACTGACGAGAGTGATTTTGCTAAATCGCCAACAATTGATTTAAAGCTTCTGCTAACTCCAGTTGTGTACACAAAAAAACTTGATGACATGGATGTATTTCGCTTTATTGATTATAACACGGTAGAAGACAAAAGAGTTATTGAAAATGCGGCTCATGAAAGTAAGCCAGTTGATAGAAATTCTGTCAAAATGGAAGAAATATCTCAAGAACGCCCACCAACACCTGATAGTGATGCGTTTAGTGACACATCAGAATATCATTCAGAAATAGATGTACGACCAGAGACTGTCAGTCCTTCGAATTGGATAATAAACAAACTTCAAAAATTATCCTACAACCCTATACAGCTGTGCAAAAATCCCGACTTTAATACGAGATTAAAAAGACTATCAGCTGGATTTTTCAGCTCTGAACGAAATAGGCGCCAACTTAAAGAATGTAAGCCTCTTACGATTGATCTACACAAATCTTTCGAGACCAAACTTGTTAATAATACTTTATATTTGACTAGAACTAAATCGATAGAAAATAATACAAATATACTGGAAAGAAACGCTGTCGGCACAGCTGTATTTCCTACAAATTTCCCGTTACAAAATTTAGTAGAAAATGTTATAAGTGATATTTTAGGCTCTGATGTTAGTAATGAAGACCGTGGTAGAGTCCAGAACACACCAAGAGTTGAAGTGCCATCGGATGATGACGTTCTAAGCTCAATCCCACCACCCAATTCTTCTTTAGCAAAGAATATTGCAGCTCACTCAGCTGCGTTAGATAGCTATCCGAGTGAAAGAAATAAAGTAATAAATTTGCCAGATATAGCTCAAATACGTCGTCTAAACGAAAGATTGCTTACTGCAGAAGTGTCTCCTATACTAGTAACAAATACTACCAAGGTGCCCGTCAACATTGTTTCAGTACAACAAGGCTCAGACATTGCTTCACCAACCAGTAAAATACTCCAAAGTAATGAAAATATAATTAATAAAGGCATAGAATCAACTGTATCATCTACATTGAGTGATATAAATTGTGAAGCATCAAGTATTTTAAGCAAAACGGATTTAACTTCTGATGCCAGGTGCCAGAATGATAATATTATTGATGCTACACAGAAAGCTTTATCGTCAGACTCAAATACCAGTGGTACCGTGTCTAAAGGAAATTCACTTAATCGAATCAATAATCAACAGCAAAAAGTTGTTAAAGAACCCAAAAAACCAGCGCGTGTAAATCGTGTCGAAGTATCGTGGAATCCAGGCAATAAAAAAATGATAATTCCCCAAGATCGACTTTTAACATCTGATACTGTTGATAAAATAATAAATATCTGTAAAGGAGATGATAATTCGTTTATAAACTCGAAGGCGTATAAAAAGGCGTTAAGAAAAAGAGCCTTGAGAGAACTAGAAGAAAAGAAAATGAGGTCTGCGTCAACCAAAGAAGGAAGTGCCAATGAAGTGAAAATTAATAAAACGTCTGAGGTTTCCAATGATAATGAAGTTTTGTGTGTAAGTGAATCTGTACCAAATCAGATTATAAATGAACTAGAGAATAGAAACAAAGGCAATATTACAAAAACCCAAAGAGATGACATAAATAAAAAACCCGCGAAAAGAAATCGATACTGCTGTTGGGCACGAGGAAAAATAATAAAATTAGCCACAGGCAATAAAGCGGTAACAAGACATAAATGTCCAAGACCGTTGTGTAATTGCTGTTGTAGGCAAGAGCTCGTAGAAAAAATGTTTGAAATAAATGTAAACAGGGAACAAGCAAGGAGTCAAATTTCCCAGGCTGAAATAGACCGTGTCAAAAAGAAGATAAAAATTAATTTTGCACGGCCTCCTTCCGAAAACTCAACTCAAGTGCAACTTAAGCCAAAAGTAAGGTCAAAAGAGACGCCGCTTAAGATTTCGATCGGCATAAACACTGATTTTGATGCAGATTTTGAGACTGGCTTTGCGGCTAATTTAGCAGAATTCAATACGAGCTCTAAATTTTTTGATAGCAAAAATTCTTCCGTATCGACAGTTAAAGTGACATATGGACCTCATAACTCTCAAGCTAATGGTCAAACTCAGACTTCTGTAAATTTAATGATTTTGAATAAAAATAACGGAAACCAAGCTTTACCTTGTAATACTTCACAAAATGCTCCTGATGAAAATGCTTCAACTTTATCATTCAACGAAAGTAATTCTTGTAATTTAATTCCGACAACTAATCGAATAGTTTTAAATAGAAGAAATGCAACTTTTTCATTAGAGGAAAATATTTCACCTACTGTGAGTCCCATAAAAATACGTCTGGTTTCAGATATAAATGATCCATCTGCCAAATTAAAACAAACTAACTCACTTGATTTTATTTCGAAATTAAAGCCTTCAGGTATAGAAAAAAATAAAATAATTTATCCGTTAACACGAAGTAAAGTTGCAAGAAACTCTTCATTCAAAGAATTCTCAAATATACGCAAGGCGGGTACGAATCACAGTCAGCTTGCAGCATTGCTTCTTGATAAAGATTCTCAAAAAATCCTTCCTAGGAAGCTTATCAAGACTCTTTCCCCATTAGGTTGTGCCGGTTCAAAAGTATTATTGGAGGAAAAAGGTGACCCATTAGACAAAATTTTATTTTTAACAAACGATAAATCAAAAAACAATCGAACGCCCATATGCTTGGGAAAAAATAAAATATTACTGTGCTCCTTTGAAAAACCTCAGTTGAAAAATCAGCCTAAACTGGACGACAATCCAGTCGTCAGTCCAAGCCAAAATACCCCGCCAGTAGTGGCTTTACCAGATGGAGTACGAATTGTTCTCATGCCATCCAAAGAATTAGCTCTTTCTATTGACCCTGGTGTTGAGCTAGACTCTAATCAATTAGCATATTTGCCAACTCTCATGGCTTCAATTCAGAAACAACTTGAGGAAGCTGGCAACATTGCATCCTCGAATAGGCATGAGTTGAATAAAAGTAATTCGAATGATCAAAATAATATTACCTTAGAGAAACTTAATGAATCTGAATTGAAGTCAGTCGATAAAGATATAGAGAACGAAGCTACAATCGGCGTAACATCGTTAACTTGTAATGAACAACTAAAAGATCATGCTGATGATATGGAAAAAGATATAATAAGGAAGGATAAAACTAAGGAAGGGGATTGTGATAATAAAAATGAGGATAGTTGTATGCTTGATAAAAACAATGCGAACGCAGTTGATTTAAGGGATGATTCTGATACGAACAAGAAAACTATATTGTCAGATTTAATGGAAATGTCTGGTATTTCTGCAGAAGATACTCATCTTACAAGTCCTACTAAGCAGCAGCCCGTTCTATGTTCACCACCTTTAATACAAGGATTGCAATCGCAAATCGCTAATCAACATAATGCAAAGTTTATGAATAATCCTCTATTTAATAATCCTGTTGTGAAAACTGCTTTAAGTAGATGTCCAGAACTGTGTATAGTTTTCTCGTATACGGAGTTGAGATATGCTTCAGAGAATAACGCACAGTTTTTTAAAATGGATATCGAAACTGGCGTAGTAGTGCCTATTAATTTAGTGATTAAAAAACAAACACAAGGGGAGAAATCTAATAAGCAATTCACAATATCAAAGTCTGTGATAGATTTAACTGATGATCCTGAAGAAGATGACGCAATAAGTATCAAGGAGCAAAATGCTCAAACACTTGAACCCCAGTCAACTGCGGGACAAGGTAACGACCGTGTCGTACCAGTAAAATTATTCTCAACCCGTCCATCTTTGTTACGACGTGGTAAATCAATGTTATTACATTCGGCCAAGACTGATACTAATCCCTCATCGGACATAAAAAAGAAAAAGATGATTCGAATAATACAGCTTAAACGTAAAAGAAAACAATCAATGGAATGTGTAGCGAGCATAGATTTAGATTCAGATACAGAACAAACAGAAAGTACCACTGCAGACGCTAACTCGGAAGCGATACACGAAAAGACAAAATCTGATCACGATTCGGATTCTGATGATGAACCGTTGGCGTTTAAGGCGAAACGGATGAAAGACTCAGCTCAAGAATCCGCTGAATCTACCGACCAACTGAACGGAAACACTGATGACCAAGGAGAAAAGCAGGATACAGAAATGGTCAGTGGTGATGCTGAAGAAATGATAATAGATGGTGAAAACCCGATCGACGATCCTCCTAAAAATATACCTGATGAAACCTATGATCATGTTAATCCAACGCCCCAATTAGAGCCAGTAGTTTTTGAACCATTAGGTTTCGGTGACAATAACCAAGAATCGTCAGAGGAGGATTGTATCCTAGGTGTTTAATGTTAATGATCGTGAATTCATAAGTCTAACCACTTACTACAGTATAAAGAGATTATGATGGATTCATTTTCTAGAATGTGGAATAATTTAAGCGGTTTTTTGTGTGTTGGAGCAATTTTCGTGCACAGTTTCTGGTTGCGCCGTAGAAAGCCACGATGCCTTCTTGTTTCAATAGACTATGTTTCTGTGACGTCATTTGAAAAAAGTGGCCGCGTGGTGACCTCTATGTAATGGACAATGGTATCGCTATCAGGAATCCATAGCAACACACATTGCTATTATATGTAAAAGTTTATAAATATATGTAAAGTATATGTATTCGGGATAAACTTAAAAGAACTATTTTAATACAAGACAGAGGTTTTGTTACCACTAAATAATTAGTAAAATACTCAGTCTAGATGCAAATAGGCATCGACCTAACAGCATACAATAGGCTACGCCCTTTTTTCGAATAAAAACGTTGGTAGGTATGTATAAATTTGAAGATGTAAAAAATATTCAGAAATGGTCAGTCTATCATTTTGATGAAGAATTTTCTCACATATTTACTTTGTAAGTTTAAATTGTAATATTAAATTAAAGTTAGTCCTTTGTGCAAACTGTGATATTAAGTTATATTAGCCTTATTACATTGCATGTAAATAGGTAGGTACTGCCTTGTTTCACTAGATGCTACTAATGCCATTTTCCTGTCTGTAAATAAGTTGTATAGCCTCAGGCTTTATTTATTTTTGTAGTGAGATTTTGGGGTTGATTGTAATTTGCACCTGCATCGTTGGTAATGATTATCGTTAAATTTCACCACCAAAAAGCGAACAAAGAGAGTGGCACAAGTCAGAATTCCTACATCCATAATTTAGATTAGTGTAAGTCTTTTGGCACCCCTGAATTGTTTCTTAGGGGGTCAAATTTAACGTTAACTATAACCATTCATGGTGCATTGTTGACCCTTAGAGACTAGTGTTGTCACTGTCAGCTCAATAGGCTAACTACCTATAATTCCTATGTTTTACTACTACATATTTTATGGTCAGCCTACAGGGCCACATATGGGACCCGGGTTGACTATTTGTCATTCAAAAGGCCGCAATTACACTTGAAAGTGTTACTCACGTAAGTCGCTACTATGAATGTAAACAGTAGGTAAGACGCGTATCGTTTGTAAAATATGTTAGATATGTAAGTTTTTCTTGTAAATTTACGTACAAACTTACAAGTGTAATTATTAGGTATTTGACAACTAGTCAAATCAGCATTTTTTTTCAAACGTCAAAACGCGTGCTCAGGCGATTTTGTATGAAATATTGAATAGTGACGTCATAAAAGTTCGACGCACTTTTTTACTTTAATCGATAGTTTTAAATAACAATTAAATTCAACATAAAACTAACAGGGCATGGATATTACGACTTTTGGGAAATCCACTATTTAATACCTAATCACTAAAAAATAATTTATTTGAATAAATTGTTGTCAAATACCCGATTGCGGTCATTAGGACAACTTTGTTCACCGAGTAGATTTAAGATAATTATGTCTTTTATATTTTTACAAACTCAGTATTTCATCGCTTGACTGTCGATGCCGATCGATGACTCACCAACACATTATTTTATTTAATTAGACAGAATACCTACACTGTGCAGGCTATTCTTTAAGGAGAATTGTGTTAATTATTATTTAATAAAAACTAAGGATTTGTTGTCAATTCGTTGTTTTATTTTATCATCGCCATCACGCGACAAACGATAAAGGAGGTTAAACACATTACTGCAGTATCTTCAGTGGGACCAATGGTGCCTTTCCACCAGAGATGTGTGTCAAAACTACTAATAGGAGCGCTTGATATATCTAACATTAAATAATCTATGAATATCAAGCGCTCCTATGGTTTGACTTAGGACCGTAGCTTCAGTTGAGTGCACAGGGCATGAAGCTAGGCATTATAGTTAGTCAAAATACCTATTAACTGACTGTTATAATGGAAAATGAATATTGACCTATTTTCATAAGGGTGAGCAGTGCTTTTATGCCTCTATGAACTTCACGCCACTGCGTAGCTTAGCCATGTAGCACATCTCGGATGGAAAGGCACCCTAATTCTGGCCATTGACAGCAGATCATTCTGCGTTAGCTGCGATATAAATCGAAAATTTGATATTGTAACAATGATTGACGAGAGGACGAGTGTTAAACTGAGGTGATTGCGATCGGTAAACACTGTAGTAATTATTATTAGGCAGATCACATAAAAAACTACACTATTATGTAACATTCCTTTAATTAACTAATATAAACTATCTAATGACTACACCAAACGCGTCGACGGTCGCGCCTGCAATCGCATCGTGTATTTTGTTGACCTCCGCCTGAGTCAGTGTGCGCTCCAGGTGACGGTAGACGATGCTGTAACACAGGCTGTGCTTTTTTGACTTTGGATGGACGAATTTATCTTTTAGCTTAACCTGGAACAAAAGTTTTCTTTAAATAAACATCCTTAGAGAATACAAAAGTGTGTCTGTGGATCGTGAAGGGGTTATAGACTTATGTGTATGTTTTCACCCTCCATCCGTATAACTGCAACCTCATGAAAGGTGTTTGAACATTTTGGAGTAGATTTTAATGCGAAAATTGATGGTACATGTCAGAAACCCGCCCGCAAGTCCCAAAAGTTACTGTACAAAGTTTCAGCTCAATAGAGTAAGCGTGAACAACTCACGATCGTACAAATAGGTTAGAAACACAGACATTCACCATTATCATCACTTCACCCCTCTGTCCAAGTGCAGATAGGCAGATTTCATATGTAGCAGATAAAAAAAAATAACAAACCTGCTCAACAACATCTCCTCCAATTTCTCTGACTAGATCATAAAAATCATTGCTCATAAAAGTATCTATGGTGAAAGATGGTGGCAACCAGAAAGACAAATCATTAGTGCATTGGGGATAAATCGATACTGGCTTATATTCAATACTAGAATTAAGGTCTTTATTCTGAAACTGGCTCAAAAACCCAGAATCCGTACTCCACATTAATCTTATATCTGGTATTTTGTACAGTGCCATTGCAAGCCTTTCTAAACCCAAGCCAAATGCATAAGCTATACTATTGTTTGGGCCAGCGTTTGCCAAGATTTCGTTTCTCATTATACCACACCCTAGAACCTCCATCCAATTGTTTTCATAATAAATCTCTAACTCCCACGATGGATGGGTAAAAGGGAAGTATGCTTCAACCCATCTGTATTTTATGTCATCCCCAAAAAGTACTTTCACCATACCTGAAACAACATGTAATAATGATTATATTGTACATGTTAGAACCATTTTCTTTGATATATAATTGATGGTAAAGTCAAAACAAGACATATTATAAGACAATTGTGTATGTACAGTAGAGATGAAACGGATATCCGGTAACTATCCAGTATCCGGACTATCCGCCGTAAATTTATTATCCAGCCGGATAGTTACTCAATATCCGGCTGGATACCCGATGTTCAAAAACTACGACAATTTCCTGAAATCAACTTTAAAACATAAGTTTTTGTGAGGTAACTAAATATTAAGACAATGGGTAATATTTAAGATTTTATTTAAAACTGAAAAGTTACAAAAACTCACAAGGAAGTTCAAAGAACCTTCCATAAAACGATTTCCATTTTTTAACGATTTTGTCTTAAATTGCACTTAAATCAAACCTAAACCACCAGAATTGATCCGATCGCTTTTGCTGTACCTGTGCGACGCTAAACTGGTACCTGCTACGAGACCACGGGCCGGATATTCGGCCATCCGTCTTCATAGCTAGCCGGATATCCGGTATCCGGCCAAACAACTATCCGTTTCATCTCTAATGTGTAGTATGAAATAATCAAAGGGGTTGCCTGGAACTTTGAACACATGGATTTAAATTTTAAAACATCTGCAGGAATTCTTCAATTTGCTAGGATAAAAATTATAGCAAGCGACCTTTATACATCCATACTAATATTATAAATGGGAAAGTGTGTCTGTCTTTCTGCTACGCTTTCCCGGCCCATCTTTTCAACCGATTTTGCTGAAATTTGGCATAAGAGGTAGGTTATATCCCGGGTAAGTTAGATACCAAAGATTTTCTCCTCAATACAGTGATATTAGTTTTTATTGCCGTCCTGTAATATTTCATTTCATGGACTAATCCAGTTTTGTTCCCCAGCTATTCACTTTAAAATAAATGATGTAGCTCAGTAAGTTAAATAAAAAATAAATGATTTAGTCATTCCGTACCAATAAGGTGGTTTTTTAATTGGCCCTCCATTAATTTAGTTGCTTCTAAAGTGTGACAGCTCTGTTTTGCCGGGTCAGAAATTGAGTTGGTACATGCTTGTGGATTAGTTGGATCAAAGGTTGGTTCAAATATGTCCAAGCCTGGATGGTTTTCAAATAGGTCATGTTTGCGTTGTAACCTCACTGCATCCACCTGGAAAAGTGTAAAATGAGTAATCAGAAAAGAAATTTATCCTTTTTACCTATTAAGTTAAATAGGTAATTGATTTAAGTGAGCACAAAACAGCTGAACAGCTTTCTTTTAAGTATTCATTAATAGATTTTCTGAGAAAGGGCAGTTTGCCTAGTCATCTACATTATTAATTCTTTTATTGAATTTGTAAAATACATGTATTAATAGTTTTCATTGTAATACAATAAAATGACAGAAATTGGAACTAAGTAACTAACTTGATCAATTTAGTAAAAGTTCTTGTACACTAAACTATCCATAAAAAGAATTGTAGCAGGCCTATCGAGGTGCATTCTACCACTATACAGAGACCAAGAGATATAACAATGTTTGCGTACATACACAGCAATGTCTTGGCTGATTTTGATAGGGTTTTTTAACAGAACACTAGCGGTATTCACCTCAGAAAATCTTTGATATATGAATTTCTCTAAAATGGCTAGACCTATTTTCTGACTCATAAACACGATAAAATGCCACATTTCTTAGTAGTTTTGTCACTCACTTGGTGAAACACAGGAAAGTGTGTGGAATCTATCTCATCTCGCCTGTAAACATCTCCAATCATTAAAAAGTTATCCAGACCTGCCCTTAGCAACTCGCTTTGATGTGCCGTCATATGTGCTCGTAGGAGGGTTGAAGAATTGATGTAATAGCAATCAGACTTCGCTCTACTTGGGTGATCTTCCGGAATAAGCAAATCATCGAAATTTTGACGAGTAGTAACTATTGGTGACAAATTATCGTACACGCTGAAACTGGGGTTACCTCCGTGCGTAAATGAACCATAAAAATAATTGACGATTCGCTGACGAACTAAGGAAAGCGGGTTATCTTTCTTCAAATGTAAATTCCTATTGATATAGGATGATATCTTTGGTGTAATGTTCGTGTAATCATCCGTACGGTACTCCTTTCCATTTACATGCACAGTGGCTAAAGATTTCGGCGCGGTACTATAGTTTTTATTGATAAAACTTAAACATAATCGGTTGATTCTGAATAGGATCTTCATGGTTATAATTGATTTTTATTTGTGAGAATTAATGACGCGTTTGTGCCATTACTTAAATATTTGCTCACAAAACACTAATATACTTGATAGTTTCTGGAATTTAATATTTTATTTTGATTCTCGCAAAATAAACATTAAAGAATATTCTGACTTCTGAGGTGTTTAAAAATTGTAGTGGTGGGCGACGTTGCGACGACGAACCGTTTCTAAAGACCGTTTTCTGTTCTGCGACGGTGAAACCGTTTTTACGTCCTGGGTAAAACAGTCTTCGTTGCACAAACCAGTCTTCGACACACGTCGTCGCGAACGTAGTCGTCCTCGTTCCGTTTTTTCACAAAACAGTTCTTACAATCAAAAGTGAACTTTATGCCTATGACATACAGTCGAGAATGAATTGATTCAACGACACACGTTGTTGCAACTGGTTTGAAGATGGTTTTTAAGCCGTCTTCAAAACTAGTTGCAACGACAACCGTTTTCTGCAACCGTTTTCGTCGCCAGGAAAACGGTTGCGTTTCGTCCGTCAGAAATACGATAACGACCCACCACTAAAAAATTGAAAATTGACAACTGACAAATATAGTAACACCATCAAACGTCAGTTTAGTCATTGGTTGTTCAGTTCAGAAGTTTGAGGTAGGTAGTTTAAGTATTCAATTATAAATTAATGTCCTAGAAACTATAATAGCATTATTAATATAATACACTCGAAACTATAGAAATTCAATAGGCTTCCAACCTTATGTACAATAGGCACCTGATTGTAATTATTTTCACAAACCAACAAAAAATACTCTTACAGGAAATTATTTCCAAACTGTATGTCCTGATGTGAACCTCAGCATTTTGTCAACTGTCGTCTGTCAACTCACAACCCTTTTTTTTCTGGTCAGTGGTCGGTGCTCACCAGTGCTCACAACAACAACAGCTGATTTTTATTACCTAACCTGTTTATCCTAATCATAAAAAAGTTAAATTTTAAATAGCTTCTTAATATTAATCGTATGTGCCATGATTCATAAGAGACTATTACATGTAGCTCAACTGAGTGCAGTGGGTTTAGCAGGTTATTATATTGGGCAAAACGAAAAGTTTATTGGTTGTAAGGAGGCTGTGTTAGTGGACGGGAAAGTCCTAAGTTGTAAACCAGGGCTGCCGATATTTGGGACTGTATCAGCAGCTGCGCCCTTCACAGATAATAGCACACCTAAAGATAGGGTATGTTTAATTGAAAAACTTTGAAAAATATCATTAAGTTTATAAGTAGGTCCTACTTACTTTTCAAAACAAGAAAATAACTAATACATAGGTACCAAATACTTACCTACGTAATAATTCGTAGGTTAGTATTTGGTAAAGAAATCGCTTCCTGGAGCATAGGCTGCTTTTTAGACTGGAAAATCAGAGGTCCAGCAAGATTTTAATAAAACTGCAGATGAGGTTGCAGGCATTGTCTAGATAATAATATAAAGCTTATTCTAGATCTTGATGGAAATGAAATGAATTACTTAATATTTTCAGATGTTATGTTATTTCACTTGCTTGTAATTTTTTAGGATTTCTTATTTTTCAAAATTGTGCATAAAATGTTGCAGTTGCACAGCTTTTGCGTTGGAGTAGTTTTTTGTGATAAATTGAAGAAGTTTATGAATCTCAAATAATGAAATATTACAGGTATCTCAAATAATGAAATATGGATTCCCGAGTCTGGACAATGTTCGTTCGTATGATGACTTTGTACTGTCTTACGACCGTCGCAATAGAGTACCAAATTGGGTGTTTGAGCATATAAGCAAAGAGCATGTAAAGAAAAATGATGCAGTGGATAGAAGTAAATGTGACTTCACACCTGATGAAAGTATACATCCGTATTTTAGGTGAAGTGTGTTTTATTTACTATAAGCAATCGTTCATTCAAGTTAGGTGTGGGTGGCAAAAATATTGAAGTTTTGTTATGTAACTTGTACTTACCTATTTACAAACAAAAAATTGCTTACTACAATAATTGAGACAACCTCTACTAAGTAATGCCTTAGCTATAAAAAGAAGTGTGCATCCTAGCATAACTAGCAAAAAGGCATCCTTAATAAGCGCAGTGCACTAGTTACCCATCCATACACATTCCAATACCTATATCTATTTTCTACTACTAATCATCATAAATAAACTACTAAATACCACCATTTGTTTTTGGCAGATGCTACTCTTCTCCAAGCTTCCTAGAGTATGCCTAGCTAAAGTTGAGATTGGAAAATGGTGGGAAAAAAATTACTTAGGTTGGGTATAGTCTATGTCAAGAAAGAAGTTAAGCCTTGAGTTTTGTATATAGCCCAATGTTGCCTGTATTAAAAATCTTACTTTCACCTTTCACTAGACAACTCTACAGAGAAGATAAAATAGTAATGATTATTTCAGATCTCAGAACAGTGACTACAAGGGTTCAGGGTTCGACAGGGGACACATGGCGGCGGCCGGCAACCATCGCCTCGCGCAGAAACATGTGGAACAAACATTCTTCCTGACTAATATGGCGCCACAGGTATTATCATTTACAATACATATTCTCTTACTTCACTAAAACTAAACTAAACTATAAATTTTACCCACCTATAATGGGAGGTTATTAACTCATTAGCCTACAATGTAGTAATATTCATCTTTGCACTAGTGTGGCAATACATGTATAACCACAGTTGTTTCGATGCTGCCATCTTTGTAAAGGTATTTTAAAGTGCCAAGTATTTAAATATTAAAAACTTTTTTCTCACTAACCAAAACATGACTAAAATCTCTTACTGACACACTAAATTCATGACATTGGATGAGTACAGTAAATGCAATGACTAAGGAAACTTCCTTATTCATTGAGTGTACAAGCAAATGTTCTAAGTCTATGGTATGGGTATTTTTTTGATGTGCTTACTCATAATGTTGTAAAACATTGTATGATACATGTGTGAATATTAAACTCGGCGCTATTTAATAGTAAAATTAACGTTTTCGCCTCAAGTGTAATTTTCATCATGCTGCACTTGTAGCCTAAATAACTATACTGAGTATCTTTAAATATAGTTTTTGTATTTATTTTTAGGTGGGCGAAGGGTTCAACAGACACGCATGGAACAGATTGGAAAAGCATGTCAGGAAATTGACCAAGGTCTACGATAATGTATACTGTTGCACAGGACCCTTGTATCTACCCAGGTAATTGTTGTTTATGGACTGGAAATGAACAATTTAGTGTCCAACCGAAGCTTCGGCTTCTTCGGCCAAAATGGGCCGAAATTGAACGAACTGTAATAGTTATAGTAACACATTGTGTCGATGGCCGATTAATAGGCTTCGGCTTCGGGTACAAATGGACCTCCGGTGGGATTCCAACGATCACCACCACAGTCCATCAACGTCCCACAGCTGGGCACAGGCCTCCACTCTCATAGGAGAGGGAATTAGAGCTTAGACTCTGCGGGCTGGCGGGAAAAAAATATCTTTGCAAATTGCATCTTAAACTTTTGCATCCTGCACAGTTAAGTGGAAAGTATAGTAATATTCACAACAACATCTATAGACACTTCTTAACTTTAGCAAGTTCCATCTAGAGCCAATCAGAGATCATTGCATTTGTTACATAGGCGTACTTATCATTTTACCATCATAGGGCCTATTAATTTCAATTATAGTATGTATTGTATTATGTATTACAGGAGAGAATCAGATGGAAAATCGTATATAAAATACCAAGTAATCGGCACCAATACAGTGGCAGTCCCTACACATTTCTACAAAGTGGTGGTAGCTGAGACGAGTACCGGAGCCCTGGACATGGAGGCCTATGTGATGCCCAATCAGAAGATCCCTGATGAGACGCCCGTGTCTTCTTATATGGTGCGTATCCGCCATTTTGAATTTGTAATGACGTCATTTCTACAGTCCGTTGACAGTTATTTTACTTCTAAAATTAAAATGTTTCAACTGCTGTCGCTGTAAGGTTAGCCAACCTTACAGCGACGGCCATCTCAACTTGGAATAAAGGCCCAAAAACACATGGTATATCAGTTAATTTATAGTTTCCAATTAAAAAGCTTCGAAAATCGCAATTTCTTTTCGTATTTTTCTGGTATAAAAATTCTGAATTTAATAATTTTTTTCCAGGTACCACCAGAAACTATTGAAAAAGCAGCGGGTTTGCTATTTTTTGACAAAATACATAGAAGTAAATTGAATAGAATAAACGGTAAAAAGGTCTGATTGAATACAGATACTTAAAAAGGCGAAAGGTTATGGGTTATTTATAATAATTTAAATAGAACAAATCTTAGTTTGTATGAACACTTTTGATCTAGGTATATCTTCAGTTATACATAATATGTAGATAGGTACCAATTTTTTTTTTTTTAATATAATGTGAGGACGTAATGTGATTTAATTGAATTTTTGTAATTATTTAGCATTATTTTTAAACTTGTGACATTGTTAACAGTAAAAACATTTTTTTAATTCAATTTCTAAGTAATTGTAAATAATTTTATTTGAATATATAAATATTATAATTTATGTTACACTGTATAGTTTTATTTTTTAATGATACCCATGGTACCTTCCAGGACTACGGGAAGGGACCATCATATCATGATAAATGCCTCACACGATCTAAAAAAGAATCTATTTATAATACGTAATCTACGTAAATACGTATTACGTAAAAATCTATTTATATATTATCTTATATCTTATCTTATCGTATAAAAAAAAATCAATTGCTGTTCGTTTGTCTCGCTAAAACTCGGAAACGGCTTGACCGATTTAGATGAAATTTTTTGTGCGGATTTAAGTGGGTCCAGGGATGGTTTATATTCACAATTGGACACGGTAGGGGGCGCTGCAATGGGATTCTAGGCTCAGGGCAGGACAACGTATTCGTAATGGGTAAATTGCTAATCAATTTTAAATTTTTTTATGGGGTGTCCAATACTTGGGATTGCTATGCGAAGGACCAAAAAATAAGGTCGTTAATGTATAAAACATGTATAATTATATATATTTATAAGGAAAGTATACATATGAGTGTGGGAGATGATATATTAATTTTCGTCTTCCTCTTCCGAGGCACCGTTCTGTTGAGGCTCGTCGTCCATACCAGCGTCGCCCATACCTGAACAAAAAAAAACAGATATTGGTCCCATACATAATACAGGTGTTGAGCGAAGCGAGCCGGCCACCTCCGTAGCAAATGAAGGTAGAATAGATAAAGCGAAATGAAGGGGCGACATAGCGAGTCTTTAGGTGTACCTATGTCATCAATGATCAATCAAGATTTTGATCATGAAAGAACATAATATCTTCTTAGACTGTGGTACAGCAGCTACAGCTACAGAGAGCCACTGGTTCTGTCGCGAGAATACAAAATTTCACGCTGTATGGCAGTGATAGCCTAGTGTTTCTCGATCTGTCTTACAGTTCGGGTGGTCGGGGGTTCGATCTTCAGGCACACACTTCGAACTTCTCTGACTTTCCTGATCTCAAAAGATGTTTACCAATCCGCACTTGGGCAGCGTGGTGACCTACGGCTAAATGCTGTTCTGAGAGAAGATTCGCGTTCAGTAGTTAGGTGCTGATGTATTGAAAATGATGATGATGTCTCTCTCTGATGAAGATTCCTCATTACTGATGGCCGTGACCACGGAGTCTAGCGGTTAGCATAGTCGACTGCGGATCGCGAGGTCCTGGATTCAATTCCCGGTCGGGCACAAAAATTGTTAAGTATTGGGTTTTTCAATAAAAAAATTCTCAGTGCCAGCCCGGAGTTGGAAGTTGACGGTGTTGCATCCCCGTGCCTCGGAGAGCACGTTAAGCCGTCGGTCCTGGTTATTATCACTAACATGATATTAGTCGTTAAAAGCCCGCCAACCCGCATTGGAGCAGCGTCTAAGCTCTATTTCCCTCTTTCCTATGAGAGTGGAGGCCTGTGCCCAGCAGTGGGACGTTAATGGGCTGTAGTGATTATCTATCAGATATCAGTGATAATAACCGGGACCGACGGCTTAACGAGCTCTCCAACACGGAGGAAACGAAAAAGCCAAATTTGGACCTCCAAATTCGGTCACTCAGTTACCGACTTGGGTCAAAGTTGCTTAACAATTGCAATCGACTGATATGCGTTGTCACAGCTAGGCCAATCGTCCTTCGCTGATGATGTATGAAAAGTGTTACTATAGGAACCTTGGTCCTCGTCCTCGTCGGCGGAGTCCCCAGCGACCTCTGCGTTCTCGGCCTCGGCGCGCTCCATCTGCCGCGCGAGCTCCGCCTCGTCCGTCGCCGTCACCACTTTAGGCTGTAGGTTAATTAGAACATTTTTTTTTAATTTTTATTCTGAAAGACATTCATGACGGTGGATCCACACATGCCACAGGGTTCAGGGCTCTTTTACAATAGACATGACTGATTTTGAAATTTAAAAAAAAAAAAATATACTAAGGCTAGCGCTTGGCTGCAATCAGACTTGCATACAAGAGGTGATGCAGCCTGAGGTGGAGCGCGCTTGCCTAGAAGATGCCTATATTCACTTTTGATTTGAAGGTACCTATACTAAAAGAGGAGGGGAAAACGGAAGCCGGCCATTCCATATACTAGCGGTTCGGAAGTATCTACTATTTCGAAAAAATATCTTATTTCAGCAGAAAATAAGGTTTGGTAGATACAATTGGCATTTGAAATTTAAATTTTAAAATTCACGACAAAACACTCGGTCATGGCGTCGTTTGTGATGTCACTATTGTTTTCACCAATGTACTCTGTGCCGTGTGCAGTAAACAATAGTGTGATTGTCAAAGCTCGAAAACAAACAATTGTGACGTTACTCGCTTCTTGGTGTTTAATGCATTATGGCGGAATGCTGTATTTTATAGTTTTATTTTATCAAAATAAATAGCTCTCAAATCTCACTCGAAATTGAAAAGTAAATACGTTTTTTCATAACTTCATTGATTCTTGGTTACTGTCATCATGCCTATTAAAATATTTTGTACTTTTACATGTGCTTAAGATTCGTCAAGACTGGTTTGGAATACTGTTTCTTCTGAGAAGTTTTTAATCACTCTTGAAAAAATTTATAAATTAAAATAATAAAATTAAAGTCTAGTCTACATATGAAACTGCAGTCCCAAGCATTGCTGGATCAAAACTTCACTAAATCCATAGTAATAAATGCGAAAGTGTGTGTTTGTCTGTCTGTTATGGTTTAAGAGCCTGTCTTTTCAATCGACTTTGTAAAAATTTGTAAGTTACCATAATTAGGACATAGGCTTTTATCCTGTAAAATTAAGGAGTTTCCTCTCCTCAGAAATTAACGAAAGAATTAAAAAACTCAACCCACGAAGATACGAAAGACAAAGTCGCGGGCATCATGTAGTGGTAAATAATTTTGCAGTCTAAATTGGAAGAGGAATAATAAGGATGGTGCCTATAAAATGGTGAATGCTGTGGTCGTATTCTTGGCAAGGGAATTCGGGAAATCATAAATATTGTCTTTGACAAAGTCTAGCAGATGCTCGGCGCTTTTGGCCATGGCTTGTTACGATCTTAATACATGTTTGATGACCTCCGTGGCGCAGTGTGTAGCGGTGTTGCCTTAACGTGCGGAGGTCCTGGGTTCGATCCCCGGCAGGGTCAATTTGGGAATTTATAATTTCTGAATTTTCCCTGATCTGGCGTGGTGGGAGGCTTCGGCCGTGGCTAGTTACCACCCTACCGGCAAAGACGTGCCGCCAAGCGATTTAGCGTTCCGGTACGATGCCGTGAAGAAACCGAAGGGGTATGGGTTTAATATAACTGCCATGCCCTTAACAGGCTAGCCCGCTACCATCTTAGACTGCATCATCACTTACCATCAGGTGAGATCGCAGTCAAGGGCTAGCTTGTAGTGGATAAAAAAAAAATGTTACTTACCGCCATCTGTACATTAAACACACCGCCAGCTGTGTTGATAGTTTCTTCTATTTTGTCTATCGCATCTTGTAATGCTTTGAGCCCATCTGCTTTCTCTGGTGTGGATGTTGTCATTACTGAAACAAACAATGATGTGTAAAAGAACAAGCACAATAATACATCGAAAATATAACCCACTGTGCGAATGCCAATTTTTGTATAGAAAACAGGGTTGTAAAATATTGACAAGGAGTTGTTTTTTAATATTCATTGATAGTCTATATATATATAAAAATGAAACCCGTTTTCCTTGGTCACGGCATCACGCGTGAATGGCTGGACCGATTTCACTAATTCTTTTTTTGTTGTATTTGTTATTATTAGGAGAAGGTTCTTACGGAAAAAAATATTAAGAAAATCTCTCAGAAATATTGAAAAATATACATTTAATTTTGCATACTAAGGCGATACGAAGTTCGCCGGGTCAACTAGTTACCCAATAATTATAGGGATAATTAAGTATCCAGTTATTATACAACAATATAACATGTAATAAAAATATTTTTGATTGTTACAATTTTTTATTTTATTTGCAAATCATTTTTTTATATTGTACCTTTTTATATCTATGCACAACGAGGAGAGGGGCATCCCTACTGCTGACATATCTCATGTTCGGATTACATGCTATCAATGTGAGGCAAAAGTAATACACAATTACCCCGTGAAATGTGTGATGATCCCACGATGCCTGACAAAAAATACTGTTTCTCTGCATTTTGTCAAATTTAAGTAAATAATAATTCCTAATAAAATTTGCATTTGGACTCAACAAAAACTTTTGTACTTACCATACAAAGGTGGAGCAATTAGGTTAATTTTAATAGGCAGGTCCGGAGTGGACAACGCAAGGCCAGCTTTCAGTGCAGCCTTGACTGCATCAATGCCTTCATAGCCATAGCAAGCACACTCAATGTCAGCACGAATCTTCACCGCTTGAGATGTGAGCTTCCTCTTTATGTTAGCTAGGAGAACCTCCTTGGTTTTCTCGTCGAGACCACATTCGTTGAGGACTGACGGGTCTCTGAAATACACAATGTTTTGTAACTATTGTGATGTAACTTGTAATTTAGTTGTTTTGGGTCTGGCCCTCAATTTTACTTGGATGTGTCAAAATGATCTACATTATAATATTTTTGAAATAAGCTACATTATGAAGACTAAACCTTTGTACATCTAAAGTTTTTATTAGAATGCACAATCACAAATGGGACAGACATAGATTTTGTTGTTCATTTGTCTCAAAAAAATAATTAATACTAGTAACTTAATATACATAAATGTGGATGTTGGCCTCCAAAAAGCCATGGGCACTCTCATTTTTGACAGACTTTCAAAAAAAGGAGGAGGTTCTCAATTCGGCGTTTTTTTAAAATGTATGTCGGTGCATATCTCCGTGGTTACTAAACCAATTTTGAAAATGTTTTCCATGATAAAAAGTAGCCTATTCCCTGGGTTTTTTTTTTCATAGGCAGGAGGAAAATCTTTATGGATGTCACTACTGACATGCCCGACTTCACTGGGATGCTCCCGGCGACCTACGGACTAAAAACTCCGGCCTTCTCTGGCCGCCCTTCCCCGGGATGCAAACTATCTATGTACAAAATTCCATTAAAATTGCTAGAGCCAGTGAAAGTGTAGCAGGCAGACATGACAAACAGACAGTCACACTTTTGCATTTATAATATTAGTATGGAATCCATACCAAACTTTCTAGCTTTTAAAATCCTTTCTTTGGATTAGTATTGATTTTAAAAGCCGGAAATAGGTGGAAACTCATCTATTCATAAAAAAAACTTCTACCAGTCCTTGACTGTGGTAATACTGCATTTGGGCTACTAATTTAAGCTAACAAGTGGTAACTTACAATGCAGCCTGTTTGAAGTAGTCATAAGCAGAAGCCTTCTTGTACTTCTCCTCAAATCGCCAAGCGGTCTGCTTATAGAGTTCTTCGAGCTGCTCAGAGCTCTGATAGCGCAACAGCTCAGCAACGTGACGCAGGATGGAGTTCACAGCCTTAGCTTTTGCGTACCTTTCTGTACACTTATCTATATCCTCAGCTGACACACGACGCTTCGATAAGTCTATGTAACCTGGAATTTGGATAGATATTTTGGTTCTGCTATCCACATTGATTTGTACAACTATGGTAATTTATTAAGGGTTTGTGAATAGTGCCTGGTGGGAGGCTTCGGCCACCCCCAAAGACGTGCCACCAAGCGATTTAGCATTCCGGTACGATGCCATGTAGAAACCGATTAGGGATATGGGTTTAATATAACTGCTGTGCCCCTAACCGGTTAGTCTGCTACCATCTTATACTGCATCATCACTTACCATCAGGTGACATCGCAGTCAAGGGCTAAATTGTAGTAGATTAAAAAAAAAAGGTAAAAAGGTAGTAAATTTACACCTACAAATTTAATCTTTGAGTCTGCCTGTTATAATATGTATGAAATTATAGCTCCATATTTTCCTGGATATGTTTCTGTGATCCAGCAGTTCACAAAGGGAAAACATTATTTTGTAACATACTGACAAGTCCTGAAAAATGATTAGACTATCATTTAAACTAGAGTTTATGCTTCTAAGACTGGCACGCCACTGCTGTGACCCCTGTAAAGTGCTAATTGTCACCTTAAAAGCAAAGAGACATCTTGTAAAGTTGTTTAAGTATAACTTTTTGTTATGTAAAACTACTACACTAACTTTTACACTACTCATGTGCTTACAGGCAGGGCTCTCTTACCTTTTTCTTTATCCACTCTGATGACAACAACCGGTTCAGTTTTGCCCACTCTAATCAATTTATTAATCGACCTAATACGTCTTCTCGACAACTCGGACAACAGAATCATGCCCTCAATGTTGTTATATTCTAACAAATGGACGTAAGCGCCCATCTCAGCAATGGATCTCACGTTTACCATCACCACATCCTCAACCTCAGGATATTTCTCCTGGTAAAACCTGCATGTTAACGGCATCTGAAAGTTTTAGGATACATAACCTTAATGTAATGCAAACCAAAACAAAATTCAAGCAAAACATCCTAAGAATATCTCTGTAATTCACAAAGGTGCACCTTGTTGTTGGTTTTGAAACGTTTTCTTTAATTTTATTTAGGATATTAGCAAATTAATGATGAAATATCCAACTTGTTCACGTTGACGGTTGAACTCTCCAATTTTGACAGATAGAATTTGACAAATCAAATGACAATTGACAACTTGTCAAAACTCAAAAACTCGCCACAGAGTTATAAATATCAATCATAGATTATAAAATCATAAATATAAGTTTAACCTCCTGAGACCCACAATTTAAAAGGGCTTTCTAAACCAAGACCCAATGTACTAAAATTAGCACTAATAAAAATATGGCGTATAGACCCAGACCATCTTCTTAGTATATCTTCGTCGGGAGATGAGACTTGTGAATTATATTTTGAGGGTGGTATTATATTGACCTAAGGATGCTCGAACGATTTAAAAAAGTAGATTATGTTTTGTTCTTTTTTTAGGACAACGGGTCTACATTACATAAATAGGGTGTTTTTTTCAAATCTATTTTTATAAGGGAAAATGCATATTTTTATTTTTCAAAATTTTATAATTTGAGAATAAAAACCTTTGTCTTAATTTAAAAAAGATCAGAAAATAACTGCTTTATTTATTTTCTATCTAAACCTTTTATAGTTAATTTTGCACTTCTACAGAGATCAAAATAATATCAGTCTTCTATGAGAAAAAGGCAGTTACATCGTAATTGTCTTGAAACAATCTTTTGAACAAAAGAATCACAGTATTAAACTTAGAAAAAATTCAACAAAATAATATAATGCTTATCAAAACTAGTGTAAGTGGCCTTGCACTTCCACAGAGATCAAAATAATGTCAGTCTAATGAGTTAAATTCACTATTAAGTTGATAAGTTCTTCATCCAAGTATTGACGAAAAAAATCCATCTGACTGTAATTATCTCTGTCTTGTTTTAAATAAGACGGTTCATGGAGGGTTGGAGTGCTTAAATGGAAAAGATTTTTCAGTCCAACTCATCGGATCGTCGTTTGCAGCTGGACGCTCTTCACTATCTTCGGTATTGGGTGGAATCCTATCAGAGATCCGAGAAGAACCTCTTCCGCGTGCTCTAGAATAAGAACGTCCTCGAGAACGCCCAGGAGCACCTCGTATCCGAGCTCGTCCCCGACTACGACTGGTTCCGGGTGCATTTAATTGTGCATTGACGCTTGGCTCGCTGTCATTGGTTTCATTGTCACTGCTGCTGCTGTCGGTTGTAGGTCGAAATTCTTCATCCTCGTCGCTTGCAGGGAATTCTTGTTCATTTTCGGAATCATCCATTGATGAATCATTAAGCGCTTCCAACACTTGTGCGTCATTCAAAGCTGTAAAAATAACATGCAAAATAAAGCGTAATAAGCAAACATACTGAATGAAAACCCAAAGTACTAGAACTAGTACGAAATAAAATAGGTGCAAGAAAATGAAACAAAATGAAAGTTAAATTACAAAATATTTAGATTTTCTGTAGTCTATGACATTTATTTATAAGATAAGAATAAATTACTCGGATCTACATAGAGATTTTAAAAATATTAATTGATTTAACTAACCTTTTCGCTGCGAGCGTGCCATGGCGACGACGTTTCGTGACATAAAGAGAAAAATATAGCTCTCCACTTCCTTACCATATTGTTACCATGTGTCAAAATATGTCAAAACATTACACGGAAGTAACCACGTGATGTGGCGCCAAATTTAAATAAGCAAAACTTGTTCAAATATTTTGGTTTAGTACTAGAACATTGGGTCATAGTCCAGTAACGGCCTTAACATTCTTGGGTCTATACGATTTGATGAGTTTGTTCTAGTACTAGTACGCGGGGTCTCAGGAGGTTAAATAAAATTATAAATATAAAAAAAATTATAAATTTGAAGAGTTTGAATCACATCACATACATCTACTAGTTCTCCTTAAACATAATCAAAGTATTTAGATGTCTGTGAATCACATGAATAGTTTCACAAAAGGTAATTTTAAACAAAAATGTTCTTCGTTAGAAAAAAAAAATCTTAGAGATTTTAAACTGTATAGTTCCAAGTTCCAAGGGCAGTAATAGAATTTTCTCTGAAGCGGTTAGGTAAAGGGTACCAATACCAGCAAGCGCGTGAGAAAAGTAAAATTAGAAAACAGCAAAGATAGCATAGTAGGACTATCAACAATAATACGTATCAGATGGCGAAAGCTGATGCTATCTGTCTAAGATCTGTACCTATAGCACAGGCCATAGTAAATATATGTTCCTTGGCACAGGCTAACGGATATTATGCATCTGTAGACTGTTGAAGCCTCCCTTCTTCTCTCCTATCCTGTTGCGCATATTGTATATTGTATATAATATTATTATGTCACCGTAAGATTGTAAAAACCGTTAGATTGTAATCGAACTAGCGATATTGTAAACTGTCGACAGATTGTGAACCGTTCAATGTTCTGAGTATCAATTTTTGAAATATTCATTGTATTTACGTTTTCTTGTCTCTTTCTTGTAGGTTAGGTTAGGGTTCGACATAAATAATCAGGCACTTACCTAGGTTTTATTGGGTTAATATACCTAACCGATTACAATCTACCTACCGAAAAATAATGCGCTAAATTGTAATCTGTCGACAGTTTACAATATCGCTAGTTAGATTACAATCTTACGGTTTTTGCTATCTTACGGTGACATATACCTACAACATATTGTATAATATGTGATGTATATCCGGGATTTGGATTCAAGAATCAGGATAGAGGGGATTCAATCTGTTACTAGGATTTTAACGTTCTAACTACTTTACTTCATTCATATTTGATTCCGACTAGGTATAGTAATAATTGGTGACGCGACCGCTATGCTAGGAATGCATTTTAAATTGAAACATTCATTAATTACTCTATCTCTAGACTCTAACTAATAGGTTTTCTTTGAAACGCCGTTCATTGTGAATAATAGGGCAAGAATAGTTGGTAGGTACCTACTGGACTGGACCTTAGTAATAATAATAATTATTATTGTGCGGTTCATCGAGTTATTTATTGCTGAAACTAGGATAGGTACGTTATGTTTATTTGCATTAATATTCAAACAGACACCTACTTTAACCTATAATTTTGTCAGACTCCAACTTGTATTTTTATTGCTAGGTGCAAGCTAGTCTTGGGTACTGGTAGGGTGTGGTTACCCTAGTACGTACTACTCACGGCCGAAGCCATCCGCCTATAGAGTTACGCTCGTCTTACTTTGCTCCAACCAGACCAGACTAGAGAAAAATCTGAAAAAATTCAGACCCTGCCGGGGATTAAACCCGGGGCCACCCACTTTTAAGACCAGAGTCCAGAGCGCTCACCATGGTGCTTGAGTGGTCGTCACTAATTGTAGTAGATTAAAAAGAATTTATTCTACTTTTTGGAGTATAATTTAAAGCATCATTTAGAGATCTTATCATCATTAGAGATCCTTTGCTAAAATATACCGTTACATTCAGCTTGCATAATTTCTATTTTTAGTATCCGCATAATGTCTTTAATTAAAGAATACGCATGGCATATAATAATTACTAGTGTAAAGGAATCTATCTATTTGGATGAAGATTATGGGGTCATCGCATCGTTAAGCAACCGCAACCACGTCATACCCATACTAACCCTGTGTACGGGCACGAAATGAGCAGCGGCGGGGCTACAGCGGCAGCGGGGTTGTGCGATTAGTCGGAGAGTTGGCGACGATTTTTCGCCGCAATTTTGTCGTACTTTGAAATTTTTACTGTCGTAATTTGAAAACTTTATTCACGTTTAAAACCGCAAAATTTGTCTGGCGACTTGCAGGTATTATTGAAATTACTCAATAAATACGTGATTAAAGTTTCAGATTCCCAAAAGTAGACCGTATATTTTTTGGGAATTTCAATAAAATATTTTTGTAGAGAAATAACCGTAAACGCTCTACTAGACTGGCAGGACTGGATTCGCCAGTTGACGAAATTATATTTTTTCACAATCTCAGTTTGCCTGAAGAGCCTTCTCGAAATTCGTCGCTATAGTTCTCGTATCACATCGCCCCGCTGTCGCCGTCGCTCGGCCATCGCTAGTTTCGTGTTTGACGCCTAAATACTTAAAAACGAATGTGAATTTGATTGTTTGTTACGCGGCCCATCATTTCTTGCGATTTTATTTTTTGGTACAGACTACAGACATAGACATTTATACCGGCTTATACGCATGCCTAGGTTTAGAATAACTAGGTAGATACCTAGCTAAGATACTCTTCCCAGATCAGCGCTGTTTCTTATCAATAGTTTAAATCCGGGGCATCTTTAAAACAAGAGGCATCTTAGGCCATATTATTACGACACGGTCAGCTGTAAGGAAGGACAAAAGGATCTCAGATTTTTGCAATATTGAAATGATCATTGAGTTTCGTGTTCAACTCAAAATCGCCAAAAACTGTGATACAATTTCCTTTCTGATACAACTTTGTATCGAAAGTGATTGGAACAATAAAAATATGATAAATGATGTAAGCATAATTAACACTAAAAAAATCCAGTTATAGACTGCCGATAGAAGTGAAAACGAATACCTATTTAAGTATTTTTTTAAATAATTTTTTTTTTTCAAATTAAAAAAAAACAAATATTAACCTTAAAATTAAGGCATTAAAGTTTAATTAGGAATGTACTACATTTATATTTAAGACCTTTTGTCTTCGTAACAACGCGAGGTGTCGGTCTCAGTTCCACAGCACTTATCAATATAAACCTTAAAACTAAGGGATTAAAGTTTAATTACGAATGTACTATTTATACTTAGGAACTTTGTCGGTCTCGCTTATTCAACATTTTTACCCCCTACCAAGTGACCTACCTACCTACCTACTAAGTGCTCAACGCGCCTTAAGAAGTTTTCACTTTAATATGATATGATGACAAAAAAAAATCTTCGTCCATAGATACCTACCTCGACCGACACTTGGAACGGTCCTAGAAATCCCACTTTAGTTCATTGAAATCGCGGTGGTAGTACTGAATTTTTGACTTATTGGGTCGACACTCGACTTTATGCGGACATTTTATTTCGACTTTCTTCTCTCGAATTATATCAACGTTGATGAGATCTGATATCTCATACCTACTAGATAAGAATTAATTAAAGGACCTCGAAAACAACAATCATTGATCGTTTAACTGTACCTATCCCATTTAGCAGGCATTACCGCAAAGTTGTAAGGGTCAGCTACAGATGGGACCAGATGGGATGAGCGCAGATCAAGCGGCAAGCAATCCACTACATAAAATTGTAAATGCATCCTTACTATACTTAAATTATAAATGCGAAACTAGTGACTACAACTTATGGAACAAGATATCCGCCAAAATAGACAAATCTATCTGGTAGGTACAACGTTAAGCATGCGATATCTACCTCCCACCCGCTTCTAACCATACAGGAAAAGCAAGCAATCAAGCAAGCAGTACTCACCGCCACGACACCACACAAATCTTACAAAGCATTCCGACACCGGAGTATCCTTAGGAGTTCCTTGGGAGGAGGAGGTTTGAACTGCCTCGTTGGTCTAGTGGTTAACATGCTTGACTGCGGCTGACGGGGTCCCGGGTTTGAGACCCAGGTCGGGCCATAACAAGCAATGGGTTTTTCTGATAAGAAATTCTCAGATAGGAAGTTAGTAGTAGTAGTAGCCGGAGTTAGGAAGTTGGCGGTGTTTCACCCCCGTGCCTCGGAGAGCACATTAAGCCATCGGTCCTGCACCTGATCTCTCTCCGGTCATGTCGGATTTGCGCCCCGTCGGGCTATGAGAGTAAAGGAACAGAGAGTGCACCTGTGTATGCGCACACACATGTGCACTATAATTAATATCTACCGTGCAGATGGCCAATCTTTCTGGATAGGCCGCCGTGGCCGAATTTCGGTCAGGAGGACATATTATTATCATCAGAAGATTTTGCACTCCCGCGAAGTAATGCCTCCTTCTATCCAACAAATGTCTGTCTAGTACTTTTCCTTACCGTGCCATGGCGCAGGGATTTCGCACGTGTAGCTATGGCTATGGATTGTAGTGAGCATCTTAATGTGACACAAGTTGTCCTACGTGAAATAATTATTCATAGAATTTTCGTGGGTTGAAATCGCGCCAATGGCCTATTTACAGATTTCATATTTAGGATTACAGTTTGGCTTTATGGTGAGATTCAAGCATGCGAGCATACTCCGCCTCTGGGTCTGCGCTGACCCTTAGTCACAATTCCAGTAATGCACGAACATTAAAAAGCTTGACAGACGAAATTAATTGATTTATATCTTTGCGTCCGCTGAAAATCTGCGTACAATGTTTTATTAAACAGCTGGACTTTCAGTCTGGCGAGTGGAGTTAAGTCCAGTGGGTGACCATAGATATGTGTTCTTAATTTGAATCTTTTTTATCGTTCGGACGAACATGGAAGTTATTGGGTGAGTTTTTTTTAAATTTGGGTTTTTTATAATATTAATTTGATCATTTTATGATATTAATTTGAGTCTAGTCCAATTACAGTTCAGTTTACTTACTATAAGAAATTCGGAAAGCAATTTTACAAAATACTAGCAGATGCCCGCGACCATAGAAAAAAGCCCGCGACTTCATCCGCGTGAAATAAGTAAGTTTTAAAATTCCCACGGGAACTCCCCAATTTTTCGGGTTAATATATAGCCTAAAACACTGACAAATAATGTGGCTTTCTATTGGTACCAGAATTTTCAAAATCGGTTCAGTAGATCCAGAGATTACCCCCTACGACGTCACAAACTTTACCTCTTTATAATATAAGTATAGTGCACCCTAGCTGGTCTAGCTGTAAGTTTTTGAGAAAATGTTTTTTAAAAATTACTTTGCTATAAATTAAATTGGATATCTACTAGTTAACAACAATTTGCAAAACTGCATTTTTTTTTCGTTCTTGTCTGTCTGTCTGTCTGTCTGTCTGTATCTTGGTCGCGCATCACGCCGAAACTACTGAATGAATTCAAATGAAACTTGGCATGATTTGAGTTCATACTACGGGGTAGGACATAGGATAATTTTCATCCCGAAATTCAGCACGGTTACCTTGTGAGAGGGGATGAAAGACAAAATGTGTACCTACTTGGTTGTAATTCTTTAACTCGTAGCCCCTAGACATCCCAACCCTCAATGACAATCTAATGAATTTTTTTAAAATCAAGATGAATAATAAAGTTTTGGATTCGTGTACCTAATATTTCATTACCAATTTATTTTATAGTTCACCGCGATGTTGTATTGCTAATTGAATCGCCAAATAAACGGAACTGCACTAACAATTTCTGTGACTATATTTAGTCTAGACACTAAAACTAATTTCAATTATTTATTTTCTGTAATGTCATCCACATTTCTTCTTCTTCTGTCCGGACTTTCCTACGGTAAGAGTAGGTATACATCTTATGTAACTCTATAGGTATGTAATAGGTTACTTTCTACCTGTACCCATAGAGTTAGGAACGAATTCCTAATGCTCCTACCAGCCCAGCATACTCCAGAATCCAAGCAGGCCTCCCTAGTGAGGATTGTTGCTGGGGACCCAATGTAGGCTTCTCGTTGGGTGGATGACTGCATTCGAGCAGACGTCATAAAATTTCAATGCACTTTTTTTCTTTAATCAATAGTTTAAAATGGTTATCAGACTTAAAACGAACTGAAGATGTGAATATTTCTGATTTTTGGAATACCTACTACCCTCTATTTAATAATCAGTAAGAAATAATTTATTTTTGACATACTGCATCATCCCTATCTTTCGGTGCTTTCGCACCCGCTCGATTCCAATTGATTGAATTGTACCCACTTATTTATTGCTCTTGACTTCTTTTTTTTCGAGTGAAATGACCCGGCGGCATAGTGGCATAGCGGTTTAATTTAAATAGTTGAAGGTCATCAAAAGTAGGGCGCTGATTGGTTCCTGATGGTCAATTAATTGTTAACCCGCCGCTATCGAGATTTGATGGGCCGCCAATTGTGATGCGAGGTCCGATTGATTCACTTTGATTACCCTACAGGCCTACAGAAATACGTATAATATATTATGTTATTTATGCTACAAGTGCAGCATGAAGAAATCCATTTTTCCATACTAATATTATAAATGCGAAAGTTTTTTTGTCAGTCGGTCAGTCTGCTACACTTTCCAAGCTCATCTTTTCAATTGATTTTGAAAGATTTGGTGCAGAGGTGGGTTTTAGGTATCCCGGGTAAGGACACAGGCATTTTTCCCGGAAAATTAAGGAATTCCCTCGGTCATCGAAAAACCTTAATCCACGCGGATGAAGTCGCGGGTTTCATCTAGTATTATTTATGTCATCCATTGTCAACCGTAAAATCGTAAAATTGCAAAAACCGTCAGATTGCAATCTTACGCTTTTTATCTCGACAGATTGTAAACTGTCGACAGTTGTAAACCGTTCAATGTTCTGAGTGTAAATTTTTGAAATATTCGTTGTATTTACGTTTTCATTTTTCTTGTAGGTTAGGTTGAAGGGTTCGACATAAATAATCGACGAAAATGTGTCAGCGAGAGGTTCCTATTATGTCCTACTTATTTACTCGACACTTTAATATAGGTATCTCGACAAAAAAGGCGGCATTGAAACAGCTTTTCGCACTATTCGCATTTCGCAGCATTTTTGCACTAGTGCTGTATTACAGCACTAGTGCGAAAATGGATATTACCGCACGGCTTTGTAGGCTATTATATTTGCGGTAATATTTTTATCGCTCAAGTTTCTGCTAACTCCAATGCAGAAAGGGAATTTCTCCTAACTCTAACTATTGCAAACGATTGTTATTTAACTGTTTTTATGTACAGAATTTTTCTACTGGTTGCGGTTCTGACGACATCAGTCAGCAATGGGGATCCCATAGGTGAGTGCTATTTATGTACTACTCCTTAGCCAGGTATTAAATAGAAGATTTTTGACCAAGCGAAGCGAAGGTCTCTGAGTCTACTTGGGTGAATTGGCACTTGTCCGTCCGTCCGTTCGTCCGTCCGTCCGTCTGTCAGAGCATTATAACTTCTGAATTACTGAACGCAATTACTTCAGCTTTAAATATAATATGTAAACCAATGGCCTCCCGCCGAATATGGCTTAAAAAATAATAAAAATCTTTATTTCAGGGGGGCTCTCATAGAAGCGAATGCGGAGTAAAATATTTTTTATAAAGTTACATAAGGTTGCGGTATATCATTTTAAAGATAATTAGGAATAGAGTCCAAAAATATTTTTTTTTAAATTTTTCCCCCAAAATTGACGAAATGGGGGGCTTTCAAAGTGGTGATTTTCTAACGTCCAAAGATGACCTCAGAACTCTAAATTTTCTGAAAGGATGAGCCTGAAACTTGATCAATTATTTCAATTATATCCTGTACTTGAACAACAAATACTAAAATTAGATAAATATTGTAAGGAAACGGAATTATTTAATTTTTAATGAGCTTCAGTATTTTTAACAGAACTTCACATTCATGTCAATAGATGGCGCCGCGAGGTCTTAGTTCGGGGCGAACCACTAGTCTAAATCATTTGCACTACGTGTTTTCTCTGCTTTTTATAGAGGACTAGTTGATGCCCCCCACTTCGTCCGACTGGATTTAGGTTTCTAGAATCCCGGGGAAACTCTGACTTACCGGGATAAAAGTAGTCTACATTACTCTCCAGGGTACTGTACCCATGATTGAAGGACAAACCAAACTGGACAAACAAAACGCGCTTGCCTATAAGACGCTTAGCGTGCGAAGATGCGTAGGTACCTTAGCGGTTCGTGCTTATAAGAAACTGAAATAGCAATGGGCTAAGCACATAGTCAACGAACCGATACACGTTGGGGTCCCACAGTGCTGAAATGGCGCCCCGCACTGGTAAGCGCACTGCGCAGCGATGGCAAGCCGCTCACTCGGTGGAAAGACGATATCAAACGAGACGCAGGGAGCCGTTGCATCTAAGGTGATGCAAGACCGCGGAGTGTAGAAGTCCTTCTAAGAGACTTATTCAGCAGCAGTCCAGCAGTAGTTATTTATCAGTTTTCGATTACGACGACTTAGGGAAGCGATAGTAGGGAAAGGGTAAAGATGATAATGTGATGAGAATAATCTTATCACACGCCTATAAATTTACAGATACTACGTCAACAATATCGCCGCTATCATACGCCCCGTGCTCCTCCCAGAGCACCGGGGACTTTGACTTCCAAACAGTAGATCTCATAGCGGTATACCGTTTGGACAGTCCGGATACCACCGGTGTTACTCTGGTGCAAGGCTCTCAGGACATGCAGACGGCGTTTCGGATTGGCGATGGTGCTAATCTGACTTTGCCCTTACGGTAAGTAGTGAAAGTAGGTGCCATTGAAAATTAAAAATCTGAATCCCAATCGCTTAAATTGTTGTCAGCTATGTTTGACAAATGGATAATTCGAACATTTTTAACGAGTTCATAGATGCCTGCATGTCGAAAAGCATAAATTAACTTCTGAAATAGTTCAAGTAGCATTTTAAGCAATCATCTAATTACGATTTTCTTTAGATAATCAGGATTCAGGACACTTGCTTAGGACTCAATAAAAATCTACAAGAATTCTTTCTAGTAGATGATGCCCACGGTGCCCGCGACTTCATATGAGGACCGACCTACCAATTTCTCTCCCGTAAAGTCTAAGTGTTCTCATGTCATGTTATTAAACCCTATATCCCGATTCCCTACTATTATAACGTGGAGCGAACTCTTTGAATTTCAAAATTGCTAACTTAAAGTTTACATATTTATATCTACATACTACCTTAGACTGAACGTCACTTTAAAAAAAAATAAGACGTGATGGTGATAATTAGCGACGGTATCCTAAAACTAAAGCTACGAGGGTTCCAAAGGCGCCCTGGTCCAAAATAATAAGTACCTACCTACCCCCAGGAACATGTCATCTCTGTGCTTAATTTCGTCAACATTTTTCATCGGTTTCACCAGCCATTATTGGCTCAATTTGTGGTCTAACCATGGTATTGAAGAGTTTTAGCCAAATGAAAGAAGCGGAATTTCATCACACTCTATCTATAGCAATACAGGGGTGGGTTTATTAGCTAGTTAACTATAATAACCTTTAAAGCAAGGATCCCCTTCTACAGGACGGTGTTTCCAAACGGCCTGCCAGAATACTTCAGCGTCGTTGGCACATTCAACGCTCAAGGGCTACATCGTCCATGGAGCCTGATACGAGCTCGGTCACTGACCCTTCAGTTTTCTCTAACACTGCTGCCCAATGTGCGGAAGTTTGCCGTATACGTCCAAGGGTCCAGGGTTTTGTTCACTTCTCCTGAGGTATGTCCATATTTATATAGCCAAAGGTTTTGCGGCCGAAAGTGTTCTATGCCCCAAGTAGAAGCTACTAATTTCTTCATGGCACCTGATGCAGCAAATTAAAAGAGACAGATTGACCTCAAATATCTCTCGGTCGAATAGCTGGGGAGAAGTTGTGTTACGGCCTGGACTAACTGAAAGTATTTGTTATGTTTGAGTGAATACTTGTGAGTTTTTTAGAGTAGTTACTTTAAAGACATTAAAGACATCAGTTGTGCCGAAGTCATTATAATTTTGATCCTATCTGAAAACTTAAGTGGGTTCAAGACTGGGTTACAACCACAGAATAAATCTTCTTGTTGTTGTACAATTCATTAACTAATCAAGATGTTGCTACTCACAAACACAAACATACACACATAAATATTACTCACACACGCACATACACACGCACACACTCACACATGCTAATTGCTAACATGCACGTAAACACTTCTACGATGTATATGTCACCGTAAGATTGTAAAAACAGTTAGGTTATAATATAACGTTTTTTATCTCGATAGATTATAAACTTTCGACAGATTGTGAACCGTAACATACTGCTTACAATTTAACGCGTTATTTTTCGGTAAATTGTAATATATTAGGTATATTAACCCGATAGAACCTGAGTGCCCGGCACTACCGTAATATTCGTGTCAAACCCTAACCTAACCTATAGTTCGCGCGCGAGTTGAATGCAGAGTAAATGTATGGTGACACTTACATTTACTCTGCATTCAACTCCCGCGCGAACTGTACAAGAAAGAGACAAGAAAACGTAAAAACAATAAATATTTCATAAATTAATACTCAGAACATTGAACGGTTCACAATCTTTCGACAGTTTATAATCTAGCGGGATAGAAACCGTTAGATTATAATCTAACGGATTTTACAATCTTACGGTGACATATATATTATATTATATGTATGTATTATATTCTTCTAATAAACTAACCCTACTAACACTAGATTAAGAACAATTTATAAGTAACTTATTAACAATCGAAAACAAATGACCGATATTATGTTAACACAGAAAATATTGTGACAAGAGGGCAAGCAGTCAACTACAACAACAAGATGCGCTTAGTGTAGTTGATAGCAAAACATTAATTTGTGACCTGTAAAATGTAACAAATGTATTAATAAGTATATATTTGTAATAACTTTACAGTTAAGCTGAAATAAATATTTTCATTTCATTTCATTTTCATTTCATTTCATTTTCATTTTCATTTTCATTTTCATTTTCATTTCATTTCATTTTCATTTCATTTCATTTCAATTTTGAATCGGATTTCCTAAAACTTTTCATCAGATGTTTATATTTCCCTTGTTCTAGCTATTCAGTCCGGGATGGCACAAAATTCATGTCGCGATCACAAATGAAACGGTACATGCGGCTGTGGATTGCGTTGAAGTAAGAAATACCTTTTTTTAAATATTAAATGCTCCAAGAAAATCTTCTTCTTTTTCTTCTTCATTATCAACTGATAGACGTTAACTGCTAGACTCTAGTAAAGACTTTCATACGCCGCGGTCAAACTTTGTTCAATTGTTGTGATTGACTGGTTTTCTTGTAGTGACAACGGATTTTGGTCAATGCCGGAAAAGTCAACCAATCAGGTGCAATTGCGATCGTTGCACAGTTGCAATCATCATGATTTTTCATCAAAATTCAAAGCATTCTTCCATTCCATTCATTTGACAACCTCCGTGGCGCAGTGTGTACCGCTGTTGCCTTAACGTGCGGAGGTCCTGGGTTCGATCCCCGGCAGTGTCAATTTGGGAATTATAATTTCAGAATTTTCCCTGGTCTGGCCTGGTAGGAGGTTACCACCCTACCGGCAAAGACGTGCCGCCAAGTGATTTAGCGTTGCGGTACGATGCCGTGTAGAAACCGAAGGGGTATGGGTTTAATATAACTGCCATGCCCCTAACAGGTTAGCCCGCTACCATCTTAGACTGCATCATCACTTACCATCAGGTGAGATCGTAGTCAAGGGCTAGCTTACTGGATAAAAAAAAATCTGAATCAAAACTCTCCCTAATGATGATGAGACTAGCTGATGCCCTCGACTTCATCCACGTGGGTTGTTCCCACGTGAACTCTTTAATTTTCCGGGATAAAAAGTAGCCTATGTGTTATTCCAGACTATAGTCTATCTCTGTGCCAAATTTCATCCAGATCCGTTCAGCCGTTCTGGCGTGGCTAAGTAACAAATATCCATCCATTACAAACTTTTGCATTTATAATATTAGTTAAGATATGGTTATTAGCAACTGGATGAAATTTTTAAATGGATCATAGACAAATGGTAATATTAAAGACTGTTTTGGTTGTTCAGTTAGAGCCGGAGAGCATTTCGCATCACGACTTCAGAAACGCATCGTCCATCACCATAGTCACCAACGACGACGGCAGTCCAGCGCCGGTAAAGCCCTATCTATCTATACTTACTATAATTTTTTTTTTTTTAATCGTATGGCATTTATTACGCCTCCTGGTTCGTCGCTCGCTTAGCACCACCCGGGGGACACGTGCAGGGAGGTAAAAGGTAATTCCTGCGGACGTGAGCGACGGGGCATCCCCCACTTACTATAATAATTATCCCCCACTTACTATAATAATGAATAATAAAACTGTACCTGGAAGATTCCTGTACATTACTAGTCGTTTATGAAACGTTTACAATAATTATAGGGGTTATACATGAGTGTGAGTTTAAAAACCAAGCGTAGCGAGGTTATTAATAGTATCACTTCTTTTTCTTCTTCTTTGTATCCTGGAATTATTTTCACCACATGGATGTAGGCGTCCGCTGATGCGATTCCCCGCTGGATCAGTGCCAGCCAGCCGAGCTCACTCCAGAATCCAAGCAGGCCACCCAGGTCGGCGAGGACGTCCGGTAGTGTTGCTGGGGAGCTAATGTAGGCTTCTTGTTGGCTGGAAACACCGCTGCACTCGAGCAGTACGTGTTTCGGTGTCTCGTCGCTGTCCATGCAGGCTCTACATAGAGGGCTGTCAGTGATATCTAGAATAGATAGGTGTTTGTTTAGAAGGCAGTGTCCTGTTATCATACCTACAACTATCCTGAGTTTTGCTCGGTTGAGTTGCAGAAGTTTTTTAGTTAGTCGTTGATTGGGGCTAGGTATCGCCTCCTTTGTTTGTAGTGTGTAGTGTTTGCCCACAGTTCGGCATGTGTACTTACGGTTTGTTTGTTTGTAATAGTATCACACGAGTGATACTAACAAAAACGTCGCTACGCAGTACGCTTACATATTTCTATCTCCGCTCATAATATCTTAAAATTAGTTACTACACTAAATTAATTTAAATTACTTATTACACTAAATTAATTATCATACACTCGTGTGATACTATAAACTCGATCGTTTTTATAGCAACCGTTTCATAAACTAATATTCATTAATTTGTATTGGAGGAAGCTTTACTATCAATACAGAGTCCAAAATGTATTTTTTTAATTTTTATCTGTCTGTCTGTTACGACTTACGGCATCACGATGACGCTAAAATCAAATGTGGCGCCACCTACTCGTAATGTAAATTGTTTTCCAGTTAAAGTTCAGAGACACCTCTTCATCTTTCTATCAGAGTTAAAATGGTTCGGATCCGTAAGAAAACGTTTTTTACCGATGAGGACTGATGAGTGATGGTCCTGAATAAATCTTTCAGGTTAAACCCGTAGGTAACTGGTACATGACTTTCTTTTTACTTTTCTAGATAGACTTACAATGGTTATCGTTGAGCTGCAACCGGTATAACTTGACTGAAGAGAGCTGTGAAGAAATTGTGAGTAAAAAATCTTCCTGATTAAGAACTCACTATCCATACTAATATCACATTCCACTATGCGTAGGACACGACTACCAATAAAAGGAGTGTAATTCAGTTTTCAGGGTTCGAGTATGTATGTTACATGTGAGTTTCTTTACTCTACTCGAACGAACAAAACTCTTAAAAGAAGGCTTCAACCTTTTATGTGTAAAAATAATGTTGGTATGAAAATAAACAATTTTTAATTTTTTTTTTAAATTTTTAACCATACCTACTTCTAAATGCCTAAACTTATTTGAATGTATCGTTACAATCCTTACTTCCCAAAAGACAGTGGCTATAAAATATTGAAAAAAAAATCCATAAGTCGTGTTGTTAATTTTTTAAATTATTGTTTTATAAATGTCATCCACATTTATAAAACAATAATGTACCTGTCTGTATGTTTTTCTGTCTATCTGCTAAGCCTTCACTACACCTTCCCATCAACAATTCAATGGATTTGATACAGATAATGGATTGCATGCCAGGAAAATACAAACCCTACCTACTTTTAAATCCCGGATAATCAAAGAGATCACGCAGGATTAAAAAAAAAAACGGGGATGAATTTGAGGGCATCATGTAGTTTTCTATATTTATGTTTTTATTTTGTTTCTGTCGATAAGTTCAAGAGTCATTAATTATTTTTTTTAAATCTGAATTTTCCAGGACACACCGCCGGAGTATTTAACGGCTACCATACCGCCAGTAAGTACCTATACCTGCAATAACTAATTTTAAATGAATATCATATTTCAAACTCAAATAATAAATTTCCTGTAAGTATCATAATTTTTTTTCTCTATAGAAAATAGGAATGGAATGGAAAAGGGATACCGAAACAGTGGTAGATCCACTTATTTTTTTTAATTGAATACATCTTTTTTGATTTTGATTGTATAGGCCAAATTGTGGGCTGTGGCTCCCATGAAGTAAAATGACAAAGGCTCTCTTTTCAAAGGCCACAAATATTCTTCCGAAAAGTGAGAAGAGCTGGCAAAAAACTTTTCATGTTACCAGCTCTTTACCCAGGCTTCCGAAGCGGTGCACTTTTGGTTTTATACTTTCGATTCGATAAATGTAAACAAAATTATTTTTACGTTTAGTTTTTTTATGAAAAGATCGCTAATTATATACCTAATAAGTAATATTTTGGCAGTGGCCAAATTCATAAATTTTTAAATGAAATTGAAAAATATTTATTGAAATGAAAAGTATTTAAATTCATTTATTGAATTTCTTTTATTTTAATAACTTAAAATAAAAGAAATATTTTCTGATATTTTTGAAGGAACACCGATTTTCAAGAGAATGAAGCCGCATTCGTTTTTGCTATAATTATTATGTAATTAAGTATATTAATTATCAATCAATATTTTAATATATAAAATATTCTCATTACAGCCTTTTCCCGGAACACAAAATGGCAGTACGTGCAATGAAACATGTCCACCAGTAAGTGATTTTTCTATACTACAATTACAAATGCGAAGGTGTGTCTGTCTGTGTCTGAAATGTTTTCACGGCTGAAAATTTTTTTGGCGAAATATGGCACAGAGATATGCCTTGTATCCTGTAGGGCTAGCATGCGCACAACGAGTAAAATTATGTCTACCCGTTATCTTTATTTGTCTACCGAAGTTAACATGGTTACACATACCTAATATGACTTGTCTCGTTACGTCAAAAGTAGAGATAAAAGTTGTATTTCGTAGCTATGGTATTTTTCTCGACGAACCCTTACATGCCGACTATTTTTTTACCGGTTTTGTGCATTTTACGGTAAACGAGAAATTAGCCGGCAACGACAACATGTCTCTTTCGTCGCGAGATATCTCGTTGTGCGCATGCTAAGCCTGCTGGAGGCGGAAAATCAAAGACTTCACATGAGATTTCTATTATATAGTTTAGTTTTGCTTAAAGAAAAGCACATTAAGCTGAGCGCACATTACATTAATTGTATTTAAACTGAATAAAAATGTTTCATGCTGAAATTTAATTTTATAGGGACCTGAAGGCCCTCCCGGACCAAAAGGAGAGATTGGGCCTTTAGGGTACACAGGCCTACCGGTATGTAATTTCTACTTATAATACTTATAATATTTATATTTTAAATGCGTCTGTACTTATAAAATGGTATTTTTATTATTTTGTTTTTTATAGTGGTTTTTATCATAAAAACAATATAAATAAATGTTATTTTCAATAATTCTTAAATTATTTTAAACCGTCACAACTCACAGTTATCATATTATTATCCATGTTTCAGGGGGAAAGAGGTGTTCCAGGGCCAGTTGGTCCAGTGGGGCCAATTGGACTTAAAGGGGAGAAGGGGGATCGAGGACTGCCCGGGAATGCTGATAATGTATGTTATATTTCTATTATATTTCGTAATTATATTTTTACGTTGTTTGGTCACTAAAAGATTATGCATTAATTGTAATTTTGTACTTTTGTTTAGGTAACTTTGGTGGCCGGTCCACCGGGAGAACAGGGCCGACGGGGTCCAAAAGGAGATAAAGGGGAACCTGGCCTTACTGGTATGTCAGAAATATATCTATCTAATACCCGTAATCTTTTTTTTTCTTCTTTTCTACTAGTAAGTTTGTGCTTATATCTTCACTGTATCTGGTAATTCCAAATAAAGATTTTATTTATTTATTTAAATGAGCGACGAAAGCGACGCGAAGTGATACGACTCCATAGAAAATGAAAACTAAAACGTATCTACTTACGTGAAGGTTTCACTACTTCATACTATAGCGTCGGAAAGTCGCGTACGTCGCTGAAGGACATGGCCTAAATTATGAAAGGGAAAACTTGATGACTTATAAGTGGGAGGTCACGAACCCGGGTCCTCCTACTTGCAAAACCACAGCGCTCACCACTATGCCAGGGGAGTTACCAAAGCCTAAAGCAGTCGCGTGCAGTGAGCTGAGAGTTATATTAATCAGTTTTATAAAAAAAAACATTCAAACTCATATTCATATTAACTTTGAACGTATAAAAAAAACTCAAAAAATTCATATATTTTTAGGTGCACCAGGTGAAACAGGGCTTGTTGGATTGGCTGGCGTTCCTGGTGCTGATGGTAAAGATGTTAGTATTTGTAACACGTATCTTTTATCTAAAGTCTAAATTGTTTTCTGTTTTTTTTTCTATGCTTGATATCCTGCGTTATTATCATGAGTTTGAGCTCAGTACTTATTGGATAGATTTTTCTCGATTCAAATGGATCTGGATTACTTAGGTCTATCCTGGTGTAAAATAACGTATTATTTTAGCTGCTTCTAATTTCATTTGGTTAGCCCGCTACCAAGACTGCATCGTCACTTACCATCAAGTGAGTTGAAAAAAAATAGGAATAAAGCTGTAGATCATACTTACTAATATTATAAATTCGAAAATGTATTTGTTTGCTGGTTTATCCTTCACAATCACGCTGTAACAGGGCAACGGATCCACGTACATGAATAAAAACCTAAATTCACTCCGGCATAGTCTTGAAAATAATCTAGTTTAAACTAAATTCGAGATTGACTATTATGATCACTCTAATTGTAGGGTCTACCAGGTCCGGCTGGCCCCGTGGGTCCCCGCGGTGAGCCCGGTCCAATCGGTCCACCGGGACCACCCGCTGTCAGCGTCCCTTTCACACACGGTGAGTTTGATAAATCGACATCGCTATTCCATTAGTGCTGCCAACCGAACTGTTAAATAATAATTACAGGTAATGAGGTAAATTTCATGAATTTCGAGACCATGTTTCCCCTAATTTTCCTACTAGGTAATCGTCTTGATATCGTGGAGATATTGGAGCTAGTGGAGCAAAGCAGTGGAAACTCCAGGCCAAAACGGCTCTGAGAAACGATGAAATAAGGAATTAATAAGTATAATAATGCCCTACCGAATGATTTTCATATGCGCGGGAAATATTATAGTGCACAAGTGTGCGCATACACAGGTGCACTCTCTGTTCCTTTACTCTCGTAGCCCGATGAGACGGAAAATCCGACACGACCGGAGAGAGTTTCATAATTTTCTTATGGAATTTTATTTATGGGTAGAAATTTTTTAGCTTCCATATACAAAAGTTAAAAAATATTTTATCCAGGCGCGAAAGGAGAACGCGGTTCCCCTGGAAAACCGGGTCGGGATGGAGAGCCGGGGCAAACAGGACAACCGGGAATGGCTGGGCCTGCTGTGAGTCTTTAATTCATCTAGCTTTATAAGTGAAAACACACTACGGACCGGACAGGACAAAAAGTTTGAAAAGTTTTAACCATCATGCTATAATCTCAATCCACGCGGACGTAGTCGCAGGCATAGACATACGTTAGAGTCAGTTTGCATAGTTATACCTATTAATAATGGTTTTTTCTATTATTTATGTGGTTTAGGGTGTACCAGGTCTCCAAGGACCCCCCGGGTCGCCCGGGATGCCTGGCGAAAGGGGTCCATCCGGACTGCAGGGACCTCCGGGAGAAAGAGGCCCTGAAGGTCCACAAGTAAGTAATTTTTCAATAATTTCAACTTTTGCTTGTTCCTTTCCGAACAACTATTATTCAGTGAGTTGTCGAAAGTTGTTCATCCAAGACCATGTCTTCTTTATTTGCCTACTTATCGTCTCTATTGAGTTATCCTTACCCTGTATTGTTTCGTTATATATTATTCATTAGACCAGCAATATGTCGCAAAATGGGCTCTAAGTGGAGGCGTATGTGTGTGTACATGGTGCGGGTGCAATTTAATTTATCAATCTTTAATTACCAGTCTTGCTTTGTTTTATTACTATGCTTCTAAGTAACGAAGCGATATTTCTCCCACCAATTAAGCATCGCCTGTTGCAACCGACATGATAAACTTTTCATATCTTTCCAATATGCTGGAAAAAGCAATAAGTTAAAACATGATTAAACCAGGGACCTGAAGGGCGACAAGGGATACCAGGACCCCCTGGTCCTCCTGGTACATCAGTCACAGCTGCACCTGGAATAAGTGAACCGGGGCCACCCGGGCCTCGAGGGGAAGCGGGACCGGTAAGTAATATTTCTATTTATTTCCAAACTAGATGATTCCCGTGACTTCGTCCGCTTGAATAAGGATTTTTTGATTCCCGCGGGAACTCTTAAATTTCATCAACGGTTGAACGGATGAGCCGTGAAAGCGTAGCAGACAGACAGACAGACAGATGGACAGACAAAACGCGAACGTAAACAATATTAAAATAATACGGATTTAAGCGATGGCAGTATTCCCAACTCAGACCCATAGCGACACGCCCTCGACGATATTTTGAATGTTCTTGTAAAATGTTTAAAATCATGACATGTCGGATCGTAAAACGGATTGGTAAAAAATGCAAAACGGTATGTCCTTTCAGAAAGGAGAACCTGGACTGCCTGGTTTTCCTGGTAAAGACGGTCTGGATGGAATACCAGGGACGCCTGGACAGAGAGGTCTGCCTGGAATGCCTGCACCCAGTTACACAATTATTCAGGTATATGGACAATTTTTTTTTAAAGGATAGGGTTAGTGGAAGTCGTAGTGATAAATATAAACGACTTTCTCAATTTATTTGAAACTACCTTAGCTTCGCCGATGACATACAAGTAGCAATAATAATTTGTAGAAATTCAACTTTTGAGTACAATACGAGATTTAAATTACTGGTATTTATATATCTAATTTATTAAATTAATTTGGTCGGTGGTGCTGAAAATAAAATAAGCAAGGTTGCAGCAAGTGATTAGTTCCAATGCACCACATTGAGTACCTACAACTTAAACTGCTTTTCTGTTTCTTACAGAATCCATCAGTAACGGAAGATGATGTTAGAAACATTTGCGAGGACTTGATCAGAGGTAATAACTTTCTCTTTCTCCTTATATCGCATATTATATGCAAGAAAGATTCTTAGTGTTAAAACCATCGTGAGTGAGTGATATTGATCTTAAACATTATAAAAACATAGCTTAACTCACGTTTTGTCATAAGCCTGCTCACGGGCTGCGGTGCCTATTGGAGGCCCTGGCACATTAGGATAGTGGGGCCCCTATAAATTTGACAGAGGACTAGGTATTTTGTTAAAACAGGCATAAGGAGTAGGTCGATAGTCAATATTCTAGATTTATTCAACTGTCATATTAAACACTTTCTTTCTTCTTAACTAACTTGAATATCGGTTATCTATCGGTAGGTGATCTGGCAGGAACTACGGGGCCCCATCGATTGCGGGGCCCTGGGCACGTGCCACCACGTGGGAAAGAGGGGCCTTTGTGCAACGTAAGTTGCGTTCTGCTCAGGCGGCAAAATGCAGCGTGCGTTGACAAAAAGGAAGAGCCGTGTTTCACGTTTATAGATAAAGATTCCCTTGCGTTTTCAAATGTTGTTAACTATAAAATCAACGTTTGTGTAGAAAGATTCCTTTGTATTTTGAAATTTCTAATTATTAAATTAAATATTTTGAACAGCACGGTTCCCAGAATTAGCAGCGAACCTGATTATACCGAGGGTAGCTCCGAGTGTTAGCAGAAGAGGACCTCCGGGACGACCAGGACCACCCGGAAACCCTGGTATGATATTAGAGTAATTTTGTTGAATTTTAATATGGATTTTATTAAAAAGAGTGTGGCCAATTCTGTTTAACACATCGATGTATATGTAGTAGGTACTAGATGGGCCATTTCATAGAAAAAAGTTGGGCATCCGACTTGTAGAGCGCGCTCTACACCTGTCATAAGCCTGTCTTTGTCCCCGCTATGGCGCTGTTCCGTTTTTCAGACTAGATGGCGTTAGTAAAATAAGTCCACATTCTTTGTTTGACAGGGGAGGTCGTTGGTGTAACACAATCTCTTAACCAAACTGACAGCTCATTATCTAGTACTGCTCCTTTCCACAAGAAGTTTTATGAAAAATATAGCAATAAATATAGAGCTGTCATTTTAATTTAGAGATGGAGAGCCACAGAAATGGTCTCACATCATACTAATAATATGAATGCGAAATCGTGATTATTACGGAATTTGGTACTGGGAATATTCTGGGGAAGGAAATAGGCTCTGTCTACAAAACTGATCAATCCAACTATTGGGAATAACCGACTTTTCGGCTTATCCCGGAAAATCAAAGATGTTACTAGATTTTCCCAAAATTTTTTTTGATCATTATTGAAATTATTTTGATGCATTATACAACGAAAAAGAAGGTCGGTCAGCTTCATACAAACTGTGACCTGATTGTAAAGTGTCGCGACCATAAATGACCTAAGGTGGGATCGATTGATAATAAAGCAGTGTATTAAATTTAATGATTCTTTTTTTTTTTTAAAGCCGGAATTTGCTGGTAAATTCATGTTTGGTTTTGAGGTTAGGATTGAATACGACACCGGCGCCATTATTAAAAAACAACCATTACCACTCCAGTATATTATTTTGGAGTATGAGCCATTTTTGATTTTCGATGTTGGTTTTTAGTTAGTTCGTTTTCAATGTTTGTCGTCGAAGCATCGATGTTTTTAAGAACAATGGTGCATCCATAGAGAAGGATGTTTATAGGACTGGCAACCCTCGTGATTTCAGATTTTGAAAATGATTTGAGTTTTGACGATACTCTTTGACTGATGACAGCTGTCACTTGAAGTTGACGTCTGCGATCCGTTTCATATAATTTTTGCTGTTTATTTGCCAAAAAACGACCATTCTGGCTAGCAGCTGACAAAAAACCATATTTATTTATACCATTTTACACAATTATTCACACATGAACACACTAAACAAGCTAAAAAAACATTGGAAAAGGTAAAATGAAAAAAAAAAATCGTAACTGCATTAGATTACGTGATGAAACGAAACGTAGTGATGAATTATGGTGCACAGATTATAGAATATATCTAAAGGTGTGTTCAGAAACATTAATACGATCCGATATGGTATTTTGCAATTATTTTATTTTTTATTCCGGCTTTAATAAAAAAATATAATAGTTGTACTTAAATACCCCTCTAATCACCTATATTTTGCCATTGTATTTATCAATGGTCGCTTTCATTTTTGGTCAGGTCATATTTGGCCATCCTTCTTTGAGTCAGTGGTTGAAGGGCAAGACATTAATGTGTTATATGCTTAAAAACTTCTAGAACTAAGTTTAAAGTGTTTAAAATTAGATTGACTGTCCAGGGTTACCCGGTGAATCGGGTTCGATAGGACCAAGAGGTTATCCTGGTGAAACCGGTGAGCCTGGCAGACCCGGGCCTATAGGACCCGCAGGAGATAAGGGTGACAAGGGTGACCGGGGACCAGATGGAGTAGGTCTTCCTGGCCCTGAAGGTCCTGGTGGATTACCAGGTATCTATACTAACCAAATATCAAATAAATATTATAAATGCGAAAGTTTGAATGGATGGATGTATGGATGTATGTATGGATGTTTGTTACTCAATCACGCCCCAAAGGCTTAATGGATCTGGCTGAAATTTGGCACAGAGATAGATTATAGTCTGGAATAGCACATAGGCTACTTTTTATCCCGGAAAATTAAAGAGTTCCCGCGGGAACCAAAAAACCTCAAACACGCGGACGAAGTCGCGGTCATCGGCTAGTATTATAAATTTGAAAGTTTGGATGGATGTATGGATGTTTGTTACTCAATCACGCCAGAGCGGCTGAACGGATCTGGATGAAATTTGGCACAGAGATAGATTGTAGTCTGGAATAACACACAAGCTACTTTTTATCCCGGATAATAAAAGAGTTCCCGCGGGAATCAAGAAACCTTAATCCGCGCGGGTGAGGTCGCGGGCATCAGCTAATAATAGATACAGTAATAATACAAAGATACAATAATACAATGAAGGCACTCAGTGTCTGTCAACGAATTTTGTTTGAGATATGAAAAAGGGAAGCAGATTTAAATGAGAATGAGGCCAAGCCAATTATAAATTGAGGAAAATTTAAATTGGTATTTCTCTCTTTTAACGAATAAGGCCCAGTTGCAGCAGGCTGTTAAATTTTCAATACCTGTCTTTTTCATGCCACTCTCGTATCGTAACTTATCAAAAAGTGACGGCCATAGATTTAGCATTGGTGGTAAAGCGCGCGAACCCAATACTAAATCTATGGTGACGGCATCAAAAATTTGTTTAGCTTTAGGCGATACGGTAGTAAATATACCAAGTTTATGGTTTAGGCAGTGTTGCAAGTCGCCCTTAGCATCCTATTATAATGATACTCACATAATATTTAATTTGGGATTTAAATCATGACGGAACGGTGTTTAACGAACAAATTTTTCTAAGGTCCGATGGGTCCAGCTGGTCCTGAAGGAAGATCTGGTCCGAGAGGTGACCCTGGTCGAAATGGTTAGTTTTTCAAAATTGTCACGTACCGCTATTTCTCATATCTTTGGGGTTTCTTAGACCGAGATCGATATTGAGCATTATTATTTGACTGCTCAGAATTTGCTAAGATTGAACAAGAGATAGCATAACGTCAGACTTCAGAGCCATTTAACTCTGTTTGATTTTAACAAGGTAAAGTTTGGGTAAAAGTAAAAAACAAACAAAGTACGCTCTGTTTCTCTTTTCTTTAGATCTCGGCTTAAGATTCCAAAGGAGAGCCAAGTCTGGTACTTTTAACATCACGGCGTGCCTTCTTCAAAACGAAGTTTGGTAGTCAGCATGCGAAAATCTTCTCTATTTTCTATTTTGAGCCTCATCTTTTAGCCCTGGATAGCTTAGCCCTGTTCATCCCCCTTATATCTTCCAACCACTTGCGCCTTTGGCGACCTGGAGCTCTCTTGCCTGCAATCCTTCCTTCCAAAACTAATCTTGGAAGTGAGAAATGGGCACCTCTTTGCAGATGTTTTACTTACAGATGTGTACTTTTAATTAAATTCAGTATAATAATATTCTAGGACCAGTGGGCCCAAGAGGAGTACCTGGACCGAGAGGAACCTGTGAATGTCCCACTGTAGGATACCCTGGTGTGGGATACTATGCCTATTCAGCGGGAAATAATAAAGGACCTTAGTTTATATGAGTAGGTACCTTAGCCCCTTCCTCCTCGCCGTGCCACAAACTCGTTCCACCAGTGACACGAGAAGGAATTATCCTCACCGTAACACTATCACGTTAGGGCCTTTAAACCACTTCTTGGCGTTACTAGTGAGTCCATCAGGATCTTCAATTACTGATGGTCCCACTGTATCAAGAGTTGTAAAGATTTGTGAATATCTAAAGACATCTACTGATTGTATAAGTGCCCAGAAATTTAATTTCCTTTTATTTTTCGCGTATGTAATAAACCAAAGATTCCAAGACTTGTAAATAATGTGGTCAATAAATTTACTTTAAATTTAGGTAAATAGGTTCCTAGATATGATTATTTTATTAATTTTATGTATTTATGGTGTATAATGTGTATGATATCGTGATTGTACTTAAATCTTTGTGAAAATGCAAAACAGTAACAGGCTTATAATATCAGAATGTGATTTTAATTCCACCACATCCACTACAGCCTATTAACGTCCCACTGCTGGGCACAGGCCTCCACTCTCATAGGAGAGAGGGAATTAGAGCTTAGACTGCTCCAATGCGGGTTGGCGGGCTTTAATTTTTATTAATACTTATACATTAATTCTCCTTCTTCAATAATTAAATCGACTCTATTTGTTTGTATGTAAAAATTTCATCATGAGATTCCAAGTCTTCATCATCATACGTGTATCTTTTTATGTTCGTTACTTTTTAGTCTTCATTTGAAGATAAAATTTAATAATGGAGAAGAAAATAAAACAAATCATTTTATTTATTTGAATGAAATATCCAAAACACTTGACATGAATCTCAACGATTTTATGTAGTTAACAAGCAGTAAATATTAAATTAAAAAAACGGTAACCCGGCTACGACGAAAATTTCAAAGGCGCCCAGTTTTTTTTGGAACCGAGGTAAAATCCGTCATATTGATTTTTTCATGTAAAATATAGCCTGTCACACGGACTGTAACGAATAGATTCTCACCGAATTCATCAAAATCGGCTAAGTACTTTAGGCGCTACGGTGGAACATACATAAATACAAACACATATATGCATATAGCATAGTTCGTAGAACCGATAGGCGTTGGGGTCCCAAAGTGCTTGAATGGCGGCCTCGAATCGGGAAACGCAGCGTTGGACGACCCCCCACTAGGTGGACGGACGATCTCAAGCGTGGAACTGGAGGCGCTGGAAACACGCGGCACAAGACCGTGCTCTGTGGCGATCCATGCAGGAGACCTTCGTCCAGCAGTGGACGTCTATAGGTTGAGACGACGACGTCGATATATGCATATATACATACATATGTATATAGACTGCTAGAATCATAAACCTTCCTTTTGGGTTTGCCATTATAGTCGCGTAAAAACCTTTAAATAGAGAGCTACATTAAAAATGTAAACAGCTCAATCGATAAACTATATCACAAGGTATTGTAAAAGTCCACTGATTATGCAAATAGATATATTTCAATTGTTCGCCGGCTCTATTTCTCGAACTGTATCGATTTCCGCTTTGCAGAAGAAACACTGTTTGCTGTTCAGCAGGTGCTGCATAATGCATGGCCTGAAACAAAACGTTGTAGACTGTAGTGGAATGTTACAGAATAATTGTGGGGTTATAGCTTATTTCTTTGGGCAACAGATGAATGTCTCTAATGTTAATGATAAGTTATTTCGTGGTTTAACGACGGATACATACCTACCACGATAAATGCGTTGATTTTATTTGTCAATATTTCGTCGTGACCACGATCCATGTAATTGGGTCGAAATATCGATACGAGTAAATATTCGTACCGATAGACCACGCTTAAATCGTCGTATTGTAATTATGATATATATCACAATATGTCTAATCTAATGTTTCTAAAATTCTGTCCGCATCTTCTTTCGCGTGTATACTTAAAGGATTTTTTTAGTCCCGCGGGAACTCAATTGTCCGGGATGAATAGTTATAGGTAGCCTTTGTCCTTCCAAATCATTATTATTATTATTAATATTCCGAAGCAAATCATAATAAGCATTTATTCCAGCCCTCACCAATTTCATTCCATGATATATACCTAGTGACGTGCTATTCCCACCAGGCCAGACCAGGGAAAATTCAGAAATTATAAATTCCCAAATTGACCCTGCCGGGGATCGAACCCAGGACCTCCGCACGTTAAGGCAAGGTTATTGGTCAAATGCGAGTCTGCTGATATTTTTTAATGCTTCCTCGTTCCTAATTCGAGCCGCTAGGATATGAAATGCCCCTCCAGCTTCAATTTTCCTCTCCTCTTTTAATATAGGTACCTTCAAATCAAGAGTGAATAGGCATCTTCTAGGCAAGCGCGCTCAACCTTAGGCTGCTATCAGACTTGCAAGCAGGTCTGATAGCAGCCAAACGCTAGCTTATATGTTAAAAAAAAAAGTTTTAAGGTTCAAAGAATCTATTAGATTAAGATGAATTAAGGTTATTTACCTGCAAGAATGATGCCCACACGGAACAAAAGCCGTGTCCGCTGGTCTTGCGTAGCATATAGTGCAGAGCAAGTCTGACTGAGCGCCGCTCGAGCCCGGGGATCCAGCCAGGGCTTCCTTGGCTGTTCTCAGGCGTACCACCACCGCTTCCAGAGCAGCTAACTCTTCTAATGTGACGTCTCCTACAACTGATGACGTAAGAACTAGTTAAAAAAATACTTCTGCTCTGACTTCTGGTCTCCTTCTTATTACAAGCACAGCATCTAAACGTATGGTTCGGGCTGCAATTTGGCATACAGATAGGTATTACGACTTAAAACTCCGCTAAGAAAGCAAATTCAACCCCTATGGGGGTAAAATCATCATCATCATCATCATCAACCGACAGACGTCCACTGCTGGACATAGGCCTCTTGCAAGGATTTCCACACGCCACGGTCTTGCGCCGCCTGGAACCAGCGACTCCCTGCAACTCGCCTGATGTCGACCCAGCGCGAGGTCGCCATTCCAGCACTTTGGGACCCCAACGTCTGTCGGTTCTAATAATAGGGGGTAAAATAGGGGTTTAAAATTTGTGTCATCTACGCGGATGAAGACGCGGGCAAAAGCTGGTTAGTAGGTATATATTCATACAGTGGGTCGACAGCTTTTCGTTATCAAGACGTGATAAAATGTTTGCTTGATTTATCGGATCCTATCTAGCGGCAGGACCTATAATTTTGATAGATTAGGATAGAACTAGAAGAATGCATGAATACTATAGATGCAGCAGATGCAGGTCTGATACTATAAAAGTAGTATTTAAAACTTTGGTAAGAACTTCATAATTTAGAAAATACACTTACATTTGTAAAATGAGAATTGTTTGCTTTTGTCTTTTTCTAACATGAAATCCAGTCCATCCAATCGAAATAAAGGCTCTGACACTAGAGCATTGGTTACTTTACTCAGATGCTGGAAAGAACAATTAATTGAATAATCACATTCCAGTCAGAACACTTCATATTATCGATTCATATCTATTTCGATACTGAAAATAATTTTAGGACTTGTCAAACACGTTGGATGCTTGAACTTTAGGTTATAAGCACAGAATACTTAGGCCCTGTGCAGCGTAAATGGGGGTTTTTAAAAGCAGTGTATCCATCAAACGGTGACATAATGTATGCTTATAAAAATAATGTGCTGTTTTCGAGACCTTTGAGCATTCATTGACGCATCTCAAACCACAATTAAAAAAAAATCTCTGCATTGAAATTTATTTTAAACATACCCCTTAATTTAACTTTTAAAGCAATTTTTCTCCTTATTGAAACCAATAATTAGCTCTAGAAATATAAGATAAAATTCATATTTTTAAATCAAACACATTGTCGGTTTTATTTGTATTGAAAAGTAAATATTAATTTTTTTACAAATTATTTCATGCATTTTTTGCAACATGCGCTTGCTCGATTTCACCCCCGCGCGTCTGTGTTTTTCATCTCGTGAGCTCACAGCGCCTTAATAGTACCTTATGTTATAACTTTATAAGATAAGTAATCCAAAGCTAAAAGCTGAGAACCACATCATGGAGTTTATATAAAGTCAAATCTCCAGTAGTGATCGCCCTTCTGGCATCTGTGAAACTGTGCTTCTAGCCACGAATTTAACTCAAGTCCCTTCAAGAATGAATAAGCGTCTTCTAGGCAAACCTAGACCTCATCATTGCTTCATGTTCGCATGACTGTCGTTAAGCGCAAGCCTATCCATTTAAAAAAAAAGTAAAATTCCCTTGCTAACCTCATCAGGTAACTTAGGGTCCAGCATCCTAATGAGACAACCAGCGACAGGCGCTAAAGCAACATAATAGTGCATCCTGTCCGTATCAGGTAGACGTCGGTTGATGAGCCTCACGAAACTGGAACTGCCTCCTCCAGGCACGCAGACTCGGGACAGCACTGCCATTAGAATCTGTCAACAATTTTGAATGACTTGAGTCATCCCCATAGTATTTGATAAGTCCCCGTCTGAGAGTTAAGTTTAGTGTTAACTTCGTTAAAATTAAACCACATCTAAACATTTATTTGGTAAGTATAGTTTCTATATCAATAACGCTGATGTTTTTTCTTTGAAACAAGACGATTTCAGACGTGGGTGAAGTTGCCTGCCTGAGCGAATACATCTTTGGCCCCGCACCAATGTTGGACAGCTAGAGTGATAATCAAAATCACCGATTGGCTTGATTGACTGTGTCACTTTGGTTTCAGGAACAATACTGACGTTCTCAATAGATATTTGAGATGCATACCATCACCCATTAACCACTGCTGGGCACAGGCCTCCACTCTTATAGGAGAGAGGGAATTAGAGCTTAGACCCACCACGCTGCTCCAATGCGGGTTGGCGGGCTATAACGACTATTTTATTATCATGTTAGTGACGGCTTAACGTGCTCTCCGAGGTACGGGGGCGAAACACCGCCAACTTCCTAACTCCGGGCTAGTACTGATAATTTCTAGTCAGAAAAACCCAATACTCAATTACGGCCCGACCCGGGACTCGAACCCGGGACCTCGTCAGCTGCAGTCGAACATCCCAACCACTAGTGACTAGACCAACGATAACGTAATAAGCAATAGATTTAATTACTTCTGTAAGCGAATGTTGTAAATTGTTGTTTTCGTGGGCTAATAAATTAATTATCTATCATAGTCATAGTCAGTCATTTATTTATTAAATATAGGTACACTGTAGGTACACTTATTTTCGTCTAAAAATTACATAAGTAGGTACTTATCTATTTATGTATCTATCTATCTTAGGTATGTACAAAAGCTGAGTCGACCTGAATACGTGTAATTAGCCTTCTGGGACAATCTTACTATCTTACTAATATTATAAATGTGAAAGTTTGGATGGATGTATGGATGTATGGATGGATGTATGGATGTTTGTTACTCAATCACGCGCCAACGGCTGAACGGATCTGGCTGAAATTTGGCACAGAGATAGATTATAGTCTGGAATAGCACATAGGCTCAAAGAGTTCCCGCGAGAACCAAAAACCCTCAAACCGATGAAGTCGCGGGCATTCGCTAGTAACCTATATCTATTCGAAATCCATCGACCTGTTTACCTACTACAAACGACTATTTAATTCCTGCAGTGCAAGGTTGGATAACATCGTTTCAGTCAAAAGCAGATAATTGTCAAGGCCAAGGACTTTTAAACAAAATCGAAAGGAAAGCTTTATTATTCAGATAAAGGGAAGTCAGTAAATCTCTCATTGTGACGCTAGGGTGTCCTTCACAAAACATGGATTATAGAGCAGGGTTACCATTTGAGGTAAAAAAAAATTGAGGACTAATGCCTGTTTTTAGTTTCAATCCCTGAAATTTTGGGATCATCTACTCTAAGCCCAATAGGTGACGGTTTTCACCGTGTTGCTGTCATCTTATTGGAACATATCATCTTATTGTCATCAGGTGTGATCGTAAAGCAAGCCTATAAGCGTGAAGCGTAAGCCTATAATGAATAAAACAAAAAAACAGCAAACATCCCACGTGGTTCTTTCAATTTCGGGGTTCTTGGGGAAGACAGGCATTATCTAGTTGTTTATTCGGTGATAAGTAAGTCCTTGACTGCGAGTGTTAGCTCATGTTAGTAATAAGGTATGCCTAAAATTTCGGCTTGTACTACAGAATTTAGATATTTAAAACCTGTGACATGGAAATTGAAGCCGCATGCACTAAATTTCCATATACATCACAAAATTATTTTACAAAAATTTCACAGTGTGGGCTACTCCTGTTACGTACGGGCTAAGTTTACCCCTAACTATAATAGGTATACACTCCTAAGTTAGTATGTCCAATCCAGAGTCGATGATAATATTCAGTCCCTAAACAAATAAACGTGTGGTAACATTGCCGTTAATTCAGCTCGGTGCGTTTCAATGGACCGTGAAAACGAACACCGGAGCCAAAGTAGCCAAACTTCTGTTTATCTGATTGCCTTGCCTTGGCTGAAGAGATTTTGTGCCGATCGAACCAATTTTATTAACATTTCTGACCTGGACTTCGAATCCTTTGGAAACAAGCTTAGTTTAACTTTTTTGTTTAGTTTTTTGGAATCATTTAAAAATGAGGTTCGATTGGTTGTTCAAAATCCTAAATTCATGGTAACTGTATCTGCATGGTTATATATTATCTTGTATTTGAGAATCTATAGTACCTACTCATTTTCATTTTCTTCTTAACTATATTAAGCTCTAATTTAATCAAATTGGCTCTGTTGCCAATTTGATTTTGCTTGGCTACAGAGCCAATGAGTATTTCCAGAAGAACTGCTAGATGTGCTGCTGGCGTTCAAGAGATAACCACATTCATTCTTTGAATGACATATCTATAGATTTGTGGTAACACAGTAAAAGAAAGCTGGTTCAACATTTTGCATGCAGGTACGCTGGAGCAACGGTCTCGTAGACTACTACTATTTGAACTCGGAATCTTCTATTACGATTGCCAACTTCCCTGGTGCAGTGTTGAGCGCTGTTGTCTTAACGTGCGGAGGTCCCGGGTTCAATTTGGGAATTTAGAATTTCTGTATTTTCCCTGTCTGGCCTGGTGGGTGAGTGGCTTCAGCCGTGGCTAGTTACCAACCTACCGGCAAAGCCGTGCCACCAAGCGATTTAGCGTTCCGGTACGATGCCATGTAGAAATCGATTAGGGGTATCATTGGGTTTAATATAACTGCCATACCCCTAACAGGTTAGCCCTCTACCATCATCACTTACCATCAAGTGAAATTGCAGTCAAGAGCTAACTTGTGGATAGAAAAAAACCTTCTATTAACTACTACTTGGAACTAAGAATTCTTATTTCTAATAGCTCGTGAGGAACATACCTGACATGTCCTACCCAAAAGAAGTTCATTCTGGTTATTGCTAGCACTTGGTTTCGTCAGCAATTCAGGGAACAGTGCAAGGGTCATTTCGAGGGCTCGCGCTAAGCCGTGGTACAGGTCAAAGCATGTCGCGCATAGCTTGATCTGACGGGGTTCTAAATGAGCGTCTTCTTCTATCCTATCCATCTGTTTAGATTAAATGTGCTCTGAATACAAAACGGGTGGTAGTGGTACGGCTTAGTAAACATAATAATTCGACGACCTCCCTGGCGTAGTGGTCAGGTTGGACCCGGGTTGGATCCTCGGTAGGGTCAATTTGGAAATATATGATTTCTGAATTGTGCTCCCTTTCTTTAAAATCTGACAAGTGACAGTAGTAGCCTCCCATCAGACCAGACCAGAAACTCTGGCCTGGTCTGGGGTTAGGCTACGGCTGTGGCTTGTTACCACCCGAACTGCAAAGACGAGATAAGGTGGTAACAAGAGTCTAATCGGTTTCTACGAGACGATGTCGTGTAGAAACCGATTAGAGATATTTAAATGTGTTTTACTATAGCAGCCAAACCCTTTACAATTTAGCCCGCTACCATCTTAGACAGCATCGTCACTTATCACCAGGTGAGATCGCAATCAAGGACTACCTTGTAACGGATAAAGAGGAATAGCAGAGAATGAACGTAAGAAAAAGAAGAATAGATCTTTACCTCTTGCATCATAGTGAAGAATTCAGAGAAGGCCCAGTTTAATTGACTCAGAAGGGAGTTGAGGTATGCGGCAGATTCCTTCGGATGGGCCTTCAAGTAATCCGCTATACGACTTTGTATCACTTCTGAAGGACATGGACCTTAAACATTATAAAAAGTCCGTCTGCTTCATCCAATTCAATACTTAAACGAGTGGATAAGTGGATATAAAAATATATTGGGATGAACGCCTAATCTTTTATATATAAAAGTAAAACACAAAAATGTTTCTCCCTATGTTCGTTATAGACTTTGAAACCATCCAACCGATGTGCCCCAAACCGGTTTCAAAGGCAATAATGAGAAGATGGTTTTAGACCACAATTTTTTCTTTTTTTTCCTTTTTCAGCGTAGTAGCACAGGCCGGGTGTCCGCTAGGTTGCAACTAAAGCCTGAGCTGCGTGCCTGAATTAAGCAGTTTATGCTAACTGCATAAACTGCAGTTTATGCAGTTACTTAACTGCATAATATTATATTATGCAGTCATTATAATATTATATTATAGCATCCTCTAGCAAGCACCTATAGAATATGCTTAGGCTATAAAAGCTAAAGTTTTCTCTGGGATATCTTTATTCTATAAGTCCTAAGGTAGAAAGGGCTTAGAGAACTTACCAAAACACTGACTCATAAGTGCAGCGTCAACTTTAGCTCCTAAATTGTTAACTGTTGGTTCTCTATCACCGAAACTGCAAAATAATAAAACTTCTTTCATCATCATGGTCACTAAAGTGCATCATAAAATATGTCCTGTCCACTGCCTCAAATCATTAATCCTTTATCTAAATCTTCGCTTGGTGAGTTATAAATCAAAAAATAGTTTTTTCACCAAATAAACTATCTATTTGTGAGAGACAATTGGCCTAGTTGTGTCAACGCATATCAGTCGATTGGGATTGTTAAGCAACATTGACCCAAGTCGGTACCTGGATGGGTGACCGCATTTGGCCTTTTCGTTTCCTCCGTGGCTCGGAGAGCACGTAAAGCCGCCGGTCCCGGTTATTATCACTAACATCTGGTAATAATCGTTAGAAACCTGAGAGTTGAAATAGTAGGTACTCTTAGTCGAGTCGTAGATAAGCGGAAGGACCTGGGGACCCACCGCAATATTATCCCCAGAAACCCACTGCCATTATGTGATTAATGGAAAGGGGTCACGACCCTCACCAATGAGGAATACGACGCAAAGAGAGAGAGAGAGCTTTGGTTATCTAAAGCTGTTGCTCGATAAGGATAACAATTAATCGAAAAGTTACCTTGCAGCTAAATGTGGCCATTGCCTGTGCCGGTAACCAAACCCTGAACCGTGCCAGAAGCGTACAAGCACCCAGTTCGACTGCGCCCATGCGCGGTTCTGGTATGGACGCACTAATTCTTCTATCATACACATTTGTCTGAAATATACAACTTCTGATACAACCTACAGCATACTTAGGAATAATGATACCATGTTCGAAAAGGAGTCTTGACTTCTATGACTTAGATTGGTAATTCTGCCACAAAATATATAAAACCTGACCAGAAATATAAAAAAAGCTACTCTGGATTTTTTTATTGCAATATATAAGTAATATATAAGTAATAGTTATATTAAAATAAGTTCTACTGGTTCTCCGCATCAGGTTTTTGTCTCTGTTTTGGTCGCACCGAAGCAAGTGCCAAAGCGATGCCTATTTTTTGATGTTTTGAGAGTGTAGGTGGCATCTTGAATCGACGAGCGCTTTTCTGCACGGTGGGTTACGTACTAACTGGCAGGGACGTGTACTGTGTAGAGAAGTAGCTGATTTCATCCCCACCATCACTCTCCCGATATTGCCTCTGATATTAGGGCCATGTGTAGACGGTCTTACAGTGCAAATCATATGCGACAGCAACTGCGACTGACGGCGATGGTGATTGTAACAGTAATTCTTATTAAAATAAACTAGAGATGATTTAGTTTGACCTCAGAGTCCAAATTGTCTAAGCAAATCGTAATCATTTGACAGCTTTAAATGTATTACTCGAACTGTCTAAGGAGTTCATACATGCTTTTTGACGTGCATGCATCTAAACAGGTCGAATTATCCGTTTGAAAATCGAATCCGATTTGGTACATTGCGATTATAATCCGAGGGTAGGAACTTACTGCTTCAGAGGTACTCGCTCAATAGCCCGCATAGTGGCCGGTTGTGTCGCGAAGGAGGCCAGCGTCTGCACGAGGGATTCCCGCGTGCTCGCCAGCACTATCCGGGCATCTGCAAACTCAGCACACAAAAACGCTGCACAGGACACCACTAGTTCTTCCCATTCTGGAAGAAAATACTACATTACTGCCCAGGCCGGAAATAAAGCAATTCACGGCTGATTACCTAATATTGGATGGACGAGGCCTTTTTAAGTACACGCGGCCGTGAATTGCTATTTCGAAATATGAAAAAATATTATATTTCCTGTTTAAGTTAGCTGCGAAGAAAGTAGGACAGGCTACGCGTGGGATTTGAACCGTCGAATTTACGGATTTCAGCCAGCTCTTTTGACGTTAAGCTATTGAGGGTCTGGTTGTCCACTAGTGAGTCGTGATTAGCTGCAGGTGGAAGGAACAGGATCTGTTACTGCTTTCAATGAATTGCAAACCGATAGAATCCCTCTTTGAAGATTAATCTAATTTAAATTAGTCAGTTTTGACGTAAAATTAATGCTTAGGCATCTATTCAAGGAAAAGGAATTGTATTCACATTCACATAACTGATCTGTACCGGAAATAATTAATTCAACCTGGAGCAACCAGGTTCGATCCCCGACAGGGTCTATTTGGGAATTTATAATTTCTGAATTTTCCCTGGTCTGGTCTGGTGGGAGACTTCGGCCGTGGCTAGTTATCACCCTACCGGCAAAGACGTGCCGTCAAGCGATTTAGCGTTCCGGTACGATGCCGTGTAGAAACCGAAGGGGTATGGGTTTAATATAACTGCCATGCCCCTAATAGGTTAGCCCGCTACCATCTTAGACTGCATCATCACTTACCATCAGGTGAGATCGCAGTCAAGGGTTAGCTTGTAGTGGATTAAAAAAAAAAGCAACCGCGATAGCTATTGGGACACTAAATCTCAACAAGTACTTGGTACTTGAAAGTTTACTACTAAAGTAGTAATTTAAAGATTCGCGATTTTACATGCAGGTAGGTTTCTCGATAACGCAAAGCACCACTTCCACCAAGCGGAGGCTAGGGTCAACTAGTAAATCTTCAAAATAAATGTTTTGGTAATTACCTGGTATTTGCTGAACAGTTAGAGTTGGGTGCATGTAAAGCCTCAATGTGTTACATAATTCCAGCATGGCATCCACGTGGTATTCTGGCACGAACGCGAATAACGACTCCGTAAACTCTGGACCTGCAGTGTTAGCTGAACGAAAGACGATGAAATTATTGTTAAATGAATCTGCTCTCAACGTCTTCCGCTTGGATTCATGTGAAAGGTTTCGCCATAGTCCACCACGCTGGGCAAGTGAGGATTGGCAGACTTCACACACCTTTGAGAACATGAATGTCGGGTATAGGCAGGTTTCGTCACGATGTTTCTCTTCACCGTTTGAAAATTCCCAAAACGAGCATAACTCCGAAAAGTTAGAGATGCCATGATCATGCCATGCATGAGACATGCCATGGATCAAATCCGCGATCCCGTAAAGGAGGTCGGGTGCCTAAAGCTAAATCCACTAAGCCCTCCACACCCCTTCCAAAGTTTACAGTACTTTGAACAAATTACTTCAACATTGACTAAGTACTTAAGGGCGGATAGGGTTGTCAAATAACTGCAAAGTGGACTTACGGTTGGTAGTTTCAATTTGCGTATTAGATTCAACCCGAGGAGTAGGTGCCCTTGATGTGGGTGTCTGTGGACTAAGGACGACAAACATACTTTTGAGAGCTTACAATCCAGAGCGTAATTGAAGGTAAAAACTAGGTGCAGTAATGGTTTTCCGTTGAAGGATTTAAGGACTGCCATGACGAGGGCACCAGAAAGTACAGCCAGTGTTTTTCAAAAAGACTGCGTCTAAATAACTTTCTCTACGTACCTAAACTTAACCAGTAACCACACTATATTGCTTCAATATAATGATTTCAGTGGCGTCATTAGCAGTATGGGTTTAATTTAAGCCATATTAGTAGGTTTTGACGACCTCCCTGAAGCAGCGGTGAGCGCGGTCTTATAATGGAAGATCCGGGGTTCGATTCCCGGCAGAGCCACCTTTTGAATGTATAATTTCTGAATTTTCTCTGGTCTGGTCTGATGGGAGGCTTAGGTCGTGGCTAGTTACCAGCCAACCGGCAAAGACGTACCGGTAAGATTTAGCGTTCCGGTACGATGCCGTGTAGTAAACAATTTGAGGTATGGGTTTAATAATGATACTTCCATCTTGGACTGCATCACTTACCATCAAATGAGACTGAAGTTAAGAGCTAACTTGTAGGGTCGTAATAAAAAATATCAGTTACCAGTTACCAGTAAACGCCACGGTGATCGCAGTCAAGTCCTGACTCGTAGTTAGATGTTCAGTAAAGTTCTATTAAACTACTTTTTACCTGTGATCAGAACTAGAAGTGTATTCTAATTGAAGTGAAGCATAACTTTGAGCGCCTAGAATAGAACTTTTCCCGGGCAGTATTTCTTTACTTGAAGCCTGTGAAAAAAAAATGCACTTAGGTTATCAAGATGCCTATTGCTATTGTACTTCTAATTTAAACTTTATTTCCAACCTCTATGCACTGGGTGCACGGGTAAAGAGGAATTCCCTCTGCACCCATTGGGTGAACCCGGAGATGGTCTCAGTGGGTGGACCCGGCTATGGCTGAAAATTTCAGTCGACTGCGACACGCGACCCTTCGTATTGTAATTTCAGTTGTTCAACCCACACACATTGCATCACTGTCTTGCCTACCTATTCAATATTCACACATAAATAAGTAATATAGGGATTTAAGAGGAAAATTAGTCATGTCTTACATTCTTTAAAAAATAAATAAACTTAACTCTGGCTGAATACTTTTTTTGTAACTCGCGCTTTTGCTACATCGCAGCATACTATACCTGAACGAGAGGCTTACATAAACGTGAGTGGCGTAATCAGGGTCGGAAGCAATTCTCAAGGAATGCAAGGCCCCTGCGAAGTGCTGGGCCAGCTCCGACTGCCGTTGCTTCGTCCACACTGCACCAATCACCCACGCCATTTGGAGGGCACTAGCTTCCAGCTTTTCCTTGAAAACATACGCGCCGATTTGAGAACCTCCTCTTTGGAAACCGATAAAAATTTAAAGTAGGTATTAAATCATTGAAAAACTTAAAAAAAGAGCTTTTATCGACCACCATGTTGAATTTAATGTGACGCCATTTTATTTTTCGTATTCTTCTCAGCAAACCCTTTTTACTAATAGTTGATACCCATGACATGGGGTTGCATAAAAATAACAAGTCCGCCATCGTTGGGAGTCCGCCTTATTGGATTTAGAATGACGACACATAGCTAACCCTGCATTGTCACCCAAACTTTACGTGCATGCACAATTTCAGCTCAATCTGTTCCAAAATATTTTGCATGATTTGACCATAACAAACCCACATGCTTTTCCGGTTTCATAACCTCTTTCATGGTTTCCAAAATGTTTTTCATTGTTCTCCTACTAACAGGCTATAATAATATCATTAAGGTCCATTACCTCGTAAACACTTTTTGACCTGTCTAGCTCTTTGAGCATGATTTTATAAAGTTCTGCTTTCTTCTGAGATTCTTGTGTTCCTGTTGCAGCACCTGTGTGATAAACGACCTTTATTTTGGCTATATAAAATGTATTGTGTATGTAATGGACCTGTATTGCGACCTCAATCCGATATAAAAATGAAAAAAGGCTTTATTTTTAATTTCCATCCAATATAAGACTTTTCAAGAACGACAGAGAACTCTTTGTATTTCTGGAATAAAAATGTCCAGAATGTTATGGAGCGACGATATCTGTGCGGATTTCGGAGCCATTGGTTAGGTATAAATACCTATTTTCAAGCAGGCCGTCATGAAAAATAAGCATTGAGCTTTTTAAACTACGGTAAGCCGTGCATTTATGCCCATATGTCATGATCGCCACTGCTTGTAGGTTTAATAGGTATTAGTTTAGTAGGTATGTTCTATTAAATTTGTAAGTGCAGAGCTACGAATTAGAACGGATAAAGGGTCTTAACCCTCAATCTAATGAGGCATGAATAAATTTAAACAAACAGTCAACCTGACAGAGCCTGAAGTTCCTGGGTAACAATTGTAATTCGATTCTCAATGTCGTAAAGACAGTCAGCAAAGTCGAGTTGATTGTCGCGAAGTTCACAAAGCTGAAATGGATAGAATTAGTGACGACGTGACCTTAAGTGGCAATAAAAGCATATGTAGGTACCTATTTTTAAAATAATCCTCAACTGGGACATTACTATTCACTGAGTCCTTAGCGATAAAGCCATATTAGACTGCATCATCACTTACCATCAGCTGAGATCGTAGTCAAGGGCTAACTTGTGGTGGACAAAAAAAATCATAGATGAGAACGGTCTAGCCAAGTTGACTGTCAATTATCGTAAACGCTTTAGAAAACTAGGGAATATATGGGGGCAGTTTCGATTTCTATGGGAATTATTGAAGTCTGGTATTACTCTCTCAGCATGTTTTATCGCTGCTCCGTGATACAGCGCCAGCAGACCATCGAGAAGTCTCAAATAAGCGTTCCTGTCATCGATGGGTCCAGCGCCTGGCATCATCGACCTTGTCCCTTTCAATGCCAGGGCAGTTTCGCCGGTCGTTCTGAAATTATCAAAGACTAGCTGATGCCTGCGACTTCGTCCGCGTGGTTTAAGAACATGTATGAACAAGTATGAAAGGACAGAAGGAATTTTATTAATAACTGGTGTGCTTCTAGGTGATGAAATAATAAATTCAGAAGAAAAAAATATATAAATTGTAATCTTAACATAATTAATTATATAAAGTATCTATATATTAAAGGTCTGGAACACTCTACTAAAAACTGTGTTTCCCACCAATTACAACAAGTATCTTTAAATCAAGAGTGAATTAGGCATCTAGGCAAGCGTGTCCCATATGAGGCCGCATCATCACTTCCCATCAGGTGTAATTGTGGTCAAGTGTAAGCTTATAATGAATAAATAATAATAATTTGAAAAAAGGGAACATAGGGAACATAAAGGGAACGCTGGGTAACCACAGGAAAAATTTGAGGCGTAATGCATGACAATCCTTCACTCATGTAATATTCAGGGTATCTTTAGAAATGTTGAGTACCTACTACCTACCTGTTGGGTATTGGTGGCATGGGCTGGTGCATGAAGCGTGCCATTGAGGATATCACTTGGGGAAGCGTCGCGAGGCCCGGTGATCCAGCCGCCATTTCACTCACACCTAATAAAAAGTCTTTACTATTCATTACAACAAGTGAACATAATTGGAAATTCGACGTCCCTGGCGCAGTAGTGAGTAGTGTTGTCTTATAACGGGAGGTCTTGGGTTTGATCCCCGGCAGGGTCAATTTCGGAATTTATATAATTTCTGAATTTTCCCAGGTCGGAGGGAGGCTTCGGCCTTACGGGTTTTTAATAAAACTGCCATACTCTTAACATGATCACCATCTTAGACTGGATCATCACTTACCAACAGGGGAGATCGCAGTCAAGGGCTAAGTAACTACTGAAAAAAAAACACGACTGCCCTGTCATATTGATATTTTCACAAAAATTATAGCAGTGTTACTCAGGTTGATGTAAGGATTCTTACGATAGTCCATACATCCATATCTGTTCAATCATTAAGAAATTACGGTGGACTAAAGAAACTCATATGCAATACATACATATTATACGAACCTTGAAAACATTGCACTACTGTTTTTGGGCAGTTACGTAAAACATGTGAGATATTATAAGATAGCATCAAGCATGTGAAAGAAAAAGAAAAATATCTTAAACAACTTATTATGCGGTTTAATATACCTACCAGTGTCAACGCCTCCAGCTCTGTTGTAGTTCGGTTCGAAGCTCTGTATATATGTGTTGTCTTCACCCAGGACATTTATCAAATCCTGCCTGAAAAACATTCATAACCTGGATGACCAAACATACGTTACTTCATCATCATCATTCCCATCTCCAACCTATTGCCGGCTCACTATTGAGCATTAGTATTTTCTCAGAATAAGAAGGGTTTTGGCCGTAGTCTACCACACTTTTTATTTAATCGTATGGCGTTTGGTACATAATAAGCGTTTTATAAAAAGAACGCTTATTTCGCCTGCAAGTTCGTCGCTCGTTTAGCACCACCCAGGGGACACGTGCAGGGAGGTAGAAGGTAGCTCCTGCGGACGTGAGCGACGGGGCATCCCGATCGATCGATTTTAACCTTAAACCACGTGTGCTTAAACCTTAATTTTTAAAGCAATTGATATTAAATTTCTTGGGGAAAGAACCCAAATATATGAGGCCAGGTGTCTAACTAAACTACTAGGCTATTACCGTAAACTAGGCTAAAACCGTATATCACCGACTTTACTTATTCCTCAGTTAAAATATTGACACAGCTGGGATGTACTGACCGTAATGTCCTTACAAGGAAAGGTAAGACGCCTCCAAGGCGATCAACGTTGTAGAAATCCAGTTCACCGTCGATAAACGTTCTTGCAGGAAGATGAGGAAGAGCTTGGCTGTAATATAGATACGCAAGATTTGATTAACTAAGTACTAGTTTAATTAACTGGCTCACGACAATTTTTTTCACACTCAAAACTTAAAATAATTTCTTAACTTAATAATATATTATAAAAGGAAAAGGTGACTGACTGATCTATCAACGGACAGCTCAAACTACCGGATGGATCGGGCTGAAATTTGGCGTACAGATAGCTGTTATGAATTTCCAAAAATTCTTTCTTAGGGAATGCCTACACTAAGGATTTTTGAAAATTCAACCACTATAGGGGTAAAATAGAGGTTTTTGTATGAAAAGTGAGTGAAAACAAAAGCTAGTGAGTTATATGGGATTCAAGTCAAGCCAAGCTGGAGGCATGGGATTGTTTACAATTTAGGAATTAGGTGATGCAGATAGCAGTTTCTAACGGCTTTGAAGATAACTCAAAGCCGGTAGAAACGGTGCAGTGCAGCCGTATCAAATGAAAGTAGAAGTAATGAAAGTGCAGAGGGGCGCCGTGAGGTGACGCTTTCTACGGCGCCCAGGTTGGAACCCCTGGTCTAGTGGGGTTTGAGATTTGAGTTAGTTTCTTTCCAATCAATCGTGACAATTTGATCTTTGTCATATAGCAAATCGTTAGTAACTAAAAAGTACTTACGGTTGACCCAAAGGGTTTTCGTACCACATATGAAGTACGGCTGAGAGAAGACGTGCGTGACAGCACCAGGAAATGGCTGGTGAGTTTCGAGACACATTGAACAGCCTCTGTGGAAAAAAACTTTATTTTCTTAATCTCTCGAACGATCATGTAAGACTGGACAATCTCAATAGTTATTATTGGATGGATTTATTATATCCAGGCTACGACAGCTGATTTTGTCCAATAGCGCAAGAGTTTTAACCATTATTCAATCAGAGGCATTTGCGATTGATACAATCATTTTTAAGGCCCCAGAGGTATCACTGTCAAGAAAAAGTTAGATTCCCGTTGTGATCAATTAAGGCAAATTGTTTGTCTATTTGGAAAGAGAATCATTGCATCCAGTCAGAGATAAGAAAAGCCATTTGAAGGCATAACGTAGCTCGCAAGTTGCAGCTACATCAAAACAGCTAGGTACAAAAACAGTATTAATTAAGATAAAATAATTACCATATCCAATATGCAGTTGTCCATTATGTACCTTCTAAACTTTTCCAAGAAAATCTTTCTTGTTGATGGTACCATATTTGTGCCGTCTGAATTATCGAGCAGCATCAGGAGGAATTCCATCTGTAAAATAAATCCATACTAATAATATAAATGCGAAAGTGTGTCTGTCTGTCTGCTACGCTATAACGACCCATTTTTTCTACCGATTTGGGCGAAATTTTGTATAGAGTTGGTTGTATCCCGGGAAGGGACATAATAAATGTTACTTTTTATCCCGGATAATTAAATAGTTCCCGCGGTAATCAAAAACCCGGAGGGCAAAACACACAGTAAGCGGGCGCGGGTCGGGCGCGGGCCGGGTCGGGTACGCGGCAGGTTGAATTCCTTGTATTTTTATGGACGATATCACACAGAACGCGGCTGCGGGTTGCGCGCGTGGCGGGTGAGGCTGTGTGATGTCGTCTATATTAATACAAGGAATTCAACCCGCGCCCGCTTCCTGTGTGTTTTGCCACTTTGCCCTCGGACGTCCTAGTCCTAGTATCGAATAATTTGAAATGTCTAATATCAGTTCGCTGTTTAAAACCCTTACGTTCCCTTTTCCGGAAGGATGATTCAAATAAAAATATTTTGCTTACGTAACGAACGTTTTTACGTACTTGTATTCTTTCTAAAGGTGCAATAGCTTTGGTAATTTTATTACAATCTTCTCTGTATTGCGCTTCCAATTTGCTATCACTTTCGGTAGTTGACTGAAGTTTAGATATTTTTTCTGAAATATCAAATTTATCAAGATTCGATAAGAGACCAGTCACGATTTTACCCCAAAATAGCCACAAAAACTAGTGGCAGTTTAACCCGATAAAGCGTTATTCAAACACTCAAACTATAGTTTTTTTAATATGTCGAGTTTCAAAACCATTACCTACGGTAATACACGTAAAGAAAATACCTGTTACATTTGATGCGAATGTAGATTGCTCTACGAGTATAATTCCTTTTTCCGCCATTTCTAGGAGACAGGAAATATTATTAATAGATCATCTTTTATTTTGCGTTTTAATAAAAGCAAAATTCACAGATTCTGGTTCTGGACAGACACTTACCAGCAATTCTTGGGTCCGTCTCCCCTTGTACAGCGGTTGGTCGTTGCCACCACGGTTTTCGAATAACTGAGCGTAGAACGGTGTCGTCGGGGCATTTGACGTTCAAGAAATTATCGAACCTGGATGTTTAAACTTCATTTTTATTTATTTATTTCTCAGATAGATTGAAGTCTTAAAAACTATAGATTTATGAAACGATATTTAACTGTGTTAATTTGAAATGACGTTGCAGTTGCTTACGCTAAAATAACTAAGCAGAAGGAAATTTGTGCATGAGAGAGTTCAAATTCTTCCGCTAGCGAATTCTACAGATTGTTGCCTATTTTTCGTAACCCGTTATCCTAGATGACGACAGAAGTGACGCGACGCAACGCGACGCGATATGATGCCATAGAAAATGACAAACTTGTCTACGCGACAACGTAGGCCTCGTATAGGGTCAGCTACTGTTTGATATTGTCGAGTTGCGTCGTATTGAGTCGCATTTGTCGGTCACCTAGGGTTATATGGGTTAGGTATAAGTGATCGCTCTAGGGTTCACTGTCACAGGAATTTCCAATTCCAAAAATACGGCTTTATTCCATGCCTACATTAGAAAAGGAAGGTGGTGGATGAAGAAGGCAGGAACCTTGTTTGATGACGCGCTTTCGAAAAATCTATTTCTAGCAGTGGACATATAGACATACATTTAGGCTGATGGATTGGATTGGATCATCATAGACTGGTATATAAACATATAGGAGTCATAATGGAGTCCAAATTTTTAGGTACTCCTTCTAATGTATAATAAGTGCTTACGTAATTTTATTAAAAAACACATATTTCACTAGGTAGTGTCTAGTTTCTCGATGCTGCATCAGACCACATAGAACATACACTCCCTCTATTTGTAGGTCGAAGTTCATATCCTGCAATTTAAAATAAACTCAAGACTCTTTGCCAAACTGTCACCTGTATGTAGATTATAAAGTGTGTAGCATCATTAGCTTCATGTAGTTATAAGACCTCTGCCTACTTCATAAATCTTTTATGGAAGTGAAACTTCTTTAGAATCGTTGTGATTTGAACATTCGATGAAACGAAGCGAGACCAAAAGAAACACACAATGAACAAAGACTACTTTTCTGAAGTTTCACTTTTGCCGTGTGTGAATTGCACAGACACAATTTTTTATATTCAGGTGTAAGTGTAAGGTCTAAGTACCTATCTGAAATTGTCCGTAAAATTGTTGGAACCAAGTTTTGTGTGTGCAATTCCACGTAGGTACTTTCTGGGTATTGTGATTTGAGATTCTTACCGGTGGCACTAGATCATAAAGCAAACACTCTCTAACAACACAGTGTTCCAGAATATCGCACAGCGCAGCTTCTTCTAGAAATATCCAGAGCAAGTTCAAAAAACTTGAAACTCGAGATTTTGGTTGCGATAGCATTTTTTGTGCAAGTCCGTGCTAAAAATTTAGTTGTACATTAATTTCACGTTCAGAGGCCCAAGTGTCTAAAGAAATTGTTATCATTTGACGGCTTAAATCGTATTAGGTATGGTAGGTACACCTCGAACTGTTTACGGAGTTCATACAATGTGCTTTTTTAAATGCCATGCATGAAATCCATAATCAGTTCAAATTTTACCATCCGCTTGACATACATAATTAATTACGATTTTCATACACACCGATTGTGTACGAAAATCGTAATTAATTATGTATGTCTGAGGGTCTGATATCTTTTATTAATAGGTATTTTAAATGATGACTATAATTTTCGCGTGGTCTTAGTTTTATTACAATTCTGTTGGAGCATAAAAACTCTTCTGATTGAAATTGATGAGCTTCTGTTTTCCGGAGTCCATGTACCCTCTTCTGTGAATCTACAAGGTTCTAGGTTCTTTTAGCGCCAAATTTAAAACAAATGGCGTTAAAGAGTAGTTTAAATAGTAAATTAAAACGTGCTTTTAAAAAACTCATCGATCAAATTCTGATAACTAATTGCAAAATTTTTATATCCATGATATCTTACAAACTTTTGTTCCTTCATTTTCTGATAGAACTGTGCAGCTTTTGGCTCCGGACCTTGGTCTTTTGATTTCAAGCCTAATGCTCCTTTGAACCTTGGGAGCAATTCTGATACTACCACATACGAGGATTTCAGCACTGGACGCAACTCTTCGACTACCAATCTAGTAATGGACATTAGGAAAGCCTGAAAAAAACATCTTGTTTCACATCATTACCAAAGGTCATTGTGAACATCAAAATAATAACATTCATACTACTATCATACGTGACTGTGATTGATGTACATAATATAAGGGTAAAAAATATATATAAGAAAGCGGTTTCTTTTTCATTGCTATTTTTTATAGTATAATGATTCACTTTTCCCTTGTCTCTTACCACAGAGCTATTATCACACTCGTTATAAAACAATAACACCATAAACCATAATAGTCATAGTTAAAAGCTTACCTTATTTGACATTTTCTTTATCTCAACGTTTTGCGAATCTAATATACTATGTGGCGAGGCTTTGGGCGTGTAAGCGGAATTTGAGCTGTGAATACGCAACGCTACTTCCTCTTCAGCTCTGGATGTCTCAGATTTAGTCTGGAGAGTAGGAACAGATAATGTTGATAAGCTTTCAAAGTAATTATCACATCAAATGCATCCTATGTTGTTCATGATATCAATCTGAGTCTATGAAACCTGCTATGAAAACTTACTGTCGAGTGCAAAGGATTTTGGTCTATCTAATTTAAGCTATAATATAATTATAATTACTAAATACTATAATTCTTATGATAGTTTTCACCAATCGACTTTTCTTAGGAGGTCTTTATTGCTTATTCTTTTCTAATTTTATCGTACTTGTCACACATCAAGAGTGACACAAGTCATCCTACATGAAATAAATCATATTTCATTCCAGTTCATTTCATTTGATTCAACCATACAAGTTACATGAGAATAATAAAATTTACCTTACTACTCTTAGCAGTGATTGGTGGTTTGAGATCAGATAGTTTTTCAAGTTCATCTACCAATGCATCAAGTGACTTCAACAGTATAGTTGCACGGACACATTCCCGGGTAGGCGCTGCTTGGATTGGTGCAAAACCTTCGACCGGGAAGCTGTAGACAAAAGTGTTTTGTAAAGTTTCCACAAAAATATCAGTTTAATCACGACTGGGCGTACATTCTTGTCATTTAGGCGATTTATACTTCAACCTAAAACCTTATTTGAATAAAGTAAGTTGTACAAATGCAATATTTAAGCACTGAAGTACTTTATAATTTTTTGTTTGTTTATAATTTATATCGTATATATAACAATATATACGATATAAACTCAAAGTGAAATTTATTTTTTTAAATTGTTTAGGTGACTTGAAACTTACAAAAGTTTTCGCAAAGCTGCAAAGGCATACGTGTACCGTACACTGTCCATGCATAACACGTAGACGTGCATTTGAAAGTAGGTACGTGCATATGTATTATGTACGTAACAGGTACTTTTAGAAATCCACTTTGAATTTGAACCACGTATAAGGTTTATAAAATAGAAGTTTGAATTCCCAAGGTGTAGTTAGGGGAAGGGTCTTGGAACCCACTGAATTTTTACTCCGAGAACACTAATCCTATTGTACTGATGAATGGAAAGGGTCATCGCTCTTAGCAATGAGGAATATGATGATGAGGGAGAAATTTCTCTCTCTCTCTCTGCGTCATATTTCATCATATTGTTGAATCTCTAATTAGAGATTCAACATAATGATTTTATGAAGTAATTATGAATCAATAGTTAAAGCACAAGGCTAAGAAGACCGTATTTGTCTACCTACTTACATAAATGGTAAATGTCCAAAGTTAGCATAGAGATGTTCTTGCATAGCTAAAGAAACCGCTGGAAAGTAGGCAAGGCCGGACCCCCGAGTCACTTTCGTGAAAGCCATCCCGAGAGATAGACCATTTCTAGAAAAAAAAACTCCATTATTTATAAAGAAACTAAAGGTCTAGTCCCACTTGAGATGCAAAAGCGGCGCGGCACGTGGCTGCAAATATTGTTGTAGTTTGTACGGGGCCGCGTTGTGCAGTGTATCTGAGTACCGCTTCGCTTCATGGGCCCTGCAGCTCCATAAAACCTCATACAAAGAATACTTTCCGTTACGTGCCGCCCCGCCTCTGTAGCGGGGCTAGACCTTCAATGATGCTCGTGATATTGTCCGCGTGGACTTCGGTTTTATCAAAATTCTCATCGGAATTGTTTGATTTTCCGGAATAAAAATCAGCAGTTGGGCCGTGAAAATGTATCAAACGGACAGTATAAATTGATTTGAAAACCATTAAATTATGAAAAAGCTTTGTAAAATTTCTTTAGAATTCTTATAACTGATACTTATATGGAAACCAAGGAAATTTTATAAATGCGAAAGTTTGTCTTTTTATTTTTTATTCCACAGCCCTTGACTGCGATTTTATCTGACTGTAGGTGATGATACAATGGAAGATGAGAGCGGGCTAACCTGTTAGGACAACGGCAGTTATTCGAAACCCGTACCCCTAATCAGTGACTGCACCGACCTGTCTATGTGTCTGTAGGTTTGTCTGCTACGGTTTCAACTGATTTTGAAGAAATTTGGTGAGTATGGATAAAAAAGTAATTAAAAAAAAACTGGCAGTCATAGAAGTGAAAACGAATATTATAATTTTTTTCTAATAAAAAATCGGTCTATCCACAGCACTTATTAATATAAACCTTAAAACTAAGGCAATAAAGTTTAATTACGAATGTACTATTTACACTTAAGACCTTTTGTCTTAAGAAGAACGGTGTCGGTCTCGCGTACCTATTCCACATTTTTATCTCCTACCAAAAAGTGCTACACGCGCCTAATGAAATTTTCATCTCAAAAATTATAATCCACGCGAACGAAGTAGTGGGCATAATAATCAAGCATCATCATCATCATGATCATCATCATCATCATCATCATCATCAGCCATTGTGCATCCACTGTTGGACATAGGCCTCTTTTAAGTAGCGCCAACGTGCTCTTTCGTCTGATATTTGCATCCAATCGATGCCAGCCACCCGCCGGATATCAAATGGATATCAATCCAAACTTTCGCATTTATAATATTTTATTTGAAAAATGCGAAAGTTTGGATGGATGGATGGATGTTTGTTACTCAATCACGCCCCAACGGCTGAACGGATCTGGATGAAATTTGGCACAGAGAGAAAGAAAGAAAGAAAAATACATAGTTTATTCACCAGTGGTGTCACAGAAAAAACTAGATACAAATGTATCACTTTCGTCTGTGACACCACCCAGGAACGGTGTACAGCTCAGAGAGATTATAGTCTGGAATAACACATAGGCTTTTTATCCCGGAAAATTAAAGCGGGCATCAGCTAGTCAAGCATATGAAGCAAAATACCGGTAGTATTCCAGGGTTCCCTTGTCCATGTCTAGGCAGGATCCGATGACGTCACCCGGCAGCCAGGCCTGGCCGTACGGTGAGGTTGCCACGTTCCACCGTCTGACCCTACCACCGTCGTACGCGTATGAGTGGGCCGTGTCACCAACGCCCGTGTCCATGGAGAACTGGCACGCTGCTGTGCACCAGCCGATCTGGAGAAGATCAGCTTTTACAACAAATTTGAAGAAGCAAATGGACGATTTAAAAACTTTTTTAGAACCGATAGATGTTGACGACAACCCCGTATTGGAAAGCGCAGTGTAGACCTCCCGTCAGAATTTACCACCGTCGCGTCGTACGCGGAAGAGTGGGCCGTGTCACCAACACCCGTGGTCCATGGAGAATCGGCAGGCTGCTGTACACCAGCCGATCTGGAGAAGATCAACTTTTACAACAAGTTTGATGCAGCTAATAGACTTTCTTGGTGGGGCAGGAACTTAGCTTGACCACAGAATAGTACAGCTGTAGAAGACACTGTTTTTGTATTCGTATTGAAAGTATGTAAATTGGATAGTTATAAACTAATAATATGTGAGTTTTTCATGAACGATTTTTTTAATTTTTTTATTGGCAGACCTCCCGTCAGAATTTACCGCCGTCGTACGTGTATGTCAACCAACGCCCGTGTCCATGGAGAACTGGCCCGCTGCTGTGCACCAGCCGATCTGGAGAAGATCAGCTTTTACAAGAAGCAAATAGACTTTTTTAGTTTGACCGCTAGTAAGCATTTAAACAGAAAGCTAATCATGGTCCATGCGTCTGGACAGCGCTACACACTGCGCCACGGAGGTCGTCAATGTTGAGATGAGATTTTTTCAGCATTCCATTTGGCATGAATTTGTTAACCTAATTATTGTGTAAATGTAGTGACATTGTGGCAATGTACCTATACTACCAGCATTGATATATTTTGCCGTCGCTTGCCAAAGTACGCCAGACGTCACCTCAATTAGACCCCTTCTCGTCCAATTAGCCCTGCTATGGGGTTAATTGGACGGATGGTCCGTGTACTTACGGTCCTAAATGTATTGTATCGGACGGAAAATTGAAATTTTACGCGTTCTTTCTTGTTTTGGGACGAATAAAGGTCGAATTCGTTACCGTTTTCATCAAAGGATGCTCACGTATTTCATATAAGGCCGCAATTATATTTGTGAGCTGTTACACAATTACACTGACTAACATTTGCAGACGATACGTGACTTACAATACCGTTTACATTTCGCAAGTTATATTTCGTAAGTAAGCGACTTACGTGAGTTCAACAGACAAGTGTTATCCCGTGGCCTAATAGTCAAATTTATAATGTTTATAGTTCTAACAGATTTATTGACGGCCAGATGAGCAGAGGTGAGAGGCAATAAAAACGATGTACTTAGGGAAAATTATAAGCAAAACTGTGTTTTATTCTTTAACTAGATGATGCCTGCGACTTTGTCCGCGTAGATTTAAGTTTTGAAAAATTTGCTGTAGATTCAGTTCACAGATGAGAGAAAATATTTTGTACGGGCATCGAATAGCGCAGATTGCTGGTTCTTCTCAGTAGAAAATGGCGTTCCGATCCACCAGTTGTAGATGGAATTAATATTCCAATTTATTTATTCTTTGTAAAAAATAGGATTCAAAATTTTTGATCCAGCATTGGTAGATCCAATTAATGATTTCAAAATCTTCTATTTGGAAAAACATAAAATTCTTACCTGCATAATGCCTTTCGTGCCGAGTTGCACTTCAAACATCCACTTGCCGGCGAAAACGCATGCAGTCGCCCTTATCGTGGCGAAGTTCGACAGACCCTGCACGCTGACCCGCTCATCACCTACCAGGACCAGCCTGCCAGTGCCTGCCATGGTTTAATCATTCAAAAATAACCATAATATAATTTTTATTTCAGGCAACTATCCCATATTTTGTTAGCAACAATCACTTAACCTATGTTAAAAAATTCTTTTCAAAAAACCGACTTCCAACGCCACTGTAAAGTTATAAATAATTTTCATTTCTACCCACTATGTTGAAGTCGGGCGAGCCTGATGCGTCAACTTTGCTTATCCTTGTTATACCCGCCCGACTTCAACATAGTGGATAGAAATAAAAAATACTTATTAATTATTATTACTTTACAGTGGCGTTGAAAGTCGGTTTTTTGGAAAGAATTTTCATTTTTAACTTTTTAGTGTCAGGGTTGAGGGTTTGGAGTCAAAATTTTTTATGGGACCACCTCGAGAGCTTCCTCTAAAGACTGATAGAAAAATAAATCAAATCAGTTCAGAAACCACGGAGATATGCATATGCACCGACATACATTAAAAAAAAATACGCGCCGAATTGAGAACCTCCATCTTTTTGGAAGTCGGTTAAAAATACTTAACCTACACTATACCTATACATAAAAACACAACTACAAGGGCCTTTGGGGCCTCCTCGCGCGACTGTGCACCATTCCAGCACCTCCAGAGAGGGCTGTCCAATTTACCCGCCAATGTGCCAAGGAGGGTGTTGGAGCTACTCAATAGCCTGCTCATTATGGCGTTTAATTTACTAAGGGGCTGCTTCTCAATCTCCAACTGCATCTGCCCGCTACCATCTTAGACTGCATCGTCACTTACCATCAGGTGAGATCGCAGTCAAGGGCCAATGGGTAAAAAAAAAGTAACTACGTTAACGTGTAACGTTTGACTGACGAATGTGATGTTTTGAGAGGCGTTGTATAGGAATTGTTTGGGTAACATGTTATATTTTAGAAAATACTTTCCTCATATTTCCATTCACACTCTCAGACTATGTATGCCCTTTCTACGCTCCTGCGCACAAATACCTCGGGTGTGAATGGATTATTTTCCCTCTTGTTTAACATTTAACAATTAATACTACACCGCTACTGGCGCAACCGTGCGCTCGCTCATGCTTGTTGCAGAGAGCGCCACTGGTACGCGCGACTCGCACGCTCAACGCAGTGGCTGAACGTAAGGACCTGTTCAGCTGCTCACTGAGCGAGTTCACAAAAGCCGCTTCATTCGTATTAAGTTAATAGTTAGGTTATAAGTAAGGTATGATATTGTAGTGAATTAAGTATACTTTTTTTATTATTCGTTTATTTTAATTGTAAATAATGTAACGCTTATTTTATCGCATTAGGTATAACCTGTAAGGATAGAATTAAGTTGGGTGAAATAAATAAAAAAAAAAAAAAAAAAAAATATTGACATACCTAAACATTTCCATTTTTCACTTTACTCGTATTACCATTAAGTCTGTACTGTTTCACATTTTCAATTATTTATTATGTCACTATTTGCATTGAAGAACGCCTAACGTGATTGCGTTTTTGGGCGCCATTTTGCCAATATTGCATCGTAAGCGGCAAACAGTGAAAATCGGAAATACGAAATCTATAAAAATATCAGTTTTTAAAATTTTCGAAAATCTTTCCTTTAGGTAAAGTAAAAGGGTCACCTTTAAGCATCAAACGACTAACGAAGGGGAAAACCTGAGAGACCACATCTGGCACAGATAGTGATATTTTTGTATCGTACCTATATAATAATAACTAGCTGATGCCCGCGACTCCGTCCGCGTGAATTTAGGTTTTTTGGTTCCCGCGGGAACTCCATAATTTTCTGGGATAAAAAGTAGCCTATGTGCTATTCCAGACTATAATCTATCTCTGTGCCAAATTTCATCAAGATCCGTTCAGCCGTTGGGGCGTGATTGAGTAACAAACATCCATCCATACATCCATACCGACATCCATACATCCAAACTTTCGCATTTATAATATTAAGTAAGATAAATAAATAAATAAAAGCTTTATTGTATCTTATTGCTAGAATTGACACATTTAAACACTTATCAACTAAATCCTAAAAGAAAAAAAAGTAAATATATAAAATCTAACAATATACAATGGGAAGCAAACTCAGCATTACTGAGCATTGATAACAATGCTCAGCGCTGGTTTTCGGTTTGCTCCGGTTCTATTTGATTGTACAAAAAATTGCGCTGCGCCCTTTGCCTTATATTTAGACTAGTTATATTATACATATTACACAACTAACTTATAAAAACAAAAAAAGATATAAAACTTAAACCTAAAATACACGCCCAACAAAAAAAAAAAAATATATATAATATATTGTATAATAGAAAACGTGAAATTAATAAATAATAAACAGTAATTGAGATAGAACGAAATAATTAACCTTTAATTAATGGAATCTAACAAATAACATCTCAATGTAAAAAAATGTTTCTGCAAATAAAGAATTTTGATTTTTTTGATTTTTTTTTTTTAATTCACTAACTTATACAGGTTTAATTAATTATTTGAATATATAAATTTTGCTGCCTCTATCTGTACGTTTAAATAAAAGTTTCTCAGTTTATTTTTTAACGTGATCTCGCTGGTGGGTTTATTCCATTCGCGTAGAGGTGGTGGGAGATCATTCCATATTTTTTTTTTTTAGGTATATAGGTAATTCCTATACTTACTATTGTTCATGTAGAACTACTGAATGTTTAGTTGGACGTACCCGTTAATGCATCGAATACTACAAGCTTAGGTCCTATCCGTCCTGGTCTTTCATCTGTAGAATCCGCATTCTGAAAAATAATTTGGATGTCATAAGATGGAAATTGTACTTGTATTTACATTGAAGACCTTTTATATTCGTAACAACGCGAGCATATCGCTGTTCACGAGCATGTCGCTGTTCGCTAGCATGTCGGTCACGCGAGCATGTCGGTCACGCGAATCCATAATTTTACCTCCTACCAAGAAGTGCTTAACGCGGCTAAAGAAGTTTTCACTTCTAAAAATTGACATTGTTATCTTCGCGAGCTATGTCCTTCACAAAAGTTCTTGGATATCCTCATTTCTAGCAACTCACTTTTCAAAACGATTCGAAAGAATATGATATCCCTAATTTTTTCATTATAGTACGGCTTCTTAGCTTGAAATACGGTCCCATCCGGAAGAAAGCATGAAACTTGGTATGAATGTAGCTTTGACATATATAACTCAATATAGAAGTAGAAACACCTCTAGAAATGATTTTTTCCCCCCCTCCCCCCCTATTTTGTATGCCAAATCGTGGTTTTTTAAATTTTTCAGGAAAACGGTTATAGCTATGAAAAAACTGTCAATAGCCGAAATGTTCTTCATTAAATTCCCTACAATACATTATTTGGATGTATGTTGATACAACTTATAGTTCTCAAAATAATCTAACATTCATTGGTGTAAACACAGGGATTCAAGCAATTTATTAAAACTACCAGTCAAGTTCAGTGAAAAGTATGTTTATTTTAATTCATATCGCAGGAATCTCCCCCGCACTTACAGAGACCAGTACAGGGAAGCCCTGACTTCCTACATAGGCATCGACCAGTTATGCAGCTGCGACAGGAGCACTTTGTTAACTCCTTTACGGATGCCGAGGTTTCTTTTTTCGTGCTCCATAATGGAGTCCAAACACCACCTTCTTTCTTCCATCCCCAATCCTCGAAATCAGGATATTCAGGGTTTGCTATCAAGCACCAAATGTTGGTGGCAGCCTATCCATAGCCCGGCCCCTGATAAATAACATCTTTCTTGCTTGGTCGATATCTTCCACGTCGCTTGTGTTATCGTAAGTAAGGATAACATATCTTGCCAAACGTCCAAATGATGAGTTTCAATTTTGTGTACGGGCTGTGATAATTGTTGGAACACTTTTGTGACTTCAGGAAAGGACTTCCACGTTTTCCAAAACGACTTCTTTCCTTTCCCACAGAATCATGATACAGTATCACAGCCTGTAAATGCATGAAATAACAAAATACAACTGCATCTGTCTGGACCGAGTGTAGCCACGAGTTGGTGGAATGCAATACCTAATACGTGAAGGTTTTCCAACACTGAAGGATATCCACAATTTATTCAAATTAATTTTTTTAAGCTAATTGCAATAACAACAGCATCCGTATCCATAGTTCTAATAATGACGTTAGTGTGACCATACCGGAAAGCGTGAAAGACATGGAGGAGGATCCAGAATCCTCTTCTTCTTGTTTAGACTTCAGGGAAGACATGTCTACGGCATCGTTACTCAAAACTTCTTCGCCTTTGGTTGCTACAATTTTTTTTATATGTCGGACCTGCTGGAGTCCATCGGCTAGGAAGTTGAAGAGTTCAATTTTGCTCTCCGTTCAACGAAGAAATTTTTGCCAGTTTTTAGGTAGCTTTTTTTGTCTACTCTTTTATTGGCTACGTAACGAACCAGAAGGGAAATTAAGTATGTAGATGTCGTTTTTGATGTCTATCATGATGATAGTCTTAAGAATTCCACCCGTGAAAAACGAGGAACAGGACTTCGTTAAAGGGTCATATCAACGGGCAAACTGGTCCAACATATAAAAAAAAATATAGCAACCAAAGAGGAAGAAGTTATGAGTGACGATGCCGCAGACGTGTCTTCCCTGAAGTCTAAACAAGAAGAAGAGGATTCTGGATCCTCCTCCATGTCTTTCACGCTTTCCGGTATGGTCACACTAACGTCATTATTAGAACTATGGATACGGATGATTTTGTTATTGCAATTAGCTTAAAAAAATTATTTGAATATATTGTGGATATCCTTCAGTGTTGGAAAACCTTCACGTATTAGGTATTGCATTCCACCAACTCGTGGCTACACTCGGTCCAGACAGATGCAGTTGTATTTTGTTATTTCATGCATTTACAGGCTGTGATACTGTATCATGATTCTGTGGGAAAGGAAAGAAGTCGTTTTGGAAAACGTGGAAGTCCTTTCCTGAAGTCACAAAAGTGTTCCAACAATTATCACAGCCCGTACACAAAATTGAAACTCATCATTTGGACGTTTGGCAAGACATGTTATCCTTACTTACGATAACACAAGCGACGTGGAAGATATCGACCAAGCAAGAAAGACGTTATTTATCAGGGGGCGGGCTATGGATAGGCTGCCACCAACATTTGGTGCTTGATAGCAAACCCTGAATATCCTGATTTCGAGGATTGGGGATGGAAGAAAGAAGGTGGTGTTTGGACTCCATTATGGAGCACGAAAAAAGAAACCTCGGCATCCGTAAAGGAGTTAACAAAGTGCTCCTGTCGCAGCTGCATAACTGGTCGATGCCTATGTAGGAAGTCAGGGCTTCCCTGTACTGGTCTCTGTAAGTGCGGGGGAGATTCCTGCGATATGAATTAAAATAAACATACTTTTCACTGAACTTGACTGGTAGTTTTAATAAATTGCTTGAATCCCTGTGTTTACACCAATGAATGTTAGATTATTTTGAGAACTATAAGTTGTATCAACATACATCCAAAGAATGTATTGTAGGGAATTTAATGAAGAACATTTCGGCTATTGACAGTTTTTTCATAGCTATAACCGTTTTCCTGAAAAATTTAAAAAACCACGATTTGGCATACAAAATAGGGGGGGAGGGGGGGAAAAAATCATTTCTAGAGGTGTTTCTACTTCTATATTGAGTTATATATGTCAAAGCTACATGCATGCCAAATTTCATGCTTTCTTCCGGATGGGACCGTATTTTCTATTTTCTTGAGCTAACGAGCCGTACTATTAGGGGTGATCCCGAAAGTGTAAGCCTATCTTGCATTCGAAAACAAATTAAGCTAATTTTATTAAACTACAAAACATTTACCTCAGGCGTCACTGGGGCGTGTTTCTTGGTTGATTTCGATTTCGGGATCGTCTTTGAATCCAGAATTTTTGAAAGATTTTCTTGTATATGCCTCACGTATTTAGTCCTCCTAAAATAGGGATGACGACAACTCAATCAAATCAGCAACTCTTTATCCAACTTAAAAACACGCTTTTAGGATGGAAGTTTGTATGAAATACATACTTAGTTGTGACGTAATCAAATTTCAACGCACTTTTTTTCTTTAATCTGTGGTTTAAAATAGTTATCAAACTTAAAACTAACCGAAGATGTGAATTTTATGTCTTTTGCTTTTGCAAGATATTGGTTTCGTAACGTCTTGTTACTACTTTTTGAATCTTAATAAGTCTGCGTCAGAGAGATCATCATGTACGTATTACTTACATTGAATGTTGTTACTGTGTTCAAAAAAAAAAGTGTGAGTGTGCAATTCACACACGGCCGAAGTGAAATTTCAGAAAAGTAGCCTACGAGAGAATGAGATAAATATAACTTGTATTCTATCTCATTCTCTAGCAAGCTAAATCTTATATAATATGTTTGTATCTTTTTGATGTCGCTTTTTCGTTTCATCTAATTTTCAAATCACAACGATTCTAAATAAATAAATCGTTTATTTGCTAGAAACATTGTACATTAAGATGACACAGACTAAATTTGACCATACATGTTTCGCCATTACTGACATGCAAATTTAAAAACATAGTCTAAACAAACCAAATATATTTTATAATTCTCAGAAATTAAATGACAGGACTAAATAAATTCATTCTAAAAATTCCTTCAGTGAGTAAAAACACTTGTCAATGAGCCATTCATGCAGCTTTCTTTTAAATACACTAAATGGTAATTTCTTTAAGTTTTCAGGCAATCGATTAAATATTTGAACAGACATACTATAACAGTTTCTGCTAAAAAGCGCAGTTCTGCGTGAAGGTATCAGCAGTCTATCTGGATATCTTGTATTAAAGTTCACTCCTAGTACACTCCAGTTCATTTCTAAAGAAGTTTCACTTTAATCCAGTATATCCATTATAAATGCGAAAGTGTGTCTGTCTGTATGTCTACTACTACTTTCACAGTCCATCTGTTCAATTTTGATGAAATTTGGTACACGTTTAGGTTGTATCATGTGCAAGGTACCACTTTTTATCCCGGAAAATTCAAGAGTTCCCGCGGGAATCAAAAATCCACGTGGAAAAAGTCGCGAGCATCAGCTATTAAAAAAATAAATCAGTCTTACTGGTTATGTTTGTCAGTGTTATCCTTCATCACCAGCTCGTTACCGAAGATCCTGCGCACAGTCTCGTGGACCTCCCCCTTCTCCGCGGAGCTGCTGCACCCCCCGAACATGGAACGGAGAACGTGCATCATCACCAACTGTGGCTGTTCTGGAATTTGCCACAACTAAGTATTCTAAGGCCACCGCAATAGAAGCGATATCTACATTTCTGTTTTCTAACCTAATACGTTCTATGTTCGCACTGCGAAAACAGTCGCGCGAATTTTTTTTCGCAATTCTGTAACAAGTTAGAAATCATACGGAGGTGTACGCACTAACAAAAATTGGCAGTGGACTGCCGATAAAAATGAAAACGTTTTTTTTTTGTTCTTTTAATTTAAATTATTAAAATATAAACCTTAACACCAAGGAATTGAAGTTTAATTTCGAATGTTGTATATGTCACCGTAAGATTGTAAAATCCGTTAGATTATAATCTAACGGTTTCTATCCCGCTAGATTATAAACTGTCGAAAGATTGTGAACCGTTCAATGTTCTGGGTATTAATTTATGAAATATTTATTGTTTTTACGTTTTCTTGTCTCTTTCTTGTACAGTTCGCGCGCGAGTTGAATGCAGAGTAAATGTCAGTGTCACCATACATTTACTCTGCATTCAACTCGCGCGCGAACTATAGGTTAGGTTAGGGTTTGACATGAGGTTCTATCGGGTTAATATACCTAATATATTACAATTTACCGAAAAATAACGCGTTAAATTGTAAGCAGTATGTTACGGTTCACAATCTGTCGAAAGTTTATAATCTATCGAGATAAAAACGTTATATTATAATCTAACGGTTTTTACAATCTTACGGTGACATATATTTATATGTTCGCGAGCATGTCGCTGTTCGCGAGCATGTCGGTCACGGTCACGCGAATCTACATTTTAAACCCCCTACCAAAAAGTGCTCAACGCGCCTAAAGAAGTTTTCACTTCAAAAACGCTGGTTTTAATGGAAATATAAATCGCGAGCATAACAGACGCGCTAATTTTTTTCGCATTGCGAACGTAGCCTTAGAAACGGTGACAGCTTAGTGTCTAGAGCTAGACAAACGGATTGCATAAGGACTGCACGCCGCCTGCAAAATTGCAGTTTTTCTGCAGATGCATAACTGCAATAGAACTGCATCTCAACTGCAATTTATCTCATCAGCTTGTTCATTAGAACTGCACACGGAATGCAAATGGCCCGCGCTGTCGAATTGTAGTTTCGATGCAGTTATCCCAACCGCACAAATACCTACTGCTTCAGCAATGCAATTTTGATGTCAGCGTCTGTCTGGACTCTATATTCTACCTTAGTGGTTAAGATGACTGGCTTCCTATCCTAACATTTGGGAGAGGCTATGTGCATTTTATATTCTAACATTTCTGACATACTCGTACAGTTACCGAACACGTTGATCGTCACAAACTGTTGGTTGTTATGGAGATTGCCACCGAAATGACTACCGATGACTACTTTAACTGCTGGTTGGTCTAGTGGTTAGGATGTTTGACAACGGAAGACGAAGTTCCGGGACCATAAGTATTGGTTTTTTCTGACAAGAAATTCTCAATACCAGCCCGGAGTTGGCTGTGTTGCACCCCGATTCGTCTGATCTCTCTCCGGTCGTGCCAGATTTTCTGTCCTTTCGGGCTATGTACATAGGTACAGATATCTCTCTGGGGATCTCTTTAGGGATTAGCCAGCGTGGCCAAAATTCGGTCGGGATAACATTATTATTATTTTCCAAGTTCTAACCAAATATAAATAGAAGAGAAGAAAAGTATGGATTCTTACATTTCATAATACACGAAAACAAAGTTATAAAACGAAAAATGATCTTCAAAAATCGTATATAATCTGAATATTCAGATGAAAATGAATAATTACTTATCAAAAATATAATATAAATGACATTAACTGATGATCTCCTTATTTAGACAAGTTTGACACGCTCCTTGTCATATTTTTGGCATTATACCCGCGCTTTTCGATAGAGAATATAACCACTACGTTTTGCTAAAAGTTATTACCATTGTTCGAGGTCGCTTTCGCGAGTTTTGTTTTCAAGATTGTGAATCTGCCATTTATTGCTTCGAATAATATTTTTTGTTTAAATAAATCGATTGTACTACCGAGAGATTAATTGGCTGCGGGAAAAAACCGCTAATTTCAGCATCCATGTATCCAACCATCCTGTAGCATCCACTGCTGGACATAGGCCTTTTCGAGAGCGCGCCACCAAACACGGTCCTCCGCCTTCCTCATCCACCCGCTTCCCGCCAACTTCTTTGGGTCATCGAACCAGCGAGTTGAACCATCATCCTACACTGCGCTTACCGATACGCGGTCTCCATTCCAGAACACGCCTGCCCCAACGGCCATCGGTTCTGCCACACACCTGCCCACTGCCACTTCAGCTTGCTAACCCTCAAAGCTATGTCGGTCGCTTTAGTTCTTCTCCGTATTTCCTCGTTCCGAATTTCAGCATGCATAACTTAATTTACATCTATTCATATTCATTTATTTTGCATTCCAATAGGTAGGTACAATTATTCTTTTAATGTCACTAGAATATTGAAGTTCTTATCACAATATTGGAACCCCGGTGGGGCACAGCAAATCATTACTAATCGGTGGTCTTCATCTATGATCTAGGTAAACCATATTTTAAGAAATACGAATGTACGGAATAAATTGTAATATTTTTTCTACTGAGTATATTAATAAATCAACGTAAAAAGGACAAAAATATTGGTATTACAGAAATCCTAAGAATTATGACGAGAAGTCCTAGTCTTCGAGAGGAAAACAAGAAAGCTTGTTTTCCAATAGTTGAAGCGCAAAGCGATAACAGAATTTAAAACGTCTAGCTATTCTTTGGACATTTACATATTTTTTTAAAGTTTAATTTCTACTGTTATGTACATTCATATATCAAATTAAAATCTAAATTAGATCTAAAGTAAAAAATCTAAATATCATCTATGCCGCTGCAATAAGGCAATGTGCCCAGAACGCTGGCTGCGTTACCTCGCTGAATAGCCAAACTTATATGTTGGCCGAGATAGCTGCCAGCCCTCCGGTCACCTGTGGACTCTGTGAGACGAGATTTTTAAAGTAAAATAGTAAAATAAGTACCTATGCACGAAATATTTAAAAAAAAACAAGTGAGAATCAGACTCGCGCACTTAGCGTAATAAATTGTAATAATAATTTTCTACTCGAAGTCTAGGACTTCTCGTCATTTAATTCTTAGGATTTCTGTAATACCAATATTTTTGTCCTTTTTACGTTGATTTATGAATATACTCAGTAGAAAAACTGTACTACAATGTAAGTTATTTTAGTATATAACAAGAAAGGCGTCATATCAGCACGAAATCAGCTGGGAAATAACCAAAGGTGGGCAAAGTTGTTCCAAAAGTTTACTTCGTTAATCCGAAAGCTTCGATAAAACGTATTTTTTTTAAATATAACGCAAGTTATACTAGTTGTACTACACTAAGCTGTACTAGTAGTCCGGTACTATTAAAACTAAAAATTTAGTTTTAATAGCTGTTTACCTACACATGTTTTTAAGCTTTTACCCCTATGAATACGGTACCCGGATTTTTTTCTATACTTGTGCTGTGAGATCTTGCTTCTTGCCTTTCATGATTCTAGGTCAAAGTCGGGTACTTCCTGATAGGTTTTGATTTATTGGCGAGTGTCATAAAAATTCTTTCCAAAAAACCGACTTCCAAAGCCACTGTAAAGTAAAAAATAATTTTGATTTCTACACACTATGTTGAAGTCGGGCGAGCCTGACGCGTCTACTTTGCATATCTTTGTTAAAATAACACACTGGTAGCATCGCTGCCTCTGGAAATAGCCCTTTCTTCGTTTGTACATAAGAAAAACTAGTAAACATACCTAAATGCGGTAAACAACGATATTTTCTTGTGGTGGATAATAAAATTGTTTACACAGACTGGTTTTATCACTGCTATTTATTATATTGCGTTGGTAATATTCAAACATTTTGTCTGGTTCAGGACGATCAAATTACACAACAAAAGTTGTGTAAGTTAAGCAAAAATGCTTAACTTGTGTTTTCTTCTATTACATCTAAATTCCAATCTATCAATCGAATCATTCATACCTATGAAAATCGATTCTAAAGGAGGTAAACTCCTTTAGAATCGATTTTCATAGGTATATAAGCCCGGGGTAGGAAAATTTATGGGGAGTAAAATCTAACTTTCTCCGTGACGTTATTGACTTTATGTTTACATGATAACACTTGTTTATTGATATATTATTCTCATATTATATTCCATTGCCCTGGTTAGTTAAATCTAATTATTAAAAATATTCCATGCAGTGAGGCACTGCTGGTAAAACAGTAAAATCACACAGTCAGAGCCAAAACCTCTTTCTATAATTCAATTTTTAGAGGCACAGAGCTGAAATTCAGTAAATTAAACCGAATGAAAATGAAATACAAAACAATATGACCTTTTATTTGTAAGACTAGTAGGTATTCGCTTCGGTTCAGATCACAAAGACCTTTTATCCTTACCTGTTACCTAATCTATACATATTATTAAGTGTTTCGACTGTCTTTCTGACTAGGTTTAACTGATACCTTTTTACGTTCGATCCGCATAATAGATTTTGACATAGGTAATTATTAATTTGTTACAATAATAGAGGAGACGGTCAAGGTCTTTTTATCTTAGAAGATCAAAGACTTTTTTATTTTTTTTATCCACTGAAAGTTACTCTTTGACTGCGATCTCACCTGTTGGTAAATGATGATGCAGTCTAAGATGGTAGTGGGCTAACCTGTTAGGGTCATGGATGTTATATTAAACTCATATTCATATTATATATATTCGGTTTCTACACAGCATCGTACCGAAACGCTAAATCGCTTGGCGGCACGTCTTTGCCGGTAGATTGGCAAGTGGTAACTAGCCACGGCCGAAACCTCCCACCAGGCAAACAGGATAACTACTTAAATCGACGCGGACGAAATCGGCTTCATCTTCTAGTATATTAAACTTGATCTCTCAAACGGAATCCGATTTCGAACAACGTTTCAATCAGGTTAGTATTTTATGTTCTGTGTATCACGAGACAAATAAGGCTCAATAATCACTATGAAGATAAACCTAAAACGCACCTTCTGTTATATAATTCCCAAAGTGGATTGTTATCCTCATACATCATACAACAGAGCTTTTGTGTTACAAGTCTACCGAGTTTTGTTATTTGAGGTGATTTACAGAATTACCTACTCCGAGATTTACTGTTCTGTCCTTTTCAAACAACGCGGGCACAATTCAACGTGGTTTTGTATTGAGACTCTGCGCTTTACATTTGGGCGTTCCTAAGGGATCTAAATGCCCTTGGATTTTTTTTCTTAAACAAGTATTTTTGTACAGGCTCACCTGAATTGACGCTGAATTTTATGAACGCTTTCTAGTATTGGGGAGTTCCAAAAGGTAGTATTATCTGACCCTGACTTTTTCTAATATATATTTATGACGCACCAAAAAAAATTATATACAAAAGTTGTGTTTCTTAGATGTATTATTTGGTAACTTCAAACATAATAGAAGCTCAGTTATACATATTTAACCTAAATGTCTTTGATTGAAAACGACTTTGATCCCAACATATTACTTAGTAAAGTCAATGAGAAAGGACAGAATATATAACATGTTTGATGGAACCCATTTATACAATGGTTCCTTACTATTGGTACATAATCTAAATCAAATAATCCAGCTCCATTCAACCCTCTATAATGCGGGTTTAATTACTGTACAACGTGGAAACGGTGACCTTCCTTTACGAAGGACTGACCAATATAATTATTACTCAAGTGATTTTATTACCTACCCTTTTCACCTTTGATCTTGGCCAGTCGAATTATCTATTTCAAATGTCATTGAGTCAATTTAATTTAGGATGAAGGAATTCGTTATTGTACTTAATTGGCAGACTTTACACGCTATTGAAAACAATAAAGTAAGGGCATGTAATTTTCCTCACGATGTTATCCCAGAATATTGAATTTCTTAAAACGCACATAGATCTGAAAAAGTGTGCGGTGTTTGCCCAGAAGCACAGTATATAATATATAATAAAATACATATTAGGTACTATACGGGGAAGATCCGAAGGAATACACCAGCCTAATTGTGGGAGACTGTAGGACTTGGGTGCTTGCTGAGGTATATTGTAGACAACACAGCACACACTATGGTGGCACAATTTTAATTTTGCTAGGAGCGAACTATGTTAAAACACTGTGGCTGTTTGAGGGTATTAAGGAAGATCGTTTTTAGTTAAATACCTAAGAGACAGAGTGAATTAACTATACATAAATAGTTAATTGGTTTATTGTTGTCTTTCGAACACTAATAAATAATTATTATAATAAGAATTTATTGTAGGCTTACATTCTTAAAACTTTTTCTGTCTGAGTTTTTGTGGCAGTGTTGTGTACCTACTTAGTAGGTATAGGACTTAGTCAGTAATTACTAAAATTACTCTGGTTTCAGATCCAAAATCGATTTCAGAAGAAAACGCTTGCATGTCGTGTACTTATTGGGATTCAATTTTATTGGCGCTTAATCACAAATCGATTATATGGGTATTGTACAAGTACTATTTCCACGGCAATAAAAGGGTTCTAAATCCGAGTATCGTAAACGTATCGAGTGTTTGTAATCGAATGGCAATGTATACGATTCATATTGATTCCGCTTACTGCTTAGACATCATTTCTAAAATCGTTCATTGATTTTCGTTGCGTAATATGTTTATGTAACCATTTTATGGAGACTTTGATGTTATTGGATGTGTTATTTTGGAAATTTTAATGACTTCATGCACTCGATACAGGGTTAGTAAAAAAGTTTTAATAACGTCAAGGCAGTCGCGTGCAGTTCATAGAGGCATAAAAGCACTGCTTACCCAAATGGAAACACGTCAATGCTAATATTTCATAAAAACAGCTAGAGAAAAGGTATTCTGACTATCTAATGCATACCCTAACTTCAAAACATGTGCACGCCACTGGCCTCAAGGGAAACTATACAATTTTTTTTATACTCTGCAAGTTCGTTCTTGACTGCGATCTCTCCAGATGGTAAGTGATGATGCCGTCCAAGATGGTATAGCGGGCTAACCTTTTAGGGGCATTACACTTATATTATACCCATAATCGGTTTCTACACGGCATCGTACCGGAACGCTAAATAACTTGGCACGTCTTGTCTGTAGGGTTTTAAAAAAAAATATATAGCGAGCAAACGAGCAGGCGATTACCTGATGATAAGTGATTACCACCGCCCATGAACATTTGCAGCACCAGAGGAACCACCAATGCGTTGCTGTCTTTGTTTATCCGCCCTTTGAAAAGCTCCATATTATAGCCATTAGGGAACACAGAAGATGGAAGCTGGTTCCATTTGCAGGTACGTGGCAGAAATGACCTGGAATAACGGGAGGTGGAGCCTCCCACCAGGCCAGACCAGGGAAATTTCAGAAATTATAATTTCCCAAATTAACCCTGCCGGGGATCAAACCAGGGACCAAACCGTTAAGACAACAGCGCTCAACACTGCGACAGGGAGGTCGGCAAAATACAGAAAACTTATGTTTTATACCCTTTCTTAAAACTGCACTTGATGTAGACTCTTGACACTATTTATCTCTATATTTTTAGTTGGCACGTCTAGTCGTCCATCGATTGTTTGTTTATTACCCTAGCAGGTTAGCCCGCTACCATCTTAGACTGCATCATCACTTTCCATCAGGTGAGATCGCAGTCAAGGGCTAGCTTGTAGTGGATAAAAAAAAATCTACTTATGCCAATATTATAAATGCGAAAGATTGGATGGATGGATAGATGGATGTTTGTTACTCAATCATACCAGATCTGGATGAAATTTGGCACAGAGATAGACTATGGTCTGGAATAACTTACGGGAACCAAAAAACCTCAATCATCAATCAAGTTGCGGGCATCAGTTAGTTGCCCGTTTTTATCTAACAGGCTAGGTAATGGTAAAGTGTTATTTATTACACGGGTTTCCGTTTTTAATTGACTTCTTTAAAAGCTTAACTAATTAGGTATACTAAGAGTATAGGTATACTAAGAGCTATGATTTTTAGTACTTTCTTTTGGCTATTAAGATTTAAATAACTTACAAAATAAACGTCCTTAATAACAAAATCAGGCAAAAGTCAGCATTTGTACCAACATCTGTTAGATCAAAGATACCTAAGGGTACCTTACCACCAGAGATGTGTTACGCTGCTAAGCTAAGGAGGTGTGTCAAACCCACCAAATGGAACACTTCAATGATGATGGATGATGATGATGGATGGATTTTTAAAGTTTAGCCCCACTTGAGTTGCACGTAGCGGCGCGACATGTAGCGGCTAATATTATTTGTATGAGTTTGTATGGGACCACGTTGCGCATTGCATATCCTTGCCGCGTCGCTTAAGTGGGCCCAGCTCCATAATATAACCTCTTACAAAGAAGACTTGCCGCTACGTGGCGCGCCGCGCTGCGACGTTGTAGTGGGGCTAGACCTTCGTCGTTTAGATCGCTATATTATGTTATACTAGCTAAAGCCCGCGACTTCGTCCGCGTGAATTGAGGTTTTTTGGTTCCCGAGGAAGGTTTTTAATTTTCTGGGACAAAAAGTAGGTTATGTGTTATTCCAGACTATAATCTATCTCTGTGCCAAACATCCAGATCCGTTCAGTCGTTGGGGCGTGATTGAGTAACAAACATCTATCCATCCATATATCCATCCATCCAAACTTTCACATTTATAATATTAGTAAGTATAGATGAAGCGCTCCTATTGGTGCGTTCAAAATACAATCTATGAAATACGGATGTGTTTCAAACGCTTGGCCACGTAGCACATCTTTGGTGGAAAGGCACCCTTACTGTCTTCAAATATATAAGGAAAATATTATATGAAATTCATTTTCCGCGAATCTTATACCAAAAGTATCATCGCTATAATTGGATACTCAATATTAATAGCCAGACTAATGTTATTTACACTTCGCACTAACACATGGCACTAAAAGTATCGACTCTTTGAAAAAGTCTCTTTGATGTTCGATGCGATGATGCTAAAACTTCCTAATCAATATGTTTAATGTTAACTAACATTATCTATAATCCATACTAATATTATAAATGCGAAAGTGTGTCTGTCTGTCTATCTGTCTGTCTGCTACGCTTTCACGGCCCATCTGTTCAACCGATTTTGATGAAATTTGGTACAGGGTAATTTGGTAATAGATTGTATCCCGGGGATGGACATAGGCTATTTTATATAATTAAAGACTTCCCGCGGGAAACAAAAAACCTTAATCCACGCGGAAGAAGTCGCGGGCATCATCTAGTAACATTATAAATGCGAAAGTCTATCTGTCTGTCTGCTACGCGCTCACGGCTCAACTTTGCAACCAATTTTGATGAAATTTGGAAGGTAGGTGGTATCCCGAGGAAGAACGTTTTTATCCCGGAAAATTAAAGACTTCCCGCGGGAGTCAAAAGCTTTAATCCACGCGGACGATGTCTCGGGCATTATCTAGTACTTAACAAAATATTTGTTTCTCTTTATTTGTTTTTAGGGGCTTTTATAAATAATTACATGATAACTGCCATGCCAAGTATTAAAATTATGTAGTTAGTATGTATTCTGTGGTCATGCTAGAATACTATCTGTAGGCATGTCTATGTAGGCCATAAAGAAAAGTCCTGACTGATTCGCTGTTTTTTCAAATCCACTACTAGTTATCCCTTGACTGCGATCTCATCTGATGATAAGCGATGATGCAGTCTAAGATGGTAGCGGGCTAACCTGTTATGGGTACGGCATATATACGGTTATATTAAACCCATAACCCATGATCGGTTTCTACCCGGCATCGTACCGGATCGCTTGGCGGCACGTCTTTGCCGGGTGGCTCACTGACCGACTCGTCAGCGTCCAGCCGAAGAAACCCTTGAACCTAGAAAGCAAAAATTTTGCAAAGAGGTTCCCTTTATAATGCTAGCTGATGCCCGCGACTTCGTCCACGTGGACTAATTTTTTTAATTACCGCGGGAACTTCTTCATTTTCCGGGATAAAAAGTAGCCTGTGTCACTCTCCAGTCCTCCAGTCCTCTACTATAGCCATGCAAAACATAACGTCGATCCGTTTGCGGCGTGATTAGTGGATAAACAAACACTGACATTTATAATATTGATATGATTTTATGGTAATACTGAACTAGCTATTTATGCAACTGTATCGTAATGAGGGTCATTTTAATTCGAGTGCTGTTTTTTGATACGAGGCTTGTCGAGTATAAAAATAGGATAGTACGAGAATTAAAATGACTAATTACGTACAGTTGCATACAAGATTTTATCTACGACAAGGACGTCTTTATAATTTTTTACTTTGTAAATTAATAAAAAAGTCAAATCAATTGACAGGTTGGGAAAGTGCCAGAACCGAGAGCCGCTAAGCTATAGGTATCCTATTTATGAAGATAACCATATCGATACAGCTACGACTCATAACAATACAGCTCCCATACAACGAACTGTATCGTTATGAGAAGCAAACACGAAAGAGGGTTCAATTCGATATAGTTGTCAAATTCGAAATTGGAACTTTTCGATGCTGGAGTAGATAAAAATTTTTATTTTACAACTTAATAAAATCAGATCTATAAAATAATTAATTTATCTGATCTGTGAGTACCAGTATAATATCTGATTGAAACCAGGTCAAAATCTTTGTGTTTTACCCATTGTTTATTTCCAAAGCGGGCGGTTCATACATTGCCTGGCGCCTCACTACCATCGTTTAAAGCAGTATTATTACAATGTTTTTTGCGCTCTTCTTTCAGAAACATAATCCTTATTATACCGTCGTCAAGGTACGTCATATAAGTCTGTCATTTTAAAACAATACTGCTTTTAGTTATGGTAGTACGGCACCGGTACAATTAGATCGCATCCGCTGACCTTTGCTTGAACTCCAATCAAACCTTAATTTAATTTTGAAAGTTTATTTAGGTAAGCCTTTGTCTGTGGTTTTAAATTGAAGTGACAATCAGAAAGGCCTAATCCAATCCAACTTTTCAGTTATATTTGGGTTTCGTGATTCGTCCATCAAACTTAATCCGTACTTGCATACCAATATCTTTCACGGCTCATCTGTTCAACTGATTTTGATGAAATTTGGTACAGAGAAATTTTATGTGCGGGAATCAAAAATCTTAATCCACACGGACGAAGTTGCGGCCATCATCTAGTTTGAACTAAATTGACGTACTTATAAGGCAATCCATACTTAAAATCTTATCTATATATATAAAAGCGAAAGGTCACTGACTGACTGACTGATCATCACGATATCTCAGGAACTATAAAACATACAGACTTGAAATTTGGAAGGTAGGTTCCTTCTATGGTGTAAACGTCAGCTAAGAAACGGTTTTGGGAAAATTCACCCCTAAGGGGTTGAAATGGGGGTTGGAAGTTTGTATAAAAGTCCTTTGTTTTTGAAGTTAGACACATGAAAATTAGCATTTAAGTTATAAGTTAAAAATCTGTATAATTTTTTTTCCGAAAATCTACCCCAAAGAGGGTTAAATGGGGGTTGGAAGTTTGCATGATGGTTCTAAGTTTTTGAAGTTACAGACTAGAAAATCGGGATTTAGGTTATCAGTTTTAAATTATAATAACCTGTATAAGTACTTTTTCGAAAATCTACCCCAAAAGGGTGAAATGGGGGTCGGAAGTTTGTATGAAAGTTCTGTTTTTGAAGTTAGATACTTGAAAATCGAGATTTCAGTTAGTAGTTTTAAATGATAATAACCTGTATAAACCATTTTACGAAAACCACACAAAGGGTAACATGGGGGTTGAAAATTTGTATGAAAGTCCTATGTTTTTGTAGAAAGAGACATGAAAATTCAGCATTTCGGTTATAAGTTTGAAATAATAAAAACCTCGCATAAGCTTTATAAAGCCTCTTTAGATAGACTTTTTGCAGCGGGAAAATTTCATAATCTCATAGGAAATCAGAAATTGTACGCGGACGAAGTCGCGGGCGACCGCTAGTTAATATTATAAATGCAAAAGTTTGGATGGATGGATGTATGGATGTTTGTTACTCAATCACGCCCCAACGGCGGAACGGATCTGGCTGAAATTTGGCACGGAGATAGATTATAGTCTGGAATAGCACATAGGCCAATTAAGGCCAGGAAAATTAAAGAGTTCCCGCGGGAACCAAAAAACCTCAAACCACGCAGACAAAGTCGCGGGCATTCGCTAGTTATAAGTAAATGCCAAAGTGTGGTTGTTTGTCTGTATATTCATCAATGCGTCCTTCTATCTAAACACTCGCATTTATAATATAAGTATCCCACCACAAGCCCTTTAACGTCCCACAGCTGGGCACAGGCCTCCACTCTCATAGGAGAGAGGGAATTAGAGCTTAGACCCACCACGCTGCTCCAATGCGGGTTGGCGGGATATTAATAATATTAATATGTGAAATGGTGATAATGAAAAAAAAAACCGGCTGATTTTGTTGTGGGCTCTTCTCAGACCAGGGCGCGTTTGGAACCCTCGTAGTTTTAGTTTAAGATGTACTGTCGTTATCACCATTATATTGTTACTCGTATATGTTATAAATAACCGAACGTCAATAAGTGTAGTATACCTACCTAAATTGAATAAACGTTCTTTGACTTTGACTTTGACTAATATAGATGCAAAGAATAACGTATTCTGCAATATATAAAAAATTCGCCGTTTTTTTTTTCAAGAAAGTTATTAAATTTAATCTGCAGAAAGCTATATAGGTACCTCTAGCCCGTGTAAGCCATAGTAATTAAACTTGTTATAAAAGTTAATCATATTATAACATGCATGCACGCTTCCTTTGAGGCTTTGAGCGTGCTTTAAACACATATTAAAGTGCATATTTTAATATATAATCATTAAAAACATACAAGATGATGCCCGCGAAGTAGTCCGCGTAGATTTAGGTTTATAAAAATCCCGTGAAATTTTTCATTTTCTGAGATAAAACAAAACCTATGTTCATCTCTATTATGCTTGTAAACACCTGAATTTAATTTCGTCAAAAATGGTTATACGGATGGACACACTTTCACATTTTACACAATATTAATGGATGTTAAATTTACTAACTTACTTAACTTTTCGCTTTGTATTTGGTAGGCCTAAAGAAAAACATTTCAAAAAAATCGCCATTAACCTCGCAGTATTTTAATAGAATATTTTCCAAAACATATCCGAGCTCGGCGAAAATACGTAAAATCACGTCCTCTCAAACAGAAACTAACTGCTAACAACCTTTCGAAGCCGGCCAGATTATCTTCTCGAGTTTTCAGTAAACCGCCCAAGTTCGAACGTCGCTTTTCTAGCGTGTAATAAAACTTTATGAAGGCTCTCAGATTCCGCCCGTGTATCTAACTCAACCCCGCCCTCGAACATCCCCTGGCAGGCTGCCCCTTGATTCATTCATTCGCGGCCCGATCCTCTAACCGGGTGTACGTCTTTTCGTGACAATTACCGCGACGTGTAGAAGTAAACATCAAACAATTAAACCTGACGCTATCTGATAGAGAAGACAGAAGACATCGCCAAAATAAGGTAGGTTTCTTATGTCTTTGCTTGTATGTTCAAGGTTCCCGCGAAACTTTGATGTGCGAATGTTATTCGTATTTTTGTTACACAGCTGGTTGTCATTTTTATCTGGGCACTACTTCAAAAACACGGCAATTTTTCGTGGGACATGAATAAAAACTGTTTTAAGTACTTACTTATATTAAGTACATAAGTTTTCCTGTAAGATTACTCAGCTCTACCTTAGGATTAAGTTCGTTCGTAGACTGTACCTAATTGAAATAAGAAAGAAAGGTGTTTTTTTTTGTAAAAATTAGAAAAATATATTTTTACTTCTCATTCTCTATAGGTCATTATACACGTAGACAACATTAGGCGGACTAAAGTTATAACTTAGCCTCTAGGGATTATATATTTTTTTAAATTTTAGTCATTAATATCTAGACAAAATTTTTAGTCATGGCTACTATTTACAGCCTAAAAAATTGATGTCACAGTTTACATTGAAGGAGAGGAGGAGGATACTTACACAGGAGATAACATTATTTCCTACCAGTCGTTCAACGGAGGCGTCTAGACAAAGCAACCCTGCGGGGTGACAGTAGTCAGTTTCTGCACGGCATCGTACCGGAACGCTAAATCGCTTGGAAACACGTTTTGCCGGTAGGGTGGTATCTAGTCACGACCGAAGCCTCCTTTCAGATAAACTTATCCACTACAGCCCATTAACGTCACACTGCTGGGCACAGGCCTCCACTCTCGTAGGAGAGAGAGAGGGAATGGAGAAGTTTACCATTTTTTAAAAAATTTAATATCAAAATTAAGACAAAATAAAACAAAAATATGAAAGAATCATTAAAATATCTCAAAAAATGAAAAAGTTATGGAACTTTAAAGTTGCGCTTGCAAGACGGGAGACGTGACGTCATAATTCCCTATCAACCTATCAACAGACTTTATAAGGCGGAATAAAAGAAATAAATGGATTTAACGTGACTTAATTGAATTAAAAGCACTTAATTTGTGTGTGAAGATAATTTTGAAGTATTAAATCTTGGCTAGGTATTAAAACTCACTCACAAAATTTCTTACTCGAGTAAGATACAGCAATCGGTGTACATTAAACAATTAAACATTTAAATCGTCATTTCTCAGTCATTTATTGATGGATTGTAAAAAAAAAAACACTGATTTATTAGTTTTAATCTATATTTTACTTCCGTTGTGTTAAATATGATGTTCACAACATCATGAAACTTCTCCATTAGAGCTTAGACCCACCACGCTGCTCCAATGCGGGTTGGCGGATGCGTCATAGTGGCGTTGCGGGTATAACGACTATTATCATGTTAGTGATAACAACCGGGACCGACGGGTTAACGTGCTCTCCAAGGCACGGGGGCGAAACACCATCAATTTCTTAATTCCGGACTAGTACTGAGAATTTCTAGTCAGAAAACCGGATAAACTTATGACCAGTAAGTATTTAACTTAACTTAAAACCAGTAGGTACTTTTGGAGCGGTAACTTTGATGGGTGACACCCATCGGTGACACCCTGCAGTCCCCAATGTGGTGTTACTAAATTAGGTCAATTAATTTCCCCCCGAAGTTAAGAGGGCAAGGAAATGTCCCAGTCATCAATAACATTTTGTCCCTTGCTTTATGCTAACTTTCCATGTGTCAGCAATTAACGGTTGAGTATTCCCTGCTCTTTTAAAATGTCACCTTCCCGATATAAAAGAAACACTTTTTTCTTAAAAAATAAATATCAAGTGAAACCGCAGTCCAGGGCTAATATGTAGTGGTTTATTTATCTACTAATTGTGTATATGTACAACTAGTCAATTCAACAACTTTTTTAAAACTGTCAAAACGCGTGATTAGAATGGGATTTTGTGTGAAATACTGAATTGTGACGTCATCAAAGTTTGACGCACTTTTTTACTTGAATTGATGGTTTAAAATGGTTATCCAAAATAAAACTAACAGGGGACGAGAATATTTTATACTTTTGGGAAATTCTCTATTTAATTATCACAAAAAAAAAGTTTGACTAGTAGTCGAATACTCAATTATAAAAATGTATGTTGGCTAATCCATATTCATACTTCCATATTAATTCCATACTATATCCATACTAATATTATAAATGCGGAAGTGTGTCTGTCAGTCGGTCTGTCTCTCTGTCTGTCTGTCTGTTACGCTTTCACTGCCCATCTGTTCAACCGATTTTGATGAAATTTAGTACAGGGATAGGTTGTATCCTGGGGAAGGATACATAGCCTACATTTTATCTCGGAAAATTAAAGAGTTCCCGTGGGATCAAAAAATCTTTATCCACGCGGACGAAGTCGCGATCATCATCTAGTTTTATATATATATATTATTTGTTGAATTAATAAACTAGGCATTTAATCACCCACTCTTTTATTGAGCAAGATTAATATAATGACTTATAGTTATTAATTTAAATAAATCTCATAAAAATACCCTATAGGTCTATATCTGTAACCACGTTATTAGTTCGCCCATTAATTAAGGTCGCAAAGGTCATACGATATTATAATAGGTGTATGTAATCCGGTAGTCGGTCTATGGATTAGAATATATTAAACAGCCACGGCCGAGGCCCGGGAAAGTGCTTGTTCAGATTATACCTGCTAAATAAGGATTATCTTAGTGACAATAACGACCTTACCCTGCCGCTTTCTCTATGTAAACCCGTGATTTTTAATAAAATAGAATAGCGAAAGTACATAATGTAATACGCGCGCGAGTTGAATGCAGAGTAAATGTATGGTGACACATAAGAAAAAAATCATTCTATTTAATAAATAAAAAATAATAGTTTAAAAAAACTAAAAACAGGCTTTTGACGCAGACACTCCGGGTCTCAGGAAAACAAAAAATCGCTAATCCTGATTATAAGATTAATTTTTGATTTTATAAGTTCTTTATTAGCAATAACAATGTAACAAACATTTTGCAAAAATCTTACAAAAATTTAACATAATTATAGTGATACTTACAGACTAACTTACGCCTATTAAAGTTTACAGACAGAAGGGAGATAATATATTACATTTTAGATCGTGAGCTTATTTAAACTACTAAAAGGAAATAATTAGGCATGGCGAAATACTTGTACAGTATTTTCGCTTAGCAAACAATAAAATATATAATTTAAAGAGGTTATAATAATATTATAAGGATAACGGGTCAAACTGTTTAAAATATTGAATTGTCATCGGTCCTTAAAGTATGCCAAATTTCGAGTTAATCCGACGTTTTAAAGGGGGTCAAAATCATGTTCAAAGATTCCGTTACATACTAACATACATACGTCTGAAGCTAATAAAAAGCGTGTAAAAATATGAGAATAGAATGTGAACCTGCCAAATTTTGCTGCTGCTGCTTGCGGCTGAACTAAGTACTTGAAAGTGTTCAGAATGTTGAACACTAACTAAAATAATTACGTACAGGTACGCTTTCTTTCTTTATTCTATTCTAGAAATAAGAGAGAGTTTAACGCTTTTCTCACGTACAATTTTTCCAATTTCCAGGTCGGATTCCCACAATTTATCGTTAAAAAAAACTATGTTTTTAGACGACCGTTTTTTGGCGCACTGATGAGCACTTTACGAGCAGGAGGTCCCGGATTAGAACTCCCGCAAGGTCAATTTGGATATTATAATTTCTGAATTTTCCCTGGTCAATTACTATCATACTGGCAAAGACGTGCCGCCAAGCAATGTAGCGTTCATAGCGTAAATGTCATTATAGGTATGGGTTAATTAAATCTGCCAGGCCCCTAACAGGTGAGCCCGCTACCATCTTAGACTGCATCGTCACTTACCATCAGGTGAGATCGCAGTCAAGGGCTAGCTTGTAGTAGATAAAAGAAATGTTCTAAAGTATACAAGACTTACATTGGCTAATTTCTCTGAAGATAACCGCTGCTTCGTGGACGAAAATTGGTTAGGAAGATATTATTTCACATTACAATTCTTATTTTAGTAGTGCAAAGGGAAAACTAAATTTCCCCTGAAAAATATAATATAAGCAACAGGTGATTGTTGATAAATTTCTAATATAAATTTTTCTCAATAATATATAATAATAATATTAATAAATAATAATCTTTATAATAATGATAATGTATAATTTATATATAATAATAATACTAATATACATAAATAATTTAACTGACGGAGCACTCATTTTCTGCTTTAGATAGGGTCACTCACAATCATATACATATACACACGAAAAAAAAAAAAAAACAAAAAAAAAGCACGCACACAAACCTACTTCACGACTACCGTGAGTTGACACCTTCTTTCCGAGCAAAACTCGCAGCAAAAAGATCTCCGACACCTAGTCAGAGGATAATTTGAGTGCGAAACAAAAAAAAAACAAGTGATCATTATTTATATACATGAAGAGGATTCCATAATTACGGTATTTTTCTTGAGCTATAGTCTATTATGTTAGCTTATAATTAATGAATTTATGTAATAGCACATAGATTATAACAGTATTTTGTGACTAGTGGCTCAAGAAAAATCCGTAATTATGGAATTCTCTTTATGTTTTTGAAATCAAAAAAAAAAACAAGTTTTAAATATTCCCGCTCATATTTAGTTTTCATTGCGACACCGTAGTGGCGCTGGTAGTATACTTGTGTAAATATAGGGTTGCGTTTTGTTACTAGAGAGTTACGCTTCTTCTCTCGGTGGAGAGTATATTTTCTTTGCAAGTGATTGTTTGTAGCCGGGACGCATGAGGCTGTTGATACAGTGTTGTATATGTAGGCGGTAGGTAATAAAAGTCATTCGTCAAAAAACACATAAAGTATGGCCAGCCGTCGCTCTAGTTGAGCAAGAAAAAATTTCAGCATTTTCCGGGTGTCGAAGGACGAAAGGTCGAAAGGTCGTGACAATTACCAACTATATAGAAAAGTGTCTCGAATAGGATTCTGTCGAAAAAGTTTTTGTACAAATGTTTGAGTAAACGACGTCTTATCATCGAAAACACAGGACGGGACACAGCTCTATCTACGAAAAATTTGCGTAAAAGCGTATTTAAAATATTATATTTTTTGTTGGACAAGCAAAATCAATCAATCACAATGATTTTGTGAGTATAAAGTCTACTTTTCTAGTTCAGTTGCAAGAGCTAGGTTTTTTTCAGTATTTATTTCTTGTCATATCATACGATTTTATTAAAAACGTATCGATTTGGAATGCATACTCGTAACTGCGGGTTTCAAGAATAATTGTGTATGAGATTTTTAAATAGTATATTACAACTCAGGCCAGAAATAAAACCATATTTTAAGGACTGGAGTATTGAAATCATTTAATAATTCGCCTGGTGGGAGGCTTCGGCCGTGGCTAGTTACCACCCTACCGGCAAAGACGTGCCGCCAAGCGATTTAGCGTTCCGGTACGATGCCGTGTAGAAACCGAAGGGGTATTAATATAACTGCCATGCCCCTAACAGGTTAGCCTGCTACCATCTTAGACTGCATCATCACTTACCATCAGGTGAGATCGCAGTCAAGGGCTAACTTGTAGTGGACAAAAAAATAAAAATAAGGACGAGGCGCCAGTCGAGACCTTTTTAAGTAATTGAGGCCTTGAACTGCTATTTCGGCCGAGACTTCGGCTTCGGCCTCACCGACCATTCGACTTCCAAAAAAGAGCACCCTATAAAATTATAACTTATTATTACCTTGTGTAATAAGAACACATGAGAAGCTTCTTGCTTATTATATAGAAGGAATTTTCACCAAAATTAGGTAGGTGACGAATTCTATAACAGTGTACCTAATAATTTGGTTTCCTTTCTTCAATTTCGTGGCATTCACAAGGCTGTAATCAAACAAATAATATAACAAGTAAGTACGCCTACTTGAGTTAATTAAAGCCGGTTGGTTATAACAAGTTTATTACCACGCTGAGTTCGGCTTTGTATAGAGAATGATGCCAAACTTTTGCCACTTGACATGTTTTTACAATCTTACGGTGACATATATATATTTTTTTTTTTAAAATCCACTACAAGTTAGCCCTTGACTGCGATCTCACCTGATGGTAAGTGATGATGCAGTCTAAGATGGTAGCGGGCTAACCTGTTAGGGCGCATGGCAGTTATATTAAACCCATACCCTTTGGTTTGTACACGGCATCGTACAAGAACGCTAAATCCCTTGGCGGCACGTCTTTTATATAACTTGCAATGTTTATGCGTTTGTCAGTTGTCGCTTACCGATTGAGCTGTAAATTTGCATACACGTTTAGTTTGGATGACAATGCATGATTAGATTAGCCAAAGTTAAGTCATTCTAAATCCAATCTGGTGGACTCCCAAACATGGCAGACAGTGAGTTCAGACAGTGGAGTTCATAGAGGCATAAAAGCACTGCTTACCCTTTACTTACTAAGGCAGGTACTCAAACAGAAAACAGGTTCGAGGAGGGTCGTCTTATTTTTATGCAACCCTGTCATCCAAACTAAACGTGTATGCAAAATTTCAGCTCAATCGGTTCGGGATAACTATTTTAAAATTCAATGCAAGATTTGACGAAACAAGCCCACAAACGTGTGCACAAACATTGCAAGTAAAATAAAAGCTTGTAAAAACCAAACGAACAAACTCACTTTTTCTAATACTAATACTACTCTAAACTATAATAATACTTTCACATTTATAAAATTGGTAGGATAGTAGGTAGGTACCTAGGTATTACCTACTTACTAGGCTTGTAGGTTTCTTTTATATTTATCCACTACAAGTTAGGCCTTGACTGCGATCTCACCTGATGGTAAGTGATGATGCTGTCTAATATGGTAGCGTTCTAACCTGATAGGGCCATGGCTGCTTTATTAAACCCATTCCCTTCAGTTTCAACACGGCATCGTACCGGAACGCTAAATCGCTTGGCGGCACGTCTTTGCCGGTAGGGTGGTAACTAGCCACGGCCGAAGCCTCCCACCAGACCAGGGAAAATTCAGAAATTATAAATTCCCAAATTGACCCTGCTGGGGATCGGACCCGGGGCCTCCGCACGTTAACACAACAGCGCTCAAAACTGCGCCATGGAGGTCGTCAAAACAGGAGGTCGTCAGTAGTTAGTTGTTACTTTCTCCCTGACATTTTCTATAATCTCTACGACTAAAGAGTAGTACACTTCAACGAATTTTTGATAGAGATCGACTCGCGTTATGCACGCGACTTGGCAGAACCTTGCGCTGCTGAGCCTTGACCGTACATTGTACAGTTTCGTGAACTTCACATTGAATTCATGACCGGATATATAATTTATAATAGCTTTGTATGTTTGCTGATGTTTCTCTATTTTTTTAGTTCGTAAGCTTATAATATTTAAATGAAAGCTCTTTTTCTGAGTGTTATTTTCAAGTTATACGGAAACCAAACGCCTCTCTGAGCGTCTCCAGGAATAGCTAGCTTCTTATTCTAAGCTGTGCGATTTGCCAATTATCAATATATATGTATATGTTCTCAATCAAAATTAAAATGGGCATGGGCAGGTCATGTCGCACGTATGGACGCCGAGAAATGGGCCAAGAAAGTCACTGCATGGACAGGCCCCCCAGGCAGGAGAAAGAGAGGCAGACCACTGGCACGCTGGGTTGGTGAAATTGCAAGCTTGGCGGGAGAGAACTGGGTCCTCAAGGCTAAGGATAGGAAGAGGTGGAATGATATGAAGGAGGCCTTCACTCAAAGAGAGGTCCTTAATAACTAAATAAATAACTTAAGTACATACTTACTTGAAATTTAAATTATATTTATTAAAAATAAAAACTATTAAGTGTATACATACACTTAATATATAAACAGAAATAAACAGTTTGTGTATAAACAGAAATCTTAAAAGACAGTGCATACAAAAACTTTACTATTAATTTCTCAATTTAATAAGTGAACTGTGATGGACAGTGGATAACAAACTTGTGAACCTTTTTTTCTAAAAATTTGGAATGGACATCATTAGTTATTAAGGAAATAAAAAAGGCTATAATAATAATAATAATAATGTTCTCAATGGTTTTTCGAATTCCAACAAGAATCATTGTTTACTTACAAAAATTCAATTAGAGATTCAATAGAGAAAAAGTGCAAGGATTAATTACTTAGCTATATAAATAAAAAAGTTACGTTCTATTTACAAAACATTACAGCAGGCCGAGTGGGAGTTTCTTTTACGTATTCGATCGCGACAACGTTAACTACCATTTACTTTTATGGAATCAATTCCATGATCATGCGCCAGCTGTCAAGCGCTTGACAATTTAAAACGTAGTTAAAACGTAAAACGTGATCGAATGGGAAGAAAATCTCCAACTAGGCACACAATCATTGATGTAGAATTTTATGCACACAATACTAAAATGCAGCAGTAGATTAATAATTATGTGTTTAAATTTTTGAGTCTGGCCCGCTATCCAATATTTTGTAAATGGTATACTTTCATTCAGAACATCCAGTTTCAAATCCCTGTCCTAAAGGTTGCGACTAACCTTTGTTAAGCTCAATGGTACTCGACTACACCCTTTTTTTTATTGCGTGATCTAGGCTTGCGCTTGACGACAATCATGCTTAGTGCAAAGCAATGATGAGGTCTATGTTGGAACGCGCTTGACTAGAAGATGCCAATTCACTCTTGCCTTGAAGGTACTTAAGTTATAAGTGGCAGGATACACGTACCTTGTACCTACTTGAACTCTAAAAACAACTCAGGTAGGTTCGTAAATTGAATGCGAGAGGTAGCGTGTATTATTTATTGCGTATCGATCGTAAATATTTCCCTGAACCAAATAAGTTTACCGCTGGGGAGTATAACTTATTGGTGTGGAATTTCTGAAACACGTATGCCAGTACCAATAATTATATCCGATCCAACGAACTGTTTGTTTGCTCGAAGATTCGATCGAATTTTCTGTGTAAGTATTAGCTGATTATCACATTCTCAGTTAATAATAAAACGGCTGAAGACGCAGCGAAACAAATATTCATATGGTTTCTGGTTTTCTACGTTCTAACGTCGGATTTCTAGGGATTAGGTTTTTGAAGTGAAACTTCTATAGGATGGTTGTGATTTGAAAATTCGATGAAACGAAAAAGCGACACCAAAAAGAGAGAGAGAAACATATAATTAATAAGTAGGATTTAACCTGCGAGACAATGAGATAGAATACAAGTTATATTTATCTCATTCTCTCGTAGCCTACTTTTCTGACGTTTCACTTCTGTCGTGCTCACACACACACACTTTTGACCCAACGGTCCTTGTCCAGTCAAAATCAAATCAACAAATTGAGTTTATACAAAAAAAACACAGAAAGAAACACTTTAGTTTTTCCCGAATTTTCCAGGCATCTTTTCACATTTTTCTGTGACGAAAACCTTATTTGCACGATCACACAAAATAAAAATAAAAGCCGTTCTCAAATGATGCGCTTGTTTTTATAATTTTGCATTGGCTGGATTTGATATCGACTGTAAGTAGTTACTAGCCAAACAAATTGCCCCAACGTGTTCTTTTTTATAATGTAGACCTTTATGATTGTTGCCTGTAATATTATGTAGGTTTAACTCCGCAGAAAAACATGGCAAGCACCTGCGACGCATATTCGTGAAGTGACTATAAAAGACGGGACACTTGATTTTAGGGGGAGCTTTCAACGGCGTCGTAAAAGAACTTTTGCCAAGTGAATCTGAAATTCAGCCGTCCTTTGTTGTTTCAGCACTCCAATAAGGGTGCCGTTTGCTTAGAAACAAAAGTTCGGAGGCACTTTCGAATGTGACGATCCCTTTTTTCCCATCTCGTATTTGCATACTAGCCCCGAAGGTTGAAACTTGAGCTTGTGCCTAGAGGTTATAGTGACTATCGAGTTTCATGACCTATAAGTAGATGCTTTAAGCTGAAAATGTGGTTATAATATCGTGTTTCGACTATCATTGCTATTAAAACATTGATATACCTATTTGCTACCCCTACCTACTACGAGTAACTTAATTATTCCGGTTTTCGGGGTAAAAAGTATGTGTCTATTAACTGATGCCCGCGACTTCGTCCACGTGGTCCATTGAGGTATTTAGATTCTCGCGGGAATTCTTTCATTTTAAGTGATAAAAAGTAGCTTATGTGTTATTGCAGATTATAATCTATCCCTGTGCCAAATTTCAGCCGTTATGGCGTGATTGAGTAACAAACATCCATCCATCCACCCATCCATCCATCCAAACTTTCGAATTTATAATATTATAGTATGTATTAGTAGATGTCCTTCCCCGAGATGCAAGCTATATCTCTGTACCAAATTTCGTTACTTGGTTGAACAGATATTACGGACAGGTAGGCATGTAGGTAGAAGGTGGGAGTTTCTGTGAGTTTAAATAAATCTTTAGTAGCGAAGAAGTGGCAAGGGCAGGGCACATAATGGTCGGGGTCCTAAAGTGCTGGAATGGCGAAGTGCTCTGGAAATTGCAGCTTTGTGCGGACCCCCTACGGTGGCGTATGGATTGGAAGTCCCTGCAAGAAACCTATTGCAAAAAACATTGGACAGTGATGACGATTACAAACTTTTTGACAGTGAGCACAAGATGCCAAAGGCCTTACCTTACTTTAGTTCTCCGTAAGTTTTGATTATGGGTTGTCAAATAATTTGACGACCTCCGTGTAATGTGCGGAGGTCCCGAGTTCGATCCCCGGCAGGGTCAATTTAAGAATTTACAATTTCTGAATTTTCCCATGGTCTGGCCTGGTCAGTGGCGTAACAATAGGGTGGCAGGGCTGGCAAAATGCCACGGGCCCCCGACCCAAGAGGGCCCCGGCCCAAGAGGCTGCGAGCTCAAAGATATTTTTTGTCGATGTCGAGCCAAATGCCGTATATGTTCACTGTGCTGCTCATAATTTAAATCTTGTACTCAATGATGCAGTGAGAGAGGTAGGTTATTGATATGCAATTTTTTTGAAACAGTTCAACAAATTTTTATTTTTTTTGGGCGTTTGGTTTTTTTTATCAAAAGATGGAATATTATATCAAATTTTATATCTAATAAAGAAAGTGAGTCTTCAACTTCAATAACATTAAAAACATTAACCCCTACTAGATGGGCAGGACGTTATGATGCCGTTTTTGCTTTAAAAGTTCGGTTTGTTGAAGTCCAAAAAGCGCTAACGAAAACAATTCTGTTAAATTGCAAATCAGTGAAATGAAGCTGTTTCACTCAAAAAGAAGATCGAAAACTACAATTTTATTATGTTATTGGTTTTCCATTGCAAGATCCTACTTACTATCATAAGCAGCCTCTAAAGCACTTCAGTCTAAAGCCACCGATCTTTCAAATGCCTTAAAACGTTTGAAAATTTGTCTAGAAGAATTCTAAAGGTATCGACATGAAAATTTAAAAATGGAAGCAAATAGTGTAGTAGAAAAATGGTCTATCACCCCTGAATTTTCTAAAACTCGTCAGAGGAAGGTAAAACGCCATTTTGATGAGGTTTGCAAAGATGAGCGTCTCCAAGATCCGGAAAGTTTGTTCAAAGTGAACATATTTTATCGAGTATTGGACATCATTATAAACCAACTGAAATCGCGTTTCCTTCCAATGAATGAAATTGTTTCAAATTTCAGTGTTTTGCAGCCTTCCACTTTAAAAGTTTTAAATGACACTGATCTATTAAAAAAAGCTCTAGAATTTGTTGAGATATATAAAAAAGACATATCTTAATCATTTCCCAGAGAAATTTTCAGTTTTTGATCCACTTTCAGAGACGAAATAGAAAAATCTTCGTGTATTAGAGACCTTGCTGATTTATTAACAATAAAAAATCATTTTATGTCCTGCAGCTTTGCTGAAGTTTGCACTGCATTAATGTTATTTCTTACAATTCCTGTGACTACAGCTAGTGCTGAACGATCATTTTCAAAACTAAAATTGATAAAAACCTATTTAAGAAACTCTATGAGACAAGGCAGGTTATGTAACTTGGCTATTCTGTCTATTGAAAATTCTATGGCCCGATCTTTAAACTTTGATGATGTTATAGACACTTTTGCGGAACAGAAAGCTCGAAAAAAAAGATTTTTCTTAATAAAATATATCTTATTGAAATTAAATTGTTATTTTTGTTTCATTGTAAATGTATGCAGGTTTCCTCACGATGTTGTTCCTTCACCGAAAAGCTAGCGAATAGATGATGAATGCATTGAGATATTATGTTCTATGGGTTCTATGGATGAATGTGAAGTCTCCAATACGCATTGGGCTAGCGTGTAGCGGGTAGCGTGGGAACTACAAACCATTCCCTCTCGCCTAAGAGAGGAGGCCTATGGACATTAGTGGGACATATACAACGTGTAATTGAGTATGCTGAAAATCTCTAACTTTATTAAAATTAAACTGAGTACAACGTGATGATTTTTACTGATAGGGCCCCATCAAAAGAATTTGCCACGGGCCCCAGATGGTATAGTTACGCCACTGGGCCTGGTAAGGCTAGTTACCACCCAACCGGCAAATTAGCGTTCCGGTACAATGCCTAGTAGAAACCGAATAGGGGTATGGGTTTAATATTACTGCCGTGCCCCTTACAGGTTAGCTCACAACCATTTTAGACTGCATCTTTACAGTCAAGGGCTAACTTGTAGTGAATAAAAAAATATGGAACGAGCACTCCAATTTTGTCATGCATTAAAGATACCTAAACACATTATATTACGTAGAAAATAATGTCAGGAATAATTTCCGCGACGTGCCCAGATTCTTCGTCGACTTGATTGCATGAATAATGCATCTCTTGTTTACTACACTGACTTTTTATGATTTGGGCCTTGAGCCTTGAATGGCGTGTCAATTTAACCCTTAACGAAGATAGATAGATGTTTGAGATGGTAAATGTTGGAACTTTTATTATCAGAACAGAATTTGACAATTATTTTTACCGATGACGCAAACAGAGGGGTGTTCAAGTGTTACCAACTTACAGCAGTGGACTCATGTTTGGGCACATTGGAATAGTCTCAATGGGTTATACATACCAGGCCGACCGTTTAACTCGCGTATCGCCTGCGCGGTAAGAAGGGAGCGGAGGCGGGTAACGCTACACACGGAGTCAATAATCCAAAGATTTATCTCGAGATAGACATTGTTGGTAAAGAATAAAATAACAAGTATCTTTTTTTTAATCCGCTAACATCTCCCCCCGCTCCCTTCTTACCGCGCAGGCGATACGCGAGTTAAACGGTCGGCCTATACTAATAGATATTTTCGTTTGTGTCAGGGTTATTGGATAAAAGCACTCGTCACTTTACGGTAGTCCATGATAATCAAACCTGTATATACCTAAGCAATTTTTCGATAAAACCCAAAAGAGATGAAATGGGGGCTGGAAGGTGATTAGGTGACATGAAAGTCCTAAGGTATTCTAACTTCTAACTTTTGTCGATAGGTCTGCTGCAGCGGGATAATTTCATTAGGTAGGTATATCATAGGAAATCAAAACCAAATTTAATTGGTATTTTTTATGAGGAATAATTTTAATAATAGCTTTGCAATTGATAATAACGCTTTTCCAACGTCATCCAGAGATGAAATATCTATTTGTTACGTAAATTCAGATTTATAGTAGATAAAAATGCCGATAAACGAAATTATCTGAAAGCTAGACTGGATAAATTGGCCTTAAATGCGAAATAAATCGGTTATGTGGTGATTAATTGGAACTTGGAAGCGCGAGTCACGTTGGCGTTTTGATCAAAATGTCATCAGAGATTATTGGAGGTGATGATATATTAAAAAAATTGGTTCAAGGCTTCCATATTATGCGCTACTGAGAGTCTCTTTGAGAATTATACCTATTCAAAAAGCAAAGGGCTAATTTTAAAATAAGAAATCTCTCCTGTCATGTCTGATTGCCGTTCCATCGGACTATGAATAACGGAATAGAGAGTGCCACTGTGTTTAGGCGGCGGAGCGTCTCCACCACTAAGTTATAACCATACTAATATTATAAATCCGAAAGTGTGTCTGTCTGTCTGCTACGCTTTCACGGCCCACCTGTTCAACTAACTGATTTTGATGAAATTTGGTACAGGGATCCGCTGTATCCCGAGGAAGGGATTTTTAATTGCAAAAACTAAATCCACGCGGACGAAGTTGCGGACATCAGCTGGTAATAAACAGGAACAAACGAGCAAATATCAAACAGAGATGTAAAGATTCGCAATGACGCGACCGGATGATTGATTCCGAGCACCAACTGTGTTGGAGGGGCCATATATTTTACTCAAATTGAGATAAATCTACAGTATTTGTGAACCCGAGTTGTGTGATCGAACATTGAACCACTGAGAGTAGATTACGCCATCGATTGTTACGGTTAACGTTAACTTTCACCACCAAAAAGACTTTACACGCAGGGCAGGTGGGTTATGTAACTAACCTGACGGGGTCCCTAAGAATCTATACCTCTCTCTACAAATAAAATTCAATATTTTTTTGTAATGGCTCGCGAATCATCTAGCAGTAAAACCCTCATCATCGTTGCGTCCATAATAATCCAAGATCTTTTAGAGTTTCAGAAGCTTCGAATTCAATCAACCCAACGACTAGTTTAAGAACCGATTTCAATGAATTTAGTTTACACAAGACTGGTTTAAGTTACGCGTTCGAGTTATAGAAAAGTTGTAAAAATGATCAAGTATAAATCAACAAGGTGAAGGCAAACGCTTATTCGCGCATTCGAGTATTGAAATAGTATACAACTATGACACGTGTTTTATAAGTTACGCATTCGAGTATTGAAATAGTATACAACCATGACACGCGTTTTTACGTGTATTTTATGCTTTGCGTTTCGGTTCAAGTATACTGCACTTTGTTCGTTTTAATGCCTTACGTCTTCCACTTTCCATACACAGTAAGCCAGTCTTATGTATAGGATCAATCATATTATATTTCTATGCGAAATATACTTAAAATCAAGAGAGTTGACCTTATATATGGATAGTTACTCAGAGTTTCGATTTCTATCTTATGTAACATACATTTAAGTTGTTCCATAAGATTCCATAAGGTCTCACAGTGGTGAAGCTAATTATCCCTAGTGGCAAGCATTTTCCTTGATTAAGGAAGGTGCTTTGTTTGGCATCATTTACTTTGACTAAAAATAAATGATGGTTGACTGGCTCCGCCCCGCCATCAACGGTAGTCTTCTTCCCACTCTTGGTATTCCAAAAGACATATCAATACATGAGAACATGGGCCAATAAGCCTCATAAAATACCAAAAGCCAACAAGCCTCCCCCCCCAAACCACTAGGCATCAACCGCGAAATGGCGCAACGTACACGAGCGTACTTTAGAGTGGTGCGTTCCACTTATGTCAGCATAAAGCTGGGTAATTACATTTTTAAAGTGGTGTAATCCCACATATACCTGTAATAGGTTTCAAGGATACACCAGGCGCACTGCAGGGATGTTCGCCGCAACGAAACAGGATCCACAGGCGTGATGCAACCTTCAGTAATAGTATATTAATCAAATATAGCGCGCAACCATCATGGGCAGTAGAACATTGTTTGAAAGTAAGTTTGATATTGGTAATAGTAAACAGAGTCCTATCAACCATGATTAGTTATCGTTCGATCGTAGCGAACATCGTAGTAATTTTATATAATAGTTAGTTATCGTTCGACCATAGCGAACATCGTAATTTCATATAATAGGATAATTTGTTGGTTAAATCTGCCGAGTGGACTGAACGACGGGAAGCTCGTTAGTAAGTTTCCATGCTCTCTCGATTAGATCATATATACTATGTACATATATATAGTATATACTATTATTCTATTATTGTTTTAATATTATTTTACTATTATTTTACTATTATTTTATCATTATAATATATTTTAATTTTTTTTTTTTTTTTTTTTTTAATAATAAATTATTTTCCCCTGAATAGTAAGATACGTATAGTTACAGTTACCTACCCTAATATAAAAAAATGGCAGCCGATAGAAGTGAAAACGACGTCTTGTTTTACGTTTTGTCTTCGTAACAAAGCGAGGTGTCGTTCACGCGTTTCCACATTTTTACCCCCTACCAAAAAGTGCTTAACCTAAAGAAGTTTTCACTTCAATATATTACCACATTGTCGTCGTGATTAATATGACTAACAACCTGTAAGCTAAACCGCGGACGGAGGGACAGACGGACATGGTTATACTTTAAGGGTTCCATGTTCACTACCGAACACTAAAAATCAGTAGGTACTAAACAGATGTTGCGTACCTCAATACGGAATCCGTATCATCGTAATAGGACGCACCTAGATACCTATATAATGTGTAGTCCGCGTTACCGTTAGACGCGTTTCGAAATCGAAGTATGAAATCGGTAATAGAGTTTTATTATGTAGGCCTTATTCAAAAAGGAAAATGTAAGCGGAACTTTCCGTTCTATTTCCATTTTCCTTCAACTTTTTCTATTGAGAATTTCGGATGGAGAAGAGGTAACGGAGAAAAGGTATGAGAATTCGTATACAATGTTATATTTAATAGGTCAATAATTTATTAGCTTTTAAATATTCATAATATATAGCAATGGTATTGAATTGTATAGACATAGGGCATAGTACAGTCTTATTTTGTTTTATTTCCGGTTGAAATTTAAGAAAATGATTTCTGTGAAGGTCTTAGAACAACACAATCGATAGGAAGTTGTCGGGGTTTTATTGCTCAATATTTTGCAATTCTTTATCTATATTTTAATATTACTACGAAAATTTGACAGATTTTACATTGATATGTACCTATTACAAGTACTTTAGGTCTATATACTTACCGATGTATTATCGTACTCTGTGGTATTATTAACTACACGACAAAACAACTATAGTTTTTTCGTTTGATGACGTCGCGTTTTTGACGTTAGTTAAATAGTCGAATCATACTTCATACTAATATTATAAATGCGAAAGTGTGTTTGTTTGTTGGTTTGTCCTTCAATCACGCCGCAACGGAGCAATGGATCGACGTGATTTTTGGCATGGGTAGGTATAGTTGAGGACCTAGGCTACTTTTTATTCCGGACAATTAAGGAGTGCCCGCGCGAATTAAAAAAACTTATTCCACCCGGACGAAGTCGCGGGCATCAGCTAGTACGCAATAGTTATAAATTTATAACCACTCTATTTTACTGGACCACTCAAAACTCCTACCTTACTCAGAAATCCTGTATAAACACACGATTTCCTAGCACCGCACAACTCATTCAACCTTTACAGCCAGCGTCTAAATTTACGATATTAATCTCTGAATTAGCACAGTAATTCATGCTCTAACAACAATAGCTGGATTAAAACGGAACAGATTAAACAAATCATCAATAGTAATAACAAATAACCTCGCCCGTTTCTTCGACAAACAAACACGAGAAATAATGTTTGCTCTACGGAGCTCCCGGAGTATCGGTAAATAACCTTGTTGTAGGACTTGCAGGTTTGACGACCTCCCTGGCGCAGTGTTGAGCGCGATGGTATTTTAAATATATTTAACAGGTTAGCCCGCTACCATCTTAGACTGCATCATCACTTACCATCTCGTGAGATCGCAGTCAAGGGCTAACTTGTAGTGGATGTAAAAAATGGAAGGTCCGGTCTCACGGGTTCAATCGCCGGCCGGCAATTTCGGCTGGCTGAAAACACTCTCGTATTCCTCATTACTGAGGGTCGTGACCACTTTCCATTTAATCAAATAATGAGTTTTCTTGGGATAATAATTAATAATACGGTGGGTTCCACGTCTTTCCGCATACCACTTGACTAAGAGTATTTAAACTCTGGTTTATGTAACGATTATTATCAGATGTTGGTGGCAATAACTGTAAAAATAATAGTGGACCGGCTCTCCGAGGCACGGAGGAAACGAAAAGGCCAAATTTGAACCTCCAAATTCGGTCACCCATCCAGTTACCGACTTGTTTCAACGTCAATCAACTGAAATCGTTATCACAACTTAGGCCACTCGTCCCTCACTAGGTACACTAGGTACTTTTTTTGTACAATCGTGTAAAAGATTAAGGCAATAAAAATCAAGACTCCAGCAATATTAGATGGCCGACAATCATAATAACTCGTCTGGAAGGAACGTGTTCAACGTGTCAAAGCGCGGATTAAACGATTCCAATCTATTTGGATTGGTTTCTCTATGTTTTAGGGTTCCATTTAAAGTTCGCATACAAAGAGACGACCCCTGCAAGACTCGCGACTTTTCGGTTATTTTTTATTCACTACAAATTAGCCCTCGACTGCGGTAAGGGATTATAGCAACTAAGATTTTAGCGGGCTAACCTGGTAGGGACTAAGATGTTTTTGTAAAATGTCTTAGGTTAGGAGTATGGCGGTTCTAATATTAAACCCTGCATACCCCTAAACGGTATTGTACTGGAACGCCAAATAGCTTGGCGGCACGTCTTTGCCGGTAGGGTAGTAACTAGCCACGGCCGAAGCCTCCCAGCAGTCACTCCATCTTTCATGGCAAAAACGGGACAACGGATTGGAGATTATTTTTAAATGGGCGTAGAAAAATCGGAAAAATAACCCAGGTTACTTAGGTACATCCTACCAGCTCGAGTTGTAGTATTATAGATTAAATTTACTTTTTAGTCAAATTTCAATATTACTGAACGCATAGTTTCTGTATAAGAAGTGCGATTTTAGCATTGGCCGACAGCGATGAATGCGAAGCCGCGCTGTCTCACTCACTCCATGTAGGAAGCCCATATGGCTATCCTTATCATCACCTATTGTTTGTCGCGCGTGTTGCGACATTCCGACGCGAGAGGGCCACGGCAAGCGGCCCGTGCGTCGAGGGAGTGACCCCCTGAACTTTCGAGCGTCTGCCCGCGCCAGCCCGTGGTCTCTTCAAGGCCCGGGAGATGTGAATTTTACCGTGTGTGAACCGCCATGCGGGACCGCGGTATTTCTTTTTAAAATGGGAGGTCTCAGTACCTAACCCAGCCTTTGTCAGGCCCCATAACAATGGGGGCATGACTCGTTACCTTTCCTTTGATTTTTTTCTCACTCTCTAGTGACATATATTTTTGCCTCGTGTCTCCGGACCGAGTTTTGCTATGGAACGTTCCGCCATTTTGTAGGACGGTCACCGTATACGCGTGATTTGTTCTTGTTATATTAACTTTATTAATGTACTTACTAAATAAGTAGTGCAATCAGTGAAAAGCACAAATGTGCCGTAATTTCAAATAAGTGAAAGTGCCCGCGAAACTTCGTGATGCGCGAATTTACGAACTATTCTCCTGGTATCCTGCCGCGCGCATTGGGCGCGCTCGCTGAGGGTTAGCAGCCGGCCATGGCCGCTGCCGCCCACTCCACGGGTCTACTCTTCGAATTTCTTCGAGCGTAGGACTAAGTGGTATTGTAAAGAAAATGGATTGTAAGTGCGAAAGTACCTATAACTTGATCTTAAGTCTTATCTCTCTTTAGTATAACATATCAATAATTAAATTTAATTATCGCGCTTTGTCATTTATACTCATTGAAATGTTCCACATTTAACCTCTTTTTCATTTTTTCGCCATACGTCATCAGTTACTCTTCTCTCCGTGACAATAATGGCGCCCGAGTCAATGGTGCAGGTGTCGCCCTCGCACTCAGTGAATGGTAGAATGTGGAACTAATTAAATGTCAAAGTCATAGTTCTTTCAATAATTGTTCTGACACATTTCAAATTTAGAACTTGTCATTCTGAAATACGTCAAAACTGACACTCTTGTACGTCTGTCAGTTATTAATTGTCTTTTGACATATTTCTTTGTTATTATTGTCAACAGTACGTAGCAATACTGCTAGCGTTACTTTATTTATATTAGACTTGTACGCTATTCTTATATCTTGTCTATTTTTAGAACAAATGAATAATAACTTATGAATATATATCGGTGTATACAAACTGTTTATAACTTAATAATTTAAAGTGTATATGTGATTTCTACAGCAATCCTGTCGAAATTGTTGGACGAACAGGCAAGGATACGCATTCGCAAGTAAGTACTTAGTAGTAATTGTCAATCAACAATGTAAACAATTTTCAATATCAACTATTTTACAGTTGTCCTTTTATACAAGCAAGGAAAATGCGGAATCCTAATAACGCATAGAATTCACATAGTGTTATGATTAGTTAGATATAAACAACATAGTTTTAAGTGTGTTTAGTTATAAGTCCTAGTTTTAAGTGTGTTTAGTTATAAGTATAACTTGTGAAACAAGAACATTTCACTTTATAACAATATTATGACCTTTTTTCCCCGGACTTTACGAATATAATTGATACGATTCAATAAAATTAATAAAAAAAAATTTATTTAAACATATGAAGGAAATATGAATTCCGAAGCCAATATGGGCACAGCTTCTCTTGTTAACGAGTTCGTCGCTTCAATTCAGTTGACGTACTCCACACTCGGAACAACCCGTACTTCGGTAATTACCCCCACGACTCAACAAGCAGTTTTTGAATGTAAGGATTTACAATTTCTGAATGTGAATATTTACAGTATGAGAATGATTTAGTAGGGAGAAAAACTTTGTCCAATCTAACGCAACGAGCTTCTTTTTAGCGAAGCTCGCTTCCAGATTTGGTAAGACAAAGATTATTAAAAATTAAATTTATAAGTAGTATTACTTCAAAGTAAATTACTATTATATACTCACATTACTATACAAGGTCTACACCTTACATAATACACATTTATATTATGATTTGATACATATTAAGTTTTTGAATTTTCCTCACTGAAAGGAGAATGTCCAAATAAGGTTGCAACTCCAAAAATAAAGGAGACCGACCATATAAATACTTTGTTATTTTATTTTATTACATGTTATGATCGAACATTGATAAACATGAAGTAGATTGCTCTGCGATGGTAGACACTACACATTCTTTTTGAAGAATTTTTTTATTCTTCTTGACCTTATATTATAAGGAATTTTTTTGCTTTCCCCAAACATTATGTTATCATAATGTCATTACCTACCAAGGTCCAACTAGTAAATAGTCTAGTAGACGCTATGCATGTAGGACCGTAGGACGATATACCGTGCACTAAGTTGTGAAGCCAAGGGACTCCATGCATAGCCCCTTTTGCCCGCACATGGCATAGTTTTTTGTTATTCACACTCATATACAGAGTATATAGAGGCACAAGTAGTACCTCAAAATTAATTGAAATAAAACACAACCTAACAAATAGGTATAGTTAATTCTTGGTTCTTACTATATACAGTGAGACATAATCAATTATAGATTAAATTTATAGTCTAGGAGACGGTGATTTTTTAAACACATCGGTTTAGACACTGAACTTCGTTCATCTCCTATTGAAATGTATTAATGATGACATTCATACTCTGAAATAGTCAAAGAGACAGTCACATTTAACACTCAACTATTGTTAAGGGCATATGAAACTTAAAATTTAAGTTTCCTTTTTTAGATTAAATATTAGTCTACAAAACATACCACGACTCAACGAACATAAAAGGCAACGTTCCCAATTTCAGGAACAGTGCCAAACCAGTACAGTATAGATACAGGCTATAGTTAGGTATCAAATAACTATAACTATTTTTCTATACAAACAAAACAAATTGTTAGGATTAATACTAGGATAGTTACATACACATTAAGCAAACTTAGCCAAGTAGAAACTAACATAACTTTAATATTAACCAAATAATTTACTCCGACGTCGGTATAGTCTAAGAACAGGTCGAAAGCGTGATGTATGCAAGTAAATAATAGATGAGGTTCAAAATTTTTTGCGCAACAAAACTGTATTAGGACACAATACGAAAGCGAATTAGGCTAATTTAAATATTTTATAATACTAACACTAAACTAACACTAAAGATTAAAAGTTTCAACTAGAGTTTAATAGTTTCAACACAATTTAGGTATAAGCATAGATAATAGGTATTTTTTTTCTCGGGTTGAAACGGCTGTGGAGACAACTGGGTTGTCTCCTACCCAAAAAAGGGGGTATTGTAGTATTATAGATTAAATTTACTTTTTAGTCAAATTTCAATATTACTGAACGCATAGTTTCTGTATAAGAAGTGCGATTTTAGCATTGGCCGACAGCGATGAATGCGAAGCCGCGCTGTCTCACTCACTCCATGTAGGAAGCCCATATGGCTATCCTTATCATCACCTATTGTTTGTCGCGCGTGTTGCGACATTCCGACGCGAGAGGGCCACGGCAAGCGGCCCGTGCGTCGAGGGAGTGACCCCCTGAACTTTCGAGCGTCTGCCCGCGCCAGCCCGTGGTCTCTTCAAGGCCCGGGAGATGTGAATTTTACCGTGTGTGAACCGCCATGCGGGACCGCGGTATTTCTTTTTAAAATGGGAGGTCTCAGTACCTAACCCAGCCTTTGTCAGGCCCCATAACAATGGGGGCATGACTCGTTACCTTTCCTTTGATTTTTTTCTCACTCTCTAGTGACATATATTTTTGCCTCGTGTCTCCGGACCGAGTTTTGCTATGGAACGTTCCGCCATTTTGTAGGACGGTCACCGTATACGCGTGATTTGTTCTTGTTATATTAACTTTATTAATGTACTTACTAAATAAGTAGTGCAATCAGTGAAAAGCACAAATGTGCCGTAATTTCAAATAAGTGAAAGTGCCCGCGAAACTTCGTGATGCGCGAATTTACGAACTATTCTCCTGGTATCCTGCCGCGCGCATTGGGCGCGCTCGCTGAGGGTTAGCAGCCGGCCATGGCCGCTGCCGCCCACTCCACGGGTCTACTCTTCGAATTTCTTCGAGCGTAGGACTAAGTGGTATTGTAAAGAAAATGGATTGTAAGTGCGAAAGTACCTATAACTTGATCTTAAGTCTTATCTCTCTCCTGTGTAACATTCACTGATTAAATTTAATTATCGTGCGAGTAAGTAACTCATTTGTCCTCATTGAAATGTTCCCCATTCGCCAATAACCCTATTGTAAGCTGCCACTGGGCGCGAGGCGCGCCACCTGTGCTGCCGAACGGTCCTCGACTCCAAAGGTTCGATGCCCGACGGCTGAATCTATCCGAAGCAATTATTGCGTAGGTAAGTTTGGGTAAGTGCCTACGCAGTCCTAATTCTGTTCATCCCATTTCTTTTATTGTCACGTCATAACCTAAAAGGCGCGCTGCGGTGCCACGTGTTGTCACACCGGCGCACCCGCAGCGCCCCCTATCGACCGACACCCGCAACTCACGTGGATACTCTTTTCTCCGTGACAGAGTTACCTTCACAAAAAAGTACCCAAGTAATTATCAACTTCTCACTTACGTGAGAAGTGCGGACAAAGCATAGGTCTGTAAAATTAAAAAAAGCTAAGCTATAGTAGCTTAGTTTATTTTAAAATGAACACATCTTTTTTAAATGTCTTTGCGATACAAGCATGAGCGACAAGAGCCGCTTATCTTGGCATATTTCGAAACAGAAATAGGTTAAACTTTCCTTTGCATACGTTTCAAAAGAAAAAAAACTTTTTTCAGAAGAGCAGCCACCGAATTTCTTGCTGGTTCTTCTGGGCATTCCGAACCAGTGGTAGATTGACTCGACTGTTCAAAAGCACTTGTCAAAATCCACTTTTTTTCTTATTCATAAATAAAATCAAGATTTGAATTTGAATTTCCCTTATTTCTTCAGCACCCTTCAATTTGTTTCCCTTATACACATAAGGCTCTGCCTGAAAATCAGCGCTGCAGTTATCATTTATACTGTAGCAACATGCTGAGGTAGCAGCCTTTTTAGCTATTACACGGAGTAATTTATTTTTTGTATTTATTTTGTAAAATACATCTTGTATGTTAGTAAGTAAGTTTAGTAAGTATTTATTCTGTAGGTATAATTTCTAATCTCTGTATTTCTATTTATTATGTGTTTCCGTGTAAAGCTAAATAAACATTTATTTATTTTATTTATTTATTTATACGTAATTCTACCTCTATTATCTTTGCCTTAGGGAAAGCTCGCAAAGCTAATTCGCAAGATAAACCCAACTTCCGCCATCCCGCGCCACACGAAGCTGATTTATCCCTGGAATTCCATTGAAACTTTATTAAAGTCCTTTATTAACTTTGTAAAAACGACTTCAATAAAAACCTTTTTGCAAAAAATTAGTAGGTAAGTAGGTACTTCACATTATAAAACACTCGATGATGCCCGCGACTTCGTCCGTGTGGATTAAATATTTGGATTCCCGCGGAATTTTTTTAATCCGGATTAAAAAAAGTAGCCTATATCCTTCCCCGGGATGTAACCTATCCCTATACCAAATTTCATCATAATTGGTTATACAGATAGGCCGTGAAATCGTAGCAGACAGACAGACACACTTTCGCATTTATAATATTACCAGAGGATGCCCGCGGCTTCGTCCGCGTGGATTGATGTTTTTAATTGCCGCGGGAACTCTTCAATTTTCCGGGATAAAAAGTAGCCTATATCCTTCCCCGGGAAGTAAACTATATCTGTATCAAATTTCATCCTAATCGGTTATACAGATAGGCCGTGAAAGCGTAGCAGACAAACAGACACACTTTCGCATTTATAATATTACCAGAGGATGCCCGCGGCTTCGTCCGCGTGGATTGATGTTTTTAATTCCCGCGGGAACTCTTCAATTTTCCGGGATAAAAAGTAGCCTATATCCTACCGGGAAGTAAACTATATCTGTATCAAATTTTATCAAAATTGGTTGATTAGTTGGGTCGTGAAAGCGTAGCAGACATACAGAACACTTTCGCATTGATATTACTAGATACGAGTAGATGATGCCCGCGACTTCGTCCGCTTAGATTGTTGTTTGTTGATTCCAGCGGGAACTCTTCAATTTTCCGGGATAAAAAGCCTATGTCCTTCCCCGGGATGTATCCTATCTCTATACCAAATTTCATCAAAATCGGTTGAGTAGTTGGGCCGTGAAAGCGTAGCAGACAGACAGACAGACGGACAAATATACACACTTTCGCATTTATAATATTTGTATGGATGGTAGGATAGTATGGAATATTAGTTTGGAATATTAGATGGTAGGATAGTATGGAATATTAGATTACTGTACAAAAATCATGACTGCTAAGAATGGTGTCAAGAATGCTGCTTCCTTACCGCGCTGAACAGCCAGGCTGATCCTTTGCGCAAAAAATGAGCCTTCTTCTTCTCAAGGGTTCTTTGTTCGAAATAGCGATTATCAAGCAGCAAGCTATGTAATTGTAGGCATTTAGATTTAAGAAAAAGTCCTACCTCATTTCTTACTCGTAAAAATTGATGTAAATTGACTGAATTCGAGATGAAATGGAAGTTATTCACGTGTACTCGGTCGATTCTCCCCGAGACGGATACCTAAATGGACGATTTCAGTCACGAAAAGTCATGCCATACCTATTACCTACTTAAAATAAATTGATGTTTTAGAACAGAATCACTTTTAATCTTGTTACTAAAGCGTATAAAACATAGATTTATTATATTTACTACTGTATAAACAATTATTCTTTTCCAAGATAATCTGGATTTAAGGTTGTATAAGGTAATATTTTTTTCCGTATTTGTTGGGTTTTAATAGTTAAGTTTTATAATTACATGTCAGCCCCATTACAATCGAACACATAAAACTAAAACGAAATGGTAATATAATAATAGTAAAAAACAAGGAACACTAAAAGAATTTAAAAAAAAATAAAAAAAAAAATAAGAACAATCCAGAAGAAATGAGATTAATGGATTCAATCCGACTCATAGAATCCTTAGAAGAAGCAGGTCGGGCAAGTTTATCTACAAACTATTATGTCATAGACGAAACATACCCGTATCAAATCTATTAAATTGATAAATGATTTATTTATTTCACATAGGACAACTTGTGTCTCTTATGAAACGTTATGACTCTACCACCGGTTCGGAAAATTGTGCTACTGAGAAGAGCCGGCAAGAAACTCAGCAGTTGCTCTTTTCTTCAAAAAATAAAGAGGTTACAATAAATATACAATACGTTACGATACAAACATTACACTGACTTGTGGGTCACTGGATGCGAGGCCAGTTGCTTCCATGCACGGAATAGATAAAGGCTGTATTTATTTTTTCTATGCTTCCATGCAACTTTGTTATTAATAAAATCATCGATAGTTTTTTTTTTGTATCCACTACAAGCTAGCCCTTGACTGCGACCTCACCTGATGGTAAGTGATGATGCAGTCTAAGGTGGTAGCGGGCTAACCTGTTAGGTGCATGGTAGTTATATTAAACCCATACCCCTTCGGTTTCTACACGGCATCGTACCGGAACGCTAAATCGCTTGGCGGCACGTCTTTGCCTGTAGAGTGGTAACTAGCCACGGCCGAAGCCTCCCACGAGGCCAGACCAGGGAAAATGCAGAAATTATAAATTCCCAAACTGACCCTGCCATGGATCGGACCCAGGACCTCCGCACGTTAAGGCAACAGCGCTACACACTGCGCCACGGAGGTCGTCAAAAGTATAATCCAATAGCCTCGACCAAATGCTGTTAACACAGTCTTTAAATCTGTAATGGCAAATCCAGAAACTCAAACAATTCTATTCAACTATTCAAACCCATAATATGCCATATACCATTTGAAAATTCGCCCAGATTGAAAATAATATTCAGTTTAATTAAATTAAGTATCTACTAGGTATTATGTCTGCCAGAACCATAGACTTAGAATGTAAAATCCTATGTCTATGGCCAGAACCGTAACTTAATAACAAATTTCAATTTTCCCGTAATTTTCCTAACTCAAAAGTTCTTGAAGTTATCAGAAAGACCTGCGCTGACACGTGCCGGGTGCTGAAGCTACTGAATACCAAAAAACATCGGTAGGTATTCTATCGAAACTTCCAGAGACGTTTAGGGAAGTTACCTCTTTCCTAAACTTGTAATAGAAAGTTAGAAACGTGGTTATCAAAATGATCTGTTAACCGTCCAATGAAATTACCTACTTAAGTACTTTTATAATACTATTAGATGATTCCCGCGACTTCGTCCGCGTGGATTAGATTTTTGATTCCCGCGGGAACTCCTCAATTTTCCGGGATAAAAAGTAGCCTATGTCCTTCCCCGGGATACCATCTACCCCTATATCATTTTTCATCAAAATCGGGTGAAGAGACAGTTTTTTTTATTCCCGCGGGAACTCTTTAATTTTCCGGGTTAAAAAGTAGCCTATGTCCTACCCCGGGATACCATCTACCCCTGTACCAAATTTCAGCAAAATCTGTTGAAAAGATGGGCCGGGAAAGCGTAGCAGACAGACAGACAGATAGACAGACAGACAGAAACACTTTTGCATTTATAATATTAGTATGGATAGTATGGATTTTGACGACTCATCTGTCATAAAGAGTCGATTTTTATTTTTCTTTTTAACTACATGACGTATCCTAATTTCTTGCTTCTTGATTTGCTTCTCTCTGACAAATTTTTCGATTGGAATGTGTTTTTTACGCCACTACAAGTTAGCCCTTGACTGCAATCTCACCTAAGATAAGTGCTGATTTATTCTAGAATGGTAGCGGGCTAACCGGTTAGGGGTCTAGTCGGTTTCTACACGCATCGTACCGGAACGCTCAATCGCTAGGCGGTACGTCTTTGCCGGTAGGGTAGTACCAAGCCACGCCCGAAGCCTCCCACCAGATTTGAATATCGCACACTATTACAGTTTTTTAGTCACGCTATGCAAACTCACAAAATTTGTAAGATGTATTGGAAAACGTCAAAGTTTGCTCCTCGAGTGTTTTTTATTTTAAATTTTCATCATGCTGCACTTGTAGCATTATTTATGTACCTACTTAGTCATTATTCCATTGCTAAAGCAAATGTAAACTATGTAAACATAGTCGGTCTATAGGTGTAAAAAAAGATGTAAGACCTTACATATTACCATTTCGTAGAAAAATTAAATTTCGTAGCAATGTTTGAGTTTCGTAGCCAACGTCTACGCAAGTAATAGAACTATATTTACCATCTACATCTTAATAACATATTTAATACCTATCATACAATAAAAAGAAAACACAGACTCATTAACGCCCAGATCAAATACTTGGAACTAATAAGCTGAAAATTTTCCATCCAGGTCCCCGAGAGAGAGAGAGGCCAATCTCCAGAGAGATGAGAGATTAGCCATCTGCGCAGGAGTTATTTTAGTGCACAAATATGTGCGCAAACACAGGTTCTCTGCTACTTTACTCTCATAGCCCGATGAGACAGCGCCAACTTCTTAACACCGGGCTAGTACTGAGAATCTCTTGTTAGAAAAACCCAATACTTGTTAGCTGCAGTCGAACATAAACGTAAAAAGTTAATAAATAAAAACATGCTAACCATTAGACCAACGAGGAAGTTATAAGTCATTTTTTTAATGGAAAAAGTAAAAAATATAAATATCGGATTTTTCGAAATTCCCACGTGAACGAAGCAAAGTAGGCTTAATTATTTTGAGCTGTCTTTTGTGAAGTCACACTTTTAATTTAAGTAAAATCCATACTAATATTATAAAATTACGAACGTGTCTGTCTGTCTGCCACGCTTTAACGGGCCTATCTGTTCAACCGATTTAGACGAAATTTGGTACAGATAGGTATAGCTAGCATCCCAGGGAAGGTCATAGGATTTTTTATCTTATTAGGATAGGATCTTAGGATTCTTTTTATCCCGAAAAATTAAAGGAAATCAAAACCCTAATCTATATAAATATCTTATATCTATATAAGTTGAATGCAGTCGGCGCCTGATGTGACACTGTATACATAAGCTCTGCATTCAACTCGTGCGCGCACTATATATCTAGAAATGTAAATGTCTATTTATATTTCACAGTAGGTATGTTTTGTGATAATTTTGACTTCTTTCTACTCAAACTTTTTCCTAAGACACCATTCCGTATAGGTATTTTCCTAATACACAAATAGTTTGCACAAAGAGAACTAAGGGGACATAAAGCCGGATTACTGCAAGATCCTCACGAGTGGACGCTAATGTGTAAGTCCAATTGATTTTCATTCAAGAAAACGTCTGATTTCTGCTTCAAAACTATTTCAATGCATCCCTACTTGTATGGTACGAGTATGTCAGAGACCTTGTCCGCGTGCGAAGTTTTTCAGAAATCCCGTGGTTAGGTACTCTTTGATTTTCCGTATACAAACTACATAGGTCAAAAGTGGGAGGTCCGGTGGGGTTCGATCCTCGGCAGGTTCGACTACTAATAGGCATGATGACTGATTTTGAAAAATGGTCAGATTATGTTCGGAAGTATCTACTATTTCGAAAAAATATCTTATTTCAGCAGAAATATAAGGTTTAGTAGATAATATTGGCATTTGAAATTATAATTTTAAAATTCACGCCAAAACGCTCCCCGGTGTCATGGCGTCGTTTGTGACGTCACTATTATTTTTTCCAATGTACTCTGTGCAGTGTGCAGTAAGCAATAGTGTGATTGTCAAAGCTCGAAAACAAACCATTGTGACGTCATTCGCTTCTTGGTGTTTTAACCAATGGCGGATTGCTGTATTTTATAATTTTATTTTATCAAAATAAATAGCAATCTCACTCGAAACAGAAAAATAAATACGTTTTTTATAATCCATGAATCCTATTTCATTAGATAAATTCATAATTTCATTGATTCTTGGTTACTGTCATCATGCCTATTATAATTTCTGAATGTTTTCTGCTCTGGTTTGGGCGTGGTTAGTTGCCACCCTAACGGCAAAGACGTACCGCCAAGCGACCTAGCGTTCCTGTACGATGTAGTGTAGTAACAGATCCGAGGTATAACTGAAAAATATACCTACAAATAATCTAATGGCTGATTTTTCTACTCCGAAGTCCGAATGTTGTTTAGCCTACAAAGAAATTACAAAATATCTGTCAAAACACTATTTCAAAACATCAAACTTCCGTAAGTTAAACGCTGTCGAGATTGAAAAAATCGGACTTTATAAACTGCCACAGTCAGTTGTTTTACGATAAGTTTTCCTTCTTTCTAGGGAAACTTTTTATTAAAGACACCATTCCGTATTTTTGCCATGCACAAAGAGAACTATAGTCGACCTAAAGCCGGACATCCGCAAGATGCTTGTGACGAGACGGCATTGTGGGATTTCATTCATGAAAACGACTGATTTTTGCTTCAAGACTACTTCAATGCATCCCTAATGGAATTAATTTCACTATTTGGTTGAACCAATCGATAGGTACTATGATTAGGATAAAATCTCTCGAGCAAACATTATATAATTAAGATATTTATAACTTAAAATTAAACACCTTTGTGCGTTGATGGTACTATAAGGTACTTACCTTTTAAATTTTCAAGCGGATGCCAGCGACTTCGTCCGCGTGAAATAAGTTTTTAAATTCCCACGGGAACTCCCTAATTTTTCGGGTTAATAAATGGCCTATGACACTCACAAATAATGTGGCTTTCTATTGGTACCAGAATTTTCAAAATCGGTTCAGTAGATCCAGAGATTACCCCCTACAACGTCACAAACTGTATTACCTCTCTATAATATTAGTATAGATTAGCTCCATCTTGTACCTACTTATTATAATAGGCGTCTCATTTTCAGACATTGTTTTGAAAGGGTTTCACTCATTACACCATCAAAGGGTTACTTAATAGCAAAGAAGCCTTTTGAGTTTAACGGTTATATTTTTAAAGGCTTTAGGTCTAGCCCCACTTGAGATGCACGGAGCAGCGCGGCACTTAGCGGCAAATATTATTTGTATGAGTTTGTATGAAGCCGCGTCGCGCAGTGCATCTGCTTGACGCGTCGCTTAAGGCCCTGTGAATCGTTAAAGGTGGTTTTTAAAAGCAGTATATCCATCAAACGGTGACATAATGTGTGCTTGTATAAATAATTTGCTGTTTTCAAGACCTTTAAGCAGCCAGTGACGCTTCTCAAAACACAAAAGAAAATCTCTGCATTGAAATTTATTTTAAACACACCTCTTAATTTTCCTTTTAACTAATAATTTGCTCTAGAAATATAAGATAAAATTTACATTTCTTAATCAAACACATTGTCGGATTAATTTGTATTGAACAGTAAATATTTACTTTTTTACAAATGATTTCTTGCATTTTTTGCGACATGCGCTTGCTTGATTTCACCCCCGCGCGCCTGTATTTTGATCTCGTGAGCTCACAGCGTCTTAAGTGGGCCCATCTTCATGCATCATACAAAGAATATTTACCGCTACGTGCCACGCCGCGCCTTACATCTGTAGTGGGGCTAAACCTTTAGAACTGATCTTGCATCAGTATGGGCTTTGTCTATAAAATAATATAAGTTTTAAGTGCCGCAGTTATATTTTAACGAGTTAAGAAAGAAGACCTTACATTTACTTCTTAAGCATCTCAATAGTTCTTTTATCCTTATAGTACATTAGAATAAACTAAGGACAGTTATTGGACTGTAAATTAGATGTAGAAATTAATTGTTAGTAGAAGTTTAAGCTAGAATAATATTACTTATTAGCCTAGCTAGATGGTAGTAGACAATAAAGTTGCCGTTATATTGTATAGGTACTAAAAAAATTCTACATCAATGATCATGTAATCGAACTTTATGGTAAGAGGAAAAAAATATATACTTAGGGATACTTATAGTTTTTTTATCCAATACGTGCTAAAAACGTACTAACCTATTTTGTGGTTTTAGCCCTTGACTGCGATCTAACCTGATGGTAAATGAAGGTGCAGCCTAAGATGGTAGCGGGCTAACCTGTTAGGGGTATAGCAGTTATATTAAACCTTAATCCTAATTTGGTTTCTACACGGCGTCGGTGACCAGCACGGCATCGTACCGGAACGCTAAATTGCTTGGCATTCAGTGACGGTATCTTAAAATTCAAAGCTACGTGGGTTCCAAACGCGCCCTGGTCTAAAAAGAGCCCACAACAAACTCAGCCGGGGGTTTTTTAATTATCACCGTTACTTTAAAACTATCAGAGCCGTTAGAGCAAATAATTGCCAAACTTCCTTGCCGTTTATGTAATTCTTTACATTGCAATAAGATTTTTCAATTAGTTTACGTTTTACATTAACTTTGAACTGATTGAGCGAGTAGGTACCTAGTACCTACATCTTCAACTCTTCTGGGAGCTTATTATAGAAACGGACACTGTTTCCAAACAACTTTATTGCCTACCAATTACCTACATTTGTCTACCAATTCTATTTTATGGTTTATTCAATGGCGATGAAACATAAATGTATAACGTCATATAATATTGAAGTTAATGGGAAATTGATTATCATTTTATTGATTATTCGTAAGTGGCGTTTATGGTTACGTTGTTCCTAAAATTAAACACAATAGACTATTAGTACATTGCACTATTACCTATTCCGTGCTATTAGTATGTTTTTTAAATTGTTGCGGTATTGATAGAAATCCGGAGAATACCTACTTACACACACTACTATATATGGTGAAAATATATACCTATGAAAGTTTTTAAAAAAATCACAGATTTCGGAGTCCCCGCAAGAATCGGAGCATTGAAAATTAATACAAAAATATATATTTTTTTTTTGAATAGCACACTACAAGTTCAATAATTCAAAATTCCAACTCGAATGCACTTCTCGTCTGCGTCCGCATCTTTAAACACCATTACCATGACGATCGGTGAATAGTGAATCATAGAAGCTACATCACTTTTTATATACGGAAGTACCCGTTTTTCTACAATTCCAAATCTGAAGGGACCACCTACAGGTCACAATAATTATCAACCGATTTTCAAAATTTTTATGCCATTTTGTAGCCATCAGTAGTATTGTAGAGACATCTTCAACATGTCTTCTGGACATGTTGAAGATGTCTCTGAATAAGTTCAAAGTTATCCCTTCATAGATCTCCTATACTTAGGCGTTATATCTTATAGTATCTGAACTAGATGCCACGGCCATTTAGTTCAGACTTCGTCCGCTTGGAATAAGTTTTTAATTACCTAAAACTTAATTTTCCGGGATACAGTAAGTAGCCCATGTCACTCTCGTCATCAACTATACCCATGCCAAAAATCACGTCGATCCGTTGCTTTGTTGCAGCGAGATTGAAGGACAAACCAACAAAGAAACACACTTTCGCATTTATATTATTAGTAGGTAAGGAAGTAGGTTTTATGAAGTACTAGCGAATGCCCGCGACTACGTCTGCGTGGTTTGAGGTTATTGGTTCCCGCGGGAACTTTTTAATTTTCCGGGATAAACAGTAGCCTATGTGCTATACCAGACTATAATCTATCTCTGTGCCAAATTTCAGCCAAATCCGTTCAGCCGTTGAGGCGTGATTGAGTAACAAACATCCATACATCCATCCAATCTTTCACATTTATAATAGGTTTTATGAAATATGATCTATCTCAATCATCGTTTAAACTTCAAACCTATCTCTATACTAGCTAAGTAGGTACTTACTACTCCACTCAGAATGAGTAGGGTCATAGTCCATTAAGCTAGTCGTGAATGAGGCAGATTTCACGTATCTTTGTGAATATTATGATTTATAACACTCAGAATAAAGAAAAAAAGAAAGAAAGAAATCTTTATTCAGGGAGACAAGACCAAAAACAGACTTTATCACAAGAAAAAAATGGCGAGATGAGACTTGATCAACAAAATGGTCTTCACTCAGCATGTGCTATACCTGTTAGGATACAGCGCTGATCTTCCGTGAAGCCAGTAGGTATGCTTGGACGGCGCCAAATAAAATAACTCCTCGGAAAAGAGCAACCACCAAATTTATTGCTCCTGGGTCCTCTCTTACTCCTCTCGATAGGAATGGCATTCCAAACCAGCGGTTGATTCGACGATTCAAAAGCACTTGTAAAAGTTTATTTGAATAAAAAAATTGAAGTTTGAAGTTTGAGAGATGCAGTTTTCCTCGCCGATAAAGTAAGTGATATTTAATTGACTAAAACCAACTTCAATATAGTATACTCCAATAACTTTGACGACCTCCGTGGCGCAGTGTTGAGCGCTGTTGTCTTAACGCGCGGAGGCCCCGGGTTCGATCCCCTGCAGGGTCAATTTGGGAATTTATAATTTCTGAATTTTCCCTGGTCTGGCCTGCTGGGAGGCTTTGGCCGTGGCTAGTTAGTTAGTTACCACCCCACCGGCAAAGACGTACCGCCAAGCGATTTAGAGTTCCGGTACGATGCCGTGTAGAAACCGATTAGGGGTATGGGTTCAATATAACTGCCATACCCCTAACAGGTTAGCCCGCTACCATCTTAGACTGCATCATCACTTACCATCAGGTGTGATCGCAGTCAAAGGCTAACTTGTAGCTGATAAAAAAATAAAAGCCAAACAACACAGCAACTTTTTTTCAAATGCCAAATCGCGTGCTTAGTAGGTATGGGATCTTGTATGAAATTTTGAATTATGACGTCATAAAAGTTTGACGCACTTTTTTACTTTATTCGATTGTTTAAAACCATTGATGTAGAATTTTGGTATGTTTAAAACGGTTATTCAACATAAAACTGGCAGGGGACGTGGAATGTGGATATTACGACTCTTGGGAGATTTTTTATTTAATAATCACTAAAACATAATTTACCTATTTCACTAGTAGTCAAATACCCAATTGTATTATTCCAAAGCAATACGTACTATTATATTAAAATACAACTCAAATAAAAAGAGCTTTTGTGCCACGCAAACAAACATTATTTGCGTGAGATTTTTGATAACGAATAAAAATATAATAATTTGAAACCCGTGTTTTCCCAGACGACCTTGACGACTGTTTATTACTTCGATATCCTTCGGTGGCAAAATTCCGAATAAAACTTCGTCAATAACTGAGGAATTTATGAGTGATACTGCTTATGGAAGCAGTTAGTATACTACTCTCATCCAACCTTACAAAATTATGGAAATCTTTGGAAGGAAAAGTGAAATGAATGATTTTTTTCATCAAAAAAAACATAAAAACGAATTGAGAACCCTCTCCTTTTTTGAAATCGGGTAAAAATGTGTCGCATTTCAGCATGCAATGGCGCCAATAATATTCAAATTGGAATTAAAATTTAAATTATTTATTCTTTATTAGACAAAAATAGGTTTTTACAAATTTCATCTTCACGTCCTGAAACTCTCATGAGTTTATGTGGACGTTGCACATTCCTCATAAATAACTATCTAAAAAATAACTTATACAAATAAATAACCTAAAACATCACATATCATAATACTAAAACTTAACTATAATCAGTAAAAAAGTTGGTCGGTGTAATTAACGTATTTCAATGAATGGAGCGCGCGTCTACATTCGAGTAACATCGTATCGTGCAAGACTATAGATAACGCCAAACCGGTTTTGTGCATCGAGGAACGTCCAAGCATACAGGCTGATTATATTTTGCAACTGTAGATTTTATCTATCTGTAAAAATAGTATCTTTAAAATATTTTTTTAAAATTCTCTTTAAATTTTTTACCGTAATCGAATTTCTTAGTGCTAATGGTAAATTGTTTATTAACCTAGGTACAAGATAATCGGTCGTTCTTTCACCATAAAAATTTTTAGCTCCTATTGTGTTAATTTTCCGAGCTGTTACTTTTCTAGTTAGTTTTGTAGTTTTATATAAATCGTCTTTGTAAAACAGTAGGTTCTCTATAAGTAAGCGTAATTTTACTTTTTCTTTTATCGGAAGAACGTTACATTGTTTGTATATATGTGTTTCGTCATCTTTACAGTTGCGTAAATGTTTTTATTCAAATAATCTTTTACAAGTGCTTGTTGAGAATCTGCAAGATACTGGCTGCATTTCATTGCTGGAATATTTTATTATAGAAACAGGAATTTGTTTATTGAAGGCATCCAAAAATATCTGCATATTTTTCGAAAATCGTATATTTATAATTTATTTAATAATATGGTACAGTGGTCTATGAAGTATTTTTGTCTTTTTTGACGATGGTTGCCTGTCAATAATTATGAAACTTCATAGGCGTGCTTATGTCAAAAGCAAAATAAATGGTTGGATAGATATTATATGAGATTTAATATGCTTTCTAAAATTATGTGACAGAAGTGTAAATGTCTTGCGTCTAATGAAAACGTCTCCTTCCTTTGCGTGAATATTGCAAATAATAATAACGGAGTACATGATGTTGACTTGAAAGCGTTGTTTGCTGAAGCAGATATTATCTATTTGCTAGCCCCCGAACTGTTTGGAAATGGACGGATATCATAGTACAGTCCGACAAACTTAACTGGCCCGGTGGCTAAAACTGGAACAAATTTTTATGCGTGTTAAGTTTTTATTTTTATTTTAATAGATACTAGCGACGCTGTCACGAAATTAACGACTGCCAATGCGAGCTCGATTTCAATTGTGTTACAAATCTAACACGGTCTTCTTTTTTTTTTAATATTGATTCTTCGCATAGACTTATAAAAAGCGCTTACGAAAGTCAGATTGATATAGTACAATACAATATTAATACAAAACATTATGTCATAAAAATAATAATTTACCTAGTACCTAGTCATACAAAATTTAAATAATGTGATTTACAAATATGTGTCGTATCTTCATAGTAAAAATGTCATAATTTCATAATAAAATGTCATAATAAAAATGTCATAATATTGGAATAAAAAAAAGGTACTCAAGTACATAATTTTCATGTCATAAAATAAAATAAAATATGTAATCACAATACAATATTACAAGTACACAAGTACATAATTCTCGCTGATAGCTCACTTCTTTAGCGCATACTTTCGCGTCAAATTATACCTAATTGAACCGAAAGAATTCGGAATTCGAAGAATTCGGAGAAAAATTAAAGAGACCGACATAGCTCTGAGGGTTAGCAAGCTGAAGTGGCAGTGGGCAGGCCATGACCGATGGCCGATGGGGCAGACGTGTTCTGGAGTGGAGACCGCGTACCGGCAAGCGCAGTGTAGGACGACCTCCAGCTCGTTGGTCCGATGACCTAAAGAAGGTGCCGGGAAGCGGGTGTATGAGGAAGGCGGAGGACCGTGTTTGGTGGCGCGCTCTCGAAAAGGCCTATATCCAGCAGTTGATGCATGTACAGGCTGATGGATGGATTGATGGAGCGAAAATTAAGTCCCATGTCTTGAAAGAGGCCTATGTCCAACGGTGGATGCTCAATGGCTGATTATGATGATGGACCGAAAAATCAAGATAATTATTTTCATAGCGTAGGTATATTTAATTCAATTATTTTAATTGAGCATAGTACTAATAGAAAATAATTATTTTCTGAACCATCTATTGGATAGAAGCAGGCGTAACTTTGCGGATGTCCATGATAATGAAGGAGCTAGAAGTTTAATTCGCTATTAGACAAATCTATGTGGTATCTGTATTGTTCATATGCGTGGGGTATATTATATTTATGTAGAAATGGTAGTGAAAACTACACAGGAAAACTAGCACTTTAAATAGGAAAGAGTTTAATTATAAATCTAAAGAGACTCGACAGGAGAAGGACAAGATACAATAATGACAGTGACATTAATAGACACTGACGTTTGACATAACAACTTTTATTTTTATTTTACTGGTTTAAAGGCTCTGGATTCTAGTCCTTCTGAGCCACATAACAACTGCCACAGACCTTCCACAGACTGCATACTCTTAACAGTATATGTTTTTGACTATGAATCGTTCTCTTCAAAGGACGAATGCGAGACCTTGACTCTGCGATATCCCAATATCTTTCAATGACAAGGCACTTCTCCGAATAAAACTTTGCCAATAACAATCAAATACACAAGTGCCATCAGTAAACTTTTGGCTTATCCCATTATGGCTTTATTTATTAAGATCATTTAAAGCGTGTTTGCTGTTTGCACATGGTAATGTAACATTTATACGCATAGTTGTTCCGAGTTTTACGAGCGCTACAATTAATAGAGGATCTCCCAAATTTCGTAATATTTTAAACCATCGATTGAAATAAAACAGTGTGTCGAATTTTGATATATTTTGAAAAAAGTTTCTGTGGACTTGTTATCAAATACCTACCCAATTGGGTATTTGACTACTAGTGAAATTCTTTTTTTGTGATTATTAAATAGAGGATCTCCCAAAAGTCGTATTATCCACGTCCCCTGCTAGTTTTACAACATCACTATTTTTTCACGGAAACTGAAGTAGTTTCCGCGGGAATCAAAAAAACCTTAATCCACGGGGACGAAGTTGCGGGCATCATCGTCTGTCTGCCTGTCTGTCTGTCTGCTTTCACGGTTCATCTGTTCAACCGATTTTGATGAAGTTTGTTACAGGGGTAGATTGTATCCCGGGGAAGAACAGGCTACTTTATATCCCGGAAAATTAAAGATTCTCGCGGGAATCAAAATACTTAATCCACGCGGACGAATTCGCGGGCATCTTCTAGTAAGTAATAAAATATAAAAATATTTTTAATTTTTTCAGATGAGAACGCGAGAAGTTGCTCCAAAAACATAATATACAACATACTAAATCAACACAGTAATATACAATTTATTTAAAAGAAAAACCCATTTAAATTATTTATTTAAAAAAGTAAACATATAGCTACGCACAGACAATAATAAAAGCCAAATTATTTATTTATACACATACATTTAAATTAAAAAATATGTTAGTAGATTTTCATATATTAAATTAAACACAAAATATATAAATCAATCAAAGAAAAATTATTAATAGTGTTTTGCATATATCGATTATTTAAATATCGATAGTAACTATAGAAAATCAATCGTTCATAAATGTATGGTTTGAATATATAAAAAAAAAGATTCAATATAGTGATTGGAATCTATTTGTCGATAGTTCAGAAAGTATTTTCCTGAAAGCATAACAATAAAGTTAGTCAAAATGAGCTGCGAATCGCCGTCGTCAGCGAAAAAGTTCAATTTGGAGCGGGCTTCAAACTTTATGAGGCAATTCCGGGACCCGGACTCGAGGGAGCTGAAGAAACTATCCGCTAACCAGTTCATGGAAGTCTGGAGTCACTATGATAGAGATGGTAAGTGATAGAAGTTTTATTAACTAACTTTCCTTACTTTAAAAGTGAACCAGTTCAAACTTTTTTGTTAACTTTTTAATGAGTGCTCAGTGCAGCTTCCGTAAAGCAAACAAGTGTGTAGTTACTAAACTTCTACTAAAATTGAAGAGCCAAATTCTTAACTCCAGGCTAGTAGCTAGCTAGCAGAATACTTACTCCTCCGCCTCTCTCTTAGTCTATTCTCTAATAAGTAGTATTGTTTTACTAGATAATTTTTTAACCCAATTATACTTACGGCCCGACCGGGATATCGCTTAGTCTGTATCGCTTAGTCTCTAGTACTGTTTTACTTTGGTTTTACTAGAGAACTTTTTGTCATAAAACCCACTGTCACTTAAATATGATCCGACTTGACAATCGAATCTAGATAAAAAAAAAGATTCAATATAGTGATTGGAATCTATTTGTCGATAGTTCAGAAAGTATTTTCCTGAAAGCATAACAATAAAGTTAGTCAAAATGAGCTGCGAATCGCCGTCGTCAGCGAAAAAGTTCAATTTGGAGCGGGCTTCAAACTTTATGAGGCAATTCCGGGACCCGGACTCGAGGGAGCTGAAGAAACTATCCGCTAACCAGTTCATGGAAGTCTGGAGTCACTATGATAGAGATGGTAAGTGATAGAAGTTTTATTAACTAACTTTCCTTACTTTAAAAGTGAACAAGTTCAAACTTTTTTGTTAACTTTTTAATGAGTGCTCAGTGCAGCTTCCGTAAAGCAAACAAGTGTGTAGTTACTAAACTTCTACTAAAATTGAAGAGCCAAATTCTTAACTCCAGGCTAGTAGCTAGCTAGCAGAATACTTACTCCTCCGCCTCTCTCTTAGTCTATTCTCTAATAAGTAGTATTGTTTTACTAGATAATTTTTTAACCCAATTATACTTACGGCCCGACCGGGATATCGCTTAGTCTGTATCGCTTAGTCTCTAGTACTGTTTTACTTTGGTTTTACTAGAGAACTTTTTGTCATAAAACCCACTGTCACTTAAATATGATCCGACTTGACAATCGAATCTAGATAATTCATGAATGAACTACTAGATCAATGAGGCAATCCAAGTACTGTAGTCCGAAAAGTAAACCTTTCCCACATGAAAAACTAAATGTGGTAAACATGAGCGTGAAAATTTAATATCTCGTTCCAGTTAAAATTAACTTTATTCATTTTCTCCATATTTACATTTGATCATGTTTATTTGCTTTTGATGATTGCCCGCAACATCCTTCGCGTAAGTACATTTCTAGATTAAAACCAAATACTAGTGAATAAAGTGGGTATGAGCGTTCCTAAAAGCTTCGACTTTTTTTAATTCGCTCGGCACTAAGTAATAACTCTATATATATTTTTTGCTGTTTTACATCCTCACTTGGTAGTAGGCTAGTAGCTCTATATATTTTTTTTTCTGTTTTATAACCTCAAAGTATCCAGTAATAGGTATATTGTATTCAAGACTGAACCATAGAATTAAATCTAAAACTCTCAACACGAGGAAGTGATAGAAACGTCAAACGTAGGAACTTGAATGATCAAGCGTAATCAAAAAGTAATATTCATTGAAGCCTCAAGCCAAGTTTTTATTATTATTTGAGGGAAATATCAAACGCAGATAGTCGGTTTTGTTTATTTTGCGTTCATAGTAATATATTCTTTGCAAACAGAAAACGTAGGAACTCAACAAAATGGAAAGATGAAAAATTTAGGGTTGTACCATGGAGCAGTATTAAGTATAGAACAATAATTATATTATATTGTAGAACTGCAGTAACAGTTTCAAAACGACTACACTCTGTAGTAGGTACATAATATATACTGGGCTTATTATTTTCTACATCACGCATTATATTGAAAAGCCTGAAAACCAAAATTATCAACGCCATCGTGGCTGGCCGACACGGCGATGGGGTGACGAATTAGATCAATTTACAGCTGAGTGGCCCGCAGAGACAGGATAGGGAGATGTGGAAAAATCGGAGGGAGGCCTTTGGTAAATACTTATATTAATTATTGTTAATATACCTATAATTTATTGAATGATAATTAAAAAAAATTCCAGTCATGGGGACTGCCGATAGAAGTGAAAATGAATATTTAAATGTTTTATTTCTTTATTTAATTAATTATAAAATATAATAATAATAATATTTGAAATATAAAACTTAAAACGAAGGCATTAAAGTTTAATTACGAATGTACTATTTATACTTAAGACCTTTCCCGCGGTCGGTCTCACGTATTCCATATTTTTACCCCCTACCAAAAAGTGCTAAACGCGCGTAAAAAAGATTTCACTTCAAAATAGACAGCCATAAACTCCATCAAGAGCCCTAAGTTCTACTTTCTATGTAATCTCTATTTTTTCTTTATAATTTAATTAAATTAAGTATGTAAATACCAATTAAATATATTGGATAGTAAGTACTTTGTTATCGACACAATATGGATTTACATCACTAGCTCACCGGAACAGATATCAGCTGTTGCTTATTCACAAGCAATAGTGATTGTTGTTTGTGTTCGTGCAGCGGACCAGTTTAATAGCAATTTCGTGTTAATTTACATTAACGTTTTCAGTAAAATAGCAAAATGAATTAAAACAAAATATGCTAGCATTTAAAACTAGATGATGCCCGAGACTTTGTTCGCGTGGATGGTTTTGGAAAAATGCTGTCGGAACTCTTTGGATAAAAAGTAACTTGTAGAACAGGTTACAGGTTCTCAAATATACCCAATACCCATGCAAAAAATCACATCGACGACATTCGACTATCTCCTTGACGCAGTGTTGAGCGCTGGGAGGCCCCGGGTTCCATCCCCGAGTCAATTTGGGAATTTATAATTTCTGAATTTTCTCTGGTGTGGCCTGGTCCCGCCTTTAGTTGTGGCTAGTTACCAGCCTACCGGCAAAGACGTACCCCTAAAGGTTAGCCCGCTACCATCTTAGACTACATTACTTATCACTTACCATCAGGTGAGATCGCAATCAAGGGCTAACTTGTGGTGGATAAAAAATAAAAAATAAAAACAATTGCATTAATAATACATATATTGATTTGCTGCTATCACAGCGTAAGTACATTTCCGTACAGAGGATCGACACCCATACTAGTTGCAGACTACAGGTGCTACAGACTCCAACACACCACTCACTAATATGTAGGTATATGAGCAAGACTTACTCGTGAGACGGCAGAAAATTGGAACCAAGTCAAAATCATCCTAACTTCCATGACAGTCCACTAACAATCCATTAGGCGTGAAATTGGCCATCGGTTCGTGTATTGATTTTGTTTACAGTTCAAGCCGCTGCTATTTCAGTCACGGACAAGGCCCAGATAAGTTATTTACCGCGGTTCCGTTCGGTTTGACAGCTAGGTAGGTATAGTGACTCGTGTTTATTTCGTGACGTGCAACGGTGCACTGCAGACGACGTGTCATGATACTTGAATAAATTGACGACCTCCCTGGCGCAGTGTTGAGCGCTGTTGCCTTAACGTGGGAGGCCCCGGGTTGCACATTTATAGGTAAAAAGTATAGTTAATAACCATGTTATAACTTTACAGTTAGTTAAATAAAATATATTTTCATTTTCATTTTCATTTTCATTTTCATTTTCATTTTCATTTTCATTTTCATTTTCATTTTCATTTTCATTTTCATTTTCATTTTCATTTTCATTTTCATTTTCATTTTCATTTTCATTTTCATTTTCATTTTCATTTTCATTTTCATTTTCATTCTCATTTTCATCTTCATTTTCATTTCATTTCATGTTGCATTTCCAGGTTGGGGGTCGTCCAATGCTGCGCTTCCCGGTTTAGGGCGGGGTATCTCATAAACTAATATTTTAAATGCGAAAGTGTGTTTGTTTGTTGGTTTGCCCTTCAATCACGCCGCAACAGAGCAACGGATCGACGTGATGTTTTGCATGGGCATAGTTGTAGACCTGGATAGTGACATTGGGTACTTTTTATCCCGGACAATTAAGGGGTTTCCGCGGAAATTATAATATATCTCTTTGCCAAATTTCATCCAGATCCGTTCAACCGTTCTGGCGTGATTGAGTAACAAACATCCATCCATCCAAACTTTCGCATTTATAATATTATTAGTATTGAAACTATCGTAAAAGCACCTATTATAGAGTCGCTAACAACCTTTTTGTCAACAAGCAGGTGAAAGCTTTTATACCGTCTGGTAACTGGGGCGGTAACTTTGAATCAAATTCAGTTAGCGAACCGAAGTCGAGTGGACTTAAGAGGCGACACTAATTGGAGTGGAAGGATTTTTTTTATTATTAAATACTAACTGATGCCCGCGACTACCTCCGCATGGATTGAGGTTTTTGGGAACTCTTTTTATTTTCCGGGATAAAAAGTACCCTATGTGTTATTCCAGACTAAAATATATCTCTGTGCCAAATTTCATCCAGATAAGTTGAGTCATTTGGGCGTGATTGAGTAACAGACATCCATCCATCCATACATCCATCTATACATCCAAACTTTCGCATTTATTATATACCTACTTAAGGCCTCAATTAAACTTGTAAGTTTATATGCTAGTGACTTACTTATCTAACGTTTGAAACTTACAAGTGTAATCGTGGCCTAAGGGAAAATTTCGCTATCAGAAATAACTGTTTTTTGCTATAATACAGACACAAAAATGTATGAAAAAAACATTCCTTATTAAGGTTTTTCCTTATTAATTTTTTATAAGGAAAAACCTTCGAAAACCATAAAATGAAAGATCACAAATGTTTTGTCATGTACTCTCGAGAGTTGATGGCAAAATTGGAGAAGGTGCTTGAAATATGGTAATGCACAGCAATTATTTTATTCTATGCTAAGTAAATTTTATAGCTGATGCGTGATGGATTAAAGTCTCAATAATTCTATTTTGACCCGTGTCTGGTATTTTGGTAGCTATGACAGACTATGTCATGTATTTTAGGAACACATCAATTACTTTCAGTTTAAAAAAAAACAACTTTTATAAAGACGACTCAATAAAAATTTAAAATATGAATTTTTCTTGAGCAAGTAGAAGATATCATCATCTCGCATAGTTTGCTTTACTCAGAAGAGCTAGAGACAGGCTTGTGATGTGATTACGTGGTTACCACTGTCCACTAGGAGTGTAAAAACGTTACCTAATAATAAATAGCATAATGAAACGGAACCTATCCTATCCTTTATCCTATGTTGGAACTGTTATAATTATTGTATCTTTTTATGTACCCATATTCGAACAAATAAAACTATCTTTATCTTTTATCTTTACAGTTGCCTGCTTTTAGGAATTCGTGACCCTTTAGATAAACAACTGCTATACTTCATTTTGTCTACCATATTAATACAACTTACACCGACATCATAATATAATAATTATGGCATCAGCTTTTATGAAGCACCTTCTAAAAATTAACTGAAAGCTCTCCGGCTACTAGGCTTTCTGACGCAGTGGGAATAGCCCATTATCTTAATGAACATTTTCAAGATGTCTTCACTTCATTTAGAAGGGAAGCCACGTTTATGTTTTCATGAATACTTCGTGAAGATAAAACTGGTTGCTTTTGGTTTAAACTTTTAAGTGAGATGAGTTAAATATTTAAATGTTTTCATACAACCCAACTACGTTTTACTCATGTCTTGTGCTAGATCGTAGTTAAATGAGTACCTCAATGATACTCAATAATAGCGAACAAAACAGAGCTTATGGCTGTAAAATAGTTTAGGCAAAATCATCTTCATTTCGAGAAATCTATTTAGTGATATTAATCAGTGATCAATTCAATACATAACATCTGAGTATTATATTATTATTGCATGTTTATCATTATTGTTGCACTTTCCCGCTCCTTTTTCCTTATGAAACTGGTTGTCTGGAGGAGATAACTTTTAGTGATAAGACCGCCTTTGCGCACTTGTTGCGCTCGCTTTGTTTTCTGTTTATAAGTTATTTCTATGGTATGTGTAGCTATAAAGAGTTTATCCATCTATCTGACAAGGAAGGTCTACTGATACACCCTGGAGGTGGATAGTGGAACTCTAGAATAGAATAGCCCTCGAGTTTGTGCTCATCTGGTTTGTTTTGACGAGTCCCATTTACATTACAGAGAGGTAGAATAGGTGACGCGTGTTTTCAAAACTACATTAAAAAAAATATTACAGTAATATGCCTACCTACAATCATACGTAATTTTAGTTTTTCGTCTTCGCTATTTTACATTTTAAGGCCGCCATTCTCGTTTTTTTTAAAAACCAAAACCTTGCCACTAAACAGTGCACGGTTTAATTAGATCAATATGTCAACGTAAAATTATAAAAAGCGTTAGATTGTAATCCAACTCTTTTTATCTCGATAGATTGTAAACTGTCGAAAGATTGTGAACCGTACAATGTTCTGAGTGTCAATTTTTGAAATATTCATTGTAGTTACGTCTTGTCTCTTTCTTGTAGGTTAGGTTAGGGTTCGACATAAACAATCAGGTAGTGCCCGGCCTCAGGGCGGGTACTTAGGTTCTATCGAGTTAATATACCTACAGATTACAATCTACCGAAAAATAATGCGTTAAGTTATAATCTTCTGACAATAAAACAATACAATACAATCTAACGGTTTTTGCAATCTTACGGCGACATATACACCTCTCTTATGAAAATCTGTCCTAACATTCTGTTAAGCATTCTACAAATAGTATATTTTACGACCATTTCTGAGCCAACCAGGCAGTTTGTAGCTTAAGGGTCGTCCTCGCTATCGCTGGCGAGCAACCTCTCTTATTTCCATTAAACCCAGGCTTAAACGCCATTATAGTGGCGCTCCGAGCTTTTTGTTGCTGTTGAAGCTCGTCGGTTCAAATGTTAAGTTGCTTATCAGCAAAACGGGTTCATTCTACTTACGTACAATTTAGCGAGGTCTAGGGCCATACTGTCAACGCTTAAAGTAATATACATTTACGTTATATACGTTTAAACCATACACTTATTGTTACTGTACATCGACGAACAAAAAGTATTTTCTTCAGAATTGGTGTGTATATTTCTTCACCTTTCTTCTTATTCTGAAGAAAATGCTTCTAACGCTGAGTCCGTCGATGAGTCTATGGCTGAGACGCTTTTAAGTTTGACGCGAACTGTACCTACCTTTTTTTTTATCCACTAAAAGTTAGCCCTTCACTGCGATCTCACCTGATGGTAAGTGATGATGCAGTCTAAGATGGTAGCGAGCTAACCTGTCAGGGGCATGGCAGTTATACATACCGAACCGAATAGCCGAACCGTTAACCGAATAGGGGTATTAAACTCATACCCCTATTCGGTTTCTACACGGCATCGTACGCTAAGTCGCTTGGCGGTACGTCTTTGCCGGTAGGTAACTAGCCACGGCCGAAGCCTCCCACCAGGCCAGACCAGGGAAAATTCAGAACTTTTATGCCTTGAGGCTTCGGCTGTGGCTAGTTACCACCCCACCGGCAAAGACGTGCCGCCATGCGATTGCGATCATCACTTACCAGGTGAGATCGCAGTCCAGGGCTAACTTGAAGAGGATTAAAAAAAATGTGACGTGCTAAGAAACTAGAAAACCTTTACAAACGTGCATTGTCGAGTCAACATCTCCTGAAGATGCTTCGGTGTCGGAGTGAAACGTATGTTGAGAATAATTTGGAACATTTGTGTGGTGTGGTGAATATTGCAAGATACACATTGTACCACATAGATTTACCCACTGTGGCGGATAATAGCGAATTAAATTTCAAGTTTCTTCAACTAGAAAACCGTTTCAAATACGAAAAGAAGGCATTAAAAATTTATCAGAAGCGTGAGCGGTGAGGCCAAGGTAAGTCGGTCAAGCACACGTCGAGGGCGGGCGAAATTTGAAGGAAAACTTTTTGGAGCAACGCTGTAGGCAATTCTGTAGAGCCTTCCATTTAAAAGCCCTATCAGCAATTTACTTTTTTTATATTTTATTTACACCTTTATTTTTTAAAGCAACAGTCGCGTTTTATACTTTATATCAGAACTAGCTGATGCCCGCGACTTCGTCCGCGTGGAATAAGTTTTCTGTTGATTACGTTGCTCCGTTGCGGCGTGATTGAAGGACAAACCAATAAATCAACAAACAAATACACTTTCGCATTTATAATATTAGTATGAAGTATGATTTACACCTTTATTTTTTAAAGCACAGTCGGTACCTATATAAAAACTACGTTAATACTTTACATGCAAGGTTAATTAAATTGGGTATTTGGGACAAGTATTCAAATAAATTATTTGTAGTGACTAATAAATAGGTCCCACTCCCAAATATTGTAAATCGTAATATCCACGTTCCCTGATAGTTTTGTGTTTGAAAATCATTTAAAACTATCGATTGAAGTAAAAAAAGCGCGTCTAATTTCAATGACGTCACAGTTCAGTATTTTATACAACATCCCACAACAAGTTGAATGTTGAAAAAAAGTTGCTGATTTGACTTGTTGTCAAATACCCAATTAAGGCCTATTGCGCATTGAAAGAAAATGTCTTGTGTCTTATGTTGAGTAATGTCTTATAATATATTTTATATCCGCGATTATGTCATCGTAAGATTGTAAAAACCGTTAGATTGTAATATAACGTTTTTTATCTCGATAGATTATAAACTGTCGACAGATTGTGAACCGTAACATACTGGCTCACAATTTAACGCATTATATTTTGGTAAACTGTAATCTATTAGGTATATTAACCCTAGAATTAGAACCCTATTATTATTATAAACCTAAGTGTTTGAAAACCACTACCTGACTATTCATGTCAAACCCTGACCTAACCTATAGTTCGCGCGCGAGTTGAATGCAGAGTAAATGTAAGTGTCACCATACATTTAGTCTGCATTCAACTCGCGCGCGAACTGTACAAGACAGAGACAAGAAAACGTAAATACAATAAATATTTCGTAAATTAATACTCAGAACATTGAACGGTTCACAATCTTTCGACAGTTTACAATCTAACGGATTTTACATTCTTACGGTGACATATACAAGAAAAAATAATATCTTGTAATATGTATGGTCTCATGCAACCATTGCGACTGAATTTCTTATTTAAGACATTACTCATAGGACAAGAAATTTTATTATAATGCGCAAAAGGCCTAACTCTTTAATTTCCGCGAAACAGTTTATCCTTTATGTTAAGTCAGGGTACGTATATGCTAACCCCACTCTAATTATACCGGAATATTAAAGAGTTCTTGCGGCACTCAAACACCTTAGTCCTCACAGCGAATTCGCGGGTCTAGTATTCAATAATAATAGCTTTCATTTATCCTTTTGTTGAACTAAATTAATTAAAGCACAATCCAGTCAAAATTCATTCGTAATGAACCTGAGCTGTTTGGTATAAGGTCGTTACCCTTACAAAGCACCTTGACCATAGTTGCCTACGCCTACGCTAGCCACTACAATGATAAGGCTTCGATCGTATTGATGCAGCCTAACCCTTCTCGACCCATGATGAGAGACAGTCAAATCAAATGTTTTTTATTCAAATAGACTTTTTACAAGTGCTTATGAATAGTCGAATGAATCTAACACTGGTTCGGAATGTCGTTCCTACAAGAAAATCGGTGGTTGCTCTTTTGAAAAAAATAAAATATACCTATTTACAATGGCATTATTCTAAAGATATCTAAGTAACAGCAGTCCTGAGCATTGCTGGAGCGAGTTAAATCCATGCGCTTTTGACATTGAGGTTATAGTAAGCTCTCCGACATTATAATAAGCTTTTTTCAGGTGCATTTTTTAAAATGGTTTTCTTAAACTTGTGTAGGCAAGTTTATAATAGGTTGTGGAATTTTGTTAAAGAATAGAATACTCGTTCCCAGGAACGACCTTCGGACTTTCATGAGGCGGAGCGATGGAGTCACGGGCCTGTGGCAGTTTCTAGTTGGCCTATCGTGCAGATCGCATATTCTTTTGTAATTACAGTGGTGGAAAATGGACTAATAAGGAAGTGACCGAGTGGTATCCTAGGGATGGGAAAAGGTGGAAAGGAAGGCAAAGGAAAAGATGGGAATGATTTAAGAGTGGTGGCTGGTGCTACATAGCGCTGAACAACATAGGAAAGGTAGATCTGGAAGGCTCTGGAGGAGGCCGCATGACAAGCTGCTGATGTTCACTAAAAAAAGTTGTAAAAAGAAAAACAACATACTATTATCATATTAATATTATAAATGCGAAAGTGTTTGTTTGTTGGTTTATTGGTTTGTTGGTTTGTCCTTCAATCACGCCGCAACGAAGCAACGGATCAACGTGATTTTTGGCATGGGTATAGTTGAGGATCTGTAGAGTAACATATGCTACTTTTTATCCCGGAAAATAAAGGGGTTCCCGCGGGAATCAAAAAAACTTAAACCACGCAGACGAAGTCGCGGGCATCAGCTAGTTGTAAATATTTATTCAGCAATATAAGCTATGATGATTATGATTAACCCTTCTCGACCACCCGTCTCGTCTCAACGAAGTCTCTTTTGATAATACCTATGTCCATCAATGGGCGTCTGTCAGCCCAAGACAGCTGCTGGTTAGATATAGTCCGATTCAAACCTTACGAATTCTCGGAAAATCGTACTTTCGATGCGCAGAATACAAATAGGTATCAGTGGGACGGTTTCAGTTGCCTGTACCTGCGCGAACCTACACTCGCGGCTAACTTCCGAGACGTAATAAAGTTTGAATAGGACTGTACCTACAGCCCACTGTTATGCACAACTATCGCCATACGTCTTGTTTATGAAGGAGACATAATATTACCTTTTAGGTGTGTGTCCACAGTTCACCATAGATTTAGGATTGGTATATGGTGTCCACGCCATGTCTCATAATACGATCTTTATCTAACTCATATTACAAAAGTGAAAGTGTTTCTGTCAGTCTGTCATAAGCTTTCACGGTGCATTTTTTCGACTGATTTTGACGGGAAAGTACGGAGATACGTTGTATCCCAGGGAAGGACTTACTATAGGTACTTTTTATCACGAAAACTCAAGGAATTTCACGGGATTTTTGAAACACTTAACGACGAATACGGACGAAGTCGCGGGCATCATGCAGTGTTTTATTATTTTCTTTTCCTAGTATCTATTCAATAACCCGACCTTCCATTCAAATAACATTTTACGGGAAAAAACCGCTGTAAATCTCCAACAATAAAGAGGATCTTGACTGATTTATCGCAACCATTTAGCGTAAATGGGGACAACCAGAACATATATCCCGAGATCCAATTTGATAAAGGCATCACGGTAAGTCTAAAGGATATATCTAAAAATCTTAACGATGACTATACAGAAGATAAAATTGCCTTTTCAAGTATATCCCAAAGTATTTTTATTTTGACGACCTCCGTGGCGCAGTGGTGAGCGCTGTTGTCTTAACGGAGGTCCCGGGCTCGATCCCCGGCAGGGTTAGTTTGGGAATTTATAATTTCTGAATTTTCCCTGGTCTGGTCTGGTGGGAGGCTTCGGCCGTGGCTAGTTACCACCCTACCGGCAAAAACGTGCCGCCAAGGGATTTAGCGTTCTATGATATAACACACGATGTCGACATCTGTGTGAGACATCTGTGTCAGAAGGTCGAACGATGAGAACGATTTGATTATTGATGTTGTAACTTTTTCAGTAGGACGCATATGTGGCAACTAGACAGGATATTTCTAGAAAACCTCTTTCAATATTATTAATAAATGTCACTCTAACAAATGCGATGATGCTAATGTGTCGAACTGGAAATTATGAAATTAATTTTATTTTAACTAGGAAGATGATGCCCGCGATTTCGTCCTCTCCTTAATTTTCCGGGATTAAAAGTAGCCTATGACCTTCCCCGAGATACAACCTATCCCTGTACCAAATTTCATCAAAATTAGTTGAACACATGGGCCGTGAAAGCGTAGGAGACAGACAAACACCTTTTCGCATTTATAATATAAAATATTAGAATGGATAAAGTCAATCATACTTTTTTTTGTTGAATTAGATGTTTGAAAACTTTCCATATAACTTTGAAACGTAATAAATATCTTGCTCAAGCGTTTTAGACCTTATTAAAAAATATTTCAAAGAATCAAATTTGAACATTTTCCAGACCGCGACTGTACTTCAAAGATTAAAGAAATGTGCTTTACGTTAAGGGCTACGATAGCCTTCTAGTCCGTCCATCTGTAAAACAATAGATCTTAATGTTCTTCAAATACGTCCCATTTGGCTTAATTGAGGCCGCCGGGAAGTAGGGTTGCCAGAAACGAAAAATAAAAACTAGAGCGTGGTTTGGCGCGATTTAAGTAAGGGTTTTAACTCGGAGCACTTAAAATAGAGTAACTTTTTTTTTCCCCGCAATTAGTGCCAAGTTTAATCTGCTCACACAATTATGAATAAAAAACATTGACAATATCCATGCTAATATTATATGTAGATGCAAAATTTTGTCTTTTTGACTGTCTGTCTGTCCGTCTCTCTGTCTGTCTGCTACGCTTTCACGGCTTGGGTGAACCGATTCAACCGATTTTGATGAAATTTGTTACAGGGGTAGGTTGCATCCCGGAAAATTAAGGAGTTCCCGTGGGTATCAAAAATGCTAATCCACGCGGATGAAGTCGCGGGTATCATCTAGTTTTAATATATAAACCTTCCTTCTAAAATCTTAACTAAGTAAAACTTACTGAAAATCCCCAGAAACTCCATAATATTATCCTACCCAACATTAAAAATAATATTTTTAGTAAGGCACATCCCTACAAGGACCGAACTTTTCTTAACCAAGTTCTCAGGCAGCCATTAAAAAAAATAGCCTTTTCCTCCTGTAATAAATAACGAGGCAACTATAACGACTAGGCGAAGTTTTAATTAAGGTAATCGTGCATCGTTACAGTAAATAACGGCTCTCCCTTACTGGTACTTTAGCGGTAATAAAATACGACACCATCGGCTATTATGTATCCGAGCGTATATGATCCTAGGATCAAAGTTTGATAGCATCTATAAAGACTTATAATAAAATTACCTTTATATTAATAAGTGATTCCTGATTCCTGAAACCTCTAATTACAAATTTCGAAAATTGTAATTAGAGGTTTATTATTATCGATACAGAGCTTAAAACATTTTTTTCGAATTTTTGTTTGTCTGTCTATTACGGCATCACGGATATAAACTACTGAACGTACTTAAATTCTCATTGGTGCAATCCGGGTCAACATATGGGTATTTTTAACTACGAAAAACAATAGGTTTAATTCGGGATAGGGGTTGAAAATTTTGATCAGTTTTCCTCTTCGACGAATTAACCACGGGACGCGTGATATCGGCCATGTTTGCCTACCCCTCTAGCTGCGACCTGTGGCAGTTTCGCCACTGATATTGTGTTGTCATAGTGATCGACTTTTTCACACGCTAGTGTCAATAATTGGGCAGAAAAATGACAAGGCACTCTCCCCTCGTCCCGCAAAAATTATTCCAACGTTATTTCATAAATTTTTCTTACGTTTCCTAGCCCGTATTTATTTCATCCAAGGTTTTACTCCATAAAACTTTCGGAACCGGTTTTGTCGCCTACAGAAGTTTAATATTTTATTTTGTATGCAGGTAACGGCTACATCGAGGGTACAGAGCTGGACGGCTTCCTCAGGGAATTTGTGTCAAGTGCCAACTTCACGGACATTAGCCCAGATGTAAGTGATTTTTTACTTTTTACTTTTTATGTTTTACTCTTATTTATGCAGAGAGCTAAGGAGCTAGAAACTTAATTCGCCATAGTCCACCAAACAGACAAATATTTGTGGTACAACGAGCAGCATATTGCGTTATGGACCGCCTGCCCTAGGCACGCGCTATATGTACATAAAGGCGGGCGGTCATAAAAGTCTGGTACTACTACAGCTACGCGCGGCGCGGCGCGGCATGTAGTGACAAGTATTCATTTTTGAAGTGAAAACTGAAAACTTCTTAAGCTGCGTTAAGCACGTTCTGTTAGGGGTAAACTTGAGGATTCGCGTCACCGACACGCTCGACGTTGTTACGAAGACAAAAGGTCTTAAATATACCTAATATTCATTCGTAATTAAACTTAAACGCGTTAATTTTAAGTTTTATTTTTTTATTATTATAATTTTTTTTAATTTTATTATTTTAAATATCCGTTTACTTCTATCCCCCTTACTAATTGGCAGTCCCTGTGACTGCCAATTTTTTTTTAAGTTGTATGGAGCTAGGCTAGTTATTTAGTTTGCTATTCTAATTTATTTAATTTTTCAACTAGAACTAGAATACGTGTGAACTACTTAACTGATAATTCACATAAAGAATAATCTTTATGTGAATTATCAGTTAAAGCAGTGTTGTGCAAGGCGGCCTCAGACCAAAGATACTTCTGGGCGCGTCTGGAACCCTCGTCAGTGTACCTAGGTATATTGAATAAATGATTTGATTGATTGATTGATATCTATGAATTGTTTATTTTGCCTTTACCAAACCCAACCCGAAGATCAAACACCGAGCTTGGTGGTCAGCCTGCCAGCTCTGAGAGATGGATCCCCATTTATGAGATTAACGTGATTTGCTACGGCTTCGTGATTTCGTATCCCAGTATGGGTTGATTTGAAAGCGGATTACATTGACGTATAGCTGCCTGCGAGGTATAATAAACTAGATTTGCACTTGTGTGAATCAGGCGAGTTTTAATGTTTGAAACACGTGCATAGGTCGACTTTCATACATTTTTCTTTTCGATTATTCTTGAAATATATACATTTTTGTGTTTTTTTAATTTGTTTTATCATTTCTTTAGGGCTTTTTATGGTCGCAATTTTCATGTCAGACAAATATTTACATTATTTATAATATAAAAACGGCATTCAAAAAGTGTCAGATTTACGCATGTGTGAGTTGTGAAGTTTACATTCGTCTTGATAGATGTCGCCCGTGTCGCCTAAATAATGCGTCAAAAAAATATATTTGATCGCCATCTATCATTATAATGTAAAACTAGTTCGCTGTTACATGCTATAAACTTTTATAGGATAGGGGAAGGTTCATATCTAAGTACGCGGATTGTTGATAAATTATTCTCGTAGTAGATCCCGCTATACCACGACCTTCACCGATCTGTATAATAGATGAAACCTACTTTTTATTTTTAACCGACTTCCAAAAAAGGAGGAGGTTCAATTCGGCGCGTATGTTTTTTTTAAATGTATGTCGGTGCATATCTCCGTTGTTTCTAAACCGATTTGAAAAATTTTTTTTCACTGGTTAGTGGAAGCTCCGATGTGGTCCCATAAAAAATTCTGACTCCAAATCCTCAATCCTGATGCTGTAGGTGTACCGTACTACATGAAATCCTCAAAACTAGGCATTTAGGAAATTTTGATGGTAAATTAATATAGTAGGTATCAAGTCACGTGTATAAAATACAACTCTGAGTCCCAACTCCTCAACCCTGATGCTGTAGGGTACAGAACTCCTTAAAAATAGCAATTTAGGATTTTTTTATGATGAATTCTTATTTTAGGTGTCAAGCAACGCCTTCATACTTAAACCCAAGTGCCAACTCCTCAACCCTGATGCTGCAGGGAACAGAACTCCTTAAACATAGTGATTTAGGATTTTTAATGGTGAATTCAGATTGTAGGTGTCAAGCAACGACTTCATACTTAAAACCAAGTCTTAACTCCTCAACTCTAACGCTGCAGGGTACTGCACTCCTAAGCCGTGGGGATTTAGAGTACACTAAAAAGTTAAAAATAAAAATTCTTTTCAAAAAGCCGACTTCCAAAGCCATTGTAAAGTATAAAATAATTTTGATTTCTACAGTGGCTTTGGAAGTCGGTTTTTTGGAAACAACTTTTATTATTTAATAATAGATAAATACGCCTAAATTAGTTTGCCTATCAAAATCCGGTCCAGGCTATTTTTAAATAAATTAATTTTAATTTTTTTTTTTGACAAGTTTATTGTAGCCAATGCTATACCATCGCGTTTGTTATCAAATTAACCTATTTTAGGCGTGTTTATCTATTATTAAATAAAAAGTAGGTTTCATCTATAAAACAGATCGGCGAAGGTCGTGGTATATCGGGATCGAAACTATTTAATCGTATCCAGGCATAAAAAGAACGCTTATTTCGCCTACAAGTTCGTCGCTCGTTTAGCACCACCCAGGCACAGTATTGGTATCTATATACCAATACTGTGACCCAGGGGACACGTGCAGGTAGGTAGGTAGAAAGTAGTTCCTGCGGACGTTAGCGACGGGGCTTCCCCCAATTGTGGATTGTGTGTTGCGATATACCTACCTACTTGGATTTGTTGAGATCAAAATGAACCAAATAAACAAGGCAACCTATAGGAAACGTAAATATTCCAATGCGTCGAATAAATCTAGGAAAAGAGTAAAAGATCATTGTAAGTTTAATCAACATCGGTTCAGAGTTTAAAAGATAACTTTGTAACTACCTAGCTGATGCCCGCGACTTCGTTCACGTGGAGTTTTTGAAATCCCTCGGGAACTCTTTGATTTCCTGGGATAAAAAGTAGCCTACCTAGGTACCTATGTAACTCCAGGTCCTCTATTATTCCCATGCAAAAAATAACCTCGATCCGTAGCTCTGTTGCGGCTTGATTGAAGGACAAACCAAGAAACAAACACACTTTGGCATTTATAATATTAGTACCTATGAAGTATGATTATAATTTTTATACATACAAGCTTTTGCAAGCGGCTTCGCCCGTGTGGATAAAATGTAGCCTAGGTATGTTCTAAGTCAGGCTATAAGCTATCTCCATTCCAAATTTCAGCCAAATCGGTTCAGTAGTTTTTGCGTGAAAGAGTAACAAACAAACTTACTTTCCCCCATAGGTATAATATTAAAAGTATGATAGGTAGGTATACCTACCTACTTACCTATAGATGAAATGTCTACTGTGTTTATAGCCTTCATGTTTTTAGGTATTTACCTACCTACCGTTTTTCCGCGGCTTTATACCTACCTAGGTTTAAATTGAAACTTTTTATTGATACCTAGGAGGTATAGGTAATTGAAATCATATCATACTTCATACAAGGACCTTGGTCTAAAGGTCCTTGACTTCATAATATCATCATACTAATATTATAAATGCGAAAGTCAGTTTGTTTGTTGGTTTGTCCTTCAATCACGCTGCTGCAACGGAGCAACGGATCGACGTGATTTTTGGCATGGGTACAGTTGAGGACCTGGAGAGTGACATAGGCTACTTTTTATCCCGGAGAATTGAGGAGTTTTAGCGGGAATCCAAAAAACTTATTCCACGCGGACGAAGTCGCGGGCATCGGCTAGTATAACATAAATTTGCAATTATGGCTCAATTTCAAATTAAAGTTTTATTCGTTAGTACTAACTAGGTAGCCTACTAATCAACTCGAATTAGGTAGTGGAGCATTATTCAAGTTAGTTACTGATTTTGATAATTCGAATTGAATTCAAAATCGCGCATTGCTAGCCGATGCGGCCTCTATAGTCCGGGAGGCAGCGGCACTAATTTCCGTTCATTTCCTCCTGTTTTTATTTTTTGAGTATCTGCATGAGTGATGAGATAAGTACCTATGCAATATGTACCTACCGTACCTATCTCTAATTGACCGAGCGAAGCGATTTCAGATCAGCGGTTCAGATTTGGCTGAGTTATGGAGTATAATTAAATAAATGAAAAAAAATTAAAAAGATTATGGAGAAAAAAAAAATTTTTTTTCAATATACTGAATTGGACCCGTTACAGTTTTATTATAAGTACCTACCTATTTATATTTTAATATAAATCGTTCAACTTCGGTATAGGCATAACATTCACATCAATAAGTACATTATCATTTTTACTTGTATTTGTCATAATCTGTTGTGTGCCTAATAAATAAAATCAGATAAAAAAACATTTCGTTTCCTCTTGGTCTTTAATATCGCGGTGATAATAATTTCTTATTTCGCTCTTGCGCGTGGCTTGCAACAGTACGCCTCATCAGTAGGGTTGCCACTTGCCACCCGTACTCGGTACTACCCAATTATTAATTTATTATTACATCTCTCGAAAATTTAAATATAAGCCGGCACTCTGTCCGAAATGACAGTTATTGCATTAATGAGTAGGTACTTAAACGGGGGGAAATCACGCAAACAAGCAAACAGAAGAAAAAAAAAGAATTAAAGCGAAGTATGTGTATCACTTCAACGGGGGACCTGACCAGGAATCTTACAGATGTTTGTTACTTAATCACGTCACTACCGATTTGGCTGCCACGGGATTCGTAAAAAACCTACTTAATTATATAATTTTCCAGAACTAGTATATTTTCACAACTTTTGAACAAATAAAAACTATTTTTAACCGACTTCCAAAAGACAATTCGACACGCATAATATATTTCGTGTGTTATATTATTGGAACTGCAAAATCATACTTCATATCATACTAATATTATAATTAATGCGAAAGTGTTTTTTTTTGTTGCTTTGTCCTTCAATCACGCCGCAACGGAGCAACGGATCGATGTTATTTTTGGCATAGGTATAGTTAGTTGAGGACCTGGAGAGTGACATGGGCTACTTTTTATCCCGGAAAATTAAGGAGTTCCCGCGGGAATAACTAAAACTCAAACCACGCGGACGAAGTCGCAGGCATCAGCTAGTATTCACATAAACGACAATCTATTAGGGCTTCCAAACATAATATGTATATGTAAGTCTGTATGTCATGTATGTTTGTCCATGCATTTATTCGAAAATATGCGACTAATCTTTTTTTACTGGCTTACATTTACTTCAACTTAGGGAACAGTGCAAGTTTCATTAAAATCGTTTCAATAGTTTTCAAGAATTGGCCAATTGTTCGTTTTCTGTAGGTAGGTATATTGAAATTTGAAGTAGCTTGTTTCCAAAAAAGTTGGCAACCCTAGCCACATTATTGTACCTAAGTTGTCACCCGTCCGCAGCAAAGACACCCTACCGGCAAAGCCGTGCCGCCAAGCGATTAGCGTTCCGGTACGATGCCATGTAGAAATCAAAGGGGTATAAAGTATGGGTTTAATAAAAACTACCATACCCCTTCTAGGTTAGTCCGCTCCTATCTTAGACTGCATCATCACTTACCGCCATCTCACATGGTGGCACCATCAACCATGTGAGATTGCAGTCAAAGCTGAAAGTTTATCTTGTATCCGAATGAAATAAATAAAAAAACAATACTAAGCAAAACGCAGCAGTTTTTGTTTCAATGCCATCTAGTTAAATTTTATAGTAAACAATTCGTAGTTTATGTTAGAACCACAGAACTTGGATAACAACCATTGTCAGTGTGTGCGTGGGTATTGCGTATATACAGTAATCGATATTTAACAGATGTTTATAATTTGACTATTTGACTAAATGGCTCTGTTTTAAAGTAAACTAATTATGTGATAAAATAATAGGCATTGATGTACTGTCGCAATTTTAATATTTTTATAATCAGTGCATTGCAACTTTGCGAAAATATCAAAAACCTGTCAAAAGCCCTAACAACGCCATCTAGCGGGAATCTGTCCGGGAGAAGACGTTGTTAGGGCTTTTGACAGGTTTTTGATATTTTCGCAAAGTTGCAATGCACTGATTTTAAAAATATTAAAATTGCGGCAGTACATCAATGCCTATTATTTTATCACATAATTAGTTTACTTTAAAACAGAGCCATTTAGTCAAATAGTCAAATTATAAACATCTGTTAAATATCGATTACTGTATATACGCAATACCCACGCACACACTGACAATGGTTGTTATCCAAGTTCTGTGGTTCTAACATAAACTACGAATTGTTTACTATAAAATTTAACTAGATGGCATTGAAACAAAAACTGCTGCGTTTTGCTTAGTATTGTTTTTTTATTTATTTCATTCGGATACAAGATAAACTTTCAGCTTTGACTGCAATCTCACATGGTTGATGGTGCCACCATGTGAGATGGCGGTAAGTGATGATGCAGTCTAAGATAGGAGCGGACTAACCTAGAAGGGGTATGGTAGTTTTTATTAAACCCATACTTTATACCCCTTTGATTTCTACATGGCATCGTACCGGAACGCTAATCGCTTGGCGGCACGGCTTTGCCGGTAGGGTGTCTTTGCTGCGGACGGGTGACAACTTAGGTACAATAATGTGGCTAGGGTTGCCAACTTTTTTGGAAACAAGCTACTTCAAATTTCAATATACCTACCTACAGAAAACGAACAATTGGCCAATTCTTGAAAACTATTGAAACGATTTTAATGAAACTTGCACTGTTCCCTAAGTTGAAGTAAATGTAAGCCAGTAAAAAAAGATTAGTCGCATATTTTCGAATAAATGCATGGACAAACATACATGACATACAGACTTACATATACATATAGTTGGATGAGAAAAGCCGAGAGCCATGTTTGGTGGAGACCCTATGTACAGCAGTCGACGCAAGCGGGCTGCTGGATTGGAATTTGAAGACTTTTATTGTGATTTCATGGTGATTTCAAATATTATTTTAGTGAATCAACAATTTGCCGTTCCAATAGAGAAGAACCAGAAAAGAAACTTGGCAGCATTAGATATCTCTATGCTTGGCAGTTAAACTTCTGAAAAATTCAAGGATGTGCAGATGTGTTACCGCAACACTGTTACAATGCACTGTACTTCAAAGTACATTGTAACAGACAGACATTTTTTCTTATAATTTCACTGCTTCGAAATTACTGTGTTCGTGATTATGTTACAAAGTTTAACAGTGCGTATGTGAATTTTAGACTTTAGTGATAATTTTAATGTTCGAATTAAAATTTTAATTTATTATCTAGTAAAAATATTTTTAAATATTACTCAGTAAATTAATTTATTTTTATTATTTTATTGGACGGCTTTAAAATATCATCATACTAATATTATAAATGCGAAACTGTGTTTGTTTGTTGGTTTATTGGTTTGTCCTTTAATCACGCTGCAACGGAGCAACGGATTGACGTGATTTTTGGCATGGGTATATTCGAGAACCTGGAGAGTGACATAGGCTACTTTTTATCCCGGAAAATTAAGGAGTTCCCGCAGGAATCAAAAAATACTAAAACCACGCGGACGAAGTCGCGGGCATCAGCTAGTTGATGATATTTTAGTTGCCTCAGATAATGCTAGTAATGAGTTTAGCGGTTTTTAATTATTTAACCACAAAAACTTTTGTCAAACAACTGTAGGTAGGTATAATAATAATTTTATCATTATAACGACAGATAGCGCATTCCAGTTAGATTGAAAAACTTGATAAGTACATAATATTTTTAAGGTTCCGTACCTCAAAAGGAAAAAACGGAACCCTTATATAGGATCACTTTGTTGTCCGTCCGACTGTCTGTCAAAACCCTGCTTCTCAGGAACGTATCAAGCTGAAATTCATATCAAATACTCAGGTCTACTGTCCCTTGGAGCTGTGAAAAAATCAAACTTCTAAGCCAACGCAATCAAAAGATACAGCCGTTTATGATGCAAATTTTCGACACACGCAAGGGAATCAAAACCTGCAGGGTACTTCCCGTGAACTCAGAATCTTGAAATTTGGTACGAAGCAAGTCAACGCACAGATAAAGGAAAAATTGCGAAAAGCATATATCTTTAGTTACATCATATAATAAAAATATTTTACCTTACTAATGTTATGGATTTCATTTAGCAATAAAAATACCATAACTTTTACATATATACCTACAGGTTTGTACGGAACCCTCGGTGCGCGTGTCCGACTCGCACTTGGCCGGTCTTTTTGCTCTCTTCTTGAGCTAAATAATATTCATGACGACAACCTAGGTAGATATATTATAATCAAATTATATGTTAATAAAATATATGGAACAAATAGAATAGTTGTTATATTATAATTTATAGAAACAATAATATAATAGAGGCACTTGTTTTATCCCCAATTATAGTGAAAGTGTGTAATAATAAACAGAGATGATTGCTATCGATATACTGTTGCAATCCCAAATACGTAAGACCAATGGCGCCCTGGGTCTTACGTATTTGGGATTGCAACAGTATATCGATAGCAATCATCTCTGTTTATTATTACACACTTTCACTATAATTGGGGATAAAACAAGTGCCTCTATTATATTATTGTTTCTATAAATTATAATATAACAACTATTCTATTTGTTCCATATATTTTATTAACATATAATTTGATTATAATATATCTACCTAGGTTGTCGTCATGAATATTATTTAGCTCAAGAAGAGAGCAAAAAGACCGGCCAAGTGCGAGTCGGACACGCGCACCGAGGGTTCCGTACAAACCTGTAGGTATATATGTAAAAGTTATGGTATTTTTATTGCTAAATGAAATCCATAACATTAGTAAGGTAAAATATTTTTATTATATGATGTAACTAAAGATATATGCTTTTCGCAATTTTTCCTTTATCTGTGCGTTGACTTGCTTCGTACCAAATTTCAAGATTCTGAGTTCACGGGAAGTACCCTGCAGGTTTTGATTCCCTTGCGTGTGTCGAAAATTTGCATCATAAACGGCTGTATCTTTTGATTGCGTTGGCTTAGAAGTTTGATTTTTTCACAGCTCCAAGGGACAGTAGACCTGAGTATTTGATATGAATTTCAGCTTGATACGTTCCTGAGAAGCAGGGTTTTGACAGACAGTCGGACGGACAACAAAGTGATCCTATATAAGGGTTCCGTTTTTTCCTTTTGAGGTACGGAACCTTAAAAATATTATGTACTTATCAAGTTTTTCAATCTAACTGGAATGCGCTATCTGTCGTTATAATGATAAAATTATTATTATACCTACCTACAGTTGTTTGACAAAAGTTTTTGTGGTTAAATAATTAAAAACCGCTAAACTCATTACTAGCATTATCTGAGGCAACTAAAATATCATCAACTAGCTGATGCCCGCGACTTCGTCCGCGTGGTTTTAGTATTTTTTGATTCCTGCGGGAACTCCTTAATTTTCCGGGATAAAAAGTAGCCTATGTCACTCTCCAGGTTCTCGAATATACCCATGCCAAAAATCACGTCAATCCGTTGCTCCGTTGCAGCGTGATTAAAGGACAAACCAATAAACCAACAAACAAACACAGTTTCGCATTTATAATATTAGTATGATGATATTTTAAAGCCGTCCAATAAAATAATAAAAATAAATTAATTTACTGAGTAATATTTAAAAATATTTTTACTAGATAATAAATTAAAATTTTAATTCGAACATTAAAATTATCACTAAAGTCTAAAATTCACATACGCACTGTTAAACTTTGTAACATAATCACGAACACAGTAATTTCGAAGCAGTGAAATTATAAGAAAAAATATGTCTGTCTGTTACAATGTACTTTGAAGTACAGTGCATTGTAACAGTGTTGCGGTAACACATCTGCACATCCTTGAATTTTTCAGAAGTTTAACTGCCAAGCATAGAGATATCTAATGCTGCCAAGTTTCTTTTCTGGTTCTTCTCTATTGGAACGGCAAATTGTTGATTCACTAAAATAATATTTGAAATCACCATGAAATCACAATAAAAGTCTTCAAATTCCAATCCAGCAGCCCGCTTGCGTCGACTGCTGTACATAGGGTCTCCACCAAACATGGCTCTCGGCTTTTCTCATCCAACTGCTTTCCCACAACTTCTTCAGGTCCTCGGTCCAGCAAGCTGGGGGTCGTCCTAGACTGCGGTTACCGATACGGGTAGAAGTTTAATTGAATAAATAACCTTTCTATTCTATTCCATATAATTAATAGTCTATTTCAACACAAATTCCATTTATTCTTGTCATCCCGGTAGCACACATATTTCCTTCAAATGACGCATATGCAACAGGCTCTAACTGTTTCCTGCGCGTTTTATAATTATTATCGTTTAATTCTTGATATTCATTTGAGTTAAACAAATCATCATTTTCATTGGAATAATCATCATCTACAAGATTGTCATGTAAATAATCATCATGTAAATGTACATTATCATGCATCTGATGTAAAATATATTCTTTTTGTCTGTTTAAACTAAGAATATCACCATATATGTGCTCGTTCCAGCTTTCTCTGTCCACACCAGACGCGAAAATGATAGAAATCAAAATTAGCACCGCGTAAAATATGTACATCTTCATGATTGTAAAATTCTTGACTGCATTCAAAGTAAAATCAATTTAGGATGTTCTCGATACTTAAAATATTTTATCTACAATTTTGAAGTGATTAAAAAGCCATTCATAAAGCTGTTTTGTCATTAATTGCAAATTAGATCTTACATTTTATCTGCGATACAAATAACTTTGATTCCACAATCTTAGTTAAACTATAGTCAAAATTATCGCCTGATAACCGCAGTTCCGATTGCTCAAACAGTTGGTTATCTACAATAAATCTCTACTCGTATTATTAAAACGTGAATGTGTTTATTTGTTTTCTAACCATACCGCAATGGAGCAACGGATAAAATAATTATAGTTTAAACTGAAGGGTGACATTGGAAACATTTTATCCCGGAAAGTCAACGATTACGCACGGTGTCTTTAAGAACGGACGCGGATGTAGTCGCAGCATCTGGTCAACATCTAGGTACTTGTATATACGTACATACATATTATGTTCTGATTGTTTTATGAGACAACCACTTTATTAATAGTTTGAATTAACTACTCTTCTTCTATCTCTTTATCCTTGCTTAACCCAAGGCCCACCCAATTGACAGTTAGCACCATTATTTTGCATAACTACTTTAATTGCTATTAAAATTGTTTGCTAATAGTCTATTTCAACACAAATATCATTAATTCTAGTCAATCCGGTAGCACACATGCTAGCATCAAAAATTGGATCAATATCATCTTCAGGCTCAGATTTTGTAGAATTATGTACTGAATTAATAGCTAGTTCAGTTTTCTTATCATTAACAATGATTTTCTCTTTCCTTGTCGTTTGTCCTTTACCTTTAAGTGCCATTTTTTCTTTTCCTGACTTATATTCCGTGTGATTTTCCTCTATCCTTATTTTAAGTTCCACATTATTTGAGAACAAGTTATCTCCTCCTATTAACACATTTGAATTGATTGTACTTTCTTCATTTTCATTATTTTTATTCACACCGTTACCAGCTGGGTTCACTTGTAAAGTTTGTCCATCCTTAACAGACATAATATAAACTATTTCAATTAAAAGTAGCATAATGACATTAACTTGCATTATGCTTTCGAGATCTATTTCCACATATTCTTTGAGAGATTAATTTATATATCCTTCGTAATTGAATCAATTAAAAAGTATTTTGATAAACTGTTTTGTTATTAATTGCTCGTATTATCAACTGTGAAGAAGATAAGGAATATTGAAGCATTGATCTGACACATTTAAAAACGGACGGACTACAATTAGTTTACTCGTTAAAGCACAGTTTCGTGTTCAGAAATATTTTCGTGTATTCATCTTAGCATGCCAAATTTTGTGCGGCATGCGATATTGGACTTTGAGGCTTCGCTTTAGGGTCTATACAGATGGTCTGCATTAGTTTACGTTGGTAGACTTCTAATTAACCTATTGAAGGATGATCCATTTCAACTTCTTTAACGTCTAATCACGTCATCTTAATTGCCACTTGACCAATTGTAATGGGAGTATTACATATCTTACTAATATTATAAATGCGAAAGTTTGGATGTATGGATGTCGGTATGGATGTTTGTTACTCAATCACACCCCAACGACTGAACGGATCTGGATGAAATTTGACACAGAGATAGATTATAGTCTGGAATAACACATAGGCTACTTTTTATCCCGAAAAATTAAAGAGTTCCCGCGGGAACCACAAAACCTCGATCCACGCGTACGAAGTCGCGGGCGTCAGCTAGTTAAATAAATAAATAAATACTCTTTATTAGCAACTCGGGCTCAATTTGTTGGTAGAACAACATACAATTTGAAACCTTAAAAGTTAATGCTAGTAGCTACACAAAATTATTAAAAAAACAAACGTGTCGTATTGAAAGACGACAAGTTTGTAGATATTCCCATCAATATAGGTCGAAAGGCCTGTACTGTATTTATGTAAGCTCTAAAAGGAAGGAATTTATTCGTTTGCAGCACTCATACGTATGATATTCTAGCAGCTCTACTGCCGAATACTGAAATTTGTGAGCGCTATTGGTTTTTTGGCAATTTCGACGCGGCGCTGTAGTGTTTGCCATGTGTTTACGATATTGCTCATTCAGTGGAGCAACGCGACGGGTCGACGTATTTTATAAGCAGAGGTGCGATTATGTAAGAATTCAAAGTTCCGCGTCAAAGTAAAATAAACCATAATACAATTTAATTAGAGCTCAATTTCGTGTATCCATTCACATACATTTAGGTATGTACGATACCTTAAACAAATGAGAATGGATACACGAAATTGAGCTCTAATTCATTGCGGTTATGGTTTATTTAACTTTGACGCCGAACTTTGACGATTTGATCGGAAACTTTTAGATAATGGGGGGGCTGATGATACCCGCGACTTCGTCCACGTGGACTATTTTGACTCCCTAGGGATCTCTTAAATTTTTCTCTTATTAAAAAGAAGCCTATGTTCCCCGGGATACAAACTATCCGTATACCAAATTTCGTCAAAATCGGTTGAACGGATGGGCCGTGAAAGCGTAGCAGACAGACAGACAGACACACTTCCTCATTTATAATATTAAATATGGATATACGGGAAACTTGCCGTCGGGACTCAATGTCATAGACGTTGCACGCCGACAAAAAATAGCCGGCAACTTTTAGTTGTCCGTGCGCCCTGGCTCTATAGACGTGGAGAGTGACAAATGCTACTTTTTTAATAAAACATTTCCCATAGAATGTTCAAACAACCTAAATCCATGCGGGTGATGTCACAGACATCATTATAATAAAACTGGAACTGGACATGGTCTGACATTTTTTTTTAAATTGGGGAAGCTTTATTATCGACACAGAGTCCAAAACATTTCCAAAGAATTTTGGTCTATCTATTAGATACGGCATCAAGCTGAAATTACTGGACGGGCTCAATAATGAATATGACCTCATTCCTCTTACTCTATGGTAACTAAAACTGCATTATTAGGCACCCTAATGCTATCTTTGCTCTAACTTACGTAGTTAAATACTACCAGCAGGGAATATACTGGGTCGTTTGAAACAACTGTTACTATTTATCCAGCTTACCGAGCGTGTCTTTTTATTACCTACTTCTTTATTTTATTACTCTACTTAGTTTGCCGGGTGCTTTAAAATAAGAAAATGTTTTTAAAGTAAATCTAGTTTAAATTAAAGTATACAGAAAAGGGAACTAATTGGGTAAATTGTAATTCTAGTGTAAGTAAGTAAGTGGTAATAAATCTACCTATTTCAACAAAATTGACTTCTTCTTGTTCTACCTTCCACTGTCATTGGCAGGCAACCTTCGAGGATGTTTAACCATATTCTTCTGCCTTGCTTACCGAATTTTAGGGTTCGGTACCTCATCTCTCTGCGACGTATTCCTCATTACTGAGGGTAAATAATGGTAGGAGTTTTCTTGGGATAATAATGCGGTGGGTTCCCACGTCCTTCCGCATTTTGTAGCGATTATTATCAGATGTTAGTGATAATAACCGGGACCGACAGCTTAACGTGCTCTCCGAGGCGCGGAGGGGACGAAAAGGCCAAATTTGAACCTCTAAATTTGGTCACACATCCAGTGACGACTTGGGTCAACGTTGCTTAGCATTAGCAATCGACTGTTAAGCATTGTCACAGCTAGGCCACTCGTCCCTCAACTAGGCCACTCGTCCGTCCGTACCTCATAATTCATGAGAAAAAAGCAGAACCTAAACTTGCGTCGACTGCAAGTTTACCTACGTTAAAAGATACCGGAACGAAAAAGGTGTTACCTATGACTTTATGAAGTACAACTGATAAGGGATCACTTGAGGATAACTTTGTTATCTGCTAAAATGAAGTTTCGGCTTTGAAATAGAAAAGTCACGTCGAGATTGGCCTGAAGACAGGCATGAAAAGTCGAAATTTTGGCTTCGGACAAGCGATCTGGCCATTTCTGAGGATTACCTGGACCCCCTCTCTGCGTCGTATGCCTCATTAGTGAGGGTCGTGACCCCATTCCATTAATCACATAATGGCAGGAGTTTTCTTGGGATAATAATGCGGTGGGTTCCCACGTCCTTCCGCATACGGCTCGACTAAGAGTATTCAAACTCTTAGGCTTGTTAAGATAATTATTAGGTAGATATAGTAGTGATAACGAGGCACGAGAAACGAAAAGGCCAAATTTGAACTTCCAAATTCGGCCACCCATCCAGTTACCGACTTGGGTCAACGTTGCTTGACAATCGCAATCGAATGGATATGCGTTGTCAGTACTAGGCCATTCCCTCAACCCCAATCCGCCCGAAATTCGGCTTTGGACTACAACACATGCATATATGGCGGTCGCTAGGTCGCGACGCGTCGCTATGTGGAACGTAATAAATCGTTTTAGTGCTCTTCTCGCTTGTTTTCGTAACGCACGATAAATTTCGTCGCATTCGTCGTTGGGGCGACATTGTTTCCATTGTTTTTCACTAACACAACACTCGAATATAGCAAACTGGGGCCCGATAGAAAGCTATAGATTTTACAAAATACCATATTAGGTATATTACTAAATGATGCCCGCCACTTCGTCCGTAAAGTTCTTTTATAAAGTTCTTTTAACTCCCTAATTTTCCGAGATAAAACCCAGCTATGCCCTTCCCCAGGATGTTAACTATAGTTCGTGCGCGAGTTGAATGCAGAGTAAATGTATGGTGACACATACTCTGCATTCAACTCGCGCGCGAACTCAGTACCTGTATGCCAAAATTTTTATCAATATCGGTTGAATTGATGGTTGAAGCGTAGCAGACAGACTGACGCATTTATAATATTACCTATAAGTATGGATCTGTGTGGATGGAGCCATAGACTGGGTCTGGATTCCATCAACTCCCTCCGACTCGTTTGATATCATCCATCCGCCGAGAGGGGGGTCTGCCAACGCTGCGTTTTCCGCGGTGGGGGGTCGCCACTCCGTTTATCATCCGTGCATAAATGCCGTTGAATTTTTAACCGACTTCCAAAGTCTCTCTCAGAGGAGAGAGAAGGAGAGGAGGGGAGAGGAGGTTCTCAATTCGGCTCTTATCTTTTTTTTAATGTATGTAAGTAAGTACACCAATTTCTCAGAGGATTCTGAACTGATATACTTTTTTTTTTCAAATAAAAAACCGCCTTCAAAAACTAAAAAGCAAAAAATAATTGGATATATTTACATATTATTATTTCTACCCACTATGTAGAAGTCGGGCGAGCCTTGCGTCAACTTTGCTTATCTTTGTTATACCCGCCCGACTTCAACATAGTGGGTAGAAATAATAATATGTAAATATATCCAATAATTTTTTTCTTTTTAGTTTTTGAAGGCGGTTTTTTTTTAATTTAAAAATAATTTTATTGTTTGCTTTTTAGTGCTGTAAATATAAAAAAAGAAAAGGAAAAATAGGTTCTCGAAAGGTAGACAGACCTGTACCTAATATAACTATCTGGGTTCGTGTCCTTATAAAATTTAAGTTCCTTTGATTTCCCCAGGATTCCATCATCAGACCTAATGACCATGGGACCACCTGGAAAGTATACCCTTTCAAAAAAAAAAGAATTTTCCAAATCGGTCCAGGCGTCTTCGAGTAATCGGGGAACATCTGTCTTCGAAGATCTCGGGGAACATCTGTCTTCGAAGATCTTCATCAGATCTTCACCAAATTTATATGGGACCACCTTTGAAGTATACCCTTTCAAACAAAAAAAGAATTTTCAAAATCGGTGCAGGCGTCTTCGAGTAATCGGGGAACATACATTAAAAAAAAAAAAAAAAAAATCCGACGAATTGAGAACCTCCTCCTTTTTTTGAAGTCGGTTAAAAAATCGTTTACTAAGTTACTTAATCGTTAACAAAGATAGACAAAGTTGACGGTTTTTTTTTTAATATTTTTATGATAGGGTATGGCATGAGGGGCTATTATATAAACTGAAAATTCTACTCCCAAACTCTTTCTACATGGTACTGAAATCGTATCTCACCCAAAGAAAATACCAAATTAAATTTGGAGATGAACTATCCAACATTTATGAAATTAAAGCATCGGTACCGCAGGGATCTGTACTTGGACCAGTTCTGTACTCAATCTATACAGCGGATTTGCCATCTACACCAAACGTTGAAACAGCAACCTACGCTGATGACACAGCATGTCTTGCAAGCGACAGAGATCCTGGCAAAGCATCCCAAAAATTACAAATACAGCTAGATAAAATTGACCAATGGCTCACAAAATGGCGGATTAAACCCAGTGTCACCAAATCAAAACATATTACATTCACATTGCGAAAAGGCGATTGTCCACCAGTTACAATGGGGGGACAAGAATTACCAACCGAAACTTCTGTTAAATACCTGGGCCTCCATCTGGACAGGAGACTAACGTGGGCAAACCACATAAAATCAAAGCGAAAAGAACTAAATCTCCGATATAAAAGCTGGTACTGGCTAATTGGCAAACAATCACCTCTATCGCTGGATAACAAACTTATAGTCTACAAATGCATAATTAAACCCATCTGGTCATATGGTATAGAACTCTGGGGATCAACAAGTAACTCGAACCTTGAGATACTACAGCGGTTTCAGAACATTGTACTAAGAGCAATCTCTGGTGCACCATGGTTTACACGGAATGATGAAATCCATAGATACTTGGAAATGCCAACTATCAAAGAGGAAGTTAACAAGTACTCCAAAAAGTATAAGCAAAGGCTAGAAAATCACCCTAACGTATTGGCACATAAACTGCTTGCAAACGCCAACACAAAACGCCTTAAGAGATGGCATGTACTGGATCTGGATTTGAGATAAACTTCCTCAATGACAATATAACCTACGGGAGGATATTCATTGGAATACCCCTCAATATATAACCAGCAAACCAACTTCTAAAATCTGATTATGGCTAGAAAGCCGATGGCAGATAGTTGAACTGGAAAAAAAAAAAAAAAAAAAAATTTTTATATTGTATATAGTTAAAGTGTTCACCAAGCCGTAGAAAGGGGTAGTAAATTGGTAATAATTGCAACATTCACTGAGAATTGGCAAGTACGCGCTGGCAGCACGCCAGGGTTTTCGGATGTACGATAAAATTACCTTTATATTCGAATGGCCTAGATAAACACCTAAATTAACCACCTCTATAAGCAAAAACAGACCCTATACTTGAGATCGTATAGGTGCGTCCGACGCTTCCTGCCCTGACATATATTTTGTATCCATTAAAGGTTTGTTAAATGATATAAAAATAATATTACATGGCAAACCTTCAATGGATACAAAATATATGTTAGTGGCTTTCATTTTTCGATAGCCACTGAATTAGAGAACAGGGCTGCTAATTCGAAGCCACCATTTAATCACCTTGGAACCTTATAACTGATAACTCTCGCGTAATCTGTTTAAAAAACTTAATGCTTTGGTAGAAAACTGTGGATTATATTATTTTGTTCCACAGTCTCATTGTTCTCTTGCCAAAACTGAAAACAACGGCCAAGCTGGGTAATGCCGTTTTCCATTCGAAAGCCGAAGCCAAAAGCTTTTATTGCATAAGCCAGTGATGCCCGCGGCTATGCCCGCATAATCTTTTCGGAATACGAAATAAATGGCTCGAATATTTATGATATTTCCTGATAAAACTCGTAAAGCCCGCATGTGGGCCAAACGACTTTTTAAGCCAACAGCAATTTTTTTTAAATCATGATTCATGATATGGGGCTCTTCAAAGGGCGGATAAACAAAATTTCTCAAAAGTAAAACGTTGGCGGTTCCTCTGGTGTTGCAAATGTTCATGGGCGGCGGTAGGTAATCACTTAACATCCCGCCTGCTCGTATGCTCGCTATTTATATTAATATTAAGGTATTAGCACGCATCATTATGTAGATAACAACTTTTTGCTGTTTATTAAACATTCATAGTTATTATAGCTCATTGTGCACAATTACCTATATTTTTAACCAACTTCCAAAAAAGGAGGAGGTTCTCAATTCGGCGCGTATTTTTTTTTATACGAGCTGATGCAGTTTTGTTTTTTGATTCCCGCGGGAACTCAATTTTCCACGATAAAAAGTAGCCTTTGTCACTCTCCAGGTCCCATGAACATTTGTATGGGAAAATCAGAGGAAAATGTTTTTTTTTTTATTTTATTTTTTTCGTCAACTTTCCAATGTATTTATTTTTATTTTTATAGTTATTCTGCTATTCAGGACGGAGACAAATACAACAAATCAAAAACCATTAAAATCGGTCCAGCCGTTCTAGAGTTATAAGTGTTCTAACAAACCCGACAATATACTATTGCTAGGATATAAATCTATAATATATATAAAATTCAAAGTCCTGACTGACTGACTTATATATCAACGCACAGCCTAAACCACTGGGCCTAAAAACTTGAAATTTTGACAGTAGGTTACTTTTATGACGTACGCGCACACTAAGAAAGGATTTTTCAAAATTCCACCCCTAAGGGGGTGAAATAGGGGGTGAAAGTTTGTATGAAACTCCGTCATTTCTCAAGTTATATCCATGAAACTTGGTATTTTGGCTTTAGGTAATAAATAAAGAAGTACGTGTGTCACAGTTTTTCAAAATTTCACCCCCAAAGGGGTAAAATAGGGGTTGAAAGTTTGTGTGAAAGTCCTTCATTTCTCAAGTTATAGCCATGAAACTTATCATTTGGGCTTTCAGTTAGATATGCAGAAATAAGTGATTTACAATTTTTCAATATTGCACCCCTAAGGGGGTGAAATAGGGGGTGAAAGTTTGTATGAAAGTCCGTCATCTTTCAAGTTATATCCATGAAACTTGGTATTTAAGCTAACGGTTTAAAATAAAGAAATACGTGTTTCACAGTTTTTAAAAATTCCACCCCTAAAGGGGTGAAACAGGGGGTGAAAGTTTGTATGAAAGTCCTTCATTTCTTAAGATATTTTTCAAGTCATATTAACGAAGAAAAAGAAGTATCTGTGTCACAGCTTTTAAAATTCCACCCCCGAAGGGGTGTAATAGGGGTTGAAAGTTAGTATGAAAGACCTTCATTTTTCAAGTTATAGTCATTAAACTTAGCATTTGGGCTTTCAGTTAGATATGAAGAGGTACGTGTTTCACCATTTTTGAAAATTCGACCCCCAAAGGGGTGAACTGGGGGATGAAAGTTTGTGTAAAAGCCCATAATTTCTCAAGATATTTCTCAAGTAATATCAACAAAACTGAGTATTTTAGCTTTCGTTAAAAAATAGAGAAGTACGTATGTGACCAACAGACCAACAGTTTTTCAAAATTCCACCCCCAAAGGGGTAAAATAAGCGTTGAAAGTTAATATGAGAGTCCTACATTTCTCAAGTTATAGCCATGAAACTTGGTATTTAAGCTAACGGTTTAAAATAAAGAAATATGTGTCTCACAGTTTTTCAAAATTCCACCCCTAAAGGGGTGAAACAGGGGGTGAAATTTTGTATGAAAGTCCTTCATTTCTCAAGATATTTTTCAAGTCATATTAACGAAGAAAAAGAAGTATCTGTGTCACAGCTTTCAAAATTCCACCCCCGAAGGGGTGTAATAGGGGTTGAAAGTTTGTATGAAAGACCTTCATTTTTCAAGTTATAGTCATTAAACTTAGCATTTGGGCTTTCAGTTAGATATGAAGAGGTACGTGTTTCACCATTTTTGAAAATTCGACCCCCAAAGGGGTGAACTGGGGGATGAAAGTTTGTGTAAAAGCCCATCATTTCTCAAGATATTTCTCAAGTAATATCAACAAAACTGAGTATTTTAGCTTTCGTTAAAAAATAAAGAAGTACGTATGTGACCAACAGACCAACAGTTTTTCAAAATTCCACCCCCAAAGGGTCCTTCATTTCTCAAGTTATAGCCATGAAACTTAGCATTTGGGCTTTTGGTTAAATATGAAGAAGTACGTGTTCCACCAATTTGAAAATTCGACCCCCAAAGGCGTGAAATAGGGGATGAAAAATTGCATGAAAGTCCTCCATTTCTCAAGATTTTTTCAATTTATATCAACGAAACTTGGAATTTCGGCTATCGGTAAAAAAAATAAGTACGTGTGTCACAGCTTTTAAAATTCCACCCCCAAAGAGGTAAAATAGGGGTTGAAAGTTGGTATGAAAGTCATTCATTTTTCAAGTCAAAGCCATGGAAGTTGGTATTTGAGCATTCGGTTAAATATGAAGAAGTATATTTTTCACCATTTTTGAAAATTTGATCCCCAAGGACGTTAAATAGAGAGTTTGTCCTTCAATCACGCAGCAACGGATCAACGAGATTTTTTGCATGGGTATAGTTAAGGACCTGAAGAGTGATAAAGGCTACTTTTTATACCGGAAAATCAAGGAGTGCCTGTGGGGAAAAAAGCTTAAACCACGCGGATGAAGTCCTGACTTATATATCAACGCACAGCCTAAACCGCTGGTCTTATAGACATGAAATTTGGAGGGTGTGTTTTTTGTGAAGAGTAGGTTTGCACTAAGAAAGGGTTTCTCGAAATTTCACCTCCCAAAGGGTAAAATAGGGGTTGAAAGTTTGTATTATGACATTTTTGCTGGTAAAAGCTGGAATGTCGATTAGCTTTTCTTCTGATGGTAAAGATGTCAAGTACGCATCTCAGTACTCGCTCCTCTACAAAGCTTTGGTGAATTAAAAATAAAAATTCTTTCCAAAAAACCGACTTCCATAGCCACTGTTAAGTAAAAAATAATTTTGATTTCTCCACACCATGTTGAAGTCAGGCGAGCCTCACGCGTCAACTTTGCCTATCTTGGTAATACCCGATATGAAAAAAATATTCAAATCGGTTTAAAAAGCACGGAGATATGCACCGACAATCGACATGAACACATTTAAAAAAATCTTTTTTTTTATGTGTTCTCACACGCCGCAACGGAGCAACGGATCGACGTGATTTTTGGCATGGATATAGTTGAGGACCTGGGAGAGTGATATAGGCTACTTTTATCCCGGAAAATTAAGGAGTTCTCGCGGGAAACAAAAAATCTTAAACCACGCGGACGAAGTCGCGGGCATCAGCTAGTCTACTAAATAAAATGCTGTCAAAAGGGTCGGAAACAGTTTACTTCTAAGCATGTTGAACATCATATAAGACACGCGACGCGATTTTACTACGATTTTGCAGTACAATATAAGTAAGTAAATAAATAAATAATTGTTTTATTGATGCCATAGTTTACAAAAATAAGACTAAGGTCTTAATATGATAGGTTCACGGTATGGTCGGTCTCTGACACCTTATTTAGGATACCCTGCCCTCTGTTTAAAGGCTTCAGTGACCTTCCATCCTTTATATAAAGTGACAAAATAACAACAATATATTTGAATGAATTTCACAACAATTAATGAAATAAATACCAAAACAACATTATACCTATGAACATGTTCAAATTATTTTCAAGTAGGTAAGTATAACTAAATAATACATATGCTTATTGGATATTTAATCTCGTAAAAAAAACTCGTATCCCTTAGCGGACTGTACCCTCACGGTGACACTGCTGTACCCCACCCACCCGGCTTGCACCCACGCGGACGCGTATCGGGTGTAACCCACTCATGTAGCGGTTACTGCTGATATCCTGGTAGTGTCAAGAAGTTGATCAAGTAATTCAACTATTAAAAATTCAATATCATTCTTTATATTTTTTTAAAATTGTCTTTCAAATAAATATAGCCAATTGTTTCGACCTTTTGACAGTTTTTTGGCGCTTTTACTTAAATGTATATAAATTAGACTAAGTACTACAAATATTGCTTATTATCGTCCCCAAACATCAATGGCGAAATAAAACCCGTATCCCTTAGCGGACTGTACCCTCACGGTGACAGTGTTGTAACCCACCCCGCCGGCGAGCACCCATGCGGACGCGTACTGAGTGTAACCCACTTCTGTAGCGGTCACTGCTGATATCCTGGTAGTGTAGTTGCCTCGGTACGTGTAGTCTTGGTACTGGATAGTGTTCGGCCTGGCTGGTTGGTAGAGATATTGCCTGGAAAATAGAGAGGTATTTTCACCTGCCTGCAATTATCATCTTTATCTGTGAAACGATAAGTATCTGTGGATAAGTTACTATTAAATCATTGACGTGATTGAGTAACAAACATCCAACCATCCAAACTTTCACATTATATACTAATCCATACTAATATTATAAATGCGAAAGTGTGTCTGTCTGTCTGTCGTCTGTCTACTACGCTTTCACGGTCCATCTGTTCAACCGATTTTGATGAAATTTGGTAAAGCGATAGTTTGTATCCCGGGGAAGGACATAGGCTTCTTTTAATCCTGAAAAATTAAGGACTAAGGAGTTCCCCGGGAATCCCCGGATAAATTATCAACGTTCAATCGACAGTAGGTGCCTTTCACGATAAACATCACCTGAGTGCGAAGTTGCTGCTGCCATGCCCCTAACAGGTTAGCCCGCTACCATCTTAGACTGCATCATCACTTACCATCAGGTGAGATCGCAGTCAAGGGCTTGCTTAGTGGATAAAAAATAAAATAAAAAGTTATTTTATTAAGTGTTTCATACCTCGACAGCAATCTGTCTCCGGGATAAACGTAGCCTTGACTAAGATTCGATCTGCTGATGCCATGGACCACTGCCCCGCTGGCGGCTGCGGCCAACGCTGTCACGAGCAAAAGGGCGATTGCGAACTTCATCTAAACACACAATATACTAATTTTAAAATATTTTCCTACTTAGAAAAAACTAAACTATGTAAACTACGTAAACTATGTAATTGAAATAATTGTTACAAACTTATTTAATTTTTAGGACTCCGTGATAAAATTATTAATGAAGACCACTGAGACAAAATATATACCAACATATATATTTTTTTCCACTACATTAGCCCTTATTTTCTAAGGAGAATCGAAGAGCTGGCAGAGCTGGCCAACTCTTACGTCAAATATATTTTGAAAAGTTCTTGATTTTTCAGCGTTCCTCAAATATTATGTATAAAATTAGGCACCTACATGATTTCTTCATAGCTACAATTCTTATAGCATAAAATGGGACAAGGTAAAAAAATAAGTAATTTTTTATAAATAATAATATTTTGATGAGAAACACCCAGGTACGAGGTACCATTGGCCATTCAAATGTTGCCAGCATCTTGGGCACTAGTGGTGCTGTACCTAGTGGTTTCTAATTTTTTATGAGGATTTAAAAATTTATAGTTTTTATACATTTGGGATATTTTTATAACATTACTAGCTAATACCCACGACTTCGTCTTCGTGGAATAAGTTTTTCAATTCCCACGGGTATCCTTTGTCACTCTCCAAGTCGTCGATTATACCCTTGCAAAAAATCGGCTCGATCCGTTGAACCTTTGCGGCGTGATTGATGGACAAACATACACACTTTCGCTTTTATAATATTAGTATGTTTTTTTTTATTTTTAACCGACTCCCAAAAAAGGAGGAGGTTCTCAATATTTTATTTAGTCTATTTTGAGCTGTCCTCATTCGTTTAACCTATTTAGATAGGTATTTTCTAATTAGATATATCACTCACCTTCAGGCTTCAATGTACAAACACTTGAGTCAGGCAGCCTCAACTAGCGATGCTGATAAAATGTAAGGATAATTATATTTATATACTGTGCTCTCCGCCTGATAACACGTATCTCTTATCACTGAATCATTTGTTTCGTACCTAGCAAGTGGAGTACGTAAACAGGACAATCCTATTTTCTATAGTCTTTTGAATAACACAATTAATATGAATAGGCTTTATAATACTAAAAGTTAATCAGGGAAATGATGACATCTCAATGAACCTTTTCAAACGTCATAATATATCTGATAAAAAACCGCATGTAAATCGGTCCAGTAGGTTTTCAGAAAACAGTAAAAATTTAAATCACGATTGTGGCGCGCCCTTGCAGCCTATTGCCATAGAAAAAATAAATACAGCCTATAGCTGTACCATTACAACCCATTAACGTCCCACTACTGGGCACAGGCCTCCACTCTCATAAGAAAGAGGGAAATAGAGGTTAGACCCACCACGCTGCTCCAATGCGGGTTGGCGGTTTATATATTATAGCCTATTGCTGTAAAAATAAATATATCTAAGAACTTAGTTTTTCAGGAAAAGGCAGTACCGGGTATAGCCAGCGCGGGCCGTACCAAATGTGAAGGGTCCTTTGAATTGGATTACCTATTATAGGATGTACCTAAACAATATATCGGGGGATTCTCTTGCAGGGGGGACTTGCAGCATAATGATGTAGCTATCCAATTACAGTATGGCCAGCGCTCACTTTGATGAATTTTTTTCGGGCAAGGCTGTGGGGCCCCCCTATGCGCTGGGCCCGCATTTGCTGCCTCGTGCTACATGGCAAATCCGGCCGTGGGAAAAGGGTAACAAAAAATTGCAAAAACAAAGACACGCACAAACTAAGCGGTTGTGTGCTTGTTCGTTTGTATATTACCAGTTGACACATGTATATAATTATATACAATCTTCGTACCTTATAGATAGATATTCTACAATCTTAGACTGCATCATCACTTACCATCAGGTGAGATCGTAGTCAAGGCTTGTAGTGGATAAAAAAAATATTTAAAAAAACCGTCGTCGAGGGTAAAAACAGAGCGTTTCTTACCATAGTCATACGGATGCAATGAGTAATTTATAGTCTATATCAATTTATCGCATCTTATCAGTCTAATACGAGCAATGATTTCATGCAAGTGGATGATGTAATGCTTTCACAATAATATTGTGGAAAAATATAAATGAAAAAATAACATTACATATACCTACAAGTTTGAACAAACACCCTATCTAATATTAATCAAGATTAGTAAGTACTTACCTTTATCCATACTTAATATTATAAATGCGATAGTGTGTCTGTCTGTCTGTCTGTCTGCTACGCTTTCACGGCCCGTCTTTTCAACCGATTTTGATGAAATTTGGTACAGGGATAGGTTGTATCCTGGGGAAAGACATAGGCTACTTTTTATTCCGGAAAATTCAAGAGTTCCTGCGGGAATCATAAAAACTATCTCTTCAACCGATTTTGGTGAAATTTGGTATATGGATAGTTTGTATCCAGGGAAAGGACATAGGCTACATTTTCTCCCGGAAAATTAAAAGGTTCTCGCGGGAACCAAAAAACCTCAAACCATGAGCTAGTATGTACATAATATAGTTTACGTACCTAAGCCTAACTAACTTATTATTACTGACAAGGTACTATTAGGTACGTAAATGCAATGATGCAAGTTATTTGCATCTTAAAAGCGGACACTTGTCACGACCATGAAAATAGTACTTTTTGTTTTAATATAAGCACAGAATAGGTAATAGTAATAATATAAGTCTGTATTATAGGTAGGCACTTATTGTAAATCATAAACGGTTTCCATTTCTATGACTCATACATTCTGAATGCAAATACATTCATTATTATTATAACAAAAGTGTTATTAGAACTTCTTTAAATAGGTAGGTAATTTTACGATTTTTACTTAGGTATCATCCTAATATTTATAATTGGTAGTAAAATCTTGATACCTACTAATATTTGATACTAACTTAGTACTACCAATTATAATATTAGGTCACTGGGACTGGCACGTCACTGGTGGTAAGGGTAACTTACCACCAGTGACGGACTGAGTAGCGCGGAAGGGGCCCCTTGAGCCTTGGTTTCAGGGGTCGTCCACACGTTGACTGATCCTCATGTTTATCCCAAATCAGATGTAAATATAATATTAACTTACCCAGTTTGTAGTTGGAGTTCCTTCACAAATTAAAGACAAAGAAAAATTTTCATTTCACTTCTTTTGCGCTTAAGTTCTCAAAAGACATACCTATCATAAAATAAATAAGGCACATGCAGTGTATCAAACCGATACTACGACTTTTATAAAGATAATTCCTAAACTACCAGACAAACCAACAAACAAACAAACTTTCGCATTTTTAATTTAGTATGATGATCAGCTATGGCCTACGGGTGTATCTGTCACCGTAAGATTGTAAAATCCGTTAGATTATAATCTAACGGTTTCTATCCCGCTAGATTATAAACTTTCGAAAGATTGTGAACCGTTCAATGTTATGAGTATTAATTTATGAAATATTTATTGTTTTTACGTTTTCTTGTCTCCTTCTTGTACAGTTCGCGCGCGAGTTGAATGCAGAGTAAATGTAAGTGTCACCATACATTTACTCTGCATTCAACTCGCGCGCGTACTATAGGTTAGGTTAGGGTTTGACATGAATATTCAGGTAGTTAGGTTCTATCGGGTTAATATACCTAATATATTACAATTTACCGAAAAATAACGCGTTAAATTGTAAGCAGTATGTTACGGTTCACAATCTGTCGAAAGTTTATAATCTATCGAGATAAAAAACGTTATATTATAATCTAACGGTTTTTACAATCTTACGGTGACATATCTACATATATCATAGATTGAAGCACTAATTTGTTTCACTTGCCCACAACAACAGAGCCATATATCTGATGATATGCCAGCCCGTGTCCCGACAACCCTTGGCCATTTGCCAGCGACGTTAGAAGGTTAACTCTGTTTTATTGGAAATATTGCATAACACTTGCCCGTGAACTTGTTATTAATTGTTACGCCGAATTATGGCGCTGTATGACAATGTAAATATATTGTGACGGGATTGACAATTGTCATATTTATAGTACACTAGTCGATGCTCGCGACTTCGTACGCGTAAAGTATTTACAATCGTGCAGTGTCGAGTCAACATCTCCTGAGGATGTTCCGGTGTCAGAGTGAAACGTACGTTGGGAATAGTTTTGAAGACTTGGGTGGTGTGGTGTTGTGCCGATGTGAATTGCTGGCTTGTTGGACTTGTTGTTGTGAATATCACAAGCTACACGAATTTGTCTGCTTTGGAGGATTATAGTGAACTAGCGATCCACCCCGGCTTCGCACGGGTAGCAATAATCCTAATAGTCTTTACCCAGTGGGCAGTGGGCAGGTTATACATTTTAATATTATATTGTAATAGTACGCCCCGTCCTCACCACGCCTGTCACAGCCGCCAGCCCGCCATGATTAAAGAACAATTTTTATCTTAATTGGATACTAAATGAATACAAAAACATATTTATTTTGATAAGGATTAATACTAGGTAGGTATGTCGGTAAAACACCTTCGCAAGTAAAGCATTGGTTTTGACCAAATTTGAAAATCATAATAATAGTTATTCTGAGTCAACCTTAAAAGATAGATATATGCTATCGCGGACTCTTTTTTAGAACTTTTTGAGAAGAACAATTCCACGATACATTGTTTTCGTGTAAATGTAACTATTTGCGAAGCGCACGCCACGTATGCTCTCAAAAGAGACGATTTTTTCCGACTTAGTTCACATTATTGCAATTTTAGTAAGCATCTCTAATTTTTTGAAAATATAATAGAGCCTATGTTAATCGCTGATAATGCAGCTTTCTAGGTGTGAAAGATTTTTTAAAATCGGTTGAGTAGTTTTTGAGTTTATCCATTACAAACAAACAAACAAATCTTTCCTGTTTATAATATAATTAAGGTTCTCGTTCCTTGATTATTATGGACTTCAGAAAAGTACCTAACGCCTGCTTTTATTAACTCTGTATAAAAGGTGTTTTTCTACGGGGGCGACATAATCACGAAGTGTAAAGCCCCGGCACAAAATAAAGATTTAAAAAAAAAATCTAATACATGAATTGAAGCCAGTGGTATTTTAATTTCTGAAAACGCACAAGCTCCGGATAGATCTGACCCGGTGACAGGGTCGCTAGTGTATATATTATATATCTATAATAATATTATAAATGCGAAAGTTTGTTGGATGGATGTATGGATTTTTGTTACTCAATCACGCCAGACCGGCTGAACAGATCTGGATGATATTTGGCACAGAGATAGATTATAGTCTTGAATAACACATATGCTACTTTTTATCCCGGAAAATTAACGAGTTTCCGCGGGAACCGACAAACCTCAATCCACGTGTACGAAGTCGCGGGCATCTTAAATGAAAAATTCTGTCTTGTGCACCTGAATGTCCTTCCCCGGGATGCAACCTATCTCTGTACCAATTTATTTCCAGCCTGAGTCCCAATGTGGGGCAAAGGCCTCCCTTTCTTCCTTCCGTTTATCACGGTCCATAGATATTTGGAGCCAGTCCTCCATATATTGTATTGTACCCTCTTTATTGTAACCTCTTTCTTTTTTGAGAAAAGATCAACTGCTGAGTTTCTTGCCGGCTCTTCTCAGTAGAAACACCTTTCCGAACCGGTGGTAGAGTCTTGACGTATCATAAGTGACACAAGTTGTCCTATGTGAAATAAATAAATCATTTATCATTTATCATTTATCATTTATAGGCATCGAGTTCCCTGTAACAAATTTCATAAAAATCGGTCGAACAGATGGACCGTAAAAGCGGACAGACAGACAGACACTTTCGCATTTGTAACATTAGTATAGATAGTATGGATTCTGATAATAGTGAGGCCATATTTCCGGTAACAGTTGGCCGCCTGCCAGCGCAAGGTTTAACTAACTCTATTCGCTTGGAAGTTATTACATAATATACGACCGTTGAAAGTTACTTTTAAGAGTTCTGCATAATATTATTATGAACAGACAGTTCACGTTCAACCTGCTTACTGCAATGCCTTCAACTTTTGTCTATACCTTTTTCGACCTTGTATATCCCCACTTGGTCTCAACCCAAGTTAGTTGACCGAGCGAAGCGAAGGTCTCTGAGTCTACTTGGGTGAATTGGCACTTGTCCGTCCGTGCGTCCGTCCGTCCGTCCGTCTGTCAGAGCATTATAACTTCTTAATTACTGAACGCAATTACTTCAGCTTTAAATATAATATGTAAACCAATGGCCTCCCGCCGAATATGGCTAAAAAAATAATAAAAATCTTTATTTCAGGGGGGCTCTCATAGAAGCGAATGCGAAGTAAAATATTTTTTATAAAGTTACATAGGGTTGCGGTATATTTTAAAGATAATTAGGAATAGAGTCCAAAAATATTTTATTTTTTATTTTTCCCCCAAAATTGACGAAATGGGGGGCTTTCAAAGTGGTGATTTTCTAACGTCCAAAGATGAGCTCAGAACTCTAAATTTTCTGAAAGGATGAGCCTGAAACTTGATCAATTATTTCAATTATATCCTGTACTTGAACAACAAATACTAAAATTAGATAAATATTGCAAGGAAACGGAATTATTTAATTTTTAATGAGCTTCAGTATTTTTAACAGAACTTCACATTTATGTCAATAGATGGCGACGCGAGGTCTTAGTTCGGGGCGAACCACTAGTTAGGTTGGTTAGGCATCTTCTAGGCAAGCGCGTTCCAACCTAGACCTCATCATTGCTTTGCACTAAGCATGATTCTCGTCAAGCGCAAGCCTATCTCACAATTCAAAAAAAACCCTCGGCTAAGGGAGTGTATGGACTAGTCTAGTCCAACCAGACCTTACAATCGTCCCAAAGTCATCCTAAGTCGAGGTCCGAGCCTCACAGGAGGCGCTCTTAGACGTTGCTCCCCCGATGTCTTCGAGCCCTAGGGCTCATTTCTCGCTTAGCGCTCGCCCAACGCCCCGGTGACGCTGTAGCGGCCAGTACGTAGCATACTCAATCCGAAATATTAAAAAAAACATCAACAATTTATTACCATCACTATCGCTAGGTACCAGTATTTATTACACGACTACCCAAAAAAAAGAAGTGCAATGCTTTTCTTTATTCCACCATAACTTCTAAATATCTCATCAGATTTGGATGTAGGTGTCACCGTAAGATTGCAAAAACCGTTAGTTTGTAATCTAATAACTAGCCAAATTGTAAACTGTCGACAGATTGTGGACCGTTCAATGTACTGAGTGTCAATTTTTGAAATATTCATTGTATTTACGTTTTCTTGTCTCTTTCATGTAGGTTAGGTTAGGGTTCGACATAAATAATCAGGTATTTATCGGGTTAATATACCTAAAGAATACAATCTACCAAAATCTGTCGACAGTTTACAATTTCGCTAGTTAGATTACAATCTAACAGTTTTTGCAATCCTACGGTGACATAGGTATGGGGTATCGTTAGAATCTTTATAATATACTCCCAAGTGACACTGGCAATATATGGCAGGGCAGTCGTGTTTTTTTAATATTGTTGACGTTGTTGTTTCAGAATTATAATTCTTATTGTAGGGACGTCAAAGAACGTCATATAAAACTGCATTTTAAAATAATACTGCTGGTAGGAAGCCCGCTGATCTTGATCCTGCGCCGTGGGTTATAATATGAATTTTTATAGTGCGTTTTGAAAGTGTCTTTATTTGTTGTTTCTTGAAATTGACCTTCAAGCACGCTGCCACAGAGTAACGGATTGACATGATTTTTTGCATCGCATTAGGCAAAGTTGAAAAACTGTTACTTTTTATATCGAAAAAACAAAGAAATAACCCGGGATTTTTTAATCGCTTTTTTAAACCTAAATTCATTATTTATCACGAGTATTATGATATTTCAAACTATTTCGAAAATATTTTATTATTACATTATTATCTGCACAGACAATACAAAAAAATTCTATCTCTACGACACACGTAGATTACCTACGTAATTCACGTAATATTCAGTAATCTACAGTTTCCATCATATTTAAGTAGAAAAGTCCGCCATTGTTACCGGACGGCGCGGCGGTTTGAATGGAACGCAATTTCAAATTTCAAACTTCGAACTGTCGCCTTCATCGCAGTTCAGAAAACCAAGATTAAATTTTAATTTCATGCTGTTCGTACTTAGCATTTTCTACCTCGTTTATGTTATAAGATTTTTCTCTATGAGACATGCTATATCGATGCTATGAAATGTTAATATTAGATGCAGACCAGAGACAATTTTAGAAATTATAAATCCGCAAATTGGGAATCGAACCTGGGTCCTTGTCTGGTTGGATGTTTGTTACTCAATCACGAAAAACAAATCTGCATGAAATTTCCCGCGGGAACCAAAAAACCGCAGGCATAAGCTAGTGCTGTATATACAATATAATATATTATATACGTATTTCATTCAATATTTCAGCCTTAATCTCCTGAAATACCCCAATTCTAGGTGCAATTCTAGTTCCTGAATGCGCTTGGTGCCTTATTTATGGGCTAACCGTATTGCTGGGACTTTGAATTGCTCCTCTAAATGGAAATTCAAGTTACATTCGCAACCATAATATAAACGTACCTAAATGCATGCTGGCGTATGGCCAACTGAACAATACGTTGACAAATTTTATATTCAGTAATCTACAGTTTCCATCATATTTAAGTAGAAAAGTCCGCCATTGTTACCGGACGGCGCGGCGGTTTGAATGGAACGCAATTTCAAATTTCAAACTTCGAACTGTCGCCTTCATCGCAGTTCAGAAAACCAAGATTAAATTTTAATTTCATGCTGTTCGTACTTAGCATTTTCTACCTCGTTTATGTTATAAGATTTTTCTCTATGAGACATGCTATATCGATGCTATGAAATGTTAATATTAGATGCAGACCAGAGACAATTTTAGAAATTATAAATCCGCAAATTGGGAATCGAACCTGGGTCCTTGTCTGGTTGGATGTTTGTTACTCAATCACGAAAAACAAATCTGCATGAAATTTCCCGCGGGAACCAAAAAACCGCAGGCATAAGCTAGTGCTGTATATACAATATAATATATTATATACGTATTTCATTCAATATTTCAGCCTTAATCTCCTGAAATACCCCAATTCTAGGTGCAATTCTAGTTCCTGAATGCGCTTGGTGCCTTATTTATGGGCTAACCGTATTGCTGGGACTTTGAATTGCTCCTCTAAATGGAAATTCAAGTTACATTCGCAACCATAATATAAACGTACCTAAATGCATGCTGGCGTATGGCCAACTGAACAATACGTTGACAAATTTTATATAATAATGAGTATACTTAATAATAAAGCTTTTTAGGACGCGAAGTAACATTGCACCCCGGTATTTAACTTCGAGCCGTTATGATTCGGCTAGGGCCTGCCTTCTAAGATAAAGAGGCGCTAGGGGCTGGATGTAGGTTCCAGTGTTGGAGTCCTGTCCTGAATATGTGATTTACCGAAAAGGCTTCAAATCTGGGTGGAATTTTTCCTGCGACTGATTATCTGTCCGGTCGTGTCGGATAACATAGGAAAAGAGAAGCAAATTTCGCGCGTGGAAATGTTACGAATATTTCAATTTCCATGTAGGTGAGGGCGGCTTGGCGTGGGAAGAGGTGACGTGAATGAGATTGATATAATATGCATACCTACGAATAGGTATCAGATGGTATCTATGTCACCGCCAGTTTGTCGAATCCGCCTTATTAGGTACATACTGGTCCACACAGCACACTTATTATTGTTGCTGGCTCGCTTCAAGGTTTAGCCCACTACAGAGGCGTGGCGTGGCTCGGTACGTAGGCCGTAGCGCCAAGTATTGTATGAGATTGTATGGAGCTATCGAGATGCACTGCTCGACGCGGCCCCGTACATACTCATACAAATAATATTTTCTTAAATGTGCCTCGCCGCTCCAAGCATTTCAAGTGGGGCTAGCCGCTAGACCTTCATTCAGAACCTCCTCCACACGTTTCTTGTTACTTTACAAAAACACTCTGGGGGCAGAGCAGACCAACTGCGTTGGGGTATCATTCTGTTTCTTGATTTTGGTATTACAATCGGCAGCTCATGGCATAATTACATTAAGGCTAGCCGCTTTGAAGACCGTGATGCGCTGATTCAATGCGGCACACTTTCAGCCACACTTGGCTAAAAATTGAACCGACGTATTATACGACTAGCCGTTATGTAATACGGCTGGCTGTGATGTAATACGGCGGATTCTACAATCTGACTGCGACATGTATAACAGAGTGGTGTGCGTGACAGTCACGATTAATGGTGGACTAGACACCTACCCAGATTGACACTATATTTATTCATGTTTTGATAAACAGATGGCACGTAGGTGCCTATTTACCTATGTACACAACTAGATGATGCCCGCGACTTCATCCGCGTGGATTAAGGTTTTTGGATTCCCGCGGGAACTCTTCTAATTTTCCGCGATAACCCTATGTCCTTCCCCAGGATGCAACCTATCAGTAAACAAAATTTCATGAAAGACGGTTGAAAAAATCCGCCGCATGAAAGGCCGTTAAAGCGTAGCAGACAGACAGACACACGGACAGACAGACAGACACACTTTCACATTTATAATATTAGTATAGTTGTTAAGTTCTAGCTATAACTTCACTTACAATTTTTTTTTAAATTCTATACTTTATTAGACACGGCTGTAGCTAGGGTTGCCAACCATACTTTATAATAACGTATCCTACTTTATATTTGGTAATTATACTTTATACTTTTACATACAAATAAAGTATGTGAATATACTTTATTTTCAACCTTTACTGTGATGCGTAAAACAAAATACTCATTATGGTAAGTACCCATAATGAGTATTTTGTTTTACTATTAAACGGTAGACATAAGTTAAAATGGATGATGGAAACGATTTATAATTACTGAACGAATTGTTAGATTCTTTTATAAATGATAGAATTCTTCTGATTTTGTTTTATAGCTTTTAGTGTTAGATGTCAGATTTGGTGTTGTGAAATTGTGAATGTGACAGGACAGGTTACATTCTGACATTTGTCACAGATGTCACTATCGACGAAATTGTAAAAAAATTGCTCGTTGGTTTTGTTTATAATTGAAGAATGCATTTTAAAGTAAATAGAGAGAAATAAAGCGACAGTAAATTTAATTAAAAACGCATTGTTTATTTATTTCAATTGATTGTCAATCAAGCTTTGAAACATTTAAAGATAACAAAAAATTGTTAGCATGTGCTAAAAGCACCCTAAAAAACATTTTTAAAGCAATAAAAACATAAAATTTGACAAATACTTTTTTGTCCAAATACTTTATTTTTTTCCTATCCAAACCATTCTATACGTTTTTTTTTGTCAAAAAAGTTGGCAACCCTAGCTGTAGCCTCCCACCAGACCAGACTGCAGATTTACAAATTGAAAATCCCTTTTGATCTAGCCCCACTTGAGATGCACGGAGCGGCACGGCACGTAGCGGCAAATATTATTTTGTATGGAGCCGCGTCGCGCAGCTTCATACAACCGTGAGGTTGTATGAAGCTGCGCGACGCATGAATACAGAATACGTGCCGCTACGTGCTGCGCCGCGCCGCGCCCCTGTAGTGGGGCTAAACCGCTCAGCACCGTGCATCGCGCTTATTTAAATAAAATAATTTAACTAGACCTTATCTCAAATCATATCATACTAATATTCGCCGCCGCAACGGAGCAATGAATCGACATGATTTTTGGCATGGTTATAGTTGAGGACCTGGAGAGTGACATAGGCTACTTTTTATCCCGGAAAATTAAGGAGTTTCCACTTGGAGTTGGGGGACGCCCCGTCGCTCACGTCCGCAGGAACTACCTTCTACCTCCCTGCACGTGTCCCCTGGGTGGTGATAAACAAGCGACGAATTTGCAGGCGAAAATATATGTATTAAACGCCATACGATTAAATAAAAGGAGCTTCCACGGGAATCATAAAAACTTAAACCACGCGGACGAAGTCGTGGGCATCAGCTATGTAATGTTTACATTAATTATGAAACTTCGCTTTAAAAAAATATAATACATGAACATTTTTGTGAAACTTAAGCCAAAGGCTGATTCTTTGCCAATTCCCACAAACGTCGCTCCAAGCAGGATTATGAAACGCGCTGGCGGGGCGTGAGTGCGGTCTTTGTTTGTGCGGCTGACAAATTACACTGTTTATTGCTGCTGAATCACCCTGTTTCACTTTACATAAATCTTCACAACACAAAGCAACGCGACCCTTTTCTGTTCTCGAAGAGAAAATTGTGCAAAATTACAAACATATTAATAGGGAGGTATTCTTTTCCAAAATACCGGATCACTGGGTCCATAAAAGTATATTTAGAGGCAGTGTCTTCTAGAATTCATGAGATTTTTTTATTTGACTTCAAGTAAGAACTTTACTGCGATGGCACGTGGTCGTAAATGATGTGTAGTCTAAGATGTTAGTGGACTAACTTACCAGGGATATGACAGTTAAATGTAGCCTCCTACTAGACCAGACCCCATAAAATTTACAAATTGAAAATTCCTTATGACTTATGAGGGTCTAGCCCCACGTGAGATACACTGCAATAGGTATTATTTGTATGAATTTGTACGAGCTGCAGTATATTTAGAGGCAGTATAATCTAGAATTCATGAGTTTTTTTGACTTGAAAGTGTTCCCGTCTTTAATGTTAGCGAATAAAAACGCTAGTCTACTCGGCATGTCATTTGAAATGACATGCCTAAGAGTAGACTAGGTCATCAAATGACTCATTTCGAATGATTTATGAGACTTTCGAATGATTTATTTATTTCAAGTAGGACAACTTGTGACACTTTTGATACGTTAAGACTCTACCACCGGTTCGGAACGCTGCGACTGAGAAGAGCCGGCAAGAAAATCAGCAGTTGTTTCTTAAAAAAAGAAAAAAAGTTACAATAATTAAACAATACAACACATACATAAAGTTACAAATTGATGACCACATCCTCTAATACAAACACCAAGCAATTAAATTTAACAAACAAAGAGATTTTACGATAATTATATTCTTTCCAGGCGGTATCCGACGAAATGCTGGTAGAGCTGAAGGCCTGTTTCATGGAGGCATATGACGACAACCAGGACGGCAAAATTGACATACGAGAGGTAGGACCATAGACAGTAGAGCTCCAAGGGCGTAGCGAGGTACGGGCAGGGGGGGGCAGCTGCTCGCAAATAGGAGCGGAGCGCGGTACAGGAACGTTCATCCGTATCGTGAATCGAGACTATTTTGGTTTTCTTTTTCTCCGACGTCAAAACGTGGCTGAGGTCTCCGATGACCGAAAACCGTTTGAACACAGAAAAATTGTCACAGAAAAAAAAGATTTTGGGAGAAGTTTTAAGCAAATTTTGTAAAGAACCGCGCCGATTACTGGTCAAGCAATAAAGTTATTAGTGATTGTTATATATTGTGTTTTTAATTTTTACCTCACTTCCGACCTCCACTACTAAACGAGAGATACTAAAAAAAATATAGTGTAGGATTTTCTTTATCTGCCCCCCTCTATATAAAATCCTGGCTACGCCCTTGTAGAGCTCCCTTCTACTGTAACAAGTTTTGTAAGTTCTCTCTGGAACCAGCTGCAGTGGATATGTAGCCAACAAATACTTGTTAGAAAAGCTCGCTTATTAATAAAAAGATTAAGCGATTTTTATTCAATCGTAATTTTTGCAAGAACTCCAAGTGATTATTTTGTAGTGTAACATAATAGACTTTTATTCTTCATTAAAACCGTATTTTAAACACGTTCCTCTATTGGGCGCCACTACAATTTTTTAATGTGACCCACTTTTTCAGCTACTTTTTAGAGCACTGCAAAGTTTTTAAGTTTTAACTATTAGAAGGAAAAGTGTTTCCTTCTAAAAGTTAAAACTTAAAAACGTTATTCATTTAATTGACCGAGCGAAGCGAAGGTCTCTGAGTCTACTTGGGTGAATTGGCACTTGTCCGTCCGTCCGTCCGTCCGTCTGTCAGAGCATTATAACTTCTGAATTACTGAACGCAATTACTTCAGTTTTAAATATAATATGTAAACCAATGGCCTCCCGCCGAATATGGCTTAAAAAATAATAAAAATCTTTATTTCAGGGGGGCTCTCATAGAAGCGAATGCGAAGTAAAATATTTTTTATAAAGTTACACAGGGTTGCGGTATATCATTTTAAAGATAATTAGGATTAGAGTCCAAAAATATTTTTTTTTTAATTTTTCCCCCAAAATTGACGAAATGGGGGGCTTTCAAAGTGGTGATTTTCTAACGTCCAAAGATGACCTCAGAACTCTAAATTTTCTGAAAGGATGAGCCTGAAACTTGATCAATTATTTCAATTATATCCTGTACTTGAACAACAAATACTAAAATTAGATAAATATTGTAAGGAAACGGAATTATTTAATTTTTAATGAGCTTCAGTATTTTTAACAGAACTTCACATTTATGTCAATAGATGGCGCCGCGAGGTCTTAGTTCGGGGCGAACCACTAGTTATACTTTAATTTAGCAAATGACGCAAACCGTACGGCGTACACAAACACTAACTTAAACGGCCGCGATCTTGACCCTCTATCATAGAGCTAAGACTATTGTTGACAATCTCGAGAACCATAGAAGCAGTAAGGTTTTAAATTTTAATGTTCCGCCTAACAGTACTTAATTAAATTACTTTGTTTGTTTTCTTGTTACGACTGCGGCCAACGAGGTCCCGGGTTCGAGTCCCGGCTCAGGCCATAACAAGTATTGGACTTTTCTGACAAGAAATTCTCAGTACTATAGCCCGGAGTAGTGAAGTTGGCGTTGTTTCACCCCTGTGCCTCGGAGTGCAAGTAAAGCCGTCGGTCCTGCGCCTGATCCCTCTCCGGTTGTGTCGGATAATCCGTCCCATCAGGCTATGAGAGTAAAGGAACAGAGAGTGCACCTGTGTACATGCACACACACTTGTGCACTATAATATCTCTGGCGCAGATGGCTAATCTCTCTTGAGATAGGCCGCCGTGGCCGAAATTCTTTCGGGAGGACATTATTAGTTTCTAAAAGAAACTAAGTACTAAGTACGAGAGTTTTCCCTTTTGGATTTCAATAATAAAAATGGAACGTCTATCAATTCTGTTACAGCTTGCTCAACTTTTGCCGATGGAGGAGAATTTTCTTCTTCTATTTAGGTTCGACAATCCATTGGAATCCAGTGTGGAATTTATGAAAGTAAGTTCTCCTGTTTTATTTTTACTTTTAAAGTAGATAGGTACGTAATAACCTAATTATAATTATTACTTATTAAATGAATACCTTAAAATCGCTTACAAAGGTATTTTAAGGTATTTATAAACTGACATTATAGCTTAGAACACTCTGTCAAATTGTACCTACATAAGACCGGTGTTAAACATATAGTTCACGCGCGAGTTGAATGCAGAGTAAATGTATGTGTCAACATACATTTACTCTGTGTGTGTGTGTGTGTGTGTAGATTGACCGATAGGTACTTGAGAACTTGTTCTTAGCTGATGTAGGTTTATTAAAACGGGCCTAAAAGATCGTCGAGAAATTTGCCCCTCGGACTCTGTTCACCACATTTGCCACTTACGTTCTCAGACTCCTTTGAACTGCCAGGCATGTACCTCACGAATTCACGATGTTTCCCTTACAGTTTAAAGCAATTGATCTATGTTTAATAAAATTACTCAAAACGCATACTATGATACCGACAATTTTGAGTTGGGATTTGAACTCTAGACCCCTTGAAAATGAAGCCAAAGTATTAACCACAAGGCTAATCACCATATTTTAAAACCTTTGTTGGTTACGTTTAATGATGTTCCATCAACGACCTCAATTTACATAGACGGGCCCTGTCAAACAAATAATGTGGGTGTATGTCTAGTAACGCCATCTAGTCTGAAAAGCGGGAACTTGCTTGCAACATATGCCCCATCTTGAATGAAAGCTTGAAAACGTATGACTCGGTCTGAGACTCGGTCATAGATATTATAGGTCATAGCCGTAAGGCCAATTAGGTAAAAAAAAAATCATACAGTTTGCCGCGGAAATTAAATGATTGCGTAATGGATAAAAATATTAAATAGGAAGATTAAATAACGTTTTTTTGGAAATGTATAATTGTGAATTGAAACACTTACCTTAAAATAAAAATCATACAGTGCCAAACTAATAAGACTTTAGATGTTAACTTAATAATAACAAATTATCTACACGACGAGCGACCGTGACAGCGCTACGACGGGGACAAAGACAGGCAGACAGGTGCGGAACGTGTTCAGCAAGTCAGACGCCCGTCATTTTTCTATGAAAGGGCCCATCTAGTACCTACATATAATATATCGATGTGTTCCATTTATCTATCTTACGATAAATATACAAGCGTATAATAGAAAGCAACAGGTGACTTTAGATCAATACTAACAATTTATGTTTAAAGGTTTCAAACGAGAGAACGTAAACAATAAACGTCTCCCTCTTTTTATTTCCGCCCAATAAATCACACGGTATAAGATAGAATCTTCTAAAGTTATAACAGGAAAAGTATCATTGTTTTCAACGTAGTGTATGCAAACATCTAATCCATACTAAGTAATATTATAAATACGAAGGTGTGTTTGTCTGTCCGTCTGTCAGGATATTATGTCTGTTTTTCTGCTACGCTTTCACAGTATCTATGCAACCGATTTTGGCAAGATACAGCTTACATTCTGAGGAAGGTTGCATCCAATGGTTGCATCAATTTTTATTCTGAAAAATCCCACGGAAATAGAGTTCCCACGGGATTTTACGAACACCTAAATTCACGCAAATGAAGTTTAGCATCATCTACTATTTTGTATTTTTTTTTTCTTATTTTAAACGATTCCCTCTGGTAATGTTCCTAAAAATATTTCTATAGGGGTCTATTATATTATGTAAGTACCTATAATAATACTTACGCCAATATTTAAGTCTTTAATAAAAATAAAATTTAAATAACCCCGCCACGGTAAATAATCCTCTAAAAAGTTTTAAAAAATTGTTTGTTATAGGCCTATAACTTTAATAACAATACCTAGTACCTAATATATTGATCCAAGGGTCGTCGTCCCGGCGGGGTACCGCTAAGATACACACGTTAAACTCATATAACATCCCTCTTCTTGCATCTTAGACACACTTACAGGAACTCGAACCATTGGTTTTCCTGACATAAAAGCCTTACGAATGCAACAGACAGCAGAAGAAAACAGAAATAATAATGAAGGAACCAGAAGTTTAATTTGCTATAATCCGCGACAAAAGGAAAATCTATGTGGTACAGCGATTTTTTTTTTCATGTATTGTTTATATATTAATATAGATTTTATATTATATATTAATATATATTTTGAATATTAATATATAATAATAATATATAATATTAATATATAATATAAAATCTATATATGTAATATTATATATACAATATATGAAAAAAAAATCGCTGTACCACATAGATTTTCCTTTTGTCGCGGATTATAGCAAATTAAACTTCTGGTTCCTTCATTATAATTTATAATGGACTTCCGCAAAGTATAACGCCTGCCTCTATCCAATATAATAATAATATTCTCTTCGAGATAATAATTGAAAATCTATAACGGTTTTCAATAGGGAAAAAGCAAAGTTTCCCAGTGATGGATAGCAACAGGTTGCTAAAAGATCAATACGTTTTGTGTTACAGATTTGGAGAGAGTACGACACGGATGGGAGCGGGTACATCGAGGCTGACGAACTCAAGGTGGGGGCTTACATTTTTTTTGAAGTGAAAACCTCTTTAGCCGCATTGAGCACTTTTTGGTAGGGGGTAAACTTGTGGATTCGCGTCACCGACACCGTCACCACACGTCGTTGTTACGAAGACAAAAGGTCTTAAATATACTCCATTCGTAATTAAACTTTAATGTCTTAGTTTTAAGGTTTTTATTTTAAATTATTTTAATATATTTTTTTAATAAATAAATAAATTAAATTAAATATTCGTTTTCACTTAGTATATCGGCAAATTCTTTCTTTTTTTTTTCTTTTTTTTATTTGCAAAATTATCACAATACTTTCGGTTAGAACTAGCGGGGCAGTGGCTTCCACACTAGGATTCCTTTTCAATTCAAATAACAGACGCAAGAGCTGGCGCTTATTTAGCCCAACGGCTTAGCCTGGAAATTCAGAGAGGCTCTATCGCCTGTGTCTGGCCAAAGCAATAAATTAATCATTTGATCAGGCTGCAGTTGCTACTGCTAAGCTCTACTTTTGTGTTTAGATCGCAATTTGTTATAGATGTTGTTGTGATGCTTTGGCCAAGTTTTTATAATTGACTGTTTACAATAAATCTCTCGTGAAACCGCTACACGTTTAACCATTTATTCGTGCACGTTTTAAAGAGAGTACAAACATATTTTTAAAGTAATTTTCATTATTCACCCACTGGAATTATGCTTACAAATACTATGCCTATGAACGATCATTTGGATAGTGTATATTTTTTGTAAATATAAATGTTATAGATTTTTGAATTAGGTTATTGTTTGTGAATATTTTAATTATTATTGTTAATATTAATTGCTTTTAATCAATGTTAACAAGAAAATGACATTTATTATTGAAGTAACAGGATACCAATTTCGATTCAATCAAACTTGTGGACGTTATCCCTTCACTAACTAGAGAAGAGCTGATGATCTTCAAACGGCTGAACCGATTTTGGTGAATCATAGCTCAGAACACACTCGATCATGTCAACTTTCAAACAAAAAAACGTTAAATCAAAATAGATTCATCATTTCAAGAGCTACGACGCCACAGACAGACAGACAATTATGTACACACATTAAACATATTTGCGTCGATGGCAATAATTGTTATAATTATTATCTTACTTGCTACTTATTTAAAGCTCACTGGTCGGGGGTTAAAAACAAAACTGAATGGGCCGTAGATAATATGGATTTTTTATTTATCACTTAAATAAGTACGTACTGACTTATGTGCTTTTTGGATCTTTAATCTATGTGAGAGAAAAACGATTGGCTACAATTTCCTCGAAAATAACGTTTGAGTAACGTTTTTAAAGTTTTTTATGGAAGCGGTAGAAAGTTTTTAAGTAAGTATCTACTTGTTTATTTTCAATTAAGATGTCGAGTAACAACGGATAGACGTATTTTTTCGCATCGTTAGAAAGTTAATCCACATGGACGAGTTCGTAAATAAACATTCCCAAAATAAGTAGGGATAAGAAAATCTGCCACCTGTGAATTAAATTCGTCTCTACCATCTTTTTCAGAATTTCCTTCGCGATTTACTCAAAGAAGCGAAGAAGATAAATGACGTCTCCGAAGACAAACTTATCGAATACACCGACACCATGGTAAAATTATTCACTTTTTAGAGTTCCTTTATGGTTTTTTTCATTCAATTACCTGCGATCTCACGTGGATGGTAAGTGATTGTGCAGTCTAAGATGGTAGCGGGCTAACCTGCTAGGGGTAGGGCAGTTAAACCCATACCCCTAGCCGGTTTCTACACCGCATCGTGCCGGAACGCTAAATCGCTTCGCGGTACGTCTTTGTCGGTTGGGTGGTAACTAGCCACGGCCGAAGCCTCCCACCAGACCAGACCAGAGAAAATTCAGAAATTATAAACTCCCAAATTGACCCTGCCAGGAATCAAACCCGGGACCTCCCATGTTAAGCCAACAGCGCTCAACACTACGCCGGGGAGGTCGTCAACCCCATATTGGGAGGTACCTACCCATATTGGCCGTGGGTTCTACATAAATATTATATACTGCAATGTCAGCTTAGCATATTATATGTATGTACTTATAATTCAGCTCACTTACTATTTATATCACAGTCAAGCGAAACAAAATTCTCATCAAATTATAGGTAGGTAATATTTTATGAGCATTTTTTTTATTTCACTGTGCGAAAGATACACTCTTTTATGTGAAGGTAATAAAAATGGTAATGGCGGGGAATCATTTTAATAAAATCTCATCTTTATGTGCAGCTACAAGTGTTCGACTCCAACAAAGACGGCCGGCTACAACTCTCAGAAATGGCGAAGTGAGTGACAATTTTTTAAACAATTGCGAATGTTAAGCAACGTTGACCCAAGTCGGTAAATGGATGGGTGACCGAATTTGGAGGTTCTAATTTGACCTTACCGTATCCTCAGTACCTCGGAGAGCACGTTAAGCCGTCGGTCCCGGTTATTATAACTAATATCTGATAATAATCGTAACAAACCTAAGAGTTTAAATACTCTCAGTCGAGTCGTGCGAAAAGTGGGAACCCACCTCATTAAAATCCAAAATACAGCCTATTCAGTCGTGTTTGTTTTCGGTTAAATAACAACAGCTAAATCCAGACCATTTAACCACTCGCAACCAAGGTACCTTTATAGAGGTTTACTACAGAACTTATTGTTTTTTTCAAAATATTCCCACATATTCCCAGATTGCTGCCAGTGAAAGAGAACTTCCTGTGCCGCCAGGTGTTCAAGGTGAGTGACAATTAATTTCCCGCCTAAATCGCGACCACATTCATGATCCACGCGCTCCATTCCGCTTTACATTTTCCACGTGACAGACATACGTTGCTCGTTTACTACAGTCTGAAATAATATGCCTATTGCCCACGTACTTTGTTTAAGAAATTCTCAGTACTAGCCCGAAGTTAGGAAGTTGGCGGTGTTTCACCCCCTAGCCTCGAAGAGCACGTTAATTGTCCATCCGTCCTGCGCCTGATCTCTCTCCGGTCGTGTCGGATTTTCCGTCCCATCGGGCTATGAGAGTAAAGGAACAGAGAGTGCTCGTGTGTTTGCGCACACACTTGTGCACTGTAATATCTCCCGCGCCGATGGTTTATCTCTCTGGAGATTGGCCTCTGCGCGCCGTGGCCGAAATTCATTCGGGAGGATATCATCACTTTGTTTAGTTTAAAGTTTTTAGACAGACAGACACGCCTTTGCATTTAAAATATTAGTATGGATTTTGCTCTGTTCTTTTAGTTATGTAATCGGGCAATGTGTTTCCACCTACTCATTTAGTTTTAAATACCGATAAACGATAAAAAAATTAAGTCATTTCCACAGCTTTTATAATGCTTTAAGATTTTTTAATAAGCTCGTCATAGTGTTTGTTTCAATTATTAAACTTAACTAAGCTTCGATTTTATAATTATGATTTGCATGCAAAGTTAAATTCAAGAGCTGAAATTTCTCTTCAAATATTTTGTTCAACTATCTTTTGAGACTTGAGACAAGGCTCGGACTACACGGTCCGGTTTCAATCCGAATCGGTCACAGCTTTGTTGTTTACATCAAAAAGGATAAATTCAAAGTTTTATGCAAAACTATTTTATTAATAATTATATCAAAACCGAAATGAAATCGCCATTAGTCCGGGGTTTTCACAATGAAGAACAAAAATCAGAGTATAATAATGCACAGCGTGTGATTATTTAGCTTGTTAGCACTTGTTTTATGCTAGATTCAAATTATTGTAGGTCTTGATCAAGAGTTTTAAATAAAAACGTATTTTCCATTTCTTTATTATGTTGCTATTATACACTTCACATCAAACTCATACACATAATAATATAATTACTACATTAGATATCATGAGTATTACTTATTAGTACAACATTGTTGTAAAATTTTGACCAGATCTCCATCAGATTTTCACCAAAATATGGGAAATATAAATTCCTCAAAGCTTAAATGTATGAAAATATATGAGATGTAAAGATATTTTTAATATTGGTTAACCCAATAAAAAGTTGACATTGATGAAGCATAAATATGTATTCACACATAGGTACATTAACACGGGACGAATAGATAACCTTTTAAAAGTCCTCTTCTCTTGGCTTTCTTACTTTATGTCACCTTTACACCTTCCAAGGTTTAAGGCTCTCGAGCCTTAAATACGCCAAGTGTTCATTATACCTAGATTTTATGGTTGTTCAATAAAGTTTATAAAGATGTTATTATAATTCAATTTTTAAAAACAACAGTGAAGCATGTTTGTTACTGTTGATTTGCCTGTCTCTCTATCCTAACACTGCTGCTTGTCTGCACCGCACTCTTAGGAGGGCATTGAGGTGAGTCCTCGGTAGACATTAGACTAACAATGATGCTGATCATGATACAAAGATGACCTCGTTGTCATGCATTCTTAAAAATAAAGCATCCTTGCTAGGCTAATAAATTAAGATTAGCGAAAAATTACAAAATGAGTGTATTTTTAATTAAAATATGTACGTAGTATTAGATGTTTTATATTTTCTAGTGTGTTAATGTGCACAATTAACAAAATCTTGGTTAGTGTTGTTTTGTTATATAAATACCTTGGAATTTGGAAAACTGGGAAAGGTCAATCTGCAACTCATTTAACGATTAATTTCTAGAGCTTTTTTGTACACGATATTATCCTTTTTGATTTTGATCTGGTATCTCTCCAGTCGTGTTTGATTTCCCGTCTCATCAGGCTATGAGATTAAGGTAATGTAGAGTGCACCTGCGTTTGCGCACACACTTGTTCACTTTAATATCTCCCACGCATTAGCCATCTAGCTAATCTCTGTAAAGATTGGTCGGTGAGGCCGAATTTCGGTCGGGAGGACATTATTATTATTTATTTTGCCATTTATTCCATTATGTATTATTGTTTTATATTTTACAAATAGAGAAATCATAGCTAGCCAGCTAAAACCAGCCCAAGTTTTCCGCCTTTGTCTTGAATATTTCATGACATGTTCCTTATTTTACAGGGTGCAACAAAATTAACGAAAGATGATATTGAGCGGGTGTTTTCTCTTTATGACAGAGTAAGTTATTGAGTATAACTACTACGTAGTTATTGTTATATCTGTACTTATAGAAAATTGAAATATAAAATTAAATAATCTATACTTATAGAAGTATAAAATTATAGATGCGAAAGTTTGAATAGATGGATGGATGGATGTTGGTTACTCAATCACGCCAGTAGAAATTTGGCACAGAGATAGATTATAGTCTGGAATAACACATACCTAGGCTACTTTTTATCCCAGAAAATTAATGCGTTCCCGCGGGAACCAGAAAACCCCAATCCACGCGGACGTAGTCGCGGTCTTCAGCTAGTACTTCTACAAATCTGAGAAAGTAATAAATTACATAATTTATATTTTTTATTTCTACAGGATAACAATGGCTCCATAGAGAATGAAGAACTTGGCGGTTTTCTAAAAGATCTTTTAGAACTTGTGAAAAAAGTAAGCATATTTTAATAGATATAAACCAACACCAAAATAATATTAATAGATTGTTTTATAATCGTGTCATTACAAAGAATACTCAACATTTACTTGACGCTAGAGTTCAAATAAAAAGTTACTAACTTTCTACCAAAAGTCACGAGCACAAATTCAATTCGACTTAATAGTTCGTCTAGAAAAACTGATCTTTTAAATCTTTTGCCGCTATACCTACTCTTCTGTCTTGTTCTTTCCAGGATTACGACGCGCAAGATCTCCTCGAATTCGAAGAGACGATACTCCAAGGCGTAGAATACAGTAGCGAAGGGAAGATCAGCAGAAAGCAGCTAACGATGATCCTGTTAGCACTCGCCAAACACAATCAGGAAGATGAAGCGTCCACTCCATAAGAGCTTCAGAGCACGACTGTCACTCCGTCCCAGTAGCATGAAATAAAATTCTTTGACTTTACTACACGAACTTCGGTTTCACTCCGGTTACACTAGCCAATTCATTAGTTCGCAGACAAGCGCAGACATGACATAAGAAACCGGATCGGATTGGAACCGGGTCGTGTCGACCGAGCTTTATGCAGCATTCTCTGACTTCTCACTTTAGCATTACTAGTAACGTTTAATATTTTACACATTTAAGTCAATGATTAACATACAAAAAGGGAAAAGAAAAAATAAAATTAGGTACATACTTTTAACTGCGGTATTTATTTAGATACTTACATAAGTTAAGGATCCCTGTAATAAAAAAAACTACTTAGTTAAGTATGAAACGATAAATCTTTCTTTAAAGTGACTTTTTTGTTTGTAATGCCGAAAATATTTTATACCTATTATGTACCTACTAGCTAGTAGATACATATTTACATATTAAGTATAAAATTTAAACATATTAAATAATATCCGTTTTTTGTTATTAAATGCCGTTAGAGTTGTTAATCCTATGATTTTGTTTTATGTAAGTAGTTTCACGTATAATCTACACGTCTATAGATTAAATACATATTTTGTATAAGGTCTAATTAGTAGATATGTGTGTAGTTTTGTGTGTTAAGGCTTGCACTGAGTGTGCGGATGCAATTTGCAGTGGCGTATAATCCCTGCATACTCACATATTATACGATCTATACGTAACTACGTGATGTACTTATTTCAAGTTTAATTCGAAACGAACTAAAATAATTTGTTAAGTATTTACTTTTCACATGCAAATATTATCTACAAAGAAATATCTAGCGGGTATATTTTCATCCTAGATAATATGAACCTACTATTCAAATAAGTACCTATTCTTAGTTTTATTTATTCAAAAAGCAACTAAAGTTCAATAAACATAATCAAAAAGCCAAAATAAATGCCAAATAAATATTTTAAGTATTTACATACGAGTTCCTCATGGCTACGGTCATAATTCATTTTTATAGACTAGAAGCTGCCCGCGACTTCGTCCGCGCTGATTGTTTTCTTGATTCCCGGTTGATTAACTCATTAATTTTTCGGGATAAAAAGCTCATGTCCTTCCCCGGGATGTAATCTACCCCTATACCAAATTTCAAAAAGATTTTTTTTGATTCAAGCGTAGCAGACAGACAGACACTTTCGCATTTATTATATTACCTAGTATGTATACCTCGTTAACTTGCGATTACTACAATTTTGGTTAAACACGCATAGTAATTATTTTATGATCAAGACTTCGCGAGCACACAAAATGGCAAGAACCGCAACCTACAAAAGAACAATGTGGTAGGGTCTAAGGGTAGGGTAGGCAGTTAAAATGAATTTACCGGATCACTGTTTAAAAAAAACCGCTCTGCCAAAATTTTAGGATTTTTTTCCACGGTTCTCTTATGTATGTACGTGTACCTACATACTGTATCTATAACATGATTTTGTTCCAATGCACATAAAAGGTTTTACACATACCTATAGCCAACTAATATAAAAAATACCTATTTCACTTAAAACATTTTACTACATTTGAGAAAATATATAGAAACCAAATCTTTGAAAATAAATAACACAAATTGAATTAATGAATACACGTAGAGGTAAATATATAGGGTAAAACCGGGATAGATGCCGCAGCAGGATAGATGCCTCATATTCTAAAAACCTAACTTCCCGAACTCGCGACTAAGAATTAATTTTATAAGTAGGAGCCGCAGTCACCCCGTACCGTAATTACCCACAGACAGTCGTGCGATGAGGATGCGTTTCGCTCGTACGTGTAATTATCTCCGCAGCGATATTCCCGAACACGTCAAAGATTTAAAGGTTAGTATGTTGCGTTGTATAACTTTATAATTAGTAATAAATTCAGTTATATTTTTTATTACGTCAATATACTGGTTCATTGAGTCTGCATCTAGGTGTAAGTAGATGCTATTTTGTTTATAATTTATTAAAAAAATACTTGGGCATCTATCCCTATCGAAAAGGATAGTTGCCCTGATTTTTCGAGGGATAGGTGCCCCTAAGGGCACCCTTAGGGGCACCTATCCCTGCATACACTGCCATATATGATTACCTACAACACCACGAAAATATAAAAGAAAAGAAGGAGTGCGAGCTCGAGTATGTTCTTGGACTACAGAAAACCTACAGTCGGCTTTGGATGAAATGGACAAAAACCATGGGAATACAACAATTAACAAAGTATATTTTTTTAAATAAATGCTTGTAAAATTTTATTTAACAAACAATATGGTTATGCATGTTGAAACTTAAGAATTTTTATTTTAGTTAAACAAACGCTTTAAAAATTTAATTACCTATGTCATTTGTGTGATATTAGAATAATATCTTATAATGATAACAATTAAAAGATTTAAAAAATACAAAATGTTTTTCATTATTATGACCCTTGGACTTCTACCTAACATTTGGTATGGATTTTTCGTTTACACCTATAAAGGGCATCCATCCTGCACTGCAGGCATCTATCCTTCTCAGTTTTTTCATGGTGGGGCAACTATCCATACAGGTAGGCATCTATCCTCAAAAAACATGTTCCACGAAAAGCTAATTTCTGCAAAATCTGTATTTGATAGGTTACAAAATAATAATAATAATTCAACATTAAGGATTGAGCTAGCTACATTAATAGAAATTATTCGTATAAAATTAATATTTTTAAAATTAGGTGTCCTTTTCAAAAAGTGGGGCATCTATCCCGGTTTTACCCTAATTACATAGGCATATTATGTACATAATAATACATAACAGCTCAATGTATAACCGCTCGTTTAAAGTCAATTTATGATAGGAAATAAGTGGGAAATAACTACTATTTAAAATAAACTGTCATAAAAATTTATTTTTTAAAAGATTTAAATGTTAAACATCAATGTTACATCAAGAAAAATTAATTAAGCACCTATACGAAAAAAATCAAAATACAAAGAAGAAAATGAAACATTTACACCAGAGCTAGTTACGCCGCGCGCTGGCAGGCCACAAGGCTGCATTATCTCAGCATGAAAATATTTATAAGAAATAAAAATTAATGTTTTCATTTGTAGCATGCTGAATTGTCGCATGTTCTTACTCCGGTGTTTTACGGTAGTTATTGATGTTGTGATGTCTGTCAAGGGAAATTAGTCAAATTACCTACTAATTTATGAAAGGGTATCTAATGCACAAAACGCCAAGTTATTTAAAATATTTATATATTTTGTATAATGTAGGTATACTTTGTTAAGGGAATGTTAAATTTTATAAAAATAAATGATATAGGTACCTATTAATTTTTTTAACTTAAAATTACTGTTTAACAGAGAAAATTGTATTTATTGATCATGTCGATACTTATTTAACTTTTAAATTAGTTTTAAGCTTTCATTACTTGTAGTTACTCAATTCGTAATATTTTGTATTACGTATTATTCTAAGATCCTACTTAAAAATAAATCGGTGTTCTCATATAGATGTCCGTATGTATATTAGGTCCATGTTGTTAATTTCTAAGAGTCAATATAAATCGACTATAATGTTTTAGTTTTCAATAGTCCTTTTCCAATCTAAGCTGATTTTAATAAGTTAGAACCCATAAATTTAATAAGTTATGGGTTCCAAATGCACTCCGAGAACCGTCAGGATTGTTGTAACTACGTACCTACCTAACTACTCGTATGAAAGTGGTGCTGCAAAATATGCAACTTACATACCTATTTACCTAATTCCGTTGAAACTATTTTTAGATTTCTGTCTAGGCTACTAAATGTTCTAGTGAAACTAAATGGGTACCTCTATTTTAAGAGCATAGTTTTAAGGCAATTATAGACGCTAAATTACTTAGTACCTAATCAAAATATTTTTTTAATTTTTGGATAAGTGAAATATTTTTTCAGTTTATACATAAAAAAAATATGGTTCCAATCATTGATGTAGAATTTTTTTAGTACCTATATACAGTTGAATGTTTGACAAAAAATTGAAATTTATCTTATGTCGCTTTAATCAAAATAATCTATTATGGTCCCAAAACCTGGCACTAGGTGTTAATTATTACTCATAAATTAGTAATAATTTAAGAGGATGTTTGCTATAAAATGTTTATATTTATATACGTGCATTTTTATTTCACCTCCTACTGTCCTACCTACCTACTTTAAGACATTCTTAGGTTTAAGTTAGCGCCAATCAAATAGTCAATCTGAGCTGAGGTCCTGGTGCTTGATTGCGCACAGCGCAGCTCAACAAACTGTCGAAGTCAACGTACATAGGATAGTAAATATATTATAATAAACTAGCGACCCGCCCCGGCCTCGCACGGGTAGCACCACAGACTAATAATCATTATAGTTCATACCCAATATAGCCAGTGGGCAGAAAATCAGGTTTTGCATTTAGCACTGCGATATTATAAATCTTTATAATATTATATTGTAAGAGTACATACGCCCCGCTTTCACCCCATTTGCCACAGCCGGCCGCAGCTGCGGCATTTTCTGTTGCACGTAGTATTTATTTTTGTGATATCTCTGATATTCATCTCAATTAAATGAATCACCTGGTATTGATTCCAGCCAGGGGGGTAGTCAAGGTACATAGTCAAGGTCATAATTTGTAATCGATTAACAAAATCATTTTTTCTCTATTACATTGGTATAGTTAGTAGGATAGCTAGTAGGTAGGTATTCTACTGTGCTAACTACTATGCTGTTTACTTTACCCGTGCACAGGCCTCTTATCTGCATCACCTCGTTTTTCTCTGTGGCTTATCTCATATCTGTGCTTGTATTACTTTACTCTATGTCTGTGTTGTGAAGTCTATGACTTTTCTTTTCTTTAAGGGTACGAAATCCAGAGCCGTTAAACCAGTTAAATAAAAAAAAAAAATTAAGGGTACGCGCGCATACCCTTAGGGTATGCGCGCACGGGCAACTTAGTTGCTCGGCGATTTATTTGTCTCTTGATCAAGTCTAGGAGCTAGTATGAAAGTGCGCGCACGTAGCGACGCAACTCTGGGCAACTATATTGTTCGCGGGGTCGGAGACTAAGTATACATATTTTTTCTGACTTTTCTTTCGTTCGAACAGTGTTGCCAACTTGGAGGTTTTCCCCTCTATATTTAGGTGACAGTTAGATGGTGTTTCTAGGAGAGCGACACTTTTCTAGGGGCATTTTTGAGGGAAAACACAAGTGTCGAACATGCTTATTCTACATACAACATAAATTATTTAACGTCAATATGCATGACAATAAAAATACTTACAGGCAATAGTAAAACGCAACTCGATTGCCAGGTACATGATGTCGAAATAATTGATAATTATCCTGACGTCGATGAAATTTGAAACTTGAATTGAGACTCGTTTCTTTAGAATAAAAGTTACTTACATATTATGATGTCCAACGGATATAAACGTCCATTTCATTATGTGTGTATTTTTTATTAATTTCATTGAACCGCTCAAAAAAGGTGCCTATTTGGGACCAGGGTTATTTTAGCGAAAGCTAGTGGGATTTCAAGTTGGTGTTAGGGGGAAACAGGGGGATTTCAAGCTGCTGTTAGGGGGTGCGCTCCGTAGTGGTTGGCAACACTGTTCCGTGGTTTCTGATAGGGATGGGCAAATGAAAAAAAAATATCGATATATATCGTATCGATATTTTTCAAATGTATCGATATATATCGACAAAAAAATATCGATATATCGATATATCGATATTTTTTTGTCGATATATATCACACTAAAAACACACATAATGAAATACACACATAATGAAATGGACGTTTATATCCGTTGGACATCATAATATGTAAGTAACTTTTATTCTAAAGAAACGAGTCTCAATTCAAGTTTCAAATTTCATCGACGTCAGGATAATTATCAATTATTTTGACATCATGTACCTGGCAATCGAGTTGCGTTTTACTATTGCCTGTAAGTATTTTTATTGTCATGCATATTGACGTTAAATAATTTATGTTGTATGTAGAATAAGCATGTTCGACACTTGTGTTTTCCCTCAAAAATGCCCCTAGAAAAGTGTCGCTCTCCTAGAAACACCATCTAACTGTCACCTAAATATAGAGGGGAAAACCTCCAAGTTGGCAACACTGTTCGAACGAAAGAAAAGTCAGAAAAAATATGTATACTTAGTCTCCGACCCCGCGAACAATATAGTTGCCCAGAGTTGCGTCGCTACGTGCGCGCACTTTCATACTAGCTCCTAGACTTGATCAAGAGACAAATAAATCGCCGAGCAACTAAGTTGCCCGTGCGCGCATACCCTAAGGGTATGCGCGCGTACCCTTAATTTTTTTTTTTTATTTAACTGGTTTAACGGCTCTGGATTTCGTACCCTTAAAGAAAAGAAAAGTCATAGACTTCACAACACAGACATAGAGTAAAGTAATACAAGCACAGATATGAGATAAGCCACAGAGAAAAACGAGGTGATGCAGATAAGAGGCCTGTGCACGGGTAAAGTAAACAGCATAGTAGTTAGCACAGTAGAATACCTACCTACTAGCTATCCTACTAACTATACCAATGTAATAGAGAAAAAATGATTTTGTTAATCGATTACAAATTATGACCTTGACTATGTACCTTGACTACCCCCCTGGCTGGAATCAATACCAGGTGATTCATTTAATTGAGATGAATATCAGAGATATCACAAAAATAAATACTACGTGCAACAGAAAATGCCGCAGCTGCGGCCGGCTGTGGCAAATGGGGTGAAAGCGGGGCGTAGGTACTCTTACAATATAATATTATAAAGATTTATAATATCGCAGTGCTAAATGCAAAACCTGATTTTCTGCCCACTGGCTATATTGGGTATGAACTATAATGATTATTAGTCTGTGGTGCTACCCGTGCGAGGCCGGGGCGGGTCGCTAGTTTATTATAATATATTTACTATCCTATGTACGTTGACTTCGACAGTTTGTTGAGCTGCGCAATCAAGCACCAGGACCTCAGCTCAGATTGACTATTTGATTGGCGCTAACTTAAACCTAAGAATGTCTTAAAGTAGGTAGGTAGGACAGTAGGAGGTGAAATAAAAATGCACGTATATAAATATAAACATTTTATAGCAAACATCCTCTTAAATTATTACTAATTTATGAGTAATAATTAACACCTAGTGCCAGGTTTTGGGACCATAATAGATTATTTTGATTAAAGCGACATAAGATAAATTTCAATTTTTTGTCAAACATTCAACTCAATTTCAAGCTGCTGTTAGGGGGTGCGCTCCGTAGTGGTTGGCAACACTGTTCCGTGGTTTCTACTTTCTGACTTTTCGTTCGAATTCGCGGGCCGCGGCCATCATAGTTGATAGAAAATTTATAGACCGCGTTGTGTAAAATTTAGTGAATTATAAAATTAAAACAATAAAAATATGGGTGTAGACGTCGAAACTCTAACTCCAGGCGATGGTAATCTAATTCTTCGTATTTTTTGCAACTTAGATCGATTTTCCTAAGATAACCTTTTTGCTTGCTCCCTATGACTAGATATCTAGGTATTCCGCTATTGAAATAAACTTTTTAATCAGCCTTTTTGCTATTACTAATTTCATTAAAATATCTTACAATGATAATTTGGTAGTAGTAATGTAATTTGAATTGTAAACCGATGGCTGTAGCGGAAATTTTTCGATCAGGCAATAGATGACGCCTTATCTTCTTTGCTATACTTGCTGATTGTTTGATTTCTACTGTATTGTTTAGTATTTTAAAGTATATTTAGTTCCCAAAAACCTTAGTCAACCTTAATCCTTAACTTAAGTCACCTAATTTGGTTGTAGGCTTCGGTCTGCGGTCATGGCAAACAGCCAAGTCATTGAGCTTTCAAACTAAATAGAACCGCTAGACCCGATGTATTATATTTAAAAATTGAAATTAATTTATTTTCCCTAGGTTCCACGTACCCCAAGAAAGGCCAGACTGTAGTAGTTCACTACACTGGCACATTAACAAACGGAAAGAAGTTTGACTCCTCGCGCGACCGCGGCAAACCCTTCAAGTTCAAAATTGGCAAAGGCGAGGTCATCAAAGGCTGGGATGAGGGTGTTGCTCAGGTAAACTAAGCTTAATTTTTTTTTAAAACTAGGTAACATTGACAATTTTGGAATATCATCTATACTAATATTATAAATTCTAAAGTGTGTTTATCTGTCTGCTATGCTTGAACGGCCCATCTTTTCAACCGATTTTGATGAAATTTGGTATAGGGGTAGGTAACATCCCGGGGAAGGACATACACTACTTTTTATCCTGGAAATGTAAAGAGTTCCCCCGGGAATCACAATTTGGGAATATAATAATATAATTTCTGAATTTTCCCTGGTCTGGCTGGTGGGAGGGTTCGTAGCTAGTTACCACCCTTCTGGCAAAGACATGCCGCCAAGCAATTTAGCATTCCGGTACAATGCCGTGTTGAAACCAAATAGGGGTATGGGTTTAATATAACTGCCATGCCCCTAACAGGTAAGCCCGCTACCATCTAAGACTGCATCATCAATTACCATCAGGTGAGCTGGCAGTCACGGGTTAACCTGTAGTGGATAAAAAAAAACTGATTTTAATACTTATAAAATTCCATTACAGATGTCTGTAGGTGAGCGCGCCAAGCTGACCTGTTCTCCTGACTATGCGTACGGGCAGCAGGGTCACCCCGGGGTTATCCCCCCCAACTCAACCCTCATCTTTGACGTGGAACTCATCCGTCTTGAATAAATTCATCTAAGTTAGGGGTCTCTACTATTATAAGTTTAAATTACTAACAGTTGTCTGTCAATGGTAACAGTTTATTTCTTATGATGCCAGTCTTTAGGTTACTTTAAGTCAATATTATAAGTCTGTAATGATTTTGTTAAAAATAATGTCAATTATTTAAAACATGCATAACAAAGCCTTAAAGAGTTGCATGCCTTTTATTATTTCAAGACAAGAGTTTAAGAGACCCCTTTCTTATGTCACATTTTAGATATAGTTCATTTTACTAATAATCACATAACGCCTATCTCAGGCTACCGCTCAGTCTTAAGAGAGCCTTTTGTTGGAAAGTCTGTCTCAGGCAAAAAGCGGCTGTCTGTGTTAGGCATTAGAGCTAAGTCTCTATCTAGTGTTCAGTCATAAAGTTAATTTATGTAAGCTAAGGGATTCTTGCAATGATTTTTGTACCTATGTAATTTTTGATGCATTTTTTTTACAATATTTTGACACATTTCTGTCTAACATTCCACAAACATTTCAATGTCAATTGAGCTACTATTTTCTACTTGAATTGAAATTTCTCGATCGAAATACCTGTGAATTGCATAATTTCAAACCTTTTTTTAATCTGTACCTCCTGGTACATTCATAGTTATTGAAAGGCTTTATTGTAAACTTAAGAATAAATGTCATCTAACACACTGTTTCTTTTATTAAATAACTCCAATAAATTATTTTCAGGGCGTACGCTAAAACTCGCGCGTGTGCACGGAGCTAGTGTTTGCTCCGAGCGGGAATAATAAATTAATTTTACATGAAAACGCGCCCACGCCAGTCTGCACTGCCCACACTGTTTTCCAATACCAAAGGCATAGGTACGTCTGCTAATGATTAAAGAAGAAAGTACTTGTACTCCTAACTCTATGTTACTAGCGTGCTATTTAGCGTACACCCTGGCTGGCACCTTTGGCATATGCACCTGTACGGCCTATTGTACATTATAAGAAAATGTCTTGTGTCTTTTAAGAAATCTTTAAAAGTAGTCTCCGTCCCGAATAGCAGAATAACTATTAAAAACATTGGAAAATTGACGAAAATTAAAATCTTATTCCACGCGGACGAAGTCGCGAGCATCGGCTAGATTTTGTACATGTCACAAGGAAAAAATTCTTGTAATATGTATGGACTCATACAACAACCATTGCGACTGAATTTCATAAAAGACAAGAAATTTTCTTGCGCAATAGGCCTACCACCATTGTAGATGAGCAAGAAGCAGGTACGAGTAGAGCTGGAAACTAGAAACAATTTTGCGAGTGAGCTATATCTTTGAAAGCTCTTGTCGCTGCTACAAACTAGCGGAGGGAGAGTTCTTGCCGGCAATGTGAACATTCAGGTATAATGTATATGATTTACATGCAGTGTCTCATTCGGAACCCACCGTATCTACATCTTTTGTACGTTTCTTGATCAGGAAAATAGTCGATAGCTCGAGTTAGTCGCATCCTCGTCACCGCGGTGGGATAACTGCATAGATGGATACTAGCTGATGGCCGCAACTTCGTCCGCGTGGATAGAGATTTTTTGCTTCTCGCGTTGAACCTACACTTATTTTCAAATGGCTAAGTTATATCAATACCTAAATACAACTTTTACCTGGGTACATATACTTGATATACTATTGTTTATCTTAAAAGCATTTTGGTGGCGTTTGAAGGAAACAAAATTAATTATAAAAAAATATCCTCTATCAAATCTTCATCAAAATTGGGCACAACTTACCTGATGATACATACCTTCTAATAAAGAAAGATTTATTCAAATCAGTTGAGATTTGACCGAGTTATGGAGTAAAATCAACAAAAAAACCCCTATCCTGGAGGAACCTTATTTTCTATCGGGATAAAAACTATCCTATACATATATTGACCCGGAGTACCAGCTACCGCTATAGGTACATACCAAATTTCATTTAAATCCGTTCATTAGTTTTCGCGTGATGCGCGGCCACAGACAGACACACAAAAATTAAATAAAAATCTATTTTGGGCTCAGTATCGATAGTAACGCATACCCCAATTAAAATTTTCAGAATATATTAAATGTAAGAGAAATCTTCCAGTTACAGTTCTAATATAACTAAGTATAGATGTGAAAGACACTTGCAGTTTGCCCTACATCTGGTAGTCCCACCAGTGGGAGAAAGTGGTGTACCATATACTGATAGTGGGTACTCGCCGACCGCGGTTGAAGGCTCCCAACAGTGGTTGCCTGCCCACGACAGCGTATAGGAAAATTTTAACCCAAGTATATTCGACTGTATGTAAGTTGAACCAAAATGGCGGTCGTCTGCGCCGGTAAATTATTATACTATATAGCCGAGCGGAGCATGCGCAGGAAGCGAGGGGTGTGGGCTAGCGGCACCCCTCATCGTTTGACACCCGAAATGGGTTTCTGCGCAGGGTTCAACTTACGCCGCGGCTACTATAACTAAGTATTTCCGTCGCTCCGTGCCTTGGATTATAGGTACATATCGTTTTCTATTTTATTTATTATTACGCTTGCTTGCAACTGTCAGGGATCGACAACTGCGGACTTCTGCGTTACGTTGAGTGTCTGTACCTCAACGTATAATATGATTACCATACTCAGATAGACACATTATATTCATTGATGTGTTAGTTGTAGAGCAACATATTTGAAATCTATTTGTCCATGAAAAGAGAAGGGCCCCACTGGGCGAGTTTTTGATTTAATAATTCCATAATCTTTGAAGCACTAAATGGTTAGTTGGTATACAATGCGCTAAGATCTAGGATCCCGCTAGGAGTACAGACACCTCCCCACCCGCGTGGCACCTTCATCAATGCACAGGTATCCTAAGAGAGATCGTCAATAATAACTAGTGGTTCGCCCCGAACTGAGACCTCGCGGCGCCATCTATTGACATAAATGTGAAGTTCTGTTAAAAATACTGAAGCTCATTAAAAATTAAATAATTCCGTTTCCTTACAATATTTATCAAATTTTAGTATTTGTTGTTCAAGTACAGGATACTATTGAAATAATTGATCAAGTTTCAGGCTCATCCTTTCAGAAAATTAAGAGTTCTGAGGTCATCTTTGGACGTTAGAAAATCTCCACTTTGAAATCCCCCCATTTCGTCAATTTTGGGGGAAAAATTAAAAAAAAAATAGTTTTGGACTCTATTCCTAATTACTTATCTTTAAAATGATATACCGCAACCCTATGTAACTTTATAAAAAATATTTTACTTCGCATTCGCTTCTATGAGAGCCCCCCTGAAATAAAGATTTTTATTATTTTTTAAGCCATATTCGGCGGGAGGCCATTGGTTTACATATTATATTTAAAGCTGAAGTAATTGCGTTCAGTAATTCAGAAGTTATAATGCTCTGACAGACGGACGGACGGACGGACAAGTGCCAATTCACCCAAGTAGACTCAGAGACCTTCGCTTCGCTCGGTCAATAATAGAGTAGGTACCTACTATAATGTGGCCAATTTTGTACACCATAATCTCGCTAAAATGACAGCTTTAAATCTAGTTGTCCCTTACCGCAGGGTACTTATGAAAGGGTTAGCAATATTTTTAATGCTGTCATTTTAGTTAAGAGATTGTGCACTACAGAACCAGCCCCATTATCGTTTATAGGCAAGGTTTTAAAATAAAACTAATTTGACTCAATTAATTACTTTTTCATTCATAAATTTTGTATTCTAGTAATAGTTGTAGTCAAGTAGCTGTAGACCTCTTTTAAATAAAGTAACGCAAAAAATATCTTTTCCTCTTAAACTAAACTAAGTATTTGCACCTCCATGCGCGTTTTTATACAAAGCACATTACAAAATATTAAGTGTTACATAGGTAGTAACGTCTAGCAGCTTATTGAATAAATTACAATTTCTGACAATAATTTTATAAAGATTCATAATACTATGACTATATTCTAGTCAACCTATACGTTTGTCATAACACATTTCTACATAGGCGCAAAAATTTACGATAATATAATATTATACTCGACACGAAAAAGTAAAAAAAAATAGTAACTAGGTACTTAAACGTACCTAAAACATTACCACGTACCTAAGTAAAAAAAAAGTGCGTATTTTTACAACGAAATCTGCGTATTCTTGCAACGAAATAACTCATTTAACCTGTCATTTTAATTTAGTTTAAGAGTTTTTGTACCAGAGTCGCCTACCTACGTTAAACACGATTTCAAAACATAAGTTCACCATAGAAGTCCGTGTCACGAAAGAAGTCCCATCTAAGTGTTGTCAGTTGTCTGCACATGTTCATAACATTGTTGTTACATGTTCATTGTACCTACGGATGTAAAATGAATTAGTTCCACTAATATAAAATCAATTCTTACTTATATGGGACTTCTTTCGTGACACGGACTCTAGGTATGTAATCGCTCATGTACAACGCGACAAACTACCAACTAGGCACCTACCACTACAGCCTATTAACGTCCCACTGCTGGGCACAGGCCTCCACTCTTATAGGAGAGAGGGAATTAGAGCTTAGACCCACCACGCTGCTCCAATGCGGGTTGGCGGGCTTTAACGACTATTATCATGTTAGTGATAATAACCGGGACCGACGGCTTAACGTGCTCTCCGAGGCACGGGGGTGAAACACCGCCAACTTCCAACTCCGGGCTGGCTGAAAATTTCTGAATTGAAAAACCCAATACCAATTTTTTTTGCCCGACCGGGAATCGAACCCAGGACCCGACCTCCGTGGCGCAGTGTGTAGCGCTGTTGCCTTAACGTGCGGAGGTCCCGGGTTCGATCCCCGGCAGGGTCAATTTAGGAATTTATAATTTCTGAATTTTCCCTGGTCTGGCCTGGTGGGAGGCGTCGGCTGTGGCTAGTTACCACCCTACCGGCAGACGTGCCGCCGATTTAGCGTTCCGGTACGATGCCGTGTAGAAACCGAAGGGGTATGTA